>OZ008367.1:37382887-40083882 GCA_963931995.1 Phaonia tiefii
GTATTAGATCAGGTATCAGATACCTAATCTAATACCTGATACCTGATCTAATACCTGATACCTGATCTGATACCTGATCTGATACCTGATCGATACCTGATCGAAAGCTGATCTGATACCTGATCTAATACCTGATACCTGATCTAATACCTGATACCTGATCGATACCTGATCGAAAGCTGATCTGATACCTGATCGATACCTGATCTGATACCTGATCTGATACCTGATCGATACCTGATCGATAGCTGATCTGATACCTGATCGATACCTGATCTGATACCTGATCTAATACCTGATACCTGATCTGATACCTGATCGAAAGCTGATCCAGTACTAGTACCAGTACCACTACCACTACCAGTACCAGTACCAGTACCAGTACCCTAACAAATTCGAATCCGGACCCTAATTTTCGTAGGTATATTGAGTTGGTATATTATTATTTGGTAATTAATTTATTTGTCTGAATGCATGGAGAAATGTTATTGATGTTTTTTCCTCAACTTCCTTCAAATGAAGGATTTCCTTTTTTGTTGATGCGCTTCCATGCGTGTAAGGAATGTTTCCATTTTGCTTGATGTTTAGTTTCTATCTTTCATAGAAGTGAGACGCCTTTTTATACACGCTTCTCTTCAGCACTTTAACGCAACAAAACAAACGTTTGCGGGAAACGTAAGCGAAAACAACAACAACTTTTATGATAAGCAATTGCAGAATAGTAGGTTCTCGAAATTTTTCTTCTTATCAACATTGCAGGTGCTTAAACCGCAGTAAACAAATGTAAAAGAGCGGAAGTCAAAACCGCAAAAAACAACTAGACCCCCAAAATGTTTATGCTATCTTCAATCGAATCGTAGGTTCTCGAAATTTTTCTTCTTATCAACATCGCAGGTGCTTAAACCGCAATAAACAAATGTGAAAGAACATGAACCAGCCTAGCTTAAAAAATTTGCATGACTTCTCTAGTCAAGTGATAAGGAATTTCCAAACAATTCTTCCCAACACAAACAAAACTTTTTTCTTATCTTTCGATACTCCCTTTGATTGGCTTAGACACCTCATCCTTTGTTTTTATATGAAAATAGCTAAAGTAGAGTATATAAATAGTCGAGTACATAAATGACTACATTTAGTGAGCATATTATAAACGATAATTCCGGGTGTTTTTAAGTGCGTTCAAAAGCTGTTAAAGGCATAAATTTTATTTATTCCAAGTGTTTTTAAGTGCGTTCAAAGTTATTAAAGGTATAAATTTAATATTAATTTAGATCGCTTTCCTTCATAGACAAGCTTCAAAAATACCCGAACATGTACTTCGGCTGAAGATATACTTCGGAAAAACCCGAAGATGTACTTCGGAAAAACCCGAAGATGTACTTCGGAAAACACGAAGATGTACTTAGGCTGAGGATGTACTTCAGGGAAAAAACCCGAAGATACACTTCTGTAAGGTCTGAAGATTATCTATTATAAATATATATTCTTCAGACTAATACGTTAGTTGAATCAGAATCTTCTTACTATCAACATTTATGATAGAGTGCTTCTCATAAATTTAAAACTAAATTTCAGAATAATATGCCGCGGATTATGCAAAATGTAAAATCAGCATTTGAAAATGCTCAAAAAAATGGTGTGTTGGTTGCTGAAGCTATCGCAACATGTTCTAAGGCATTATGCACACTAAGGAGTAGCCGTTTACGTAGAGCGAAGACTAATGGTGCTAAGCAGGGTATCCTGAACCAAATGGCCATTGTCGAAGGTTATAAAGAGCAGTTGAAGGATCTCCGTAGGACCGTAGGAGCAGGACTTTCCCAAACTAGCGGTAGGGAAAGCTGGCTATCTACTCGAATTAAATGGGTTGATGCAGAATCGGCGTTTGGTGGGCGGTAAGTTTTTAATTTTAAACATTTATTTTAAATATTGTGATTATGATTACAATAACGAATATTTATAGCTTAAGAACGGGACTCATCATGAACTTGAAGCACAAAGACCCGAAGAATTTCCTAGAAGACTGCGGTGAAGTCGTCCAGAGAAAAATAAAAAAAGCCTTGTGTAATGAGCTAGCTCTCAAAGTGAATGCGGTGTTTTGTGGGGAGTTCCACGTAATCAAGGGTGGAGATGAGCTTCATGAGGAGAAGTTCATGAACACAAAAAACGTGCCCATTTACCGTGAAACGGAACTCGATGCTTGGTTTAAAGAGCACGTTCAAGATGAAATCTTAAAGAAGCTCGAGGAGTTTCAAGAGCGTGACAGTGGTTGGGCGTTGGCTGCCATTATAAACTTGGCTATCAATATTAATAAATTTACGCCGCAGCTCGGCTCCTCATACGTGCCGCTACCCAAGCAGATTGAATCAAAAAAGGCGTGTGTTAATGTCAAGAATCATGACAATGCATGCTTTGCTTGGGCAATCATTTCCGCCCTCTACCCAGCTGAAGCCAGCTCGGACCGCACTTCATCATATCCAGACTACAGAGGAAAATTGAATTTAAAAAATATTCAATTTCCCCTCATGATACACCAGATCCCCCGCTTTGAGAAACAGAATGACACATCTATAAACGTGTATGTTCTACAAGAAAACATAAACAGTTATACGGGATTGCCCACTTATACTGTGCTACCCACCTATCTGACAAAAGATAAGAAGGAGCAGCATGTAAACCTCCTCATGATACAGGATGTATATCCGGCGGAGGATAAAGAAGAAGAAAGTGACGATTTGGATGATGTTGAACCTATCAAATATCACTACGTGTGGATCAAAAATCTGTCCAGACTGCTCTCATCACAAGTCTCACACCATAATGGTTTCAAATATTTCTGCGACCGCTGCCTGCACTACTACCATTCAGCAGCAAAGTTGGAGATACATGCAGACGATTGTGGTAAGATCAACAACTGCAAGATCCGTATGCCGACAGATGCAGAAAAGATGCTTAGTTTTAAGAATTTTAAAAATAAGGTATCGGCCCCATTTGTGATATATGCTGATTTGGAATGTCTTTTGGTTGAACCAACTTCTCAAAAGAAGCCAAGGTCTGAAAAGGTGAAGTCTACCACAACTACATATCAAAAGCATATACCACATAGTGTGGGCTATTATGTTAAGTGTGCATATGACCCCACGTTATCGTTCTATAAAAGCTATCGCGGTGCAGATTGTATTGAATGGTTCGTTTCAGAATTGGAACAATTTGCTGAAGATGTTGAAACGGTATTTCTTTGCCCTCTACCTATGGATCAATTAACAACTGATCAGAATCGCGATTTTGGTTTAGCTTCGACATGTCATATATGTGAAAAGTCTTTTAGTGGTGATGCCATCAAAGTTCGCGATCATTGCCATTTAACTGGTAAATATCGCGGACCTGCACATGAGGGGTGCAATATTAATTTTAAAGACACCCACACGATACCCATTATTTTTCATAATCTTAGCGGTTATGACTCGCATTTTATTATTAAAAATATTGCTAGAGATTTAAAAGGCCGGGTAGATCTGCTACCTATAAATAAAGAGCGTTATATATCATTCACTAAACGCTTGGATGAATATCTAATAAAGTTTCGCTTTATAGACTCATTCAAATTTATGAGTAGCAGTTTGGATGCTTTAGTTTCCACTCTCTCCACATTTCCTCTTTTAAAGACTGAATTTTCAGATTTAAATGAGCTGAAATTTAATTTGCTAACTCGCAAGGGCGTATTCCCTTATGATTATTGTGATGATATTAGCAAATTTAGCGAGACTTCTCTGCCCGATATCATATATTTGTACAACAAATTAAACGATTGTATGATTAGTGAAGGGGATTATGAGCACGCGAAAAAAGTCTGGCATGATTTTAATTTAGTAAATTTGGGCGAATATTCAGACCTTTACTTAAAAAGTGACGTGCTTTTATTAGCAGATGTCTTTGAGCAATTTCGTTCAAGTTGCTATAAAACATATGGTTTAGATCCAGCTCACTACTTTACGCTGCCAGGTTATACGTGGGATGCTATGCTTAAACATACAGATATCACCCTCGAGCTATTAACAGATGTTGATATGCTTATGTTTGTAGAGCGCGGTATTCGTGGAGGGCTTAGTCAGTGCAGTAAACGGTATTCTAAAGCGAATAATAAATACATGTCTGATTTTGATTCCACCCAACCATCAAAATACTTAATGTATTATGATGTTAATAATCAATATGGTTGGGCAATGTCCCAATATCTACCTCAAAGCGGTTTTAATTGGGTCGAGAATGTAAGTAACTTCAACGTTGAGGATATATCTAGTGATTCAGATATTGGGTATATTTTAGAGGTTGACTTAGAATACCCCAATGGTCTTCATGATCAGCATAAGGACCTTCCGTTTTGTCCGGAGCATCTCACGCCTCCTAACTCAAAACAGCGAAAACTAATGGGAACTTTATATAATAAAACAAAGTATGTCATTCATTATCGAAGCCTCATACAGGCTCTAAAATATGGTCTTAAATTAAATAAAATTCATAGAATTTTACAATTTAAACAGTCTCCATGGCTAAAGACGTATATCGATCTAAATACACGTCTCCGAACGGCTGCCACGAGTAAGTTTGAGCAAGATTTGTTTAAACTTATGAATAATGCCGTGTTCGGTAAAACCATGGAAAACATTCGTAAACATAGCATCGTCAAGCTGGTTACGAAGTGGTTGGGCCGTTATGGTGCAGAAGCTTATATTTCAAAGCCCGAATTTAAAGCTTCGTCAATTTTCGAGGAGGGTCTAGTCGCAATCGAATTAAATAAGACTGAAATCTTTTTCAATAAACCAATATATGTTGGTATGTGCATCCTCGACTTGGCTAAAACAACCCTATACGATTTTCATTATGGCTATATGGCTCCTCAGTTTAAGGATGATTGTACAGTCTGCTACACTGATACGGATTCACTTATATATGAGGTATGTTTCTCTGACTTGTATGAAAGTATTAGGCTAGATGCCCCCAAATACTTTGATACAAGCAATTATTCAATCATAAACCCATACAACATTCCCAATACCTTTTTATTGAAAGTATGATGAAGGATGAAAATAGTGGAAGCATTATGACTGAATTTGTGGGCCTAAGATCTAAAATGTATGCCGTTCGTGTAGAGGGACAAGACGCCATGAAAAAATCTAAGGGGGTTAAAAAAGGCGTGATAAAAAATAAAATATGCTTTAATGATTATGTTGTCTGCCTTAACAGCGGCGAAAACATGAAAGTCGATCAAAATTTGATCCAATCATGTAAACATATTGTTAATAGCATCACCCAAACAAAAATTGCTTTGAATCCTCATGACGATAAACGATTTTTGCTTTGTACTAATTATAAAACGCTTCCATGGGGTCATTATAGCATTATGGATTACCCTACTAATTAGCATTAGTATTGTAATCATAATTTTTTATTAAAATTATTAGATTTAATATTTTAGTTTGATAAAATATTCGATATAAAAAATAATGCTTGTTCAATCAATGTTATATTCTAAGATTTAAAATATTGTTAAATAAAATAAATGTCCATATAAGGAAAGACGGAATTGTTTGTGTTTTTATTCTAGACAACTCTATAAAATTCATCCTCCATATTTGATTTCAACACAAATTCCACAATCAAGTCCAAGGCTAACCAAATTGTTGTGTATGGTAAGAAATTGTAGAGTAACCTAAAATTCATATTTGTGTTATCGCATTATTTTTACGTGTTTAAGCTAAGTACATCAAGCGTATGCTATTATATGCGTCACACATTTTCTCTATGTTCGGCTTATCAGCATTTTAGTTTTTGTAAAAATTATTTCTTTCTAAAATACTTAACATATATATAAATTGTTTGTGTGCTAACAAGCCCTTTAAATACGGTAAATAAGAAATTAATATTTTTTTTTTATTTTATTCAAGTTGTATATAAAATGTATAAACAAATATAAAATACATAAAAATTATACATTTCTAAATCCGGGTATATCACCATTCTCTTCAATATAATGAAAATTACATTCATCATCCATCTCATAGTTTTTAGAGTTAATCTGAGTAATTTGTTGTTTTGCTCCTTGATCCAGTGGTGGTAGATTTTTAAAATAGACTTTCATATATTGCATGTTCAATACAATCACATCCTTTTCTTTCTCAAATGCAATCATTTTTCGAATAATCGGCAGGGTAATTTTATTGTTGTAGTCCTTTGTAATGCTTTTATCATTTAGTATGGTATTATGCTCTATGACACCAATCATATGCTTATTATTTCGTTCAATATATTTAAATTCTATTATTATTAACGCTGGCTCATCATCGCCATTCTTTAGCACCTTCTTAGTATATTGTATAAACGTGTCTGCATGCCGCTTTTGTAATAAAAATTTTTGAGCCTCTATACCAAAATAATGTTGCTGGAATAATGCTAGATACATCCCATCCATCATGGGGTTGAACTGTAACGTGAATGTGGGCTTATCAGGAACATTTTTTATATTATCTGTAGACAGCCGTATATTTGAAATTTGTTGTTGCTCTGACTGCTGCGGTTGGGTGATCTTAGTTAGATCTACAGATTTGCGATCATTATTGCTGATCCTCGTACAACTATTCACTGCATGACGCCTCATGTTACGTGCACATACAAATGATTTTTCGCAATTTTTCCAATTAAAATTCTTCATAATGTGGAGCTCAATTTATGTCTGTTGCCTGGATAAATGTTGTGTGTTGACTGGATAACTATTGATGATCAACTAAATACATATATACTCACAGAGCAGATGATATATTATCATATTTTGTATGAAATGATTAATCAACAAAACAAAATTTTTGGAAACCACAACATTTGCTGTAAACATAAAATCACAATGATATTTTTACTGAGGTGTGAAATGTTTAATCACAAAACAAAATATTTTGAAAACCGCAACATTTAATTAGAAGACAATATTTTCTAAACCGCAAAAGATAAGTGCGTTAGAAAATTCTAGAATAATGTAGAAAGTTCTAGATTATCATATTTTTGTATGAAATGATTAATCAACAAAACAAAATTTTTGGAAACCACAACATTTGCTGTAAACATAAAATCGCAATGATATTTTTACTGAGGTGTGAAATATTTATCCGAATCCGGACCCGATCCGAAGCCGATCCGATCATAACAATCATCACTAACATCGATATTCATTTCTGAGAAAGTCTTTAGTTTATTAAATTGTTTTATTTATTCTGCTTTCGTAAACAACGGGAAAATTATTTATTCCGCTTTCCACTCTCATTCGTAAACAATGCGAGAGAGAGAGAGGGATAGATAGAGAGAGAGAGATAGATAGAGATAGAGAGAGAGAGAAAGAGAGAGGGGAAATTCCAAACCTTAAGTGGTTCAAATATTAAATTTGTATTTATTAAATTTGAATTTATTAAATTTAACGGTCTTTTTAGGATCTCTACCTTGAGATATTTAAGTCTAGACACGAACTAATACATAGTTTACAATCTGGCAACACTGAAAATTGCAGTCTAGACACGAACCCCTACAGTTTGAAGGTTGGCAACCTTGGTTTTTCATAGACTTGGCAGCACTGAAATGTCACACTTTTTTGTGAATTTAGACCCCCATAGTAAATATATATGGGATTTTGCGCCAGAATCCGAAGCCGATCCGATCATAACAATCATCACTAACATCGATATTCATTTCTGAGAAAGTCTTTAGTTTATTAAATTGTTTTATTTATTCTGCTTTCGTAAACAACGGGAAAATTATTTATTCCGCTTTCCACTCTCATTCGTAAACAATGCGAGAGAGAGAGAGAGAGATAGATAGAGAGAGATAGATAGATAGAGATAGAGAGAGAGAGAAAGAGAGAGGGGAAATTCCAAACCTTACGTGGTTCAAATATTAAATTTGTATTTATTAAATTTGAATTTATTAAATTTAACGGTCTTTTTAGGATCTCTACCTTGAGATATTTAAGTCTAGACACGAACTAATACATAGTTTACAATCTGGCAACACTGAAAATGCAGTCTAGACACGACCCCTACAGATTGAAGGTTGGCAACCTTGGTTTTTCATAGACTTGGCAGCACTGAAATGTCACACTTTTTTGTGAATTTAGACCCCCATAGTAAATATATATGGGATTTTGCGCCAGAACTCTCATAGGTATACTACTGAACTGGCCGTGACCCCGCCAATTGGACCCTATTTTTAAAAACGCAAAATCTGGAGGACTGTTTCACCAATCGCCTTGAAAATTTGTGTGGATGCATTTGGCAGAAAAATTCGTGATCCAACAAAAAGGGCGGGATCGGATGAGTGGGCGTGGGAAACAACTTGAAAATTTGTACGGCTGTATCTCATGAACTATAAGGAGTATGAATATGATATTTAGTATATAATGATGTGTTTATCGGACCAAATAATTTGGATTGACTAAATTTTGACATTAGCGTGGTGAGTATTTATTGTCAAAATTTTCACTAGCCCCAGGGCTACACAAAATTTTGACAAGTAGTCTACATTTTGACGTTTGTCTTTTATGGTAATAGCAGCCCAGTCTCATTCGCCTCAGTTGTCAAACTCTACACAAATACATACCAACAACACAAGAATGCAAAAGAGAACAAAACCAAAATTCATGAGTTTGTCAACTGGGAACAGGTCTATTTTACAGCTTCTTCGTGAAAGCTCGAAAGAACCTCGAAAACTCGGAAACATCGTAAACTTGCACAGCAAACGTCAAAACTAACAAATTTCCCATACAAAGCGACTTGCTCAAAAGTGGAAAGTTTTCGAGGCAAATTTGCTGCGCAAACGTGGTATGGAGAAACGTGTAAACTTTTGACATTTCGTTGTCATCTGACTAGGATGGATAAATAAGGTGATAGCACTAGAACAGTAGAAAAAGTACACATACATAATACATGCAATTGCTACTGCTACCACCTTATGTATCCATCTTGGTCAGCTGATATGGTTTTGAGCACAACTACGCTGAGCAACTTTACCTGGTGCCTCATGCAACGGTGCGAGGGAAACTTGCGCTGAGCAAAAGTTCTCGGCTTTCACGTTTGCATGAATGCCGCTAACGATTTCCATAGACGCAGTAATTTTTTTTTGGAGAGTAAAGGTACGATTACACGAGCTGTGAAAGCCACATATTTTGCCACATTTTGTCACATATTGTGCCACAGCCCGTGAAATATAGCTCAAAAATGTGCAACATATGATCACATATTTCCAGCTGTGACATATGTGTCACAGCCGGAAATATGTCATTTTCACAGCCCGTGTAATCGGTTGAAAAATGTTGTCACATGTGAAAATATCAAATGTCACAGCTGAACGTATGTGGTTCTGGCAATACAGTTGCCACAACCACATATGACATATTGAAACAGCTGCAGAACGAATGATTGACAATTTGTTAAAATAAAAATCATTCAAATTTCAATTTGTGAAACGAAAAAAAGTTTAAAAGAAGTTGTTTTTCTGATTTGTTCGGGATGTCCGATTCAGAAGATATTTTTAATAACAACGAAACCGAAAAGCGCCGCCAAAAATTTTTTTTAATTGATCTCAGAAGTGGAAGTAAATGGATGTTTGTGGGACGCCCGACTGAAAGAAAACCACGATTTAGTGAAACGGAATGCAGCATGGTGCACGATTTCGGAAAAATCTTTCAACGGAAGCAATCATTACAACTTGTTTGCCATCAACTGCGCCCAAGCAATTTGGAAAATTCCATTGCTCGTAGAATGAATGAGCAACATTTTCCCATTATTCTGCCGTACATGGTAGCTTTAAATAAATTACGATATACAAATAAGTTGGATTAGCTTTCATGTTGAACAAATTTTGGTTTACCTTCAGATATGTAGGTACCAACACTTCGTATATGGCATCCAACGTCTCTGGTATAATTTTCGATATAGTACACTGCGGTAATCGAAAGTAGTAAATGCAAAGTCAATTCGAGGCGAATTTTCGTTGAAATTGCCTCACGCATATTGGTATCTTGTTTTCGAATGATGGGTGCGACTAATTCGTGTAAATACTTACAACTCTGATAAAAGTTTATCACATACGCCATAAATACTTCGCTTTTGCAGCCAACCAGACACCCAGATCGAGCGATGTCATTTTCTCTGATGATTTTCGTCTTCGTCATCCAAAATAATATCAGCCGCACACGTTATTACTTTCGCGTAATTCCGCAGCAAATGCATATTTCGTTCCAAATCACGAGACATTTTAAATCGAACTCTCAAATGACAAGCAATGAATCTGAACCGACTGAATTCTGAACAAAAGTATGAGCTGGCTGTTTCATTTTCTTTCACATATCAGCATAACATATGTGATCTGTGACAAAAATCACAGCCCGTGTAATATGGTCATATGTGACCATATGTGAGGTGGTAAATTTTCCACATATTGCCACAGCTGGAAATACGTGGCTTTCACAGCTCGTGTAATCGTACCTTAAGCCATATAGTTGACATAAGCCCAGGGAACAATTGTGACAGGGAGATACTTGTAGGAAAAGGCATCGCAGTAGATCAAATATTTACAGGAAAGATAGCAAATAGAGTGGGTGGCTGGATGTGCGTAGCTTTAAAAATGTGTGTGAAGTCCGCAGTATTTCATCCATATTTCCTGCGGTTCGTACTTATGTGGAATGTAAATAGATTTTGAAAACATTCAAATCAACCAAATAGACCAGTAGGAGGAACTTGGTTTCAAAATTGTCGGCTTTCCACATTGATGTCATTTCGGCATTGTATAGTCTTTTGTGGCCGCCTTTAATCTGTGCCCCATATTGGTTCCCAGTGAAGTTTTTGATTTGTTATATCGACCTGAAGGTGTGAGCTACATAAATAAAGTCCGTAAAATTCATCTTCCCTCCATTTGATATATCACATACATCCTTTGGCGTAATCTCAGTGTATTCATTTTGTGTATAATTTGAATAAAAATAGCGAAATATTTTTTAAAAATTATATTAATTTCAAAAAAGTGTTGTGTTTGTTTGCATTTGCAGCTGTCAAAATTTAGATTTTCCATTTCACACAGCAAAATCCAAATTATATCTTCACCATACAAAAATAAATTCAACACAATTTACCACGACCGAAATATTTTCAATGAACACACAGCCTAAGATGTTTGTATAGTTCGAATAGTGCCCGATTGTTATGAAAATTTCACAATTAGGTAGTGATGACCTGATAGTCCTTGGCTATACTTGGAAAAGATTGGATAAAGGGGCGTGGCACCGCCCATACAACTTCAAATTTAAAATGGCTATATATCATGAACTTTCAGAGCTATGAAGATGAGATTTGGTATATACATAAGTTATTCGTACAGTTCGAATTACAGCCAGGGTGGAAGTGTGCGATGCCCGCCCCGTTTTCAAAAATCGCTCTGACGGCCTTTCTAATAGACCGATTGTTATGAAAATTTTACAATGTGGTACTGATAACCTGCTGACAGTCCCTGTCTATATTTGGAGTGATTGGATAAAGAGGCGTGGCACCGCCCATAATACTTGAAATTTTAAATGGATGTATCTCATGAACTATCAGGGGTATGAAAATGAAATTTAGAATATACATACATATGTTGTTGGTACAGTATGAATTATAGCCAGAGTGGAAGTTAGCTGTGCCACGCCCCCTTTTCAAAACCCGCTGTGACGGCTTTTTAAATAGACCGATTGTTATAAAAATGTTTTGCTGGTAAGTTAGAATACTATAATAATTATTTTCATAACGATGATCTAATTGTAGATGTGCAACTACGAAATGCGAATCAGGTATGTTGGCGCCAGACATCCTGGTTCTACTCACGATACCCTCATTTGGAACAACAGTCCATTGCTGATTTCAGGTCAAACACATGGCTAAATTGCCGAAGTTCGGTTGCAGCTCAAAACTTGATAAAATACATCCAAAATTAATAAAAATATAAGAACACGAAAAATATGTTCTATTTTTTGACGGACGGACCTATGTTCCAGACTTTTTGCTTAAAGACTGGAAAATTTATCTTGAAAGCTTTAAAAATGACTAGCAATGAAGCAGATTATTGATTCCCTTTAATTTGAATACCCACACTAAATGTATGATATTATCCGATTCTCAAGACATACTATAATATGGTAAATTGGAGTTATTTGACAAACCAAAAATTCGTGGTTGTCAATATAACCAACTGCAGTTGTCAGCTGTCAGTTGCCACATGTAATAACTTTTCGGCAACTCGGAACGCAATTGAGGTTCGGTTGCTATCGATAAACGAATCATAAAAAACGATAACGAATTCATTATTGTTATGTCGGTAATGAAGTTTCATGAACACATGTATTTAAAATGGCCGTTTGGACGAGTGTCGTCGTACACGACACTGCGACACCAAAAAATGATGGGGTTCCGTCAACGGATTCTGGTAGATCGGTCATCAGAATTTTTTTGGGGGGTCAAAGTTTCCGCCTCTCGGAACTTTCCTGGAACATATCGGCATGCAAAATTGTGTGTTCCTAACATCTGAGGTATAAAATATGTTCAGAAGTTTTATAGAAAAGATTCAGATAAACATTTTTGTGGAACAAATTAACCCTCTAACTGTCACGTATAATCATAATTTATACTTTTTTTTGAAAACTCGCTCCAAAACCAGATAAACCAGTGCTAGATAATAAGCAAAAACTGATTGCCTTCTAAGGGTTAATAATGAATTTTGTCATTTTGCTGTTTCCATCATAGAATAAATAATAGATACCATAGAAGCTTTTATTCGCTCAATAAATTAATCGTCATAGGTACGATGGAAAGTAAACATTGGATGGTGGAAAATATGGGTTCAATCATAGTCTAATTATAAAGTCACAGCATGCGGTCAGCTGTTCAGACTTTTTTGGTTTGTTTTATGTTTTAATCGGTGTTTATTTTGATGGCACTTAAGTAGAGTCAAACTGTTTCATCTTTTGTTTTGATTTGTATCATTCTTTATTAAACGTTAATGGTGTTGGTTGACAACTGGAAAGTACCGTCATAACAATCAAAACAACAAATTTCTATCAAAATCATCTGTTTTTACAACAACACGCCATGCTTCGACTTTATTATTAGAATATGGGTTCAATAATACCAGATGGTGGCAATAGTATTCAGCGATCAACAAAGGAACAACAACCGAATTTCGTGTTTTTGTGACAAACTAGTTGTGGTAAATACAATACAAATGTATACCAACGATAAAAGTCAACAAAAAGTTCCAAAATATATTTAAATTTTTCAGTTCTACACAGTTCTACAGTTCTATATTTTGTAACTCCACCTGGTGTAAGATAATTTTAAATTTAATTGCTCTCATTTCTAAACAAACCTACGATGAAGAGTGTGAAATGAAACGTCAGATGAGAGAATAAGTTTATCTACGTATGTATTATTCTATGGTTTCCATTAAAAATAGTCCACATAATATAATGAATTTTGTCATATTTCAGCTTTTAGTTCTATTTATTTTTTGAAGTATTTGGTAATTCTGCACCTTTATCATACAATGACCAAAATAAATCTGATATTAAAGAACGTAAATTTTGTCCTTTGTAGAGTTCTTCAAAGGGTAGCCATGTGTGATGAAATCGTTCACCATGTTCATCGGAGTGTGTTGCTACCTCTTTTTAAAGTTTGGTTGCCTTCCATACGAACTGCCGGTTCGATAAATTAAACTGAATTGTCGATTATTCCAACAAAACCAATTATTTTTCAATTAGAAAAAAGTTCCTGACCTTGACTTCTCATAAATAACTGAAACTAACAAAATCGGTCATAAAAATTCAAATTCAAAAAATAAGAGTGGTTTTTGAATTTGTTAGTGAAACATGTAGACTTGTGATTATCATATCAAGTAAATAAAAAAACGTTATTTCATTAAGATTTGAAATTATATTTATTGTTTTTGAATTCTTTTACGACAAATATTTGAAATAGTTTTATAGGTAAGTAATATGTCGTTAAATAATACCTCTAAAGGTGATATTTTGTAATAATAAAAATTGGCAAACATTATATATGCGAATGATTAATCAGTAACTTTTTAAAATACTTAATCTTCAATATATTCAAATGGCTCTGGTGGCTCAGGCTCCTTAACGTCGTCATTCTTGGGTCCGTAGGCGGCTACCGGTTCCACCAGTTTTTGTTCCTTTGTCTTTCCGGTGTGTTGCATGACGATCAAACCACCAATGGTAACATCTTTCAAGGGTACATACGACTGATTATCGGCCACACTTAAGACTTTCAACTGTTGTCGCATTACACGGGCGGGATTCTCTAAAATTTCGAATTTCGGTTCCTTTTCCAATTTTTCTTTTTCATCCTTTTTGTCTTTGTCCTTGTCGGAGGTGGGCGCTTCTTTGTCCTTATCTTTTTCTTCGTCCTTCTTGCCGGCTGTTGTTGGTTCTGATTTCTTCTTTTTTTCTTCCGATTTTTCGGTGGCTTTATCTTCCGATTTCTTTTCCTCATCTTTTTTGGATGTGGAGGCAGCATCTTTAGTTTCGTCTTGGTCAACTTCCATTTTATCGTCGTCTTTTTTGTCAGCCGTCTCACGGCGTTTCTGGCGAGCAGCAATAGAAAGCACTGCCGTGGCTACTTTCTCACGTTCCTCTGATTTTTTTTCTTCCAAGGGTGCTGGGTAGGCATAAATCGATGGTCTAGCAGCAGATTTGAATTTCATTTGAGGCATTTTTAAATCGGAATTAAGACCAATAACACAAGTTGGTATAAACGACAATGAAAGGGCATGAGCCAATGGGAACCAGTACCAATATTGAGTGAAAACCAAAGTGCCAACAACTGCTTGCAGATTGGTGTGTCCTGTACGAGATTGCAGAGAGAGAGTGCAATTGCGTCCACCAGCATCGATAATACCTTGAGCCATTATAGCACCAAATTTGGCCATTACATCTTCATGTTTATTGCAAATTACTTCATCGTAAAGAGAGCGGAAGAAAGTGGTCTTAGGGCAGGTCTGATCAGTGTGTTGTATTAGAATCATGGCCGAAGCAATCAAAGCGCCTTGCCTGACAAAGTTGACTGGATCCAACCGAGCCATGGGTTCAAGAAGTGCTATAGCGTCACGCAAACCAGTTCCAGCGCAAGCAATACCCAAAGCCATAGCAGCGCCATACCGTACATGCGGATTGTACGATTCTGCTAGTAGACTTACAACTGATGGACATTGTTCTGGTGTGCGGAACAAAATAAAGCCTATAGCTGTGACAGCAGCGCGGCGAACATCGTCATTAACATCCGACACAGCGACATGAAGAAGTTTGCGTATAGCCTTGTTGCTTCCAGAACCATTATAAGCCATGGCAATTGTGTACATGCCAGACCGTCTCAGTACAGGATCTTTGTCGGTGGAAAGACTGGTAATCAATGGATCTGCCTCCTCAAGGCGTGCAAACATTGTTAAGGAAATGCCCACAGCTAAACCACGCAATATCTTCTCATGCTGAGTCTCCTGAGCATATGAAACCATATCTTCAATAGCTTGAGCATTCTTTGATCCCAACATCACCATTCCCATGGCAATACCAGCAGCTTCGCCAGTAACAGCATCATCTTGGTACAGGTTAAACTTCAGTTGCTCATATAAGTCCTGGCGATGTGTACCCATGGCAGCCAAACCGAGACCCAAACAACCACCGTGACGAACATTTTCATTTTGTGCGTCCTTCAACTGTTGCAGTAGATAGTCAATGATATTTGCGCCATGATTTGCATGGATTAAACCCAAAGCATACAAACCACCACCCTCAGAATAGCCAGAGCTGGGTCCCGCTTCTTTAGGCAAGTAACTTTGCATTAAAGCTAAAGAATCCTTTTCATGGCCACGGTGTATAACACCCAACGAAGCAGTGGCTGTCAATTTTGCCCAGTTTGTTGCACGAGCTAACCAATCAAGGTTATCACGCAAAAATTGATCTGAAGTTGTGCCCCCGTGCATATATCCATTTGCAATAACTGTTGCAGTGTGACAAATAGAAACACGTACCGCTTCTTTTGTGGCTCTTAAGATTTGTAAATCGGCGTGGTTGCTACGTATAAGATACTGCAGTTGCAAATCAATTGTAACCTCTCCAGAGAGTATAGAAATCAATTTTTCGATATTCTTCTGGTGAGCCTTTTCCGAGTCGTTCAAGGAGTCAACAGTGCGTTCGATTTTAGCGTCTCCTAAAAATAAAAATAATATATGATATAGTAATGCTAAATCGAAACTGAGTTTTCATCTTGTTTATTCGGAATGTTACCACAGAAAAGCTTCGAATAGAAAAGTTTATCGGGGAATATGGGTTATGGTGAATAGCTTGACCTCATAATTATTGAAAGCTTTAGTAATGCGATTAATAAAAGCATGACAGAAATATTTAAATCTTCTCAATAAAGGTAAGATACATCTTTTTTACCTTCTGGTTCTTCCGACTTTGCTGCTTCCTCCGACTTCTCCTCATCACTCTTAGAGGATGTAGCGGCACTGGTTGTACCCTGTGGTTTAAATGTACTAGGCAAAGCTGTAGGAATTGGTGCAGTTTCCTTGAGAGCCTGCAATACATTGCCCAGGAATTCCTGCGTAGCAGATTCGTATAAATCGAATGCAATTTGGTATGCCATCAAGTTATTGGCTTCTTTAGATGATCTTGTCAAGTTATCCAAGACCTCGGCTACAGCTAAAGGGTCTTCCAGGAATATCAAACACTGACACATGTTAACATAATCGGGCACACCCAAATCACGATAAAGACCCACAAGGCACCGTAGTACCTCATTGCGGAATCCGCGATTTTGTATCAAGGACATGGTGACATTGTAAGCGTATGCCAGCATACCGCCAACATCATCCGATTTCATTATAGAAGCCTCAAAGATATCCATACGTCTAGTTTCCAAAGCTATACCCAAAGCCTGGCGATATTGGCCATCATCCAGGCAGCGTTGGATCATGCGATTGACGATAGCTTCCAGACGGGCATCAACCGGCTTGGCCTCCTTGGAATTTTCAATGAAGGACACACGTTGCGCAATATAAAAATCAATACATTTTGCAATAATGGTTTCCGTGTACTCATTTCGGGCATTGACATCAAACAAATCACCTGCGCCCAAAGCGTAGGTCAAGGCATCTTCAAATGAGCCCAAGTGGTAGAACACCTTAGATGCTACCATACCAGCCAGTTTATTCTCGGGAAAACTGCGATCTTCGTGTAACATTTCGATCTTCTCTATAGACTCAGAAATTTCTGGCCAGAACTCATCCACAATATGATCTAGCTTTTTTAAAGCGAAGACCTTCAAATCCGGCATCGGCTCATCGAGCAGGGATATTATACCAGCCGCTGAAGTTAGACTCATCTTTGTTGAGTGTAGTTCCTAAAAGGAGACAGGATTTAATTAAGAGACTGCAAACTCGAGTCCCGAAAAAATGTGTAAGCTAACCTCACTTAGTCTGCAAACTTTCAAAAGTATAGTTTTTCTAATATTCTATCACAACTTATGCACAACAGCTTAACCAATTCGATGAAAACAAATTGATTCACACACTTTGGTTGTAGAATTTATTTTATTATTTTGTCTATTCCTGTAATGACAATGCCAAAAAATCGTTTAAGCAGCCGTAGAAAATGCAAAATCACTTTTGTTTTCCCTTTCGTTTTTGACATTCGTTTCATGTTTACCAAAAATTTCGAGTTGCATAAAAGCGTGCTAAATTCGGAATACCAACAGCGTTGATATACTTGAAACCGTTAAAAAATCCAATAAGAATAAAGCTATGGATTCGAAAAATGGGGAAAGTTGCAGTTGGTCTGCTCTGCATAAGTTAGTTTAGCAGCAATTCTTGGAATGGAATCAAAATTTTACCATCAATATAACTTTTTGGGGGAGATCATATATATATTTTTTTCGTTTGGCCCAACTTCTTGAGATATGGACTCGCAAAATTTGACTATAAAACATTAGTCTGAAACTACTAGCCCGACCTAATTGAAATTTATATTATTAGAAAGGTCTTTTTAAACTCTACAAATCCTTGTAAATATATTTCAGTTTTTATTAACCCTTGTGGAATATAAAAAAAACGTTGCTGCATCCTAATTTTTTTAAACGCATATTTTTCAAAAAGGAACCAACGTTTCGCTACATTTTCTCAACACATCGGCAATAGAGAAGATGCCTGGCTTTCTTTCAAGGCATAATACAAATAACAATTTAACCCACAATTTCAATTGTCAATTATAAACAGGTGAGGTTTTAAAAAAATTTTTGTTACTGTTCCACAATGGGGTAATACAAATTAAAATATTTTGACCAGCATTCGTAGAGCTTAAAAATACCTTTCTCATGACATTAATTTCAAATAGTTTCAGAGATGTTTTTCTTTTTAAAATTTGGAAAAATTTTCTTAACTTTAATCCCCGTTAACTGCTCTATCAGGTGAAAAAACGATACAATTGGACTAGCTAGCTAGATTTGTTCCCGAAGCTAAAAAAAAATAAAACAAAGAACCAAAATACGAAAAAAAAAATTAAAAACACGAAAAATTATGTTTTTTGTCGGACCCATGGGGCCCACATTTTCGTGTGACGTCTGAGAGGCCATATAACACTATTTTGGCACTTCTATAGCTGCATGCATGATCGGGCTTCTGGATTGTCTCCTCTGAAGTAGGTCAAACTCCGACTGCGCTGCTTCGGAAAAGATTTTGTGGTATAATGTTTCAATTCTTTCCAAAATGTCACAAATTATTGACCTAACAATTTAATTTTTGATAGCGGACAAAATTCTCCAATGCCTGTTGTATACAACCCTGTAACTGACAGGAAATGTCAAAAATTCCGTTTGCATTTCTTTACAGCTCCGTACTTTTCACTTTTTTTCATGTAGTTGTACATAGATCTGTCAAAGTTGGTTTACTTTGTCTGCTTATTTTCCGAATACATTACAAAAATTAAAAAAAAATTTAAATAAATCGAATTTGACGGCATATAAATATTCCATCATGGACCAACCGGAAAGTCGCCTGAAAATTTCCGAACCCGAAATTCAAGTTGTTTTTTCCGTTAGACTTTATTTGCCAACCTGAAATTCAGGTTCAGCTGCGTACTACGCTTTAGTGTACGAACACAATTGGAGCGATAACGTAGGCGTCGAAAATTTGTACACGCATTCTTATGGAAGAATATCAAGAGTTGTTTGATGTCGTTTCTGGCGTAAACCACAAAAATTAGAATTCTTATTTACCTGGCATATTGTTGCCAGCTTAAAGGCTTGGACAAACCTCACTCACTTTTTATTTACTTGGTACTCAGTTCTTTGCGAAAATTTCGTAGGCAAAATCAATTACAAGGTCGTTTGGGACCAGAATTTTGATATTTTGATAATTTTAACAACTAAATGCAAAACGACACGCGGTTAGAGATGAAATATTTGCAAGGTAAATCAAAGATATGTGGCAACACTCTGCAAGAAATTTTTCCGTTAAAGGTCCATTTTCAGATCTTGCGAAATTTTATCCACATATCTTTGATTTAAATTTAACTTATAATTCCTCTACGCGCTCCATTTTATTATTAACGCATCTCGTATTGCTTTTGGTTATTAAAATTATTAAACACTTGTTTTCGTACAAAATAACTTTGGCGTAACAATCCGGTAATTGGTTTTGCCTACGAAATTTCCCAAAGACCGTACCAATGAAATGAAATGTGAGCGAAATTTTGGGTTTATGAAATTCTCGTTCTTTTTTATACATGCACTTCTTATGGCGCCGAAAATATCATAAAAACTGAATACCGGGGTTTAAATGACAAAATTTCATACGATTATTTCGCAAGAACTGAATACAGGGCTTTAGAAAAACGCTACTTGCACCATTTTTTCGTTTTGACACCATTTGTTTATTGTTTTTTTCTTTATGTTTATGTGTTTACAAATCTTAAAAAAATATAAAACAATAATATGAAACTTCTTATGTGGCATATTAATTGATCATTTATATATATACATATGTATATAGCATCGAACATAAAAAATCGCACGCTTTCGTGTGCACAAGCCGTATTACAAAAATTATTATTTGTTGAAAAACGTTTTCCTATTTTTCTCACAATTAAAATCAAATTATTTAAAGAAATATTAAGAGTAATTGCAAATTTATATTCTATAGGGTACTACAGTACAGTTGATTGCGAAAATAATTTGTTAAAGGGCTTTACAAAAGCAGTTTGACACAATAGAAATTAAATTCTGTAGGAGCGCATACTATTTATCTCTTTAAATTATGATTTATATTACATTTCTTAACTGTTAATTGATTCGATTGAGCTTTATCTATTACTTTGAATTGTTGTATCACTAACAAAGTTTAATTTTCATTGTTTTAATTTTGCTTTGTGTATTCCAATTCCATGTCTTCCAGTCATCTAAATCGTATTTCTCTATGCCTAACTCTAATATGATTTTAGAGTCCAAACAGAACCAGACACGCTTCCGATGTCGACGAAATAAATCTCTAGCGTTCAAACGAAATGGGACAGAGAGCGTCTTCCCAGTAAACAATTGTTTCCGACGTGTCGGACGTCTGTAAGTTCTCTTAAATTATATCAGACAATTAGCCGAAATATCTGAAATTCCTTCAGTCATTTAAACGAGATTTCTGTACATTCTCTGTCAGACGGTTCTGCACAGTCTTTGAAATTCCATACGAAAATCATGCGACGCTTCTGCACATTCTCTGAAGGGAGTTTTTTATTCTATTTGGAAAATGTTTTTACTGTATAGTTTCGGTGAATTAAATTGTTGTTTTAGATTTGTCTGCATCATTTTGTTTGTTGTCTTCAGTTACAAACGAGCAACCAAGTGCTTAAGACGTCGCGGTCGTCAAATAAAAATAATAAAATTTGTATTATAAATTGGTACGAAAAATCTGACAGATTTTTGTTCAGACGTATCTCCGAAATAGCCACGCCAAATAGTACAATGTGTCAGAAAACGATCGGAAAAGTCCGACCATTATCGGATGTTTAATTAGACCTTATGCCGACTTCGATCAGCTACGTCTAAAAATCCTTCAGAATTTCCCTCAGAATTCTAACAGAAATCTGTCCGATAACTCTGCACACTCTTCCGAATTTCCTCCGACAAACCATTCCGAATTCTTGTCAACCGTCCATACGATTTGCTGTACGTTGCCTAACCGACATCGGCATCAGACTCGGCAACTTGTTCAGAGTGTCTGACGGAATTCGGAACAAATTGTTTACTGGGTACCTAATAGATAATTCTACCATGTTCTTAAGTTATGGTATGTGATAACTACTTGCATACAAAATGTGTAGTAGATTCAATCAGCTGATCCTTTCTGCTATAGTGTAGTGACTAACTCCGCTGCAAAAGTTAACTAGTGCTCACACCAGAAAACCGTGTGTCGGTTTTTTAAAAAACTTATTTTTTGTATTAACCGAAATCCGGTTATTGAACGTCGGTTAGCCGGTTAACCGGGTTTTACTTAATTTGTGTAAATATCCTTACAAAAATATGAAAATTAAACAAGTAAAGATAATTTTTAAATACTAATGAATTTTTTAAATTAAATAGCACGATATCTAAGTTTTAAATACAATTTTATAGATTGAATAAGTTATACATACGATTTAAATTTTTTTTTTTAATTTCCTAATGATTTTAGAATTTGAATAACAATAAATTATTTAAATTGGTACATAATTTTTTTTACACTTCATAGGATTTTCATACAAGAAAATTTCTTTTAAATTCGAACATGAATTTATAATTTATACAAGTTTAATGTATATATGAACTAAACTTGTAAATTTTATGTTATACACGCATTGCAAATTGGAACATAATTTACAATTTACTTTAAAAATTAAATGCGACAGATGAAACAAACTATTGAATTCAATTCACTTCACTTCAATTCAGTTCTATTCAATTCAATTCAATTCAATTTAAGTCAATTCAGTTCTATTCAATTCAATTCAATTCAATTCAATTCAATTCAATTCAATTCAATTCAATTCAATTCAATTCAATTCAATTCAATTCAATTCAATTCAATTCAATTCAATTCAATTCATTTCAATTCAATTCAATTCAATTCAATTCAATTCAATTCAATTCAATTCAATTCAATTCAATTCAATTCAATTCAATTCAATTCAATCCAATTCAATTCAATTCAATTCAATTCAATTCAATTCAATTTAATTGAATTTAATTTAATTCAATTCAATTCAATTCAATTCAATTCAATTCAATTCAATTCAATTCAATTCAATTCAATTCAATTCAATTCAATTCAATTCAATTCAATTCAATTCAATTCAATTCAATTCAATTCAATTCAATTCAATTCAATTCAATTCAATTCAATTCAATTCAATTCAATTCAATTCAATTCAATTCAATTCAATTCAATTCAATTCAATTCAATTCAATTCAATTCAATTCAATTCAATTCAATTCAATTCAATTCAATTCAATTCAATTCAATTCAATTCAATTCAATTCAATTCAATTCAATTCAATTCAATTCAATTCAATTCAATTCAATTCAATTCAATTCAATTCAATTCAATTCAATTCAATTCAATTCAATTCAATTCAATTCAATTCAATTCAATTCAATTCAATTCAATTCAATTCAATTCAATTCAATTCAATTCAATCCAATTCAATTCAATTCAATTCAATTCAATTCAATTCAATTCAATTCAATTCAATTTAATTGAATTTAATTCAATTCAATTCAATTCAATTCAATTCAATTCAATTCAATTCAATTCAATTCAATTCAATTCAATTCAATTCAATTCAATTCAATTCAATTCAATTCAATTCAATTCAATTCAATTCAATTCAATTCAATTCAATTCAATTCAATTCAATTCAATTCAATTCAATTCAATTCAATTCAATTCAATTCAATTCAATTCAATTCAATTCAATTCAATTCAATTCAATTCAATTCAATTCAATTCAATTCAATTCAATTCAATTCAATTCAATTCAATTCAATTCAATTCAATTCAATTCAATTCAATTCAATTCAATTCAATTCAATTCAATTCAATTCAATTCAATTCAATTCAATTCAATTCAATTCAATTCAATTCAATTCAATTCAATTCAATTCAATTCAATTCAATTCAATTCAATTCAATTCAATTCAATTCAATTCAATTCAATTCAATTCAATTCAATTCAATTCAATTCAATTCAATTCAATTCAATTCAATTCAATTCAATTCAATTCAATTCAATTCAGTTCAATCCAATTCAATCCAATTCAGTCCATATTTTCCAATTGAAGTCAATTCTATCCAATCTAATCTAATGTCGTATAAGTCAGTTCCGTTCATTTTATCTTCATGAGAAAAATATCAATTGATGATATTTTCTGAATAACAATGATCCTTTTTACGGGCAAAGGAAAAAATACAATAAAGGCTACATTTTGTACGAACATTTAGCAGAAACGGAATACGAGGCTTTAAAATACATAAGTACATAAGAAATGGCATAAGTTCAGCACTACAGTTTTTAAAGGCTTGTGCATTTGTGCACGCTTAAAAATCAGTAGTTTTTGTTGTTTGGATGCAAATATAACGTGTGTTTGGAGCTCGTCGCAAATATAATGCACTTGTGTGCAAACACATTGTGTTTGCTATTCAATATTACATGTTTGAGACACAATGATTTATATGTTACAATATATGTGTTTACGACCCAAATATATCTGTGTTTGTGATACAAATACAGCTGTGTTTGTTACAATGTTTATGCTAACGAGAGAAGAAGAGAATAAAAGAGTGTATCTTGTAAGTGTGTATCTGTAGTTTTGATTTATTATCATAAATGCTCCTGAATGTGCGTGTAAATTGCAGATGAAGTCAGTGTTGGTTATTTTGGCTGATGTATTGCGTTTTAGTTTCATGTATTCAGTCGTCAATGGTTCATCGGACAGAGGATATCAAAAGCGCTTGATCAGTGAAAAAAGAATAAACAAAGGCTCGGACTGTTAAATGGTTTGTGATGTTGCTTTGGTTTTTGGGTTTGTATGTGTTGCATATATGTATATTGATGTGTGCCACCAAAGTGAATAAAGGATGTTGAGGAAGAAAACTGGAAAGGGCAACAACGTGAAGCCGTTTGTTTGGCCGAGCCTTTATCGAGAAAATCGGAACGGTAGACCATTTGTGAAATACAATAAAAAAAACAGAAGTAATGAAATGAAATTGAATTCAAAGAACAATTCGTTTTTAAATATTATTATGTTTCGGAGGAAATACGCATATGTTTCCACGTAAGTATACGGAGGTTTGGGGGAATGCTTCCACGTAGGTATATGGATGTTTGGGATGACGAACGCACATGTGTCCACGTTAAAGCATACATGTTTGCCAGTAAACATGCTACTGTTTGCATATAAGTACAACTTAGTTTGGGACTGGCAAACATATGCATGTTTGAAGTGTGTTCTAAACATATACATGGTTCCTGCAGAATATGTTTGGGAGAATATGTTATTGGGGCCGTTTTTTTTCCAGCGTGTGTAAACGTTATAATACTTTTTGACCTGATAATACTGAAGCGATGCATGAAAAAAAATTGAAGCTCTTTCAACAAATGCATACAAACAATATGTAGGCGCAAATATTGAAATCAAAGAAGGAACTTTGCCGAAGGGAAAGGATAAAGGAACTTTGCCAAAGTTTCTATGCGTTCTTCTTATTACATTTCTTCAAAAAAAGGGCAAATTGAAATAGAATTGTAAGCACTATTGTTAAATTTGTGTAATAAGAAAAGTGTATTTTGTTTTGGTTGCTTCTTCCTAAAGATTCGATCAATGGAAAAGTGTCGTCATAGGCTCTTAACCACCGAAACGTTTTTAATAAGCAACAGGAAAATAAGTATCTCTTAGCCACTTGGGGAATAGAAGTGTGTGTCTAAATTTGGTAGCAAAATGTTTGATAGTTTTATCTAATCTTTAATTAATTTCTTCAAAGGATAATTCCCGATTAGAGTCCATAACAGAAATAAACCAAGGACGAAACTATATTTTAAGAGACTGGGACATCGATATTATAATACTATCGTTTGTTTAAATGTTATTGTAGGAAAAAATCTGAGTATTCAATAAATGGTTTCATAATAATATACAACAGAATTTGTTTCTGTAAATATGGGATAAACATTTGGCATGTATGCACATTTTAAGCGAATATAATTCACCTACACTAAATTCAGTAAATTGCCCTTTCTACGTTTGACAAATCTACAAATATATAATAAATTTTTCCTTATGGCTTGACAACGTAAAATTGTAAACGTTCGTTTCTAATATTGGCCAATTAAATAGCTGACCCTATGTTGCTTAGTGCAATAGATGATATCAGACAGTGTTGGTATTTTTTAATTTACATTGGATTTTAATTTGTATTACTTTATCTGATGAATTACCATATCTGAATTACCATTGTTCGCAATGTGAAATAAAAAATGATTTATTTCCATTTTCTCAGGCAATACAAATGCAGGTTGTGGAATCCGATGCCAATCATTAAGAAATATGAGAATGCTTTTAATTTTGTTTGTTTGAATTTATTTGACTGCTGGCAATTCAGTTTTAAAGTATTTTATATGTAAAGGTTTATGGCTTCGATTGGTGTTGCCTCGTAGTACTTCCAAATTCAGAAACCTATGTATGTAATTATATAAAAAGTTGACAACCAGAACTGTCAGATATGAAGGAATTGCTTTGAAAATAAATAAAATTGTCAATGGTATTTGCATTTTTATGAATTTGCATTTGTTGAGGTAATTCAAATTAAACTACAAATTATAATTGTCATATATAAATTTTAATGAATTTTAAATTATGTTCAACTCCTTATAACTTATGTTTAATGGTAATGCATTTTATTTTAGACTTATATGATGCTAGTTCTTGCACCTGCAATTCGAAATCTATGAAGTTCCAACTACCTCTGTGATATCCGGTGAAAGTTTTACAGCTCCTACACACTAACGGCTTTATTCATAAAAAGTTATCATAGGTTTGTTAATGGTTTAAGAAAGTAGAACCCACAAATTGTGATCATAACCGACAAATTCCTCTGCTAAGAGTTCTTTAAAGTTGTAATTTTTGTTGAAGATGTTGAAAAAATGAAACATGCGTTCACACTTGCAACATTTTACATCTTCCATCTGTCATTTTCTAATATTCATTTATAAACATGCCACATCGATGTAGCCAAATTTTTTATACAAAAATAAATGAACGAAAATGGTTTAGGAAATATAAGTATGCATGCTATTGTTGTCTATTTGGACTCCGGAAACGAAAAATTGATAATGGCATTCATCAAAGGTTTATTTTTTAACATTTCGTATTTATTACAATTGGTTTTTTCCTACATTTATTTCTTCAAGATGTATTTGTATCAGGGGGTGTTATTGCGACTAGACAATTGTTATTTTATATATGTTTGGTTTCATACCAGCGGCAAATTCAGAGTAAATTTGTTGTACAAAAAAGTATTAAAACAAAATACATATGAATTTAAAAGTAAATTGAGGTAAAGATTTGAAAATATTTAATTCAGCTGTTCAAGCGCTACCACCTGATATAAATGTATCTTGTTTCTGTAATTTTTTTTAATATTTTCTAGTGATGGACTCAAAATTATCGAATGTTGTGGGGTGAAACAAAGTGGGATAGGAACATTTTTCAAAGATGTTGAGCTCACAAAATGTCAAATTTGTATGGGGAAATGTTAACATCTTTGGCAAATTGATTGAAGATGTAAGATGTGGCCTAGTGTGAAAAGGCTATAATGCTGTTTTATCCACATTTATACACAAAAAAATTAATTTGTTTACATTTCGCGTGTGCCATACTCAAATATTTATGCGATATAAACACGTTGAATTATTTTTTGCATATTTGCAGCTTTTATCACATTATCCAGCCAAGCCACCAAATAGTTTCGTTCTAATTTTTAAAAATTTTAACAAAAATGAAATTTTGTTTACATAGTGATGTATATAAAATCAAAACCTTGAAGCATATATTTGACTACCGAAAAATGAAATCCAATTCGATATGTATTTTTGAAACCTCTTCCAAATTTAAAGAGATACACAATATTTATTATTGTGGTTGTTGAACCATTCTTTTCATTTATATCTAAAATTTTCAAAAAATGCATTGACACATTTAAATAAAATTAAAATTATTTTAAATTATTAATGAACAGAAATATTCAATAGGACAATTATTTTTTTATTTATTAACTTGGAAAAGGTTTAAAATATTCCTATAGAACTGAATTTAATTTTTGGGTAGTAAAATATACAACCGAAAAATGGGCTGTTGCTTCAGTGTTTTTATTTTATATGCAAACTATTTTAAAAATCGTATTGAAGAGGACAAATTGTATTTGGTGGCTTACATACACAACCCATGTTGTTGTGTACGAATTTGACAGTTCCAGGATAAAATGCCATGGAAATACTGAAATCAGCTGTGCTAATGCTTTCACTTAATCAAATACACTTTGTGTTAAACGTTCAATAAATATGACAATTTTATGACCAGTTTTTCGGTCAGTGGTTATCTTCTTTTCTTAGTTAAATTCTGGTTAAACATCGAATTGTGTTTTCCAGTCATTGTTTAACTATGATTTAACCTACAATATTGGTTGGTTAACTTTTAGTCAGAACCGTATGATTTTGACAATCAAATTACTGACTTTCAAAATGAGAAATGTTAGATTGTATAAAATATATGCTTCTGTTTTTCGTATTTGTACACAGTCTAGATCGTTAAATGATTGCGCCCATATAGTTTTTTACACATATTTGTTAAAATAACTTCGATTTTATTAATCAATTTCTTATTTTACATAATTCCATTTTGTTTGTTCCTCTTTGTTGTTTTGGTATTTATCCCAAACCAGTTGTTTTTTCCAATAAGAATACAAGGTTGCTATAATCGTTAACAATATGGCGACTTACATTAACTCACAACTGAAAAACAAAATGCAAAGTTAACCTCAAATTAACTTTCAATTACGATTAAGTAATCTTATAGTTAACTACCCACTTAAAAACTGGTCATTATTAGAGAAGTTGTATTTAGTATAAAACAAAACGTTTTATTTTGTATTTTATTATGTTAGATTCAAGTCGGGATGATATATTAAAAGCAGGGGCACTTCCACAAAAAGTGAGACAATCCCGCTAAAACCGGGATGGTTGGTCAGATATTCCTAATCTATATTTCGTAAAAATAACATGAATTAAGTTTACGATGTTTCATAGCAGCTCAAACACAGATCCCATAGATCATGCATTTTCTTTGGGATGATTGTATGAAACATCATGAACTCACACATAATGTCCTTCAACCACCGTTCCAATGGACGTGATTTGCGAAAGACCTTCGTTCGTTGTGCGAAATTAAACAAATATAGTATGATGTTTGTCCTAAATAATGTTCAATGGGGTATGTTTAGTCTATTACTGAAACACAATGGGGTGGCGGTTTGTAATTGCTACCATTGATGACTGTTTTGATTTCTACTGTAACCATGTTACATCTCACGCCGTTATTCTCCAAAATCCACAGGCTTCGTACTATTTACCACATTGTGTGGCGCTTTGTGTATTGCTACCAATGATGAAATTGATTTTATCTGTTTATTGTTGTGCGAGGTCCCAATCGTGTTAACGCTAGCACTGTTCGGTTGCTTGACACGATAAAGAGCCAAGCAAGATTGTGTAAAGCACAAGGAGCACCAAGAACAATTATAAGTAGTTGATGCTTTAAAACCACAATTGGCTAGCTCGTACATAACAATCAACAAATATCGTCATCGTAGAACGGAAGACAAACGGGGAATTTATTTAATTGTCGGAAAAAAATAACAGAAATTTTAGTTGCCCCCTTTAATTACATACATATTAACCGTTGCATTCATCTATACATTCGGTAGTCTCTCTCCCTTTCAATTATTCGATAATAAGCGACAAGTGTTTCAGTGTGATATTGTACCTTTCATTTCGGGTTACTTTACCAATTAATATTGAGTTGATTAAAACCAAATATATTTAATAAAATTTAAATTAGAACGAGTGGTTTCTTTGTTGTGTGCCTAAGATTGTGCGTAAAAGTCTTTGTAGGTGTCTGTTCTAAACGTTTTAGTTTAAATAACTGTAAATCTCAACGAAAACCAAGAATAAAAATATGA
Organism: Phaonia tiefii; assembly: GCA_963931995.1. NCBI lineage: Eukaryota > Metazoa > Arthropoda > Insecta > Diptera > Muscidae > Phaonia > Phaonia tiefii. The sequence continues at coordinate 37,412,271 of OZ008367.1, forward strand.
ATCGGACACGCAAAAAAATTGTACGGCCAAAGAACCCATACTCAAGTGCAAATTTGTTCTCACGTTGGAGCTTCTGGTAAGTACCAAATAATCACAAAAGGTAATGAAAGAGAATTGTCCTAAGCCGCCGCAGGCAGAGATGGTAAAATTCGTATAATACTTTTATTATTTCTCATAGTACAGTGAAATATTGTTCAGTTTTATACTGTCTGAAATTATGAATACTTTTATTTACACATAGAGTAAGAGAATAAGAGGCTTATGACTACTATACGGATTAATCTTCAAAAACACGTGGGTCGGGTAAAACACGTACATAATTTTAATAAAAAAAATCAAATAACAAATTCTCCGCAAATGCATACTTTCGGAGTTATGGGCCCCGAAATTCGGATATGTGAGAGGATAATGGGGTTGAGGAAAGCTATTGATATCACTTTTTCGTATAAGACAGTCAAAGTAAGAGCAAAAAATTAAATAATTATTTGATAACTCGCTTGGTTATAGAGATATCGGATGTTGAAACGAATATGTATATTTTTTTCTAATTTAAAAAGAAATAATTTTTGCGCAGCAAAAACAATAAAAGCGTTATAATGCAAAAAGACTGCAGAATTCGCGAAGCCGGTGTTGAACCTACCCCATAGGAGAAAATCCCTAAGTCCGGCCGAAGGCCTTCCACACAAAAATACCCTCATTACCCTTTTACATAAGTATACGAACTTTCGGGGCTCATAACTCCGAAACTATGCATTTTTTTTGCTTAAAATAACGTGTTTTACCCCTCCCCCAAAGGAGGTTTTCGGCATGTAAGCCGTAAAATAGACCTGTTCCCTGTTACGATTATGCCACTGAGATGGTATAGGCAAAAACGATGTATAAGTAGACAGTCAAAATTTCTCTTCACTCAAATGCCAACAAACAAAACGAGTGAAACCCTAGTACTTCTGTACTCTCTCCCTTACTCTCTTCATTGAATATTTCAATATACGAGCAGCTTTTTGATAGTATTATTGTATATAACTATACAAATTCCAACCATGTTGAAGTAAAATTACATAAACTATGCAAAAAGTATGAAATACGCAAGATATGACGCGAGAGAGAAATGTTTTTGAGTGAACTCCTAGCACTTTTTGGTTCTCTTTTAGCAGGGTTGCCAAGTTGCGCACATCTTCTGGTCGTCGAATTCTAAATCGTCTTTGGTATAGGACCGGTCATAGACTAATTCATACATAGTACTTTTATTCTCTCATCTGAAGTTTAATTTCACACTCTTCGTCGTAGGTTTGTGGAAATGAGAGCATTTCAATTTAAAATTAACTTACACCAGGTGGAGTTACAAAATTCACTTAACTTTTTCATGTCGTTTTGGTGTAGAACTGAAAATTTTAAATGTATTTTGAACTTTTTTGTTGACTTTTATCCTTGGTATACATTTGTATTGTGTCAAAAAGGTTGTACAAGTAGAGAAGAAAAAACCGGCGAAATTTGGCAACCCTAGTAGAAGAGAACCAAAAAAGTCGACGCGATTTACTCAAACGCATTTCTTTCTAATTTCTATAGTTAGATACTATTAAACTGCATGAATGCACTCTCTTTTAGAATACATTCATTATCTCACTGTACTAATACCAACGGTCCGAATAGTGTAAACAACGAAATGAAACGATACGTTCCTGTGTGCTCTTGGAATGAATGTTGTATCAATCTCTGCTCTGTTAACTACTCTGTTCGTCTCAATTCTGTTACGACAACACAACATTTTACTCAATAAATGTTCGTGAATGTAAAAACCATTCGAATACATAAGAACTATTCGAATGAAAAAACGGTAAATTATGAGTGGTTATGGGTATCATTTGCTTTCTCGTCAATGAAAAGATCAGCAACGTTGTGTGAAGACTAAAGAAATAAATATTCGTTTTTTATGAGTTTAACTGCAAAAATATATATTAGAAAATGGAAATTGATGAAGTAAATTATTTTAAAAATAATATATTATTCATTAAAAATATGTAGTTTCGCGAATTTCAAGGGGTGAACTCGTTTTGATGGAGGAAAAAGGCCGCAGCAAAGTTTGGGAAGTTTTTTCCTTAATTGTGGATGGAGACGGCAAAGAAATAAAATATGTCAGTGGCAATAACTGCAAACAAATTTTGAAACATTCAACTTCGACATCAAACCTAGTGAGTCATAAGTGCTACATTTCTAAAATTGACTTGATTTTAATCATATTCTTTATTCCAAAGAAATTAGTATATCTTCAAATCATACCAAAACAGCATTTGCTTTAGTTAAGCTTTTTTGAATATGTCTCATGAATACATCTCATTATTTTAATAGTTCTGCTTGTCTCTAAAGACCTTTTACTCAATCTAGTTAATACTCCTTCATACAAGAACTCCCTATGCTCGGTTTCATTGTGTTTCGTACCCAATGCAACCCGCTGAGAAGAATGGTTGTATGTATCGTATTCTAATCGCTAGAATGAGAACATTAACACATTCAAAAACCATGAATGTATTTGAATGTGTGAAAATGTACTCATGCACCTCTCTATTAGATACAATAACATCATCAGAAAACTGCTCGTGTATTTAAATATTCAACGAAGAGAGTGAGTAAAGAAACGACACGCTTCACTCGTTTCCTTTGTTGGCATTCCACTCCATGAGTAAATTTTCTTCTCTCAAAAACGATGTACTAGTAGAGAAGATAAAACCACCGCAATTTGGCAACCCTAGAAGAAGAGAACCAAAAAAGTCGACGCGATTCACTCAAACGCATTTCTTTACCGCGTCATAACTTGATTATTTCATACTTTTTACAAACTTTATGTAATTTTATTTAAATATGGTTGGAATTTCTATAGTTATGTAGATACAATAACATCATCAGAAACCTGATCGTGTATTGAAATATTCAACGAAGAGAGTAAGAGAGCGAGCAGAGAAATGACGCGCTTCACTCGTTTTCTTTGTTGGCATTCCACTCCATGAGTAAATTTTCTTCTCTATACCATTACGATTTACGATTTACGATGTAATTGGGTTGAGAGACGTGTCCTCCTGCACCGCGACCAAGGTAGATCTATTGTGCGCCCTCCATTAAAGTTTAATTCATGGTATCATTCAGGAACTTTACAATATCCTTCACCGCTAGTTTTTTATATGCGTCCTCCATAACTTCGGATCCGCCAAGTATCTTAAGTCTCTGGTAAGCAAAAGCAGGGCACTTCGCAAGTATATGTTCCATGGTTTCATCGTCCTCCAAACAATATCTGCATGTTCCCTCCTCCGCTATTTGCATCTTATTCAACATGAAGTTGCATGTGTAGTGTCCAGTGAGAGCTCCACATAGGAGCCTTAGATTGGGTCTGTTCAATTGAAGAGCATCCTTGCTCCTTTTTTCATTGGGTGATAGGAATTTTTTCGAGTGTTTGAGTGGTCCTTTTTTGATCCAAAACTCCTTCGATTCTCCTTTTGTTACTTTTGTGATCATTGTTTTAATGTCCTTTTTAGTGAAGCCATATTGAGGATTTGGGCCTATGAATGGCCGTTGCGCTCCCAGTCTTGCTCTTTCGTCAGCCAAGTCATTTCCATCAATCCCACTGTGCCCTGGCACCCATACAAGTGTTACCTTGTTATTCTCTGCCAGCTGATTTAGGGCCCTATGGCCTTCCAACACTGATTTGTGGTGAAAGATGGGTTTGTTCAGTTCTCTATACCATAGTTGCTTTATGCTTCTCTATACCATAGTTGCTTTATGATTGTATGTAACACAACTAGTTTGTCACAAAAACACGAAATTCGGCTGCTGTTCCTTTGTTGAACGTTGTTTACTATTGCCTCTATCTGGTATTATTGAACCCATGTTTTTCCCCCATCCAATGTTTAATTTATTGAGCGAATAAAAGTATCTATGTACAGCTGCGGTCAAAATAATAGCACCACGCACAAATTAATATTGACTCAAACAAGATAATAAATTCTTTGATGTTAATGGTTTATTATCATAAGAAAATTATTTGGTTTTTTCAAAACTGTTTATAATTTGCTAATTAATTTAAACAAACAAATTAAAAACTACCCAGTCAAAATAATAGCACTTCATTTCATTTGTATCAAAAAATAGTGGTCTTTCTTAAAATAAATCAAAAATTGTACTCAGATATCTTGTTGATAAATTAATTGTATTGTTTCAAATACTTTGTCGCGTGACCTTTGTTTGCTATTACCGCGGCACAACGCCTTCCCATGGAATCGACTAAATGCTGACATCTTTCAACTTTGATGGAACTCCAAATTTTCTGCACAGCGTCCCAGAGCCCTTCAATGCTTGTTGGTTTTATTGTTGATACACCCTTCTTTATATCCATCCACAGATTTTTGATAAGGTTCAAATCTGGGGACTGTGCAGGCCACTCCATTACATTGATAGAGTTATCGTTGAACAATTTTTTTGCCATTTTGCTGGTGTGTTTGGGGTCATTGTGGACCCACACCAGCGGCATTTCGTAGGAAGCATACGGCAGCATAATTTCATCAAGGTTTTTTACATAAACCGTTGCATCCATAACGGTTTTGATCCAATATATGGGACCCACACCTTGATATGAAAATCAACCCCATACCATAATACTATGATGACCTCCATGTTTTATAGTTTTGATATTCACTGTTAGGTGGCCTACGGACAAAAGATCTGGAACCCTTTCCACCAAAAAGAACAATTTTGGATTCGTCAGTCCAAAGCACACATTTCTCCACTTTTCCTTTGGCCAATTTTGATGTGCTTTAGCAAAAGCTATGTTTTTAGCAACATGCTTAGAGGTAAGGAGCGGCACTTTTCGAGGACTACAGGCATTGAGGCTGTTGTCTCGAAGTTTGCGGCGAATAGTTTCCACGCTTGCCGGCACATCCAATGTTTTTTTGAGCTCCGTGGCTGTCATAAAGGGATTTGCTTTAGTCGTCCGTACTAAACGCTTTACCATTAAGGGTGACAAAACTGGCTTCCTACCACGAGATTCAACTTTTTGCTCATATCTTAGGGCATTTATTATCATTTTATTGGAACAGCCCAGCAAATTCCTTATTTGTGAATAAGATTTACCCTCGGACGCAAATTTTTTTATTAGTTCACGTTTTTCCGGCGAACAATGCTTTCCGCGACCCATAACTATACAATTTTTATAAAATTATTACCTGATTTTGAAGAAAGTATATTAAAAAATTTTTATTAGCTTTTGTTTTCACTTTTTTTCACAAAATTTTGCAAAACAAATTTAAAAAAGCCTGCTGGTGCTATTTCATTGACTGCACTGAAGTAGATCCTTTTGTAAATGATCGATCATTTCTAGAGAACCGTTAGCTATCTTGAGGAAAAAAACTTCTCTTAAAAAGAGTAAACAGAGTACTACGTCATCGCTTAGTTATGTTCAAATAATAAGCACAGAATTTATTTTTTTATTGGAATGACAATAGTTTTCGACGTTGGTGCTATTTTTTTGACCGGCACTGTATGTATTGGTCTATGGGACCGGTAATCGAAGAATTGTCACTGGAATAGTTGGGAGCATAGAATATCACATACCATAGAAGGTTTTATTCGCTCAATAAATTAAACGTCATAGGTACGATGGAAAGTAAACATTGGATGGTAGAAATATGGGTTCAATAATACCAGATAGTGGCAATAGTATACAGCGATCAACATCGGAACAACAACCGAATTTCGTGTTTTTGTGGCAAACTAGTTGTGTTAAATACAATACAAATGTATACCAACGATAAAAGTCAATAAAAAAGTCAAGGAAAAAGTTAAGTGAACATATTTTGTAACAATTTTAAATTTAATTGCTCTCATTTCCACAAACCTACGATGAGAGTGTGAAATGAAACGTCAGATGAGAGAATAAGTTTATCTAGGTATGTATTAGTCTATGGTTGGGAGTCTCCTGCAGGATGAGAAAAAACGTTGATACCTTTTAGATTATGCGTTCCACCCGTGGTTTTCACACAAGACTTTCGAGTTCCGTTGGCGAGAGGTGGGAAGTGGCAAGTGGGGTAGACAAACACGCACGATACGAGAATTCGTGAGGATTTATGATGTTGCTCTTTACTCTTTTTGTATTTCTGCCAGTCTGATTTTGAGGGAGAACATCGTTTGCGTAGATTACTTTCTGATTATTTGTATAAGTATATAAATAGGAATAAATTGAAAAATATTAAAATATGTAGATACAATAATTCGTGGAGATTTGGATTATTAAATTTCAGCAACATTAAAATCACACATCTTTGTTAGAAAAATGAATTATTACGAATGTAAGAAAGAAGCAGAACAGCCGATTAGTCGACAAAGAGCATCATTACACTATGTGCATCATTACACTATGGCTTTCACGCGCATGTTCGACGCGTGACTAATGGAGGAAGAGACTACACAAAATGTTTGCACAAAATGTGTTTTCTTCTTCTTATTTCGCCACACACAGTGCTAAGAATTTGTACAAAACTTGAATTTTTAGTTAGCAATTGGGTCCTTCTCTTTTAGTTTTTCTATTAAAATCGCGTATTCCGTTTCTTTAGGACCCTGTTGTTGCTGGCGGAATAGACTTTCACGAACAATACGGAAATTTGTGGGGAGTTTTGACGTTTCTCTCTCTTCACTTTAGTATTTCCGCCATTTTGTTTCATATTAATTCTCATGTCGAAGTGAAAAGGTGTAATCGATCGGTACAAAAATTTAGCTTTAAATGAATTAACTGAGAATACACCACCTTTACAACTTTTACGAATGTAAGACAACGAATTCAACACAGAGAATTTCCTTTTTTGATAAATCTAATTAGAAAACACCAGTTTTACAAATGTTTACGAATGTAAGAATAAGGGAGATCAGCCCACTAAACGTCAAAAACTGAAGGGGTGGTTGCAAGCCAAAACGCAGAATGTAATCTAATCGAGATTTACGTAGGCTTTTAAAATGAGAATAGCGTGTAATTGCAGCCTGACAAGCATAATCTAAATGGGGGGTATGACAACTGAAACGAATGAACAAAAACAAAATGTCTGTTGTTACTGCCGACAAATACAACATGTGCTGCAAACAAACGTGTTGCCGTATCGAATGTTTCATGGTAAGATAAGGATGGTAAACTCGTTAGAACAGCTGATTTAAACTTTTTCATTGTGGTTGATCGTTTCAGCTGTCAAACTCATACTTATGTACTTTGTTTTTGGCATAGACTAATTAGTATTATAATACTTATAGTAGACCCAATAGTTCTCCCACCAAATTTATGACATTTGGCCTGGTGTGATATTTACGTTTGATGTTGAAAAGAATTGCTTTATTAATACCAGATAGAGGCAATGGTTCAAAACAACGAACAAAATAACAACAATGGCATTTCGTTTTGTGTGTTAGAATTATTGTGTTAAATACAACACAAATGTTTGTTAACAATAACAGTCAATACAAAAGTTGAAACACATTTAAATTTCACAGTTTTTCACCAAAACGACATGAAAAATTAAAGCAAGAAGTTATTGTAATTCCACCTGGTGTATGTCACTTTTCGTCAAACATCTCTCTATCACAACGACCGCATCACGAAGAGTGTGAAAGGAAACGTCAGATGAGCCAAATATTCTCTGTAGTCTGTGATTACTCTATGGTTTTTGTACTGTTTTCTATTCTTGTGTTGTTAGTATACTTATGGCCAGTTTTCAGACAGTGGTGATCTTCGTTTCTTAGTTAAATTGTGGTTAAACATCGAATTGTGTTTTTTAGTCATTGTTTAACTATGATTTAACGACCCAACGTTGGTTGGTTAACTTATAGTGAGAACCATATTTTTATGACAATCAAATTACTGAGTGTCAAGGGGAAAAATGAAAATTGTATGAAATACATGTTCCAGATTTGCGTATTTGTACACATACGTTGAGTCTAGATCGTTGAATTGTTGCGCCTATATAGTTTTTTACACATTTTTGTTAAAATTGCTTCGGTTTTATGCATCTATTTCTTATTTTACATAATTCCATTTTGTTTGTTCGCCTTTGTTGTTTTGGTATTTATCCAAAACACACGTTTTTTCCAATAAGAATACAAGGGTTGCCATATTAGTTGACAATATGGCGACTTACATTAACTCACCACTGAAAACCTAAATGCAAAGTTAACCTCTGATTAACTTAGAACTAAGATTAAGTAATCCGATAGTTAACTACCCACTTAAAAACTGGCCATTACGTGTATAGATTGACAACTTAAGCGATTGAAACAAAAACAAAATGCCTGTTGTTGCTGCCTACAACAACAACAACGTCTACTGCTACTACTTGGTTATTTTACTACGGAATGTTTTTTCTCCCTTTAAGCTGGCCATAGACTTGGGATTTGTGCTGCGATTTGTGTGAGCTCGAATTCAAGTTGCATGTGTGTGGCGCTGTGATCGCTGTGAAAAGTTTCAACAACTTGGGATTTGTGACTATGTGTTTATACATTTCGTAGTTTCAGTTGCTCTTGAAAAGTCGAAGAGTGAAGAACTCAAATGTGAATGAGATGAAATGTGAATGCTTATTCCATTCTAGCAACCATTCTTCCGTCCATTTTCGTTTTCTGTTATTTTTTTCATTTGAACGCATAAACTCGCATGGTGAATAAATCACCAAAAGCGCAATAGCATCATCCGGTTTGTCACCCATGCTTACTCGTCAACGTCAACCACAAAATGATAATGTTGCATGTGTGTGGAGAAAAGGTAAAGACACAAATCGCAGACACAAATCCCAAGTCTATGGCCAGCTTTACACTCGTAAAAGAGAAGAAAAAAGTGGTAACAATTCACTCAAACGCATTTCTCTCTCGCGTCATATCTTGATTATTTCATACTTTTTGCATAGTTTATGTAATTTTACTCCAACATGGTCGGAATTTGTAGTCATCTACAATAAGAGTACATACTTACATACTTTATGTAATTTTATTAAAATATGGATGGATTTTCTATAGTTAGATACAATAACATCATCAAAAAACTACTCGTGTATTGAAATATTCAACGACGAGAGTAAGAGAGAGAGCAGAGAAACGGCCGTTTCACTTGATTTCTTTGTTGGCATTCCACTCCATGAGTAAATTTTCTTCTCTATTTATAATTCCATACTCTTTGAATGCCTATTGTTCGGCGCTGCTCGTTTAATGTTCACTTTGTTTATTATGCCCGCGGGCATTGAGCATTCATGTGCTCTTCCCTTAATTTTAAAAGAGGAAAAGCACGGGCAAACGAACGATTTTGAACAATGGTTTCACACAGCAAAAATTAAAATTGTCCTCACCATAACAATGTTTTCACCATATTACCATAGATATATAAAAAACCATAGATGGTGAATGATAAGTGGTGGATTTGAAAGTAAAGGTAAATTTTCTAGATGGCGCCGGAGTGGTGGATTTGGGCAAATTTCCGTGGAAACAAAAACTATTGAAAAAACTAGATAACCAAGCTTTTGTGCCTTTTGTATTGTCAACAAATATCAAAAGCGATATGTTTTTCTATTATTTAAATTCTATTTTCAAAATTAAACAACAGAATCGAAATAAAAATTATGTTTGAGTGCTTTTTCGTCGCATCCGAGTGAAAAATGGTCGTACGGAAACAGCATATATCCTCTGGTGAAAATGGTGATTAAGCAAATGAATCATCTATGGTTTTTATTTATCTATGACGTCCCACATTTAATCATAGAGTAATTCTAAATCTAGAGGGGCGATCTGTCTTCTCTGTCGTTTCATAGAAAAATTTTCGACGTAAATTGACTTACACCAGGTGGAACTAGAACTGGTGACTAAATTAGTCACGTCGTTTTGGTTGCGAACTGTAAAATTTAAACGGATTTTGGACTTTTTTATTACATTTTATTGTTGTTATTGTAACAGATTGTCTGTTTCCACTCGTTCGTCCCTGGAATATATAAAACAAAATTAAGTGTAAGTCCCCTTTGTGTCACTGGAGTTAGCGGTGTGAAGCTGGAGAAATTGTGCCACCTCCAGTCCCATAGGTTCACTGGGCGCAAGTCAGTAAGTAGGCCTATCAGGACAGTTAAAGATGTGTAAAGTGTCATAAGGGCAGTGTAGGCAGTGTGGACACTGATCTAAGGTGCCGGGGATTATTATCGATCTGTATGAGTTGAGAATAGAACTGGGCCAGAATAGTTCTGGTGTACTGGGCAGAAGCTTCACATTAGGGCTTTGTAGGCAGTGTGGGCACTGATCTAAGGTGCCTGGGATTGTTCTCGATCTGTATGAGTTTAGAATAGAACTCCAACCTGATATATTAGCTGGGCCAGAATATTTCTGGTGACCTGGGTAGAAGCCTCCCATTATCCGAAATCGCGGGTGGACCCTGTTGCGGTAGTAGCCATTTATGGCCTCTGACACCGCCGTATTATGCAATATTTTCTGGGCTACTGCAAACGACAGTCTGTTGACGTCAGATGGAATGACGTATTGGATGTCCTCGCAGTAGCGCCTGATGTCCTTCCGGATGTGACGAGGATGTGGATTCTGCATCAGAATATGATGGTTGGGGTGACTGGGAAGATGACAAGCTAAAAGAAAGTGTTTCGTCAACAACACATTACGTTCTTGCACTGACAGCATCTTGGTCTCCTCACGTAAATGATCCACGTTCGTAATTTGTGGGCATCCGGTTGCGATTCGAAGCGCATTATTTTCGATCCTCTGCAGACCTTTCCATTGGGTATCACTTGGGAAAGAGCACCACACCGGAGCGGCATAGTTAAAGACCGAGCGACTTCTCCTTGCCTCAAGTTGTCCCTGCAAGGGCCTTTAGGACCTTGTTGCGGGTGTGGACTTTTGCCCTAATGTGATCCGCATGATTAGAGAATGTAAGGAGATGATCGAAAATAACTCCGAGAATTACGGACTGTGGGTGAGTTTAGCAGATAGAGGCATTACACACCCCATTGACAGATGTTGAGCTCTCTCCTTACTCCAAGAAGTAAAAACGATCACAAAAGACTTTGGCGGACATAACTGTAAAGCTAGTAGAAGTAAGGTTTGTCCTTACTTCTTTGGTCCAAGAAGAAGCGCTCATGTCGTCTACATTTACGCCCCAGGAATGATAGTGCAATCATCGGCGTACGACGCAATACTAACTCCATGAGGGGGTGCAGGAAGATTCGCAAGATAAATGTTGAAGAGTATAGGTGACAGTACTCCTTGTGGCATACCCATTGTTATCTTGCGATGACGGGAATTCTGGCCCCTGAAATCTACAAATGCTAGTCTCCCATTGAGATAGTTACCAAGCCAGCGCTTTGTAGTGTTTGGGAGGGACGATTTCAAGAGGAAGGCGAAAAATAGGAAGACCAAGACGATGGAGGGAATAGGTTGTCGAATCCCTGCGTACACTTGGTATTGCCAGCTGGAGAGATAAGGCAAAAGATCGAACTGGTTGGCGAAATATGTTATCTTCGGTTTGTAAGGTCCCTGACCCTTCGGCGTTGTTCGAGACCGGATAAGTAAGTAAGTATACATTTGTGTTGTATTTCACACAAAAATGTCAACAAACAAAAGGAATTGTTCATTGGTGGTTGTTTTGAACTAATGCCTCAATCTGCTATTATTAAAGCAATTCTTTTCAACATGAAACGTCCAAGCTTAATCTCATAAATTTAATGAGAGACGTCGTTACTCTAGGTATATAATTACTCGTATGTATTTATTATATGTGGACGCGTTAAATGTATACATACATACGTATGTGTGCACGTGTTAGCATTATTAACACATTTTTCCCCATCCCTGGCTCTAAGAGCAACTGAAAGGGGGAAAGAGATCTAGTGACAATAAAATTACGTTTAATTTATGTTGTCAGGAAATTACGCCAACAATTGTTAAAATTTTATATGAGTTGGTATTTATTCTGATAGATAATATCTAAGTATACATATTTATAGATACAGATATCTAGATATAGATATCTACAGTTAGACTTGTACATGCAGTGACAAATAAAAATTATAATACGAGTATAAATTCCTGATATTATTCTTCAAATGCACTTTTGAAATGTAAAAAATCTATTATATATATACATTAGGGTGTACTGAAAACCATGTTTTTTGAATTTCAATCGTGGGGATTGTCAAAAGTTGCGTATTGAAGCGCTGATTACGGGAACGTCAAATTAATTAATTTAATTTATTTTTACTTTCCATTACTAATTTTATTATTGTAAATAATAATTTCATTGAGTAAACAATAAAATTTGGAATTAGTTTTTAAAAATATCTGTGAGCTCTGTTCGTCGATTGCTTTTCAGTCAAAATTGGCAACTACTCTTCGGTTTGTAATATCTTCAACTAACGCAAGAAATTGTGCCACCACGCCGTTTGACAGCTGAAGTGATCAAAAACGTTGCGCGGCGTTTTATAAACTACCCATTAAATAACGTAATTCAACGCAGGTAGTCACGGAACAGCTGTAACGTTTTATAAACTACCTGAAATACAGTCAAAATTTCTCTTCACTCAAATGCCAACAAACAAAACGTGTGAAACCCTACTACTTCTCTACTCTCTCTCTTACTCTCTTCATTGAATATTTCAATACACGAGCAGCTTTTTGATAGTGTTATTTTATATAACTATACAAATTCCAACCATGTTGAAGTAAAATTACATGAACTATGCAAAAAGTATGAAATAAGCAAGATATGACGCGAGAGAGAAATGCGTTTGAGTGAACTCCTAGCACTTTTTGGTTCTCTTTTACCAGGGTTGCCAAGTTTCGCACATCTTCTGGTCGTCTAATTGTAAATCGTCTTTGAACATTTTTGAGATAGATTTATAACCCTATTGCTGTTTTATAGTACGTATAAAGTTTTTGAGATTTATTTTAAAATTTTTCAAATTTTTCAAAATAACTGAATAAAGTGATCCACGCGACCGGATTTATTTTGCAAAATTGATATTTATATCGAGCCCTGACCGCCAAAATATCGTAAACGACAAAATTTTCGATTTTTGTTTTTTAATGAAAATCGAAAATATATCACTACATGTACCATCTAGTAAAATTTCAGAACTGTAAATACACAGATAAAATTCCTCGAGGTTAAGTTACATTGGTTCACTTAGGTAAACTTTGTTTGTATGAAATATATAAAAGTACGATGTTTTTACCTAAGTTTTTAGACAATTCTCACTTTTACCGCCTGGGTAAATTCAACATTTGAAAAATAGGTAAATCTTTTCTAAATTTGTTTTCTTTTCGAAACGTCACTGAAGAATCAAAAATTCTGGAGATAGTATTCACACATACACAGGCTGACTTATAGAAATATGTATCGTTTCCAAGTATTGCATTCTTTTCTAATTAATACATTGGAAAATATATATCGAGACTACGAATAATGTAAGTTTTAAAATGTAAATCAATGTTTTAAGCGAATATGCACAATGTTGAGGAACGCTTTCCAGATTCCAAGAAATATATGAAATTCCCAAAAAAAATCTATGCTGTCCATGGGGTGTGAATCCCTTAATGAAAACCAAGAACGATTGCAGAGTTAAAGCTAAATATGGGGACCAAAGGGCAATATAAGCCCATTGTAATTACTTGTTTTTCATCATTTCTTAATTGCTTTCATACGTTCCATTTCTATTCTTAAGTCGATTGTATACCCAATGAGATCTGTAACATCCAGTTTTTCCTCCGGAAGGATATTCACGTTTGCTGAACCTGTACAATTGCATCATTGTCTTCCAAAAATCCAATTTATGGTATTAGATATATGTAGTATGTCGTTATTTATTTTGAGGCCTAGACTGTAGCATTTAATGGAGGTCGTGTCTTCATGGTAATTTTTGTCAACAATTTAAATTTGTTCCCTTAATATATAATGTGCTGAAATAAAGGAACACTAATTTGTACTTTTGTGTATTTGGATCTCATCCTAGAACCAAGAAATTTAATTCAAATTTGTTAATGAGTAATTCAATTTGGATTTCTGCATATTTTTACCTAACAAACAAATTATTATAGCTAATAAATTAAACTAAACTCACTAACATTTTCGTTAAATTACCGAAGTTTTTGTATGGAATTACATTTATGCTGCAGTTACATTTCCAAAATATGATAGTAAAAATACCTAAAATTTTAGATGGTTTTTCAAACATAAAAATTACCTAAGCTTAATTGTGATATTGCCGTAACTCTTAGCAAACCCTATGTTGCCTTAGCACTTAGGCAAAATCAGACAATAATTTTAGGCAATTTTACCTCGATTTTTCTTTCTGTGTAGTTTAAAAATTCTAACTTAAGTACTATTTCCTTGTTGTTTGCATTAGAAAAAACCTCATCTTCTTGAATTTAATTTTTGTCGTTTACGTTATGTTGGCGGTTAGGGCTCGATATTATTTGCAATGAAATTTTAGGGTAGTATTCTAAAAGTCCCCAAAGTGAACGTAAACGCAAAAGCCAACGCGAACGTCAAAGTCAAAAAATTTTACTTTATACATCACTTCGGGCTTGCGTTCGTTTAGCCCAGCAAAGAGAGCGTTGCAAGCAAATTGAGAAATGTTGAGAATACGTATTGTCACCGAAAATTTGGAAAATTAACGAAAACACAAAGAAATTGTAGTAGTGTCTACACGGGCATTCATTTCAAAAATATCGTCAGAGGCAACAAAATCATCGCCACATTAGCTGTTCTTTATGAATTAATAGGAATCCAGTATTGCCATGTATTCAAACTCTGGAAAAAAGTCGGTGTTAATATGTTTTTTTCTTCTAAAACTTATAAAATCATATTTTTAATTACCATCAACAGATTTTGCTTTGTGCTTTCATATTTTTTTAAACCAATATGAGCAAAATAAGTAATAATTATAACTATTATTTCACCAAGCACCAAAAAATTTGGTACAATATTCTACTAGGTAACTCTGTTTTCCATTTTGGCTTGCAAAACAGACTTGCTGCAAGTGGGAAATATTTACTGCCTTCCAAATTTTGAAGGCAGTTGAGTTGCAAGTTGATGAAGTGCGATTGTTTAGTGAAAAGTGTGAGTAAATTGAGTTTTCGAACTTGCCCTTGCATGTGTAAACGGGGGTTAACACGATGTCTCGACTAGCTATAATTCATGGCAATGTTCATGTTCAAGTCAGATAATAGTGGTCCTCATGCAAACTCGAAAGAGCGTCGTAAACTTACGCGGCAAACGTCAAATAAAGAAATTTCCCATACAAAGCGACTTGCACAAAAGTGGAAAGTCTTCAAGTCAGATTTGCTGCGCAAACGTGGGATGGAGAAACGTGTAAACTTTTGACCTTTCGTTGTCAGCTGACTAGGATGGATAAATAAGGTGATAGCACTAGAACAGTAGAAAAATACACATTCATAATACATGCACTTGCTACTGCTACCACCTTATTTATCCATCTTGGTCAGCTGATATGGTTTTGAGCACAAATACGCTGAGCAACTTTACTTGGTGCCTCATGCAACGGTGCTAGGGAAACTTGCACTGAGAAAAAGTTCTCGGCTTTCACGTTTGCATGAATGCCGCTATTGTTTTGACGTCAAAACGCGAGAAGATGGCAAATTATGGGTGTTATTCTATAAGTCGTGAGTCAGTCATCTCGTGTTACTTTTGTCGTTTTGGTAGTTTATAAAACGTTACAGCTGTTCCGTGACTTCCGGCGATGAGTTACGTTATGTCAGCTGTCAAACTCAACACGCCACAATTCCTCGCGTGAGTTGAAGAAATTACAAATTTTAAGAAAAATATCGATCGCGGATGGGCAGATTCATTGCTTATAAGTAGTTGCCAATTTTGGCTGAAATGCAATCGACGGACAGATTTGTCAAATTTGAGCATTAGATAAAATATTTTTATTTTTTTGGTTTTAAATTCCGCAAAAAAAGTTTTTTGTACCAAGTTCGATGACAAATTCTCAAGTAAAAAATATTAGCTTTGTGGGATATCGCTAACCCATTTTAACTTGGGATAAAGAAAGGAGCAGTTATATTGTTTTTATTTTTATTTTACCTGATTAAAGAAAATTTTTAAAAATTAAAATCGCTCTCTACTATTTTTTTTATATATGTCATAAATATAAAAAAATTAAAACATTATAGATATCCAATCTCTGGGGGTTTCTTTAGAGCGGTTTGAATTTAGCGGATTTCAAGGAAATTTAATTTTCAGCTATATTTTATTTAATTTTTTAATTTTTGAAAACGTGTTAACCAAAATTGCCTAAATTTGATTTTGCAAATTATTTAATTGGATCATAATTAAATGTTTTGGTCCAAATTTATTTAAATTTACATTTAAAAAAAAACAAAAACGTATATTTCTAGAGGAGTTACGATCCCAAGCATGAGTTTTTGTTTTGCCCATATAACTTTGGCGCACCCTAATATGTACGTATGTACACAAGTAAATTTAAAATAATGACTTGTTCTATAGAGTTTAGATTCTTCTAAAAAGAAAATATTTTGTTACAAACAAAAAAAACTAAATTGGCAAAATAAATTTGCCACTACTTGATTTCGTTTGGAATTAGGTCAATAATGACGTGACTGACAATTGAATCCAAAAGAAGCAGAAGTAAAATGTAAATTTTTTCGCACCAATACGAGTAAAAAATTGATCACATTATCAGATGTCACCGATGTCACCTATAAATCTGTTCCAGCAATTGAATTATTCACACAAGTCATCCTCACGAAAGGTGGTAGAAACTATGTCGTCAAGCGTTACGTTACGTGTATATTTTTGTGCACGTTTAAGTATGTATTTTTATGTTTATGTAGGTACTTACGTTTACGATGACGTACGTGTTTTGTCGTTCGTTGAACTGCTGAAAAACATTGTTATTAGCTGTGTTGTCAAGCGTGTTGGCGTTGAAATTTTGCAAACGAGTATTTATAAACAAAAATTGTAAAAAAAATCAAACTGTGTTAGTACAGTACTGTGTTAGAAAATATGTATAGGTACATAAGTAAAAAAATAATAGTTTCCCATTACATTCCACGAAGGGATTGGGGAGAGCATCTCACAACCAGTGAGCGCTTTCTAGTCTTACACTCACTGATTGGGACCTGCAGTTTTAAACCGGTTCCGAACGGTATTTTGAGGAGCAAGTACTCGATAGTGGTGCCGTCACTAAGCGAGGTGACCGGCGTCGTAAGAAATATAAGCAGGGACCGAACCCACGTTCTCATGTACAAGAGCCGTACACACTGTCCATTGCACCACCGACTGCCATATAAGTAATGTTCAAAATTTATTTAAAATTATCCGGATACCGTTAACCTATTTTTAGTCATTCCCCATCCTCCTC
Source organism: Phaonia tiefii (assembly GCA_963931995.1). Taxonomy (NCBI): domain Eukaryota; kingdom Metazoa; phylum Arthropoda; class Insecta; order Diptera; family Muscidae; genus Phaonia; species Phaonia tiefii. Next base: position 37,429,670 of record OZ008367.1, read on the forward strand.
TACGGCTCCACGTGGGGGTTTAAATATATCTTGTCCGTAGAACTATTTTCAACATAAATACATACATACGTACGTAAATGTAAATAATGTAAGAAGCTAAGTATCTTCCGGATATCAACTTTTTCTGGGACGGGAATAACACTACGCTACGGGAAATAGGGTGGGGATAACACGTCGCGTTACGCAAAAGAACTTATATAACATGTGAACACAATAGTATAAAATGTGTATCCAAAAGTACAACAAGTGTACATAATAGTACAAAAGTTGTTCACGAAAGTACAAAATGTGTAAGATAAAGTACAAAAACCGTTTATGACAAAAGCGTTATGTGTACACAAAAGTATAAAAAGTGTACACAAAAGTACAACAAGTGTACAAAAATAATAAGAAGTGGATAGGTGGAAAAACGGAATCATCGAAAAAATATGCAACGCCCATTAAAGATAGTACATATGCGCATACTAACAGACAACCTTTCATTCTAGTAGGCCTATAAAGGCAGTTAGAAGACCCACCCTACAAATGCAAAAGTCATTCCAAATTGACATAGGGCGCCTGAGGAAGGGGAGGGCTGGCCATTTCCTTCTCTTGTCATGACTGCTAGTAGGCCTGCAGAGAATATACATACCTTGTATAAGGCCTTCTGTCAGACCTACTAATGGAAGGCTTCGTACGAGGACCGTAAAGGAAGGTCTGCTATGAGGCCTGACAAAGAACATTTTTAGAAGACTCATGTAAAAATAAAAAATAAATGCGAATTATTTGCACATTTATTTATAATTGTCGTATTTCTCCTACAAATTAGTAACACAATTTTTGAACATTACAATTTTTGTAGTCGGGGGTGTTATTTTCTCGGCTACCGCATGTTATGATTCTGCTATAACGAATTGCGAACAGTATCCCGCTTGCATTATCTAATAGCGTAGACAGACGACAGCGTTAATTTGCATTAGCAGTCTTAATTCAAATTAACTTGTGAACTATCCCAGTCCCAATGTGTATTAGCTTTGGCGTAAATGCATGAAATCAGAAATTAGAATCAGAGTGCATTTGTACTGCATTTAGGTATTTCAATATGGCAACACCGTCGACAATCAATCAGCTCAAGATGTATCTATACATAGATGTGATAGCCGGAACACAGTGGAAGTGGAACTTTCTTGTGTTTGTTGTTTGCTTTGTTGATTTTATGTACTGATGCTTGACACCGCTGAAGTGGATGTTATTGCAACAACACCACCTGCTATCACCATGTATTTGATACATCTTGAATCAGCTGTTGTCAAATTGTTTGCTATCGTCAATTGAAAATGGATTCAAAGTCAACAGCTGTTTACTAAATGCAAAAACTGTCGTCTGTCAGGGCAAAATGTTAATTCACATTAGTGAGCTTTTAATGCAAATTAACGCTGTCATCTGTCTACGCTATAAGCTGGCCTGGCCTGTGAAATGAAACGTCAGATGAGAGAATAAATGTATCTATGTATGTATTCGTCTATGATTTATTCTCTCATGTGACGTTTCATTTCAAACTCTTCGTCGTAGGTTTGTGGAAATGAGAGCAATTAAATTTAAAATTAACTTACACCAGGTGGAGGTACAAAATATGTTCACTTAACCTTTTCATGTCGTTTTGGTGTAGAACTGAAAAATTTAAATGTATTTTGCACTTTTTTGTTGCCTTTTATCGTTGGTATACATCTGTATTGCATTTAACACAACTAGTTTGCCACAAAAACACGAAATTCGGTTGTTGTTCCTTTGTTGGACGTTGTTTACTATTGCCTCTATCTGGTATTATTGAAGCCATGTTTTCTTTCCACCACTCAATGCTTAATTTCCATCGTACCTATGACGTTTAATTTATTGAGAGAATAAATGTATCTATGTATGAATGTATTCGTCTATGTGTATAACTGTTCCATTTTGTTTGTCACTTTGCAGGCAGATGTTTTTGCATTCTTCGAAACTGATAGTGTACATCGCAAGCACACTGATAGAATGATTTCTGTCAAATGGAAGAAAGTTTGATTCCATTTCTCTCCCCGCGAATCGTTGCATTTGCTCTAATCAGTGTCGCCAATTCGGCGGATAAAAATGTGTTTTAGCGGCTAGAGTTTTTTTTGTATTTTGTATGCTGTCAAACAAATTCAAAATCGTAAAAAACATAGTTTTTGACTGTAAATTCTTTATATATGACACATGGTTTTTTATTTTACACATCTTTTTTGTTTTGTTCAAATACCGTTAACAGGAGCAGAAATAATGGATTTTTAATTTGTGATTTGTATGTCAATCCTGCCCATATTTGCAGCAGATCTTAGAATATGCACACCTAACCGACATACCCAATTTTGTTCAAATACCGTTAACAGGAGCAGAATTAATGGATTTTTAATTTGTTATTTGTATGGGAGGTACCACGCCCCTTTGTCCAATCCTGCCCAGACAGGTGAAGTTAATATAAAGAATTTACAAACTGTTAATCTTCTCTCTGCTCAAAGCATTTTAAAACAAACAAAAAATGGCAAAATTCCGCTTTTAAATTATTTGTAGTATGCCAACAAATTCGTTTTGAGATTAAGTTGTTCTATTTTAAAGACTACGGGAAACAATCCATTCAAAGTATTGGCAAATTTTGCGTTATCTTGGTCGAATGCAGAGGTCGAAAGAGTTTTGAGTCAACTAAATATTAGGGCTGTTTTTTATTCCATTAAGGTATTGCCACATATAACTTTAAAAAAAACGATCCACACTTAATGCAACGAAATGTGGCAACACTTTCTCTAATGGGTGACAAAAATGCGATACGGCAACACGTTTGTAGCCAGTGCCAACAAATCCATGGTAACACAAGATGTTGTTGTAGTTGTAGGCAGCAACAGCAGACATTTTATTTTTGTTCATTTGTTTCAGTTGTCATACTCTACACAAATATATACCAACAAAAAAGTATAAAAACTAAATACATGTGAGTTTGCAAAGTGAAACGAAAAATGTTTTGGTAAAAACTAAACCACATATTTAAACGCTACCTGATAGATAATTCTACCATAATCAATATGTATAACATAGATAAAGTAAACAAATAGATGATGCACAAGTGATGGGAAAATTTTAGTGTAATGGGTAGTTTTCTAGATGTCGTTGAAAGCAATAAATGGGATTTTTTTTGTTCCCAAAAAATATCAAAAATATGACAATTAAAATCTAAAAATTTCATATCAAAAGAAAAAATAATTTTCAACAAAAATATCAAGAATACAAGAATACAACACGTTACTTAAAGTAGAATATCTGATGGCCATCGAATTGCAAAGCCATGTCACCACCGTCTATTTCCTAATAAATTGGTTCTTCCACCGGCTGAGCTACCATTCCCTGTTGAGAGTCCTCAGACACTCTAACGGTTTTGGCATCTGAGATCCCAGAAGTCGCTACAGTTTTTGACCGGGGAAGTTTTTAGATTAAAAAGGCGTTCCGGGATGTTCATCTTTGGACGGTCTTACGGTTTTTCTCCTATTGATATCCCAACTCCGGCCTCATGGCTTTGAAATAGTTTTTTAATAAGAAACAAATGCTATTATGTAAAATCACATACATTTTGTCACATTATACATTGTTTAAATTACTTTCTTAAAAATTTCCCACAATTTTGAATAATCGTCAATGAGAATTATGGGAAACTTCAGTGAAAGTGACAGTAGTACAGGACAGCACCTAGTGAACAAAGTTGATAATGGTCGCGCTATATTTATTATTTCCTTTATCTATGATGTATAACATCTACCGCGCGTTGTTGTGAACAATTTAATTCCAATTTTGTTTTCAATCGGAAATAGAGATCTATCGCTCAATTTTAGAGATATAAAAAAAACAGCAGACAGTTGCCCGAGGCCTTCGGCCACGGACTGTCCCTGCAGGCTGTGTCAGAGACACGGCCATTAAGTTTAACGTAGAATACGCCATCCGATAAGACAGAAAACATATATAAAAATAAATGATAAATAACATAAGCAAATGAATTTATTTATTTGATAGTTACTTTTGATAATATACGTAAGCTTAAAATTAAATAAAATAAATTTAAATAAAGCTTATTTATTTTTAATTTAACATAAAAATGTATGAATTAATTTTTTCATATATTTTTTATAATTATATATCCATGTTAAATTCAAATTCACATTTAACATTTTGTTTCACTTAAATACATAAGTAAATATACGAAATTTCAATATTTCATCAATCAAAACAACAGCCGAAGGTTTGTGTCCACACTGAAACAGCAGCATAGTTTGTGTTCACGCTACAAACTCAAACACTCAACCAAACACCACACATACATATGTTTGAGTGTATGTGTTTAAACAATTTTCATTTGAGAAATTTAAATATTAGGAAGATATCAACCAATATGAAATGTATATCAAACGAAAGATTACATGTTCATTTACCTACAAAAAAATTTTTAAAAAAAGTTATCTCGCCGTTTCCTCATAATCAATGAAATAAAGATTACAACAATAACAATCTGACATGACTCCCTATACCGTAAGGTAAGACGTATTCTACGCCAATATACATACGTAGTCATCCATTAAATAAAATAATTTTAATGAACTTAAAATGTGTAAGCTATTTTGCAAATTTCTGCTTATGAATCTCTCTTTGATAACAGTTTCATTCTCAAGAAATTATAATAAAACTTTTGTTTGCAAACTCTTGAGTTTGTAGGCGAGAGGGGTGAGAGGAAGAGAAACAAAAAAGTTTCGGTACGTGTTTGCCGTTCATGCAAACTCTGCTTTGCTCTCTTCGTTGAAACAAATGATTCTGACATTTCGTTTTTAACGCATTCGTTGTTTATGTCGAGTTTTCTGACAAATAATTTGATTTGTGATTTGTTTTAATAAAGTAAAGTATTTGATTAATTAAAAATGGCTTGTAAATGGACTCGCGATCTAAAACGTCTTTTATTAAATTAGTTTTGCACTCCTTGTCCATTTTTACACCGCTTTTATTAAATTATTTTCACACTGTTTACATAGACTTTGAAATGTAAACAATTTTTTTGGCGTTTCTTTCTTTATTTTGTATTTTCATTCGCAAGAGTTTGCAAACAAAAGTTTGCGTGTGGAAAAGCGATCGCAAACTCTAAAAGAAAAAACAAAAAAGTTTGCAAACAAAAGTTTGCACGTGGAAAAGGGGTTGCCATTTCTTGAAATTTAACATGTGGCAACATTGTCATTGCTCAAGTCGGAATTTAAGTGGGAAATTGAAATGCCAGTTAATATCGTTTAGATGTCCCATACAAATTAAGCTATAATTAACTTTAGCGGGGTAAAAAACACTTATTTTTAACTAGAAACTAATTAAGTTTTAAATGCTAATTTCATTATAAATTTATATTTACATTTATGAGTTTTTTACACTATAAAGTACGTATATGTATAAATACATACTTTTATTAATTTTAAGGAAAAATAAATTAAATTCATGTCTTTTGTGAATGAAATGATTTTTATTTCAATATTCTAATAATTTATTCTATGGGGTTTTTGGATAAAATTTACGGTATTTTACAGAAAATACTTGGCATCACTGGCACTAATAGTATAACAACACGGCTAGATTGCTAAAATTCATAAGCAAATTGAGATTCTTTGAATTATTAGTTTTTATGTACATATGTTTGTAGAGAGTTGGCCACATTGTCTGTAATGATTGTATTAGTGGAATTAACCTTGGCCCAGCTGTGGATAGTCTGTCTGTGGCGGAGCTGCTTTTGTTCTGGTTCGTTTTTGTCGTTTGTGTGTTATCTATCAATGATTGTCTGTTACATATTTTATAAAAATTTACGTAGTACACACATGCATACAGTGCCGGCAAAAATAATAGCACTGTTGTGTATGAAGACCTATGGTATTTAAAAAAATCGATGTTGATTTATTTTTTCAATAGTTTTTTTACGTAAATATATGTACATATATCATATATTACCTCTCCGAAAAATGCAATGCAAATCAATATGTACGGTTGTTTTTGTATTAGGTAATGTTGAGAGTAACGAGCAAAATCAAACGGCAGAAATAATAGCACTAAAATGCTGTTGTGTTCCAAAACTAGTTTTCTGTTACTATTCAGGAAGTAATTTCTAAAGTGCATAAAGAATCAAGGGTTTTTCAGAATTCACTCCGGTTGATCAAGAAAATTACCAAAAATTGTTATTGCAATGGGTCGCGGAAAACATTGCAGGGCCGAGAAAAGAAATATCATTAAAAAATGATTTTAGTCGGAAAAACGTATGCTGAAATTTGAATTTTATTGGGCTGTTCAAACAAAATGTTACACAATGCCATAATTTTTGAAGAAAGAGGCGAAAAACGTGGAACTAAAGGTACGGTCAGATTGGGCAAATATTTGATCAAAATATGTTTCATGTGGCCGTCGGTGGTGCAATGGTTAGTGTGCGCGGCTCTTGTACTTGAGATCCTGGGTTCGAACCCGGCTCTGACCACCTTCAAATTTTCTTTCGGCGGCGGTCACCTCGCATAGTGACGGCGACACTATCGAGTATCTAGCCATGAAAAAGCTTCTCAAATTACCGTTCGGAATCGGTGTAAAACTGTAGGTCCCAATCAGTGAGTGAAAACTGGAAAGCGCACAGCTCAGTGATTGTGAGAAGTTCTCCCCAGTCCCTTCATGGGATGTAATGGGAAACCATTTATTTTTTTATTTATGTTTCATCATATTTGCTCAAAATGTTGTTAAATCAATACAGGGTGATTTTGTGTTCACACTATGCACATTTATTTGCCACTTTTTGCTTGATCAAACAGGTATCAAATAAACAGTAGGGCAAATAAATACATACATTTTCCCTGTGGTCACACTTGAACAAATATTTGCAACAAATAATTGTTTGATCAACCTGCCAGAAAATTTGTATTTTACAAAGTTGTCAGAAAACGCAAATTTGTTTTCTGAAAAGTTTTAAAGAAATTGGCAGTAAATACAATTTTGTTTTTTCAAAAGTTTTAAACAAACTGCAAGAAAATATTTTAAATAAATATGATGCAGGAGGATGAATATTTTCTTGTTTTATGCTGTGGGGAAGCGACGGAGTTAGTTTTGGAAGAGGAGAAATCGTAAAAGCAAATTTGGGCAAGTATAGCTCCCACTGGCATAGCCAAAAAAGCTCACTGATTTGAGGTAGAACTCATTGTTGTAAGTAAAAAATTATAAATGCCAATGTAGGTGACGGCCCCTATTTCCGGAGTTATGGACCTCCAAAGTTCAGATATACGGGAACATATTATGCTGAATGAGCCACCTTAAGCGATTTATTTGGCCTCTAATATATTTTTGTTATAAACGAAGTTAAAATAAACCAAAAAAATTAATAGCCTGTTCAGCGAACTTATTTGTTTAAGCAGACGTGCGATTGCTACCCAGGCGATCAAGTTTATATTTGAGTTTTTTGTTACATTTTCGTCCGGGAGTGAAAGCTCATTGTACTAAATGCCCTTATGCCAAAGTACATTGTTGCCAATGTGTTATTCTTGTTGATTTTAAAAGCTGTTTCTATTGGAAAACACCAAAATTTAACAAACTGCAGGCAACACTGCTCTATCAGCTGTTTAATTGCAAGCAGCTGATTGCAGACAAAATAAAATAAACAACCAACAAATTGCCAGAAGAAAAGTGGGAAAAATTAAAGTTGTTAACTGAGATAATTAAAGTATTTTTAAAATGATTGCATCCGTGGCATTTGGGGCGACTTTTTTGTTAGAAATATCCATACTAAACAACAATTTTAATTAATTTTCTTGTAAATGCGTAAAGAAACACATTTGTAAACAAACTAAACAATTGATATTTTATGATTGTCTAATCTGGCGTTTTGTTTCGTTCGTGTTTGATTTCGCTGGACCAAATTTTTTAAGCAAAACGAAAGCTTACAAAAAAGCGTACAAAAACCAAAAGTTATCTTCGCTAGTCATTTGGCGCACGATGATCAAAAATTAACTCGCTTAGTTATCGAAATTTTGAAATATTGTCGAATATTTTGTAAATTCTTTTTTGCGAGTTTGATAAGCTTGCTCTAAAATCACCTAGCATAATTGTAAGGTCTGATGGAGGAGATTAGAACACCATTTTCAACATTTTCAGTAGCTTCAAAATTCTAAATATGGCCAAATTATCCTAATTACTCGCAGCTTAGTCGGTTTAGATCCGATTTGAAAAGTTAGTACAGATTAACATAGCTAAAACTATGCCCTTTTAACTATGTACACAGTTTTATAGCCGTTGAACCAAATTACCAAAATATTTTTAAAAATGTTTATAATATTTACCAATTCTTCTTTTTAGTTTAATGTTGGTGATTTTTTTTCATTTTATAATTTGAGTCGTAAAAGCTGACAACACTGCTTATACCACCTGTTATTTACCACTGTTTGATCTTACAATTCTTTTGTAAGATCAAATAAATATTTGCTCAAAAAAGAGAAAACTATTTGCTCTTTAGTGGTCACATTGAGCACATTTTTATTTGATGGCAAATAATTTTGTTTGACCAAAATCAGCTGTTTTGTTGTTTGCCACACAAAAATATTTTGTGGTCAGACTGGGGCCAAGACGTCAAATATTTGCCCAATCTGACTGTACCTTAAGTCCGTAATGTCGAGTTAATAAGCGGCTAGTTCGGCAGAGTAGGAAGGAACCGTTTAAAACTGCCACCGAATTAAAAAAAGTATTTCAAATAGCGGCATGCGTTGAAACAGTTCGAGCTCGTTTACAAGAACATAACCTCCATGCCTGTAGTCCAAGAAAGGTTCCGCATTTAAGTGCAAAGCATGTGGCCAAAAGTATGTAGTTTGCAAAAGACCACTTGAATTTGTCGACACAGAAATTTAGAAACATTTTATGGACAGATGAATTATGGAATCGTTTTGTTTGGTGGAAGAGGCTCTCGCTTTTGTGTAAGGCGACTACCGCATGCAGAGTATAATCCCCGATTCACATACAAAACGGTAAATCATGGAGGTTCTACATATGTTATAGTAATGAAGAAAAATTATGCTAATCAGTTCAGCAGCTGAAGTTCCCCGTCCTTAATTAAAACCTTGATATTGTTTATTTTCGTCTGGCTTTCACGAAGTTCTTCCTCTCTTTTGTTTCTCATTTCCAATATCTTCAATTTGCGCTCCTCAATTTCCAAAATTTTCTTTTGAGATTGATTATTCTCTTAAGCTGCGCTTAACTGATCCTAACGTGTTTCAAATGTCTCAGAAGTTTAGCTTGCTTAGCGCTGTGTGGTTGAGCTTTTTCTGCTTCAGGACGGACGCACTTTCTTGTTGCCGTTTTGTTATTTGACACTTCCTGCTCCTGCGGCAAACCCAATTCCAAAACCTCGTCAGCAACAATATGAGCATCAGTCTCCGAGGTGAACTCAATTTCGGTATATGGAGGTGGACAATCGACCTCTTGAACTGCACCCTGGGATTTAGTTGTGTTTCAAAAGCACTGTTTATACCGTCCACCATCGGTTGCATTGCACTGAACTTTATTTTGAACAAGTTTCTTTTTTGTTTTAAATTTTAAATCTCGCCAAACCTGAAAAATAACATTTGGGTGTTTAAAATGCTGTCACTAAATTCGTTGTTTTATACATATACCTTTTGCCATTCATCTCCATATCTCATCGGTGGTCCATGAGCATTCACTCTGACACTTATATCCTCCCATTGCGGCTTAAAATTTGAAGGGATAGTTCCCTTGCGATAAAGCTTTGCGAGACATGGATATTTCTCCAACTCTGCGATAAGACCTTCTAATTGTTGTAGTCTTAAAACAATTATACTTGTAAAATAATATTTTTTATTTTTCAAATTACAAAATTTACTTACCAATTTTCTACGAGTCGTTAATAGAAATGGTGACGACAGAAACAGAGTCGCTTCAATTCAATATCAACGTCGTTTTTATTTATAAAATCAGTGATGCCAGCTTAGCTCTTTTGGGGCTGGATTTAGCACTTTCGACCTTGTAAAATGCGAAAAAATTTCATTGGCGCTTTTTTTTTTTTTTTTGAAAATTCGATTCTTTTGCTTCTATCGTTTAACATCGTTGACCGTGTACTTCTATTTTTGTATTGGTTATACTTATAATTTTTGGGTAATACTTATAAATTTTTGGGTCGACAGCAGAACCCTCTTTTAAGAAGTGTCTAAACCCCCAATGATGAGTCCAAGACAATATGTATTTATAGCAAATGTATGATTGCTTCAAAACACTTCGATATACTCAACAAACTATACTAGATCACAAACACATATGAAAGACATGGACCCTTTCGACGGAATTCAGTTGAGTACAACCAGAAAAACAAAAATGTCAGGCATCTGCAGTACAAAATCAAATCTGCACTACAAACATCGTTTTCTTCGGGTGAAAATCTGAAAGGATTTTTCAAGAGAGGAAGTTAAAACAAGTTGCGTGTAAGTTGTCACCGAATTTGTTGTTTTATTTGAAAGCTTTATCAAGAAAATTACGTGGTGAATATGCCGTGGGGAATATGACTGCCGCGACTTCGGTGTATATCAGGCTAAATTTGAACGATGAGGATGGCTATGCTGTCTGAGGCCACTGGTATTTGTGGCATATTGGCATAGATCTGCGACTTGAGGAAACCCCACAAGAAAAAGTCTAAGTGGGTCAAATCGTACGGTGTCTGTGAACATTTCACGTAGCCTCTGCGTGAGATAATTCTTAAATCGGTCGTGCAGAATGTCAATTGTGGCATTGGCTGCGTAACATATAGCGACGTCCTGATGGAACCACAGATCGGTAGCGCTCTTCGTTGACGGTGGTAGCACTGCCATCATCTTCTTCGAAGATGTACGGACCGATGATGTCGCCGGACTAAAATCCAGACCAAGCAATGACATTCTGTACATGCATTGCCACTTGGTAATGATTGGTATCGTCCTAAATCCGGCAATGCTTGTAGATGTACCCATTTATTCAAAAATGGGTGTCGTCGCAAAACGAGAGCACAGCGCGCAGCGTTGCCAGAACACTAATTTTGATAATAAAGTTTTATCATTCGCACCTGTTGCTCGACACTGCAACTTGCCATGGTAATTTGTCTCTATTGTCGGAAGTATAATTAACAGGAAAATTAAAAAAAAAGTAACACAACCTACTAGAACTGTTAAAATCTGCCTGTACCTATGGATATCTCCGTATTTATTAAGCGCGTAGTAGCACTTTTGAGATTTTTCTGGTCGTTTTCGTTATTTGGCGCGTTTTAGCACTTTTTGGGTACTTCGACGGCCCGTTTCGTTAATGCAGGGTTGGCATCACTGAACAAAATACGAAATGTGTATTAATAGTCATCGAAAATTACCGATAACGACTACGCAAATACCGTTTTTACACCGTCGTCCCATGACAACGTCGTTTTGTGTCCACGACGCCAACCGCAATAGGGCAGATTATATTTTCTCAGGATGATTATTTTTTTCTCGTGAAAGTAATTTTAAATATGAAGAGAAGAATTTTTTCTTACTCATGAGATTTAGTGAGAGTGCTCGCTATACTCGTGCGTGAAAATGATGTTAAGGAGAGCAATTAAATTGACGATGCAGAATTGCACATATTCGTCATTGTCAGCTAGTTTTTAATATGAATAAGTTAATAATATCGTTTTATATTGCTTGAATTTGTCCCCTTAAGCTCCTTTTTACACAGCAAACACTTCGACATTTTTCTATTTTCATCATAAGAAACATTTATCATATTCGAAACACTTCTGACGAACCAATTTTTATCAACCGTTTCAAACAAAATTTTAAACGAACTGTGTCAATTTCCAGAAACAAGTATTTTTATCTTGTTTGTCTCCCTCGCACTCGCTCTCATTTGTATCTTTCCTTTTAACTTTCGCACTCAGAATGCAAAACAAAACTTTCGTGGACATTTTTTTATGAGTGACTGTTATTATTTCTTCTCTTTCGTGAGAGAAAGCAATACCTTTAAAGCAAGTACACAAAAAAAATATTGGCCTGTAAATTTCAATTAAAAATATAATTGAATTTTTTCAAAAAATTCAATTAAAAATTAATTGAATCAAATAAATTTTTAATCATATTTACAATTTATTTTTTGAGTTTACTTGGAGAACTTGGAGTTGGCAAGGCGCAAATCTACGGCGCTAAAAATGTTTAATTTTTGAGTGCATTGTCGAATGTTTGCTGTGAATCTTTCTAAATTAATAAAAATATGCATGATATGTTCTTAACAAACCTTAATATAAACAATTTTTGTGAACAAAAATTTTTGTGATAAAGTATTTTACAGAAAGTTGAATTTTACAGCGCCGGTGGGAGGCAATATGTGTGGCGGCTGAGTCACCAGCCGTCGTCGTCAATTTTCGTACGGCTCTAGTCTTTGATATACAACACTGTTGTTATTTGAAATTCATTTATTGTTGATTGAAAGATTATATTTTGTGAACACTTATGCGTTAAATTGTCTTGTTTCGTGATTAACGGCCTGTTTTTGTAACTTGTTTTTTCTCTCATCGCACGTCTAGAGCCAAACGAATTTCATTTTTGGTTTTTGTAAACATTTTTTTGAGTGTAAACACAAAAGCTTTTAGTTATCGTCAAAATGTAGGTTCACATAAGTCAACAACGTACAATGTTAAATGTCAAAATAGACAATCGTAAAAAATTGTTCGTGTGGGTTATATTGATGTGTTTTCATTTCAATTACGCAAAATCCTACGGCTTAGGCGACTTTCTCTATCATCATTTTCCGTAGTTGTAATAGGAAAACCGACAGCAACGGAGGAAATCATTTTAAATTGGTAAAAAAAGCAAACAATTGTGTTTATTTTCGTTTGTTTATTTATTTTTTAATGCCTACAATCAGCTGTTGTTGATTTTACAGCTGATGGCTAGGGTTGCCCCCGTTTATCATATATTTGTATGAAAAAGCTTTAAGAAATGCCAATAAAAACATGAAGGTAATATTGTTCTTTGACAGGAACACAACCAAGAAAAAGAGCTTTTATGCCCAAGCGAAAAGCAACAATGAACTCATTTGAACACCTGATTGCTTGTCTAGCAATTGCACGCCTGCTGTTTGAAGATAGTTCCAAAAACAGGTTGTAAAACGGCGTTGTTTGTAATTGTGTTTTTGAATAAATTTTATTGGAAATGGTTTGTTTGCAATGACAAATGTCACATACCATTGTTTACACGAAAATAGTTTTAAAAAATTTCACGTACAAAGAAACTTTAAGACTCACCTTCTTAGACATTTTGAACGTGTAAAACAAGAGTGCCCTAATTTGGGTAAAAGCAATACATATCTCCAACAAAGCTGTGAATGTATGCAGAAGAGATGGAATGCGACAATGGAGTGACTGTTGCTGCGGAAGGAGCAGATAAATTGAATATTTCTCCAGAACCACCAGATGCACCTATTTTTTTGTATTTAATACAAATCGTTTAAACGTTAAATGTATAATGTATAAAAATAGTTTAAGAAACCCGGACATGAGTTCCGATTATGAATGCAAATTCTAACAAATTTACAGCCTGTTTTTGTAACTATCTTCAAACAGCAGGCGTGCAATTGCTAGACAAGCAATCAGGTTTTCAATTGAGTTCATTGTTGCTTTTCGCTTGGGCATAAAAGCTCTTTTTCTTGGTTGTGTTCCTGTCAAAGAGCAATATTACCTTCATGTTTTTATTGGCATTTCTTAAAGCTTTTTCATACAAATATATGCTAAACGGAGGCAACCCTAGCCATCAGCTCTAAAATCAACAACAGCTGATTGTAGGCATTAAAAAATATATAAACAAACGAAATTAAACACAATTGTTTGCTTTTTTTACCAATTTAAAATTCATAAGGCGACCTGGATATCTCCTGATCAACGGGCGAAGAACCAGATTGATCACATGGTAATAGACGGCAGGCACTCGTCTAGTGTAATGGATGTACGTGTGATTCGAGGTGCCAATATCGACTCGGATTATTACCTGGTGGTTGCGAAAGTTCGCACAAGACTGAGCAGGGCGAAAAACGTACGGACCCGAACACGGGAAAAGCTAGATATTAGCGAGCTGCAAACACCGGAGATATCAAAGTCCTATCAACAAAAGCACACTCTCCTGCTAGGGCAGAATACCCCTCTCCCGAAGACCCAGATGCGCAGTGGAAGCACATCTCCCATTGTTTGGAAACCGCTGCAAGGACTGATCTTGGCTATCAAAAACCGCAGAAGGATAAGCCATGGTACGACGAAGAATGTCGCTGTGCAACTGATGAGAAAGACGCTGCACGTATGGCAACGAAACAGTCAGTTACAACGCGTGCTGCGAGTGAGCGGTACAAGAAGCTGAGAAGGGAGGAAAACCAACTATTTAGGCGGAAAAATGGGCTGCCCTTCTGCAAGGACAAGAATGGGAATCTCTTGACAGAGAAGCAGTGTGTGCTCAAAATGTGGAGAGAACACTTTTCAGCACTACTCCACTCAGATTCTTCCTCTGAAGATCAGGAGGTAATGATAGTGGAAGATAGTGTAGATTGATAGTGTTGAATGATGCTGACCAACACCAAGTCAGCAGTGAAAGTGGGGAAAGACCTCACTGAACCATTATGTACCAAGCGAGGACTTAGACAAGGCAACACACTTTTGGGCGAAATTTGCTAGAGGTCACTGCAGTAATTTCAAGAATCGGAAAAGAATCAGCGATGATGGGTCTTGCTGTTAATGAAGGCAAGACAAAATTGATGGTGTCAACGACTAGACAATCCTCTCGACTTGGTCCGCACTTGAACGTCAACAACCGATTTAATTTTGAAGTGGTAGATGAATTTATCTACTTTGGATCTGCCGTGAACAAGGCCAACAACGTCAGCCCGCCGATAAATAGGAGAATTGTGCTTGCAAATAGATGCTATTTTGGTTTAAGAACAAAGTCCTCTCTCGACAGACAAAAGTCCAGCTATATCAGACTCAATTTACCTGTCCTGGCATACATATGTATGTCTTCGAAACTTGGGTCATATCGCAAGCGGATGAACAACACTTGGGAGTATGCGAGAGAAAAATTCTCCGTAAGATATATGGTCCTGTTAAAGAAAACGGCGAGTACAGACGTCGTTGGAACCAAGAGCTATATCATTTGTATTCTAACGTGGACATAGCTAGGCGAATCAAATTAGGCCAATTGTGTTGGCTAGGCCATGTTATCAGAATGGATGAAAATGAGCCAGCGCGAAAGGGTTTCGATAACGTACCCGATGGAAGCAGGAAAAGAGGACGACCAAGATTCCGATGGAAAGACCACACAGAAAATAAAGACGACTGTAAAATTTTAACAAAAAAAATTGGTACGTGTAAAATCTCAGCACTCAATTACATTTTTCATTGATATACTGACAAATTACTCAAGTATTGAAATGAAAGTCGATAAATGGTACCAATAAAAAAATTCATAAGAAATACCCCAATATTTAACGACGTAAATACGATACGAACAACCACATAACTCCAGTTAGAGATAAATTTGTACAGGCAGTCGGTGGCGTAACGTGCTAGACGCTGCCCGAAACGACGCTGTGCCACAAACATCGAAACGATCTTCCGTGCATCTGAGTTCGAATCCTACCGCGGCTGTTTCATTTTTCTAAAATAAACAACATTTCTAAAAATGCCTCGGATAGAAGACAAAACGAAAACTGATATACAATTTAGTTTGTTAATATGTGAAATTCTTCATCGACTAAAAACGAAAATATTTTTGATAAATAATGTATAAATATTTTCGTAGATGGGTGAAATTTTGCAACGATTGAAAAATAATCAGGTCGATTCCTAAATACGCGCTTCACTTCGACGAAGGCAACGTTTCACTTTCGACGCTCTTTTTTCGATGCATTATAAAATACTCGTGATGACTTATCGATAAAAATTGTAAAATTTTTGGCATCACTAATTAAATCAGCTGTAGGTATAATCAGCTGATTGGGAAATTATTGGTCATTAACAAAAAATTGTAAACAAAAACTCATATGTGACCTGCTCCACGAAAAGGGAAATTCTACTCTTTTTTACTCCTAACACGCTTTTTTGGTGGTTCTTCTGTAGCGGAAAAACGAAGCGCTTTTTTTAAACGCGTTTTTCTCAATAACTTCTTTTCGGCGCAGAGGTCCCTTTTCGTGGAGCAAGTCACATATTTTAATTTAAAATGGATTCCATTGAGTTTTATGTTACTGATAACTCGGGAAATCTACGAAGTGTCCTTAAAAACTTAAGTAACAACACGATGGAAATATTTTCAATGAATGACATCAGGTATATTTTTAAAAAAAATTCCGAAAAAAGTTTTATAAAAAATTTTAGGATTAACAAAGAGGCCTTCAAATATATTTTGTCGGAATTAGAAGGCAAAATCAAATCAGAAACACGACTATGATGCTTACGGGATGTAAACGCGCGGATACTGACGTCGAACGAAAATTACATATAAATTAGTGACACGAGTATTTGAGAATACATATGATGTGAAAGAAAACACTTGTTCTGTTTGCACATCTCTAAAAACATATGTTTTTCAGCAATCACATCTTCTTCTTCTTCTTATCCGGTCACGAACAACCCCGAGGGGTCAGGGACCTTACAAAACGAAGATAACATATTTCGCCCACCAGTTCGATCTTTTGCTTTATCTCTCCAGTGGGCAATACCAAGTGTACGCAGGGATTCGTCAACCTGATCCTTCCAGCGAGTTTTGGTCTTCCTAGTTTTCGTCTTCCTTCGAGTTCGGTTTCGAAAACCCTTCGTGCTGGTTCGTCTTCATCCAGCGCAATCGCGATATTTTGATGCGCTTAACTATGTCAATGTCGGGATATAGCTCATACAGCTCATGGTTCATTCGTCGCCGATACTCGCCGTTGTGCACTATAGGGCCATACATTTTTCGGAGTATTTTTCTCTCGAAGACTCCTACAGATGTTTCGTCTGCTTGCCATAAGACCCAGGATTCTGCGCCATAAAACAAGACAGGTTGAATGAGAGTCTGGTACAGCTGGACTTTTGTTACTCGAGAGATGGCTTTATCTCTAAAGTGCTTGCTTAGCCCAAAATAACATCTATTCGCAAGCACAATTCTCCGCTTGATTTCAAGGCTGACGTTGTTGGTTTTGTTTACGGCAGATCCGAGGTATATAAATTCGTCTACCACCTCGAATTTATAACGGTTATCAACGTTCACGCTTTGGTCTTATCGCGCGGAGGCCCTGCTCGTTGAAACCATTAATTTGATAATCGACAAATAGATGATAGGTGTCGATTTGTTTTTCGTGGGCCCCTCTTAGGATTCGGCGTAGCGTGAAAATCTGGTCGGTTGTCGATCATTATTATTATGTAGAGTAGCAAAAAGTGAATGAGGCGCGTATTGCTGGTGAAGGTGACTATAGGTATCGACCTGAATATTTTTCCAATAAACAACCTACAAATATGGTAGCTGATATGTGATTTTTTTTATCACAGGAGTTTCAATTAATATTTTGTTTGAAATTTCGAGTCCCTCTGTATCCTTGATGCTACCAACTGCCGAGAAAAGACGAAGGATAGAATCAGTTGGAGAAATATGTTAAAATTTGTTTAATTTGTTTATTTGTTTTTTTTTTTTAAATTAATATGTGTAAGACATCTGACCTTAGGAGGTTGTAAAATAGTCAATAGAAGTAAAGTAAAGTATTTTTGGGTGTCAAAATCATCAGGAATCGGGCATTATCTTATAACACCCCGTACCACAGTATTGGTGGACACTCACGATAATGATATTGGGAAACGTAAAATATTAAACTTTTAAAAATTTGCCCGTTAACAATCGTAATAAACCCTAATTGTGTTTTTATTTGAAATTAATTGCATGTGTTAATTAATTAATTTGTTTCATAAGTTTTTAAAACTCAAGTTTTCACTGCTTTTTACGGTGCCAAACAGTGAATAATAGAAGGCTGAATTCATTGTAATCGTCATTTGCTTTTAAAAAATTCAAAATTAGTACGTTGTAGTTTTCTGATTGTTCATTCACGGGCGTGAGTGGCAAAATTTTTTAAAATGGTACCTGATAAAAAAAATTTTTTTTTTCAGATACTAAATTACTGTTAATACTGTTTAATAGATTTTATTCATATTAGTTAACAATTACTATAACAAGAATGTGTAGCATGGCACTTTATTTAAATTCATCAGTTGCATCTGTATTTGTTGTATTTTTTTTAATCGGAAAACTTTAAAGATTTACTGGCAACGATTATAAATTAGTTACGCTCATAGTCGCAGTCTAGTACATGTTCATCAAACTTATCAAGTTTTAAACAACGTCTGTAGACAACATCATTATCAGCAACAAATTGAATCTGTACCTATTGTGATAATAACCTAGTGATTAAATTAAAATTGTATTTTTTTTAATCATCTTCGCTATGAACTCCACTCGCACCAAACATATTACGGGAAAATTATAACATTATAGTTTTGTAATCTAAGTATAAACAAATAACGTACGAGTATTTCTATTCTGTGACAAGGTAACCATTTTTTTATGGTTTGACTATATGATTTGACGTGGTGGACGAAATAATTTAGCAAGCTACGAAAATTCATCAGGAAAATTTTCAATATGGCGAAGAACATTGAAGTGCATGCGGACTGGTCTGCATACTTACTCTTATTGACTATTAATTACACAAATTCCAACATATTCCCTAACTGGCTCTATCCTTCGCCTTTTCTCGCCAGTTGGTAACACCAAGGATACGGAGGTATTCTTCTGCCTGGTTTTTCCCGCTGAGTCTTGGTCGTCCTCATTTCCTGCTTCCATCGGATACGTTATCGAAAACTTTTCGCGCTGGTTCATCTTCATCCATTCTGATAACATGGCTTAGCCAACGCAATTAGCCTAATTTGATTCGCCTAGCTACTTCCACTTCAGAATATAAATTAGATAGCTCTTGGTTCCAGCGACGTCGGTACTCGCCGTTTTCCCTAACAGGACCATATATTTGACTGAGAATTTTTCTCTCGAATACTGTCAGGTGTTTTTCATCTGCTTGCGATATGACCCAAGTTTCGGAGCCATATATCAAGACAAGTAAAATGTGAGTCCGATATAGCTCGACTTTTGTCCGTCAAGAGAGGGCTTTTTTCCTAAACTGCTTGTTGAGCCCAAATTTGCATTTATTTGCAAGCACAATTCTCCTATTTACCTCCAGGCTGACGTTGTTGTCCTTGTTCACGGCGGATCCCAGGTAGACAAATTCATCTACCACTTCATAATTAAATCGGTTGTCAACGTTCAAATGCAGACCAAGTCGAGAGGTTTCTCTAGTCGTTGACACCATCAATTTTGTCTTGCCCTCATTAACAGCTCCACCCATCTTCGCTGATTCCATTTTGATTCTTGAAAATACTGTAGTAACCTCTCGCAAATTTCGCCCAATGATGTCTATGTCGTCAGCATACGCCAGCAACATATGGCTTTTCGTGTTAATGGTCTTGTTCGTATTTACTGCAGCCTTTCTCATTATTATCTCCATTAAGATGTTGAAGAGATTGCACGAAAGTGTGTCGCCTTGTCTCAGTCCTTGCTTGGTACAGAATGGTTCAGTGAGGTCTTTCCCCACCTTCACTGTTGATTTTGTGTTGGTCAGCGGAGGCGCATCAGTTTCGCCGGAATCCCAAGTTCAGACATAGCTTCGTACAGTTTTCCTCGTATGGGGCCATCGAAAGCAGCTTTGTAATCGACAAAAAGGTGGTATGTATCGTTTTGCTTTTCGTGGGATTTGGTGCAGCGTGAATATCTACAATCTACACTATCTTCCACTATCATTTTCTCCTGATCTTCAGTGGAAGACTCTGAGTGGAGTAATGCTTAAAAGTGGTCTCTCCACAAATTGAGCACACACTGCTTATCAGTCACCAGATTCCCATTCTCATCTTTGCAGGACGGCAGCTCATTATTAGGCCCGTTATTCGATCTGCTTACCCTCTAGAAAAATTTTCGGGACTCACCATTCATCCTGCACACTTCGGTATTCTCACTCTAGCTCTGCTTCCTTTGCCTTTTTTTCCGCCTAAATTGTTGGTTTTCCTCCCTTCTCAGGCTCTTGTACCGCTCACTCGCAGCACGCGTTGTAACTGACTGTTTCGTTTCCAAAGAATGTGAGATGTGCTTCCACTGCGCATCTGTGTTCTCGGGAGAGGGGTATTCTGCCCTAGTAGGAGAGAGAGCTTTTGTTGATAGGACTTTGATATCTCCGGTATTTGCAGCTCGCTAATATCTAGCTTTTCCCGTGTTCGGGTCCGTACGTTTTTCGCCCTGCTCAGTCTTGTGCGAACTTTCGCAGCCACCAGGTAATGATCCGAGTCGATATTGGCACCTCGAATCACACGTACATCCATTACACTAGAAGAGTGCCTGCCATCTATTACCATGTGATCAAACAGGTTCTTCGTTCTCTGATCAGGAGATATCCAGGTCGCCTTACGTACGATAAGGTCTCATTTCATTTACGAAGGAATCATTTCTGGCCACTCCCAAGTGAATGGCTATCAGAAAGTTTCCACCTCCAAGCACAGTTCCATTTTTAAAACGGAGTTAAGAAAGGTTAAACGGCCACTTGCATCAGCTTCTACGAGTCTATACAAGAGTTTCATAATGCAGCACGTTTTCGTCGAGTGTTGTTTAGGTATCCTAAGATTATTGGTTTCCAACACTGTAGCTGAGTCACTTGAGTTCCCCCATTTATTGAAGTATCGGCATCATTGGAAATATCGGTTCCGTCACTGGGTATAGCCCCGACATTTCTGGTCCCGATATCACACAGTTGGGGCTTTGCACTATTCATAGTTTCAAGTCCTTTAAATCTTTTGGTCCGGATGGGATATTCCGCTTGTAATGCAGTCACTCCAGTTTTGCCACTCCATATCTTGTAGATATTTATACGCCTTGTCGCAGATTGTCCTTTTTTAGATGGAGATACTTATTTTTTAGATTGTGGTATTTATTAGAGACCTGCATGAGTATACATTTTCACACATTCAAGTTTTTTGAATGCGTTTGAAACACACAACCATTCTTCTCAGCTTGTCGCATCGGGTACGAAACAGAATGAAACCGAGCAGAGAGTTCTTATATGAATGAGTAGTAACTAGATTGAGTAAAAGGTCTTTAGAGACAAGCAGAACTTTTCGAATAATGAGATGTGCTCATAAGACATATTGTAAAAAACATTATTTCGATACCTTGTAGGAATTTAATCGAAGTTGTTCGCATCACTATCATGTTCACAGAATATTTTGGTAATTTTTTTTCAAATTCATCAGTCAGATAAATAGTTATCGACCAAGCTCATGCTCATGAATGACAAATCTGTGGTTCGCTTAAGGCAAATGATGTTTTGGTATGATTTGAAGTTTTAATTTCTTTGGAGTAAAGAATAGGATTAAAATTAAGTCAATTTCGTGGTTTGCGAAGTATTGGAGTTTCATTAGACTGCAAATTAGTTAACATCGCATAAAAATTGTTTTATGGAATTTAAGTTATCGAAAATTTATTTACTTCATCAATTTCCATTTTATAAAAAATATATATTAATTTTTTTCAGTTAAACTTAAAAAAATTAATATTTTTTTCTTTAGTCTTCACACAACGTTGCTGATCTTTTCATTGACGAGGAAGCAACTGAGAGCCATAACCAACCAGTCATAATTTACCGTTTTCTCATTCGAATAGTTCTTATGTATTCGAATGTTTTTTACATTCCCGAACATTTATTGAGTAAAATGTTGTGTTGTCTTAACAGAATTGAGACCAACGGAGTATTTAACAGAGCAGAGATTCATACAACATTCATTCCAAGAGCACACAACCATGTATAGTTTCATTTCATTGTTTACACTATTCGGACAGTTGGTGTTGGTACGAGGACGGATCAATAAGTCCGTTAATGAATTAAGATAATCTCCTTTTAGCTCAATACACTTTGTCCAACGTTCTTCCAATTTTTTTGTATCCCTTCCAAAAAATAGGATTTTTCGAGGTCCATAAAATAGGCATTTGTTTGATTTCATCGTTTGAGCTTTCATCGTTAGAGCTATATCTCTTTCCACCGAACCATTTCTTTAGGTTTGGAAATAGGAAATAGTCACTGGGGGCTAAATCCGGAGAATATGGCGGATAAGGTAACAATTCGTAGCCCAATTAAACAACTCCAAACAATCCTTTGAAGTTGTCACACGATTACGTTTATGGTCAATTGAGAGCAAACGCGGCACCCATCTTGCAGACAGATTTCTTAAACCCAACTGATCATTTAAAATCGAAACCACACTGCCACATGAAATGCCTATGGCATCAACAATCTCACGCACTTTTATTCTTCGATCGGCCAACACCATATTGTGGATTTTTCGACATTTTCGGGTGTATTGACCTTAATTGGCCGTCCAGAACGTTCAGCGTTATTTGTACTTTTGTACGACCACAGCGAAAGTCAGTAAACCACTTTTATACCATTAAAATCGATGGTGCAGTCCCCATAGTATTTATCAAGCTTTTCCTTGGTTTGATGGTTGTTTCGTAAAAAATAATGTTTAATGAGCACTCGAAACTCACTTTTTTCCATTTTTAAAACGATGTTTAAAAATGTCTAAAAAATGTTAACAGGTGGTACTTGATGGGAGCAGTGTTGCATTTCATATAACTACGAGGGAAGTTCGAAAAGTCACGGACATATTGATCTGCTCTCGTACAGTGAGAGAATGAATGTATTCTACAGCGGCTATAAGCATAGACGAATACAAACATAGATACATTTATTCTCTCAATAAATTAAACGTCATAGGTACGGTGGAAAGTAAGTACAAGTACATGGGATAGAGGCAATAGTAAACAACGTCCAACAAAGGAACAACAACCGAATTTCGTGTTTTTGTGGAAAACTAGTTGTGTTAAATACAATACAAATGTATAGCAACGATAAAATTCAATAAAAAAGTGCTAAATACGTTTAAATTTTTCAGTTCTACACCAAAACGACATGAAAAAGTTAAGTGAACATATTTTGTAACTTGGTGTAAGTTAATTTTAAATTTCCACAAACCTGCGACGAAGAGCGTGAAATGAAACGTCAGATGAGAGAATAAATGTATCTATACCTATATTCGTCTCGATGAGAAAAAGTCGTTTGCTATTAAATCATCAAGCGCGGCATGTCAAGCTTGAGTTTAACAAAATCAAGTTTATATTTATAATGTCGCGCGAGTTGGTTACAGCTTTCATACTTTCAACTTTCATACAATAGAATGAAAGCTTGCAAAACTCCGCGTTCTAACCACGCCATCTTTACATCTCGAGTGTCAACTTCAAATGAAATTTTGTTTTGTGCTTGACAACAGAGCTATTACACGATCTTGATGGCAAGCTAAAATATCAAAAATTTTTGATATCCATCAAGCCGTGCTGTCAATCATTCATTTTTGCCTATTACACGAGCCTGATGGCTTAATGACAAGCCGCGTTGGCAAGCCGCGCTTGATTGTCTAATAGCTGCTCAATAGAGAGTGCATTCATGCAGGGTACTATTATTTATACTCAAATTGGGTAAGGCTAAGGACGAGTTTCACACTCGTCATTTAAAAGCTCACAGGAAATTTTCATATTAAATGACATTAAATGATAAGCATCGGGCATTTAAAGTACATTTAAATGGAACATTTTCAACTGTGAAACTGGCCATAAGTCATGTGTCTCCTTAGGACTATAACCTCTCATGCATACTGTTGTAGGAACCTATGCACTAGGAATCCAATTAATCCACCATATCTAAGTAATAGTCAACACGCCTACTTAGAGGGGAATTACGTGGAGGCAGGAATTGGTTATGTTGAATGCAATTTAAGGTTTGGGGACTTGACTTTGGCAGGCTTTTTTGATATAGACGGGACCTTCAATAACATGACGAATGGTGCCATTAGGACCTTGCTCGAAACTTCATGCGTGCCCCGCTTAATATCGATTGGATTGATTATATATCTGAAAATCATATTATAAATTCAGTGCTGGGGCTAAACTCTGTTCGGAGGCACCCTGCAAGGCAGACATATCTATCTTTTACAGTGGCTACTAGTAGTTAACTGTATGCTTAGATCCCATGAATTGTAGAGATAAAAGGTATGCCTATGCTTATGATGTCTTTTTGGTCGCTGGTAAATCGTTGTCAACCATCAGTAATCTGATGCAAACTGCATTGTATCGACTATTGACTTGGGCCAGAGGCTGTTATTTGGGGATAAATCACCTGAAGAAAGTGATAGTCGTAGCCATCTACTGGTTGTATACGACAATTGATCGGCCAACTGTTACCTGGATTGATGGACCTGGTCTGATGAACTGTACTAGGGAAGAGCTGTCCGTGGAAGCTACACACAGGGAAAAGATTAGTTGGAAGTCAATTCAGTCATTGGAAATTCCATCACAAAGTCTATATTTTGATCAGAATTCGTATTTGTCAAACAACAGAATTATTTGTCGATGTTATTGATAGATTAAAAATCGGTCTTCCTAAATACAAGTTGTTACTACGGAATTTAAGTTGTATTAATCAATTTGAGTTTTTCAAAAACCTCATTCATCTGAAATGGAAGATACAATATTAGAATTCGTGTTCAAATATTAGTTACTGTAATCATAATTTAGTTTCCATTGCAAAAACACTTGTTACAAAGTTATGCATTCGATTTTTCACAAGCGGCTTTGTTGTTAAAGAGAAACTATGGAATGTTACACGAGGATTTTACAGAAAAACTAATATTTTAAACGGAAAGTCATGAAAAAAGTTGTGAAAAGACAATAAAGTGTATAGATATCAGACAGCGAAGAATACATATTATCATAAATTGAGGTGAAGTGAAACTTTTAAACATAATCGTTGAATATGACGTCACTATTGACGCCTACACAAACACATGCAACTATTACTGTGGATGACAGAAATTAACTTAAACATACATATGATACCCATCCCACCAATCTGTTTCATATATTTCGATCAAAAATGGCCACGAAATACGAACCCTGGTTATAAATATATGTGATCTGCTCCACGAAAAGGGACCTCTGCGCCGAAAAAATTTTTTGACGTAGAATACGTCTTACCTTACGGTATGAGGAGTCATGTCAGGTTTTTATTGTTGTAATCTTTATTTCATTGAATTTGAGGAAACGGCTAGATGAATTTTTTTAAAATTTTTATTGTAGGTAAATGAAGATGTTATCTTTCGTTTGATATACATTTCATATTGGTTGATATATTTCTAGTATTTTAATTTCTCAAATGAAAATTGTTTAAACACATACACTCAAACATATGTGTGGTGTTTGGTTGAGTGTTTTTGGTTGCTCAACATTGCTTAGGAACATGTATCTAGTAAAAAGTGAAACGAACAGCAAGCTAATGTTGCTTGGCAACATGTATCTAGTAAAAAGTGAAACAAACAGTAAGCTAACGTAATAAAGCTTTTTTTGCGAAAGCTTCAATAAAGCTGTTGTAACATTAATTTTGAATTGTAAAGCGTAAAGCTTTCACACAACGCTCGAATGCTAATGCGAAGACTCGATAAGGTAAACCTTTTTTAATATTAGGGCGGCCCTCTCAACATTCGCAGAACTTATTTCAATAAAAATATTAATTAAAATACATAAATTAAATTAAGTTTAAAAAAATTGAACATAATATTTTTTTTTTAAACGGACTTGAATCAAATGCCGTTGGTAAATATAAAAATTACAGCAGACAGTTGTCCGAGGCCTTCGGCCACGGACTGTCCCTGCAGGCTGTGTCAGAGACACGGCCATTAAGTTTAACGTAGAATACGCCATCCGATAAGACAGAAAACATATATAACAATAAATGATAAATAATATAAGCAAATGAATTTATTGTTATATATGTTTTCTGTCTTATCGGATGGCGTATTCTACGTTAAACTTAATGGCCGTGTCTCTGACACAGCCTGCAGGGACAGTCCGTGGCCGTAATTTTTTTACTTTTTGAGTGATTCTTATAGGAAAAAAACGGTCTTTCAAATGCCGCAAACCGCAAGTTGCTATGTCTTTTAGTTTTTTTACACAACACCTTTAAAGATGAACATAATTAATGAAAAAATTGAAAAATGTGATATAAACAGATAATATATATAATATTTGAAATTTAAAAAAAGTTCAATATCAAAGGTACAAAATTACAAAAATATCAAAATTTTACTCTTTTTTACTCCTAACACGCTTTTTTGGTGGTTCTTCTGTATTTTGCTGCTTTTTTTAAACGCGTTTTTCTCAATAACTTCTTTTCGGCGCAGAGGTCCCTTTTCGTGGAGCAAGTCACATATTTCAATATAATGTTTATATTTCAATATAAAATACACAATTTTAATAAAAATATTTTTTTAAACTTTTTTTCATAATAGTTAAAGCATCACCAAATGATTGTGACAACCATTAAATTCAAGTACATAATTAGTTGATATATTATTTGGTACAAGCGAATTAGTTTTTACATTTTTCGTTCATCCAACTAATAGAATATTCACCACTACAGGATAATTTGATTGCTACAAGTAAAACTCGATTTATAGATCACATATATTTTTTTTAATGTGGCTTCAACTAAATATTTCAGTTCTTGCAACCAAAACTGAATTAGAAATCAATTAATATGCACAACATTTGGTGATACGGAACACAATTATTGGTAATCACAACTGAATAGTTTGATAGTCCAAGGAACCGCCAAATTTTAATTGGCTGTAAATATAGTTGTGACAACGAATCTCTTCTCTGTGTGTATTTTTGCCCGTTTCCACCAGTTTCCAGAACCTTTTTCTCGATGATTCGTTATCTTTTCTTTGGCGTTATAAAGGGTTTTTCAACAGAGACGCTAAAAAAGTAAATCGATAGGGACAGCAAACGACGCCATATTTTTTCCCGTTCTTATGACATTTCTTTTCAGTAAGGTTTGCTATTTCATCATGGAAAGATATACGAGCCGACAACGAGTCGAAATTATTAAAATATATTATTAAAATTTACTACCGAAATTTGGAGTCAGTGGCCTCAACTTTAAGAGCGCTACGTCCAATTTATGGTCGTCATAATCGTCCTACCAGATCAACAATTGAGCGTCTAGTCGAAAAATTTGAATTCACAGGCACAGTACAAAATGTTCCCGTGCTAGTGAGACAAAGAAGTGCCCGTAGTGTTGAGAATATTGCTGCCGCTGAGGCTTCAGTTCAAGAAAGCCAAATGTGTCTCTCACACGTCGTTCTCAAGCGTTGGGCATCTCTGTGACGTCGTTGTGGCGAATTTTGCGAAAAGATCTTGGCCTACATCCTTACAAGATCAAATTGACGCAAGAACTGAAGCCGCTTGACCACCATAAGCGTCGTATGTTCGTGAATTGGGCTGAGCAACAACTTGAAAATGATTCGGATTTTCATCGGGAAATCATCTTCAGCGATGAGGCTCATTTCTGGATGAATGACTTCGTCAATAAGCAAAATATGCGTTATTGGTCAGACAGCAATCCACACGTAATCCATGAGTCATCATTGCATCCCGAAAAAATTACGGTTTGGTGCCGAGTTCCATACATAGTGTCATCGAACGTACTTTCACAGGAATAAAGAATTTCATTGGTATCTAAAACCGGTTTTGTTTTATTTAAAAAAACTTTTGTCGCGCTCTTATTGAAAAACCCGTTATCATTATTATCTTTCGAACTTATAGAAAGCCAGAGACGGTACTACCATCTTTTTCTTGAATAGTGGAGATTTCAACCGAATTTAATCAGAACTGCAGCAAAGGCATATCTTCAGGCGCAACACCAATCGCCCTGTTATTACGGCAAATGGGAAAAGCACCAACTTACATAATTGTGACATTCATGTCAATTTAGGCATTACGCATAAGTAAAAGGTTTTATTTAATCGTAACAATATGCGTGTTTTGGTTACACCGCTTGCTTATATAATCGCTTGTTTTGTATGAAGCACTTAGCGGAGACTTAGCGACATGAATCATTTTCGCTAAGTTTATAATTTTTATTTTTTGCCATCTTTTACCATATTCAACCCTTTACCTTATTTTTGAATAATATGACTTTTCGCTAAATATCCGTTTTCGTTGCAACTTAGCAAGCGATAATCGCTTGCTTGTAACCAAAACACGACTAATATTGAAATCTTCCATGCATCGATAAAATCGGTAGTTAATTTGACAAAGGTCGGAAATTTTGTATAAAATTTTATAAATTTCTTTTATCGCTAAAAAGTTACAGAATTCCGGTAATAAATATTTAATTCTAAAAAACAGCCAGATGACTATATAGTATGTGTATAGTTCCGCCTTAGTTTTGTAAATTTTAAGGATCATAAATATAATAGAGTAGTATAAGTTATTTATAATAAGATATTTTTTACTCTATACAGTTCCTTTCGTCCTTTCACTTATTGTTAACTTGTAACTGTACAAAATATATTTACAAATCAATTTTTGTTTACAGGTGGATGAAAGATCTTTTTCGCCGCGGCTTCAAAGGACCTTT
This sequence comes from Phaonia tiefii, assembly GCA_963931995.1. Lineage (NCBI taxonomy): Eukaryota > Metazoa > Arthropoda > Insecta > Diptera > Muscidae > Phaonia > Phaonia tiefii. The sequence goes on from OZ008367.1 coordinate 37,458,377, forward strand.
GGAAGATGAGGAACTTTACCAACATCGAAAAGATTTGGACAGTGATCGTATAACAGAGAGATTTGGTCGCTTGTGGGAGGATGAGTGTAAAACGAAAAATCCCAGTGTTGTGCGAATGATCATCAAGGCATACGGTTCTGTCTTTATACCATTGGGTGTCATGTATTCACTATGTGAAACGATAACAAAGTGAGTAAAATAAATTTCAATTGTTAGATTTCCATTTAATTAATTTCTTGTATCTTCTGCAGAGCTTTACAACCTTTATTTTTAGGAGGTCTTGTGGCCTATTTTGCCAACGGACAAACGTCGATCAGTGAAAAGAATGCCTACCTTTTTGCTGGCGGCATTATTTTGTGTTCCATTGTACCGGTACTAACATTTCATCCTTTCATATTCTACATATTCCAAGTCGGCACAAAGATTCGCTTGGCTTTGTCCGGTCTTATTTACCGCAAATGTCTGCAACTTTCCAAAAGTGCCAGTAATGACGGGCTACGTGGGCGTGCCATTAATATACTCTCAAATGACTTGGGCCGATTTGATGTGGCTCTATGTTTTCTGCACGACATCTGGAAGGGGCCAATGGAATCTTTGATTTTAGGCTATTTAATGTACAGGGAAATGGGCATATCAGCTGTGATTGGTGTAGCGTTTATGTTAAGCTTTATACCGCTGCAGGCGTGGGCTGCCAAAAAGGCCGCTTACTATAGACAAAAGACAGCGGAACGAACTGATTTGAGGGTGAAACTAATGAACGAGATAATACAGGGCATACAAGTGATCAAAATGTATGCTTGGGAACGATCATTTGCCAAAGTTATTGCAGAAGTGCGTCTGAAAGAGGTAAAAGCGATTAAAGGAACTTCGTATATTCATGCCGCCTTAAGTTGTACCTCAATGATCTCACCTCTTTCCGTATTCCTGGCCTTGGTTTCTTATATTTACCTGGGTGATGCTCTCACTGCCAAGCGTGTATACACCGTGTCTTCCTACTTTAATATGTTGAACGATTCAATGGTTCATTTTTGGCCATTGTCGATAACATTTATAGCCGAGGCTTGTGTTTCAGCTCGAAGATGTAAAGAATTTCTACTGGACGGTGATCAACATGAGGCTCCCTTAAAACAGGAAAAGAAAGCAAAGAAAAACCTAAAGAAGTCCATGAAGAGCAATAAAAATACAAATCTTGGACATTTGGAATCTCCGGACAAAGGAATTAAAACATTTGCAGCAGCGGAATCAAGTCCAATGAGAATTGTGAGATGCCAAAATGTTGATGCGGTTAACAAAGAAGTTATTTTACGCAACGCTACGGCCACATGGGAAAGTGATTTAGCAGAGGGTTACAAAACTCCGGCTGTGGAAAATTTAAATGTAGAAATCAAAGATAAAACACTGGCTGCTATCGTGGGTCCTGTAGGGTCAGGGAAATCCACTTTCCTTAATGTTTTGTTAGGAGAAGTACTAATTGACTCAGGAGAAGTGTTTGTAAATGGTAAAGTGTCTTATTGCTCTCAAGAACCCTGGGTATTTGAGGGTACTATACGTGATAACATTGTATTTGTGGAAGATTTCAATGAGCGCCGTTATAAGCGCGTTCTGAAGGTGTGTGCGTTGGAAAGAGATATTGAACTACTGCCACGAGGAGACCTCACAATAGTGGGGGAACGCGGCGTAAGTTTAAGTGGTGGCCAGAAGGCTCGTGTCAATCTGGCCAGAGCAGTTTATCGTAAAGCAGATATTTACCTCATGGATGATCCTCTATCGGCAGTGGATACCCATGTGGGAAAACATATATTCGAAAGATGCATCAACGACTTTCTATCCAAAAAAATACGTGTTCTAGTTACTCACCAACTGCAGTATCTATTTGATGTAGAACATCTGCTACTAATGGGTTCTGGGAGCATTGTAGCCCAGGGTAGCTATCAGCAGTTACAAAAGTCCCGGCAATTTCAGTTCTTGGCACAAACTCATACTGAATGTGGTGGAGGAGGCGGAGGGGCTGGAGGTGGTGAAAGTGGAGGCCCAGATGAACTTAGTGTTAGTAGTCATTTGTCTCGTAGCGATTCTGAGAAAAGTATGGACTATTATAATCCACTTTTAAGGCCGGATGAAAAACCTGTCGAGGATGTTAATAAAGAGGCACAAGCAGTGGGCTCAGTAAAACTAGATGTCTACCTTTCCTACTTTGAGGCTCTGGAAAGTACTTTCATACTTCTCGTTATAGTGGGTCTCTTCATTTGTGCACGCGTCATGTTAAACGGAGTAGACTATTTCCTGTCAAGATGGTAAGTGCAACGCATGATTCAGTAACATCATAACACACAATAACTATTTTGTTTTTATTTCTTGCACAGGGTTATTTGGGAAGAAGATATAAGTCACCCCCCAAAACCCGAAGGAACACAATGGGAATTGGAAAATGCGACTAACAGTACGGCATCGAGTAAAGTGGCTGACAGCGATTGGGAGGAGCATGAAAGGCAAAAACGTGTTATAATCTATTCATCCATGTTGGGAGCAACATTAATTGTTTATTTGCTGAGAACTTTTGGATTTTATCGCATGTGCTTGAGGATTTCTTTAAAATTACATGATCGCCTATTCCGTGGAATTACACGCACAAGCATGTATTTCTTTAATACCAACTCATCGGGGCGTATTCTTAATAGGTTTTCCAAAGATATACGAACAGTTGATGGTGATTTGCCGCATACCCTCATGGATTGTTTGTCGGTGAGTAGTTGTAGAGAGGAGCGATTAGTTGACATCGAAAATGCCAACGCATGACTTTAAATATATCGGTACATTTGCTCTTAGTTCGCCATTGATGTGTCTGGTGTTATGATAATAGTGGCCATTGCCAACTACTGGTTACTAGTACCCGCTGTTGTGATAGTTTCATTCCTGGTGGGCATACGATATATTTACGTTAACACAAGCCGTAGTGTGAAACGATTGGAATCGATATGTAAGCAACTACATACATACATATGTAACCGTATAATTAATTATAACTAGAACGATTAAGTTTTAACAATTCATTTTATTAATTTCTATTTGCAGCTCGCAGTCCTGTATACTCTTTAACAAATCAAACGTTTCAAGGTCTCACAACCATACGAGCCCTGGAAGCTGAATCCGCATTAGAATCTGAATTTCATGACTATCAAAATGCCAACTCTTCCGCTTGGTTTTTGTTCCTCTCATGTACTCGAGCTTTTGCCTTATGGACTGATATAATTTGTGTTTTCTACATTACTGTAGTTACGCTTAGTTTCCTGGTATTGCGTTCCGATTATAATAGTGGTGATGTAGGTCTGGCCATATTGCACTCGAGCACTATGATTGGAATGTGTCAGTGGGGCATGCGCCAAACAGCAGAGTTGGAAAATCAAATGACAAGTGTTGAACGAATATTGGAGTACACAGAACAACCGTCGGAACCTCCCATGGAAACAGAGGAAAAAAATAAACCCAATAGCAAATGGCCAAGCGAAGGACGCATTGAGTTTGTTAATTTCAAATTGAAATATAGTCCCAAAGAGGCATATGTTCTAAAGGACTTAAACTTTAGCATACACTCAAACGAAAAGGTAGGAATTGTAGGTCGAACTGGCGCCGGAAAATCATCTATAATACAATCACTCTTCCGTTTGGCCTGCAATGAGGGCATTATACGCATCGATGGCATTAATATCGAGCAAATGGGTCTTTATGACTTGAGAAGTAATATCTCCATAATACCTCAAGATCCTGTTCTATTTTCGGGTACTTTACGTTATAACCTGGATCCCTTGGAAGAATGTAGCGATGATAACATGTGGAAAGCCTTAGAAGATGTCGAGCTGAAGGGACATGTTTCAACATTAATAGGTGGCCTTAATTGTCGAATGTACGATGGTGGTTCGAATTTCAGTGTGGGTCAAAGACAGCTGGTTTGTTTGGCACGAGCGATTTTGAGAAAAAATAAAATATTAATTTTGGATGAAGCAACAGCCAATGTTGATCCAGAGTAAGTACATACTTTCTATTTAACGATAGTGATTCTTAAATTTGCGAAATTTTGTTGTCTTAAAACAAAGAATTATTATGATGAACATTTTAACTTGAGCATATAATATCTGCAAATATGGCACGTTCAAAACTATGACAGCAGCCACATTTTTGATTTGGATATTATTTGAATTAACATGCATAACTTACTTGTCTAAATTACAATTGGTAAAAAGCAAATTCAACTATGTAACTACCAGAAATACTATTATAAATTGCATGCGCATTAATGTCTGATGGTTTATTGCCTACACTACAGTTCTAACAGCACCCGAAGATTTGAGGTGGTTATGGGCCTTTTCGGAAATGCATAACTGCTCTGCAACTGATGCGCAGCACGTTCGTGCAACATCTGACAACTTTGCAGGTGTTTTGAGACCGTAATTGCAAACAAAATGCGCAACAAACAAGCATCTGCAACAGTTGTTTCTTTTTGAGTTTTCGGGCTTTAAATTAAAAATAATGATTTGAAATTGACAACAAGGCGATTATATAAGACAAAATTAATTTGTACTAAACGCAAAATTGTTTAACATTGGACTAGTACGATGAAGTAATGCTGAAACAGCAGAAAATTCGGTCCAATTTATTGAAGGACGTTTATTCAGTTTGTCATTTGCCGAAGACATTACCGGGTTTATAACGGACGTAGCGCCGTTAATGGTAAATATTGAAAACATACAGCTCTAGCGCAACAATTGTGCATCCTTTTACTTTTATTGACTATATTACAACCTCATGAGGTCAGACGTCTTACACATATTAATTAAACAAACAAATTAAACAAATTTTAACATCTTCTTCTAACTGGCTCTATCCTTCGCCTTTTGTCGCCAGTTGGTAACACCAAGGATACGGAGGGATTCTTCTGCCTGGTCTTTCCAGCGGAGTCTTGGTCGTCCTCTTTTCCTGCTTCCATCGGGTACGTTATCAAAAACCTTTCGCGCTGGCTCATCTTCATCCACTCTGATAACATGGCCTAGCCAACGCAATTGGCCTAATTTGATTCGCCTAGCTATGTCCACGTCAGAATATAGGCTATATAGCTCTGCGTTCCAGCGACGTGGGTACTCGCGGTTTTCTCTAACAGGACCATATATTTTACGGAGAATTTTTCTCTCGAAAACTGCCAGGTGTTTTTCATCTGCTTGCGATATGACCCAAGTTTCGGAGCCATATGTTAAGATAGGTAAAATGAGAGTCTGATGTAGCTGGACTTTTGTCCGTCGAGAGAGGGTTTTGTTCCTAAACTGCTTGCTGAGCCCAAAATAGCATCTATTTGCAAGCACAATTCTCCTATCTATCTCCAGGCTGACGTTTTCCTTGTTCACGGCGGATCCAAGGTAGACAAATTCATCTACCACTTCAAAATAATATCGGTTGTCAACGCTCAAGTGCGGACCAAGTTGAGAGGTTTCTCTAGTCGTTGACACCATCAATTTTGTCTTGCTCTCATTAACAGCAAAAAAATTACATTACAGAAAAATCCCACATCAGACCACTTATGGAAAAGGTCCGAGAAATATGTTAACCTTTTCGAAAAGTCCAAAGGAAAACAGCTCATTTTAATTTTAGATTGAAAATCCACCCTGGTCAAAAGGTGTTCATAGATCTAAAACAATATCAGATAAATAATTGCGTAAAACAATTAAAGTTCTCAATCCAATAGAAGGAACGGTCGAAGCATTATGACGATCTGACATGAACCTCTGGGAAGCAGATACTTCTTTGGCATTCATCATGAAAGAGATTTTAGCCATTAATCAACCACTCCCCGTGATCAATTACGTATCATGTTCCATGCCCAAGATATTTTTTCGAACGCGAGGAGTTAAAAAGGTTCTTGCGAATCTCGTAGTAAATAAATCGCACTGGTCTTGAGTAGGTGCTTTTCGACGCTTGCACGTCCACTGCGCAACCTTGCATACCGTGCGGGAGTCTTCCCGGCACATTGGAAGGTTGCTAATGTCCAGACAATCTCTAAAAAAGGTGATGCAAGTGACCCTGCAAAATAACCGTGCAATTGCAATTTGTTCTGCGCTCTCGAACCACCATCTTGTGAAATATCTTGAGTCCAATGACCTTCTTAATGATCGGCAGTATGGCTTCCGTAGATTGAGATCTACTCGAGACCTGAAGGCGTTCCTTTCGGAACAGTGGAGTCGATCCATCCACCGGCTTGGTGAGAGTAAGGTAGTGGCTCTTGATATTTCCAAGGCCTTTGACAGAGTATGGCACATGCACTCTTGTCAAAGCTCGCTGCTTTTGGTGTAGGTGATAACTTCACTCGATTTATATCGAGTTTTCTCAGAGATAGCACTATACGAGTTGTTGTAGATGGGGTTTCATACGACGAGCATAAATTGACTGCGGGTGTACCACAGGGCTCTGTTCTTTCTCCTTCGCTTTTTCTTATTTTCATTGACGATCTCCTGGGTCAGACTGTGAATCCAATCTACTCTTTTGCCGATGACAGTAATCTCTGTAATTCTTATTCATTCGATCGTAGGCCAAGTCTTCAAGAGATTGAAGTCAAACGCCGGACGATGAATGAAACACTCGGCCGGGATCTGGTGTCCATTGATGAATGGGGCTGAAAGAATAGAGTAGATTTTAATGCGGGTAAGACCCAGTGTTGTTTGTTGTCGCATAAACGGATTGCTGACCCAGGTGTGTCGTCATTGTCTATGGACGGTGTGGATATTGATGAATCAGACGCTCTTGATGTTCTGGGCATTAAAATCCAATGCGATGTCCGTTCGGCAAAACATGTATTGGAAGTGTCGACAGATCTATTCAAGTGTCTAGGCTTTTTAAAGCGGTGCAAGAAATACTTCACTCCATCTGATCTTCTCAATATCTGCACCACCTACACCAGGCCAAAGATGGAGTATAACTCCCATATATGGGCAGGTGGTCCTAGGACTTCTTTGGAGCTTCTCGACCGTGTCCAGAGGGTCCAGTAGGGTACCCAACTCTATTGCCTCCCTTGAGCATCGTCGAAATGTGGGTTGCGTGTTGCTGTTCTACCGATATGTCCACGGTATGTGTTCCTCGGACATCCGTCAACTTATGCCAGACGTGAGGATATTTAGCCGAAGTACGCGGCTTTCCAGGAACTCTCATCCGTTTTTTATCGAGTGGAGGGTTGACTGCACTATAGAGAAAATTCGTTGTTGAGCCGTACAGACCGTATGTGGAATAAACTTCCGGCTAGTGTATTTCCCACCAATTGTGACATACAAACATTCAAGGTAAATGTCAACAGACACTACTCCCTCTTTCCACCCTCCACTACCTCAATTTTCCTTCGCCAACACAATGCACTGCATTTATAGGGGGCATCCCCTGAGTGTGGGCTTGTTAAAAAAAAAATTTAATTTAAGAGACGAGGTAATAATACGAGGAAGAGAATAAATGAACGAGGAACAAGCTTTTAAATTTTTTAAAACACCCAAGCCTGTATTCCGGTTTTGATGATTGTATGAACATACGATAAATATATCATTTAAACTCTGAAATAGAAAAATTAATATATCGCTATTTTTATTCTGTTGTTCGAATTTTTCTTTATCAATAAATAATCAATATTCTCCGAGCTTGAGGTCAGATTTGCTGTTCCTCAAGCTGACCTCAAGCTCGGAGAATATTGATTATTTATTGATTAATATATCGCCTTAAAAAAGACGTAGATGCCATCGATTCAAACGAAAATATTGAGGAAGATCAAAATGAAAATGTTTCTATAGGCAACAAATGTAACGGCGATATTCACAAATGTAAAAGTCCTGTAAACTTTCAATGCAAATCAATGTTTTTGTATCAGGTGGAATAAAAAACGATAATATGCCAGCAGTATTCACTTTTTTGTTGACGATTTTACCAACAAGAATCGATTGTGGCATATGTTTTTTTGGCAGCAGCTTTTATAGCCAAAAAAAATCAGTTCAAGATTTGTAGATTACACTTTTGATGCTCTAATTGTGGCCGTCGGTGGTGCAATGGTTAGTGTGCGCGGCTCTTGTACATGAGATCCTGGGTTCGAACCCTGCTCTGACCACCTTAAAATTTCTTTCGGCGGCGGTCACCTCGCATAGTGACGGCGACACTATCGAGTATATAGCCACGAAAAAGCTTCTCAAAATACCGTTCGGAATCGGTGTAAAACTGTAGGTCCCAATCAGTGAGTGAAAACTGGAAAGCGCACAGCTCAGTGATTGTGAGAAGTTCTGCCCTGTGCCTTCATGGGATGTAATGGGAAACCATTTATTTATTTATTATTTAATTCTGTTACGGGCTTTCTTGACAAAATAATTCCTTTATTCTTATATATGTATATATGCATTATAAAGGGTTTTCCAATAAGAGCTGTTATTTTGGTATTCAAAGAAAAATTCAATTTTTTGAGATAAATGAATAAAGAGGAAGGTAGGCCGTTAAAATTAATGGTTTCAACGAACAGGGCCTCCACGCGATTAGACCAAAGCATGAACGTTGATAACCGTTATAACTTCGAGGTAGTGGACGAATTTATATACCTCGGATTTGCCGTGAACAAAAACAACAACGTCAGCCTTGAGATCAAGCGGAGAATTGTGCTTGCGAATAGATGTTACTTTGGGTTAAGCAAGCACTTTAGAGATAAAGCCCTCTCTCGAGTAACAAAAGTCCAACTATACCAGACTCTCATACAACCTGTCTTGCTTTATGGCGCAGAATCCTGGGTCTTACCGCAAGCAGACGAAACATCTGTAGGAGTCTTCGAGAGAAAAATACTCCGAAAAATGTATGGCCCTATAGTGCACAACGGCGAGTATCGGCGACGAATGAACCATGAGCTGTATGCGCTATATCCCGACATTGACATAGTTAAGCGCATCAAAATAACGCGATTGCGCTGGCTAGGCCATGTCAGTAGAATGTATGAAGACGAACCAGCACGAAGGGTTTTCGAAACCGAACTCGAAGGAAGACGAAAAATAGGACGACCAAGACCCCGCTGGAGGGATCAGGTTGACGAATCCCTGCGTGCACTTGGTATTGCCAACTGGAGAAATAAAGCAAAAGATCGAACTGGTTGGCGAAATATGTTATCTTCGTTTTGTAAGGTCCCTGACCCCCCGGGGTTGTCCGAGACCGGATAAGTAAGTAAGTAAGGCCGTTAAAAATGAAAAACAACATCAGCCAAATGGCCACCACGACCACGCTTACAGGACCATATCCTTTTCATGAATTTTTCCATAACCAAATCGCAAAGTGGCTGCCGTGGATGTCCTCGCTAGTCTCACGAATTCTATCTTTGAGGTCTTGAATCGACGCTGGGCTGTTGGCGTAGACCTTATCGTTCACGTGGCCCCAAAGGAAGAAGTCGCAAGGTGTTAAATCACAAGATCTCGGTGGCCTATTGTGATCACCTCTTCGAGAGATAACACGGTCCGGAAACTTTTCCCGTAAAAGAGCAATGGTTTCGTTGCTTGTGTGGCACGTAGCGCGGTCTTGTTGAAAGTAAACGTTGTCCAGATCAATACCATCCAACTCCGACCATAAAAAATTATTAATCATCTCTCGATAGCGCAATCCATTCACCGTAACTGTTGATCCAACCTCATTTTCGAAAAAGTAAGGTCCACCAAACAATAACTCTTGAGTTTTCCGAGCCCCAGATGCGACAATTTTGCTTGTTGACGTAGCCAACGAGGTGGAAATGGGCCTCATCAGTCAAGATGATTTTTCGATGGAATTCCGGATAATTTTCAGGCATTTCAAGGATCCAATTTTAATAATTTCAATGCGTTGTTGAAGCGTGTATCGTTCCATTTTTAGTAATGACGTAGTTTCTACTTGTCAAATGTGAAAGAATAAAAGCTTCAAAAGTGACAGCTACCGAAATACAGGGTGATTCAAAATAACACCTCTTGTTGGAAAACCCTTTACATATGTATATACAAAATAAATTGCCTTTTTGTTAATGTGTATACCTAAAATAATTATGAAATATCTGTTTATTTTGTTCAATACTTATTTGATTTTTTTTATTTCTTACTCTAAACCTGACAAATAAGCGTCCCGAAAAATCCCGGTCTCCCGGGATTTAATTTATCAAAATCCCGAAACCCGGGCTTTTTAAAACACAGTCCCGTTTGACATCCCTAGGTGATGCATATCACCACACAAACGAACTGCCATGCAATCGTTAATATAAAATTAATGTGCTAAAATGCTTTTAAACAATATTAAGTTCAATTTTATCTTCAGGTATCTCATAAATACCATTACCATTAATTATTTCTCTTCAAAAATGCAAGTTCCTCCTAAGTTTTATATTATAAATACACATTAAACCCCATGCAAAGAATTAAGAAGCAGCTCTTTGGCTTCTTTTGTTTGCCAAACGAATTGGATTTGGCGTGGGGATCAACATTCTATAATTAGATTTTACAGATATTTTACTATTAGTTTGGATTATATATATTTACTATTAAAATGTCTTACAATATTTTCTATTCTCTTGCAGAACCGATAAACTAATACAAAAAACAATACGCACAAAATTTTCGGATTGTACTGTCCTTACTATTGCCCATCGTTTGCACACAGTCATGGATAGTGATCGTGTTTTAGTTATGGATGCTGGGCAAGCCGTCGAACTGGGACACCCTTTCGAACTATTACAGAAACCAGGAGGGTTTCTACGCACTCTCGTCGATCATACTGGTCTAGCTACAGCTGCTGCCCTATTCCAAGCAGCTGAAGAAAATTTCAAAATTAAAATAAAAGAGACGCATGATAACGATACAATTACAAAGAACCAGCAAACAAAGTGAATGTACAATGAATGAATAATTCACAATGTGATCAAGAGTATTATATAGCTAAATATAGATAGATAGATAAGTCTTTATATCAAATTATCGAATTTCTTATTCTTATGAAACATATATGTACTTCCTATACATACTTATAAGTAGAACAAATTATCCCAAGAAATACAATAATATTTTTGTACTGCCACTATTTAAGTAAAAGAGTTGCAAAAATCTCCACTTTATTCTGTTTACTATATCAATTATTCTAATTAAGATCTTGCCACTATTGTTTTTTGTTCTTGATAGCTACATATAGTCGCGGGGCCTGCAAAATGCGCTGTGTAATTTTTTCAAATGTTGTTTTATTGTACCATTATTGTGAAGTCTTTGTAGTCCTAGTAGTGCGACAACGTTGCCGCACAAATGTCTCAAGAAATGTAAAAATGTAAAATGTAACAAAAAAAAAAAAAACAGCGCTTTTTGAAAGCCCGTCGACAATATATCGTTATTAGTTTATAGCAATATCTTGAAAAGTATTTTCTTTTTAAGCAATTTATATGTATATATATATGTATGTATGTATAACACTATGGTGCAAATAACATTGGAAGTCTAAATAATATATTATGCAATTGTTTTTAAATTACCTTTTAAGATGTACTTATAGTAGATATTTTTGTACTTATGCCAAATATATTTTATCTAATGGTACATTTAGTACACCACTACTTAAGAGAATGAAAGTGCCTGAAACTATACCTCTCGAAAATTATTACAAATGTATATTATGTGTCTGTAAAATCACAAAACTTCAATAAATTCATAAAAGCCAATGTTTTTCAATGACTTCATTCATAATGCTGAGAAATACGCGGTATCAGATAAGTAACGTATTCATAAGTATACAGGGTTTTTATGTGATGACTAGGGTATACAAATTCCCGGTCTTTTTCATTTTCCGAGAAAGCGGGGAAAATAAATAAATTTTCCGGGATCCCGAGAATTCCCGTTGGAAATGTGAGTTCCTCATTTTATAACTTTTTGCGTGTTTTTTATAACAATTTTGTACCACCAAAGATAAAAAAAATTATATGAGGTGTCAGGGGACACCCGGCTAGACCGAAGTTCCTTTCGCTGTATATTATGTACTAGTTAGTTTTTGTAAAATGTTAAATTTTTATAAGAAATTTTTTTTTATAGAATCAATTTTTTTTTTTAAAAAAGTATGTATTTATAGATGTTGTTTTTAAACCTTATTTTCGTTGTTATTGTAGTTCTAATTTTTCTGGCTCAAGGCCCACATAAATAAAAATGTTTTTCAATTTATATCCTTTTATGATATTTTATTTTATTTCAATATTTCTTCAGGATATTATTGAGACGCAACTGGAACAGTGTTTAGAAGTGTGTGTGTTTAATATCCTGAAGATGATCGTCGATGACGGTCGAAATATTGAAATAAAATAAAATATGATAAAGAATATAAATTGAAAAACATTTTTATTTTTTATTTATGTGGACCTTGAGCCGGACAAAATTAGAACTACAATAAAAAAGTATGTATTTGGGTTCTTTTTGTAAGAATAAGCATTATATTTTCCCGAAATGGTCCTTTTTTAAAGAGAGGTACTTATCTTATTAAAATCTGATGTTTTTTTAAGAAAAGGTACTATTTTTAAGAAGAAGTACTTTCTGCAAGAAAAACCATAAGAGTATGAATTTTTTTTTTTACAAAGAAGAACTTTATTAGACCCTTGGTCCAATTTTTGACTGGTTATTTAAATTGGTTATCAGTTGATTTTGATTTATGTTTGAACTGACATTAAATACTTAAAAGAGTTTTTCAGTGCTTTGTCAAATAATCATACTACCTAAGTATATGGCAACAGTGGCAAATGACACGAAACATAACCGGTAGCGATGTGCGGTGTTCCGCGTATTTGAAGAAGCGTTTCTGCCGAGTCCGGTTCCAAGAAGATCCGGGTATTTGGACACACATTTAGATTATCGCACTATCGGGTTAATACGTTATTTACACCGAACAAGATTAACGCATTTCCGGGATCGTTGACGTTTTTTTTCTTATCTTAATAATTATTTTCATAACAATGACCTAATTGTAGATGTTCGTTCGACTACGAAATGCGAATCAGGTATGTGACGCCAGACATCCAGGTTCTAGTCACGATGCCCTCATTTGGAACAAAAGCCCACTGGAGCAACAGGTTGGTGATTTCAGGGCAAACACATGGCTGCTAAGTGCTAAATTGCCGGAGTTCGGGCGCAGCTCAAAACTTGATAAAAAAAAGGCCGAAATTACAGAAAAATATAAGAACACGAAAAATATATTTTCTTGTCGGACAGACCGAAACAGGCAACTGTGGGTACTCAAATGAAAGGTACGGCATCTGTGCATCCACATAACCCCAATTTACCATATTGTTACGAATAAGTAAAAGCTTTTGGTTGCTGTTAATGACTCTACTAACAGTATGTAAATAACAGGCGGTTAGTGCTGCGCCTGAAAGTATGCATTGTAACAACGTACCAGCTCGCTAAACCAGTAGCATGAATTCACCTCAGTAAAGATAACTCTACGCCCTTCGAGATTATTCTACAAAGATAAACAACAACAACAACATCCAGATTCGCTAGATATACCTTCATTTGGGTATGGTGAGTTGGTATAAATAGCGGAGGTCTTTGGAGTGGAGAGTTCAGTTGGTGATTAAACCCCGTAAAGTAAGCAACGCGAATTGATAGTAAAATACAAGACTTATTAAAGTGTTATAAATAAAGTAAACTGTTGTACTACCCCTGTCAAATATTTATATGTGCAATGTATCATGTTGAGTTGGAGCTTTGAAAACTAAAATTTTTTTGATTTTTATTTTATATATTAGTTTATATTTATGTGTTCTTTAAATTTACAAGAACACATATTTTTTCATTTCTTTTTTAGAACAAAAAAAAGTGTTTGATATATTCTTCATAGAAAATATTTATATATGCAAAAATGAAACTAAAATTTAATTTTTATTCTTATCCAATTAAAATATGTAATTAATATGATATTGAGTTGCTCTTGTATATAAGAACTTGTTGTAGCCTGCGTGGCATAAAACTCACTGAGTTGCTTAAAGTGGACATGCCAATTTTCTCCCATTCCGCCAATATTGCTAATTTTAGCTCTTTAAGCGTCGTATACTGCTTCGACTTTGAAAACACCTTGGCGGAAAGTATCCCCCAGAGGTCTTGAATTGGGTTAAGGTCGGCACTTATGGCTGGCCATTCCAGTAATGGAATATTTCGGGACTTATAAAAATCCCTTGTGAACCGAGCAATGTGGATCGGGGCGTTGTCTTGTTGAAAAGTCCAGTTATCTCCATATAATTCGCCAGCAAAGTAAATTAAATTGCAGTCCAACAGATCAACGTATGCTTCCGCATTCATTTCAGTTGGGATAAAGCATATTTCTGACTTCGCTCGTGCTCCAAATGCAGCCCATATCATAAGAGATCCACCACCGTGGTTTCGCTTGTAGCACGTTTGCCGAGGATGTCGTAAATCTCTCCAATATTTATGGTGACCATCAGGTCCGTCCAAATTAAACTTTTTCTAATCACTAAATATAACGGTTTCAAATTCGTCCAACCAAAACTTGTACATTTCTTCAAAAGCAATACGAGCATTTTTATGGCGCTGGGTTAAGCATGGTTTGGCCATTTTGCTTTGGTACCGAATACCTATATCGTCCTTTAGCAGTTGCTGGACACGCTGTCTCGTTACATTTAGACCCAATTCCACCTTTATTTCCCTACAACTCATATCCTCATTAGATGTTAAATGCCGAATGCCCCCCTTAGTCCTCTGTTCTACAGTTGGGATGCGTCCTCTGCACTTAATACAACCATAGTTTTTGAAGTCTTTGAGAAAATTCAAAACTGTATAGCGATGCTGATTTACTGCAGCTGCAATCTCGCCAATTCGTTTACCTGCAAGTCTCATTCCAACAATTTCTCCGCGCTCCTCATCCGCAAGCTTACTACCACGTGGCATGTTCAACTAGAAACAAAACTGTGAATATAAAGTTTGTTAGAATATATTCATAACGATCACTTTACTCACGTACAGAAAGATATTTTATACTAAACACCCGAGAAAAATAGAGTTGTTCACTTTAATGTGTCAGGAACGCGACTGCACATATAACTATTTTCTATTGAATAGCAGACTTACAGCGATGACGGGACTACAAATAAAGTCCAAAACAGAAAAAAGTATATGATAAAGAGAGAGGGATATTCTCGAAAATATTGTATATGGTCGACATTAAATTACAGTTAGTTTTCAGAAGGAAAGAACAAAAAAATATTTTCCACATATAAATATTTGTCAGAGGTATATAAGTAAAATAAAAGGAAGTGAAACCGTTGTAATTATCGTAATTTAAAACGAACCTTGTTTTATTATTGGGAATAAAACAACGCAAAAAGGACGAATAAGGAAATTCGTAACAATATTATAGTATGTCTTGACATTTAGTGTGGGTGTTCAAATTAAAGGGAACGATGAATCCGCTTCATTGCTAGTCGTTTTAAAAAGTTTCAAGAACAATTTTCAGACTTTAAATAAAAGGTCTGGAACATTAGGACCTATGGCAGATAACTCTCTTAAAAAATATCCCTACCGTTCCAAAGTTATGACTATGTGACTGAAATGAAAATCATGTTTTCTACCAACAAGATGGTGCTCCAGCGCATTACGGGCTTATTGTGCGGGATTGGCTTAACACCAATTTCCCTCAACGTTGGATTGGACCAATCGCCTGGCCGCCACGATCTCCAGATCTCACACCAATTGATATCTCTTTGTGATTGTGTGTACTATGTGCAGATCCACACTCGTGAGCAGTTACTTGTACGCATTGAGGAAGTTGCGGTGAAAGTTCGTGAAAATATGACCGAATTAAATATGTCCGATGTGCAATTGTGTTTAGTACAAAACGGGAACCACATTGAAAACTTCCTTTAACATCAAATGTTTTTTTCCTTTGTGTTTGATTCTTCAGCCAAAAATTTCAATAAAATAAAATCTTAAACATGTTAATTTACAAACCAAATAAATGTGTGCTGTTTTTTCGCTTTTAAAAAAAATTAATTTCAGTCAAATAGTCATAACTTTGGAACGGTAAGACCTCTGGGCTTCGTTTAGGTAATTTTGAAAAGGTAAGAGGTAGGGCTATTTTTTAAGAGAAAAATAAACATACGTTATCTGCCATCTGGATGAAAAAATTGAGGTTATGTTCACGTTCTTATGTCTTTTTTTTCCAAAACTCCGTATCTCGGCGATTTCACTTTTATTAAATTTTTAATGATTCTGAAAGGTCTCTTAAAGGCCTAAACAAGCCTAAAATCCACAAAATCAGACCACTGGTTCAGAACTTAGCAATTTCACCCAAATACCCTCCGACCATCAATCCGAAAATTTTCAAACCGCTGCCATTTCGCCCCAATGCATTTTCGGGAATGGTCGTAAATGGACATATTTTCATAAAATGTGCCAAGGAATACGCTGGTGAAATTTGTCCAGTCGTGACTGAACCACCCTGTAGAACAAGGTTATAGCTAAACTGGCCTGGTTATCGGCAAAACTGCGGTCTAAATGCGGTATAAGAACCACAGTTTGTGAATAACCTTAGTACAATTTTGAAATTTGTTTACATGAAATCTACCTTAAAAGTCTAATAAAAAAAAATTGCATACTCAAGTGTTTGGGGCAATAAAACTGAGATAAGATATTAAAGTACGCTAAGCTAATTATTTTACTAAATCTGTGTCGTTTTCGTTCATTAGCTAGCTGAAGTAAATAGGAACGAAACGGCCACTCGTATCTCCACAAGAACGACGTTAGACTCAAAGGCGCGTGCCGTGCGAAACGTGCTAACAATGCCGACAATGTCGACGACATCAGTCTATCGCGATAGCGTCCAGGTTAGTTTTTTTTTACCCACAGATGTGTATGTACTATGAGAAACAGCTTGACGCTTCTACTAACTAACATCTTTATAACAGTTATTGCCCTATATCATATACGTACATACTTACATACATACATTTGATGCCCCAACTGTCATAGAGGATTTAGATAAATTCATCAAAATCAAATAAGTTAATTTCAACTGCTCTGATTGAATATCGAAAATTATGAAATTTATTCTGTCATTTTGATTAAAACCTTCGCAAGAGTTAAAGAGTCGTGGTCATAACGTAGTAGAATTTCAAAGTGATCGGTTGTCGGAGGTGGCGAACGATATAGAAGTTCTGAATATCTTATAAAAAATGCGAGATCCAGTAAAGGTGTAAATAGCGCACAGTGAATAATAGAAAATATATGAATAAATAAATAAATTTAAATATTACAAGATTAACAAAGCAAAAATTGATTCTGCTCCAAAATGAATAAATCTCCAAAAAATAATAAAACACGCGCGCCGAATCCGATACTAGAAGCCAACATTCTATCGAAATGGATTTTTTGGTAAGAATGTAAACTGACGAGTTGTAATTAAAAATCATTAAAGTATAACAAGTGGAAGTGGTGAAAAAAAAAATATAAAAATAAAAGCAAAAATAATAATGAAACATTCTAAGACTTTGGGTATCGAATATTTAAAGGCCGCATAGGAAATATTGCAAACATGACTTTTTGCTACACAAATTTAAGAGCGTTGCAATTTGAATATGTTTGCAATTCTTAAAACTCGTATGTGCTTGAAATGGTTGAACAATAAATTTAATTAAAGAGTTAAAAAGTGAATTGAAAGGACCACTTAACAGTTTTTTAACTTTCGACCTTCGATCCTATGTAATAATAGGGCATGCCCATGGGGACTAATAATCCGATTACACTATTTGAATTAACTAAACTACTCGCAAAATATAGTAGCATGTGCCACGGATGGTGCCCTTTGAAGGCAGTCAAGTCTATCGTTTTTTTTTCAAATTTAAATTTATTTATGTGTGGTGCTCTGGTGCTTAGAAACTCTAGTGTATAAACACAGGAAAAGTGTAATTATGTACTGTTGCAAACAAAAATATGAAGATTTTCACAGATTGTCATATTCTTATCGACAATAATCTCTTAATAATTAATATCATTAAGGACGATACACGAAGGCATTCACATTTGGAAGTATTTCTGCATAATCCCTAACATACTTGTATGTATATAAGTCTGTAAGTAGCTGAATCATACAGGGTGGTTCATTTACGACTGCACAACTTTCACCAGCGTATTTCTTGGCTCATCTTGACCACCCCCGAAAATGCAAGGGGACGAAATGGCAGCAGTTTGAAAATTTTGGGATTGGTGGTCTCAGGGTACTAGGGTAAAATTGCTAAGTTCTGAACCAGTAGTCGAATGTTTTTATTTTTGGTCTTGTTGGAAAGGGCTTTAAGAGACCTTTCAGAATAATTATAAAAAATTAAAAAAAGTGAAATCACCGAGATACGGAGCTTCAAAAAATTGGGAAAAAAGACATAAGAACGTGCACATAACCTCAGTTTTCTCATCCAGATGGCAGATAACTTATGCTTTTTTTCTCTTAAAAAATAGCCCTAAAATTACTAAACGAAGCCCAGAGGTCTTACCGAACATGTCCGATGTGATTCGCAAACGGCTGCAATTGTGTTTAGTAGGAAACGGGAACCACATTGAAAACTTCCTTTAACATCAAATGTTTTTTTCCCTTTGTGTTTGATTCTTCAGTCAAAAATTTCAATAAAATAAAATCTTAAACGTGTTAATTTACAAAACCAAATAAATGTGTGCTGTTATTTCGCTTCCAAAAAAAAATTTTTTGCATTTCAGTCAAATAGTCAGTCATAACTTTGGAACGGTAAGACCTCTGGGCTTCGTTTAGGTAATTTTGGAAAGGTAAGAGGTATGTTTTTAAAAACATAAGTTATCTGCACGTTCTTATGTCTTTTTTTTTCTAAATATTTTGTTTTGAAAGCTCCGTATCTCGGCGATTTCACTTTTTTTTTAACGATTCTGCAACGTCTCTTAAAGGCCTTTCCAACAAGCCAAAAAAACAAAAAAAAATCCGACCACTGATTCAGAACTTAGCAATTTTACTCTAGTACCATCGACCACCAATCCGAAAATTTTCAAACCGCTGCCATTTCGCCTCCTTGTATTTTCGGGGATGGTCGTAGATGGACATATTTTCATGAAAATAACCAAGGAATACGCTGGTGAAATTTGTCCAGTCGTGACTGAACCACCCTGTATAACATCATCAGTTGAAGAAAATAGTATTAAGTCAAATAATTTCGAAAGCTCGCAGTTAACAGAAACTAATATTGGGTGTAAATTTAGATTTGAAGTGGTGTAAATAAATTTCAAATAATCTACAAGTGGTATAATCGTTTGAAATCTTATGAAAATAAACTGAGTACTCATTCAGTGTGGCTGAACCAACAGACGACATCTGAACAGATACGAGTAGTAGCTCAATGGAATAGTGGTGCTGTGCTAATATTATTTACTCGTACTACTGATAAATATAATTTTAGCCCGACTGCAACGTCATTTTTTCATACTGCAATGATTATAAAAGTGATAATGGGGAAATAAAAGATTATTTGTGCCGGAGGAAGCATTTTAAGTACTCGTGAAATTAAAACTAATAGGGTGGTCTGTTATTTACCTGTTTTTTTTTTGCGATGTGTTATGATCAAAAGACTCTGGCATCCCATTGCCAGGTGTGCGAGATTTTAATACGCTGAAACACCGCAAAAGTATTTCCTGACAGGGAGGGAAGGGTGTAGACTGGAGTGGCACTGAAAGTCCAAATTTGGATTTTCGTAAAAGCCTAGGCGAATTATTGTAACAGTTAGTCTAAAAAGTAAATAATGAAAATTTAAGCTAAATCGGAGTACTCTAACCCGTGCCCCACTGGTCTCTGTTTTTCATCTTGTGTAATTTTTCCCTAGTAATCTTGAATTGAGTGGCCGTCGGTGGTGCAATGGTAGTGTGGACGGCTCCGATGCGTGGGTTCGATCCCTGCTCTGACCACCTTAAATTTCTTTCGACGGCGGTCACCTATATTAGAATAGCCGACACTATCGAGAATTTAGCCATGAAAAAGCTTCTCAAAATACCGTTCGGAGCCGGTGGAGAAGCTCACTAGTTTGTGAGAAGCTCTCCCTAATCCCTTCATGGGATGTAACGGGAAACCATTTATATATTAATTTAATCTTGAATTAGTTTGATCCCTCTTTCGACGCAGTCGTTAACAATTGTTGTGCATTGAATAATTTCCTTTCCTTTTTTATATTCCTCAATATAATTCCAAGAATTTGTTGAAATCTTAAATTATTTTAAAAGTTGTATTGTGTTTTTAGGGAACAATTCCTTCAGAGTAGATGAATTATTCCTGTCAATAAAGTTTTTAACATTTTCTTGCTTAATTAAAATTTTTTTTTGAAACATCTGCACACTCATCTCAATTTTCTTCTGAATCTTTTCTGCCAGCACGCACGACTCTAGTTTCTTTGTCAAGTCTGTCATCAAACAAAGCAAACACATTCATCATTTAGGTAGTACATGTGTTTAATGGTGTTTAATTAACTAATAGATTTTTCAGATATTTTTGTTGTTGACGGATTTATTGTTTTCCAATTTCCTTATATATTCGATGTAATTTAAAGGCGATTGCCCAGTTTTATCTGCATTAAAGCAGAAAGCCGAATAACACTTAATAATAAATCCATCAACTTCAACCAGTCCGTTTATATCGCAATCGGTTATTTCAGGAAACTGGTTTTGAAACATTAACATTTTCATACAATAAATAGCCTTAACTATGCACCTGCACGCTGAAAAATAACGGCCTCTCTAACATATTCTGCAGGAACCATGTATATGTTTGGAACACACTTCAAACATGAATATGTTTGCAAGTCCCAAACTCACTTGTGTTCAAATGTAAACAGTATCATGTTTACTGGCAAACATGTATGCTTTTAGGCGGAAGCATATGCGTATTTCCCCCCAAACATAATAATATTTAAGAACGAATTACGAATTGATTTCTATATATATGTATGTATATATGTGACCTGGTCTACGAAAAGGGAGCTTACGTGTGAAAACTAGTTTTCTGTGAAAAAGCTGTTAAAAGTAAGCAACTCGTTTCGTCAGTTTCTCATTATCTCGTTAATTGTTCTCCGCGCCGGACGTCCAGTAAGTGTTGTTGTTGGTCGGAATATTATTATAGTTCATCGTGTAAGTTGCTGGTGTGGAACATTTAAAAAAGTAACACTGAAGAAGTGACATTTACTGTTTCTGTTGATTATCGTCTTCGCATTTCGCATGAAATGAAACATGAGTGTTGATGAGGAGTTCAGTGCCGTATACGGACAATATGATGATGAAAACTATGAAGACAGCGATGATGATGAAGACGAAGTATGTGTATCTCAGGCAGAAGATGATACCGAACAAACTTTTGTTAACATGGACCTGTATGATGTTGGTGTAAAGGAGGAGGAGCTGGTAACAAAATTTCTGTCAAAAGATTGTTGTAATAATGAATGCCATACACTGATACCACGGGAAATGATCGAGATTACGCGGAACAATTGTTTAGAGATGTCGAAAAATGAACTTGATTTAGTGATACTAAGTCACATCGAAGCTGGAATTATGAGTAACGAAAAGCTAGAAAGTGTATACGCAAAGCTTGCTGGGCGGAAGAAATATGGACAGAGACAGGATACAGAAGTTATGAGGCATAGAATTCAATTTACCTTCTATAGAGTACCTGTTTGTCGTTCGTTTTTCCTTTTTGTACATGAATGTACGACGAAGCGTTACGAAAATTTAGTACGTCATTTTCACGCACAGGGTGTAACAGTGCGCCAACACGGACTGGCAAATAAACCGAGTACACATCGAAAGTCATTTAAACCGGCTGACATCGAAAAAGCTGTTAAATTCATCGAGTCTATAGCCGATTTAATGAGAGAGAGAATATTATCAAAGTTGGTGTAGAAATACTGACCCTACAGCAGTCGTTCTGTCATTTGGTTTTGCCCAAACCGTTCACTACCCTGTCAGCCCACAACAACCTGGTACAGCATACTTCAAAGCAACCAAGAAGTGCGGAGTCTTCGGAATTACAGACGAAAAACAAAAAGTTCAGGTTAGAATTTCAAACTGAATCATAGGAACTCAAATTGCTCGCCTTTACAGGATCTTACTTATATTTTTTTTTACAGTACAATAGACAAAAAAGATGACATTGGTAAAGGACCTAACTGTGTTGTGAGCATCCTGCATTATCATCTGCAAACCTACTATAAAGACATTGAAACACTCGTTCTTTTCTGTGACATTTGTGTTGGGCAGAATAAGAATAACACTGTACTATCATATCTGCAATGGTGTTTGGCTCGGGGTCTTAACAAAACTATTTTATTCAATTTTCTACTTACCGGGCAGACTAAGTTCGCGCCTGATCGTTACTTCGGTAGTTTCAAAAGTAAGTATGCCGTCAGTAACATCGACACGTAAGCAGATTTACTGCAGTGTGTCGAGGCATCATCACCTGGGGGTTATAATAAAGCTGTATCGGCTGAAAAAGTCGTCTGGTATGAATGGGACAGCTAGTTTAAACCACTGTACAAGTCACTTGTTGGAATAACGCAATTCCATCATTTCATAATCTCTACAGATTGTGTAAAAACAAAGAAATTCGCAGACAGTGAAGAAGTGCAGTCCTTTAAGCTTCTGTTAAAATCTATCCATCCTGAAATGCCGAAAGTTATACAACCAGCCGGTTTATCTTTGGAACGTCAGTGGTACATCTATCACAATCTTCGCAGCTTAGTTTCGGATATATCTAAAGTAGATATTGTGGCTCCATTGCCGAAAGATTTGCCATCGAAGAAACGGAAGGTAAAAACTAGTGAAGATGTTCTCAAACCAGACGAGGAACCAGGTCCATCTTCCTCAGGATCAACACGTAAAAAGATCTCAAGGAAAACGACAACAAAGAAAAATACATAAACTACTCAGCATTATTATTTTTGGTCCATAATACGTTTTTCTACTGTATAATCATGTCTTTATAGCTTATAATTCAATGTATTTTGTTCATTACCAATAAATTATATTTTGTCGTATTTTTACTCTTCTTTCTCTACATTTTTAGTACACTTCTAAGCAAGTTAGGATTTTCTGCTTTTCACCACGTGAAAAAGCATCTCATCTTCCATCCGAATCAACCAAAAAGTGAAAATTGATTTTTTGACACCTAAGCCCCCTTTCCGTAGACCAGGTCACATATTATAATTAATTTTATCAATATAAATTCATATTTAAAAGATTTAAAACAGTCTTTTCTACATTTAGGTGCATTAAATGCATTATTTGTTTTTTTAAACGAAATGAGAATCTGCTGCTCTTTTGCTGCTCCTTTGTTGTCTCTTACGTTTTTGTTTTCGGAAGGTTTCAGCTATGCGTTGGTTATCACTACGCGTTGGTACACAACGAATATATTTATAGCCAAGCGTTTATTTCACAAATGGTCTGTCGTTCCAATTTTATCAGTAAAGGCTCGGACAGACAAAAGGCTTCACGTTGTTGCCCTTTCCAGTTTCTTTCTTCAAAATCGTTTCTCGCTTTGGCATCACACATTCATATACATATGTATACGAAACACATACACAAAAACCAAAGTAACATCACAAACCACTTAAGCGTCCGAGCCTTCGTTTATTCTTTATCCTCTGTCCGATGAAGCATTGACGACAGAATACATGAAACTAAAAGGCAATACATCAGCCAAAATAAGAAACGCTGACTTCATCTGCAATTTGCACGCACATTCAGGAATATTTATGACTCACTGACTGAGAGAATAATGCAAAAATACAGATACAAACTTACAAGATAGACTCTCTCGTTGTCCCTCTTTTATTCTACACAGCTGTATTTGTATCACAAACATAAATATATGTGGGTCACAAATACATATATTTTAACATATTAATCATTGTATTTCAAACATGCAATAGTGAATAGCAAACAAAATATGTTTGGACACAAGTATATTATATTTGCGACAAGCTCCAAACACACTTTATATTTGCATTCAAACAACAACAACATACAGATTTTTCGGCGTGTGGCTAAGTGCATTGCACCTGGCTTTGCAAATGTCAATCCACGGGTTGGAGTTCCTTCTAAGAAAATTATAATTAATTCTAAGAATTCTTTGTAATCACTCTGCGGAAAGTGGTCTTTAATTTTTGTAGTTGCGAAATCTAAAATCTCATCACGTTGATCGCCTAAAATCTCTTTTATTTGCGGATATGACAATCCCATCAAAACAACATCATGTTTTATATTGGGCCAATGATTTTTAAATTTTTGAAATATTGCAACTTCAGGTCCTGTTGATAACCCCATTCCTTCGACAAACACAGCTGCTAGGACTACTTCAAATATATGATGTCTGCAACCAAGAAACAGAATATCTTGCCCGATTCTGTTTTCTAAAAAATTGCACGCTCCTTTACATTTGCATGCGTTGGACGAAGTTGTATCGAACACAAACGCCTTCGTTTTATCTAAAACATTGTTCTCCTCTAAAGTGTCATATATACCGTAGCTGATGCTATTTCTACTCCAGTGTTCAACTTTTGGAGCAGTTGCTATTATTGCAAGATGATCTTCGGTTTTCCCCGTTAAACTAGGTAATAGTTTTGTATGCCAGTGTATTGTTAAGGGTTGGGATTATTTGGTTTGTGCTATTTTCTTTTCGTAACTCATCTATTTGTTGCCGTATTGAATTACGGTTTATAATGAAATCTGACGTACTTGCACCAACGTCATGTAGAACAGTCATTATTATACCGTATGCACCGCATCTCTTGAACTGATCAATAATTTATCCAAAACGGCTGCTAGGCTTGGTGTTAAAATCTGTCTGGATGCCCTTATTTCGGGTTTATGACATTCTATTTCATGTTGCAGTAAATTCAGTATCCTCACATTCTGTCGACTCTCCCTTTTTTGAATAATCGAAAGAAAGTTTCGTAGGTGACAAAACCTGTCATAATTACTTCAGTAGCACATGGGTAAAACTAGGGGTTTATTTAATAATTACCTTTTGAAGTTGATGGGGTTTCCTGAAACTATAACTTTCTTGTGGTTGGTGTTGTTTTTATCTTCTTTTGTTATCTTACATCAAATACTAACATACAACCCTCACGTCCTTTTAATCTTTGTCTGATAAAAACCTAATTGTCTTCCTCGATTTTTATAAGATTGAGTGCAGATTAAGTGAGTTATTTCAAGACCTTTCCAACAAGCCCAAAAACAAAAAATCCGACCACTGACTCAGAAGTTAGCAACTTTACCCTACTACCCTCCGACCGCCAAACCGAAAATTTTGAACCCGCTGCCATTTCGCACCCTTGCATTTTCGGACATGGTCCTAGTGGACTTTTCTTCATGAAATGAGCCAAGGAATACGCTGGGGAAATTTGTCCGGATCTTCCTGAATCACCCTGTATATTCTAATGCCACTGTAGTGTAGATAGACCCCTACTACACTACATTATACTACTACATTATTCAGCTTGCTCGGCGAATCTCCTCATCCCTACAAAGTTGCACAAGGACCGTTTTCACATTTCACATGCATTCCCAGGTGTCCTATGTAGATAACATAACTGCAATTACACTCTCCGGTCAGATAGTACATCCTACAAAATTCTCGACTTCCGCTCGCTCCCAACGGAATCGCGGACAAACAAAGAAAACGTGTTCGGTATGGCCGTGCGCTGGAATTTATTTAACCACTTTACCAAAAATAAATACAAAAATTATTTTTAACCATCAATATGAGTTTTTGAGGTGAGCTCAAATATACATAAATTATGTTTTTGCTCAGTCCAAAAAAGTTAATTTCTACTGGTACTGAAATTTAACTTGCATTACAAGTAAAAAAAGCCGAGGCACAGACAACGCAAATCCAGTTTGGATGGCTTTCAAAACTAAACTCTTTTAATTATAGAAAACACACATAACAATTTACAAAATTAAATAAAAACTAAACTACCCCCCAAAACCCTCCCCCTGCGCACGGGCCTGTTAGTGGGTATCATACCAGCTATGACAAGTGCTGCTTTATCGGACACGGTTTTAAATGCACAAAAACCCCAAAACCCTCCCCTGCGCACGGGCCTGTTAGTGGGTATCATACCAGCTATGACAAGTGCTGCTTTATCGGACACGGTTTTAAATGCACTTCAAGCGCTGCTAATCTGTAAACAGGTGAAATTTTCCTCCTATAGGTCTTGAACTTTGTGGAACCGGACCATATTGGAGCTGTATAATACTCTTCACAACCCACGCTAAGATTTTTCTCCTTGGATATTTAGGACCCCTAGTATTGGGCATAATTCAACTTGATCCACTCACAGAAATTAGCTGTAACCGAAGAGGAGGTTGTCACTAGAAGTTTACGCCGCCGCCGCCGTTTTATGAGATTTTTGGTGCGCCGCCGCCTTTATACGTAGAAATCGGCGTAGCGGCGGCGCGGCGTATAACATTTTGTTTAATATTTCGCATAGTCGATCTATTAATGACATTGTCCTAATTTACAACACACGTTGCAACCTCAACAAGTATAAAACTACCCTGTCGGGAATTGAGTTAACTTCAAGCTAACAAGTGGTTAGGCAAAGATGAGTCACAAGTGACTCGAAAGCTGACTCATTTTCCTTATTAAATCCTATTCAGTTTTTACACATGACGGCATTGCAGTGAGTCAGTACTCACTGACTCTGCACAAGTTTCAGTTAACTACAAGCTAGCTCACTATGAGTTAGTTTTTGACGCATAAAAACTAACTAGCTAATGATAACCTTGCAGTCAGCTAGCTTGTGGTTAACTGAAACTTATGCAGAGTGGGTACTAACTCACTCTGATGACACCACATGTAAAAACTGAATAGGAATTAACAAGGAAAATGAGTTAGCTTTTGAGTCAGTAAAACTGTAATATAAAAATTGAAAAAACATGTTCTAATATTTTTTTATTGACCTAAAATTATAAAACAATTCTAATATTTCAGTCTTCGGAAATTAAAAATATAGAAAAATATGCATATTAATATTTTATATTCTTATTTTAACTTTCTCGAACTGACACGTGTCTCCTGAAACCACGAGCTAAACTGAAAGAAATAAACGAAAACACATCTATATTCACAGTTATGTTGTTTTTTATTCTCTTCTCTTCTTTTGTTCTTTGAATTTTATTACTATGGCTTAATGTTTACTTACATCTGCATCAGCTTTGAGTGAGCAAAAAGCTAATTCATTACTTATCGAGAAGAAGTCCGATTGTTGGAAAAAACAATTGACTAAAGTCTGCATAACTTTTGAGTTAGCTAGAAGTCAGTTGTAAATGAGTTAGCAAAAAGTTAACTTGATCTTGAGTGAGCTCATAAAAGAGCATATAAATGACACACAACTACTATCAGAATATTTCCTAATAACACTCAGTTCAATTTCCCAAGAATTAACTTAAGTTGGCCACAGACTTTGGATTTGTGTCTGCGATTTGTGTGAGCTCGATGTCATGTTGCATGTGTGTGGCGCTGTGATCAGCGTGTATGGCGTTGTCATAGTCTAATTATAAAGTCAGAGCATGCGGTCAGCTGTTCAGACTTTTTTTATGTTTATGTTTTAATCGGTTTGTTTATGTTTTAATCGGTGTTTGTTTTGATGGCACTTAAGTAGTGTCAAACTGTTTCATCTTTTGTTTTGATTTGTATCATTCTTTATTAAATGTTAATGGTGTTGTTTGACAACTGGAAAGTGCCGTCATAACAATCAAAACAACAAATTTCTGTCAAAATCGTCTGTTTTTACAACAACACGCCATGCTTCGACTTTATTTTTAGACTATGGGCGTTGTGATCACACATTTATACATTTCGTAGTTTCAGTTGCTCTTGACACGTCGACGAGTGAAGAGCTCAAACTGGTCAGCGAAGAATTTTTTTCAGTTTTGGAGTTTTTATAATGTTTTGGACTTGTAATTTCCATATTTTTTAACGTGGCTCCATGTGAATGCTTATTCCTTTCTAGCAACCATTCTTCTGTCCATTTTCGTTTCCTGCTATTTTATTTCTTTTCTGTTTCCTTTGAACGCATAAACTCGTATGTTGAATAAATCACCAAAAGCGCAATTGCATCATCCGATTTATCACCCATGCTTACTCGTCAACGTCACCCACAAAATGATAATGTTGCATGTGTGTGGAGAAAAGGTAAAGACACAAATCGCAGACACAAATCCAAAGTCTGTGGCGAGCTTTAGGGCCAGGTGAAATTCTACACGCTACAACACCAGCAGTCAGTCCCATTCCCTAACAGGTTACAACACACATTACAACTATAACAACAGCAGGTCAAATTGAAATTGAACTGTGCACAGCAGTATCATAGTAAAAATACCAAGTAGTCGCAGTAGATACAACAATAATTGTGGACAAAAACAACAGGCATTTTGTTTTTGTTTAGGCTCTCCTCATGTCAAAATCAACCCATACATATACCAACAAATAAATGTAAACAGAAAAGTACTAAAGCAAAACCTTTGAAACTGACAGAATCGGCCAACTAAACAACGAGAAAAAATTTAAATCAGCTGTGTACCGACTTTACCTTCTCATTCTACCATGAGCACAGTCCGCGTGATTTAATGTGATTCTCGACGTGAAGTCCTTAACCACAGGTGAGCACCGCCCCACCAAGAACATGTTTGATACGACTGTTAGCGCAACCCGTGAGATATCCGTGCTACCCCGCATAGAGGGGCAGCCAAGAGATCAGGAATAGGAAGCCTTACACCATTGGTATACACGATTACGTGGGAGAACAATCGCCCCGTATTCGCATATCCGCCAGTGCGACTTCTTTCTTCCGTCCACGAGCTACCAATTGAGCAAACTCTCTGTACATGAGCTGCTCCTCCTTGGTAAAGAGTGAGGTACTATCCAAACCTCTTCACCACCTGCCTAGCATACTTCGTTACAAGTAACTGATATACAAGGCAACTACATAGCCTCTACCAGCGACCCTCCCACAAGGGGTCAACCCACCCGGGCTACCAGATAGGCATACTCTCTGGTCCGAGTTTCGCAGTGAAGCTGCTTCCAGTTTTTACTTTGTACTAAGTAGGGGACTGGTCACCCCCGGCGACAAAAGCATCAATCGTGAAACAATTTTACAATATCAACACCAACAACAACATCACGTGACATTGCCATTTAAATGCTAAGATTGCAATTTGAACGGTCTAATAACTACAGTCAGACGGCTGCAGCTTTCTCACCGTGGGAGCAAGGCTGTTTCCACCTCTTCCGGTCAATGACAGCGACCGGCAGCCAGTCTTCAGGCTTCGCCCGATGATGCCCCGTGGGTCACAAAACAAGACACAAACTGAAAGGGCACGAGTTCGAGACCTTCCACGCGTCAATCCCAAACAGCACACGGTACCAGAAATAGGCCTCTGGTCAGACCTCGCGGGTAATCCACTTCCATATTCGACTCCGACGAAATCCGGGAACTGGTAGTCCCTGTGTTCGCTGGGTCCAGCAGTACCGACAACGAGATCCTAAACGGCTGAATAACTAGCTTGAAAAAGCCAGGATCTACCATGAGCAGTATGAATAGCCGCCACCGCCGTTATCCGCCGCCATGTTAGCCGGCCAAGCCGCCGACGCCTGTTTTCCCCGTTCTCTACACCGCTGCAGAAACAGAAACAATCGGCGTAAACCTCTAGTTGTCACAACCTTATTAAAGGTTGTCACAACCTCATTACAGGTTGCCACAACCTCATTAGGGGTTGGCACAACCTCATTAGAGTTTGTCACAATCGAATTTAGACAGTGTGACAAATTAATTTTTAATTAATTAATTTTTTTTTTAATTATTAAGTGATGATTTATTTGCCTGTATTCTTATAAAAAAATTATAAATCGCCAAAATAAAGTCATTTACATAGGGTAATATTTAGGGTAACACATTTGTAATACATGTCACTTCCGACTTTTTTGAAGTCCCGACCATCATGGGCATAATGACCATCAAAGGCCGTCCACCGCACCAATTCCGACGTGTTGTATCGATTGATTTACCTAAACCGTTTTATACACTGACAATTGCACCATATCTCCAATGATCAACATTGAAAAACTTTAAAACTGTTCATATCTGCTGAGGCATTTTCTGCAATATAAATATCTCATGAAGGGATAGAGGAGAGCTTCTCACAATCAGTGACCTGTGCGCTTTATAGATTTATACTCACTTATTGGGACCTACAGTTTTACACCGGTTGAGAACGGTATTTTGAGAAGCTTTTTCATGGCTAAGTACTCGATAGTGTCGCCGTCACTAAGCGAGGTGACCGCCGTCGAACAAAATTTAAGGCGGTCAGAGCAGGAATCGAACCCACGTTCTTATGTACAAGAGTCACGCATACTAACCATTGCACCACCGACGGCCACAGGCGTTTCCAACAGCATTTCCGAAAAAATGGGCCAATGACGCCACCACTCCAAAATACACACCAAACTGACAATATCGTTAGTCCGAACCACACGACGACGGGGACCGTTAGTGTTGGCCACTAGCAAGCCTGTCTCACGATCTTTTTGCAAAAAAAAAGTTATGTGTCAACATAACATATGATTTAAAGAGATGCCTGTATTTGGGCCACCTGTTATATTGCCCCTCCCTAGCCAGGATAGTGGCTACACCCATAGAGTAATTCTTTAAAGAGAGAAAATTTAACTCATCCGACTTTTTCTTTCACACTCTTCGTAGTGCGGTCGGTGTGATAGAGAGATGTTTGACGAAAAGTGACTTACACCAGGTGGAATTACAAGAACTACTGACTTGAATTGTTCATGTCGTTTTAATGAAAAACTGTGAAATTTAAACCTGTTTTACACTTTTTTTATTGACTGTTATTGTTAGCATACATTTATTTGTGTTGTATTTAACACACTAATTTTAACATACAAACCGAAATATCGTTGTTGTTATTTTTTTGGTTGTTTTGAACCATTGCCTCTATCTGGTATTATTGAAGCAATTCTTTTCAACATCCAACGTTCATATCACACCAGGCCAAATGTCATAAATTTGCTGAGAGAAATGTTAAGTCTATATATAAGAATTAGTCTATGGCTACCCCATTGAAATATCTTCAGTATGTAGATGCAAAATGTAATGTTTGTAAAAGATTTTAGTTTAAAGTCGAAAAATGAAAATAACAAACTTGTACTTTATCTATGTATATTTCATCCATAATTACATTAATCTAATAATTCACAAAAAATACATTAGCAATAACTGGTTTTTATAAAAAACTGACGGCGGTTTAGTACACCGTTTCAGTTTAACCGGGTCATGGTTTCGCCACAATTAGGATTTTCGAAGAAACCGAAACCTGAATCTTTTAAATAACCGATTTTTTTAAATAATGAGTTACTCTATTGTTCGTCAGGGTCGACCTAAATCACAAAACGATCAAAAATTAAATAATAATCGTGATTCGATTTTATGCTGTCAGTTCTAAAAGTGATTTAGAATTCTGATTGTGCGCTAGCATTAGAGTGTCAAAAAACCTGAATTTTTTAAAAACCGGTTTTCAGTTTGTTCAAAAAATCAATTTATCAAGAAACCGGTTAGGTGGCTACACTGAAACGGGTGTAGGATCAAAACGCGACGGTGGGTTTTAAAAAGCTGTACCTTATTTTAAAGGTCTTGACGCGTAGTTTCTGCCGATCTAATTTAATTTTGTTATACAGGGTGCCAAACATTTGTATATTTGTGAAATTAATTACGTAACGTGATTTTCACTATTTTCGCAGCAATATTCCAAATTAACAAAAATACACGCATGCTTCTCTATCGATTCTAACTAAACAAACCCTGAAAATTTTAGCTTGGAGAAATAATGCGTTATATTTTAAAAAAATTAACTACTTAATGTAGTCCTCGAAAATATATCTACCAAAAGTACTACAACTCTGCAAATCTATAGTGTGAACACCCTGTCGTATATGCATGTGAACACCCTGTCCTACATAACGTCAAAAATAGAAAGCATCAAAGCGTTCATATATTTGTATTTCACACAAAAACATACATACATATATCAAACAAACAACAGCTGATCAGCATAGGTGTAATTTTATGACTACAAATCGGAATTTTTATACAATCAAATGATTATATAAAACAGAAATAATTAAAACAAAGTACAAAACCAATTTAATACATCTGTAAAAGTTTTATTGCAATTTTAAAAATGATGAAAGACTAATTGCAAAATTAAAGAAGCGCTACATATGTTATACAGAATTAATAATAATGAAAAATTTATCGTAAAAAAGACTAATGTTAAATAATATCTTTAGTGAATGAATAAGAAGCCTTTGATGTAATTTTGACTTGGATTTGCTTGTTTTCTTGTGGAATAAATGAGTGATATCCTAAGGTTCCAGGAATAACTTTAGCTTTGTTAAATCTATCTTGAAGTTTAATAAAATATTGATTATATTGTGCTGAGGTAAAAAATTCTGTATTAACATTCTTTACATTAGTTTTAACCCAGGAAAAGAATACATGGGCGTTATTAATAGGTTCGTAAATTTTTGTTAAACTTGCCCGTGCTGCTAAACTTTTAATTGTACCTCCTAGGCCATCACATGGTCCCTTTCCGTGGGATGTTGCGAAAAAATGCCATCCCGCTTTAACACCAAAGTCATCTTCATGATATATAAGATTTATGAAATTTTTCTTATTTTTATACTGACCACTTGATCCATCTGAGAAATAAAAAATTTTCTGCAATGATCCTAAGGTGTTTTTAAGAAATGATATGAGACCATTCTGGAACAAATTAACTGCCACAGTATCGTGTTTCAAACATTCAGAAATTGCTACATAATTAGTAAATTTTTCTTTTCCATTGTCTTTGTAGTAAATTGCCATTGGATGAATCGTAACCTGGTCGTTATTCCAATGAGCGCCTTGAATGGAATCTTGAATTAGAAACGCATAATTTTCAGAGTAGTCTGAAATGACCAAACATTCTCCAGGTTCCAACTCATTTTTTTCTTATTGAGAAAATTCTGTTGTTGCTTTGCAACGTACGAATGAGTTAACAAACGAAGCAACTTTTCTGAAAGCTTGTCGAAAAATTCTTCACTGCTTGATTGTAATGTCTCAAGAGCACATCTATCGGTCGTGACCCATTGTCTATATGTTATTGTGTCTATCATATTATTATTAAAAATTTGCTTCAATTCTTCAATTATGGGCTCACAACCCGGGCACATCTTACACCTCTGTATATAGCAATTATAGGTTGGAGGGTTGCATATTATACGTGACAGGCAGTCATTATATGATGATATTTTTAAATTATTAGATGTTATTCTTGCCAGAGAAGCTCCTTCAATCATTCGTTTCACGTTTTGATGAATAGAACATACACAGACGGAATGGGTTCCTGCGGCTCCAGGTATAATGCAGTATTTTGGTCTCAGTTCCGCGAACTTCGAGAATTGCACTTTTGTCTCTGGATATTTTTCCTTGGATAAAGCGTGTGCTGCCTTCAAATTACATAATACTAATCTTTTTTGGACAGTTTCTTTTGCAGGTCCGCTTCCGACTTTAATGCAGTCTTTTTTTCCTGGCATAATTCTGGTTATTTCCTGTGATTCGTAAAACTCTTTTACTCTCTTAACTACTTCTCCTGTAAGAGTTTTTCCCAACTTTGGGTTTGGAGAAGCTAAAATTCCATTTTCATCCACAACTTTCTTTACAATAGAAATCATATTCTTTGTTACCCCGCTGAAATGTGTCTCAATTTGGCTGCAAGGCCAATCCGCAAATAATGATAAAATTTTCATTTTTAGCTGCTTATCGTTTGTGTTTTCGAAGTTTTCCTTTAATTTTAATATTATACCATCTCCTTGATTTATATTTTCTTCTTGTTCATTACCTTCATTGTTTTCATTAAATATTTTATTTGAGATCAGACCAGTGTCGGGCAGTTTCGCAAAATCCAATCGTCTTCGTTCAAGTCTAAGATTGCATATAGGCATTTGCTTTCTACACTCTACAACAAAAAAATTTGGGGGAAAATGATTTTATGTTTATTGAAAATTTAGAGGGGAAAGCGCAATGTATGATTTGTTCCAAATTGTGAAGCCCCCTAAATTGTTACAGCTGTTATAAATCCTTCCTTGTTTGAACTTTATGCAAGATATATGTAAGACAAAATTAGTCGTTATACTGTGCTCTCATTATGACATAAGGAACTCTAGAATGCAGTCAACATATTTTTTGTGCATGAATATAAATCAGCACTAATATTTTCTGTTTTTGTAAGGCAACAAAAGTTCAAATCAGTTTTTGTTTCATAGTGAAATGTGCGGCGCAGTCGCTCTCTATGGCACTCACCCAAATATGATGTTCTCTGTGTTAGTGTGCCCATCACTGGATCAGACTAACGACTTTACGTTTTTTATGGGCGATATACCTTTTCTGGACCATTTTCCTTTTTTGGATGGGCGAATCCCCTAAGAGCAACAAAGATTGGTTAAGTGAAGAAATTTTTAATGATGATTCCGGTGAAAAACTATTTGACGGGCACTGTCTATTTGCTTCGGGGTCTGGCGAAACATTCCTAATCGAATTAATTTCTGATGTCTCTAAAGACATTTTGCTCATTTTTTATCGGCACGTGTTACAAATTCTTATTCTTACATTTAACATTTTCATCCAGCGTAGATCTTTTGTAGGTTTTTTTCCATGTCTCGAAATATTAAATGGGTTGATACAAGAGTCATGCCGTGAATTCATTTTGCACAATAAAAGTGATATTTTGGACCGTATGGCAAGCGTGTTTCACGTGATAATAAATACTTTAATTAAAAGAACTTCGATTTATACAAAAAAAGTATATTATACGACAAAACAACTTTTGCAGATGTACTAAATGAAATGCGGAGTACTAAATGATCAGCTGTTGTTTGTTTGATATATGTATGTATGTTTTTGTGTGAAATACAAATATATGAACGCTTTGATGCTTTCTATTTTTGACGTTTTTCAGATTTCCGTATATGAATATACGACAGGGTGTTCACATGCATATACGACAGTGTGTTCACACTATAGATTTGCAGAGTTGTAGTACTTTTGGTAGATATATTTTCGAGGACTACATTAAGTAGTTAATTTTTTTAAAATATAACGCATTATTTCTCCAAGCTAAAATTTTCAGGGTTTGTTTAGTTAGAATCGATAGAGAAGCATGCGTGTATTTTTGTTAATTTGGAATATTGGTGCAAAAATAGTGAAAATCACGTTACGAAATTAATTTCATAAATATACAAATGTTCGGCACCCTGTATAACAAAATTAAATTAGATCGGCAGAAACAACGCGTCAAGGCCTTTAAAATAAGGTACAGCTTTTTAAAATCCACCGTAGCGTTTTGATCCTACAGGCGGTTTAATATAGCCACCTCGGCACATTTTTCATGATTTTGTACATTTTAAAAAGCATATAACTCCTTAAAAAAAATTTTTTTTTTCTGACAACCACAAATTAAAGAGTGCTAATAGTAGTGCAATATTGCCAAGTTTCAAAAAAATCGGAATCATCGTTGTAAATTTTTTCAGAAAATCGTCCGGTTTGACAAGGAATGAATGTTATTCGTGTTTAAAACTCCAAATTTTACAACTCTATTTAAATTTATTTTAAACTAAATTTATAATTTTAAACTAAAATTTAAATCATATTCCAATTTGGAATGCGAGATTAATATAAAATTTAAAAGTTTTATTCAAGTTCAAATTATACTGATTTAAATTCCAAAATCAAATTCCAAATACCAAATTTGAAAGAGATTTTCACGTATGAAAATCTTATTAAGTTCAAAACATTTGTTATAAAATAATTTACATTATGATATTTAAAGAATAAAAACAAATTCCTATTCAAATCATGTAATCATTTTGAAATTTGAATAAAAAAAATTGGTTAGAAATGGAATTTAAAACTTATTTTAAAATAAATTTATAATTTTAAACTAAAATTTAAATCATATTCTAATTTGGAATGCTAGTCTAATATACAATTTAAAAGTTTTATTCAAATTCAAATTATACCGATTTGAATTCCAAAATCAAGTCATTTTGAAATTTCAATAAAAAACTTGGTCGGAAATGAAATTTAAAACTTATTGAAGCATAAAATCATATATATTTCTAAATCCAAAATTCGACAATCATATAGTTTATTATTAATTTTTTAAGGATATTAATACAAATCGGATAAACCCGGTTGACCGACGTCAAATAACCGGTTTTGGTTTGTTCGAAAATTACGTTTTTAAAAAACCGGCATACGGTTAATAGTCAAAAAACCGGTTAACCGGTTTTTCGGTTTCGGATTTAGAGACTTTAGCTACCATACAAAAAACTATTGTCGGTCCTATGTTTATCTTACGGATATGACATTAATGGCCAGTTTTTCAGACAGTGATGATATTCGTTTCTTATACCCTTTTCACATTTACCGCATTTCAGCTGAAACGCCGGCGTTTCACTCTCTTTCGATGATTTCAGCGAGACACACTTTAATTGGCACTTATTTCCATACAAAAAAAACGTAAACATTATGCTCTTTTTACTGTAGTTTGTTTGAAACCACAGTAACAATGAGAGAGAGCACAGTGTTGTACTCCAAAGTAGTTAAAAAAAGGAGTAAATGAACCATTGCTGGTTCAAAGCAAATGTCAGAAAAATGAGGGAAAACAAATCTGTTTGTTTACATTTCTAGTTTGCTTTGTGGTGGTAAGTACTTATTGCAATGTGATTTATGTATGTATGTATCAATGTTATTATCAATGTATGTATCATATGTATGTATCAATGTTATTTTATATTTCTTTATTCACAAATGTGCGTTTGTGTTGTTTACACTCAATACAGAAAACACAAAACAGAAATGAGAAATGTCACATGAAACCACAGTAGTTTAAAAAAGCATAATGTGAACACCATGGTTTCAAAATGATTTCAAGAGAGCGAAACGCCGGCGTTTCAGCTGAAACGCGGTAAATGTGAATAAGCTATTACTCGAATTTTGGTTAAACATCGAATTGTGTTTTTCAGTCATTGTTTAACTGTGATTTAACCACCCAATGTCGGTTGGTTAACTTTTAGTCAGAATCATATGAAAATGAGAAATGTAAGATTGTATGTAATATATTTTTGTGATTTCCGTATTTTTACATATACGTTGAGTCTAGATTGTTAAATTGTTGCACTTTACACATTTTTGTTAAAATGACTTCGGTTTTATGCATCTATCAGTATTTCTTATTTTACATAATTCCATTTTGTTTGTTCCCCTTTATTGCTTTGGGATTTGTCCCAGAACAGATGTTTTTCCAATAAGAATACTAGGGTTGCCATAATCGTTAACAATATGACGACTTTATTAACTCACCACTGAAAAACAAAATGCAAAGTTAACGTTTAATTAATTTAGAATTAAGATTAAGTAATCCGTTAGTTAACTACCCACTTAAAAACTGGCCATAATACATTTTCGCTATTGCCGTATAGGTCGATCATAGACTAATACTTATAGTAGACCTAATAGTTCTCTCACCAAATTTATGACATGTGGGCTGGTGTGATATTTACGTTCAATGTTGAAAAGAGTTGCTTTACTAATACCAGATAGAGGCAATGGTTAAAAACAACGAACAAAATAACAACAACGGCATTTCGTTTTGTGTGTTAAAATTATTGTGTTAAATACAACACAAATGTATGTTAACAATGACAGTCAATAAAAAAGTGTAAAACACATTTAAATTTCACAGTTTTTCACCAAAACGACATGAAAAATAAAAGCAAGAAGTTATTGTAATTCCAACTGGTGTAAGTCACTTTTCGTCAAACATCTCTCTATCACACCGATCGCATCAAGAAGAGTGTGAAAGGAAACGTCAGATGAGCGAAATATTCTATCTAGTATGATTTACTCTATGAGTACGCTATACACACATATATGATTATATTCAAAATTTGTTGGTTGACTCCTGGACAAGATGTATTGAGTGTTATCATGTTTTTTTTATCGAACCTATGAACAGACAAGTGTCAGGGATTTAAAGCTGTCACTCAAACCGAGTCCGAACATTTTTCGTATTTTGAAGGGGGATTTTTCGTAAAGTACGATAGTTTATGACATTGTTTGGCTAGATGTCTGTTGTACCCATTCCAAAAGATACATACGTATACGAATAGGATTTATGATAGAGATTGAGCAAATGAGTAATATGAGGGCAATTTCATTTCTACATTTTCTAGGTGGACACGTGAGACATTTAAGAAGGGCTATCGAGATCAGTTACAGCCGGATGATTTGTATGCTCATATACCAGCGCTGGACAGTAAAAATGTCTCATTTGGCCTCATTAAACACTGGGAGAAGGAGGTGCGACGAAAGAAACCCAATTTGCTGCATATGATATTTAGGGCATATGGATGGAAATTTGTACCGATTTGCATTCTATATTCAATATTGGAAATATCAATACAGTGAGTAACCAATTTTTAGTTACAGTAAACGGATTACATATCAAAGAGATAATTGAGTAGTTAGGAAGTTAAATATTTTAAAAATAAAATAGTTAATAAATATATTGATATCTATCATTCCAGTGCCTTACAACCATTATTCCTGGGTGGTCTTGTGTCCTATTTCGCCGAGGGCCAAACCGATATAAGCAAACACGCAGCTTATCTTTATGCTGCGGGAATTGTTGTTTGCTCCCTGGTATCCACTCTCTGTTTTCATCCATTCATGTTCTATCTGTTTGAAGTCGGGACACGTATTCGTCTGGCCTGTTCGGGTCTTGTGTATCGGAAATGTCTGCGTTCCTCGGTGACAGCCGATAACAGTGGCATGGGTGGATTTGCTATAGCCGTTCTAGCTACCGATTTGCCGCATTTCGATATGACTTTCTATTTTTTTCATGACCTTTGGAAGGGACCCATTGAGGCGTGTGTCATGGGTTACCTAATGTTTCTGCAAATCGGTTGGCCCGCCATTGTGGGCTTGGCAGCCTTAGTGGTATTTATACCTCTACAAGCATGGGCTGCAAAGGCCTCCGCCTATTTTCGCCATGCATCTGCTGAATTTGGGGATGATCGTGTGAAGCTGATGAATGAAATTATCACAGCCATGCAGGTGATCAAAATGTACGCATGGGAGAAGTCGTTCGCCAAACTAATCGCTCTTATGCGCAAGAAGGAAATCAAGGCCATTAAGGGCTCCCTGAATATCTATGCGGCCCTTCAGTGCACGAACATGATCTCGAAATTATCACTATTCCTGAGTTTGGTGGTTTATGTTTATACGGGAGAAATTGTGACCGCCAAGAAGGTTTTTATTGTATCGTCATATTACGATGTGCTGAATGATTCATTGCTGCATTTCTGGCCTTTGGCCGTAACTACCTGGGCCGAGACTGTGGTGTGTGCCAGGCGTGTCGTCACTTTCCTGATGCAAAGTGAAGACCCCGCAGATGGTGGTATCGAGAACATCGGCATGGATGATGACGATGAAAAGGGAAACTTCAGTGGTCGAGTTCATAATCCCAGGGCTATTAAGAAGGGTGTAATTTTGCATAATTTAACTGCCAGTTGGGATAAGGTCGAGTCAGATAAAAGGCGCAGGCACATCTATAATGTAAGCGCCCTTATCAGTGAAAAACAATTTGTGGGCATAGTGGGCACTGTGGGATCTGGTAAAACTACTTTGTTGAACTCCATTCTCGGAGAGTTGGAAATCCTTGCGGGCAATGTTGAAGTTAATGGCACCGTAAGTTATGCTCCTCAGGAATCGTGGATATTTGAAGCGAGTATCCGTGAAAACATAACATTTGTGGAAAAATACGACGAGGCCAGATATAAGGCGGTGCTGCATGCCTGTGAATTGGAGCGAGATATTTCATTCTTCCCTCATGGCGATTCCACAATTGTAGGCGAGCGGGGAATAAGTTTAAGTGGTGGTCAAAAGTCACGCATAAGTTTAGCACGCGCTGTTTATAGACAGGCCGATATATACGTCTTTGACGATCCCTTGTCCGCCGTGGATTCCCATGTGGGTAAACGTTTGTTGGAGCAATGTTTCAAACGGTTTCTATCCAATAAAATACGTATATTGGTCACCCATCATGTGCAGCATTTAAAAAGTGCCCATCATTTGATTTTAATGGAGAATGGCACCGCCACAGAACAGGGATCCTATGACAGCTTAAAGAATACCATACGATTCCGCATACATTTGGAACAGGATGAAAATAAAATGCAACTGCAACACGCGGATAGCATAATTGACAAGGAAAAGGAGACCACAAAGTTCGAGGAGAAATCTGACTCCAAGACAGAGGATAAGGGGGAAGAACGCAAAGAACTGCACATGCAGGGCTCGGTGAAATTGCAGACCTACTTGGGATACTTCCAAGCTTTGGGGTTGCCATGGCTGATATTCTTCATATTCTTTTTGTTCGCCGTTGCCAGAGGATGTCAAGCGGCCATGGATATATTCATATCGAAATGGTAGGTGCATAAGCAGTAACTAAAGGTGGATTTAGTAAACGAATAAGAAAAAAGTGGTTCTGAAACTATAAAGCACTAGTCTTAATCGGTTACTCGACGACAATAGTTTTAAAACCGACACTATGCTTTGTGAATTAAGCAATTAAACGCTGTTACCCGGTTTCAGTTTTGATCGCCAAATCAAGCTACCACTCACCGCCAGCAAAATTGTGTTAATATTTTTTCTCTCTATCCCTTTCTCCCCATCTCTTTTTTCTTAAGGGCTACTTGGGAAGAAACTTTACCCATGACGAATGAATCCTTCTCAGCGTACACAGCCAAGCGGAAGCGTTTGGTCCTGGTCTATACAATTTTCATAGTGTTGACCTTGGTTTTGTATATACTGCGGACTTTTGGATTTTTCATGATCTGTATGAAGATTTCGCTTCGTTTGCATGATTCCCTTTTTAATGGCGTCATAAGGGCCCAGATGTATTTTTTCAATACCAATTCATCCGGTCGTATTTTGAATAGATTTTCCAGTGACATTACAAATATTGATGTGGCGCTGCCTCAAGCTATGTTGGATTCCATAGAGGTAAGTTGGGAAAATGTTTAAGGTGTAATATGTGGCGAGACGGATGGAAAGGTCTGAAGGAGGTCGTACAGAAATATAGAGATATACTATATTACTGTTATAGGATATACGTATACACTTATTCGTATTTACACTGAATTACTTTTCTTCTTAACGATTACGAAATTCTACATATATACTAAGAATTCCATCATTAATTTTTAGCTAAATAACCAATTCATTGAAGCTATAAAACTAATTCATTGAGTCACCCTACAATTCATCTAACTCTGATGGTATAACACCAAGTGGTGCTACATGTTTTACAAAGTACCCTACACATTTTGGCTCCCTGGCCGCTGAACTTTTATACAAGCTGAATTAAAATGTCCTATATTCTTGTTAGATGGAGGCAATCCAAGGTTGTAATCATTCCGAAACCAGGGAAACATTCACATGCTAGTCAAAAGGACTTTAGGCTAGTCAGTCTCTCATTTTGTCTTCTGAAGATATTGGAGAGAATGATTGATTTATATCTGCGTACAACCATAAGTACTCCATAGCTATCCCCGTGCCCGCACGCATGCAGCAAGGGCAACTACGGAAACTGCACTAAACGCTCATGAGAGCTACATAGAGAAATTTAAATAAAGGGTGTTTTTTGAAGTTCGATAGAAATTGAAATTGTAAAAAATAATACAAAAAAGTAATATTTGAATATGATTTCGCGCATATGGTCACCGCGACTGTTCATGACGAAGCGCATTCTGGACGTCTAATTTTGGGGAAGTTTTTCGAGCATTGCTGGCCATATGCCATGAATAAAATGAACAATTTTGGCCTCCAATATATCAATTGTAGCTAGTTTACCAACATAAACCAGTGAGTTCACGTAGCCCCACAGGCAATAAACAAGAGGTGCCAAATCGCCCGACATTGGAGATCAATTGGCAGGTACAGTTCTCGAAATCAACTTATCGCCAAATTTTGATTTCAATAAATAGATGGTTGCGGTCGAAGTATGACACGTAGCGCCATCCTTTTGAAACCACATCTCGCCCGGATCAATGTCATACATATTTTCAGACGAAAAATAATTGATCATGGTGTGCGGTAACGATTTCCATTGACCGTAACGCGTGCTCCGGTGTCATATCGTCGGTTGATAATTTAAATGTCGTATGTGGATTTTGTGCGGTTTTGAGTTAAGATCGATTCCTTAGGTTTTCCGACCTGATCTTTCATTTGGCGTAATCAGTTTTTCGATACCTCATACGATTTTCGAGATATGGAGTGTTGAATTTGTCGTATATGGCATTTGCTGATGCAATTTTATAAGAGTTCAAACTTCAAACTCAATTTACTCGAAACTATCGGAATCCACATACGACAATTAAATTATCAGCCTACGATATATTAAGAAATAGGATCCGATGATGCCACCATCGTATAAACCGCACCAAACGGTGCATTTCTCTGGATGTAATGGGGTCCATAGGGTCTGTTGCGGATAGGCCTCACTCCATGTGAGGCAATTTTTATTATTACCAAACCCGTTAATCCAAAAATGAGCCTCATGGCTAAATACAATTTTGCGATAAAACATCGGGTCAGTTTTCAAATGCTCTGGAGCCCAATTTACTTTCACCTTTATACCTGACAACTTTTACACCTGTACACTTGATATACATGTAATTTATAGTTATCCTTTATATTTTGTCCATTTTTTATAGTTCTTTGTAGATGCATTTGCCGTCTTAGTTATTGTAGCTATAGCAAATTATTGGCTCCTTATTCCGGCTGTCCTTATGATTGGTCTGTTGTATCTATGTCGTGGTCTCTATATTGGAGCTAGCCGAAGTCTTAAAAGAATGGAAGTAATATGTGAGTCAACAAGATGTAATTTAACTATATACAATTCTAACTATATTCACGTTGAAAAATTTGTCTTCTTTTATTATTTGCATGCAAATAATACGTGTTGGTAGTTTGTCCCAAGTATAGTATACTTGTGTCCAAACACATTGTGTTTGCTATTCAATATAACGTGTTTGAGACACAATGATAAATGGGTTATAAAATATGTATTTGTGGCCCAAAAGTGTTGTTTTTTTTTGCTGAAAACTTCTGAAAATAAAAACGTGACAGACAATAAAGGAATAAAAAGTACCAGATCTTCAATTCCCAAAAACAATGCTTGCAAACATATACATGGTTCCTGCAATATGTATGCATACAATATTTAATTATACAACTATATTCTACTATATACAAGTATACAACTACATAAATATATAAGTGTATACACACTGGAAATCTGTCTTTTTTCTAGTTTTTGTCGCAAATATCAAATACTTGTATTCAAACAAATTGTGTCTGCTATTCTATATTACATGCTTGGGAAACAATGATTAAAATATTGTAATACATGTGTTTGTGATCCACATACAGCTTTCTTTCTGACACAAATACAGCTGTGTTTGGTGTACTGTTTACTATTTTTTTGTCGCTATGCTCTGTCGAGAGCAAAATAATAAAAAAGGTACAAAGAGAGATTGTTCTCAGTCTATGTTAATGTTATTGCAAGTGTATAACTTAGGGTATTTACAAGGTTTACTAAAGTGTTGTATTTGTCGTAAGTACTATATATTTACAACAGTTATATATACTTATGCTGTTGGTATTCCTCACACAAAAATATTATGCGACAATACAACTTATGAAGGTATATTTTTGCAGTGTACTATAAGTAACAGCTGTTTTGTATTTACTTTTAGTCAATAAGTTTTAACTGTGTTTGCAATTTTAACCTCTTGTATTTCTTATGAAACTTAAGAAATAAATATTTGCAGCTTCATTTAATACAGTGGGAGGAGTTAAGGAAATTTCGGTAAATTTTAATTTTGACGTTTTACATCTTTCCAAGCGATAATGTAACAGGGTGCTCACAGGTGAACTATTTTTCTTCAAATACGACTTTACGACTTATGACTTTAAGACACCATTGGGGAATTCTCAAGGTGTACTAAGGTTGTAAGAAAATTTAAGACCTCCAAAGCATATCCACATCCTGTCGTAATTGCATATACTACACTCCAAGGCGTATTGAAGAAGGTGGTGGCACTAGATCAAAGTGTATTTGTATAAAGTGGAAGCATTAGAACTCGTTGTAATTGTAGCCAAATTTGGTTTCTATTTCGTACCGACGTTGTATCAAACTCTGCGTGTATGTATATCAACAATAAAAGTAAACAAGAATGTACAAAAACAAAATACACATGAATTTGACAGTTGCTAGGTACAACGTCATACAAATCAGCTGTGCTAATTCTTCCACTTGATATAAATACACTTTGCACTAGCAGTTATTGGGCGACTTCTAATAAATTAAATTGTCAAAATCAGCTGATTGTGAGAAGAGTATTCAGGAACTCGCCTAAGTGCAATTTTTGAAACGGTTATTTTTAATATAAACAAGCCGCCTTTATATCTTGTTGTCGTATCAAACATTTTATGGGGAATGGGGTAGAACACACGATTTTCAGCATAAAATGTTAAATACAAAAGTTGGGGGAAATCCCTATTTTAGGAGTTATTGGCCTCCAAAGGCCGGATAACGGGAGGTTTTTGTTGCACGATTTTTTTGTCGGACGATTATTTTGTGTTTCGAGTCTTCCGGCCGGGCTCAGGGACCACGGAGAGGAATACCTCTGTTCCTTAATTTGCATTTCTGGATTTTGGGAATATGTAAAAACTATTTACGATAATTTTTCAAAAT
The DNA here is from genome assembly GCA_963931995.1 of Phaonia tiefii. NCBI lineage: Eukaryota > Metazoa > Arthropoda > Insecta > Diptera > Muscidae > Phaonia > Phaonia tiefii. Next base: position 37,503,343 of record OZ008367.1, read on the forward strand.
TTGAACGGCCGATATTTCGATAACAAAGCGAGTTATTTCCATTTAATTTGTTGTGTTTAATTTGCCTTATATTATCCAAAAACGCTGCCAGACAAATTCCTTTATACGCTTTTTAATACATAGTAGCCCCCCGTATATCTGAACTTTGGTGGCCCATAACTCATAATGTAGAATTTTACCCAAACTTTTGAATCTAACATTTTTAGCTTAAAATTATATCTTCTACCCCACCGGTGGACCGGTTTTCAGTTTTTGATTACTGTAATTGTGAGGCGAATATAAACAAACTCGATCAGCTGTGTTGGTGCAACCACCTTCTTCACTACGCCTTGTTACAATCTGAAAAAAAATGCATTAAATAGTAAACAAATGGTATCAGTTGGACGTTTAGTACACCGCAAAAATATATCTGCCTAAGTTGTACTATCCTACAACACTTTTGTATGGCAAAAAATCTATTACAGTTGTACAACTGTTGTAGAACTTTAGCACATACGCCACATACAATAGTTGGGACACTCTTGTGAGCACTCTACATGTGAATACCCTAATTGTATTTTTGATTTATCAGTTCAGTTAGTAATTCATAAATATTCCTGTGTGTTTAAATGAATTGAGTGGATCTTCAATAGACTAAAACCTATAGTAGACCTAACAGTCCTCTCACCAAATTTATGACATTTGGCCTGGTGTGATATTTATGTTCGATGTTGAAAAGAATTGCTTTACTAATACCAGATAGAGGCAATGGTTCATAACAACGAACAAACTAACAACAACGGCATTTCGTTTTGTGTATTAAAATTATTGTGTTAAATACAACACAAATGTATGCTAACAATAACAGTCAATAAAGAAGTTTAAAACATATTTAATTTTCACAGTTTTTCAACAAAACGATATGAAAAAATAAAGCAAGAAGTTGTTGTAATTCCACTTTTCGTCAAACATCTCTCTATCACACCGATCGCATCAACAAGAAGAGTTTGAAAGGAAACGTCAGATGAGCCAAATATTATCTCTAGTATGATTTACTCTATGGGTTCTTATGTTGACTAATCTGTTGCGGTTTAATTTCATGCATTTAGTCTTCAATCGTTCGGTTGGGAGGAAACACACGAACGGTTCGTCGTACGTATATGGATGTTTAGGATGAAACTCTCATATGGCACCACGTGCAAGTATTAGCCTTTGTAAGTAAACATGCTAATGTTTGCATTTAAATATAAGTGAGTGAAGGACTTGCAAATTTAGAGTGTGTTCCAAACGTATACATACATGGTTCCTGCAGAATGTGTTTGAGAGAATATATTAGAAAAGCCGTTTTTTCAGCGAGTACATAACTATATAACTATGAAACTACTTATAAAACGGGGTTTCCAATAAGGACCTGACCACTTTTTTTTTAAATAAAACGCAAATCATTTGAGATATTTCCAAAACTTAATGAACGACTTGAAATACAATCCAAATATTTATGAATGGAACTCGACTTCGTTCATATGGCCACCGCGGGCACTTCGACAGCGGTCGATTCGTTGGACCCAATTTTCGATGATTCGGTCACACATTTCGGTGGTAACGGCCGCTATTTCGCGTTCAATGTTGGCTCTGAGTTCTTCCAACTTCATCGGCTTGTGGCATAGACCAATGATTTGACGTAGCTCCAAAGAAAAAAGTCTAGAGGCGTTAAATCGCACGAACGAGGCGGCCATTTGACTGGTCCATTTCTTGAGATAACACGCTCTGTGATAACACGTGTGCTGTGTGGCTTGTGGCACCGTCCTGTTGAAACCACATGTCGCTCAAGTCCATGTGTTCCAATTCGGGCCAAAAATAATCGGTAATCATGGCGCGATAACGAAAGCCATTCATAGTAACGTGACGATCGTTATTTTCGACGAAAAAATATGGAAAAATGACGCCGCCGGCATGCAAACCGCAAAAAACAGTTATTTTTTGTGGATGAAGTGGTGATTCATGAAGCACATGTGGAATTTCACCAAACCAATAACGCATATTTTGCTTATTGACGAACCCATTGAGCCAACAATTAGCTTTGTCACTGAAGATGATTTTGCGATGAAATTCATCATCTTCGCGCATCTTCTCTAGAGCCCAATCGGAGAACGTACGTCGCGTCAAATAGTCCATCGGCTTCAATTCTTGAGTCAGCTTGATCTTGTATGGGTGTAAATCAAGATCTTTACGCAAAATTCACCATCAAGTGGTCTTGGCGATGGCCAGTTCATGAGAACGCTGCGGAATCGACTGATTTGGATCGTTTGCTACTGATGCCTGAACGGCAGCGATATTTTCGTCACTTTGACCAACCCGTTGTCTCACTGGCACGGCAGCATCACACAATGAATATGTAAACTCAAATTTTTGCACTAAACTTGTTGTTGCTTGTCTACTAAAGCTCTTAAAGTTGTGGTCATCGACTCCGAATTTCGGTAGTACATTTTTATAATTTGCATACGTTTTTCGTTCGTGTACTTTAGCATGATGAAAATGTTGAGTTTACTGAGAAACGCAAAGTAACATTTAGGTGATCAGTGAAATAGTGCGTTCACAAATTAAATTCAAAGTTCCCAAGTACCTATTGCAATACCCTCCGAGTAATATATAAGAGTGTGCACTAGTTGCTTTTTGTACTAACGAGTTCCATGGAATACTTGGGAAACATATAGAGTATAGCGTAGTAAAAGAAAATGTGTTTTGTTCACTTTTGTTTAGCGCTATGCTTCGCTTTTGATTTTCAGGATTTGTGTCGTGTTTCATTTACTTCCACCGAATACCCGTATTGCATCTAATTTGTTATTATATTTTTTATTAATTTGATCAGTTTTTGCCACTTTTTTAATGCAATATTTCACAAAACTGCCCGAAATTAAGAACGCGCCACGAACGAAAAAATCAAAATAAAAGTGAAAAAATTGTTGCTGAATTCCAGTCAGCTATCACCATCTCTTCTTTGAAAGCATATTCTCTATCTGTTCTCCAAGTACTAAATTGAACCGCTGACTCATCGGTACCCCCTGGTTATACCCATAAAGCTAAAATTAACCAATTCTATTTACAACTATACATACACGCTGAAAAAACGGCCCCAGTAACCCAGTGTGCCAAACGGATCCGTTTTGGATCCGTAATGGACCCACTTCTTCGTACTTTCTATCCGTAACGGAATCAGTTACGGATCCGTTTCGGATTCCAAAAAAACGGATCCAAAAACGGATTTTATGTCCGTTTTTCGGATCCGTTACGGACTCGTTACGGACATCATATTTTTTGTCCGTTTTCGGGATCCGTTTCGGATTTCATCTTCGGATCCATTTCGGATCCGTGTTTTTTTAATAAAACGGATTGTAATAAATTTGTAATTTAAATTTTTTTTTAATTTTAATTTTTGTACTATTATTATATAAATTCAGTCATTTCGTATAAAATTAAAGTAAAAAGCAAAAAATAAATTCAGTTCATATAAAATTAAAATTTAAAAGTAAAAATCAATTGAAATTAAATTTTGATTATAAAAAAATAAATTAACAGCCTAACCCACGATGTCGAAAGAAAACATAAAAATTTACGGATCCGTAAATTCGCGATTGATTCCTTTGTCAAATGATTCCTTTGTTAAATTTTTTACTGATCCGAAACGGGTCCGCAATGGATCCGTAAATTCGCGATTACACTGATTCCTTTTTGACGTAGAATACGTCTTACCTTACGGTATGAGGAGTCATGTCAGGTTTTTATTGTTGTAATCTTTATTTCATTGAATTTGAGGAAACGGCTAGATGAATTTTTTAAAATTTTTTTTGTAGGTAAATGAAGATGTTATCTTTCGTTTGATATACATTTCATATTGGTTGATATATTTCTAGTATTTTAATTTCTCAAATGAAAATTGTTTAAACACATACACTCAAACATATGTGTGGTGTTTGGTTGAGTGTTTTTGGTTGCTCAACATTGCTTAGGAACATGTATCTAGTAAAAAGTGAAACGAACAGAAAGCTAATGTTGCTTGGCAACATGTATCTAGTAAAAAGTGAAACAACAGTAAAGCTTTTTTGCGAAAGCTGCAATAAAGCTGTTGTAACATTAATTTTGAATTGTAAAGCGTAAAGCTTTCACACTACGCTCGAATGCTAATGCGAAGACTCGATAAGGTAAACTTTTTTTAATATTAGGGCGGCCCTCTCAAAATTCGCAGAACTTATTTCAATAAAAATATTAATTAAAATACATAAATTAAATTAAGTTTAAAAATATTGAACATAATATTTTTTTTTAAACGGACTTGAATCAAATGCCGTTGGTAAATATAAAAATTACAGCAGACAGTTGTCCGAGGTCCCTGCAGGCTGTGTCAGAGACACGGCCATTAAGTTTAACGTAGAATACGCCATCCGATAAGACAGAAAACATATATAACAATAAATGATAAATAATATAAGCAAATGAATTTATTGTTATATATGTTTTCTGTCTTATCGGATGGCGTATTCTACGTTAAACTTATTGGCCGTGTCTGACACAGCCTGCAGGGACAGTCCGTGGCCGAAGGCCTCGGACAACTGTCTCTGTAATTTAATTTTTTTACGAATCCGAAACGGGACCGTAACGGATCCGTAAATTCGTGAAAGCACTAATTCCTCTTTTTAAGTCTATTACGGATCTGGAACGGGTCCGTAACGGGTCCGAATCCGTTTTTGTGCACATTGGGAACAACTTGCATGAACCACGTATACGCTTGCAAGCATTGTTGTCATGAATTGAAGATCTGACACTATTTTGTGTCTTTCTTGGCTGACACTTTTTTCTTTTCAGCAGTTTTCAACAAACAAAGCCACATTATGATCACAAAATCATATATTAGAACCTACCCAGTGTGCCAAACGGATTCGTTTCGGATCTTCTTCGTACTTTCTATCCGTAACGGAATTAGTTACGGATCCGCAAGCGGGAGAAATTCCTCCTAAAAAAACGGATCCAAAAACGGATTTTATGTCCGTTTTTTCGGATACGTTACTGACTCGTTACGTACATCATATTAGAACATCACATTTTGTTGAGTAGTATTTTACATAAGTGACATATTGTACTTGTTTAATTCGCCAATATGCTTTAAAGTTAAAATGTTGTATAATAAATGACATGAAATTTGACTTTCAATGCTTTTCTCCTATTCTAAAAAAATAGATTTCAATTGAGTTGTAATTTACGAAAAAAATTATTAAAAACAGATATTTCTGGGTCCCACATAAGGACCTTTTCTTAAAAAAAAAACATTACACTGATTCCTTTCCTTACTTTTTTACGGCGACAAATCGGGGTTGAAATGGATTATTCAATTCGCGGTTACACTGATTCATTTTCTAACTTTTTTACGGATCCGTAAATTCGCGATTACACTGATTCCGTTTTGAAATTGTTACGGATCCGAAACGGGTCCGCAACGGATACGTAAATTCGCGATTACACTGATTCCTTTTTTATATTTTTTACGGATCCGAAACGGGTCCGCAACGGATCCGTAAATTCGCGATTACACTGATTCCTTTTTTAAATTTTTTACGGATCCGAAACGGGTCCGTAACGGATACGTAAGTTCGCGATTACACTGATTCGTTTTTAAAATTTTTTACGGATCTGAAACGGGTCAGTAACGGATCCGTAGATTCGTAATTGCACTGACTCCTCTTTTTAAGTCTATTACGGATCGGGAACGGGTCCGTAACGGATCCGCATCCGTTTTTGTGCACATTGGGTATTTATAATTTTTTCTCCAAAGTGTAATATTGAGTAGCAAAACACAATGTGTTTGGACACAAGTATACTATATTTGCGACAAGCTACAAATACATTATATTTGCACCCAAACGACAAAGAAGACAGATTTTTTTAGTGTATATATAAAACTATATACCTAACTTTTATTTACTTATTTAAATATTTCTGTTCCATTGCAGCACGCAGTCCTATTTACTCCCACACTAATCAAACATTCCATGGCCTAACCACTATACGTGCCCTTAACGCTACACGACAATTGGAAACCGAATTTCATAACCATCAGAATAGTAACACCTCTGCCCTTTATCTCTATGTAACATCAAATCGTGCCTTTGCTTTTTGGACTGATTTGATATGTGTCCTTTATATTTTGGCCGTGACTTTTAGCTTTCTGCTGATTAATAATGACTTTTACAGTGGTGATGTGGGTTTGGCCATCACCCAATCCATGACCTTGGTTATTATGTGTCAGTGGGGTATGCGGCAAACAGCCGAGATGGAAAATAATATGACTAGTGTGGAGAGAGTTATGGAATACATAGAAACACCTTCTGAGCCGGCATTGGAAACTGATCCTATGCTAAAACTACCGGAAACTTGGCCTTCATCAGGTCGAATACACTTCAAAGAGCTGAAGTTAAAGTATTCCAATAAGGGTGAATATATGTTAAAGGGTTTGAACTTCACCATTAGACCCATGGAGAAAATTGGTATAGTAGGTAGAACTGGGGCAGGTAAATCCTCCATTATACAAGCCATTTTCCGTTTGGCAATAAATGAAGGTGTACTCGATATTGATGGCTATAACATAGAGATGTTGGGTTTACATGATTTGCGCAGTCGTATATCCATTATACCACAAGATCCTGTATTATTTTCGGGAACTTTGCGTTATAACTTGGATCCATTCGAAGAGAGGACTGATGAAGAGATATGGCATGCCTTGGAAGATGTTAAATTGAAGCCCTACATTAAAACGCTGGAAGGAGGTTTATTTTGTCGAATGTATGATGGTGGTTCTAATTTCAGTATGGGTCAAAGACAACTGGTGTGCATGGCCAGAGCTATACTGCGACACAATACTATATTGATAATGGACGAGGCGACAGCTAATGTTGATCCAGAGTAAGTTTAAGCTAGATAATCTTTATAATCTTAATATACATGTCAACCTGCTTTTCGTTTCAGAACTGATAAATTTATTCAAGAGGCTATTCATACTAAGTTCGAGAAATGTACTGTCCTGACCATAGCCCATCGCTTGCACACAGTTATGGATAATGATCGTGTTCTGGTAATGGATGCCGGTCATGCTGTGGAATTAGGACATCCTTATGAATTGCTCCACAATCCTGAGGGTCACTTGTATAAATTCGTTGAGAAGACTGGAACAGGCACAGCGAAACATTTACGACTCATAGCCGAGGAGAGCTATCAAAAGCGGGTGACGAGTAAGAAGTCGGACTAGATTTAGTTTTAAGGAGGTCTCTAATTTATTTATTATATTTTTGTAACTTTGAGAGTAAAGATTTTTTCTTCATTATTTTGAAGTCTGAACGAATAATGTTGAGAAGTTTTATAGCAATTAAGGGTTTTCTACATCTTACCAATTAATTGACTAACTGTCAATTTGTAAATATATATTAAAATTTACTTAAGCTTAAGACACAATAAAAATATAAAAGATTTGCACATTGTCAAGAGAATTTAAAAAAATTCGTTTTTTCTTTTTTAACACTTAAACCAAATCACAGACCTTTGATTCAGTTGTCTTAAAAATAAAATCCCAATCAAGATGTATCTATTACAGGTGGAAGCGATAGAACAGCTGATTTAATTTTTTTCTTGTCGTTGTGGTTCGACCTTGTCAAATGTTGTTTATACCAATTCCCAAGATGTATCTAGTACAGGTGGTAGCGTTAAAACAGCAGATTAAATTTGTTCTTGTCCTTGTGGTTGTTGCTGAAAATTACAACCATTCCTTCTGATATGACCTGAAATAAATGCATTATGACAATTTCGATCAACTGAAATTTGACATGGTCGGCTCCTGAAATAAAAACAAAATGCCTTCAATTCCTACTGCTTCTACCTTACTTATTTTGCCAGGTTCCAAACATGGATTGGGTTCCAAGATAAAGGGTGGGCCATGTACAATTTTGATTTGAATTTGGCTTAAAAAAATACTAATAACTGTTTTACCAAAATTATGATTTTATTGGTAATCATATTGACATTTATAAATAAATCAGAACATCGTTCAAATGGCTTCCAGGACTGGCTTTACACTACCTCATTCGTTCTACCCGATTTTCAGTACATAGTCGACCGTTTGGGCCTCTATCTCGTGGACGACTGCATCGATTTCATGTTTCAAGGCCTCAATGGACTCGGGTTGTTTGCGAAACACTTATGTATCTCTCACGGCTCCTCAGAGATTGTAGTCTAACTGGGTCAAATCGCAGCAGAGAGGCGGCCAAAGGACTTCAGAGTTTCGGCTGATTATGCGAGTTTCGAACACATATCGATTGTAAAGTTGGTTGTGTGGCACGTAGCGCCGCCCTATTGCAACCATACGTCGTCCATGTTATCCCCTTCAAATGTTGGGAACGAAAAACTGTTGAGTATGACTCGCTAACGTGGCCGTCGGTGGTGCAATGGGTAGTGTGCGCGCCTCTTGTACAGGAGATCCTGGGTTCGATCCCTGCTCCAACCACCTTAAAATTTCTTTCGACGACGGTCACCTCGCTTAGTGACGGCGACACTATCGAGTATATAGCCATGATAAAAGCTTCTCAAAATCCTGCTCGGAATCGGTGTAAAACTGTAGGTCCCAATCAGTGAGTGAAAACTGGAAAGCGCACAGCTCAGTGATTGTGAGAAGTTCTCCCCGGTCCCTTCATGGGATGTAATGGGAAACCATTTTTTTTGTTTTTATTTTTTATGACACGCTAACGCTCGCTATTGACGGTAACGGCGGCTCCATGCTAATTTACGAAGACAAAATGGGCACCACACGTTGAAAAATCTAAGATTTTTGTTGTTTGAATGCAAATATAACGTATTTGTATTCCCCTCGTCTTTCCACCGTATTCTTGATCGTCCTATTTTTCGATGTCCTTCGAGTACGCTTTCGAATACCTTTCGCACTGGTTCATTCTGATCTATTCTACTGACATAGCCTAGACAGTGTAAACGTGCTATTTTGATTCGCATAGCGAAGCCGATGACGGGATACAGATTATATCCGAGGAACTGTGATTCGAGGAGCTAATATCGATTCGGATCCACTACCTGGTTGCAGCAAAGGTTCGCACAATGTTAAGCAGATCGAAAGTCGTACGAAACCAGACATATATAAAGGTCTATGCAGAGAAGCTCACTCAAATAGTGGCGCAGAACGTACCCCCGCCTCATGATCCTGAAGGGCAGTGGAAGTACATTTCCCACTCTATAAAAACTGCTGCAGAGACTGTACTTGGTTATGAAAACCCGGTTATCGGTTGTGATGAAAAGAACGCTGCACATATAGCAATGCTTTAGTCAGTTGCAACGTGAACCGCGACAGAGCGGTAAAATGAGACGAAGAGGATTCCGTGATTGTTTAAGGGAAAATAAGCGCTAGAGTGAGTAAATGGAATCATACAGAAGGAAGAATGGGGCCCGTAAATTCTACCAAAAAGTAAAAAGCCAAACCAACGGAAATGGATCAGGGCCCTCCTTTTGTAGAGATAAGGATGGGAATCTTGTCACAGATGTGCAGAGTATGTTGGGAATATGGAGAGATCACTTCTCTGGTTTATTTATAGGAAGATGGTTTCGACTGCCCCTCTCCTAGCGAAATCGAAATTAGAACTGCAATTTCCCGGCTTAGGAACAACAAAGCCGCTGGCGCTGATGGACTACCGGTTGAGCTGTTTAAGACTGGCGCCTCTGAGTTGGAAAGGTGCATGCAGCAGCTCATATGAAAAATCTGGCTAAACGAATGCGTGCCTGACGATTGGAGCCTTAGTATTCTGTTACCTGCTTTCCAAAAAGATGAACCGAGATTATGTCTAAACTATACTCGAATAAGCCTTTCATCCATACACGGTCCTCTCGAGCGTAATGTGCGAAAGACTTGAGCCGTTTGTTGAAGGCCTGATCGGACCTTATCAATGTGGCTTTAGGCCTGGAAAGTCAACTATCTACCAGATATACACATTACGACAAATCTTGGAGAAAACCCATGAAAGACAAAGCGACACCTACCGCCTCTCTGTAGATTATAAGGCTTCCTTCGATAGTCAGATACGGGGAAAACTGTACCAAGCTATGTCGGAGCTTGGGTTTTCTGCTACGTCGGAGCTTGGTATTGACATGCCTTTGTCGAATGACACTGATCGACACGAAATTCTCAGTAAAGCTTGGTAAAGATCTCACTGAACCATTTTGTACGAGGCGAGGCCTCAGGCAGGGCGACTCCCTATCATGCGATATCTTCAAAATATTAATTGAGCAAAAGTGACATGCTTAGCGTATTCAAAACCGAAACCGGTAAATCGAATTCCAACTGGTTCTATTAGTGCGTTCAGTGGAAAATATAGAAAGTGTATTAGAACAGCCGTCAACATCAACTCGCGACCATTCGCAGAAACTTCTTTTCGTAGAATTTTGAGCGTTTTTACGTAAAAATCATATTTTCCGATGAAGCTCATTTTCGCCTCGGGGGCTACATTAACACGCAAAATTGTCGCATTTGAGGCTCGGAAAATTCAAAGTCGTCGAGGAGAAGCCGATGCATCCACAACGAGTGACTGTTGGGTTGGGTGTGGTTTGGTTTTCTTCGGAAATGAACAAAGAGCCACCGTACCCGTCAATGGCGAAAGCTATCGTGCTATATTCAGTAATTTTTTGTTCCCAAGTGGCTTCGTGGGATCAGTAATGTGATGCATTGTAAAATATAATATTATACAATAAAGAATAACTGTTTAAAAAAAAACAAAAAAAAAAAAAGTTGAGAACAGGACGGCACTACATACCACACAGCCAACGTTATAATCGTTATTTTGCGCACTGTGTTCGAAATCCGCATAATCAGCCTCAACTCGGAAGTCCATTGGCTGCGATTTAAACCCTGGAGTGCGGTGAAATAGAAGTGTTACGCAAACAATCCCGAGTCCTTTGAGGCCGTAAACCACGAAATAGAGGCCCAAACAATCGAAAATGTACTGAAAAATTGAGTAGATCGAATGAGATACTGTAAAGAAAGTCGTGCAAGTCATTTAAACGATGTTGTGTTTCGTTCATTAATGTCAATAATGGGGCTTCCCAATAAAATCATAATTTTGACAAAATGTCTACTCTTATTTTTTAAAGCGAAGTTAAATTCCAAAATGTATATGGCCCATCCTTTGGTTTCCCATTACTCCCTATAAAGGCATAGGCTTACACACTCTGATTGGGACCTACAGTTTTACCCCAGTTCCAAACGGTGTTTTGACAAGCTATGTACTCGATAGTCGATCTCAAAATTCAAAGAGACGTATTATTTATAAAACGCATAGTTTTCCATTTTGTTATAAAACCGAAACCGGTTATTAACCGGGCTCTTCACCTTGGTTTAACCGAAACCCGGTTTTGCCAAAATTCGAAGAAACCGAAAACAGAATTTTTTGAAAACCGGGTTTTTGAATACACTAGATATGCTGCTCGCGTATGCTGATGATTTAGCCACCATTGGGCGAAATCTGCGAAAAGTTACTACAGTATTTTCCAGAATTGAAAAGGAATCAGCAAAATGGGGGTTTGCACTAAACGAGGACAAGACAAAATTAATGGTTTCGTTGATAATGGATAAACGTTGATAACCGTTATAATTTCGAGGTAGTGCATGAATTTATTTACCTCGGATCACCCGGAAACAGAAGCACTAACGTCAGCCTAGAAATCAAAAGGAGAATTGTCCGTGCAAACGGGTGTGCCTAAGCAAGCACTTCAGATATAAGACTCTCTCTCTCGAAGAACGAAGATCCAACTACATATATCAGACTCTCATACAACCTGTCTAGGTTAATGGCTCAGAATCCTGGGTTATATCGTCAGGGGAAACCCGGTTGGAACGAAGTTCCTTTCGCTATATATTGTGTACTATATAGTGGCAGTGGAAGAAGAGTGGAAAAATTCGATAATTTAAATGGATCTTTAAGAAAATATAATTTTTGTAAAATGATAAACTATTTTTAAGAATTTTTTTGATGCGTTAACATCTATAGGCACGGGTAGGGAAATCTATTAAAGTGAACACATGCAAACAACATACAGCGTTTGCATCATATACGTGGTTGTTGTACAACAATAGTATCTGCCTGAAAATAACTATGATGGTATTGATGTAGTGGCAGGGAACAAACAAGCAGGTCGTTGTCTCCAAAGAGTATTGAATAAATAGTATAGAGAACTCATGGAACGAATTGTATGACTCAAAAGTACTGGCGACATCTGATGAATGATTCAAAACGTATTACTCTCTTTTTATCATAACTTGGTCCATTCATAATTTTGATGTGAAATATTGATACCTGTTGAAAAATTTATGCCTTTTGTATTGTTTTATGTAATAACATTATCGAAATGGTGCATTTATATGGAAATATTATATAAAGAGAATAGGACTCGTTTATGCTCTTTTACTCAGACTCTTTACATGAGAGCGGAAAAAGAGTGCAATAAGTTCTCTATACTATTCAGTACTTTTTGTTGTCGCTCTGTTTATGATAAAACAAAAACAATTATTTCAGTGAGCTAAATATTGCTATATTTATTTTAACAATATTACATCTAATGTTAAAGCAGATTAAAGAAAAAAGAAAGTGCAATAGCAAAAGAGCCTTCAGCTCAAAAACTATTCTTTTTTTATTTTCCAGTGTAACGTTTACTAATGTGTGCATAGAAATCGAACAGGTCCGTGTAACAAAAAGGTGTTAACACATCGTCTGCGAGTTCGAACACTCATTGATTTTTTATAGAATGCATTTTTAAAAAAAATGATACCTTTTAGGTTGTTTTTGTTAGAATATGTATTATATTTTCCCAAAAAGTTAATTTTTTAAATGTTTTTTTAAGAAAAGGTACTAAAAGAAGTACTTTCTGTAAGAAAAAGAAATAAGAGTATCCATTTTTTTTTACAAAGAAGTACTTTTTTTAAGAACAGGTACTTTTTAAAGAAGTGGTACTCTTTTTAAGAAAAGGTTATTGTTTTAAGAAAATGTACTAATGTACAAAATATATGCTAAATGTACTAAATTGTACTAAAGGCCACTTATCTCAAGAAAATAAATGAAAGGAATTATTTTATTTTTAAGAAAAGGTACTTTTAAGAAAAACAATTTTTGTTAAAGATATTTTTTTAAGAGAAGGTATTTTTTTGAAGAAACTTTTTTTTAGAAGTGCACGCAAAGAAAATAATGTTTATTGCTCGGTTGCCGCAACAATAGTTTGTTTGATTTGTATTAATTTATTAATCGCAATCGTTCATGTAGTTCTCCCAAATAAAGTCATATATCGCAAATGTGTATCATGTTGTTGCAAACGAGTTGTCGTTTGCATTAAACACGTACAAAATTACAGTTGCCGCAAATTTAAAAAACCGTTTGCGATAACTGAATTGATCCATTTTTCTAATGAGAGCACAGATTACGAAGAACGTAAATTTCTCTCATTCTCTCATTCTGTCGACTATATACACTGTCATATCCGCTCGTTTGGCATACAGACTCACGCATACACATAAAAGTGATCACACACTCTAATGCTTCTTCCTTGTCAATATGTCTTGGATGGACAATTGGCGCATTGTAGTTTGCTGCGCTTTTAGTTGTTATTTGAAAGCACGAAGAGACAGACGTGTAAGTAGACAGTAAAAAAGTAGACAAAAATTACAACTTTTTTAAAAGAAACTTTATGGTTAAATCAAAAATCATAAAAGTTGGAAATTTAAACAAAAAAGAGCATATGGAAACCATAAATAAAAGTTTTAATTACAACTCGGTTGCTGTAACCAAAAGAACAGTCGATGGAACCGTTTTTCGTTTCTCGCAAACGTTTTTTCAGCTCTAATTTTTCATAACTCGTTTACTGCAAACGTTTTTCAGTTCTTCCAAACGTTTTTTAGTTTGGAGTAACTACAACTCGTTTGCTGTAACCGAAGGAGCATTTAGCGGAACCGTTTTTCATCCATGAAAAATCTGATACTACTGGTATCCCCTTCCAGTGACTTTTCCCAGCTATTTCTGTTCGGAATAGAAGTCCTTAGATGTGTCATTGGTAGAAGGTAGGGGATAGAGTAGTCCGTTTTTACGGGAATAGAGTTGATCCGGTGTAGTAATTCAGTGTGTCGGGAATGCCCCGATATCAACACGCCACAATCTCTGATTCTCACCAGGGATGTAGCGGCTGCCGATTCGGCCATGATATCAGGAGTACAGATGTTCAGGATAGCACTAAGTGCAGTACCTGACGTCATGCCAATTACCGCACTAATGCTAATCAGTGCTGATCTGATTTTCATCAAGGAATTCATAATATATTTCTTTTGGAGGGACCTCCATCAAACTACGGTGCCATAGAGAAATATTGGTCTGACTATTGCCGTATAAATCCACATGGTGATCTTAGGAGACATTCACCAGCGCTTTCCTATCGCCCCTTTACAGCAGTAAAGAGCAACAGATGCCTCTTTCACCCTCTGCTCCACATTCGGTTTCCAAGACATTTTACTCTCGAGAATTATTCACAGATACTTGACCTTTTCCGTCAACTGTAATTGCACCCCATTAACTGACGGCAGTTCAAATGCGGGTATTTTATATTTCCGAGAGAACAAGATAAGCTCGGTTTTAAGTGGGTTAAGCGATAGTCCCTTGTTAGCGGTCCAGTTCGAAATCAGACTAAGTAGGCTGGTTGTACGAATGCTAAGCAAATTGAGGTTTCTACCCGTACAGATGATAGCAATATCATCGGCACTGGCAAAGACCTGGCATTCGGCCCTGTCCAAATTCAAGAAGTAGTTCATTGACAGAAGTTAACCATAATAGGGGTGACAGAACTCTCCCCTGCAGTGTGCCCCTGCTAACGGTCCTAGCGATTGTAACTCCACCCCATTCAGCTTTGACGCATCTATCCACCAGAAGCTTCCCAATTAGGCGTGTCACTACGCTGTCGACTCCTAGATTCTGTAAAGACCTGAGAATCGCCGAAGGTTGAATGTTATTGAAAGCTCCCTCGATGTCCAGGAAGGTCCCTAGAGCGAAGACCTTATTCTCAAGAGAGTTTTCTATTATGCTGACTATAGAGTGGAGAGCCGTCTCAGTTGACCTGCCGTTGAGATAGGCATGCTGAGAACTCGATAGCAGATTCTGTGGAAGATTACTTCGAACGTGAATGTCTAGTAACCTTTCAAATGTCTTAAGAACAAAGGATGATAGACTGATTGGTCTAAAGTCCTTTGGTTTGACATGAGAGGGTTGTTTGTTGCCCCCTAAGTATGTAAGTAAGTAGGTATTCTAGTTAACAATTGATGGGGCTGCACGACATTTATCCGTAATAATTGAATTTTTCCTTCTTAAAAATTTAGATAATGAATACTAGTAACACTGGGTTCCGGCAAACGCAATTTTCAAGGACAACCTCTAATCTTAAAATACCACTATTTTATTTATGATATTTCAGAAATGGAAATGATATTAACAATATGCACCTAAATAATATAACATATACGTTGTTGATATTCCAATCCAGCTAGAAGTGGTATTACTCTCCGGAACTTACATGTATATTTGCATTATAGTCTCTAGCCTATGACGTCGTTACACCAGCATATATCCTAGTTCACAATATATTTCTTATGGCATCTTAAATAATATAACTCATTCGACTCGATATAAAACAAGACTGTATCGTATGATGTATATTATATATCGTAATTTGCCGTATGATTGATATTAATTTCGAAAAGTGTACAGAAATACATGCAAACTATCTGTCGGGGAAACATTTTTATTTTCTATGGGATTTGTTAAAAATTCGAGAGCTTGTTCAGAAAATGTAGCTTTTTTCTCGAGTGGCTTCTTTTTCTTTTAGAGCTAGAAATTTTGAAAAAATGTGGTAGCTTATTTCCCCGGTATTATTACATTGAGTAGAAATAGATTTGACAAAGGTTTGGGGCGTCGAAATTTAAACCACTGTGGGATGCAACTTAAAGCCGGGACGAATGAAACCTTGCATAGAGTGGTGTAACTAAAGGTGTAAAAAGATGATAAAGTATTCAAATCACTTACCACATTTTTTAAAATCTTGCAGATTTTTTTTCTTTTTATTTCTATTTATTTATTTTTAATTTTCCCAAAGAGTAAATAAGAAATTCAAATATTTATAAGGTATGGTATAATAATTTTATTATAATAAAATGAGTTTGTTCTTTTTTTTGTAGTTTATTTTGTTTTGTTAAATATAAATGGCATAATTTATTTATTTTCACGAACGAAATGTTGTTGTTGTTTATCCATTATTATTATTATTATTTTGTTTATTTATTAATTAAATAAGTTTAAACTTTATTGCTATATTATTTTTTTTTTTAAATTTTTATATATTTTTTGTGTTTATAAGAAAAGGAAATGAGAAGATTTGTTGTTTTTTAAAAAATGATAGTTAAGTATAAACCCGTTTGGGGTGGTGTCTATTGTGTGGTGTGGTGTAAATGAAAGGACTTTGGTTATATAAACGCAGTGTGGTGAGTATTGAAACTGTAAAGTATAGAGTATAGAGTATTATGATGTTTTCAAAGCAAATGTTGTTGATAATCGTTAAGAAAATATTTATAGTTCTATAGAGAGTTTTTAGAATTGTTTTGTTTTGTTTGTTTCAAGGGGATAGGGGATATTTAACCGTAAGTGTGATAGGGATTTTGAAACTTTAGTTGGACATAAATTATATATTCTAGTTTCTGTAAAGTTGAGGTTTTTTTTTCAGAGAGAGCTTTTGTAACATAAAATTACAAATTAAGAAAATATTTATTATCGTGTATGATTTGAAAGAAAAGTTTGTCATTAGGATTGATTGTGTTTAAGGATAATATGTAGGTTCTGTATAAAGAATGTTTTCGTATCAACTGCGCGCATGGGTGTGTAAATATATTTGTATAAATCGTGTTATTTTTTTATATATAATTTTTTTCTTGGTTTGAATTTAAAAATTTTTGAATGTTTGCTGTAATTGTTATTTTATAGTTTAAGTTAAAAAAACAAGATTTTTGTTACGTTAAGCCCTAATATCAAAAAACGAGAAAAATTCGCTTTATGTTTGTTTTTGGATTTTTCTTTCATAATTGAGAATTTCCCTCTATTAGCTAATTAAATATATATATATATATAATTCAATGTCGTTATCTTATTATATATATGAAGTATGTATATTGGATTGTTGGATCTTAAGTTAAAACTCTATCAAGCTACATATGTATTTCTATTTTCAAAATATAAAAAAATGTTTCAATTTAGTTTAGTACTTGTTGATCATCATTAGTTTTGATTTTGTTAGTTTATAGCAAAAAAACAAAACAGTTTTGAAATTCTTCCCCAAACTTCAAAACCAATTTCGTTTTTTGATTTAAAAAAGAAAAAAAAAACAAATAATAAAATTTCTTGTTCCTTGTATAGCAAAGCGGTATTCCTAAAAAAATTCGTTCAATTTGTAACTAAATCACATAGTTTGATTCTTGTTCTTGTTTTCGAAATGTTCATTTAAATAATTAACATAATTTTTAAGATTTCATTACTTTAATATACCGGTTGTTATATAAATATATATATGTATATATTGTATCGGTTTTGAAGCTATAAGACGTGTTATACCTTGATCTTACTTGATCGAAAAAAAGATCCTATTTTGGTTTATTATTTTTCGTTTCAACATTTTAAAAAATTTGTCACAGTTAAGCTTTTTCATTTGAGCTTTTTCATAATAAATTGTAATTTATTTCAGACAAAAAAAAAAAACAAATAAACAAAATCATTAAAGGTTTTTAATAAAAAACCAATTAAATATCTTCCCCGTTATTTTATTTGTATTAAATTGGTTTAATATTGAAAATACTCTAATCCAAATCGATGAAAATATGTGATTTTAAAAAAAGGAGAAAAGGAATGGCTTTTGCGAATTTTATAACTTTAGTGAGTGTTTTAAAATAAAAATTAATTTGAAATATCTGTTTTGGAAAAAAATCAAAAATCTTTACCTAGATAACTTAGTTGTGAGTTTGGTGTAGAATTTATTTAAATGCTAAATGATTTTATTTTAAGACTGTAACGTTTTCACTTATTAACAATTTTTAAAAAAATATATTTTTCATTTGGTTTTGTTTAGAGCGGACATGTCTGTAAAACTAAAAGAGATTGTATCAAAAAGATTGTAACAGGTTTTAAATTGATTTGTATTTTAAAATAAATTTACTTCAAAGAATATTCAGCAAGAGTTAAGAAAATGTTTTTACTCAAATCGAATGGAAAAGTAAAAAAAGGAATAATATTTTCAATGTTATACATTTTAGTTTTGTATAAACTAAATAAAAAATGGGGCTGATTTGTTCCAAAAAAACAAAAAAATTAACTGCTAATGATTTTAAATGATTGCACTTTAATGATTTTAAATTAATATAACTTATACGTCTGTTTAGTAGAAATATCGAACCATCACTACGTATACTTGATATTTGTTGGAGGAAATAAATATAACGTATACGCAAACCATTATGTGTAAGTGATATACATATACTAAGGGAAATTCTGGATTTGATCTTTATTGCCATTTCTTCGCATGCTTAGAGTTGGCTCAATAAGTTTTCGAAAATACTAATAAATCATGACAGTTTTTATTTGTTTTAGAGTAGTACCAACTGCCAGTCTTATTCATAGTTGAAATTTTTACATAAAATTTGGATTTTAATATCAAGTTTTTAATGTTTAAAATCCATATCACGTCTGAGCCAGTATTGAAAGCTTTACAATTTCGATAATACCAAGTGATAACTTTATTTTATAAAGTTCATTGAAGTTGGCCCTATCGAATAAACTTTCCCGAGTAAATTAATGCATTGACAGGTATTAACCACTTCCGAAGTTATGTTGCGAATTATTACTGCATACATGTAAAGAAGACCGTCAGTTCTAAGTCGCAATCAATGTATATCTACACTTAATGTATAGAAACTTCGCAGAAAAACATACATGTCGTCAGCCCCAAATGATTTCAATTCATCACGAATAATAAGGCAGACAAAGGGCATCGGTGAAATGTCTAGTGCGTTTGATAACATTGGAGAAAACCCACAATTATGTGATCAATTTAAATGTTAACTTGCTGGTTTCCCTTTAAAAAGTCTGAACAGTTTATAAATAAATAAATGGTTTCCCATTACATCCCATGAAGGGACCGGGGAGAACTTCTCACAATCACTGAGCTGTGCGCTTTCCAAATCAAGTTAATGAATATTTTTCGCATATTTAATGTTCCGCATAACTCTTGCGAGAGAACAGGAATTCTAGTAACACTGGGTTACGGCAACGCAATGTTCTGGGAAAAAACTAACCTTGAAATACCACTGTTTTATATTTGACACCGACTCGGTCGATTGATTTTCCAGAAATGGAAATGTTGTTAAGCTTATGCTTCTAATTAACCTAACAAATATGTTTTTGACGCTCGAATCTAGCTAGACATGGTATTATTATCCGGAATTTATATGCATATTTCCAATATAATATCAAGCTACTGAGAACTCTAGACCCGTTCACACGGTATTCCTTGTGACATCTTAAATAATATAACTCATACTTCGCGTACTACTCTGAACAGTTTATGTTCCGATAAAAAAATTCTGAACATTTAATGTTCAGCATAACATTGGCGAGTGAAAAGTATTCTAGTAAAACTGGGTTACGGCAACGCAATGTTCTGGGAAAAAACTAATCTTAAAATACCACTGTTTTTTATATGACCTCGAGTCGGTCGGTTGATTTTCCAGAAACGGAAAAGAATCTAGCTAGACGTGGAATTATTCTCCGGAAATTATTTGTCTAGTTGCAATATAGTATCAAGCAAATGACGTCTTTACATCCGCATATTTCGCAGTTCACAATATATTTCGTATGATATCTTATATAATAATACTTATACGACTCGATATAAAACAAGACTGTAGCGTATGATTTATATTATATATCGTAATTTTACGTATGATTGATATTAATTACGAAAAGTGTAGAGAAATACATGCAAAATATCTGTCAGGTAAACGATTTTGTCTTCTATGGGATTTGTTAAAAATTGTCAACACATATTTCATTTATTCAGTTAAACTTATACACAATAGGGGTGTTTTTGTCGTAACTAAAAAAACAACCGTTTCCCATAACATCCCATGAAGGGCTTGGGGAAAGCTTCTCACAACCAGTGAGCTGTGCGCTTTCTAATTTTTCACTCACTGATTGGGACCTACAGTTTTTACACCAGTTACCAACGGTATTTTGAGAAGCTTTTTCATGGCTAAGTACTCGATAGTGTCGCCGTCACTGTGTGAGGTGAACGCCGCCGAAAGAAAATTTTTTTAAGGTGGTCAGAGTAGGGATCGAACCCAGAATCTCATGTACAAGAGGCGCGCACACTACCCATTGCACCACCGACGGCCACTAATCGTAATCGCAACTAATACACATTAATTCACACAAAATGACAACTTGCGTGTTAACATGTATAATTTTAGACGTTGAGAATCAAAAAATATCGTTTCCCATTGCAACCCATAACGAAATTGGGCAGAGCTTCTGAACAACCAGTGAGCTGTTCGCTTTCTAATTTTTCGTTCACTGATTTGGGGCCTACAGCTTTATACCGGTTCCGAACGGTATTTTGAGAAGCTTTTTCGTGGCTAAGTACTCGATGATAGTCTCGCCATCACTAAGCGAGGTGGCCGTCGTCGAAGGAAATGTAAAAAGTCGGCCATTCCTGATCATAAATAATTAAAATGAAAAAAATGATATGAATGATCACCGTATTCCCGTATCCTTTGTATACAATACGTTTGTTCATACGTATTGTATACAGGTCCAACTCGGAAGGGCTTAAATGGACATTAACAACATTCTCTCATGAATAAGATATAAGAAATTTCCAAAAATAATTAAAAAAAAATCAAAATTTGTTTGTGTTTGACAAAAAAAAACTTTCCTGAAGAAGATTTCGGGAAAGGAAATCGAAATATCGAAAAAAAAGAAAAAGTTTTATGAAATCGGAAGTGACCTTAAGCAAGAAAAATTAGTCAAGAATAATTTTTTGTGTTTGTCAAAAATATCTGGCTCAAAGCACAATAATTTTTTTTCTAAATTTAATTACTTATGATATCGTTTAATTTAAAATGGTGAAAATAGCAAAATTAAAAGAAAAACTTTTTTTTTTAAATTTAATGAAAATCATTTACGTTAAATTGGAGAAAAGAAAAACATTTATTTTTAAATTGAATTAAAATTAAGCGAGGAAATATTAAAATTTTCTTTGAAATTGTTTCAACTAAGTTGTTAAGATTTCAATTAATGTATTTTAAAATTTCAATCGTCGTATTTCAAATTTCAATTGATGTGTTTTAAATTTCAATTGATGTCTTACAATTTAAATGTACAAATTGTTAAATGATAAATTTAAAATGCTGTCAATCATTTTTGTTCTCGAATGTTGTTATTATTTGTGAATAATTTTTTTCATTTTAATTAAAATTGTTTTTGGTCATAATTTGTCGTTGAATTTATGTGCAAAAGTACAAATTTTACAGGAAAAACTTATATTTGGGAGCTAGTATGGAAATTTGTTTGTTGAAATGGCATTAGCGTTGGAAACAGTTTCCGAGATATCCCTTGTATTGTATTCAAAAATTAAATTGTCCGAGCGTTTGGTCGTGTTTGTTAATTAATTATTTTTTCGATATTTCGCTACCCATTGGATAGCATCGTCAGGAAGATTTATTATTAATTAGAAATGAATTAATAATATATCTAATTAATAATATATCTTCCTGACGATGCTGTCCAAAGTGTAGCGAAATCTCGAAAAATATAATTAATTAACAAAACCGACCAAACGCTCGGACAATTTAATTTTTGAATACAATACGAAAAGTCGGATAAATCATCACTTACTCTATCCCTTGTATTCATTACGCTGGTTCATACGTATTGTATACAGTTCCTGCTCGGAAGGGCTTTAAGGGACATTAATAACATTCTCTCATGAACAGACTGTGTAGCGTATAATTGATATTAATTTCCACAATCGTCCACCAAAAACATAACGTATAATTGATATTAATTAAAAAAAAAATGAATATTAAATATATTTATAATATAAAATATATCTAGTTCTAAACTGAAATCATGAATTGCACAAAAAATACATTATTAACTTCTGCTGACTTCTATTTAAAGTTTACGTTGTTGTAATAAAAAAATAAAACTGTATTTAGGAAATTGCTAGGTAGGAGATTGTTTGGTGTTCAAGATTTGGTAAAATGCCAAAAAGTTGTTAATAACGTTTATAGCTTCATTTAAACATAAACAAATTGTGATGTATTTATGAAGGTAAACACAAGGGATACAGGAGTAATGAAAATATTTATAATTTTTGAAAATTACAAATAATATATAATGATTTCAATATTTATATTTATGTTGTTGTTCTGTTGTTGCAAGAAGAAGAAGAAGTGTATTGATTCTATAGCAATTTACGTTTGCAATGTCTTCCCTAATGTTATGTTGCCTTGAATATTATAAATTTGCTAATTTAAAAAATAGTTTCTTCATATAATTAAATTTAAATCGCATGTATAATATATATGTATATATATAGTATATATATAGTATGTATGTATAATTATGTATAGATGTAAATAATTCCAATTACCTTGTGAAAATGTTTTCATTTCTTTGAAAGAGTTTGTTTTCTTTTATAGAGCTAAGTTTGGGCGCTTATTTTTTAGAGGTTACGTTTAGTTTTATATTTATAGTGTTTTCAATTTTTTTATTACTTTTTCTTATCAATATAATAATGAGTTATCAAATAATGATTGATTTGGGTTTTTTCATGGGGTTTGGTGTAACTGAAATAAAGTTGTGTGAAGTCGAAAAGAAAAATCGTTTGAAACGCATATTTTGATTCGAAAATATGGTCCCGAAGTTTTGTGTTTTTTAGCGTTTTATTTTTTATTTAGGCGTTTTTTTTCATGTGAAAGAATGCGTTTTATTTTGTCTCTTAGTTTTGGATAAAGATTTTATTATGGTCAACGAAAAACTCTGAAGGTGAAGTCAAAACGTGAGGTAAAATGAAAATCGTATAGTTACATCCTAACATTTTTTTTGGTTTAGATTTAAAGATAAGCGTAGTTTTTTTTTATATTATGGTTTTAGTTATTTTATATTTTTATATAATAATTATTTGTTTTATAATTTATAGCTATGCCTTAATGTTGGTTTTCTTTGCTAAATATTTCAAAATTAATTTTTTAATATTTTTTTTAATCATTTATTTTCTTAGGTTTTATTTGTTAATAAAATTGGCCTATTTATGTAAAAGTTATGTTATTTTTATAGGTGCTGAGATGACAGTATAAAATGAGAATTCTATGTTTTTTTTAAAACGAGTTTGAATTTTTTTCTTACTAATTTTTGCTTGCTATAACTCTAATTCTAATTAGTTGTAGTAGATTTTTTTTGGATTTCTTTACCATTTTCTTCTAAGCAGTAATTTCCTTTCCACATACTAAATAAGCTTCCTTTTTACTCTGAATGCCTTAAAATTTTGAGTAGTTTGAGAGCTAAATTTTCGTATTATTTTTTTTTTTAAATTTATTTTTATAATTATTATAAAATTTTAAGCTATGTCTTTGAAAGTAGTATTTATTTTTATATTGATTTTCTTTCAAAAATGATTGTATTTATCAAAAAATGAAAAGAGTGTTTGAAATTATTGAAAACAAAAACGATATATGATTTATCATTTTAACAAAAAAAAAATTATATTTGATTTATGATCTTTATCATCTTAACAATTTAAAAAAAAAAAACAACAAAAATCCATAACTATTCATTTTCTAAAATTTTGATTAGATTTAAGTAGCAAAACCAAACCAGAAACAAATAATAATTAAAAACAAGACATTTTTTTGTGTTTATTCAAAATATCTGGCTCAAAGCAAAATTTAAAAAAAATTTTTTTTTTTTTTTAAATTTATTTAACATCATTTAATTTAAAATGGCGAAAATAGCTAAAATAAAAGAAAAACATAATTGTTATCAAATTGAATTAAAATCTGAATTTGAATTTTTAAAATAATTTAATTTAAATTGGACAAAATAGCAAATTTTAAAGAAAACATTCGTTTTTAAATTTAATTAAAATCCTTTACTCTAAAAGTGTAGAACTTTTAAAATTTCCTTTAAAATTATTTCAACTAAGTTGTTAAGATTTCAATTAAGTTTTAAGATTTCAATTAATGTCTTTTAAATTTCCTTTAAAATTATTTCAACTAAGTTGTTAAGATTTCAATAAATGTCTTTTAAATTTCAATCGACGTGTTTTAAATTTCAATTGGTATTTTTTAAATTTCAATTGACGTATTTCAAATTTCAATTGATGTGTTTTAAATTTCAATTAATGTTTTTCAATTTAAATGTACAATTTGTTAACTGGCAAATTTAAAATGATGTCAAATCATTTTTGTTCTCGAATGTTGTTATTTACTGTGAATATTTTAATTTATTTTAATTAAAATTGGTTTTGTTCATAATTTGTCATAGAATTTAAGTGTTAAAAGCCAAATTTTATAGCAAATGCTGCCAAGTTTTGGTCGCATAAGCGCAACCCGTTATATTCGGCAGCTTTTAAGCAAAAATTATTTTTTAAACTGGCATTAGCCTTGGAAACAGTTGCCGAGATATTCCGGTACAAATTTTACTTTGACCAACAATTCACATTAATGGTATAATAAGCGTGTTTTGGTTACACCGTTTGCTTATATATTCGCTTGTTTTGTATGAAGCACTTAGCGAGAACTTAGCGACAAGATTCATTTCCGCTAAGTTTAAAATAAAAAAATGTTGATATCTTTTACCGTTTTTAACCATTTTTCATATTTTTGAATAAACTGACTTCTCGCTAAAAACCCGGTTTCTTTGCAACTTAGCAAGCGCTAATCGCTTGCTTGAAACCAAAACACGACTAATAAAGCGTTTGAAATTCAATTAAATAACTCAAGATTGGAAAAAATTAAATGGTATCAATGGAGAAATTTTAATTGCCATGTTTCAAATATAATTTAGGTGATATCTTGAAAACTTACACTAAAATTTCTAAAGCTAAATTTGAATTTATGATATCCCGGGAGAAACTCAAAATAAAATGACATAGACAAATTCAATTCAATTTCCAATTGAAATTTGAAAAAAATCAATTGAAATTTAAAAATTCTATTTGAAATTTAAAAGAAATCAATTGAAATTTAAAAAAAAAATCATTTGGAATTTAAAAATTCTGTTTGAAATTTGAAATACATCAATTGAAATTTAAAAAACATCAATTGCAATTGAAAAGACATCAGTTGAAATTTAAAAAACATCAATTGAAATTTCAAAGGTATCAATTGAAATGTAAAATAAACGAATTGAAATTTAAAAATCTAATACTGAAGAACTTGAAATTTACACAAAAATTTCTAAAGCTAAATTTGAATTTCAACTTCCCGGGAGAAACTTAAACTAACTATAGCATATGATTATTATTTAATCAATCACTTGAAATTTTGAAAAAAGTCAATTGAAATTTAAAAATTCTCTTTGAAATTTGAAATACATCAATTGAAGTTTAAAAAACATCAATTGAAATTTAAGCAACATCAATTGATGTTTGAAATACATCAATTGAAATTTAGAAGTCATCAATTAAAATTTGAAACACTCGTACATCAAATGAAATTTAAATATCTAATAAATAAAATCGGTTAGTAGTTTTCAAAATTCAAGTGACGAATTTTAAATTTTAATTGATGTATTTTAAATTTCAACTGCAGTGTTTTAAATTTCAATTGATGTATTTTAAATTTCAACTGCAGTGTTTTAAATTTCAATTGATGTCTTTTCCATTTCAATTGATGTTTTTTAAATTTCAATTGATGTGTTTTAAATTTCAATTGATATGTTTTAAATTTCAATTGATGTCTTTCAATTTTCAATTGACGTATTTTAAATTTCAATTGATGTATTTTAAATATAAAGTGATTTTTTTTAAATTTCAAGTGATGGATGTATTTAAAATTTAAAAATAAAATTTTTAAATTTCAATTTATGTATTTCAAATTTCGGTTAATAAATAGAAGACATAAGTAAAATAAATTTTTAGCTCTTCACATTTGTGTGAAAAATCGCCAATACAACTAAATTGGCCGTTAACCCTTTGACGACCACATGCAAGTATGTTTGCCCTAGGGGTTTGGCACCTACAATTATACAGGTAGGATATATTGCAAATGTATCTATGGGTGATCTATAGAAGACGGTAGGGACAACAATAGTATAGTAGACATCAATCCTCTAACTGATCCGATTATGAGCCTTATGAGCCATCAAAGTGGGTCTAAAAGTGGGCTTACCGCTAAGGGATGCAAGGAGGCGATGGTCTGTTTCGATTTCCATGAAAAAATTTAAGGTAGAATGTCAAAGTGCTTACATGTATCGAACATACGTTTGGCAAGAGTGCGGCCTTTTAGCTAAAATGGGGGATGATTACCAAAACAAAAAAATTGTTGGTCCCATTTTTGCGGCATAGCTATTATTAGGTCATAGGTCTCGAAAATAATCAAAAAAATTAAATCACTTCGGCCGAAAGTGTATGATCGTCAATGGGTAAAAGTATGACTACGGACCAAATACTATATGACATTTCACACACTTTAGCAGCGCCATCTACCGCAAAGAAATGAAGCTATACTATGCTATGATTTTTTCGCACATTATTTTGAACACATACCAATATCGATCAAAATTTTCCGAATGATTTTCGAGTCAATAAAGGTCATACAAATATTTTTTGTTTTTATTTTATTCGTATGTACGTAGACTTGTAAGTTATGTGAGCAGGTGTAACTCCTGTGGCTCGATCCTTCAAAAAAAATATACATTTCATATTTTTAAATTTATGCCTAAAAAACTTTATTTGGAACATTTATGGATTGTATGAAACAAAAATATCAATGGAATTTCGAAAAAATTTAATTTCAATTCATGTCTTTATCAATTCGGATCAGTTAGAGAATTTACATTTATCATACTATTGTTGCCCTACCGTCTTCCAAAAATCACCCATAGATTCATTTGCTCTAAATCTTATGCTTGCAATTGTAGGAGTCAAAACCCCTAGGGCAAATATACATCTTTGACATTCGATAGACACCTTTCAAACATGTACCAGGTTTTTACTAGTTTATTGATGTTTATATAAATTTCAAATATAATTTTTCAATTTCAATACAATTGGAAATGGTGTAGAATGACCTTTACATTTAAATTCTATATTTTAGTTCCATATTTGAATTATTAATATAAATTCGATAAGAATAATTTATAAGGAAAATTAAAGGAAGTAAGATTACAGAATATAAATTTTGCAATGGATTCCAAACTTTTAAAATACAATATATTTTTAATAATTTCAAACTTGAATTATAAGTTGAATTCCGTAATGCGAATTTTCACGAATTTTAAATTTAAATTCTAAAAGAAATTTGAAACTTGAACTGCGTATTGAATTTTAAATTAGAATTCGTTTTACAAATCACAAGTCAAATATGATTCACCCGAATAATTCAACAAAATTTCTAATTAAAATTTAGAAAAATTCAATCGAAATTTAAAAATTCTATTTAAAATTTATAATACGTCAATTGAATTATGAAAATTCAATTTGAATTTGAATACATCAATTGAAATTTAAAAAAAAAAATCAATTAAAATATAAAATTCATCACTTGATATTTAAAAGACATGAATTGAAATTTAAAAAAAAATCTATTTAAAGTTAAAAGAAATCAATTGGTATTTAAAAGAAATCCATTGAAATTTAAAACACATTAATTGAAATTGAACAGACATCAATTGAAATTTCAAACACAGCAGTTGAAATTTAAAATATATCAATTGAAATTTAAATCACATCAATTGACATTCAAAATACATCAATTGACATTCAAAATACATCAATTGATATTTAAAAGACATCAATTGAAAGTT
Source organism: Phaonia tiefii (assembly GCA_963931995.1). Classification (NCBI taxonomy): domain Eukaryota; kingdom Metazoa; phylum Arthropoda; class Insecta; order Diptera; family Muscidae; genus Phaonia; species Phaonia tiefii. The sequence goes on from OZ008367.1 coordinate 37,531,506, forward strand.
AAAATACATAAATTTAAATTTAAAAATCTAGTGGATAAATTGGGTAAATAATTTCTACATTTCGATTGTCGAATTTTAAATTTTAACTAAGTCTTTTAAATTTGAATTGACGTGTTTCAAATTTTAATTGATGTGATTTAAATTTCAAATATTCAAAATTTAAATATTTAAAAGATCTCAACTGAAATTTAAAACACATCAATTGAAATTTGAAACACATCAATTGAAATTGAACAGACATCAATTGAAATTAGAAACATATCAATTGAAATTGAAAAGACATCAATTGAAATTTAAAAAGCATCAATAGAAATTGAAAAGACATCAATTGAAATTTAAAACACATCAATTAAAATTGAAAACACAGCTGTTGAAATTTAAAACACATCAATTGAAATTTAAACTACATCAATTGATATTTAAGACATTAATTGAAATTGAAGAGACACCAATTGATATTTAAAAAACATTAATTGAAATTTAAAGACATCAATTGAAATTTAAAATACATCAATTGAAATTTAAAAGACATCAATTAAAATGTAAAATACATCAATTGAAATTTAAACTACATCAATTGAATTTGAAAAGACATCAATTGATATTTAAAAAACATTAATTGAAATTTAAAAAAAACATCAATTGAAATTTAAAAAAACATCAATTGAAATTTAAACCACAGCATTTGAAATTTAAAGCACATCAATTGAAATTTAAACTACATCGATTGAATTTGAAAAGACATCAATTGATATTTAAAAAACATTAATTGAAATTTAAAAAACATCAATTGAAATTTAAAATACATAAATTTTAATTTAAAATGCATACATTTTAATTTAAAATTCTAATTTATAAATTCGCTAAATAGTTTTTACATTTCAACTGTCAAATTTTAAATTTTAACTGTTGTTTAACTGACGTGTTGTAAATATTAATTGATATGGTTTAAATTTCAAATGATGTCTTTTAAATTTCATTGATGTTTTTTTAAATTTCACTTAATATTTATTAAACTTCAATTGATGTGTTTTAAATTTCAGTTGATATCTCTCAAATATTTAAATTTTAAATATTTAAATATTTGAAATTTCCAAATGGATATTTTTTTAAATATCAATTATAATTTTCAATTTCAAAATTAAATTGATATTCTTTTAATTTCAATTGCAAATAGTGTAGTTAGGTGGAAAAGCCACCACCAGATTTGGCTGACCGTTGTATCTGACGCTAGTAATGGAAATTTAAATTGGCATAGCAACTTGTTTGGTGTTCACGTTGAAAAATTTCCTCCAGTTCTGACTGATAATGTGAACAACGCTCTAGAATCGTTTAATAAAGTGTGTCCCAATAAACATGCACGATTTAGTTTACGAATAAAACGCATATCTTTTGACCCAGTGGTGATATTTTTATTGCATTACAAGGTGGACATGTTCCGATTAAGTATGGAAGAAAAGTATGTGGCAAATGCACCCACGTCTCTAATGACATGCCCTTGCTTCGCGAAATTGGAAATTCTTGTAATCGATGCCGAATTATTGTAGCCGGGTTTTCGACGAAACTCTTGTTTGCAGCAGAAATGTTTTCGAGATACCGACCGGTACGTTGTCGAACAGGAGACATACTGTCCAGAATTGTTGAAACTGGATCAATTCTGGACAGTATGTCTCCTGTTCGTCAACGTACCTGCCGGTCTCTCGAAAACATTGTTGATCACTCCTCGAATTGACGACACATTAAGTGCAGTTCCACGACCGAAAATTCTGCGAAGTTTGAATGCAGTTTCAGCGTAACTTTGTACATTGTTGTAACAGGGTTGCACAATTGTAATGCGTCCTTCCTTTGTGTAGCGATCCATTTATAATAACACTGTGACACAAAATTAGATTTTTTTAAACTGAAAGGGTTCTGTCAACGGATTCTGGTAGAAAAGTCAAAAAAAAAAAAATATACGTGTATCGGCGTTTTGCCAGATCTGATCAGAATTTTTTTTTAGGGCGGGTCAAAGTTTAAGCCCCTCGGAACTTTCCTGCAACAAATCGGCATGCAAAATTGTGTGTTCCTTACTTCTGAGGCACAAAGTATGTTCAGAAGTTTTATAGAAAAGATTCAGATAAACATTTTTGTGGAACAAATTAACCCTCTAGCTGCCACTAATAACCATAATTTTTACTTGTTTTTTTAAAACTCGCAAACAAAAAAATGACGGGGGGCGTGGTCAAAATGTTCTACAAAAATTATCGCCATAAAATGTCACTATATGTGTCCGAACACTCCAAAACACAAATCCTAGCCCAAGCGGTAGATGAAAGATGAAATATGATAAAATTCATTATATTATGTGGACTATTTTTAATGGAAACAGCAAAATGACAAAATACATTATTATTCATAGTTTTTGTTTATTATCTAGCACTTGGGCTAAGATTTGTGTGTTTGGAGTGTTCAGACACATGTAGTGAAATTTTATGGCGATAATTTTTGTAGAACATTTTGACCACACCCCCGTCATTTTGGAGCAGTTTTTAGCGAGTTTTCAAAAAAATTTAAAAATTGTAATTTCCTTTTAAGGCTAAGAGATCATATTTTCTCCGGTTAGTGAAAAAAATGTAAATGCCGCGGGTGGGATTCGAACTCACATTCGCTGGACGATCGTTTCGATGTTTGTGAAGCATCATCTTCAGCAGCGTCTAGATGATGCTTCACCCATTATTTTTTTTTGGTGTCGCACAGTGTAATTGGAACAATCGTAGGCGGCAGCTATCAAATTTCATAGAAAAATAATATCAAAAATCGTGCACTTTTATTGGGATACCCTTTACTCCCTTTAAATTGTTTAAATTTGTTTTTAAAAGACTGTCCTCTTTGAAATAGCATTAACCCTGAAAGGATTTTTGCCATAAGGTTCGTGGTGAATTGAGTATTAAATTTTTATTAAAAATAAAACAGATGTAAATATTTTCTTCGGCATTGAATGAGTTGCTTATTATTTGTTATAAATCAAAACTACAAATTAAACTAATAAAACAAATTAATGTGTTTTATAGTAATTTAAATATAACATTGTTGTGTTTTTAATTTATATTAATTGAAATTATTATTATAAAATTATTTTTTCAAAATCTTAATATAAATCAAATTTAAATGTTTTTTCTTTTAAATTTATGTATATTTTATATATTTCGTTTGATATTAAAATAATGTGTGTGGTATTTTCAAATAAAGTTGTGTTGTATGATTATTTTGTTATCGTTTAAATATCGCAGATTTCATATATATTTAAAATCGTTACCTAAACTTGTAATCGTTTGACTTCTATGTTTATAATATATTTTCCCATACATACAAGATGATGTCCCTCTTCAACATTGTATTGTTTAAAATATATATAATTAATTTTTGATTTATTTATATTTTTTTTTACTTTATTTTATTTGACTTTAATTATAACTATATTTTGTGAATTTAAGGGGGGGGGGGGGGGGGTAAAACTCATTTTTGATGTCTGCTGCTTTGTAACTTAAATTGTGTTGAAATTGTATTTATTTTTTTTTTTAGATTTTTTTATAATGAATTTGTTATGCAAGGTTTTTTTTAAAGTTTTTTCTTTAAATGTTTATAATAAATTAGCGTTTATTTTTGTTTTCATAGTTTTGGTGTGTTAAAGGCAATATTTCTTGTCGTTTCTTTTTCGAAGTATTTTATATATTTTTTTTTTGCATTTTGTTTTTAAAAGTTTAAGTTTGAATTTAAAATTTAAAAAATATTTTGTTTTTCTCTTTCGGAATTATATTTTGTATACTAGTTTCAAATTTAGTAGCTAAAGTTTTGTCATTAAACTTTGTGTTTTTTTTTTGGTTAAAAAGTGTGCAAATTTTTGAAATATTATAATTTTTTTTTTGAATTTTTTTTATTTTTTTTTGTAAAAGTTTTTACGTTTTTGAAATTATTTAAGATTTTGTTGTTGTTTATTTCTGTTAAAGCATATTCCGTTGTTGTTTGTCAGTTATGTTTATATGTTTTTAAATAATTTTTAGTGTAAATTACCTTTTATTTTGCTTTGGTTAAAAACCCTAAGGGTTTCTTTCTTCATGATCTAGTTTATCGTATTTAGTTGGGTTTTAGCTGGAATTTTGTATTCAAAGTTTCTACATCCTCGTTTCGTGTGTCTATTTCTCGGGTTCTATAATTTCCACGGTAACACTTTCAGCCACTGGATTGGCGATAATATTTGGTTGTTGTGGTGTCGGCGGCTGTTGATGCTGATGAGCACCTGGAGCATTTAAATGGTGCTGGTGCTGTGGATGATGCTCATGTTGATGCTGCTGCTGCTGCTGCTGGTGATGATGATGGGGCTGATGTTGCTGCGGCTGCGCCTCGTGATGTGGATGATAAGTGGAACTCTTCCTCTCATGATGTGTATTATTTACGGCCGGTGATACGGAATTACTACGCGTCGATCTTAATGATGTGGCCGAGGCATTGCTGCCATGTGAATTGGAATGTGAACCTGTAATTAGGGGGATGGAAGGTTTTTTTTGTTTTTGGAATTGTCATTGGGTGTTATGATAGGTTGGTTGATTGAGATTACGAAGATGTTATAAGGCGAAAGAAACAAAGTTGTATCATTAGTTATTATTGTTGTTGCTGTTAATATGTTAATAATAATTGCCAACTAGTAATATTTACAAAAACACATACACACACATACATAAACATACACATTATTATACTAGGGTGTTCATTTATATTTATTGTCTTTTACACAACAGTTCCATGCGAATGAGTGTTAGATTTTACTTGCTAACTCAAAAACAGGACTTCAAATATTCGCTATGTGTACTTTAAAATATCAAAAATTTACTTATTAAACTTAAAAAAACCCTACAGTCGTTAAAATGGTTAAACTCTGTTTAATTGATTGTGTACCTTAAAGTGCGCTGTTTTCATAAAAGATACGCCAGAAAATCACACATCCTTGTATAGGTATAAAGAAAATCTTTAAAACCTATTATAAACAGTTTCACCATAACTCTTACGGTTTTCGAGATATTTGATGTATGAAAAAGTCTTGCAAGTTGCCATATTTTCAAAGGCGCTTAACATTGAAACATAAACGCGCGCCAATAGGTGGCAACAACAACAAAACGTTATACATTTTACTAAAGGTCTAGGGGATGTCTATAAAAATGATTATGCACACTTTTCCTGTATCTCTAATGGTTTTCGAGATAGTCATTTGATTACAAAGGGCCTTAAAATTATGATGGTTAACTTTGAGACTAATGTAGGTCTAGAATGGTAGCAACAATTTTAACACATTATATATTTGCCTAAAGGTATACGGAAAATCTATAAAAACGATTATGCGTATTGTCCCTGTATCTCTAATGGTTTTCGAGATATTCATTCTATTACAAAAGTCCTTAAAAGTTTTGATATTTTCTCAGAAAATTATGATGGTTAATGTTAGGACTAATGTACGTCTAGAATGGTAGCAGTAACTTCAACAGATTATATATTTTCCTAAGGGTCTAGGGAAAATCTACAAAAACGATTGTGTATATTTTTCCGGTATCTCTAATGGTTTTCGAGATATTCATTCTATTATAAAACTCCTTAAAAGTAGTGATATTTTGTCAGGAAATGATGATGGTTAACCTTGGGACTGGTGTACGCCTAGAAAGGAATCTGCAACTTCACCACATTTTACATATTACCAAAGGTCTAAGGAAAATCTATAGAAACGATTATGTATACTTTTCCTGTATCTCTAATGGTTTTCGAGATATTCGTTATATTACAAAAGTCCTTAAAAGTTGTGATATTTTGTCAGAAAATGATGATGGTTAACCTTAAAACTAATGTACGCCTAAGAATAAAGCTAAAATACTACCACATTATATGAGTGTCTAAAGACCTAGGGAAAATCTATAAAAACGATTATGTATATTTTTCCAGTATCTCTAATGGTTTTCGAGATATTAATTTTATTACAAAACTCCTTAAAAGTTGTGATATTTTCTCAGAAACTTATGATGGTTAACTTTGAGAGTTGTGTACGGCTAGAAAGGAATCTGCAACTTCTTCACATTTTACAGATTACCAAAGATCTAAGGAAAATGTATAGAAACGATTATGTATACTTTTCATGTATCTCTAATGGTTTTCGAGATATTCATTCGATGACAAAGGGGCTTAAAAGTGGTGATATTTTGTCAGAAAATGATGATGGTTAACTTTAAGCCTAATGTACGTCTAGAATGGTAGCATCAACTTCAACACATTATATATTTTCCTAGAGGTCTAGGGGAAATCTTTAAAAACGAGAATGTACAGTTTTCCTGTATCTCTAATGGTTTTCGAGATATTCATTCGATTACAAAAGTTCTTAAAAGTTGTTATATTTTGTCAGAAAATGATGATGGTTAACATTACCACATTATACATGTTTCTAAAATCTATAAAAACGATTATGTATATTTTTAGTGTATCTCTTAAAGTTTTCGATATATTCGTTGTATTACAGTCTTTAAAGTTGCCATATTTATCACAAAGACTGTGCAATTTGCACATGACAGCATCACGTTTCGATGTAGCTATGTATGGGAGCTACATCAAAACATGTACCAATACAATCCTCTTCTATAATAGCAATCCTCAAGTAAAGCTTGAATATCAAAATTTCTTTGAAATCGGTTGATATTTGCAACCTGTAGTTTGCTCACAAGAATGCTGGAAAATTTTCAGAATTAATTTTTAAATTCACGATTTTAGAACACATTCTTTAGGATTATGATTAACAAATTTTGAAATAAATATAAGCAACACCCTAACAAACATATTGTATAAACAAATCACTAGAGTGTTAATGTACATTATTACACTTGTTTGCAAAAAATCACTACATTCACTGTGTGCTTCCATTTTTCTCCTACGAACTTTTAAATGGTGCCAGGGATCAACTTTCATTTCAGGGAAATAAATAATATACGAAAATATCAGTCGAATTTGACCCACCCTGTATTAATAAGGGTACAGTACCATCCAAAATAAACCGTGTTCAGTGAAATATAACTCGTTTACATTAAACGAACACAAAAGTTTGTCTTTAATATTGTTCGATTCTCGTAAAAGGTTTTTGATTTTAAATTTTAAATCATAGTTGTTTTCTACAAAAAAAATGGTTTCCCGCTACATCCCATGTAGAGATTAAGGAGAGCTTTTTTCCACAATTAGTGCAAAAATGTAAACAGTCGGAACTAGGATTTGAACTCATGTTAGAACGAAGTTCTATATCGCACGTTTTGGGACAACTAAACGAGTTTTTTTAACACTATTAGGCTATTAGCTATATTGGGTGCTTCTGCTTTGGTTTGTGTCTAGACTAACACATGTTGGGAAATTTCTTGTTTAATGGCAAGTTTTCTAGGTGGAGCCTGTGACCAATATTTAGTATATATTGTAGTTTCAACCCAATAAAAAGTAAATTTAAAAAAGCCAAAGTGCAAGAAATTTTAAAAAAGAAAATTTTCTTAAATAAGTGTCATTTCTTAAAAAAAGTAAATTTCTCACTAAAATTACCTATTCATATTCTTAAACAAAGTACCTTTTCTTAAAAATAAATACCTTACCTTAAAGAAGTACTGTTGCTTAAAAAAAGTTATTTTCCTTACAAAAAGTAAATTTTCTTAAAAACAGTATTTTTTTTCTTTAAAATAAGTACTTTTTCTTAAAAAAGTAAATTTTCTTACAACAAATTACCTTTTCTTAAAAAAAATACCTTATTTTAAAGAAGTACCTTTACTTAAAAAAGGTAAATTTTCACAAAAAGTAAATTTTCCTAAAAAAAAGGATTTTTTCTTTAAAATAAGTACTTTTTCTTAAAAAAAAGTAAATTGTCTTAGAACAAATTACGTTTTCTTAAAAAAAATACGTTATCTTAAAGAAGTATATTTGCTTAAAAAAAGTAAATTTTCTTACAAAAAGTACATTTTCTTAAAAATATATTTTTATAATATTACTATTTTTAAAAAAATCATTTTCTTCAAAAAAAAACCTTCTTTTCATAAATACTTTTTCTTTGAATTTGAATTTGTATGACCGATTTTTTTTAGTTTTTGGTTAATGTATGAAAAATTCATACCACAAACTTAAAAATCATGAAAATTTTTCTAATTGAAAAATGGTAGCTCTACCACGGAAAAATACAACTCTGTGATATAGATTAAAACTCACCTCAAAGCACTGCAACAATGCGAGAACGCATGAGGAAAAGAAGAACATGGTGGAAAAGATCTGTGTGTGCTTGTTGTTGGAACTATAGGCCTTTCAGTGATGTTGATACTCAGGGATCTTCGATCGATACTAAATCGCACATGTTAATTGCAGAATTGAGTTTGTATACATACGGTTGATGATCAACCGATGGTGTCAATTCACGCACAGTAGTTAGGCATCTGATGATGAACTTGTCACGGAGTTCGAAACTAGTCATGCCAGAGAGTGTGTGTTGAAATGAATTGTCTATTATTTCCAACAAAAAATAACCATTTTTCAATTAGAAAAATGTTCATGACTTGTAAGCTTGTAGTATGAATTTTTCTTACACAAACTCCTTTTGTTAAAAGTAAATTTTCTTAAAAATAAAATAATACCTTTTCTTTTCTTGAGATAAGTGGCCTTTCTGAAAATATGTACATTTTCTTAAAAAAATTACCTTTTCCTAAAAGAAGTACCACTTCTTTAAAAAGTACCAGTTCTTAAAAAAAGTGATTTTTTGTAAAAAAAAATTCATACTCTTATGGCTTTATCTTACAGGAAGTACCTCTTCTTAAAAATAGTACATTTTCTTAGAAAAAACTTTAGCTTTTAATAAAAGAAGTACCTCTCATTATAGAAAGGACCTTTTCGGGAAAATATAATACATATTCTTACAAAAAGGACCTAAAAATATACTTTTTTTTCAAAAAAATACATTCAATAAATACAAATTTTTTTTTTCAATAAGTTTATCATTTTACAAAAACTATCTTTTCTTAAAGATCCATTTAAATTATCGAATTTTTCAAGGGGCACCTTAGGCGTGTTGGAACTAACTAGTACATAATATATAGCGAAAGGAACTTCGTTCCAACCGGGTGTCCCCCGACACCTCCTGGGATTTTTTTTTACAATTAGTGAAAAAGTGTCAACAGTCGGAACTAGGATTTGAACTCACGTTGGTGGTCGATCGTTTCGAAGTTTTTGACTCTTCTCATCAGCGACTTAGTGTACTAGGCCAATGACCGTCGTGTTCACATTGTCACTAATTGCAGTTATTCGTTGGGTTTCTCTCCCCTTTATCTCTCTCTTGTGAATGGATTTTTTCATAACAAATACGTTTTTTTCTTTACTTACAATGACTTAAGCAGGGGGATTTTATGGCACAGCTGATCGAAAAGGTACTAGGCCGATGGTGTACAATGAGAGAGTAAAGAAGACAGGAACTAATTTTAAATAGTGTTTATTGATACTAATGTCAGCTAAATTATGTTTTATGTTGTTTTCATTAAACGAAAATAAGCATTCCCTTTGATTTCTGTGCGTTTTATGTCCAACAAAAGTGTAAAATTGGTAAAATACAGCAGGAAATAAAACTCGATGAATTGGCCTACTACCTCGTCGTCATGAAGAGGCATCGAAGAGAGTAATGGAAACTCTTACTCTATGACTTAAGCTGCAATTTGAAAGTATTCTGTTTATAGACCATAATCTTTTTTTATGGTCATCATACCAGACTGCTTGGGAAAGACACACAGTGTTTAAAATTCTTGCAAACTAGTGTAAGATAATTAATTTTTTTTATCCTCAATAAGAGCAAAAAAAAAAAAAAATTTCATTGTTTTGTATTTAATTACTAATTATATATGTATGTTTATGTATATGTACATATATATGTGTGTGTTGTTCTATATACTATACTATATACTGATTAAGAAAACAAACAACAACAAATGCATATTCATAAACAATCAAAAATGTAATTACTAATTTATGTAAACTGGTGCAACTAGTAAGTGAGTTTGTATAAAATGCTATAAAAGGGTTTTAGTTAGTGGCTACAATTAAATTAATTAAACACACACAATTTGCAACTAATTTTTTAAATAATATTGTATTGTTAAAAATTGTATAAAGAAATTTCCTTTTTAATTTATCTGAAAATTTTGTATCTCAGTCGACAGCAGTCAGTCTGAACAAACGAAAAGATATTTTTTTTTTGTTTCAAAAACTGGCTGTGAATGAAAAAAAAAACAAACGAAAAAAGAGACAATACACAGTTGTGTTAAATTGTCTCACAAGAAATCTTTGAATTTCAAGAAATACTACATTTTTGTTTAACAAACAAAAAAAAAAATAAAAAGAAAATCAAAATGGAAAAACAATACCTACTTATACACTGAAAGAAAAACGCTTTGTCGCATGGATGAAACATTTTCGTTAATGTTTTTACATTGTTATAGTGAAAAGTGCCGTATATCCGATAATTTGGTAGTCGCTGCAACGAAAAATTTCATACTTGACTTCTTTGACAATTTTTCATTTCGTTGCTGCAACAACTTATACTCCGGTTCACTTATTTAAAGGTACTAAAAATTCCATATTCAGCAGCCTGTATCTTTTGCAATTTGTAACCGATTTCAGAATTTTAAAAAGGAAATGGAAGCTTGACATCTTGAGATATAAAAATTATGACAATAGTAGTTTCTTAACTAAGAACTTTTTTTGAGCAATTTATAAAAAATATAAAAAAGTCGAAAATGTGCTATTTTTTTTAGGTTCACTTGAATAAAGGCACTTTATTATTTTTAAAGTAAGCGACGATTTTTTGTAGGGAGCATTTGTTTATTACAATTTATTACACCTTAATCCTTTTACGAGTCAAAATGACAAACAAAAAAAATTACAAAGTTGTAATTTCCTTTAAGGCTAAGACATCATACTTTCTCCGGTTAGTGAAAAAAATGTAAATGCCGCGGGTGGGATTCGAACTCACATTCGCTGGGTGATCGTGTCGATGTTTGTGAAGCATCTTCTTCTGCAGCGTCTAGCCCGTTAAGCCACTGCGGTGTGTATTTACACAAGTCACTAACCGAAGATATTTACTTTATTATGCAGAGTGATTGTCACTACTTACATATTGCTTTCCTACTTACACGCACTGATGCCAAAGTGTTTTGAAAGTTATAACGGGTTTTTCAATAAGAGCGCTACAAAAGTTTTTTTTCAAATAAAACAAAACCGGTTTTAGATACCAATGAAATTCTTTGTTCCTGTGAAAGTACGTTCGATGCCATTATGTATGGAACTCGATTTCTTTTGCATGGCCACCACGGACACGCTTGCAGAAGTCCAGACGCTTAACCCAATTTTCGACGGTTTTCAAGCATAAATCGGCCGATACTGCTGCAATTTCACTTTCGATATTCGTACGAAGTTCATCAATCGTCGCTGGCTTGTAGGCATAGACCATAGACTTGACGTAGCCCCACAGGAAATAATCTAACGGCGTCAAATCGCACGACCGAGGCGGCCAATCGACTGGGCCATTTCGTGAGATAAAACGTTCAATAAACTTGGTTTCCAATAAATTGATTGTGGCATTCGCTGTGTGGCTTGTGGCGCCGTCCTGTTGGAACCACATGTCCTCCAAGTCCATATTATCCAATTGGGGAAAATAATATTCGGTTATCATTGAACGGTAGCGATTCGCATTCACAGTAATGTGAAGGTCTTGATCATCACGGAAGAAGTACGGCCCAATGACGCCGCCGGCCCATAAACCGCACCAAACCGTAATTTTTTCTGGATGCAATGATGACTCATGCATTACGTGTGGATTGCTGTCTGACCAATAATGCATATTTTGCTTATTGACGAAGCCATTCAACCAGAAATGAGCCTCATCGCTGAAGATGATTTTCCGATGAAAATCAGAATCATTTTCAAGTTGTTGTTCAGCCCAATTCACGAACATACGACGCTTTTGGTGGTCCAGCGGCTTCAGTTCTTGCGTCAATTTGATCTTGTACGGATGTAGGCCAAGATCTTTTCGCAAAATTCGCCACAACGACGTCACAGAGATGCCCAACGCTTGAGAACGACGTGTGAGAGACACATTTGGGCTTTCTTGAACTGAAGCCTCAGCGCCAGCAATATTCTCGACACTACGGGCACTTCTTTGTCTCACTGGCACGGGAACATTTTGTACTGTGCCTGTGGATTAAAATATTTCCACTAGACGCTCAATTGTTGATCTGGTAGGAGGATTATGATGACCATAAATTGGACGTAGCGCTCTTAAAGTTGAGGCCACTGACTCCAAATTTCGGTAGTAAATGTTAATAATTTCGACTCGTTGTTGGCTCGTATGAGCTCAAGCTGGAGTGGAAGCGAGCAAGTCATCAGTAATAAAAAAGCCGCCACTTAATGCTCCTCGTAAGGAAAAGCGGATTCAATTCGCAAGAGACTACATGGTATGAGATGTGCAGCCAAGAGGTCATGTAAATGACTGGAGGACCGTTGTATTTACGGATGAGAAGAAGTTTAATTTGGATGGGCCTGATGGCTGCTACTATTATTTCCATGATCTGTGCAAAGAAAAGCGTTTTTTGAACCGACATCACAGCCGAGAGGGCGGCGTTATGGTGTGGGGTGCTACTACGTACTATGGCACCATCGATCTTGAATTTCAAAGTGCAAAAATGACTGATGCAAGCTATAAAACGTTGTTGGAATCGGCTTTTCCGAAGTTCAGTGAACTACTTGGTCCCATATCTTGGATATTGCAATATGATAATGCTCCTATACACAACGCCAGAGTAGTAAAGGAGTTCATTGCAAGCCAAAATGTTAATATACACTTGACTGGCCACCCTTTTCGCCAGATCTGAACATTATCGAAAATGTCTGGGGTTGTTATCTCGTAAGCTCTATGAAGGAGGTAGACAATTTTATGACAAGCAGTCATTAATTAAGGCCGTTAAGGATGCTTGGAATCAAATTTCGTTGGATAACATAAATTCTCTTAATCTCTCAATGAAAACCCGTATATTTGAAGTTATTAAAAACAAAGGGGGTTGTACCCATTACTAATAACGGGTTTTTCAACACAGACGCTACAAAAGTAAATCGATAGGGACAGCAAACGACGCCATATTTTTACCCGCTCTTTTGACATTTCTCTTCAGTAAGGTTTGCCATTTCATCATGGAAAGATATACGAGCCATCAACGAGGCGAAATTATTAAAATTTACTACCGAAATTTGGAGTCAGTGGCCTCAACTTTAAGAGCGCTACGTCCAATTTATGGTCGTCATAATCGTCCTACCAGATCAACAATTGAGCGTCTAGTGGAAAAATTTGAATCCACAGGCACAGTACAAAATGTTCCCGTGCCAGTGAGACAAAGAAGTGCCCGTAGTGTCGAGAATATTGCTGCCGCTGAGGCTTCAGTTCAACAAAGCCCGAATGTGTCCCCCACACGTCGTTCTCAAGCGTTGGGCATCTCTGTGACGTCGTTGTGGCGAATTTTGCGAAAAGATCTTGGCCTACATCCTTACAAGATGAAATTGACGCAAGAACTGAAGCCGCTTGACCCCCATAAACGTCGTATGTTCGTGAATTGGGCTGAGCAACAACTTGAAAATGATTCGGATTTTCATCGGAAAATCATCTTCAGCGATGAGGCTCATTTCTGGCTGAATGGCTTTGTCAATAAGCAAAATATGCGTTATTGTTCAGACAGCAATCCACACGTAATCCATGAGTCATCAGTGCATCCCGAAAAAATTACCGTTTGGTGCGGTTTATGGGCCGGCGGCGTCATTGGGCTGTACTTCTTCCGTGATGATCAAGACCTTCACATTACTGTGAATGCGAATCGCTACCGTTCAATGATAACCGAATAGTTTTGGCCCCAATTGGATAATATGGACTTGGAGGACATGTGGTTCCAACAGGACGGCGCCACAAGCCACACAGCGAATGCCACAATCAATTTATTGGAAACCAAGTTTGGTGAACGTGTTATCTCACGAAATGGCCAAGTCGATTGACCGCCTCGGTCGTGCGATTTGACGCCGTTAGATTATTTCATGTGGGGCTACGTCAAGTCTATGGTCTATGCCAACAAGCCAGCGACGATTGATGAACTTCGTACGAATATCGAACGTGAAATTGCAGCAGTATCGGCCGATTTATGCTTGAAAACCGTTGAAAATTGGGTTCAGCGTCTGGACTTCTGCAAGCGTGCCCGTGGTGGCCCTGCAAAAGAAATCGAGTTCCATACATAATGACATCGAAAGTACTTTCACAGGAATAAAGAATTTCATTGGTATCTACAACCGGATTTGTTTTATTTAAAAAAAACTTTTGTAGCGCTCTTATTGAAAAACCCGATAGTTAAGAGACCACTATTGTCATAATTTTTTTATATCTCAAGATATCTAGCTTCCATTTCCATTTTAAAATTCTGCAATCGGTTAGAAATTGCAAAAGATACAGGCTCCGCAATATGGAATTTTTAGTGCCTTTAAATAAGTGAACCGGAGTGTATTTAGTTTCGTCGATATCGCCTGTTCGAGAAGTCAAAAAATGTCAAAAGTCATTTTTTTCCGACCGGTGGCATTTGGTACTTCAACAAAAACTTTTAAGTAGGTGGGGATGATATTTATTTAGTCGGCTTTTTTATTGGTATTTTTTATTTATTGGTATATTTTTTAAAAATTATATGTATATAGAAACTTGGTCTAAATATAAGAGGTTTACAACCCGCCAACATAGTCAATAAAGGGAGGGGGTAAGTAATGCAATTATTTTTTGAAATCTAATAAAATTTTCTATTTATTTATTTAAATAAAAAAAAAATTCCTTAACACTGCATCATTGCGTTTTATATCGCCTATACTCCGTCATAGAAAAAAATTTACGGCGTTACGGCCCCTAAGTGTATATATTTCAGGTAGAAGGATTATAATAGAAGGATTCCATTATTTTCAAGATGTTGTCATCCGAATTTATCAAATTCAAATGTATTTAGATTTTGTACTATTTTGTTCAGTTTTACGATATTACAATTATTAAACGAAAATTCTGAACTTTTGAACTTTTACCCCGTATAACTGAACAACTGACTGAACAAAAAATATCTATGAACAGCTCTCAGATATCCAAAATTAAGTGTTGGCAACGCTCTCCCCAATTGAAGTAAAAAGGAAGGTGTATAACAGAGACCCCTTGAATTTTGAGTTGACGTAATTAATACGTTGGATTGAATACAGTTTTTACCATTGCCAATAATCATCAGTTTGAGGACAAAATTTCATAAATGTGTGCAAAACAGTACATTTTATTAATGTACCGTTTCATCAACTCAGTGAATAAAATACGTTAAATTTGCGACATGTTTGCATTAAACTGATATCTCATTTACACTAAAAGACTGGAAGAATCTGAAGAACAATTGATGTAAGGTTTTACATTTATCCCATGAAATATGTCGTAGAATGGAAATTGATAAAATTTGGCTCCACGAAATACCCCCAAGGAAATAATCCCCAAACGAGAAATGAAATAATCTCCAATGTTTTTTCACACACTTTTGGGTGTTATTTCATATAAGAAAACAACCAAATTTTATGGGAAGTATTTCCTTTTTTTTTTGTTTGAAGTTATTTCGTTTTCCAACCGGGGTTTCCAAATGTTTCCAAAAACAACCAAATTTTTTGAGAAGTATTTCCTTTATTTGTTTGAGGTTATTTCGTTTTCCAATCGGGGTTTTGTTTCCATTTTGCCTTGGAGTTAATTTCATTTTTGTTTGGCTTTTATTTCATTTTTTGTTTTTGGATGTTATTTTTATTTTTTTGGGTTTATTTCATTGGGTGCTATTTCCTGGGCGTTATTTCCTTGGGGGTTATTTCGTGGAGCCTAAAATTGTACATCAGGAAAATGCACAAATTTATAATTTTAATATACGCGTTGCTTTCAGTGTAGTATATTGTAGATTTGCTAGACCTAACCCACGTTATAATTACGAACATTAAGCCCGGTATTCAGTTTTTTCATTTCATTGCCACGAGAAATACGTGTATACAAAATAACGAAAATTTCATGAACCGAAAAATTCGCTTACTTTTCATTTGCTTGGTCGTTGCTCAGTTCGTTGCTTAAATTTCGTAGGCAAAATCAAGTACAGGGTTGTTACGCTAAACTTATTTCTTACGAAAACAATTGTTTAATAACCCCGTGTGTAATTTTTTGTCATGGAAATATAACCACATGCGGACACCTCTACGTGATAAAAGACAAAAAAAAAAGGTCCGTGTCTCCCAGTTTTGCCCAAAGTAATGGACTTTTTTTTTATGGGCCCCCAAAGATTTGGGACCTCGCTGCCATTTTTGCAAAATAGTAATCATTTTGTCAGGCTCATATCTTGCAAACCGTTCGAAATTTTGATTTACTCTCTGAGGGAAAGTTGTAGCTGTAGCATAGTTGTAGCATAAAGAACAAAAATTGTGAACATATAAAATCAAAAAAACTTCATCCTCAAGGTAAAAATTGCAAAAAACTTTAAAAATTCATTTACATTTTACATTTTTTGTGAAAAATTTGTTTTTAATTTAAAAAAATTTCCCGAAAATTTTTTAATTTCACTGTGTTTAAATTTTTAAGTCATGGGGCCTCGGTATCATTCTTGCAAAAAAGTGATCATTTTGTCAGGCTCATATCTTGCAAATAGTTCGGAATTTTGATTTACTCTCATTCATTCCTAGGAACTTCATTTGTGCTAGAAAGATGTTTATTGAGATCTTAAGTACATTACTGTAGTTGATTGTTTCCTCGAATTTTGAACGGTTCGCTACCTATGGACCTAAACAGGGGGAACTTTCAAACTTCAAAGTTAAAAAAAATCGATTTTTTTTAAAGTTTGTGGCGACTTTGACCTTGAAGATGTAGTTGATTCTTTCCTCGAATTTTAAACGGTTCGCTACCTATGGACCTAAACAGGGGAAAAAAGGTAAAAAATTTTTTTTTTAAGTTTTGTGCAATTTTGATCTTGAAGACGAAGTTAGTTTGATTTTATATTTTCGAAATTTTTATTCCCTATGACAAGAGCTACAACTTTGCCTCAGGGAGTAAATCAAAATTCCCAACGAATTGCAAGATATGAGCCTGACAAAATTAAATTTTTTTTTGCAAAAATTACACCGAGGCCCCAAATCTTTGGGGCCCATAAAAAAAAGTCCATGACTTTGGCCCAAACTTGGAGACACGGGTCTTTTTTTTTGGTCTCTTATCACGTAGTGGTGTCCGTATATGGTTATATTTTTTCGTGCTTCACTGTGTAATTGTTTGGGATCGGAAGTTTGACATTTGGATTAGTTTAGTAAAGCAAAGATGAATTATTAACGAAATATTTGCAAGTAAAATCAGAGATGTCTGGTAACGCTCTGTAACAAAATTTTCCGTTTAGATATAAATGCCAAAATTTCGTAAAACATGAATACGGGGTTTACCTTATAAGTTTTCAGGGCAGTTCATAGATTCATAGTGACACCGGGGGTGTCTAAACTTTTCACTTTGTACATGTAGAACCGTTTGTAATGGTTCGATACTAAGTTCAAGGTCTTCTTATATATTGAAGTTATCTCAGTTTTACGACCGTTAAGTGGCATGACCGTCGGTGGTGCAATAGTTAGTGTGCGCGGCTCTTGTACATGAGATCCTGGGTTCGAACTCTGCTCTGACCACCTTCAAAAACAAAATAAATTTATTTCGGCGGCGGTCACCTCGCATAGTGACGGCGACACTATCGAGTATATAACCATGAAAAAGCTTCTCAAAATACCGTTCGGAATCGGTGTAAAACTGTAGGTCCCAATCAGCGAGTGAAAACTGGAAAGCGCACAGCTCAGTGATTGTGAGAAGTTCTCCCCGGTCCCTTCATGGGATGTAATGGGAAACCATTTATTTATTTATTTAAGTGGCATGAACACCTCCATTATATTTTACTCGAGTATGTCTTATTACCACGTTACTTTGAATAAAAACATAAGCCCTTTTGGTGGAGGAAGCTGTTAACTCACTTTTTCCAATAACAATATTTACCTTCCTTTAATGTTTCCATTGTATCTGATTTAAAAAAAATAATTTAAATATCAGATGTTGACTTTTGTTTGTCTAAAACAAAATCAGATACCATGGAAACATTAAAAGAAGGAAAATATTGTTTTTGAAAAAAAGTGAGTTAACACATTCATCCACCAGGGGCTGCAACTATTCGATTAATATAAAGTCAAGTGTTACATTTTTTGAAATATTTAAGAGTTATAATACAATTTTTTGAATACTTAAACCAAACAAAAAACTCAAAATTTTCAAAATTCCTCTCGAATATTAAAGTAGTAGTTAACTGTATAATATAAAAAATTCAAAAACCAAATTCAATATTTACAAAAATTCAATTTTTACATTACATTACTCTACTAAATATACAAGAGTGTAATAAAAAGCATAAGTTCGAAAGCAGTTGTTATCTAATATTTGTACGAGTCTCAGCGAGTCCAAGAGTTACGTGTTAGTGTTTTACGTGGTTATGTGGAAGAAGGAGAAGTAGGTTATGAAAGTATCTGTTTGGGTGATGATACCGTTGGGTAGTGTCTACTGTCTCGACACGTAAAACGCCAAAGTTGGCAATATCAGTGTCACAAAATGAAATATAAATCAAATATAATAGTTAGGTTGATACTTTTCTTTTTGTAATTTGGTACTTCAGACTCAGTATTTGATTTGATGATTTTGATTACATAGTCATTATGTTAAGCACATATATTAAGGTAAACTATCTTAGTAAAATGTTACATTGGCTTAAGTCGCAACTTAAACACACACTAAAACGTAGTAGATACGACGATAAATCTTACGCTTTCTTATGGCCAGTTTTTCGGACAGTGGTGATCTTCGTTTCTTAGTTAAATTCTGGTTAAATATCGAATTGTGTTTTTATGTCATTGTTTAACTATGATTTAAACCACAATGTTGGTTGGTTAACTTTTAGTCAGAACCATATGATTTTGACAATCAAATTACTGACTGTAAAAATGAGAAATGTTAGATTGTATAAAATATATGCTTCTGTTTTGCGTATTTGTACACATACGTGGAGTCTAGATCGTTGACTGATTAGCTTTTACACATTTCTGTTAAAATAACTTAAATTTTATGCATCTATTTCTTATTTTACCTAATTCCATTTTGTTTGTTCCTCTTTGTTGTTTTGGTATTTATCCCAAGCCAGTTGTTTTTTCCAAGAAGAATACAAGGGTTGCCATAATCGTTAACAATATGGCGACTTACATTAACTCCCCACTGAAAAACAAAATGCAAAGTTAACCTCAAATTAACTTTCAATTACGATTAAGTAAACTCATAGTTAACTACCCACTTAAAAACTGGCCATTGATTTACTTCAAGCTAAATATCCTTAAACAAAAGTGAATAATTAGGTATGTATTTGGTAAGAAATTTAGCAAAACATTTAAAATATAACCGAAATTGTCTATATAGCTATTTCAGATTTTTTCCTGATCCTGATCAGCAAACGTTTTTAGTATCCCTTTTGGTAAATTCATCGATACCATATAAAGGGTAACCGGATACTATTTTTAATTGTTATATTTCAGAAGCTGTTAAAGTTACCAATGACATGCAGCTGTCAAAATAGTCAGTAAGGTTTGCCATTTCAGCATGTATCGTTTCACGCCTACCGAACGTGTGGAAATTATTAAAAAAATATTTTCGAAATTCCGGCTTAAGCCCGGTATTCAGTTTTTATTAAATTTTTGTTGCCACAAGAAGTACGTGTACAAAAAATAACGAAACTTTCATGAACTGAAAATTTGCCTCACTTTTCATTTGCTTGGTTCTCAGCTCTTTACGAAAAATACGAATTCAAAAACAATTACAGGGTTGTTACGCCAAAGTTATTTCGTAAACAACCAGAAGATGCGCGCAATTTAGTAACCCTGGTAAAAGAGAACCCAAAAGTGTCAGCAATTCACTCAAACGCATTTCTCCCTCTCATATCTTGATTATTTCATACTTTTTGCATTGTTTTTTTAATTTTACTCAAAGAAAACGTAATTTTAAATTTACTATGTACAAGTAGACAGTAAAAATTTCTCTTCACTCAAATGCCAATAAACAAAACAACTTAAACCCTAGCCATTCTCTGCTCTCTCTCATACTCTCTTCATTGAATATTACAATACACGAGCAGCTTTTTGATTGTGTTATTGTATATAACTATACAAATATCAACCATGTTGAAGTAAAATTACATAAACTATGCAAAAAGTATGAAATAATCAAGATATGACGCGTGAGGGAAATGCTTTTGAGTGAATTCCTAGCAAATTTTGGTTCTCTTTTACCAGGGTTGCCAAATTGCGAACATCTTCTGGTCGTCTAATTCTTGATCGTCTTTGGTGGTTACTCTTTGCAACATTTTTCGTATAGATATATTTATACATAGATTTGTCAACGGAGTTGCTCCTCGGTTTATTGACTGAAGGGAAGCGAACATGTGGAAGTTGTAAGTTTTAGCGTCAAGAGAAGAATTCTGTCGCTGAGATTTGATAAAATCAGCTGAAATTGTTACTGTGAATGTACAAAATATGAAATTTAAAAAAATACAAATTGAAATTAAAAAAATATAAATATAAAAGACATACAAATTGAAATTAAAAATATAAATATAAATTAAAAATAAATTAAATCTTAAATGACATTAATTGAAATTAAAAAATTATCAATTGAGATTTAAAAACAACATTTTCAATGAATTTGTATTTTTTTAAATAAAAATAGATACGTTTTTACTCTCAATTGCACCAATTGAAATTCAATTTCTAATTATGCTTCATGCTTCTTGAATTGTATTGTACGTGTTTTGGATTTCAATTGGTGGATTTTTAATTTTTATTGATGCACTTTTTTAAATTAGTGTCTAGCGAAATTCTATTGGCACCTTTAAAATTTCAATTAATATCTACACCATTTCCAATTGGACTTTGAAAAATATCAATTGAAATTTGAAAATTATATTTGAAATTTGAAAGACATCAATTGAAATTTAAAATACATCAATTGAAATTTAAAACACATCAGTTGAAATTTAAAATACATCAATTGAAATTTGAAACACATCAATTGAAATTTGAAAGACATCAATTGAAATTTGAAACACATCAATTGAAATTTAAAATTCGTCACTTGAAATTTAAAAATTATTAACCGATTGTGTGTATTAGATTTTTAAATTTCAATTGGTGTATTTTAAATTTCAATTGATGTGTTTTAAATTTCAATTGATGTCTTTTAAATTACAATTGATGTCTGTCAAATTTCAATTGATGTCTGTCAAATTTCAATTGATGTCTGTCAAATTTCAATTGATGTCTGTCAAATTTCAATTGATGTCTTTCAAATTTCAATTGATGTCTTTCAAATTTCATTTGATGTCTTTCAAATTTCAATTGATGTCTTTCAAATGTGGCCGTCGGTGGTGCAATGGTTAGTGTGCGCGGCTCTTGTACATGAGATCCTGGGTTCGAACCCGGCTCTGACCACCTTTAAATTTTTCTTTCGACGGCGGTCACCTCGCATAGTGACGGCGACACTATCGAGTATCTAGCTAAGAAAAAACTTCTCAAACTACCGTTCGGAATCGGTGTAAAACTGTAGGTCCCAATCAGTGAGTGAAAACTGGAAAGCGCACAGCTCAGTGATTGTGAGAAGTTCTCCCCAGTCCCTTCATGGGATGTAATGGGAAACCATTTATTTTATTATGTCTTTCAAATTTTAATTGATGTCTTTCAAATTTCAATTGATAACTTTCAAATTTCAATTGATGTATGTATTTCAAATTTCAAATGTAATTTTAAAATTTCCCTTGATATTTTTCAAAATTAAATTGATATTTTTCGACTTTCAATTGGAACTGGTGTAGAGATAAATGACAAAATTTCTTAAAAAAATTTGGCAAGAACTGAATGCGGGGCTTTAGATAGAACTTATACAAATTTGTTTATAAATACAACGTTGTCGACGACAATTGTGAATGATTCATTTCATTGAAACGCAACAGCGTTGTGAATTATAAAATACCATTATTTCGAAATACCAACGTTAGCATTGGTGTTAAATATTCGTTGACTCATCGAATTTATTTCCGTTTTATGAAATGATGCGGTTGCTTGTGTAGACTTGTTGAAAAAGTGTAATCTTTAATGATGGAGTTTCACCGAATATTCAAATGTATAAAATAGTTTTTGTAATGTTAATAACAAGTATCAAATAGATTCTCACAAAACCGTTCGGAACCGGTGTAAAATTGTAGGATCCAATCAGTCAGTGTAAAACTAGAAAGCGCACAGTTCACTGGTTGTGAGAAGCTCTCCCCAATCACATCATGGGATGTAATGGGAAAACAATATAAGGTTTGTAAACTTTTCACACACTTTACGAAATTTGGACAATTACTCACTTCGGTGTGTTTAAATCCCAAAATTACACTGTCATATTCCAAGCGATTAGCCAATTTGGACAGATGCTTTACACATAGAATGTCATAATATACACGCTGAAAAACTGTCTTTTGTTGTTGTTGGGATACAATTATAACGTGTTTGTAGCTTGTCGCAAATATTGTATATTTGTGTCCAAACACATTGTGTTCGCAAAGCACTGTTACATGTTGCAGACACAATGATTAATGGGTTATAATATGTTGTTGTGACCTACAATTTGTTGAAAACTGCTGAAAACTAAAACATGACAGACAACAAATATACAAAAAAGCAGCAGCAGATCGTCGATTCATGCAAACATAGACATGGTTCCTGTAATATGTTGTTGGGACGGGGTTTTTCAGAGTGTAGAGATTACATTTTACACTTATAATAATTTGAAACTACAAATCAATTTCAAACCTGAGTCTGAAGTACATTAATCACAAAATCATAAATTTGATTCGTGAGAAATTTTTCCAAAAAAAAAGGTAATACACAATGTCAGTGACACCCTAACATTGCTGATGGTTATTAAAAGATAATGTTATTGGAAAACGAAAAAGCCAAAATGTGGCTGTGACTGCGTAAAAAGTTAGATGTAATGTAATTGTTAGGGTGGTAATGAACGTTAATTTCGGGTTAATACTAATGTCACTGTGTAATATGGACAGTAGTGTTTCGCTCCTGCATTTCTATGCAGAAAGGGTTAGTAACTTGTTGTTGTGAGAGGTTTGAGTGGTGGGATGGGTGTTGTTGTGTTGGGCATGTAACAAGTGTTTTCGTGTTTCCACAGAAATTTAGTACCACTCAAGTACTAAATGTTATAGTAGATACATTTTTTCATAGCAGAGTCAGAAGAACGTGTTAGTTGTGTGTAAAGTTGAGTTGAGTATAAATTCAAGTGAAATAGAGTGGAGTGTAGTGGGTTCACTAACTATTAATTATTATGCTACGAGTTTAGATAGAGAAAACTACACAATTCTTAGTATACGAGTATGAACGGACAATATTTAGTATTTCCACTACATCAGCTGACAAAGAAAACATATGGATTTGTTAGACTTTGATTCAAAACTATGAAACTACGGTTACAGTTTGGTTAATCGAACTACAGACAGACAGATAGATACACACATACAATTGAGGTATTGGGTTAAGGTTTCTATTTATTTTATTACACCGCACACTGGAAGTAAATATATTGTTTTGTGGTTATAATTCTGTTATTTGTTTTAGGTTAATTAGATTAAATACAATTTCTTATGCATGTAACTAAAGTGTTTGACACGCATAAGTTTTGATTTTTACCCCTAGTAATAGCGATTTGCGTCGACAAAATTTGATAGTAAAATCGAAACACCCCGCTCAGTTTAAAGAAGATTAAAAAATACGATTACGATAATTCTGAGATTTTGGGGATTAAACAAATTCAGTTATTCCAAGCCCGTTTTTCCTCAATAAATATATTTATATGAAAAACATGAACATTAGTGTTTTTTCGATTTTCATGGTTGCTCAAGCTTGATTGGAAAGCTTATAGTGTAAAGCATTTTTGAGATTTTTTTTCAGATTTTTCGGAAGAGGTTTCGCACAAGTCGAATTTCCCCCAAAAATCGGGTATTCCGGTGTTTTTTTTGACCAAGTCTTAAGGCCAATAACCACGATTTTCTTAGTTTGTAACTCAACATTTTTAAAGCAAAACGTTCAAACTTTTATTGTATACGCATAAACCACCAGTTTTGGCAATGATTTTGCTCAATAAGTTACCACGTATTAAATTTTTTCGTAAATTTTGGATACATTTTGTAAATAACGCTTTATATCTTTTAAAATTCCTGTGAAAATTTAAAAAAACTAATGATGCATTCTACAAGACGGCTAAATTCCAAGCAATTTTGTGTAAACAATTTTTAATTTGCTGTTACTGTCCCAGAGTTATACCATTTTAAAGCCTTTTACCCATTGTAGGAACCTAAAAATATTATAAACTGTTTGCCTGTTTTGCATCGGATTTTCTTTAAATTTCCATGAAAATTTAAAACACTAATGATGCACTTTAAAAGACGGATAAATGCCAAGCAATTTTGTAGAAAAAATTTTGAATTTCCAGTTACTGTTCCAGAGTTATACCATTTTAAAACTCTTTACCCATTGTATGGGACTAAGAATACTATAAACTGTTTGCCAATTTTCCATCTGATTTGCTTTAAACATTGTATTCATGAAAAAATCTACATGTGCTAAATAACGACAAATAGTTACACGCAGAAAAAAACGGCCCCAGCAACATATTGCAGGAAACATATATATGTTTCCAAGCAATCATATATATGGTTCCTGCAATATGTTGCCGGGTCCATTTTTTGCTGCGTGTAATTCTTTGTAGTTACTTAGCGCATGTAGATTTTTTCAATAATACAATGTTTAAAGCAAATCCGATGAAAAACGACAAAGTTACTAACATATTATTAGTTTCATACAATGGGTAAAAGGCTTTAAAATGGTATAACTCTGGAACAGTAACTGCAAATAAAATTTTTTTTTCACAAAATTGCTTGGAATTTATACTTCATTTAAAGTGCATCATTTGTTTTTTAAAGTTTCATAGGAATTTTAAAAGATATAAAGCGTTATTTACAAAATTTACCCAAAATTTACGAAAACATTTAATACGTGGTACCTTATTGAGGAAAATCATTGTCAAAACTGGTGGTTTGTGCATATACAATAAAAGTTTGGACGTTTAGCTTCAAAAATGTTGACTTACAAACTATTGGTTATTGACCGAGTTTTAAGTAAAATTCAAAAAATTTCCGGAATACCAGATTTTTGGGGGAAATTCGACCTCTAAACCACTTAGGAAAA
The DNA here is from genome assembly GCA_963931995.1 of Phaonia tiefii. NCBI lineage: Eukaryota > Metazoa > Arthropoda > Insecta > Diptera > Muscidae > Phaonia > Phaonia tiefii. The sequence continues at coordinate 37,556,988 of OZ008367.1, forward strand.
ATCTGGAAAAATTGTCAACAAAGCTTTCAAATAAAGCTTGAGCAAAAAAATTTTTTATTGGTGGGACACCCTAAAGAACATTAAGTTGCTCTAAAACGATGATTAGTTTGAGATTTCCATGTCTAGTGTATATCTTTACAAACCGTTTCTTTAGGTCAATATTAGGTTCAAACCGCATGTAGTTATGCATTGTGTGTTAGCGTATTTTTATTCATCATTATTGAAACGAAATCCTTTTAAATAACAATAGTGATAATATTAGTGTCGATATTTACACGATATAACCATTGACAATTCACTATTATTCGCTATTCAATAAGGAAGTTAAACATGTTCAGTATTACTCGACGATGCATATTTTTCATGCTTACAAAACAGAATGACTCAAAAAAAAAGCCTGCTGTCTGCGTTTGGTTGCTTTACTAGACCTATTGTACTTTTCAGAATGTTCTATAGTTAGCGAGGTCATCAACCATCTAAAGGAGAGAGTCACATTACCAAGCATTTAGTATTTTCCACAATGCTCCATCGAAAGCGAATTCACCAACCTTCTTTTAGACAGTACACAAAGAAACGTTTACAATCTAAAAAGTTAAAAACGTACATAACTAGCGAATACACAAACCAAACCTGTTTATTGTGATTGATAAGGTGAATATAATTTTCGAGCATTTTTAGAATAAATGCAATTTCCAGGGAATGGTATTCCCGCGATCACCGCCACCTCTTGGATACTGTTGGATTCTCAGGCTTGTATTAGTGCCAAAGGATAATTTATTCAACAAATTATATGTAATATATGCCCAAGTCAAGATATTTCCTATTTTCTGTGAAAATTTGGTTAAAATTGGTCCACTACTTCATTTATTCTAAAAAGGCTCCAAAAGTATGTTCACGTAGTCATTCACAACATATTGGGTTTGTGTCTTCGGTAGTTATATGTAACTTAGATACATGGTTTTTTTAATTTGCATTGGATTTTAATTATCATTAATTTTTCTAATGCAAATGCTTGTTCGCAATGGCAAATACAAATTTTTGAATTTGCATTTGCTCAGGCAATGCAAATGCAGGTTGTGGAATCAGTTGCTAATTGACATGAAATGTGGGAATGCTTTTAAATATTTTGAATTTGTTGGGCTGCTGGCAATTCTATTTTTAAAGTATTTTATATGTAGAGGTTTGTGATTTGGATAGGTATAGCCTCGTAGTACTATCAAATTCATAAACCTGTACTGTATAAAATATTTGAAAACCAAAATTGCCAGATATGAAATGCTTTGAAAATAAGTACAATTGCCAATGGTATTGAAAGTTTTTTGAATTTGCATTTGGACAGGAAATTCAAATTAAACAACAAATTATAATTGTCAAATAATTAATTTGCCCCATGTAGGAACTTAACACATGCATACAAAGTGAGTCAAGTTATCAACGTTTATAACTAACAAAGCCAAGAACCATTATCCTTATTGTGAATGGTTGTAGAAATATTAAACGAAGAGACATCCGGAAAACTTTAATTTCTTGGAAAGTATTCAATGAAATTCGGAAAAATTTACACTACCAATTAAGAGGCACCCTGTCTACCTAGAAATATCAGACTTTTGCAAATACGTGTGATTAGGATCTTGTAGTCAAGATGTAAATGTTAGAGAGGCTGAATGCGTCTGTCTGCAAAACCGCAGAGGTGTGGTACCGTTTATGACAAATGAAAGTGGTACCGTTTATAGTCCATGAATTCGGGCATTCAACGCTAGCTGCACCTTTTTCAGATTCGATTTTGAATCGCAGATAAATTAGGTCAAATAGTACCTATTTTTAAAAAGAATTTTCAAATTAAGGGGGTCTATCCAGAAAGCTGCGCGGGATTGGCGAATGAAAAGGTTATATTTTTCAGTTCGGGACTTTTGGTATCCAACCCTGTCTTGACATTTGTCAGTTTCGATTTTGGACTGGAGCTATATTTATTTAGTTTAAATATTACCTATTTTTAAATAGAATTGAAAAATCAAGTTGGGATATCCCGAAAACTGCGGGGGATGGGCGAATCAGAATGATATATTTGTTAGTTCGGGAGCCTTGGTATCCAACCCTGTCCCCACTTTTTTCAGTTTCGATTTAGTAAAAATTTAGCCCAAATAGTACCTATTTGGAAAAGAATTGAAAAATTAAGTTGGGATTTCCGGAAAACTGCGGGAGATAAATATATCTTCAGTCCAAAATAGAAACTGCAACAAGTGGGGACAGGATTGGATACCAAGGGTCCCGAACTAAAAAATCCCTTCTAATTTTTTTTTAAATAGGTACTAATCTGAAAAAAGTAGGGACATGGATAGATACCAAGGCTCCCAAGCTAAAAAATATATCTCCCACAATCGCCCATCCCCAGCAGTTTGCGGGATATCCCCACTTAATTTTCCAATTCTTTTTAAAAGTAGGTACTATTTTGACTAAATATATCTTCGGTCCAAAATCGAATTTGTAAAAAGTGGGGACAGGGTTAGATACTAAGACTCACTAGCTAAAACATATATATCCCTCATTTGCACATCCCCCGCAGTTTTCGGGATATCCCAACTTAATTTTAATTTTTTTTTAATAAGTCCTAGTTGCACTTACTATATCTCCGGTCCAAAAGCAAATCTGAAAAAAGTAGGGACAGGGTTGAATACCAAGGCTCCCGAGCTAAATATCATATATCTCCCTTATCCGTCCATCCCCCGCAGTATTCGGGATATCTGAACTTAATTGTTAACTTTTTTTAAATTGGTCCTATTTGGTCTAAATATCTCCGGTACAAAATCTAATTTGAAAAAGGTGGGTGCAGGGTTGGATACCAAGGCCCCCTAACTAAACAATATATCGCCCTCATTCGCCCATTCCCCTCAGTTTTTGGGATATCAGTACTTAATTTTAATTTTTTTTAAAATAGGTATTATTTGGACTAATTATATCTCCTGTCCAAACTCGAATCTGAAAAAAGTAGGGACAGGGTTGGATACCAAGGCTTCCGAGCTTAAAAATATATCCCCCTCATTCGCCGATCCCCCGCAGGTTTCGGGATATGTACACATAATTTTTAAATATTTTTTTAAAGAGGTCATATTTGGACTAATTATACCTCCGGTCTAAAAGCGAATCTGGAAAAGGTGGGGCTAGCATTGGATACCTGAATTCATGGACTATAAACGGTACCACTTTCACTTGCCCCACCTCTGCGGTTTTGCACCCGCAATCTCTCTAACATTTACATCTTGACGACAAGGTTCTAATCACACGTATTTGCAAAAGTTTGGTATTTCTAGGTAGACTAGGTGCTTCTTAATGGGTGGCGTAAATTTTTCCGAATTTCGTTGAATACTTTCCAAGAAATTAAAGTTTTTCCGGATCTCTCTTCATTTAATATTTCTACAACCATTCACAATAATGATAATGGTTCTTGTCTCTGCTAGTTATAAACGTGTATAGCTTCACTCACTTCGTTTGAACACCATATTGCCTACAACAAAAACCATTTTTTTTGTCAAAATACTCTAGAAGTGGAACTAAAATCGAATGACATAAAGTACCCGAATTGAGTCAAAATTCAAAGTAGTTTTTGTTTTATGATTCGTTGAATTAGGTATTTTATGGCACTTACTGAAAAAAGGACCTGACTGAAAAATGGTATAACTTTGGAATGCGTTAATGGATTTGTTGGATATAATTTTAAAGCTTGCAAAACCCGCTTTTATAATGGACTATATAATAGACCAATGTGGTTCAATGATATTGAAAACTCCAAAGAATTCTCTATCCTTGAATATCCTGGCATAACGTATCTTTAATTTTTGATTTCCCCCACCGAAATGAAAGTCCATCTTTTACTCTACATCATTGCCAAATTTCCTAATGGGAGATCAATAGATACATAAGGTTTGGTAAAGACTGCTCGAGTTTTGCTGTTTTAGTTTCGATTTTTCAAGTAGTGACGACGTATAACACAGTTACAAAAAATACTAAAGTAGAAATACCTGGGAAGTGATAGCATTTTTCTTGTAGGTATTGTCGATTGGAACAAGAATCTGCTTGTGAAATTTCCCAAATACCCCCAAAATCTTTAAAACCGGTTAAAAACCCGGTTTTGCATACGTTTGCGCACATATAAGCCTGTAAGTTAGTTGATTTTCAAGTGATTTTCATTTTGTCACCGGATTTAAAAGAAGAAACTTAGACCTTTCAAACGATATATGTGACTTGCTCCACGAAAAGGGACCTCTGCGCCGAAAAGAAGTTATTGAGAAAAACGCGTTTAAAAAAAGCGCTTCGTTTTTTCGTGTTTTGCGCATGGTTATGCAACTCTTCCTTTAACCTGATCATCTGGCGATGTATTTCGACTCTCTGGTACTTTGTACGATGTTCACTATGCAGTGTTGCAGTGTCGTTAGAAGTAAAAAAGAGTAAAATTTTGATATTTTTGTAATTTTGTACCTTTGATATTGAACTTTTTTTAAATTTCAAATACCACATTTTTAATTTTTTTCATTAATTATGTTCATCTTTACAGGTGATTTGTAAAAAAAACTAAAAGACATAGAAACTTGCGGTTTGCGGCATTTGAAAAAGCGTTTTTTTCCTATAAGAATCACTCAAAAGTAAAAGTAAAATTTTTTCGGCGCAGAGGTTACTTTTCGCGGAGCAGGTCACATATACGTTCTTTAAGAAAATGTGACAAGTCTGTGTGTATTTGTCCAGCCAACAGGTATTTTTTAATTTTTTTCACCTTTTTTTAACTTCCGCGACGATGCCACACATTATTTTTTAAAGAAACCATAATACTCCTGAAGCTATTCAAAACGGACGTTTCCGAATGAGTAAAACGCAAATTTGATTTTAAAAGTCCGATATTAATTGACTAAGTTATTGAAGTTTTTATTAAAACTAAAGCTTTATTTAATTTACTAAAGCTTCATGATGCTGGTAAAATTTTATAAAAACACAGCATAATTAATTTTTGTTTACGGACTATTATTAAAGCGCTTTTTCCAAGCTTTAAAATGAAAATCCATTTTGAAATCCATTAACGCATTCCCAAGTTATGGAATTTTTACGTCAGGCCCATTTTTCAGAAAATGCCCTACAATACCTACCTCAAAGAACCATAAAAGAAAAACTACTTTGAATTTTAACTCAATTCTGGTGTCATAGAATTCGTATGGACGAGGAGAAACTTCTGTCCAAATTTCATACAATTCAATAGGGGTTGGGTCCTGGACTATGTTGAAATATTTTGGAAATACCCTACTTTATATATCATTATTTAAGCTCAAGACCATTTATATCTCTATATAGTTTAAAAAATAGAAATTTTTAAACTATAGAAAATAGAAATTTGCGGTTGTTTGGAGTGCTGCTGTTGAGATATTCATCAAACTAACGGGTTTTTCAACAGAGACGCTACAAAAGTAAATCGATAGGGACAGCAAACGACGCCATATTTTTTCCCGCTCTTTTGACATTTCTCTTCAGTAAGGTTTGCCATTTCATCATGGAAAGATATATGAGCCAACAACAGGTCGAAATTATTAAAATTTACTACCGAAATTTGGAGTCAGTGGCCTCAACTTTAAGAGCGGAATTCATCGGAGAATCATCTTCAGCGATGAGGCTCATTTCTGGCTGAATGGCTTCGTCAATAAGCAAAATATGCGTTATTGGTCAGACAGCAATCCACAAGTAATCCATGAGTCATCATGGCATCCCGAAAAAATTACGGTTTGGTGCGGTTTATGGGCCGGCGGCGTCATTGGGCCGTACTTCTTCCGTGATGATCAAGACCGGCAAATTACTGTGAATGCGAATCGCTACCGTTCAATGACAACCGAATAGTTTTGGCCTCAATTGGATAATATGGACTTGGAGGACATGTGGTTCCAACAGGACGGCGCCACAAGCCACACAGCGAATGCCACAATCAATTTATTGGAAACCAAGTTTGGTGAACGTGTTATCTCACGAAATGGCCAAGTCGATTGACCGCCTCGGTCGTGCGATTTGACGCCGTTAGATTATTTCATGTGGGGCTACGTCAAGTCTATGGTCTACGCCAACAAGCCAGCCGGCCGATTTATGCTTGAAAACCGTCGAAAATTGGGTTCAGCGTCTGGACTTCTGCAAGCGTGCCCGTGGTGGCCATGCAAAAGAAATCGAGTTGCATACATAATGGCATCGAACGTACTTTCACAGGAATAAAGAATTTCATTGGTATCTAAATCCGGTTTTGTTTTATTTAAAAAAACTTTTTGAAAAACCCTTACATGCAAACGAAAACTCATCTGAATTGAGAATTTTCCAATATGCAAGTGTTCGAAAAATATCGCAAGCAAAACACACAAGAAAAACATTTGCAAACATTTTCTTTCCATCTGCAGAGAAACATTGGTCCCCATTCGTAATAATTTTTGTTGTTGTCTAAAAGACAACACAATGTTTGCAGGCAATTGTTATTGCCTGTTATTTCGTCGTGCGTTACGTTCATCAGGGATGATTTTTTTTACTTATTCGGCCTTTTTATTTGTACTTTTTATTTCATTATTCAAGCTCAAGACCATCTATATCTCTATAAATAGAGTTATAGTTTTTTCCAAAGATCGAAAATGGATACAAAATTGAATACTTTAAACCGGATTCAATTCGTCAATTTATTCGAAAATTTCAAAATTGTGTGTCACCATGTTTTGTTACTGCTTTATAGCGCTGGGAAGTTTGAACCCGATCGGAATTGTGTTTTTTTGACAAAGGATTCGAAATGTGTGAATTTCTGTAATAAGTAACTACATCACTTTTGGAGATTTTGATGTCACTGAGATCCATTATTTAAATTCTATTAAAATAAATATATATTTACCAAATTTTGGCTGTCTTGAAAGGATTTTATTTTTGACTTAACCAGTTTATTATAAGGACCAGAAATTTATTCATTTTCTCTTCAAATTTCATTCAATTACATACTACGACCAACAAATAACAGAATTATTACAAAAAATCAAAGATACATTTCTTCCCACTGTGCACTCTATTCTAAAGTATCCCAGAAGGTTAATAGCGTTTAGTACAGAAAATAGGGATTAGAAGAGAAAATACATTAGCTTAAAATGGATTAGAAAACTTGAAATAGGGTGTCGCAATCTACAACAACAGAACGTATGAAGGTACTATCGTAGTAACTGGAAACCATACCTCGTATTTTTAAGTAGAATATCCTTGCAGGATATCATTTTCATTGGTCTCGCGCGCGCTCTCTCTATCTCTGGCTCTACCACTCCGGATAACAGGTGGGTTGTGGTTTAGGGGGGGGCGTTAGTTTTATCAATATTGACTGGTTGGGTTTAGTTGATTGGTTCTTTGTTTTTGGTTTATAAAATGATGATATGTTTTTTTTGTCATTTAAATTTGTTTTCGTTTTTGTTTTCGATTTCGAATATGATTTCGAATTTGGTTCTGTATGTAGTATCGTATTGTATTAGAATTTATTAGGTTCTATTGTAATTGCTGTAGGTGGTGGGGGCGTTGGTGTCGTCAGCGTATGGTTTGTGCTACAGGCAGTGCCAGCCACGGGATTTTCACTAACATAGGTTATGGCGGTGGTTGATGTGAGCGCTGAGGCTGCAGTCAACAATGGTGACACACTGGCACTGTGTGTGCCAGCGCCGGGACCATTACTGGCTGCGGCTGCAGTCCCAGCACCCGCACCAGTGGTTAGATTCGTGTTATTCGCCCCATGTGGGTGCGTCGCGATGTGATGGTGTGGTTGATGTGTATTGTGCTCAAGCAGACGTGAGCAATTCGAGACATCACTAACGCGTGATTCACTGGAACGTGTATTACTTTTGGAACGGGTCATGCGTCCTGCACAATAAAACATCAGCGGCAGCGACGGTTTGTAAGCGGCAATGAAATAGAACGAAAAAAAAACAGATGGAAGTATGGACCCCCGAAATATGAAGGCCACTTGGAGTTAATACAGGGAATGAGCAATCACAATTGTATGTAAGTAAATTTGTATGTTGTAAGGGCGTTTAAGGATGATGGAAGGAGTTAGTAGTCAAATGTAAGCTGTATGTTCAGTATAATATGTTACTGTCTTAAGTCTAGTTGATCACTTTGTTTTAGTATAAACTGTTACAAATTGCAAGTTTCAATCATAAATTCTTAACAAATATTCTAGTTTTATGTTGAAATCAAAAAAAATCCTTAAAGATTTAAGTAAAATGGTTTTTCTGTTACCATTTTACTTTTCCTACATTTCATAGAACATGTTTTACCCCTAAAATTAGTAAGACTGCATACAAAAGGACACGACATTTCACTATTAAGTTTCAATATAAAGTTTGAACTTGGCATTACCTCAAAGACAATTTTATACATCTTCTTCAAATCTATATTATTGGAAACCCTGGTGTTATCTCTACTGCACGAGTATAAATCTAAAATTAAAATTTTAAAATTTATTTCAAAACTTAGATTTATGCAGTTTTAAAGTGCAAAATTAACTTGAGCGCCTTTTTACTTGTCAAGCCTTGATCAATATCGATAAGAGTTGTTTTGTCGTAAGCGAACCACAGACTTGTCATTCATGAGCATGAGTTTGGTCGATAACTTTTTATCTGACTGATGAATTTGAATAAATACTACCAACAAATTTTGTAAACATGATAGTAATGCGAACAACTTGAATTTTATTCCAATTTGGTAGAGGGCGGATCAATAATTCAGTGTCTTTTCGAACTTCCCTCGTAGTTATATGAAATGCAACACTGCTCCCATCAAGCACCACCTGTTAATAGACTACTGTCAAATTTTGAGCAAGTTCTGTTATTTACTTTGCGTTTAACAGCTGTTCAAAACATACAACCTGGAGCACTTTTTTAAAAATGGAAAAAAGTGAATTTCTAGTTTTCATTAAACATTATGTTTTGCGAAAAAAACCCGTCAATCAAAACAAGGAAAAGCTTGATAAATACAATGGAGACTCTGGACCATCGATTTCAATGGTAAAAAAGTGGTTTACAAATGACGCTGAACGTTCTGGACGGCCAATTGAGGTCAATACACCCGAAAATGTCGAAAAAATCCAAGATATGGTGTTGGCCAATCGAAGAGTAAAAGTGCGTGAGATTGTTGATGCCATAGGCATTTCATATGGCAGTATGGTTTCGATTTTAAATGATCATTTATGTTTAAGAAAGCTGTCTGCAAAATGGATGCCGCGTTTGCTCTCAATCGACCATAAACGTAATCGTGTGACAACTTCAAAGGATTGTTTGAAGTTGTTTAATCGCAAATCGAAGGAGTTTTTGCAGCGTTTTGTAACTGTGGATGAAACATGGATCCATTACTACACTCCGGAGACCAAGCAGCAGTCTAAACAATGGGTTTCTCCGGGTCAACCGGCTCCGAAGAAGGCCAAGGTAAGTTTGTCGGCCAACAGTTTTTTTGAAGCGGGGTAATCCACATTGATTACCTTCAAAAGGGATAAACAATAAACGGCGAATATTATGCCAACTTATTGGACCGATTTAACGAGGATTAAAAAAACCCCATATGGCCAAGAAAAAAGTCCTTTGTCATCAAGATAATGTACGTGTACCCAGCGGCGGAAGCCATGACCTGGAAAGCCTGAAATCATGATCAAACAGGCCTTCTTTAAAATACGGCAGGCCTTCCCTACCCATTACCACGTCCTTTCTTTTTAACATTGCGTGAGATTGGGAGGCAAAGCCTTCCCTGGCCATTGCCTAAAGAAGACCTTAGAAGGCATGCAAAGAGGAAGGCATTTACTTTAATTTATGTTTGTTAAACAAAAATAAAATTAAAATAATTTATTTTATCACAAAATCATTATCCACTTCTACATATTTATTTAGAAAGTCATAGAAATAATCGGAAAAGAAATTTCTCAAAATAAATCTTCTTCTTCTAACTGGTGAAAAATTCATGCATTCCGCAGGCCTTATTTTAGGAAGGCATTACAAAAGAACCATTCCCCATGCCTTATTTGCGGAAGGCCTTGCGACTTCCGCCGCTGGGTATAGTCTCAATGGAAAAATTCCATGAATTGGGCTACGAATTGATACCACATCCGCCATATTCTTCGGATTTAGCCCCCTGTGACTATTTCCTATTTCCAAACCTAAAGAAATGGCTTGATGGAAAGAGATTTAGCTCCAACGATGAAATTATTGATCAAACAAATGCCTTTTTTATGGACCTCGAAAAATGCTATTTTTTTGGAAGGGATATAAAAATTAGAGAAACGTTGGAGTAAGTGTATTGAGCTACAAGGAGATTATGTTGAAAAATAATTTTTAAAAAAAAAACTGTGTTTCATTCAAAAAGTTACGGACTCATTGATCCACCCTTATCAAGATGGGCGGTAAACCGACAATAAACATCTACGACAGCTGATGTTGATGCTCATGAATGACTAGTCTGAGGTTCGCTTTATGTTAATGTGTAACGAGTTTCAAGAGTTTTCGGTTTTAATAGATTCTAAAAAAGGGTATCGTTTATTCCAAATCGTTTTAGAAATACAAAATCCACCACAATCGGGCTTGTGATCGAAATCGCATTCCATTTGCCATTTTGAATAAATATTGTAGGTACAAGCACTGATTAAGACCATCGCAGTCATAGCTTCATCGCCCAGTATCATTTTATAATCAATTATAACCTGATATTTACAATAAATAAGTAAATAGATAATTAATAAAATTATTAATAAAATTATAATTAACAAAATTATTTGTTTACCTAAACCATATTTAATGACGAATAAAATTAAATAATTAAATTATATCTATTTTATTTTGAAAAAAAAATATTAATGTTAAATCCAATACGATTTTCGAACGCGCCAAACCAATGCGCAATTTATTTCGTTGCTGTTATATATACAGGGTGGTTCAGTCACGACTGGGCAAATTTCACCAGCGTATTCCTTGGCTCATATCATGAAAATGAATGGGAAATGGCAGCGGTTTGAAAATTTTCGGATTGGTGGTGGGAGGGTACTAGGTTAAAATTGCTAAGTTCTGAACCAGTGGTACGATTTTTGATGTGTTAACATCTATAGGCGCGGGTAGGGACTAAATTCACAAAGTGAATACATCCAAACACAGTTTGTCCGACTGCGATCACACAGATTGTCCGATTGTTTGGCGTTAAACTCCTCCGAAACGGCTGGACCGATTTGTATGAAATTTTGTGTGCATATCGGGTAGGTCTCAGAATTGCCCAACATCATACCCCTAAATAATAGGGGTGACCCACCCCTATATAGAATACAGATTTGTCCGACTGCGAAACACAGATTGGCAGACTGCGACAAAAACACACACTGATGTAGCGGCAGCGAATAGTTGTCTTGTGTGGGTGCGAAGCACTCTCAGAGCAAAGAGAATAATGAAATGGTTATACTTGTACGTATATAAAAATGAGATAGCAAGAGAGCAACGAAAATTGTGTGAACTTGTGTATGTTGTTTGTGTCTGTTGCTTTGCATTCTCTTTATTTTTTGTGGGTATAAAATAAAAAGTATTAAGCAAGAAAATAATGACACATGTGCTTGCACTGGTCTTTAAATAATTGTAATTATTAATATGTTAATGCTGTTTTTTATTTTCCAATGTAACATTTACTAATGTGTTCATAGAAATCGAACAGGTACCGTGTAACAAAAAGGTGTTAACACATCGCCCGTGAGTTCGAACACTCATTGGATTTTTTGTTTTTGGCCTTGTTCAAAAGGCCTTTAAGAGACCTTTCAGAATCATTAAAAAAAATTGGAAAAAAAGACATAAGAACGTGCACATAACCTTAATTTCCGCATCCAAACGGCACATAACAACTCTTTAAAGATAGCCCTACCTCTTACCTTTCCAAAATTACCTAAACGAAGCCTAGAGGTCTTACTGTTCCAAAGTTATGACCATTTGACTGAAATGCAAACATTTTTTTGTTTTTGGAAGCGAAATACCAGCACACAATCATTTGTTTTTGTAAATTAACACGTTTAAGATTTTATTTTGTTGAAATTTTTGGCTGAAGAATTGGCTGAACTTAGAAACGGTAAGACCTCTGGGCTTCGTTTAGGGCATTTTGGAAAGGTAAGCGGCAGGGCTATTTTTTTATTTTTTAAGAGAAAAAACAACATAAGTTATCCGCCATTGCGCTGAACAAATTTCTATGTCTCGGCGATTTCACTTTTTTTAATGATTCTGAAAGGTCTCTTAAAGCCCTTTCCAACAAGCCTAAAAACAAAACAAATATCCGACCACTAGTTCAGAAGTTAGCAATTTTACCCTAGTACCCTCCGACCACCAAGCCGAAAATTGTCAAAACGCTGCCATTTCGCCCCTTTGCATTTTCAGGGATGGTCGTAGATGGACATATTTTCATGAAACGAGCCAAGGAAAACGCTGGTGAAAATTGTCCAGTCGTGACTGAACCACCCTGTATGTCATGGGACATGGGACTGTCCGTGGAGGTTGAAAGTTTCTGATAGCCATTCACTTGGGAGTGACCAGAAGGGAGTGGCAATGTCTTTTCGGAAACCGCTAACGGTGGTTAGAGCGGAGTGAGAAGGCGAAACAAATGAACAGCAAATCAGGTTTAGTAGGTGGTTGATGTCACTGAAGCTCATCATGCTATCGGGCATATTATTTTGTCCTTAGAAGGAGGATGAGCCAAACATATGGGCCAACGGCAGATAGAAACCAAAAGATCAAAATCCAGGTTTAACATATTGCATCCTGGTCAGCGTCAGATCCATAATGAGCGACTACAATCACATATCCTGGCAGTAGGTAAAATGCAGAAACCCGGTGGACTGGGTTTGCCCTCCCGCCACCGTTCACAATGGCAGTGAAAATACAAGAACGAAAAAGAAAACATAAACAACCCCAATTTGTTGACGACCCCCGTAAACGTTATAAGGACCACGATTTACGGAATGCACCTGGAATGTAAGAACTCTATACAGGGTGATTCAGGAAGTTCCGGACAAATTTCTCCAGCGTATTCCTTGGCTCATTTCAAGAAGAAAAGTCCACTAGGACCATGTCTGATAATGCAAGGGTGCGAAATGGCAGCGGGTTCAAAATTTTCGGGTTGGAGGTCGGAGGGTAGTAGGGTAAAGTTGCTAACTTCTGAGCCAGTGGCCGGATTTTTTTGTTTTTGGGCTTGTTGGAAAGGTCTTTAAGAGGCCTTTCAGAATCAATAAAAAAAATAAATGACCCAAACGAAGCCCAGAGGTCTTACCGTTCCAAAGTTATGACCATTTCTGAAAACTTCAATCAAATAAAATCTTAAACGTGTTAATTTACAAAAACAAATAAATGTTTGCTGTTTTTTCGCTTTCAAAAACAAAAACAATAATTTTTGCATTTCAGTAAAATGGTCATAACTTTGGAACGGTAAGACCTCTCGGCTTGGTTTAGTTTATTTTGGAAAGGTAAGAGGTATGGCTATCTTTCAGCAGAAAAACAATCATAAGTTACCTGCCATCTGGCTGAGCAAATTGAGGCTATGTGAATTATTTTTTCCATTTTTTTCCGAAAGCTCTGTATCTCGGCGATTTTATTTTATTGATTCTGAAAGGGCAAAAAATTCCAACCACTGGCTCATAAGTTAGCAACTTTACCCTACTACCCTCCGACCGCCAATCCGAAAATTTTGAACCAGCCGCCATTTCGCACCCCTTGCATTTTCGGACATGGTCCTAGTGGACTTTTCTTCATGAAATGACCCAAGGAATACTCTGGAGAAATTTGTCCGGATCTTCCTGAATCACCCTGTATAGATCCGTTGTAAGCATCCATTTGGCAGATGTCCACGAAAGTTACAAGGCTGACATTTACGCAATCCAGGAAATGCGATGGACAGGACATGGCTGCACGAGGAAAAGAAACTGCGACATATACTACAGTTGATATGAGAAAAACATGAATTTAGTTGCGGATTTGTAGTTGGCAAAACACTGCGACATCTAGTCTCTAGGTTCAATCCTGTGAGTGAACGTATTGCCACAATCCGCATAAAAGCGAAACATTTTAATATTTCCCTAATTTGTGCGCCTGCTCCGATGGAAGAGAAAGATGATGATGCCATAGACATATTCTATGAGCTCCTAGAGGAAACGTATGGCCGTTGCCCTGGCCATGGCATTAAGATTGTACTAAGAGATTTTAATGCTAAAGTAGTCAGGGAAAATGTGTTTCATCCAACTATTGGCAAATTTCAATCTACATGCTGACAGTTCCCACAACGGTATGAGACTGATTGACTTTGTCGCGGCAAAAAACATGGTCATTAGTGGTACAAGATTCCAGCATAAAGACATCCACAAGGCTACTTGGGTATCCCCTAATCAAAGAACGAAGAACCAAATTGATCACATGGTTATTGATGGAAGGCAATCATCCAGTGTAATGGACGTACGAGTGATCAGAGGGGCTAACATTGACTCTGATCACTACCTGGTAGCAGCAAAGGTTCGCACAAGATTAAGTAGAGCGAAAATCGTACGAAACCAAACACAGAGGAAGCTGGACATCGGAAAGTTGCAATTACTAGAGGTAGCCACAGCCTACTCAAGGCAGCTCTCGCAACTTTTGGCATAGAATACACCCCCTCACGATGATGATCCTGATGCGCAGTGCAAACCCATTTCCGACTATATAAAAACTGCCGCTGGTACGATGAAGAGCGTCGCATTGCAAATGATGAAAATAACGCTGCACGCATGGCAATGCTTCAATCAATTGCAACGCGAGCTACGACTGAGCGGTATAGGGAGAAAAGAAAGGAGGTAAACCGTCTCTTTAGAGTCCAAATGGAATCAGACACGCTTCAGACGACGACGAAAAAAACTCTAGCGTCTAAACGAAATGGAAGAGAGAGCGGCTGGCGACTTCGGTTGATTTTTTTTATCTCTGCGTCGTAGATATTTGCGGCTCTTTTCTGGAATTTCTTTGAAAGTCTGGAAAAATAGTACTATAGTTGAATAGGAATTAAAGTTTTTTTTAGTGCATTTAAAAATGTATTCACTTCTTTTGTATTGTGTTTAACAATAAATTATTTTCAACCCTTTATTTAATATTCTTTTGCATTCACATGCACCATCGTATGTATGTGTTGGTTTCTCTTATGATTTTCGTGAACATGTGGCAACTTCATTCACTCAATTGAGAGATTTCGTGAGAGCGCCGCCAAGAAATTAGAAAAGATTCTATTCAAGCGGCGAGTCGTCAGACGCAGCGGATTTTCGTGACGATTTTTCGCTGCCATAAGAAACCTATGTAGACAAAACGTCGTTGTCTGTAGCGCGATGGATTATGTTTAGACTCTTAGGAGTGAGAAACGGCAGGGGAGAAATAAAGCGCGAGAGTGGGAAAATTGAGCCATACCGAAGGAAGAACGAAGCCCGAAAATTCTTCCAAAAAGTCATAAACGGAACTAATGGACATGGTTCAGGGCCCACTTTTTGTAAAGACAGCGACGGAAATTTCATCGCAGATATACAGAGTATGTTGGGAATATGGAGAGATCATTTCTCCGCGCTACTGGTACCTGAGATAGGGACAATCGATCACAATATGGACGACGACGTCGATTGCCCTCCTCTTAAGCAAGACGAGGTCGAAACAGCTATTGCCCGGCCTCAGAACAACAAGGCCGCAGAAACCGTTGAATTACCGGCGGATCTGTTTAAGGCTGGCGGAGCTGTTTAAGGCTGGCGGCGATGAGCTGATAAGGTGCATGCCTCAGCTCATTAGCAAAATTTGGTTAGATTAATGCATGCCCGGCGATTGGAGTCTCAGTGTACTGTCCCATATTTAAAAAAAGGTGACCCGAGTCTCTGTGGCAACTACCGTCGAATAAGCCTTTTATCCATATCATATAAGGTTCTATCAAGTATAATGTGCGAAAGACTAAAACCAATTATCGCTGACCTGATTGGACCATACCAGTGTGGCTTTAGGCCTGAAATATCGACAACTGACTAGGTTTTCACGGAGAAGACCCACGAAAAACAAATCAACAAATATCATCTATTTGTCGATTATAAGGCGGCATTCGATAGCCCGATACGGGAGAAACTCTACGAAGCAATGTCTGTGCTTGGTATTCCTGCAAAACTCATACGCTTTTGCAGGATGACCCTGACGAACACCAAATCCGCAGTGAAAGTTGGTAAGGATCTTACCGAACCTTTTGAAACTAAGCGATCGAGTTTACCGAACCTTTCGAAGCGCCTCAGGCAAGGCCACACCGTATCGTGCGATCACTTTAACATCTTAATGGAGATCATTATGAGAAACGCTGCAGTCAACATGAATAAAACCATCGGCAGCAAAAGTCACATGCTGCTCGCGTATGCTGATGATATAGATATCATTGGGCACACAATTAGAGAAGTTACTGCGGGTTTTTCGAGAATTGAGAAGGAGTCAGCAAAAGTGGGTCTGACAGTAAATGAGGACAAGGCAAAATTAATGGTTTCAACGAGCAGGGCCTCCACGCGATTAGACCAAAGCGTGAACGTTGATAACCGTTATAACTTCGAGGTAGTGGACGAATTTATATGCTCCGGATCTGTTGTAAACAAAACCAACAACGTCAGCCTTGAGATCAAGTGGAGAATTGTGCATGCGAATATATGTTATTTTGGGCTAAGCAAGCACTTTAGAGATAAAGCCCTCTCTCGAGTAACAAAAGTCCAATTATAGCAGACTCTCAAAGAACATGTCTTGCTTTATGGCGCAGAATCCTGGATGTTATCGCAACCAGACGAAACATCTATAGGAGTCTTCGAGAGGAAAATACTTCAATAAATGTATGGACCTATAGTGCACAGCAGCGAGTTTCGGCGTCTCATGAACCATGAGCTGTATGAGCTATATTCTATCATTGACATAGTTAAGCGGATCAAAATAACATGATTGCTCCGGCTGGGCCATGTCAGTAGAATGAATGAAGATGAACCAGCACGAAGGGTTTTCGAAACCGAACTCGAAGGAAGACGAAAAATAGGAAGAACTTGGCTCCGCTGGAAGGATCAGGTTGACAAATCCCTGCGTACACTTGGTATTACCAACTGGAGAAATAAAGCAAAATATCGAACTGATAGGCGAAATATGTTATCTTCGTTTTGTAAGGTCCCTGACTGCCCGGGGTTTTACGAGACCGGATAAGTAAGTAAGTATATCGTATCACCAGCAGAAAATTCGACTCAGTCATACGTTGGGACGTATTTGTTACTCAACAAGCATTTATAGATTTTCCGAACTCCAAATACTGGCCATAGGTGGTGCAATGATAATATGTGCGGCTCTTGTGCATGACAACGTGGGTTCGATCCCTACTCTGACCACCTTAGATGTATTTCAAGGGCGCTCACACCCGCATGATAGAATAAAATTGGACCACTAGTATACAATACAACCCAGTCACACGTTGGGATGCATTTGCAAGCACTGGTAAATTTTTCGAACTCCAAATACTGGCCATCGGTAATGCTATGGTAATGTGTGCGGCTCTTGAACAGGAGACCGTGTGTCCGATCCCTGCTCTGACCACCTTAGATTTCTTTCAACAGCGGTCACCTCGCTTAGTACTAGCGACTCTATCGAGTATTTACCTTCTCAAAATACCGTTCGGAACTGGTGTAAAACTGTAGGTCTTAAGCCGTGAATGTAAAATTAGAAAGCGAACAGCTGACTGAGTGTGAGAAGCTCTCCCCAATCCCTTCATGGGATGCAATGGGAAACCATTTTTAGTTTTATTAAATAAGGCAATTTTGACGGTCACCGAAGCCATCAAAAGTGACATGAGACTAATCGCTGAAGATGATGCATTGCGGACTATAGCGGCCGGAAATTTATTATTTTAAAATATTTAATAACCCTGAATGGTTTGTTTTATGAACAAGAACACTTTACCGCGAAAATGGTGCGAAACTCAAATTATAAGCGAATTTTGGGACACCCATTACAAAAATCTGATAAATAAGTTTTTTAAAATATAAAAGTTCCCATCCAATATTATGATGTCTGGAATTTAGGAACTTGAATCATGTGATGTTTAACCTTTAAAACGACTAGATTTTATTGATTTTATTTCGACGATAACAACTGACTATCTGGTATGGATTAATTTAAAATTTTGTGGCCATGATAACAAAACCCTAAATTATATCCTATACGTGCGTGACGTGGTGGATGGCAGAAATGCGAATTTTTCAAAAAAAAAACAAAGGAATTTTATCATCCTAATTTATGATTACCCAGGTATCGTGTTGTGTTTTGTGTTTTTTTTCCTAAATTCAAATATTTTAATTTCCAATAAATATTTATTAAAACCTTATAAATAATTAAAATGAATATCACAACGACTTGTTAAGCCTCATTCACATGTTTCGTTTTATTTATTTTTGGGTTTCGAATCTATTCTATGGTTAACATTTCGATTCCAATCAAAAGCGCAAAAGCGTTGCCGTTTCGATTACACACTGATGGAATGATACAACTTCGAACAAACAGAAAATTAAACTGACGACTTTTCTTGTCAACGCTGCCACTCAAATTGATTGAGAAGCTTTGGTAGCTCCATAGTAATCAATTAAATATTGACACAAAAGACAACAAAATGAAACGCGTTTCAAATTAATATAATGGGCAATGAATTGTCTAAATTAGGGTGAGAGATAATTTTTTTGGAGTTTGAACTTCTCGATTAAATGAAAAATTATCGGACAGGCGACGGTATTGAAGTTGCACACATTTTAATTGATGAAGTCGGAGTCGAAAATTTGGAATTTTTGGAGTCGGACTCAAATTTGAGCCATTTTGGTAACATTACGCACCCCTAACATATATTATAACTATACTGAACCACAATTGCGGTGAGGGTGTAACGAAGTTATCCCTTCCCTAAGGTTCGATTACAAACCTTTTGCCCTCCCTCGCCCTGCAAAAGTGTTTCCTTAAAATATGCCAATTTTTTACATAGACAGAAACCAGCTGGGGTTTCCCACCAACAAACCTGCTTACACCGTGTCACAAAAGTCAACTTGTTCCCTCCTACACGCTGAAAAATATCGGCCCCAGTAATATATTGCAGGAAACATGTACATGTTTGCAATCACTGTTTTTATGAATTGAAGATCTGTTGCTTTTTGTATCTTTGTTGTCTGTCTCGTATTAGTTTTTAGCGGGTATTAACAAAAAAAGGCACAATTGGGCCTCAAAAAGAAATACTATAACCTATTATTCATTGTGTCTCAAACATGTTATATTGAATAGCAAACACAATGTGTTTGGGCACAAGTATAGTATATTTGCGACAAGCTACAAGCACGTTATATTTGCATCCAAACAACAAAAACGGCAGATTTTTCAGCGTATAAGAACGAAACTATATACAAATGTAACTAAAACTGAGAACTCAGTTTTTTTTTTATTTCGTGATCTTTTGTTCTTTTTACGTGCCTTTTGAAATCCCAAGGATATCAATTTTGAAATAATTTTCGTCACTAATGTGACAATGCGAATGGAATCAATATGCATACCAATTAAAGAGGGCGATATTCACTATTTATTGCAAAAATTTATTTGAGTTGTCAAGGACCAAGGATGTGACATAATGCCCTTTTAACACTTTATCCTTGAAAATCCTTAAAAGACTTGAATCGAAACATCTGAAAAAAGGTTATACTAATGAACTGGATTCGTTAAAACGTGAACCAAAATTTCGGTCTTCTATCATTAATTGTATAGCAATTAGAATTATCCGAATCTTAAATATAGATATAGTTGAAATAATTGAATTTGAATTGAAATAATTAATAAGTAACACAGTGCAACACGAAAAAATGTAATCATATACGGACACCACTACGTGATAAAAGACCAAAAAAAGACCCGTATTTCCCAGTTTTGCCCAAAGTCATGCACTTTTTGTTTTATGGGTCCCCAAAGAATTGGGGCCTCGGTGTCATTTTTGCAAAAAAGTGATCATTTTGTCAGGCTCATATCTTGCAAACCGTTTGGAATTTTGATTTACTCTCTGAGGGAAAGTTGTAGCTCTTGTCATAAAGAATAAAAAAATCAAGAAACTTCATCTTCAAGCTCAAAATCGCCATTTAAAAATCGCACTTTAAAAAATTCGATTTTTTTACCTTTTTTCCCCTGTTCAAGATTCAAGGAAACAATCAACTACAAAAATGTACCTAAGATCTCAATAATCTTATGAACTTCCTAGGAATGAGTCCTATATTGTGTGCTGCGTCCCTTGTTGCGTGTGCTGAGCTTACTGCTTTGCCTGTGCTGCTGCGGTCGGTGGAATAGCAGAGTATCTTAATGTTGAAGTAAACGGAGCTAGAACTTTCCCTCTGAAAGTAAATCAAAATTCCGAACGGTTTGCAAGATATGAGCCTGACAAACTGATCACTTTTTGCAAAAATGACACCGAGGCCCCAAATCTTTGGGGGCCCATAAAAAAGAGTCCATGACTTTGGGCAAAACTGGGAGACACGGGTCTTTTTTTTTGGTCTTTTATCACGTAGTGGTGTCCGCATATGGTTATATTTCCATGATTTAAAAAATTACACACAGTGTAATTAGTTTGGCATAATCTGTGATGGTTCCAGGTTTTTAACAGATTTTTTTAAAAAGATTTTTCGATGCAAAACTTTCAAGGATATTCAAGGATTCAATTTACAAGGACTTTATTTCTAATGCTTGTTGGTCTTTGAAAATCAAATACAAATTTGTAACAAATAGTAAAAGTCATCTTATTTCATTTAATATGCATATTGGTGCTATTCGCATTGTCACATTGGTGAAGGAAATTATTTTAAAATGGATATGTGCTGAATAACTGTCGTTTTTGTTTTTTGGATTCAAATAAAACGTGTTTGTAGCTTGTCGCAAATATAGTATACTTGTATCCAAACACATTGTGTTTGACACACACTATTACATGTTTGAAACACCCTGATTAATATGTTATACTATATGTGTTTGTATTGCAAATACAGCTTTGGTTGTAATACAAATACAGCGGTGTTTGGTGCGCTGTTTACTTCATATTTTTTGTCGCTATGTTCTGTCGAGAGCAAAATAATATAAGGGACAAAGAGAGATTGTTCTCAGTCGAAGTTAATGTTATTGAAAGTATATAACTGTATTTTCGTGATTTATAAATACTCTTGAATTCGGGTGGAAATGAATTGAGTGCTTCTCATGTTGGCTGGTCTGTTGCATTTTAGTTTCATGCATTCAGTCATCAAACGTTCGTTTGGTATGAAACACACGAATGCTTCGAGTATATTGATGTTTGTGTTGAAACACGCATATGGCTGGACGTAATAGTATGCATCTCTTCAAGTAAACATGGTAATGTTTACATTTAATTATGCGTTAGTTTAGGATTTGCAAATTATGAATATTTGGAGTGGGTTCCAAACGTATACATGGTTCCTGCTGAATGTGTTTGAGACAATATGCTACAGAGGCTGTTCTTTTCAGCATATGGTAAAAATCGTCTTCTTTCATTTGATATGGCTATTCGTGCAATTCGCATTGTCTCACGCTGACTTTTTTGTTATTTGGATGCAAAAATAACGTGTTTGTAGCTTGTCGCAAATATAGAATACTTGTGTCCAAATACATTGTGTTTGCTATTCAATATTAAATGTTTGAGACACATTGATTATTAGGATATAATATATGTTTTTGTGACCCAAATGTAGCTTTGTTTGTTGAAAACTGCTGCAAACAAAAACGTGACAGACAACATAGACATAAAACACCAGTATGTCTTCAATTCATGAAAACAATGCTTGCAAACATATACATACATGTTCCCTGCAATATGTTGCTGGGGCCGTTTTTTTCAGCGTATACGGTGAAGAAAATTATTTTAAAATACTTTAAATTTTAAGTCCTGTAAAAAGGACAAAAGACCATAAAATAAAAACTGAGTACAAAGTTTTGAAATTTAAAAAAATCAAATTAAATTTAAAAATTCTATCTGAAATTTAAAATAAATCAATTGGAATTTATAAAATTCTATTTGAAATTTAAAATAAATGAATTGAAAATTAAAAATTCTATTTGAAATACATAATTGAAATTTAAAAAACATTAATTGAAGTTTAAAAATCGAATACATAAAATCGGTTAAACATTTTTAAATTTCGACTGACGAATTTTAAATTTCAATTAATGTCTTTTAAATTTCAATAGATGTCTTTTAGATTTCAATTGATGTTTTTCAAATTTGAATTGTGGGTTTTCAAATTTAAAATAGAAATTTTAAATCCCAACTAATGTATTTGAAATTTCAAATATAATTTTCAAATCTCAATTGATGTTTTTCAAAACCAAATTGCAATTTTTTTAAATCTCAATCGGAAAGGGTGTAGTTGTTCATAGTTTCACTTGTTTATAGGCTCATTCTTAGGAGGAAAATCCTTTCGCACGGTGTTACCATTCAGTAGGTTTGTAAAGAAAAGCGAGATCGTCAGCGGTTACCATAACGATTAATTCATTAATAAATTTTACATGAAATGTCCCATTAAAATCTGCTTTCTAGTAAACGAAGAAATGGTTGCACAATTCTTACACTCGCTTACTAACAAGGGTTTGGGCCCCAGGATTTACCGTCCGTCAATTTCGAAGTTATCGATATCTCAGAAAAATCAACTGTTTATGAAAATGAAATTGCGGAGACTGCGAAATCAAGTATACCTTCGAGCATAGAGTAATATAATAAGAGTGTGCAAATCTTTCACCGGATGTCACAGAGCAAGTAGGAATTCCATCGCGTTGGGGTTGCAGATGGCAGAACTATCATCAAACATAATTTATAACCCATTACCAGCAATCAAACGTAGTTTAAAAGCCATTGGTATTAAACGACAGAAATTTCAAAGTCATTCGTATCGATCAAATGTAATTTAAACTTATCGCTCATTCCATCATCCAGTTTCTTTTCAATGATTTTCCAACTTCATAGTCGATCAGCTGTCACATCGTATCTCTCTGTCTTCAGGTAGCATAAAGTATTCCATATAATAAAATAGCTTTGTTCGTACAACAATTGAATTTTTGTCGAGAATTGTTGGTTCGGAACTACGTACCTATAGACTTGGACCGATATAGACCAACTCTGAAATGAACAACGCTGGGGAACTGTTGGAGACGACCATGATAGGCGCCTTCAATATGTCGTGCCTAGTCAGTAGGCCGTCGGTGGCGCAAGGGTTAGTGTGCGCGGCTCTTGTACATGAGACGGTGGGTTCGATCCCTGCTCAGGCCACCTTACATTTCTTTCGACGGTCATCTCGCTTAGTGATGGCGACACTATCGACTACGTAGCCATGAAAAGGCTACTCAAAATACCGTTCGGAACCGGTAAATAATACAGGGTGGAGCACGGTAATTTGGTTATTTGGGAATGAAATAAAACAATTATGAACCTTAAAAAAATTTATTTTATATTTTAATTATATTGAACAGTAAGGGATTTTGTAAATTACATCGTTTTAAATAGTGTATCTCGCAAATGTCGACCTTCGCTATCCACACACTGCTGAATACGTTTTCTGAAGTATGTCGACTGGTGAAGTTCTCTGGGCTTTGTTTCACTCCAGTACACTCCACTGAGGTGAAAATGTATCTCATCACAGCGGATCGTAAACGAAAAGCACGCTGCACTGCAATGATCGAGTGCGCATACGCTTCAACACAAAATGACCTCTCCTCACGTGTTCAATGCATGATGGCAACTGAAAGGCAGACGAATACAAATCTCCCGCGAGTCACTATAAGCCACGCACACTCCCCACTCTCTTAGACCAACAGTGCCGCCACAGCCTGCAGTGCAAAAAAGCAAATTACCTCGCTCCACCCTGTACATAACAGGAAATAGAGAAATGGACAGAAATCATTATCCACGCTATGACAATTTTTCATGTGGTCTTATACCTTGTTCTTCAGGATATTTTACGATGAAAATATGCCAACAAGTTTGGCTACTCATTCACAAACAATTTATATGAAAATGATGACCAATTTACATCAAATTGTTGAAAAACTTACATGAAATTGATGACAACATTACATCTAGTTGACGAAAAATTAACAGCAAATTGATGAACAATTACTGTATAGTTTCGTTGAATTAAATTGTTGTTTTTGTTTTGTCTGCATCATTTTGTTTGTTGTCTTCAGTTACAAACGAGCAAGCGTCGCGGTCGTCAAATAAAAATAATAATTAATTTGTATAATTAATTGGTACGAAAAATCTGACAGATGGTCAGAAAATGATCTGAAAAATTGGAACATTCTCGCATGTTTGTTAGACGTCTCTCCGAAATTGCCACGACAAATTGTACAATGGGCCAGAAAACGATCAGAAAAGTCGGACCATTATTGGATGTTTTTCAGATTTCTCTCCGAAATTGGTACGACAAATCGGACAAAGGATCAGAAAATGATCGGATAAGTCGGACCATTATCGGATGTTTAATTAGACTTTATGCCGATTTTCCCTCAGAATTCTCACAGAAATCTGTCTGATAACTCTGCATACTATTCCGAATTTCCTCCGTCAAAACTTCCCGAAATCTTGTCAACCGCCCATACTGTTTACTGTACGTTGTCTGATCGACATCGGCATCAGACTCGGCAACTTGTGCAGAGTGTCTGACAGACTTTTGACCGAATTCGGAACAAATTGTTTACTGGGATTCTCAACCCCTGATTCGTTTAGAGGGCCAAATCCGCAATATGGACGCAATAAGAATAAATTTTGCTGAAGTATTTTTCTCGAACATTTAAATCTGAAAACACAAACCACTTGCAAAATTTATCGTTCCCAATATTTCGCTTTCGTTAAAATCCTTTCCTATAGGATTATAATATTCTCTATGCCAAACCGTGTCACCCTGTAGTATATGTAAAACTATTGTACGAAAGAACTTAAAAGTCAGACGGACATTTAAATGTTTGACTATCTACAGTCGAAAACTACACAATAAAGCTTAATGCAGAGTTAGGAACCCCGACGAAAATAACAAAAGATGACAAACGCAAAGTGTTTGTTTTCACTCTAGGAAATATGACACATTTTACATGGCCTTGGCATTTTTTTCAAAGTTGTGTGTAGTTGTTGCACACATTCCACTGTGTTATCGAACAGAAAACCGTCCATTGTGATGAGTGTAGATTTCAAAATGGCAGTTTTGCTATTGTTACTCGTATTTTGCAAGTGATTTCACTCACGTGTGGAAAGTTTTCAAACTATTTCAAATGTCTATTAAACACTATACACAAACTGCTATATACATTCATTCAAAAAATGCCTTCTTGTGTCATTATCTTTATACCCTGATATTGATATGAGGGCTATAAATTTCCGAGATATTTTGCTGTTTATTGGTTTTGTCTTTGGGAACTTCAACGTAGTCGTAACTGCTCCTAACGGAAATAAAAACAGAATTCTATACCACACAAACGACGTAATTTGATGACAAAAATATGAAATAAGGGTTTTCAGAAATCGAGTGTAGTGATAGTGTAAACAACACTCTGAGTCATACCAGTAGTGGTTATTAGAACACTTTACAAGTTAATCAATTGCAATAATTAAATATTATTGTCCAATTAGATGTAGGCATTAATTAACATGTCACATAATTATGATTGATCAGAAGAGTGTTAAATTTATATCTTGTAATAAGACATTAATTATTACACTATTTAGATTGGTATTACAAACACAGTGGTGACCAATTATTTAGCACAATGTAACAATGTCGACTTTAAGTTTGTTAAAACTGAATTAAAAAAAAATAATATAGCAGCTTTTCCATTCAATGGAAGAGGGGAACTATGGTAAAATATTTAAAACTAACGAAAATAAGGTCATTACGAACAATTAAAAAAAAATTACATTAGCCCGGTCATTCGAAAATCAATCTCACACAAAATGCAATTGTGTGTTGTAGATCAATTAACCTCAAAACATCTGCAACCCTTCGAGAATATAACAAAAACGATGCACAAGTAGACAGTCAAAATTTCTCTTCACTGAAATGTCAACAAACAAATCGAGTGAAACCCTAGTCTTTCTCTGATCTCTGTCTTACTCTCTTCATTGAATATTTCAATACACGAGCAGCTTTTTGATAGTGTTATTGTATATAACCAGGGCCGGATTTAGGGGAGGGCAAACGGGGCAACTTCCCGGAGCCTCCACAAAGAGGGGCCCCCACAATAGAGACTTCGGAAAAAAATTCAATTTCTGACTAGTAAACAACTTTTCCTTTGAAATTTTTGATAAATACGAGGAAGCTGCCAAAAAATATCTCAGACTGACGACTATGTAGAATCACGCTCGAGAACCAGAACGAGAAACGTGAGGTTGAATTCGCTCGATTACGGGAAAGCACAAGACGCAAATCTGTCACCGAGGGAAACATACAAAGTATCCGCCTTCACCCCAGTGGTCGACCAGCAATGTGTTTCTGTTTCTCTTACCGAAAGATTGCATGCCTATGAAGCTGTACATTCGAGATTTGGATTCCTTAATCACATCGAGAAGATGGATGCTGGAAATTTGCACGATACAGCAGAGGAATTGGTGGAAGTTTATCACGATGATTTAGAACCTAGTCTTGGTAATGAGTTGGTTCAATTTGCGTCTTTGATCGACTCATAAAAAAAGGACTATGGAAAAGACCAATTTCCGGAACTATTTTACTTCCAAATTCTCGAAGATCAAAATTTCAGAGCTACATTCCCAAACATTGAAATTGCGTTGAGAATGTATTTGGTTTTGATGGTATCAAATTGCACTAGAGAGCGCTCATTTTCAAAAATGAAAATTATAAAAAATAGGCTTTGAACCACCACGATGAGACAAAACCGTCTATCAAAGCTTTCTCTCCTGAGCATTGAAAGTGATTTGCTTCGGGAACTGGATTTCAGCGAAATCATTAACGATTTTTCGGCGAAAAAAGCTCGGAAATTCCCGAACGTTAAATTAAAGTTAATTTAATTTCAGATAATTCTTGTTTCCGATTATATTCATATGTTTGTTAAATAATAAAATAATCTATAGTTGGTTGGTTTCACAATAAATTATTTATTGGAAAACTCGACTGAAGTATGTTGTCCAATTTAATTGGAAAATAATTTGGGGCCAGGGGGCCTCCACTCCTTTGTTGCCCCGGGGCCTCCACATCTCTAAATCCGGCCCTGTATATAACTATACAAATTTCAGCCATATTGAAGTAAAATTACATAAACTTTGCAAAAAGTATGAAATATTCAAGATATGACGCGAGAGGGAAATGCGTTTGAGTGAATATCTAGCACTTTTTAGTTCTCTTTTACCAGGGTTGCCAAATAGCGCACATCTTCTGGTCGTCTAATTCTAAATCGCCTTTGAATATAACAAAAACGATGTACAAGTAGAGAAGAAATAACCGGCGCAATTTGGCAACCCTCGTAGAAGGGAACCAAAAAGTCGACACGATTCACTCAAACGCATTTCTCTCTCGCATCATAACTTGATTATTTCATACTTTGTACATACTTTAGAGACCAAACAGAACCAGACACGCTTCAGACGACGACGGAAAAAATCGAAATGAGAGAGAGAGCGTCTGGCGGTTTCGTTGAATTTATTTCTCTCTGCGTCGTATATCTCTGCGACTCTCCTGGAATTGTTTGGAAGTTTGGAAAAATAATATTATAGTTGCACAGGAATTAAATTGCTTTTACTGCTTTTAAAAATGTTATATTCGCTTTTATTGTACTGTGTTTAAAAATAAATCATTTTGAAACCCTTTCTTTAATTTTCCTTTGTATCCACATGTATCACCGTATGTATGTGTTGGTTGCTCTTATAATTTTCATGAAAATGTGGCAACTTTATTCTCTCAATTGAGAGTATTCGTGAGAGCGCCGCTAAGAAACTAGAAAAGATTCTATTCTAGCGGCGAGTCGTCAGCCGCAAAGGATTTTCGTGACGATTTTTCCCTGCCATAAGAAACCTATGTAGATAAAACGTCGTCGTCTGTAGCGTGTTTGATTATGTTTAGACTCTTAGGTAATTCTAAACATAGTTGGAATTTCTATAGTTAGATCATAGAGTAAATCTTAGTAGAGAACATATTTGGCTCATCTGACGTTTCCTTTCACACTCTTCGTAATGCGGTCGGTGTGATAGAGAGATGTTTGACGAAAAGTGGCATTCACCAGGTGGAATTACAATAACTTCTTGCTTTAATTTTTCATGTCGTTTTGGTGAAAAACTGTGAAATTTAATTGTGTTTCAACTTTTTTATTGACTGTTATTGTTAGCAGACATTTGTGTTGTATTTAACACAATAATTTTAACACACAAAACGAAATGCCGTTGTTGTTATTTTGTTCGTTGTTTTGGACCATTGCCTCTATCTGGTATTAGTAAAGCAATTCTTTTCAACATCAAACGTAAATATCACACCAGGCCAAATGCCAGAAATTTGGTGGGTGAACTATTAGATCTACTATAAGTATTAATCTATGAGTTAGATACTGTAACATCATCAGAAAACTGCTCGTGTATTGAAATATTCATAGTAGTAGTATCTATTAGGTAGTCGCATTAGCAATTCTGTCGTTAAGCTGTCAAAATTAGCTGAATATTGAAAAACACTATTTACATAAAATGTGAAAAATTTCATAAGCTTGTCTTATGTCTATGTAAAGTCTATGCTATAAAATTGCATTTTGATTGAAATTCTTCGAATTTTATTAACAAACAAAAAGAAACTAAATCGAATTTGACAGCTTACCCATGGAAAAGATGAAAAAACCACAAATCAGCTGGGCTGACGCGTTTACCCGAGAGATAATTTTACCACGGAAATATTCAACGAAGAGATTAAGAGAGCCAGAGCAGAGAAATGAGGCGCTTCACATGCTTTTTCTCTTCTCTTCTACGAGCGTTGCCAAATTGCGCCGGTTTTTTCTTCTCTACTTTGAATATAAGAAGAAAAGAGAACATGGAGAAAAAACCTTCTGCTCTTGTTGTTGGAATAATTGACCTTCAGTATGAATTGGTACTGAGGGATTTTCGATCGATGCCAATTCGCATATGCAAATAAAAAATTGAATACGATTGGTGATCTTATAAATGGAGCCAATTCATGCACAGTGAGTAGGCATCTTGAACTTGTCATGGAGTTCGAAACTAGTCCTGCTAATGAGTCTGCTTTTCTGAATTATCTATTATTCCAACAAAAACCAACTACTTGTTACTTAGAAAAATGTAACAGACCTTGACAACTTGAACAGGGTGGGCCAATAGTCACCATGGGGTTTACAAAAATTTGACTTAAAAGTGTAATTGTGTCTCGGGCAGTGGCTCCATTCGGCTGATATCACACCTTAGGTCTGTTTTCAAGAGCAGGATATAAAAAATGTTCTATAATAAACCGATACCGCTCTCCATTTACGGTTACAGCACTTCCATCTTCATTTTCGAAGAAGTAAGGCCCAATGAAATTATCAGATGTAATGCCACACCATAGTGTACACCCAATTGAATGCAATTGAAGTTGATGAATGGATCTTGGATTTTCAGAACCCCAGAACCTACAGTTCTGCTTATTAACGAAGCCATTCAAATGAAAATGAGCTTCATCATTTATATTCAGAATTTCAATAAATTTAATAAACAATTCGATGTGTGGCGGACCGATTTGAAGAGAGTGATACAGCACCGTACAGCCTAAGCCCCGGAAGGACCCCAACCGGCCGTTCGGTTGCAAACCTCAAAGCAGTCCGTCAAAATGTGATAGAGGAACACGAAACGTGCTCAATAATTGTACATCTCGCGGCGTTCCCTGAGCCGCATTTTGATATTGGACTTGAAAATGTTCCCATACAAAATGCAGGCGGTCCAAGAGTTATCACCAAAAAACTGTGGGACCCGTTTACATTACAGCCGCAAGATTTTTGAACTCGACGTGGATGATTTTCAATCAAAATTGATTATGAGCGGCAAAGTTAATTTTTATCTCAACGGACACGCCAATAAGCAAAGTTCTCAGTTTCAGGGGATGGACAATTCCCGCATAATTCAGAAAGCACCATTATACAATCTCAAATTCACCGAATGGTGTGCCGTTATGTGGAAAAAGAGACCGCTATAGAGCCATGCCTAATACATTCTTCGTACCGGAAATTTTCGATCTGGATTTGGAGAACATGTGGTCCCAAAAGAACGGGAACACTTATCATATTGCACTCGACATAATGCATATTTTGAAGGTTGCCTGCCTTCCTAGCAAGTGTAATCTTGCATTTTAGGTATTTGACTTGGCCAGCCAAATCCGTTAGAGGAGTTAAAGAACAACGAAAAAAAATTGGTTTCCCATTACATCCCATGAAAGGATTACGGACAACTTTTCACAACCACAGAGTTGTGCGCATTCTAGGTTTACAGTCACTGATTGGGACCTACAGTTTTACACCGGTTCCGAACTGTATTCTGAGATGCTTTTTCAATCCTAAATACTCGATAGTGTCGCCATCACTAAGCGAGGTGGCCGCCGTCGAAAGAAATTTAAGGTGGTCAGTGCAGGGATCGAACCCACGTTATCATGAACAAGAGCCACCCACACTACCATTGCACCACCGACGGCCAACACACAACATTCGAGAAGAAATTGACAACGTGACACCACAAATGTTGCCCACAGTTATTCCAAATGCAATCAAAAGATCCCAAAATTTCCATCAGAGCCGACGGCGGCCATTTGCCGGACATAATTTGCCACAATTAATTGAAACAACATTAATTAAGTGCGAATAAAAATAACCAGTTTAAAATCAAATGAGTTTTCACTTTAAATAAAAGTTATAGCAATGAAAATCAGATGATGGGTTTTGTCTCACCCTGCACCCTCTATTTCTTTTGCCGACGGTCACCTCGCTTGCTGACTGCCAAATTACGTGATGAAAAAACTGTCTTTTGTTGTTGTTTGGATTCAAATTTAACATGTTTGTAGCTTGTTGCAAATATAGTGTACTTGTGTACAAACACATTGTGTTTACTATTCAATATATCATGTTGGAGATACAACAATTAATATGATTTAATATATATTTTTGTACTGCAAAACGTGACAGGCAACAAGGAAACAAAAAAGCAGCAGATCTTCAATTCATGTAAGCAGTGCTTGAATGCAATATCAAGTAATTAGCCGTGAAAAGGTTTTTCAAAAACCGCTTTGAATCCCTTATGGTAAAATAAGTCAGTAAGGCTGTGAAATGTTTTTATCATTCATTAACCCATTAGGAGGTACACTATAGAATAATCGCAATTGGGAAAATCTGTGACGTTATCTTTCACATTTGACGGCCATTTAATGAGAAATGGAAAAAAGTGAATTTCATGTGTTCACTTGCACTTGCGTTTGCTTAACCCTGTGATGACCACATGCAAGTATGTTTGCCCTAGGGGTTTTGGCACCTATAATATATATATAAGTGTATAAGTAGAATACGGTAGGGGCAACAACAGTGTGGTAGGCGTCAATTCCCTAACTGATCATATTCGACCCTTATGAGCCATCAAATTGGGTAAAAACTTGTTTTACTACAAAGGGATGAAGCGGGTCGAAAAAGGGCCTCGCGTGGGGGAAACCTAAGTTTTGACTCCATACCTTAGATTTTAAAAATTGTAAGGTCAAATTTCAACATGCTTATATCGACCGAACGTATGTTTGGCAAATATGAGTGCCTTTTCGCTAAAATGGGGAAAAATGTAAAAAAAAAATTGTTCATTCGTAGTTTACGGCGTAGCTATTATTAGTCCACAGATCACGAGAATAATCCAAAAAAATAAACTGCTTCGGCTAAAAATCTGTGGTCGTCAAAGGGGTAAGAAAGTATCACCAAACCAAGGAATCGGCTGAATAATAAGGTGCCGTAAAATGAACACAAGATTTGAATTTCACGTCGTTTGTGAGCTGCTCAGTCTCTGATGAAAATTTTGGTTCTTTTGATTGCATTTCCTATAACTGTGAGCAGTATTGTCATTGGAAAAATAAAACAGCGAACAGATCAGGGTTATTAAACATGAAGTCCGACAGGAAAGAAGAACTCGTTGTTATTGTGGAGAATATTTTTAATATAACGACCTTTTGTTTTTGCAATGAGCGATGATCGCCATTTTCATGATGTCTTTAATAATCGTAAAAATTATCATATTTGAGAATCAGAAACGCAAAGAGAAAAAAAATCATCAAAAAATCATAAGGATTTTGGCCTGGAGTCATGATCGCACCATTATTATTCGAAAATGCAGCTGGTCAGGCAATAACAGTTAATGATGATAGTCTAAAGTTTATGCCAACAAGGTCACAATACCCACACGCTGAATAAAAATGGCCCCAGCTATATATAGCAGGGAACATATACATATATGTTTGCAAGCATTGTTTTCATGAATTGAAGACATACTGCTATTTTGTTTCTATGTTGTCTGTTACGTTTTTGATTCCAGCAGTTTTAAACCAACGAAGCTACATTTGGGTCACAAAAATATATATTATTAGCTATTAATCATTGTGTCTCAAACACTTAATATTGAATCGCAAACACAGTGTGTTTGGACACAAGTATACTATATTTGCGACAAGCTGAAAACTCGTTATCTTTGCATCCAAACAACAAAGAAGGTAAATTTGTCAGATATAATATATGTATTTGTGATCCAAATTTGGTTTTGAAAACTTCTGAAAACAAAAACGTGACACACAATATAGAAACAATAAGCAACATATCCTCTATTCAAGACAATAATGTTTGCAAACATGTACATGGTTCCAACAATATGTTGCTGGGCCGTTATTTTTCAGCGTGTGGTATGTAGTAATTCTTGTATATTTTTCTCAGTCTGATAACATTATGCCTGCTTAGAACTGAAATGGAAGCGGTAACTCCTAGTGCCGCTTAATAGCGCTTAACTCTCAATACAAAATAATTGATAATTTAAGCAACTGGTGTAACCAAAACACGCATAATATGTAATTTAAACCCTGTATTTCGTATATAAAGTTACTCCTGGCATGAATTTTGGGACACCATTTACCATTAAATTTAATTGGTAAATAAGTGGTTTAGCGATTTTCGTTGTGGTTGTACAGGAGGTAACCAAGTATGTCTAATTGATGTCACTATATCTTAATGCAAACTCTTTCGAGCAAACAGCTAATCGACTTGGTAGTTGAATATTTCATGCAAAATATAATGTGATTGAGATCCGAGTTGAAAAAACTGAATTCAAATTATTTTATGTTGGCACATACAACATTTAAAATAACGTTGTATGCTATAAATGAGTTTTGATATGAACAAACACAATAATTTTATTTTATTTCTATTCGTATTATGACCAAATTCCGGCATAAATTGAAACTGTATCAAAGTTCCAACTATGGCAGTGACGCTTTAAATATATTACTCCATGTCTCAAATAATTGAAAACACGTTTCAAAATGATTTATTTTTAAACACAATACAATAAAAGCGAATACAACATTTTTAAAAGTAGTAAAAACAATTTAATTTAATGCCCTGTACAATAGGGTATCCCAAAAATTTTTTTCTTTTTCGATTTTCATGGTTGCTCAAGCGTAATTGAAAAGCTTATAGGGTAAAGTATTTTTGAGATTTTTTTCAGATATTTCGGAATGTAATACAGTGTACATTATTGAGCAAAATCATTGCCAAAACTAATGGTTTATGCACAAACAATAAAAGTTTGGACGTTTTTCTTTAAAAATTTTGACTTACAAACAAAGCAAATCGTAGTTATTGACCCGTTTTTAAGTAAAATTCCAAAAACGTCCGCAATACCCGATTTTTGGGATAAATTCGTCTTGTGCGACCTCTAAACCTGTTCCGAAAAATCTGAAAAAAAATCACAAAAATACTTTACCCCATAAGCTTTCAAATAAAATTTGATGGGACACCCTACTGTACAAGCATAATATTATTCTTCCAAACAAATTCCAGAACAGCCGCAAACATACGTCGCAGAGAGAAAAAATCAACCGAAGTCGTCAGACGCTCTCTCTCTCTCTCTCTCTCATTTCGTTTAGACGCTAGAGATTTTTTCCGTCGCCGTCTGAAACGTGTGCGGTTCTGCTGGGAATCTAAGTGTTTTTAGTGTTAAACTCTTTAAATTAACTCTTTAACACAATAACTCTTTAACACTTTAACTCTTTATCTAATTTACTACTTAACTCTTTAACATTTTAACTCTTCAACTCTTATCTGTTTAACTCTTTGGCTCTTTAAATCTTTAACTCTTTAAATCTTTAAATCTGCAACTCTTTAACTGTTTACTCTTTAACTCTTTACGTTTTAACTCTTTTACTCTCTAACTCTTTAATTCTTTAATGACCTGTTCCCCGAACTTGAACAGAGAGTCAGTAACTCACATTCGGTCACTCAGTTTCCCTAAGTCGAAAATTTCGTTCAACTGACTCAATTTTTGTTCCCAATTACAGCACATTCGAAATAGAAAAACCAAAATTTGTACTAAAAGTTTTTGAAAAATTTTATGGTTTCATTCGACTTGAAATGGCAAGATTTTGGAACCCAAATCAACGTTCTTTCGACTAGAACACGAAGGAAAGGTTGAGTTCGAGGAGATCGAAGAACAGGCTATAATTCTGTAACTCTTTAGCTTTTGAACACTTTAACTTTTTAACACTTCAACTTTTTAACACTTTAACTCTTTACCTCTTCAACTCTTTAAGTATTTAACTCTTTAACTCTGTAACTGTTTAAATTTTTAACTCTTTAACACTTTAATTCGTTACCTCTTTACCACTTTAAATCTTCAACTCTCAAACTTTTTAACTCTTTAACTCTTTAACCCTTTGACTCTTTAACCCCTTAAATCTGTAACTCCATAACTCCTTAACACTTTAACCTTCTAACTTTGCCACTCTCTAACATAACATCTTTCTTCTTGGTTTCTTTAACTCTAAACTTTTGATCTTTTGAACATTTCATCTTCTAAAGTCAAACTCTTTAATTTGTTAACTCTAAAACTCTGTAATTCAAACATTTTGAAAAAATTTTCAATAAAACTTTGGCCGATCAGAGGTAAAAAGTGCGCAAGACTGTGTCCGTTATATGGGTGCAACGATTGCTCGTGATAGACGACAAATGGAACCGCGTGGAAACATCGAATGAGTTTCTGTCGTAATTCAATCTCAATCTAGATGAGTTCATGTTTGGTTTCAAAATTGTGCACAAAACATGGACCGCCGGATGAATGGGCGCCAATGAACGAAAAGGTTGGTTTGCTGGCCAACTAGACTTTGGCAAAAGTTTTTTGGAATGATATAATTCAAAGTGATTGCCATCAGAAGGTTAAGCTCGTCTAAGAAAAAAGTTGCCTTCCATCAAGACAATTATAACACCAGGGCAAATAATTTTTCCCTTATCTACCACAGTTTATAGGTGGAGTCCACGAGGCCTACTTCCCGTTTCAAAACCGGCAAAAAATTACTCGTCCGAAAAAGAGCAAATAGTAATATTTGAAAAGGATGAAAAAACTCAGAGGCGTTTTAATCCGCTGTCGTGTATCGAAGGATATTATTCTTTATTTCAATTTATTTTAAATTTAATTTCAATTTCTTAATGTCTGAATAGAATAATTAAATTTAGGCGTCTTTAGACATCGAAGATGTTACCATAATTATTCCCGTAATCATATCTTTATATAGTATTCTTTCCTAGACCTGCTTGTTGGTCAATAGTTTTCTACCCTTGTGTACTTTCATAAGAGAATAAACAAAAAAAAAAAAATTATATAAATTAAAATTGTTGCGATTTTTTGTTATTGGTTAGGGAATGTTTTGATTTATATATGGATGTATGCATTATTTGGATACAGTGCGTCAATAGATTTTACGTTCATCCTGATCGTGGAGCTTTAAAAACGGAATGTACGCAAACTATTGACCCACTGTATGTGCCAGAAGAAAGCTGTGCACAGTGGCCATCATCGATTGCCTGCAATTAAATCTAATGCGTATGAATAAATGAAAAAGCACACAATACCAAAAGTGAGGTTATACCTTCATATTCAAATTCCTTATGTTCCTACGAAATCAGTCATCAGATAAACTTACGATGGAAATATAAAAACAAATGAAATATTCCTAATAGTCACATCTTAAAATTTACTCATGTCCCGGCAATATCTATTGTCGTCGTCATATGTTGTTTTATATCATCTGTGTCAAATATTGAAATCAATTGTATTCGAAGACATTCGTTTCTGTACGGGAGTTTAGTGATCCTTTTGCGTCATATGAATTTCAGTTGTTTTATGTACAAAAAAAAGTAATTTTGTAGCTCAAAAACATTCATAAAAGTATTTTGGGGTTATTTTTTTGTTTCAAATGTTGTTAAGAAAATTGTATTTAAAATTCAGTTTAAGGAAAAAACAAAGTGAGCATTAAGTAAGGAAAAAAATTGTGCATTTAGGGTGCATCGAATACGAACCTGTCTTACCTAGCGATGGATTGGGCGAATGGGGACGCAATGAAGCCATACTCGGCTGCCGCGAAGGTGCTCTGACCGACATGCGTGAGCCACGACGCTCCTGACCATGTAACAGTTTACTTTCGCGCAGCAGAGAGACATTCATTAAGCGTGGATTGGGTGTATTGAAAATCGTACGATTTTCGCGCCAACGAGCTCTAAAAGATTCAAATCGATAATAGGTTATTGGCTGTTGATCGCAAGGAATAGGTGTAGTTGGATTGCATAAGATGAGTACTTACTGACTGAACAATCTTAGGACAACACAGATAATGATGAACATCAAGGCCATGCCAATCAGGACACCAATCATGGCTGGATCGATATAGGTTTCGGGGGTCTTCTGATCGCCACGTCCTTTAAAAGAAATACATTTTTAGTAAAATTAAAATGTTTATTAAAATACACAAATAAATTCAAAATATTAGTTAAGATATCAAGAATTTAGTAATTCATAAACTCTCCAAATCGTGTTTAAACTCAACCCCAAATTCTGATGCCAATTACACTGAAAGAGAAACACTTCGTCGCATAGATGAAACATTTTCGTTAACGTTTTTACGTTGCAGCAATTAAAAGTCTCGAATATCCGACAATTTGCTTGTCGCTGCAACGAAAAATTGCATACTTGATTTCTTTGACAAAGTTTAATTTCTTTGCTACAACAACTGATATTTCGTTCCTGCATAAATATTATTTAATTTGAATTTTCTATAAAAAAAAGAGTTGAAAATTAAAAAATTAAGTGCATGAGTTTTAAACTATTGATGTTTAGTTTATCTCTTACTTTTTATAGTTTATTTTTATTATTTATTTATTTTTGAGGTTTGCCAACACTTAAAGTTGACGAAGCAATTTCTTTACTGCAATTAATCAGTTGTTAATGCAACGAAACTAATTTTTATGAAGATCAAGAGAGAAAACCAGTTCGAGTGTACAAGAGAGGCCAGCAAGAGAAAATGGTGAGCATGAATGGTGGGTCATGTACACATCTTAAATCAGTTCCTTTACAACAGTGATAACAACCCATAGCCTCGAGAGGCAGACAATAATCGTATTTTTCTCGTATTTTTCACACACACACGATCGGCAACTCACATGTACACAACAACTATGTTTGATTCGAATCATCAGTCTTGTGTGCAACCGCACACAAGCACATAATACGTTTGTGTGCGTGCGTTCGGGTTTGCCTACCACTGTTTTGCAACAACCGAGAGTTTGTCTTTAGTTGCAGCGCCTGAATACGACGGCCACCTTAACACTTAACCCTCGATTAGCACAATCTTTATCCAGACGAGTGTTTTAATATGGAATGGATTAAAAAAAAATGGTTTCCCATTACATCCCATGAAGGAATTGGGGAGAGCTTCTCACAACCAGTGAGCTGTGCGCTTTTATAGTTGTATACTCACTGATTGAGACCTACAGTTTTACACCTATTCCGAACGGTATTTGGAGAAGCTTTCTCGTGACTAAGTACTCGATAGTGTCGCCGTCACTAAGCGAGGTGACCGTCGTCGAAAGAAATTTTAAGGTGGTCGGAGCAGGGAACGAACCCAGGATCTCCTGTACAAGATGCGCGCACACTAACCATTGCACCACCGACGGCCGGATGGCATGGATTAAATTTAACAAATTTTATGGACAATTTCACAGTTGAAAATTCTCCATTTAAATTTAATTTAAATGCCCGATGCTTGTCATTTTCTGTGAGCTTTTAAATACCGAGTGTGAAACTCGCCCTTAGAATATTTTCGAAAAAAAAATTCAAAGAATTGTTATCAAAATAGACGAAAACATCAGCAATGTCATACTAACATGTAAGTACAATTGACAGTAACTAATAAAAACATTCATTCTAGCAGTGAAAAAAATGCATTGCAGCAATGAAAGAAAATCATTGCAGTAATGAAACAATTTCATTGCATCAGTGACTCAAATTCGTTGCATTGTTGAAACAAATTCATAGCAGCAATGAAACAAATTCATTGTAAGAATCAAATTAATTCATTGCAGGAACGTAACTTATTCATTACAACAGTGAAACAAATTCGTTGCACTAATGAACCAAATTCATTGCCGCAACAACCAAACTTTCATCACAGTTACAATCAATTTGCATTTGATGAACACATTTTCGTAACAGGGATGAAACTGTGCGTTAGCTCACCTTCGATGACAAACTTTTTTGAGGTTATGACCATTTTCATCGCTGTGCCGTAGCTTTATGGCGCGGAATCCTGAGTCCTATCGCAAGCAGACGAAACATCTGTAGGAGTCTTCGGGAGAAAAATACTCCAAAAAATGTATGGCCCTATAGTGCACAACGGCGAGTATCGGCGGCGCATGAATCATGGGCTGTATGAGCTTTATCCTGACATGTACATAGTTAAGCGGATCAAAATAACGTGATTGCGCTGGCTGGGCCATGTCAGTAGAATGGATGAAGATGAATCAGCACGAAGGGTTTTCGAAACCGAACTCGAAGGAAGGCAAAAAATAAGAAAACCAAGACTCCGCTGGAGGGATCAGGTTGACGAATCTCTGCGTACACTTGGTATAGCCAACTGGGGAAATAAGGCAGAGGATGGAACTGGTTGACGAAATATGTTATCTTCGATTTGTAAGGTCCCTGACCCCCGGGGTTGTACGAGACCGGATAAGTAGTATGTAAGTGACGTAGCTTTTCCGTTCAGTGTAAGGTTAGTCGTTTGCTCACTACTGAAATACTTATTCAGGGTGGCGCGCGAATCGTGCTACAAAATCAAAGCGTTATAACTTTTCTTCTGCGTGAGTAATCGGCTTATTTATTTTCTTTATTTTTACTATTTAGATTTATGAATTCTTGGGATACCGAAAAGAGGATTTGGATAGTGCAGCGGTACCATGCTTTGCAGTTCTTCATTTCGGTCCAAAGGGAATATAGGCGAGAGTTTGGCGGCACTTCCCCGTGCAGATGGACCATTATGAGGTGGGTAAACATGTTTGACGAATCTGGAAGCATCGCGCGAAGCCCGTACCATCGACATCCCTATGTTCGGGTTCAAGACACAATCGCTGTTGTAACATCGTCCATTCAGGCAAATCCAAGCGGTTCGACTCGAAACTTATCAGCGAAAATTGAAACTTATCGGCGAAAATTCATATTGACTTAAACTTGGTTTCGTACAAAGTCCAAATTACAAGGAAGTTAAACCCTCTGGATTGGCTTAATCGACTAGAATTTTACCAAAACATGATTGAAATGGCTAAGGAACACAACAACTTGGTAAATTGCTTGTTGGCCCATTTTGATTTAAACGAAGGTTTAAACAAGCAACGTTGCTGTATATGGAGTGACTTTAATCCAAAAATAGTCCATGAGACGGAACTGCAATCAGAACTAAACACTGTGTGGTGCGCAGTTTCATCGAGGTGCAATGTGGGGCCATACTGCTTTGAAGAAAACGCTGTGACAGCATCTGTCAATGGGGACCGTTATTTAAAGATGTTGAAGATTTTTTTGATGTGTTAACATCTATAGGCACGGGTAGGGCAATCTATCAAAGTGAACACATGCAAACAACACACAGCGTTAGCATCACATACGTTGTTGTTGTACAACAATAGTCTCTGCCTGAAAAATAAATTTGATGGTATGGATGTGGTGGCAGCGAACAAACAAGCAGTTTGTGGTTGCCAAAGAGTATTGAATAGAATAGAGAACTTATGGAACGAATTGTATGACTTAAAAGCACTGGCGACATCTGGCGAATGATTCAAAACGTATTACTCTCTTTTTGTGATAACTTGGTCCATTCATAATTTTGATGTGAAACATTGATGCGTTTTGAAACATTTATGCTTTTTGTATTGAAACATTTATGCTTTGTATATTGCAATATTCTATAAAGAGAATAAGACTCGTTTATGCTCTTTTACTCAGACTCTCTACATGAGAGTGCAATAAGTTCTCCATACTTTTCAATAGTTTTTGTTGTCGCTCTATTTATGACAAAACAAAAACAATTTTTCTGTGAGCTAAATATTGTTTTATTTATTTTATGATGGAACAACTGAACACATAGCCAGACCGGTTGTGGCGGAGCTCCAACGAAAATTCCCAAACAACTTAATACCCAGAAACTCCAATTTCCGCTGGCCCCCAAGGTCACCTGACCTGACGACACCAGACTCTTTTTACGAGCTCCTGTCAAGCAAGAGGTGTACAAAACGAAACCAAGGCATTTGACTGAATTGCAGTAGTCCGTTAACACAATAATTGAGGCGATCCCGACTTCAACCCTTCAGGCCGCAATGAATAATTTTCTGACCATGTGTCGCATATGCGTGGATGAGTATGGAGGTCATTTACGGTCTATCATATTCATAACTAATTAGTTATATAAAATATATTTAAATTTTCTGTACAATAAATGAAATATATTGAGTCAGAAAAATATTATTTGAATTTCTTATTGCAGCACATTTGGCGCGCCACCCGTATTTAACTTTCAATTAAGTTCAAGTAATCGGATAGTTAACTCCCAACGTAAAAACTGGGGAATAAACTGTTAGGTTAGGTTAGGTAACTCTTTAAATACTCTTTAATCTTTGCCGTTTACACCACCCAATTTGAGATTAAATTTACATTTCAGGTGGCAACTCCGTGCTTCGACAACTCTGCGCCGAGACCAAATTATAGAAGACGGTACAACAGAAAAATTAAGTTTGCGGCTATTGGTTTTGTCAGTTTTGTACAAATTTGGGATGTTTTGAAAAAAACA
The DNA here is from genome assembly GCA_963931995.1 of Phaonia tiefii. Lineage (NCBI taxonomy): Eukaryota > Metazoa > Arthropoda > Insecta > Diptera > Muscidae > Phaonia > Phaonia tiefii. Next base: position 37,598,437 of record OZ008367.1, read on the forward strand.
GAACCTTTAAATTGGATCAATGGATCAAATCTGGACAGTCGATAAAATCTGCTCACAGTTTAAATTAATAGGAGTCCTCTATATAGCCGGCGGCGTGGCGGAGTTTTGGTGACGGCGAGACGTCGGAAAATTTTCGTTCGGCTTCTGTTTGTCAAACAGTTGAGTTTTTGTGTATGTTTTTATCACGGATGAATTTTTTTAGTAACTAAAAGTATTGCATCAAAATTTACACCAGTTTACACCATTTACACCATTTTAAGATAAGGTTAAACATTAAACTTCAGTTTCTTCAGATTAAAATTGTTTGAGTAATCTTCTGGGTTATTACGGGTTAACGGAGTTAACCTTCGAAATGTGTTAATCTTGTTCGGTGTAAATGCCGTATAATTGCCTTAATCTTAATCTCCTAAATTCTGTAACTCTCAACTAACATTTTAAATGTTTTACTCTTTTACTTTGTAAACGCTTAACTATTTTTCTCTTTAACTATTTAGTTTTTTAATGCTATAACTATTTAACGCTTTAACCCTTTACTGCTTTGCCTCTTTAAATATTTAACTCTGAAACTCTTAAAATTTTAAGCTCTTAAACTCCTAAACTCTTCCTTCGTAGTATTCTAGCCTTGAACTCCTTAACTCTCCGCAAGTGTTGGTTAACAATACGAGGAGTTTCATTAATTCTTCAGTGAAAAATAAAAAGACATAGTGGACCTCTAATTAACTTTCAATTAGGACTAAGTAGTCCAATAATCCACGCTTAAAAACTGGGAATTAAACTCCTAAAATTGCTAACTCTTTGATTCTTAAATCGCTATCGCTTTACACCTTTAAACTTTTGAATTATTTAGGTCATGCAATGTATTTATCTTTGTATTTTTATAATTTAAATTATTAAATATTTATATAACTAATATTAAATCCATCAATTCAAATTATTATTCACTTCTTTAAATATTTAAATATTTAACTCCTAAATGCTTCAACATTTGAATTATTCTAGTCTTGAATTTTTTAACTTCTTAGCTCTTATCCGTTTGTATTATTTTAATTATTAAATTAACAATATAATTCACAATTTATTAACAATTTAATTATTATTTATCAGATACTATTATTTTTTAAAATATACATTGGTTTTTCGTCATTATTGTTTTCCCATTTATCCCAAATGAGGTGTATTTCCAATACGAATAAAAGTGTTGCCATATTGATTAACACCATCATAGCTTGCATGAACTCAGAAGATGTGCACAATTTGGCAACCCTCGTAAAAGAGAACCAAAAAGTGGTCACAATTCACTCAAATGCATTTCTCTCTTGCATCATATCTTGATTATTTCATACTTTTTGAATAGTTTTAATAATTTTACTTTACTTCATCATGGTTGGAATTTGTATAGTTATATACAAAAAGCAGTTCGTGTATTGAAATATTCAATGAAGAGAGTAAGAGAGAGAGAGAGAAAGAGAGAGAGAGAGAGCAGAGAATGATTAAGGCTTCACTAGTTTTATTTGTTGGCATTCGAGTGACGAGAAATTTTTACTGTCTACTTTAGTACATAGTTTTTGATACATGTTAACCATTAATCAACTTTTAAGTTTGCTTAAGTAATGCCCAATTGTAAGCAGGACATAAAACTCGGAAACTCTTTGACTCTAAATCTGCTAAATTCTTAAGGCCGTATTTGTTTTATGAAAAATCGTCTCTCAAACCTGTCATAACTTTTTATGAATAAGGGGTTTAACTTTTATGGGTCGATTATGCATCGTAACTAAACATCAGTTGCGTTGTCAACTGACAACGCCTCTGAAATAATAATAGGTATTAGTACGGCAACTTATGTCAGTTGCCGTTTGACACTTCGACAACTATAAATATTGTAAACAAACAATAAATCAAAAGCGGGTTTGAGACATAAAGTGTCTAAGGAAACAAAGAAAAACTTGTTGAATAAGAAACATAATGAGTTCAGAGGAATTATTTTTTGATAAATAAGACAAAGTACAAAACGTAACATCTATTAGAAGACACTTATACGACATTTACACCAAACAAGATTAACGCATTTAGAAGGTTAACCCGCGACAACCCAGACTCACAAAATTGTAATCTGTAGAAACGGAAGTTTAATTTTTAACCTCATTTTAAACTGGTGTACATTTTGATGCAACACTGTTAGTTACTAAAAAAATGGAACTATAATATAAACATACATAAAAAGTCAACTGTTTGACAGATGGAAGCCGATTGAAAATTTTCTGACACGTCGCCGCCACCTAAACGTTATTGAAGCTCACGCCACCGGCATTATAAATTGCTCTTATACGGCATTTACATCGACCAAGATTAGCTCATTTCGATGGTTAACTCCGGTAACTAGCGATAACCCAGAAGATTACTCATACCATTTTAATCTGTAGAAACTGAAGTTTAATTTTTAACCTCATTTTAAACTGGTGAACATTTTGATGCAACACTGTTACCTACTAAACAAATGCAACCATAATAAAAACATACACAAAAAATCAACTGTTTGACATATGGACAAAGACGATTTACAATTAGACGACCAGAAGATGTGCTCAACTTGGCAACCCTGGTAAAAGAGAACCAAAAGGTACTAGGAGTTCACTCAAACGCATTTGTCTCTCGCGTCATATCTTGCTTATTTCATACTTTTTGCATAGTTTATGTAATTTTACTTCAACATGGTTGGAATTTGTAAAGTTATATACAATTACACTATCAAAAAGCTGCTCGTGTATTGAAATATTCAATGAAGAGAGTAAGAGAGAGAGTAGAGAAGTACTAGGGTTTCACTCGTTTTGTTTGTTCGCATTTGAGTGAAGAGAAATTTTGACTGTCTACTTGTACATCGTTTTTGATATGGAAGCCGATCGAAAATTTTCCGACGCGTCGTCGCCAACAAAACTTTTAAAGCTCACACCGTCATCAATAAAAATGGCTCTTATTGGTTTAAACTGTGAGTACGTTTTTTCGACTGGCCCGATTTGACTCACTGATCCAGGTTCAGTTATTTCAGAAACATCCCAAATTGTTCTGCTGTGCCGCCGTCTTCGATAATTTTGTGTCGGCGCGGAGTTTGTGTAAGCACGGAGTTACCAACTGAAATGTGAAATTAATCTCAAATTGGGTGGTGTAAACGGCAAAGGTTAGAGAGCAAGGTTATCGCTAACCTGGCTGCGATAAACGGCGGTGTAAATGCGTCATTATTGGTTTGAAATGTGAGAAGATTTTATCGACAGGCCCGATTTGACCCACTGATCCAATTTTAAGATTCAGTTATTTCAAAAACATCCCAAATTTGTACAAAACTGGCAAAACCAAAGCCGCCAACTCAATCTTTCTATTGTGCCACCGTCTTCGATAATCTTGTCTCAGAGCGGAATTTGTTTAAGCACGGAGTTGCCACCTGAAATGTTAAATTAATCTCAAATTAAGTGGTATCCTTTAGCATTACCGGCTACAATGTGAGTTATAGCTCAGAATAATTGCTAATAAAGAAATAATTCTCTGTTTTAGCTTTAATTCTTATTTCCGCCTCCAAAAGAAGGAATAGTATTTTTTTGTGGATACGTTGAAAAATGACTTCAAATGAAGTCATCGGGCAACAGCAATACCTCCGCTCTTAGAAGTTTGTGCAGGTTTAAGATATTTTGTGGATTTAAGTTTCAAAGTCCCATGGGAACGGCTTCAATCTTGGTATGGTTCAACCTACGTTGAACCATAAAGTTTACTTATTTGTTTTTTAAAACTTTACACCAACCAACAATTCGAGGTCGCCAATATATCCACTATTAAGTAACTGAAGTTGTCAGCTATCAGTTGCCATATGTAATAACTTTGCGGTAACTGGCAACGCAACTGAAGTTCAGGTGCTTTCGGTAATCGACCCCCACTAAACTCTTCAACGTCTGACTTATTTAATTCTTCTCTTCGACTCTTATGGCCAGTTTTTCGGTCAGTGGTGATCTTCGTATCTTAGTTAAATTTTGGTTAAACATCGAATTGTGTTTTTCAGTCATTGTTTAACTATGATTTAACCCACAATGTTGGTTGGTTAACTTTTAGTCAGCACCATATGATTTTGACAATCAAACTACTGACTCAAAATGAGAAATGTTAGATTGTATAAAATAGAGTCTAGATCGTTAAATGATTGCGCCTTTATAGTTTTTTACACATCTTTGTTAAAAAAAACTTCGATTTTATGCATCTATTTCTTATTTTACATAATTCCATTTTGTTTGTTCCTCTTTGTTGTTTTGGTATCACTATGTCGCCGTCACTATGCGAGGTGATCGCCGCCGGAAGAAATTTTAAGGTGGTCAGAGCAGGGATCGAACCCAGCATCTCATATACAAGAGGCATGCACGCTAACCATTGCATCACTGCCGGCCACAATGCGTTAATCTTGGTGGGTGTAAATGCCATATTAAACCCTTAAACCCTTAAGCTCTTCAACTTTTGATTTATTCAAGTCTTGAACTCTTGAAGTCTTTATTTCCTCTTTGACTCTACGACTCTCAAAGTGTTAAGCTGTTCAACTTTAGAATTACTCAACTCTTGAACTCCTTAACTCTATTCTGTGTTTACAATTTAAATTAATAAATACTTAGCTTTTATTAACAATAGAACAGGTGTTATTATATCCTTTTCTGTTGCTACTCTGTCAATCCGCCTAAGTATCATGTTAATGTGCAACCAATACTCGACCCTCCTCGACACAATCAATAAGTCAATCAATATAAGAATGACATGCTCATGTACGTATTCAGTTCAATTAACATTCAGTTTGGGATTCACACATCCTTTGTGACAACAACATTCGTCAGCTTGTACACCTGATTCTATTTCTCGCATTTTAATAGGATTTTGGGAGGCGGATACTTTGAGTTGGTGCTCCCCCTTATATTCCACTTACCTTTGCATTCAACGGCACCATCTTTCAGCCAAATCGGCGCCATATCGAACCGGCACACACATCGTCCATCACGGCATTCGGTTTGCAAGTAGACAGACTCACATTGTTCATTAAAGAAACAAGATTCATTTACGGTCGCTCCTGGATTGTGGCGAATCAATCAAGCACAAGAGGAGATGACGATACCATGAAATGAGACCAAAGTAAATAATATTAAAAATTAATTACACACATGTGTTTAATTAGTTAATTTTATGTTTATGGCGATAAACTGGCAATTTCGATACGATATATTGCATCAGCTAAAGGATATCTTGTTAGGTAAATGAATTAATGTCTGGGTAGGATAAATATTTGGTTGACACTTAATAACACTGTGTGTAATTTTTGAAGTCATGGAAATATAACCATATACGGTCACCACTACTTGATAAAAGACCAAAAAAAAAAGACTCGTGTCTCCCAGTTTTGCCCAAACTCATGCACTTTTTTTATGGGCCCCCAACGATTTGTGGCCTCGGTGTCATTCTTGCAAAAAAAGTGATCATTTTGTTGGGCTCGTATCTTGTAAACCGTACGGAATTTTGATTTACTCCTTGAGGGAAAGTTGTAGCTCTTATCATAGAGAACAAAAATTGTGGACACATAAAATCAAACAAAACTTCATCTTCAACGTCAAAATCGAAAAAAACTTTAAAAAATTCGATTTGTTTACCTTTTTCCTTGTTCAGGTCCATAGGTAGCAAACCGTTCAAATTTCAAGGAAACAATCAACTACAAGAATGTACCTAAGATCTCAGTGAATAACTTTCTAAAACAAATTAACTTCCTAGGAATGATTCTTAATACTGTTTAGGTAGCGTTTAGGTAGCCGCAAAAGTGAAAAATTTCCCGAAAATTTTTTAATTTCACTGTGTGTAATTTTTTAAGTCATGGAAATATAACCATATACGGACACCACTACCTGATAAAAGACCAAAAAAAGAAGACTCGTGTCTCCCAGTTTTGCCCAAACTCAGGCACCTTTTTATGGGCCCCAAAGATTTGGGGCCTCGGTGTCATTCTTGCAAAAAAGTGATCATTTTGTCAGGCTTATATCTTGCAAACCGTTCGGAATTTTGAATTACTCTCTGAGGGAAAGTTATAGCTCTTGTCGACATATAAAATCAAAAAAAACTTCATCTTCAAGGTCAAAATCACAAAAAAAAACTTTAAAAAACTCGAGTTTTTTACCAATATCCCCTGTTTAGGTCCATAGGTTGCAAACCGTTCAAAATTCAAGGAAACAATCAACTACAAGAATGTACCTAAGATCTCAATAAACAACTTTCTAGAACATATGAACTTCCTTGGAATGATTCTTAACATGATGTTGATTCTTGGTCTTTTATCACGTAGTGGTGTCCGTATATGGTTAAATTGTTTTCGTGTTGCACTGTGTAATACAGCCAATTTTAGTGTGACGGAGGTTAAACTTTGCCATATGGTAGTTACTATATGTGTCGAAAAGCAGTCATTTCATAGAATCTATGAAAATGTTTCATTTAGCATTTGCATATATTCTATGAAACATAATCTATGAAATTTGTTCATAGCATCAATGAAACGTTTTTATAGGTTCTAAGAAGGAAGGGAAATTTATAAAATTTGATCGTAACATCTATAAAATATAGTCATACATTTTTTGAAACCTGCCATCGTTATGGCTGCAGGCAAACTGTATAGCTATAAGAATTTCAGATGAAGTTACATTTACAGGAGAGAAAGATCATGATTCCAGATACATATTCTATGAGCGCCTAGAGGGAACGTCTGACCGCTGCCCTAGCCAGGACATTGAGATTGTACTAGGTGATTTTAATTCTAAAGTAGACAGGGAAATATGTTTCATTCCGACAACGGTATGGGACTGATTGACTTTGCCGCGGCAGAAAACATAGTCGTTAGTGGTACAAGATTTCACCACAAATTCATACACAACTTGGGTATCCCCTGGTCAAAGAACGAAGAACTAAATTCATCACGTGGTAATTTATGGAAGGCACTCATGCAGTGTAATGGACGTACGGGTAATCAGAGGAGCTAACATCGATTCTGATCACTACCTGGTAGCAGCAAAGGTTCGCACAAGATTAAGTAGAGCGAAAATCGTACGAAACCAGACACAGAGAATGCTGGACATCAGAAAGCTGCAATTAATAGAGGTAGCTCTCGCAACTTTTGGCACAAACCCCACCCTCTCCCGATGACGATCCTGATGCGCAGTGGAAACCCATTTCCGAGTCTATATAATCTGCCGCAATAAACGTACTTGGTTTTGAAAACCTGTTTCGCAATAAACCATGGTACGATGAAGAGTGTCGCATAGAATATGATGAATAGAACGCTGCACGTATGGCAATACTTCAGTCAATTGCAACGCGAGCTGCGACTGAGCGGTATAGGGGAAAAAAATTCGAGGTAAACTGTATCTTTAGGCGTAAGAAACGGCAGTGGAGAAAGCGCGAGAGTGAGAAAATTGAGACATACAGATGGACGAACGAAGCCCTGAAAAAAATTAAAAAATGGAACTAATAGGCACAAAAACGATGTACTAAAGTAGACAGTAAACATTTCTCTTCACTCAAATGCCAACACGCAAAACGAGTGAAGCCTTAATCATTCTCTGCTCTCTCTCTTACTCTGTTCATGGAATATTTCAATACACGACGCGAGAGAGAAAAGCGTTTGAGTGAATTGTTACCACTTTTTGGTTCTCTTGTATGAGGGTTGCCAAATTGCGCACATCTTCTGGTCGTATACTTCTTGATCGTCTTTGACACAGTTAGAGAAGTTACTGCGGTGTTTTCGAGAATTGAGAAGTAGTCAGCAAAATTGTTTCTAACAGTAAATGAGGACAAGACAAAATTAATGGTTTCAACGAGCAGGGCCTCCACGCGATTAGACCAAAGCGTGAACATTGATAACCGTTATAATTTCGAGGTGGTGGACGAATTTATATACCTCGGATCTACCGCAAACAAAAACAACAACGTCAGCCTTGTGATCAAGGGGAGAATTGTGCCTGCGAATAGATGTTATTTTGGGCTAGCAAGCACTTTAGAGATAAAGCCTTCTCTCGGGTAACAAAAGTCCAACTATACCAGACTCTCATACAACATGTCGTGAATACTGGGTTTTATCGCAAGCAGACGAAACATCTGTATGAGTCTTCGAGAGAAAAAATACTCCGAAAAATGTATAGCCCTATAGTGCATATTTGTGGATAGATTTCATACCACATACTCTCCAAATGATGCAATAACACCAACACGTCGAAGGAAAGTGCTGTAAACGAAAGTGTTGAAAAATACCCAAATTGATCGATTCGTCATCGGTCGCAGGACTTTTGTGTCATTCTTTCGCCGATTGGGCTCTAGAAAACAAAAACAAAATTACCGCAAATGGAGTGAGACCAAACCACAACAGACCCTACAGGCTCCATTACAAGCAGAAAAATTCACCGATTGGTGCGGTTAACACGTTGGTGGCATCATCGGACCCTGTTACTTCATAAATGATGTCGGAGTTCCCGGTTTGGTCAATGGAGATCTTTATCGCTTCATGATCAATAATTTTTTGTTTAAAAATATGGATGAAATTGATCCGGGCGAGTTGTAGTTTCAACAGGATGGCGCTACGTGCCAAACGGCGACCGCAACCATCGATTTAGGGAAAACAAAATTTGGCGATAAGTTGATTTCGAGAAATGAACCTGGTAATTGGTCCCGAAGGTTGTGCGGTTTGACACTTCTCGATTATTTCTCGTTGGACTACGTGAAGTCACTGGTTTATGCTGATAATATAGTAACAATTGACGCCAATTCTTCGTGTTATTCCTGACATATGACCAGAAATGCTCGAAAAAGTGATATAGAATTGTTACGTCCAGAATGCGCTTCGTCATGAATAGCCGAGGTGGCCATATGCCCGAAATTCTTTTTCAAATGTTAATGCCATATATTGGTCCTTCGAATAAGAATAAAAGAGCAATGTGAACAAGACGATCACTGGCCTAGAACGCTAAGGCACTGATGAGAAAACTTCGAAGCGATTGTCCGCTAGTGTGAGTTCAAATCCTGGTTCCGACTGTCAAAATTTTTTATAATAAAAGAAGAAAAAAAACCCTGATCTGTATAGCTCAAAGGAAATGAAAAAACAATTTTAATTAAATTTTTGTGTTATTATTTATATCGGAAGTAGAAAAATACCCTTTATATGCATATATAGGCGGATCAATAAGTCCGTAACTTTTTGAATGAAACACAGTTTTTTTTTGCAAAAAAAATATATTTTTTTCAACATAATCTCCTTTTCGCTCAATACACTTAGTCCAACTTTTCTCCAATTTTTGTATCTCTTCCATAAAATATGATTTTTCGAGGTCCATAAAATAGGCATTTGTTTGATCAATAATTTCATCGTTGGAGCTAAATCTCTTTCCACCGAGCCATTTCTTTAGGTTTGGAAATAGGAAATAGTTACTGGGGGCTAAATCCGGAGAATATGCCGGATGAGGTACCAATTCGTAGCCCAGTTCATTGAATTTTGCCATTGAGACTACACACGTGCGCACCCGTGCATTATCTTGATGAAAAAGAACTTTTTTCTTAGCCATATGGGGTAATTTTTGTTTGAATTCTCGTTAAATCGGTCCAGCAAGTTTGCATAATATTCGCCGTTTATTGTTTTTCCCTTCTGAAGGTAATCGATGTGGATTATTCCGCGTGCATCCCAAAAAAATGTTGCCATCATCTTGGCCTTCTTCGGAGCCTGTTGACCGGGATAAACCAATTGTTTAGACTATTGCTTGGTCTCCGGAGTGTTGTAATGGATCCATGTTTCATCAACAGTTACAAAACGCAGCAAAAACTCCTTCGAATTTCGGTTAAACAACGCCAAACAATTCTTAAACCCCATTTAAAATCGAAATCACCCTGCCATATGAACTGCCTATGGCATCAACAATCTCACGCACTTTTACTGTTCGATCGGGCAACACCATATCGTGGATTTTTTTTCGACATTTTCCGGTGCATTGACCTCAATTGGCCGTCCAGAACGTTCAGCGTCATTTGTTTATTGTGCGACCTTTTTTTACCATTGAAATCGATGGTGCAGAATCACCATAGTATTTATCAAGATTTTTCTTGGTTTGACTGACGGTTTTTTTTCGCAAAAAATAATGTTTAATGAGTACTCGAAATTCACTTTTTTCCATTTTTAAAAAAATGCACGAGGCTGTATGTTTTGAACAGCTGTTAAACGCAAAGTAAATGACGGTAGTCTATTAACAGGTGGTGCTTAATGGGAGCAGTGTTGTATTTCATATAACTACGAAGGAAGTTCGAAAAGTCACGGACTTATTGATCCGCCTCGCATGAAACATGTGGACAATTTCGTAGGATAATGTTATAATTTTAATGTTATAATGTTTCAAAAGAGACAAATTTTCTCAGTGTAGTTACTAGTGTCATAAAAATGGAATATATCGGAATGTGATGAAAATCGATCGCGTTAAAATCGAACACGTTTTGGTTATTTGACTTTACGCTTGATTTGATTATTTTATTTTATTTTCATAATTCCTAATATTGGGGAAAAATATTTTATATTCACATTATTAAATTTTAATTGCAGAAAAAGAGGACTAAATTAATTGATATCCATTATTTACACAAAAAAACATAATTATTATGTCAAATCGTATTCGATTTAAATCGATCGATTTCCATCACATACCGGATAATGTTTTTGGTAGAAAATTGTTAAATGAAAAATTTTCTTATATCTCTTATGAAATTAAGAGATACTTAGGAAGTGTTTTAGGAGATTGACTTGAGATCCCATAAAATTGTTTTATGTCACCTATTTGTACGATATGTACATGATAAAGTGTGGGCCACGTTATTTTGTACAAAATCGGACACTCCATACGCTGCAGCAATGGCGCTCATGGAAGTTAGAAGTCTACGAATTGGCTCAATTTAAAATTTCGTCACCCTAAAAAAGCATCTCATATGATTTCTTATTATCTATCCCTGTCTCCGTTTATGTGAGGTTAATCATTTATTTAATTGCCATAATCATCTTTAGATGCGAATATCCATAATTATGATAACTAATTAATTTCACGCATTTCATCACATATCCTCAACCTCTATGGAGCCTAATTGAATGCCTAACATACGAGTAAAGTTAAGATATTAGTTAAGCAACAAAAGCAAAAACAAAAAAAGCATGAAAACTCTTTTGATTAAAACATTTTTGATGAAGGCACCTTGAAAGGACGAGTGCTGTGCTTGCTCTTGATGCCTGATGATGTCTTCTGTGTGAGAGCACATTGGCGTTACAAAACTTTCGAAGAATTCATGCTATGAAAAAGATCTTGGCCTAGATTGGAAATGTATTCATTCCACTCACTCACCATCGTCGTATTTATTAGTACGACAAGTATTTAGATGGTGGCATGAATTCTATTACCCAGGCATTTAACAAGGTACATATTCGTACTTGTGTAGCACCTACAAGTTAACAGCAGCAACAGCAACAGCAACCGCAACAACACAATAGGAACAATAGTCAAGACGACGAAAAAGCGGCTGCAAAACTGAAACAACAATGAAAACATAATCTAAGCCACAAGTGATGGCGCCGATAGACATACAAAGTCGAGGAGTCCTTCGAAAATGTTTGTGTGTTAGTCATATTTTGCAGCCTGTGTGTGTTGCGCACAAATGATTTAAACGAGGATGACAAAGTCTACAGTAGCACCAAGTGTACACATTTATGTACCCATCTCAGTCATATTAGTGTTATTTCCATTAATACAATTGCAAGTAATTTTAAGGGTACAATACGATTTGGAGGCGAGTACAAAGTTGGTACTGCACAGGGACAGGGAAAGTTCCTGCCAAGACCGTAGTGCGTAGTGAAGAGGCACATCCTGCTCGAGGTGCCCTGCTGTTCACTAAACACTAGGGATCTAAACTTGTTAAGTCGATAAAAATACCTCCCTAATACAGGGTGTATACCTGCCTAGAAGTTGTTGGCAGCACTGAGTTCGGATGAGATGTTCTAATGAATCACTCGTCTTAAATTGCAATCATTACAGAAACGTAAATAAATGCAAATTCAAAAAATCCCCCCTCGATGACGACAGTTGGCTTTAATTAACGGTTTATGATTGAGTGTGTTTCTTTTTTACCCCGCTAAAGTTAATTATAGCTTAATTTGTATGGGACAACTAAGCGATATTAAGTGGCATTTAAATTTCCCACTTAAACTCCGACTTGAGCAATGACAATGTTGCCACATGTTCAATTTCAAAAAATGGCAACAAAAAGTTATCTTAGATAAATTTTGTTATCATTTCTTGCGAATGAAAATGTTATCAAGGAGAGACTCAAAACAGAAATTTGCAAAATGGCTTACACATTTTAAGTTCATTAAAATTATCTTATTTAATGGAAGACTGCGTAAATTTTTATGTCTCTACATTTGAACGATAGAATTTTATTTACGATTCAAAACAAAATTGGAACTAACAGCCAAAGTCACGATCTCGAAAGAAAACCTTAGCGAACGAAAGCCAGTCACTCACTATCGCTCTTATCCTAGGCTTTAAATGTTATTGTGTGGTTGTGTGTTTGCAAAATCGGAAGCCAGTAACTATTTCGCTGTCATCTACCAGTCACTTGTCTTTTGGTTGTCGCATAGCTGGAATTCAAATAAAAGCTTGAAACAAAAACAATTTATATAGAATTCAATCGAAGAAACACAATAGACAACAATTGTTATTAAAATATATTTCCATTTCAGCAGAAAACCGCCAACTTTGCGGCACCTGCAGATACTGGTTCCTCGTACTCTTCTCTCTCGCTCCGAAATTAAATGGCGAACGCCAACTTTATGTTATTGCTTTGAACAACAACCACACAAACACACGTAAAACAAGTCGAAAGATAGTGGACTCGCATTTTGAAACGAAGGTGAGTGACTGCCTTCGTTCGCTTGGATTTTGTGGGAGAGGATGTAAGTGAGGTGCGATTTTGTACTGAATTGGATATGTTTTCGTTCGCTTGTTAGTGGCTCCCGAATCAGCTGTTTGCCGCATAGAAAGAAAGCGAATGTTAACGATCGACATCGTGACTTTGGCTGTAAATTATTCACAACAACGCGCGGTAAATGTTATACGTATTGATCATGGTAGAATTATCTACCAGGTATAGTCGTTTAAACACGTGGTGACATTTTTTCCATGACATTTTTCGTTTCAACACAAAATCGTGCACAAAGAGTATGAAAAACACTGTTGTGTGAAGTGTTTGTGCTTTCTTGCTACACGAACACTCTGCGATGGTGCGTGTCTGCATGCTAACACTCTCTGTTGTGTGTCTCTAAGCAGTGTCGCACCGTTGTCTTGCTCTCTCAGTGTTGATCTGACACCAAAAGAAATACCTAAACACACAGTTTTATGTTGAGCTGGTGTATTGTGTGGACACCGTATGATGTGTTGTTAAATCGTATGGTTTTGTTATAAAACTCTCAGTGTCATATTTTGGACTGTTATTTTGTTATATTTTTCTATTTATATTAAGTTTTAATATTTATCAAATTTTATTACATACATTTTATTTATTTCTGATGTATAGTATTTATGTTAAACTTATCTATTAAAAACAACCCTCTGAAAGGTTAATATTCAACAGGTTATCATATAGATAACATTCAAATAAATTTTTATAAAATTCTTTATTAAAAAAATAACTAAATAAAATACATTTCATTAGTTAAAATAAAAGAAAATATTCTTTATCTTCTTAATAGAATTCATAGACGTCCAACAGTGGCACAATTATGCTCGCTCAATTGACATGTGTTGTTTTTCTCTCTTATTCAGTCGTTGAGAAGACATCAAGAGCGTCGGCTGCACACAGAAAAATGAAGCACCATAGAATGAATGAATGTTTTAAACAATGAAATATGGCTATGTGTAATTGATGTCGAAACACTGCACCGAACAGTGTTGTTCATACTTGTGTGCACGATTAGGTGGTATGTCCGAACCGTCGATCGAACACAAGCGGTCGTGTTTGTCACAAACTTGTGCACGGTTTGGTGTTTGGAAGTAGTGTTGCACGCTGATGAGAATTCTATTATGTGTGCTGCACTTAGATGTGTGCACACAAATGTGTTTTGTTATTGTGTTCTCTGTGGGCAAGTGTTTTCGTTTTTGAAACACTTGTGTTTGGCGTCCATCAGCAACACTGTATCACCACGAAAAATGTGCGGTGTCGAGTGTTTTGGTGCCATTCTGAACGCTGAAATCATATGTATTTTGTTTTTATACTTTTTTGTATTGTTGGTATATATTTGTGCAGGGTTTCACAACTGAAACGTATGAACGAAAATAAAATGTCTGTTGTTGCTGATTAATAATGATAACATCTGCTGCTACCATGTATTTGGTTTCAAACGTGTTGCCGTATCGCATATTTTTTCACCCATTACAGCAAATTTTGCCACATTTCGTAGTATTAAGTGTGGATCGTTTTATTTGGAAAGTCGTAAGTGGCAATAGCTTAATGGAATAAAAAACAGCTTTATTGTTTCCTGGAATGTAATAACTCTCTCCTACAAATCAAAACTCGAACAGGCTAGACGAGTTCCTAGGCCTAAGTGCAATACATTTGCTTGGACTTCTTCTTTTACCTAGGACTAAGCCCCCACAGAAATATACAAAAGTGTACAAGGGAATCGTCTGATGGTCACACCTTTAATAAAATTTACCATATACTTCTCAGAAAGATATTTCTGGGTTCCTTGCTGAACCTAGACGTGGTGCTGATATTGATAGCGACCACTAATTGTTAGTTGGCACTTTCTCTCCGTCCACCAGCTGTCAACGGTATTAGAGACATAATCGAAAAATACAATACAGACCGTTTGCAGGACCCATCCCTATAAATGATGTACGATCAACCTCCACACTTCAATTTGGCACAGGGTAGTGAAAATACCTGGTTCGGCATTGTTCGAACGCTGAAGGAAACAGCCATAGAGGTCCTTGGTGAGAAAGGATGTGTGAATAAACCTTGGGACTTCTGCAGAATCCTGGATCAACATTCGGAATGGTGAACGCCTGCACAATATGCGTATACGATCGAAGACACCAACGTTGAAGACACAGATAAAATCAGGCAATCGGAAATCAGCACGTCGAGTGGGTTACATCGTCCGTTCAGACTACGAAAGGGCTGCAAATACAGGTAACTTCCGTATTGTGTACTCTTCAATACAAAAGCTGAGCGGCAACCACATCAGGAGTACTGCATCACTAATGATGGCACGGAGATATCATCACCAGATCAGCAAGTGCAGCGATGGCGTGAATTCTTTCCAACAATATGTAGACTTCCGGATGATGAATATCGCACCCCGTCGGCAGTATACTCACGTCGCATCCCGAGAAGAGATATTTCGACGGAACCCCCGTCGCAAGCAGAGATCGAGGCGCCACTGGGTAAAATGAACGATCACAAATCTTTTGGTTCTTATAATATTCCAGAGGAACTGATTAAATATGGTGCGCCAGCGTCACCAGAAGTGTATGGATAGACAACAAAATCCCTACGGAGTGGAAAAAGGCAGTGGATATCATTTTCATTTTTGCTCAGGGCAATAAGCAAGGCAATGGCGACCTTTAAACCTCAGCGCATTTCGCCGGTGGAGGAGCAAATTGTGCGGGAGGAGTAGGCGACTTTCGGGACTGGTCGTTCATGTACCGACCAGGCGAACACATAGAATGGTCAGTTGATTGAACTCGCATCTGTATCCACTTTTCGTAGCCTTCGATAAAGCATTTTATTGTGTGCGCCCTAACTCAATGAGGTTCACCTTGACCAAAAAGGGCATACCGGAAAGGATAGTGTCCATAATCTGTGAACAGTACAGGGATTCAGCGTATAAAGTTCGTCATAATGGGAAGGAAAGCCAACTTTCCACCTCATCTGCGGGAGTTAGACAGGGATGTGTCTTGTCCCCCACATTATTGCTTCTAGTTATGGACGAGGTAATGGAGGCAACTAATGCGGGAGCAACGTTCGACATTCAGTGGAGTATGTATGAAGATCTACATGCTATCGACAACCCAGATGACATATATCGGGTGGCCCACAAATTTGATGACATCGAGGCCAAGTTCAACAGACTGTCCGAAAATGCGAACAGAGTAGGACTGAGAATAAATATAAAGTATTCGAATAGAACAGAATACACCACCAACAGTTGATGGTTCGCTAATTGAAGACGTGGATCCAATGAACTATAAGACTGCCAAGGATGGTGGCTCCGAGGAGGATATAGGTGATTGTATTAATAAGGCCTGTGTTGCATTCCTAAACCTGCACAAAATCTGTCGTAATATGGGGATATCGGAAAAGACGAAATTGTGAACATTCGATTGCAGCGAGAAGTCTGTACTGTTGTACAGTTGTACTATCTGGAGCTTGTCGAAGATGACAATGAGGAAGATCCAGAAGTTTGTCAATCGTTGTCTGAGACAAATATTCCGTATCTACTGGCCCTAGACAACTTCTAATGAAGTACTCTGGCAACGTACATGCAACAGTCCTATTGAGTTTTATTGAGATTTTCGTAAAGGAAAATGGACTTCGATCGGCTATATACTTAGGCGCCCAACATCAGATATTCCTGGAGCGGCACTTAGGTGGCACCCGCAGGGGTATCGAATGCCAGGAAAAGGATCACAAACAAATTCGACTATCATGGAACCAAATTAAATCACTTGCCAGAGACAGAAATCGATGGAGAGGATTCGTTTTCTGGTTGGTTGTTTTCAACTAGTCCCTCTATCTACTGTTATTACAGCGATACTTTACAACATCCAACGTTCATATCACACCAGGCTTAATGTCACCAATTTGCTGAGAGAAATGTTCCCTCTAGATATGGAATTACTCTATGATACAAAAACGCAATGCGATGTCAAGCGAAGTAGAAATAGTAGTATTGTGTTTTTGTGCTCTACAACTTCACACACATACACGAATACTTTTTGCTCCAGAATACTGAAGTACTTGGTAGTCGCAATTCCGCTACAGTACATGCTTGAAAAAATTCAAATGTCTTGAATGCCCATTCAAGACGTCTTGTGCAGATGTCTAGCTAGCATGTAATGAATTAGCCAAAATGGTTTTTATGAAAAATTATGGACTGGAATGAGGCAAATGACAGGAAGCTATCGAACCATAGTTGAATCAAAGTCTGGGAAGGTTTACAACAGTTTTTAATGAATTGTTCAACAATTTTAATGGATGGACAATTAAACCAGAGAGAACATGATCTCTTAGCCTAAAGGCAATTACAAAAATGAAATGGTTAGGGTTCGATCCCAGCTCTGATCAGCACACATTTCTTTCTGCGGTGATCACCTCGCTTTGTTAGGGCGCCACTATCGTGTATTTGACCATGACAGAAGTTTCTCAAAATACTGTTTGGAACCGGTGTAAAACTGAACCGATTCCAATCAGTGACTGTAAAACTGAAAGGCGTACAGATCACTGGTTGTGTGAAGCTGTCCCCAATGCCTTGATGGGATGTAATAGGAATCAATTAAGTCTCTCGGGTTATCCTATTTAGATGAATACGTCAAATATTGTTTAAGAGAAAGGTTAGCTCAACAGCAAGATTGAGAAGAAAGTCTTAAGCTTTATACAGTTTTACTGGCCGCAAGGATCTGAATTAGTTACACGACTTGAACTTTGTACTGGAAAAAAACTGCCGCATTTGCTGAGATAGGAAAACTACAAGGTGGCGCAAAAGTAAACTTCCGATGTTTTTTGGCTGTAATTTAAAAAAAAAATTAAAAACTTTGATTCTTCTTGTGGATTATTTTTATTTGGTCTTTTAATTTTTTTTACATCAAGTCGAGAATATGATGTCATGTAAATGGCCGCCGCCACAGTTGATTGTCATTTGAGCCCTTTTTATGGCATTTTCCATCACTTTGGCCAAAACTTCCGGCGATAGGTCCTCACATTCTTGACGGATATTGTCTTTAAGAGCTGCAAGAGTCTGAGGCTTGATGACATAAACCCGCGACTTCAAAAAGCCCCACAAAAAGAAGTCTGGAGCGGTCAAATCAGGCGATCTTGCTGGCCAGTGCAAATCGCCAAAACGGGAGATTAGGCGCCCGGGAAATGCATCCTTCAGTATATCGGTTGTGGCACGTGCAGTGTGTGCCGTTGCACCGTCCTGTTGGAACCACATGTTTTCCAATCCCAATTCATCAAGTTGCGGCAAAAAGAACTCGTTGATCATTGCTCTGTAGCGCTCACGGCGCTTCCATGACATCGACGGCGCTTCCATGACATCCTCGGCTACAGCAGCAATATTCTCTGCAGAACGGCTACTCCGGGGTCTTCCACGCCTGGCAGCATCTCGTGTTGTGCCAGTCTCTTCGAGGCGAGCGGCTAAACGTCGTAGTGTTTCACCAGTAGGCGTTGGACGGCCAGGAAATCTGCGACGAAATTCACGTTGTGCCAAAGTCACCGACCGATTATTGGTCAAATAAATAGTCAGCAATATTCCGCGTTCTGGAGCAGTGTAGCGTAACATTGTTTATTAACGTGTATTTCGCATGTGTTTACTACACAAATGTCAAAACAGAACTGACATTAGGGGCCAATCGCAAAATTTATAGCATTTTCTGATAGGAGGATTACTTTTGCGCCACCTTGTATCATACAGAACTGTGCCAAACGAGGTAGCATCGTTCGGAATCTTATAAACTTGCTTCAGTTCTACGTTAAATGGTCAAGCAAAGAAGGACAAGAAAACAGAGCTAAAGTTGGATTACCTGGATGTCCTTGTTTATCACAAAGTTTTCTTCCGCTAAGATTTTACCTAATGAGATTTTACCTTCAAAAGTCGTCGCCAAATCACTCCCGAAATTTATAATGAACAACTGCCACAAAGTACCAAAAAAAGTACTTTAGTATCGGAAGTTACCATAACTGTTCTCAACCGCATGAAATTTAATACGTAACGCATGTCGCCATAGTATCGTAGTATAGGTGTTGATCCTTAGTGTGAGTGACCGCATTGAATGCGTGTGGTTGTATGTGATTATGTATATATGTATATGCGTCTGTGTGTGTGGATTAGTAGGTTCATTATAATTTCATTTTATTTAGCACGAACAAGTCATAGTCGGTATGCGAAACCACACACACTGTGTTGTTTGTGTGTGTGAGTTTGTGCGTGTGCCTGTGTGTGTGCAAATGTTTGTGCTAGGGTTTGCTTGGTACGCAATTTAAAACCAAATGTGTGTCGCCAAATAAATTGATTTTCCCTGTATTTCCTAAAGTTATAATAATGTCACACACAAAAGTGGAAAAGATTTTGTTTTTATTAAATACAATATCAAATTGTCGTAATATTAACCAGAAGGTTTCACTTAGTAAATGCCTTAGGGTCCTTTTAAAAAGGGAAATATTGTTAAGGTTCGTCAGCATTGCGGGTGAGATTTTCAATATGCAAAGAATGGGAATAACAAAGCCATATTTGTGCTGTAAATATTAACACAATAAAGAATATATGATACAATATTCTCCTTTGCAATTTTCCGGTTATATGATTTTTTACGTGAAACCCCTTATTGTTATAAAAAATACAATAAAGTTATTTTTATTATTACAATAGGAAGTTATTAATGCAAATTCGTGATAATCACCTTTACAAATGAGATGTAACGAAATAAAGAGTAATTTTTATGTTGTATACACGCATAGAAATCTTTGTTTCAAATGGGGTCATAACCGAATTGAGGTTGCCTCAATTGAATTCGGTCACTATAACAGAAGTGAGGCTACAGTTACAGAGGTAAGAACAACCTCTTTACATAACTGTTTCGGTTGTGATGACTGATTTATCTATTATTTACGTTTGGTCAATAAAATTTTTCAATATTTCGGTTTCAACAAATCAATTTGATTCTGATACGGTTGCGGCAACCGAATTTGCTATGAATTCAGTTACAGCAATGAAATTTGATTGGTTGTCACAACTAAATTCCTTTTTAAATGGTGCCCGAAAATTCACGCAAGATTTGAATTTGGGGTCAAGTGTTGTTGCAGAAAAACACAGGGTGACAGCCGGCAATTAATATTTATTAAAATTTAAACTCTAAATTAAAAAACAACGCGTTTTCATTATTGAGAAATATTATAAAAATTATGAAGTGTTTTCCAACAAACTCATCTTCAGTGATGCGGCTCATTTCCATCTTGATGGCATCGTTATTCTTACAAATTGTCATATTTGGGGTTCAGAAAATACACGACTGATTCTTGCGAAACAAATGCATCAACAATGTGTCACTGTTTACACATTGTTCCTAAATTGTATGATATGAATGTCTCTCAGTTTTGCCCAAAGTCATTCACTTTTTTTTATGGGCCCCCAAAGATTTGGGACCTCGGTGTCATTTCTGCAAAAAAGTGATCATTTTGTCAGGCTCATATCTTGCAAACCGTTCGGAATTTTGATTTACTCTCTGAGTTGTAACTCTTGTCATAAAGAACAAAAATTGTGAACATATTAAACTTCATTTTCAAGGTCAAAATCGCAAAATAAACTTAGAACATTCGATATTTTAACCTTTTTTCCCTTGTTCAGGTCCAACAATCAACTACAAAAATGTACCTAAGATCTCAATAAACAACTTTATAAAACATATGAACTTCCTAGGCATGCTTTTCAACAAAAAAGAAAAAGAGCTACAACTTTCCCTCAGAGAGTAAATAAAAATTCCGAACGATTTGCAAGTTATGAGCCTGACAAAGTGATCACTTTTTTGCAAAAATTACAGCGAGGCCCAACATCTTTGGGGGCTCATAAAAAAAGTGCATGACTTTGGGCAAAACTGGGAGACAGGGGTCTCTGGCTGCAAATAAAACGTGTGTTTGAAGTTTGTCGCAAATATAGTGTACTTGTGTCCAAACACACCGTGTTTGCTATTCAATATTACATGTTAGAGACACAATGATTAATATGTTATAATGTAAATGTTTGCGATCCAAATATAGCTGTGGTTGTGTTACAAATATAGCTATATTTGTGTGACAAATACAGATGTGTTTTACTTCAAATTACTTCAAAAATTGTTCTGTTTCTGTGCTGTGTCGAAAAGAGGGACAAAGATATGTTATTCATAGCCTAACTTGTAAATGTGTAATTGTATTTTTGACTTCTTCTTTCAGACAGTGAGTACTAAATATTCCTGAATGTGTATGTAAATTGAGTATTGCTTATTTTAATGGATCTGATGGGGATTAGTTTCGTGAATTTAGTCATCAATCGTTCATCGGACAGAGGAGAGTAAATGCGTTTGGCCGATTAAGTACATATGTTGTGAAAATACATAAGATCAGTGAAGAAACGAATAAACAAAGGCTCGAGGGTTAAAATAATTTGTTGCTTTCATATTTGCGTATGTCATTCGTATACATGTGTACTGAAAAAAATAAGAACATGAAGATTTTGTCTGCCCGAGCCTTTAGTGAGCAAATCGGAGCGGAGGACCATTTGTAAACATTTAAAGAAGTTGTTTGAGTACCATCATGAGAGACAACAAAGAAAGGAAAAAACATCAGACTCTTACTTCATGAAAAAGTACCAAAATGTTTTTGTTAATTGGTTATAAATGTATATGTATATTAGGGTGGGTCAATTTTTTTGCCGACCAAGAGTATAACAGAAATGTAATCTACGGCAAATTTTATGAAAATGTTCCCACAAAACCATAGTTCTAAAATAAAAATCGAGCCCGCGATTTTTCACTTGAAAATTTCTATATATATTAGCGTAAAAAATCGACCCAAAAGCCATTCTATGAAACTTGATACTCTTCGATTCCACTCATTGCTGCCGTTACAATGACGTTTATTTTTGGTCGAAAGTTAAAGTTGGTCATCTGCAGAATTTTTCTGAAAAGATACCTGTGTTAATGGTGGAATAACTTTGGAATGCAGTTTTCGCGTTAAACGTCAAACTATTCACACGTGCAAAATTCTTATCATCTGCTAATAGTGAAATTAATTTCCCAACTTATCTTAAATCCTATGAATTCTAAACGCAAACTTCACTGGGGCAACAATCCAAAATATAAAATACACAAAAGAACTGATAGTGACCAAAGTAAGCGTCACGGTATCCATGATGGCAACCGCTTTGGTGCCCTTTCCGATTTAGAAGACTCCGATGTCGACCTCATGGAAGAGGAGAAAAACAATGACGACGAAGTTAAGATTCCGCCAGTGGTTGTGGACAAGTGCCATAGTTTCAATACGATTATCCAACAGTTTGGAGAAAAATGTGGTTTTAAAAGAATATCTGTTGGTACTAAGCTATTCCCAAAATCTGTAAATGATTATGAAGAAATTTGTAAGACGCTGAAAGAAAAAGATTTAAATTAGTCCTATTTGGTCTTCCCCAATTTAAATTATCATCCATCACTGATGAACTAAAAGAAAAATACAATGTTCAAGTACTTAACATTGTTGAAATTAAAACAAAACTCTCTAACCCCGATGATGCCTTGTACATGCTAGAGTTCGACAGATCTCAGATTTCTAAAAGAGAGGTTATGAAGATCAAGCAGATTTGCCGTGTTATAGTGCAGTGGAGAAATCCAAGGAAAGGTAATAAAGGTCCTACTCAATGTACTAAATGTGCAATGTATGGCCATGGCTCTGCAAGCTGTTTCAGAACCAATGTTTGTTTGAGTTGTGGTGGTACACACGATTATTCAATGCGCCCACTTCAAAAAGTTTCACCTGACAATGCGGTGATTTACAAATGCTTTAATTGCTGTAAGGGAAATCTTAAACACGTAAACCACAGAGCTGATGACCCGAAGTGCCCTAGCCGTATGGAGTATTTGCAGCTACGGGAGAAATTTTCAAAGACCTAAAAAACAACAAAGCCGGCCCTCCAACACA
This sequence comes from Phaonia tiefii, assembly GCA_963931995.1. Taxonomy (NCBI): domain Eukaryota; kingdom Metazoa; phylum Arthropoda; class Insecta; order Diptera; family Muscidae; genus Phaonia; species Phaonia tiefii. The sequence goes on from OZ008367.1 coordinate 37,621,447, forward strand.
TTTTCTATGTCTTATGATGATTTTCCTCAATGCGGTGCCCAAGAATCTACTGCTCATGTTCCAACATGGCCCCGAATTGATTTATCTGGTAGAACCAACCACCACGAAATACCGCATAATAATGAAGACAATTTGTCAAATGAAAAAATTATGCAAATATATTTTGAAGCTTTGGATGCATTACAACGATGCAAAAATAAATTTGATAAAATGCGTGTCTTAGGTATGATGCTTCGTTCGCCATGTCATATAAACAAAACATAATCGGACACTTAAAGGTTATGCACTGGAATGCGCAGGGCATAACAAACAACTCTTCAACTATTCAATTAGAAAACTTTCTGCACCACAACAATATTCATTTAGTCTTTATTAACGAATCGTTTTTAAAGCCACACAACTCATTTAAATTAAGAAATTATAAAATATACAGAGAAGACAGGGCGACACATGGAGGTGGTGTTCTAATCGGTATACAAAGTGGTATTCCTCATATCGTTCTTCCTCACATACCAACGCAGAATATGGAAAACATTTCTATATCTGTAAATATAAATGGAACTCCGACTAAGTTTATATCAGTCTACAATCCAAAATACACGGACAAATTTAAAACAGATTTGGACAAAATTACTGCAGCCACTTCAGAGTTCTTTGCTTTTGGAGATTTCAACGCACATCACATGTCATGGAACTGTAATGATAACAATACGGCCGGAAGAAGATTATTCGATCATCACTTACGCTCCAATTACCATATACATGCACCCGATAATTTTTCTAGATATCCACAGGGAACGTCTACAAACCAACCGTCTGTGGTAGATTTGCTACTCACCAACTCGAGCTTGAACATCTCTTCATTAAATACTCATCCCGGCATTTTGCCTTCTGATCACGTTCCCATTACCTGTACTATCTTTGGAACTGTTCTGGAAAAGAAAATACTTGTACCCTTGTGGAACCATGTAAATTGGAGATCTGTACAATACTGGACAGAAAATAAAATCAGAGACTTGGATATCCACTCTTCAAATATTAATCGGTATAACATTGAACAAACAATCAACAGTGTTATTACGATTATTGCATGTGTTGCTGATAAAGTTCCAAAAGCTGAGCGACAAGTATGGCAGAGGAGAATTTCCAGGCTTTGTGTATACCTAATTGGACAAAGAAGAAGATTTACACGACAATTACAAAGATCCAATGATACAGCACAATGTAACTATTTAACATGTGTTATTAAACAGCTGTCTGGATTGATCGACAGTCATATGGTTATTGACAGAAACGTCAGATGGAATGGGTTTCTGACAAAGTTGCCACATGGCAAGAAAAAGTTTTGGGAATTATCTAAGGCCATAAAGGGGAAAAAAATTTTTACAGAACACTTTAATACGGACAATGGCAAAATATATTGCAGTAAAAGAAAGGCAAATATGCTAGCAGATGTATTTGAATCTGCTCACCATGCTACAGCTAACTGCAGTTCTTCAATGGACAATAAAGTAAACAAACACACTGAATGGCTTACCTCACACGAAAATCATACCAACGTCATACCGTTATGTTCGGATGAAGAAATTAAGTGTGAAATTTTTAATTTGAAAAACAAAAAAGCTGCTGGATTAGATGGTATAAAACCAATAGTATTAAAGAAAATGCCGGACATATTTTTCACCACAATAACTACAATATTTAATTGGTGCCTTCTAAACGGGTATTTTCCCAAGCACTTTAAGAAAGCTAAAGTAATTCCTGTTTTAAAATCTGGAAAAGACCCTAATATGGCTAATAGTTACCGACCCATAAGTATACTGAGCATGTTGGATAAAGTTTTTGAGAAGATCATTCACAAGCGACTTCTGGATTACTGTGGCTTAAAAAACATAATAAACAAAGAACAATTTGGTTTTAAAACAGAGCACTCTACAATTCACCAGTTGAAAAGAGTAATAAATATGATTCTTGCTAACAAAAGAAGAAAAAGAAGTACAGGTGCTGTGTTTCTTGACATAGAAAAAGCTTTCGACAGTGTTTGGCACAACGGTCTCATATATAAAATGAACAAATTTACTTTTCCGGTATATCTCCAAAAAATAATAAAAAGTTTTCTATCAGAAAGAACATTCGTTGTAGAAGTAGGAGATCACGTTTCATCAGTGAGAAAGATTCCAGCAGGTGTACCACAAGGATCGGTACTATCACCATTACTTCACTCCATATTCACTTCAGATTTTAAAATACCCAGCAAACATTCTGTTGCATTTTATGCTGATGACTCAGCATTTATAAGTTCTGGAAAACTATCCAACACAGTAGTGAAAAATATGGAAAAAGCTATTATATCTGCACAAAAATACTTTAGGAAATGGAAAATTAAGATCAATGCTGCAAAAACTCAAGCAATTATCTTTCCCTTTAACAAGTCGCCGAAAAGAGTCCCAACTATAAGTCTATCTGTTGATGGGATGGAAATTCAAATTCAAGACTCGGTTAAATACCTGGGTATAATATTTGATAAGAAATTGATATTCAAAAAACATATCTTGGAAACGTGCAATAAGGCTGTAAAATGCGGAAGAGCGTTATACCCACTGCTTAATAGAAAATCAAAGCTAAATATTAAAAACAAACTTCTATTATATAAAATGTGTATTCGACCTATACTTTCTTATGGATGTCAGATTTGGTCTTCTCGAGTTGCAAAAACGAACCTAAAATGCCTTCAAATAATTCAAAACAAAAATTTAAAAACTATTTTTAAACTAAACAGGAGATATTCCACAGCCCTTTTACATTCAAACTCTAAAGAATTAATGATAAATGAACTGTTCCTTAATTTAACAAATAGATTTAAAGAAAAATGTAACTCCTCGAGTATTGAAATACTACGAAATTTGCATAGTTAATGTTAACTTCTATTCTTGTTAAAGGTTTTTCCCCTATCTTTTGCCTTACACTGCTTTGTATGTATATAATGGTAAATAATTTAAATTCTTAGCCCCATTTGCTGCAATACTTCTATAGTAAAATCTCAATATAAGTTTGTAAGTTATTTAATTTTACTTTGTACTGATGATAGCGTAAATAAATAATAAAAAAAAAAAACTTTGGAATGCGATATTAGATTACCATTTGTATTTTTATTTCTAAAGAGAAGGTTAAACCCTATTAAGCGACATATTGGTCGTTACAATCTAATATCGTATTCAAAAGTTATTTTAACATTACATAACAATTATTCAGATGACCAACTTTACACTGCTATAAAACATCAACCGTGAAGAGTTTCGACCTAAAAAAATTGCAACGGCAGCAATGAGTAGAATATATGTGTGTATGACTTTTGGGTAGATTGTTTATGCTAAAATATATAGAAATTTTCAAGTGGAAAATCGCCGTCTCGATTTTGATTTTAGAAACATTGTGTCTAGGGAACATTTTCTTGGAATTTGCCCTAGATTACGTTTGTGCTATACTCTTTGTCAAGTTGTTTGGTGTCATACAAATTGACCCACCCTAATGTATATACATACTTATATATTAGACGGGGTCACGAAAAAAATTTCCCAGACCCCAGGCAAATATTAAAGACCACTTCGAGACAATTTAAAAACAAGCACAAAATTTCCTTTCCGAGACAGTGAAAAACAGCCAAAATCGTTTTTATCATAGTTTTTTTGTTTGTGGCTCGATCGTAACATGCAAGACATCATTGTATAGGTCACGACGAGTGCTACATTTGTCCTATATATATCGCTGACGTACGACATCATTTTGCTAATGAAGGTCTCATTTAATGCAGCTTCTATCCCCAAAATTTAAAAATATTTCCTAGGATTAAAGCGCTTTAAAAACCAATAACAGGTTGCTTTGGAAGTATACAGTTTTATTCAAAACCAAAAAAGTTACGTATGACAAATTGAAATATTTTCTAAGTTGCTTGCATTATTACCACAAATTATTGCATACTTTTTAGCGCTATCTGAAAATTTGTTAAAAAACCAGTAAATATGTTTCAGTCGGGTGAACCGACTTAATCATACCCTCACCCTAAGTCATCCATTGCGTGGGAGTTCTGTTAAAAACCGCACATACTCATAAGTGAGCATATTCAATAGCATATTGATATTCCACTAAATTTTATTGAATACACAAATTAGTTAGGATTCTAAGTAGTTTTGGGGAATTTGTTTGACTACCAACCAATTTCCCTCCCAATGTTTATATGCGAGGTAGAAAAATGGGCATGGTAAGTTGTTGCCAAAATTTGGATCAGTACGAAATTTTATTAAGATCGGTTGTGATTTATTGGATATATCGAGTCGGCAAACCGGAAATACGCCCAACTTTTGAGTGGGAGGTACGAAACTGGGCGTGGCACAATAGTCAGTCATTAATTACGCTGTTTTTAGCAAAATTTTGCCTTGTTTCGAATTTTTTTAAGATCGGTTGTAGTTTACGAGAGTTATCGTGTCGATCAACAGGTCATCCGCCCAACTTTTATGTGGGAGGTCCCAGAATGGGTGTGGCAAAACAGTTCATTTTCTATAGGAGAGTTTTATTTGACTAAATATTGACTAGTATAAGCTTTCATAAAGATGGGTTCGGTTTTGCGGGACTTCTCGTGCTGAACAAGCACAAGTCCAAACAACTCGTGCCGAACAACCAGACGTCCAAACAACTTTTGTATGAGGGGTACCAAAATGGGCGTGGCAAAAATCACCCTCGTTCTAGTCGGTACTTGGCGTTTGATAACGTGAAGCCTTACACCTAATTACATTATAGTCGAAAGTGTTGCACGCGATTTATCGGATTGAAAACCCGGACGAACACCCTGTTTTGTATGGGAGGTACCAGAATGGGCGTGACAATCACGCTTCACGACATCGAGGCACTGAATGTCATGATATTATAAGGAGATATATTGAGATATGTGGATATCCTGTTGTAGAGCCATTTCTACACTGATGTTCTAGGAACCAGGGTTGTCTACTTCACGAGGTCTGCCTGGCCATTGTAGCGTTTATTTGGCGGTCAGGGAAGTGATTGGTTGGCTGAGCGTTAAAACATATACAGAAAAAAATAATTTTTCAATTCAATTAAAAAATTCGAAAATTCAAACGAAATATTAATTGAAAATCCTGTGATAAAAAAAATCAAGTATCAGCTACCATATTTGTAGGTTGTTTATTTGAAAAATATTATTTTTCAATCGATGCAAAATTTCGCCCTTCTACGAAAATAGTTAGTCGATGAATAATTTGACATATTAACAAACTAAATTGTATCTCAGTTTTCGTTTTGTCTTCGAAATTTTTTTTAGAAATCTTGTTTATTAAAAAAAAAGTTAAAGAACCGCAGTAGGATTCGAACTCACATCCACTGGAAGATCGTTTCGATGTTTGTGACGCAACGTCTTTTCGGGCAGCGTCTAGCCCGTTATGCCACCGAATGCCTGTACAAACTTATCTCCAACTGAAGTTATGTGGTTATTCGTATCGTATTTACTTCGTTAAATATTGGGGTATTTCTTATAATTTTTTTTTGTTGGTACCATTTATCGATTTTCATTTCAATATTTGAGTAATTTGTCAGTACATAATGTAACTGAGTGCTGAGATTTTTCACGTACCAGTCTTTTTATTAAAATTTTACAGTTGTCTTTTTTTTCTGTGTAGTCCTGCTGTTATGGGGTTGCCTACTCTGACACTTAGGCATGTGTAATCCGTCTCCCTGAACTCAACATACCTTAAAGATACACGCTGAAAAAAACTGCCCTAGCAAAAGATTGAAGGAACCAGGTATATGTTTGCAGGCATTGTTTTCATGAATTGAAGATCTGATGGTTTCTTGTTATATTGTTGTCTGTCAAGTTGTTGTCTCCAGATGTTGCCAACAAACAAAGCTATATTTGGGCCCGAAAAACATATATATTACTGTGGATGAAAATAGCGCGATTGCGCTGCATACGAACCAGCACGAAGGGGTTTCGAAACCGAAGGAAGACGAAAAATAGGAAGACCAAGACTCGGCTGGACGGATCAGGTTGACGATTGCCTGCGTACACTTTGTATTGCCAACTGGACGGATAAGGCAAGAGATCGAACCGGTTGGCCAAATATGTTATCTTCGATTTGTGAGGTCCCTGATTCCCCGGGGTTGTTCGAGACCGGATAAGTAAGTAAGTAATCATTGTGGATCCAACATCGCAAATATAGTATACTTGTGACCAAACACACACAAGTATACTATATTTGCGACGGGCTACAAATACGTATAGGTATATATGCGTTATTATATATACAAGATACATACATTGTTTTTCAGAAGCATCGACGGAATTTGTAAATATATTGTTCCTTGGATGTTCTATATAACTTAATCCTGCTTAGCTTTTGTGACAAAAACTGAAACTATTTACAACATCAATCATCCATTTTTCTATTTACCACAAGATTCTGAGCGCCACCTCGTGCGCGGATAGTTTCTTAACTCCCAAGAAGTGGTGAGTAAATCCACTTAACAGACAAAGAAATAACAAATCTGTACAGTGGATTAACTTAAATAACAACAGCAACAAATCAACAAGCAACTCAATCGGTGTGACAAGGACAAATGTGGTGATAAACAAAAGATTCATCTTTAGCCCCAATACAAACAAATGTCACGAGCGTAAACAACAAATCGTTACATATATGTATGCAAGGACATCGACACGTGAACTGTTTTTCTACTCTTGCCTCAAATCTCATGTTTTATAGATCCGTTTAACTTGCCAAACAACATTTAGTAGCAGTGTCAGTTTCTGAAGCAAAAAAAGGACGACCCAACAAAAATTGTTATATTCCCTAATCCTGTGGTTTTTGTGCTTGTGTCCATGTGGGAGTGTGATGATGACTAACTACACATGTATGTGTTAAATGGTCTGCATGTGTGTGTAGTTGTGTGGTAACATTGTGGTTATGCATTTCGGTTTTGTCTATTTTGTTATGTTATGTGGTTTCTGTGGCATTTGTGGTCAACTTATTATGACTGCTGTTGTTATTGTGACTAGTCGAGTATGTCCTTTTATGCATTCGATTTAACTCACCTTTGCCACATTTGTCAATGTGATTGGTTATGGGCAGATCGTCGGTGCATCTGCATGATTTCTTTTTGGAATCACACACCGAACCAGGAAAACCACACTCCAATGTATTATCACATTTATCGCCAAATTTCTTTTGTCCGCGACTGGCATAATCTGGAATTAAATAAAGCAATAGTTAGAAATTAAAACACTTGTTTAATATTTGTTGAATATGAACAATAATATTTGGCACATTAAATAAATAAAGAACATATAAACTATGTATATATGCACGTCACATATATAAGTATACATATATGTATGTCCTTTATTTATTTAAACAAAATATAAAACAATACTACAATACAAAGTTTAAATAAAGGTTTCACGAACAACAAGGGCGTCAACGAATTCTTTCCATCGAGTTGTGTTATTTGGTTCCATGATAGGTGACGTATGAATATTATTATGTATTTCGATGTAAATATGTCGGTGGCGTATGATTATTATTTATTTGCTATGTTTAAATGAATTATATTTCAATCTTTGAAAGCTCGCAAGATTTAAGTTGCAATGACAATTTTTGAGAAACTATTTCATATTTCTAGAACAAGGATGTCATTTAGGATTGGAGCAACAGTTATTTGGTTCCATGATAGGTGAGTTATTTGGTTCCGTGATAGGTGACGTATGAATATTATTATTTATTTCGAGGTAAGTATGTAGGTGGCGTATGATTATTATTTATTTGGTATGTTTAAATGAAATATGTTTCAACCTTTGAAAGATCGCAAGATTTAAGTTGACATGAAAATTTTTTGAGAAATTTTTATAGAACAGTTGCTTGAAAGTGTAGTTCAGTTGCATGAAAGTGTAAAGAAAGTGAAGTGTAGAAAATAAACCCTGTATGCTTCCTAAAACCATATTGGTTATAGTTGCTAAAATTAAACATCAGTTTTTGTTATATCAAAAAATCAAACAAATTAAATAATACTAAATAAATAATGTATACCAATACAAAGAGTGTCAGACTTAAATGCATCCCTTATATGGAAAACCAAAAGTCTATAATCTGGCAAAGGACTAAGCGCTAATCATTGTCATGATTTTATAGATCAGTATCTTAGGTAGCCTCCGACTATATAAATTCCTTAGTAATAATTTTTTCCCTCAGAGCAAGAATGGAAATGGGAGCAAACAGGGAAGCAGTAAGATACAATTATAACGATTCAGCTGATTTAAAATTCATTAAAATATTGGAACGAAGTTCCTTATCACACGTTGCGGGATGGGGGCTAAATGAAAAAAATTAAACAATTTATTTTAACACTATTATCCTACAACCCAGTATTATCAACTATATTGGGAACTTTTGCTTTGGTTTGTGTCTAGACTAACATATGTTGGGAAATTTCTTGTTTAATGAGAAGTTTTCTAGGTGGACCAATCTATAGACAGGGTGATTCAGGAAGCTCCGGACAAATTTCTCCAGCGTAGTCCTTGGCTCATTTCATGAAGAAAAGTCCACTAGGACCATGTCCGAAAATGCAAGGGTGCGAAATGGCAGCGGGTTCAAAATTTTCGGATTGGCGGTCGGAGGGTAGTAGGGTAAAGTTGCTAACTTCTGAGCCAGTGGTCGGATTTGGGCTTGTTGGAAAGGTCTTTAAGAGGCCTTTCAGAATCAATAAAAAGTCAAAAATAAAAAAGTCAAATCGCCGACATACAGAGCTTTCGGAAAAAAATGGGGAAAAAATTCACATAACCTCAATTTGCTCAGCCAGATAGCAGGTAACTTATGTTGTTTTTCTGTTGAAAGATAGCCTTACCTCTTACCTTTGCAAAATGGCCTAAACGAAGCCCAGAGGTCTTACGGTTTCAAAGTTATGACCATTTTTCTGAAAGGCCTCTTCAAGACCTTTCCAACAAGCCCAAAAGTCCGACCACAGGCTCAGAAGTTAGCAACTTTACCCTACCACCCTCCGACCACCAACCCGAAAATTTTGAACCCGCTGCCATTTCGCACCCTTGCATTTTCGGACATGGTCCTAGTGGACTTTTCTTCATGAAATGAGCCAAGGAATACGCTGGATAAATTTGTCCGGAACTTCCTGAATCACCCTGTATATACAAATGGATGTATGTATATATGTATGTATGTGTGTTTGTTACGAATGGACTCGAAAACAGCTGGACCGATTTTGATGAAATTTTCGGACAGTATTCAGAATCATCTAGCGGGTGACATAGGCTATACAGCCAGGATGAAAGTGGGCGGTGCCATGCCCCCCTTTTCAAAAATCGCTCTGACGGCTTTTCTAATAGACCAATAGGCCGATTGTTATGAAAATTTCACAATGTGGTACTGACGACCTGCTGATACTCATTGACTATACTTGGTCGTGATTGGATAAAGGTGCGCGGCACCGCCCATACAACTTGAAATTTAAAATGGCTATATCTCATGAACTGTCAGAGATATGAAGATGAAATTTGGTATATATGTTGTTGGAACAGTATGTATTACAGCCAGGGTGGAAGAGGGCGGTGCCACTCCCCCTTTGAAAGAAACCGATATAACAGCCATAACTATAATTTGAAACGAAATGGCACAACAAATTTTGTGCACCCTTTGGCATTACAACAATTTTGAAGGCAAACCGTAGTTTGACGGGTCCAGCTAGTATTTACTTATTTAAAGACACATCAAATTCCATATCCAGCACCCTGTATCTTTTGCAATTTGTAACCGATTGCAGAATTTTAAAATGGATTTGGAAGCTAGATATCTTGAGATATAAAAAAATCATGACAATAGAGGTTTCCTCACTAAAGAACTTTTTTTGAGCAATTTATAAAAAAAGTCCAAAAATTTGCTCTTTTTTTTGGTTCACTTGAATAAAGGCACTTTATTATTTTTAAAGTAATCGATGATTTTTTGTAGGGAGCTTTTGTTTATTACAATTTATTACATCTTAATCATAATTTATTACATCTTAAACCCAAAATTTTAAATCTATCGGAAAAAGCTAAAATCGATGTTTACCGTTCTGAAGGGTATTCTAATCGCGCAATAGCTAAAAAAATTGGACGGAGCCCAACAGTTGTCGACAATTACATCAAGAACCCCGAGGGGTATGGAAACAAATTTAAAGGAAGGGTTTCATTGTCTTTATCTACGTATGAGAAAAGAAAAATCATCAGAATTGCTTCTAATTCTGCCTTATTCTTGTCAAAAATAAGAGCTGGGAGTGTATCTTAAATACCTGAAATTACAAAAAACGCCGCCACTTAATGCTCCTCTTAAAGAAAAGCGACTTCAATTCGCAAGAGACTACATGGTACGGGATGTGCAGCCAAGAGGTCACGTAAATGACTGATGGACCTGATGGCTACAACTATTATTTCCATGATCTGCGCAAAGAAAAGCGTTTTTTGAACCGACATCACAGCCGAGAGGGCGGCGTTGTGGTGTGGGGCACTATCAATCTTGAATTTCAAAGTGCAAAAATGACTGGTGCAAGCTATAAAACGTTATTGGAATCGGCTTTTCCGAAATTCAGTGAACTATTTGGTCCCATATCTTGGATATTTCAACAGGATAATGCCCCTATACACAAGGCCAGAGTAGTAAAGGAGTACATTGCAAGCCAAAATGTTAATATTCTTGACTGGCCACCCTATTCGCAAGATCTAAACATTATCGAAAATGTATGGGGTTGGTTATCTCGTAAGGTCTCTGAAGATGAAAAATTAAAACATAAATACTCTTTATCTCTCAATGAAACCCGTATATTTGAATTTCTCATGACGTCTATCTCATGATGTCTAGCTTCCATTTTAAAATTCTGCAATCGGTTAGAAATTGCAAAAGATACAGGCTGCTGAATATGGAATTTTTAGTGCCTTTAAATAAGTGAACCGGAGTGTATATCAAATGAACAAACCAAACAAATAATACTACACTAGTATTCTAATTAATTAATATAAATTCCTTAGCAATAATTTTTTTCCCTCAGTCCAAGGATCGCAATGACTGGATGCAAACAGCACTTTTTTTGAAACTTGGACGCTGCACTTAAGGGTTAGGTCTCCAACTCAAACAGGGCATTGAAGCAGTAAGATACAATTATAGCGATTCATTTGAATTAAATTTCATTAAAATATTGGAAAATGAAAAATGAAAAAAATTAAACAACTTTTTTTTGACACTATTGCCCTACAACCCAGTATTATCAACTATATTGGGTACTTTTGCTTTGGTTTGTGTCTAGACTAACATATGTTGGGAAATTTCTTGTTTAACGGGGAGTTTTCTAGGGGGAGTCTGTAACCAATATTTACTATACATGGTAGTTTTGAACTCAATAAAAAGTAAATTTAGAATAGCCAAAGTTGAAGGAGGTTAAAAAAAAGAAAATTTTCTTCAATAAGTACCTTTTCATAAAAAAAGTAAATTTTCTCAAAAAAGAAAATATCTATTCATATTCTTAAACAAAGTACCTTTTTGTAAAAAAAATACCTTATCCCAAAAAAAAAGTACATTTGCTTAAAAAAGGAAATTTTCTTACAAAAAGTACATTTTCTTAAAAAAAGTATTTTTTTTTAAATAAGTACCTTTTCTTAAAAAAGTAAATTTTCTTACAACTACATTTTCTTTAAAGAGTAACTTTTTTTGAGATATGTACCTACTATTAAAAATGTACATGTTCTTGTAAAAAAGGACCAATTCAATAAAAAATTCCCATTTCTTAAAAAACCTCTTTTCAAATAAATACCTTAACATAAAAAATAAATTGTCTTACAAAAATTCCTTTTCTTAAAAGTACCATTTCTTAAAAATAAAATAACACCTTTTTATTTGAATTTGCATTTTATTATGACCGATGTTGATTAAAACTTACAAAAATCGGTCATAATCAAATTCAAATTCAAATAAACGTTACTGACACTAGCACGGTCTTCAAAAAATGCTATACCACGGAAAAATACAACTCTGTGATATAGATTAAAACTCGCCTCAAAGCAATGCAACAATGCGAGAATGAATGAGGAAAAAAGAACATCGTGGAAAAATTCTGTCTGTTCTTGTTGTTGGAATTATAGGCATTTCAGTGATCAACCGATGGTATCAATTCAGGCACAGTACTTAGGCATCTGATGATGAACTTGTCACGGAGTTCGAAACTAGTCTTGCCAGTGAGTGTGTGTTGAAAATTGTCTATTATTTTCAACAAAAACTAACCATTTTTCAATTAGAAAAATGTTCATGACTTGACTTGTAAGCTTGTAGTATGAATTTCTCATACATTAACAAAAAAATAATACCGTTTAATTTTTTTCTTGAGCTAAGTAGCTTTTCTGAAAATAAGTAAATTTTCTTAAAAAAAGAACCTTTTCCTAAAAAGAGTACCACTTCTTTAAAAAGTACCTGTTCTTAGTAAAAGTACTTTTTTGTAAAAAAAAATCATAGTATTATGGCTTTTTCTTCCAGAAAGTACTTCTTCTTAAACATACTTAGTACTTTTTCTAAATAAAAATTAGGTTTTGATAAAAGAAGTACCTCTCTTTAATAAAGGAAATTTTCGGGAAAATATAATACATATTCGTACAGAAGGGACCTAAAAATATACTTTTGAAAAAAATACATTCTATAAAAAAATATCTTCTTAACAAAAGTTTATCATTTTACAAAAAGTATCTGTTCTTCAACATTTATTTAAATTATTGTATTTTTCAACGGGCGCCTTAGACGTGTTGGAACTAATTAGTACATAATAACGGGGTTTTCAATAAGAGCGCTACAAAAGTTTTTTTAAATAAAACAAAACCGGTTTTAGATACCAATGAAATTCTTTATTCCTGTGAAAGTACGTTCGATGCCATTATGTATGGAACTCGATTTCTTTTGCATGGCCACCACGGGCACGCTTGCAGAAGTCCAGACGCTGAACCCAATTTTCGACGGTTTTCAAGCATAAATCGGCCGATACTTCTGCAATTTCACGTTAGATATTCGTACGAAGTTCAGCAATCGTAGCTGGCTTGTTGGCATAGACCATAGACTTGTCGTATCCCCACAGGAAATAATCTAACGGCGTCAAATCGCACGACCGAGGGGGCCAATCGACTGGGCCATTGCGTGAGAGAACACGTTCACCAAACTTGGTTTCCAATAAATTGATTGTTGCATTCGCTGTGTGGCTTGTGGCGCCGTCCTGTTGGAACCTCATGTCCTCCAAGTCCATATTATCCAATTAGGGCGAATAATATTCGGTTGTCATTGAACGGTAGCCATTCGCATTCACAGTAATGTGCCGGTCTTGATCATCACGGAAGAAGTACGGCCCAATGACGCCGCCGGCGTCATAAACCGCACCAAACCGTAATTTTTTCGGGATCCAATGATGACTCATGGATTACGTGTGGATTGCTGTCTGACCAATAACGCACATTTTTTTCTTATTGACGAAGCCATTCAGCCAGAAATGAGCCTCATAGCTGAAGATGATTTCCCGATGAAAATCCGAATCATTTTCAAGTTGTTGCTCAGCCCAATTCACGAACATACGACACTTATGGTGGTCAAGCGGCTTCAGTTCTTGCGTCAATTTGATCTTGTTAGGATGTAGGCCAAGATCTTTTCGCAAAATTCGCCACAACGACGTCACAGAGATGCCCAACGCTTGAGAACGACGTGTGAGAGACACATTTGGGCTTTCTTGAACTGAAGCCTCAGCGGCATCAATATTCTCGACACTACGGGCACTTCTTTTTCTCACTGGCACGGGAACATTTTGTACTGTGCCTGTGGATTAAAATTTTTCCACTAGACGCTCAATTGTTGATCTGGTAGGACGATTATGACGACCATAAATTGGACGTAGCGCTCTTAAAGTTGAGGCCACTGACTCCAAATTTCGGTAGTAAATTTTAATAATTTCGACTCGTTGTTGGCTCGTATATCTTTCCATGATGAAATGGCAAACCTTGCTGAAGAGAAATGTCAAAAGAGCGGGAAAAAATATGGCGTCGTTTGCTGTCCCTATCGATTTACTTTTGTAGCGTCTTTGTTGATAAACCCGTTATGTAGCAAAAGGCACTTCGTTCCAACCGGGTGTCCCCTGACACCTCATGTAAGTTTTATTCCCACATTTTTACAAATACATTCAATAGTTTTTAATGTTTATGTTTTTTTATGTTAGATGTTCCACCACGTTAGTGGAGACCGTAGAAAATTGAATGTACACTTTTTACAATGCCACACTACCGTACCATTTCAAAATAGCAGATCCTTTAGGTGAAGTTGTATGCAAACCAATTTACACAACTGAGGGCGAGTTTTACACTCAATTGAAAAGCTTAGAGAAAATTTTCATATTAAATGACAAAAGTCGAGCATTTAAAGTCCCATTAAATGGAAAATTTTCGACTGTGAAACTAGGCATAAATCCTTTTCTATTTTTTGCCAATTAAAAAAATACTCTCCATTTTTTACCTTCTAGCTAATAAGTAAAAAATATTATAGAAACTATTTACATAACCTAACGATTGAATCTGAATAGTTGTGGCAATATCCTGTCATATTAGTGACAACATTTTTAACGACTCCAACTGTTAACGTTCCGAACAATTTTCCTTACTCGTAGTGTAATAACAATGCAAAATAATGTCAGGGTATGAGTTACATTTTTGCAATCTCGCTGCCAGCCGCCGCGTTTAATCTCAATTGGTATCATAAAAGTTGGTTGTGTCGTTTAACCCTTTCATTCACTGTGTCATGATAAAACAAATGTTATGACCAACATCCTGCAGGCCCCTGAGCAAGGAGATGGTGGAGTTGAGTTGGAACAAATTGTTAGCAATATCACAATGAGAAATAATAACAATGAAAAACAAAAACAAAAACATCCTGTGAAATTAAGCAAAATGCATGTATCTAAATGTGTCACAGACATTCAATCTATTTATATAATAACATGATATTTTTAAAATTTCTATGTTATATGGATTGTTTGCACAGCCAGTACAGTCTGGTCAAGAAGAACGTAACTTAAATGGATAGTAACTTAAATAGTGTCATCATAAGAAATATAAATTCTATGGTACACTCACAGAAAAATGAGGTTGCGACAACCGAAGCTTTTGAAGTCTCAGCCTTCCTTCCCAATGTGCCGTGCCTGTCGAGTTAGGTCCTAAATACATCCATTCGATAGGTCGATACATGTAAATATGATAGTATACGATCTTAAGTTTGAAGCTCCAACCTTTTGCGAATCGTTGTCTGCGACAGATACTCCGTATCTACTGATTAAAGACAATTTCTAATTGACAAATTGAATAAGTGTTGACAACATTGATTATTTCTTCCTACAATTTTATTTGTCGTTATATTTTTCTTAGAAACGTTACAATCTTTGCTCAATACCAGACTACGTATTTACCCCCCATGTGTTACCCATACACATCGTCGTGGGAAATGTGTAATGAACGTTAACCCATTACCCACAGGGTATGGGGAAAATAATGGGTAGCTACCAACGAAAATGGGGAATTACACATCACGATTACCCATTACCCTCAGGGCAATGGGGAAAATAATGGGTAGCTACCCAAGAAAAAGGGGAAATTACCCATCACGATTACTCATTACCCTCAGAGTAATGGGGAAAATAATGGGTAGCTAGCCACGACGATGAGCAATGGATTACCCAGGGGAACCCAGCCCCAGTTTTGATCGAAAATATGAAAAAATTAGGAAAAATCTCTGTCTCGGAAACGGAGCGTCCAATCAAAAAAAGTAACCCATTTTTTCTGGTTTCTAAGGGGTTTTCATAAAGTGATCCAATTCGTATGGAAGAATTTTTTTTCGAAAAATCGTCAAAATTAGAAAATCTCGTAAATTAAAAACGTGGCTATATAGGAGGCTTTAACCATTGGGTGTCTCCAATATGGGATTTTTTTTTCGATTTATAGCCATTTTTTTATTTTAGCGATTTTCTGAACATGAGGCCGTTTTAGCGATTTTTTGTTTGAAAAATTTTATTTTTACCGATTTTATTTGGAGACACCCATTGGTAAAACCTCCGATGGAGGTAAAATTGTTGTTATTTTTTCGATTGGACGCACTGTTGTAGAGTTATAGCCACTTTTTTAATTTTACCGATTTTCTTATTGATTCGATTTTTCTCGAAAAAATTCTTCCATACGAATTGGAGCACTTTATGAAACCCCCTTAGAAACCAGAAAAATTTTGTTATTTTTTTGGATTGGACGCTCCGTTACCGAGGTATAGAGATTTTTCCAAATTGTTTCATATTTTCGATCAAAAATGGGGATGGGTTACCCTGGGTAACCCATTACCCATCGTCGTAGCTTACTTACATACTTATCCGGTCTCGGACAACCCCGAGGGGTCAGGGACCTTACGAAACGAAGATAACATATTTCGCCAACCAGTTCGATCTTTTGCCCTATTTCTCCAGTTGGCAATACCAAGTGTACGCAGGGATTCGTCAACCTGATCCCTCCAGCGGAGTCTTGGTCTTCCTATTTTTCGTCTTCCTTCGAGTTCGGTTTCGAAAACCCTTCGTGCTGGTTCGTCTTCATCCATTCTGCTGACATGGCCTAGCCAGCGCAATCGCGTTGTCTTGATCCGCTTAACTATGTCAATGTCAGGATAAAGCTCATACAGCTCATGATTCATGCGTCGCCGATACTCGCCGTTGTGCACTATAGGGCCATACATTTTTCAGAGTATTTTTCTCTCGAAGACTCCTACAGATGTTTCGTCTGCTTGCTATAGGACCCAGGATTCTGTGCCATAAAGCAAGACAGGTTGAATGAGAGTCTGGTACAGCTGGACTTTTGTTACTCGAGAGAGGGCTATATCTCTAAAGTGCTTGCTTAGCCCAAAATAACATCTATTCGCAGGCACAATTCTCCGCTTGATCTCAATTCTGACGTTGTTGTTTTTGTTCACGGCAGATCCGAGGTATATAAATTCGTCCACTACCTCGAAGTTATAACGGTTATCAGCGTTCACGCTTTGGTCTAATCGCGTGGAGGCCCTGTTCGTTGAAACCATTAATTTTGTCTTGTCCTCATTTACCGTCAGACCCACTTTTGCTGACTCCTTCTCAATTCTAGCTACCATTTATTTCCTCAGTACCCTATGGGTAATGGGTAATCGTGATGGGTAATTCCCCATTTTCGTGGATAGCTACAACAATTTGAGATTTACAACAATTTAGTACTAAACAGAAATATTTTGTCGATATTTCGCTGGCATTTTTGTTTGTATGGAGTTTTGTAAAATTCTGCTCCAGAAATTTTGGTGTTAGTACACGCTCTTACTAACGAATGAGCACCCTGATTGGTTCTGCTATCACTGATGCGTCTCAGATTAAATAGGTGACCCTGCCACTGAAGCTCTTCGAACTAGTGGTCATATTCTTTTATAGTTTGAAGACGGATGAGCCAACACAACTGGCCAACGGCAGATCAAAAGTAAAGAAACAGAACCCCAGTTTCGACACACTGCATTCTGATCAGCGTTGAATCTATAATGGGCGGCTGAAATATAATCATCCTGGCAGTAGGTAGAATTCAAAACCACAGTGGATTGGGCTTGCGTTTTACCACCGTTATATGGCAATGAAAATACAAAATGAGAAATAAAACACCCGATTTACGGATATGCACTTGGAATGTTTGAAAATTATATAGATCCGGTGCCACTATCTAACTGGCAGATGAGAATTATAAGGCCGACATTACTGCTATCCAGGAGATGCGATGGGCCGATCATGGCTGTACAAGGAAGAAGAACTGTGGTATGTACTATAGCTGCCATGAGAGAAAGGCATGAATTTGGTTGCGGATTTGTAGTTGGCAAAAGACTGCGACATCTGGTCTCAAGGGTCAACCCCGTGAATGAACGTTTAGCCATCATCCGCATGAAAACGAAATACTTTAACATATCGCTACTGTGTGTGCATACCCCGGCGGAAGAAAAAGACGATGACACCAAGGACATGTTCTACGATCGCCTAGATGAGGCATACGACCGCTGTCCCGGCGCCATAACATTAAGATTGTTCTAGGTTGTTCAAATGCTAAAGTCTTTGCACCAACCATCGGTAAATTCAGTCTACACGTCATCACTTTCGATAGCGGAATGAAGCTTTGCTGCCGCGAAACACATGGTCGCCACTAGTACGAGATTCCAACATAAAGACATTCATAAGACTACTTAGCTATCGCCTGATCAACAGACGAAACCCCAGATTGATCACCTGTTAATTGATGGAAGGCACTCTACACGTTGGTAAAAATCGCCTCTGTAACATATTCTTTCAAACACATTCTGCAGGAAGCAAACTCCAAATATTCATATATTTGCAAATGAAAAGATTAGCATGTTTACTTGCAAATATGTATAGTTTTACATGGAGCCATACGCTTGTTTCATCCCAAACATCCAGATACTTGCGTCGAAGAATTCATGTGTTTCCTCCCAAACGAACGATTGATGACTGAATGCATGAAATTAAAATGTAACAGATCAGTAAACATAAGAAACACTCAGTTCATTGGCATATGCATTCAGAAATATTTATGAATCACTGACTGGAGGAATGCCAAAATACAGTTACAAAAATCAGTTACAACCATCTCTCCTTGTCCCTCTTGTTTCTCATCTCAATAGAGCATAGCGACAAAAAAATTAAATAAACAGTGTATCAAACTCAGCTATATTTGTATCACAAACACAAATATTGTAACATATTAATCATTGAGACTCAAACATGCAATATTGAAATATTGTTTGGACACAATTTTACCATATGTGCGACAAGCTCTAAACCAGTGACCCACAAAGCCTATGCTCCGTGCATTTTTGAGCTTCGTGTTTTTATATCGACATGCGCTCAAGTGTTCAACGAAGCCAAATGAAATCGTTCAGTCTCACTGGAGCATTTGAATAAGAAGGTTGATCGTTTCTTTTCGTTTGCATTGCACTGTGAGAAATGTTTAACGAAGAATGGGTATATGATTTTTTGTTTGCAGAAATTTTTTCCGGTAAGCCCGAATATTTATAATGTTTCTCTCAGCGCAGCTCATTCCCACACGACATAACTAAGGTTGTATGAGTTTGTCGGTCACTGCTCTAAACACACGTTATATTTGCATCCAAACACGAAAAAAATACAGAGTTTTCAGCGTGTACTAGCGTAATTGACGTACATGTGATTCGAGGAGGTAATATCGATTCGCATCACTACCTGGTTGCAGCGAAGGATCGCACAAAGTTAAGCAGAGCGAAAGTCTTACGAATCCATACAAATAGAAAGCTGGACATCGGAAAGCTACAAGTACCAGAGATAGCGACGGTTTATGCAGATAAGCTCAATCAGATACAGGCGCATAACGCATCCCCGCCTTATGATCCTGAAGCGCAGTAGAACTACATTTCATACTCTACGAAAACTGCTGCAAAGACCGTACTATATTATGAAAATCCGTTTAAAGAGAATTCATGGTAGGATGAAGAGCATCGCATAGCAAGTGATGACAAGAACGCTGCACATATGGCAATGCTTGAGTCCATTGCAACGCGGGCCGCGACAGAGCATTATTACTTGAAGAGGAAAGAGTAAACCCGTTTGTTGAGGAAGAAAAAACGGTTGGGGGATAAGCACGAGAGTGATATAATTGAATCTTACAGAAGGAATAATGGGGCTCGTAAACTCTAACGAAAAGTACAAAGCCAAACCAACGGAAATGGATCAAGGCACCCCTTGTGTAGAGATATGGACGGAAATTTTGTCCTCGGCGTGCAGAGTATGTTGGGAATATGGAGAGTTCTCTTCTCTGCTTTACTTGTTGCAGGAGACTTCAATATAGATGATGGTTTGGCTCCTCCTAGCCAAAGCGAAGTTAGAACTACAATTTCCCGGCTTAAGAACAACAAAGCCGCTGGTGCTGATGGACTAGCAACTGAGCTGTTTAACGTTGGCTGCTATGAGTTGGAAAGGTGCATGTATTAGCTCTGATGCAAAGTCTGGTTAGACGCATCATGCCCGACAATTTCAGCCTTAGCATACTGTGTCCTGTTTTCAAAAAAGGCGACTCGAGTATATGTACCAACTATTCGTGAAATAATCCTTTTATCCATCGCATACATGGTTCTTTCGAGCGGAATGTGCGAAAGAATAAAGCCGTGTGACCACCTTATCAGTGCGGCTTTAGGCCTGGAATGTAAACTATCAACCAGATGTTTGCATTACGACACAGAGCAATAGAAAAGAGCTTCTATGCCTCTCTTCGTGTTCTCTTAATGAGGACGAGATAGTAGGCCATTTCATGGAGTTCGAGTTGCTTTGGTAATTTACTCTTTGGTTGGCATAATACGGATAGAAATAAAAGGGAATGCGTATTTTCGTTCGATGCAAACATAACTTAGCTGTCATTAATATCAATTAAACACTTTTAAACTTAGTTTGCTGCATGGTCTAATCTGTATGTCTTCTTTGGTCTCTCATCTGGTTTTTTGCGTTCTCTTTCGGTCACAGAAATTTCATACAGCTCGAGTTGCTGTTGTATTTTACTCTATGATTGGACATAAAACAAACAGAAATAAAAGAGAGTGCGCATTTGCGTGGGATGCAATTAGAATCAAACATAATTTAGTTGTCATTGGTATCAATCAAAATTAGCCCAGCGGCAGAAGTCATGACCTGGAAGGCCGGAAATCATAACCAAACAGGCCTTTTTTAAAATACGGAAGGCCGTCCCTACACATTACCTCCTCCTTTCTTTTTAACATTGCGTGAGATTGGGAGGCAAGGCCTTCCTTGCCCATTGCCTAAAGAAGGCCTTAGAAGGCATGTAAAGAGGAAGGCCTTAGAAGGCATTTACTTTAATTTATTTCTGTTCAACTAAAATAAAATTAAAATAATTTATTTTATCACAAAATCACTATCTATCTTAGAAAGTTTTACCACGCCCAACTTCAAATTGAAAATTTTAAAAATACCCTGAAAATATTAAATAAATAATATAATTTTAAAATTTGTATGAAATTTCCAATTGAATTACGGTTAAAAAGAATCGGAAATGAAATTTCTCAAAATTGTAAAAATCTTCTTGGTTATGTCTGATGAAAAAATTCATGATTCCGCAGGCCTTATTTTAGGAAGGCATTACAAAAGAACCATTCCCGCATGCCTTATTTGTGGAAGGACTTGAGACTTCCGCCGCTGGGAGTTTGCTGCTTGCTTCTGCATCCACTCTGTTCTCAATCGAATTCCAACTATCATTTCGATCAGCTGTTCCATGGATATCCCCGGCTAAAACTCATTTAACCGACGTAAAAAACCGGGTTTTGATTTATTCCAAAATTGTCTAATATTTGTTTTGAACACTCTATTAACGTTCTCCCCCTACCGACTGTATATTCTATGTAAATAAAGCAGACATGTGTGTGAGTACAAACATACATATGTACATATGTATGAACACATGTAGTTATATAACTAACAATAATAATCATACGAATATGAATACGAACAATTGCTCCTTTCGTGTGTACAATTATTGTGTACTCTTTGTTGTTGTTACTAAAAAAAAGGAACATAAACAAAAACGCCAACAACAATAAAAACTAAAGTTTAATAGTATTTTATTTGAAATTCTTGTGGTACGTAAACACCTTTTACTCGTGTTGTTGTTATTGCTGCCATGTGAAAAAAATACATACAAAGTTGGTCTGTAACTAAATTCACTTCCCCCAGAACCCGCCCGCCCACGTAGCAATTATACTAACACACACCGTTGTGCAATGAAATGGATATGGTCGAAAAGAGTGTTGCCAATTTAGGGGATACATTTAACTAAATTATGGGGATTTTGTTTTAAAAGTGGGTATACATTTTTTAATTAGGTGATCTAGGGATTTGGTAAGGAATTCGGGCTAAATTAAAAAAAAATTAAACAAATTTTTTTAACACAATTATGGTACAACCCAGTATTATCAACTATATTGGTTACTATTGCTTTGGTTTCTGTCTAGACTAACATATGTTGGGAAATTTCTTGTTTAATGGGAAGTTTTCAAGGTGGAGACTGTAACCAATAGTTAGTATATATTGTAGGTTTGAGCCCAATAAAAAGTAAATTTAGAAAAGCCAAAGTGAAAGCAGTTTTAAAAAAACATTTTCTTAAAATAAGTAAATTTTCTCAAAAACAAAAAAAAATTTTTCTAAAAAAACCACCTTAACTTTAGGAAGTACCTTTGCTTAAAAAAAGTAACTTTTCTTACAAAAAGTACCTTTTCTTAAAAAAGTATTTTGTTTAAAAAAATAAATTTTCTGGCAAAAATTTTTTCTTAAAAAAAGTAAATTTAAAAAAAAAAATATTTTTCTAAAAAAATACCTTATCTTAAAGAAGTACCTTTGCTTAAAAAAAAGTAACTTTTCTTACAAAAAGTACTTTTTCTTAAAAAAGTATTTTGTTTAAAAATAAGTACATTTTCTTAAAAAAGTACATTTTCTGACAACAATTTTTTGTAAGAAAATGTATTGTTTTAAGAGATGGTATTTTTTTTAAGAAATGTTATTTTTTTTAGAGTTGGTCCTTTTTTCAAGTATAGGTACACTCTTAAGAGTAGGTACTTAACTCAAGAAAAGTTATTTTGTTTCACAAAAAATTTTCTATTTGAAGAAAAGAAAGTTTTTTAAGAAAAAATTTTTGTGAAACAAAATAACTTTTCTTGAGATAAGTACCTACTCTTAGGACCTCTTCTTGAAAAAAGGACCAATTCTAAAAAAATCCAATTTCTTAAAAAAAATACCATCTCTTAAAACAATACATTTTCTTACAAAAAATTGTTGTCAGAAAATGTACTTTTTTAATAAAAAAGGTATTATTTATTATCTTTCTTTAAAAAAAAATCATCTCTTTAAAACAATACCTTTCCTTACAAAAAATGTTGTTTCTTAAAAGTACCTTCTCTTAAAAATTAAAATACCTTTTCTTTTCTTTTCTTTTCTTGATAACTTAAATAAATAACTTTTCCTAAAAAGAGTATCACTTCTTTAAAAAATACCTGTTCTTAAAAAGGTATTTCTTTGTAAAAAAATCCTACTCTTATGGCCTTTTCTTACAGAAAGTACTACTTCTTAAAAATAGTACATTTTCTTCAAAAACAAAACATACCAAATTTGCCATACCAATCACAGGCAAAAGTTTCTCACCCATACACATCATCGCAGAACTGGAACAAGGAGTACAACAGCACACAGATGATAGGGAAAAGGACATCATCAGAACGAGAATAGCGAATAATATTAACAATTACAAGCGAAGGCTGAACAACACACCGAGGGAAAAGTTTATAATTACCATCTACAAACGCACGGAGAAATTACTTCGAGAGCATAGGAACAGAATCATCATCACAACAGCGGACAAGGGTAATAAAACTGTCATTATGTACAGGCGAGAATACAGCACGAAAATGTCACAACTACTGGAGGACAAAACAACATACAGGCCAACTAGAAAAGACCCCACCACCAAATTACAGAAAACTAACAATAACATCATTACAGATCTTTACAAAAACAAACATATTGACACATATCTAAAACAAAAACTTACATGTCATGCGGCAATAGCACCAAGACTCTACGGACTACCGAAAATACACAAACCTGACATACCTCTTAGACCGATCTCAGCATCTACGAACGTACCTTGCTATAACTTATCTAAACATATAGGGACAATACTGCAGAATATTATATCGGACCAATACAACATTAAAAATAGCAAAATACTTAGGGAAAGGCTAGCAGACATACCACTTGAAGATGACGACATTCTAGTCTCATTCGACGTTGTCTCATTATTCACGAACATCCCTACACATTTGGCAATTAAAAATATCATGCACCAATGGGCAACAATTTCAAAATACACGGACATACCTAGACAAACATTTTTGAAAATCCTCAATTTTTGTCTCAACGACAACAACTACTTCATCTTTGATGAAAACATATATACTCAGACGTATGGAATGCCGATGGGAAACCCACTCTCTCCAACAATAGCTGACATAGTGCTGGACAAATTATTAGACGACACATTTACAGACTTACGGAAACATAATATAAAACCCAAAGTGTTGGTTAAATATGTTGATGATATTTTTGCCATCATCAAAAGACAGGACACGGACACCATTTTAGAACACTTGAACAAATACCATAATAAAATACAATTCACCATAGAAAAAGAAATAGACGAAACCATTGCATTCCTGGACTTGAAGATACACAGACAATCAACAACTTTAATTACAGACTGGTATTCAAAACCGACAGCATCCGGACGAATGATGAATTATTACTCCACACAACCGCAAAATCAAAAGTTAAACACAGCCTACAATTTCATTAAAACAGTTTTCGATAACAGTCATGAAAAATTCCACAACAAAAATTACAAAATCATAACTAAAATTCTCCACAAAAACAACTATCCACAATATATCATAAAACACTTAATACAAAAATATAACAATAGGACAACAAACACTACAACCCAACTTACGGAAAATCGAAACGAAAACACATCATATATAAGCGTCAAATACATACCATCGCTAACAGATAACAAATTACTGAAAAACATTTTCAATAATGACATTAAAATTGCACACAAACCCAACAATACCCTACAGAACATATTCTCCAAGACAAAAACCCGGATACACAAAAACCACCAACACAATGTAGTATATGAAATTTCATGCACTGGCAACACTGATGAAACATGTGGGCAAATATACATTGGCACCACTAAAAGATCATTGGAAACTAGAATGACAGAACACAAGGCAGACATAAGGAACAGGAGAATGAGCACTGCACTCTCACAACATATGATGGAGAACAATCACACACCAGACATGGAAAACGTCAGAATTATAGACAGAGAGAAGAACACTAACAGGAGATATACACTAGAAAGTTTGAGAATTCAACAAAAACATGACATAAGTATGAACACAAAAGAGGACAAAGACAAGACAAATTGTCACTACTACATGACGCTAACACTGGACAAACATATATAGTGTGGAGAAAACATACATGTACGACATATATACATTTATGTTAGATTAACACTAAATAGACATGCAAATAAATATATAGAAAAACGAAGTAAGTGTGAACAGTGAACGGAAAATACTAAATGTAATATTAATTGTTATCATTGTTATTTAGAATAAAACTCCCCTGAAGAGGATGCCAATAAAGCATCGAAACGTAGGGAAAACAATTGAATTAAATAGTTTTATTTAATACATTGGAATTGCGACCAAAAAAGCCAGCAAGGTTATAGAATATATAACATTTTCATCGAACAGAATAATCACGAACAACTTGGTCTGAAAAACACTCAACATACAAAACATTAGCTTTTAATAAAGCAAATAGCTCTCTTTAAAAAGGACCTTTTCCGGGAAAATATACTACATATTTTTACAAAAAGGACCAAAAAATATTCTTTATTTTTTACAAAATTCATTCTATAAAAAAAATCTTAAAAAAAGTTTCTAATGTTACAAAAAGTATCTTTTCTTAAAGATCCATTTAAATTATCGTATTTTTCAACAGGCGCCTTCTGCGTGTTAGAGCTAACTAGTACATAATACCTATACAGCGAAAGGAACTTCGTTCCAACCGGGTGTCCCCTGACACCTCATGTGAATTTTATTTTGAAAATTTTGAATTTTTTTCTACAAATTAAAGTTCTTACAAACTTTTAATAATTAAACAAAAAAATATATAATTTTCATGCACTTATTAATTATTTTTTGATGTGTTAACATCTATAGACCCAGGTAGGGCAATCTATCAAAGTGAACACATGCAAACAGGACACATCGTGGTTGTTATACAACAATAGTCTCTGCCTGAAAATAAGCATGATGGTATTGATGTAGCGGCAGCGAAGAAACAAGCAGGTCGTCGTTGCCAAAGAGTATTGAATAGTATAGAGAACTCATGGAACGAATTGTATGACGCAAAAGTACTGGCGACATCTGGCGAATGATTCGAAACGTATTACTCTCATTTTGTCATAACTTGGTCCATTCATAATTTTGATATGAAAAATTGATGCCTTTTGAAAAATGTTTGCTTTTTGTATTGTTTTATGGAATAACATTGTCGAAATGGTGCATTTATATTGAAATAGAGAATAAGACTCGTTTATGCTCCTTTACTCAGACTCTCTACATGAGAGCGGAAAAAGAGTGCAATAAGTTCTCTATACTATTCAATACTTGTTGTCGTCGCTCTGTTTCTGACAAAACAAAAACAAATATTTCAGTGAGCTAAATATTGCTTTATTTATTTTAACAATATTACATCTAATGTTACGGCAGATGTAAGAAAATAGAAAGTGCAATAGCAAAAGAGCCTTCAGCACAAAAACTATTCTTTTTTTTATTTTCCAATGTAACATTTACTAATGTGTTCATAGAAATCGAACAGGTACCGTGTAACAAAAAGGTGTTAACACATTGCCCGTGAGTTTGAGCACTCATTGATTTTTTGAATTAAGTAACACGACATCTATTCTGAAATATAATAATAATGAGATTTTAATCAGTTTTTAATTTCGCAACGATTTCATAATTCGAATAACAATTAAAAAATTTATATTAGTACATCAACTAATTTTTTACACTTTATAAGATTATCGTTCATGGAAATTGCGAAGTTGCGAAAAAATCGAACATGATTTTTAAATTTAAATAAGTTTAATGTGAATGTCAATATTATAAGCAGGCATTGCAAATTAGAATATGATTTACATTTTAATTTAAAACTAAAACGTTATTGTTAAATTTAAATAGAGGTGTGAAATTTTAAGATTGAAACACCAATAAAAATATTCAATTCATTTCAATGAAAACTAAATCAATTCGGTTCAATTCCGTTAAGAAGATAAAAAGAATTGAACTGAATTAGACTAGATTAGACTTAGTTAGATTAGATTGGATTGAATTGACTTGGACTAAAGTGATGGAATTAAATTGAATTTGATTGAACTGAATTGACTTGACTTGAATTGAATTGAATTAAGTTGAGTTGAGTTGAGTTGAGTTGAGTTGAATTGAATTGAATTGAATTGAATTAAGTTGAGTTGAGTTGAATTGAATTTAATTGAATTGTATTGATCTCAATTGAATTGAATTGACTTGATATTAACTGAATTGAATTGAATTGAATTGAACTGAATTGAATTGAATTAACTGATGAAATAATAATAATAATATTTGGCAAATGCTGCAATATTTTCAAAATAATAATCACTCTTTATACGGGCAAACAAAACAAAAAAAGAAAATGTTATTTTGTGTTGATTTTGTATTAATTATACCCTCACCCATAGGATGGGGGTATATATCATTTAATACGGAAAAAGCCACTTTAGGCCCTTAGAATCTTTGGACGAAATTTGTTTTATGACATTTTAAGACGATTGAGCCTTGTCCGTCCGTCTGTCTGGCTGGCTGGTCAACACGATGACTGCCGTAACTCTTACAGATCACAATAAAATTTGACCATTATTTGTCAATATTGAGTTTGGGATTGAACATGGGCGTTTTGACAACGTCCCTTCTGGACCTCCCATACAAATCGACACATTTAGCACAAAATCGTATTTCTTTCAAACCTCTCTTCTCGTAGTTGAGATCAGCTTCAACTTCCACACCGGTTAATAATCTGTAAATGCCTACTTAACTAGAGAAAATGGGCGAGATTGTCACGCCCATTCTGGTACCTCCCATACGAAACAGGGTGTTCGTCCGGGTTGTCAATCCGAAAAATCGCGTGAAACACTTCCGACCGTAATGAAATTAGGTGTAAGGCTTCATGTTGTCAAAGGCCAATCACCGATTAAAACAAGGGTGATTTTGCCACGCCCATTTTGGTACCTCCCATACAAAAGTTGTTTGGCCGTCTGATTGTTCGGCACGAGAAGTCCTGCAACACCGAACCAATCTATATGAAAGTTTGTACTACTCCATATTTAGTCAAATAAAACTCTCTTGTAGAAAATGAGCTGCTTTGCCTCACCCACTTTGGTACCTCCCACAAAAAAGTTTGGCTTATGACCGTTTAATCGACACGATAATTCTCATAAACTACAACCGATCTTAATAAAATTCGGTACTAGGCAATATTTTGCTAAAAGCTACTATGTTATTAATAACTGACTATTGTGCCACGCCCAGTTTCGTACCTCCCATACAAAAGCTGAGCGTATTTGCGATTTGCCGACTCGATATCTCCAATAAATCATAACCGATAAAATACAATTTGGTACTGATCAAAATTTTGGCAACAACTTGCCATGCCCATTTTTGTACCTCGCATATAAATATTGGAAGGGAAAAAAATTCCCCAAAACCACCTAAGATCGTAACTAATTTGGGTACTCGATAATATTTAGAGCAATATGAATATGGTCTCTTTTGAGTATGGCGTTTTTTAACAGAACTCCCATGCAATGGATGACTTAGTGTGGGGGTATGATTAATGAAACTTTGTTTTTCATACGAAACGAGAAAACAGAAACTTAACCGGCTTCACCGGATTTTGCCATTCTGAGAAACGGAAAACCGGTTTTCCGAAAAAGTAATTTTTCGAATAATCTGAAAAACGCTTACTCGAAAATACCGGATTTTTGAACACACTAATTAGTACATTTAATACAGTGGCCGTCGGTGGTGCAATGGTAGTGTGCGCGACTTATCTACATGATAACGCGGTTTTGATCCCTGCACTGACCACCTTAAATTTCTTTCGACGGCGGTTACCTCGCTTAGTGACGGCGATACTATCGAATATTTAGCCATGAAAAAGCTTCTCAAAATACCGTTCGGAACCGGTGTATAACTGTAGGTCCAACTCAGTGAGTGTAAAACCAGAACGCGCACAGCTCGCTGGTTGTAACAAGCTCTCCCAAATCCCTATATGGGATGTAACGGGAAACCATTTATTTTTAATTAATACATTTCATTTCACACCTCTTCGTGGTGAAGTCGGTGTGATAGGAGCTCGCTGGCTTACACCAGATGGAGTTACAAGAACAGATGGAACTACAAGAACAGATGACTAGTTTTGGTTGACAGCCGTGAAATTTAAACGTATTTTGGACTTTCTTGTTATTATTTATTGTTAGTATACATTTGTGTTGTACGAGTATTTAACACAATAGTGGTCTTCATGAAAGCTCGAAAGAACCTCGTAAACTCGAAAACATCGTAAACTTGCACAGCAAACGTCAAAACAAACAAATTTCCCATACAAAGCGACTTGCTCAAAAGTGGAAAGTTTTCGAGGCAAATTTGCTGCGCAAATGTGGGATGGAGAAACGTGTAAACTTTTGACTAGGATGGATAAATAAGGTGCTAGCACTAGAACAGTAGAAAAAGTACACATACATAATACATGCAATTGCTACTGCTACCACCTTATGTATCCCTCTTGGTCAGCTGATATGGTTTTGAGCACAACTACGCTGAGCAACTTTACCTGGTGCCTCATGCAACGGTGCGAGGGAAACTTGCGCTGAGCAAAAGTTCTCGGCTTTCACGTTTGCATGAATGCCGCTAATAATTTTAACCAGCAAAACGAAATTCCGTGGCTGTTTTCTTGCTGGTTGGTTTGGATGGTTGCATCTATCTGGTATTATTAAAGCAATTCCTTCCAACATCCAACGTTCATGTCACACCACGCCAAATGTCAGAAATTTTCTGAGCGAAATGTTAAGTCTATATATATGAATTAGCTTATAATGTACATGCAGTGTTAATTCGACTCCTGTAGATAAATATGTTTTTAGCGATATTTTTGGGGATGAATAATAGCTACTTGGGGATTTTCGTGATAAACAAGACATGATTTGGGGATTCGACCCAGAAAAAAAAACTGGCAACGCTGATCGAAAAGTCTGTGAATGTGAAAATCTAATATTTATTTAGCAGCAGTGAGCGAATAACGATGTATTACAACAAACAAATACATACTCCCACACATGCAAACATTCATAGGACTTTTATTCCCTGGAGGTGAACAAAGCGAGAGCGTGTGAGTGTGTGTGTGTGGATGTGAGATAGGGCGTCAAAAGGCTGGCATTGCATACTCATCTTTCCACCTCAACAGTCATTCGGAACCTTTTGCCACCTTTATGAGAACAATAACAATTACACAAGGAATAACAACAGTAACAAATTGTTCTAATGCCCATTAGGGATGGTGGACATTTTGGTACTTTGGCACATTTTATGGTGTCATTGAAATGCAAATAATAATTTTGAGAAACTGAAAGTTGTGTGCGCCTTTCATTCGGATTCGAATTAAATATCTCCCTTTTTAGTTTGCAGATACAACCAAGATAAGTTACTGTTGCTGGGAGGACCTACAACTGTTAGGCGCAAGGACAGTTGTAGCATCTTCTGAAATCTTAAAATTTATCAAAGCGGTAAACGAACTCTTTAAAATAATCCAAAGATTATTCATACATGCCAGGATAGTCAGTCTGTCTGAACTGCCTACGGCTCAACAAACGAATACTTTGGTAGAGTGATGTACCTGCAAACGAAGCAGCAGCCGATCCTGCTGTTCTGCTATGTTACCTGTGTTATAGATATTAGAATTGTTACAAAGATACCACACATATGACTACGGATGATTGTAAAGCTGCAAAGCAATTATGGAGTGCGTACAAAATAAATGGTGCATACTTTTAGGCTTAATACTCTTTTTTTTGTATCCAATGCATTTAGATCAGCGACCGGCAAAGCCTATGCACCGTGCATTTTTGTGCTTCGTGTTTTCACATCGACATACGCTCACGTATTGAACGAAGGCAAACAAAGTCATTCAGTCTCTGTTGAGCATTCAAACAAGAAGGTTTAGTGTCGCTTGTGGTATGCATTGCACTGAGACAAATGTTTAGCAAATAATGAGAATGCGATATTTTCTATGCCGCACATTTTTTTTCCGTAAGCCCGGTTCCTTAGTGTATTTCTCTCACCCATACTCCGATAGAATTGAGACTGTATGAATTTGCCGGTCACTGCCCAGCGTTGGGAGTCATGACCTGGAAGGCCTGAAATCATCACCAAACAGGAAATCATCACCGGAAGGCCTTACCTACACATTACCTCCTCCTTTCTTTTTAACATTGTGTGAGATTGGGAGGCAAGGCCTTCCTTGCCCATTGCCTAAAGAAGGCCTTAGATAGAAGGCATTCAAAGAGGAAGGCCTTAGAAGGCATTTATTTTTGTTAAACAAAAATAAAATTAAAATAATTTATTTTATCACAAAATCATTATCCACTTCTACCTATTTATTTGTAGGTATGTACAGTAGTGGACTAAAGTGGATACATAATTGAATATTTTTTAAACTGTATTAATAACTTTTGTTCAATTTGTGATATCTAAGTGTAATTTTTTCATTGTATATCTTGTACTCTCTTTACTATATATACTTAAAAAAACTGAATGATTTCGTTCAAGAGACATGAAAAAAAATATATATATTTCATAACCGCATTTATCCATTTTTGTCAATTCTTTGCCTTTTTTGTTTATCTATTCGGAGTCGCGTTAGATTTGAATGTTTTTGTTGAAAGAACTGCATTAGTGTTTCATTAAAGAGTAAAAAGCTATAAAGCGAACACACATTTGATTTAATTTGATTTTCGTATTAAAAAAAATCAATCTTTAGAACAACCAAAAAATGAGAAAAATATCAAAAAATCTTGAAAATAAAATTGTAAGACTAATCGAAAAATGTGAATCATGCCGTAGTATCGCACAACATCTAAATGTGTGCCATAGAACTGTGAGCCTAGTAAGAAAACGGCGAGATGTGGTTGTGGCTGCTAACAAGGGAGGTAGACCTAGATTGCTCTCTGACGGAGATGCTCGTTTAGTGGAACGAAATATGATTGCTAAAAACGCCAGAACACCAAAAGTGACTGCCGAAGCTGTGGACAAATCGGTGAGTGACCGTACAGTAAGAAGGGCCTTCCAACGAATTGGACTTGTGTCTGCCGTTAAAAAAAAGAAACCTGCACTGTCGGACAAGAACGTGAAGGCTCGGATTAATTTTTGCAAAACGCATAAAAACTGGACAACTGATGACTGGAAACGAGTAATTTGGTCGGATGAAACAAAAATTAATCATTTCCAATCTGATGGAATACAATATTGTTGGCAGAGGCCCGGTGAAACCATTCAGCGACACCATGTCAAGCAAACGGTGAAACACGGTGGTGGAAGTGTTATGGTGTGGGGATGTTTCACTTGGTGGGGCATTGGTCCTCTGGTAAAAATAGAAGGAATTATGAATAAGGAGTACTATCTAAGTATTTTGCAGATCAATTTGAGCAGATTCATTGAAAAGTGCCTCTACCCAGGAACAGAAATAACTTTCCAGCAAGATGGGGATCCAAAGGACACTGCCAAAATTGTGCAAAAATGACTTGCTGAACAAGAATTCAAGACAATGAAGTGGCCAGCTCAAAGCCCCGATTTGAATCTAATCGAGAATTTGTGGGCAATTGTCAAAAGAAGACTTTCCAAATACGAACGAGCCCCGACCAGCTTAGATGATCTTTGGTCAAGAGTTTCAGTGGAATGGGCTAAGATTCCTCCTCAAACTTTCAAAAATCTCGTGGAAAGCATGCCTACTCGCATAAAATGTGTTTTAAAGAACAAAGGACTTTGGACGAAATATTGAAGAAAAAACTTGCCGAAAATATCTAATATGGACAATACTGGATAAAAGCTGTCACAAATTACAATATTTTTTTTGATATACTTCTTAATGATATAATGTGCTGTATTTAGGTTTTTATTGAAGAAAAATGTTTTAGTTTTATGTTTTATAAAAAATCATTTAAGTTTCTATAATATAAAAAAAATAATACCAAATTTCGAAAAATCTTAAATTTATGTATCCACTTTAGTCCACTACTGTATCTATCTATCTTAGAAAGTTGTGCCACACCCAACTTCAAATTGAAAATTTTAAAAATACCCTGAAAAATATTAAATAAAAAATATAATTTTAAAATTTGTATGAAATTTTCCAATTAAATTAAAAAAAGAAATTTCTCAAAATTGTAAAAATCTTTTTCTTGGTTACATCTGATGAAAAAATCCATGCATCCGCAGGCCTTATTTAGGAAGACATTACAAAAGAACCACTCCGCACGCCTTATTTGTGGGAGGCCTTGCGAATTCCGCCGCTGTGTGTGTGGACTTGCAGAAGACTGTATGAAATTGCAGAAGGCAAAGAAAATATTAGACATTCTTAAGAAAAATCCAAACGTATTAGGAAGAAAATTGCTCAGAAGACCAATTGATCGGAGTCTTTGTTAAGAAATGTTTAAAAAAGAAGCAGGTCTCAAAACGTACAAAGTTCTAAAAGTGCCCCTAAGAAATTCCACAAAAAAAAAATTGGAAGCAATACAGCGAACTAAAAATATACAAAGAATTTTCATTCCAAATTATGGATGAGTGTAAGGGATGATGAAACCTACGTGGTGTCTGACTTTTTACAACTACCTGGTCAGGAGTGTTCTATTGCATATAACGGGGTTTTCAACAAGAGCGCTACACAAGTTTTTTTAAATAAAACAAAACCGGTTTTAGATACCAATGAAATTCTTTATTTCTGTGAAAGTACGTTCGATGCCATTATGTATGGAACTCGATTTCTTTTGCATGGCCACCACGGACACGCTTGCAGAAGTCCAGACGCTGAACCCAATTTTCGACGGTTTTCAAGCATAAATCGGCCGTTACTGCTGCAATTTCACGTTCGATATCCGTACGAAGTTCATCAATCATCGCTGGCTTGTTGGCATAGACCATAGACTTGGCGTAGCCCCACAGGAAATAATCTAACGGCGTCAAATCGCACGACCGAGGCGGCAAACGACTGGGCCATTTCGTGAGATAACACGTTCACGTGGTTCCAATAAATTGATTGTGGCTTTCGCTGTGTGGCTTGTGGCACCGTCCTGTTGGATCCACATATCCTCAAAGTCCATATTATCCAATTGGGGCCAAAAATATTCGGTTATCATTGAACGGTAGCGATTCGCATTCACAGTAATTTGCCGGTCTTGATCATCAAGGAAGAAGTACGGCCCAATGACGCCGCCGGCCCATAAACCGCACCAAACCGTAATTTTTTCGGGATGCACTGATGACTACTCATGGATTACGTGTGGATTGCTGTCTGACCAATAACGCATATTTTGCTTATTGACGAAGCCATTCAGCCAGAAATGAGCCTCATCGCTGAAGATGATTTTCCGCTCTTAAAGTTGAGGCCACTGACTCCAAATTTCGGTAGTAAATTTTAATAATTTCGACTCGTTGTTGGCTCGTATGTATATCTTTCCACGATGAAATGGCAAACCTTACTGAAGAGAAATGTCAAAAGAGCGGGAAAAAATATGAGGTCGTTTGCTGTCCCTATCGATTTACTTTTGTAGCGTCTCTGTTGAAAAACCCTTTAGTAGAGGAAATGTTTTCTCATCGCAGATGTGCAGAGTATGTTGGGAATATGGAGAGATCATTTCTCTGCGCTATTGGTACCTGAGATATCCAATGACGAGACAATCGATCTAAATTTGGACGACGACGTCGATTGCCCCCTCCGAACCAAGACGAGGTCAGAACAGCTATTGCCCGGCGTAAGAACAATACAGCCGCAGGAGCCGATGGATTACCGGCGAAGCAGTTTAAGGCTGGCGGTGATGAGCTGATAAGGTGCATGCATCAGCTCATTAGCAAAATTTAGTTAGATGAATGCATACCCAGCGATTGGAGTCTCAGTGTACTATGTCCCATATTTAAAAAAGGTGGCCCGAGTCTCTGTGCCAACTACCGTGGAATGAGCCTTTTATTCATAGCGTATAAGGTTCTATCAAGTATAATGTGTGAAAGACTAAAACCAATTATCGCTGACCTGATTGGACCATACCAGTGTGGCTTTAGGCCTGGAAAATCGACGACTAACCAGACGAAAAACAAATCAACACGTAACATCTATTTGTCGATTATATGGGGGCCTTCGATAGCCCGATACGGGGGAAACTCTATGAAGCAATGTCTGAGCTTGGTATTCCTGCTAAACTCATACGCCTTTGCAGGATGACCTTGACGAACACCAAATCAGCAGTGAAAGTTGGTAAGGATCTTACCGAACCTTTTGAAACTAAGCGAGGCCTCAGGCAAGGCGACACCCTATCGTGCGATCTCTTTAACATCTTAGTGGAGATCATTATGACAAAAGCTGCAGTCAACATGAATAAAACCATCAGCAGCAACAGTCACATGCTGCTCGCGTATGCTGATGATATAAATAGATATCATTGGGCGAACAATTAGAGAAGTTACTGCGGTTTTTTTGAGAATTGAGAAGGAGTCAGGAAAAGTGGGTCTGACGGTAAATGAGGACAATGCCAAATTAATGGTTTCAACCTAGAGGGCCTCCACGCGATTAGACCAAAGCGTGAATGTTGATAACCGTTATAATTTCGAGGTGGTAGACGAGTTTATATACCTCAGATCTGCCGTAAACAAAAACAACAATGTCAGCCTTGAGATCAAGCAGAGAATTGTGCCTGCGAATAGATGTTATTTTGGGCTAAGCAAGCACTTCAGTGATAAACCCCCCTCTCGAGTAACAAAAGTCCAATTATACCAGACTCTCATACAACCAGTCTTGCTTTATGGCGCAGAATTCTGCGTCTTATCGCAAGCAGACGAAACATCTGTAGGAGTCTTCGAGAGAAAAATACTCCTATATCCCGACATTGACATAGGTAAGCGGATCAAAATAACACGATTGCGCTGGCTAGGCCATGTCAGTAGAATGGATGAAGACGAACCAGCGCGAAGGGTTTTCGAAACCGAACTCGAAGGAAGACGAAAAATAGGAAGACCAAGACTCCGCTGGAGGGATCAGGTTGACGAATCCCTGCGTACACTTGGTATTGCCAACTGGAGAGATAAAGCAAAAGATCGAACTGGTTGGCGAAATATTTTATCTTCGTTTTGTAAGGTCCCTGACCCCCCGGGGTTGTCCGAGACCGGATAAGTAAGTAAGTAAGACTCCGCTGGAGGGATCAGGTTGACGAATCCCTGCGTACACTTGGTATTGCCAACTGGAGAAATAGGGCAAAAGATCGAACTGGTTGGCGAAATATGTTATCTTCGTTTCGTAAGGTCCCTGACCCTTCGGGGTTGCTCGTGACCGGATAAGTAAGTAAGTAAGAGGAAATGTTGCAGAAGAATACAGAGTTCAAAAGAGAGAAAGTTCCCGAAAAAATTGTTGGAAAAGCTTGTGAACAAAGGAACAGCTCATTCGTTACAACCGGCACCATAAATACTGAAGTGTACATATATCAAGGAAAGTCTACAACAACGATTTCTTCCATTTTTAAGAAAGTACAAAGAATCAACCAGCTCGATCTCATGTCTTGCCATTACAGCAACCGAGCTATTGACTGGTACCAAAATAATAATGTGGTGTTTTTACCAAAGGAGGCAAATACTCCTAACTGTCTACAACTCCGCCCTATCGAAAGATATTGGGCCTTAGTTAACCGGAATATAAAGGCTACGAAAGGAGCTGCTAAGGATACAAAATGTTTTAGAAGAAAGTGGGATACAAGCACTAATATGGTAGAAGAGAGTGCAATAAATACCCTAATGGAAGGCTTCCCTGAAAAAAAAATTATAAATAAAAACTAAATATTTGTAAGCTAGTGAAAAAAGTGAATAATACATTTTGTTAATAAATAAATACTTGTAAAGAAATTAATCCATGCATCTTGATTTTTTTTTTGCAAAAATGTGTTCGCCATTTATTTCGTACGCACGCCTTATATGCTGGATTCTACATTATAGCAACATGTCAACATTACAGTCTACATTACTGTGACATTAGACAGATCTTTGACCTGAAGGGACAATGGTGATAATAGACACTACTGTTATATTTGTCGGAAGGTGAAGTAAATCTAAATTATGGAAAATTTACTATGCAATTGCCTTGATTCGCGACATAGAAAAGAGTAAGCTATGAAAGGGCTGAGTTTTTGTATAGTTCGTTTCCCTGACCGAATGATGCAAATCCTATACTGTCGAAAGGTGATGCAAATCGAAATGGTTTGTCATCGAATATACGATTGACGTACTTAGTTTTTGGATGATTTGCATAATTTATGATTCATTGGGATAAGAGGATTTTTAAAATTTTATTCAGAAGTCTAAACACTATGAGGATCAGGTACTACAAGTATTTTCAGTAGAAGGATATTTAAAAAACATGTTTGAAACTACCAACTTTAGAAACTACCAGTATCTGATGATGAACTTGTCACGGAGTTCGAAACTAGTCATGCCACTGAGTGTGTGTTAAACTGAATTTCCTATTATTTCCAACAAAAACCAATAATTTTTCAATTAGAATAATGTTCCTGACCTTGTAAGCTTGTAGTATAAATTTCTCTCCCAAAAATAAAAATAATTGTTTCCCATTTAATCCCATGAAGGAATTGGGGAGAGCTTCTCGCATCCAGTGAGCTGTGCGCTTTCTAGTTTTACGCCCAATGTTTGGGACATACAGTTTTTGCACCGGTTCCGAACGGTATGTTGAGAAGCATATTTATGGCTAAATGCTCGGTAGTGTCACAGTCACTAACGAGGTGATGTTAGGTGGTAAGACCACGGATGGAAGCCACGTTGTCATGAACAAAATCCGCGCATTGGACTCTTGCAAAAACAGACGTTACATTTTATGACACCATAAAATTCGAAGCAGAGTCAAATCGAGCACAAAACAAATAGAGGATGTTCTTTTAAGGCCAACAGAAATTGAAATTGTAAGAAGTAACACAAAAAAATAGATTTTAATCAAAGACCTATTTCGAAAGATCAGTACATGCTGAAATAAAACTGCATCTGGAACATATTCTCCCAAACATATTCTGCAGAAACCATGTACATGTTTGGAACATTCATATGTTTGCAAGTCCCAAACTCACTTGTATTTAAACGCAAACAGTAGCATGTTTACTGGCAAACATGTATGCTTTTACGTGGAAACATATGCGAATTTCCTCACAAACATAATAATATTTAGAAACGAAGTATTCTTGTGCTATTTATTATAATTAATTTTATTAATATAAATCCACATTTATAAATAATTAAAAAAAATAAATAAATGGTTTCCCATTACATCCCATGAAGGGCCGGGGAAAACTTCTCACAATCACTGAGCTGTGCGCTTTCCAGTTTTCACTCATTGATTGGGACCTACAGTTTTACACCGATTCCGAACGGTATTTTGAGAGGCTTTTTCATGGCTATATACTCGATAGTGTCGCCGTCACTATGCGAGGTGACCGCCGCCGGAAGAAATTTTTTTTTTAAGGTGGTCAGAGCAGGGTTCGAACCCAGGATCTCATGTACAAGAGCCGCGCACACTAACCATTGCACCACCGACGGCCAAAAATAATTAAATATCTCTCAAAAATAATTAAGAATCTCTGCTCGTTTACTTCGCCTTTCTTTGTTTTGTCTCTCGTCTTTGTTTTCAGAAGGTTTCAACTATGCGCTTGTACACAAACAATATACTTATATACAAATCCAGTTCGTGCAAGCCAAGCGTGTATTAATTACTTGTGTTTTTTCTATTATATCTCACAAATGGTCCGCCATTCCGATTTTCTCAGTAAAGGCTCGGGCAGACAAAGGGCCCTTTCAAATTTCTTTCCTCAAAATCGTTTCTCACTTTGGTAGCACACATACATATTTACGAAACATA
This sequence comes from Phaonia tiefii, assembly GCA_963931995.1. Lineage (NCBI taxonomy): Eukaryota > Metazoa > Arthropoda > Insecta > Diptera > Muscidae > Phaonia > Phaonia tiefii. Next base: position 37,660,483 of record OZ008367.1, read on the forward strand.
TACACAAAAACCAAAGTAACATCACATCATCTTTTATCACTGATCAAGCGCTTTTGATATCCTCTGTCCGATGAACCATTGACGACTGAATACAAAACTAAAAAGCAATACATCAACGAAAATAAGCAACAATGACTTCATCTGCAATTTACACGCTCATTCAGGAATATTTATGAATCACTGACTGAGAGAATAATGCAAAAAATACAGACACACACTTGCAAGACAGACTCTCTCATTGTCCCTCTTTTATTCTCTTGCTCTCGAGAGAGTACAAACACGACTGAATTTGTATCACAAACACATATATATTTGGGTCGCAAACACATATACATATTATAACAAATTAATCATTGTGTCTCAAACATGTAATATTGAATAGCAAACACAATATGCTTGCACACAAGTATATTATATTTGCAACAAGCTCCAAACACACGTTATATTTCCATCCAAACAACATAACAGGACAGATTTTTCAGCAGGCATATGGCCACCGCGGCTGTTCATGACGAAGCGAGTTCTGGACGTACAATTTTGAGCCCCTTTTCCGAGCATTCCTGGCCGTATGTTACGAATAACACGAACAATTGTGGCCTCCAAGAGAGAGAGATGTCAAATCACACAACCTTGGAGGCCAATTGGCAGGTCCATTTCTCGAAATAAACTAATCGCCAAATTTTGCTTTCAATAAGTCGATGGTTGCGGTCGCCGTATGGCACGTAGCGCCATTCTAATGAAATCACATCTCGCCCAGATCAATTTCATCCATATTTTTAAACAAAAAATCATTGATCATGGTGCGGTAAAAATCTCCATTGACCGTAATACGAGCTCCGACTTAATTTTTGAAGAAATAGGACCCGATGATGCCACCAGTGTGTAAATCACACCAAACGGTGCATTTTTATGGATGTAAAGGAGTCTGTGGCCATCGGTGGTGGAACGGTAGTGTGCGCGGCTCTTGTGCATGAGAACGTGGGTTCGACCACCTTATATTTCTTTCAACGGCCTCGCTTATTGACGGCGACACTATCGAGTATTCCGCCATGAAAAAGCTACTCAAAATACCGGTCGGAACCGGTGAGCGAAGCTCTCCCTAATCCCTACATGGGATGTAATGTGAAACCATTTATTTTATTTTTAGAGGAGTCTTGAATTTCAACTGACGAATTTTAAATTTATATTGATATCTGTCAAATTTCAGTTTTGGTCTTTTAAATTGCATTTTGCGAGAAACTTTTCCTCTCATATCGCGGACAGGCAGGATTGGATGGGATGCATAGCAGGTTATAGAAGGTATTCAGGCTTCTATACATTGAAAAATCTGCCATTTTTTGTTATTTGTAGTTGTATATTTAGTATATTTATTTGTCTACAATTAGATTGTGTTTGGTATTCAATATTCGATGTTGGAGACATAATGATTAATATGCTAAACCGTATAAATTGGTGACCCCAATTTGGCTTTGTTTGTTGAAAACTGATGAAAATCAAACCGTGAGAGACAACAAAGAAACAGAAAGAGCAGTAGATCTTCAATTCATGAAAACAATGTTATAAACATATACAGTGTTCCTACCGAATGTTAATGTGGCGCCAAAGGAGTCTATTCTGCAGAGCTTGGACTAGGCCTTGCAAAAAGGCTACCAGACCATTGTTGTGTCTTTCAGACAGAAGTCATGTCGGAGAAGTCAATCGGGGGGGTTATCCTTTGGCTGGGACGAAACGTCATCACCGTCTGGGGTATCAATATCTACTGTGACCGTCAGGCTGTTATAAAATCTATATTCCTGACTTCAATAACCAGCAATTAGTGTTTGGATGCTAATATAATGTGTTTGTAGCTTGCAGCAAATATAGTATACTTGTGCACAAACACATTGTATTGGCTATTCAATATAACATGTTTGAGACACAATGATCAATAGGGTATAATATATGTCTTTGTGACCCAAATGTGGATTTGTTTCTTGAAAACTCTGGTGTCTGTCACAATAAAGAAACAAAAAGCAGCAGATCTTCAATTCACAGAACCAATGGTCGGGCAGAGGAACATTCCAGGGAACCATTGTCTGCATATGGAGCATGCGGGTATGCCCCTTTCTGCATGCAAGCTAATGATTCAAAATATGGACGTCGTATTGAAAAAAATAAAGAGAAAGAGAAAAAAGTTATAGAAAATTGGAAATAGAAATAATAGAAAACACTGCAATGGACAGAAAACATTATCCGCGCTATGATCACTTTTTATGTGGTCTTGTACCCTGCTATTGTGGATTTTATAGGATGAAAAATAGTCGGAAGAGTTTGGCTGCTCATTAACAAACAATTTACATAAAAAAGTTGAGCAATTTACACCACATTGATGACAAAGTTACATCAGTTTACATGTAGTTACAACCTTACATATAGTTGATGAAAAATGTACTGCAATTTTGGTGAAAAATTCACATCAAAACGGTGAAAAATTTACTTCCACTTGATGACGAACTTACATCAAACTGATGAAAAATTTACGTCAACTTGATGTAGCATTTTCGTTGAATCAACGTAAATTATTGATGAAATACTGATTAAATGTTCTTCATCAATTCAATAAAATGTGTCGTAGGTTGGAAAATGATCAAATTGAAGAACGAATTCATAAATCTCTTGAAGGTTTTTGTTTTAGTGTATAATAGTAGCTGTGATCACTGTACACTGCTTAATAGGCAGACACGCGCCTAGACTTGGAGTCGCAGCTCATGATTACTGTAGAATCTGTGGAGATGAAGGGGAGGAACAGAGCATCGAACATCCCATATGAACAATTCCATGTTAAGTGATGATAGTAAAATCATATCATGTCTCCTGGTTCCTGCAATATGTTGTCGGGGCCGTTTTTTGCTGCGTGCAATTCTTTGCCGTTACTTAGCGCATGTAGATTTTTACAATAATACAATGTTTAAAGGACATCCGATTAAAAAATGACAAACAGCTTATAATATTATTAGTTTCATACAATGGGTAAAAGGCTTTAGAATGGTATAACTCTGGAACAGTAACTGCAAATTCAAATTTTTTTTTTACAAAATTGCTTGGAATTTAGACTTCTTTTAAAGTGCATCATTGGCTTTTTAAATGTTCATCGGAATTTTAAAAGATATAAAGCGTTATCCTTATTGAGCAAAATCATTGCCAAAGCTGGTGGTTTATGCATATACAACAAAAGTGTGGACGTGTTGCTTTAAAAGTGTTGACTTACAAACTAAGAAAATCGTGTTCATTGACCGAGTTTTAAGTAAAATTCAAAAAACTTCCGGAATACCCAATGTTTGGGGAGGAATTCGACTTGCACGACCTCTAAAGCTCTTCCGAAAAATCTGGAAAAAATCGCAAAAATACTTCACCCTATAAGCTTTCAAATAAAGCTTGAGCAAAAAAAAATTTTTATTGATGGGACACCCTAGTGTAGCTATTGGCCATTTCAGCATGTCCTCAGCAACACCTTCATAAAGACGGGTGCGAATCCTTTTACGTTTAGAGTTGAATTTGTTCACAGTCCACCTTTTTTAAAAACTCAGCTTTTTTATTTTAAAAATGTGGATAACTAGTGTTTTCAGTAGTTTGTATTTCCAGGAAAATATGCCCATATCCACCACTCCGGCGCCATCTAGAAATTGTCCCTAAATTTCAAATCAACCACTTCTATGGTTTTTTATTCGTCTGTGATATATATAATAATTATTGGTTACAAGCACCACCTAGCAAACTTCCCATTAAACAAGAAATTTCCTAACATATGTTAGACTTCTAGTTCATTTCGTTCTCTATGATCCACGCCGTTAGTCTAGACACAAACCAAAGCAAAAGTAAACAATATTGTTGATAATAGTGGGTGGTAGCATAATAATGTTCAAACAAAAGTTGTTTATTTTTTTCATTTAGGCCCCATCCCGCATCGTTCGATAATAAACTTCGTTCCAAAGATAATAAAATTAAAAAAAATTAAAATTTTTCCAATAGTTAAACTGAATATTTTATGAAATTTTTTATGAATATTTGCAAAAATGCAAATTTTTTTAATTTTATTATTTTTTATAAATTCTTTTGACGTAGAATACGTCTTACCTTACGGTATGAGGAGTCATGTCAGGTTTTTATTGTTGTAATCTTTATTTCAATGAATTTGAGGAAACGGCTAGATGAATTTTTTTAAAATTTTTTTTGTAGGTAAATGAAGATGTTATCTTTCGTTTGATATACATTTCATATTGGTTGATATATTTCTAGTATTTTAATTTCTCAAATGAAAATTGTTTCAACACATACACTCAAACATATGTGTGGTGTTTGGTTGAGTGTTTTTGGTTGCTCAACATTGCTTAGGAACATGTATCTAGTAAAAAGTGAAACGAACAGCAAGCTAATGTTGCTTGGCAACATGTATCTAGTAAAAAGTGAAACAAACAGTAAGCTAACGTAATAAAGCTTTTTTGCGAAAGCTTCAATAAAGCTGTTGTAACATTAATTTTGAATTGTAAAGCGTAAAGCTTTCACACAACGCTCGAATGCTAATGCGAAGACTCGATAAGGTAAACCTTTTTTAATATTAGGGCGGCCCTCTCAACATTCGCAGAACTTATTTCAATAAAAATATTAATTAAAATACATAAATTAAATTACGTTTAAAAAAATTTAACATAATATTTTTTTTTTTAAACGGACTTGAATCAAATGCCGTTGGTAAATATAAAAATTACAGCAGACAGTTGTCCGAGGCCTTCGGCCACGGACTGTCCCTGCAGGCTGTGTCAGAGACACGGCCATTAAGTTTAACGTAGAATACGCCATCCGATAAGACAGAAAACATATATAACAATAAATGATAAATAATATAAGCAAATGAATTTATTGTTATATATGTTTTCTGTCTTATCGGATGGCGTATTCTACAGTCCGTGGCCGAAGGCCTCGGACAACTGTCTGCTGTAATTTTTTTTTATTTGTTTTATGTTTGGAATGCATGTTTATCGGTAAGATATTTTTACGACCGATATACATCGATTTACATTCAATAAACTGTAGAAAATTGTGAAAAATTGCGATTCTTAGGTACTTGGAACCATAATTTTCGATCTCAAATATCTCGAAAACAAGAGCCAACCTAGAAAAACGGTTGGCACCACTCAATTCCGTGTACTCGAATTTGGTTTACTTACTGGGTGCTCCGCTTGTTACAAAAAAATTCCCGACTCGAGCACAGTGTAATTGTTGGGTTGCGTTTCTTTCTCATATTGTGAATATTTTAGAATCAGCATAAACTCGTTCGTTGGCACAGGCCCTAAGGATAACAATGAGACGGCAATCCTGGGAAACTTGACCCGTTGCTGCCATATCGAACGCATTGGAACCGCTGAGGCTTTCCAACACATATTTGGAAAAATCTTGCTACGACAACTTTTGGCACGATTATTTAGGAAATGTCACCAAAGCATTGAAGACACAATGGCCTGAATTATATGCTGACGAAATTCATCGAAATACGCTATAATTGACGTTGTAGTCGATTCATCGGTTGGTTTCCTAAAGTCCAGTAGGAAAAGCTTTAATAAATTATATCGTAAAGTCGAGCTACGTGACGTTGTGCAAAATGCTCTTTCGAAAATTCCCAAAAGATTTGTTGCATTTTTGCTTCAAGGCCAGCGCAATGAGGACATGGTAAGATTGCAATAAAAATAAACTTTTATGATAAAGTACTGAACTTTGTAATCCATTCCCTTGCGAGAGTTTCCAAACTGCGCGGCAATTTATTGTTTCTTCGTTTCAACTTCACGGATTATCAAAGCTTTTGCTCCAGTGAAATGCTATTACGCTTCGAGATTTTTCTTGCTTTCAGCCTCTACGTCAACTGCAAACTGAGAACTGATACAAACATTACTACATAGTCATGAGATTTTGTTTATCGATTGTTATCGTGACCATTATAATTCGGGAATTCACGTATGTAAATTAAAGCGACTCATTTTGTATGGGGCCAAAAAAAGTGTTTTTGTTCCACCCCATGAAATGTTCCTTGACTTGTTTTTTTTATGATTCGCAAAATATTTCGCGTCTAGGATTAAAACCCCGTGAGCTGGACCGTTTTTAAAAAAAGGCTTTTTTTGAGTTTTTTTGCAGAATATCTTTGAAAAAAGGCCTTGGCGGAACATTTGTTGGCATGTTTTTCATACCGTTGGATGCGTCTTTAAAAATGCTTTCCTATGATACTAATATTGCACATATTATCTTTAGTTAACTATCAAAAATCTTTGAAAAACTCAAAAAAAAACCTTTTTTAAAAAACGGTCCAGGTCACGGGGTTTTAATCCTAGACGCGAAATATTTTGGGAATCATCAAAAAACAAGTCAAGGTACATTTCAGGGGGTGGAACAAAAACACTTCTTTTTGTGAGTCAGTCTAATGTAAATACATTTATATGATTGTTTTGGTACGAAACAACAATCAAAATAATTTCTAAAAAAATTTGTTATAGAGAGATCAAAAATGCGTGAGCATTCCGGTTACGGTTGTAGAAAAAAATCGTAGTAAAGAAATATTCGCTATAAGGAATTGCGTTATAAAGAGATCAGAATATACGGAAAATAGAACGGGATATGATTACATTATATAGAAAACTTGTTTTTACGCAAGTTCGTAATAGAGAAGTTCGACTGCAGTAAATTCTACAAAACTTTATCTATTCCACTTAGGGTATTTACACAATCTGGACAAGTAGTTATAACATTATCCTACCTTGATTTTGCTAGAATCAATCTATAACACGCAAAGATTGGATTTCACCGAAAAATATATACTTGCTCTGAAGTTTGTGAGTTGGAGGACAAAATAAAATATTATATTTAAAGCCTCTCATATTACGAACCAAATTAAAATTCAAGCAAAAGACAAAAGGAATAAATCCCACAACGAGTTATTTTTACAATTTAAGTTCGTGAGCCCATATCTTACAAATGACAGTTAATATCCTTAGCAAAAGAACACACATTCAAGGATAATTAACTGACAACTTAAAGGCGCCTTTAACCCATTTGGCGCACTAACCATTTTGATGCAATAAATTGTAATCCGTGGATAAACTGTGTACTCGTATATACACTTGAGTAGGTTAGTCCTGATTCTTTCTTCTAGTTCATCCTTTTTCTGTTCCCCAATTGTAGGGTTTCGTAATTTCTTCTTATTAAAAATGTTTCATAAAACGTTTTTAAATGTTTATTGTTTTCCGTTTAATGGTTTTTTGCATTTCGTTCTTTTAATTATTATCCCATCGATGTATCAGAACCTTTTCAACCTATTGTGTTTTATAACTATTACTAAGGATTACACCTGTTTGTTTATTTTCACAGCTCAGCTCTCTTTCAAAGCCCAACATCTCCTTTTATGACCTTTTGGAAAATGCAAAATTATTTAAGCCACTTAGTGTTTTAACCATTTTGATGGGAACGGGAGAGAGGCGAAAGTGTTATATGGGGCGATAATATATTTTATTTTAAATATTCATTAGATTTCAATAGTAATTGAGTATTTAATACTCAAAGGAGAAATTTATCATTCTCACATAAACGAATTATTTCGTTGAACAAACAGAGAGTTGATGGATTTATTGTATGTTCGGCGGTTTTTTTGGTCATGGGAATTGATTTTAAATCTTTTCATTGAGATGAGGGTACAAATTATTGAGTGGAAAGGATGTTAAAGAAAACGTGAAAGAATTATGGATACTTGCAATTTTAAACGATTTAATTGTTTAGCATTTTCAGCAGGAAACTTTACATGCATCGACGCCAACAGTCGTAAAAACGAAATTTGTAAAGGTAAAAATTTGGATATATATAGAGTGTTTGTTTTTAGCTGCATGATAACTACTGAGAATGTCAAACTGTTTTGACATTTCTGTTCAGTAAGGTTTGGCAAGTCATCATGAATCGTTAAACGCTGCAACAACGCTTCCAAATTGTGGAAATTTACTTTTAAAAAATTACATGAGGTGTCAGGGGACACCCAGTTGGAACGAACTTCCTTTCGCTATATATTATGTCCTAGTTAGTTCCCACACGTCTAAGACGCCCGTTGAAAAATACGATAATTTAAATGGATCTTTAAGAAAATATACTTTTTGTAAAATTATAAGCTTTTTTGAAGAACAATTTTGTTTTTATATAACGAATTTTTTTTTACAAAAAATTATATTTTTAGGTCCTTTTTGTAAGAATATGTATTATATTTTCCCGAAAAGGTTCTTTTTTAAAGAGAGGTACTTCTTAAATTAAAAGCTAATGTTTTTTTAAGAAAAGGTACTATTTTTAAGAAGAACTACTTTCTGGAAGAAAATCCATAAGAGTATGAACTTTTTTAAGGACAGGTACTTTTTAAAGAAGTGGCACTCTTTTTAGGAAAAGGTTTTTTTTTTAAGAAAATGTACTTATTTTCAGAGAGGCTACTTATCCCAAAAAAAAAAAATTTTTAAGAAAAGGTACTTTTAAGAAAATGAATTTTGTTAAGAAAAGCTATTTCTTAAGCAAAGGTATTTTTGTGAAGAAAAGGTTTTTTGTGTGATTTTTTTTCAAATTGATCCTTTGTTCAAGAATAGGTTGGTTGGTTGAAAAGTCTGCAAGACAGCACGCTGTCTAGCACACTTAGGCTAAAGAAGCACACTGTAATACCAGCAGTTTCCTGCATAGCAAATATTGACTAGTCGTCCAGCCAATTTACCCTTTCAATAAATTTGCCTATAAGACCTACAGGAATAGTCTGTAGGGCTACGGTGCTAACTAGATGTGTTCCGAATATCCTACTTCTCAGTGCTGCCGGATCAGGGCAATCCAAGAGAAGGTGTTTCGTCGTTTCCTCGTCCTCTTCCATGCAGCTTCTACAAAGACTGGAGTTTCTATGTCCCAATATTAGGGCGTGTTTTCCTACACGACAATGTCCCGTAAGTGTTTCTATTATTGTGGATAATATGTGTGGATGCCTAGTCCTCTTCCTGTCTACATGTGGCCAGAGGACCCTGGCTTGTTTCCAAGTTGAACTAAGTCTCCACTTGTCCTTGAACATATTATCGGCCCACTGCCTGATCAGCAAACGACAGGTAGAGATTGGCATACTAACACCTGTGCCGTAGTGCCTTGTCTAGCTAACACATCCGCTATGTAATTGCCTGGAATGTCGCTGTATCCCGGTACCCAGATGAGCCTGATGTCAAAATACTCTGCCATCACCCTAAGTGATGAGTGGTATGGTTTCACCGTCAGGGACGTAGCAGACATGGCTTCCAGGGATTTTATGGCAGCCTGGCTGTCTGTGTAGATACATATTCTCCGGAGGGTTGTGATACTACTTTTCAGTAGTTCAGCAACGGCCAGTATTGCGGTAATTTCCCCCTGAAATACACTACAGTGATCAGGCAGCTTGAAGGAGATATTTACATTTAGGTTCGGTGAATGGACCATATAGCCTACTTCCTCGTCCAACTTTGATCTGATACTACTGGTATCCTCTTCCAGTGCCTTTTCCCAGGTATTCCTGTTTGGAATAGAAGTCCTTAGATTTGTCGCCAGTAGAAGGTACAGGATACAATAGTTCGTTTTTACGGGAATAGGGTTGATCCGGTCTAGTAATTCAGCGTGTCCGGAATGCCCCGATATCAAAACGCCACAATCTCTGCTTTTCACCAGGGATGTAGCGGCTGCCGATTCGGCCATGATATCAGGAGTACAGATGTTCAGGATAGCACTAAGTGCAGTACCTGACGTCGTGCCCATTGCCCTACTAACGCTAATCAGTGCTGATCTTTGAATTTTCATCAAGGAATTCAGAATATATTTCTTTTGGAGGGACCTCCACCAAACTACGATGCCATAGAGAAGTATTGGTCTGGCTATTGCCGTTAAATCCACATGGCGATCTTAGGGGACAGTCCCCAGCGCTTTCTTATCGCCCAATTACAGCAGTAAAGAGCAACATACGTCTTTTCCACCCTCTCCACCACATTCGGTTTCCAAGACAGTTTTCTGTCGAGAATTATCCCCAGATAATTGACCTTTTCCGTCAACTGTAATTGCACCCGATTAACTGACGGCAGTTCAAATGCGGATATTTTATATTTCCGCGAGAACAAGATATCAAGAATAGGTACATTGTTAAGAGTATGTACTTATCTCAAGAAAAGTTATTTTGTTTTACAAAAAAAGTACTCTTAAAAGAAAGGTAGTTTTTTAAGAAGAGGCAATTCGTTGTAAGAAAATGTACTTTTGTAAGAAAAGGTACTTATTTTAAAAAAAATACTTTCTTGTAAGAAAATTTACTTTTTTTAAGCAAAGGTTCGTCTTTAAGATAAGGTATTTTTTAAGAAAAGTTACTTTGTTTAAGAATATGAATAGGTATTTTTTTTGAGAAAATTTACTTTTTTTAAGAAAAGGCATTTATTTAAGAAAATGTTGTTTTTTTAAACATCCTTCACTTTTGCTTTTCTAAATGTACTTTTTATTGGGTTCAAAACTCAAATATATACTTATTATTGGTTACAGGCTCCACCTAGAAAACTTCCCATTAAACAAGAAATTTTCCAACATATGTTAGTCAAGACAAACACCAAAGCAAAAGTACCCAATATAATTGATAACACTGGGTTGCATCATAATTGTGTTAAAAAAAATGGTTTAATTTTTTTTCATTTAGGCCCCATCCCGCAACGTGCGATAAAAAACTTCGTTCCAAAAATAATTATGTTCGTGAAGTTCATAGATCACTTCGTCTATTTTACGGTCAACATAAACGGTCTAGTGATTAAGCAATTCGTGCAGTCATTGATCGTTTGGGGCGAAGACTATCCTCAAGTAGTTAACGAGTCACCATAACATCCTTTAAATTTAACTGTTTGGTGCGGTTTTCAGGCTGGCGGCATCTTCGGTCCTTATTTCTTTCGAAATGAGCAAGGAGCTGCCGTTATGGTGAATGGCGAGTGCTATCGAGCCATAATGACTAAATTTGTGTTTCCAAAAATTAATCAGCCAAACATCTACGACATGTGGTTCCAACAAGATGGCTCAACTTGCCATACAGCGCGCTTAACAATCGATTTATTGCAAAATCAATTTGGTGACAACTTTATTTCCAGATGAGGACCTATTCTCTGGCCCCCTTGTGCGTGCGGTTTAAAGCCTCTGGATTACTTTATATCGGGCTATGTTGAGGCAATGATTTCTACCAACCCACTGACAACTCTTGAAGTATTAAAATAAATAAATGATTTCCCATTACATCCCATGAAGGGATCGGGGAGAACTTCTCACAATCACTGAGCTGTGCGGTTTCCAGTTTTCACTCACTGATTGGGACCTACAGTTTTACACCGATTCCGAACGGTATTTTGAGAAGCTTTTTCATGGCTTGAAGCATTGGAAGAAAATATTCAAGCCACCATTGATGCTATACGGCCAAATTTATTGGAAAAAGTAGTCAAAAATTGGACTGATCGAATGGATGATGTAACTCGTAGTCGCGGCGGACATATCTATGGTCACAATATCATATCTGTATGTCTATTTTTGAAACTTTTTAGGAGAGCGTTTTAAGGGTTCAAATTTCATTTGTAATGTAGTGATTGATCGAGATTTGCTAATAAATCTTTTCCAATATCTTGGGAACTACAAATTGGATTGTTCCTATTTGGATTATGTAGTGTGCAGTACGATATATACAGCTCGATTCTCGAAAAATTTAATTTGAGCATAAATCGAGTTATGCTATTATGCCTTGTCACCACAGATATGTCATTGTACGGTGCTACAGTGTTAACTATCATCTCGGAGGACAACGCCAACCGGTTCTTAGCCGTGACCGTATGTGGTGAAATGGTAGTGTGGGCGGATGTTGTACTTGACCAATTGGGTTCGATCCCTGCTCAGAAACAGTACATTTCTTTCGGCGGCGGTCACCACGCTTAGTGACAGCGACAATATCAAGTCTTTAGCCATGAAAAAGCTTCTCGAAAATAACGCTCGGAACTCTAGGTTCCAATCAGTGAGTGTAAAACTAGAACGTGCACATCTCACTGATTGTAAGAAGCTCTCCCTTCTTGGGTAATGAGAAACCTTTTTGTTTGCATATTTTGTTACCGGTTCTAACCTCTACGGACCCAGTTTAATCCCCCGCAGACAAATTCGGTGGAGACAACCAATTAGCTGTAACCGAATTTATTGGTTGCCACAATGGAAGAGGAGAAGTCATCACAAACTTATTAGAGATTGTAACAACCATAAAATAGGTTGTCACAACCACAACAGACGTTGTTCTCAACGACATCAGAGTTTGTCAGAACCACATTAGTGGTTTTCGCAACCGAATTAGAAATTGCCACAAACGTATGAGGGGTTGTTAGAACCGAAATAGAGGTTGTCATTACTAAATTTTAAGGTAATCACAACCTAAAACAACTTTTTTTTAAGGTTTTGGCTACGGAATCTGAGTTTTAACTGAAATAGTCCCATCCGATCTTTTTGTCTATTGACTGAAAACGCCTTCAGTGTGAAGTTTTGAATGGTTCATTGATAAATTATTTTCCTATATTCCCATAAATAATTACAAAAATCAATGCACTTTAGGGAAACAATATAATTTTACATGACACTTCCGACCTTTTTTTGAAGTTCTTGGCCGTCCATGGGTGACATCACCAATTATGATGTTGTGTGTCGATTTAGGTCTTAAGTTCAAACATTCGACCTTTCTATATAAGGATAAATAAACATCTACATTTCCTTTAACGTGTATATCAATCAGCACATCTCAAACCGCGGATATGAAAATATGAGTTTGGGGAAGCAAATTTGAAATTGCCAACATCTCATGGGAGAACCAAGCTCGTATTTCGGCCAAGAGATGCCCGACCCACGTCCCTTCCACTTTTAGGCGGCAAATATTTTTGCCAACAAAATTTAATGTCGCAGATTCATATCTGAGTTGCTGAAGCACAAAAACTGAAAAAAATTGGGTGACTTATTTTTTTATTTGTAAAATGTAATATATTCGGATCGAATCCGTTCCGCATCCGTACAAATTCTTATAGTGAATCCGTCTGGAATTTATTTTATTAAAAAAACACCAATCCGAAACGGATTCGAATTCGTTCCGAATTTAGAATCGGTAAAAATTGATAAGAGTGAATTCGTTTCATTATATTAAAAACAAACAACAACCCAAAACGGATTCGTATCCCTTGAGAGTTTGAGGTAGATCCAAAAAATTACAAAAAACTATCCGCTTTTTCGAGAGGAATTCGTGATGTTTCCATAACTGATTTCCGTTTCGGACAAAATGAACGAAGAACCGAGTCCGTCTCGAATTCGAAACGGATTCATATGGCACACTGGGAAGTTATTGTGCGTACCATTTCTATTGCTGCCAGAAAATGTTATTAAATTTCGCTGAAAATTATGAATCCTGGACTCTTTGCAATCAAGGTTCAAACAAGGACCAAGTCTTACCAATTTTAATAGGGTTCGTTCTTGCGAAAACAAAATTTTGCCAAAATCAGATTATGTATTTGCCAACTGTACTTTTATTTCAAGCTTTAAATAGATCGATTCCAAAAGTGATTACGAACCGATCGGTATACATTGAGATGACACTATTGCCAATATTTATGTTTGTTTCAAACATTAGGAGTAAAATTTTCGTAGTATTTTCATTGAAATCCAGATACGCGTTAAGATATATTCCGAATCATCCTAGCAAAGATACAATCCACTACATTTGACAGAGGTCTGTTATGGCGTTAACATAACTATGTTAATATATAAAGGGTGTCCCAATAAAGAAGCACGATTTAATTTAAAAATAAAACGTTTATTTGTGGTGAGTAAGTGGTCATGTTGCTATTGCATTGTAAAGTAGGCAAGTTCCCATTAAGTACGGAACAAAATCTCCGGCAAATGGCCCTGTCGGTTCTGATCACAGGTCTTTGCTCTTTTCATGAAATTTTCGACGACATTTTGACAAAGATTTGGCTCTATCTCCAACTATGACGCGTTGAATCTTGGACTCGAGTTCAGGAATTGTTTGTGGTTTATTCACAAAAACTAGAGATTTCTTAGAACCCCAAAAAAGGAAGTTGCACGGCGTTAAATTTCATAATTTTGTTGGCCAGTTAAGCCGCAATCACAATGCAAGCAACATTTTCAAAAGGCGTTCACAATGCAAGCAACAGTTTACTTCGAATCGAGATGTTTGTTCTAACAGATGATACCAGTATTACGGCCAATGTATCAAGCAACAATACAATATATTTTGTTTTCATGTCAAAGTTAACACAAATGTTTGTCAAGAATAAAAGTAAGCCAGAAATTATAAAACCAAATACATTTGAATTTGATTCTTCATATAATGAACAGAAGGAAAAGCAAATCATTTAAGTTGTTCTTATAACACAACCTCTATTAGTTGCATCATGATTCAAATGTCACAAATGTCACATTCAGTGTTGTATTTCGAATATTAAAAAATGTTAATGTATTTAAACATATTTGGTATTAAAAGATTCTACAGATAAAATAACGTTTTATAATGCGTCTTTTAACACAAATGGGTTCAATTTTCATTGATGTTTTTAAAATTTGAAAATGAAATTCGAAGTACAGCGCCATCTACCGCTTAATAGTACATTATTTATTCGAACAAATATGTTGCTGGAGTAGGAATAGATCAACTTCAGCGACAAATTGGAGTTACATTTTCGTAAAAAAAACGAAAGGCCATTATGTGAAATTCTGTGTGTGAGAACGAGATAGCATGAAAAACGAAATTGTCGCTTGCATTGTGAATGCGGCTTTAACGTCGAAATTTGTGGAGATAAATCGGTCTGGAAATCGTTTCTCCAATAAAGCGATTGTTTCATAAGCGCTGTGACAGGTAGCGCCGTTCTGCTTAAAACACATATCGTCTAGGTCCATACATTCCAGTTGAGGCTAGAAGAACTCCGTTATAATGCTCTTGTAACAAATACCATTCATAGTCACTGCATTTCCGGCCTCAATTTCAAAAGAGTAAAGTCAAATCACGCCGGCTGACCAAACTCCAAGCTGTTGCTGACCAAACTCTTGCTCGTTGTGAATGCATTTGTTCCTAATGGATCACGTGCGGATTTTGTGAGCCTCAAATTCGTCAATTCTGTTTGTTGACGAACCCATTCAAATGAACATGCGCTGCATCTTTGAAAAAGCTTTCTTCCGAAAAATCGCAATTGACTTCACTTTGCTCCATCACCCATTGAACGAATTGGCGCTGTGTATAGTCTGCTGGTGTGAGCTCCAGACTAAGCTGCATCTTGCATTTGTGAAGAAGGACTTACGCCAAAATACTCAGCGTGGTGCTTCGGGAAATTTGAAGTTGTTGTGAACGATGCCAAATTGTTGTTCCCGATTCTTCGGCGACATTCTCGTTTACAGCAGCAATATTTTCGAGAGACTGGCACGGGAGAGAGATCTACTGTCCATAATTAGCACAGTTTCTTCAAATTGTTCGATAACTCTGCGAATTGTTGACGCATTAACTGCATTTCAACGACCGGAAAATCCGCGAAGTTTGCGTGTGGTCTCAGCGTAACTTTCCCCATTTTTGTAATCGGTTTTCAGAATGATAACGCATTGATAACCCAAAAAAGCCACCAAGGTTATAGAATATATAACATTTTCATCGAACAGGATAACGCATTGTATTTACAATTGTGTAAAGCTTCATTTTTAATAATCGGAACAATTGTAGACGATAGGTGTCAAATTTCAGAGCTGCCGCTTCCACACAATAAAACAAATCCCACAAAATTAAATTCGTGCACCTTTATGGGAACACCCTATATATTGAAAAACTGTGTATTTAAGAAAATATAATTCTTTGCCGATCGTGCCAATATGTAGAAATAAACCTTATAACATAAAATATAACATGCTAACCACTATCGAAATATGTATGGGCGCAAGTGGTTAATTTTCGCACAGTGGGCCAAAGTCCACTTAGTATATGACAATTTAATTTGGTATTCTTTACCAATCAAGGAATTCTCTCTTGCTCTCCCATACGACAGTGTATAGATCATTGCACATGCTTTACAAATCTGAAATCAAAATGTGCAAAAAGAGTTTTGAAGTTTGAAAATATCCTAATTCGTTTTCAGACATTGCAAAAATTGTCCATTTCACACTCTGATAGAGTATTTAGCCATGAAACAGGGTTTCAGTACACGCTGAAAAAAACGACATCTGTAACATATTCTCCCAAACATATTCTGCAGGAACCATGTGCATGTTTGGAACACACTTTTCAACATTCTTATGTTTGCAAGTCCCAAACTCACTTGTATTTAAACGCAAACAGTAGCATGTTTACCGGCAAACATGTATGCTTTTACGTGGAAACATATGCGTATTTCCTCCCAAACATAATAATATTTAGAAACGAAATATTCTTGTGTTATTTATTATAATTAATTTTATTAATATAAATCCACATTTATAAATAATTATTACAAAAAATTAAAAGATTTTAAACGGTAATTTTTACATTTACTTGCATTGAATGCATTATTACTAATGAAATGAGAATCTGCTGCTCTTTTACTTCTCCTTTCTTTGTTTTGTCGTACGTCTTTGTTTTCAGAAGGTTTCTACTATGCATTTGTACACTAACAATATACTTACATACAAATGCAGTTCGTGCAAGCCACGCGTGTATTAATTACTTGCGTTTTTTCTATTATATCTCACAAATGGTCCGCCATTCCGATTTTCTCAGTAAAGGCTCGGGCAGACAAAGGGCCCTTTCCAATTTCTTTCCTCAAAATCGTTTCGCACTTTGGTAGCAAACATGCATACTAAACACATACACAAAAACCAAAGCAACATCACAAACCATTTAACCGGCCGAGCGTTTGTTTATTCTTTTTCAGTGACCAAGCGCTTTTGATATCCTCTGCCCGATGAACCATTGACGACTGAACACACGAAACTAAAACGCAATACAACAGCCAAAATAAGAAACACTGACTTCATCTGCAATTTACACTCATATTCAGGAATATTTATGAATCACTGACTGAGAGAATAATACAAAAATACAGATATACACTCTTGTTGTCCCTCTTTCATACTCTTGCTATCGAGAGAGTATAAACAGTGCAACAAACACAACTGTATTTGTATCACAAACACATATATATCTGGGTCGCAAACATATATGTTATAACGTATTAATCATTGTGTCCCAAACATGTAATATTGAATAGCAATCACAATATGCTTGCACACAAGTATATTATATTTGCAACAAGCTCCAAAAACACGTTTTATTTGCATCCAAACAACAAAAATCGACAGATTTTTTAGCGTGTACATAACCGTTTGGATTCGGTGTAAATCTATAGGTCCTGATCGGTGAGGTTTCGAATCGGGAAACGAACAGCTCACTGATTGTGAAATGCTCTCCCCAATTTCTTCATTGGATGTAATGAGAAAGTAAGTGTTTGTGTTTCTCGATATTGGCGCTGTTAAGTTATCGATATCGAATGAATGAAAGGTATTTAGGATCGGACTACAACCTGCCACCACTGACGATCAAGATGTCAGAAAATAAACAAATTTGTAATCATAAACCCAAAACCTTAAGAAATCATATTGTTTGATTTATTTAACTTGTTCCACAGTGTAGTTGATAATAATCACATACATTGGTGATACCTTAAATATACAATTGTATTACTTTGCAACCTTTCTCTCTCCCCTAACCCATGTAATGGTCTGCATGATTGCTCTAATTATATGCAATTAATGCAATAGTATCTACCACATTAAAGTTCCACACCAAACAAAACTCATAGTCACATTTTTATCATACGCCTGTCAATGTACACGCTAACTAACCACTGTGCAACACGTGAAACTATGAAATAGTAAACAAATAGAAGAAAAACTTAAATCGCAATGAAAAAATACTTGTTAATGAAGTTATTTATTTTATTAAGTCCCGCAAAAAAGACGATTGCCCATTCCCTCGCTGGTGTGTTACCCTTAATAAAACTGCATCGCAATTTCCTTGTACTTTTGGCGTCTACATGTGACGCACCAACTACTGGGATTGGGTGTAGGTGGTGGTGGGCCCAGAACTACTTAGGCGTAACTATACAAGCGCCCATATGGGTTGTGACTTCTTAACTATGCAATTAGTCACGTGACTATGACAAAGTACAAGTTGGAACGAACGCGTTGTATGAAAGAACTATAAAACATTTTCCTTTATTTCTCCTTTGCCTTTCGTTTATGAAACAAAGACACAACAATGAGAGAAACGACAACGGCGTAACGTGAACGAAACGTGTTCGACCATATTTGCACTCGATTTGGGAGCAACATATCCTTCTGGTGCAGTAGTTATGGCCCAGTTTTATGGATTTTGTTTTTGCTTTTTTGTTTTAATGTCTTTACTTTAGAAGGCCGGGCAAGAGGTAGGGTAGTATCGTATCAGGGTGGTTTATGTTGTTTGTTTTTCAACGGGGTCTGCTCGTCAGTCCTCTAATGTTGTGGGGTAGTTAAAAATATACTTTTTTCCTTTGCCTTGAAATATATGCCACTCGCAATACCCATACCCTTGCCCCTATCCCTACCCCGGTCACTGTCAATACCCCTGCATGTGAAGTCTCCTTTGTTGCAATCTGAAGCTCTGGTCTTAGCTGCTGCGGTTTCTTTTTCATTTCATTGTTCACTTTATGTTGTTTTTATGAAAAACTTGAGGCTTGTCGGTTTTACTAAATGTAGGATTTTTGTATATGAGAAATATGATTCGAGGGAGGTTTAATAATGGTACGAGTATTTGTAAATAAACTGGTTTCATTTTACGGGAGCTGAGACATATAAAAACCGTTTTCCATTACATCCCATGAAGGCAAATGGGGAGAGCTTCTCACATTCAGTGAGCTGCGCGTCGTCTAATTTTCCACTCACTGATTGGGACCTACAGTTTTACACAGGTTCCGAACGGTATTTTGAACAGCCTTTTCAAGGCTAAGTACACTGGAAGAATAACGCTTCGTCGCATGGATGAAACATTTTCGTTTATGTTATTACGTTGCTACAATGAAAAGTCTCGAATATCCGACAATTTGGTAGTTGCTGCAACGAAAAATTTCATACATGTTTTCTTTGACAATTTTTCAATTTCAATTTCAACAACTAAATTTTCGTTCCTGCAACAATTTTATTTAATTTCAATTTTTAAACTTTAAAAAAATGTAAGTGCTTCAAATTTAAACTACTGATATTTGGTTTATCTGCAGCAACTTCTTTGCAGCAATGAAATAAATTCATTGCCAGAATGATACTTATTCATTGCAACAATGAAACAAATTCATTGAAGCTACGAAACAAATGCGTTTGAATAATGAATCAAATTCATTGCAGCAACAATCATGCTTTCATCGCAGGAAAACGAACAATATGCTGTTGATGAACACATTTTCGTAGCGGGAATGAAACTGTACGTTAACTCACTTTGGATGACAAAAGTTGTTCGGGTGATGAACATTTTCATCCCTGTGACGATGCTTTTCCGTTCAGTGTACTCGATAGTGTCGCCATCACTAAGCGAGGTGGCCGTCGACGAAGGAAATGTAAGGTGGTCATAGCAATGATCGAATCCACATTCTCGTGGACAATAGCCATTGCGCCATCGACGGCCACATATATAGAGATATATTATCTACAAAAAATATTACAAAAACCTTCGCAAATATAACGGAATACTTTGTAAAATTTTTTTAATTACTTGGTAAGTATTACGAAATCTTTCGTAAATATAACAAATCTTAACTTATTTCCCATTACACCCCTTGATGAATTGGAGTAAGCTGCTAACATCGTTTTAACACCTGAGTTGATTGTTCCGATAGTACTGAAGAAATTAAGCTATTGCTTATGAAAGTCCCACACTCTGAAAAATCTGTATTTTTGTTGTTGTTTGGAAGCAAGTATAACAACGCGTTTGTAGCATGTCGCAAATATAGTATATTTGTGTCCAAATATATTGTGTTTGCTATTCAATACTACATGTTGCAGACATACGGATTATTATGTTATAAGATATGTGCTTGTGACGCAAATATAGCTGTGTTTGGGATACAAATACAGCTGAGTTTGTTGCAATATTTACTCTCTGTTGAGAGCAAGAAAATAAAAGTGGTACAAGGAGAGATTATTCACAGTCAAAGTTGTATGTTTGTAATTGCATTTATGCATGATACGAGTGTTTTCATAAAAATTCTTGAATGCGCGTGTAAACTGCAGATAAAGTAAGTATTTCGTACATCTGTTGAATTTTATATTCATGTATTTAGTCGTCAATCGGACAGATGATAGAAAATTCTCTTGGTTGATTAAGTAAACATGCTGTGGTGAAAATGTATATTATACGTTAAAAAATCTTTCCCTTTTGTTGTTTGGTATTTGTGGTTTGTTCTTTGCCAATCAATATTACATGTTGGAGACACAATGATTAAAATGTTACGATATATGTGGTTGTGATCCAAATATATCTGTGTTTATGATACAAATACAGCTGTGTTTGTTGCACTGTTTATGCTCTCCCGTGAGAAAGAGATTGGAAGGTTTTACTTGGAACTGTGTAACTGTATTTTTGCATTGTTCTTTTAGTCAGTGATTTTCATAAAGATTCCTGAATGTTTGTGTAAATTGGAGATGAAGTGAGTGTTTCTTAGTTTTGGTGATGTATTGCGTTTTAGTTTCATGCATTCAGTCGTCAATGGTTCATCGTATAGGGGATATCAAATGCGCTTGGTCGGCGCTTAGTAGAAAATATTTATAATCACTAAAAAGAATAAATAAAGGCTTGGACGGTTAAATGGTTTGTGCTGTTGCTTTGGTTTTTGTGTGTGGCTTTCGTGTATATGTAGGTGTGCTACCAAAGTGATAAACGATTTTGGGGAAAGAAACTGAAAAGAGCAACAACATGAAGTCCTCTTTTTGGCTGGCCGAGCTTTTACTTAGAAAATCGGAGCAGCGGACAATTTGTGAACATTTATCGAAATTTTAACAAAACAGATACCAGTATTTAAAGAACGCTTGGTTTGCATTGACTAGCTTGGAATATATTGGTTTTGTTTTAAAGTGCTGTAGAGTTTGGCGAAGTTGAAGCCTTCTGAAAATAAGAACGTGACAGACAAGAAAGAAACGAGAAGTAAAAGAGCAGCAGATTCTCATTTCATGAAAAATATCAAATAATGAATTCAATGGAAATATTGAAATCAAAAAATAATTTGGTTCTATTGTGTTCCACGTATGTAGAGGGCGGATCAATAAGTTAGAACTACCCTCGTAGTTATATGAAATGCAACACTGCTCCCATCAAGCACCACCTGCTAATAGACTACTATCCAATTTTGAGCAAGTTCCGTTATTTACTTTGCGTTTAACAGCTGTTCAAGAGATACAACCTCGTGTATTTTTTTAAAAATGGAAAAAAGTGAATTTCGAGTGCATTATTTTTTGGGATAAAAACCCGTCAATCAAACCAAGGAAAAGCTTGATAAATACTATGGGGACTCTGCACCATCGATTTCAATGGTAAAAAAAGTGGTTTACTGATTTTTGTTGTGGTCGCACAAGTACAAATGACGCTGAACGTTCTGGTCGGCCAATTGAGGTTAACACAGCCGAAATTTTCGAAAAAAGCCACGATATGATGTTGGCCGATCGAAGAGTAAAAGTGCGTGAGAATGTTGACGCTATAGGCATTTCATATGGCGGTGTGGTTTCGATTTTAAATGATCAGTTGGGATTAAGAAAGGTGTCTGCAAGATGGGTGCCGCGTTTGGTCTCAATTGAACATAAACGTACGGGTCTACTTGAATATAAACGAATTGGGCTACGAATTGGTAGCTCATCCTCCATATTCTCCGGATTTAGTTCTCAGTGACTATGACCTATTTCCAAATCTAACGAAATGGCAGGGTGGAAAGAGATTTAGCTCCAACGATGAAATTCAAAAAATCAAAAAAAATCCCTATTTTATGGACCTCGAAAAATCCTATTTTTTGGAACGGATACAAAAATATGAGAAACGTTGGACTAAATGTATTGAACTAAAAGGAGATTACGTTGAAAACTGATTTTTTTTGCAAAAGAAAATTGTGTTTCATTCAAAAAGTCACGGACTTATTGATCCGCCTCGTAAATACATTATATAAAAAAATAAATAATTGAGTTATATTTCGACAATCAAGTTTAAATACCAAATCAAATTAAGATTTTTTAACAAGAATACATTCTTAAAACCGATCTCAAATCAAGAACTTCATTAAGATTATATTCTTGCATTTCCAAGAATGTATTCTTAATTTTCAAGATTGTGTTCTTGAATGCGATCTTAAAAAATTAACTGCCTTATTCATAAAAAAACATTAATGTAGCTCTAAAGTATTCATCAGTTATTGTAAGCTTTAAGATTTGGCAAAGGTTTTATTAGAACCGTATTTTAACTAGGGAACAGATAATTGACTGACAACCCTGTTTTATCTATTCTCACAGTGCTTGTGATGTAAAAACAAGATGAACAATAACTGATAGACCGAATTAATTTTTTTTTATTTAAATGCGTCAATGCATTTTTCCAAAATTTTAAACATTAATGGAAAGAACTATTCAATAAAATGATCAATTAATATTTGCTATATTCATAAATTTGGAAGGAGTGTCAAAAAATCATATTGAATTGGATTTCAGTTTTGGGTAGTCGAATATAAAACCGGATAATAGGTTGTAGTTTCAATATTTTGATTTTATAGACATCACTATGTAAACAAAAGTTCATTTTGGTTAAAAATTATAAAAATTGGACAAAACAATTTGGTGGCTTGGAAGGATAATGTGGCATTATAAAAGCTGTAAATATACCCAAAATTAATCCACGTATTTATATCGCATAAATGTTTAAGTATGGCTCGCGTGAAATGTAACGGGTTTTTCAATGAGAGTGCTACAAAAGTTTTTTTAAATAAAACAAAACCGGTTTTAGATACCAATGAAATTCTTTATTCCTGTGAAAGTACGTTCGATGCCATTATGTATGGAACTCGATTTCTTTTGCATGGCCACTACGGGCACGCTTGCAGAAGTCCAGACGCTGAACCCAATTTTCGACGGTTTTCAAGCATAAATCGGCCGATACTACTGCAATTTCACGTTCGTCGCTGGCTTGTTGGCATAGACCATAGACTTGATGTAGCCCCACAGGAAATAATCTAACGGCGTCAAATCGCACGACCGAGGCGGCCAATCGACTGGGCCATTTCGTGAGATAACACGTTCACCAAACTTGGTTTCCAATAAATTGATTGTGGCATTCGCTGTGTGGCTTGTGGCACCGTCCTGTTGGAACCACATGTCCTCCAAGTCCATATTATCCAATTGGGGCCAAAAATATTCGGTTATCATTGAACGGTATCGATTCGCATTCACAGTAATGTGCCGGTCTTGATCATCACGGAAGAAGTACGGACCAATGACGCCGCCGGCCCATAAACCGCACCAAACCATAATTTTTTCGGGATGCAATGATGATTCATGGATTACGTGTGGATTGCTGTCTGACCAATAACGCATATTTTGCTTATTGACGAAGCCATTCAGCCAGAAATGAGCCTCATCCCTGAAGATGATTTTCCGATGAAAATCCGAATCATTTTCAAGTTGTTGCTCAGCCCAATTCACGAACATACGACGCTTATGGTGGTCAAGCGGCTTCAGTTCTTGCGTCAATTTGATCTTGTTAGGATGTAGGCCAAGATCTTTTCGCTAAATTCGCCACATCGACGTCACAGAGATGCCCAACGTTTGAGAACGACGTCTGAGAGACACATTTGGGCTTTCTTGAACTGAAGCCTCAGCGGCAGCAATATTCTCGACACTACGGGCACTTCTTTGTCTCACTGGCACGGGAACATTTTGTACTGTGCCTGTGGATTAAAATTTTTCCACTAGACGCTCAATTGTTGATCTGGTAGGACGATTATGACGACCATAAATTGGACGTAGCGCTCTTAAAGTTGAGGCCACTGACTCCAAATTTCGGTAGTAAATTTTAATAATTTCGACTCGTTGTTGGCTCGTATATCTTTCCATGATGAAATGGCAAACCTTGTTGAAGAGAAATGTCAAAAAAGCGGGAAAAAATATGGCGTCGTTTGCTGTCCCTATCGATTTACTTTTGTAGCCTCTCTGTTGAAAAACCCTTCAATTATAATAGTTTAACAACGCATTATTTATTTGAACTTTCCATTTCTACTTTTATTATTGTCAATACGAATTTCAGTGAGTAAACAATATAATTTTGAATTATGTTTTAAAAAAAATTGAGCTCTATCCGTCGACTGCATTTACATATAAGCAATGAAATGCAAAATACATCCATCTGTCCATCCTTGATCGACATTTTTCTTTAAATTTGTAATTTCTTCAACTAACGCGAAGAACTTGGCGTGTTCCATTTGACAGTTGAAGTGATCAAAAACGTAGCGCTGCGTTTTATAAACTACACATTTAATAACGTAACTCAACGCAGGTAGTCAGGTAGTCAGCTGTAAAGTTTTATAAACTACCAAAGCGACAAAAGTAACGCGAAGTGACTGATTCACGACTTATGGAATACCACTCTTATTATGCTAGGCCAGTAACCTCTCTTTCGAATGGGTGACTAACACTGTGTTTAATTTTTTAAGTCATGATAAAATAACCATATACGGACATCACTACGTGATAAAAGAGCAAAAAAAAAGACCCCTGTCTCCCAGTTTTCCCCAAAGTTCTCCAGGTTTTTTTTATGGGCCCCCAAAGAAGTGGGGCCTCGGTGTAATTTTTGCAAAACAGTGATCATTTTCTCAAGCTCATATCTTGCAAACCTTTCGGAATTTTGATTTACTCTCTGAGGCAAAGTTGTAGCTCTTGTCCTAAAGAACAAAAATTGTAAACATATAAAATCAAAAGAAACTTCATCTTCAAAGTCGAAATCGCAAAATAACTTAACAAAATTCAATTTTTTTTTGACCTTTTTTCCCCTGTACAGGTCCATAGGTAGCAAACCGTTCAAAACTCTAGGAAACAATCAACTACAAGAATGATCCCAAGATCTCAATAAACAACTTTTTAGAACATATGAACTTCCTAGGAATGATTCTTAACACCGTTTAGGTAGCCCTTAGATGGCCGAAAAGTGAAAAATTTCCCGAACATTTTTTAATTTCATTTGTTTTTTCTTCACTTCAACATTGAGCCTCCCGTAAGTGATAAGGCATGTTACAGGTTTCATTGTTATACTATTACTGATTGATTTTTGTGGCCGTCGGTGGTGCAATGGTTACTGTGCGCGGCTCTTGTACATGAGATCCTGGGTTCGAACCCGGCTCTGACCACCTTAAAATTTCTTTCGGCGGCGGTCACCTCGCATAGTGACGGCGACACTATCGAGTATCTAGCCATGAAAAAGCTTCTCAAATTACCGTTCGGAATCGGTGTAAAACTGTAGGACCCAATCAGTGAGTGAAAACTGGAAAGCGCACAGCTCAGTGATTGTGAGAAGTTCTCCCCAGTCCCTTCATGGGATGTAATGGGAAACCATTTATTTATTTTATTTTTACTATTACTGATTTAATTAATCTTAGTCCTTAGGTAGTATGGGTTGACATTTAGAGTTAGGGTTGTAACAAAGAGTAGTAGCATGGATATTTAGTAATAATGATTCAGTGTTGTAGGGATTAGTAGTCTCAGCAGGGATGGCACTACAATACTATGCTATCTATTACAAAAATTATAAAAAAAATATTCGTATTATGTTTATAATGTTGATGGCCCTGGACTTGCAAATCGCACTCTCTTAAGTTGTGGATCCAAATCGTCGTCCGAATCGTCCGAATCTGACTCTGATTCAGAACTTATGGTGTCCACAGGCACGTTACTTTTTGGTCTTTTATTATGTAGTGGTGTCCGTATATGGTTATATTTTTTCGTGTTGCACTGTGTAATTGAAGTTTTGTTCTTTTCTCCTCTATTCCTGTCTTTCGAGTGAAAGCATTTTTGACATTACAAACACGTTTTTGTTTTCTTACAAGCACTGGTGGTGCAGTGTTGAACGTAATTATATATAAAGAACATAACAATTCATTCTTGTTAATATTCTACATTATTTTTGTCGTTTTCTTCCACTTGATTTTTCAATTATAAGTATATGTGTATTATTGCATAGTAAAAGTGTTTCATTAGACAATTGAATTCCTCATGATCTAACAGATCAGATCAGGTATTCAGTTTATTAAAATGCGAAACATAGCGAAGATAATTTCGAAACAAATATCCATTGTGCCCACTGTTCGTGCAAGAAATCTCGAAACAGAGAAGATTTAATTTCTTATTGAAAACTAAATTTTAGTTGTCTTTGATATCATTTATTGTTAGAAAGTTGTAATTCCTTTTCGCGTTACATTAATAATTTCCATTACTTGTTATTTCTCCACCTCCATACCGTTTCATACTTAAACCTCTAATTATCACACATGCCTCCATTTTATTTTAGTTTCATGAGACAAGTTTATTTTAGGTTCCTTCATCTCTGATGAGGACAGAAAAAACCCCCAAATCATCCGTAAAAAAGGTCACAAAATTGGCTGGCTGACTGCTGCCTCTGAAAATAGACTAGCAACATTTGGCTGCACACTACATAAGGACTGCTTTTAAACAAGTTTTACTATTATTCTAGAAACTATTTCATATAGCACTTAATAGTTTTCAACAAAAAAAGGGGGGAGGAAAAACTGAAGAATTCCACTTTCCACTTGAGAAGACAAAGGGAAAATATACCGTCTTGCATTTTTACTTGTCTCTTGTTGTGCAGATGCAAATCAAACATTAAAAGGATCAACTCAAATACCACAGCATCTAAGGACATTCTGCTATATATACTAACACTGCATTCTACCTAACTTTGGCATAGTGTGGTTCAAGCAAATGCAAATACTGTTCTACTTGCCGTCATCACATCATCATCATCACATCGATGTCATCATTATTCTTCTATTGCATTAAGGAGAGGGGAAGATTGTTTTAAATTGGGTTTAGTTTGCATTTAATTTGATTATATGAAAATTGTGATAAAAATTGCACTATTCAATGGTTTTTTTAAAGGATTTATTGATTTTATATCGACTGTAGCAGAACATATTTTACTAACTTGTATTGTATTCAGAATTTGTCACAATACTGCCATTGCACTTGAACATTTAATTGAGAACCAAACATTGTGGCAAAATGTTATTTCAAAAAGTTTTATTTTAAACTTACGAGTATAATGAAATTTAGAATTTCAATATTTAATTTTTTTATTTGAAAATTTGATTTTGAGTTTTAAAATATCAACATTTAATTCCCATATCATCCAGTAATGGGTGGTTAGGGGAGAGTTCCTGACAATCAGTGAATTGTGCGCTTCTCATTTATAGGACCCACTGTTTTTCATCGAATACGAAAGGTTATGCTTTTCATGGCTGATTATGAAAACCGCTCATCTATCTCTTCATGGGATGAAATGAAAAACTAAATTTAACAGTCAATTCATCTAACTCAAACGAATGCTTTCGTTGGCTTGGTTAGCGACAAAGAGCTAATTTGAGTGTACGAAAGCGATCCTTTGAGTCAGAGGAATTTTTTGTAAGTTCAATTACTATGGGAGGGGGCATTCACTAAAAGAAATGATAGGCCGTCAGAGAGGGGATTGAAACTATCATATTTTGTCCAAGTCGAACACCATCAAAGCAGTCATAGACTAATAGATAAGAGTCACCAACCCTCTCTTTTCGTTCTCTCGGTGAGAACGAGGTAGTAAAGGGTGGTCCATCCATAATGCATGATGTTAATTGTCAGTCACATCTTAACGACAAGTTTTTTGCCCAACTTATTTGACATTTCTTTGTTTCAGTGTTTGAGAAATTCAACCATGGAGGGGTACACAATTGAGCAGCGCGTTAAGATTGTTGAAGCCTTTTACGAAAATGGGCGTTCAAATCAAAGTGCATTTCGTGCTCTTCATGATTTTTTTTGGTTAGCATAATAACGGACTTCTTGAGGCCAGAATTAGAGGAGATGGAACTGGATATGTGGTTCCAACCGGATGGTGCCACTTGCCACACAGCCAACGAAACAATGTCTCTTTTGCGCGAGAAATTCAATGGCCGTGTTATCTCACGTCGTGGCGATGTTAATTGGCCGCCACAATCATGTGATTTGATACCGTTGGACTTCTTTCTTTGGGAATATTTAAAAGAAAAAGTGTACGTTAATAAGTCAAGAACAATTCAAGAGCTAAAAGATGAGATAATTCGGCACATTAACGACATTGAACCTCAATTATGTCTCAGAGTCATTGAAAATATGGACCATCGGATAGAGGTATGCCACCGAACCCGTGGCAAGTATTTGTCCGATTTTTTGTTTCACACATAATTGTCATAGATCCTTCTATCATAATAAAAAATATTAAGATAATTCTCGGAAAACTTTTTGTTTAATTTACAATTAACATCGTGCGTTTTGGTTGGACCATTTCATCGAGATCGAGTTTCTGTTGTATGTTACTCTTTGGTAGGACATAAAACGAACAAAAATAAAAAGGAATGCGTATTTTCGTCCGATGCAACCAAAATGAAACATAATTTAACTATCATTAGTATCAATCAAATTCTATTTAAACTTTGTTTGCTTCTGGTTGCTTATCACTCTCTCTCGCATATCTACTCTGTTTTCTATAAATTTCCTACTTCATAGTCAATCAGCTTTGCCATGGATATCCCCTGCTACAAAGGAGTGAGAATAGTTTTTGTAACATCTTAACGTATGAGAGTTCATACTACAAGCTTGCAAGGTCAGAAACATTTTTCGAATTGAAAAAAAATTTTGCAGTATTTGATTTAACATTGACCGATCGGTGCAAGCAAAAAGTGGAGTGTGAACGAGATCTTTCGTCTAAGGTTAACCTATTCTCTCCATGATAAAACCATCCACGCTGAAAATGTTGTCTTTTTTTATTGTTTGGATGTAAATGTAACGTGTTTGTAGCTTGCCAACAAGTTTTTCGGGTTTAAATTAAATTATGCATGTTGCACTTCGAATACTTTTGTTTTGTACGACCATTTCTAGTACTTATTCCTGTTTAAAACTCAAAATTTAACAACTCTATTTAAATTTGACTATCACGTTTTAATTCTAAATTAAAATTTAGATAAAATTTTGGAATGCGTATTTAATATAAAATGTAAAAGTTTTATTCAAATTCATATTATACTGATTTAAATTCCAAATTTGAAAGAGATTTTCATGAATGAAAATCTTATTAAAATCAAATCATTTATTTATAAAATAATTTACATATGAAATTTGTAAAAAAAAAATTAAAGTTTCTTATTCAAATCATAAAATGATTTTGAAACTTATTGAAGCATAAAATCATATTTGAAAATAGAAATTATATTTTTTAATCCAAAATTTCATTAAACTTGAAAATCATATAGCTGATTAAAATGTTGTTTAAGGATATTAATACAAATTGAGTAAAACCGGGTTAAGCGGTAAACCGACCTCAAATAACCGGGTTCGGTTTTTTCTAAAATAAAGGTTTTTTAAAAAACCAACCATCTGTTAATAGCAATAACACCGGTTTCAGATGGTTTTCGGTTTCCGTTTTGGACACTCTAATCGCAACGCAAAATAATGTTCCCGTACCGTCTTTTAACCCTAGAAGGGTAATCATCTTAGTCGAATCGACGAAGTCCTACTTTACTTTGAAATTTTTAATCAACAACGTAGCGACAAGTCCGGCACCCTACTTTAAATCATTAATAGACTTCAG
The DNA here is from genome assembly GCA_963931995.1 of Phaonia tiefii. NCBI lineage: Eukaryota > Metazoa > Arthropoda > Insecta > Diptera > Muscidae > Phaonia > Phaonia tiefii. The sequence goes on from OZ008367.1 coordinate 37,690,469, forward strand.
AAGAGAAAACACTCAAGGCATACATGTTTAAACCTTTTTGGATGTGATTTTGAGCAATTCGCTCTTCAGTCCATTCGTCGAATCGACAAAAGATTACCCGCGAAATTAAGGCAAAAAATATAGACTTCTTTCGATGACAAATGATGCTCGTTGCAGGAATGAAACATGTTCGTTAGTATGTATCCATTGATGCAATGAAACACTTCATACATCCGAAGTGATCGGAAAATGTCTACAGTCAAACAATAATCAAATGAATTAAGAGTTTTCCTCATATTTTCCAGATTAATCAGGGGAAACTTTTCATAATCAACAACTTCGGTTGAAATTTGTAAATTATTCAAATTACTCAGTCCACCACACATACATATATTTCCTACTCGCATGAAACGGAATGAATCATTCATAATAGCGCTCACGCCACTTTGTCATTTCTAAATTGAATTTATGAAGTTAATCCACTTACCAAATTCCGCAGTGGTCGTCTCCCCAATGGCAATGCCATTTGGTGAAAAGAAATTATCACCATCATCAGCTCGCGCCGATTGTGGCAACAGCAACGTAACAGCTGCTGCACCATAAACCAACAACCAACACAGGGCACTTGATGTAAGGGGACGTGGTGTGGTCGTGTTGCCACGGGTCACCGTCACCCTTAGACGTGATTTGAAAACATTTTTAGAACAAAACGATTGGGAGGCACGCATGTTGACCACGTTTCTGCCGCTGCTAATCGCCGTCGCACCAACGACGGGATATCCGTTTGGCGAGAACATTAAACAGGTTAACGAAATCCAATATTGTATGAATTGTTTAAAGAATGAAAAAATTATGAATGACGCCGGCAAAATTGGAGACCCCAAGAATGGGGAAATATCATAAATCGAAGAAAATGGCCGCTTATTATTGTTCTCGTTGGCGACCTCTTTCCAGGATAATGACCTGCCAGCCAGGATGAGGGTTGTTGGCTGATTACTGCCGCTGTTGCTATTATTTTCTTGGTTGGTCTTTGTTACGTGAGAGTTGGCTCTTACAAACTGTTCTCTTTCCACCTTTGTTGCTGTGGTAGTAGTAGTAGTAACTGAATGTCCTTTAACCGCTTGTTGTTGTTTGTTTATATTTTGACTGCTGCGTTTGCTAATATTGTTGTTTATTTGACGTGTTGTGATGTTGATTGGATTGAGTTCTATAATGTTGTTGTTAAAGTCTATATCGTCCTTCTTCAACTTCCCCTGCTCGATTATGTTGCAGATGGTGTCGTGAGTTCCGTTTTCTTTTACTGCTGCCGTCGGTACTTTCCTACTACCGTGTCTGTTGCTAGCAATAAGTGTTGCTGCTGCCGTTGTTGCTGATGTTATTCGTGCTGTTACTGATTTTATTCTATTTTCTGTTAGAGTTTTATTATGGTTGACATTAAAGAGTCCTTGTTTACTACTTAAGCTAGATTGAACGCATTTCTTATAGGACCTTTGAGACAGTGGCTCTTGTTGTTGTTCCTGTTGTGGCTGTTGCTCTGATAGATTGTTCGCTTGATTATTCACACCACAATCATCATTATCATTATCGTTGTTGTCACCATCATAATCAGCATCGTTGTCATTGTCATCGACTACTACATCATGATGATGTTGTTTTTTGTTATTGTTTGACTTGTAGAATGTTGTTGTCGTCTCCTTTTCGACTGTTATTGTTCGAGGATATCGCTGTTGCTCCTTATCGCGATACTTTCGCAATTGTTCAGCACCAGGGGAGCTTCCTTTGCTGCAGGAGGCTCCGTGGCGGGGCTTTAAAGCCCCATTTAATTTCATATTCTTTCGTCGTCGTGTTCCTCATCCATTCTGTTGGTTTTTCTTGGAAATTATTGTTGCTTTCCACTCACAACACGTTGCTGCTCTTTATGATGCAATTGCTATTGATGCTGCTCCCCCTGCTGCCGTTGTTGCGGGTATTGCTGTTGCTTTGGCTGTTGCAGGACCTTTTCTGCCGTTTGTTGTTGCAACACAAATATGCTGCTGATGTTGTTGATGATGCTTCAGTTTGAAGCTTTGTCCTCAGTTTATTCTTGTTTTTTTTTTTGTAATATTTTTCTATTAAAGTTCACTAAAAAGATACAAAAGCAAAAGCAAAAAGAAAAAGAAATTTATTAATAATTCAAATGACTCAGTGATATTTTCTTTATTTTCTTTGTATTTTTATTTTTATTATTCTTATTGTGTTGTGTTGTTATTTTCGTCCTTTATCATTTTTGTTTATAAACTAATGTATGATGGGAGGACTTAGTTTGCTGTTACCTTGGCCACTCCCATACGGTGGCAGTTTGTAATGAGAAGTTGCCCAAGAATGGTGAAAATCAAGGTGTTTCTTTGTAAATCAACTGTTGCAGTTTTTCCCTACATAAGGAAAACCAATACAGATTAATATTTGTTCCATAACCCTTAGCATTCAAAAATGTGCTCTCATTCGTTGACCTGGTGGAAGAACGCAAGTCAATTTTAGAAAATCAAATACTTCAATCAAAACAACATGAGAACAAAACAGCTGTTGTCAACAGCTGTTGTCAACAGCTGTTTGCATTTATCGTTCCGATAAACTATTAGCCGGCGTTAGACCTCCTGTTATCGTTATCGGGCGATAAATTTTAAGTATACATTGAGAAAATTAAATTCTGCTAACCGGCACTTTTTCGTTACGATAAAAGAAGTTAACCTAACAAATGTTTGTGTTATAATTTAAAACTGTATTTTATTTGCAACTTTTCTTTAGCAAAGCGATATGGTGGACCAATATTAGTCTATATGCTTTTCAGTCAATTTTCCTCCGAAACAAGCATTTCATTATGCAGTTTTATCAAAAATACATTGGAGTTGCCAAATTCATCGGATAAATGTTCTTATATTTTGTTTCCCATTTTTCCCTTAATCAGCTGATTTGTACGCATCGTTTGAGTGACATTACTTCAAACAATTTCAAAATGCACATTCTATGGAACACACTTTCGCTATATACAGGGTGATTCAGGAAGTTCCGGACAAATTTCTCCAGCATATTCCTTAGCTCATTTCATAAGGAAAAGTCCACTAGGACCATGTCCGAGAATGCAAGGGTGCGAAATGGCAGCGGGTTTAAAATTTTCGGACTGGCGGTCGGAGGATAGTAGGGTAAAGTTGCTAACTTCTGAGCCAATGGTCGGATTTTTTTATTTTTGGGCTTGTTGGAAAGGTCTTTAAGAGGCCTTTCATAATCAATAAGTAGAAGTCAAATCGCCGAGATACAGAGCTTTCGGAAAAAAATAAAAAAAAAATCACATAACCTCAATTTGCTCAGCCAGATGGCAGGTAACTAATGTTTTTTTTCTGTTGAAAGATAGCCATACCTCTTACCTTTCCAAAATTACCTAATCCGACCACTGGCTCAGAAGTTAGCAACTTTACCTTACTACCCTCCGACCACCAATCCGAAAATTTTAAACCCGCTGCCATTTCGCAGCCTTGCATTTTCGGACATGGTCCTAGTGGACTTTTCTTTATGAAATGAGCCAAGGAATATGCTGGAAAAATTTGTCCGGAACTTCCTGAATCACCCTGTATTATGTACTAGTTAAGGTCCAATTAGTCTTGACGGTTGACGGTAAGCGATCAGCTGCTTGAGTTGGGGTTGCATTTTGCATGTGTTAGAAAAAGACAACTAAAATTGACGGTTAACGACGGTAGAATTCTGCAGGTTGCAGAATCAACCGTCAACCGTCAGCCGTCAAGACCGATCAGCTGTTATTGTTATTGCTTTTACTTCGACATTTTGTGTGCGGCAATACACAATTACACGGCAACCACAATTTTCTTTTTAATTTTTTTATTTGACATAATCATTGTTTAATACAAAACTCATTCATGCAAATTATATTTTCTACAAATGCTCTTCGATCAGTTGTTTTTGTTTTGTTTTGTCTTTCTACCGTCTAACCGTCATAACTAACCGCGCAATATTGAGTAGAACGTCAGCCGTCGAGACTAATTGGACCTTTAGTCCCAACTAGGGAATCCAATTTTTATCGAAAAATGAGTTCCGGAATTTTTGGATTTACATAAAATGAAATCCGGAATTCCGATATAATTCCGGAATAGCAAAAAAAATTTGAAACAAAAAATAAAAGCTTAAAAGTATTTCAAATTAAATAAAATAAAATTTTTATTTAAGTGTTTTAGTAAAAAACAAGTAAACAAACAAATAAAACAAGTTCAATGAGAAAAATAAAATAATATAGAAAAATATACACAAATTATCCAATGTCGTATGATTTTTGTTGAAAATGTTCCAGCGGCGGAAAAAGCTCTCTCTGCTTCAACACTTGTTGGAGGAATACACAACAGATTATTGTAAATAATTTCCAAAAGTGGCCCACGCGACCCACCTTCGTCCCAAAATTACATTTCATTTCGAATTGCTGATTGAATTGATGGTTTTTTCCGAAATCCGGATTTGGATTCTCTAGTCCCAACATGCCTAAGACGCCCGTTGAAAAATACGATAATTTAAATGGATCTTTAAGAAAATATACTTTTTGTAAAATGATAAACTTTTTTCCCGAAAAGGTCCCTTTTTAAAGAGAGGTACTTCTTTTATTAAAAGCTACTGTTTTTTTAAGAAAAGGTACTAATTTTAAGAAGAAGTACTTTCTGGAAGAAAAACGTATGCATTTTTTACAAGAAGTACTTTTTTAAAGAACAGGTACTTTTTAAAGAAGTTGTACTCTTTTTAGGAAAAGGTTATTTTTTAACGAAAATGTACTTATTTACAGAAAGGCTACTTCTCTCAAGAAAAGAAAAGGTATTATTATATTTTTAAGAAACTGTACTTTTAAGAAAAGGTACTTTTAAGAAAAGGTACTTTTAAGAAAAGGTACTTTAAGAAACGGTACTTTTAAGAAAAGGTACGTTTAAGAAAAGGTACTTTTAAGAAAATGTACTTTTAAGAAAAGGTACTTTTAAGAAAAAGTACTTTTAAGAAAACGTACTTTTAAGAAAAGGTACTTTTAAGAAAAGGTATTTTTAAGAAAAGGTACTTTTAAGAAAAGGTACTTTTAAGAAAAGGTACTTTTAAGAAAAGGTACTTTTAAGAAAATGTACTTTTAAGAAAAGGTACTTTTAAGAAAAGGTACTTTTAAGAAAAGGAACTTTTAAGAAAAGGTACTTTTAAGAAAAGATACTTTTAAGAAAAGGTACTTTTAAGAAAAGGTACTTTTAAGAAAAGTTACTTTTAAAAGAATTTTTGTCAGAAAATGTATTTTTTTGAAGAGAAGGTATTTTTTGAAGAAAAGGTTTTTTTTTAAGAAATGGGATTTTTTTTAGAATTGGTCCATTTTTCAAGAATAGGTATATTTTTAAAAGTAGGTATTTATCTCAAGAAAAGTTATTTTGTTCCACAGAAAAAGGTACTCTTTAACGAAGAGGTAGTTTTTTAAGAAATGACAATGTGTTGTAAGAAAATTTACTTTTTTAAGAAAAGGTATTTATTTAAAAAAAAATATTTTTTTTAAGAAAAGGTACTTTTTGTAAGAAAATTTACTTTTTTAAGCAAAGGTACTTTTTTAAGATAAGGTATTTTTTTCACTTTGGCTTTTCTAAATTCACTTTGGCTTTTCTAAATTTACTTTTTATTGGGTTCAAAACTACAATATATGTGACCTGGTCTACGGAAAGGGGGCTTAGGTGTCAAAAAATCAATTTTCACTTTTTGGTTGATTCGGATGGAAGATGAGATGCTTTTTCACGAGGTGAAAAGCAGAAAATCCTAACTTGCTTAGAAGTGTACTAAAAATGTAGAGAAAGAAGAGTAAAAATACGACAAAAATGTAGAGAAAGAAGAGTAAAAATACGAAAAGTAACTTCTTCAGTGTTACTTTTTTAAATGTTCCACACTAGCAACTTACACGATGAACTATAATAATATTCCGACCAACAACAACACTTACTGGACCAACAACAACACTTACTGGACGTCTGGCGCGGAGAACAATTAACGAGATAATGAGAAACTGTCGAAACGAGTTGCTTACTTTTAACAGCTTTTTCACAGAAAACTAGTTTTCGCACGTAAGCTCCCTTTTCGTAGACCAGGTCACATATACTAAATATTGGTTACAGGCTCCACCTAGAAAACTTCCCATTAAACAAGAAATTTCCCAACATTTGTTAGTCTAGACACAAACCAAAACAAAAGTAAGCAATATGGTTTATAATACTGGGTTGTAGCATAATAGTGTTAAAAAAAGTTGTTTAATTTTTTCATTTAGCCCCCATACCGCAACGTGCGATAAAGAACTTCGTTCAAATAAATCTCTTTAACATTTCCATTTAAATGAAAACCCAATCCACATAATCTTTTCGAAAAGGAACCCAAAGTAGTTTCTCACCTTCAACAACAATATCACTATTCTCACTTATTTCAATATTAACTCAAAGTTTAAGCTTTAAGTCTGCAAGGGAAAAGACCTCTTTTCTTATTCGTAAGATTTAAGCCGTAAAGCAAACCCCTTTCCAATAATGTAATAGGATTTAGAAAAATCATCACGAATACTAAGCCTCAACATACGTAATATATAGAACTCCTTTTCCTTGAAATGCCAAAATGAAAATGTAAAATATTTCACATCCTTAAAGAGATCCAATTCACGTCTCATGTTACTCTTTAACATGTTGTCAAATTTGCAAATGAAAGACAGACATTTCGTGTTCACCGATAAGGTTTAAAAAAATTGTTAAGGATTCACGAATAAATGTGTAAGGGATAGCATTTTCAAAGGGAAGATTTTCTATCTACAACTTCTTTTTTACTTTCATACTTTTAAGACGGTTCGTGTTCATCTTTATTATCCAGCCGTATTATGTTAATAAACTTTATGTCTTCAACATCAAAAACAATGTATTTTTCTCCTGCTCCTTCATGACGAAAAGGCTTTTAACCGACGGATATCCGAAACATTAGACTTGAATTCCCAAGGGAAACAATAAACTTTTCGCTAATAGGATTGTAGGCAAAAGGGGAAATTTCGGCGATATAAAATATTAAATTGGAAATATTCCACCAGCGATGGAATAAAGAAAAGCTAACAATTTTAATAATGCATTGGTTGTATGCACGGCCATTGAACATAAGAACACGAGTTCGTAGCCCTGACGGAACATATCTAATTATTTTTTAACAACAGAGTGGTGTTTTTTTTTTGTAGCGCAGACGATATAAAGGAATTTAATATTAAAATCTTCTCAAAGCATTACATTTCCAAACCATCGTCGCAATACTTTAAGTTCTGATAAGGAAATCCACAGAATGCAAAGAATACTTGCAAATTCCATTAAGATATTCACCACAGTTCTTTTGAACATAATAAATCGAAAATTTTAATTGAAATTTAAAAACCATCAATGGAAATTTAATACACATTGGGGTGGGCCACGAACAAAAGTTGTGGTAGTAGTGTTTTGAAAAACCGGGATTTCAAAAAACCGGATTTCAAAATTTCAGCTTTCGGTTTCTTCGAATATTTCAGCTTTAGCGAAACCCGTTTTCGGTTAAACCGTGTGGTAAAATCCGAATGGAAATGGATTTAGCAAAAATGGAAAACTATACGTTTTATAACAATCGGTTACATTTAATTCAGTTTTTTTGGTATTTGAGATTGATTTGAGTATAAAAAAACACTATACAAATTTTATAAAAAACTATACAAAAAATCCTTGGAAGTGGAAAGTTTCTGATAGCCATTCACTTGGGAGTGGCCAGAAATGATTCCTTCATTGGGCAGTCCAAGCAGCTCATTACTTCCACGCAGTATGTCCTGATCATCCTAGCAGTAGGTAAAATGCAAACCACGGTGGGCAGGGTTTGCCTCCCGCCACCGTTATATTGGCAATGAAAATATACGTAGAAAATAATAAACAAAGAAACCCCCCAACTGTTGAAGACCCTCGCAAACGTTATAAGGACCATGATTTGCCACTTTCCAACTGACGGATGTCCTCGAAAAATATAAAGCTGACATTACAGCTATCCAGGAAATGGGATGGACAGGATATGGTTGCACCAGAAAGAAAAACTGCGATATTTACTGCAGCTGCCATGAGAGAAAGCACGAATTCGGGTGCGGATTTACAGTTGGCAAGAGAGTGCGACACATAGTTTCAAGGTTCAACCCAATGAGTGAACGCATAGCCATAATTCCCATCAAAGCAAAATATATCAACATCTCGATAATTTGTGTGCACGCACCGACAGAGGATAAAGATGATGAGGTCAAAGAAACATTTTATGAGCGTCTGGAGGAAGTATATGAACGCTGCCCTGACCACGACATTAAGATTATTGTAGGCGATTTTAATGCCAAATTGGGAAAGGAAAGTGTCATTCGACCAACCCTCGGAAATCACAGTCTCCATGATACCACCTCCGATAATGGAATAAGACTGATAGGCTTTGCCGCTGCAAAGAACATGGTAGTTAGTAGCACACGATTCCAGCATAAGGACATTCATACGGCGACCTGGATATCTCCTGATCAGCGGACGAAGAACCAAATTGGTCACTTGGTAATAGATGGCAGGCACTATTCTAGTGTAATGGATGTACGTGTGATTCGAGGTGCCAATATCGACTCGGATTATTACCTGGTGGCTGCGAAAGTTCGCACAGGACTGAGCAGGGCGAAAAACGTACGAAGCCGAACACAGGAAAAGCTGGATATTAACAAGCTACAAATACCGGAGATATCAATGTCCTATCGACAGAAGCTCTCTCTCCTGCTAGAGCAGAATACCCCCCCCTCCCGAAGACCCAGATGTGCAGTGGAAGCACATTTCCCATTCTTTGGAAACCACTGCAAGGACTGAACTTGGCTATCAAAAACCACAGAAGGATACGAAGGATGGTACGACGAAGAATGTCGCATTGCAACTGATGACAAAGACGCTGCACGTATGGCGACGAAACAGTCAGTTACAACGCGTGCTGCGAGTGAGCGGTACACGAAGCTGAGAAGGGAGGAAAACCAACTATTTAGGCGGAAAAAATGGCAGTGGCAGCAGAGAGAGAGTGAAAAAACCGAATTGTGCAGGATGAATGGTGAATCCCGAAAGTTTTTCCAGAGGGTAAGAAGATAGAATAACGGGCCTAATCCTGCAAGGACGAGAATGGGAATCTGGTGACTGAGAAGGAGTGTGTGTTCAAAAAGTGGAGAGACCACTTTTCAGCATTACTACAGTCGGATTCTTCCACTGAAGATCAGGAGGTAATGATAGTTAAAGATAGTGTAGATTGTACCCCCCCCCCCCCCACCACCAACCAAGACGAGTTTAGAACGTCGATCTCCCGCCTTAAAAATAATAAAGTCGCTGGTGCGGATGGCCTACCCGCTGAACTTTTTAAGGCAGGCGGCGAAGAACTGCTAGCCCACATGTATTAATTTATACGCGGTATATGGCTGGAGGAATCTGTGCCCGACGATTGGAGTCTCAGTGTATTATGTCCTGTATTCAAAAAGGGTGATCCATGTGTCTGTTCCAACTATCGCGGTATCAGTTTTTTATCCATCGCGTATAAGGTCTTGTCGAGCGTATTATGTGAAAGACTAAAACCAATTATTGAAAACCTGATTGGACCTTATCAGTGTGGTTATAGACCAGGCAAGTCCACGACTGATCAAATATTCACGCTACGCCAGATCCTGGAAAAGACCCAAGAAACACAAATCGATACATACCACCTTTTTGTCGATTACAAAGCTTCTTTCGATAGCCCCATACGGGGAAAACTGTACGAATCTATGTCTAAACTTGGTATTCCGGCAAAACTGATCCGCCCCTGTAGAATGACGCTGACCAACACCAAATCAGCAGTGAAAGTGGGGAAAGACCTCACTGAACCATTCTGTACCAAGCGAGGACTTAGACAAGGCGACACACTTTTGTGCAATCTCTTGAACATCTTAATGGAGATAATAATGAGAAAGGCTGCAGTAAATACGAACAAGACCATTAACACGAAAAACCATATGTTGCTGGCGTATGCTGACGACATAGATATCATTGGGCGACATTTGCGAGAGGTTACTGCAGTATTTTCAAAAATCGAAAAGGAATCAGCGAAGGTGGGTCTTGCTGTTAATGATGGTGTCAACGTGTAGAGAAACCTCTCGACTTGGTCCGCACTTGAACGCTGACAACCGATTTAATTTTGAAGTGGTAGATGAATTTGCCTACCTGGGATCCGCCGTGAACAAGGACAACAACGTCAGCCTGGAGATAGATAGGAGAATTGTGCTTGCAAATAGATGCTATTTGGGGCCCAGCAAGCAGTTTTGGAACAAAGCCCTCTCTCGACGGACAAAAGTCCAGCTATAGCAGACTCTCATTTTACCTGTCTTGACATATGGCTCCGAAACTTGGGTCATATCGCAAGCGGATGAAAAACACCTGGGAGTTTTCGAGTGAATATATGGTCCTGTTAGAGAAAACGGCGAGTACCGACGTTATGTGTTATAAATCACAAAAAAACAAATTACTCGTACCCAGTGTGCAAGCTTTTCGTTGGTATTTTAATTTTATGACCTCAAGCCAAACTAATTAAAATGAGTTTTTAACGTACAAATCCAAAAAAAAGTGTATTCATGAAACTTGACACACTACGTGGGTTTTCTTAGGGTGGGTTTTCTTCACTATTGGCTTTTATAATTTTAAACGTGTGGTTTGAAATATAGTGAATTGTGTTGTGGTAACCGAACTGAAAATACACTCGGTTGTCCTAACAGAATTCATGAGCAGTTCGGTTATAGCAACCGAATTGATACCAAATTCGGTCGATGTACCTGACTTAAGGCAAAATTCGGTTATTGCGAACGATTTGATAAACAATTTCAATAGCCGCAACCGAATCGATGCTAAATTGGGTTGTTGCAACTGAGCTGATGTCACATTCGGTTGCTGCAACCGAATTTGGTACCAATTTCGGTCGATTCGGAATTTGGTACCAATTTCGGTTGTTGCATCCGAATTAATTTCAAATTCGGTTGTGGCAATCGAAATTATGAAAAATTTTCTTTACATAATGAAGATTCTGTTTTCACAACCACATCTAATCCGAAACGAGGTTACTTCAATCGAATGCCAGTTGTGGAGACTATATTCAGTCGTCACAACATCATTTAGGTTGGGTAAACCACAATTCTGTGTCAACATCCGAATTTACGGTTGCTACAACCTCTATCCAAACTATTAGTTCCCTGATTGCACTATGATTTGTTTAATTTTTTATTGCTGGCAGACGAAACATTTCGAGGGAAATTTATTTAGGATAAGGTTGATATCGCTACCGTAATTTAGAAGGGATGCATCTAAAAATTTGTATCTTTTTAATTTTTATTCGTATAGAAATATATAAAATATATCGTTATTGAAAAAAATTGTGTGCTGTGAACACAAAATCTGTCTCCCCTTTTTAATTCCAACTGGTTTAAAACATTTTCAAAATTCCTGAAATTATGACACTTATTAAGTTTTTTCCTCCTACTGTAAAATTTTTGAAATGTTGGGTACGTCCTTTCTAAATTTAGGTAACAATTAGGGAATTTACAAAGTGTACTAAGGTTGTAGGTTGTAAGAAAATATAAGACCTCCAATAGCACATATGTATGTGAACACCCTGTCGTAAATACATATACTACAATTCAAGGTGTATTGAAGAAGGTGGTGGCACTAGATCAAAGTGTATTTATATCAAATGGAAGCATTAGACGTTGTTGTAATTGTAGGCATAAACAACAGGCATTTGGTTTTTATTTCATACCGACGTTGCGTCAAACTCTGCATGTATGTATACCGACAATAAAAGTAAATAAGCATGTACAAAAACAAAATACACATGCATTTGACAGTTGCTAGATACGACGTCATGAAACTACTGAAATCAACTGTGCTAATGCTTCCACTTGATATTAATACACTTTGCACTGGATGTTATTGGGCAACTTCTAATTAATTAATTTATCAAAGTCAGCTGATTGTATTCAGGAACCCGCCTATCCCAGAAACTGGGTTTTCAGTTATTTCGAAAAGTGAAATTTTTGAAACGGTTATTTTTAATATAAACAGGTCGACTTTATGTCTTGCTGTCGTATCAAAAATTTTATGGGGAATAGGGGAGAACACACGATTTTCAGCAGAAAATGTTAAATACAAATGTTGGGGGAAATCTCTATTTTAGGAGTTATGGTCCTCCAAAGTTCGTGAAAAGCTTTTGTTGCACGATTTTTTTTTCGGACGATTATTTTGTACTTCGAGTCCTCCGGCCGGGCTCAGGGACCACGGACACAAATACCTCTGTGCCTTAATTTATAATTCTGGATTTTTTGGATTTTGGGAAAATGTAAAAACTATTTTCGATAATTTTTCAAAATTTGAACGGTCGCTATTACGATACAAAGTGAGTTATTGAAAATATTCATTTAATTTGTTTTGTTTATTTTGCCATATATTGTCCAAAAAAGCGTCCTTTAGACGCTTTTTAATACATAGTAGCCCCCCGTATATCCGAACTTTGGAGGCCCATAACTCCTAATATTGAATTTTACTCAAAGTTTTGTATCATACACCGGTGGACCGGTTATCAGTTTTGTGATTACTATAATTGTGTGGTGAATATAAACAAACTCGATCAGCTGTGTTGGTGCAACCACCTTCTTCACTACGCCTTGCTACAATCTGAAAAAATGCATTAAATGTACCTGGTTCAGACAGTGCAAGTTTACTTGCTCTAGTTATTGTCGATTCCCTTTTGAACTTGCTTTCATGTTCACACAGGGAAAGTTTGCTTGAGCAATTTTTACTTTATTTAGCTTCCACGTTCTTGCTCTTATTACATTCCATTTTAATTAAATTATGAACAAATTTTATTCGGAAGGGAATTTTTTATATTTGTGGTAAAAATTTAAGTGAAAGGAAAAATAATAATAATAACGATATTGATTGATTGCATAGGAGAACCTTTTTTTTCTATCAACATCAAGAAAAACTCTTATGTTTTTTTTTATTATCCACAATTTTATGAACGAAACAAAAAATTAAAAGCAATGCCAAATTTTCATCTGCAGCTAACTTCACGTAAAAAATTGCGGATGAGAAAACAAAACGAAATAAGAGTACGGGCAAGTCTGTACCCCGTTTTCTTCCTTTCACCTCTCTCTCCTATAAACTAGAGAAATGAAAAAGGAAACTTGCCCTGTCTGAACCGGGTGATGGTAAACAAATGGTATCAGCCGATCGCTTAGTACACCGCTAAAATATATCTGCAAAAGTTGTACTATCGTACAACACTTTTGTATGGAAAAAATCTACTACAGTTGTACAACTCTTGTAGAACTTTAGCACATACGACACATACAACAGTTGGGACACTCTTGTGAGCACCTGAAATATTAACATCTGTTCAAGCATTAGAATATGATTTGAAAAAAAAAATATTTTATCCAGTTTTAATATTAGGAGTGTTTTAGTTACACCGCACACTGGGACAGATTGAAAAAATGACCGGACAAAATTAATAACGTCGTTGTTTTTGGTTTTAGTCGTGGTGTCAAACTCATTAGTCGGTAGGTTTTCGAGGGTGCTGAGCTCATTTCTGGCATTGCTTTTTCCACTGGTTGGAGGGGGCTGGAGTTGTAGTGGGGGGGGGGGGGGGGTTAAATTTTAAAAAAAACTTTATGGGTTTCGTTTCGTAGGTTTTTGGATGGCCCGGTTTAATTTTTGGCAAACATTTTTCGATCAGGATTACGATAACTAACATAACGGCGGGAAGAGCATGTGTAATTCTACCTTTTCACATAAAAGGTTTAACGTTTTAAACTTTTCTACCAAGGTTTAACGTTTTAAACTTTTCTACCAAGGTTTAACGTTTTAAACTTTTCTACCAAATTTATTAGGAATTATAAAATAAATAAAAAGTTTGAGAAGTTTGTTTCGTAACCATACAAGATTTATTTGGGACCACAAAAAAAAAAAACTTGGTTTAAAAAAATCTATATCATTACGTTCGACATTTTCATCATCGTCGTCCTCGGAACTTTCAAAATTTTAGTTTGAAATTTCGAAATTTTAGTGTGACATTTTATGGTATTGCCAGACCTAAATTTCGACACAGTAATGTATTTGAATTTACACTGAAAAAAATCAATTCTTACACAAGTAATTTATATTTAAATTTGAAATCAAAACTAGAGCAAAGTTTAAAAAAAAAAAAATTTTCTTCAGCAAATGGTAGTAAAGGGTAACGAAATAAAATCAGTGACTTCGGTTAGGGTCCAAAGTATTCAGAAATGAAAAGATTAAAAAATGTAATATTTTTAGTCAACTACTTTCATTGCAATTGAACTAGAAACCTTAAGTAAATTAAATTAACTTAATATACATTTTCGTAGCTCTTATAACTCAAAATCAATAAAAAGAGTTTAAAACAACCAGAAACATAACCTTCATATAACACACATCTACTAAAAGTAACCCAAAATTAGCCTGCATGCATGTATTGAAACAATACTCAACTTTGGGCCCCTTGCCTGATCAACAACGTGCATGGAACCTTCAAGACAGTTAATTTTCGACCTCAGTGGTTAATTGGCCACTGTTTAAGTAACTTATTTTATCTGGATTACTGCTCCGATTTTTGGAATTTTGTCTGGTCATTTTTTCAATCTGTCCCAGTGTGCACCGCTTGCTTGCAAAACAAATTTCCGCCAAGTTAATAAATTTGTTTTGAAATAAAGTGTTACCATATTTTTGATTAATATTTATTGCTTATTCCAAAGGTTGATTGATTTGATTGATTATTCCAAAGGTTTTCCTATATTTTGGTATTAATAGCATATGTATCTGTTCTTCTGGAACGGAGTGTATTTCTTAACTCGCCTGTTTAACATCTTTTAAAAATTGCACATTTCCTTAAAAATAACCCCTCAAGGTTTAAGGAAATGTTATATAAATCATATAACGTCAACATCCTAAGACATATGTGAATATATACAAGTGTAGAAGATGGCATCCACTCTGACAGGCGTGTGTACTAAACACGTATCCATATTCACAAACGTGTCTGCATACCGAGTATCTATATAAATAATTGTAATTGAAAGGTATTAAAGGAATTATATACTGAAACAGAAAGAGAAGGGAAGATAAGCAGAAGATTTTAAATGGAAACTCCTTAAATATACGCGGGTTTTTCTATCATTTCCCCAACTCACAAAGAGAAAACAACCCGAATCTTGCATCAAAAAAAAAAAACAACCATTAGCATCGTTGTTATGTCAATGTGAAAGTGAAAGCGTTAAAATTTTAACATTAAACAAAGACAGGAGTAGCAAAAAGGAAGAAGAAACCCTTACTAAAGTTTCCAGCCAAAAGTGACATCAGCCAAATGTTTTTTAGTCAACGCTTGATTAGATGTTGGCAACACCATCATGTATGTAAACTTGTTTGGAATTGCTGGGGCGACAGGGTGATACGTGAAAGCTACTAACCACGAAAAGGGGCAGACAGATGGTTAGACATTTTTTATCGTTATAAATAGCTGCAATTAATGACGTGAAAATTATTTTATAGTGTTCAATTTGCAAATTGAAAATTGCAATTTTGTGTTGTTTTTCTTGGAATATCAGAAGAAGTAGTTGAAAATAAAATAAACGCAATGGCTGGCGT
Source organism: Phaonia tiefii (assembly GCA_963931995.1). Classification (NCBI taxonomy): domain Eukaryota; kingdom Metazoa; phylum Arthropoda; class Insecta; order Diptera; family Muscidae; genus Phaonia; species Phaonia tiefii. The sequence goes on from OZ008367.1 coordinate 37,706,203, forward strand.
TTAAGGTTCATAAATTCGTGGAGGTATAATGGAAGTGAAATTGTGGTAAGAGCATGATAAACCAGAGAATTAATTGAAGAATTTAAAACAGATTTCCAGATTATTTTCACATAGTACAGAGGATTCACAAAAGGTCGAGAGACGCAAAGTTGGCTAATAGCCTTTTCACATTTATCGCGTTTCAGCTGAAACGCCGGCGTTTCGCTCTCTTGAGATCATTTCGAAACCATGGTGTTCACATTGTACTTTTTTTTAACTACTGTGGATTCATGTGACATTTCTCATTTCTGTTTTGTGTTTTCTGTATTGACTGTAAACAACACAAACGCACATTTACTTACCACCACAAAGCAAACTAGAAATGTAAACAAACAGATTTGTTTTCCCTCATTTTTCTGACATTTGCTTTGAACCAGCAATGGAAATTTGTTCATTTTACTCCTTGTTTTAACTACTATTGGAGTACAACACTGTGCTCTCTCTCATTTTTACTGTGGTTTCAAACAAACTACAGTAAAAAGAGCACAATGTTTGCGTTTTTTTTTGTATGGAAATAAGTGCCAATTAAAGTGTGTTTCGCTGAAATTATCGAAAGAGAGCGAAACGCCGGCGTTTCAGCTGAAACGCGGTAAATGTGAAAAGGGTATAACATTCGCAAATTGGATTTAAAAAAAATTAAGTAACAACAATTTAAAAATTTTATTAAAATTCATAAGAGAGTAATAACTTTTTCATCGTGGATAATATAAAAATTTTCATTATTCATGAAGAAATTCTAGACAATTATTAAACGCCTCATAGAAATAATTTTTTTCATATATACGAGGCGGATCAATAAGTTCGTGACTTTTCGAACTTCCCTCGTAGTTATATGAAATGCAACACTGCTCCCATTAAGTACCACCTATTAATAGACTACTTTCTAATTTTGAGCAAGTTCCGTCATCTACTTTGCGTTTAACAGCTGTTCAAACCTTACAACCAAGTGGTTTACTGACTTTCGTTGTGGTCGCACAAGTACAAATGACGCTGAACGTTCTGGACGGCCAATTGAGGTCAATACAACCGAAAATTTCGAAAAAATGCACGATATGGTATTGGCCGATCGAAGAGTAAAAGTGCGTGAGATTGTTGATACCATAGGCAGTTCATATGGCAGGGTGATTTCGATTTTAAATGATCAGTTGGGTTTAAGAAATCGGTCTGCAAGATGGGTGCCGCAATTGCTCTCAGTTGACCATAAACGCAATCGTGTGACAACTTCAAAGGATTGTTTGGAGTTCTTTAATTAGGCTACGAATTTGTACCTCATCCGCCATATTCTCCGGATTTAGCCCCCAGTGACTACTTCCTATTTCCAAACGTAAAGAAATGGCTCAGTGGAAAGAGATTTAGCTCCAACGATGAAATCGTTGTTCAAACAAATGACTATTTTAGGGACCTGGAAAATCCTATTTTTTGGAAGGGATACAAAAATTGGAGAAACGTTAGACTAAGTGTATTGAGCTAAAAAGAGATTATGTTGAAATATAATTTTTTTTTTGCAAAAAAAACTGTATTTCATTCAAAAAGTCACGGACTTATTGATCCGCCTCGTACTTTATTAATGCAATTTATTTAAATAATAATATTTACATTACTTATCGAAATTGTGTATAAAAATCCACTGATTATTCTACAGTGGATATCCATTATAGTTATAAATACTGAAGATAGAGTGTGACAAAGCCAAAAATGTTGCCATTGCGCTTAAGATTTTTAACGAAAAACATTAAAGAATCTTTATACTAAGAGATCTATACTTGAGTTATTCCCAGTCTTCTAAAGTTTACGATTATAGTGTCAAAAAAACGTGCAGTTCTTGGATGTTGGTTTTCGGTTTGTTCGAAAAATCAGTTTTTCAACAAACCGGGTTTCGGGTTTTAATTTTGGTAAAATTATATTTAACAATTAAATAAAATTAAATTTAAATTAAAATATACATGTAGAACTTATAATACATTTGTTTGTTGTCAAAACTCTATTCAAATCTGATTAATTTTAAATAAAACAATTATGTCATATTCCAATTTGTAATATAAAATTTAAAAGTTTTATTCAACTTCACATTAAACTGATTTAATTTAGAAGATGATATTCAAATTTGTAAGACATTTTCATGTAGGAAAATCTTATTAAGTTTAAAAAATATATAAATAAAAAAATTTTAATTTTTAAATTTGAAAAAACAATGTTCGAAACCTCAATTAATACTTAAATAACACAGTGCAACACGAACAAATATAACCATATACGGACACCACTACGTTATAAATGGCCAAAAAAAGACCCGTGTCTCCCAGTTTTGCTCAAAATCATGTACTTTTTTTTATGGGCGCCCAAAGATTTGGGCCTCGGTGTCATTTTTGCAAAAAGTGACATTTTGTCAGGCTCATATCTTGCAAACCGTTCGGGATTTTGATTTACTCTCTGGGGGAAAGCTGTAGCTCTTGTCATAAGGTACACATTTTTTTACCTTTTTTCGCCTGTTCAGGTCCATATGTAGCAAACCGTTTACAATTCAAGGAAACAATCAACTACAAAAATGTACCTAAGATCTCAGTAAACAACTTTCTAGAACATATGAACTTCCTAGGGATTTCAATTGATGTCTCTGAATTTGAATTGATAATTTTCAAATTTCATTTGGTGTTTTTTTTTTTAAATTTCAAGCGATGTGTTTCAAATTTTCACTGTTGTCTTCTAAATTTAAATTGATGTCCTTTTGAATTCAATATATGTCTTTTAAATTTCAAAACGTTGTATTTTAAATTTCAATTGATGTCCTTTCAAATTCAATTTAGGTCTTTAGAAATTTTAATTGATTAGGGTTTTATATTTCAATTGATGTCTCTCAATTTAAATTGATGATTTGAAATTTCAATTGGTGTCTTTTAAATTTCATCCGACGTGTTTCAAATTTCCACTGTTGTTTTCTAAATTTCAATTGATTTTCTTTAGAATTCAATTTATGTCCTTTAGAATTCAATTGATGTCTTTTAAATTTCAATTGATGCCCATTAAAATTCAATTTAGGTTTTTACAAATTTCAATTTTCAATTGTAATTATTATCAAATTTAATTATTAATTAATTTAATTATTAAGTAATTATTTCAAATTTCAATTGTAATTATTTTTTGAAGGCCAACAAAATTTCCTATAGCACTGAATCATTGCGTTTTGCATCGCGTATACATTATTATAGAAAAAAATTGGGTTGAAAATAGCTGTTCGTAAACTCAAACAGTGGCTCAACATGAGTTAAATTCCAATTGATTTTTTAAAATTTTAATGGGAAATAGTTTGGAATTTAAATTGATTGTAATAGTTTAATTTTAATATAAATATTTTATACAAATTTAACGCACTGGATACTGCTAAAGGAGATCCTTTGTAAAGATCAAAACGGCCGTACGGCAAGAGTGGGGTGACTGTTTCAAAATTTGCTCACGGACCAATAAAATGATCTGATAGTTCACAAGGAATTATAACTTTCTAGATATTATTTTAATTTCAATTGGAATGTTGTTTATTTTTAAATCTCGATTCGTTAGCTGCCGTAATTTAAAATTTATAGATGTCTACTGACCTGCTTATCTGTATAGGTCGTTAATGGGTTAAAATCAATAAAAGGTTAATTACACTTCCTGATGCCATTCCCATACTCTCTTCGAAAACGATTGCGTTAAAGTGTTTAGATGTTTACTGACTCGTTGTTCTGATTTAGCCTTCAATGGGTAACTCATTAAAAAGTTGTTGATTACATAAATACACGCTGAAAAATAATGGCCCCGGCAACATATTGCAGGAAGCATGTATATGTTTGCAAGCATTGTTTTCGTGAATTGAAGAGCTGCTGCTTTTTGTTTCTTTATTGTGACAGACACCAGTGCTTTCAGCGGTTTTCAACAAACAAATCCACATTTGGGTAACAAATACATATATTATAACCAATTAATCATCGTGTCCCAAATATGTTATATTGAATAGCAAACACAATGTGTTTGGACACCAGTATACTATATTTACAGCAAGCTACAAATTTCCAGATGATTATTATTTTTCCATGGTTTACAAGTGTTCTTATTATAAACCTTAGGGTGTCATTTAAATTTTCTAGAAAATTTTCTTATTAAATTGGGCATTTAAGAATCATTTAAGTGGACAATGGCTAACTGTTGTCCACACTTTCCCATAAATTTAACGTGATTACAGCTTTACGTCCATTTTTCGTATTGTTCTTAATTCGAAATAGTTTTAATTGGATATCCTTAATCCACTTAATCAAATATTTATTTCGAACAACATGCTACAACAAAACACCAAAATACAAGCATTTTTCAATTAGCTGCTAATGTCATTTGTTGGTGTCAATTTAAGTTGTCAACTGACACAAACTAAATAACAAATTTTGAAATTAAGCAGATTGTTGGAAAATCCCGCCAATGTGTACTGTGATAAGCAAATATTTAACCTCTGATCCATTGCATCCCAACCCATATTTTTACAACAACGTAACGAACTAAATGATAACTAATTAACATTTTCATGGAGTTGTCAAAACAACCAGCACCAATGCCACCATCTTCATCACGTTGCCACCTTTGTAGGTGACAGTAATTGGATGAAATTAAAAACGGAAATTAAAAGAAACTTTTGAAAAGTCAAACATCCGCCCGCCCCACTTTAACTCACACACCCTTAAACGAAATATTTTGAATAGCACGTTCGGGTGCACTTTCCGCTGTGCGACGAAGGGAGCCGCTATCGTAATTATCATCACCTAATTACGGGGCAATGGTAACTGTCATGTGCAGCTACTACGGCTGTCACCTTTTCCCCAAGCACGTAACCGTCCACGAAACCACAAATGTTTTTAATTTTATTTAATTTTTTGTGTGTGTGTGTGTGTTGTTAATGTCCCTAGCCCCTCCCTCTCCTTTGGGGAAACGTGAGAAGCTTAGTAGAAATAAATTTAAACCACAACAGCAACGAAATGTTAAAACAGCAAATAACATTAAAATAAGAACTACAACAAAATGAATTAACGCGGCGTTGTTGCTGTTGTTGTTGTTGGAGTCTTAAGTGTCGAATTACAAATGATATCATCGCCATCGTCCTTGCAAGTCCTTTTTGATTCTCAAGCTGCAGCAACCAAAGTTTCGGCGAAAGCAGGAAAATTTGCACACAGAAAAAAAAGACGACCATAAATTTTTAACAAACATATTGGTGCGTGAAAAAATTCCACACTTAATTAAATTTGTTCACTCAATTAAATTTTTTCATGGTAGTGTGCGCGGCCCTTGTGCATGAGACCCTGGTTTCGATCCTTGCTCTGACCACCTTAAATTTCTTTCGACGGCGGTCACCTCGCTTAGCGACGGAGACACTATCGAGTATTTGTACATGCAAAAGCTTCTCAAAATACGCGCAGGTTGTGAGAAGCTCTCCCTAATCCCTTCATGGGATGTAACGGAAAACAATTTTTTTTATAGTTTTTTTTTGGAACGAAGTTCCTTATCTCAGGATGGGGGCTAAATCAAAAAAAAATTAAACAACTTTTGTTTTAACACTATTATGGTACAACCCCGTATTATCAACTACATTGTTTACTTTTGCTTTGGTTTGTGTCTAGACTAACATATGTTGGGAAATTTCTTATTTATTGGGAAGTTTTCTAGGTGGAGCCATAGATAAATAAAATACCATAGATGATGAAAGCTAAGTGATGGATTTGAAAGAAAAGGGAAATTTTCTAGATGGCGCCGGATTGAACTTAACCGAAATGAAAATGATGTTTGAGTGCGTTTTCGTCGCATCCGAGTGAAAAATGGTCGTACGGAAACAACATGTGCTCTCTGGTGAAAATGGTGATTAAGCAAATGAATCATCTATGGTTTTTATTTATCTATGGTGGAGCCTGTAACCAATATTTAATATATATTGTAGTTTTGAACCCAATAAAAAGTAAATTTAGAAAAACTAAAGTGAAAGAAGTTCAAAAAATAAAATTTTCTTCAACAAGTTCCTCTTCTTAAAAAAAGTAAATTTTCTCAAAAAAACCCTATTCGTATTCTTAAACAAAGTACATTTTCTTAAAAAAAATATCTTATCTTAAAGCAGTACCTTTGCTTAAAACAAGTAAATTTTCTAACAAAAAGTACCTTTTCTTAAAAAAGGAATTTTTTTTAATACGAAGGCGGATCAATAAGTCCGTGCCTTTTTGAACTTCTCTCATAGTTATATGAAATGCAACACTGCTACCATCAAGTGCCACCTTTTTTATAGACTACTGTCGAATTTTGAGCAACTTCCGTCATTTACTTTGCATTTAACAGCTGTTCAAAACATACAACCTCGTGCATTTTTTTAAAAATGGAAAAAAGTGAATTTCGAGTTCTCATTAAACATTATTTTTTTGCGAAAAAAAACCGTCAATCAAACAAAGAAAAGGACTCTGCACCATCGATTTCAATGGCAAAAAAGTGATTTACTGACTTTCGTTGTGGTCGCACAAGTACAAATGACGCTGAACGGTCTGGACTGCAAATTGAGCTCAATACACCTGAAATTTTCGAAAAAATCCACGATATGGTGTTGGCCGATTGAAGAGTAAAAGTGTGTGAGATTGTTGATGCCATAGGCATTTCTTATGGCGGTATGGTTTCGATTTTAAATGATCAGTTGGGTTTAAAAAAGGTGTCTGCAAGATGGGTGCCGCGTTTGCTCTTAATTGACCATAAACGTAATCGTGGGATTGTTTGTAGTTGTTTAATCGCAATTCGAAGAAGGTTTTGCGGCGTTTTGTATCTGTGGATGAAACATGGATCATGGATTTAAACAGTTTCTCCGGTTGAACCGGCTCCGAAGAAGCCCAAGATAAGTTTGTCGGTCAATAAGATGATGGCAACAGTTTTTTGGGATGCACGCGGGATAATCCTCATCGATTACCTTCAAAAGGGAAAAACAATAAACGTCCAATATTATGCCAACTTATTGGACCGATTTAACGGGGATTTAAAAAAAACGACCTCATATGGACAAGAAAAAAGTTATTTTTCATCAAGATAATGCACGGGTGCACACGTGTGTAGTCTCAATGGCAAAATTTCATGAATTGGGCTACGACTTGGTACCTCATCCGCCATATTCTTCGGATTTAACCCCCCAGTGACTATTTCCTATTTCCAAACATAAAGAAATGCTCGGTGGAAAGAGATTTAGCTCCAACGATGAAATTATTGATCAAACAAACGCTTATTTTAGGGACCTCGAAAAATCCTATTTTTTGGAAGGGCTACACAAATTTGAGAAACGTAGGACGATGTGTATTAAGCTGTATTAAGCCTTTTCTTAAAATAAGTACCTTTTCTTAAAAAAGGACATTTCCTATTCTTAAAATAAGTACCTTTTCTTAAAACTCTCCATTTCGTAATAAAGTACATTTTTTTGTGAAAAATGTACCTTAATACATAAATTGTTTCCCATTACATCCCTTGAAGGGACAGGGGAGAGCTTCTCACAATCACTGAGCTGTGCGCTTTCCAGTTTTCACTTACTGATTGGGACCTACAGTTTCACACCGATTCCGAACGGTATTTTGAGAAAGTTTTTTTCATTTCGGTGTCATTTTTGCAAAAAAGTGATAATTTTGTCAGGCTCATATCTTGCAATTCGTTCGGAATTTTGATTTACGCTCTGAGGGAAAGTTGTAGCTCTTTTCATAAAAAATAAAAATTGTGAACATATAAAATCTAAATAACTTCACCTTCAAAATCGCAAAAAAACTTTAAAAAATTCGATTTATTTTACCTTTTCTCCCCTGTTCAGGTCCATAGGTAGCAAACCGTTCAAGACTCAAGGAATCAATCCAGTGCAAAAATGTACCTAAGATCCCAATAAACAACTTTCTAGAACATATGAACTTCCTAGGAATGATTCTTAACAACGTTTGCTTCAACAATGAGATACTATTCTACCTCACCGACCAAAGCAGTACAGGCCAAGCAGTAAGCTTAGCACACCCAACAAGCTTCGCAGCACACAATATAAGAATCATTCCTAGGAAGTTCATATGTTCTAGACAGTTGTTTATTGAGATCATAGGTACATTTTTGTTGTTGATTGTTGCCTTGAATCTTGAACGGTTTGGTACCTATGGACCTGAACAGGTTGAAAAGGTAAAAATAATCGAATTTTTTGAAGTTTTTTGTGATTTTGACCTTGAAGATGAAGTTATTTTGATTTTATATGTTAACAATTTTTATTCTTTACTAGCTGACCCGGCAGACTTCGTCCTGCCTTCAAAAGTATTTCTAACATCAGATGGTAAACAATGATTAATATCTCGACGTGGGCGCCATCTATTTTATCACGGTGCAAAAACACAAAAAAACTAAATATTGCGCCATCATGTAGAGATGACAAGAGCTACCACTTTCCCTCAGAGAGTAAATCAAAATTCCCAACGAATTGCAAGATATGAGCCTGACAAAATTATCACTTTTTTTGCAAAAATGACACCGATGCCCCAACTCTTTGGGCCCATAAAAAAGTTCATGACTTTGGGCAAAACTGGGAGATACGGGTCTTATTTTTTTTGATCTTTTATCACGTAGTGGTGTCCGTGTAGGGTTATATTTTTTCGTGTTACACTGTGTAACGTACAAATATTTTCGTAGATGGGTGTAATTTTTCATCGATTTAAAAATAATATTATTCTTATGAACAACATACAAATATTTTTAATTAATATATGAGTAATTAATGTATAGAAATCTTGTTGCAGATGTGTAAATTTTTTTAACACAGGATTTTCAATAAATACTTATATTTGGTTTAAATTTCCGAATTTTTTAATTGAATTGAAAAATATTTTTTCCTGTGTATTCTCTCTGCTGTGTTATGACTTGTGGCAGACAATGACTAGATGAGAGCTTCTCACAATCACAATCAGCGGCTAATGTTATTCAAATTTCTGTGCTTAACAAGTGATGCTTTTAACCCTTTGTTCTTGCATTTCAAACCTTTTTAGACAACTTAATTAATCAAGTGTTAATTTACTTTAGTCACAGTGAATATGATTGTTAAAGGTTGAGTCGCGGTATTTGTTGTGAATGGAGCTTTAATGCAAAAAAGATTTGGGTTACCAAAATGTTGGGAAATCTTCAGTCGAAGTGTAAATAATTGGAAATACTCGTATTTAGTTGTAACCCCACAGTGATTAGTGTATTATACTTTTAGGCTGATTATTGAAATAACCAGTCAGGCGAAAGGGTAACAATTTCTCGCCAGTGCTTTTAAGTAGGAACCCAGTTGGTCAAATCTTCAAGACATCTTGAAGCGCTGACGACAGGTAGGTGTAGGTTCATGCAATTCGCCGACGAAATTTCCATACAAGTGCCCTAAAATCCTGCACGACGAAATAAGCGACAGTTTCCTTTATTGGCTCTCTGACTACCGTATGTACGATATAATGGCCAATCGGAATTTTCAAATATTTTATTCAAATAACAAATTTTAATATATAATGTAGGCGACCATTGCTGTATACTCTATTTACTGCGGATCTTCCTCCCACTTGTCAACACTCCATGACCCAACAGCGGCAATACAATACCTGCAAATCCACTTGAATAAAATTCAGGATTGGTGTCAGTCAACGTCAACGCAACCAAGTCAGTGCATGTAACTTTCACGCTGAGAGCTGGAACATGCCCACAGGTACTGATGGGAAATACAGCAACACCCCAATCGGACAGTGCTAAATATCTTGGCATTCACTTAGATAGACGTCTAACATGGCAGAAGCACATACTGACAAAAAGAAAACAACTTAGTATTAAACTAACGTCTATGCACTGGATCATTGGCCGAAATTCTAAACTTCTATTGGACAATAAGCTACTACTGTACAAGGCAATTATCAAACCATTATGGACATACGGCACAGAACTGTGGGGCTCGGCGTCAAAAACAAACAACGAAATTATACAAAGATTTCAATCCAAATGTCTACGGCTCATCGCTGATGCACCCATCTACATGAGAAACGAAATTCTTCACAGACACTGTTCAACAGGAGATCGACAAAATCAACGAACGATGCGCTTTAAGACTGTCTTCGCACACTAATGTCTTAGCACGAAATCTTCTAGAAGTAACTTCACAAAGCAGAAGATCTGTAATATGAAAAAAATTTTAATTTTTTGTGCACGCTATTTTGGAGAAATAATTTTTCAGATTTTATTTCAGCGAGGTTTGGAATGGTTTTCCCAAAAAATTACATTTGTACGGAATTGAAACCGTACGAAGATATTTTCGAAGATCTAATATGAACAGATACGGAATCGGATGTACCAGGTGGGAACAGAAGTTGAAACTTCCACACCATTGCATTGCATTGTTTGTAATGACTTACCGGTCAATACGGGTTTATTGCCGTGTATGTACATGAAGTTTTGCAATGAGTGCGTTTTGAAAATGTAACCACTCAGCTTGGCTAATGGTCGTAATGTTTATTCGTGTCGTAACTGTAGAGCTGAAGTTCATAACTCCATGCAGTTTTCCACTTAAAACCAACTATACGAATAAAATTACTGCAAACTAATTCTGATTTATTGGAACGAAGTTCCTTATCGCACGTTGCGGGATGGGGGCTAAATGAAAAAATTTGAAACAACTTTTTTTTAACTACTTTATTACAACCCATTATTATCAACTATATTGGGTACTTTTTGTTTGGTTTGGTTTAAAGGGAAGTTTTCCCGGTGGAGCCTGTGTATTACAAATTGTAGTTTTGAACCCAATAAAAAGTAAATTTAGAAAAGCCAAATTGCAAGACTGGCAAATCCATGAAGTACAACCCTGAGCATGGAATTACATTTGGCAGCACCATAGACTAATACATATGTACATAGATACATTTATTCTCTCATCTGGCGTTTCATTTCACGCTCTTCGTCGTAGGTTTGTGGAAATGAGAGAAATTAAATTTAAAATTAACTTACACCAGGTGGAGTTACAAAATATGTTCACTTAACTTTTAAATGTCGTTTTGGTGTAGAACTGAAAACTTTAAATGTATTTTGCACTTTTTTGTTGACTTTTATCGTTGGTATACATTTGTATTGTATTTAACACAACTAGTTTGCCACAAAAACACGAAATTCGGTTGTTGTTCCTTTGTTGGACGTTGTTTACTATTGCCTCTATCTGGTATTATTGAACCCACGATTTCCACCATCCAATGTTTACTTTCCACCGTACCTATGACGTTTAATTTATTGAGAGAATACATGTATCTATGTATGTATAGTCTATGGCCAGCACACTTCTCTTACACTCGTACTTTTGGTTTGGCTTGTGTCTAGACTAACATATGGGGGGATATTTCTTGTTTAATGGGGAATTTTCTAGGTGGAGCCTGTTTATTACATTTTGAAAAGAATAAAAAGTAAATTTAGAAAAGCCAAAGCGAAAGAAGTTTAAAAAAATAAAATTTTCTTAAGTGCGTTTTCTTAAAAAAAGTAAATTTGATATTTTTAAACAATCTACCTTTTCTTAAAAAATACCTTATCTTAAAGAAAAAAGCAATCAAAAAAAAAGTAAATTTTCGTACTAAAAGTATATTTTCTTAAAAAAAGTATTTTTTTTTTAATAAGTACCTTTTCTTAAAAAAGTACATTATCTCACAACATATTGCCTTTTCTTAAAAAACTACCTTTTCTTTAAAGACTAAATTTTGTGAAACAAAATAACTTGTCTTGAGATAAGTACCTACTCTTTTACTAGCTTTTGTTCAAAAAAAATATATCTTCTCTTAAAAAAATACCTTTTCTTACAAAAATTTCTTTTCTTAAAAGTACCTTTTCTTAAAAATAAAATAATATCTGTTCGTTTCCTTTCTTGAGATAAGTAGCCTTTCTGAAAATAAGGTAATTTTCTTAAAAAACCCACTTCTTGAAAAAGTACCTGTTCTTTAAAAAAGGTCTTCTTTGTAAAAAAATTCATCCTCTTAAGCTCTTTCTTACAGAAAGCACTTCTTTTCTTAAAAAAAGAAAGGTCCTTTTCGGGAAAATATATGTAATACATATTCTTGCAAAAGGGACCTAAAAATATACTTTTTATTAAAAAAAATCATTCAATACATAAAAAATTTCTTAAAAAAAGTTTATCATTTTACAAAAAGTATCTTTTCTTAAAGATCCATTTAAATTACAGTATTTTTCAACAGGCGCCTTAGGCGTGTTGGAACTAACTAGTACATAATATATAGCGAAAGGAACTTCGTTCCAACCGGGTGTCCCCTGACACCTCATGTACTTTTTGACATTTTACCTTTTTTAGATTTCTGTTATTTGTTATTTTCCCTAAGAGAAATCTCTTTTCTGGCTACAGAAATGTGCGATTTTCCATTCGCATACTTTCTCGTTTTTTGCAACCGTAGTGGGCGATTTTTCATATGAAAAATTTACCATTATTTATGGGCTATTTTTCACACTTCGCTTGGGTCACTTTTCATTAATTTTTGGATTACATTTCTTTATTATTTTTTTTGACCATTTTTCATTCATTTCGGGCGATTCCGACTTTGGACCATTTTTAATTTTTTTTGGGCGATTTTTCGTGCCGCCGACGAATCCTGGATCTATGCATATGAGCCCTAAATAAAACAGCAATCGACCGTATGGGACTTTCAAGACGAGAGAAATCCAATAAAAGTTGTTCGTGGAAGAAGCACATCGAAGTAAATGATCGCGTTTTTTTCGGTATAACTGGTCATGTGGCCACTGTGGCTTCGGTGGAACGTAGGACGGCCAATTCTGAGCGGTATACCACCATCTGTTCCACAACAGTGTTCGAAGAAATAATGAAAAAATATACATAAGGTGTCAGGGGAAACAACGAAGTTCTTTTCGCTAGATACTATGTACTAGTTAGTCCCAACACGCCAAAGGCGCCCGTTGAAAAATACGATAATTTAAATGGATCTTTAAGAAAAGATAGTTACTTTTTTTAAGAAAAATTATTTGTTTATACATTGTGTGTTTTTTTTTAAATTATATTTTTAGATCCTGTTTGTAAGAATATGTATTATATTTTTTAAAAAGAGGTACTTCTTTTATTTAAAGCTAATGTTTTTTTTAAGAAAATTTACTTTTTGTAAGAAAAGGCCATGAGAATGAATTTTTTATAAGAGAATGGATTTTTTTTAAGAAATTTGTTTTTTTAAGAAATGGGAATTTTTCAAAATTGGTCCTTTTTTCAAGAATAGGTAAATTTTTAAGGATAGATACTTATGTCAAGAAAACTTATTTTGTTTCACAAAAAAGGTAATCTTTAAAGAAAAGATAATTTTATAAGAAAAGGCAATTTGTTGTAAGAAAATGTACTTTTTTAAGAAAAGGTAATTTTTGTAAAAAAAGTTACTTCACTACTTTGAAATATGTTCTCAAGTGCCTGGTGTACGGACAATTGTTTAATATAGTATATAATAGCCAAATATAGTAACTTTCTTCCAAATAGCCTGTTCGTATCTGTAGGCCAACTGTAACATACTGTTAAATTTTCAGGACTATCAAACTATTATTATGACTGATATAAGGGTTTATTTTAAAAGGGGCGTGGTACATCCCACTTCTACCCTGGCTATAATTCATACTGTACAACAACATATATACCAAATTGTATCTTCATACCGCTGATAGTTCATTATATATAGTTATTTTAAATTTCAAGTTGTGTGGGCGGTGCCACGCCCCTTTATCCAATCTTTTCCAAGTAAAACCAAGGACTATATCAACAGGTCATCGGTACCTTATTGTGAAATTTTTATAACAATCGGCCTATTAGAAAAGCCATCAGAGCGATTTGTTAAAAGGGGGCGTGGCACCGCCCACTTACACCCTGACAATATGGTACTAAAAAATGCAAACAAACAAAACAAACACAAAATCTGATTTTTGTAATAAATATTATTAAAATTAATCATTACCAATGAAAAATATCTTTAAAACTCATAAATAATCATTAATATATAATTTTTATAATAAAACTCATAATGATTACGGTCCCTGACTTCAGTGGATGAAGGAACAACAGACGACGACAGTTTCGGAGATATGAACAGACTGTCCAAATTATCCAAGTTATTAGTTACTGGCACAATTAAATTACGTCACTAGAAGCTTTTTTCCGCCTTGGAGAGGACGAGATGTCTTCAGGCCATTTAAAAGTATCAAACATATCCTCCATGGATTTAAGTTTCAAACTAATAGAGACAAAATCAGAATTTAAAATTTGAAATCCTTTCTTTTCCTCCTTAAATAGCTTGTAAAAGTCAACTTCGAATTTCCAACACGTCCAGCAAATCCCGCTTTCCGTAGCCGTAATTATATATTAATGCATTCCATTGAAGCCAGCACACTTCACATGGGCATGACTATCACAAAGCCAATATGAAAGAAATCAACTCTCATATATATCCCTGACTGTACAAATCTTTGCCACAGTCTCCATTGGCATATTACGTCTAAAAGTATGCAATAAAATAAAATAACAATAAAAAACACTAAAGCACGAAATCCTAAAAGTATGCAGAATAATACTGGGTTGTATACAGGGTTATAGCATAATACGGTTAAAAAAAGTAAAATTACCCATAACAGGGAGAAATATCATCCAATCGTTTTTGGGCGAAATTTCCTACGAAATACGAAATTTATTTGGGAAATTTATGGGGCATTTTCCATTTAATTTTTGGGCAATTTTGTTTTTCGTGCACCCAGTTGCAACTACGCCTTGGTGTCCTAAACTTCGCATTGTTCATAAAATGTATGCCAACTTTTTTTCAAAACCTCCCACTGTACTAAGATTGTTTGTTACCTACTCTTAATTGGATTATCTCGAAGTTGTGCGCTGCAATGCAAAAAGTTCCTGTTACATATTTTAAAGTTTAATACAATCAATCAAAAATAATATGAACTATTATAGTAGAAAGCGCGATTGCCAGAGGCAGATAAACACAAAGTTAATTCCCCAAACACCTGAACAATTTTCACATGAAGGAACTGTATCCATATCTATAGTGCACTTAAAGTAAATGCAATTTGTCAATCTCAAATAGATTTCAAGGATTATTTATGATACCACATACATATACGAGTATATTAGGGGCACTCAAGTCTGTGAATTGTAATCAAGGAATATTGAAAAAAGTTGAAAATAATGTAAAACCATTAAAAATTAAATTTACATTTATTAACTCAATTACAATAACGCTATTATGGGATAAAAGATGAAATATGACTAAATTCATTATATTATGTGGATTATTTTTAATGGAAACAGCAAAATGACAATATTCATTATTAACCCTTAGAAGGCAGTTAGTTTTTGCTTATTATCTAGCACTTGGGCTAAGATTTGTGTTTTGGAGTGTTCGGATGCATATAGTGAAATTTTATGGCGATAATTTTTGTGGAACATTTTGACCACACCCCCGTCATTTTGGAGCAGTTTTTAGCGAGTTTTCAAAAAAAAAGTAAAAATTATGGTTATACGTGACAGCTAGAGGGTTAATTTGTTCTACAAAAATTTTTATCTTAATCTTTTCTATAAAACTTCTGAACATATTTTGTACCTCAGAAATAAGGAACACACAATTTTGCATGCCGATATGTTGCACGAAAGTTCCAAGGGGCGGAAACTTTGACCCGCCCTAAAAAAATACATATATACGAAACACATATACAAAAACCAAAGGAACACCACAAACTATTTAAGCGTCTGAGCCTTCGTTTATTCTCTTTTCACTGATCAATCGCTTTTGATCTCCTCTGTCCGGTGAAGCATTGACGACTGCATACATGAAAATAAGAAACGCTGACTTTATCTACAATTTATACGCCCATTCAGGAAAATTTATGACTCACTGACTGAGAGAATAATGCAAAGATACAGACACACACTTACAAGATAGACTCTCTCGTTGTCCCTCTTTTATTCTCTTGCTCTCGCGACAGCATAGACTGTGCATCAAACACAGCTGTATTTGTATCACAAACATAAATATATTTGGGTCAAAAAAACATATATTCTGACATATTAATTATTGTGTCGCAAACATGTAATATTGAATAGCATACACAATATGTTTGGACACAAGTATATTATATATGTGACAAGCTCCAAACACACTTTGTATTTGCATCCAAACAACAAAAAAGACAGATTTTTCAGCGTGTAGAAAACTTCTGAAAGCTTTACTTAGGCTTCTTACAAATAATTATTCAAAACTTAAGAAATTAAGACAAAAGACCCGTTTTCAGTTCTAGCGAAATTATTCTACTAAAACATACGAGTACCTCGGATTTACCTGACTAAAATATTTCATTAATAATTCCTCTTCCTACTCTATTTTATTTATTGGTGTTACACTTGTTTGTTGAAATAACCGAAATGTCTAAATTCCGGCTCCAAACAATTACCAAACAATCGTTCGAAATAACTTTGGCGTAACATCCCTGTAATTGATTTTGGCTGCATAATTTTCGCAAAGAGCTGAGTACCAAGTAAATGAAATCAGAGCGAAATTTACGGTTCATGAAATTCTAATGGCAACGAAAATTTCAGGAAAACTGATTACAGGCTTGAGAAGGTAATAAACATAAATAACGAAATAATAAATAAAAAAATTTTAAATACAGTGCAAGTGCAAGACATTCGCTCCATATCGGTCATGTCAATTTTCACGCAGTGTTGTACTATTTGTGTCGCCTTTATAATTTTCCAATTCGCTCAAGTGAGAACCCTTAACATTGTGAACATACATAGACACTAGATAAAGAAGGTAACAACCGGAACCAGCCGCACTAACATCACCATGTCTGACAACGGATTAAAGTGACAACATTGTGGCACATGTTCTTGGTTTCACTCCTTTCCAATTTTAGGATAACAAGTTAAAAGTTATGGTATAGTATGGGTGGTATTGGAGGGAGGAGTAAAGTGATAAGGATGTGCGGTGTAGAAATGACATGATATATTTATAGCGTATCTGTGTATAAAGTGCAGAGAAGGAACCACAGATGTACTCCCTGCGCAAAGATGTATAAGCAGCAATGTCATTGACATTTCCCAGGATAATAAAATGCCATACAGAGAGGTGTGAATTCCTTTGTAACTATTCCTCCTCCATCACTGGTTTGTATTTTATCCTGTGTGCAAGGCAACAAAGTGAAGTGAAATAATAAATGCACAACAACAATAAAAACAGAGGAAATTGAACAAAATGAAACTTTAACGAAGATTTAAGCAGATGAACACCAGAACACCAGGGTTCGAAAGCAATACGTATAAACTTTAGGGAAATTTATCATCATATAATTTATTATTTATATTGTACATGTGTAGTTGTGGTTTTTACACACCTTAATACACCCACATGCGCTTTAATAATACTAAACACATTGATTGTATGAACCTAAATACAAATATTTGTTTGTATGAGTAAGTTGATCCTTTGGCCTCAGGGGTTATGCAGTTTAACCCGTGTTTTAACGCCAGTGTTAGCATTAATCTTGATTAAGAAATGTTCGCTGCCAAGTGTTGAGAGAAAAGGATACAAGGCGTATTTTTTATTGTAAAGTAAACGAATGCTCATTCATATTATTTTTGAAAAATGTATCGGCTGTGGTGCAAGGGTACTGTCATCACAAACTATTGCCATCACAAATTTCTAAGGACAAAAACGATTTGTGAAATAACCTGGTTACAAAACATTTGCTTGATCTCTTCAACATCCTAACGAAGTTTCTAATGTGAAAGGCATCAGAAAACAAATATCAAATAAGTCACATACGACGAGTAATGTTCCAGCAAGAGTTGATCGTTTAACGTGGATTCTGTTTGGTGGAACTCTTAAAATGATGGAGCTACTTTATTGACATTGAAGAAAATCTGCATCTATCAAACGTCTTATTTTTTTATAAATTCTTAGTAAGAATCACTCCCAACGAAAAAGCCGACAGAAAATGTTCCAATTGCTTACTTTATTGCATTTTCGTAAGTGAGACAGTAAGTGATCGTAAGCTTTATTGTTTCCGAATATAAATAATTAATCAACTGCTTCCAAATTTAACATGAAACTTTTGTTTAGTGAAATTGTGACAAATGAAGGGAAAACGCTATAGCAAGATGTAATCGGTAAATATAAATAATTAAATAATTTAATTTTGTTGAACGTAAATATCTCTAGTCCTCCGAGTTGTCAATGCGATAAGTCGGGTGAAAAACTTGCGATCATTAATAATGTAAAGGTCATATGCATTTTTTTGCTCAAGGTGGGTTTTTAGCAGTTTTTCTATATTTTAACACGGTTATATCTCGGTATACCGTACGGAATATCTCTTTTGCGTCGGAAGCAAACTTGTAGATATTGAATAAGAGAAAAAAAGCGGAACAAACCTACCCGAAATAAGTATACTAGTTAGTTCCAACACGCCTAAGGCACCCGTTGAAAATACGATAATTTAAATGAATCTTTAAGAAAAGACACTGATACTAAAAAATGATAAATATTTTAAAGAAAAATTTGTTTTTTTTATAGAATGTATTTAAAAAAAATCAATGAGTGTTCGAACCCACGGGTGATGTGTTAACACCTTTTTGTTACACGGTACCTGTTCGATTTCTATGAACACATTAGTAAATGATACATTGGAAAATAAATAAAAAGAATAGTTTTTGTGCTGAAGGCTCTTTTGCTATTGCACTTTCTTTTTTCATACTTCTGCTTGAACATTAGCTGTACATTGTTAAATAATTGTTTTTGTTGTGTCATAAACAGAGCGACGACAAAAAGTATTGAATAGTATAGAGAACTTATTGCACTCTTTTTCCGCTCTCATGTAGAGTGTCTGAGTAAAAGAGCATAAACGAGTCTTATTCTCTTTATAGAATATTTCAATATAAATACACCATTTCGACAATGTTATTACAGTAAACAATAAAAACAAAACAAAAGGTATAAATGTTTCAAATGGCATCAATGTTACACATCAAAATTAGGAATGGACCAAGTTATAACAAAAAGAGAGTAATACGTTTTGAATCATTCGCCAGATGTCGCCACTGCTTTTGAGTCATACAATTCTTTCCTTGAAATCTCTATACTATTCATTACTCTTTTCTTGACAACGACCTGCTTGTTTGTACGCTGCCGCTAAATCAATACCATCATACTTATTTTCAGGCCGAGACTTTAGTTGTACAACAACCACATATGTGATGCTAACGCTGTGTGTTGTTTGAATGTGTTCACTTTAATAGATTCGCCTACCTGTGCCTATAGATATTAACACATCAAAAAGTATAATTTTAAGTCCTTTTTGCAAGAATATGTATTATGTTTTCCTTAAAAAGGTAATTTTTTAAAGAGTGGTATTTCCTTTATTAAAAACTAATGTCTTTTAAGGAAAGGTACTACTTTTAAGAAGAAGAAGAACTTTCTGTAAGAAAAAGTTTTAAATTTACTTTTTATTGGGTTCACACCTAGAAACTTCCCATTAAACAAGAAATTTCCCAACATGTGTGACACATGTGGATAATTTATTTATCTATGATCCAAGCCGTTAGTCTAGAAACAAACCACAGCAAAAGTACGCAATATAATTGATAATAGTGGGTTGTAGGATGATAGTGTTGAAACAAAAGTTGTTTAATTTTTGATGTGTTAACATCGGCGACAATTTTTTTTGGGCCTTATGACCGCCCTCAGAGCGGTTTTGAGCGTTATGACCATTTTTTGTTTCTTTTTAAATTATAAGGAGTAGTAATTCAATATAAGCAATGGTTAGTAATTCAATATTTATTATTGATATTTTGAAAATATGGTACAAGACCTATAAGCATCCTGCTTACATATGTCAAACCCGTCACGCTAGATCACTCATCTTTTCCAATTTCCGTCTCAGTGCCTGGCAGTAATGAAGCCAGCATCCCTTCAGGTGCACTTTTGGAAAAACTTTTAAAATAGCATTTCGAAGCGCTTTTTCGAAGTCGCTAGTAAAAGTCGTAGGCTTAAGTTGAAAAATGTTGACATTAATAAACTGCAGAATGTGTTCATATGCCTTTTGAAATTTATTGGACATCAAGACAAATGCGAAAGGGAAACCTTAAATACATAAAAATTGTCATTACTAGTGAATGGGGAATGCAATTTGGAAACGGAAGAAATTATTGAGCTGGTGATGATTAGAATTTCCAAAGTGAATGGGGAATACAATTTAGAAAAGGAAGAAATTATGGAGCTGGTGATGAGGAGAATTTGAAAAAAAATCGCGCGAAATGTTAGTATTAAGTAGTACAACAATAAGTGAACTGATGAAAGGAATCGCAAAATGGAGCGTGTAATTCTTCTTAGAATTTCACACACTCTAATGATCTGCAGTTTGTTAATAATTTGTATAGATGCCTTGCAATTTTCTTGGTAACAAATGTATCTCTGTATACAATCTTTTTCTTTATTTATATATTTAGATTTCATTTTATCACAATTTCTACGAGCACCTCCAACAAACTGAAATTCAACATTGTCACCCATTCTCCTCACTGGTTCATAAACAACTGAATGAATGTTACAATTACATCTATCATCAAACAATTCTACTTTTCAGTCTTAAGAAACTATTGTACAGTTTCTGACAACACTTTTTTCCAAAAACATTAAAATTTGCTCATAAGTGGAGAAAAAATATCAAAATAATATTTGGCCATTATGACCGCGCTAGGGGAGGTCATAACGCCCAAAAATTTTTGGCTTTGTGTCCTTCCATGTGTTCAGCCTTATGACGGTCATAAGGGCGGTCATAAGGCCTAAAACCAAATTGGGCGTTATGACCGTTGGGCGTTATGACCGGTCGCCATTAACATCTATAGGCGCGGGTACTCACTAAATTCACAAACTGAATACATCCAAACACAATTTGTCCGACTGCGATCACACAGATTGTCCGACTGCGATCACAGATTGTTTGGTGTTAAACTCCTCCGAGACGGCTGGACCGAGTTGTATGAAATTTTGTGGTAGGTCTCAGAATCGGCCAATATCTATTTTTCATAGCCCTAAGTGATAAGGGTGACCCACCCCTATATAGAATACAGATTTGTCAGACTGCGAAACACAGATTGTCAAACTGCGAAAAAAACACACACTGTTGTAGCGGCAGCGAATAGTTGTCTTGTGTGAGTGCGGAGCACTCTCAGAGCAAAGAGAACAATGACGTGGTAAGTACATAAAAATGAGATAGCAAGAGATCAACGAAAATTGTGTGAACTTGTGTAGCGTATGTGTCTGTTGCTTTGCATAATCTTTGTTTTTTGTGAAAAAAAAAACAAAAAGTATTAAGCAAGAAAATAATGACACATGTGCTTGCACTGGTCTTTAAATAATTTTAAGTATTAATATTATTTAAATATAACGTCATCATATGATTGAACTCTGTTTTTTGTTTTCCAATGTAACATTTACTAATGTGTCCATAGAAATCGAACAGGTACCGTGTAACAAAAAGGTGTTAACACATCGCCTGTGAGTTCGAACACTCATTGGATTTTTTTTCAGTTAGCCCCCACCCCGCAACGTGCGATCAGGAACTTTGTTCCAAAACATGAACAACTTCGCCATGCCCAATTGTGTACCTCGAATATAAACATTGGGCGGACAATTGCCTGGTAGTCACGATAAATACCCAAAATCCCAATTAAGTTGGGTATTGAATAATATTCAGCGTAATGCCACTCTGCTATTGAATATTGCCACATTTGCCACGCCCATTCGTTCTACGTAAGGGTGAATATATTTGTAGTTTTAAAAGAACTCGGACGCAATGGATGACTTAGGGTGAGGGTATGTTAAAATCGGTTCACTCGACTGAAATTTTTGTACTGGTTTTCTCACCAAGTACATACTCGCTGAAAAATCTGTCTGGTTTTGTTGTTTGGATGCAAAGCGTGTCGCAAATATATTATACTTGTGTTCAAACACAGTGTGCTTGCTATTCAATATAACATGTTTGGACACAATGATTAATAGGCCACAGTTTATGTTTTTCAGACCCAAATGTGGGTTTTTTGTTGAAACCCGCTAAAAACAAAAACCAGGCAGATAACAAAGAGACAACAAAAAATGCAGCAGATCTTCAATTCATGAAAACAATGCCATTAATTTTCAGGGTGTAGATAAAAATGTGATCAAATTCACTTTCATGTTTTATTCAATATTCTAGGATAAGTTACGGGAGGAAGGCATATTTGTTTGCACCGTCGTTGGTGCAATGTACGTCGGCTCTAGTACATTATTATATACTATACTTCACGGGTGATTCACGGAAATCTCGTGCTCGGGTCAATCTATAGTGTTGCCATAACACCCATCTTCAATCCGAATACAATTATTTGCACTATGACCATTGGCAAAATGTCATTGTGTGCAGTAGTGATTTAATACAATCATCTTGTTGGTTAAATACGAATTTCACCCAAAGAAAAGGTCTAAATTTCTCTTACATTACACTTTTCCGTATCAAATTATGTATACTCTCGTCCATTAGGGCGAGTTTATAAAAGAGGTGAGAATTTATACAATTTAATAGCAGTTACAAGGGTGATGATAAAGTTTAAACCCAGTCAGGAAATATTTCCATTTCTTATATTTACATCATTTATATATACATTTTTCCAAAATGGCAGCAAATATTCTGTAAATTTCAATTGATGTGTTTTAAATTTCAATTGATGACTTTTACATTTCAATTGATGTGCTTCAAATTTCAATTGATGTATTTTAAATATCAATTGATGTTTTTCAAATTTCAGTTGATGTATTTCAAATTTCAAATAGAATTACCAAATTTCAATGGATGTATTTCAAATTTCAAGTAGAATCTTTAAATTTCAATTGATTTTTTTCAAATTTCAATTGGAAATGGTGGAATTACCGATTCACCATAATTCTCTCGAGTACCTTCCCAGAACAGGGAGCAAACTGATGCCCAGATAAGAGCGGGGATTACTGCGCACCTTATCGGGGGACTTAAGCCGGATCACAACACGCGCACACTCCTATGGTTTCGGGAAATATACGTCACTGGCACACCTACTAAATAGTGTCCACATATATTCGAGTATATCCTTCCAAAAGCCCCTGCACATCTCGCCAGTCATCCCGTCAACACCCGGGGATCTTCTGCTCTTAATCCGGCAGATACTGTCGGATAACTCGTGACTTTCCATGACCGGAGCCCAGACCACCTCACCATCTGGAGGAGGGCGATCAGTAGAATCCACGCCTGGAAAGATCACATCCAACGTGGACAAAATGGCATCGCCAACTCTCAAGGACGATATCTCCGCCCTTCTATCTCTCCCGCTAACAATTCGGTTGGCTTTACCGCAGGGGTCATGCCTCTTTTCGTGGACAAAACTCATCCATTCCTCCTCCTTGACTCTGACGATAGCATCCTTATATGCCGTAAGAGCCGCCAAATACACTGCTCTATGCTGAGCCATATCCTCAGCATTGAAACGCCTTGCCCTTTGGAATCGGGTCTAATGGACAGGAACACCTTCACACAACCAGTGAGCTAAGCGCTTTCCATGTGGTATTTTGAGAAGCCTTTTCATGGCTAAGTACTCGATAGTGTAGCCGTCACCACACGAGGTGCACGTCGTCGAATGAAATGTAAAGTGTTTAGAGCAGGGGTCGAACCCACGTTCTCATTTGATAAATTGCTAAATATTGACAACATTTTACGGCCACAATTTATCGAGCTATTTTGTATTGTTGTTTCCTTTACATCAGATAGGGGTCAATCCTTCACATACCAGTCAAAGTAATTTTTCTAAAAACTCTTAATCTATTACGATTTTAATACTGCATTTTACATTTCAATTCATAATCTTTATAATAAATTCCGAAAACAAAACAAGTGTTGATAATTGCCCTAAGTTTGTATTGTGTAGAAATAATAACAATCTGCTTATCTCTGTCATGTCTTATAATACTACGATACAGATGTACATATGTGGTAGAAGGTTAATAAACACATTCAGAAGGATACAAATCCTGTATCACAGAGTACAGGACATTTGTAGTTTTACTTATCGCAGGGAGAGAGAGAGAGAGGTAAAGACCTACCTACGTGCTACTGATACTATTATGTTTGTCGTTTTAAAGTGTATGAAAAATGTTGGATTTATTGTTGGGAATTTGTATAAAAACTCCCCTTATTTCTCTGTCTTCCTATTTTTTATTTTTTTTTAAAGAGGACTAATCTAAAATCATTTATTTTCACAACTACATTTTCTTCGCATGAAACGAATAAAACCACAAAGATAAATGATGAAGACGGACAGTGGTTTAGCTTTTATAATGCTGGAGGAGTGGAAAATATTTAAAATTATAGTTTCGAGGAAAGACAAATGTTAGGGATTTGAAATTTATTACAGTTTAACTTAACAGAACGAATAGATTATTTTGCATCAGAAGAGAAATGGGTACAAAATTTATCAATTTAACTAAAGGATTTGCTTTGCATACTTTTAAGTGATGTTGGAATATTAGGAATGAGGATCGCATAATTTCTTATACTCAGTGAGGAGTTGAGTTCTTAGTACTGATTGTTTTCTTGAGTATTCGATTCCAAGAAGTGAGTGTGCGATACTTTTAAGGGAAGCACGAAAAATCGCCCAATGCAAGATCGCCCGAAAAAAATAAATGAAAAATGACACAAAAATTTCCCTATATACGAAATATTTTTCCCTATATACGAAACATTTGATACGAAATATTTTTCTTTTTTGTGGGTTTTTTCATAGTGACAAAATTGCCAAAAAAAATTGTAAAGTGAAAAACAGTTTAAAATTTTTGGGGGATTTTTCATTTGTAAGGAATATCATGTTGCTATCAGGTACATAATATACAACACTAAGTTCAAAATGAATCTTAGTGTTGAATGTACATTTTATAAAATATAATACTGATATAACATTTTCGTTTTACTCAGTTTTCTAACTAAAAACACATAAATGTTTTCTTCACAGGCTTAATGTTTTTCTTTGCATACAGGGTTGCCATGTTTACACATTTAAAATCTTCATAACAGGGTTAGTATCAAGATGGATTCATAGATGGTGAACGCATAAGCACAGCTGATTTGCTTTGTTTACATTGCAAACCACTTCCTTTGTTCTTAAGACATTTGAAAGGTTACTGGACATTCACGTTCGAAGTAATCTTCCACAGAAACTACTATCGAGTTCTCAGCATACCTATATCAAGGCCAGGTCAACTGAGACGGCTCTCCACTCTATAGTCAGCATAATAGAGAACTCTCTTGAGAATAAGGTCTTCGCTGTAGGGACCTTCCTGGACATCGAGGGAGCCTTCACTAACATTCAACCTTCGGCGATTGTTAGGTCGTTACAGAATCTAGGAGTCGACAGCTTAGTGACACGCCTAATTGAATGGGGTGGTGTTACAATTGCTAGGCACGTTAACAGGGGGACACCGCAGGGGGGAGTTCTTGGTCCACTATTATGGTTAACTTCTGTCAATGAACTGCTTCTTGAATTGGACAGGGCCGAATGCCAGGTCTTTGCCTAGCCTATGGGTGCACACTGAAAGAAAAGCACTTCATAGCATCAATGAATGGGTTACATTAATGGGATGCTTTGAAATGTTACATTACTTCAATGAACTTCTTCATTGCTGCAGTTTTTGAATTTGTGGACCGTCATTAATGCTAATAAACCTTTTACATTGATGGAATGAAATATGTTTTTCATGTAAATATGGGAAACTATAGACAAAAATTGCAGACAGTTTATCGACATTGTAAAGTAGAAACTATTAAATAGGCCATTCTATACATTATACATTATTTATGTATTTATGTACAGTAGCTGTGACTCAATATATGAGTGCCAGTATGAGATAAGGAAGAAATAAGAAAAAAATAAAAGGTTGAAATGCAGAATCCCGCGCCATTTAAAAAGCGAAAATCGAGCAAAATAAGGGGATTTCAAAACCCAAAATTTTTTTGTCGGCCGGCTCTATTGGAACCCACAGGTCCAAAAAATTTCCAAAAATCAAAAAATTCCGAAATCCAAAATTTGAAACAGAGATATTCCTCTCCCTGGCCCCGTCCCTGAAAACCTAATAACCGTCGAAAAAATCGTGCCACAAAAAGCCCGAACTTTGGAGACCCATAACTCCTAAAATAGGGATTCCGTCTAACTTTTCCATTTAACATTTTTTACTTAGAATCGTGTGTTCAACCCCCCCCCCCCCAACATTTTTTTTGGACCCTATAGACCCCATATTTTGCTCGAGTTTCGTTTTTTTTAAATGGCGCGGAGTGCATTTTTTCCAAATAATTTACATGATAGTGTGGCAAAAGTTCAAATTGCATTTAGTTATGGAAACTGTCTTATACCATCAATGAAACATATTCATATCATCAATGAAGCCGGTTCATACCATCAATGAAACCTGTTCATACTATCAATGATACCTATTCCTACCAACTATGAAACTTGTTCATACCATCAATAAAACGTGTTATATCAGCAATGAAATATGTTCATACAATCAATGAAACATATTCAGACCTTCAATGAAACATGTTCATACCATCAATGAAACATGTTCATTTCATTAATGAAACATGCTCATAGCATCAATGAAACATGTTCATAGCATCATCATTACATCAATGACTATATTTCATTACATCAATGAAACGGTTTATACTTGATAATACGGTTTACAATGATAATGTTTCATTCCGGTTAGAAAGTTTACATTAATTTCAGGTCTATGAAACATTTTTCGTTTAATGTAACATTGTTCATAGCATTAATGAAGCCCGACATTGGCTCAAAAACAATGACACTTTTCATTGATGTAATGTAAGAATTCATTAATGGCAATTACAGTTGACGGAAAAGGTCAAGTATTTGGGGATAATTCTCGACAGAAAACTCTCTTGGAAACCGAATGTGGAGGAGAGGGTGAAAAGGGTATCTGTTGCTCATTACTGCTGTAAAGGGGCGATAGGAAAACGCTACGGACTAAGATCACCATGTGGATTTATACGGCAATAGTCAGACCAATACTTCTCTATGGCATCGTAGTTTGGTGGAGGTCCCTCCAAAAGAAATATATTCTGAATTCCTTGATAAAAATTCAAAGATCTGCACTGATTAGCGTTAGTGGGGCATTGGGCACGACGTCAGGTACTGCACTTAGTGCTATCCTGAACATCTGTACTCCTGATATCATGGCCGAATCGACAGCCGCTACATCCCTGCTGAGAATCAGAGATTGTGGCGTTTTGATATCGGGGCATTCCGGACACGCAGAATTACTACACCGGATCAACCCTATTCCCGTAAAAACGAACTTCTGTATCCCCTACCTTCTACCAGCGACTAATCTAAGGACTTCTATTCCGAACAGGAATACCTGGGAAAAGTCAGTAGGTACTAGTAGTATCAAATATTTCACGGATGGATCAAAGTTGGACGAGCAAGTAGGCTATGGGGTCCATTCACCGGACCTAAATGTAAATATCTCCTTCAAGCCTGATCACTGTAGTGTATTTCAGGCGGAAATTACCGCCATACTGGAGGTTGCTGAACTACTGAAAAGTAGTGTCACAACCCTCCGGAGAATATGTATCTACACAGACAGCAAGGCTGCTATAAAATCCCTTGAAGCCAAGTTTGCTGCGTCCCTGACGGTGAAAGAATGTTACTCATCACTTAGGGTGATGGCAGAGTATTTTGACATCAGGCTCATTTGGGTACCGGGACCCAGCGACATTCCAGGCAATTGCGTAGCGGATGCTTTAGCTAGACAGGGCACTAAGGCACAGGTTCTTCCGGCAAAAGAAGGTGTTAGTATGCCAATCTAATAATAAGGTAGCTGCTTGTCGTGAGAACTCTTCAGCCAAGTCTGGCATTAGAATACCTACTAAGCCGAAAACGCTTTAACAGAATAACACCGAGCGATCTCTTCAATCTTCTAATGCGGAATACTGATAATAACTGCAGCAAACTCGCATGCTCCCAACATACGTTGGCCGCACATGCATGCGGTATGAGTATTTGTGGGCGTATACTTCGAGAAGTTACAGCGATTTTCTAAATAATACCAAAAAACTATCTAAGTCCAGCTCAAATTGTGAGTCTCGAAAAAGTTTCCAAAACTGAGGACAGAAATCTCACAGAGCACATACCAATTACAAGCACCGAGTATACATTTTAATCACAAAAAATTTGCTAAGATGTCGCAACATTCCTATACGATTAAAGAATATTGGTGAATACTATAAATTGCGAACACTAAAAATTGCTGGAGAACATGGGTTCGATCTGTACTCTAACTACCTTAAAATTCGAGTAATTAGTCATGAAAAGCTTCCGAAAGACTTCAGTGAGAGAAAAACCCCATGAGATGAAATGGGAAAATATTTTCTATTTATTTATAAATTCAGTCAATTCTTCGAAACTTCTAAAATTCACATTTAAATATTGATTACAGCTCTTATACACTTGTTTTTTTTTAAATTAACAGCCTTATCCACGATGTCGAACGTTAACGTTCGTTTGCTTTCTATGCGATAAACAGCTGATTTGGTATCCACTAACAAGCGAACGAAAACATACACAATTCAGTACAAAGTCGGACCACAATTCAGTACAAAGTCGGACCCTCCCCTACAAAATCTACGCGAACGAAGCCAGTCACTCACTTTCGCTTCAAAATGCAATCCACTATCTTTCGACTTGTCGCATGGTTTTACGTGTGTTTGTGTGGTTGTTGTCAAAGCAAAAACATAAATTAGACATTCGCCCAGTGATACCAGAAGTAGGGAAAATTCCCTACAAGTAGGTTTTTTTGACTTAAAAACAAGAGCGTAGGGAAATAGGGACAGATTTTTCGTATTCGACCAAAAGTAGGGATTTTGTTTTTAATTTTTAAAATAATTTTCCTTTCTAAATCCTTCGGAAACTGTTTTTTGATTAAATTTTTAACGTTTATTGTTTTACTATAGGGCCTGTTTTTTTTATTCCCTGCTAAATTAATTTTTCGATCACTTGGTATGGGGATCTAAGAAATTTTAAGCGGCTCCCCATACAAAGTCGTCGAAAAATTAGTTTAGCAGGGAATAAAAAAACAGGCTCATAGTTAGCACCACTTAACCAGTCAGTTGGCAATGTATTGCAATATGGCAATATCAGGTGTTTGTTTTGTTTTTTTTTTTTGTCAAAAACTGAATTCTTTCTAATAGCCTTTTCACACTTACAAGCATAGCTTTAGCAAAATACACAAGAAAATTGTGGTGTCACTCAAAAATGCACAAAAGATTGACATGTTTACCAACAAACAACATAAGGCGGAGGACAAAGTTAAAAATTTTGAAATGCGAATCAGTATGTTTTTTGCAGAGCACAATGTGGCATTCGAAGTTGTTGATCACCTAATACCCCTGTTAAAAGAAATTGTACCGGATTCGGAAGTTTTAAAAAAGTGCAAATTGGGAAGAACTAAATGTACAAAAATTATACAAAACACATTAGCCGAAGAGGAAAAATCCAAATTGATTTCAAAATTAATAAAGTATAATTGTTCTGCTTTAGTTGACGGAAGCACAGACATATCGTCAAAAAAAGCCTATGTGTTCTGGTCAAATTTGTTGACGAAGAATCTGAAGAAAATACTGTGCAGCTTTTAGATCTCATACCAGTTGGTACTGACGGTACTGCTAAATCATTGTACACACTGTTTAAAAACACAATTTTAAGTTATTCTATACCATTGACAACGTAGTTGGAGTAGGTTCCGATGGAGAAAATACCGTGGTTGGTAAAAACGATTCATTTGTTTCCCATTTCTTGGAGGACAATCCACATAGTATAAATATCAAATGTATTTGTCATTCTGCAGCTCTTATTGCTAACAAAGCATGCTTGGAACTACCGCGAACACCCGAGGAGTTAATTCGTCAAATTGGCTCATATATTTCAGGTAGCTCAAAAAGGTGTACAGAGTTGGAGGAGTTCCAAGTTATGATGAACGAAGAAAAACAGAGAATTTTAAGAACTCCGAGACTCGCTGGTTGTCTCGTCAAAAATGTATAGAACGTATACTGCATTATTGGAACGTCCTAATCAAATACTTTAAAAGTGCACGCGCTCGTGATAAATTAAAATCGGCTGAATGGATTTGCGCCGAATTCAGTAACGTATGCAACAAAGCATATTTATTGTTTTTAAAGTATGCTTTAAACTACCTCAGTGAACTAGATGCACTTTTTCAATAGAAAAAAATTTTAGTCCATGTACTTTATTCGGAGTCAGTAAAAATATTTCTAAAACTTGGACAAAATTGTATTAAAAAAACGGAGTTAAAAACAAATTCCATAGTTCGTTCTCCCCATGTATCATTACCGATTCAAGAAGTTTTTCTGGGCCCTGAATGCGAATAATTTTTGAAACAATTGCACGAAAAAAAAATGCTGCAAATAAAAATGGATTGCCTTAAATTTTATATCAAGGAATTGGCAGAAATTCAAAACCGACTTCCATTAACAACAGAATCTCTTTTTAAAGAAATTGAATTTTTAAATCCTATGGCTGCATTTGGAGAAAATAAGGAGGAATTTGAATTTTTCTATTTGTGCCAAAAATTTGACTTAAATTTAAATGAATTGACACAAGAGTGGAGATCACTGGAGTACAGTTGTTCTTAAAATGAAATCGAATCTTTTGAAAAAATTGGCATCGTACAATTCTGGTGCAAAATTATGCAAGCGAAAAATTTTAATGACAATTTTAAATTCACCAATTTATCAAAGTTGGTAAAAAAGCTGTTTGCATTACCTCATGCAAATGCGGATGCTGAACGTATATTTTCGGTAGTTAGCGATGTTCGCACCAAAAAAAGGAACAAATTGAGCCACGATAATTTAAATTCCATATACATAATAAGATCCTTCTTGCAAAACGAAGAAATTAATTGCAAAGATTTTAAGTGCAATCAAAATCATTTTGAAAAGTTTAATTCAAATGTCCTTTATGATTAAACTTTTTTTTTGTTTAATTTTTTTTTATAGAATAATCTATAATTTAAATGAATTGTTATTTTTGTTTTAGTTATTTTAAATGACTGATTTTTAATCCATAAAGACTGTAATTTGTGTTCCTTTAATACTAGTAAATATACAAACTTTAACTTTAACTGTAATATACTATAATTAATTTAAAAAGCTATATTCACATTTGTAGGGAATATTGTAGGGAACATTTTATAGCCATGTAGGGAAAAAAGGGATTTTTTTTTGCTCGCGTAGGTTTTTTTTTTTTTGAAAATATCATCTGACATTTCGCCATTTAATTGCGGAGCGAGAGATAAGAATACGAGCAACCAGTATCTGCAGGTGCTGCAAAGTTGGTGAATTTATTCTGAAATGGAAATATATTTGAATTAAAACGTTATTATAATGACGTTATTTTCTGTCCATTGTGTTCCTTCCATTAAATTCTATTCAAATTGCTCTCGTTTCAAGCTTTTATTTGATTTCCAGCTATGCGACAACCAAAAGACGAGTGACTGGTTTTGACATTTTCATTCGCATAGGTGACAACGAAAATTGTTAGTGGATTTCGATAACATTTAAAGCGAGGGATAATAACGAAAGTGAGTGACTGGCTTTCGATCGCTTAGGTTTTCTTTCGAGATCGTGGATAAGGCTGTAAATCCCACATGTTAATTCAATTTCAGGCAGCTGCTTCCTCAAGTGGTTTATGTCTATGCTAGTTAAATATACTAGGCGGTTTCAATGAAACAGCTGTTCGACTAGGTACTTGGAGTACTAATAAATAATAGAGTGTAATAAAAGAATATGCGATAAGTGCCTAGAAGAAAACCATATTTTCAATACATTTAAATGATACTTATAGACGTTTGATTGACGATACTGTATTTGAAATTACATTTGGTTAATGATAATGCTATTTTAATTATGTATGATGCTTGTTTTGACACCGAAAAGTCGAACTACATATATGCGAACTCCAACTATGACTTTCAAAGTTCTCCGGTTCAAGAAAAACAGCTTTTGAACACTCTTACGGCCTTATTCAGAAAAGGTTAGTCAGTCTATCATACAATAAACGTCTGTCAAACCTCTCATATCTCTTTATGAATAAGGCGGTTAGTACATTTCTCTGTGAAATAAACTCTGTGACCCAAACGAAGATGCTATAACTTTTGCAAATGTGGCTCTATTTCAGTCAGTTTCGTTTTGACACTTGTTACAGCTACAGAATATGTGTTGACAAGCCATGGAACGCTACACTCCCAAGAACGGATATGTAAAAAAAAACTAAATTTGCGCTTCTGGCGCACTTCGAATTTACGTACCATTCACAAAGGTATATAGTAAACCAAGATGTTGCAAGAATAAAATTATGATTTCCAATAGGTGGCAAATGGTAGATGGTAAATTTCTATAATATGTTATTTTTGTGTTGTCTTCTTTTAGGGTTGTCAAGCTTTTAATTAATATAAAAGTCCTAAACAAACTATTTCGGAAAGCAAAAATATATTAGATACACAAAAATATACTCGTTTCTGATTAAAAACTATTGAAAAACAAAGCGTCCTCAGTAATAAAGGGTTTCACACAACCCACATTTTGACAATGCTCAAGGGATATCCTACTGTCCCCTATCAACACCATGGCTCTCCCTTGGACACGGTCGAGAAGCTCCCATTTTTTGCCTGATATAGATGCTGTAGATATTAAGAAGATCAGATGGAGTGAAGTAAAGGGGTTTTCAACAGAGACGCTACAAAAGTAAATCGATAGGGACAGCAAACAACGCAATATTTTTTCCCGCTCTTTTGACATTTCTCTTCAGTGAGGTTTGCCATTTCATCATGGAAAGATATACGAGCCAACAACGAGTCGAAATTATTAAAATGTACTACCGAAATTTGGAGTCAGTGGCCTCAACTTTAAGAGCGCTACGTCCAATTTATGGTCGTTATAATCGTCCTACCAGATCAACAATTGAGCGTCTAGTGTAAAAATTTGAATACACAGGCACAGTTCAAAATGTTCCCGTGCCAGTGAGACAAAGAAGTGCCCGTAGTGTCGAGAATATTTCTGCCGCTGAGGCTTCAGTTCAAGAAAGCCCAAATGTGTCTCTCACACGTCGTTCTCAAGCGTTGGGCATCTCTGTGAGGTCGTTGTGGCGAATTTTGCGAAAAGATCTTGGCCTACATCCTTACAAGATCAAATTGACGCAAGAACTAAAGCCGCTTGACCACTATAAGCGTCGTTTGTACGTGAATTGGGCTGAGCAACAACTTGAAAATGATTCGGATTTTCATCGGAAAATCATCTTCAGCGATGAGGCTCATGTCTGGCTAAATGGCTTCGTCAATAAGCAAAATATGCATTATTGGTCAGACAGCAATCGACACGTAATCCATGAGTCATCATTGCATCCCGAAAAAATTACGGTTTGGTGCGGTTTATGGGCCGTCGGCGTCATTGGGCCGTACTTCTTCCGTGATGATCAAGACCGGCACATTACTGTGAATGCGAATCGCTACCGTTCAATGATAACCGAATGTTTTTGGCCCCAATTGGATAATATGGACTTGGAGGACATGTGGTTCCAAAAGGACGGCGCCACAAGCCACACAGCGAATGCCACAATCAATTTATTGGAAACCAAGTTTGGTGAACGTGTTATCTCACGAAATGGTCCAGTCGATTGGCCGCCTCGGTCGTGCGTTGTGACGCCGTTAGATTATTTCCTGTGGGGCTACGTCAAGTCTATGGCCTATGCCAACAAGCCAGCGACGATTGATGAACTTCGTGCGAATATCGAACGTGAAATTGCAGCAGTATCGGCCGATTTATGCTTGAAAACCGTCGAAAATTGAGTTCAGCGTCTGGACAGCAATAAAGAATTTCATTGGTATCTAAAACCGGTTTTGTAGCGCTCTTGTTGAAAAACCGGTTATATGGTTCGTGCTTAAATTGTCAATAAAATTGTACATGATACAACAACTAACAATTAAAGTGACTCAATGCCGGCGTTAGGTAGGGTTGTACTTCGGCTCAATAAACTAATAACATCTCAAAGAAATTATCATTGGCACAAAATAATTTACAAACGACGCACGTAGGGCCATAATGTGGTAGTAATATGAAATATATATGGAAGTGACTGTGTGTGTGAAGGAAATACAAAACATTGAGTCCATTGAAAATCTTTGCAATATGACGCATCTAATTAACATAATGTACACAGCTCAGTTAATAAGTACCATGAATAGGGAAGCACAATTTAGACCGACAAAAGAATGTTTAGGCTTAATTTTACCTTCATTATAATTATTCTCAAGTTATCCTTAAGTCCCAGAGATACGATTCACACACAAACCACTGTATGATCTAAAACTCACACGTTTGCAGTCATATGCTGTTCCGACGTAAGTCCACTCTTTACACATATACACATATGCAGTGTAAGGTTTTCATGTTCTTTGTAGTAGTGCTAAGTTTCTTTCACGCTAGAATCTTTAATTTTCTTGGAATTACTATGTGCTTGTTCTTGTTCTTGTGCCTTTAATGTAATGTGACGTGATGTTAGTTAGGATAGACTTTCTTGCCATTTCTTTCAATTCCTTCCTTTTATTTCGTACCTAACTACGAGTGTACTTTGCTAGCTGATGTCTCTTGGCACTTGGCCAACAGGCGTATATATCGTATCTCGTTTAATTTCCCCTGCACTTACACTCACACACACACACACACACCCAGAGAGAGAGAACGTCATTCATTGTATACCAACCTACTGTAAAACCCCTTAATCCAATATAAACTATCCATTAGAATGTAGCATACCCAGAACTACTTACATACAGACATGGTATGATAACAAGGAAGCCGCTTCCTTTTCGCACAGGACCTGGAGGTCGAATAAGAAGACACTTTTTGTTGTTGTTATTGATTGGTGATGTTAACATTAATCGGCATTTGATACATTCATCAGCGACGCCAGTAGAAATGCATCGAGGTAGCAAGACAGTGACAGACAAGAGCAGGAAACGTACCAAACCGAAGCCATTTAGAGAGTGGAAGCGATGAAGTTACGAGCTACGAAAACTCTAGTAATACCGTAGATAGTTTACACATGTTTATATATAGACGGCCACCAAGGCACAGTGGGGTTAAAATTAATTATACAAGCTGACTTAAGAAAAATCATTATCATCCTATAACAAATGGGGAAGAGCTTTCTGTTTTTAGCAACTATCATTGCAGAATATTTAGCTGTCCTCCTAACCAAGACGAGGTCAGAACAGCTATTGTCCGGCTTAAGAACAACAAAGCCGCAGGAGCCGATGGATTACCGGCGGAGCTGTTTAAGGCTGGCGGCGATGAGCTGATAAGGTGCATGCATCAGCTGATTAGCAAAATTTGGTTAGATGAATGCATGCCCGGCGATTTGAGTCTCAGTGTACTATGTCCCATATTGAAAAAAGATGACCCGAGTATCTGTGCCAACTACCGTGGAATAAGCCTTTTATCCATAGCATATAAGGTTCTATCAAGTATAATGTGCGAAAGACTAACACCAATTATCGCTGACCTGATTGGACCATACCAGTGTGGCTTTAGGCCTGGAAAATCGACAACTGACCAGATTTTCACGCTACGCCAAATCCTGGAGAAGACACACGAAAAACAAATCGTCACCTATCATCTATTTATCGATTATAAAGCGGCCTTCGATAGTCCGATACGGGAGAAACTCTATGAAGCAATGTCTGAGCTTGGTATTCCTGCAAAACTCATACGCCTTTGCAGGATGACCTTGACGAACACCAAATCCGCAGTGAAAGTTGGTAAGGATCTTACCGAACCTTTCGAAACTAAGCGAGGCCTCAGGCAAGGCGACACCCTATCGTGCGATCTCTTTAACATCTTAATGGAGATCATTATGAGAAAAGCTGCAGTCAACATGAATAAAACCATCAGCAACAAAAGTCACATGCTGCTCGTGTATGCTGATGATAGACATATCATTCGGCGCACAGTTAGAGAAGTTACTGCAGTGTTTTTGAGAATTGAGAAGGAGTCAGCAAAAGGGGGTCTGACGGTAAATGAGGACAAGACAAAATTAATGGTTTCAACGAACAGGGCCTCCATGCGATTAGACCAAAGCGTTAACGTTGATAACCGTTATAACTTCGAGGTAGTGGACGAATTTATATACCTCGGATCTGCCGTGAACAAAAACAACAACGTCAGAATTGAGATCAAGTGAAAAATTATGCCTGCGAATAGATGTTATTTTGGGCTAAGCAAGCACTTTAGAGATAAAGCCCTCTCTCGAGTAACAAAAGTCCAACTATACCAGACTCTCATTCAACCTGTCTTCCTTTATGGCGCAGAATCCTGGGTCCTATGGCAAGCAGGCGAAACATCTGTAGGAGTCTTCGATAGAAAAGTACTCTGAAAAATGTATGGCCCTATAGTGCACAACGGTGAGTATCGGCGACGCATGAATCATGAGCTGTATGAGCTTTATCCTGACATTGACATAGTTAAGCGGATCAAGATAACGCGATTGCGCTGGCTAGGCCATGTCAGTAGAATGGATGAAGAAGAACCAGCACGAAGGGTTTTCGAAACCGAACTCGAAGGAAGACGAAAAATAGGAAGACCAAGACTCCGCTGGAGGGATCAGGTTGACGAATCCCTGCGTACAGTTGGTATAGCCAACTGGAGAAATAAATCAAAAGATCGAACTGGTTGGCGAAATATGTTATCTTCGTTTTGTAAGCTCAGAAAAGATCAGAAGTATTGAAAAAAACACATTCTCCTCAAGCATAATTAACTTGACTGCACTTTTCCTTAACTGTGGGTATTTTGAGATCAGTATGTATTTGGTTAGCAAACAACAAAAAACGACATATTTTTCAGCGTGTGCCTTTCTTGCACTGGCTAGAAACCGTCTTCGTCCAGACGGCCCACACGACTATTAAATAGACTATTTGGTGATGACAAGTGACCACCATGGAGCTACGATTCTACTCCGTTGAACTATTGGGCCCAAAACTATAAAAAAAATTGGTTGAGAGGTTAAGGCACATACACGCTGAAAAATCTGTCGTTTTTTGTTGTTTGGATGGAAATATAACATGTGTTTGGAGCTGGCCGCAAAGCTAATATACTTGTGCCCAAACGTATGGTGTTTGGTATTCAATATTAGATGTTTGAGACACAATGATTAATATGTTATAACATATGTGTTTGCCACCCAAATATAACTGTGTGTGTGATACAAATACAGCCGTGTTAGTTGCACTGTTTATGCTCTCTTGCGAGCAAGAGAATAAAAGAGAATATACACACGAGTGTGTATATTCTTGCACGA
Source organism: Phaonia tiefii (assembly GCA_963931995.1). NCBI lineage: Eukaryota > Metazoa > Arthropoda > Insecta > Diptera > Muscidae > Phaonia > Phaonia tiefii. The sequence goes on from OZ008367.1 coordinate 37,743,779, forward strand.
AGTCGTCAGAACTATTGAGAGGTCCTTGGGAAAAAAACAATATACCCTCGCGGCCTTCTTGGATATAGAGGGTGCATTCAATGACGTGACGTATAGAAGAATCACTTGAAGATCTATGCGTGGAAACATTCCTCAAGAGTTGGATAGTGACAATGCTACAGAGCAGAATTATCAACACCTCTATGGGAAACAGCGAGTCATCAAAGCGAGTGAATAGAGGAACTCCCCAGGGTGGAGTCATCTCTCCCCTACTTTGGTTACTCGTGATCAACAAAATACTACTGAAACTGGACAATATGAGGATCAAACCCGTGGCGTATTCGGATGACGTGGTAATAATGGTGTCTGATTTGATCCCATCCGTGTTGAGCGAAATTATGAATGCAGCCTTGAAATCACTTAACGATTGGGCCACTAGGAGTAGTCGTGGACTGAATCCAGGGAAAACTAAGGTCATGTTTTTTTACGACGAAGACCAAAATACCAAAGTTTAATCCTCCTCGACTAAGTGGAATAGAGATTCCACTGTGAACTCAAGCCAAGTACTTGGGCGTGATTCTAGACCATAAACTTTCCTGGAAGCGTAATGCAGAGCACCGCGCTCAGAAGGCAACCGTTGCGTACCCGGTGGGATCTCCGACAGAGAATGCTGCTATGGATGTACACTAGCATAATCAGACCAATACTCTCCTATGGAGCAATGGTATTGTGGCCTGCCGCAGGGAAGACGTCCACCATGAAACTGTTGTATAGAGTACAGAGATCAGCTTGCATCGGTATAACAGGGGCAATGAGGACGTGTCCAGCTGAAGCCCTTAATACGATGCTTGATATTATACCAACTGACCTTTACATTACAGCTAGTGCGGCCTGGAGTGCCACCCGACTAAATGCTCTTGTACTCTGGAAGAGCAACGCATATGGACATGCGAGAATACTACAGACAATCCCAAGAGAACGTAATATAAGCACCGATTACTGCGCTCCCTCATTGACGTTCGATAAGCTGTTCGATGTCAGGTTGCCCAGAAGAATAGAGTGGGATAAAAGTGAACCACTGACAGGTTTTGACACCAAAGTATTTACGGACGGATCCAAAATGGAATGTTGAACCGGCTCGGGTGTCTTCTCAATTTATCATTCAAACTCAAAGATAAGTGCAGCGTTTTCCAAGCGGAGGTACTGGCCACCAAAGAAGCCTGCACAGCACTTATACTACAGCGAAGAACAGAGCACATTTGAATATTTGTAGATAGCCTCTCATTGCATCTAAACTCGTTAGTGAATGTAGGGAAAAACTTGTCGAGCTAGGCCGGCTGTCCAACGTGGTTCTTATCTGGATACCAGGCCACAAGGGACTCCTAGGGAACGAAAAGGCAGGGCAGGATCCTCTTCCACCGAACTCCACATGGTGTCAGTCGCAACGCCTATAGGGTTGGTGAAAAAGAGGTATTTTCCTGCATTACCTTGAACGAGCGAAGACCAGATGGGATAGGACGGAAACGTGTCGCATATCCAGAAACACATGGCCAGAATATAACATTCATCGGACTAATTCTCTAATTAGCCATAATCGGGGAGACATATCTAAGCTAACTGGCGTGCCCTGGCCAATCGGTAATCACGGTGGAAGCTGCCATATAATGACCACTGCCGTGCCTGCGATGACGCAGAAGAGGAGGAGGCGGTGGAGCATCTCCTCTGCAGTTGTCCGGCTCTGATGAATAGACGCATAGACTATGGGCCGTCCATTTCTGCATAACCTCACTGAGACACAAGGATAGATCTAGGGGATCTAATGCGGTACCTTGGCTCACGTACATGAGATCAGGGGTTCGATCCCTACCCTGACCACCTTATAATTTCTTTCAATGGTGGACACGTCAAATTGTGGCGGCGACACTAACATATTCTCCCAAGCATATTCTGCAGGAACCATATATATATTTGGAACACACTTCAAACATTTATATGTTTGCAAGTCCTAAACTCAGGTGTATTTAAATACAAACATTAGCATGTTTACTGACAAATATGTATGCTTTTAAGTGGAAACATATTCGTGCTTCATCTCAACAATCTATATACTTACGTGGAAGCAATGGTGTGTTTACCCCAAACCTCCATATACTTACATGAAACATATGCGTATTTTCTCCCGTATTTTCTCCCAAACGAATTATTTTTTCTTTCTTTATTTATTATCATTAATTATATAAATATATATCCACATTTACTTATATAAATAATTAATACACAAAATTAAAATATTTATTCTATTCTTTGTTGTCTCTCACGTTTTTGTCTACAGAAGGTTTCAACTATGCGTGTGTTATCACTACGCGTTGGTACACAAACAATATACAAATCTAGTTCGTGCAAGACAAGCGTGTATTAATTGTTTGTGTTTTTTTTTTATTATATTTCACAAATGGCCCGCTATTAAAATTTTTTCAGTAGAGGCTCGGGCAGAAAAAGGGATTCACGTTATTGCCCTCTCCCGTTGCTTTCCTCAAAATCGTTTCTCACTTTGGTTGGTTGGTTGGTTTTCGTGGTTGCAAAAGATACTATTTAGCATCAATTAGTGTTTTGCATACCACATCACTCCGGGCATTCCAAAGTACCGTGTCTATATCCAGCCTGTTAATCGGAGATACCGCATTACATACCCTATATCTATCCCGTGTATCTCAATGAGGTTATGTAGGAATGGACGGCCCATAGTCTTCAGGCGTCTATTCGTCAGAGCCGGACAACTGCAGAGGAGATGCACTACCGTCTCCTCCTCTTCTGCGTCATAGCAGGCACGGCAGTGGCCATAAGATAGGGTCAGCCTCCATACAAAAAAATGTAGCTATTGTGAAAACAAAAACAATGGTTTTTATTTCGTTCGAATCGGACTTCAAATGACGACGCAGCACAAAAAAAGCAATTCGGCCGTATTTAGGGTGCGCGAAAAATAATTTTTTTGTTGTCTCGGATTTATTATGGCTTAATCTTTAATTCTAGGGTGCGACTCGCCAAATCCACCGTCTTGCGTGATTACCGATTATGGCTAATCAGAGAATTAGTCCGATGAATGTTATATTCTGGCCATGTGTTTCTGGATATGCGGCACGTTTCCGTCCTATCCCACCTGGTCTTCGCTAGTTCAAGGTAATGCAGGAAAATACGTCTTTTGACCAACCCTATAGGCGGTGCGACTGACACCATGTGGAGTTCGGTCGAAGAGGATCCTGCCCTGGCTAGTTCGTCTGCCTTTTCGTTTCCTAGGAGACTCTTGTGGCCTGGTATCCAGATAAGAACCACGTTGGCCAGCCGGCCTAGCTCGACAAGTTTTTCCCTACATTCACTAACGAGTTTTGATGCAGTGTTGTAAGATTTAAGTGATAGGAGAGCCGCCTGGCTACAAAAGCTACAAACACATTATATTTACATCCAAACAGCAAAAAAGAGAGATTTTTCAGCGCGTATATGAGATGTAATGGGAAACCATTTTTTTTATTAACTGTGGGTGGTGTAATGGTAGTGTGCTCGGCTCACGTACATGAGATCGGGGGTGCGATACCTACTCTGACCACCTTAAAATTTCTTTCGACGGTGGTCACGTCAAATAGTGACGGCGAAACTATCGAGTATTTTGCCATGAAAGAGTTTCTCGAAATACCGTTCGGAACCGGTGTAAAACTGTAATTCCCATTTGGTGAGTATAAAACTACACAGCGCACAACTTATTGGTTGCGTTAAAATATTTTCTGCCTGACAAACAAAAAACCATTGAAGATTGTGAAATCTTAATTCATATATTTTTTCGCCCACTGTACTAAGTAGAGGTACCGCAGTTGTTGGTGCTTTTCTAAACCCTTTCGAAATTTTGTTACACTCACAAAACAACAAATGTGTTTGGAGGACAACAACATCATTACAAATACATAAACATATTCATATGAATACAAATATGAATGTGTGTTTGTTGGCTATGAAAAATGCATAAATCTAATACAAACAAAGTCACACATGACGGAAAATGAAACCCGCAAAAAAATCCACTTTAAAAAAGCGTCAAAGTAAAGTGAGGCAGATGTATTTACATTAGTATCCTTTTGAAATGTAACACATGATATAAATAAATATGTGTATATTTCTAAATAAATAACAGCCAATGATGATGACGTTGATGGACCTGACGATGATGATAGTGATGATAACGAGACATATGAACACCAACATTTAGGTGGGTGGGTGTAACTCTCGTAAAGAGGAGGAGACTTTAACCATCTCTAACCTACTTCAATCTCATGTGCCACAAATTTAAGAGAGACCTCTTAATACCAGCAATTAGTTACAAGCGACCCACAAACCATTTCCATTTTTGGGTGTTTTACTTAAGTAAATTAATCTTTCTACTGTAATTTTGTCATGTCAAAATACTTTGAAAGACATCTTATTGTATTTCACCACACTGTGACAAATGGCGTTGGCATAATAAGACTAAGCAGCTACGAACAGAGGGAGATTACAGTGGATATATGTGTTTTCTTCGTAAGAAATAGGCTTGACATTAATGAAAACAATTGACAAAGGAATGAACTCTAGTTAAGAATAATGCGCGAGAGTTATAAATGTTGCTTTGATGAGCACAATAATACTTTTAAAGTTTGCAGGACATCTTTTGAAAAGCCTTATGTCTAAATATTATAAAAAGGGTGAATTTATGTTCATTTATAATTTTTACCAAAAAATACGGACTCAAAAATCCAAACAACAAAATGGGGATAAAAAGGACAACTAGCTAATGTCCTTGTGCATTGAATTCAATTGGATATTTATGATGTGGGTTAGAGCCACTAGATAAATGACCGGCGACGGAGTGAGTGGGATAATGGAGAAGCTTTGAATGGAAACGAATGAAAGGATTTCGAAAGACACATGGCTCAAAGAAACGCAAATGCAGATAAGGATACGATAAGATTGTATAACAAATTTTGTCTTCTTTAATTTTGTTGTTGTCTGATTCCAAACAAAATGTGGGTTATAATACTTGGAAGATAAGAGTATCTTTGGCATTTAGTTGCAGTCATTTGGGTTTATACATATGTTAGGGTTCACAAAAGGAGTAAAGTTTTTAAAGATGATTCAAGTTATAGATTTTGTTTTTATTGTTTAAATTTCTCACAAAACATGACTTCGAAACTCATATATAATTGCGACCCACAGCATGATCACGAAAGGATTATAATTAACAGAAAACTAGACGAACGGTCATGGTTTAATATTTTCAAATCATAAGGACGTTTACAAGATTAGTCTTAATCTATATAAAGGTGAAATCAAGAAGGCCAAACGGAAATCCTGGCGAAACTTCTGTGAATCCATTGAGGGAACCAACCAGACTGCACGCTTAAGATGCGTGCTCGTTAAAAACCCACCGTGTGCGGGGGTTCTTAGTGAAAGACGATGGAACGTGGACGTGTTCGTCTGAAGAGTCTCTTGGGATTCTCCTGGATACCCACTTTCCCAACGATGACCGGAATGCTGGTCATCAGCCAGAAGAGCTAGGCGGAAACTCACCTAGCTTAGAAAAAGTTCGCTCAGTAGTGAGCAAAAGAATCTGATATGGGCCATTCGATGCTTTAAGCCCTATAAATCACTATACCTAACGGGTCCGCCAAATAACTTTTTTTTTTGAAAATGCTAAAAAAAAAACTACTGAATATTTTCTCAAATTTATTTTTTTATTTGACAGTACAATCCTTCCGGTTAATAATGGAAAATAATTTCATTCAAATGGCTGCCTCGGCTGGCTATGCAGTAGCCTACACAATCGGTCCAATTTTTAAGCACATTATCGATTGTGTGCAGCTGTATTTCACCAATGGCTTCACGAATATTGTCCTTTAAAGCGTCAATTGTCTCTGGCTTGTCGGCGTAACACTTATCTTTGAGGGCACCCCACAAATAATAGTCCAACGGTGTCAAATCGCAGCTCCGAGGTGGCCAAACGACATCAGCTCTGCGGCTGATAATCCGATCTTCATAAACACATCGAGTGTAGCTTCGGCTGTGTGGCACGTAGCGCCGTCCTGTTGAAACCAAATGTTGCCAATATCCTCCTCTTCAATTTTTGTGAACAAAAATTCGTTCAACATGGCCCGATAACGATCGCCATTGACTGTAACGGCCACTCCTTGCTCATTTTCGAAGAAAAATGGCCCAATTATGCCTCTGGACCAAAATCCGCACCAAACAGTGACACGTTTTGGGTGCATCGACTTTTCAATGTATGCGTGCGGGTTTTCTGTGCCCCAAATGCGACAATTTTGCTTGTTTACATACCTGCCAAGATCAAAATGAGCAAAATCGGCATCTTCTCTAAGTCGATCGCAGGCCCACTTAGCGAAGCGAAAACGCATTGGATGGTCAGTTGTTCAAGCGTATACACAACCATATTCGTTCAGCGGAAGGATACAACTAATAATCTGTCAAATCAGACATGAGGTAAGTGTTACCATTCACGAAATAAGCACTAGTTGAAAAAAAAAACGTTAGATGGCGGACCCTTTAGTTGGTTGGAGGCAATCTTCGGGGGCTGTCTTATGCTAGCATTTGGAAGCAAACCAAAGTGGTTTTCGTCCCGAAAGCGGGTAAATGCTCTCATGTCAAACCAAACGACTTTAGACCAATCAGTCTATCATCCTTTGTTCTTAAGACATTTGAAAGGTTACTGGACATTCACGTTCGAAGTAATCTTCCACAGAAACTACTATCGAGTTCTCAGCATGCCTATATCAAGGGCAGGTCAACTGAGACGGCTCTCCAATCTATAGTCAGCATAATAGAAAACTCTCTTGAGAATAAGGTTTTCGCTCTAGGGACCTTCCTGGACATCGAGGGAGCCTTCAATATCATTCAACCTTCGGCGATTCTTAGGTCGTTACAGAATCTAGGAGTCGACGGCTTGGTGACATGCCTAATTGGGAAGCTTCTGCTGGGTAGATCCATCAAAGCTGAATGAGGTGGTGTTACAATTGCTAGAAACGTTAACAGGGGGACTCCACTATTATGGTTAACTTCTGTCAACGAACTGCTTCTTGAATTGGAAAGGGGCGAATGCCAGGTCTTTCCCAATGCCGATGATATTGCTATCATCTGTACGGATAGAAATCTCAATTTACTCAGCATTCGTACAACCAGCCTACTTAGTCTGATTTCGAACTGGACCTATCACTTAACCCACATAAAACCGAGCTTATCTTGTTCTCTCGGAAATATACAATACCCGCATTTGAACTGTCGTCAGTTAATGTTAATGGGGCGCAATTACAGTTGAAGGAAAAGGTTAAGTATCTGGGAATAATTCTCGACAGAAAACTGCCTCTCCAACCGAATGTGGAGGAGAGGGTGAAAAAGGCATCTGTTGCTCTTTACTGCTGTAAAAGGCCGATAGGAAAGCGCTGGGGACTGTCTCCTAAGATCACCATGTGGATTTTTACGGCAATAGTCAGAGCAATACTTCTCTATGGCATCGTAGTTTGGTGGAGGTCCCTCCAAAAGAAATATATTCTTAATTCTTTGATGAAAATTCAAAGATCTGCACTGATTAGCGTTAGTGGCGCCATGCGCACGACGTCAGGTACTGCACTTAGTGCTATCCTGAACATCTGTACTCCTGATATCATGGCCGAATCGACAGCCCCTACACTGAAAGAAAAACATTCATACCATTAATGAATTCTTACATTGCATCAATGAAAAGTGTCATTGTTTTTGAGCCAATGTCGGGCTTCATTAATGCTATGAACAATGTTACATTAAACGAAAAATGTTTCATAGACCTGAAATTAATGTAAACTTTCTAACCGGAATGAAACATTATCATTGTATTAAAGAAATAGGTTGCATTGATATTATAAACCGTTTCAGTGATGTAATGAAATATAGTCATTGATGTAATGATGATGCTATGAACATGTTTCATTGATGCTATGAGCATGTTTCATTAATGAAATGAACATGTTTCATTGATGGTATGAACATGTTTCATTGAAGGTCTGAATATGTTTCATTGATTGTATGCACATATTTCATTGATTGTATAACACGTTTAATAGATTGTGTGAACAAGTTTCATTGTTGGTATGAATAGGTTTCATTGATAGTATGAACAGGTTTCATTGATGGTATGAACCGGCTTCATTGATGGTATGAATATGTTTCATTGATGGTATAAGACAGTTTCCATAACTAAATGTAATCTGAACTTTTGCCACACAATCATGTAAATTATTTGGAAAAAATGCTCCCCCCGCGCCATTTAAAACATCCAAAATCGAGCAAAATAAGAGGACTTCAAAAACCAATTTTTTGTCGGCCGGACCTATGGGGCCCATAGGGTCCAAAAATGGTCAGATTGGGGCGAAAAAATATGTTGCGGGGGGGGGGGGGGGGTAGAACACACGATTCTAAGCAAAATATTTAAAATGCAAAAGTTAGAGGGAATCCCTATTTTAGGAGTTATGGGCCTCCAAAGTTCCGGCTTTTTGTGGCACGATTTTTTTCGGTGATTGTTAGTTTTCTGGGACGGGGCCAGGGAGAGGAATATCTCTATTGCAAATTTTGGATTTCGGAATTTTTTGATTTTTGGGAAATTTTTGGACCCTGTGGGCCCCATAGGTCCGGCCGACAAAAAAAATTTTGGCTTTTGAAATCCCCCTATTTTGCTCGATTTTCGGTTTTTTTTTTAAAGGGGAGGGATTCTGCTTTTCAGCATTTTATTTTTTTTATTTTATTTTATAGTGCCACTATGAGGCACTCATATATTGTGTCAAACTACTGTACATACATACATAAATACATACATTTATACAAAGCGTACCTACATATGTACATACTATCCTTTAACCAAATTAATGAATCGCTGAAAATGAATGAAATTGTACATTTTTAGAAAAATTATTTTAAAATTCAATAAAATGTGTGTAATGTATAGGATGGCCTATTTAATAGATTCTACTTTACAATGTCGATAAAATGTCTGCAATTATTTTCTATAGTTTCCCATATTTACATGAAAAACATACTTCATTCCATCAATGTAAAGGGTTTCTTAGCATTAATGACGGACCTCAAATTCAAAAACTGCAGCAATGAACGAGTTCATTGAAGTAATGTAACATTTCATAGAATCAAAGAAACTTTTCATTGCATCAATGTAAACCCATTAATGTCACCCATTCGTTGATGCTATGAAGCGTCTTTCTTTCAGTGTACGTCCCTGGTGAGAATCAGAGATTGTGGCGTTTTGATATCGGGGCATTACGGACACCCTGAATTACTACACCGGATCAGCCCTATTCCCGTAAAAACGAACTACTGTATCGACTACCTTCTACCTGCGACAAATCTAAGGACTTCTATTCCGAACAGGAATACCTTTGAAAAGTCACTGGAATGGGATACCAGTAGTATCAGATATTTCACGGATGATATTTCAGATATTTCACGTTGGACGAGCAAGTAGGCTATGGGGTCCATTCACCGGACCTAAATGTAATTGCTATGGATGAAACTGCAGGTATCACAATGGGCTTCTTTAGCCTAAGTGTGCTGGACAGCGTGCTACCAACCAACCAAGGAACATTTCATAGAATCTATCTAAGAAAAATTTCTAAGAATCAATTGAATTCAGTAAAGAAAAATTTCTAAGAAAAATTGAATTCAGTAAAGAAAAAGTAAAGAATTCTTCTGGGTACAAATACTCAAAAATAATCACAAGCAGTCAAACACAAAATCTATGAAATGCCTCATATAAAGTACAAGGTGCGGCAATAGGTATCACCCTATTGGAAAGTGGTGTCATTTTTGCCACTGCCATCTTATGTTACGAGGAATGATCAATAATTCCGTGACTTTTTGAACTTCCCTTGTAGTTATGTGAAATGCACCACTGCTCCCATCAAGTACCACCTGTTAATAGACTACTGTCAAATTTTGAGCAAATTCCGTCATTTGCTTTGCGTTTAACAGCTGTTCAAAACAAACAACCTCGTGAATTTCTTTAAAAATGGAAATTGAAATTTCGACATTATTTTTTGCGAAAAAAAACCGTCAATCAAACCAAGGAAAAGCTTGATAATACTATGGCTTGACCAACCAACCAAGGAACATTTCATAGAATCTATCTAAGAAACATTTCTAAGAATCAATTGAATTCAGTAAAGAAAAATTTTCTTTTATTGTATAAATTCATCATATAACCAATGCATTTTGTCAGAGGAAGAAAAGATTTTTCACTATTTTAAGATACAGATTTTAATCAAATATTTATGCGAAATGAAATATTTATTTCACGAAACTTGTTTCGACGATTCTAAGATTTCCATAAATTCTGTGAAGCAAATCTTTATATTAATTACGCAAACTGTAGCCTCGTAATTTCTGTCTAACCTCATATCCATTTCATATTTAGCATACTTTATATACTCTACAGTGGGTTTTCTGAATCATGCTGGTGAAAAATTCAAAAAAAAACCTTAAATGCAATAAGAATTCTTCTGGGTACAAATACTCAAAAATAATCACAAGCAGTCAAACACAAAATCTATGAAATGCCTCATATAAAGTACAAGGTGCGGCAATAGGTATCACCCTATTGGAAAGTGGTGTCATTTTTGCCACTGCCATCTTATGTTACGAGGAATGATCAATAATTCCGTGACTTTTTGAACTTCCCTTGTAGTTATGTGAAATGCACCACTGCTCCCATCAAGTACCACCTGTTAATAGACTACTGTCAAATTTTGAGCAAATTCCGTCATTTGCTTTGCGTTTAACAGCTGTTCAAAACAAACAACCTCGTGCATTTCTTTAAAAATGGAAATTGAAATTTCGACATTATTTTTTGCGAAAAAAAACCGTCAATCAAACCAAGGAAAAGCTTGATAAATACTATGGTGACTCTGCACCATCGATTTCAATGGTAAAAAAGTGGTTTACTGACTTTCGTTTGTGTCGCACAAGTACAAATGCCGCTGAACGTTTTGGACGGCCAATTGAGGTATGAGATATGGTGTTGACCGGTCGAAGAGTAAAAGTGCGTGAGATTGTTGATGCCATAGGCATTTCATATGGCAGTATAGTTTCGATTTTAAATGATCAGTTGGGTTTAAGAAAGCTGTCTGCAAGATGGTTGCCGCGTTTGCCCTTAACTGACCATAAACGTAATCGTGTGACAACTTCAAAGGATTGTTTGGAGTTTTTTAATTGGGCTACGAATTGGTACCTCATCTGCCATGTTCTCCGAATTTAACCCCCAGTGACTATTTCCTATTTCCATACCTAAAGAAATGGCTCGGTGGAAAGAGATTTAACTCCAACGATGAAATTATTGATCAAACAAATGTCTATTTATATTTCTATGCAAAAGTTCTCTTTCATAGAATGTATTATTATAAGGAAAAAAATAATGTGTAATTGATTATTATGGTGGATGGTTGGGAATATAGCTATTTCGATGTCTACCAAAGTTTAGGTATATTTATATTTTTACCCTTCTCCACAAGTATTTAGGTATATCATCACACATTATAGGCATAAACAAATCTCAAGTAAGCGAGAATTGTCTAAACTCCTACTTGTGCGAAAACATCCAAAAAAATACTTTGCCATACCCATCATTATTCACATTTTTTATACCCTCACCCATAGGGATGGGGTATATATCATTTAATACGTAAAAAAATTTAACACATAGAAGGAGCCATATTAGACCCTTAGTATCTTTGGACGAAATTCGTTTTAGGACTTTTTAAGACGTTTGAGCCATGTCCGTCTGTCTGTCTGGCTGGCTGGCTGGTCAACACGATAACTGTCGTAAATCTTTACAGATCACAATGAAATTTTGTCAGTGACTATTATTTACCAATATTGAGTTTGGGATTGAAAATGAGCGTTTTGACCACTCCCCTTCTGGTACTTCCCATACAAATCGACACATTTAGCACAAAATCATATTTCTATCAAACCTTTCATCTGGTAGATGTGATTAGCTTCAACTCCCACACCGCGTAACAATCTGTAAATGTCTACTTATCTGAAGGAAATGGGCGAGATTGTCACGCCCATTCTGGTACCTCCCATACAAAGCAGGGTGTTCGTCAGGGTTGTCAATGCGATAAATCGCGTGACACACTTCCGACGTTAGTGAAATTAGGTATAAGGCTTCACGTTATCAAAAGCCAATCACCGGTTAAAACAAGGGTGATTTTTCCACGCCCATTGTGGTACCTCCCATACAAAAGTTGTTTGGGCGTCTGGTTTTTCGGCACGTGAAGTCCCGCAAAACCGAATCAATCTTTAAGAAAGTTTATACTAGTCAATATTTAGTCAAATAAAACTCTCCTATAGAAAATGAGCTGTTGTGCCACACCCATTCTGGTACCTCCCATATAAAAGTTGGCCGGATGACCGGTTGATCGACACGAAAGCTCTCGTAAACTACAACTGCTCTTAATAAAATTCGGTACTAGGCAAAATTTTGCTAAAAGCTACTGTGTAATTAAAAAAAAAAAAAAAAATAAATGGTTTCCCATTACATCCCATGAAGGGACCGGGGAGAACTTCTCACAACCACTGAGCTGTGCGCTTTCCAGTTTTCACTCACTGATTGGGACCTACAGTTTTACACCGATTCCGAACGGTGTTTTGAGAAGCTTTTTCATGGCTATATACTCGATAGTGTCGCCGTCACTATGCGAGGTGACCGCCGCCGAAAGAAATTTGAAGGTGGTCAGAGCAGGGTTTGAACCCAGGATCTCATGTACAATAGCCGCGCACACTAACCATTGCACCACCGTGTAATTAATAACTGACTACTGTGCCACGCCCAGTTTCTTACGTCCCATACAAAAGTTGGGCGTATTCGCGGTTTGCCGACTCGATATCTCCAATAAATCATAACCGATCTTAATAAAATTTGGTACTGCTCAAAATTTTGGCAACAACTTGCCATGGCCAGTTTTGTACCTCGCCTACAAATATTGCGAGGAAACTAACTAATTTTGATATTCAATAATATTTAGTACAATGCCAATCTGTTCTTGAATATTTTCACATTTGAGTATGGGCGTTTTTAACAGAATTCCCACGTAATGGATGACTTAGGGTGGGGGTATGATTAAGTCGGTGTGGCCGTCGATGGTGCAATGGTAGTGTGCGCGGCTTTTGTTCATGAGGACGTGGGTTCGATCCCTGCTCTGACCACCTTAAATTTCTTTCGACGGCGGTCACCTCGCATAGTGACGGCGACACTATCGAGTATTTAGCCATGAAAAAGCTTCTCAACATTTCGTTCGGAACCGGTGTAAAACTGTAGGTCCCCATCAGTGAGTGTAAAACTAGAACGCCCACACCTCACTGGTTGTGAGAAGCTCTTCCTAATCCCCTCGTGGGCTGTAACGGGAAACCCTTTATTTATTTATTTTATGATTAAGTCGGTTCACCCGACTGAGACTTTTGACTGGTTTTAATAATACATTCTATGAAAATGTACTTTTTGTTATAAAAGTACTTTTTCATAGAAATTGATCTTGAACCGGAAAAATTATTAAGGAAAATAACATCTTATAGATCGAATAATAAAACAAAAATGGAAACATAACTTTTCTTGAGATATGTACCTACTCTTAAAAATGGAGGTACATTCTTGAAAAAAGGACCAATTTGTAAAAAAATTCCCATTTCTTAAAAAACCCATTTTCTTCAAAAAAAAATACCATCTCTTAAAAAAATACATTTTCTAACAGAAATTGATTTTCTTAAAAGTACCTTCTTTTAAAAATAAAATAATACCTTTTCTTTTCTTCTCTTGAGATAGGTAGCCTTTCTAAAAATAAGTACATTTTCTTAAAAAAAAATAACCTTTTACTAAAAAGAGTACCACTTCTTTAAAATGTACCTGTCCTTAAAAAAAGGGGTTCTTTGTAAAAAAAATCATATTTTATGGCGTTTTCTTACAGAAATTACTTCTTCTTAAAAATAACACCTTTTCTTAAAAAAAAAACATTAGCTTTTAAAGTTCTTTATAAGAGGACCTTTTCGGGAAAATATAATACTTATTCTTACCAAAAGGTAATAAAAATATACTTTTTTAAAATAACACACATTCTTTTGAATTTGAATTTTGTTGACCGATTTTGTTAGTTTTTGGTTAATGTATGAGAAATTCATACTACAAGCTTACACGTCATGAACATTTTTCGAATTAAAAAATTTTTGGTTTTTGTTGGAAATAATAGACAATTCAGTTTCAACACACACTCACTGGCAGTGATGTTGATACTTAGTGATCTTCGATCGATACTAATTCGCACATGTGAATTGCAGAATTGTGTTTGTATATATACGATTGATGATCAACCGATGGATGGTATCAATTCAGGCACAGTAGTTAGGCATCTGATGATGAACTTGTCACGGAGTTCGAAACTAGTCATGCCAGTGAGTGTGTGTTGAAACTGAATTGTCTATTATTTTCCAACAAAAACCAACAATTTTTCAATTCGAAAAATGTTCATGACTTGTAAGCTTGTAGTAGTATGAATTTCTCTACATTAACCAAAAAATACATTATAAAAATAAATTCTTCAAGTTTATCGTTTTATAAAAATATCTTTTCTTAAAGATCCATATAAATTATCGTATTTTTCAACGGGCGCCTTAGGCGTGTTGGAACTAACTAGTATGTAATATATAGCGAAAGTAACTTCGTTCCAACCGGGTGTACTCTGACACCTCATGTAAATTTGTAATTATGAATCGATCCAAAATATTTCAATTGCAGCAATAAAAAAAAAATTTTAAAAATGTCGCTTACGATAATATGGTGGTAGGGCTCGATAGATTGTTTGTTGTAAACGCTTTTCGGTTCTCATAAACGTTTTTATTTATTTATCACAACGGAAATGTTATGTTTGATTCAACAAAAGTAGTGGCACATTCCCCAAACGAAGTTCATTTATCCAAAATTTCGTTTGGCCTTAACGAAATTTTTCTACAAGTGTATGTGATTTTCAAATTAGGATACCTATGAATGTCATGTCCTTCTTTCTACGGTGTAAAGAATGCAAATTGTGGCAAGTCGCATGTGACCAATGTAATTCTTTATCTACGCGCCAATAAATCTATAGGTGAAAACGCGTTTCATTACCACATGTTTGTTTTACTAGAGTAGGTCGTTTACTAAACTTTTTTGTCAAAGCGAAAAATGCTTTTAGAAACGTGATGGGCTCATGCTGGGGTTAACTGATTCTAGATTATCATTACATATACAACACTGAATAAAGTAATTTTTAGCAAAAAAGGTCTTCAGTCTTTTGTTTATTCAAACCCCTTCCTTGCATTCCACTAAGTTCGATTTTTAAATACTTGTATCGTACTACTTCGTATGTACAGGCGGACCCACATTCATCATTTATAAATGACATTGAAGTGTGTTGAAACTTTATCAGTTGCCAAGCGTGATCTGAAGTCATAATAGTTTATTATTACATGTCAACGTGTGTCAACATTTATTGTATGTATTTCTAGTAAACAAATATGAATGTCAAAAAGTAAAACAAATACAATAAAGAAAATTTCTAAATGAAATTCGAACATTGTTTAAAAATTCATGGAATTTCCTCTGATTTGGAAGGTTGAAACACACATCTGCAAAGATATATATATGGGTATTTCCGCAGAAGGTGATAATATTTTCGATATATTAATACATACATTGTAATTGTTTCTAAAAAATTGTGTGAATGTGTTGTAAACACAGTACATTTTTATTTGCCGACGCTAAAATTTAATTAACTCGACCTTTCCCTTTAATTAAGACGAGCGTTTCGCTTTCGCACTTTTCCCTTAACCATTTTTTACTCCTTTTAATTGGCAATCATGGTTTCCAACATTTGATACAGCTGTGTTGATCTTTCTATACCACAAGTTAGAATATATTTAAGGACAACGGTACATTTGTAAAGTATACACATTTTTAATCCTCTAATGCTGGATTCTAAAATAATGAACAAAAATTATGGCAATAATTTCTTTTTGGATAAATGTGAGCCTCTGATTTAAAAAATTGTTTTGCAAGTCAGTACAAAGAATTGTTTACCTTCCATGCGACAAAATATAAATATGTGCCTTGGGCCACTCTTGGGGCTTTAGTGGTAAAAAAAACAGCCAATTTTTTGTGACTACTGTATGTTTAGTTTTATTGAAAACAATTGAAATGAATTAAAAGTTCATATGAGAATTGAGAAACTCATTATTTATTTTCGCTTAAAATAGTCGAAAAACAATTGTTTATGATTCGAACAGAACATATGAAGATTATCGCAGATTCACGTTCCTAACACAGTGATAAAATGGAGCTTTTAAGAGCTTGAAAAGCTTTTACAAATATTTGGTTACATCTATTAGCAACTGTAGAAAACAGCTTCCTGCAAGCAAAGAAAAAAAAAACGTTTATTGCTCGATTGCCGCAACAATACTTTGATTGACTTGTATTAATTTATTAATCGCAACCGTTCATGTAGTTCTCTCAAATAAACTCATATATCGCAAATGTGTATCATGTTGTTGCAAACGAATTCTCGTTCGCATCAAACGCGTACAAAATTACAGTTGCCGCAAATTTAAAAAACGTTTGCGATAACTGAAATTAGTCATTTTTCTAATGAGAGCACACATTACAAACAACAGAAATTTCTCTCATTCTCTCATTCTGTCGACTGTATAAACAGTCTTATCCACTCGTTTGACATACACACTCACGCAAAGAAATAAAAGTGATAACACACTGTAATGCTTTTATCTTGTCAATATATTTTGGACGGACAATTGGCTCGATATAGTTTGCTGCGCTTTTAGTTGATATTTGAATGCAAGGCGAGACAGACGTGTAAGTAGACAGTGAAAAAATAGAAAAAATTCCAACTTTTTTTTAAAACAAAATTTGTGGGTAAAACCAAAATCATAAAAGTGGGAAATATACACAAATATGAGGTTATGGAAGCCATAAATAAAAGTTTTAATGTACAAGCACTGTTTTACTGAGTAGAGTAACTACAACTACAACTCAGTTGCTGTAACTACAACTCGGTTCCTGTAACCGAAAGAACAGTTAGTGGAACCGTTTTTCGTTTCTCGCAAAAGTTTTTACAGCCCTAATTTTTCATAACTCGTTTACAGTAAACTTTTTTCAGTTCTCGCAAACTCTTTTTTTTATTTTGGATTAACTATAACTCGGTTGCTGTAATCGAAACAACAGTTGGCTGAGCCGCTTTTCGTTGCTCGCAAATGTTTTGTTCAGCTTATATTTTTCATAACTTGTTTGCTGCAAATATTTTCCGGTTCTCTCAAACGAAACAACATTTATGGCTTAACAGAAGTTCGTTATTCCCAACTACAGTCCCCAAACGAACTTCAGTTATCTGAGATTTCATCGATTGAAATTTAAAATACATCAATTGCAATTTAAAAAACTTCAATTGAAGTTTGAAAGACATCAACTGAAATTTGAAACACATCAATTGAATTTTAAAACAAATCAATTGAAATTTAAAACACATCAATTTCAATTCAAAATACATCCATTGAAATTCAAATTTAAAAGACACCAATTGAAATTTAAAAATCTAATATATAAAATCAGTTAATACTTTTTAAATTTCAAGCGGCGAATTTTAAATTGCAATTGATGTATTTTAAATTTCAATTGATGTTTTTTAAATTTCAATTGATGTATTTCAAGTTTCAAATAGAATTTTTAAATTTCAATTGATGTATTTCAAATTACAAAAGTAATTTTCAATTTCAATTGATACTTTTCAAAATTAAATTGATATTTTTCAAATTACAATTGGAAATGGCGTAATTAGATACAAAAAACGTACATTGGACTGGATGACAGAAAAAGGTTGAGTTGTTCGAAATGTAGTTGCAAAGTTCAGTTTTACAAAATTTCAGAATTAAAATAGAAATTAGCGGTGCACCCGAAGCAGGTTTCAGACCATTTCAGTGCATCCTAAAGTGATTCTTATGTCTCCGAGATTGTTTTTTCTGGCTATGTCGACTTTTGAAGTCCACACTAGAACATAAAAATGGTCCAAGATCGGACTTCAAATGGCAGCACAGCCAGAAAAAACAATCTCTGCTAAATTTGCGGGTCAACAAACAAATTTTTCTGGTCATAAAATTGTCCTTCACCCCGAAAGGTCCTCGTCTTTGAATCGACGACGATTTACCTACGAGCTTTACGCTATAAAAATAAGAAGGGACTTCCAGCGTTAAGAAGTATTCAAAACTGGGATGAGAACGCCTCAACTTTTCTTTTTGTATGGGGCACAACTCGACTACACCATTTCCAATTGAAATTTGAAAAGCAGCAATTTAATTGTGAGAAATATCAATTGAAATTTGAATATGTATTATTTTTGAAATTTGAAGTACTTTAATTGAAATTTAAAAGTTCTATTTGAAAATTGAAATACATCAATTGAAATTTAAAAAACATCAATTGAAATTTAAACGACATCAATTGAAACTTAAAATTCGTCACTTGAAATTTTAAATTTATTAACCGATTTTATGTATTAGATTTTTAAATTTCCATTGGTGTCTTTTGAATTTCAATTGATGTGTTTTAAATTTCAAATGATGTCTTTTAAATTTCATTGAAGTTTTTTAAATTTCCATTGATGTAATTTAAATTTCAATTAAGGTGTTTCAAATTTCAATTGATGTATTTTAAATTTGAATTGATGTTTTATAAGATTCAATTGATGTATTTTAAATTTCAAATGATGTCTTTTAAATTTCAATTGATGTTTTTTATATTTCAATTGATTTATTTCAAATAGAATTTTTAAATTTCAAATGATTTTTTCAAATTTCGATTGGAAATAATGTAGAGGGTTCAAAAACTCAGCACTTATAAAAACAAATTTTCGGGTTGTTCGAAAAATTAATTTTTCAATAAACCAGTTCGTGAAACTGGTGGTTTCAAATTTAGAAATAAAAGTTGCCCATTGCGAATTCGTATTCTTCGTATTCGTATTTAAATATCAACATTTCAAACCTGTATTTAAATTTGGCAGTCATTTGTATGCCTTGGTGGGCATTGATATAGCTATAATCCCAACCATCTACCATAATAGTCAATTTCACATATTTCTTTTTAAATATTTTGTATTAAAATTTACTTTTTCATAGGAATTGTACCTTTTAATAGATTTCGATCTTCCACCGGAAAATTATTAAATAATATTCAAACTTGAACGTGGCCGTCGGTGGTGCAATGGTTAGTGTGCGCGGCTCTTGTACATGAGATCCTGGGTTCGAACCCGGCTCTGACTACCTTCAAATTTTCTTTCGGCGGCGGTCACCTCGCATAGTGACGGCGACACTATCGAGTATCTAGCCATGATAAAGCTTCTCAAATTAGCGTTCGGAATCGGTGTAAAACTGTAGGTCCCAATCAGTGAGTGAAAACGGGAAAGCGCACAGCTCAGTGATTGTGAGAAGTTCTCCCCAGTCTCTTCATGGGATGTAATGGGAAACCATTTATTTTTTTTTTCTTTTATAAAATTTATATTCACAGTCAAATATGACACCCATATTCAAATTTGAAAGAGTGTTTCATGTATACAAATCTTATTATTTGAAATATCGATGGTTTTGCGTAAAAAGGATCAATCTACTGTTTCTAACTATGTTTTCAAGATTTGCATATATCATAGGGTAACAAAAAAATGTATCTATTTCGTTGCAGATAGGCCCAAGCAGTTTGGCCCTTTGACTTGTCGTGACAAGGTGAACAAAACCAGATTGGCCCTCGTAAAAAATGGAGATTGGCTCTATCGTCGATATGTAGTTATATTCTAACTTAAATTTTGAAATTTGAAGGAAATGTATTTTTTCATTCATGTTTAATAATCTAGTTTGCATTTGAAAATAGATATCATGTTTCTATTTAGTTCGACAAAATTATTAAAATGTCGATTTTGGACGACGTAGGACCGATGAACTTTAATGATTGTATTATAACGGGTGATTTTTTTGATATTTGGTTGTCCCACTTCACACGTGTTTCGTGGCATGAGACAAAGTCAACAATTTGCAGTTTGCCTTGCCATTTCATCATGAATAGGCTTACAATCGAACAACGCTTGCAAATCATTGAGTTTTATAACCAAAATTCGTGCTCTGTGAAAAATGTGTTTCGCAAGTTACGTCGATTTTATGGTCTTCAGCGAAGAAGCTAATTTTTGGCTCAATGGGTACGGTAATAAACAGAATTGCCGAATTTGGTTCCAAGAGCAGCCAGAGGCTATTCAAGAGGTGTCATTTCACGCTGAAAAGTTCACAGTTTGGTGCGGTTTATGGACCGCACTTCTTCAAAGACGATGATGGCGGCAAAGTTAGAGTAAGATACAGTTCGAGGTACCTTTTTTTCTTCCCGAAATGGAAGATTTGATATGCGGTTTCAACAGGACGATGCCACACTGCACGCGATACTATGAACCAATTCAGAGGTGAGTTTGGTGATCAATTAATCTCAACTTGTGGCGCTAGACTATTTTTTTGTGGAGGCACGTGAATTCTCTCATCAATCTTTAGGTTTTTGTTATTTGGATGCAAATATAAGATACTTGTGTGCAAACACATTGTGTTTGGTGTTCAATATTAGATGTTTGAGACACAATGATTAATATGTTATAATACATGTGTTTGCGACACAAATATGCATGTGTTTGTGATACAAATTCAGCTGTGTTTGTTGCACTATGTATGCTCTCTCGAGAGCAAGAAAATAAAAGAGGGACAACGAGAGAGTCTATCTTGTAAGTGTGTATCGTCATTTTTGCATTATTATCTAAGTCACTGATTCATAAATATTCCTGAATGTGCGTGTAAATTGCAGATGAAGTTTTTTGTATTCAGTTGTGACTGGTTCATCGGACAGAGGATATCAAATGCGCTTGATCAGTGAAAAAAAAATGAACAAGTACTCGAACGGTTAAATGGTTGGTGATATTGCTTTGGTTTTTGTGTATGTGTTTCGTATATATGTATGTGTGCTACCAAAGTGAGATACGATTCTGAGGAAAGAAATTTGAAAGGGCAACAACGGGAAGCCCTTTGTCTGTCCGCGCCTTTTCTGAGAAAATCAAAGCAGCGGGCCATTTGTGAAATATAATAGAAAAGCCATGAACTAGATTTGTATATAAATATATTGTTTGTATACCAACGCATAGTGATAACCTACGCATAGTTGAAGCCTTCTAAAAACAAAAACGTGAGATAGAACAAAGAAAGGAGATGCAAAAGAAAAGGACTTACAAACATATGAATGAGTGAAGTGTGTTGCAAGCATATACATGATTCCTGCAGAAAGTGTTTTGGGAGAATGTGTTACAGACGACGTTTTTTGCAGCGTATAGGGACAGGCCAACCACGATTTCTGCCTTGGAAGACAGTGTGTTTGGACACAAGTTCACTACATATATTAAAGACAAGCTACAAGAACGTTATACTTATGTATTTGCATCCAATCAACAACAGCGTGTAGTGGTAGGTTTTCATCAACATTTTATTACTGATGTAGTACACATATTAATTAAACAAACAAATTAAACAAATTACAATATATTCCTCCAACTGGTTCTATCCTTCTCCTTTTCTCGCCAATTGTTAACACCAAGGATACGGAGGGATTCTTCTGCCTGGTCTTTCCAGCGGAGTCTTGGTCGTCCTCCTTTTCTGTTTCCATCGGGTATCTTATAGAAAAACTTTCGCGCTGGCTCATCTACGTCCATTCTGATAACATGGCCTAGCCAACGCAATTGGTATAATTTGATTCACCTAGCTAACTCGCCGTTTCCCAACCAGGACCATATATTTACGAAGAAATTTTCTCTCGAATATTCCCAGGTCTTTTTATCCGCTTGCGATATGACCCAAGTTTCGGAGCCATATGCCAGAAAAGGTAAAATGAAAGTCTGGTATAGCTGGACTTTTGTCTGTCTAGAGAGAACTTTGTTCCTAAACTGCTTGCTGAACCCAAAATAGCATCTATTTGCAAGCACAATTCTCCCATTTATCTCCAGGCTGACGTTATTGTCCCTGTTCACGGCGGATTCAAGGTAGATAAATTCAACACAATTCGGTCTTTTCACTCTCCCTCTGCTCCCACTGCCATTTTTTCCGCCTAAATAGTTGGTTTTCCTCCCTTCTCAGCCCTCTTGTGCCGCTCACTCGCAGAACGCGTTGTAACTGTCTGTTCCGTTGCCATACGTGCAGCGCCTTTTTTTATCAGTTGCAACGCGACATTCTTCGTCGTACCATGGCTTATCCTTCCGCGGTTTTTGATAGCCAAGTTCAGTCCTTGCAGCGGTTTCCAAAGAATGAGAGATGTGCTTCCTCTGCGCATCTGTCCTCGGGAGGGGCGGTATTCTGTCCCAGCTGAAGAGAGAGCTTCTGTTGATAGGACATTGATATCTCCGGTATTCGTAGCTTATCAATATCTAGTTTTCGGCTTCGTACGTTTTTCTCTCTGCTCAGTCTTGTGCGAACTTTTGCAGCTACCAGGTAATGATCCGTGTCGACATTGGCACGTCGAATCACACGTACATCCATTACACTAGAAGAGTGCCTGCCATCTATTACCCAGTGATCAATCGGGTTCTTCGTCCCCTGATCGGGAGATATCCAGGTCGCCTTATGCATATTCCCATGCTGGAGTCATGTGCTACTAACTACCATGTCCCCCGCAGCGGCAAAGCCTATCAGTCTTATTCCATTATCGGAGGTGATATCATGTAGACTGTGATTACCGATGGTTGGTCGAAAGACACTTTCCTTTCCCAATTTGTTATTAAAATCGCCTAGAATAATCTTAACGTCGTGCTCAGGGCAGCGTCCGTATATTTCCCCCAGATGCGGTGCGTGCACCCAAATTAACATATACATGATTCCTGCAATATATTGCTGTGGCCGACTTTTTTCAGCGTGTAGTTTATACTACATCACAGCTGTTTGTCGGCAAGTGGTTATGGTATAGCTGCACGTTAATACAAAGTTTATTCACAGCGCATTTCAATCTGCCTTCTAAGACCGTTAAAAGCCACATTGTATGATGTCAGATTGTAATTTTGTGGAAGCTACAAAAAATTTCCGTCAAAAATCAACTCTGGTTTTTATATTAGTTTATTTGTAGCATTCCTTTTAAGAAGTCTAGTAGTGAATCGAAATTATTCATCGTTTCCATAATTTGGATATAAAATACATTTTCCGAGCAAACAAATGTTTGATTACGTTTATTCACATTCACTTTGACACAAAACAGCTGTTTTTCTATTGTTAGCAATGGTTTGGAAGATCGTTAACATAAGCTTAACAAGTGTGTGCCCATCGTGTTATAACTAGGGTTTGGGGTTCGTGAATTTCCGGGAAAAGTTTAATAAAAATAAATATAAAATTTAAAATTATTATTTTATTTTAAGTTGTGTTTTTATACAACATAAAACATAGTTATAAAAACTATTTTGATTACCAAATCTAAAACAAAATTGTTTCATAAAAAACAGCAATTTCAACGTAAAAGGTGATTTTTAATAGCAAAAAGTTGACATCACTGTAAAAAAACACAAAAGAAGACTGCAACCATGGTACAATAATACAAGGTAAGGTCATTAGCCCAAATACAACAATTCAGATACAACTCTGCTATGTCAGCCATTTGCCAATAGTCAATAAATTGTCAATATGACTTCAACAATGATTGGTACATGGTTGAATATACATTTTTAGCTTTATTACATTGAATCTTCGCTATTATTTCAATTTGAACACACAATTCGTTTATTTTTCCTGTATTTTTAAATGTGCATCACGGCAAAAAGTAAACAAACATTTCAGCGTCGCCTATGAATTTGACAATCCATTGTACTCTCAAATAAAAAATTGTAAATCAGCTGATCGCTTGACTTTACCTTGTATTATTGTACCATGACTGCAACAACACAAACAAATCAGCTGCTTAAAAAGTAATATTGTGGCAAACAAAAACTTTTTCAATATAAGAGTGAAAATTTATTTATTTCAATAAAAATTAAAATGTCAGGTGTTTGGAAGTATTTTAAAAAAGTGGATATCGCAGCACAATGCACTATTTGTTGGCTCTATTTGAAACGTCTAACCACCGTACCAAAAATTTGGATAAGTTGTATAATGCACTACTAACAATAAAGCCAACTTCAGTGGAAAGCGAACGCGTTTTCTCTGTTGCTGGAATTTTTTAACAAAGATTAGAAACAGAATGTCAAATGAATTATTAAATGCATTAATTATTTTAAAAGCTAATTTTTTGAAAATCTAATATTTTTAGATCTCTTTATGCTCTTTAATATGCTTTAATACTAAATGATCTCGAATTTATGAAATTTAAATTAATATTATTTATTTTTTAGTTTTAATACTTATAAATAAACAGACCGAACTTGTATTTTTTTAATATATATATTTTTTTAAATAAACTATACAATTTTCAACAAAAATGAGCTTTTTAAGTAGTTTTTATAAAAAAAATTGATTTAAGTGATTGATTTAAAAAATTTCCCGGGATTCCCGGGAAAAGCATTTTTTCATTCCCGTTTCCCGGGAAATAAAAAAGTCCGGAAATTCCAAACCCTAGTTATAACACACATATTAAATAGGTGCTAACTTATCGTAATGAGTATTTTAAATATATTTTTAAAATCTTTACATTTCAAATTTATTTCTCATGCAAGTAATTTAACAGATTGCACCTATTTTATATTTAAACTTAACTAATGGCTGCCTTCCCTAGTTTATCACCTGAACACCCGTAATGTTGCAAGGCGAAAGACAACTCAACTATGAATAATTGTCTAATCGCCCTGTATTAACTTAATGGGCGACATGGCAAAGTGGATGTTAATGTCAATTATTTCAATATTGCTGTTGCTGCTGCTGCTGCTGCTTCTGCTATCCTGTATGGATGTACCACCAAGAGCGAAGGAAATATGTATTGAAATAAATTCAACTACAACGCTAAGATAGAAATCCTCAGAGCCCAGCACAACGGATGTGTGTTCAACGAGAGACATTAATTTATCGAAGAACAGAACACAAAAAAAAAACATATTGTGAACAGGTTGGGGGAAATGGATTACGGAAATTAAGGAGCACAACCACATAAAGTCGATGACCTGGAAAACTTGTGAAAATTGGGACGCATGCAAATGGTGAGTTACGTGTGGTTGGTGTGAGAGTTGTTGACTATGTGATTTTGTGGACGAGAGATCATTTGACATTTCTTGAATATTCTAATCTCAGCATGAAAACAAGACAGGCTAAAATAGTGTCTGATTTAATTGGACCGTTTGCCAGTGTAGGAAAGAAGAGGCAGCTATTGACAAGTATAATTCCTTGCAATGTTTATATGTTCATATTGATTTTCTCTTTTTAATCTCTTTAACAATGTAATGAGCTTTGAGTCCCGGAGAACTTCCTTCCAAAATTAATACCATTCAGCGCAATTTTCATACTTCAGTTTTGTCTGATATTGTTTTTTTTTTGTGCAAAAACAGTAGCTAACAAATTATAAAGAAATACAATTATGTGTTGACACTTTGGGAATTTCTACCCGAACCCTGCTTCCACCCTCAGATGTTCGTAACATAGTATTGTTACGACTAAGTAAATGCTTTTACTTACGCTTAATGCTCGAATTATCATAATGTAAATAACAGGTCGATTAATGCTGCGCCTGAGAGTATACCTTAGAATAAATAATGAATACGATGTAGATTCGTTAAGATTTCAAAACGGCAATACCACTGGTTCTGGATACGGGTAGAACTCTCCACTTACGACTTAGCGACAACAAAAGATCAAGGGTATTATAGGTACTTGAATACTATAGGCAATTCAATGCCATTTCCGTCGATATGTTGTAAATTTCTATCTGATAAGAAATGGCTGAATTATGGTATCTCAAAGTTCAAAATTTGCATTTTTTATGTTTTTTTCAAAAATTTGAATTTTTATTTCGGTTTTTTTTTTCTACGTTATAGTGAAGATCTGGAATGTTTTATTTTTTTTAACATATAGTTTATTTAATTACCAAAATTTTAAGCGAAATTTGAACAAAATCGGATGAAAAAAAAAGTTTTTTTTAAGGTTTTTTGTGTACCGAGTAGAATATTGCTGCTGTATCCGCCAGTGTTAATGAAGATCGCGATATGTCCATCCGTCGCCGATCGTAGCAATTGGTAGATTTTACGTAACGACCTCTGTCTAAATCCATACAAAGTGCAGCTGGTGCAGGAGAATAGCACTTGGTTGACATGTGGTTTCAATAGGACGGTGCCACATGTCACACTGCAATTGAGAGGCGAGTTTGGTGAGAAATTAATCTCACGTTGTGCCCGTCTTGTTCCTGCGATTCGACCTCACTAAACTATTTTCTGTGAGGGCAGGTGAAGTTTATTGTCAATAGAGACAAGCCAACCACGATTGATGCCTGGGAAGACAACATTTCAAGTGTCAGTGGTGAGAAATGCTGAAAAGTGTGCCAAAATTGTAATTTCAGAATTGACCATGTGAAGCGTAGCCGTGGGAAACATTTGCATGAAATAATCTTTAAAAATAAATGGCATTCACTTGTACAAATTTTCGGCGTTTTCTTCATTTTTCAAACCCCAAATAGCAAAAAAAATCACCCATTAGAGCGAAGAGCTTCTCACCATTGGTTTTACGGTAAAAAAAATTGTTGGCCTGTGTCATGGAAGCATGGCTGACGCCCAAGCGATATAACGGATAGGTCTGAGATTCGTCTGGAAACGGGTCCTGTATAGTAGGGATGTAACGAACGTTCATTTGTAGTGTTCGCATTCGTATTCGCATTCGCTAAAATAAGCGAATGTTTTACCGAAAATTTTCAACAAAAAA
The DNA here is from genome assembly GCA_963931995.1 of Phaonia tiefii. NCBI lineage: Eukaryota > Metazoa > Arthropoda > Insecta > Diptera > Muscidae > Phaonia > Phaonia tiefii. Next base: position 37,770,800 of record OZ008367.1, read on the forward strand.
ACCATGTTCAATAAGAAACGTCAGCAAAGTGAACACAGCCCACCATGGTAAAATAAGTAAGGTAAACGCAGTAGGGATTGTTGTAATTTTAGGCAACAAAAACATTAGAAACATAGCGCTGGAGTATCTTTTAAGCGTGACAGCCCACGGAATATCAGCGGATTTCCAAAGAATAAATTTAATATTGGGATGTACAAGTATAGAGGGCGGTCACACTGGAGATGTAATTCAATTAGCCATAGAAAGTATGACTAATGAATGGGAAATCACTGATAAAGTCCACTGCGTCGTCCATGGTAAAGGGTCTAATATGGTACGAGCTATGAATTTGCTAAATTTCCCACATATAGCTGTAATATCATTAACTCACGTTCTTAAATCAAATTTGACTCACAAAAAATCAAAAGAAAATGTTCCATCTTATATAATGAATGTGATTGACGCGCTCATTTACGAGTTGACATTTAGATTTGGAGATCTACATCAAACACCAATATTTGCAGTATCAACCTATTTAGATCCTGGATATAAATTTAAGTTTTTTAGCACATCCTACCAAGAATATTTACATTCTGAAGTTTTAAAGTTAATTTGCAATAACTGTTCCGGAAAATAACCTTCTAGATCTTCATTAAAGAAAAAGAGTAAAGAGATGTCAACGTCCCGTAAAAATATTCAAAAAGATATGGAGCATTTTTTAAATGAAAGTCACAGCGAATTTGTAGAGGATCCGCTGGAAACACAGGGATTTTGATCGTTGGCATATTCTGAAGCAAACGAATTATTAGCTGAATACGATAAGGAATGAAGAATTCACATTACAGAGATGCGTTGTTGTGGAGGAAGAGAAAATGTTTCAAATACAAACATGTAATTCCCATAGTGCGTCAATTTCTGGCCACACCACCTGGAAGTGTTCTTTATATTTTTGTTTAAATTACTTTTAAAAAAATATCCCACAATTTTGAATAATCGTCAACAAGAATTATGAGAAACTTCAGTGAAAGTGACAGTAGTGCAGGACAGCAACTAGTGAACAAAGTTGACAATGGTCGCGCTATATCTATTATTTCCTTTAAGGGGCCCTTAGACCTGTGGCTAAGTTGCTCGACTACAAGTTCACATCAACTTCGATTACTAGACATCAACTTCGATTTTGCCCTTACACTCTCAAACTAGTTGAGGCAACTTAATTTTCTTGTCAGATATCGAAATGAAAGGTGGTGAGCGCACTGCGAAAATATCACAAATTTTACGAAAAGACGCTATTTTTATTTTCTTTAAATATGTATAAATAAAACTACAAATCACATTTATTTAGTTTATATTTTTCCGATAATGTTTAATTTATTTATTTTTTTGGTTCATTTATTTACATTTTGCCGATAATGTTTCCTCATGAACGTTTCTCATTGAAATGCGTATGAAAGTTGATGCAACTTCCCCTTACACTGATGGATAAGTTGATATCAACTTCAAAAAATCAAAATCGCTTTGATTTTACATCAACTAGTTTGTACTAACCACCAACTTCACCTTACACCATGGATAAGTTGATGTCAACTTGAAGTCGCTGCAACTTATCCACAGGTCTAAGGGCCCCTTTATCATCGGCGTAAAGCATAGATAAAGGAAATAAGTAGATATCCCACAGGCGTTGTCAACTACTGCCACTAGGTGCTGTGTTGTCGTTTTGTAACTTTCATTGACGTTTCTCATAACATTCACTGACGTTTATTCAACAATGTGGGACATTTTTTCAATACAAAAATAGAATCATTTTCCAGGTTGTGCTATTCAAACAACTAATTTAGTTTTTTTCATGTCGTTGTGTTCCCCACTTTCAAGTTAAAATTTTTTTATTTTGATTGCATCTTTTTGTTTACTGTTATTGTTGGTGTTCGTTTGTGTTGGATTTGAGAGCAACGGACCACAAAACAAAAACAAAATCCCTGTTGATGTTGCCTTCCATACCTATTGTTAGCACCTGTTCTAAATACATCTTGCAAGGTATATTTTGTTTTGGGATCAAGCGTTGAAATTATTGCATCCAGCTCCATCTAGAAAATATCCCATTGAACAAGAAATTTCCCAAGGTATGTGCGATATCTAGTTAATTCCTTTATCTATGATACAAACCATTTAAATTAGCAGATCGATGTTACTATATTAACAGAGCTCTGTTAATGTACTAGACTTGAAATTATATTTAAATAAGCAGATTTTTGATTGTATTAGAAAATATAAGACCACAACACTAACAAATTCCAATAGACCACAAAACAAAAACCAATCCAGACATTTAAAATGTTGTATTGCATCTGTAATCGCATGTCCCAAACAATAAAAATCTATAATATACCGGTCATCCTTTAACAGACACTTTAAGTCCTTAAACTCCTATTAAAGAGAATTTAAATTTTCGGTCTATAAATTACAGCTGCATAAATAATTGCCGCCAACCCAGCGACCTCGTGACGCATTTTTCTCTGTTTTTGTCTTTGTCTGCTAGGACATAAAGTCCTTTCAATTGAAGTGAAGAAGAAAAAAGGCCTCCATTTTATATTATCGCAATTGACATGGCGTTTTCTCCGCTATAAAAAAAAAAAAACATAAATCGTAAAAAACCAAAGAATATAATAATATAAATAACCTAGATAAATTACTTAAAATACAATGAAATTCATTTACATTTCTCATCAGGACATTGGGTGTCAGGATGCGAGAATAAGCGTGTGTACACAAAGAAGACAGAGCGGCAACAAATAAACACAAAACACTTTTGTTGGCATTTGTTCCGCCTTTACTATTTTGCATGTTGGATGTGATTTCATTTTATTTGCAGTTTATTTCTGTACTTCCACAATGCCAAGCGATTCCTTTTGGTGAGAGCCTAAGGATACAATCGAAAAATTGTATTGCACCAATGGTGACGTCGAAAGAAGCACTTGCATGGAATGCACAATGGGAGAAAATTATTATTATTTGTGATGTATTTGAAATGTAAGCGGGCATAGTTTACATATCTGATATGTGTTTTAGTATCGGGTAACACAAGTCACTAGTCAAAACTCACCTCGGAGTTAAAATTGATGTATGGGAAAAAGTAGCACTAGCCGGGACAAATTCAACGGTATATTAGTCGTGTTAGTTAGTTACAAGCAAGCTAAGTTGCAAAGAAAACGGCAATTTAGCGATAAGTTATTTTATTCAAAAATATGAATAAGGGTTGAAAACGGTAAAAGATGTCAAAAAAAATTTTGTTTAAACTTAGCGAAAATAATTCTTGTCGCTAAGTCTTCGCTAAGTGCTGCATACAAAACAAGCGAATGTATAAAGAAGCGGTGTAACCAAAACACGCTTATTATATTGTTACGATTAAGTAAAAGCTTTTACTTACTCTTAATGACCAGACTAACAAATGGATTCTGTCGAGCTGATAAATTCAACATAGCTTTTGGTATTCTCATACTAAAATAAAAGCTCTTTTTATGACAAATTTATCAGCTTCGTAAAAGCAGCTGACAATTGATTTTTGTTTACTTTTCGAGCGCGCAAGAAATAAAAAAACTTCAATAATTTTATTGTTTTAAGAAAGTTGTTAAATTATTAATACTAATTACTAAAAATTAAAAAAAAATGGAAGAAGAATTGTTGCTGTTGTTACTCATGAGTGATGACGAAGATAAAAGTGAAGCAGTTTTAAAAACAAACAAAGGTGAGTGCAATTAAAGTCATTGCATGATGCAAGTGATCCCTTCACTCTTCCCGAAAGAGAATTCATAAAAAATTTTCGCATGACGCGGTCATTATGTCGTTTTTCTACAAAAAAACAATCAGCTTTGTTAATAAAATATAACACAAATATTGTGAACAATGCAAACAACACAAATCCATAGACAAACACAAATAATTTTACTTACTTCGCTGCTGGTTCTTCCATTGTAGGATTGTTTTCTTTATTTTAACACTTCAAATTCACCAAAAAGCTTTTTTTTTTCTATGGTGGGGTTTCGTAGCTATCAGCTTATCAGGGTTTCTGTAGAATACCGATTAATTTTTTCTGCCAAGAAAGCTGATAAATTTTAAAAGTCTGATAATTTATCAGCTCAACAGTGAAACGATGTATAACTTATATAAATAACAGGGCGGTTAGTGCTGCGCCTGAAAGTATGCATTGTAACATCATAGCAGCCCGCTAAACCAGTAGCAAGAATTCGCCTCAGTTAAGATAATTCTCCACTAGTCGAGATGATTCCACATTATTCCAGAGATGGATTCATAAATTATTAGAAAGATAACTAACAGCGACGACTAGAAGGTTCTTGGATTCGCTAGAGGTAACTACATTTGAGTATGGTGAGTTCGTATAAATACCTGAGATCTTTGGAACGGAGAGTTCAGTTTGTGATTAACCGCCGGAGAGTAAGCAACGCGAATTCATAGTAAAACATAAAACTTATTGTAAAGAGGTGTAAACAAAGTACTCTGTTTTACTGTTTGAGAAAAGAAAATAATTGTCGTAATTTAAAACGAACCTCGTTTTATTATTGGGAATAAAACAGCGCTAAAACGGACGAATAAGAAAATTCGTAACAATATGCCAGGAATTGGAATTCCAACAAAGAAGAGGTAACAATAAACATTTTGGCGGTATGTAGGATGCACGAAAAAAAATCATATTTTTTCACACAGGGATCGACCCGACCTATTATTCGGGTTATACTTGTATCAGGCATAACTCTCCACAACCCGCAATATATTGTTGCGAATTTTCTAAATGTCGGTGTTAGCACTATTTAATTTCCTGTTAATAAAACAAGGTTCTCTTTCGATTACTATAACTGAAACATTTTACTTTATTTACACAAATATAACATTCGCAATTAATCTGTATTCGACATTTTTACTATTACTTAACGTTGTATACTTTTGAGAGTTTCAAAACCAACTAACTCGATAGGCAATACTATTTATATCAGTTACAACTTATTTATAGTAGTTTCTAAAACCATCAAGTAGTAGGTACTGCCATCTGTAATTAGCTAGAAAGATCTTAAGCGAATGTCCGAATCCGTTTTGAAGCTAATTCATCAAACATGCTTTGGCGAGCAGCAATGGCATACTTTTAGGTGTAATTAACACTATCAAGTTGTAACATTAATCGCCCTGTTATGTTCATGCTAAATTTAATTACGCCAAATATGCAAAGTATTCGCAATAACATTACTTTGACGTTCATATTAATTTGGGCATTAAGCACAAGTAAAGCTTTTAAACGTACGATAACAATATAGTTAGTTCCATAAACTTCTCGTACTTTCCAGAGAATTGTATAATAATCGAGTTCATGTACCTTATAGGGGGGAGAAAGTCATAACGTCATCTAGAAACACCCAATAATGTCCATAATGTTCTATAGTTAGCGAATTCATCAACCTAATTCAGGTGACTTCGTTACCAAAAAGGTTACTTAACATAACAAATAAAATTGGCAATTTGCATTAAATATATAACTTACAAATAAAGAATCTTCTGTTCTGAAATTTTATGAAATATGTCAGTGTCATATTCTAAAATTAATACTATCCCGACGTAAAGTGTGATTTTTTTTTACAGATTCACAACTTTGAGTTGGTAAAACTGCTTTATTTGGCAACCGATTTAACAGCTGGTAGTTGCTTTTTGTTTAGTTTGGCTTGCCATTTTATCAATGGATAGACTTAAGTGAGAGCAACGCTTACAAATTGTTGAAGTTTTCTATCAAACTAATGGTTCTGTTCATCAAACTCAACGCGCACTTCGTCCATTTTTTGATAGTCATATTCGTCCATCAGAGCGGCTAATTCGAATACCATTGGATCGTTACGGCCCCACGTATACTCTTACATCCTGAAAAATCTGTATTTTTTGTTGCTGTTTGAATCCAAATATAGAGTGTGTTTGGAGCTTGTCGCAAATATAATATATTTGTGTCCAACCACATTGTGTTTGCTATTCAATATTTCATGTTTGAGACACAATGATTAATAATTTATAATATATGTGTTTGCGACTCAATTATGTCTGGATTTATGATGCAAATACAGTTGCGTTTGTTGCACTGTTTATGCTCTCTCGAGAGCAAGAGAATAAAAGAGGGACAACGAGAGAGTCTATCTTGTAAGTGTGCATCTGTTTTTTTGCATTATTCTCTCAGTCAGCGAGTCATAAATATTCCTGAATATGCGTGTCAATTGCAGATGAAGTCAGTGTTTATTATTTTGCCTGATGTACTGCGTTTTAGTTTCATGTAATTCAGTCGTCAATGGTTCATCGGACAGAGGATATCAAAAGCGCTGGATCAGTGAAAAAAGAATAAACGAAGGCTCGGACGGTTAATGGTTTGTGATGTTACTTTGGTTTTTGTGTATGTGTTTCGTATACATGAATGTGTGCTACCAAAGTGAGAAACGATTTTGAGGAAAGAAACTGGAAAGGGCAACAAGGTGAATCCCTTTTTCTGCCCGAGCGTCTACTGAAAAAATCGGAATGGCGAATCATTTGTGAAATCACTATAATAAAAAGCCACAAGTAATTAATCCACGCTTGGCTTGCATGAACTTGATTTGTATATAAATATCTTGTTTGTGCACCAACGCATAGTGATAACCAACGCATAGCTGAAACCTTCCGAAAACAAAAACGTGAGAGACAACAAAGAAAGGAGAAGCAAAAGAGCAGCAGATTCTCATTTCATGAAAAAAAACAAATAATGCATTCAATGTAAATAAATGCAAAAACGACCGCTTTAAATCAATTAATTTTGTGTATTAATTATTTATAAATGTGGATTTATATTGATAAAATTAATTATAATAAATAATACATATATATTGAAATCAAAGAATAATTCGTTTCTAAATATTATTACGTTTGGGAGAAAATACGCATATGCTTCCACGTAAGTATATGGAGGTTTGGGGGAAACACGCGAATCCTTCCACGTAAGTATATGGATGTTTGTGATGAAGCACGCATATGTTTCCATGTAAATGCATACATATTTGTCAGTAAACATGCTAATGTGTGCATTTAAATACACATGAGTTTGGGACTTGCAAACATATAAATGTTTGAAGTGTGTTCCAAACATATACATGGTGCCTGCAGAATATGTTTGGGAGAATATGTTATAGAGGCCATTTTGTTTCAGCGTGCACCAGCAAAACTAGCGGGACACAACTTTCTGCCCGCCAGTGAATTCTGGTAACACTAAAAAGTCTGCTCTAACCTTTGACAGTATACACTAAATATTCCTTCGGTAAGTTTTGGTACCAATGATTTAAGATTGTAACTAAATTGTCTTCCTTAACTATAATAGACCTAGTTCCACAAAACCACAAGTGGAGGAAATTGGAAAATTAGTTGGAGACTTGTGTGTATTGTAATATAAAAGTAATGCAAGACCCAAAAATAGTTACTCCTTCGTTTTGATGACAACAAACAAGGGGTTTTTGAATTTGCCAAGTTTAAGATGTTTTAGTAATAATTGCATTGAATTCTCAAAATTGTTAAAATGTGGAGTTAGACCAATTGGTATCTGAGTAGCTGAATATAATACTTACACATTAATTATTTATATCATAGATAAATTTCGAAAGTATCGGGAAGCTACAAATAAATTGGGTTTAACTTACCTTCCAATGGAAATGCGGCTATACGTATTCCAGAATACCTGAAATACAAAAAAGGGAATACAGTTATAAATAAATATATATTTTAAATTTTGAAATCTATTATAAATAAAATGTAATTCCAGTAAAACAAAATCTTTCTAAGAATCAGCCAAGATAAATCAAAAATCCTTGTGTTCTGCTCGCCAGCCTACATGACGTCCGTCATACTTAACAAATTTGTGAAAGAAACCGTCGAAGGCAGAGCTCTTTAAAGTGCCTTTTGCTGTTTCTTTTTCTCTCTGCTATTGATTGTCAAGTACTTTGTACTTGTTCCATTAGGTATTAAAGATTCTTCGTTTTCCTTGCTTGGTTACATGTTCATTTCATTACTCCAAATGTGTCAGCATATTTAATACCAACATTAATTGAAGGCCAATGCCACAAAGTAAATTGATGTGTCCAAGAGTTGGGTGGGCAACAACAGTAGGGGGAGGGGGGAGGGGGGGTGGAACTCAAGCGTTTATGGCAATTGATGTTGTTGTTAAAGAGAGACGCTGAATGATGTATCTATGTAAATGGCAACAGCAAAAGACCCAAAATTATGGCATGTTCATGAAGCCTTGTTTGACAGGCTGCTATTTGCCCTGAAGGAGTGTGCCAAAAGGATGTGAATATCACGATTTTTTAAGTAGCAATCTAAATCCATAGGCAAAGTTCACTTTTAAGTTTGCCTCCCTTATCCCGCTGGCAATCTACAAGGTACGCAACCCACCTTAAGCCCAACAACCCATTCCATCATATTACAAATTATAGATATTTTTGTACAAGAAATTGTACTGCCTTTTCACCCGCCCTCAATACAAAAAATATGGAAATATGAATGAACCTACGGAAATTTAGCATTAATTGGCAACCATAGTCGTTGTAATGGCAACCAATTTAATCAGTTGCAGTTTGATTTTTTCTCTTTTCGTCATGGTAACTTCATTTTAATGGAGAATAAGACTGTTTGAATTTTATTTGTTTGCTAAGACGCGACGAAGAGTAATTTAATTTGTATACCCTCACCCTCATTTAATACGTAAAAAAATGTAACACATAGAAGGAACCAAGTTAGACCCTTAGTATCTTTAGACGAAATTCATTTTAGGACTTTTTAAGACGTTTGAGCCATGTCCGTCTGTCTGTCTGTCTGTCTGGCTGGTCAACTGCCGTAAATCTTTACAGATCACAATGAAATTTTGTCAGTGACTATTATTTGCTAATATTGAGTTTGGGATTGAAAATGGGCGTTGTGACTACGCCCCTTCTGGTACCTCCCATACAAATCGACACATTTAGCACAAAATCATATTTCTTTCAAACCTTTCTTCTGGTAGATCTGATTAGCTTCAACTCTCACTCCGGCTAATAATCTACAAATGCCTCGGTAACTGCAGGAAATGGGCGAGATTGTCACCCCCATTCTGGTACCTCCCATACAAAACAGGGTGTTCGTCCAAGTTGTCAATCCGATAAATCGCGTGAAACACTTACGACCTTAATGCAATTAGGTCTAAGGCTTCACATTATCAAACGCCAATCACCGACTAAAACAAGGGTGATTTTGCCACGCCCATTGTGGTACCTCCCATACAAAAGTTGTTTGGCCGTCTGGTTGATCAGCACGAGAAGTCCCGCAAAACCGAACCAATCTTTATGAAAATTTGTACTACTCAATATTTACTCAAATAAAATTCTCCTATAGAAAATGAGGTGTTTTGCCACGCCCATTCTGGTACCTCCCATATAAAAGTTGGGCGGATGACCGGTTGAAAATTCGGTACTAGGAAAACTAAGAAAATTCGGTACTAGGAAATATTTTGCTAAAATCTACTGTGTAAGTAATAACTGACTATTGTGTCACGCCCAGTTTCGTACCTCCCATACAAAAGTTGGGAGTATTTGCGGTTTGCCGACTCGATATCTCCAATCCAATAAATCATAACCGATATTAATAAAATTTGGTTCTGATCAAAATGTTGGCAACAACTTGTTCCTCGCATATAAATATTGGGACGGAAACTAACTAATTTGGGTATTCAATAGTATTTAGCGCAATGTCAATCTGCTATTGAATATGATCACTTTTGAGTCTGGGCGTTTTTATTTAACAGAACTCCCACACAATGGATGACTTAGGGTGAGGGTATGATTAAGTCGGTTCCCCCGACTGAAACTTATGTACTGGTTCCTAATGAAATTATTAGAAGAAATTATCAAAATAAATCGGAAGACAGGCAAGTAATGGGGAGAAACCCCCAAAAACTAAAAAAAAGTTACCTTAAAAATATTTAAAATGTGTGTGACTCAGGACCTATATAGGGTTTTTTTAATGTTTCATTCTGATTTTTTTGATCGCCATTTCTGCTTGATTGATATTTGTCAGTTTGTATTTGACAGTTGTGCAAAGCAATCGATAACAATTTATTATAGAGCATCTAACGCACCAACAACCTGTTGAAGTTATTTAAGTTTTGTTGAAGTTTTTTGTCTAAATAATCGTTCAATTGTAAAAACGCGAAGAGTGTTGCGGGATTTTGTGGTTTAAATAATGTGACAAGCAAGTCAACCATTCCGAGTATTGTAAAGAATTTTGAAACTTTGTATACAGTGGGAGAAAAAGTGAAATCTGGCAGAACTCGTAGCGTTCGTACGGCACAAAATATTGCTACAGTGAGAGACAATAAGCGTATTGTTTTATTTCCCATTAAACTAAGGACTTTGTAGCTCGCCATAAAAAGTGGTCGAAAAATTGGTTTAGCAGGGAATAAAAAAAAACAGCTCTAATGTTCACCCGCAATATGCCAAAGTGTTATGCAAAAAATGTTTAAATGAGCACACGTTTCCCCAGCGGCCATTTAGCCGATACTATATTTCATACATAATTGCTATAAACCAAACTTTCATGCAATAAAATATTATTAAAAAATATTGTACCGATTAAGATTTTTTCAAAAACAAAATATTGGCATGAAACATAAAAAACACCCAGTCCAAGAACTAAATATCCAAACTTAATGTCAACAATTTGTGTCAAAAAAAAAATACAGCCTTTATGTGGGCGCAGTTCACGAAACCCAAAGACAAACGAAACTTTTGTAGACATAACAAAAAAATTGGGTTAAATGTCAGCAACTTGCAAAAGGATCAAATAAGTTTTTTTGAATTTTGACCACAATTGACCCCTTTGTACTGTACCTACAACATAATGGTGATTTCGTTTCTAAAAAAAATGTTGCCCTTGTACGAGGCGATATTTAAAAAATGTTGCCATTGTCCCTTCAAAGTTGTACCTTTTTTGGGGTGAGAAAAGAACATAAAAATGTTCTGCAATTCTTCTTCATACAAACTGGGCGACAAAGTACCAATACAATTGGTGTTTTTTTGTTATTCCCGCGAAACTAAAGGGTCGACCACTTAGTTTGAGATGGTAAGCAATTTCAACTGAAGCCACTTAAATTAGATTAGCGACTCACACAATGAAAATTAGCTTAGCAAGGACAAAGAACAAATACAAAAAAACAGAATGTCAGGCATTTTATCGGGCAACATTTTCCTCGTGACTCGCTGCAAGGGCTGAAAAAATTTTGCATTTTTTCTCAAAAACGAAATCGCCATAAGGTAAGGCAACGGTAATGTAATGTAACGTAGTGTAATGTAATGAAAAGTAATGTAATGTGAGGTATGGTAGGGTAACGCCAGTTGAGGTATCTTTAGGTGAGTTAACTTAAGGTAAGGTAAAGCCAGGCCGTCGGTGGTGCAATGGCTAGTGTGCGCAGCTCTTGTACATGAGAACATGGGTTCGATCCCTGCTCAGACCACCTTACATTTCTTTCTACGACGGTCACCTCGCTTAGTGATGGAGACACTATCGAGTATTTAGCCATGAAAATGCTTCTCAAAATACAGTTCGGAACCGATGTAAAACTGTAGGTCCCAATCAGTGAGTGTAAAACTATAAAGCGCACATCTCACCGATTGTGAAAAGCTCTCCCCAATCATTTCATGGGATGTTAAGGGACACCATATATAAAGCCAGGTAAGGTAAAGTAAAGTAAGGTAAGGTAAGGCAAGGCAATGTAAGGTAAGATAGGGTAGGGTAAGGTAAGGTATGATAAGGTACAACAAACGAAGGCAAAGTAAGGTAAGATAAGGTAAGGAAAGGTAAGGTAGGTAAAGTAAGATAAGGGAAGGGAAGGTAAAGTAATGTAAAGTTAAGTTAGGTAGGGTTAGGTAAAGTAAGGTAAAGTACGGTAAAGTAAGGTAAGGTAAGATAGGGTAAGCTAAGATACGGTAGGATAAGGCAAGGTGCGGTTATGTGACGTAAGATAAGGTAAGGTCAGGTAAGGTACGGTAAGGTAAGGCAAAGTACGGTTAGGTGAGGTAAGGTAAGGAAACGTATGGTAAGATGACGTAAGATAAGTTGTGGTATGGTAAGGTAAGGTAAGCTAACGTAAAGTGGGGTAAGGTAAGGTAAGGTATACACAATGATAGGAACACTTACGAGACATTGTCTTGTAGGAAAACATGCCCTAAGATTGGGACACAGAAACTCCACTCTCTGTAGATGCTGCATGGAAGAGGACGAGGAAACGACGAAACACCTTCTCTTGGATTGCCCTGCTCTGGCAGGACTGAGAAGTAGGATATTCGGAACACATTTAGTTAGCACCGTAGCCCTACAGGATATTCCTGTAGGTCGTATAGACAAATTCATTGAAAGGGCAAATTGGCTAGACGACTAGTCAATAGTTGCTATAGAGGAAACTGCAGGTATCACAATGGGCTTCTTCAGCCTAAGTGTGCTCGACAGCGTGCTTAAATGGCCCAGTCGATTGGCCGCCTCGGTCGTGCGATGTGACGCCGTTAGATTATTTCCTGTGGGGCTACGTCAAGTCTATGGCCTATAACAAAAAAGCCAGCGACGATTGATGAACTTCGTACGAATATCGAACGTGAAATTGCAGCAGTATCGGCCGATTTATGCTTGAAAACCGTCGAAAATTGGGTTCAGCGTCTGGACTTCTGCAAGCGTGCCCGTGGTGGCCATGCAAAAGAAATCGAGTTCCATACATAATGGCATCGAACGTACTTTCACAGAAATAAAGAATTTCATTGGTATCTAAAACCGGTTTTGTTTTATTTAAAAAAACTCTTGTAGCGCTCTTATTGAAAAACCCGTTACAAGAGCCGCGCACACTAACCATTGCTCCACCGACGGCCATTGTATCTAAATAAATGTAATTTCATTTCATTTTTTATATAAAAGCAACAAAATCGTATTTTACCCAGAGTTGGTTAGTTTAGAAATGGCCCATGTAACATACAATCTACCCTTTAATCTATCTCGAATTTTGGTCCGTTTTACGATTAGACGCACCGTTTAGAAGATATGGCCATTCTGATATTTTTATGGAAGTGATGACGTTCAACATAAAAATTATATATTTTCTTTAATAAAATTGTTTCAGTTTTCCTCATCCGAAGCTTTTCATGAAATTATTCATTGACGATGCATAGGATGTGCATCTCCTACGACTCTTAAAATTGAGTTATTTGCATGTGCATGCTAAATCAAAGCCCCTCTAGATTTTTTTCAATTTTGTATAAATCAAATTAAATCAGAATTTGTGTTTGTTATATTTTATTTCTATTAATTATTACTATTAATCATACGCCTTCGTTAAACATTTATTAATATTAATTATACGGCTTGATCATTTTAGATTTTAGTATACAATTGACGATTAATGTGTACATTACATATGTAGATGTATAGATTTCTTTAATCGTATCTAATATGACTACTAAGTCTAAACAATTGGTAGAGAGTAGTGCGATAGGCCGTTTGCGTGCATTTAAACTTTTCTGTGTGAATATTTACTTTATTTTCTTCACATGGGAAAAACTATTTTTCCCAAGTAGTCAAAAGTATCAAAGTCTCTGGAAATATTTGAGTTATTTAAAAGCTGAAAATATCTAATACAAAGCCAACCAGCTCAAGATAGCTGTAAAGGGCCAGAGTATCTTAATTTGCTTTAGTTCCAAAATTTTTCAACACATTCATTTGAGCACTTATGAGCAAATTGTCGAATAAATCTTAATTTTATTTGTAAAGTTTTTTTTTAAAATAATTTTCCTACAATTTCAGTTGTTTCAATTTAATTTTCTTAACAAAATGAATGGAAGAATTAGGCAAACGATTAAGAAGTACAGCGACATTACAGTGACAAGACGGAAAAGAAGAAACACTAACAAATAATGGAAATGAGGAAACAATTTAAAGTCCTCAACTTAAACTAATGTTGTCATGTCAATTATTTCAAATGCCCCTAAACTCCTGTATCAGAATATTTTAGAAGCCTTTGTTTTACGCACAAAATACTTGAGCAAAATGTTATGGGTATTTGTCATTGACAAAGCCAAACAAAAAGGACATTTATTCATTGACAGAACTTTGAGAGAGCTTACATATTATGACAGCCGATGAAATTTTATGACCTGTGCGTATAAGTTTTGGGTTGAAATTCCAATAATTCTATTTAACAAAAATTTGGTGTGGAATTTAGTGCTACAGCTTAGAGCACAGCAATCAAGGCACAGTGGGGGAAAATAAAAACATATAGATTGAAATATTGCCATCAGATTGCTAATTTTATGTATACTGCTGCAAAAACCAAGCTTGGTTATAAAAAAATTTTAGTTGGCTAAAAAATAATATTATAATATGATTATAAATTACGCTGGTTACATGTTGAAGCAGATCTAACGCTGACTGCCATGAAGTTTAGTAAGAGGCAAAAGGAGAGAGAACAAAGCTTTAAGAGATACAAATATATAGATTTAAAGGGAGAATGGCTGAGAGAGAGATGACAATACAAAGGAGAAAGAAGGGAGATGAGAGCACAGATTCTAAATAAAGACATTCCAGAAAAGTATGAGCATGAAACTTTAACGATGTGCAATCCAAAAATGATTGTTGGAAGATAGTGGACTAATACGGTTTGGTATCTTATACGAAATGTGGTCGTCGGTGGTGCAATGCTTAGTGTGCGCGGCTCTTGTACATGATATCCTGGGTTCGAACCCTGCTGTGACCACCTTAAAATTTCTTTCGGCGGCGGTCACTATCGAGTATATAGCCATGAAAAAGTTTCTCAAAATACTGTTCGGAATCGGTGTAAAACTGTAGGTCCTAATCAGTGAGTGAAAACTGGAAAGCGCACAGCTCAGTCATTGTGAGAAGTTCTCCCCTGTCCCTTCATGGGATGTAATGGGAAACCATTTATTTTTTTTATCTTATACGAATATTTTTAATATCTTATGTCCTAACAGATTGGGGGTTTCTGAAATTAGTGAAAAAATTTAAACAGCCTGAACCAGGATTTAAACTCACGATGGCAAACCACCCATTCGAAATTTGTGACTCCTATCATCAGCATCTTAGCATTCTGGGACTGTGAATTGTCATTCATTGAATTTTATTGTTGGGTTCTCTTTCTTTTTTGACATAAATATTTCCCATAAAATAAACAATAAATTCACTGGAAAAATGTTGGGCAGATATACATTTGAACAGTCGTTAATTTATAGCCTGTCAGGGGGAGTTAATGCTTTTATTAAGTTCAGAACAAAACGGTTTGGATCCAAATGCGGCAAATGGACTTAAATCGGAACTATGGTTGGTTGGTTCACGTGGATGCTAAATATACGACACCGCTTTGCATACCACATCACTACGGAAAGTCTAATGTACCGCGTCTATATCCATCCTGATAATCGTAGATACCTCATTAGATCCCTCTAGATCTATCTCAGCGAGGTTGTGTAGGAAGGGACGGCCCATAGTCTTCAGGCGTCTATTCATCAGAGCCGGACAACTGCAGAGGAGATACACCACCGCCTCCTGCTTTTGTGCGTCTTTGCAGGCACGGCAGTGGTCATTATATGAAATATACGTCTTGTGTGATTACCGATTGGTCAGTGCCCGGTCAGCACGGCAATAAGCCTTGATATGTTCCCCCGATTTTGGCTAATCAGGGTTTTAGTCCCTACTTACTTACTTATCCGGTCACGAACAACCCGAGGGGTCAGGGACTTTACTAAATGAAGATAACATATTTCGCCAACCAGTTCGATCTTTTGCCTTATCTCTCCAGTTGGCAATACCAAGTGTACGCAGGGATTTTTCAACCTGATCCCTCCAGCGGAGTCTTGGTCTTCCTATTTTTCGTCTTCCTTCGAGTTCGGTTTCGGATACCCTTCGTGCTGGTTCGTCCGGTGAATGTTTTATTCTGGCCATGTGTTTCTGGATATATGGCACGTTTTCGTCCTATCCCATCTGGCCTTTACTCGGCCTTTACTCGTTCAAGGTAATGCAGGAAAATACCTCTTTTGACCAGCCCTATAGGCGTTAGGACTAACACCATATGGAATTCGGTGAAACTCCCAAGGAGACCCTTATGGCCTGGTATCCAAATAAGAATCACATTGGCCAGTCGACCTAGCTCGACAAGTTTTTCCCTACATTCACTAACGAGTTTAGATGCAGTGTTGTTAGATTTAAGAACCAAGAGCCGCCTGGCTACCTACAAATATACCAATGCGCTCTGTTGTCCGTTGTAGTATAAGTTCGGCGAAGGCTTCCTTGATGGTCAGTACCTCCGCTTGGAAAATACTGCACTTGTCTGGGAGATTGAATGATAAATTGAGGTTTACATCTTCCGAGAAGACACCCGAGCCGGTTCCACATTCCATTTAGGATCCGTCCGTAAATACTTTGGTGTCAAAACCTGTCAGTGGTTCACTTTTATCCCACTCTATTCTTCTGGGCAACCTGACATCGAACAGGTTATCGAACGTCAATGAGGGAGCGCAGTTATCAGTGCTTATATTAGGTTCTCTTGGGATTATCTGTAGTATTCTCGCATGTCCATATGTGTTGCTCTTTCAGATTCCAAGAGCATTTAGTCGGGTAGCGCTCCAGGCCGCACTAGCTGTTATGTGAAGGTCGATTGGCATTAACGACTTCAGCTGGACACGTTCTCATTGCCCCTGTTATAACGATCCAAGCTGATCTCTGTACTCTGTACAACAGTTTCATGCTGGACGTCTTCCCCGCGACAGGCCACCTACCATTGCTCCGGAGGAACTACATATATTAACAAAATGGCAATCATTAATTTTCCGAACAGCTGTCAGCTATCATTAAGATGTGATAAGATCTTTCTCATATTTACATATATAGGGTGTCCCTAAATTTACGCAACATTTAAATTTGCTGCTATCGACGTAGAAAAGAGTTGGCAACCCTAAAAAAACAGCTGACAGCTGACAGTTCAGGGTGAATAAAAATGGCAAATTACACGATAGAACAGCGTGTCTTCATTATTGAACAATATTTCGAAAGTAATGAAAGTTTTGCGGTCGCAATTACTGGTGTTCTGGTGTTACTGGTGTTCGATATGGGCATTTCCACAGAAAGGTCAACCTTTTGTCACATCACGTCACCTTCGATAATTACTTATGGTTTAGGACCAGTTAGTTTGATTGTCTTCTTTTCTTTTACTAAATATGTAGTTACTTACATTCTGTATTTAGGAAAAGAATATAAAACAATCGAACGACATGGTCCTTAAATATAAGCAATTAACGAGGGTGACGTGATGTGACATAGGGTGGCATTTTCTCTGGAAATGTCCATATCGCGACATGATAACACAGGTTTTTTTGCCGAAATTGAATGAAATTGATGTGGCCAATATTTGGTTTCAACAAGACGGTGCCACATGTCATACATCTCGTGAAACTCTTCAATTACTGCAAGAGACATTTCCAGGTCGCGAGATTTCGCAATATGGTGACCAAAACTGGCCCCAAGATTTTTTTATGGGGTTTTTTAAAATCACAGGTCTATGTTAACAAGCCCACATCCACTCGTGCTTTAAAGGAGGAGATTCATCGTTGCATCAACGAAATTCGACCAGATTTATGCAGAAAAGTCATGGAAAATTTCGACAAAGGAATACGCATGTGTATGAAAAGCCATGGAGGCCATTTGCCAGATGTTTTATTCCATAAATAACCCTATCCTATGTACTTTACGATTCAATAAAAATTTTACCATAAGAAGAATAAAAACTTTGTTTTCTATTCAATTCAAATGTTGCGTGAATTTTGAGACACCCTTTATATCTCTTAGGTGGCTAGATACTCAAAAAAAATAAATGGTTTCCCATTACATCCCATGAAGGGACAGGGTAGTGCTTCTCACAATCACAGAGCTGTGCGCTTTCTAGTTTTCACTAACTGATTGTAACCTAAAGTTTTACACCGATTCCGAACGGTATTTTTAGATACTCAAACGGTCTCAGAAAAGTACGCAGTACAAAACTGTTTAATAATAACAATCATACTCCCAAGTGTCTAAAGGTACCAAAAGTATCAACAATGTGTCAAATACCAAATAAATCATTCCTGGTATATATTAATAGTAATCATACGCGTAAGGAGTTAAGAGGCTAAACAAAATAACTCGTTACTAGTTCATCGCCCGATTGTCTTAGCAAACTTTGACCAAAAGATTATCTGATTTACTTGGTGAACACTTTCCTCGCGCCAGATTTGTTTCTGACAGTCAGGCTATAGTACAGGAGAACTTCGGTTTTTGATCACCTTTTATTACATTCGGAGGAGAAGAAGTCTACTAATTAATAAGCCACTATCGTGTAACCAATCTCTGTGTGCAAGCTCTTTTGAATTTCTTTCTGACAAACTTATTCCTTCAATCACCAATAACATATATTTCCAGCAAGAATAATGAAATCAGACACTCAATCGATGTAATAACAACACCCTTGATATATTATATAATATCACGTAATATTTCATACGGTATAATTGGATGTAAGTGCCAGAATCGCAAACGACCTTTACCCTTTCAACAGTCGTTTGTTACAATTGTCAGTCGTCCTTCTTTTATATAATAGATTCTATTGTAATTGAATCGAATCGATTTGACGGAATTTCATATAAAATAAGGAAATGATTTCGCACAATTGGTTACGCTAAATTTAACACTCAAACACAAAGGATCTCAATTTCATGTTGGCATTAATACAAGTAGATGTTTCAAGCACACAGATGCATGTAAGTGTCTTGCGGCATCATTTGCTGCATTTGTCCCCATTATATTTCACCATTCACTCACCAATATACACACATATCGATTATTTTTTGTAACATCCGCAAAATTGATGTGATTTGTCTCATAAGCTATTGAATAGAAGAAGCAAAAGGCACAGCCACTGCGAGGAGACGACATGCACTACAAAGGACGTCATAGTAGTACACAGTGGTTTGGTGAGGTTTGCATTGTTACTTAAACGATTTTTTAAAATAATATCATTTGGAAAATTTGCAACCATTTGATCTTGCAATCGGTCAAACCTCAAATACATTATTACAGAGATTGAATTGCAGGGAAGCATTGAGACACTTAATTCAATAATGCAAATCTTGAAACTTTAAATACTGCGCCCATTACACTTTATTAAATTAGGTTCTAACCGTTGTTATTTGGGAAAAACTCGAACTCATTTCGAATATTTTTAAGCTATATATTACTGTCTCAAAAACCATATAGATTTTTTTGAAGCCACTTATAATAAAAAAAATAATAATATATAAAATGTATGCTGGCGTATGATCAACAATAATAAGGGATATGCATTAATTCTGTTAATTATACGCCCTCTTGCAACTTGAATTGATGGTAGTCATACGATTAAGTGATTTAAGAAATGTCGCGAACCATATTAAGAATAGAATTACTTTTTTTTTTTGTTTTTTTTTTTATCCAAAATTCATATTCTTCAACTACAAATAAACAAATAGTATAATATATAAATGTATACACACTGTCCCTTAAGCGGGCTCTCAAGTATAATAGTTTATTTGCTTACAGCTATACTTTTTTTTCAAAACTTCTAAATATATTTTGTACAATAATTTGAACTTTAATATTTCATAAATGTAACGAAAAATGTGGAATAAAAAACATTACTTTTATATGGCAAAGTTGTGGATAAAGCTACAGTCAACGGGGTAAAAAAAAAATGTGAAAATATTACTCGGCAAGCCACCAATATTTCCTAGTTATAGAGTTTGTTTGTATATTTTTATCACCTGAATATACTATGTGGGTGTCAAATCTTCGATTTTCTGTGGTTAATTCTGCACATATTATAGTTTTATCACTGGCTCTTCTATATATATGGTAAAATATGGGAATTCCTAAATCGTTTTGCATATATCCCATGCTATCGAGGTACAAAAATGCCTCTGGCGGTACGTATCCATTTTGTAATGTCGTATTTATATACATTTCATTGATATAATATGGAGCTAACACAAAATTGGTTTCTGTACAATCTGTGCTTCTCAGAATATGGTTTCTTATAAGATGAATAATAAAGTTATCAATCCTACTAATTTTTGAAGTGTTATAAAGCCTCTCATTAGATATAAACTTTTTATAATCACTGTTAGGAGATCTGAAAAGTGAAGTGCAACTTCTCAAACATTTTCTTTCAAATACTCTTAGTTTTTCCATATACGACGGGGAAATATTAAACCATATTTGGCGGTCGGTGGTGCAATGGCTAGTGTGCGCGGCTCTTGTACATGAGAACGTGGGTTCGATCCCTGCTCAGACCACCTTACATTTCTTTCTACGACGGTCACCTCGCTTAGTGATGGCGACACTATCGAGTACTTAGCCATGAAAATGCTTCTCAAAATACCGTTCGGAACCGGTGTAAAACTGTAGGTCCCTATCAGTGAGTATAAAACTAGAAAGCGCACATCTCACTGATTGTGAGAAGCTCTCCCCAATCCCTTCATGGGATGTTAAGGGACACCATTTTTTTTTTTTTTTTATTTGGCACCCATAGGTTAGTATTGGTCTTATTAAAGATTGATAAAGACTGAGTTTAACATTTGGACTTAAATATTTCGAAAAAAATAGTGATTTGTGCATAAAAAAACCATTTCTCGCTTTGATTATTTGTGAATTTATATGGTCGTGGAAGTATAAGAATTTGTCAAGTTTTATTCCTAGGTATTTTACTGACTGTTTGTTAGGAATATTTAATTCTCCGTTAGATCTTATACAGAATTACTTCCAGTGTTTTCTAACATTGTAATTGCATCTCCCTACCGGAGGTCGGAAAAGTATCGTTTCACATTTCTCAATATTAATTGTCATTTTCCAATCCGAAGCATATTTCTCGATTATATTGAAATACAATTGAAGTTTATTATTAATCTTTTGGACTTTGTCGTCGGCATGATAAATTATGATGTCATCAGCGAAACCGATGATGCAATCAAACTTTTCCAGGAGGTCATGTATAAATATATTGAACAGAGTTGGTGAATTTACCATTCCTTGTTGAAGTCCATTCTCATTAGCAAACCGTCGTGTACTAGTCTGTTGTCCATTGCTGACTAGAAACGATTTATTGCTTAACATGTTGTAAATAAGTATAATTAAATGTAAAGGAAATTTATAGGTATGTAGTTTGAATAATAAGCCGGGAATCCAGATATTGTCAAAAGCTTTTTCGAAGTCTACTAGGCATGCGCCAGTATATAATGATCTATTCCAATTCCAATATATGTTTGAAACAAGTAAATGGATTGCGTGGATGGTTGAGTGTTTGTATTTAAAACCAAATTGCCTATTATTTGTTATTCCATTATTTTTACAACATTTCAATAAGTTATCATTAATGCATACTTCGAAAACTTTGCTTATGTTTGGCAGCATGCTAATTGCCCGAAGGTTTTTAGGATTGCTAATATCTTTGTCTTTCTTGGGCAAAACCACGACTTTTGCAACTTTCCAAGCGTGAGGGAAGTAAGCTTTATTGAGCATATTATTAAAGAGAGTACAGTATTCTATATCATCGGCTCTGGAAGATGCCTTAGAATAAAGTTTGGTATATTGTCAATACCTGATGATATTTTTTTTTTCAAATTGCGGAAAATGTAAAGTATTGATTCTTTAGTAACGAAGAAGTTTTCCGTTGTGGGGTTGTCAACTTTATTTGCCCTCATATTCGAATCAAATGTTTTTATACTCGATTGACTAGATTCGTAAATTGCCTTCATTCGTAAAAAGTTGGCAAAAAAACTATTCACTTCAACCTGCAAACTATTTTCTTGATTAACTTCTTTGTGTGAGTGAACACGTTCCAGATAAGATCCAATAACGTTTAAAATTTGTTTTTGGTCTTATATTAAAAATGTATTGCCATTGCCATCCTTTTCTAATTCGTTACACTCTATTCCTGCATTTCTAAGTAGGAATTCGTCTTCTATTGCAATTTTAATTACCTTCAAGTTTGTGTGTTCGTTCGTTCTAAACAGTTTTGTTACTTCTGCAAACATATCTGCTCCATTTTTATGATTAATTTTGGTTAATTTGTCTTGGAAGTGTTTGTTTGCAGCTATTATAAAATTATCGCCTATAAGTTTTTTTTATTAGTTTTATTTTTTGTTTCAGTAAGTTTAGCTCGGTTGGTGTTAGGTAATATTCCAACCGGTTGTATTTTTTCAAAATTGTAAGAAATTTACTTTTCTCATTTTGAAATTTTCTTATGATTGAATTAACAAATTTTTCAGTAGAATCGAAAACTTCAAATTTTGGAACTGAATGCTCTGTTCAATATATCATTTAGTTTTTTTAAATAAAAGTCTATCTCTGAAATTGTGAGATTCCTATCATTTGGGGTACCATTACTATTTAACTCGTTTAAAATATATCTCTCAAATTTGTTCCAATTATTTTTTTTGTAAATATTTTGTGAAACTGATACTTCCTTAAAAAAAGTAAGTGGGTGGTCTTTTTCCACTCTATGTACAAGAATTTGCACCGCGTTGTGGTCACTGTCGTACTCAATAGTTTTAAGACAATTAACTGAATCGTTTTCTTTACCAATAGACAAACGGGAGTCCAAAAGACAAATATCTAGGTTTGAATTGCAGCGCGGGAATGATGGTGAAGTGGAAGCATATAGATTGCATCTATATTGTATAGCATTGTCTTCAATCCATTCTCTTAAAATATTTCCCTTTGTATTGTTTAAAGAGTTGCCCCATTCCAAATGTTTGCAGTTCAGATCTCCTGCGATTACATAAAAATTATTGCGATTACATAAAAAATATAGTGATCGATAAAGTTTATCTATGTCCGATTTAAGGCTGTCGTGGTTGTTCCCTGCGGGAACGTATGCAGATACTACAAATAATTTTCTATTATGGAATCATACAGCACTTTAGCATCAATAGATCTGGAAATTGACAAATTCATACGTCTAACTGCTGAAGCTAGTGACCAGGCAACTCCTAAAGTGAGTAACTTTGTAAAATTCACACTGCCAGGTAATACTATCAACATGATCAAACCTCGTAAAACATATGAAAGGAAAAGTAAAAGAACACACTGTATTGCTGAAGTTAATTTTTACGAACAATGTATGAAGCTCTTAAGCATAATGATAGATATCAAACTTAAAAAGGAACAATATGCTCTCAAAACTAAAACCTGAAGACAGATCATTTTGGAAAATCAGTCGAAACTTAAGAGGCAAAGTAAATAGAAAAATTCCTCAATTTACACAAGGCAACAGAAAAATAAACACTGCTGTTGAAAATAATATTACCTCAAGTTTCAAGAATAGAATAGACAGAACAGTCAACACTAAAATCAATCACTTCATAAAAGAAGTTGTGCATTCAGACGAAGATGAGCTCACATCTTTAGATGAATTGTCTGTTTTGATTTCATCACTTAAGGCTTAGAAATCTCCAAGTTTGGACAATATCTCAAATATAGTAATTAAAAAATCTACCAACTGAAGCAATTCAACTGTGGGTATTTATTTTTAACAGTTATATCAATCTAAAATATTTCCCCCGTCATTTCAAAACGACTAAGGTTATTGCAATTCCAAAGCCCAACAAACCAAAGAGCGATCCAATACCGTCCCATTAGTCTGCTCAGTAACCTGGGGAAACTTTTTGAGAAAATACTTCATCGCCGTCTATCAGATTTTGCAACGAATGCGTCCATAATAAAAAAAAAAAAACAGTTCGGTACATCAGATCAACAGAATTAAAAATATTATTGTGACAAATAAACAGAAACGTCTATCTACTGGTCTGATAATAGGTCTGTCTGCGTACTGATAATTTGTAACAATTTGTACAAATTGTTACTGGATGCAGCGATGCCAACCCGAGGGATAAATCCCATTTTTTGGGATTTTCAAACAGAAAAGGGAAAAAGCGAGGGATACAAAAGTTTGTGGGATATTTGGTGAAAAATTAGAGTTACGAAGTTTTTGATGTTTTCCGAAAATATTTCAATTGTTCTAATGTTATGTATGTGTAAATTGCACAGACAAACCCGTTGAAATAGCATTTTGGTAAAAATGCACTTCGGTAACCCTTTCGACGTACGCATGCGCTCTAATTTGGTAAGGTCAAACAAAGATTATTATATTTTTGCATTTGATACGCAAATATGCCATGATGTTCATTGCAGACAAAAAGGATGTACAAGTAGAGAAGAAAAAACCGGCGCAATTTGGCAACCCTAGTAGAAGAGAACAAAAAAAGTCGACGCGAATCACTCAAACGCATTTCTTTCCCCCGTCATAACTTGATTATTTCATAATTTTTTTATACTTTATGTAATTTTATTTAAATATGGTTGGAATTTCTATAGTTAGAAACAATAACATCATCAGAATACTGTTCGTGTATTGAGGTATTCAACGAAGAGAGTAAGAGAAGTCTTTGGGTGTTACAGCCAGCATTGTAAAAAATAGTACTTAATGATAACCGGATGTAAAATAACAGCGTTGCGTCACACCGGCATCACAGATTCTGGCCCATTTGAGCGAAATCTAAAAAATTTATTGAGATTCCAGCACTGTGAAAATGTATGCAGAATCTCTGGATTTGGTTGCCATTTCGTCCGAAATCTCAAAAACAGCGAAATCTCGGTATGCCTGAATGCCGCTTAAGTATACATGCAATATTAATATAAAATATATACTACAAAATATATGGGATTTTATTCCAATTAAAGGGATTCTTTTGGTGTGTTTGTGGGATTTTACCACGCTTTGGGTTGGCATCACTGACTGGATGTTGTCTGTGTACACCAAAAAGCCAGTAACGAGAGAGTAAGAGAGAGTTTATTTTGACAGTTCGATGATAGAGAACTTACAAGTTTATACTGGAGAAATTTTTGCCAGTAAGAATTTGCAAGTTCGAACAGCTGTTTTGAATCATATGTTTTATGTAAACAAACAAAATAAAGTTGAAATTTAACAATGGCAGAAGTAAGTATTTTGACAATTGTGTGAATCCAAATATTTAATTTGTAACATCATTATACTTACCATCTTAAATGTTCCTGGCGAGCACTGCACATCGAGTTGTCTATCGCTACTCATTTTCAATTCAGTACTTTTGTTGTCTTTTAAGTTGTTTACATTGCAATCAGCTGCTTACGAACCAGCTGATTTTAATTTCTTGCAAGTTTTTACTGGATGTCGTCTGTGTACTTTTTGTGATATTTTCTACTGAGAGAGTAACATTTTTTTTATTCTCCCAAAAAAGTTACTGGATATTTCTTACTGGAAAAGTACCCAGACAGACCTAATATTAGATGTAGAAAAAGCCTTTGACACCATCTGGCATAATGGCCTAATATATAAATTAATCCAGGCCTAAATATTTATGCAAGCTGGTTACAGAATTTGTAAATATTAGACAATTTATTGTATCCGTAAGCAACTCACTGTCGTCCCCAAAAGCAAAAACGGCAGGTCTACCACAAGCTTCGCTATTATCACGTTTATTATATTCGCTTTATACATCGGATTTTAATCCTCACGTAATCCGCACGTATTACATCAAGCAAACTTACTGAAGCTCTTTTAAATGAAATGGAGAAAGGATATGCAGCATGCAACAAATACTTCCATAAATGGAAGATGAAAATTAATCAAAACAAAACCCAAGCCATTGTATTTCCCTTTAATACGTCGCCGCCAAAGAGGTTACCAAATCGCCAACTTAACGTGGGAAATCAAAGAATCGACATCCAAAGCGATGTAAAATATCTGGGAGTAATCCTAGACAAAAAACTAAGCTTTGCAAGGCACATTGAAGAAACTTGTAAAAAAGGATTAAGAATAATCAAAGCACTGTGGCCAATAATAGGCAAACGCTCTTCTCTTGATTCGAAAAATAAGAACCTTATCTTCAAAAATGTAGTAAGACCAACATTGACATACGCGTGCTCAATATGGTACAAGGCCGTAAAATCGCACATTATAAAACTACAAATTATACAAAACAAATGCCTTAAAACCGTAAACAAAAAACACTGGAGATACTCTACGCACATTCTTCGCACTGAAACTGGCCATGAAAAACTCAATGACTTCATAATAAGATTGAAAATCCAATACTTCGAAAATGTTGAATATTCTACTTATCAACTGATAAGAGAAATCACCAACCTAAAAATTGAATACTTATATTGTATTGCAAATAGTAATACAAATATATGTATTCATATTTTCAGACTGTAGTTGCATTTCTTTTGCTTTTTCACATAAAGGATTTACCTAATTTCCCTTTAAAAATTTAAAAATCAGTCAAATACACAACAAGAATACTATACGCTGAAAAATCTGAATATTTTTAATGTTTGGATGCAAATATAACGTGTTTATAGCTTTTCGCAAATATACTATACTTGTGCACAAACACATTGTGTTTGCTATTCAATATAACATGTTTGGGACACAATGATTAGTAGGCTTTTATATGTATATGTTTTTGAGACTCAAATGTGGCGTTGCTTGTTGGAAGCTGCTAAAACCAAAAACGAGACAGACAAGAAAGAAACATAAAGGAAGCAAATCTTAAAATCAAAAAACAATGCTTGCAAACATGTACATATAGTGCGCGGCTCTTGTATTTGAGATCCTGGGTTCGATCCCTGGTCTGACCACCTACAATTTCTTTCGGCGGCGGTCACCTCGCAAAGTGACGGCGAAACTATGGAGTATTCGAGAAAAAGCGTCTCAAAATACCGTTCTGAACCGGTGTAAAACTGTAGGTCCCAATCAGTGAGTATACAACTCGAAAGCGCATAGCTCACTGGATGTGAGAAGCTCTCCTTCATGAGATGTAATGGGAGACCTTTTTTTTTGTTTGTTGCTGGGGCCGATATTTTTCAGGGTGTATAAAGAACTCGTCAGTTCATCAGAAAATCTGAAAGTTCCTCTCAAAACTGAATATAATATCTGAAATGATATAGAAAATTTAATTCTCTGCATTCAACAAACTGCGTGGAACTTTACTCCGGAACAAAGTTTAGACAAAGTCGCTCGTTATTCGGTATAAGTAAGGAAAAAACGTGACGAAAGCGCAAATCTCGCATGCAGTGGCAAAGAACATGATACCCCGGAGAAATCCACTCTTAACGCACTTAATTCTGGACTCAGAGACATATGTATTACAACCGGAAGATAACACATATTACCAAGTGTAAGATTGATGTTGTAAGTGTGTTCTCGATTCATAACTCTTAAAGCAATGTGGGGACATAACACTAAACCAGATCTCAAAGGGTTGTCAAGATATTGGACTTATAATACAAAATTAGCTCCATATCAGACAAAGGCAGCTCTATATGTCAATAAGGCCACTGCATAAATTTTGTTGAGATAAAGCTAATTATCCATAAAAATATCTAAAAACTGCAAAATTAATGGTAACAAAAATTTTAAAAAAATATTTGGTTGAAATAAACGAAGTATTTGTTCCACCATTATGTAATTGCAATTTCAAATCCCATGAACTCGGAAATAAGATGATTCCGTGCTTAGCATGTTCTCCATAAATATCTCTCCCATTTTGTTTTTTTTTCACATTTCCAGATATAGTTTTGTTAAAATATATAAAAAGGTTTGATCTAACATAAATTTTCAACACTTGTATAAATCATGATCTTATGAAGAGATCCATGTGAAACCCATTGCAAAATTTTTAAATATTTTCTAACCATTTTATTATTGTAATCAATAGTTAAATCTTTCCCGCAAGACGTATGAGTTATTTAAATAATAACTTCAAGTGTGCGTATGATAAATATGATTTTTAATTTAAATTAATATTGATTATACTAAAATGTTGCAAACCATTAAAATGTGTTGTCAATTAATATTGAATATCAATACCAGTCTAGGTAATGCTCAATTGATCACATGTTTGAAAATTTTTTTATATTCTCGCACAACTTGCCAAACCACTGTGTCCCCTCTATGGTCCCTTACAATTTCCTTGCATTATGTTTTGAAAGAAGAACAGAATTTGTTCTTCGATTTTTTTTTATTTGTTGGTTCCATACATATTATTGTTACCATTGAACAGTAGAGTGAATAAAACAATCTCAGTCTTGACACGAGATATAGCGTGGCTGAATGCGATTCCATGAAACTGAGACTCAAATACAATACAAATTCATGTCAACGAATGGGGATTTCATACACACATACACACACTGACAACTACAATTGCAGAAACATGTCCTTTTACATTTGTTTGTTTAGTGGTAAATAATGAAGGTAAAGAGGAAAAAACCCCGAGCTTAAATCTGTAAAACCCCAGCCGTGACTTGGTTACCACTTGAAAAAAAACGTCCTCAGTCATCATATTTTATTTTGCCATGGGATAAGATTTGGCGGAGTGACGCAGTTGAATGGCGTTTCCCACACAAAGGTTTTCGAGCCACAACTAAACCACCGTTACTACCTGTTCTTTCCCAAAACAATTAAAAGGATGAGTGAAGGATATATATAATTTTCTTTATTGTCGTTCAGTTGCGTTGTTGCTGTAAATTATATATGTATGTATGTGTGTGTATTATAAATATGACCGTAATGCATATTTTGCGACAGAAACACCTTTAAATGGCAATTAGTAATAAGCCAACAAACGCAAAAAGGACGAGCTAGAGTCACCTTTTTTTTGCCTTAACTCAGTGTTATTATTATAAACGACAACAATAAGAAACTTTCCAACTTTACCCTTAACAATACTGGCGACGGCATGAAGCACAATACAAACAAGTTAATGTTTAATCAGTTCCCAATATGCGGGTAAGACGGATTTATATTATTTGGATTTTCCTTTATTTGCTAAAAATACTTGTCGACATTTCATGGTGGTAGATTACAGCCGCAAATAACCTCACAAAAAATGACTCCACTATTACCACCTTGATGGATGATATAAATTCGGATGCGAGTTTATAGTTGGCACTAGATTCTCTTCGTTATATTTCTAAGTCTTCCTTACCTGTTCCCTGAAAGATTCCTAGATGTCTAACTGAAAATGTTTGTTAAATTGCGTAAACGAACTGGACGAGCACGTACACGAGTTATTTGTTCAAGAAGCACCTGATTTGAACGAAATTGATTCACAAATTGATTCCTAAACTGCATTGAAATTATTTCGAAGACTTCTTTCTTTCGAAGCTCAGAACTCAGAACTTTGGAAGAAAGTTTTTAATATTTCCCAACTACCCATTTTGTATTATAATGAAGATTGTGTGCAACCCATAGGAGTACATGTACAAACTATCGTCAGAAGGAGATACGACTTGCCAAAGTGTAATTTTGTGTCGAAAATGTTTGGATTTATCCAGATGTAAAAACTAAAGTCTGTCTTAGAAATAGTCAGATATTACAGACACGATAAATCGTTCTATGTAAAATATATGTATGAATCTACATATAAATATCAAAGGTGAATCGAAGCTCTGTATGAACTGTAGCCGGGTGTCTATCAAATAAGGCGATTTTCCTTAACACTATCAATTGCAAGGATTACCCGACCCGATCGATTTCATTTGAACCCAATTTTGCATACAGTCGTATAATGTCATACATCACAATTTTTAATTGTTTATTGACAATAAACACAACAAATACATATTTTCAAATATTTTCAAATTATAATAATCAGGGTTCGAATTGATCCAATTGAAAACCCACAGTACACACGTAAATGATAAAACATAGTAAACAAGGGAAAATCAATACAGGCAGCATTCAAGTCTTTAAAAAAACAAACCCCGAATCAATTTAAAAACATCAATAAATATACACGTTGAAAAATATCGGCCCCAGCAACATATTGCAGGAAATATATTTCATGTTTGCAAGCATTGTTTTCATGATTTTAAGATTTGCTGCCTTTTTGCTTCCTTGTTGTCTGTCTCGTTTTTGGTTTTAGCAGCTTTCAACAAGCAAAGCCACATTTGGGTATCAAAAACATATATTATAACATATTAATCATTGTGCCCCAAACATATTATATTAATTAGCAAACACAAGTATAATATATTTGCGAAAAGCTATAAACACGTTATATTTGCATCCAAATATTTAAAAAAATTCAGATTTTTCTGCGTTTACACGCTGAAGAAAAGACGGTCCCAGCAACATATTTCAGGAACCATGTATATGTTTGCAAGCATCGTTTTCATAAATTGAAGAGCTGGTGCTTCTTTGTTTCGTTGCTATTAGTCACGTTTTGTTTTCAGCAGGTTTCAACAAACACAGCCACATTTGGGCCACAACAACATATATTATAACCTGTTAATCATTGTGTCGCCAACATTTAATATTGAAGAGCAAACACAATGTGTTCGGACACAAAAAACCCGTTTCCCATTACATCCCATGAAGATATTGTGGAGAGCTTAAGATTAGACTAATTAATGCCAGTATTTCGAATCTACCAGAACTGATGGCAGCAACGAT
This sequence comes from Phaonia tiefii, assembly GCA_963931995.1. Lineage (NCBI taxonomy): Eukaryota > Metazoa > Arthropoda > Insecta > Diptera > Muscidae > Phaonia > Phaonia tiefii. The sequence continues at coordinate 37,801,422 of OZ008367.1, forward strand.
AAGGTTGGAGAATCTGCTAATATCAATGATTGTGAGAAGGAAAAATAGCGGACGTGCGGTGTATATCCGGTCATTCTAATTGAAAAACACGCAAAAGTTTACGTGGCCGTCGGTGGTGCAATGGTAATGTGCGCGGCTCTTGTACATGAGGACGTGGGTTTGAGCCCTGCTCAGATCACCTTACATTTCTTTCGACAGTGGCCACCTCGCTTAGTGACGGCAACACTATCGAGTATTTAGCCACAAAAGTGCTTCCCAAAAATACTTTCGGCACCAGCGTAAAATTGTAGGTCCCAATCGGCGAGTGTACACTGAAACAATAACGCTTCGTCGCATGGATGAAGCATTTTCGTTTAATGTTTTATGTCTCGTATATCCGACAATTTGGTAGTCCCTGCAACGAAAAATTGCACACATAATTTCTTTGACAAATTTTTCATTTTGTTCCTGCAACAGCTTAATTTTCGTTCCTGCAACAATTTTATTTAATTAAAATTTTGTAGAAAACTGGGCTAAACATTTAAAAAAATAAGTGCATGTAATTTAAACTACTGCTGTAATGAAACTAATTCATTGCAGCAATGAAATAAATTCATTGCAACAACGAAACAAATTCTTTGGAATAATGAATCAAATTCATTGCAACAACAACCATACTTTCATCGCAGTGACGAACAATTTGCAGTTGATGAACACATTTTCGTAACGGGAATGAAACTGTACGTTAGCTTACTTTCGATGGCAAAAGTTATTGGCATGATGAACAGTTTCATCCCTGTGACGATGCTTTTCCATTCAGTATAAAACTAGGATGCGTCCAAATCACTGGTTGTGAGAAACTCTCCACAATCCCTTCATGGGATGTAATGGGAACCATTCTTTTTTAGTATACACCTGCAAGTAACTTTTTAGGCTTCTACGGACGCGTAACGGATTCGAAACGAATCCGCAGTTTCAATGATTGCGCTTTTTATGCTTTTACGGTTCCCAACAAGTTCGAAATGGGTTCGACAACTCTCATTTCACATTTTTATGCTTCCACAGAGTCGTAATGGGGTCGAAAAGGTTCCGCATCCGTTTGTATGTTCATTGGGTGTGAGCTAACGTGTGGCTTACAAACCAGTGAGTCGTAACATGCAATTTACAGCTCAATAATGAGAGCAAATACGAAACCTGATTACATTTGATTAATAGCGTGTGAATCACAACGGTAATAGAAAAAATACGCCACCAAATAAATATGTACTTGGGATATCAATTCTATTTGAAAACTAAAGCAAACAGAAATACACTTGTATAATATCTGAGTAATTCATATTGTATATTTTTCATATTTTTATTTTAAGGTGAAAATTACCAATAGAATTCAATGATAAGGTGTAATTGTCTGGTTATGTTCACAGGGTACAATATTAAACACATAGAGTAATGACGTATAGAGACGCCAACTCTCTCAATAAATTGTTGACATTTGGTTTGTTGCAGATGGGCGGTTGGATGTTGGAAAGTTTTGCTTTAATAATACCAGATAGAGGCAATGGCTCAAAACATCCAACAATAAATCAGCATTTTCTTTTGTGTAAATACACCACAAATATATATTAACAATAAAATACAACAAAACAAGTCCAAAATACGTTCAAATTTCACAGTTTTTCATCAAAACGAAATGAAAAATTTAAGTCAACATTTTTTTTAATTCCACCTGGTGTAACTCAATTTACGTCAAATAACTTTCTATCGCGCCGACCTCACCGCGCCTTTTTACAGTCCTAGGTTCATCCTAACCCCTCATGGGATGTAATGCGTAACTAAGCCCAAGGGTAACTATGCACAACGGCGAGTATCGGCGACGCATGAACCATAAACTGTTTGAGCTATATCCTGACATTGACATAGGTAAGCGGATCAAAATAACGCGATTGCCCTAGCTAGGCCATGTCAGTAGAATCGAAGAAGACGAAGCAGCACGAAATAGGAAGGCCAAGACTCCGCTGGAGGGATCAGGTTGACGAATCCCTGCGTACACTTGGTATTGCCAACTGGAGAAATAAAGCAAAAGATCGAACTGGTTGGCGAAATATGTTATCTTCGTTTGGTAAGGTCCCTGACCCCCCGGGATTGTCCGAGACCGGATAAGTAAGTAAGTAGTAAGCCTTTTCAGAGTTATAGAACTCTCAATTTAAGTGGACGAGTTTTTAGAATTTTGTCAGTCAGCCTAGAATTTTGTCAGTCAGATCCAAATTATACTTCAAATTGGGTTCTTGGTGTCTGGTACTTGTGGGCAAAATTTGGAATTTAATTTAATTTCACTTTAAAAATAAATATTAAAACACATTTTGACATTTATTAACATTTCTGAATGCAACATAACACCGTTCAAATAGCTTCCATGACTTGCCTCATTCGATCCACCCAATTTTTGAGTACATTTTCGATTGTTTGGGCCACTATCTCGTGAACGACAGCTCCGGATTTCGGATTTTAAGTACTCAGGCCTTCTATAGGCGTATAGGCGGCCTAAATCTATAGGCGCAAATAAATGAATATGGGCCCGGTATTGTTTTTTTCTTCCAGGACGTCCCAGGGATAGTAGTCTACGAGGGCGGATCAATAAGTCCGTGATTTTTTGAATGAAACACAGTTTTTTTTTTTTAAAAAAAAATATTTTACAACATAATCTCCTTTTAGCTCAATACACTTAGTCCAATGTTTCTCCAATTTTCGTATCCCATCCAAAAAATAGGATATTTCGAGGGCCAGAAAATAGGCATTTGTCTGATCAACAATTTCCTCGTTGGACCTAAATCTCTCTCCACCGAGCCATTTCTTTAAGCTTGGAAATAGGAAATAGTCACTGGGGGCTAAATCTGGAGAGTATGGTGGATGAGGTACCAATTCGTAGCCCAATTCATGGAATTTTGCCATTGAGACTAGACCCGTGTGCACCCGTACGTTTATGGTCAATTGAGAGCAAACGCGTCAGCCATCTTGCAAACAGCTTTCTTAAACTCAACTGATCATTTAAAATCGAAATCACACCGCCATATAAAATGCCTATGGCATCAACAATCTCACGCACTTTTACTCTTCAATCGGCCAACACCATATCGCGGATTTTTTCGAAAATTTCGGGTGTATTGACCTTAGTTGGCCGTCCACAACGTTCAGTGTCATTTGTACTTGTGCGACCACAACGAAAGTCAGTAAACCACTTTTTTTACCATTGAAATCGATGGTGCAGAGTCCCCATAGTATTTATGAAGCTTTTCCTTGGTTTCATTGACGGTTTTGTTTTTGGCAAAAAATAATGTTTAATGAGCACTCGAAATACACTTTTATCTATTTTTAAAAAAATGCACGAGGTTGTATGTTCTGAACAGCTGTTAACCACAAAGTAAACTCCGGAACTTGCTCAAAATTTGACAGTAGTCTATTAACAGGTGGCACTTGATGGGAGCAGTGTAGCATTTCATATAACTACGAGGGAAGTTCGAAAAGTCACGGACTTATTGATCCACCCTCGTAACTGGGTGAAATCTAGCTAATCTGTAAGGAACTATTGGCCATAGACTGAATAAATGAAATAAAGTGAAAAAATCGCAGCTGCGAGGCGACCACTGGACTCCCCAGTTTCGGCTGATTATGCTGTTTTCGAACACTGTGCGCAAAAGATCGATAGTACTGTTGGCTGTCGGGTCTTAGCGCCGTCCTGTTGACACAATACTTTAAAATTTTTCGAACAAAAAATTGCTGAGCATGGCACGGTTACGCTCGTCGTAACGGCGTTTCCTTGTCCGTTTTCAAAGAAAACTGGGACTATAATGCCGCCATGCATGTTGATTTCCGAGCCCCAAATATGACAATTTTGTTTATTAAAGTAGCCCCGAGATGAAAATAAGCTTCATAGGAAAAGATGATTTTTCAGTAAAAATTCACATATTCCGCCAAGCGATCTTCAGCCCATTCAGCGAAGCGAAAACGAATCGGAATGTCACGAGGCTTCATTTCATGGACTAGTCGCACCTTATAAGCCTTCTTACCGATGTCTTTCTGCAAAATTCTGCGCAACCATGGGCGAGAAATGTCGAAATGATGCGAACGGTGGCGTGTTGATGTTGATGGCTGTTCGAGAGGCAATATTTTCAACACGCTGAAAAATCTGTCTTTTTTTGTTGTTTGGATGCAAATATAACGTGTTTGTAGCTTGTCGCAAATATACTACACTTGTGCCCAAATACATTGTGTTTGCTATTCAATATAACATGTTTGAGTCACAATGATTAACAGGTTTTAATATATGTTTTTGAAACCCAAATGTGGCTTTGTTTGCTGAAAACCGCTAAAAACAAAGACGAGATAGACAAAAAAAGAAACAAAATGACACCATATCTTCAAGTCATGAAAACAATGCTTTCAAACATGTACATATTTCCTGTAATATGTTGTTGGGGCCGATATATTTCAGCGTGTACTTACCGCACTGGACGACCACGTACACAACTTCGTTTGTATAATAAGGATCCGAATTCATTTCGTCGATTTCTTACAGCTTGAGTTGAAGACTAAGAAATTTGGAAAAAAGTTTTGACTATTTCCCAATTTTCACCACGACTAAACTGTCCCATTTCGTAAATGTTTAACCTTTAACTAATAATGTGTCACTTCAAAATTGTGAACTTGGTCATATGCACCGAAATAACGAGGGGTTCAACTTACATGGCCCATACTTTACTTACAAAGATTAATAAAAAATTACATGAAATGTCAGGGGACCCCCGGTTGGAACGAAGTTGCTTTCGCTATATAATATTACACAGTGCAACACGACAAAATATAACACCATATACGGACACCACTGCGTGATAAAAGGCAAAAAAAAGACCCGTGTCTCCCAGTTTTGTCGAAAGTCATGGACTTTTTTTATGGGCCCCCAAAGACTTGGACCTCGGTGTCATTTTTGCAAAAAAAGGGATAATTTTGTCAGGCTCATATCTTGCAAACCGTTCGGATTTTTGATTTACTCTCTGAGGGAAAGTTGTAGCTTAAAGAACAAAAATTGTCAATATATAAAATCAAAATAACTTCATCTTCAACGTCAAAATCGCAAAAAAATTTAAAACATTCGCGCATGCGCATTAAAAAATCACATGCGGTGTCAGGGGACACCCGGTTGGAATGAAGTTCCTTTCGCTATATAGTGTATGTACTAGTTAGTTCCAACACGCCTAAGGCCCCCTTTGAAAAATACGATAATTTAAATAGCTATTTAAGAAAAGATACTTTTTGTAAAATGATAAACTTGTTTTAAGAAAACTTTTTTTCGTATTGAATTTTAAAAAAAAAAGTATATTAGATCATAATTTTCAAAAAATTAGGCTAATTATACCTCGACCCTAATTATGTGAAAATTAAGATCTAACTATTCAAAAGGGTCGAATAGAAAACGAAAAATAAAATAATAAAAAGTTATAACTTTTGGGTCCTTTTTGTAGGAATATGTATTATATTTCCCCGAAAAAATCCTTTTTGCAAGAGAGGCACTACTTTTATTAAAACCTAATGTTAGTTTTATGAAAATGTTCCATTTTTAAGAAGAAGTACTTTCTGTAAGAAAAAGCCATAAGAGTATGAATTTTTTTACAAAGAAGTACTTTTTAAGAACAGGTACTTTTTAAAGTAGTTGTACTCTTTTTAGGAAAAGGTTCTTTTTTTAAGAAAATTTACTTATTTTCAGAAAGGCTACTTATCTCAAGAAAAGAAAAGAAAAGGTATTATTTTATTTTTAAGAAATGGTACTTTTAAGAAAAGGAATTTTTGTAAGAAAAAGAATTTTTGTAAGAAAATTTATTTTTTGAAGAGAAGGTATTTTTTGAACAAAATGTTTTTTTATTAAGAAATGGGAATTTTTTTTTCGAATTGGTCCATTTTCAAAGAATAGGTAAATTTTTGAGAGTACATACGTACTTATCTCAAGAAAAGTTATTTTGTTTCACAAAAAATTTACTGTTTAAAGAAAAGGTAGTATTTTAAGAATATTCAATTTGTTGTAAGAAAATATACCTTTTTTAAGAAAATGTACTTATTTAAAAAATTACTTTTTTTAAGAAAAGGTACTTTTTGTAAAAAAATTAATTTTTTTAAGCAAAGGTACTTCTTTAAGATAAGGTATTTTTTACGAAAAGGTACCTTGTTTAAGAAAATGTATTTTTTCAATAGAAGGTATGTATATTTTTGAAGAAAAGTTTTTCCTAAGAAATGGGATTTTGGGAAATGGGATGGGAGAATTGGTCCTTTTTTCAAGAATGTTTAAATGTTTAAGAGTAGGTACTTATCTCAAGAAAAGTTATTGTGTAAAAAATTTACTCTTTAAAGTGAAGGTAGTTTTGTAAGAGAACTAAATTGGTTGTAAGAAAATGTACTTTTTTAAGAAAAGGTACTTATTTCAAAAAAATTACTTTTTTTAAGAAAATGTACTTTTTGTAAGAAAATTTACTTTTTTTAAGCAACGGTACTTCTTTAAGATAAGGTATTTTTTACAAAAAGGTACTTTGTTTAAGAAAATTTATTTTTTTAAGAGGAAGTATTTTTTTGAAGAAAAGGTTTTTTTTAAGAAATAGGAATTTTTTTCAATTGGTCAGAAAAGATTTGGTACATTTTTAAAAAGTTATTTTGATTCGCAAAAAATTTACTCTTTAAAGACGAGGTAGTTCTTTAAGAAAATTAAATTTGTTGTAAAAAAATTTACTTTTTCAGGAAAATTTACTTATTTAAAAAAAACACTTTTTTTAAGAAAAGGTACTTTTTGTAAGAAAATTTTAATTTTTTAAGCAAATCTACTTCTAATTTTCTTACGAAAAGGTATTTTGTTTAAGAAACTGAAATGGGAATTTTTTTAAATTTGTCCTTTTTTCAAGAAGGAGTACATTTTTAAGAGTAGGAACTTATCTCAAGAAAAGTTATTTTGTTTCTCAAAAAAGGTACTCTTTAAAGAATATGTAGTTTTTGCAATTTGTAGCAATTTCTTGTAAGAAACAACTTTTTTAAAAAAAGGTACTTATTTAAAAAAATATTTTTTTTAAAGAAAATGTACGCTTTGTAAAAAAATTTACTTTTTTTTAACAAATATACTTCTTTAAGATAAGGTATTTTCTTACGAATAGGTACTTTGTTTAAGAATATGAATAGGTTTTTTTTGAGAAAATTTACTTATTTTAAGAAAAGGCACTTATTTAAGAAACCGTTTTTTCTAAACTTCTTTCATTCTTTTATTCGGTTCAAAACTATAATATATACTAAATATTGGTTACAGGCTCCACCTAGGCAACTTCCCATTAAACAAGAAATTTCCCAACATAAAGGGGTTTTCAACAGATACGCTACAAAAGTAAATCGATAGGGACAGCAAACGACGCCATATTTTTTCCCGCTCTTTTGACATTTCTCTTCAGTAAGGTTTGGCATTTCATCATGGATAGATATACGAGCCAACAACGAGTCGAAATTATTAAAATTTACTACCGAAATTTGGAGTCAGTGGCCTCACCTTTAAGAGCGCTACGTCCAATTTGTGGTCGTCATAATTTCTGGCTGAATGGCTTCGTCAGTCGATTGGCCGCCACACGTAATCCATGAGTCATCATTGCATCCCGAAAAAATTACGGTTTGGTGCGGTTTATGGGCCGGCGGCGTCATTGGGCCGTACTTCTTCCGTGATGATCAAGACCGGCACATTACTGTGAATGCGAATCGCTACCGTTCAATGATAACCGAATATTTTTGGCCCCAATTGGATAATATGGACTTGGAGGACATGTGGTTCCAACAGGACGGCGCCACAAGCCACACAGCGAATGCCACAATCAATTTATTGGAAATTTATTGGAAAGTTTGGTGAACGTGTTATCTCACGAAATGGGCCAGTCGATTTGACGCCGTTAAATTATTTCCTGTGGGGCTACGTCAAGTCTATGGTCTATGCCAACAAGCCAGCGACGATTGATGAACTTCGTACGAATATCGAACGTGTAATTGCAGCAGTATCGGCCGATTTATGCTTGAAAACCGTCGAAAATTGGGTTCAGCGTCTGGACTTATGCAAGCGTGCCCGTGGTGGCCATGCAAAAGAAATCGAGTTCCATACATAATGGCATCGAACGTACTTTCACAGGAATAAAGAATTTCATTGGTATCTAAAACCGGTTTTGTTTTATTTTAAAAAAACTTTTGTAGCGCTCTTATTGAAAAACCCGTTATGTTAGCCTAGACACAACCCAAAGCAGAAGTACCCAATATAGTTGATAACATAGATAAAGTAAACTTATAGATGAAGCACAAGTGTTGGGAAAATTTAGTGTAATGGGCCATTTTCTACATGTTGAAAGCAATAAATGGAATTTTTTGCTCACAAAAAAAGTAAAAAAATATCACATTAAAATTGTAAAATTTTGTATCAAAAAAAAAATTATTTTTCAACAAAAATATCACTTCGAAAAAAGATATAACACGTTACTTAAAGTAAAATATCTGATGGCCATCGAATTGCTAAGCCATGTCACCACAGTCTGTGTCCTAATAAATTGGTTCTTCCTTCGGTTCAGCTACCATTCCTTGTTGAGAGTCCTCAGACACTCTAACGGTTTTGGCATCTGCGACCACAGAAGTCGCTATAGTTTTTGGGCGGGGACGTTTTTAGATTAAAAAGGCGTTCCGGCATGTTCATCTTTGGGTGGTCTTACGGGTTTTTTTCTTATTGATATCCCAACACCGGCCTCATGGCTTTGAAATAGTTTTTTTTATATTAAAAATCATATGTTAGTATATAAAATCATTTAAATTTTGTCACATTTTCCCTTGTTTAAATTACTTTAACAAAAATTTCCCACAATTTTGAATAAACTTCAATGAGAATTATGCGAAACTTCAATGAAAGTGACAGTAGTACAGGCCAGCACCTGGTGAACAAAGTTGACTATGGACGCGCTATATCTACTTTTTTTTCCTTTATCTATGGTTGATAATACTGGTTTGTAGCATAATAGTGTTTAAAAAAACTTCTTTAATTTTTTATCACTTAGCCCCCATCACGCAACGTGAGATAAGGAACTTCGTTCCAAAAAGAACTCACTAGTTCATGAAGACATGTGACGTTGAAATTACTTATGCATTTCAACTCTATATCAGATGACTGAGAATATTTGTTTGTTTTGACGTCTTCATAACTTTTTTGTGTCTCGGTTTCGTCGTTCGTATTGTAATGAAATCGTTGCCGTTCGTCTTGTACAGTGACTGATTTTGCTGCGAATTAAATTTTTAGTTTTTTCGCTTATACATTTGATAAACTAAATTTAAAATATATTAATGAGGCATTTAATACAGCAACAAATTGCTTAATTAATCTATTTAAATTTATTTCGAAAAGAGTTTAAACAATAACGGTCGATTTCACTATGCCTTGTTATCCTACACTTAGAGCTAACAAACAGTTTTAGCTGTCAATTTGTATGGAATTTATAATTTCTGTCAGTTGCCTTAACTTTTTGTTTTTGATGAAATTGGGCGTCTATGTTTTAAAATATAAACGCAATCGAGATCTAATGTTATTTGTATTTGTAACATTCTCTTTAAAGTTTTATCATTCTAAAACTGCTTACCCTTTCACATATTTAAGTGTAAACTTTAAATGCTGATGTATGGTGGGGCTGGAGAGGGTGGTGCTGTTGAATTAAGCAACAAGATGTTGTTGACATTTTCACAACAAATTACATTTTATGTTTTTTAATATATATAAATGTGAAAACGCTTTTCTGTGTCAATGACGTTTTGTGAAATGTCAAAAGCTTAACCGTCCAAAAAATGAGAAATGTTTCACAATTTGTTATTTTTTTATAACGTGAGGATATAAACTTTTTACTGTTTCCGTCTCAGATATAAAACCACTTTAAGTAATTTTTACTGTTAAATCGTAAATAAGAATTTTCTCCATGAAAAAGTCACAAATGGCGGGAAATCAGAGTGATTTTAATAAAATAGACAAGTTGATGACAATGATTAGTATGTATGGTTTATGGTTCGATGCACCATATAAATCGCACAGCGTTACATAAATTTACGATTGATGGTATCCCTACAGGATTGCCCTATATAGAGGATTTCGCATTAGGCAAATGTTTTCTAAGCCAGACCTGTGATTTGGACTGCAAACTAGTAAAACTGGAATCGTAACTAACAGTATTCGGAAAAAAAATTCACAAGTTCTGTTTCAGAACAGATTATTTCTCGCGTTTCTCCAGGGAAAAAAGCTCGATGACACAGCTGATCGGCCAACCAGCTGCAAATTTGATACAGCATAGAATGTGACAGAGAATGAGCGATAGGCGTTAGACGAATGGAAAAACCTGAATTTAAATTTGATTTTATTGGCACTTACGACTTTTAAAATAACAGTTAGGGAATTCCCAAGATGTACTAAAGTTGTAGGATGTAAGAAAATATAAGACCTCCAATAGCACATACATATGTGAACACCCTGTCGTAAATGCATATACTACAATCCAAGGCGTATTGAAGAAGGTGGTATCAAGTGGAAGCATTAGGTATTGTTGTAATTGTAGGCAAAAATAACAGTCATGTGGTTTTTATTTCGTACCGACGTTGTGTCAAATTCTGCATGTATGTATACCAACAATAAAAGTAAACAAGCATGTACCAAAACAAAAAAAAAATGCATTTGACAGTTGCTAGATACAACGTCATGAAAATAATGAAATCAGCTGTGCTAATGCTTCCACTTGATATAAATACACTTTGCACTAGATGTTATTGGGCGACCTCTAATTAATTAAATTGTCAAAATCAGCTGATAGTGAGCAGAGTATTCAGGATCCCGCCTATCCCAGAAACCGGATTTTCAGTTGTTTCGAAAAGTGGAATTTTTGAAACACCTGTGGCAACGGTTATTTTTAATAAAAAAAATTTTTTTAAAAAAAAATTAATTATGTGAATTCATAATTCTTTTTATTATTTTCTTTTCAAAATTTCACAAATATTTGCATTTAATAAAAGTAATAAGGAAAAATTCGACTTTATGTCTTGTTGTGGTATCAAAAATTTCATGGGGAAGGGGGGTAGAACACACGATTTTCAGCACAAAATATTAAATTCAAAAGTAGGGGAAATCCCTATTTTAGGAGTTATGGGCCTCCAAAGTCCGCATAACGGGGGGCTTTTGTCGGACGATTATTTTGTATTTCGAGTCGTCCGGCCGGGCTCAGGGACCAGGGAGAGAAATACATCTGTTCCTTAATTTGCATTTCTGAATTTTTTGGATTTTGGGAAAATACAAAAACTATTTTCGATAATTTTTCAAAATTTGAACGGCCCATATTTCGATAACAAAACGAGTTATCGAAAATTTTCATTTCATTTGTGTTGTTTATTTTGCCATATATTGTCCAAAAACGCTGCCAGACAAATTCCTTTAGATTATTTTTAATACATAGTAGCCGAACTTTGGAGGCCCATAACTCTTAATATAGAATTTAATATAGAAACTTTTGTATCTTACATTTTTAGCTTAAAATTATATCTTCTACCCCACCAGTGGACCGGTTTTCAATTTTTGATTACTGCAATTGTGAGGCGAATATAAACAAACTCGATCAGCTGTGTTGGTGCAACCACCTTCTTCACTACTTCCTGTTACAATGGTAAACAAATGGTATCAGCTGATCGCGTAGTACACCGCAAAAACATATATGTAATAGTTGTACAATCGTACAACACTTTTGTATGGAAAAAATCTACTACATATGTACATCTGTTGTAGAACTTTAGCACATACGACACATACAACAGTTAGGACACTCTTGTGAACACCCTAATTATATGCAATAAATTGCTTATGATTTGATAAACACACAGTTTTCTTTAATTTTTATTTGTTTTCGATAAAATTCTGGCAAAAAAACTTTCGCCGAGAATTTGGTGTAACTGAAATACACATGCACACTCTTTATATCATATCTTACATGGAAACAACAATAAATTCGGTAATATATACACTCAAAAAAATTGGTTGGGGCAACCGAATTAGCCGTAACCGAATTTAGAGGTTGTCACGTCCACACTAGAGCTCAACGCAGTCTATTCAGAGGTTGTCCCAACCGAATTAGAGTTTGTAACAGCCTAATTAGAGGTTGTCACAACCGAATTAGAGCTTCTCTCAACCGAATTGGAGTTTGTCACAGCCGAATTAGAGTTTGTCACAGCCGAATTAGAGGTTGTCACAACCGAATTTCGAAATTTTTGTCCATTCATTTAGTAATGATATATTTTCCTGTAAATAAACACACTGCGACGAAATAATTCATATGGTATAATCTTTAGGGTAACCAATTCGTTTTACATCCACTTCCGACCGTTTTATGAAATCCCGATGTATCTGATGATTTAGGTCATTAGTCAATCACTAAAAACACGATGGCAACACTTGACTTTGAAAAACTGAACTGTTGAAATCTTCTTGTACTTACTACACCCTGATAAATGTGGATATTTTCTGAAAAATAGGATGTTTTACCTTTTAATTTTGTTTAAATATGGTTGGAATTTCTATAGTTAGATAGAATAACATCATCATAAAACTGCTCGTGTATTGAAATATTCAACGACGAGAGCAAGAGAGAGAGCAGAGAAACGACGCGCTTCACTCGTTTTCTTTGTTGGCATTCCACTCCATGAGTAAATTTTCTTCTCTATACAATAGTTGCTTTATGCATCAACTACCACCTGTTAATAGACTACTGTCAAATTTTGAGCAAGTTCCGTCATTTAATTTAACAGCTGATCAAAACATACAAACTCGTGCATTTTTTTAAAAATGGAAAAAAGTGAATGTCGAGTGCTCATTAAACATTATTTTTTGCGAAAAAAAAACCGTCAATCAAACCAAGGAAAAGCTTGATAAATACTCTGGTAAAAAAGTGGTTTACTGACTTTCGTTGTGGTCGCAGAAGTACAAATTACGCTGAACGTTCTGGACGGCCCATTGAGGTCAATACACCCGAAAATGTCTAAAAAATCCACGATCTGGTGTTGGCCGATCGAAAAGTAAAAGTGCGTGAGATTGTTGATGCCATAGTCATTTCATATGCCAGTGTGGTTTCGATTTTAAATTATCAGTTGGGTTTAAGAATGCTGTCTGCAAGAAGGGTGCCGCGTTTGCTCTCAATTGACCATAAACGTACGGGTGCACACGTGTGTAGTCCCAATGGCAAAATTCCATGAATTAGGCTACGACTTGATATCTGATCCGCCATATTCTCCAGATCTAGACCCCAATCACTATTTCCTATTTCCAAACCTAAAGAAATGGCTCGGTGGAAAGAGATTTAACTCTAACGATGAATTTATTGATCAAACAAATGCCTATTTTATGCACCTCGAAAAATCCAATTTTTTGGAAGGGATACAAAAATTGGAGAAACGTTGGACTAAGGCCAGTTTCACAGTTGAAAATTCTCCATTTAAATGTAAAGGGTATTTCAACAGAGACGCTAAAAAAGTAAATCGATAGGGACAGCAAACGGCGCCATATTTTTCCCCGCTCTTTTGACATTTCTCTTCAGTAAGGTTTGCCATTTAATCATGGCAAGATATACGAGCCAACAACGAGTCGAAATTATTAAAATTTACTACCGAAATTTGGAGTCAGTGGCCTCAACTTTAAGATACCAACTTTAAGAGGCCTCAACAATCAGCGATGATGCTCATTTCTGGCTGAATGGCTTCGTCAATAAGCAAAATATGCGTTATTGGTCAGACAGCAATCCTCACGTAATCCATGAGTCATCATTGCATCCCGAAAAAAATACGGTTTGGTGCGGTTTATGGGCCGGCGGCGTCATTGGGCCGTACTTCTTCCGTGATGATCAAGACCGGCACATTACTGTGAATGCGAATCGCTACCGTTCAATGATAACCGAATATTTTTGGCCCCAATTGGATAATATGGACTTAGAGGACATGTGGTTCCAACAGGACGGTGCCACAAGCCACACAGCGAAGCCACAGTCAATTTATTGGAACCCAAGTTTGGTGAACGTATTATCTCACGAAATGGTCCAGTCGATTGGCCGCCTCGGTCGTGCGATTTGACGCCGTTAGATTATTTCCTATGGGGCTACGTCAAGTCTATGGTCTATGCCAACAAGCCAGCGACGATTGATGAACTTCGTACGAATATCGAACGTGAAATGGCAGCAGTATCGGCCGATTAATGCTTGAAAACCGTCGAAAATTGGGTTCAGCGGCTGGACTTCTGCATGCAAAAGAAATCGAGTTCCATTCATAATGGCATCGAACGTACTTTCACAGGAATAAAGAATTTCATTGGTATCTAAAACCGGTTTTGTTTTATTTAAAAAAACTTTTGTAGCGCTCTTATTGAAAAACCCGTTAGTTTAAATGCCCGATGTTTGTCATTTAAATGTCAGTTACTATGAAAATTGTCTATGAGCTTTTAAATTGAGCTTCTAAGTGGCGGGTGTGGAACTAGCCCTAAGTGTATTGAGCTAAAAGGAGATTATGTAGAAAAACATTTTTTTTTCATTCAAAAAGTCACGGACTTATGATCTGCCTTTATCACCGCGACAGCAACAATTGAATTTTTTTTCTTGCTTCTTTAATATAATATTTGCTGTCAAATTTAAAACGTCAGGTTTGAGATATATAATTATGTCGTGGTAAACGAATTGAAACTGAATTCAGTCTCCCCAACAGAATTTATGAGATTTTCGGTTGCTGCAACCGAAATGACGCCCAAATTCGGTCGTTGCAACCGACTTAGGGGCCAAATTCAGTTGTTGCATCCGAACTGATACCGAATTCGATAGTTGCAACCGAATTGATACCAAATTCAATTGTTGCACCTGGTTGCTGCAACCGAATTTGTTACCAATTCCGGTTGTTGTGTTGGAATTAATTTCTAATTCAGTTGTTACAACAGAAATTGTAGAAAATTTAGTTGACATAATGAATTTAATTGAAGATTCAATTGGTGCCACCGAGTAAATTATGAAACGAGGTTGATTCAACCAACTTTCAGTTGTGGGGACTAAATTCGTTCATGACAACCTGAATTTATGGTTGGTACAACTTCTTTTCACACAATAAGTTTTCTGAGTGTAGTCAAAATAGTTTGCTTTGTGTTCACTACCAAAGTCTTTCTCAAGGAAATAAAATGTCCCAAACTTAAAAACAGTTTTACTCTAGTGATTTACTCAGTGATTAGAGTACAATCAAGAAGATTACAAGTCAACTATACATAAATATTAAAAACAGTTTTAAAAATTTGTCTTCTAATTAAATTTGAAATTCAATTTAAAACACATTTTCTGTGTTTAAACTTCAAATCCCTTAATTTCAATTTATTTACCAATAAATTTATATTGATATTTGACAAAATCTAAATCAAAACCAATTGTCTTAAATACTCATTTGAACTAAACCACAGGAGTTTTTCAAAACAAAAAAAAAACATAATTAAAAGATTTTCAATAAAATTTTACCACAACCGGCCATAACTATTTGCCACATCTCATTGACAGGCGGCAGCACAAGGATTTTATGTCCTTTATTCGTTGCTCTATCGCAGATGGCTGTCTTTTTCAGTCAGTGCAAATTTGTTTAAATTGTATTAATCTGTTTGTGACGTTTAATTAATATTTATTCACATTTTAAAACAAAATGCCCTTTCATAGTTGATATGTATGAATTTTACACCTATAAATAGACTGGTAGTTACTTTATACATTTTGTGTTTATTGGCAACATTTGGCACGTGTCCAATTCAATGCACAACATTTGCCGAGGTATCTGTTTTTTTTGTGTATGTGATACATGTACATGTGACCTGGAGGGGAAACGTGATTTTCCTGTTCATGTGAGCGGATATGTACGTGGGTTGAACAAAAAGTTTTATTTTGACTAATATAAAATTAAAAAGAAAATACCGAAATACCTTTTCGGGAAAATATTGTGTTTTTTACAGGTTGAAAAAAAATTTCAACTTTGTGTAGTCGGCATTTTCAAACGCCTTCAGATAACTTAACAATTTTTTCAGTGTATTCTTTGTTGGTGTGTTTCCAATTTAGTGGTGTTTTCAGAAATATTCTTTTCCCTCAAAAGGTCGAGTTATTAACACAAAATTTACTATTTTTAATTTTGATAGAGAAGATCTTCCTAACGATAAAAGATATTCCGCAACATATCGACGTGCGAGCCGACTCGCAGTTACGTTAACCTAATTCTGATACAGGGTGTCTGGTGGCAAATTTATATTTTTAAATACGATTACAGGCGACGCCCGATTTAACGAACACTCGATTTAACGAATTCGCGATTTAACGAACAGGTAAAATATGTATTCTAGGTATGGGGTATAACGAACAAGCCAATTTTTTGCTACTCGATTTAACGACCAAACAAAATGTTCATACAAATAAGAAAATGTGTGTATAAATATGAATGTATACTCAAATTTCCTTGCATATTTAAGTACATTTGTCCTCAAATATCAGTTATTTTTGTTCAAAAGAATTTTGCGTTTTATTTTTTGAATAAGTAATGCGCACATTACAATTTCTTTTCAAGATATATCAAAGGAATTGGTTTTGAGAGAAATCCAAGAGGGAGTTATAAGAAAAAGTTTGAAGAAAAATCAAAAACAAACATTAATAAAACAATTTTTTAAATAGCTTTAAATATTCATACTTTTTTAGTCACAAATATGATAAAAAATAAGAAATTTTGTGTTGAATGTACATATATGTTATGTTTTTAATGTGGTTTGTTTTGTTTTTAATAAATGAATTGTTAATTTTGAAGTTAAAAAAAAAAATGTTTAATACTCGATATAACGAACATTTCGATTTATCGAACAGGCCTACCAATCAATTGTGCGTTAAATCGGGCGTCTTCTGTATTTCAAAAAGTAATAAACGGTGCGGAGGGAGGGTGGCGCCGTTGTAATTATGTCAGTCACGATGTCGCAGTGGTCGAGTGAGCATCGTGCGTTCGCTGTGGAGACATTTTTTAAGAGTAATGATTCTTACGTAATTGCTCGTCGACAATTTTGTTCAAAGTTCGGTATTCGGCGAATAAGTGATGGACCGAGTGTAAATTTAATTCGTTCGTGGGTTCAGAGATTCCGAGTAACTGCTTCGGCTATGAATGTCCCACGGCCAGTGCCCAGTCGATCTTCAAGGACTCCCGAATACATTGAACTGGTTGAGAGCAGTTTACGTGAAAATCCGCGACTTTCAATACGGAAAAGAGCAGCCTCACTGGGACTTTCAAGAGCAATTATTCATGAAATTTTAAAATATTATCTAAAGTTCCATCCTTTTGAAATTCAAATCGTTCAAAAACTGAAAGAAACTGACTTTGATTTACGCAAAAATTTTTGTGAAACGGTGTTGGAGCGTTTTCGCACTGTCAATCCCATTTTTTGGAGCGACGAGGCTCATTTTCACTTAAACGGTCACGTCAATAAGCAAAACTGATATTACTGGTCTCCAAGAACCCACAACCCTCGATTGAAACATGAAAAACCATTGCATTGCCCTAGGGTAACTGCTTGGTGTGCCTTATCCGCGCATGACATAATTGGACAATTTTTTTCGAAAATTCTCGAGGCCAGGCGACGAATTTCAACGTTGAAAATTATCGACGTATGATTACGGAATTTTTTTTGCCTAACCTGCGACCTCATCCATCGTACTCTTCACACACGTGGTTTCAATAGGATGGGGCGGCTGCACACACAGCCAGAGCTTCGATGAATTTGCTTCGGGAAAATTTCCCACTAAAACTGATCAGTCGCTATGGGGACATCCCATGACCACCGAGGTCGCCCGATCCACGAATTTTTTTTATGGGGCTACCTCAAAAAGAGGGTTTCTAATGACAATCCCCAATCTCTTGTGGCTTTAAAGGAAAATATTCGTCTAGAAATCAGCTCAATTGAACCAAATTTACTGCAGCGTGTGGGGCAGAACACAAGGCTTCGTTTTGAACATCTGGATGACATACACTTTAAAAAATAAAATCCGCATTTCCATTCTATCGTTCAATGCTCTTAATAAAACTTTGTGTCAATTATTATGTTTTTCATTTAAGTTTGAAAATATAAATCTGCTACCATGTGCATGTGTTCCAACAAATCACATTGAAGAGAGAAACTACCTACAAACAACTGGGGAAAATTCCTAAAATTTTCATTGAGGAAAATCTAAATCCCCAAAAGTGGGATTTTTTAGAAAATTTGTGGAATTTTCCATATTTGAAGCCCCTGGTGGAAGAAGGTGTTAACTCAAATTTTTTTTAATATCAATATTTTCCTTCTTTTAATGTTTCCATAGCATCTGATTTAAAGAAATTAAAAAAAAAAATTTTAAATTTAATGTTAATAATGTAAATATCAAATGTTGACTTTTTTCTTATCTAAAACAAATTCAGATAACATGGAAACATTAAAAGAAGAAGACACTTTTTTTTAAAAAAACAATTAAAAAAAAGTGAGTTACCACCTTCTTCCACCAAGGGCTTCATTTGCTTCTAGGTAGTTTAGCTTTTCAAAGGGCTGTGTTGGAACACATGCAGATATCAGAATTGGGTTAAAGAAACGTGTTTAGTAGAGCTACGAATACTTATATATAAAAACAAAATTCAAAGTTTTATAATAGCGCGATTACATGCTTTATTTTATCATGATAATGTCGTGATTATCATTCTACGGCAAAAAAGGTGTTTACATGCATTTTTACTCGATTTAGTTCTGACATTTTTGTATTTCATGATGCCATTATTGAATTATACCAGGTGAGGATTTGTAAGAATTAGAGGAGGAGGATTTGTAAGAATTAGAATCATACAATTCTGTCAGTCAGTCATTTTTTCTATTTCTTTATGTGTAGCAATAACTTTTTTTTTTAATTAAAGATATTTTTATGTGGAATTTATTTAGAATTTCTTGAAATTTTGTGAGAATTTAGAAAATAAAGACAGAAAGTAAATTCAGTTGTTCTTATAACACTACCTCTTATATTAATCATGTTTGTATGTGTTGTCATTAATGTACATGTTCAGTGAAGTACGTTTCCTTTACATTCCCATTTCTGTTTCATGTTCACTTAAGCTTTGTACCCGAACTTTTTTAATAGTAAAACTAGTAAAAGAGAGTTTCACCACAAATAATAAAAAATGTTCTCTGAGAGGCCAAGTTTCAAAAAAGTACGGGATCGAAAAAATAGTAAATGTGGTAAAACATATGTCAGAAATGTGTCCATAACATGGTCCTCGCCCGCACTGCTAGAATAGACCACAGCAATATTATATTTTCTACTTTCTATATATTTTCTACGTTTCTACTTAAAATAAAAACAAATTCATTTGGCGATATTAAATAATTTTTTCAATTTATGTTGACAATTTAATAGAGAATGACAATTTACTACTTTAACTCGGTAAGCTCTTCGAGTAAAAACTAGTCAAAAGTTGTAAAAGAGAACGCCATTTTTTCTGTTCTCTCTTAAATTTTCTTACTACTTTTACTACTCTCTTGAGTACGGGAACGCTTTTTCGAGTAAAAGTCGCAAAAATGGTAAAACTAATATGTTTGTAGTGCGTTCGGGGACAGATCTATAGTCGCATACTTTATCGAGGTAAATTTACTCAATCTTGGGTACAATAATGTATGAGAAATCACATGATAATAGAGTGATTTGTCGATTATCGAGTCGATCTGCAAGATCCAGTGAATGTAAAAGCCTTAGAAGTGTTCAAATTTTGTTGATGACCGAGGTAGTCAAATTTAGGCACCCATTGTGCGGCTCCAGTGCGGTCTATGACAATGCAATATATCAATTTCTCTCGTATAAGAGCTCAGCTATGCGCATGTGACATTTGATCTTAATCGGTCCAGCAGTTTAGAAACGGCTGAATTGTTTCTATTTTTCCCCGAGAAATCTCCCACTGTGCGTCGTTACTTGCCACACAGCTGTTGAAACAATAGCATTATTGCGAGATTAATACGAAGATTAGAGAACCGTTAATTTTACGCTTTGGACCGGTGAATTCGCCGGTGAATTCGACCGGTGAATTCGAACGGTGAATTCGCAATTAAGGAATTGGGGGAAGCTTCTCACAACCAGTGTACTGAGCGATTTTTAGTTTTATACTCACTGAATATTGGGACCTATAGTTTTACAGCGGTTACGAACGGAACTTTAAGAAGCTTTTGATGGCCAAATACTCGATAATGTCGCCACCTAGAGCCTGTAATATTATGCCTCAAGTCTTTTACATTTGGGTAAAATAAATATATTCTCATTACATCAAAGGAAGGGGAATGGGAGAGCTTCTTACAATCAGTAACCATTGCGCATTATAGTTTTACATTAACTGATAGCGGCTTGCAGTTTTACACCGGTTCTGAACGTATTCCTGAGAAGCTTTTTGGTGGCTACCGTCGTGGAAAGAATTATAAGTTCGTTAGAGCAGGGGTCGAACCGACATTCTCCAAGCATTTTTTTGCCATTGAACAACTATTTTTGTTGGTTTGTTCCTTTGGCAATAATATTGAAAATGATTTGATCTACAACTCTGGATATTTGTAGTTGCAATTGTATAACTTAAGCAATATTAGCATGTAATGTTAAAAATTAAAAATGTTAAATTGATATAATTATTTTGGAACATTAAATGACACTTTTGTTGGTAAGTGTTTTGCCCGTATTGTATATGATCTTAAACACTACAACTTTGCAGAAAATGCCAATATCTATTTGACTACATTTGCTAACCTCTAAGCGAAAAAACGAAAAAAATTATAAAATACTACATTTCTAAACTAATTTTAGAGTACTAAATACAACTTTTGTTGATTAGTGTTCTCTGCAACGTTATCAAGAACTTTGTGGGCTATAATTCCTTCTAAAACAGTTACCCCAAATTATTTACCGTATGCTGGAAAATTACAAGAAATCCAAAAAAGATCAAATTTGTTTTGACGTTACGTCATTTGACGAAGTGACGGTGCATTGCTTACAAAATGTATATTAGTCAACATTGAGCAACGATGACTCAGCTACAATTTTGTAGAAGATTGTAATGAAAAATAAGTAACGGTTTAGAATATATTGACGTATAATCAGAATTACAGCTTTGATCAACTGCTGAAATATTGTTTGGACTAAAAAAAAAATTGTGATGACCAGGGCCAAAACCGAGTGGGGTTTACTGATACCTCGCCAATGGGCTTTCATAATTTGTTGGTTTTGTGGAGACCCTAATTTCAGTGTCGCACAGTGTAATAAGATACAAGTTATTTTACAAATGACACCAAATTAAAAAATTGTTGTATGATTAAGTTTTCGTGGCATATACTACGTGTTAAAAAGTTTTAAAACCCAGGATACAATACTTTGTACGAGTTTTTGTCTCAATTTTCATTTTAAAAAATGGAATCCAAGTAACGGCACCATTGGATGTTAACACTCAAAGATTGTCCCCCCGTTTCATTTACTTTCACATGTCATTCTTTTGTCTTTATAATATTCCTCATGTTTATTAATGGACCACATAATGGTCCTTCATGTTGGATTATAATAGTTATTATACTTTTGTGAATCACCCACGTAGTACATGATGAAAATGCACTTGTGTATGAATTAAACATTGGAACACTTTAAATAAAGTATCCTCGAAATAAAACATAACCAAGGCAAATGAAATATTAAGATATGGTAGTGCAAAAATAGCATATGTGTATCCTTTAAGCCATATTAAGTATGAACATGATATACATACGAGTATATAAATGTATACAATATTGTTAAAGACTAATAGGGTGTTCTTGTAAAGGGGGCTATATAATTTGGAACTGTGACGTCAGCTTAGGTTCAAGTTTCAAGATCACCAAATTATATTCAATGTAAGTGGTTAAAAGAGTCATAAAGGTTTACGACCTTACGTTTTTGTATAATAAACTGTCTCTCAAACCTCTCACAACTTTTTATGAATAAGGCCGTTACTTTCCAATTTAAATTCCATTTACTACACGCTGAAAAATCTGTATTTTTCGTTGCTGGAATGCAAATATAACGCCATTGTAGTGTGTCGCAAATATAGTATACTTGTGTCCAATCACATGGTGTTTGCTATTCAATATAACATGTTGGAGACACAATGATTAATATGTTATAATATCGCGACCTTAGAACAACAAGGTTCTAAGTGCACCAAGTAATTTTTGAGAAGAACTAGATTTAATGCTCTTTGAAATATGCAGTAATATTTTTTCTCTTGGCTATCTCGTCGACGCTACGAGATATAATAATTTCGGCAGCAGTAATCGAAAGGGCATGAACATTTTATTGCGATGAAATATGCAGATGAATTTATCAAAAATTGTCAGTTTGATCCCTGTTGTTCTAAGGTCACGATATATGTTTTTGTTACCCAAATGCGGCATTGTTTGTTGAAAACTACTGAAAACAGAAACGTGACAGACAACAAAGAAAAAAATGAGCCATATATTCATCAAAACAATACTTGCAAACAAATAAAAAGTGTCTCAGTAAGATTTCACTTTTTAAATTTAGTGTAATTTTTTTTTGTGCAAGTGGCAACTCTGAAATTTGGCAGCTGTCACATATGTTTGTTCAGGGGGATTCTATGGCACAGCTGATCGAAAAGGTACTAGGCCGATGATGGAGAATGACAGAGCATAGAAGACAGGAACTAATTTTAAATAGTTTTTATTGATACTAATGACATCTACATTATGTTTTATGTTGTTTGTATTAAAAGAAAATACGCATTCCCTTTAATTTCTGTCCGTTTTATGTCCAACGAATGTGCAAAATTGGTAAAATACAGCTGCAAATAAAACTCTATGAAATGGCCTACTACCTCGTCGTCATCGAAGAGAGTAATGGAAACTCTTAAGTATTTCTCTATGGTTTATTCCGACTATTAAAAAAATGGAGCCCTTTACGAAAGAGCAACGCGTTATAATTGTGAAAACTTATTACAAAAATTTTAAAAGTTTTGCTGAGACCGCTCGAAGAATTTTCAGTCGAGAAAGCACACCTATTGTGTCAACCATTCGAAAAGTGGTCAAAAAAATCAATGAGTATTCGAACCCACGGGCGATGTGTTAACACCTTTTTGTTGTACGGTACCTGTTCGATTTCTATATTTATTAAGCAATATTTAGCTTACTGAAATAATTGATTTTGTTTTGTCATAAACAGAGCGACGACAAAAAGATTGAATAGTATAGAGAACGTATTTCGCTCTTTTTCCGCTCTCATGTAGAGAGTCTGAGTAAAAGAGCATAAACGAGTCTTATTCTCTTTATAGAATTTTTGAATATAAACCCAGCAGGAAAAGGGAATGAATAGGAAGCGAGAAGGTAATGTGTAGCGTGTATTAAACGTTGATTCCAGAATGCATTATTCTTAACACAGGGATGTCCTAGAAAAAGAATGAACTATTTTAATGTGTCCAGAGAATGCATTATATAATTCGTTCGTTTTAATGCATTATTTAACATGTTATCAGGAATGAATTCTATATTGCGTTATTTATAATTATTTACGCGAATGGACGAATGCAAGTTTTGTAAATACAATGTTAAACCATCAGAAGAAAATCCCGTTAGATGACGTATTGTGACAAACTTCAAAAAGAACTGGATTGCCAACTCTGTGTCTGCCTACTATTACTGAAGAGAAGTAAGATTTCATGTGAAAAATGTGTGTTTTAGAGCGAGCTAGCAACCCTGTAATTGAAATCACTTTGACAAAACTGGCAAGAAATAATTTGAACGCGATATGAAGTGGGCGACAGATAAGGGCGTTCCGAATGAAAGAAGAATCGTCACAATCAGAAACAACACATTCTATCTTCGCAGATGTGGGAATGCACTGGGGAATCAATGTGCAATTTTGTCAAATGACATTACCCTCTCGATTCTTAGGAATGTCTTATATAATGTAATTATTATAATGCATTATATAATTCATTCTCAATGTAATGCATTCTTCACTTTTCTGCTGGGAATGTACCATTTTGACAAATGGCATTGACATAAAACAGCTCTCACAGATGTTGAGCTCCCAAATTGGAAGATGGTGCAGACTGTCAAACATCTTTAGTTATCATAGCTCTTCTTCTTATTTTTTTACAGTTATTTTCAATGCATAAAAAAATAAAATAGTTTAGTTTGGCGTTAGAATAAAGAAAAACACTGCGAAGCACATTTTTATTAATATGAGTGATGAATATTTTAGTTCTGGAAGCTCCGATAATTAGCAGCCCAACCAAGGTTCGTCGGTGTCTTCGGAACATAATGAAGTACATTTAGAAAGTGGTGAAGAACGCGAAGTCCGTGCTCGTAGAAACTCTGAACGGAGAAGGATAGGAAGTTGCGCGTCAATTACTAAAGACATGAAAATGCTTCTATTTAAATTATATGAGGAAGGCAAACCAATTAGTGAAGCTGCTGCATTTACCTCCATCAATTTAAATACAGGTAAAACATATATATCGCGTTACAAAAAAAAATGGTGCAATTTTAGTAGAAGGGAAACGTGGTGGAAACAGAACAAAAATGTTAACGGCCGGAATACTTGAATGTATGGAACGTACTGTAGAAAGAGAACCTGGAATTACATTAAAAAACATAAAGAAAAAGCTGTACGAAGAAAATAAAATGTCCCTCTCAAAATCTTCTATTGATAATGGCCTTTAAAAACTTAAGATTACCTTAAAGTTCTCGTCAGTAGAGGTGGATAGGATGAACAGTCCCTGCGCACTGGAGTTACGCGAAAAGTATGCCAGAGAATTCACTCGCTGGGTCCCGCAGCAAAGGGAAAAATTGATTTTTTTGATGAGTGTGGATTTAACCTCCACCTTCGGAGACCTCAAGCACGCACCATAGTAGGTTCCTGAGCACGCATTGTTGTACCCACTTTGAGAGGACGAAATGTTACATTAATTGCCGCAATAAATAATGGAGGTGTTGTGCACCAAATGGTAGTCGCTAATTCAACAGTAAACGCAGACCGATTTAATGTATTTTTACAGGAGCTTCTTGAAAAAATTGCCCCGCAGTTGGAATATTCTTTTTTAATTATGTATAATCCTCGAATCCACAAAAGGCAAGATATTCAAGATTTTGTTCAAGATAAGGGATGCTTCCTAAAATTTGTATCCCCATATTCGCCAATACTGAATCCCATAGAAAAGACGTTTTCAAAAATTAAATCGTATGCCAGATCAATATTGAGTGGCCATACAACTGAACACAATATTGTAGATGTTATTGATCGAAGTGTTCAGCAACTAAATCAAAATTACTGCTCCAACTATGTGATGGATATGGTTTTACAAATTCCACAAGCAGCAAATCGTCAACCTCTTCACTAATCCTTGAAAGTTAAATTAATTTCTCCCTCTTTCATAAGTGTCACTGAAAAACTACATATTTTTAAGAGCGGATTACTAAGTACAAGAATATAAGTGGCCGCCCTGGAATACAAAAAATAAATGGACTCGACAAACTATTGTTAACTGCCTATAGAAACCTAAAACATTTTAAAATATAATAAAATATAAATATAATATTCTATGTTTTATGACCGTCGGTGGTGCAATGGGTAGTGTGCGCGCCTCTTGTACAGGAGATCCTGGGTTCGATCCCTGCTCCAACCACCTTAAAATTTCTTTCGACGACGGTCACCTCGCTTAGTGACGGCGACACTATCGAGTATATAGCCATGAAAAAGCTTCTCAAAATACCGTTCGGAATCGGTGTAAAACTGTAGGTCCCAATCAGAGAGTGAAAACTGGAAAGCGCACAGCTCAGTGATTGTGAGAAGTTCTCCCCGGTCCCTTCATGGGATGTAATGGGAAACCATTTATTTATTTATTTTATGTTTTGAATACTCGTACCCATAGAATATTACATACCATAGAAACTTTTATTCTCCCAATAAACTAAACGTCATAGGTACGGTGGAAAGTAAACATTGGATGGTGGAAAATATGGGTTCAACAATACCAGATAGAGGCAATAGTAAACAACGTCCAACAAAGGAACAACAACCGAATTTCGTGTTTTTGTGGCAAACTAGTTGTGTTAAATACAATACAAATGTATACCAACGATAAAAGGCAACAAAAAAGTGCAAAATATATTTAAATTTTTCAGTTCTACAGCAAAACGACATGAAAAAGTGTAGTATGTAAACTAGTGTAAAATACAACAATATGTAAACTAGTGTTAAGAACAGTTGTAACTATGTAGAACATAAACCTGATTGTATGTATGTATGATAAACCCTAGAGAAACCGCACATGTGAAGAGAGTCGAGAGTCTATGTACAGTATAAGTGGACATCACTTGAGACGTTTGAAAGAAGAAGTATTTTAGTTTGATTCTGACAACGAATGAGTTCACAGTGCGATCGCTCTCACGCTCTAACAAGTGTTCAAATAAAGAATAATAAAAGTAAGAGACTTTGTGTACACTACAAAAGTTAAGTGAACATATTTTGTAACTCCACCTGGTGTAAGTTAATTTTTAATTTAATTGCTCTCATTTCCACAAACCTACGACGGAGAGTGTGAAATGAAACGTCAGATGAGAGAATAAGTTTATCTATATATGTATTATTCTATGCTCGTACCCTGGAATGAAATGTTTAATTTGAGTTTTGAATTTTTTGGTTGTCTATTATTGTGTTTTACTTAATTGTAAAATTGTTTTCTGTAACCTGAAAAAATGTTTCAGTCAATTTGGAAAAGGTTTCATTTCAATTGGAAAAGGTTTAATTTCAATTGGAAAAAGTTTTATTTGATTTGGAAAAAGTTTGATTTGATTTGGAAAAGGTTTCACTTCATTTGGAAAAGGTCTCCTTTCATTTGGAAAAGGTTTCATTTAATTTGGAAAAGGTCTCATTTAATCCGGAAATGCTACGAATATATATGTATACGAAACACATACACAAAAACCAAAGAAACGGAACAAACCTTTTAACCGCCTGAACCTTCGTTTATTCTTTTTTCACTGATCAAGCGCTTTTGATATCCTCTGTCCGATGAACCATTGACGACTGAATTCATGAAACTGAAACGCAATACATTGCCAAAATAAGAAACACCGACTTCATCTGCAATTTACACGAACATTCAAGAATATTTATGACTCACTGACTGAGAGAATAGTGCAAAAATACAGACACACGCTTACAAGATAGACTCTCTCGTTGTCCCTCTTTTATTCTCTTGTTCTCGAGAGAGTATAGACAGTGCAACAAACACAGCTGTGGTTGTATCATAAACATAAACATATGTGGGTCGCAAACACACATTCATTTTAACATATTAATCATTGTGTCTCAAACAGGTAATATTGAATAGCAAACACAATTTTTTTGGACACAAGTATATTATATTTGCGACAAGCTCCAAACACACTTTATATTTGCATCCAAGCAACAAAAAAGACAGATTTTCAACGTGTAGATGGTGGATTTAATTATGGTTTGAATGAATTTGTGTCGAGAAGTCTGATTTTATGTAGCAATGCATGTAATCATTAAAATTTTTTTTATAAGTCACTCAATTTTTAAAAAGACACACACAGGGAAAAGATTCAATTCAGGCATTGGAAATTCCATGTTAAAGTCTATATTTTGATCAGAATTCGTAATTGTAAAACATCAGAATTATTTGCCGATGTTATTGACAGATTAAAAATCGGTCTTACTAAATACAAGTTGCTACTACCGAATTTTAGTTGTATTAACCAATTTGAGTACATATTTCAAAAACCTCATTCATCTGAAATGGAAGATACAACTAATAAAAAGTACAATATTAGAATTCGTGTTCAAATATTAGTTACAGTAATCATAATTTAGTTTCTGTTACAAAAACACTAGTTACAAAGTTAAGTATTCGATTTTTCACAAGAGAAATTACGTATATTGGAATGTTACACGAG
Source organism: Phaonia tiefii (assembly GCA_963931995.1). Lineage (NCBI taxonomy): Eukaryota > Metazoa > Arthropoda > Insecta > Diptera > Muscidae > Phaonia > Phaonia tiefii. The sequence continues at coordinate 37,829,500 of OZ008367.1, forward strand.
GATTTTACAGAAAAACTACTATTTTAATCGGAAAGTCATGAAAAAAGTTGAGAAAACACAATAAAGGGTACAGATATCAGCCAGCGAAGAATAGGTATTATCATAAACTGAGGTGAAGTTAGACTTTTAAACATAATCGTTGAATATGACACCACTATTGACGCCTTCACAAACACATGCACACAATTGTGGACACTTAGCCTCTAACGGAGGTAACAAATTTATTATTTTTGGGATTGGACACACCGTTTCCGAGTTATAGCCATTTTTTTAATTTTAGCGATTTTCTTTTCTTGGCGATTTTTTGAAAAAAAAATTATTTTATGCGAATTGGAACACTTTGTGAGAAATCTTTAAAAACCGGTAAAAATTTGTTATTTTTTCGATTGGACTCTCCGTTTTCGAGATATAGAAATTTTTTCATATTTTCAATCAAAATGACGATGGGACAATCGATCACAATATGGACGACGACGTCAATTGCCCCCCCTCTTAACCATTACGAGGTCAGAACAGCTATTGCCCTGCTTAAGAACAACAAAGCCGCAGGAGCCGATGGATTCCCGGCGGAGCTGTTTAAGGCTGGCGGCGATGAGCTGATAAGGTGCATGCTGCAGCTCATTAGCAAAATTCCGTTAGATGAATGCATGCCCGGCGATTGGAGTCTCAGTGTACTATGTCCCATATTTAAAAAAGGTGACCCGAGTATTTGTGCCAACTACCGTGGAATAAGCCTTTTATCCATAGCATATAAGGTTCTATCAAGTATAATGTGCGAAGGACTAAAACTAATTATCGCTGACCTGATTGGACCCTACCAGTGCGGCTTTAGGCCTGGAAAATCGACAATTGCCAAGATTTTCACGCTACGCCAAATCCTGGAGAAGACAGACGAAAAACAAATCGACACCTATCATCTATTTATCGATTATAAGGCGGTCTTCGATAGTCCGATACGGGAGAAACTCTACGAAGCAATGTCTGAGCTTGGTATTCCTGCAAAACTCATACGCCTTTGCAGGATGACCTTGATGAACACCAAATCCGCCGTGAAAGTTGGTAAGGATCTTACCGAACCTTTCGAAACTAGGCAGGGCGACACCCTATCGTGCGATCTCTTTAACATCTTAAAGCTGCAGTCAACATGAATAAAACCATCAGCAGCAACAGTCACATGCTGCTCGCGTATGCTGATGATATAAATAGATATCATTGGGCGAACAATTAGAGAAGTTACTGCGTTTTTTCGAGAATTGAGAAGGAGTCAGCAAAAGGGGGTCTGACGGTAAATGAGGATAAGACAAAATTAATGGTTTCAACGAACAGGGGCTCCACGCGATTAGACCAAAGCGTGAACGTTGATAACCGTGATAACGTCGAGTTAGTGGACGAATTTATATACCTAGGATCTGCCGTAAACAAAAACAACAACGTCAGCCTTGAGATCAAGCGGAGAATTATGCCTGCGAATAGATGTTATTTTGGGCTAAGCAAGCACTTTAGAGATAAAGCCCTCTCTCGAGTAACAAAAGTCCAGCTGTACCAGACTCTCATTCAACCTGTCTTGCTTTTTGGCTCAGAATCCTGGGTCACTATCGCAAGCAGACGAAACATCTGTAGGAGTCTTCGAGAGAAAAATACTCCGAAAAATTTATGGTCCTATAGTATCGCCGACGCATGAATCATGAGCTGTGTGAGCTTTATCCTGACATTGACATAGTTAAGCGGATCAAAATAACGCGATTGCGCTGGCTAGGCCACGTCAGTAGAATGGATGAAGACGAACCAGCACGAAGGGTTTTTGAAACCGAACTCGATGGAAGACGAAAAATAGGAACACCAAGACTCCGCTGGAGGGATCAGGTTGACGAATCCCTGCGTACATTTGGTATTGCCAATTTATTTCTAAATATTATTACGTTTGGGAGGAAATACGCATAAGCTTCCACGTAAGTATATGCAGGTTTGGAGGAAACACGCGAATGCTTCCACATTAGTATATGGATATTTGGGATGAAGAACGCATATGTTTCCACGAAAAAGCATACATTTTTGCAAGTAAACATGATACTGTTTACATTTAAATACAAGTGAGTTTTGGAGTTGCAAACATGTGAATTTTTCAAGTGTGTTCAAAACATAAGCATGGTTCCTGTAGAATATGTTTCGGAGAATATATTACAGAGGCCGTTATTTTTCATCGTGTAGATTTCATTTTGGTTTAAATGACTTTATGTCGAGAAATCTGATTTTATGTAACACTGCATGCAATCATTTAGATTTTTTTATAAGACGCTCAATGGTTAAAAAAACTCTCTTTCAATATATATTTTTTTTAAATTAATTTAACTATTAATTGCTAATGTTAGATTTAAGTAAATAATTATAAGAATGGATCTGTAAGGGTCCAGCCCGGTAGATAGAATTGATTAAATAAATAAATAAAGAAACGAGCAAATTACAGTTCTGGGAACTAATTTCAGTTGTGACCACCTCAATTCAGTTATGACAACCGCAATTCGGTGGCAACAGCCGAATTTACGGTTTCAACAACCTCGTTTCAAACAATTAGTTCTGGCAGTGCATAACAGTGATCTAGTAGTCTGCAAGGAGATACGTTCAATCTCCCAGAAAAAAAAATTGTGTATCATAACTACAAGGGACACCCTAATGTATGAACTCGCATGAATTTATATACTTATGCAAGCTTAATACTGTATACAACAATAATCCCTTCAAATCCAAAAGTAATATAAAACGGATCCCAATTGCGATGAACTTGCAACATTTTCGCCGGTCCTCTTCTGAAAAGATTGAGTCATCGTCATCACAGCTTAATGTTCAACAATACGAACGAACATCATCCTAATTACTTGGGGGGGGTGGCACTCGTACTACAAGGCCCATTACTTTACATTCGTTAATCCAAAGAAAACGTTCCAACTAAAAGGTCTAATACAAAGAATTTACCATTAAGGGGTTTGGGTATCACTTTACCAGCCATTTACATATACCCAGAGTAATCTTCTATCCATGACATGGCATTACGGTGTAGGCACATTTTTCTTTGCCCATTACCAGGTACTCGTACCTTTCAGTGTGCGCCTTGGGGCACATGTTTGTCCGTTGTGTGGACATTAACCCCGTTAGGTTTAATTAATTACAATCCCGGTTACTGGTACAAATTTCTTGGCCTCAAATTCCTGGTGGAACATTGAAGTGGTTTGATATAAAGTCTGGCATACTTGTCAAAAAAATAAAATCATTTGGGGATATAAAATGCATGAAACAACGAGGCAAATAATTACTTTTTAATTAATGCCACAATATTAGTTTGCACGTAACGCACTAGTGCCACAACATTTTGGAAATGTTTTCATTCAAGCGTGAATTCATCAGCGGGTTTAAAATGAATTCTCAAGAATTTAAATGCGTATAACCGAAATGTACCAGACTGGCCTGGGCTTTGGGTTGTTGGAGAGACGCAACCACAAAAGGTTGTCAACAATTTTTATTTTTCGCCATTGGCCCTCGTCAGGAGCAAATATTGTAAAATGTAGGTCGTCCTGTTTTACACATAAACACGTAGTCAACATTTGTTTACTCTCTGCCTGTGTGTGTGTATGTGTATATGTATGTTTGTTTTGTTTAAAAGGTGAATATTTTTCATTTCAAGTTTTCACTGAAGACGTCTCGGACACGAATAAGTTCAACTATCCCAGGGGAATGGGATATTTTTGGGCATTAGCTCATTTGGACGGCAAAAACATAAATGATGATGGATAAATTAAATCCCACTTTAGGCGGGAACTGAAAAGTATAGGAAAATTTTCGTTAACGTTGCGAAAACAACTTCTGGAAAGTTACCATAAACACTTGTACATTAGTCGTATTTCGCTGGAAAAAAAAACCGAATATAAATAGGATTAGAATTATTTTGGAATTTCGTGGATACATTAGGCTGTGAACAGAATCAAAGCTAACGTGCTGCCGAGGTTATATTTAGAGTTTCACTGCAACAAGTTTAACAGAAGTAGAATAAATTGGCGAACTTATGATATCGAAGTAAATCGTGGTTCATGTAAGGGCATCTTTTAAAAATGCTTGAAGTACGGAACATTGTTAAAGTTTACCTTCTTATGGGGCGCGTTCAAAATAGATATGTACACAAAAGTTCAAGAAGTCTACAAAAAATTTAACAAAGTATACACAAAAGTAAATAAGTGTACACATGTACAAAAAGTGTACTCAATTTACACAAAAGTCCAAACAGTATACACAAAAGTAGAAACAATGTATAGAAAAGTACAAAAATGCACACAAAAGTTCCAAACCAACAAAGACTGGGCACAAAAGTACAAAAAATGTACGCAAGTTTACACAAAAGTCCAAACAATACTTATCGCCCATGTTCTGCATTCTGAATTTTAGTGAAAGTGAAAATTTTTCACAAAAATTGTGGTCTTGAGGTTATTTTCACAAGGCATTTTATGCAAATATTTCACAATCAAATGATGTTGTGAAGCTAAAAGTAAATAACATTTTCTGTATCAAAAATGAAAGTTACGTAAAAAAGAACATTACAGAATGAAAGCCGAGTATGTTTTTTCTTAACTTGAATGATCAAAAGTACATTTTAATCAAGCATTTATTCGCAAAAAGTTAATAACCAAAATTATTAAAAAATTTTGATTTCATTCCACATTTATACCATTTAATGCAAATCAGCTGAGTATTGCATGTTTCAAAGTTGCCAGAGCCATAGATTTAAGAAATTCAACAATCTGTTTATTAATTTTTAGGGTTATGTCGCAAATATATCAATATAAACACGACGTCATATGTAAGACAAGAATGAAAAAACTGTTCTTTCGTAAGATCTATGCTTTTAAATGAGTAAAAATTATAATTATTCACTCAAAGTCTAAGTGAGAAATGTTGGCAACTCTTTCGTATGTCATTTTGCTTTGTTTGTGTTTGACGCACATATGCAAGTATTAATTTGGATGTAATAAACAAGGAAGTTGCCTGAAAAAATTTAAGTATTTTAATAAAATTTATTAGAGGGGAAAACACAGGGCAAAAATTCAAGAGGAGATGTTTAGAACCTTCTGTTTGTTTTTGTCTTCTTTTATCTTTGCCAGCAAAACATTATATGTTTTGCAATTCAGCTGTGTAAAAACAGCCACTTAAAAAGTAAGTTCGAAAAGTTAAATCTCAGAACACCAAACTCGAATACTTGTGAATTTAAAATGCTTTGTAAAAAAAAAAACAATCGGGATTCAGAACAATCTACACAAGAGTACAAAAAATTCACACAAAAGTACAAAAAAATCACACAAAATGCCAAAACAACAAAGAGTGGGCACAAAAGTACAAAAAGTGTACACAAAGTCAGGTCCAAAATTGGGTCTGGTCAAAATTGGACGACACCGACACCAGCAATTTGAAAATCCACGACTGCGCTCCGACTCCAGCATTTTGAAAATACACGACTCCACCCCGACTCCAATATTAAATACGGGTTGCCATTTATATTTCGGGTTCTGGCAATACTAGTGTTGCCAGATGCAAACTGGAACTTCCATTAGAAAGTTTGACATTTGCTGGCATAAACATACATAGAACGTGGTCACTTATGAGCACTATTTGTTATATTTACAGTGTGTTGAAAAATTTATCTCGGTCAAAAAATTCGATTAACCCGTGAGAATTTTCGTGCTATGATTTTTTACGATTTTCGTCGTGAATTATCGAGACTAGAGTGTCACAATCAACTTGTTTCGACTTTTGGTGGTGAAGCACCATCAAAAACCACTGTAAATCGCGGGTACCAACAATTCAGTTTCGGACGCCATTTAAATTTCACAGTTTTTCATCAAAACTATATGAAAAATTTAAGTCAACAATTTTTGTAATTCCACCTGGTGGAATTCACATAATTCTCTATCGCACCGACCGCACCATGAATAGTGTGAAAGGAAATGCCAGATGAGACGAATGGCAGCTCTATATGAGATTACTCTATGACACAGCTGATCGACTATGTATAAGTAGTAGGAACTTGATAGAAAACAGAGTGGATAGGCGAGGCGAGAGAGCGATATGAAACCAGAACAAACTAAGTTTGAATAGTGTTTGAAAATGCGCATTCCCTTTTTTTGCTGTCCGTTTTATGTCCAACCAAAGAGTGAAATTCAACAGCAACTCGGACTCGATGAAATAGTCTACCACATCGTCGTCATCGAGAGAACGTAACGTGTGTATTTCTCTATGAAACGATTCATATATCTCTCAGTTTGTGGCAGTAAAAATACCGTTTGTTCATAGAGTCTGCGTCAGCTGTGCTGCGTTCTCTTGCGGTCTCCGAGGTAGCTGAAAATTGCATAAAGTTCAAGTTGCTGTTGCATGTCACTCTTGGTTTGACATACATAAAACGATCAGAAATAAAAGTGAATGTATATTTCCATTCGATGCAACCGGAATCAAATATAATTTACCTGTCATTAGTATCAATCAAACACTATCTAAAATTTGTTTGCTGCATGGGTTGATTCAAATTGTTTATCGCTTATTCTCCCATTCACTCCTTTCTCTATCAAATTCCAACCGTGATTTTGATCAACTGTGGCATGGATACCGCCGGGTGTATTATAGCGTACTAGAGGTTCCTTTGCAAGCGTTTTGCGATATTTCTGTCGAAACATTTTTTATATTGCCAACGAGTCGGAAAAATATTTTATGTGAGACATTTTTGATATAAAAACTGAATTTAAAAAAATATTTTTTGCGACAAGTTGTCAATCTCAAAACTGACTCGGTTACGATATCGGGAATTATACGGTCTTTACCAACCTGCACTAAGATCTGTGTCATTTTGCAGAGGCTTAGAGTACTGGATAAAACTTCCCTCCGCTGTTTGGCGTTCTCGTGGGATCCCCGAGGAAGTTGGGAATTTCAGAGACTTCGAGTTTCTGTTGTTGTTTATTCAATGGTTGGATTAAAAACCAAGATTAATAAAAGATAATGTGTATTTTTTTCAATTGAACACTATTTAAACCATGGTAAAATAAGTAAGGTAAACGCACTAGGAATTGTTACAACAAACACAGACATTTTTTTTTTGTTTGGTGTCCATAATCTGTCAAATTTTCTTCATGTGTGTATCTACTGTAAAAGTAAACAAAACGGTACAAATACAAAATACATGTGAATTTGACATAAGAGAGACACCTACGCAAGAAATCAGCTGTTCTAACGAGTTCACCTTACTTATTTTACCATGATTTAAACTTAATTTACTACTTAGTTTGGTTCTAGTTGCTTATCGCATATTCGTTCATCCACTCTACTCTCTATAAAATTACAACTCCTATTTCGAACAGCTGTGTCATGTATATACCCTGGCAGAGGAGTATCACCTTAAGGCCGTGTTGGACTATCATTGGATGTGTCAAAACTTGCCATTTGGTGACAGCGGATGGAATAGTCTAAACTTGAGAAGAAAAATTTACAGACAAAATTTTGGCAAATCTGTCAGATTTCTCCTATTTTATGATTTTGCTCACAAAATTATGCGATCAGAGTTGCATTTGGAATGAAACGAACAAAGACAAAAAGAAAACGGCAATAAAAGCTTTTATTTCGCCACTTTTAACATGTTTACTATTTGTTCAAAATTTAAATTTTTCTGTATTATATTTGTATTTTATAACTGTTGTATTTTGTTTTTTACGTTGCTGATTTTTTGTCAGCATTGTGTAGAGTGCAAGCAGAATCATAAAACGATTTCTGTCCAATGGAAGAGAGTTGCATTCCATTTCTTTCATTGCAAATCATTCCATTTGCACTAATAGTCTAACACGGCCTTCAGCAGGGTTCCCAAGATCAGACATAGCTTCTTATAGTTTGGCCGGTGTCGGGCTAAAGAAGACAGACTCCAAATCAACAAAGTGGAATTCGAGTAATGTAGCGACCTGATGGTTGTAGATTTTCCAAATCTTAAGCCCAACTGAAAAGGTCTGATCAGGTTATCAACTATTACCATTGGTCTTTCGCATCAAATCAAATCGACGATAAATGTTCATCAATTGTTCTTCATTGAATTGATGGCAAATTTAATCAACTCAGTGAAAAGGGGTTGTTCAGTTTGAAGATTATAGGTTTCTTCACCTTTTTCAGCTTCATTGAATTGATAATCTTTTCTACATCAATCTTCATCATTGGAATTAAGAAATAATTAGTAGGATCGATTCAAAATATGGACGTAGTTTGTAAAAATATAGAGAAAAAGAAAAAAGCTGGTAGAAAATTTAAAATAAATACATAATAGAAAATAGTGCAATGAACAGAAAACAATATCCGCGTTATAGGCATTTTCAACGGTTCTTGTGATTTTTTTATATTTTTTTATAATCCCATGTAGGGATTAGGGAGCGCTTCTCACAACCAGTGAGCTGTGCGCGTTCTAGTATTACACTCACTGATTGGGACCTACAGTTTTACACCGGTTCCGATCGGTATTTTCAGATTCTATTTTTATGGCTAAATACTCGATAGTGTCGAGTATTGTGTTTTTATGGCTTAATACTCGTTAGTCTCGCCGTCACTAAGCGAGTTGACCGCCGTCGAAAGAAATTTAAGGTGGTCAGAGCAGAGATCGAACCCACGTTATCAAGAGCCGCGCACTCTACCATTGCACTACTGACGGCCACAAAAAAACCGTTTCGCATTACATCCCATGAATGGATTGGGGAGAGCTTCTCACAACCAGTCAATTTTTTACAACGAAAAATAGTCCAAAAAGTTTACAAAGTCCATTAAGAAACAATTTACATCAAAATGATGACCAATTTATATCAAATTGATGACAAACTTACAATTTGTTTGATTGCAAACAAACTTATTGACGAAAAATTTACAGCAAATTTATGAACAATTTACATCAAATTGGTCAAAAATGTATTCCAACTTATGACAAAATTACATCAAATTAATGAAAAATTTACATCAACTCTATGTAACGTTGTTGCTGAATCAACATAAACTATTAATGAAATATGGATGAAAGATTGATGAAATGTACTTCATCAACACAATGAAATGTGTCGTAGGTTGGAAAATGAGAAATTGTTTCAACAAATTGATGAAGGAATTCATAAATTTGATGAAGCTTTTTCTTTCTGTGTATATTACATCTGAAATGGAGGTAACTATCGTATATTTCGTACAAATCCCATATTCTGATAGCCTAACATCTCCCCTACAAATGAAGACACAAGAATGAAAAGTGGATATGAACCATTTTGGGCTAAAATGAGTTTTATGAAGATTACTATTCCCTGCTACTTTACGCATCGATGCATCGTTAAGTATGAAAACTGCACATATTGTGTTATTGTGTTATACTCGTATATGTGTATAAACGTTCTAAAATCATTGTTAGCAAAAAAATCTTAATCAATTAGATATAAACTGTGTTTTTGTTCTCCTGTAAAATTACCTTTCTGGTTCATATCCACTTTTCATTCTCACGACTTCAAATACCTGGTACTTTTTAAAACAATCAGACCAATAGCTTAGAAGTTCTGAAATTAAGCGTGTTTGCTTATATATTCGCTTGTTTTGTATGAAGCACTTAACGACGACTTAGCGAGAACTTAGCGACGAGAATCATTTGCGCTAAGTTTAAGCAAATTTTTTTTTTACATCTTTTATCGTTTTCAACCCTTATTCATATTTTTGAATAAAACGACTTTTCGCTAAAATGTCGTTTTCTTTGCAACTTAGCAAGCGGCAATCGCTTGCTTGTAACCAAAATTATTATCATTCGGCCCCACTGTGTATCCTTACAGGTAAAAACAGCGAACTGAACTAACAGAAATATTATTTAGGCTGAGGATATGGGTATCTAAGTCTGTTAAGGCAGCCGGATTTGCTGTCACTATTAAGCGAACTACATGCAAAAAATAAATGGAACAAAACACAAATATACTAAAGTATGAGGTAAAACCATAGAGTAAATCTTACTAGAGAGAATATTTTACCCATCTGACCGTTTCCTTTCACACTCTTCGTGATGCGGTCGGTGTGATAGAGAGATGTTTGACGAAAAGTGACATACACCAGGTGGAAGTACAATAACTTCTTGCTTTAACTTTTCATGTCGTTTTGGGTGAAAAACTGTGAAATTTAAATGTGTTTTACACTTTTTTATTGACTGTTATTGTTAACATACATTTGTGTTGTATTTAACACAATAATTTTAACACACAAATGCCGTTGTTGTTATTTTGTTGGTTGTTTTGAATCATTGCCTCTATCTGCTATTATTGAAGCAATTCTTTTCAACATCCAACGTTCATATCACACCAGGCCAAATGTCATAAATTTGCTTAGAGAACTGTTAAGTTTGCTATAAATATTAGTCTATGGGTAAAACAAAGGACGCTAAAACTACAGTAACTATATTCAGGGGAAGGTCCTGATCAAAGAACCGGCAAATTAGGAAGCACAGCTCAGTGATTATGCGAAATTCTCCTCAATCATTTCGTGAGATGTAGAGGAAACCTAAGTTTCTATCATGGTTTACGGATTTATATGATAGAATGGATACGCATATGCTGCAATTGGGGGACTTTTATTGAACTTGGTTGTTTATCTATTGAAATTTGGAATATTAAATCAAAAGATGCGCAATCGAAGTGGCTCATTTTATATAAAATAGTAATGATAAATCACAGAGTGGCTCTACTTTATAAAAGCTACTATTAATTTCCGAATCGCAATTTAATGTCTATCAGTGAACTGAACAAATATACCGTGAACTTTTAAGATTTCCTTTCCACGCTACTCGAGCATGTGTAGTTATATCTCTCCTGGTACGATTTATAGATTCCAGCTCCAAGACAAATTGACTTTATGTCCATATTTTATGACTTTTTGTATTTATGTCAAAATTACAAGCAGCAAATAAGAAAACCGAAATGTTAATGGAAAACAATTGTGCCTAAGGCCAACCAACCAAACAAACAAACAAATGGGAAAATCTTAAATTCCCAAATGATAATGATGACTATAACAATAATGGCGATGGTGGTGATAAGTTCAATGTGGAGGGCAGGAAAAATAAAGAAATTTCAACGCGATTTCACTTGGCAAATTATTACTTCACTCGACGAATGACGGCCCAAATGTCATCGACAGCAACAAAAGGAAGGAAGGAAATTCATTCACGCAAACTAAACTGATGCAAGGAGGCAACATCAGCATCATAAATTTCATTACTTTTTGGCACATTATGAATTTTTCAGAATGTTCACAAAAAAAATATGGCCTAAAGACAAACTGATACACTCACGCACACTATACTTAAATAAATATATACGTATACACACACACTCTTATGCAAACATACATCATCACTTTTGTATATACAAACATTTACATCGCTGTATATATTTTGTACATATATCCTTTTTATAACTTTGACTATAAAATTTAAAGTGTAAGGATGCGAAGGCATGTTAGTGCAGCAATGCGTATAAAGATTGTGCCTTCACATTTCCCAGTATGTATGAGAGTGCGTGAGTAAGTGAATGTTTGAAAAAGTCCTTGTATCACAAACATACATACATACATACGAGTATAATGCGTCTCCAAGTGTCTTTGTCAGCGAGTGTAGGACAAATGAATATGTGATGAATACAATATTGCCTTAGAAAACTGTCGTCGCCATCATTGCCCAACAACAACGACAAAAACAGATACAAACTCGGTCTAAATATATTGACAACTTTGTTGTACAATAAATATAAACAATAAAATGGCATTTAGAGTCTTTATTCTGCATTAAATTCTAACATTCCTCTGCATAAGACCTCAATTATATGCCCTACATAACTGACAAAAGCAAAGTCACTCGTCGCAGGACTTTAATAACTGTTTAGAGAATTGAAACGTCCATCGGACGATAAATACAAATTAAGCGAATGGCTCAACACAGTGTGCTGATACCAAACTTTAGCTCGGCACTGCTTCAGCCAAGGCTCTGTAATATATTATGAAATTCTGGCTAGTTAAAATTTAAAATATATAAGAGAGAGAATCCCTTTTACTTTTTAGATGTGTTAACATCTATAGGCACAGGTAGGGCAATCTATCAAAGTGAACACATGCAAACAACACACAGCGTTAGCATCACATACGTGGTTGTTATTCAACAATACTCTCTGCCTGAAAATAAGTATGATGGTATTGATGTAGCGGCAGCGAACAAACAAGCAGGTCGTAGTCGCCCCAAAGAGTGTTGAATAGTATTGAGACAGTGTTGCCGTTTGCGAAACCATTATGTTAAAATTGGCATTTTACAGCCAAAGTCACGATGTCGAACGTTAACATTCGCTTTCTTTCTATACGACAAACACCTGATTTGGGAGTCACTAAGAAGCGAACGAAATCATATACAATTCAGTACAAAATCGGACCCCACTTACACCCTCTCCTACAAAATCCAAGCGAACGAAGTCAGTCACTCACTTTTGTTTCAAAAAGCGAGTCACTATCTTTCGACTTGTCGTTGGCATGGTTTTACGTGTGTTTGTGTGGTTGTTGTTGAAAGCAATAACATAAGGTTGAAATTCGCCATTAAATTTCGGAGCGAGAGAGAAGAGTACGAAGAACCAGCATCTGCAGGTGCCGCAAAGTTTGCGTTTTTGTGCTGAAATTAAAATATATTTTAATAACAAATTTATTATAATGACATTATTTTCTGTCCATTGTGTTTCTTCCATTGAAGTCTATATAAATTGTTTTTGTTTCAAGCTATTATTTGATTTCCAGCTATGCGACAACCAAAAGACAAGTGACTGGTTTTGACATTTTCGTTCGCATAGATGACAGCGAAAATAGTTAGTGGCTTCCGATTTTGTAACCACACAACCACACAATAACATTTAAAGCCAGGGATACAAACGAAAGTGAGTGACTTCGTTCGCTTAGGTTTTCCTTCGAGATCGTGACTTTGGCTGTTAGTCTTTTTGTAATTCTGTGGCCAGAACACACAAAGTCACTCCAAGAAATAGGTGCTCATATTTACTTTTACCTTTACTGACTATTTTACAACCTCCTGAGGTCAGACGTCTTACACATATTAATTAAACAAACAAATTAAACAAATTTCAAAATATTCTTCCAACTGGCTCTATCCTTCGCCTTTTCTCGCCAGTTGATAACACCAAAGATACGGAGGGATTCTTCTGCTTGGTCTTTCCAGCGGAGTCTTGGTCGTCCTCTTTTCCTGCTTCCATCGGGTACGTTATCAAAAACCTTTCGCGTTGGCGCATCTTCATTCATTCTGATAACATGGCCTATCCAACGCAATTGGCCTAATTTGATTCGCCTAGCTATATCCACGTCAGAAGAGAGATTATATAGCTCTGCGTTCCAGCGACGTCTGTACTCCGTTTTACCTATTTTTCATCCGCTTGCGATATGACCCAAGTTTCGGAGCCATATGTCAAGACAGCTAGAATGAGAGTCTGATATAGCTGGACTTTTGTCCATCGAGAGAGGGCTTTGTTCCTAAACTGCTTGCTGAGCCCAAAATAGCATCTATTTGCAAGCACAATTCTCCTATCAATCTCCAGGCTGACGTTGTTGTCCTTGATCACGGGGGTGCCAGGTAGATAAATTCATCTACCACATCAACATTAAATCGGTTGTCGAATTTATGAGTGCGGACCAAGTCGAGAGGTTTCTCTAGTCGTTGACACCATCAATTTTGTCTTCCCCTCATTAGCAGCAAGACCCACCTTCGCTGATTCCTTTTCCGATTCTTGAAAATACTGCAGTAACCTGTCGCTAATTTCGCCCAATGATGTCTATGTCGTCAGCATACGCCAGCAACATATGGCTTTTTGTGTTAATGGTCTTGTTTGTATCATTATTATCTCCATTAAGATATTGAAGAGATTCCACGAAAGTGTGTCGCCTTGTCTAAGTCCTCGCTTGGTACAGAATGGTTCAGTGAGGTCTTTCCCCACCTTCACTGCTGATTTGGTGTTGGTCAGCGTCATTCTACAGAGGCGGATCAGTTTTGCCGGAATCTCAAGGTCAGACATAGTTTCGTACAGTTTCCCCGTATGGGGCTATCGAAAGAAAAAAATTTAATTAAGAAAATTTTAGTACTAAAAATTTTGCCGTTTGCAAACCAATTGTGCTAAAAAATTACACTTATATTGAAAAAATTTGCAAAAATTTTGGGGAAATTGTGCTAAATGACACTTGGCATAATTTTTCTAAAAACAAGTGACAAATCAAAAAAAATTGTGCCAAAACGGCACAAATTATGCCAATATGGCAACACTGTATAAAAAAAAATGGTTTCCCATTACATCCCATGAAGGGACTGGGAAGAACTTCTCACAATCACTGACCTGTGCGCTTTCCAGTTTTCACTCACTGATTGGGACCTACAGTTTCACACCGATTCCGAACGGTAATTTGAGAAGCTTTTTCATGGCTGAATACTCGATAGTATCGCCATCACTATGCGAGGTGACCGCCGTCGAAAGAAAATTTGAAGGTGGTCAGAGCCGGGTTCGAACCCAGGATCTCATGTACAAGAGCCGCGCACACTAACCATTGCACCACCGACGGCCACACTGTATAAAGACTCGAAAGCACTGGCGGCATCTGGCGAATGATTCAAAACGTATTACTCTCTCTTTGTCATACTTGGTCCATTAATAATATTGATGTCTTTTGACACATTTATGCTTTTTGTATTGTTTTATGTAATAACATTGTCGAAATGATGCATTTATGTTGAAATATTCTACAAAGAGAATAAGACTTGTTTATGCTCTTTTACTGAGATGAGACTCTCTACATGAGAACGGAAAAAGAGCGCAATAACTTATCTATACTATTCAATACTTTTTGACGTCGCTCTATTTATGACAAAAAAACAATTCATTCAGTGAGCTAAATATTGCTTTATTTATTTTTACAATATTACATCTAATGTTAAAGCAGTTGTAAGAAAAAAGAAAGTGCAATAGCAAAGGAGCCTTCAGCACAAAAACTATTATTTTTTTAATTTTCCAATGTAACATTTACTAATGTGTTCACAGAAATCGAACAGGTACCGTGTAACCAAAAGGGTTTTTTTAAGAAAAACTCTTTTCGAAACTTGTTAACCTTGTTCCCACGCTGACACCGATTGCAGAATTTTAAAATGGAAATGGAAGCTAGACATCTTGAGTTATAAAGAAAATCATGACAATCGCGGATCTTTTTTGAGCAATTTAAAAAAAAAGTTCAAAAATGTGCTATTTTTTTTGGTTCACTTAAATAAAGACACTCTATTATTTTTTTCTTATTTTTAAAGTAAGCGATGATTTTTTGTAGGGAGCGTTTGTTTATTACAATTTATTATGGCAAAACAGAAATTTTTAAATCTATCGGAAAAAACAAAAATCGATGTTTACCGTTCTGAAGAATATTCTAACCGCGCAATAGCTAAAAAAATTGGACGGAGCCCAACAGTTGTCGACAGTTACATCAAGGACCCCGAGGTGTATGGAAAAAAATTTAAAGGAAGGGTTGCATTGTCTTTATCTAGGTATGAGAAAAGAAAAATCACAAGAATTGCTTCTAATTCTGCCTTATCCTTGTCAAAAATAAGAGCTCAAGCTGGAGTGGAAGCGAGCAAGTCATCAAATTACAAAAAAAAACCGCCACTTAATGTTCCTCGTAAGGAAAAGCGGCTTCATATCGCAAGAGACTACATGGTATGGGATGTGCAGCCAAGAGGTCATGTAAATGACTCAAGAACCGTTGTAATTACGGATGAGAAGAAGTTTAATTTGGATGGGCCTGATGGCTACAATTATTATTTCCATGATCTGCGCAAAGAAAAGCGTTTTTTGAACCGACATCACAGCCGAGAGGGCGGCGTTATGGTGTGGGGTGCAATTACGTACTATGGCACCATCGACTTTGAATTTCAAAGTGCAAAAATGACTGGTGCAAACTATAAAACGTTACTGCAGTCGGTTTTTCCGAAATTCAGTGAACTATTTGGTCCCATACCTTGCATATTGCAATAGGATAATGCCCCTATGCAAAACGCCAGAGTAGTAAAGGAGTTCATTATAAAATAAATGGTTTCCCACTACATCCCATGGAGGGACAGGGGAGAGCTTCTCACAATCACTGAACTATGCGCATTCCAGTATTCACTCACTGATTGGGACCTAGAGTTTTATACCGATTCCGAACGGTATTTTGAGAAGCTTTTTCATGGCTAAATACTCGATAGTGTCGCCGTCACTCTGCGGGGTGACCGCCGCCGAAATAAATTTTCAGGTAGTCTGAGGATCTCATGTACAAGAGGCGCGCACACTACCATTGCACCACCGACGGCCACAAGGAGTTCATTGCAAGCCAAAATGCTAATATTCTTGAGTGGCCAGATCTAAACATTATCGAAAATGTTTGGGGTTGGTCATCTCGTAAGGTCTATGAAAGAGGTAGACAATTAGATGACAAGCAAACACTAATTCAGGCCATTAAGGCTATTTGGAATCAAATTTCGTTGGATTACATAAATTCTCTTTATCTCTCAATGAAAACCCGTATATTTGAAGTTATTAAAAACAAAGGGGGTTGTAGCCATTACTAATAGTTCTTAAATAAAGTAAAATAAATTTAAAAAACAAGAAATCTCTTTTTCATTAAAATTAGTTAAAGTGCCTTTATTCAAGTGAACCAAAAAAAATGGCACATTTTTGGACATTTTTTTTAAATTGCTCAAAAAAGTTCTTTAGTTAAGAAACCACCATTGTCATGATTTTTTTTATATCTCAAGATGTCTAGCTTCCATTTCCATTTAAAAATTCTGCAATCGGTTACAAATTGCAAAAGACACAGGCTGCTGAATATTGAATTTGTTGTCCCTTTAAATAAGTTAACCAGAGTGTATATGTGTTTGCGACCCACATATATTTATGTTTGTGATACAAATACAGCTGTGTTTGCTCTCGAGAGCAAGAGAATAAAAGAGGGACAACGAGAGAGTCTATCATGTAAATGTGCATCTGTATTTTTGCATTATTCTCTCAGTCAGTGAGTCATAAATATTCCTGAATGGGCGTGTAAATTGCAGATGAAGTGTTTCTTAGTTTGCCTGCTGTAGTGCGTTTTAGTTTCATGTATTCAGTCGTCAATGGTTCAACGGACAGAGGATATCAAAAGCGATTGATCAGTGAAAAAGAATAAACGAAGGCTCGGACGGTTAAATGGTTTGTGATGTTAATTTAGTTTTTGTGTATGTGTTTCGTATATATGTATGGATGTGTGCTACAAAAGTCAGAAACTATTTTGAGGATAGAAACTGGAAAGGCAAACAACGTGAAGCCCTTTGTCTGTCCGAGCCTTTACTGAGAAAATCGGAACGGCGGACTATTTGTGAAATAAGTATTATATAAAAAGATTTTTATATAAATATATTGTTTGTGTACCTACGCATAGCGATAACAAATGCATAGCTGAAACCTTCTGAAAACAAAAACGTGAGAGACAACAAAGAAAGGAGAAGCAAAAGAGCAGCGGATTCTCATTTCATGGAAAAAAACAAATAATGCTTTCAATGCAAATAGATGTAAACAGAGCCGTTTTAAATCTATTATTTTTTTGTATTAATTATATATAAATGTGCATTTATATTGTTAAAATGAATTATAATAAATAATACACATAAAAAAATAAATAAATTGCTTCCCATTACATCCCATGAAGGGACAGGGGAGAGCTTCTCACAATCACTGAGCTGTGCGCTTTCCAGTTTTCACTCATTGATCGGAACCTACAGTTTTACAGCGATTCCGAACGGTTTTTTGAGAAACTTTTTCATGGCTAAAAACTCGATATTGTCGCCGTCACTATGCAAGGTGACCGCCGCCAAAATAATTTTTTTTAAGGTGGTCAGAGCAGGGATCGAACCCAGGATCTCATGTACAAGAGGCGCGCACACTACCCATTGTACCACCGACGGCCAATAATACATATATGTATATGGAAATCGAATAATATTTCGTTTCTAAATATTAGTATATTTGGGAGGAAATTCGCATATGTTTCCACGTAAGTATATGAAGGTTTGGGGGGAAATACGCGAATGCTTCCACGTAAGTATATGGATATTTGGGATGAACCACGCATATGTTTAAATACAAGTATGTTTGGGACTTGCAAATATATCAATGTTTGAAGTGTGTTCCAAACATATACATGGTTCCTGCAGAATATATTTGGGAATATATTTTAGAGAGGGCGTTATTTTTCAGCGTGTAATACCATCCAATCTTTACTGGAAAGTAATAGCACGATATCTGGTAAATACCACATATTTACACGGTTAAAATTATTTTGAAGACGAATGAAACCGAGAGTATTTGAGAAAGAGAGAAAAATCATAACATCATCTGCATACCTAAGCAAATTAGAATCAAATATCGAGCTTGGCAAATCACTGATGAACGACCAGAACAATACAGGGCCCAGGTGGCTACCTAGGGCAATACCGGAAGTCGCGTAAATAGGCCTAGAAATAAAACGCCAAAACTTGACCGTTTATTCCCGGCGTGTAAGATTGCTTGAAGTTAGAGTGTTCAAAACCGAAATCAAAAACCGGCAAAACTGGTTCTTTCTTTCAATGAACCGTGTGCCGGTCTTTACAAACACGTAATTTCGAATAAAAAGAAACACGGTTATTTAATGTAGCGTAACCGGTTAATCGGATTTTAATCAGTTTGTGTTAAATATCCTTACAAAAGTTTAGAAAGTAAATAAAAAGAGATGATTTTCAAATATTAATGAATTTTGTTTTGAAATGAAAATTTAAATATACTAGAACTTGCAAAAAGATGTTATATTTTCTGAATAATAATGATTGTTTTTACGAGCAGGTCAAAGAAGACAAGAAAATGTTATTTTGTGCTGATTTTTTATTTATTTCCCCACAAATTTTTAATTATACTTTTCCAAAAAATAAATAAATGATTTCCTATTACATCCCATGAAGGGACAGGGGAGAGCTTCTCACAATCACTGAGCTGTGCGCTTTCTAGTTTTCACTCACTGATTGGGACCTACAGTTTTACACCGATTCCGAATAGTATTTTGAGAAGCTTTTTCATGGCTAAATACTCAATAGTGTCGCCGTTACTATGCGAGGTGACCGCCGCCGAAAGAAATGTTGTAAGGTGGTCTGAGCAGGGATCGAACCCAGGATCTCAAGTACAAGAGGCGCGCACACTACCATTGCACCACCGACGGCTTTTCCGTGCAAACCGAAAAAACACACAGTAAATAAAAACGAAAATTAACCGGTTTCATGGATTTTTTTCATTCTGTGAATCCGAAAACCGGGTTTCCGTAGAGTCGATAGGGGTTGATGATTAGACTAAATCTAAGACTAAAATCAGTGTAAACAACATTGGCTTTCATCACTGAAATAAAACCCTTTATTAAAAAAAATAAATATTTTCCCATAACATCCCATGAAGTGACTGGGGAGAACTTCTCACAAACCAGTATAGTTCACTGTTTTACACACACTGATTGGGACGTACAGTTTTACACCGGTTCCGAAAGGTATTTTGAAAAGATTTTTCATGTCTACATACTCGACAGTGTCGCCGTCACGAAAAGAGGTGACTGCCGTCGTAAGAAATTTAAGGTGGTCAAAGCAGGGATCGAACCCACATTCGCATGCACCACCGATACCTGAATATAATTTTGTAATAATTTTTTTTTTAATTTGTCTCTTCATATAGAATCTTTTTCCAATCTTTCTCATGAAAAACTAATAAAAGAAATTTGTATGTGTTGATTTCACAAATACTAACCCAATAGCCATTTCAATATAGTTTCCAATGTCTGCCAGAAATATAATTAAACGTTTAACATATAAATTTCTGTTGTTATGACCATTTTTATGTTATTTTTGCATGTAAATGTATGACAAGTTCATACCATACCAGCTAACTGGTCAGAGAGAACCAGTAAATTATACCCAAAATAAGATGCCACCCACTGTGCAACACAGTTGATGTTTCCCCATCAGATGACGATGAGTGGCCAAGAACATTTTTCGTTTTAATTATTTCAGTTACAATTCAAACAATCACTGCCATACACAAATTCATCATTTGAATACACAATATTAGTTACACAGCGGTAGAATTTCCGAGGCCTTCGTGATATAAAGCACGCGGAATTCCTTAACTGTCAATGTCCTCCTTGGAAAAGGCATGCGAAATAGATGATTTTAGATTGGCCGCAGTCCATAGTCAGGCCTGCAGAATGTCTTTCCATTGCTTATGTTTTTGAATTTTTTACACATTCTCGCTGCTTTATTTAAAAAAAGACTGCCGCCTAATACCTTCTACAGAGAATGATCTGTCACCCTTTTACAATCACATTGGCAATTTATTATTTTACAAGACCTGCCAGTAGCCTTCCAAATAGACTTCAGAGTGAATGCAAGCGTTCGTCCACCCACTTTTGAAGATTACCTTTCCAAAGCCTTATAAATGGAGGTTTGGGGAAGGTGTTTTCCTTTTTGATTTTTTTCTTTTAGTGTAGCAACAAAATTAAAGCGAACGACTACCACTCTTCCATTGTAAAATGTATTGTTTAGATTTTTCCATTTCTGGTGAAAAATGTTATTGGTTGCTAATTAAATAAGTATTATTGGAAAAAGCTGACACTAACGTTATCCCAAAAACAATAGAGTGATGAGAAGCCATCCATGACCGATCATAACAATTTTGTATGTACTTACATATGTACTTCGTAGGCTCTTGTGACTCAAATTGTATTCTTTCATTTAGGAAAGAATGCAGAGAGCATTTCATCTAACAACAGTACATTCTGCTTCTCTTCTTTTAAAACAGCCTGCAGAATGCCTACCAAAAGAAGCCGCCCTTGAGGTAGGATGAAGAACAAGTAAAAGAAAAATTATTTCACATTACATCCCATTAAGGCTCCGGTGGCAGATCTCCTCCCAACCAGTGAGCTGTGCGCTTTTTACTTTTACACTCAGTGATTAGGACCTACAGTTTAATTCCGTTCTTTCTTTCCAAAACACATACTAGATTCTACTCCATCAGTTGATATCTTTATATTGACGGAATCTATCGAGCGAAAAAAGCTGTTAAATATAAATCAATTAAAATTATAATAATCAATAAATTATAATATAAATTATATAAATCAAAAAAATGCTGTACACGCTGGAAAAAACGGCCTCTGTAACATATTCTCCCAAACATATTATGCAGGAACCATGTATATGTTTGGAACACACTTCAAACATTTATCTGTTTGCAAGTCCCAAACTCAGGGTTATTTAAATACAAACATTACCATGTTTACTGACAAATATTTATGCAAACATATGCGTGGTTCATCCCAAACATCCATATACTTACGTGGAAGCATTCGCGAGTTTCCCCCCAACATCCATATACTTACGTGGAAACATATACGTATTTTCTCCCAAACATAATAATAATATGGAGACGCAAATTATTCTTTTTTCTGTATTTTTTATAATTAGTTTTATCAATATATATCCACATTTACTTATATAAATAATCAATACAAAAAATTAAAAGATTTAAATGATTTCTACATTTACTTGTATTGAATGCATTATTTGTATTTGTTTTGAATCTGCTGCTCTGTTGTTTCTCCTTTCTTTGTTGTCTCTCATGATTTTGTCTTCAGAAGGTTTCAACTATTCGTTGTTTATCACTATGCGTTGGTACACGAACAATATACTAATATACAAATCTAGTTCATGCAAGACAAGCGTGTATTAATTACTTGTGTTTTTTTATTATATTTCACAAATGGGCCGCCATTCAGACTTTTTCAATAGAGGCTCGGGCAGAAAAAGGAATTCACGTTGTTGCTCTCTTCAGTTTCTCTCCTCAAAATCGTTTATCACGTTGGCAGCACACATACATATATGCGAAACACATACACAAAACCAAAGCAACATCACAAACCATTTAACCGTCCTAGCGTTTGTTTATTCTTCTTTCACTGATCAACCGCTTTTGATATCCTCTGTCCGTTGAACCATTGACGACTGAATACATGAAATTAGATCGCAATACATCACCCAAAATAAGAAACACTGACTTCAACTGCAATTTACAAGCACATTCAGGAATATTTATGAATCATTCAGTGCAACAATACAGATACACACTTACAAGCTATACACACTCTTTGCCCCTCTTTTAATCTCTTGCTCTCGTGAGAGCATAAACCAGGCAACAAACACGGCTGTATTTGTATCACAAACACAGATATATTTGGGTCGCAAACACATATGTTATAACATATTAATCATTGTGTCTCAAACATGTAATATTGAATAGCAAACATAGTACGTTTGGGCACAAGTATATTATATTTGCGACAAGCTCCAAATACATGTTATATTATGTATTATAAACTACAGATTTTTCAGTGTGTTGATCTTTCATTTAACTCTCCTTTAGAACATGTTCATAGGCAATTTAACATAATCGTAACGCTATATTTAATCTTTGTTAGTCTCTCTATTTAGAAGGCTCATTTAACTCTTCAAGTAATTAATGCACGCTGAAAAATTTGTATTTTATTGCTGTTTGGATGCAAATACAACGTGTTTGTAGCATATCGCAAATATAGTATACTTGTGTCCAAACACATTGTGTTTGCTATTAAATGTAACATGTTTGGAACACAAGATTAATGGGTTATAAAATATGTATTTGTGACCCAAATCTGGCTTTGTTTGTTAAAAACTGCTGAGAAGCACGACGTGGCAGACAATACAGAAACAGAAACCAACAGATTTTCAATTTCCGAAAACAATGCTTGCAAACATGTACATACATGGTTCCTGCAATATATTGCTGAGGTCACTATTTTTCAGCGTGTAATGTCTTATTGCGGAGGCATTTTATAATCATGTGGTTAAGAAGGCCTTTGAGAAGATCATCTATGTTTTTTCTGTCATACATAATGCCTTCTTAATGTATCCCTGAGGAATATGTCTCTAAAACCTTTTTTGAGAGACCGCCTTATACACACTGAAAAATCTGTCGTTTTTTGTTGTTTGCATGCAAATATAACATGTGTTTGGAGCTTGTCGCAAAACTAATATATTTGTTTCCAAACACATTGTGTTTGCTATTCAATATTACATGTTTGAGACACAATGATTAATATGTTATAACATATGTGTTTGCGACCCATATATATACAAATACAGCCGTGTTTGTTGCACTGTTTATGCTCTCTCGAGAGCAAGAGAATAAAAGAGGGGCAACGAGTGTGCATATACTGTAAGTGTGTTTCGGTATTTTCGCATTATTTTTTCAGTGACTGATTCATTAATATTCCTGCATGTGCGTGATTTATTGCGTTTTAATTGTGGTTCATCGGACAGAGGATGGTACATCGGACAGAGGATATCAAAAGCGCTTGTTCAGTGAAAGAAGAATAAACAACCGCTCGGAAGTGTATGTGTTCGCATATATTTATGTGTGCTACCAAAGTGAGAAACGATTTTGAGGAAAGAAACTGAAGAGGGCAACAACGTGAATCCCTTTTTATGCCCGAGCCTTAACTGAAAAATTCGTAATGGCTTACCATTTGTGAAATTTAATAAAAAAGAAGTAATTAATACACGCTTGTCTTGCCTGAACTAGATTTGTATATAAGTGCATTGTTCGTGTACCAACACATATTGATAACCAACGCATAGTTGAAACCTTCTGAAAACAAAAACGTGACAGACAACGAAGAAAGGAGAAACAACAGAGCAGCAGATTCAAAACAAAACAAATAATGCATTCAATGTATGTAAATGTAAAAATCATTTAAATCTTTTAATTTTTTGTATTAATTGTTTATATAAGTAATTATAACACAGTACGACAAAATCAAATTTTTTTGAGTACACATGAGAAATGTTAACAGAATATGAAAATAGGCTTAAAATAAAGAAATATGTGTCTCGGCGTCAAAATTTTGAGAAAATCGATTTTTAAGCTTCGAAGGACCGTGGAGGTTCACTTGTAAAGTAATACTATTATAAAAAGTTCTATAAAACCAGAATGGATGAACCGATTTTAATGCTTGAGCCAGTTTTGAAAAGGGAATCAAATTTGCATTTTTTTTTTAACCATTTTTTCTCCGCTAGATGGCACTTTAATTTTGATGTAAAATTAAAAAATATCCAAAAATTTTATGTAATGGAAATGTAAATGCAAAATAATAGTTAAGAATTCATATTCATTTTTGTAGTTTTACATTACATTTACATTACATTACATTACATTTTTGGGTATTTTTTAACTTTACATGAAAATTAAAGCGCCATCTAGCGGAGATAGATATTTTTAATAAAAAAATCCAAATTTAATTTCCATTTCAAAACTGGCTCAAGTATTAAAATCGGTTCACCCATTCTGTTTTTATAGAACTTTTGTAATAGTATTACATTGCAAGTGAACCTCCACGGTCCTTCGAAGCTTAAAAATCGATTTTCTCAAAATTCAGACGTGCTACAGCAAAACGCCGAGACACGTATTTCTTTATTTTAAGCCTATTTTCATACTCTGTCAACATTTCCCATTTGTACCAACCACTGTCGTACTGTGTAATAAATAAAGAAAGAAAGAATAATTCGTTTCTAAATATTATTATGTTTGGGAGGAAATACGCATATGTTTCCACGTAAGTATATGCTGGTTTGGAGGAAACACACGAATGCTTCCACGTAAGTATATGGATATTTGGGATGAAGAACGCACATGTTTCCACGTAAAAGCATACATGTTTGCCTGTGAATATGATACTGTTTACATTTAAATACAAGTGAGTTTGGGAGTTGCAAACATATGAAAGTTTGTATTGTGTTCCAAACATATACATGGTTCCTGCAGAATATGTTTGGGAGAATATGTTACAGAGGCCGTGTTTGTTTTCGGCCTGTATGAATTCTTATAGAAGCTTGTGCATAGAAAGGAGTACGTAATGTGTTGGGAAGGCCTACCGGATCCTACAGCATGCCCGAAATGAGGCCGCCCACCTCATGATTCCCGCCGCTGGGTACTTTCTACATTTATGTGTTTGGGCTTTGGGATCGTATTAATCAAATGAGGAGTTCAAATCGTTCAAGGATGTTATCGAAAGCATTTTGCACATCATCATCCTTATCAAAATGTTCCACTTGACCCCCACAATCACAATACACTTCCCACTCTACAGAGCCAACGCCAAATATATTTTAGAGGCTCTGCCGCAAAGTGAAATTTTATATACAATACAAAGCCACCCAAAAATTGTATAGGAAAAAGGAAAAAGAGAGTGGCTAAGTAATGGAAAATATCTCAAAAGATACTAAAAACCACCCACTATTTTGTAAGCAATTTCGATTAAACCAATAGAAGAATTTATTTTCCATATAGACTTCAGATTGGAATAGAATTTATCATGCTTTATATTCCATGATGCTGTTTGTTATTGTAAATATATGAATTGTTTGGCTACAGAAACTCAAAAGGGACCAAGAATGCGTGGATATAAATAAATTTATGAAATCTGATAGGGAAATAATAGCTCAATTATATCGAGGATTGAACGAGACAGATGAACAAATTTCAACTTAATCTAATGAAGAGATCTGTGGACTCTTAAATGGAGCAGGAAAGAGGTTCTCACACTCACTGGCGCTGTGTACTTGTTGATCACCCTAAGGATGCGAGTTTAGGTGTAACTCGATTTTTGATGGTGATGGAAGATTTCAATGACAATGAAGATTTAAAAAATATGATTTCAAAATTTTTCCCAAGACGATACTGCCGCTGTTGCATTGAATATTTACGTTAAGGCAATGAATTTATACTTTTTTTCATGTAAGATTTTGAAAAATTTAACTACATATTAGTGCTCTAGGTTTATACCGGGATCCCGGGAAACCCTTTTTACCGGGAATTAGAATTTCCCAAAAACTTAAGCCATTTGATGGAACGATGTTCTAACGCCGGTCCAGGAACGAAGAAATTTCTATTATTTTCATACATTTGTATGAAATTTTTCAGTTTTCCTGTCTATCGCGGACCGGCGTTTCTAAAATACTTACTCAAATGGCTCACGAAAATAATATAAATTTCTTCGTTCCCGGGCCGGCGTTTGAACAGCGTTCCATCAAATTGCATAATTTTTTGGGACAATATAACGAAGTGTCTGTTTATGATCTCTGCAGAATTTCAAGCCATCTTTGCCTAACAAACCGAACAAAAAATCATTTTTTTATTTCCCGAGAATTATCGGAAAATATATCAATCCCGGTTTCCCGGGAAAGGACCGGGAATCCCGGGAATATCGTTTCTACTACTACTACATATCTCGGCGCTAAAAATGTGCGTTATGTCGTACTAGGTAGACCACGAAAAAAGCTGCGAATAAGTGACCTTAATCATCATCCTTATCAAATGCAATTAATAATCTCTGATGCAATTTAATAAAGGAAATGCGCAAGAGAACGAGAAAATTACGCTTGACTGCAAAATGCTTAATTAACATCTGTAACCCTAAATGACTGGACGCCATATCAGATTGATAACGAATCATTTGTTTTGAAAATAAAATATTGTTATTCTTTGTTAATCTGTTATTCTATATTAACATATGAGCTACTCAGAGGCCAACTGATCTAACTGCACAAAACAAAAAGTCGAGAAAAGTGGAAGAGAAATGTGGGACTTCTGTGAATTCATACACAAAACTAGTGCGAGTCTCAAAAGTACTTTATAGTTACTCATTCATTTCATTAGTTAGTGATGCTAACCATCACCCCACGTCGTGGGGTAGTACTAACTGTAATCGTAGGGATCAGACCCTAGTAGAATTCTTCAATACTAACGACCTTTTGACACTGAATATTGGGAACCAAAGCTAAATTTTGTAACAACATTAGGGAAAAGGTAGTAGAAATAACAATGTGTTCCGAAAACCTTATATAGGAGATTCAAAGATGGAGGATTTCTGAGGAACACTCATTCTCGGATCAAGATATCACGGCCACCGCCGAAACCAATAAGTTTTCGAAACAAGGCCAGGACAAACAAGAAAACTTTCAGAAGCCTACTTATAAATCGACTAGATCATCCTCAACTTGACTACTTTAGTACACGCTGACTACTTTAGTACACGCTGAAAAAACAGCCTCTGTAACATATTCTCACAAACATATTCTGCAGGAGCCATGTATGTGTTTGGAATGTTTTCAAGTCCCAAACTCTGGTCTATTTAAATGCAAACACTAAGCATGTTTACTGACAAATATGTATGTTTTTACGTGGAAACATATCCGTGCTTCATCCCAAACATCCATTTACTAACGTGGAAGCATTCATGTGTTTCCCCCAAACATCCATATACTCACGTGGAAACATAGGCGTATTTCTCCCAAAAATAATAATATTTAGAAACGAATTATTCTTTCTTTTTTATTTATTATAATTAATAAATTTATAAATTTATAAAATTTGTAAATAATAATAGATTTAAATGATTTTTACATTTACTTGCATTGAATGCATTCTTTGTTTTGTTTTGAATCTGCTGATCTGTTGTTTCTCCTTTATTTGTTGTCTCTCACGATTTTGTCTTCAGAAGGTTTCGACTATGCGTTGGAATACAAACAATATATTTATATACACATCTAATTCATGCAAGACAAGCGAGTATTAATTGCATGTGTTTTTTTTTTATTATATTTCAAAAATTCTCCGCCATTCCCATTTTTTCAGTAGAGGCTCAGGCAGAAAAAAAGATTCACGTTGTTGCCCTTTCCAGTTTCTTTCCTCAAAATCGTTTCTCACTTTGGTCGCACTCATAAATATATGCGAAACACATACACAAAAACCAAAGCAACATCACAAACCATTTAACCATCCTAGCGTTTGTATATTCTTCTTTCACTGATCAAGCGATTTTGATATCCTCTGTTCGATGAACCATTGACGACTGAATACATGAAATTAAAACGCAATACATCACGCACATTCAGGAATAGTTATGAATCACTCACTGAGGGAATAATGCAAAAACACAGATACACACTTACAAGATATACACACTCGTTGCCCCTGTTTTATTCTCTTGCGCTCGAGAGAGCATAAACAGTGCAACAAACACGGTTGTATTTGTATCACAAACACAGATATATTTGAGTCGCAAACACATATGTCAAAACATATTAATCATTATGTCTCAAACATGTAATATTGTATAGCAAACACAATGCGTTTGGGCACAAGTATATTATATTTGCAACAAGCTCCAAACACATGTTATATTTGCATCCAAACAACAAAAAACGACAGATTTTTCAGCGTGTAGGGACGTATTAGACAATAATGTGCAAGGACTACACGAGCACTGGTAAAGTCATTGGAAGATAGCTGTCAACTTCCAGCAAGGAAAAAAATCCTGGATTACAGGGGAACTACGAAATTTTGAGAAAAAAGTATTCAGACTGTCCAATAGGGTTAGGCGTAAAAAATTTCCTGTATACTGGAAGGACTCCAAAAGAAGTCTCAGTGAATATAACACGATATTGAGAAAAGCGAAGCGAAATTAATGGAGACTATTCGGCGAACATGTGGATAGCGTTAATGACACATCGAAGATGAAAAAATTCCTCTCCAACACCCACATTCAGTCAAAAATGCTAGTGGACGACACAGGGAAGAGGATGGAGGCAATGACAATGATACACACTTTCCGAATGGAATTGCAGAACAACGATAGAACGAAAAAGGGTTACATCAGGAGCCAATCATCACGGACTGAACGGTCAAAAGAGCTATTAAGAGCTTCTCCCTATATAAAGCGGCGGGACCGGATGGGATTTTCCCGACTATCCTATAACATAAGGTTGACCTTATAGTAACTCATTTAGTGGAAATTTCCACCGCAAGCTTACAATTTGCCTCCACACCAAAGAATTGGCAGGAGGCTAGGGAAGTATTCATACTCAAACCTGGAAAGGCAAGTTATGCGACCGCAAAGGCTTGGAGACCAATTAGCCATACCTCGTTTCTACTCAAAACCTTGGAGAGAATAGTGGACGACATGGTGAAAAGTAGGATACCAGACGGTATACTGAAGTTCAGGCAACACGCATATATCAAAGGTTGATCATTAGAAACCGCACTTCGTGAGGTAACCCACTACATAGAGGAATCTCTCAATAGTAAATTGTACACACTTTCAGTATTCATAGATATTGAGGGCGCGTTCAACAATGTCCAGACTGAAACCCTCATCCAATCCTTAGACAAGTTTGGAGTGGATCGGGCATTGAGACACTGGATCGAGCATATGGTAAGGAAAAGATGGATTAACTGCGGTTGTCATGGAATAACTATAATAGACAGGGTGCAACGCGGAACACCACAAGTGGGTCGTCACAATTCACAATCTAAGGATTCTAACACGCTGAAAATCTGTCTTTTTTGAAGTTTGGATGCAAATATATAGTGTTTTTGGAGCTTGCCGCAGATATACTATACTTGAGTCTCAACACATTGTGTTTGCTTTTCAATATTACATGTTTGAGACACAATGATTAATATGTTCTAAGATATATGTTTGCGACCCAAATATATCTGTGTTTGTGATACAAATACAGCCGTGTTTGTTGCGCTGTCTATCCTGTCTCGAGAGCAAGAGAATAAAAAAGGAGCAACGAGAGATTGTGTCTTGAAAGTGTGTATCTGTATTTTTGCATTATTCTCTCTGTCAGTGATTCACAAATATTCCTGAATGTGGGTGTAAATTGCAGATGAAGTCAGTGTTTCTTATTTTGGTTGATGTATTGCAATTTAGTTTGATTAATTAAGTCGTCAATGGTTCATCGGACAGAGGATATCAAAAGTGATTGATCAGTGAAAAAAGAAACAACGAAGGCTCGGACGCTTAAATGGTTTGTGATGATACTCTGGTTTTTGTGTATGTGTTTCGTATATATGTATGTGTGCTTCCAAAGTGAGAAACGATTTTGAAGAAAGAACATGGAAAGGGCGGCAACAACGTGAACCTCTTAGTCTGTCCGAGCCTTTACTGATAAAATTGTAACGGCGGACCATTTGTGAAATAAGTATAATAAAAAAACACAAGTAATTACGTAATCCATGCTTGGCTTGCGTGAAATAGATTTGTATAGAAATATCTTGTTTGTGTTCCAACGCATAGCTGAAACCTTCTGAAATAAAAACGTGAGAGACAACACAGACAGGAGAACCAAAAGAGCAGCAGATAAAAATTCAAGTAATGTGAGAAGTGTGAGAATCCCTTCATGGGATGTTATGGGACACCTTTTTTCTTTATTTATAAATGTGGATTTATACTGATAAAATTAATTATAATAAATAATACATATGTATATATTGGAATTAAAGAATAATTCGCTTCTAAATATTATTATGTTTGGCAGGAAATACGCATATGTTTCCACGTAAGTATATGCAGGTTTCGAGGAAACACACGAATGCTTCCACGTAAGTATATGGATGTTTGGGATGAATAACGCACATGTTTCCACGAAAAAGCAGATATGTTTGCCTGTGGTCATGATGTTGTTTAAATTTAAATACAAGTGACTTTGGGAGTAGCAAACATATGAATGTTTGCATTGGGTTCCTAACATCTACATGGTTCCTGCAGAATATGTTTGGGAGAATATTTTAGAGAAGCCGTTGTTTTTCAGCGCGTACCGACGAAGGACTTAAATCAGTCTGTCCCGAAACGATGTTGTAATACATATAAGGAATATACACGCTGTAAAATAAGGGCCCAGCAACATATTGCAGGAAGGATGTTCATGTTTGCAAGCATTGTTTTCATGAATTGAAGATCTGATGCTTTTTGTTTCTTTATTGTGACAGACAGCAGTGTTTTCAGCTGTTATCAAAAAACAAAGCGACATATGGGTCACAAATACATATATTATAACGTATTAATCATTGTGCCCCAAACATGCTATATTGAAAAGCAAACGTAATGAAAAGCAAACGTAATGAATTTGGACACAAGTATACTGTATTTGCGACAAGCTACAAACATATTATATTTGTATCCAAACAACAACATCAAAAATTTCAGCGTGTAGCGTAAACTGGGCACAGCCAAGGGGATTAAATGTTAACCCCCAAAAAACGGAAATGTTTATATTCACAAGGAAAACGAAAAGCTCAGAGTTTGTTGAGCCTCGGTTCTTGGATAACACGATTAGAATACCCAATAATGTTAAATATTTAGTTTAATCTTAGATCGGAAATTGAATTGGAAGCACCACATAGAGTGCATGGCAAATAAGGCCTACAGATGTTTGTCACTATGCAGAAGGGCTATAGGATACAAATGGGGCATCGGCCAAGAAATGACACATTGCCTCTAGAGAAGCGTAAGAATGTGGAAATCGAAAAAAACAGAAGTGGACTGAACGGATTTACACTCTTTTGGGTCCTATGACTCTAACTGCATCATTAGTTTTTTGCCCTATAATGACGGTTTTATAAAAATTTTTTCGTACACAATTTTAAATTTTGATGTGTTAACATCTATAGGTACGGGTAGGGCAATCTATCAAAGTGAACACATGCAAACAACACACCGCGTTGGTATCACATACGTGGTTGTTGGACAACAATAGTCTCTGCCTGAAAATAAGTATGATAGTAGTCAGTAGCGGCAGCGAACAATCAAGCAGGTCGTCGACGCCAAAGAGTATAGTATAGAATATTTAAATATTCTATCAAGTGAGTAAGACTCGTTTCTGCTCTTTTACTCAGACTTTTTGTCATCGCTCTGTTTATGACAAAACAAAAACATTTATTTCAGTGAGCTAAATATGGCTTGATTTCTATTAGCAATATTACATCTAATGTTAAAGCAGATGTAAGAAAAAGGAAAGTGCAATAGCAAAAGAGCCTTCAGCACAAAAACTATTCTTTTTTATATTTTCCAAGGTAACATTTGCTAATTTGCTCATAGAAATCGAGCAAGTACCGTGTAAGAAAAAGATGTTACCACATCGCCGGTGAGTTTGAATTCTCATTGATTTTTAAAGAAAATAATTTGTATTTTTTCTTCATAAATTACTTTATATCTGGGAAACTGTTGTTGTTGTATAGTAATTACTAATTTTTCTCAATTTGTTTAAACAAAATCGGATTTGGCGTTCTCGACTAATTTTGACATATGTATGTGACCGTCGGTGGTGCAATGGGTAGTGTGCGCGCCTCTTGTACAGGAGATCCTGGGTTCGATCCCTGCTCCAACCACCTTAAAAAAAAAAAAAATTTCTTTCGACGACGGTCACCTCGCTTAGTGACGGCGACACTATCGAGTATATAGCCATGAAAAAGCTTCTCAAAATACCGTTCGGAATCGGTGTAAAACTGTAGGTCCCAATCAGTGAGTGAAAACTGGAAAGCGCACAGCTCAGTGATTGTGAGAAGTTCTCCCCGGTCCCTTCATGGGATGTAATGGGAAACCATTTATTTTTTTTTTTTATAAACTTGTCTCAAAAAATTAGCTCTAAATCGCAGTCTGAGTAAGCAATTAAAAAAAACTTCTGTATGAAACCATCATTATAGGCCAAAAAACTAATTATGCATTTCGATTCGTATGGCACGAATTACGGTAAATCCGTTGAGTCCGCATATGTTTTCCAAAATTTTTTTCAAAAACTTCCACAGTGTAATTAGACCAGTACTAACATACGCTTCCGTAATATGGTGGACAGCAGTTGAGAGGAAATTCAATACTGCAACACTGCAAAAGGTTCAACGTATGCGCCGCATTCTAATGAGCGGTGCAATGAGAACAACCCCGACAAGGGCTATGGAGACTGTTTTATGTATCCATCCAATTGAGATCAGTGTCAAATACGAGGCTGCCCTTGTGGCAAAACGCCTCCAGGCGATAGGGGGGACGACTTTTGGGGCGTCGAAGGCTGAGTTGAGCAAATGGGCGGAATCAGCCAACTGAGACCTGTGGAATCAAGAAACAGTGTGCAGGATGGCAAGGATCCTACGAGGAGACCCCGATGGGGTGAAGGCAAAAGGTTTGCTGAAACTGGGAAAGAATGAAATGATGATGGGGGTCTTAACGGGACACTCGGGCTTACGGCCCACCTATACCCTATTGAACAAACGGAAAATAGTGAATGCAGGGCGTGCAGGGAGTACGATGAGATGCTGGTGTATTTCACCCAAGCCAGATCCAAGTATCTCTCGGACAGAACTATACAGGACATAACCAATCTTTTGGGAATAGATTGGAATTTTGTGACGAACTTCGTGTATAGCACCGAATTCCTTTGAGGGTATAATGATATAGTAGGGCAAATTGAGAGTACACAATAGGTCGAATCAGCGGCTTAAGTGTATGTCTACGAATATGGAACGGATCAGGGAGTCATTTCTCTATCATACCCCTCTTTTCCAAACTAACTAATGGTGATTATAAACAATGAAGAGATTAATTTGTTTTACCAATGGTAATTTCAAATTAAAATTTTCTAAATTTTAAAAATTTTTAAAATGTCGATGTAGACATATTATAAAAATATGTTGGAAAATCGCGACCTCGGTTATTTATGATGAATTTACAACATAATTCGTTTTTTGAGAACTCTCCTAGAAATATCTTCCATGTACAAACCATTTTCATTTCAGTTAAACACAAATTTGAAGTTTAATTGCTATTTACAACTTTTGTATCTCTGCCCAGCGAAATATAAAATGCTTAGTTCCTAGTTGGTTCCCACAACCACATCAAGTTCATGAAACTATTATGGCCATAAACTAAGGGCCAAAGTACATAATGTCGCAATTTTTCGAAACTAACTTGGCAAATGTCGTAGACATCAATTACGTTCATTAAAGGGGAAAGAAGATTTAATGGGTCAATAGTAACGACGAAAAGAAAATTAAAAAAATTGCATTTTCCGTTGGAAAATTGTTGCCTAACGAAAATCTTACCATTGAACTTGCGGAAATAATTCATTAACTATTTTTTTGGATTTTTTTTTATTACAGAGATTGGGAAACTTCTCACAATACCGTTCAGTTCTTGCTTTTAGAATTTTTTTTCTGAATCTGATCTTGAAGCGCAGTCGAAATAAAGGGTGTCTTAGTAAAATTTCACTTTTTTTTGAATTTAGTGTAACTTTTTTTTTGATGTGTTAACATCTATAGGCACGGTAGGGTAATCTACCAAAGTGAACACATGCAAACAACACACAGCGTTAGCAACACATACGTGGTTGTTGTACAACAAAAGTCTCTGCCTGAAAATAAGTATGATGGTATTGATGTAGTGGCAGCGAACAAGCAAGCAGGTCGTCGTCGCCAAAGAGTATTGAATAGTATAGAGAACTCATGGAACGAATTGCATGACTTAAAAGCACTGGCGAACTCTGGCGAATGATTCAAAATGTATTACTCTCTTTTTATCATAACTTGGTCCATTGCTAATTTTGATGTGAAACATTGATGCATTTTGAAATATTTATGCTTTTTGTATTGTTTTTTGTAATAACATTGTCGAAATGGTGCATTTATATTGAAATATTCTATAAAGAGAATAAGACTCGTTTATGCTCTTTTACTTAGACTCTCTACATGAGAGCAGAAAAAGAATGCAATAAGTTCTCTATACTATTCAATACTGTTTGTCGCCGCTCTATTTTTGGCAAAACAAAAACAATTATTTCAGC
The DNA here is from genome assembly GCA_963931995.1 of Phaonia tiefii. Classification (NCBI taxonomy): domain Eukaryota; kingdom Metazoa; phylum Arthropoda; class Insecta; order Diptera; family Muscidae; genus Phaonia; species Phaonia tiefii. Next base: position 37,864,370 of record OZ008367.1, read on the forward strand.
GAGCTAAATATTGTTTTATTTATTTTAACAATATTACATCTAATGTCAAAGCAGATTTAAGAAAAATAAAGTGCGATAGCGAAAGAGCTTTCAGCTCAAAAAAAAAACGATTTCAAAACACAATAAACCAATTTTAAACTAAATTGTATGTTTAATGGAAGTTAGTACATTTCGTATGGCTTTTGGAAATGAGTGCATTCCTTGATCTTATTTAATGAATTTATTAATGTTTAAAAGAGCTTGAAGTTTTTCAAACACATGTGTTTATTTTCTATGTGTTCATAGAAATCGAACAGGTACTGTGTAACAGAAAGGTGTTAACACATCGCCCGTGAGTTCGAACACTCACTGAATTTTTTATTTTTATTTTTTTTTAAGAAATTTAAGAACAGCTACAATCTGTTTTTGGGAAAAGTTCAAAGTTTTTTCTTGGGAAAATTTCAATGTTTTTCTTAATAAATTAATAATTAATATTATTAATTAATATTATTATTAATATAATTAATTAATATAATAAATTTAAGAAATCTAAAGACAGTTAAATCTTTTTTGTGAAAATCTCTATATTTTTCTTAAGAAGAATGCAATATTTTTCTTAAGAAAAATAATGCAATATTTTTCTTAATGAAATTTCGATCTTTCTTAGTAAATATTTTTTGGAAATCTTAGGAAATCTCATCCATTTTCATTATTTTTCTTAAGAAAAATTTATTTATATTTTTTTTAAATATATATGCTTAAGGTCTCTCCAGATTTCATAAAACTTTTTGGCTTTTTTTCGATATTTCGATTTCCTTTGGAAATCTTCTTCAGGAAAGTTTTTTTTTATATAAAAGGTTTTTTTTTATATAAAACTTTCCTGAAGAAGATTTCCAAAGGAAATCGAAATATCGAAAAAAAGCCAAAAAGTTTTATGAAAAGGAAAGTTTTTTTTTATATAAAAACTTTCCTGAAGAAGATTTCCAAAGGAAATCGAAATATCGAAAAAAAACCAAAAAGTTTTATGAAATCTGGAGAGACCTTAAGCTGGAAGAATTAGTCGAGAATAATTAATAAAATAAAGGTCGAAGAATTAGAAACAAATTATTTTTCTTAACAAAAATTCAATATTTTTTTAATAACATTTCGATCTTTCTTAGGAATAATTCAATATTCGTCTTCAGAAAAATTCAATATTTTGCTTATACTTTATAAAAAAACTTGTATTTTGTGTTAAAAAATCTTAATCTTTCTTATAAATATTAATTAATTCTAAAAAAAACTTGAATATATGTGCGTCAAAGTTGCCTCTTTCGTTTAGTGACAGCGACACTATCGAGTAATAAGTCATGAAAAACCTTCTTAAAAAAAAGCGTTCGAATCTGTGTAAAATTGTAGGTCCCAATCAGTGAGTGTAAGATAGTGAGATGCTCTCCCCAGTCTCTTCTATGGAATGTAATAAGAAACTAAAGGGTGTCTCAGTAAGAATACACTTTTTCAATTTACAATAAAACGCGTGTTTTTTGAGTTAGTTTTGATTTTTTCCTTGGATTGTAAAAAAGACATGCTCCGATTACGAATGTTATCAAATATCCGTCAAACAAGCCCCCACGGCTCTGATGACTGGCCATTACTCTTTTCATGAAATTTTTCATTACTTTTTCACAGAGATGTGGCTGTATCTCACCGGTGACATGTTGGATCTCGGATTTGAGTTCAGGAATTGTTTCAGGTTTATTAGCATAAACCCGAGATTTCACAAAACCTCAAAAAACGAAATCGCACGGCATCAAACCGCATGATCTTCTTGGCCAGTTGACATCAGAATTTCTTGAGATAATTTATTCTCGAAATCATTACAGCAATAAATCGATTGTTTCAAGCGCAGTGTGGCAGGTGGCGCCGTCTTGCTGAAACCACATGTCGTCCAGATCCATGACGTTCAATTGAGGCCACAATAACTTCGTTATCATGTTCCTGTAACGAATGCCGTTCACAGTCACTTCAATTTCGGCCAAATTTCTTCAAAAAAGTAGGGCCCAATCATGCCGCCTGACCACAATTCGCATCAGACAGTTGCTCGTTGTAGGTGAATTTTTTTCTCTTGGAGTGCATGAGGATTTTCTGAGCTCCTAGTTCGACAATTTTATGTATTCACGAAGGCATTCAGATGGAAATGCGCTTCATCGGAGAAGATGACTCTTTTTTTTGAAAAATTGACTTCACTTTGCTCCATTACCCATTGAACGAATTGCCGGCGCTGGCGCTGGCTGGTTTGAACTCCTGAGTAAGCTGAATTTTGTACGCATGAAGCTTAAGGTCTTTTGTCAAAATTCACTGCGTAGTGTTCGTGAAATTTGAAGTTGTTGAGAACGATGCCGAAATGATGTTTTCGGGTTTTCGGTTACCATCTCCTTTACGGCAGCAATGTTTTTAAGAGACCGACCGATACGTTGACGCACAGGAGTCTTACTGTCCATAACCGGACATATTTCCTCAAATTTTTTGATCACTCTTCGAATGGTTGACACAGCCAGCGGGTTTCTCAAAAACGATGTACAAGTAGATAAGAAAAAAACTGGCGGAATTTGGCAACCCTGGTAGAAGATAACCAAAACAGTCGACGCGATTCACTCAAACGCATTTCTCTCTCTCTCGTCATAACTTGATTATTTCATACTTTCTACATACTTTATGTAATATTATAAAAACATTCTTGGAATTTCTATATTTAGTTACTGTAACAACCAAAAACATAACAACATCAGAAATCTGCTCGTGTATTGAAATATTCAACGAAGAGAGTAAGAGGGCAGAGAAACGAGGCGCTTCACTCCTTTTCTTTGTTGGCATTCCACTCCATGAGTAAATTTTCTTCTCAATTTAATATTCCATACTCTTTGGGTTTCTATGGAACAGCTGATCGGAAAGGTACTAGGGAACTGATGCAGAATCAGAGACCAAAGAAGACATAGCGATAATAGACCATGCAGCAAACTAAGTTTAAACACTGCTTGAGAGAGTAGAGAAGAAAAATCCGGCGCAATTTGGCAACCCTCTCTCTCGTCATAACTTCATTATTTCATACTTTCTACATACTTTATGTAATTTTATTTAAACAGGGTTTAAATTTCTGTAGTTAGATACAGTAACATCATCAGAAAACTGCTCGGGTATTAAAATATCCAACGAAGAGAACAACAGAGAGAGAGCAGAGAAACTAGGCGCTTCACTCGTTTTCTTTGTTGGCATTCTACTCCATGAGTAAATTTTCTTCTGTATTTAATATTCCATACTCCCTGGGTTTCTATGGTGCAGCTGATCGAAAAGGTACTAAGGAAATGATGCAGAATGAGAGACCAAAGAAGGAAGACATAACGATTATAAACCATGCAGAAAACTAAGTTTAAACACTGTTTGATTGATACCAAAAAGGATGCACAAGTAGAGAAGAAAAATCCATCGCAATTTGGCAACCCTAGTAGAAGAGAACGAAAAAAGTCGACGCGATTAACTCAAATGCATTTCTTCCTGCGTCATAACTTGATTATTTCATACTTTTCACATACTTTGTGGAATTTTATTTAAACAGGGTTGAAATTTCTATAGTTAGATACAGTAACTTCATCAAAAAACTGCTCGTGAATTGTAATATTCAACGAAGAGAGTAAAAGAGAGAGCAGAGACGCATCGATCCATGAGTACATTTTCTTCTTTATACCATAGTTGATTTATGTTGATACTAATGACAGATAAAGTATGTTTTATGTTTTCTGCATCAAATGAAAATACGCATTCCCTTTTATTTCTGCCCGTATTATGCCAACCAAAGAGTAAATTACAAAAGCAACTCGAACTCGATGAAATGACGAGAAGACGAAGAGAGGCATTGCGGCTCTTTTCTATTTCTGTATGACTCAGCATATCTTTCCAAATGTTTGTAATAAGTTTTCACAATTATAGCGCGTTGTTCTTTCGTAAAGCGCTCCATTTTTAATAATCGGAATAAACATATGTGACAGCTGCCAAATTTCAGAGTTGCCACTTCCACAAAAAAAAAATACACTAAATTTAAAAAGTGCAATCTTATTGAGACAAATCCGTTTAAAAAATTCTATAAGTTCTGGAAGAATACGTATTTAATTTGAATAGTTTTCAGAAAATTAAAATTATAAGATGAATTTGGAATAATAAAAAATATAAATTGCAAAAAAAAAAGTATTTTCACTGCAAAAGGTGAAAATGTTTCCTCGGAAGAATTGAAATTCTCCTAAAGAGATATAAATATTTTTCACCTAATTTCTATATTATTTTAAATCTTTCGCCTAACACAATAGTATCTTAAGAAAAGCTTTATACCCTGGCTGTATGCCGTTTTCTTAATTGTTCTTCGTGATGGACGTTTCCGCTCCTTTTATGTTTATTAATGACATTTGCAATCCTCCTTCCAGGACACAATCAATGAGAAGAACACTAAATATATTTACAAAATAAACATAAACTTACCCGTTTCACTAAAATGTAACTGAATCCTGGATCCTGTTCTTGAGTTTCTCAGTTATTTTTGCGTAGTTGATGCAGCTACGTTCATTCTACCATGTGATTTCTTCTCGGTCCTCCTGGGCACGGCAGGCAGTGGCGCGTGATTGAGTTGATTTAGAATGTGCGTGTACTGAATCCTTAGTTATCCTTCTGGTTCGCCGTTTTTATGACTTTTATTTCGTTTGTGGGCAAATGCGACGAGGCTGGCTATCCCTTCGTTAAGTTTATTTCTTTTCACTGTACAGAGTTATGCCTTTCTAAACACACACACATACACAAACAATTACAATTTCAAGGGAAAGAAAGAAAATGATACCAAGGATAAGTAACAAGATAGACAGACAGAAAACCACCAGCATAAAATAAATGGGTAGCCGCCTCTATTATGGAGGGTTAAATTGGTAATAAATTGTTAAATGGTTCGTTATAAAACATACAAAGTACTTGACTTAAATGTCTATTCTTTTTTAGTCTGTTTGTCTTTTTTCTAGCCTTTTCTAGCTTTTTCACTTTAGTTTTTGCTTCTAATTTGAGTTGTGTTTAATTCCATCACACATTCCGTTCAATGCGAGTTAAATATATTGATTGATGAGCCGTGGTATCTGGTGTTTGGCTTGAGCATTTCAACTGGAAGAGTAGCGGAACGTATTGGGTAGGGCCATTAGTAATGAAGGACTAGAAGCTAAACCCAATCATGTTATAGATTCTCCGCCTCATCGCTCATCATTCATCGTTCGTTAGCGTTGAGAATAGAATTATTTGTATTAAATATGAATTGTTTGCTTGTCTTTCAACAGTCTCGCATTTGGCATTTGGCGATTCATTTGAAATTGGAACTGATAACACAGAAAACGACTCAATTTCAATAGAATTAACTCAAAATGTTTCTGTTGATAATTATCAGGCAATTAATTGTTGTGTACAAATGACAATTCATGGTAGACAGTGGCGTGATGTGATTTTTGCAATAAGCTTTAGATCTCAGTAGCAGAAAAAGTAAAATATTGGATTCTTTTGTATTCAAATTATTGGAATTCTAGACTTCCTCACGTGCCCCTCGAAGTACGATTATGATTTATGCTAGTAAAAATGTGTTCTTCTAACTGCCCTTGTTTCATTCGATTAAAGTCATTCACACACCAACGCGATTTCGCAAGAAACAGCCTACGTACGAAAACATTGAACTCTGTATTGAATCGCAAAAACATGCACGAGTATAAATAAAGTAGTAGTGATGCACAGAATCGAGGAATCGGTTCGCAAGAACATAACCCGGCTCTCCTCGGAACCGGACTCGACAAAAAATTCGTTGTTTTATCAAATTTTATATTCTTGTTATAAGATATTTCACTAAAGCCTCTTTGGGACAGCAATTTTCTGAGAACCGGAACCGGTCCAAATACCCGGCTCTTCTCGGAACCGGACTTGACAGAAAATGCGTGTTTTAATCGAACTTTATATTCTTATAATAAGATATTTCACTAAAGCCTCTTTTGGGACAGCAATTTTCTGAGAACCGGAACCGGTCCAAATACTCGGTTCTTCTCGGAACCGGACTCGATAGAAAATGTATATTTTTTTTATCAAATTTCATATTCTTATAACAAGATATTTCACTTAAGCCTCTTTGGGACAGCAATTTGCTGAGAACCGGGACCGCTCCAAATACCCGGTTCTTCTCGGAACCGGTCCAAATTCCCGGTTCTTTTCGGAACCGGACTCGACAGAAAATGCGTATTTTTATCTAATTTTATATTCTTAAAATAAGAGATTTTACTTAAGCCACTTTGGGACAGCAATTTTCTGAGAACCGGAATCGGTCCACATACCCGGTTCTTCTCCGAACCGGACTCGATAGAAAATGTGTATTTTTTTATCAAATTTTATATTCTTATAATAAGATATTTCACTAAAGCCTCTTTGGGACAGCAATTTTCTGAGAACCTGAACCGGTCCAAATACACGGTTCTTCTCGGAACCGGACTAGATAGAAAATGTGTATTTTTATCAAATTCTATATTCTTATAATAAGATATTTCACTAAAGCCTCTTTGGGACAGCAATTTTCTGAGAACCGGCACCGGTCCAAATACTCGGTTCTTCTCGGAACCGGACTCGATAGAAAATGTATATTTTTTTTATCAAATTTCATATTCTTATAACAAGATATTTCACTTAAGCCTCTTTGGGACAGCAATTTGCTGAGAACCGGGACCGCTCCAAATACCCGGTTCTTCTCGGAACCGGTCCAAATTGCAGGTTCTTTTCGGAACCGGACTCGATGGAAAATGTATATTTTTTTATTAAATTTCATATTCTTATACCAAGATATTTCACTTAAGCCTCTTTGGGACAAACGTTTTCTGAGAACCGGTACCGATCCAAATACCCGGTTCTTCTCGGAACCGGACTCGCCAGAAAATGCGTATTTTTATCTAATTTTATATTCTTATAGTAAGACATTTCACTTAAGCCTCTTTGGGACAGCAATTTTCTGAGAACCGGAACAGGTCCAAACACTCGGTTCTTTAAGGAACCGGACTCGACGGAAAATCCGTATTTTTATCAAACTTTATATTCTTACAACAATATAATTCACTTCAGCCTTTTTGGGACACCCATTTTCTGAGAAACGGAACCGGTCCCAATACCCAATTCTTCTCGGAACCGGACTCGAAAGAACCGATTCTTAAAATACTCGGAACCACACATCACTAATAAACGGATATCCCCTTTCGAAATATGTATATCCATATTTTAAAGCGCTGCAGAAATTTTTGAATCTGAATTTTCAAAAATTCCAATTTGAATTTGTATATTTTCAAATTTTATATTCTTATAGTTACATAATACGATATTTCGCTTAAGCCTCTTTGGGACAAAATTTTTGAGAACCGGTCCCAGTCCAAATACCCGGTTCTTCTCGGAACCGGTCCAAATACTCGGTTCTTTAAGGAACCGGACTCGACGGAAAATTCGTATTTTTATCAAACTTTATATTCATACAACAAGATAATTCACTTCAGCCTTTTTGGGACACCCATTTTGTGAGAAACGGAACCGGAACAAATACCCAGTTCTTCTCGGAACCGGACTCGAAAGAACCGATTCTTAAAATACTCGGAACCATACATCACTAATAAACGGATATCCCCTGCGAAATATATATATTTTAAAGCGCTGCAGAAATTTTTGAATCTACGGCAGAATATTAATTTTTTAGCATACGGGCGGATCAATAAGTCCGTGACTTTTTGAACTTCCCTCGAAGTTATATGAAATGCAACACTGCTCCCGTCAAGTACCACCAGCTAATAGACTACTGTCAAATTTTGAGCAAGTTCTGTCATTTCTGCGTTTAACAGCTATTCAAAACATACAACCTCGTGCATTTTTTAAAAATGGAAAAAAATGAATTTCGAGTTCTCATTAAACATTATTTTTTTCGAAAACAAAAACCGTCAAGCAAACCAAGTTAAAGCTTGACAAATACTATGGGGACTCTGCACCATCGATTTCAATGGTAAAAAAAGTGATTTACTGACTTTCGTTGTGATCGCACAAGTACAAATGACGCTGAACGTTCTGGACGTCCAATTGAGGTCAATACACTCGAAAATGTCGAAAAAATCCACGATATGGTGTTGGTCGATCGAAGAGTAAAAGTCCGTGAGATTGTTGATGCCATAGGCATTTCATATGGCAGTATGGTTTCGATTTTAAATGATCAGTTGGGTTTACGAAGGCTCTCTGCAAGATGGCTGCCGCGTTTGCTCTCAATCGACAATAAACGTAATCGTGTGACAACTTCAAAGGATTGTTTGGAGTTGTTTAACCGCAATTCGAAGGAGTTTTTGCGGCGTTTTGTAACTGTGGATGAAACATGGATCCATTACAACACTCCGGAGACCACGCAGCAGTCTAAACAATGAGTTTCTCCGGGCTCCAAAGAAGGCAAAGATAAGTTTGTCGGGCAATAAGGTGATGGCAACAGTTTTTTGGGATGCACGCGGGATAATCCACATCGATTACCTTCCAAAGGGAAAAACAATAAACGGCGAATATTGTGCCAACTTATTGGACCTATTTAACGAGGATTTAAAAAAAACGACTCCATATGGCCAAGAAAAAAATTATTTTTCATCAAGATAATGCACGTGTGTAGTCTCAATAGCAAAAGTCCATGAATTGGGGTACGAATTGGTATCTCATCCGCCATATTTTCCGGCTTCAGCCCCCAGTGACTATTTCCCATTTCCAAGCCTAAAGAAATGGCTCGGTGGAAAGAGATTTAGCTCCAACGATGAAATTATTGATCAAACAAATGCCTATTTTACGGACCTCGAAAATTCCTATTTTGGGATCCAAAAATTGGAGAAACGTTGCACTAAGTGAATTGAGCTAAAAGGAATGTTGAAAAATATTTTTTTATTTTTGGAAAAAAAACTGTGTTGTATTCAAAAAGTCACGGACTTATTGCTCCGCCCTCGTACACTAATTAAAAAATTTTAATTTTTGATTTATCACCTGCTAAGCAATTTTTTCGACCACTTTACATGGGGACCCACTTAATATGGCTTGGCTCCCCTCCCCATACAAAAGGGCTCGAAAAACTAGCTTAGCATGGAAATGTATATTACGGCAAACCAAGTTAAAAGGCAAGTCCTTTGTTCCATCTTGGACACTGTGATTACGGACAAATATGTTCTATAGTATAAAATCTTCTGCATGGCGAAAGAAAAAGGAGGCCTAATATTTTGCTAAGTGAGACTTCACAGGAATTTAATTGAATAAAAACAATTAAACCAAAAACCCAAATTAAACGCACATGTCCGTAACACCCAGCATAATAACCTAGAAACCATTTCTCCTTGACATTTCCTTTGGTTTGAAAATGAAAACCTGGTACGATAGGAAGGCTGGGTAGGTTGCATATTGCGGTCTTTATGCGTGAGCACGCGTGAGTGTCCTAACGGAATTCGAAAGGACACAACAAGCGCGATCTCAGTTTAAAGTAAATTAAGGAAATCCTGGTAAGCTTTGAGATTTTTACGCCAAATCTAAGAGATAAAAATGCTGTTGAAAATAAAATTAAATTGAAATTTTGTCCTTCGCCTTCTTTTTTATTTGCTGTTGTTCTTGTTTTCCCCTTCGCAGGATTGCAACAAACAAAGGCAAAGGCAAAAAGGCACCTACCACCTCTCTACACACACATCCTTTCACTCAACTAAAGGATATGTTGCCATAAGGCAAAGGTTGTATGAAATTGAGAACAACCCAAATGCCATGAAATCCAAACAGCGGAAAAATGGCATTTCTGCCCGAGAGTGCTTAAGCTCAACACACATACAAACATATTGTTTTTGTTGTTGTACAGATGTCAGCATAAAAAAACAGTTATCGGCGCTACGTAAAAATAAAATGTTGAAACTTAGAACCGCAGGGGAAAGGACCCCCGCCAAATAGAATATAATAAGCATTTGATAATGGGCGAATGCAGAGTTGGAAGAAGTGGCTCTTCAGCAACACTTTGTCATACAAATGTGTTCTAACTGTAGAAATAACAAAACAGGAATCGATTTTAAAATAAACTTATGAGGGCAACAGAAAATTAACAAGGATGAGATACCCCTAGAGCAGACGGTAAGAGTTTTCGTTTTATAAAGTTATTTTTGTTGCAGTGTATAAGTTTGGTGCCATGATGCTGAGAAAATTGTGTTCGCACGGTTCCAAATTGCAAAAACGTATGTTCAGTTCAACACAAAATAAATACGGTCAAGCGAATAATGTGATGCACCGCTAACTTAACTATAAGGCTGTTTTTTTGTTCCCTTAAGCTATCGCCATTTACGACTTTCCAAATAAAACGATCCACACTTAATACTGCGTAATGTGGCAACATTTGCTGTAATGGGTGAAAAAAAATGCGATACGGCAACACGTGTGTAGCCAGTGCCAACAAACACATGGTAGCAGCAGATGTTGTTGCAATTGTAAGCAGCTACAACAGACATGTTATTTTCGTTCATTCGTTTCAGTTGTCAAACTCTACACATATATAAGGGTTTTTCAACAGAGACGCTACAAAAGTAAATCGATAGGGACAGCAAACGACGCCATATTTTTCCCCGCTCTTTTGACATTTCTCTTCAGTAAGGTTTGCCATTTCATCATGGAAAGGTATACGAGCCAACATCGAGTCGAAATTTTTAAAATTTACTACCGAAATTTGGAGTCAGTGGCTTCAATTTGAAGAGCGCTACGTCCAATTTCTGCATTCTGAATTTCATTTCTGACTGAATGGCTTCGTCAATAAGCAAAATATGCGATATTGGTCAGACAGCAATCCACACGTAATCCATGAGTCATCATAGCATCCCGAAAAAATTACGGTTTGGTGCGGTTTATGGACCGGCGGCGTTATTGGGCCGTACTTCTTCCGTGATGATCAAGACCGGCATATTACTGTGAATGCGAATCGCTACCGTTCAATGATAACCGAATATTTTTGGCCCCAATTGGATAATATGGACTTGGAGGACATGTGGTTCCAACAGGGCGGTGCCACAAGCCACACAGCGAATGCCACAATCAATTTATTGGAGACCAAGTTTGGTGAACGTGTTATCTCACGAAATGGCCCAGTCGATTGGCCGCCTCGGTCGTGCGATTTGACGCCGTTAGATTATTTCCTGTAGGGCTACGTCAAGTCTATGGTCTATGCCAACAAGCCAGCGACGATTGATGAACTTCGTACGAATATCGAACGTGTAATTGCAGCAGTATCGGCCGATTTATGCTTGAAAACCGTCGAAAATTGGGTTCAGCGTCTGGACTTCTGCAAGCGTGCCCGTGGTGGCCATGCAAAAGAAATCGAGTTGCATACATAATGGCATCGAACGTACTTTCACAGGAACAAAGAATTTCATTGGTATCTAAAACCGGTTTTGTTTTATTTAAAAAAAACTTTTGTAGCGCTCTTATTGAAACACCTGATATAACAACAATACAAGAATACAAAAAAGGATAAAAACAAAATACATATAATTTTGACAACTGAAACGAAATGATCAATATGTATAACATTTACTGCGCCTTGTTGTGAACAATTTATTTCCAATTTTGTTTTCTATCGGAAATAAAAGTCTTCAAACTTAGAGTTATAAAAGTATACGTAGTCTTCGATTAAAGAAAATAATTTTTAATTTTGATAACATTTTCATTCGCAAGAAATGATAAAAAAATGTATATAAGATAACTTTTTGTTGACATTTCTTGAAATGTAACATGTGGCAACATTGTCATTGCTCAAGTCGGAGTTTAAGTGGGAAATTGAAATGCCACTTAATATCGCTTAGCTGTCCCGTACAAATTAAGCTATAATTAACTTGAGCGGGGTAAAAAAAAGCACACTTTATGTTTAGTTTAAAGTGCGTCTTGACATTAAGGTTATACATTCCCAATTTGGTTATGTTTGTTCTCAAATATTATACATTAATACTGTCCCAACCATTTTTAGTACTTCCTCTCACTGAACACAATTTATAGTTCTAATCCCAAGCACATCCCAACAATACATTAGAGTTTCCGGATCAATTTAGCGTACATTTCCCTAAAACCATTTGTTTCATATTCTGCAATCAACACTCAAATAAAAGCGGTTCATAGCTACACGCTGAAAAATTTGTATTTTGTTATTGTTTGGATACAAATATTACGTGTTTGTAGCTTGCCTCAAATATACTATACTTGTGCCCAAACACATTGTGTTTGCTATCCGATATTATTTATTTAAGTCACAATGATTAATAGGCTATAATACTTTAATTGAAGTTTTTAACCAAAATGGTTTTGTTAGTTGAAAAACTGCTATAAACCAGAACGTGATAGACAACAAAGAAACAAATAACCGCAAACACTGCTTGCAAACATACACATGTTTCCTGCAATATATTGCTGGGGGCGTCATCACATAAATAGATATGTACATTAGGGTGTCCCATCAATAAAAATTTTTTTTTGCTCAAGTTTTATTTGAAAGCTTATAGGGTAAAGTATTTTTGAGAATTTTTTCAGATTTTTCGGAAGTGGTTTAGAGGTCGCGAAAGTCGAATTTCCCCCAAAAATCGGGATTCCGGTCGTGTTTTGTATTTTACTTAAAACTCGGTTAATAACCACGATTTTCCTAGGTTGTAAGTCAACATTTTTGAAGCTAAACGTCCAAACTTTTATTGTACATGCACAAACCACCAGTTTTGGCAATGATTTTCCTCAATAAAGTACCATGTATTAAATTTTTTCGTAAATTTTGGGTAAATTTTGTAAACAACGCTTTATATCTTTTAAAATTCCTACGAAAATTAAAAAGACTAATGATGCACTTTAAAACATGTATAAATTCCAAGCAATTTTGTAAAAATTTTGAATTTGCGGTTAGTGTTCCAGAGTTATCCCATTTTAAAGCCTTTTACCCATTGTATGAAACTAATAATATTATAATCTGTTTGCTGTTTTTGCATCAGATTTGCTTTAAATTTCTATGAAACTTTTAAATACTAATGATGCACTTTAAAAGACGGATAAATTTCAAGCAATTGTGTAGAAAAAAATTTTGAATTTGCACTTACTGTTCCAGAGTTATGCCACATTAAAACTCTTTACCCATTGTATGAACCTAATAAGATTATAAACTGTTTGTCTTTTTTCATCGGATTTGCTTTAAACATTGTATTATTGAAAAAATCTACGTACGCTACGTAACGACAATAAATTACACGTAGCAAAAAATGGCGCCGGCAACAAATATGCTGCAACCATATATATGATTGCTTGCAAACATATATATGTTTCCTTAGCTCATCCCGTTATTTCAGGATATGACTGAAGATGACACGTAGGCCTAATGCACTTTAGTTATTATTCTCTGATCTACACCAAAATTTCACCATTCAGAAAAGCTTCTGCGCTGAGTCCAAATAAAATTTATTTTCTCCCGCTCGGTCCAACTTCTTGAGATATAGGTCTTTACAGCTTGAGTATATAATCGCTCATATCTCAGGTATTTATAATCCGATCTGGTTGAAATGAGTGTCATTACAAAGGTCTTTCGAAACTCTATAAGAGTCTATATAAAGATATTTTTGTTGTTAACACATTGGGGGGCACTAGAAAAAGATGTTTTTAACCTCACTTTTTTGAAACTTATATTTCCTTAAAAAATGTCCCTATACACATTCTTTCCATATACTCCGATAATAGGCAAGACTTTCATGTTTCTTTTAAGATATAATACTCGCCTGTAACCCTTTAAAGACCGGAGATATTCAACGTTTCGATAAACATTTGACCCTTTTTTTTTTCTATAAAAAATAAAAAAGTATTTCAAAAAAATCGCGCGATTTTTTTCAATAATTTTTTGCCTGCGGCTCTTTCTGTTTTATAAAAAAATAAACAATATTTAAAAAAAAATACGCCCATATCTTGCAATTCGTTCGGAATTTTGATTTACTCTCTGAGACCCATTTCTAGGAAGTTTATGTGTTCTAAAAAGTTGTTCCTTGAGATCTTAGGTACATTTCTATAGTTGATTGTTTCCTTGAATTTTGAACGGTACCTATGGACCTGAACAGGGAAAAAACGTAAAAAATTTATTTTCAAGTTTTTTGCGATTGTGACCTTGAAGATGAAGTTTTTTGATTTTATATGTTCACAATTTTCGTTCTTTATGCCAAGAGCTACAACTTTCCCTCAGAGAGGAAATCAAAATTCCGAACTAATTGCAAGATATGAGCCTGACAAAATGAACACTTTTTTGCAAAAATGACACCGAGGCCCCACATCTTTGGGGCCCATAAAAAAAAGTGCATGACTTTGGGCAAAACTGGGAGACACCTGTCTTTTTTTGTGGTCTTTGGTTATATTTTTTCGTGTTGCACTGTGTAATACAATGTTTAAAGCAAATCCGATGAAAAATGGCAAACAGTTTATAACATTATTAGGTTCATACGATGGGTAGGTTCATACAAAGTGGCATAACTCTGGAAGAGTATCTGCAAATTCGAAATTGTTTTCTACAGAATTGTTTGAAATTTATCCGTCTTTTAAAGTGCATCATTAGTATTTTAAATTTTCATAGAAATTTAAAGCTAATCCGATGCAAAAATCGTAAACAATTTATAATATTATTAGTTTCATAAAATGGGTAAAAGGCTTTAAAATGGTATAAGTCTGGAACAGTAACTGAAAATTCAAAATTTTTGGTCACAAAATTGCTTGGAATTTATACGTCTTTTAAAGTGCATCATTAGTTTTTTTTAAAATTTCATAGGAATTTTAAAAGATATAAAGCGTTATTTACAAAATGTATCCAAAATTTACGAAAAAATTTAATACATGGTGCCTTATTGAGCAAAATCATTACCAAAACTGCTGGTTTATGCATATACAATAAAAGTGTGGACGGTTTGCTTTAAAAGTGTTGACTTACAAATTAAGAAAATCGTGTTCATTGACCGAGTTTTAAGTGAAATTCAAAAAACGTCCGGAATACCCGGATTTTGGGGGATACCTACTGTACAGCCAATAAAATAATCGAATTTAAGTTTTGGGTGCTCTACGGCCTCAGCGTCTGAAAAATAAATTGGGCGAGCGAGGCAGTAACACCCAAAATATAATACTCGTGATAAAATTATGTGGTAGGCTGCAATTATTAATTATTCTGTGACACTCTTATCGCGACGATAATGCCACAAACTAGTTTGGAAACTTAAGCCCAAGACGACTTTGGTAAATTCAACTAAAGATAATTTATATGTAAGAGAAATATTGATGGCTGTTGCCTAACAATGCCTAAAATATTTTGGTAGACAGAATAAACTCTTCCAAGTTATAATATTGCTACGAATAAGTAAAAGCTTTTGCTTTCTCTTAATGCTTATACTAACATTATGTAAATAACAGGGCGGTTAGTGCTGCGCCTGAAAGTATGCATTGTAACAACGTACCAGCTCGCTAAACCAGTAGCATGAATTCGCCTCTGTTATGATAATTCTCCACCATTCGAGATGATTCTACAAAGATAACTAACAACAACGACTAGAAGGTTCTTGAATTCGCTAGAGATAACTACATTTGAGTATGGTGAGGTGGTAGTAAAATATAAGACTTATTAAAGTGGTGTGAATAAAGTAAACTGTTGTACTATATAAGTAAAATAAAAGGAAGTTATACCGTTGAAATTATCGTAATTGAAAGCGAACCTTGTTTTATTATTGGGAATAAAACAACGCAAAAATGACGAATAAGGAAAATTGTAACAATATTGATAAATCATATTCGTTCAGAATAGGTGTAAAATGTAGTCCCAGTGCCCGTGGTACTATTTCGAGCCACCAATATTAAGTTCTAGTTCCACAAGGACAAATTGGAACAACTGATTTTATAGAAGACATTTGTATCAAAATCGAGTCACCCTAAAATACATTATTATAATTATCCATTTACCACAATTGCAGCTACTTCAAAACCACTGTGCTAGCACTTGATGTCATTGTACAAAATATTATCACAAGTATTTTGTGACTACTCAAGATGATGTTGGTTGGTTGGTTGTTTGGTTGGTTGTATTATCCTACAAGACGAACAGAAACAGAAACGGAAACGGGAAACACCCCGAAAGCATCAAGACGACGAAGACAAAGCGGATACAAAAAGGATGAACATGAATGCGAATGAAACAATAACAACAAGAACAATTGCAAAATAGTTGCAGTAGCTGTAGTTGTTGTCCTAGTCAGCGATGCAATAACAAGGAGTAGTTATGTACGTACGTGTAAGAGCTGCTGTCACACTTGTACCTTCTGCCTTTGCCTCTGCTTCAGGTCCTTATTCCGATTCCGATTCCGCTTCAGTTTCTGTTGTCTTTGCTATACAATTGTATTTCATTCCTTCTTCTGAAAAGGCCAAAATGTATTCAAAGAGTTCATGGTTACTAGTTATTTTTGTTACAGGTAATAGCACGGGCGGGCTTGGGAGGAGACAAGGTAAGCGTCCGCCCCATTCAAATTTGAATAAAAGTAAGCGGGTAGTGAATGAATGGTATGTAATTCACCTCATTATACACATTTGTGAATGGAATCGTATGGAATTAAATGGAATTTTAATGCTATTTGACGTTACACATTATAGAGGAATAAAGTGGGGTGGTTGACGCAGGATTGGGGCGGCTGCTGTTACTGAAGCGTTAATTCAGATTTGGCAAATGTATTTGTTAACTTGGTAGTTAACAATCGCTAAGAAGGCGTTAAGTGAAAAAGTACCTTACCTAAAGAAAAATATGGCTTTTGGGAGTTATGAAAACAGATCTGGGTAAAACTTGTGTTTTTTTGTGTGTAAAAATGGTTAGTCAAATTTTCACGATAACACATTCCTGTGGAGTGGTAATTTTGGAATACACTACTTAAGGTAAGACAATCACCAAAATCCTTATCAAATTGGCAATTTGTGGTCTCCCATTACACTGTGACACAAATGAAAGGAATTGGTTTCGGGCCTCAACCAAACCAAAAAATTGTGAAAGTAATTGGACGTGGTATCACAAACCCCGCTCGGTTTTGCTCCTATACGTAACAAATTTTTTTTACAGGCCGAAGAAAATTTTGGATGTGGGTCGGGGCCCTATTTCAGATTTTACTTCAATAAATACTAAACAGCTTGAAATATTGGATTACAACCTTTGACAATATTGTAGCTATTATCCTATTTCACACTTCCGTCTAATATATTTCTAAGGAAAAGTAAACTGTTAATCGATTATTTCACGAAACTTAATGAAAAATTGAATATATTGTATATGTTTTGAAATTTTTTCTTAACGGCAAATAAATTGCGGTAGCTGTCTTCAAAAGAATTGTAGCTTATTAACTTATTGATAACTTTTCTAAATACACTAATCAACAAAAATTATACAAAATTATATATGATCTCATATATTATGCGACCATTTGAGATCATATGTGACATTTTAAGACGCTGATGTATTTGGCAATTTTATCGAAAGCCTTCAGATGTACAACTTTGGAGAACATTATTACATTCCTGTCTTAATACTATAGAAATTATAAGCGAAAATTTTAAAAAATTTAATATTTCAGAATTGGTACAATCATTTTGGAATGAAAATGTAATTTTTGTTCATTAGTGTATTTGACAATATTGTTAAGTATATTAAGCACTACAACTTTGTAGAAGATGTACATTTGTAATTTTTTTAATATTGAATACATATAGGTGAATATTTAAAGAATATGGTTAAACGCAGCATTATGGAGCTCTAACTATACTTTTTGTAGATTAGTGTATTTAGTAAAATTATCAAGAAATTTAAAAGCTACAATTCTTTTGAAGATAGCTACCGCAATTTATGTACCGTTGGGCAAGAAATGTCAAAACATATAAAATATGTGCAATTTTTCATGACGTTTCGTGAAATAATTGATTAACAGCATATTTTTCCTTAGAAACACATTAGGGGGAATTTTGAAATAGGAAAATATCTACAATATTGTCAAAGGTTGTAATCCAATATTTCAAGCTGTTTAGGGTTTACTGAAGTAATAACTTAAATGGGACTGTGACCAACCTCCAAAATTTTCTTCGGCGTATAAAAAAAATTTTTACGTATAGGAGCAAAACCGACCGGGGTTTTGTGATACCTCTTGTGATACTTTTATATTTTTTTGGTTTGGTTGAGGCCCGAGACCCACTGTTGCACAGTGTTATCAGTGAGGTGTACCAACAAGTTTACATTGATTCCGAACGATTATGATGAGGGAAGTTCCTTCATGATACATTTCTTGATACAAAAACTTAAACCGCCCATAAGAAGTCTAAAACCCACGTTCTCATGCTCACGCTAAATATTTTACTACCGATCACAATTTTGATGATTTAATTAGTTAAAATGATGAACAGCCCCTATTTGTTGACAACCCCAGCAAATGTTACAAGGACCACGATTTACGGATATGCACTTGGAATGTAAGAACTCTATGTAGATCCGGTGCAAGTATCCAATTGGCAGATGTCCTCGAAAGTTATAAGGCTGACATTACCGGTATCCACGAAATGCGATGGACAGGACATGGCTGCACGAGAAAAAGAAACTGCGATATATACTACAGTTGCCATAAAAAAAAACATGAATTTGGTTGCGGATTTGTAGTTGGCAAAAGACTGCGACATCTGGTCTCTAGGTTCAATCCTGTGAGTGAACGAATAGCCACAATCCGCATAAAAGCGAAATATTTTTATATTTCCCTAATTTGTGTGCATGCCCCGACAGGAGAGAAAGATGATGATGCCAAAGACATATTCTATGAGCTCCTAGAGGAAATGTATGACCGCTGCCCTGGCCATGACATTAAGATTGTACTAGGAGATTTTAATGCCAAAGTAGGAAGGGAGAATGTGTTTAATCCAACTATTGGCAATTTCAGTCTTCATGCTGACAGTTCCGACAACGGTATAAGAGTGATTTAGTTTGCCGCGGCAAAAAACATGGTCATTAGTGGTACAAGATTCCAGCACAAAGACATCCACAAGGCTACTTGGGTATCCTCTAATCAAAGAACGAAGAAAATTGATCCGGTGGAAATTGATGGAAGGCACTGATCCAGTGTAATGGACGTACGATTGATAAGAGCAGCTAACATCGATTCTGATCACTACCTAGTATCAGCAAAGCTTCGCACAAGATTAAGTAGAGCGAAAATCGTACGAAACCAGACGCAGAGAAACCAGGACATCGGAAAGCTGTAATTACCAGATGTAGCCACCGACTACTCAAGGAACCTCTCGCAACTTATGGCACAGAACCCCCCGCCCCCTCCCGATGACGATCCCGATGCGCAGTGGAAACCCATTTCCGACTCTATAAAAACTGCCGCAACAACCGTACTTTGTTTCGAAAAACCTCTTCGCAACAAACCATGGTACGATGAAGAGTGTCGCATTGCAAATGATGAAAAGAACGCTACGCGTATGGCAATGATTCAGCCAATTGCAACGCGAGCTGCAACTTAGCGGTATAGGGAGAAAAGAAAGGCGGTAAACTGTCCCTTTAGGCGTAGGAAACAGCAGTGGAGAAAGCGCAAGAGTGAGAAAATTCAGACATACAGAAGGAAGAACGAAGCCCGTAAATTCAACGAAAAAGTCAAAAACGGGACATAGTTCAGGGCCCCTCGTCTGTAAAAACAAGGACGGAAATCTCATCGTAGATGTGCAGATAATGTTGGGAATGTGCAGAGATCATTTATCCGCGCTACTGGTACCTGAGATATCCAATGACGATGGGACAATCGATCACTACATGGACGACGACGTCGATTGCCCCCTCCTAACCAAGACAAGGTCAGAACAGCTATTGACCGGCTTAAGAACAACAAAGCCGTAGGAGCCGATGGATTACCGGCGGAGTTGTTTAAGGCTGGTGGCGATGAACTGATAAGGTGCATGCATCAGCTCATTAGCAAAATTTAGTTCGATGAATGCATGCTCGGCGATTGGAGTCCTAGTGTACTATGTCCCGTATTTAAAAAAGGCGACCCGAGTATCTGTGCCAACTACCGTGGTATAAGCCTTTTATCCATAGCATATAAGGTTCTATCAAGTATAATGTGCGAAGGACTAAAACCAATTATCGCTGACCTGATTGAACCATACCAGTGTGGCTTTAGGCCTGGAAAATCGACAACTGCCCAGATTTTCACGCTGCGCCAAATACTGGAGAAGACACACGAAAAACAAATCGACACCTATCATCTATTTATCGATTATAAGACGGCCGTCGATAGTCCGATACGGGAGAAACTCTAGGAAGCAATATCTGAGCTTGGTATTCCTGCAAAACTCATACGCCTTTGCAGGATGACCCTGATGAACACCAAATCCACAGTGAAAGTTAGTAAGGATCTTACCAAACCTTTTGAAACTAAGCGATCGAGTTTACCGAACCTTTCGAAACTAAGCAAGGGTTCAGGCAAGGCGACACCCTATCGTGCGATCTCTTTAACATCTTAATGGAGATCATTATGAGAAAAGCTGCAGTCAACATGAATAAAACCATCAGCAGCAAAAGTCACATGTTGCTCGCGTATGCTGATGATATCGATATCATTGGGCGAACAATTAGAGAAGTTACTGCGGTTTTTTCGAGAATTGAGAAGGAGTCAGCAAAAGTGGGTCTGACAGTAAATGCGGACAAGACAAAATAAATGGTTTCCATGAGATTAGACCAAAGCGTGAACGTTGATACCCGTTAGAATTTCGAGGTCGTGGACGATTTATATACCTCGGATCTGCCATAAACCAAAACGTCAGCCTAGAGATCATGCAGAGAATCGTGCTTTCGAATATATGTTATTTTGGGCTAAGCAAGCACTTTAGAGATAAAGCCCTCTGTCGAATGACAAAAAATTCCAGCTATATCAGACTCTCATAGAACCTGTCTTGCTTTATGGCGCAGAATCCTGGGTATTATCGCAAGCAGACGAAACATCTGTAGGAGTGTACAACGGCGAGTATCGGCGACACATGAATCATGAGCTGTATGAGCTTTATCCCAACATTGACATAGTTAAGCGGATCAGGATAACGCGATTGCGCTGGCTAGGCCATGTCAGTAGAATGGATGAAGGCGAACCAGCGCGAGGGGTTTTCGAAACCGAACTCGAAGAAAAATATAAAATAGGAAGACCAAGACTCCGCTGGAGGGCTCAAGTTGATGAGTCCCTGCATACACTAGGTATTACCAACTGGAGAGATAAGGCAAAAGATCTGGTTGGCGAAATATTTTGTCTTCGTTTTGTGAGGTCCCTGACCCCCGGGGTTGTTCGAGACCGGATAAGTAAGTAAGTTATATAATTTGAACTAGTGATGCACTGAATCGAGAAACCGGTTCTCAAGAACCGCTTCTTTACAGGAACAGACCGAACCGGGGCCTACAAGAACCAAAAGACGGGTCCAAAGGAACCGAAAAACGGGTTCAAAAACGAAAACGGTTCCAAGATGTCCGAAAAACGATTTACAGAAACTGAGAAACGTGTTGAAAAAAACCGTATTACGGTCCCTGAATAAGAGGACTCATTTTCAAAGGAACCAAAAGTGTTAACATTTGGGCGAGTGTACGAAAATGTTTATTTTTATCAAATTTTATATTCTTATAATAAGATATTTCACTTAAGCCTCTTTGGGACAGCAAATTGCTGAGAACCGCTCGACAGTTATCAAAATAATCAATTTCACTTAAGCTTCTTTGGGACAAAAATTTGCTGAGAACCGGAATCGATCTTCTCGGAACCGGACTCGGCAGAAAATGTGTATTTTTATCAAATTTTATATTCTTATAATAAGATATTTCGCTTAAGCCTCTTTGGGACACAAATTTGCTGAGAACCGGAACCAGTCCAAATACCCGGTTCTTCTAGGAACCGGACTCGACAGAACCGGGTTTTAAAATACGCGGAACCGCATATCGCAACCTCCAGTTAGTTGAAAGGGTGTGGTAAATTCGTCCATAGTCAACAGCAGATTGACGTTGCCCAAATTATTATCTTATTTTCAAGTTATTTAGGACCTGTTGTATTTTTGAGGATTCATCGCCCAACATTTGTACGAGAGGTAAAAAAATGGCCGCGGCAAAGTAGTAAATTTATACTACGCAGTAGATTTTGCCAAAATCTTTGCTAATACAAAATTTCATTAAAATCGGTTTCGGTTTACGTGAGATATGGCATTAATCAAGCGAACAGTGTTCCTTTTTTGTATGGGGGTACACAAGAGGATGTTCCAAATTTGTCACTTTTTAATCGTATAGTAAGTAGCTTTGATAAAATATTTACGGGAGATATGTTGTCGACCAACCGGACTGCCGCCCATCTTTTGTATGGGAGGTAAAAAACATACAATTGTTTTCCCCCCTAAATGGTACCAAAAATGTACCTTACCATCTCCATTGAGTTGACTAGTGTTATTTGTGGATCCCTGATAGTAAATGATGTTATGGAGAATCAACTCTCTTGTACACTCAGAAAACAAGAACGGAATCGTGATGATGACGACGTTGTTGTTCTTTCGCTTGGTTGTAGTGGTGGTTGATAATGCTGCAGTCAAGAACTGAATTATTTACGAAATCCAAAACGACGACGAAAAGAAAGAACAACAAAAAGGAATTGACACAGAAAACCCCAACACACACACACACTGGCACGAACACATAGTTACATTCCATATTCGCAATCCACCACATAGTTTGCTTCCGCATAACAGTAAATGTCGTATAGGAAGAGTCAGTCTATAAGGGGACGAATATGTAAATTATTAAAAATGATTAAAAATTGAAGAACCTCCATAACAGCAACATAAATTAATGGAGGCACAAGCTGTATCTGGTTGTGACTCTGCCACTGCAACCATTAAATGAAGACAACCAAAGGCAGCAGGGAGGTCACAATGGAGCCAACACTTGAGCAAATAAGGCAATATTTATTTATACATTTTGATAGAGTGATGTGTCATTAATTCAGCAGGATCAGTTTAATTGAGAGCCACCACGAGCTGGAATTGCATAAAAGACACGGAATTGCCTTACATTAACAACAAAGGATGACAGCATCCAGCAAAAGACTCTCAAGTGATGAGACTGTAAACATGGTGAGAATGTTATGAGGTGGGCAAATCCCTGAGTTAAAAGCAAATACGAGTATAGACAGGCAGACAATCAGAGGCGTAGTTGCACAGCTAAGCAAATGATCCGAAATTGGCTGATATCCGAAATGTCTGCGAAATGTCTGTACTCTACAGAAAATTCTTATAGACATCGTACAGAACTCTGAACAACTCTTGGAAGGGAAATTTTATTTATTTTGTTCCGACAGTACTGCTTCGACGCTGAGCCTTTCGCCGCGTATAATGACTTAACACAATTAGTGAATGAACCGACGCACATTCCGTTTGTTCAAGGGCACAACCAAAATTTACTTGATCTCTTCTTAACTTCGCACCCTGAAAAGTACGAAGGTAATCCGCTTGAACCTCTTGGTAATTCGGAGCACTGTATCATTTCAGCGTCCTTTTCGCATTCAGCTCTTCGTCTCGCTTCAAACACAGCCCCGGGGCGAACAATTTTTATCTACGAAGAGGCACGTCAGGCTGAGCTCAACAACTTTTATCAGCATTTTAATTGGAAGCTTTGTTTTCTGGACAATGACATAGATGCTGCTGCTGAAATGATCGAGAAGATAATTTTGATTGGTATGAATTCATTCAACCCCACGAAAATTATTTCGGTTAAACCATCGGAAAAAAATTGGTGTAACCACACATGCAAGACTGCTATCAGATCCAAACAGGATTCGTTCAGAGACTTACGTCCTAGCAAAAACGTTACTACTGAACTGCTACGCCAACGGGCAAGATCCAAGTGTGCCAAAATACTACGACGTGAAATTTTCTTAACGAACTGCGTATTCGTGTTAAAATCCCTTCTTTCCCTAAAGGAAGTAAGAGCTTTTGGTCATTTGCAAGACGAGTAAAGGATAGTTTTTCCTCTTGGCAAAATATCTCCTTTAAGTTGCCTGATCACTGTAGTGTATTTCCATACTGGAGCTTGCTGAACTACTGAAAAGTAGTATCACAACCCTCCGGAGAATATGTATCTACACAGACAGCCAGGCTGCCATAAAATCCCTGGAAGCCATGTTTGCTACGTCCCTGACGGTGAAAGAATAGGGTGATTGCAGAGTATTTTGACATCAGGCTCATCTGGGTACCGGGACACAGCGACATTCCAGGCAATTGCAACGAGGATGCGTTATCTAGACAGGGTACTACTGCAAAGGTTCTTCCGGCAAAATAAGGTGTTAGTATTCCAATCTCTACCTGTCGTTTGCAGATCAGGCAGTGGGCCGATAATATGTTCAAGGACAAGTGGAGACTTACTTCAACTTGCAAACTAGCCAGGGTCCTCTGGCCACAGGTGGACAGGAAGAGGACTAGGCAACTACTGAACTTGCAGAGAGCCAGGTTTTCCACAATGATAGGAACACTTACGGGACATTGTCTTGTAGGAAAACACGCCCTAAGATTGGAGCATAGAAACTCCACTCTCTGTAGATGCTGCATGGTAGAGGACGAGGAAACGACGAAGCACTTTCTCTTGGATTGCCCTGCTCTGGCAGAACTGAGAAGAAGGATATTCGGAACACATTTAGTTAGCACCGTAGCCCTACTGGATATTCCTGTAGGTCTCATAGACAAATTCATTGAAAGGGAAAATTGGCTAGACCAACAGTCAATAGTTGCTATAGAGGAAACTGCAGGTATCACAATGGGCTTCTTTAGCCTAAGTGTGCTAGACAGCGTGCTGTCTTACAGCCTTTTCAACCAACCAACCAAAGGGTAGTTCTTCCTCTATCCCAACTCTTGTTAAAGATGACATATCATTCACTGAACCGGTAACCTCCTGGTTGAACTGTTTGCAAGGAACTCTTCCTTGCCGGATAGCAATCAACCACTTCCCGTGATCTATTACGTATCTTATTCCATGCCCATGATATTTTTTCGAACGCGAGGAGTTAAAAAGGTTCCTGCGAACCTCGTAGTAAATAAATCCTCGGGCCCGGATGGCATATCAGCACTGGTCTTGAGTAGGTGCGCTTCGATGCTGGCACGTCCGCCTTGCATACCGTGCGGGAGTCTTCCTGCCGCGTTGGAAGGTTTCTAATGTTGCTAATAATCCCTAAAAAAGGTGATGCAAGTGACCCTGGAAATTGCCGCCCAATTGCAATTTGTTCTGGGCTCTCGAAGGTTATGGAGAGCATGGTTAACCACCATCGTGTGAAATATCTTGAGTCCAATGACCTTCTTAATGATCAACAGTATGGCTTCCGTAGAATGAGATCTACTGGAGACCTGATGACGCTCCCTTTCAGAACAGTCGAGTCGATCCATCCACCGGCTTGGTGAGAGTAAGGTAGTGGATCTTGATATTTCCAAGGCCTTTGACAGAGTATGGCACGATGAACTCTTGTCAAAGCTCGCTGCTTTTGGTGTCGGTGATAACTTCACTCGATTTATATCGAGTTTTCTCAGAGATCGCACTATACGAGTTGTTGCAGATGGTGTTCCATCCGACGAGCATAAATTGACTGCAGGTGTACCACAGGCCTCTGTTCTTTCTCCTTCTCTTTTTCTTATTTTCATTGACGATCTCCTGGGCCAGAGCGTGAATCCAATCTACTCCTTTGCCGACTACAGTAATCTCTGTCATTCTTATTCATTCCAAGTCAAGTCTTCAAGAGAATGAAACACTCGACCGGGAATCTGGTGTCCATTGTTGAATGGGGTCGAATGAATTGAGTAGATTTTTATGCGGGCAAAACAAAGTGTTGTTTGTTGTCACATATACGGATTGCTGACCCAGGTTTGTCGTCACGAACTGTGAACGGTGTGGATATTGATGAATCAGACGCTCTTGATGTTCTGGGCATGAAAATACAATATAATGTCCGTTGGGCAAAACAGGAATTTGAAGTGTCGAAAGATGCTTTAAAGTGTCTAGGCTTTTTAAAGCAGTGGAAGAAATACTTCACTCCAACTGACACCACCTACATCAGGCCATAGATGGAATATAACACCCATATATGGGCAGGTGCTCCTAGGACACCTTTGGAGCTTCTCGACCGTGTCCAGAGGAGAAACCGACGGTGTTGATAGGGGACAGTAGGGTATCCAAATCTATTGCCTCCCTTAAACATCGTCGAAATGTGGGTTACGTGTCGGTGTTCTGTCGATACTTCCACGGTATGTATTCCTCGACAATCCGTCAACTTATACCAGATGTGAGGATATTTAGCCGAAGTACGCGGCTTTCCAGGAACTGTCATCCATTATTTATCGAGAGATCAGTTGACCGCACTACACACACTAGAGAAAATTCGTTCTTCAGCCGTTCAGTCCGTATGTGGAATAAACCTCCGACTAGTGTATTTCTCACCAATTGTGACATACAAAGATTCAAGGGAAATATCAACTGACACTACTCCCTCTTTCCACCCTCCACTACTTCAATGTTTCTTCGCCAACGCAATGCACTGCATTTATAGGGGGCATCCCCTGAGTGTTGGTTGGATACAAAAAAATACCAGGGGCCTAATTATGTATTACGAAAATCTTCCAAACGAAACTGATATGTCGATAATGACAGTTCATCTACCATTTAAAATACATTGAATTCGATAACGTCTCTTATATAATTATCCCCCAGATTTCCCTCAGACGCGTCGGTCAGACAACGTGTCAACCACTCTACACGATATTTGTAACGATTTCGGATTCGATGTCGAATGATTATGCCGACTGTCGCTCTTATTTCTGACCGATGTCTGAACATTTGGTGTGGTGCGTGGTGGCTGAAGGATATGCATATTTATTGATGGTCATACACCGATGTTAAAGACATTCCCTTTTCCAACAAGGAGTATTAAAGTTATCACGTCGATGTAGTCATAATATAAATTTGTTACCTTCCCAACTTGATGGGAACATGTCGATCTTTATAAACTAGATTTTAAAACGAGTCAAAATCGTTATACGTTGGTGACTGGATTAGTCAGCGACACAGATTGGGCTACCGTTCGTGCAACCAAACACAAGACAACATGTCATGATTATTATAAAATAAATCTTTGCACTTTCTGTTTGAGATTCACTGATCGCCATCTTTTGGCTTTACACCGTTCAAGAAAATAATTTGGATCGAATTCGAACTTCGATCGAATGAAATTAAACGAGTTAGAGTAGAATATGCACACCATTGTACTTCCCGAAATCCATACAATGGTAAGAAATGTCGCAATACCTCTTAACTGATAAACACTTCAAACGTGGTGATGCATACAAATGGCAATACAAACTGGCAAAAGGACAATAAGGAAACATCCTTATTGGCATTAAATCTCAATCAATCTGGCAAGGCTAGCGCAGCTTAGGGACTAGCAGCAGTCGATGTATGACTCATTTAGACACCTTAGTACTGGGTTACAACGAATGCTAAGAGAACCAATTTGTCCGGTCTAAAAAACACTCCAAATTGTGACAAGGGACAAGGCCATAAAAAACCGGCAATAAATCGAAACGAAAATTCGAATAGATTGGACTAAAGTCGCATTTAGACCTTAATTTATCGCGGTCAGGTTAGCGATAAAGCTCGATATTCAGCTTTTATTACATTTTCATTGCCATAAGTAGGCATATGTGTATAAAATAAAACGAAAATTTCGCTCACTTTTCATTTGCATGGGACTCAGCTCTTTGCTCTTATCGTACCCAAACTGAACTACATGGTTGTTACACCAAAGTTATTTCGTACGAAAACAGTTGTTTGGGACCGGAATTTTGACATTTCGATAATCTTAACAATCAAAAATAACACCACATGCGTTTAAAAGTAATATGGAGTGCGTAGAGAAATTATAAATGAAAAATTTGCAAGGTTTATCAAAGATAGGTGGTAACTCTCCGCAACAACATTTTATAAGGTTAATGGGTCTCCTACTATGCACTATCAGTCTGATTTGTCTTGCGCGTTCACAATCTGGCATACCAGCAGACATACAAGCTGATATTTTCTCGACCCGTTTCAATATCTGAATTTTTCATTCACATCTTTGAATAAAATAAACCATAATGGCTGATAAGAAGCTGTCACTGAATAAACGCCTCAGTAACATATTCTCTCAAACACATTATGCATGAATCATGTATATATTTGGAACACACTCCTCATATTCAAATGTTTTGCAAGCTCTAAACTCACTTATGTTTAAATACAAACATTAGCATGTGTACTTACATATGTAAATGCCTATTTTTGCGTGGAGCCATATGACTGTTTACGTCGAAGCATTCATGTGTTTCCTCCTAAAACGAACGAAAGACGACTGAACGCATGAAACTAAAACGCAACAGATCAGTCATCATAAGAAACTGTCAATTCATTTACACATATATTCAGGACTATTTGTAAATCACGGACTGAAAGAATAATGCAAAAATACAGATATACACTAGCAATAACATTAACTTAGGCTGTGAACAATCTATTTAAATTTGCTCTCACCAGTGCTTAGCTGCAAAAGAATTAAAAAAACAGTACACCAAACACAGCTGTGTTTGTACCACAAACAAAGCTATATTTGGATCACAAATGCATATATTATAATATATTAATTATTGTGTCTCAAACATGTAATACTTTATAGGAAACACAATGTGTTTGGATACAAGAAACCATTACCGATTTTCCAGCTTATAGAGTAGTACTTGCAGGATATGCTTATGCGGGAAACTTAATTCACATACAATTTATCTGAGACAATAATGGCAATATCATCCACCACAACAGTTCAAAGGATTGTAACATGCCGGTGGCCACTAATAGCCAACCGTGGGGAGAGTACTTATTATTACGCAGTGCCACACTTGGTCAGGTTTCGCACCGAACTTACACCCACGACAGATGTGATAATATGCCAGAAACGAAAAGCGGTTCCGCCAACTGTTCCCTCGGTTACAGCAACCGAGTTGTAGTTGATTTTAACTAAAAAACGTTTGCGAGAACTGAAAAACGTTTGCAGTAAACGAATTATGAAAAATTAAAGCTGAAAAAACGTTTGTGAGAAACGAAAAACGGTTCCACCAACTGTTATTTCGGTTACAGCAACCGAGTTGTAATTAAAACTTTTATTTATGGCTTTTTTTTGTATAAATTTCTAACTTTTATGATTTCGGTTTGACCCATAAAGTTTGTTTTGGACAAATTTGGCATTTTTGTCTATTTTTTCACTGTATACCTACACGTCTGTCTCGCTTTGCATTCAAATAGCAACTAAAAGCACAGCAAACTACAACGCCTCAATTGCCCATCCAAGATATATCGACAAGGTAGAAGCATTAGAGTATGTGATCACTTTAATGTGCATGCGGTAGTGTGTATACCAAAGGAGTGGATAAGACTACGTATACAGTCGACAGAATGAGAGAATGAGCGAAATTTAAGTTCTTCGTAATTTGTGCTCTCATTAGAAAAACGGCTAATTTCAGTTATCGCAAAAGGTTTTTAAATTGCGGCAAATGTAATTTTGTATGCGTTTAATGCAAACGAGAAGTCGTTTGCAACAACATGAAACGCATTTGCGATATATGAGTTTATTTGGGAGAACTACGTGAACGGTTGCCATTAATAAATTAATACAAATCAATCAAAGTATTGTTGTGGCAACCGAGCAATAAACGCTTTTTTCTTTGAGTGTAAGGCAACAACATACGGCAATCGCAACAATAAAAATAAAGACCTTCTTTGCAGACTTTTTGCTTGCTTTGCTCACTTACTGACCCTCAGTAGCTGAGCGACGAACAGTGCTGTTCGTATCGAGCGGTCAGTACGAGACCGATTCGTGTGTTACGCTCAATCCGAAACCCGAGACCGACAACACGAACGAAAATAAAAAGAGGGTTGCAGTTCAGACACTGACCGATTACGTCTCATTTTTTTCGGTCTTTTGAGTGAGCAGACCGGACAGAAAAATTTGGTTGAGCATATTTTGCGAGCTCTGATTTTTTTCAGAAAATGCTGCTGGAATATCGTACTTGGAGCTATTTCATGAATGGTTTCAGTTCAAAAAATTAACTAGAGTTGAAATTAGTCCACGGCTGTTATTGAGACGAATTTTATTAGTATTCAGGTATAAAAACACTATAATAATGCCAATGTTTGACTTTTGATGAATTATAGTACCACCTGTATGCAATTCAACGGCAGTAATTCGATTTATATGATAAATGTTGTATTGTAGGGGATGTTTGGGACATAACTTAGGCAAATGAACTCCGATTAGTATAAAAAATACCAAAATGAGCAAGAGAATTTTATCTCCATTTTAGCTGTGTACCTACTTTTTTAAAGTTGTTGAGGAAAAAATAGTTATTCACATTGAGGCACTAAAAATCTGAATTTTTTCATTAAATTAGCTCGATCTTCTTTGTGCTCAATCGGGCGGCAGCAGAAATTACCCCGCAAAATTGGGAAACAGATCAGCCTTTCCAAATGTGTATTATATTCATTGGACGCTTTTGAAGCAAAGACGTGATGCTGTTGGTCCAAAGTCAAATTTTTTTTCAAAAAAGAAAATATTTTTAAATAATTAGTAATACCGAACAGTAATTGGTATAAACAAAACTTAGCTGCCGTATTAAAGCAAACTAAGCAGTATTTTTAACAAAGAAAAATTGACATTGCGATTAGGCGGATCCGTTTCGCACCCGTTACAAGTCCTTAAAACCATAGAAAAGTAAATCAGTGAAATTGCTTATTGGCGGATCCGTTTCAAAACTGTTGAGAGTCCGTAAAAACATAAAACGCGAATCAGTGAAATTGCGATGTGGCGGATCCGTCTCGAATACGTTACGAACCCGTAAAAATATAGAAAAGCGAATCAGTGAAATTGTGATTTAGCGGATCAGCTTCGAACCCGTTTCGAGTCCGTAAATCAGTGAACTATTTAATGTCGCAGATTCATATCTGAATTAATAAAACATAAAAACTTAAAAAAACTACTAATACGATTTAAATTTAGCTGACAACGAACTTTTTTATTTGTAAAAATTAATATATGTTTAATGTAATTGAAACACTTCACTGAATTACAGTAATTGAGTGTAATATCTCTAAAACTGAATGAGATATAGTTCCAGAAAATCAAAATTTTTCGATTTACAAAATTTTAAAATAGCGAATATCTGAAATGGGAAAAACCCGTGTCCACAATCCGGCTTGCACTAGAATATGAGTTCCGATGTGCATCACTTTCTTACGTCACCTACTAATTCTCATTGAGGTTATAGTAGTCATTGGATAAATAATCAACTCTGGTTAGAGGTGGGGGTCGGCTATCACTCCAAGACGAAGTTCATTGCCAAGTCGAGGACATTATACCCGATCCTAATAGTTCTTTTCAGAACTATACGAAGGCTTTACTCTTCCTGAGTACTGCACCTTTGTTATTATCACGGCTTTACCCCTGGTGGGTAATGCACCCTGGTTATTACCTCGGATTTACTCATCGTGAGTACTGCACCCGTGGTTATTACCACGGCTTTACCCGTCGTGGGTACTGCACCCTGGTTATTACCTCGGCTTTACTCTTCATGAGTACTGCACCCTGGTCATTACCTCGGCTTAACTCTTCGTGGGTACTGCACCCTGGTTATTACCTCGGCTTTACTTTTCGTGAGTATTGCACCCTGATTATTACTACGGCTTAACCCCTCGTGGGTCCTGCACCCTGGTTATTACGAAGACGCTGCTCCTCGTGGGCACTGTATCTTTGTTATTACGAAGGCTTTACTCTTCGTGAATACTGCACCTTTGTTATTACCACGGCTTTACCCCTCGTGGGTACTGCACCCTGGTTATTACCTCGGCTTTACTCTTCGTGAGTACTGCACCCTGGTTATTACCTCGGCTTTACTCTTCGTGAGTATTGCACCCTGGTTATTAAAACGGCTTTACCCCTCGTGGTAATTACTGCACCCTGGTTATTACGATGACTTTGCTCCTCAAGGGTACTGCATCTTTGTTGTTTCGAAGGCTAGCCGGACACCGATAACGAAGCGGGAATACACCGCAATACATCACTGAACCATAATACCTGTAATCACCGACTTAATAATCCCGAACGCTGTACCCGTAGCCGATCCCGAACAGCGGCGACACTCAGCGACTAAACGAATACCGAGTTCTCATTCAAACGCCTGAACCAACAACCCTAATCCACCGATTAGACCTCATCCCGTAATTACACATCATCTACCATCACCGTACCTGTAACCCGAATCTATCCATCAAAAGGATCTTTAAATCGTTTTCAATAAAATTTAATATATGAACTCTGAGAATCAAACAAAATAAAACGACGATCTTATTATTGCCCTAGTCAGGGAGAAATTCACTGTAAGGTTTTGTGGGTCCTTACGACGACCCTGGAGACGACAGAGACTACCTCAGCCGAAGATAAAACCACGTTACAATACGTCACAGACGAAATGACAAACTTTATATACTTCTCAAATTGTAATGGAGGCTAGAAATTTGGAAACATACACGTGTTTCTAAAAATACTACAGTTAACGTACACAAGTATTAGTATTTACAACACCAATACAATACATTTATATCCTTCTAAATATATAGTAAATTTGCCTCCTTCCACCAGTTAATAGTCTAAATAGTTAAATAATTCGAACCTCATCAGACAAGTCCTAATGAGTTTCACAACAAACTTTTACAGGTTTGAAATTGAAAACAATTTGTTTAAATTTTTTTTTGGAAGCAGGAGAAGGAAGAGCGTAAAAAAGGGATATATATTTTGAAATTCTTAACTACTCCCCGTCAGCTTTCACTAGAACAATACAAAATAAACCTTGTTAACTAAACATTTTGCGTATGTTGGTTAATAAAGCTCATATGGTCATGTGAAAGTGTAATTTTGATCCTTAAAAAGGAAACAGACAGATGTTTTTGTAATTTGTTATTATTTACTTGTTTAGTTCTTCCGTTGTATTTGTTTGGCTTTTATTTACTCTGCTTGCAATACAAATACAAAATCCTTTGCCGTCGTCATCGTCGTCGTCGTCGTCCTTTTTCCACTTTATTCGTTCTTTGCTATGAATCATACTTTGGGAAAAGACCCTACACACACAACAAACCCCTGGTGTAATGGAAAATAACAAAGCCATTGAAGTTTTGCTTGAGCAATAGGAGCAGGATGATGATGATGATGGGAGTACAAATAGCGTTAAAATGGAAGAAGTGCGCCACGATGACGAACAAGTGGCAAGGGGAGCCAGAAGCAAAGAGTTGTTGCAAAACTTAGACGATATCGTCGACGACGACGACGACGTGCTTGGGTTAAACATTTATAAGACCCGCAGTGTAAAGTGGATTTGTTTGGTAGTCAGGGATGAGATATTCATTCATTGTCCAAATATTTAGTGCAAAAGTGTATAAAACGATATGCAAAAGTAGTTTCATTGTACTTTATTGAGAAATTATGTGTTACGAAAACATAAGGATCTTCGGTCGATACACGTGGCATATGTAAATTTCATACGGAGTTTGTTTGATCATCTGCACGCTGAAAAATAATGCCCCCAGCAACATATTGCAGGAACCATGTACATGTTTGCAAGCATTGTTTTCGTGAATTGAAGATCTGCTGCTTTTTTTTTTAATGTCTGTCACGTTTTTGTTGTCAGCAGTTTTCAACAACAAAAAAAGGAATTTGGGTCAAAAATACATATATTTTAACCTATTAATCATTGTGTCCGAAACATGTTATATTAAATAGCAAACACAATGTGTTTGGATACAAGTATAATATATTTGCGACAAACTACAAACACGTTATATTTGCACCCAAACAACAACAAAAGACGAATTTGTCAGCGTGTGGCAATAGTGTCAGTGTAGAGGCGCAATATTTGGTCGTATGAAGATGAACTTGTCACGTAGTTTGAAACCGGTTATGCCAGTGAGTATGCTTTCCTGAAGTGTATATTATTCCAAAGAAATAATTGAACATTTTTCATTTAAATTTTGACATATTTTAATGCAAAAGTAACAAACAAAATGGGAATACACGATACATCACGAACGTCAATGAAAATGATTCTGATATTTGCTTTCATTGAACGTCAAAGAAAATGATTCTGATATTTGCTTTCATTGATACCCAAACTGCACAAGAACGACCCGTTACGGGTCCGTAAAAACGTAGAAAAGTGAATCAGTGAAATTGTGTTAAAACGGATCCGTTTCGAACCCGTTTCGAGTCGGTAAATCAGTGAAATATTTAATGTTGCAAATTCATATCAGAGTTGAAAAAGCGAAATATCAGTTCTCGAACTCGTTACGAGTCCGTAAAAACATAAAAGCGAATCAGTGAAATTGGTCAAAAGTTATCTCTCTTGAATTAGGTCCCTTTTCTTTCAATAAAAACGAAAAAGGAAATTCTAATGGTGAGGTATTGTTCGCCTTCGTTCAATGCCTGTCATACCTCAGTGGCTAGACTTGGAATCTTAGAAACTTGTATTCAAGCTACCTACGCTCAAATCCATTTTAGGGAAAGTATAAGCACCATTCAGTGCAATTTTCATAATAATAATAATTTTTATTCGCTAAAACATATCGGAAATTGGCTCATGGGGTTGGGCCCATTAAAAAAAAACTAAAAACAAAATAAAAAAAATCTTTGAATCTAAGAGACATTTTCTCAATGTCTGGTTAAAGTGTCTGCTTACTAATCGGTAATTTAATTTATCGGAATGATATACTGTCTGTTAAGATTTTTAATTTTCTCATACTTCGGTTAATTTAACAGGATGCTAAATGTTTTACGCTGGCAACTCTGATGAAATGTAGGACTATGGTTGTCAGACATCAGTTGTTTAATTTAGTATTGTCTTTCTACAAAGTGTAATTTATTCAAATTATGGCGGAAAACAGTCAAGAAAGACACCGTGATAAGAACTTCAGTTGACGAGGTACATTTACTTGCTGATCTGGAGGAAGGACGCAATAAAATTGTATAAAACCAAATACTTAAATCATAACCACATGTAAACAAAACAGCTGCTGTCAACAGTTGTCAGCTGTTTGACATTTATCGTTCCGATAAACTACCAACCAGCGTTAAACCACCCGTTAACGTTATCGGCCGAATACATTTCAAGTATATATTGAGAAAAATGAATTCTGCTAACAGGCACGTTATCGTTACGATAAAAGATAACCGGACATTGAGAAAGCGGTCCTAAGAGTTTAAGTGTATTTTTGTGCTGATTTTGTATTTATTTTTCTATATAAATGTAAACATATTGCAACCAATGTTCGCACGAGGTCGAGCAGAGCGAAAGTCGTACGAAACGAGACATATAGAAATATGAACAAAAAATAACCAGTGATAGGTCCGGTCTATGCAAAGTAGTTCACCCAACTAATGGCACAGAACGCACCTCCGCCTCATTATTCTAAGGCGCAGTGGAAGTGCATTTCCCACTCTATGAAAACTGCTGCAGAGGCAGTATTTGGTTTTGAAAACTCGCTTAACGACAAACAAAGAACGCTGCACGTATGGCAATGATTCAGTCAGTTGCAACGCGAGAGAAGAAAGCAGTTTTTAAAAGAAGAAAAAACGGTTGTGGAGAAAGCGCAAGTGACTGAATGGAATGTTACAGAAAGGATGAAGAGTGAGGCCCGTAAATTCTACTGAAAAAAGTCAAACCAACGATCATGGATTTTCCTTTTGTAGAGATATGGACGGGAAACTAGTCACGGTTGTTCAGAGTATGTTGGGAATATGGAGAGATTACTTATCAGTTTACTTGTCCCAGGAGACTTAAATACAGCAGAGGGTATTGAGCAAATACAGGACGATGGCGTAGACTGCCCCCTTCTGCACAACGCGAAGTTAGAGCTGCAATACAACAAAGCCGCTGGTGTGGCTAATAGTTGGAAAGGTGCACGGATCAATTCATATGCAAAATCTGACAACACGGATGCATGCCCGACGATTGGAGCCGTATCATAAAGTGTCCTGTTGTCAAAAAAAACAGCAGACAGTTGTCCGAGGCCTTCGGCCACGGACTGTCCCTGCAGGCTGTGTCAGAGACACGGCCATTAAGTTTAACGTAGAATACGCCATCCGATAAGACAGCAAACATATATAACAATAAATGATAAATAACATAAGCAAATGAATTTATTTATTTGATATTTTAATTTACTAAACGTCAACTGTCAGCTGCTGTCAAACAGCATCAAGCAGCATTGTTATTTTGCTTACTTGGCAGCACTTTTATTTAACATAAAAATGTATGAATTAATTTTTTCATATATTTTTTATAATTATATATCCATGTTAAATTCAAATTCACATTTAACATTTTGTTTCACCTAAATACATAAGTAAATATACGAAATTTCAATATTTCATCAATCAAAACAACAGCCGAAGGTTTGTGTCCACACTGAAACAGCAGCATAGTTTGTGTTCACGCTACAAACTCAAACACTCAACCAAACACCACACATATGTTTGAGTGTATGTGTTTAAACAATTTTCATTTGAGAAATTTAAATATTAGGAAGATATCAACCAATATGAAATGTATATCAAACGAAAGATAACATCTTCATTTACCTACAAAAAAAATTTTAAAAAACGTCATCTCGCCGTTTCCTCATAATCAATGAAATAAAGATTACAACAATAACAATCTGACATGACTCCCTATACCGTAAGGTAAGACGTATTCTACGCCAAAAAGTCGACCCGAGATAAGTACCAACTATCGTGGAATAAGCGTTTTATCCAGCGCATACAAGATCCTCTCGAGCATAGTGTGCGAAAGAAGTAAGTACATACCGTGCGTTTACACGAGACAAGTCAACGAGCCCTTTCACACGAGCATAATTTGGTTGATTATTTTTTTTTCGTGGTTTTCACATGAGCTGCTTATGCACAAATGCATGTACACATGTTTGCGTATATTTAGTGTTTTTGGTACTTGACTGCGCGGCTGATGTTGCATATGTATTAGTTGTGTTCTCTTTAATGCGGATTAGTCGGTAGAACAATTTTTCCACCGACAATCACTCTACTCTTCACCATTTGATTTTGTTTTGTGCGAACAACATTGTGCTCGTGTGAAAAGACCCAATGAGAATATGTATTAGGTGTCAATGAAGAGAAACAAATGTTTGTGTAACGTAGGCGTCCAGGCAATTATAAAGATAATACACTTTTAAGCAACCGCTGTCAGTGTCGTTTCCCAGCGAGCAATTCTTTCTGACATGTCTGATGTCCGAAAAGTCTGTTAAATCTCTGTTATTTTGTCCGACAACTATCCGACAAATCTGCACATTCTCCGAAGGCAATTTATGCAAGAGAGATTTGAACGAGAAATGTGCTCACTCTCTCAGCGAGAAATCTGCTCACCCTCTGATGCGAATTTTTGTGTGTTCGACTTTATTTTTTTGTTTGGATTCCGTTCTCTGATTATTCTCTGAAGGGAATTTTTTGTTTGGGTTTGTTTATTTGGTTTGTTTGTTTATATTCCATTGTAGTTTTTAATGTGATTTTTTTTTTGATTTTTATTCCGTTATCTTGAATTCCATTGTTATTTTTTTGTGCGATAGGTTTCTGTCAATCGATCGTTATTTATAAATCAAGCGGTGAGTAAGCAAATACATATTTAAGTGATTTGTATCCAATAAAAACAAATAAATATAATAAAAATAATATAATAATAATAATATAATAAAAATATAATAAATAAAATAAAAATAAATGCCACGAACTCACTGTTATTGCTTTTTTAAAAGGTATCATATTGGGCTCCATGAAATGTGGCCCCAGTGAAAAATTACCCCAAACCCAAAATGAAAAATGACCCCAAATATTTTGTACTACCTACAACAACACGTAAGTAAAAGGCCCAAACTTGTGTTGTTGTAGGTAGTACAAAATATTGGGGTCATTTTTCATTTTGGGTTTGGGGTAATTTTTCACTGGGCCCACATTTCAAGGAGCCATCATATTGGACAAAATGTCTGACAAAGCTCAGAATTGTCTGCACATTCTCGGACAAAATGTCAGATTTAACTCCGAATTTTCCATCATAATACGTACAGAATTCTGTAAGAAAAGTCTGCACAAGTATCAGAATTTTAACAAAAATATCGGTCCGAATTCTTGTCAACCGTGCATACAACTTTCTGTAAGAATTCTGACCGAATTCGGCACCAGACTCGGCAACTTGTGCAGACGTTCTGTCAGAATTCAATATCATTTAACAAAGTTTACATATGAAAATAAATTTTTTCAAATTGTGCGATCTTTTTCGATTGTGATTTGTTGTTTTCGCAAATTACAACGAAACTTCGCCGAATTGGTCGCATACATCAAATTATTTGCCGAATTTAATGTCTTTAATGAGACAGTGGAGAGAAGTGTGGGTGTTTAGTAAAAAAAAAGTATGAGTGTATTGCTATTGTCTCCGCAGAATTGTCACGTGCAAATGCCATGTTAACCCGTTTGTTGCAGTTCTCATCAGACCTTATTAGTGTGGCTTTAGGACTGGAAAATCAACTATCGAAAATCAAAATCCACGAAAAACAAATCGACACCTACCACTGCTTTGTAGTTTATAAAGCTGCCTTCGATTGTCCGATACAGGGAAAACTGCTATGTCGGAACTTGGTATTCCTGCTAATTCAGGTATTCCTGCCTTTGTAGAATACCACTACTGACCGTCACGAAATCCTTTGTAGAGATTATTAAAGATTGATAGATTTAGTACGAGGCGAGGCCTCGTGTGATCTCTTTAACATTTTAATTGTTATCATCGTGAGAAAAGCTGCTGTCAACACGAATAAAACTATCAGCAGGAAAAGTCGCAGGCCGAAATCTGCAAGAAGTTACTGCAGTATTTTCGAGAATTGAGAAGGAAACAGCAAAAGTGGGTTTGACAGTAAACGAGAACAAGACACAATTAATGGTTTCGACAAACAGAACATCCACCCGATTGGAGAAAAGGGAGAACGTTGATAACCGTTATAATTTCGAGGTAGTGTATGCATTTATTTACCTCGGATCTGCCGTGAACGGAAGCAATAACGTCAGCCTGAAAATCAAACGGAGAATTGTGCTTGCTAACAGGTGTTATTTCGGGTGAGGCTCGCCCTGGAGAAACGAAGATGCAACTCTCACACATACTCTCAGACGCAGAATCACCGGTTACACCGGTTCCGAACAGGTTTTTGGGAAGCTTTTTAATTACTCGATATTATCGCTGTTACCAGCGACGTCGAATGCAATGTAAGGTGGTTAGAGCCGGCATTGAAGCCAAGTTCTCATGTAGAAAAATTAGTTCACACTATTCGGTGTGTGTTAGGTGCCAAGCATACATGTTCCACGCAAAGTGATTTACACCAGGTGGAGTTACAAGAACTATTAACTCAACTTATCACGTAATTTTCGTGGAGAACTGTGAAATTTAAATGTTTTTTACGTTTTTGTTGACCTTTAGTGTTAGTATACATTTGTGTTGTATTTAACGCAATAATTTTAACACACAAACTCGCTTTGTGGGAAGTCTTGTACTAATGCCTCTATCTGGTATTATTGAAACTATCCATTGGAACATACTAGAGATGGGTAGTTCATGAACTACATTCTGTAGTTCATTTAGTGCTCACGAACATAAAACACATGTTAGATACGACGATTATGATCGTGCTATGTCCGAACATCTTAAATGAACGAGTTCGAGAACTAGTGAACGAGTTCAAAACTAGTCTAAAATATACACCGTTTACTTGCAACCACACCTATGCCGTTAAATTTAATCAGTGTATTATATTAAAGTAAAATTTGTGGATATTCGTAAAAATTTAAATATTACATATTTTATTAAAACTTATTAAAACTACATAACAAAAATAATATTTGAGTATTCTACAAATTTTTGTGACTTAAACCTCACTTTTGGAACTTAGGATATTTTACAAAGTTGTCAGTCTTAGAAGATACTGGTTCTGTTGCAATTGCCGCTTCTTGTATATCAAATTTTTTGATCTAAGTCACCTTTGGTACTTAATGTATTTTACATAGCGATCAACATTATTGTGGGCTATAACTTAATAGAATACGACGGTTGTGGTTTCCCGACCATGGGACATACGCTGCCAATGACCTAAATAAGGAATCGAATTATACAAACTTTAGTCGGTTTCAACATTTTAGCGAATTGAAGGAGATTTATATAATTTTTGAATAATAAAGATGAAACCTTAGTTTATATTCTAAAAAATAAACCAGTTAATAAAAATGACAAAAAAACGTGTCAAAAATATTTGAGTCTTGTTATGATTTCAAATTGTAGCGCATACAGAATTAAAAAGCTGTGTGAAAAATTTTCAGCAACATGGGTGGCGGAACATTTCGCAACACCTTCGAAAAGACAAGAGACTGGAAAGAGATCGAAAAAAAATTCTAAGAATTGCTTCAAATTCGCTCAAATTGGCTTCAAAAATTTGGCAAGAAAGTGGTGTTAATGCCAGGGTATCTACAGAGCGTCGCACGTCCAATTTGGAGCGGTAGGCCAAATTAGGTTGATGAGGACGAAATCAAAGCCGTTATCGAATCTGACCGACACGATTCTGTTCAAGAAGTTGCAGATAAGCTGAAGATGTTGCACACGATTTGTCAAAAAGCTTGATATTCGTGTTCCGGACGATCTTAAGGAAATCCACTTAACAAATCCGAGAACCACTTACGATTTATTGCTCAAACGCAACAAAATGATCCATTTTTAAAATGCATTATTACTGGATATGAAAAATAGATTCATTACAACAATGTCAACCGAAAAAGATCCTGCACCAAGCGTGATGAACGCGCTCAAACTTCATCCAAGGCTGAACTGCACCAAAAAAATGTTATGTTCTTCATTTGGTGGGATTTTAAGGGTGTAATTTATTTTGAACCGCTTCCTAAAAACCAAACCATAAATTCTGACGTCTATTATCAGCAATTGACGAAACTTGATGGGGTACTGAAAAAAAACACGACCTGAATTGGTAAATCACAATAGTGTGGTTTTTCGTCACGGCAACGCTAGGCCTCACACATCTTTGCAGAATCGTCAAAAAATATTGGATCTTGGATGGGAAGTGATGCCACATCCAGGTTATAGTCCTGACCTGGCACCTTTTGATTTTCATTAATTTCGGAGTCTGCAAAACGTTTTGAATGGGAAATCTTTCAATACAAAAGAGGAGCTATTTACTATCCGGGTTGGTCGAGTATATTTGAGGAACGGACCAGTCAGTCTATGAATCTGGAATCAAAAAGTTGCCTGAACGATGGCAGAAGGTCATTGAATAAGATGGCACCTACATTATAGATTAAAATTAATCATAAGTATTTGAATAAAATAATTGAAAATTACTTTGAAAAAAACCCCTACAGTTTGACAGGAATCATGAGGATGCATTTTGAAAATTCTATTTCTAAAAAAAACTAAAGTACATATATTAATAGAGATATAGAATGGTCTTGAGGGTAATTTAATTCAAAAAACCATCAATCTGGAGACGGATTCGACAAACTCTTTTTGACTCCGATACCGACTCCCGTGAATATTATTCGACACCGACTCCATTACTCCGATATCACAGTCCTGAGCATTACAAAGTTTATTTCTTAGATTTTCTGCAAATCAAATCTATCCGTCTCCTATTCATAATAACAAGTAACCTACACGCTGAAAAATATCGGTCCTAGCAACATATTGCAGGAAGCATGTACATGTTTGCAAGCATTATTTTCGTGAATGGAAGATCTGCTGCTTTTTGTGTCTTTATTGTGACAGACACCAGTGTTTTCAGCAGCTTTCAACAAAAAACTCCACATTTGCGTCACAAACACATACCTATATTATAACCTATTTATCATTGTGTCCCAAACATGTTATATTGAATAAGCAAGTTTACTATATTTGCGGCAAGCTACAAACACGTTTATATTTGCATCCAAACAATAAAAAAAGGCAAATTTTTCAGTGTGTAATTATTCCTTTTTACAGTTTTTTAGCTTAATTTTATTTGAATTAAATCCATCAGCTAAAAGATTTGGGGAAAATTATTATTATTTTGCAAAATCGTTAGACGGTTAAATCACGTGCCAAATTGAAAAAAGCTTTCGATCATGTTGTGAAAGCTTTTCACAGTCAAAGGACTAAAACAGACATCCAGATACGCAGGCAAGTTCTCAATATAATTCTGTTTTAATATAAAGGGTGTCTCAGTAAGATTGCACTTTTTAAATTTAGTGCCATTTTTTTCTTGTGCAAGTGGCAAGTCTGAAATTTGTCTGCTGTCACATATGTTTATTCCGATTATTAAAATTGGAGCGCTTTACGAAAGAACAACGCGTTATAATAAAAACTTATTACAACAATTTGGAAAATGATGCAGAGACCGCTCGCAAACTCAGTCGGAAAATTCAGGCGGAAATTTCAGTCACATTAGGTCAACCATTCGAAAAGTGGTCAACAAATTTGAAGAAACTGGGTCGGTTATGGACAGTAAGACTCCTGTGCGTCAGCGTGCCGGGCGGTCTCTCGAAAACATTGCTGCTGTAAACGAGTGTGCCGCCGAAAACCCGAAAACATCAATTCGGCATCTTTCTCAACAACTTCAAATTTCACGAAGCACTACGCAGCGAATTTTGGCATTAGACCTCAACTTTCATGCGTATAACATTCAGTTTACTCAGGACCTTAAACCAGCAGACCATGGAAAGCGCCGGCAATTCGCTCAATGGGTAATGAAGCAAAGTGAAGTCAATGGCAATTTTTAAAAAAAAAAAGTTATTTTCTCCAATGAAGAGCATTTCCATCTGAATGGCTTCGTGAATACACAAAATTGTCGAATTTGGCGCTCAGAAAATCCTCATGCAATCCATGAGAAACAAAAGCATCCATAACGAGCAACTGTGTGCTGCAGATTTTAGTCGGGCAGCGTGATTGGGCCTTACTTTTTGGAAGAGGAGGCCGAACGGCATTGTGAACGGCATTTGTTACAGAAACATGATAACAGCGTTCTTGTGGCCTAAACTGGACAGCATGGATCCGCGCATGAAACAATCGATTTATTGCAGCAACCATTTCCAGAACAAATTATCTCAAGAAATTCTGATGTCAACTAGCCACCAAGATCATAAGACTTAACGCCGTGGGATTTCTTTCTTTGGGGTTTTGTGAAATCTCGGGTTTATGCGAATACACCAGAAACAATTCCTAAGCTCAAATCCGAGGTCCAACACGTCATCGTTGAGATACAGCCACATCTCTGTGAAAAAGTCATGGAAAATTTCATGAAAAGAGTAATGGCCAGTCATCAGAGCCGTGGGGGCTTGTATGACGGATATTTTATTCCATACTTAATCGGAACGTATCTCCTTTACAATCCAATAAAAAACATCACAACTATCTCAAAAAGTACGTGTCTTTATTTTAAAATTGAAAAGTTTATTCTTACTGAGACACCCTTTCGAAAGAAACTAATATGACTTCCACCGAGCCCTAATTTTTTATTTGGTTTAAGGTAAATCTGCCTTCTGACAGAAGTTTAGAGTTTTAACGCTTAACCCATGGTAGAATAAGTAAGGTAAACTCGTTCCAACAGCTGATCTGAACTTTTTCTTGCTTAGGTGTTTCTCTTAAGTCAAACTCACATGTATTTTGCTTTTGTAGTTTTTTGTTTACTTTTACTGTAGATACACGTATATAGAAAATTTGACAGATTAGGAACACGAACCAAAAACAAAATGCCTGTTTTTGTTGACCAAAATTAAAACAATCCCTACCGCGTTTACCTTACTTATATTACCACGACTTAACCTTAATTAAAAAATAACTAACAATTTCAAACATTTCAATGTTTGCCTACTTATGGGCGAGGGTATAATTAGAAAATCACTTCCCAGATACCACAAGAAGTAAAGGGTGAGCCATGTAATACTTGAAATTTAATTTAATTTCGCTGATAAGGCCTATCGTTGACATTTATGAATGGAACACAACATCGTTCAAATGACTCCTACGACTTGGTTTACTGTACCTCATGCACTCTATCAAAATGTTCAGCACATTTTTCGATTGTTTGCGAATCTATCTCGTGAACGACAGCGTCGATTTTGTGTTTTAAAGCCTCAATGGACTCGAGATTATTTGTGTAACACATATCTTACAAATCGAAGCTGCGAGGCGGCCAATGGTCTTTCGAGTTTCGGCTGATTACACTGTGGAAGTCGAAAAACGAGACAGGGCAGGAGAGGACGGTTTTACCCTAATTCTGGAACGGGGAAACGAACTGCATCATTAGTCTTTTGAGTTACGATTACGGTTTAAGCTAGTCTGTAAGGATTATGGATCCATAGACTGAAATAAATATATATGTAGGCTTGACAGACCCTACTGATTTCAACAGTACGTGCACTTTTTTTGTTCGTTGTACTGTCTTCTGCATAACCCATAAAAAAGTAGGCGAAAGTACTTTT
The DNA here is from genome assembly GCA_963931995.1 of Phaonia tiefii. Taxonomy (NCBI): domain Eukaryota; kingdom Metazoa; phylum Arthropoda; class Insecta; order Diptera; family Muscidae; genus Phaonia; species Phaonia tiefii. The sequence continues at coordinate 37,909,132 of OZ008367.1, forward strand.
TTTAAACCATTGTACTTTGATTTGGAGTGTTTTATGTTTTTCTTTCGTTCAAAGGCCAAGTGTTCAAAGGCCAAATGTTTTTATCCAAAAAATCTGTTCAGTGGAGAAAAAAAGTACAATTAAGTGAAATTGAATTGTTTTTATCCAAAAAATCTATTCAGTGTAGAAAAAACTAAAATTAAGTGGAATTCGATATTGAAAATGAAAATGACTACATAAATATAGTTATATAGCGAAAGGTTTTCTCTAACTTGGCGAAAAAAAATCTGATTATTGGCAATTTGTGAACGGAAAACTCAAAGAAAGTCGGAAAATTAAATTTCAGCCGATGTTCTGAATAAAAGAGCCCTAAAAACCTGACTATAGAAGGAAGCTTCGTTCCATAAAGTTCAAGTCCAAAATGTTTGGAACAACTTTGAGGAAGAAAGTTTACCGGTACAACCAACCAAATAGAAGTTAGTGGCTGTCAAAAGTGAGTCAAAATCGAAAAATTAAAAAAAATCCATCCACAATAAAAAAAATGGTATGAAACCGCCACCAGGAACAAAATCTGATTATTGGCAATTTGTGAACGGAAAACTCAAAGAAAGTCGGAAAATTAAATTTCAGCCGATGTTCTGAATAAAAGAGCCCCAAAAACCTGTCTATAGAAGGAAGCTTTGTTCCATAAAGTTCAAGTCCAAAATGTTTGGAACAACTTTGAGGAAGAAAGTTTACCGGTACAACCAACCAAATAGAAGTTAGTGGCTGTCAAAAGTGAGTCAAAATCGAAAAATTAAAAAAAAGTCCATCCACAATAAAACAAATGGTATGAAACCGTAATTGTAACTGAAAAAAGTAATGATGCAGTTAGATTCCTCGTACCTGAATTAGGGTGGAGAGGATGGTTTTACCCTAATTCAGGTATTTTGCCAAAAACTATTATTATCGAACACAGTGCGCAAAAGATCGATTGTAATATTGGCTGTGTGGCACACAGCGCCACTCTGTGGAAACCATACGTCGTCCATGTCACCCCCATTAAGTTTTGGCAACAAAAAATCGCTGAGCCTAGCATGGTATCACTTGTCACTGACGGCAACGGCGGCTCATTGTTAATTTTCGAAAAAAAAGGGTCTTTAATACCGATATGCCAAAAACCCCATCAAACAGTCACTCGTTGTGGATGCATCGACTTCTCCACGACGACGTGTGGTTGAGTTCCGAACCCCAAATGCGACAATTTAGTTTGTTGTTAACGTAGCCTTGGAGATGAAAATAAGCTTCTTTGGAAAACATGATTTTTCGGTAAAAATACTCCTCTTTCGACTCAGAAGTTTGAAATAAAAATTTTAATATTTCCCAATTATCTTTTCTTTTTTTCGGACATTTCTCACCTTTAACTAATAATCTGTCACTTCACAAATGTCAAATTGGCCACCTGCTTCGAAATAACGGGGGGTGTCAAATTCCAAATTTTGTATTTTTGTACTTGAAATAAGGATGAGATTGAAAGATGGAAATTCCATTTGACAGGAAATTTCGGAATAAATGATAAGGGGTTATTTTGTTGGGTTATGTTTAACCAATGTCTACAGCGATAAAATGCCTTAAGGTACGGTCAGATTGGGCAAATATTTCATGAAAAACGTCAAATATTTCTTGGCCCTAGTCTGACCACAAAATATTTGCGTATGGCAAACAACAAACAAAATTATTTGCCTTCAAATAAAAATTTGCTCAATGTGACCAAAGAGTGACTGCTAGTTTTCTATTTTTTGAGCAAACATTTTTTTGATCTTACAGCAGAATTGTAAGATCAAACAATTGTAATTAACAGGTTGTATAAGCAGTGTTGTCAGCTTTTACAACCCAAATTATAAAATGAAAACCAATCACCAACATTAAACTGAAAAGAAGAAATAGTAAATATTTTTAAAAATATTTTGGTAATTTTGCACATAGTTAAAAAGGGCGAAATTTTAGCTTTGTTAATCTGTACTAACTTTTCAAATCGGCTCTAAACCGACTAAGCTGCGACTAATTAGCATATATTAAGGATAGTTTGGCCGTATTTAGAGATTTTAGACTACTGAATGTATTGAAAATGGTTTTTTAATCTCCTCTACCAGACCTTACCATTATGCTAGCCATGTCAAACTCGCAAAAAAGTTTAAAACATATTCGATCATTTTTCAAAATTTCAATATAGGATATCTCGATAACTAAGCGAGTTATAGAAAAATTTCATTTAATTTTAAGAACAAAGTTCCTTATCGCACGTTGCGGGATGCGGGCTAAATGAATAAAAATTAAACAACTTTTGTTTTAACACTATTATGCTACAACCCACTATTATCAACTATATTGTTTACTTTTGCTTTGGTTTGTGGCTAGACTAACTAAATATCTCACATATGTTGCAAATTTTCTTGTTTAATAGGAAGTTTTCTAGGTGGAGTCTGTAACCAATATTTAGTATACATATATTGTAGTTTTGAACCCAATAAAAAGTAAATTTAGAAAAGCCAAAGTGAAAGAAGTTTAAAAAAGAACATTTTCTTAAAAAAAGTAAATTTTCTCAAAAAAAATCTTAAACAAAGTACCGTTTCTTAAACCTTATCTTAAAGAAGTATCTTTGCTTAAAAAATGTACATTTTCTTACAAAATGTAAATTTTCTTAAAAAAAAGTACCTTTTCTTAAAAAATCACATTTTCTTACAACAAATTGCCTTTCTTAAAAAACTTAAAAAACTTTTTGTGAAACAAAATAACTTTTCTTGAGGTAAGTACCTACTCTTAAAAATGTACCAATTCTTGAAAAAAGGACCAATTCTAAAAAAAATTCGCATTTCTAAGAAAAAACCTTTTCTTCAAAAAAATACCTTTCTTAAAAAAAATTAAATAATGATAAGATAATTCTTTTCTTTTCCTGAGATAATTAGCCTTTCTGAATATAAGTATATTTTCTTTAAAAAAAACCTTTTCCTAAAAAGAGTACCACTTCTTTAAAAAGTACCTGTTCTTTTTCTTACAGAAAGTACTTCTTCTTAACAAGACTACCATTTCTTAATCCTGCTGTTAGATTAAGCTCATTTGTAGGGTAACCGTTCGATTAATCATTATTCGATTAATCGTTCTATAAAATTAACCAAACATTTTAATAATTAAATTTTTACATTAACGAGTAACTCGCACAAATCGGTGCGATTAATAGAATATAAGCACGTGTTTATGGCAAGCAGTCCGTCTTGCAACACTCCTAGAAGGTGGCAACTCATATGACAACGATTTGCGAACAAATTTCATAACTTTACACACATTTCGAACAGATTTGATAGTTTGTTGGGAGGAAGCGTCGCACAGTGCTTTGGCTCATACATATAAATAAATAAACCTTGTCTCAAAATTGGATCATTAAATTGGGTGTAATAGTCTGATGAAATTTCAAGACCCACTGGTCACTTTGTATGGGGGTATCAAAATGCCTGGTCCGATTCTGCTCAAATTATATACAATAAAGATAAGTCAGAAAATTATGTTTTGTAAAAATAAAAAAAATATAGTTTCAGAGGGACCCTACCCTTTGTATGGGAGGTACCCGAAAGCGTGACACTTTTGGGTCCAAACTTTGAGATTTTGGCCTGGTACCAAAAGTCACTAATTTTCATGTTGCTGCAACTACGATTTGTGAATTGTACCTACATATATTTTATACTTTATAATGAAGTTGCTTTTGTTACATTTTGATTTGTTTTAATAAATGTTTGAACACTTTTTTCTTTTTTTTTTTGTTTAATTTTATTGAATAATCGATTAATCTAATAATTTGATTGCGTTTTCTTCGGTTAACTGTCGGATTGAAATTTCCGATTAACGATTAACCGATTAATCAAAAAACCCGATTAAATGGGTACCCTACTCATTTGGTCCAAATATTGGCTAGTTTCCTTTATAAGTTTTGTACGTTGACTTAATTTTGCAGCTCACGTGGTCTTTTTTATAAAACAATGATGGTATGGGACAAAATTCAATTTTCTAACTCAAAACAGGACTGAGTCAAATACGAAATTACAAATTTCAGGTTAAGGGACTATTTGGTCCATAGAATATTTTCTTTGATTTTCAGTACAATTATTTTCAAAAAGAAAATAATAATATTATAAGTAATAATAATATGTGGGAATTATTACTGAACCAAAATAGATACAAAGAAGAAAATTACATTTTTATTTTGTATAAAAATTGCAGTATGGACCAAATGTTCGCTTAAATTATATTATTTTCTGCACTGAAATCTATTAGAAATCAGATTGAAATAATTAATATTCAAAAGTGCATATATCTGTGGTCACAAACCATAACAGCCTAACTCGAGTTAGGACAAACTAGAAATAAAAATTGAGAAGGCACCGTGCTTAAATAAGCAACTCTCTTTTTGTTAAGAAGTAAGTAAAAGAATTCGTTTCCTTGTTAGAAATCGGATTGAAATAATTAATATTCAGAAGTGCATATATCTGCGGTCACAAACCATAACAGCCTAACTCGAGTTAGGACAAAATAGAAATAAAAATTGAGAAGGCACCGTGCTTAAATAAGCAACTCCCTTTTTGTTAAGAAGTAAGTAAAAGAATTCGTTTCCTTGTTATCTGTAACAAAGTTATCACAAAATCTCCGACTCCTGATTTCCAGTAAAGATATTAGACTTTAAACTGCTCTCCATGAAAAATTTTAGAATCGGCTTAGGCTGTTATGATTTGTGACCACAGATATCTCGATAACCATTAGAATTCAAATATAAACTTTAAAATTGTTTGAAAAATTTTTGGCATTTCAGAAATTCTTGAGGATTACGAGGTACACTCAGAGTTTGATTGGCTAATTCATATTGATATATTTCGTATACTAATATCTATATACAAATAAAGAATTGAACACATCCCTTCAAACAGCATATATGTTTAAACCTAAGGAGACGAATACCATGCAAATACAGCAACTATTAGATATCTGCTCAAGACGTCTTGAGCGACCATACACGACATTCGCCTTTTTTCAACACATTTATTGTAGCGAAGTTGCGACAACCAAGTACTTCGAAGTACTGTCGTCATAGCATTCGTGTATGTGTGTGCGCACAAAAACAAAATATGATTTGAAACGAAGAAGAAGTATTAGCATTGTGCTTTTGTGCTCTGTAGCTTTACACACCTACACGAATGCTTTGTTTTCAGAACACCGATGTATTTGGTTTCCACAACTTCTCTACAGTACATGTCTTAAAATAAAGCAAATGACTTGAATGTCCATTCAAGACGTCTTGTGCAGATCTCTAATAGTTGCCTTTTTACGTGTTTCAACATCAGAGTAAGGAATTGAACATATCCCCTCAAATATCCTATATGTTTAAACCTAAGGAGGCAATAGCACGCAAATACAGCAACTACTAGACATCTGCACAAGACGTCTTGAACGACCATTCAAGACTTATTTTTTTGCTTTTTTTAACACATTTACTGGAGTGAAGTTACGACAACCAAGTACTTCGGGGTACTGTAGTCAAAGCATTCGTGTATGTGTGTGCGCACAAAAACAAAATACGATTTGAAACGAAGAAGAAGTATTAGCATTGTGCTTTTGTGCTCTGTAGCTTTACACACCTACACGAAGGTTTTGTTTCAGAACACTGATGTATTTGGTTGCCGCAACTTCTCTACAGTACATGTCTTGAAACAAAACAAATTTCTTGAATGCCCATTCAAGACGTCTTGTGCAGATCTCTAATAGTTGCCTTTTTGCGTGTTATTTTTCTCCTTAGGTTTCAACATATAGGATGTTTGAGGGGACATGTTCAATTCCTTACTCTGATGTTTGTTTATTTGTATATAGAGTTTAGTCTAAGAAAATCATTCGAAAACTGTATAATTTTGAATAAAAGCTTCCAAAAATACCATTCAATATAGCGTTTTTTTAAATTTGGAGTTTGGAATTTTGGAATTTGGCATTTGGTATTTGGAATTTTATATTAACCAAGCGTTTTAAGCAATTTCAACTATAAAGTCAGTTGCATTAATGATATTTAATCAACTAAACTGTAGTTAAATTCAAATCCACTACTTTTAAGTTATTTCTTACAACGGAATTAGTTACATAGTTTATTTGAAAAACAATTTCGTTAAAAACAACGAAGTATAGTTGAAAAGAACTACCGAGTTAATTAATATTGTAGTTTTTTTCATAACCATAGTTATTATTAATTACACTGTTCAAGTCAAAAAAACAGAAGTGGCTCAACGGAATTACTTTTATTCGGGTCCTACGAATCGAACTGCAGCATTAGTTTCTTGTTTTTTTTAAGCAAAAAATTACTATTTTTTCTTTATAAATTTTTTTTATAACTGCGAAACAGTTGCGTATCTTGGAAAATAGTATAGGTATAGATTAAAGGTATTGTAATTGTTAATGTTTCTAAATTTGTTTAAATAAAATCGGGCTAGGGCTTCTCGAGTAATGGTGACATATGTATAAACTTGTCTAAAAAAATGAGCCCGAAATTGCAGCATCTGAGTAAGAAATTAAAATACAATTCTGTATGAAACTTTCATTACAGATCAACAAACTAATGATGCAGTTCGATTCGTAAGACACGAATTCGTGTAAATCCGTTGAGTCCGTATTTGTTTTCCAAAATTTTGGAGCAAATTTCTTTTAGCAGCAAAATTGTATTTTTTCGTTTTGTTTTTGCCTGGTAGAGCATTAAATGATGATTTAAAAAAAAATACATAGGTCTCCAAAGCTTGAATGTATAATCGCGCATAACTCTGCTATTTATTATCCGATCCTGATGAAATAAATTTCATAAATCGTTGAATTTATATTCCAATATTTTATGCCCGTCCGTCCTCAGGCATGGGGGATCAAATTCCCTCTGAAGCTTAAGTTGCTGTCTGACAAAATCAGCAAAATCGCTTGAGTTTTTAGAAATAATTTTTTTATTTTAGTGTGTAAAAACTACAACAAAGGACAACAGAAATAAAAGACAACAACAACAACGACAAAAGACAACAACACCAAAAGACAAGAACAACAAGTTGATTAAACCAAAAAAAGTGAGGTTAAAAAATATTTTTTTAAATGAGCCCTCAATGCGTTAATTAAAAGAAATATATTTATATACAGAGTTATAGAGTTTCATAAGGGCTTTCTAATGATACATATTTCAAGCACATCCGATGATAAATACCTGAGATATGACGGATAATATACTGAAGCTTTAAAGGCCTATATCTCAAGAAGTTGGACCTAGCGCAAAAAACAAAACTTATTTTTCAACTCAGCGCAAAAGCCTTAACCGTTGGTGAAATGTTGGTGTACATCTAATTTTGCTGCTAAAATAGTTGTATGCCAAAATTTTTTTACAAAAACTTGCAAAGTGTTTTTATTTTTAATGCAATAGCCAGATAAATTTCACCTACGACATGATTACAATTCTGATTTTTATCAACTACGAAATTTTGTAGGGTGTAGTTTTCCATATAGGAATTTTGACTTTGCTACAATACAGGGACTCCTCCTCGTGGGAGAGAGTATTACAGTTTCCACTCTTAAATTAGACAAATCGACTTCCCTAGAAATCAATAGTATTTTTCTTTACAAAAAATGTTTTGCTTTAAATTTAAAGGATAACCCGAGAAAGTACCACACACCACAAACTCTATCATCTCTATAACCCCGTTGCAAATAGAGTAGAGTGGAGCGGAGTAGAGTAGAGTGGATAAGTTGTAATCCATGTTCGTGGCGTGGCATGACATGGCACAAAGAAAAAAAAATACTATAATGCATGTGAACGACGTCCCAAGGAAATGCTCCTAAAAAGTGAGGGTGAGGGGAAACAACAACATCAATAACATTACCAACAACAATAACATCAGCAACAAAAGAAACGAAAACACCAGAAAAATAACGTCACGTGAAAATATCGGAGTTTTGAACGATTTTTCAAATAAAATACCAAACACAAGCACTCGCTCACACACTTGAAAAATGAAAATATTAGTTTCACTTGGAAATGTTCACTTCTTCACAACACCACCACAATTACACACACACACACACAAGCGCAGGGAAATATCCTTTGGAATTTTAAATTACTTTCACAAATTTTCTTCTATTTTTGTTTATAATATAATTTTGATTTAAAATTAGGAAAACAAAATAACAAACAAATTGTGTTATATGTTTTAGGATATATCTTTGTAATATTTACAACACTACAGATACGCAATCATATACATATGTACAATATCTTGTATCGTGCGAGTATTGTACTGGATTATTTCGTATTATATAGTATAAAATTGTGCTGGCCGATTGTATCCCTGTGTTGTATAGTATATCTGAATGACTTTATACTCTTTGTAACACCGTCGCCAGTGAGTACTAAGTAAGTAATATTATAAATTTTATACAATATATATGTATGAATTTTTTTTTAATCGAAATTCACTATGATGGTGATTTCTCTTTTGCCGTTTTGCTTTGCTGCCTACATAACTAGGCCACTTTTAAATTTTCTTTTTTCAAATTTTTTCAAGATTTTCTTTTTTCTTCTTTATATTTACTTTTTTTTTTGCTTTAATATTTAGTTGTTTTCTGTTTCAATTTCTTTTTTTTTTTGTTTTTCCTCTTCTAGTTTAGTTTTAGTTTTAACCGTTTTTTAAAACAAAACGTTTATGCGTTCGAACAGCTCACTAACGTCTGAATGGTGACGGCAGCGAGTGATGTTGATTTGGATTTTCTTCTACCGTACCGAACCACTAAGAATAATAATGCGAAATTATGTCCTGTTCCCACATACATATGTATGAGTTCTGCCAATTTTTCACTCTCGCAAGAAACTGACATGAATGACCCACACGCGCTCGTTCAGGGTTGCCATGTATTTAAAAGTGTAAAAGAGAGAGCGGGGAAGGAATGAGAGCAAGGATGTAAATTACGCCTAAAAAACCTATAAGCAAACAACGTCATGTGGCAGGCAAGTTTGAGAGTTAGTGCGCACCAGGTATCGTCAATAAAGAAGTAATACACAAGTGACTTTAAGTATCCAATGTGCACAAAAACGGATGCGGATCCGTTTCGACCCCATTACGTATCCGTAAAAGCATAAAAAGCTAAATGTGAGATGTCCAACCCGTTTCGAACCCGTTGCGGGTCCGTAAAAACATAAGAAAGCGAATCAGTGAAATTGAGATTTGGCGGATCTGTCTCGAACCCGTTACGAGTGAATTGCAGAATCCGCCTCGAATTAATTTTATTTCCAATAAACGAATCAGAAACGGATTCGAATATGAAGTTCGTTACGAGTTCGAGACGGATCCGAAAAAGTACATAAAAAGATTCGCGTTTTCGAGAGGAATTTCATACGAAAACGAATTCGTTATGAGATCGTACCGGACGTCAGCTTTGGCCAAAATGTGCGCACCCAATGTGCCATATGGATCCGTTACAAATTCAAGGCGGATCCGTTTCGTAATTTCACTGATTCGCTTTTTTATTTTTTTACGAACTAGTAACGGGTTCGAAACGAATTCGAGAACTCACAATTCGCTTTTTATGGATTTACGGACTCCTAACGAGTTGACTATTCGTAAAATGAATGGTTTCAACGAGCAGGGCCTGATTAGACCAAAGCGTGAACGTTGATAACCGTTATATCTTCGAGATAGTGGATGAATTTATATACATTGGATCTGCCGTAAACAAAGACAACAACGTCAGCCTTGAGATCAAGCGGAGAATTGTGCTTGCGAATAGATGTTATTTTGGGCTAAGCAAGTACTTTAGAGATAAAGCCCTCTCTCAAGTAACAAAAGTCCAACTATACCAGACTCTCATACAACTTGTCTTGCTTTATGGCGCAGAATCCTGGGTCCTATCGCAAGCAGACGAAACATCTGTAGGAGTCTTCGAGAGAAAAATACTCCGAAAAATGTATGGCCCTATAGTGCACAACGGCGAGTATCGGCGACGCATGAATCATAAGCTGTATGAGCTATATCCCGACATTGGCATATTTAAGCGGATCAAAACAATACTATTGCGCTGGCTATGCCATGTCAGTAGAATGGATAAAGACGAACCAGCACGAAGGGTTTTCGAAACCGAACACGAAGAAAGACGAAAAATAGAAAGACCAAGTCTCCGCTGGAGGATCAGGTTGACGAATCCCTGCGTACAGTTGGTATAGCCAACTGGGGAAATAAATCAAAAGATCAAACTGGTTGGCGAAATATGTTATCTTCGTTTTGTAAGGTCCCTGACCCCCCGGGGTTGTCCGAGACCAGATAAGTAAGTATTTTGTGCACATTGCGCAGCAACGGATCCGCCTTGAAGTCGAAACGGATTCATATGGCACATTGGGCTGTTACGAGTCCGTAAAATCATAAAAAAGCCAAATTTAAGTTGTTGAACACCTTTTTCGAACTCGTTACGAGTTCGTAAAAACATAACAAGCGAATGCGTGAATTTGCGATTTGCCGGATCGTTTCTAACCCGCTACCGGTCCGTAAAAACAAACAAATAGGAACCAAAGAAATTGTGATTTGGCGGATCTGATTCAAACCCGCTACGAGATTGCAAAATTTTAAATTGCAAACAAATCGTGATTGAACCTAACCCGTATTTCGGATGTCCGACACAGAAGCGGGTCCGTGTCGAATTCGAAAAAAGATTCGTATGGCACAAATATCAAAACGAATCTGTAAGTTGCCGCCATTTTCGAAAGTAATAATTAATAATTTACGAAGATGGATTTCAAGAGATTTCTATTGTCGATCAGCTGATTCGAAGTTTTCTACAGTATTTCGCAAAAAAAATCCCAGTAATTTCAAGTTATTAACATTTCCCAGCCAACATGACAGAATGGCAACAATGTACATTGTACTCTTTATGAAAATCTCATATTTTCACAGCAAAAAAATTAATTCAACGCATGCGCGTAACAGTCGGGCCATAATAACAATAGCATTCAGTAAAGCGTGCTGTTTGACACAGTTTTCCCATTATCCTTTTTCGCGTATCTTTCGTTCACTCACTCAGTCATTCACATTGGAGCAGGCGGGGAGCATGATGCATGCGACTGTGATGGGAGACCCCAACCAACAACCATTCATTCCTTCGCTTTTCTATCCGTTCGTCCATGTGAGTAAACACGATGAAGGAGTGAGAGTGAGCGAATGCGTGTGGTGGAAAATGCATTACGTCGACGTTTGACAACATGAACACCTGTGGTATATTTTCGCCTTCTGTCTGTTGTTCTTCATTCCACGCTTGACATTGCGATTTATACGAGCACGTCCATTGAGAGTTTAATAGAGACGCACACCGAGAGAGATAGAGAGAGATACACGTTTATTGTACGTAGAGAGAAGTAAGAGAAACGTAGCACAACATCCAATGTTGGGTTATTGTCTGTAGTTCTTTAATCCTTTGTAAACAAGGATGTGATGACATTAGAGAGATTTAAAATTTGAATTTATGCTCTAGTCAACATCGTAGGAGTTCCTTTGATGTTGATAAATTAGAGGAATTTAAAAGATGAAAGGTTTCTACATTTCGTTTTTATCATTTAGACAATCGTAATGTATTTGAATTTTAGTTGAGCTCATAGGGACGCTTGAAATTCTGCGTCAGGATTTTATCTCAACCCGAGTTATTAATAAAATTGCATCTTTCGCTAAGAAAGGCTTTGGAAAATCATTCCACAAATGAAATAGAAAATACCTTCAAGTACAAAGATAGCATTAGTTTCAATTAACTAGATATATTTTATACCTACCTCAGTACAAATCCAAAGCAACTTCTCATTATACTTCTACTCGCAGGTTATATTCCATAACTTCACATGCCTACCCAGCAGCAAAAGTGATTTGATTGTAGACAAAGTGACTAGTTTGTAGGTGGGAACATACTTACTAGTTCTCTGGAAGCCATACTAGCAATCTTATTGTCAATTCTTAATGGGACAAACTATCAATATTTACAAAGGTTTGTCTTAAGCGCGTTACTACACTGAACCGAATGCCGTGCTGAAATCAACGAAATGCGAACAAAAATTGTCATTTGCTTTGAATTAAACTTTTAGTACATTCATAGTTTGCTATTGATTCGTCAAATTGAACAAAACTCGTTGTATTGACTAATTAGATATGTTAACTACTTATAATCTAGAAACTGTTTCAAAAAAATGGTTTCCCATTACATCCCATGAAGGAATTGGGGAGAGCTTCTCACAACCAGTGAGCTTTGCGCTTTCTAGTTTAATTCTCACTGATTGGGACCTACCGTTTTACACCGGTTCCGATCGGTATTTTTGAGAAGCATTTTCATGGCTAAATACTCGATAGTGTCGCCGTCACTGTGCGAGGTGACCGCCGTCGAAAGAAATTTTAAGGTGGTCAGAGCAGGGATCGAACCCCGGATCTCAAGTACAAGAGGCGCGCACACTACCCATTGCACCACCTACTGCCACAAACTGTTTACCGTGGTTATATTTATTAATTACACAATTTTTCCAAATTTTCACCCATCGGGACTCGAACCCAGGCAACTTAATTACCAGCAGCGCGTCTTTGTATTACGCTGTGGAAGAGATTTCAACGGTAAATTGGGAAAGGAAAGTGTCTTTCGACCAACCATCGGTAATTTCAGTCTTCACGTGTGGTATCGATAACACTGTGACACAAATGAAAGGAATTTGTTTCGGGCCTCAACCAAACCACAAAATTGTGAAAGTACTTAGACGTGGTATCCCAGAACCCCGCTCGGTTTTGCCCCTAAACGTAACAATTTTTTTCTACAGGCCGAAGAAGATTTTGGAGGTGGGTCTCGGTCATATTTCAGATTTTACGTCAATAAATCCCAAACAGCTTGAAATATTGGATTACAACCTTTGACAATATTGTAGCTATTTTCCAATTTCACAATTCCCTCTAATATATTTCTAAGGAAAAGAACACTGTTAATCGATTATTTCACGAAACGTCATGAAAAATTGCACTTATTTTATATGTTTTGACATTTCTTGTGTAACTGTAAATAAATTACGGTAGCTGTAGAAATGATGCGTTTAACCATATTCTTTAAATATTCACCTATTTGTATTCAATATTAAACAAATTACAAATTGATATCTTCTACAAAGTTGTTGTGCTTAATATACTTAACAATATTGTCAAATACACTAATGAACAAAAATGACATTTTGGGTTCCAAAATGATTGTACCAACTCAGAAATTTAAAAGTTTTTAAAACTTTCGCAATTTTTTCCAAAGCTTTAAGTTGTACAACTTTAGAGAACATTATTGCATTCCTGTGTTAATAGTATAGAAATTATTTCTCAAGAATTTTATGAGCTAGAATCTTATGAGCTACAATTCATTTGAAGACAGCTACCGCAATTTATTTACCGTTAGGCAAGAAATGTCAAAATATATAAAATATGAGCAATTTTTTATGACGCTTCGTGAAATAATCGATTAACTGTGTACTTTTTCTTAGAAATATATTAGAGGGAATTGTGAAATGGGAAAATAGCTACAATATTGTCAAAGGTAGTAATCCAATATTTCAAGCTGTTTAGGATTTATTGAAGTAAAATCTGAAATAGGACCCTGACCAACGACTAACATTTTCTTCGGCCTGTAAAAAAAATTGTTACGTATAGGGGCAAAACCGGGTGGGGTTTTTAGATACCACGTCCAAGTACTTTCGCAATTTTTTTGGTTTGGTTGAGGCTCGAAACCCACTGTTGCACAGTGTAATGGAAAGAGACTGATATACTTCGTCGCTGCAAAGAACATGGTAGTTACCCTATTTGCACAAAAACGCAGTTAAAAAAGGAATCAGTGCAATCACAATGTGACTGATCCGTTTTGGATCCGTAAAAAATTTGAAAAAGGAATCAGGGTAACCGTGAATTTACGGGGCAGCCGTAACATATTTGAAAAAGGAATCAGTGTAATCGCGATTTGACTGATTTCGGAATTTTATTAAAACGGATCCGAATATGAAGTCCACAACTAGTTCGGAACGGATCCGAAAAACGGACAAAAATCGATTTTCCGGTTTTTGAGAGGATCCGTTTTTTGAGAGGAGAGGATACGTTTTTCGACAGGAATTTCTCCCACTTGCGGATCTGAAACGGATCCGTAACGGATTCCGCTACGGATACGTTTTATTACAACACACGGGTCCGCAACGGATCCTAGTATGATGTCCGTAACGAGTCCGTAACGGATCCGAAACACGGACATAAAAACTGTTTTTGGATCCGATTTTTTGAGAGGAATTTCTCCCGCTTGCGGATCCGTTACGGATAGAAAGTACGAAGAAGTGGAACCATATGGATCCGTTACGGATCCGAAACGGATCCGTAGTAGCACACGATTCCAACATAAATACATACATAAGACGATGTGGTTATCCCCTGATCAGATAACGAAGAACCAGATTGATCACTTGGTAATAAAGGGTGGTCCAACCTAAACGCTCGATGTTAATTGTAAATAAAACAAAAAGTTTTCAGAGAATTCTCATAATATTGTTTATTAGGATAGAAAGATCTATGACAGTTATGTATGAAAAAAATATCGGACAAATGCTCGCCACGGCTTCGGTGGCATACCTCTATCCGATGGACCATATTTTCAATGACTCTGAGAAATAATAGAGGTTCAATGTCGTTAATATGCCGAATTATATCATCCGTTAGCTCTTGAATTGTTCTTGGCTTATTGATGTACACTTTTTCTTTTAAATGTCCCCAAATAAAGAAGTTCAACGACGTCAAATCACATGATCGTAGCGGCCAATTAACATCGCCATGACGCACTGTGTCGTGTTTTCATATAAACGGTGGCCACAAATAGAAGGAGTTTTCATAAAAGAATGAAAATTAGTACACATTGCTTTTATAAGTAGGAAAGAAAAAAACGAAGTTTAGAGAAAATCGGCCGAAGGACACGCCCACCTCCCATATATTATGAATTTAAAAAACCTTATATGTTCCAAAGTTGTTTCTGGAATTGAACCAAACTTGGCTCGATTGGTCTCTGATATATTCCTGATAACTTTGTTAAATTATATGAAATTACCCACCTCCCATATATCCTGAAATGAAAAAACCTTATATTTTCCAAAGTTGTTTCTGGAATTGAACCAAACTTAATAACAGAGTTTTATGAGAATACGTGTTTTTTCTTGCTTTCTTTCATTCTCCTAGCGGTATTTTTCTTATGCTTTATATTTGTAAACAAAACCAGAGTTACCATATCAAAAACCCAGTGACCTAACAAATGTACAACATTTTTCCACAGTAACTAAAAAAATAATAGGCATTTCTTCCCTTACAATATCATTCAAAATTTACAAGTTTTTAAGTAACATCAATAATTCAATCATTTTCCTGAGGTTTGAGACACCATAACTTTGAAGCTACATAATATTTTTGAAAAATATTTTAAACATTATCTAATCAGAGTGTTTTCTATCGATTGGTATACTTTTCTATAAAAAAAATTCCAAGGTCGAGTTTTACTACTTTTGGACACACACGTGACACTGTGCGACGTGAGATAACACACGTCCATTGAATTTATCGCGCAAAAGAGCCATTGGCTGTGTGGCAAGTGGCACCATCCTGTTGGAACCATATATCGTCCAAGCCACATATTTCTGGCCACAAGAAGTCCGTTATCATGCTGACAAAAAAATTCACGAAGTGCAAGAAATGCATTTTGATTTGAACGCCCATTTTCGTAAAAGGCTTCAACAATCTTAACGCGCTGCTCAATTGTGTACCTCTCCATGGTTGAATTTGTCAAACCTGAAACAAAGAAATGTCAAATTAACTTGGGGAAAAAAAACTTGACGTTAAGATGTAACTCACAATTAACATCGTGCATTATGGTTGGACCACCCTTTAGATGGCAGGCACTCTTCTTGTGTAATGGATGTACGTGTGATTCGAGGTGCCAATATCGACTGGAATCATTACCTGGCACAAGGGGGTAAAATGTACGACGCCGAACACGAGAAAACCTAGATATTGACAAGCTGCAAATACCGGAGATAGCAATGGCCTATGAACGACAACTCACTCTCCTATTAGCGCATAATACTCCTCGTCCCGAGGAGCTAGAAACGCAGTGGAAGCACATCTCCAATTCTTTAGAAACCGCTGCGATAACCGAACTTGGCTATCAAAAACCGCGGCCGTCGTCGAACGAAATTTTTAAGGTGGTCGGAGCAGGGATCGAACCCAGGATCTCCTGTACAAGAGGCGCGCACACTAACCATTGCACCACCGACGGCCGTAAATATGAAGTCAACATAAAAAGCCACATGATTCCCCTAAGCTAACGACATTGACATCATTGGTCGAAATTTACGAGACGTTACTGCAGAATTTTCAAGAATCGAAAAAGAATCAGCGAAGGTGGGTCTTGCTGTTATTGAGGACAAGACAAAATTGATGGTGTCAACGACTAAATTAACTTCTCGACTGGATCGACACTTGAACGTCGACAACCGATTTAATTTTGAAGTGATAGATGAATTTATCTACCTGGGATCCGTCATAAACAACAACAATAACGTCAGCCTGGAGATAAATAGGAGCATTGTGCTTGCAGATAGATGCACTTTTGGGTTCAGCAAGCAGTTTAAGAACAAAACCGTCTCTTGACAAACAAAAGTCCAGCTATATTTGACTGTCAATTTTCTTGTCCAGGCATGTGGATCCGAAACTTGGGTTATATCGCAGGCGGATGAAAAGCACCTGGGAGTATTCGCGAGAAATATTATCGGTAATATATATGGTCCTATTAAGGAAATTGGCGAGTACCGACGTCGTTGGAACCAGGAGCTATATCAAATTAGGCCAATTGCGTTGACGAAGCCATGTTATCAGAATGGATGAAGATGAGCCAGGGCGAAAGGTGTTTGATAACGTACCCGATGGAAGCAAGAAAAGTGAACGACTAAGAAGAATTCCTCCGCATCCTTGGTGTTAGCAACTGGAGAGGATAGACCCAGTTGGTAAAATATGTTAATATTTGCTTAATTTATTTATTTGTTCGTTTAATTAATATGTGTAAGGCATTTGACCGGAAATGCGATGGACAGGACATGGCTACACAGGGAAAAGAAACAGCGACATATGTATACTACAGTTGCCATGAGAAAAAACACGAATTTGGTTGCGGATTTGTAGTTGGCAAAAGACTACGACATCTAGTCTATAGGTTCAATCCCGTGAGTGAACTTATAGCCACAATTCGCATAAAAGCGAAATATTTTTATATTTCTCTAAGACAGAAGAGAAAGATGATGATGCCAAAGACATATTGACATGGCTGCCCTGGCCATGACATTAAGATTGTACTAGGAGATTTTAATGCCAAAGTAGGAAGGGAGAATGTGTTTAATCCAACTATTGGCAATTTCAGTCTACATGCTGAAAGTTCCGACAACGGAATGAGACTGATTGACTTTGCCGCGGCAACAAACATGGTCATTAGTGGTACAAGATTCCAGCATAAAGACATCCACAAGGCGACTTGGGTATCCCCTGATCACAGAACGAAGAACCAAATTGATCTCGTGGTAATTGATGGAAGCCACTTATCCAGTGTAATACGTACGATTGATAAGAGGAGCTAACATCGATTCTGATCACTACCTGGTAGCAGCAAAGGTTCGCACAAGATTAAGTAGTACGAAACCAGACGCAGAGAGAGTTAAACATCGGAAAGCCGCAATTACCAGAGGTAGCCAAACCCAACTCAAGGAAGCTCTCGCAACTTATGGCACAGAACCCACCCACTCCTGATGACGATCCTGAAGCGCATTGGAAACCCATTTCCAACCCTATAAAAACTGCCGCAACAACCGTACTTGGTTTTGAAAAACCGCTTCGCAACAAATCATGGTACGATGAAGAGTGTCGCATTGCTAATCAAGAAAAGAACGTTGAACTTATGGCAATGCTTCAGTCAACTGCGACTGAGCGGTATAAGGAAAAAAGAAAGAAGGTAAACCGTCTCTTTAGGCGTAAAGACAAGGACGGAAATCTCATCACAGATGTGCAGAGCATATTGGGAATATGGAGAGATAATTTCTCCGCGCTACTGATACCTGAGATATCCAATGACGATGGGACAATCGATCACAATTTGGGCGACGGCGTCGATTGCCCCCCTCCTAACCAAGACGAGGTCAGAACAGCTATTGCCCGGCTTAAGAACAACAAAGCCGAAGGAGCCGATGGATTATCGGCGGAGCTGTTTAAGGCTGGCGGCGATGAGCTGATAAGGTACATGCATCAGCTCATTATCAAAATTTGGTTAGATGAATGCATTCCCGGCAATTGGAGTCTCAGTGTACTCTGCCCCATATATAAAAAAGGTAACCCGAGTCTATGTGCCAACTACCGTGGAATAAGCCTTTTATCCATAGCATATAAGGTTCTATCATGTATAATGTGCGAAAGACTAAAACCAATTATCGCTGACCTGATTGGACCATACCAGTGTGGCTTTATGCCTGGAAAATCGACAACCGATCAGATATTCACCCTACGCCAAATCCTGGAGAAGACCCACGAAAAACAAAACGACGCCTATCATCTATTTGCCGATTATAAGGCGGCCTTCGATAGCCTGATACGGGAAAAACTCTACGAAGCAATGTCTGAGCTTGGTATTCCTGCAAAACTCATACGCCTTTGCAGGATGACCCTGACGAACACTAAATCCGCAGTGAAAGTTGGTAAGGATCTTATCGAACCTTTCGAAACCAAGCGAGGCCTCGGACAAGGTGACACCCTATCGTGCGATCTCTTTAACATCTTAATAGAGATTATTCTGAGAAAAGCTGCTATCAACATGAATGAAACCATCAGCAGTAAAAGTCACATGCTGCTCGCGTATGCTGATGATAGAGATATCATTTGGCGTACAGTTACAGAAGTTACTGCGGTGTTTTCGAGAATTGAGAAGGAGTCAGCAAAATTGGGTCTGACAGTAAATGAGGACAGGACAAAATTAAACGTTCCAACGAGCAGGGCCTCCACACGATTAGACCAAGGCGTGAACGTTGATAACCGTTATAATTTTGAGGTGGTGGACGAATTTATATGCCTCGGATCTGCCGTAAACAAAAACAACAACGTCAGCCTTGAGATCAAGCGGAGACTGGTACTTACGAATATATGTTATTTTGGGCTAAGCAAGCACTTTAGAGATAAAGCCCTCTCTCGAGTAACAAAGAGAGAGGGTATTATCGCAAGCAGACGAAACATCTGTAAGAGTCTTCGAGAGAAAAATAGTCCGAAAAATGTATGGCCCTATAGTGCACAACGCCGAGTATCGGAGACACGTGAACCATGAGCTGTATGAGCTATATCCCGACATTGACATAGTTAAGCGGATCAAAATAACACGATTGCGCTGGCTAGGACATGTCAGTAGCATGGATGAAGACGAACCAGCACGAAGGGTTTTCGAAACCGAACTCGAAAGAAGACGAAAAATAGGTAGACCAAGGCTACGTTGCAGGGATCAGGTTGACGAATCCCTGCGTACACTTGGTATTACCAACTGGAGAGATAAGGCGAAAGATCGAACTGGTTCGCGGACTCACCCTGAACCCCGGGGTTGTTCGTGACCACATAAGTAAGTAAGTAAGGAATTTGACCTCATGAGGTTGTATATCCAATAAAACAAGAAAAAATCTAATGTTGGCATTATGTTCTAGAAAATTTTGCTGGGATATTTTCCATTTACTATCTGTAGTAAATGTTTGTGTATCCCAGAACTCATATCTCCCCAAACAGACTATCTTAAATAATGTACACTAAACCTCTACAGCGAATACAATTATGAAGTATGTTGATATTCGAAACGTGAATTTTGAAAAATTTAAACATCGGAAAAATCTCAATTTATCTTTTAATTTTATAAATTGTTTTAAGTTTCGCAATTCTGTGTAAGGAAAAAAAACTGATGTCATATTTTTGTTTTTGGAACGAAGTTTCTTATCCCACGTTGCGAGATGGGGGCTAAATGAAAAAAATTCAACAACTTTTTTTTAAACACTATTATGCTACAACCCAGTATTATCAAATACAAGGTGGCGCAAAAGTAAACTTCCGATGTTTTTTGGCTGTAATTTAAAAAAAAAATGAAAAACTTTGATTCTTCTTGTGGATTATTTTTATTTGGTCTTTTAATTTTTTTTACATCAATATGATGTCATGTAAATGGCCGCCGCCACAGTTGATTGTCATTTGAGCCCTTTTTATGGCATTTTCCATCACTTTGGCCAAAACTTCCGGCAATAGGTCCTCACATTCTTGACGGATATTGTCTTTAAGAGCTGCAAGAGTCTGAGGCTTGTTGACATAAACCCGCGACTTCAAAAAGCCCCACAAAAAGAAGTCTGGAGCGGTCAAATCAGGCGATCTTGCTGGCCAGTGCAAATCGCCAAAACGGGAGATTAGGCGCCCGGGAAATGCATCCTTCAGCATATCGGTTGTGGCACGTGCAGTGTGTGCCGTTGCACCGTCCTGTTGGAACCACATGTTTTCCAATCCCAATTCATCAAGTTGCGGCAAAAAGAACTCGTTGATCATTGCTCTGTAGCGTGGCACGTCGTCTGGTCGATGTCGACGGCGCTTCCATGACATCCTCGGCTACAGCAGCAATATTCTCTGCAGAACGGCTACTCCGGGGTCTGCCACGCCTGGCAGCATCTCGTGTTGTGCCAGTCTCTTCGAGGCGAGCGGCTAAACGCCGCAGTGTTTCACCAGTAGGCGTAGGACGGCCAGGAAATCTGCGACGAAATTCACGTTGTGCCAAAGTCACCGACCGATTATTGGTCAAATAAATAGTCAGCAATATTCCGCGTTCTGGAGCAGTGTAGCGTAACATTGTTTATTAACGTGTATTTCGCATGTGTTTACTACACAAATGTCAAAACAGAACTGACATTAGGGGCCAATCGCAAAATTTATAGCAATTTCTGATAGGAGGATTACTTTTGCGCCACCTTGTATATTGGATACTTTTGCTTTGGTTTGTGCCTAGACTAACATATGTTGGGAAATTGCTTGTTTAATGGGAAGTTTTCTAGGTGGAGCCTATAACCAATATTTAGTATAGTATATTGTGGTTTTGAACCCAATAAAAAGTAAATTTAGAAAAGCCAAAGTGAAAGAAGTTTAAAAAAATATAATTTTCTTAAATAAGTGCCTTATCTTAAAAAAAGGAAATTTTCACAAAAAAATACCTGTTCATATTCTTAAACAAAATACCTTTTCTTAAAAAAAAATACTTTATGTTAAAGAAGTACCTTTGCTTAAACAAAGGAAATTTTCTTACATAAAGTACATTTTCTTTAAAAAAACGTAATCTTAAAAACTTACCTATTCTTGAAAAAAGGACCAATTGTAAAAAAAAATACCATTTCTTAAAAAAAAACCTTTTCTTCAAAAAAATACCTTCTCTTAAAAAAATACATTTTCTTATAAAAATTTATTTTCATAAAAGTACCTTTACTTAAAACTAAAAGAATACGTTTTCTTTTCTTTTTTGGGATAACAAGTAAGAAAATAAGTAAATTTTCCTAAAAAAAAAACCTTTTCCTAGAAAGAGTATCACTTCATTAAAAAGTACCCGTTCTTAAAAAAAGTAGTTCTTTATAAAAAAAAATCATACTCTTATGGCTTTTTCTTCCAGAAAGTACTTCTCCTTTCTCCTACCTTTCTTTAAAAAATTTACTTTTCGGGAAAATATAATACGTATTCTTACCAAAAGGACCTGAAAATATACTGTTTTTAAAAAACTACAGTCTATACAAAAAATTTTCTTAAAAAAAGTTAATCATTTTACAAAAACTATCTTTTCTTAAAAATTCATTTAAATTATCGCATTTTTCAACGGGCGCCTTAGGCTTGTTGGAACTAACTACACGCTGAAAAATCTGTCGTTTTTTGTTATTTGGATACAAATATAACATGTGTTTGTATCTTGTCGCAAGTATTATATACTTGTGCCCAAACGCATTGTGTTTCCTATTCAATATTACATGTTTGAGACACAATGATTAATATGTTATAACATATGTGTTTGCGACTCAAATATATTTGTGTTTGTGATATAAATACAGCAGTGTTTGTTGCACTGTTTATGTTCTCTCAAGAGCCAGAGAATAAAAGAGGGGCAACGATTGTGTTTAACTTGTAAGTGTGGATCTGCATTTTTACATTATTCTCTCAGTCAGTGATTCATAAATATTTCTGAATGTGGCGTGCAAATTGCAGATGAAGTCAGTCTTTCTTATTTTTGCTGATGTTTTGCATTTCAATTTCATGTATTCAGTCGTCATTGGTTCATCGGACAGAGGATATCAAAAGCGCTTGATCAGTGAAAAAAGAATAAACAAACGCTCGGAAGGTTAAATGGTTTGTGATGTTGCTTTAATTTTTATGTATGTGTTTTGCATATATTTATGTATGCTACCAAAGCACAGTGGTTCCGCCAAAGGCCAAAAATCAAAAAAAAACAATCACAAAATATTTAGACAAAATGCAAACAAATTGTCTCTTAAATGTCCAATCTTCTTAATAGCAAACCGGTTTTTGCTGAAAATCTAACGGGACTTTTTAAAAATAGAATTAAAAGCATGAGCACATGTTCATTTGTCAAACGCAGCTGGACGGTGGAAGAATAATTCAAAGCAAAAGTGAACTTCAAAACGGTCTTGTAATTGCTGTAGTCTACAAAATTAAATTATTTTCAATGGAATTTGAAGTTAAAGGTATTTATTTTATCTTCAGAAAATAATAAAAACTAACTTGTGTTGTAATTCTTGTGAAATTAATGTTTTAGTTAACCTATTTGTTTGTTCCTTTTTTGTGAAACTTCATTATGTTTACTTAAAGTTTTAGTTGTGTTCCCCCAAGATTCCCCCTTAGGTTTCATTTTCATTGTATTAATCTGATTCTTAAGATAATAAAAGTGCTGAAGTTAATTCCGAAAATTTCCGAATGTGCGTGTAATCTGTAATATACTAACCCGCCGTCACATTTTTTCAAAGTCAAATTCTCCCAAGGAAGCTTCTGTTCTGCCTTTTAATTTTGCTTTGTGTTCGTTTTCGTCGTTCGTGTTTATATACAATTGTCAATGCTCATTAAATTAATTGTTTTTGCATTTTTTGTTTCAAATTATTTTCTTTTCGGTGTTGGAAGGCGATTCGTATCAGTGCGTGTTTGCACGCCTACATATTTTCAATTTATGGTGCACAAAAAAGGGTACCAACGCAAAAAAATTACAAGAAGTGATCACTGATATACAACATAATATTGAGAATAACGGCTACATACCTGACTTGACCGAGTTTATGAAATCTATCGGCTACATATGTAAAAAAATTTTTGCTTTTTGGACTCGTTACGATTATAAAAAATCTTTAGTTCTCCAATATAAATGTGATTGGCTGAATCACAAGCAATCAATTTTGTTAAAATGCACCCATAACGAAAATCAGCAAATAGTGGAAAGTGCACATCGTGGACGTCCAAAACTTGATTTTGCGGAGTCTTCAGCGAGAACAAAGCGACGGCGTATAGCTCAGCTGATCGAAATAGATGAGTCCGCTGTTTCTGCTTTACGCAATGAACATCAAATGCAAAATGTATTGCCAGCAGATCCCAATGAAGTAATTTCACTTTTAATGGAGGCCGACATGTCTAAAAACCAATATTTGCTGATAAGAAACTTTGTGAACCGCAAAATATCCTTTGATTTATTTCCAAGCTATCAAAGTATACTTAATTAAAAAAAAAGAGATACCCTGAGAATATATCTGTAGATGAATCTCATGCTGAAGTCGAGTTGCAAAGTTTATTAGATAACACAGCGTCGAGCATATTAGAGCTTCAAGCTAATGTTGTCGAAACAGTCACTGATGATTCTGTTGAAAATTTAGTATTAATCGGAAAATGGGGATTTGATGGAAGTACAGGTCATAGCGAATACAAACAAAAATTTTCTAATAATCATTTGGAGGACAAGAGCTTATTTGTTACATCCTACGTACCTCTCCAACTAATTTCAAAAACTGACCATAAAATAATTTGGAAAAACCCCCGGCCTTCGTCAACACGTTACTGCAGGCCAGTTCGATTCCAGTTCAAAAAAGAGACAACAAAACTAGCTATCGAAGTAGAAAAATATTTCAAAGAGAAAATAAACCTTCTAAAGCCGACAGAACTATTTATTCATAATAGAAAGATTAACGTTGAGCATAGTTTACAACTAACTATGGTGGATGGAAAAGTATGCAATGCCTTAAGTGAGTCATCCTCTGCCAAATGTTACATATGTGGTGCAAATCCAAAAGAAATGAATAATTTGGCCAAATGTTTAAACAAAGTCGTAAACAAAAAATATTTCGAATTTGGTCTATCTCCACTTCATTGAAAAATAGGGTTCTTTGAATACTTTTTGCATCTTTCTTATAAGTCCGTCATCAAAACGTGGCAGGTTAGAGATCCTGAACAAAAATTAAAGGTATTGGAAAGAAAGCAGAAAATTCAAAAGGAATTTCGTGAAAAAATGGGTTTAATAGTAGACAAGCCCAGAGATGGAGGTAGAGGATCATCCAACGACGGAAATGTTGCTAGAAAATTTTTTTCTAATCCCAGATTGGCTTCAGAAATTACAGGAGTTAATGAAAATCTGATCCATCGTTGTGCCACTTTACTTCAAGCTATGGCATCGGGCTACAAAATTGATGCCTACAAATTTAATGAATATGCCTTAGATACGGCCAAGGAACTAATCAAAGAGTATCCATGGTACTATTTGCCAGCTACAGTCCATAAGGTTTTAATTCATGGATCTGCTGTGATAGAGCAGGCAATAGTTTCAATTGGAGAGCTTTCAGAGGAAGCTGCAGAGTCGAACAACAAAGAATTAAAAAAATGCAGACTTTATCACAGCCGGAAAATGTCACGCATTGCAACAAACACCGACATTTTGAATTCACTCCTTTTACGGTCCGACCCATTTATAACCGGACAGAGGGAGCTTGGAAAAAAGGATAAGTCAACGTTACATGAATCTGTATATGGCTTGCTAGAAGACACATTATAAATTTTTGTAATAATAAAGTATTTTGTTTATTGGTTATAGTTATTGGTGGGGTTTGGGTTGGGGCGGTGTGCAACGATAAATCATGTCCACCTTTTTACCAATTTTTTAAAACATTTTTTAAGAGCCTTTTAAGAGCTTAAGAGCCTACCATAAGAAGTATTTTTGGCCGCGCCTCCATACAAGCGGATCCACTGTGCAAAGTGAGAAATGATTTTGAGGAAAAACCCTAGAGAGGGCAACAATGTGAATCCCTTTTTCTGCCCGAGACTCTACTAGAAAAATTGGAATGGCGGACCATTTATGAAATATAATAAAAAAAAAACAGAAGTAATTGATACACGCTTGTCTTGCATGAACTAGATTTGTATATAAGTACATATATTGTTCGTGTACCAACGCATAGTTGAAACCTTCTGAAGACAAAATCGTGAGAGACAACAACGAAAGGAGAAACAACAGAGCAGCATATTCATAACAAAACAAATAATGCATTCAATGCAAGTATGTAAATGTACAAATCATTTAAATCTTTTAAATTTTTGTATTAATTATTTATACAAGCCGTCGGTGGTGCAATGGTAGTGTGCGCGGCTCTTGTGCATGAGGACGTGGGTTCGATCCCTACTCTGACCACCTAAAATTTCTTTCGACGACGGTCACCTCGCTTAGTGATGGCGACACTATCGAGTATTTAGCCATGAAAAAGCTTCTCAAAATACCGTTCGGAACCGGTGTAAAACTGTAGGTCCCAATTAGTGGGTATAAAACTAGAAAGCGCACATCTCACTGATTGTGAAAAGCTCTCCCCAAACCCTTCATGGGATGTTATGGGACACCATTTTTTTTTTAAATGTGGATATATGTATTTAATTATAATTAATTAATAATTGTATATGTTTGGAACACACTTCAAACATTTATATGTTTACAAGTCCCAGACTCAGGTGTATTTAAATGCAAACATTAACATGTTTACTGACAAACATGTATGCTTTTACGTGGAAACATGTGCGTGCTTCATTCCAAACATCCATATACTTAAGTGGAAGCATTCGCGTGTTGCCCCCAAACCTCCATATAGTTACGTGGAAACATATGAGTATTTTCTACCAAACATAATAATATTTAGAAACGAATTATTCTTTCTTTCGTTATTTATTATAATTAATTCATAAAAATTCATTAACATAAATGTTTGAAGTGGCTGTCGGTGGTGCAATGGTTAGTGTGCGCGGCTCTTGTACATGAGATCCTGGGTTCGAACCCGGCTCTGACCACCTTAAAAAAAAAAATTTCTTTCAGCGGCGGTCACCTCGCATAGTGACGGCGACACTATCGAGTATCTAGCCATGAAAAAGCTTCTCAAATTACCGTTCGGAATCGGTGTAAAACTGTAGGTCCCAATCAGTGAGTGAAAACTGGAAAGCGCACAGCTCAGTGATTGTGAGAAGTTCTCCCCGGTCCCTTCATGGGATGTAATGGGAAATCATTTATTTATTTTTTAAATTTTTGAAGTGTGTTCCAAACATATACATGGTTCATGCAGAATATGTTTGGGAGAATATGTTACAGAGGCCGTTTTTCCCCAGCGTGTAGTACATAATTTATAGCGAAAGGAACTTCGTTCCAACCGGGTGTCCGGGTGTCCCCTGTAATCTTATTTATTTATTCCAATATTTCGATTTACTTTGTGAATCATCAACTTTTTAAATATTTAGTGAATTTTCAATACTTTTCGTATAAAACAGAACAACAATGGGAAGTTATATGATTAACCAGGAATTGTTTAAGTAAGAAAGTGCATATATTTTCCACTACGGACACGACCCTTAAGCTATGTTCAGATCCATTAAGGTATGTTCAGGTATACCGGGATTTAATTTCAATAAATCAATAAATCCCAAAAACTTCGAAATCTCATTATACCTGAACGTTGCTTTACACAAAAACACAATTTGTTTACCAAACTATTTGTTGGCTGGATGTTCTTACTAGAATTTGTTAAATATTAAAATGTTGCAACAAATTCAAATTGTTTACATGATCAAGTTCATAAACGCCATCTCAATTTTTTATGTCATTTGTCAATTCAAATTTATACCAACGATGACTCAAAAGTCTGCCAGGAAAATGCAATTCAATTTGTACATACGAATGCGATAAAGTATGCAATCAACATATGCCGCATACTTGGCAGCAGCCCAGATCGATTGCAATTCCAGCTCAAAAACAAACATCCCAATCCAGTTGCTTGTCAAGATTTTTTCGTGATTCTTTTTTAGGAAATCCAAAGTAGAAGTGAACCAAAAGCTCTAGATCATTCAACAGATCATGTAACATAGTCTGGAGTTGCACAATAACCAAGTGGAACCATAAATGTTTTTTTTTTTTTTTTGTTAAGTTTCCTCAAATCTGTTGGATGTACGGCGGCGGCGCGGCATTAATGGATGACCCACTTTTTCAAGCTCTTTACTAGCGATATTTGCGCGTTGTTATTGGTGTTAGTATTGTTGTTGCAGTAACTTGGACAACAACAATGAGGTCTATAAACGATGTCGCTGTGCTAAAGTAATTTCCGCAGGAGTACAACATTTATTAATTAAAAACTGGTTTATTGGTAATTTTTTCTGCCTTCTAGAAACAAAAAGTGAACAACATTTGAACACTCACTGGGCCAAATTGACCAAAACAAACTCTTGGACATCCACACTACTATTGGTTTTTGTTGCTCTTAGGTTATATAGCAAAACTCACAAATTGTTTCGATTTCAGTTGCTGTTGGTATTTCGCTAATCGGTTGGTTGGTCGGCCGATTGGTTTGTTGTTTGGCAGTTGGTAAATATGAAATTCCCCAAAACAGAACCATTTCTTGACATGACAAGTTTTTTTTATTTTTTTGTTTGTGTCGATTTCAGCCAAAGTTGCAATTTTCCATTCCGCTGAATTTTTTATTTTGCCAATTTGTCTAAGACCAACAAAAAGGTATGAGATAAAGCTTTGCATTTCTGTCTAAAACATGAATGCATAAAAGACACGAGGGTTCAGTGGCAATTGTGAGAAATTAAAAAGCATAAAATCTGACCAAAGTATTAGGCATGAGAAAGCTTCTCAAAGCAATACTTTTCGGAATCGGTGTAAAACTGTTTAAAAAAGACTCTACTTAAGCAACGTTCAGTTATACCGAGATTTCGAAGTTTTCGGGATTACAATCCACCAAACATATGTTTTGCAGTACAAATATCAGCTGTTTATTGAAATGAAATCCCGTAAGCTGCGAAATCGCAGTAAACCTGAACATATCTTTACTTTCTTACGAGGCTTCCAACAACCCAGAGGGATCAAGGGCCTTGCAAAATCAGGATAACATGTTTCGCCAACCGGCCTGATCTTCAGCTTTTCTCCTCGTTCGTAACACCAAGCTCTCGCAGGCAATATTCCACTTGGTGTTTTCAGCGAAGTCACCTTGGTCATTCTAATTTTCGATGTCTTTCTAGTACGTCTTCGAAGACCTTCCACAATGGTTAATTTTGATCCATTCTACTCTCATAGCCTAGCCAGCGTAAGCGCGCTATTTTCAAACGCATAACAACACGCTGAAAAATAACGGCCTCTCTAGCATATTTTCCCAAACATATTCTGCAGGAACCATGTATATGTTTGGAACACACTTCAATCATTCATATGTTTGCAAGTCCCAAACTTACTTGTATTTAAATGCAAACAGAATCATGAGTACTGACAAACATGTATACTGTTACGTGGAAACATATGCGTTCTTCATCCCAAACATCCATATACTCACGTGGAAGCATTCGCGTCTTTCCCCTAAACCTACATATACTTACGTGGAAACATATGCGAATTTCCTCCCAAATATAATAATATTTAGAAACGAATTATTCTTCGATTTCAATATATATGTATTGTTTAACCAAAAATGGTTTCCATTACATTCCATGAAGGAATTGGGGAGAGCTTCTCACAACCAGTGAGCTGTATGCTTTATAGTTTTAAACTCACTGATTGGGACCTACAGTTTTACACCGACTCCGAACGGTACTCGATAGTGCCGCCGTCACTATGCGAAGTGACCGCCGCCGAAAGTAATTTAAGGTGGTCAGAGCCGGGTCGAACCCAGGATCTCATGTACAAGAGGCGCGCACACTATCCATTGTACCGCCGACGGCCACTTTATTATTTATTATAATTAATTTTAACAATATTAATCCACATTTATAAATAATTAGTACAAAAAATTAATAGACTTAAAACGCCCCTTGTTACATTTATTTGCATTGAATGCATTATTTGTTTTATTTTTATTGTTTTATTTGTATTGAAATGAAAATCTGCTGCTCTTTTGCTTCTCCTTTCTCTTTTGTCTCTCACGGTTTTGTTTTCAGAAGGTTTCAGCTATGCGTTGGTTATCACCATGCGTTGGTACACAAACAAGGTATTTACATACAAATCAAGTTCACGGAAGCCAAGCGTGGATTAATTACTTGTGTTTTTTTGTTACACTTATTTCATAAATGGTCCGCCGTTCCGATTTTCTCAGTAAAGGCTCGGACAGACAAAAGGCTTCACGTTGTCGCCATTTCCAGTTTCCTTCCTCAAAATCGTTACTCACTTTGGTAGCAGACATACATATATACAAAATCCATACACAAAAACCAAAGTAACATCACAAACCATTTAACCGTCCGAGCCTTCGTTAATTCTTTTTTTCACTGATCGAGCGCTTTTGATATCCTCTGTCCGATGAACCAATGACGAACTGAATACACAAAACTAAAATGAACTACATCAGCCAAAATAGGAAACATTTCATCCGCAATTTACACGCCCATTCAGGAATATTTATAACTCATTGACTGAGAGAATAGTGCAAAAATACAGATACACACTTACAAGCTAGATTATTTTCTTGCTCTCGAGAGACCATAAACCATAGATTAATACTTATAGTAGATCTACTAGTTCTCCCACCAAATTTATGACATTTGGCCTGGTGTGATATTTACGTTTGATGTTGAAAAGAATTGCTTTACTAATACCAGATAGAGGCAATGCTTCAAAACAACGAACAAAATAACAACAACGGCATTTCCTTTTGTGTGTTAAAATTATTGTGTTAAATACAACACAAATGTATGCTAACAATAACAGTCAATAAAAAAGTTTAAAACACATTTAAATTTCACAGTTTTTCACCAAAATGGCATGAAAAATTAAAGCAAAAAGTTATTGTAATTCCACCTGGTGTATATCACTTTTCGTCAAACATCTCTCTATCACACCGACCGCATCACGAAGAGTGTGAAAGGAAACGTCAGATGAGACAAATGGCGGCTCTACTATAAATGTACTCTATGCCATAAACAGTGCAACAACCACAGTTGTATTTTTATCACATACATAAATATATGAGGATCGCAAGCACATATATTATAACATATTAATCATTGTGTCTCAAACATGTAATATTGAATATCAAACCCAATGTGTTTGTATATTATATTTGCGACAAGCTCCAAACACACTTTATATTTGCATACAAACAAAAAAAGACAGATTTTTCAGCGTTTGGATCATCCGTAGTCGATATTCACCGTTTTCTATTAAAGGACCATATATTTTTTGAATCATATATCTCTCGAAGATTCCCAGTGAAGTTTGAAGTTTGAATTTTGAAGTTTGATCTTTAATCAGAATGCGATATAACCCAGGACTCTGCGCCATAAAGCAAGACACGTTGTATGAGAGTCTGATATAGTTAGGCCTTCGTTTCTCGAGAGAGGGTCTTATCTCTGAAGTGCTTACTGAGCCCAAAATAACGCCTGTTTGCAAAGCACAATTCTCCAATTGATTTCCAGGCTGACGTCTGTTCACGGCAGATCCAAGGTAAATTAATTCGTCCATTACCTCGTAATTATAACGGCTATCAACGTTCACCCTGTCATCCAATCGGATGGATGTTTTGCTTGTTGAAACCATTAATTTTGTCCTGTACTCGTTTACTGCCGAACCTACTTCTGATGATTCCTTCTCAATTCTCAAAAATACTGCAGTAACTTCTCGCAGATTTCGCCTTATGATGTGTAGATCATCAGCGTACGCGATCAGCATATGACTTTTGCTGCTGATCGTTTTATTCTAGTTGACTGCAGCTTTTCTCACGATGATCTCAATTAAAATGTTGAATGTCACGATGATCTCAATTAAAATGCATGATAGGGTGTCGCCCTGCCAGAGGTCTCGCCCTCATACTAAATGGTTCAGTGAGATCTTTACCAATCTTTACTCAAGATTTCGTGTCGGTCAGTGTCATTCTACAAAAGCGAGTCAGCTTAGCAGGAATATCAAGCTCCGACATAGTTTGGTAAAGTTTCTCCGTATAAAAAAATACAAATCGTTTCCCATTACATCCCATGAATGGATTGGGGAGAGCTACTCACAACCAGTGAGCTGTGCGCGTTCTAGTTTTATAGTCACTGATTGGCGCCTACAGTTTTACACCGGTTCCGAACGGTATTTTGAGAAGCTTTTTCAAGGCTAAATACTCGATAGTGTCACCGTCACTATGCGAGGTTAACGCCGCCGAAAGAAAAGATGGTCAGAGCAGGCATCGAACTCTATATCTCATGTACAAGAGGCGCGCAAACTACCATTGCACCACCGACAGCCACAGTTTTCCCGTATAGCAGCTTTATAATCTACAAAGAGGTAGTATGTGTATATTTGTTTTTCGTGGAAAGTCTCCAGGATTTGTCGAAATATGAATATCTGGTCGATAGTTGACTTTCCAGGCCTAAAGCCACACTGATAGCCTTTCGTACATTACGCTCGAGAGGACCTTGCCTGTGATGGATAAAAGGCTTATTCCACGATAATTTGAACATCGCCTTTTTTTGAAAACAGGACACAGTATGCCAAGACTCCAATCGTCATGCATTCGTCTAGTCAGATTTTGCATATGAGCTGATGCATGCAACTTTAAAACTCATAGCCGCCAGCCTTAAACAGCTCAGCCGGTAGTCCATCAGCACAAGAGGCTTTGTTGTTCTTAAGCCGGGAAATTGCATTTCTAACTTCGCTTTGTCTAGGAGGGGGCAGTCGACGCAATCGTCCTATATGTGATCCACACTATCATCTATATTGAAGTGATCTCTCCATACTCTGAACATACCCTGCACATCTGTGACAAGATTCCCGTCCTTATCTCTACCAAAGGGAAGCCCCGATCCATTTCCGTTGGCTAGGCTTTGTACTTTTCGGTAGAATTTACGGGCCTCATTTTTCCTTCTGTAATATTCCATTTGCTCACTCTTGCGCTTTCTCCACAACCGTTTTTTCTTCTTAAGTAAACGAATTTCCTCTTCTCCTTATAACTGACTGAAGCGTTGCCACACGTGTAGCGTACTTTTCATCATTTGCCATGCGACACTCTACGTCGAACTCAGGTTTGTCCTTAAGCAGTTTTTCATACCCAAGTACCGTCTCTGCAGCAGTTTTCATAGCGTGGTAAATGTACATCCACTGCGCTTCAGGCTCATAAGACGGGGGTGCGTCCTGCGCCAGTATTCGAGGGAGCATCTCTGCACAGGCCGTGGTTTTATCTGGTAATTGCAGCTTTCTGATGTCCAGCTTTCTATTTGTCTGGTTTCGTAAGACTTTCGCTCTGCTTAACCTTGTGCTGCAACCTTTGCTGCAACCAGGAAGTGATTCAAATCGATATTAGCTCCTTGAATCACACGTACGTCCGTTACACTAGTACATTACATCATTTACCAGGTGATTATCATGGTTCTTCGTCTGTTGATCAGGGTGTATCCAAATAACCTTATGAATGTCTTTATGTTGGAATCTTGGACTACTGACAACCATGTTATCGCCACGGTAAAATCTAACAGTCTCATTCCATTAGCGGAAGTTATGACGTGTAGACTGAAATTACCGATGGTGGGTTCAAAGACATTTTCCCTGCCGGCTTTGGAATTACAATCACCTAGAACAATCATAATATCACGGTCTGGCGGTCGTATGTTTCCCCTAGGCGCTCGAAAAACATGTACTTGGTGTCATCGTCTGTTTCTCCCGTCGGATCATGTGCACAAATTACCGATAGGTTAAAGTATTTTTCTTTCATGCGGATGGTGGCTATACGTTCACTCAAGGAGTTGAACCTTGAGACCAGATGTCCGCAACCAAATTCACGCTCTTTCTCATGGCAGCTGTAGTATGTCACAGTTCTTCTTCCTTGTATCATCTTCCTTCATCTCATCTCCTGGATAGCAGTAATGTTAGCCTTATAATTCGCGAGGACATGTGCCAGTTGGATAGTGGCACCGGATCTGTATAGTGTGCTAACATTCCAAGACCGTTTCCGTAAATCGTGGTCCTTATACCGTTTGCGGAGGGTCTTCAGCAAATAGGGGTGTTTTATTTCCTATTTTGCCACGCCCACCGTGGTTTTGAATTTTACCTACTGTTGTCACTAGTACCAGACAAGAGATTCTAAAGGATAATTTTTTCTCTAATATACATTGGATTCCATTTGGATTGGAACATGACCCAGCCTGATTCTGTACATCGGAATGAGAGATGGACCAACTGGAATGGAATGTGAGATACGAAACTGTAGAGATAAGATGACATAGAGAAGGTAGTGGACTGCGTCATTAAGGCTCTCAAACAGGAGCTACAAACATCATGTCCAAGACTGAAGGCAAGGGTAAAGTAGAATCCTCCCTGGTGGAATAGAGAACTTTCGGATATAAGAAACTCATGTCAGAAACTATTTAATACAGACAAGTGCGAGAAATAAGAATATACACAGAGAACTAGTTGTTTGAGTAGAGGTTATGGCCATCGTAAATTCTGTTTTTACCACAGAATTTCGGTTGCCGCAACCGAATTAAGGTTGTCACAACCGAATTTAGCACCCACATCTGAAATTCGGATGGTGCAACCTCGTTTCATAATTGATTCGGTTGTCACAACTAAATCTTAAATTATATTCATTCTGTCACAAAAAAAAAGTTTCTAAAATTTCGGTTGAAACAACCGAATTTGGAATTAATTCGGATGGAACAACAGAAAATGGTACGTGGTATTTACAACAAATTTGTTACCCTAAAGATTACCCTATATAAATGACTTATTTCCTCGCTTTTAATTTTTTTTTATCAGAATACAGGAAAATAAATCATGACTTAATAGTAAACAAACTTTCAAAATTAATTTGTAACACTATTTAAATGCGGTTGTAACAACCTCTAATTCGGTTGCAACAACCTCTAATTCGGATGCAACAACCTCCAACTAGGTTGTGACAACCTCAAATTCGGTTGCGACAACCTCAAATTCGGTTGCGACAACCTCCAATTCGGTTGAGACAGCCACTTATTCGATTAAGACAACCTCTAATTCGGTTGCAACAACCTCTAACTAGGTTGTGAAAACCTCAAATGCGGTTGCGACAACCTCAAATTCGGTTGCGACAACCTCCAATTCGGTTGCGATAACCTCCAATTCGGTTGAGACAGCCTCTTATTCGATTGAGACAACCTCTAATTCTGGTGCAACAGCCTCTAATGAGGTTCTGACAACCTCAAATTCGGTTGCGACAACCTCTAATTCGGTTGCGACAACGTCTAATTCGGTTGCGACAACCTCTAATTCGGTTGAGACAACCTCTAATTCGATTGAGACAACCTCTAATTCAGTTTAGACAACCCCTAATTTGATTGAGACAACCTCTAATTCGGTTGAGACAACCACTAAGGAGGATGTGACAACCCCTCATCTCATTCGGCTGTTATGACCTCTAGTGTGGCCTCTTTTATCTGTCAGTGTAGGTACAATGTCGAGCTAAGGAATACGCTAAAACGGACGAAGAGAAACACGTGGATGCTCTTCCGTGAATCTATAGAGGGCCCAAGTTTAAGGAAAATACTGCCATCAGGTAACACGGCAATAGGGTAACTGGAGGTATATTCTGGGTACTTGACTAACATGTACCTGGTGAGGATACCGATGTGAGTGTACATAGACTAGAAGTTTCCAGGAAAATTATTACATTATTATTACAGAATTAAATGAATTATCGACAGCTTCAAATCCTTTAAGTCCCCTGGACCCATATGGTATCAGCAGCGGATGATGCAAGATTGTTATCTAGTTCGCAGCATTCGTACTGTAATGACTGATAATTTAAATAATTTAAAAAAACTACACTAAATTTAAAAAGTGCAATCTTGCTGAGATACCCTGCAGTATGTATAGCGTTTTTGTGCTCTACAGATTCACACACATACACGAATGGGTTTTTCCAGAACGCTGAAGTATTTGGTTGCTGCAACTTCGGTACAGTACATGTTTTATTCCGATTATTCATTCCGATTATTAAAAATGGAGAGCTTTACGAAAGATCAATGCGTTATAATTGTGAAAACTTATTACAAAACATTGGAAAGTTATGCTGAGACCGCTCGCAAACTTCGAAGAATTTTCAGTCGAGAAAAAATTGGAAGAAACTGGTTCGGTTATGGACAATAAAACACCTGTGCATCAACGTACCGGTCGGCCTCTTGAAAATATTGCTGATGTAAGCGAGAGTGTCGCCGAAACCCCGAAAGCGTAAATTCGGCATCGTTATCAACAGCTTCAAATTTCACGAAGCACTACTCAGCGAATTTTGAGAAAAGACCTCCACCTTCATGCCCACTAAATTCAGCTTACTCAGGAGCTCTAACCAGCTGACCATGAAAAGACCCGGCAATTCGTTCAGTGGATAATGGAACAAAGTGAAGTCAATGCCAATTTTTCAAAAAAAAAGGTCATCTTCACCGATGAAACGCATTTCCATCTACATGGCTTCGTGAAATTTGAGGCTCAGAAAATCCTCATGCAATCCATGAGAAACAGATACACCCACAACGAGCAACTGTCTGGTGCAGATTTTGGTCAGACGGCATGATTGAGCCTTTATTTTTTGAAGACGAAGCCGAAATTGCAGTGACTATGATCGGCATTCGTTACATGAATATGATAACGGAGTTCTTGTGGCCTCAACTGGACGGCATGGATTTGGACGACATGTGATTTCAGCAAGACGGCGCCACCTGCCCCACCGCACATGAAACAATCGATTTATTGCAGCAACGATTTCCAGAACAAATTATATCAAGAAATTCTGATGTCAATTGGCCACCAAGATCATGCGATTTAACGCCGTGCGATTTCTATCTTTGTGAAATCTCGGGTTTTTGCGAATAAATGAGAAACAATTCCTGAGCTCAAATCCGAGATTCAACGCGGCCATCAAGATCATGCCATTTAAAGCCGTTCGATTTCTTTTTTTGGGGTTTTGTGAAATCTTGGGTTTATGCGAATATACCAGAAACAATTCCTGAGCCCAAATCCGAAGTCCAACGCGTCATCGGTGAGATACAGTCACATCTCTGTAAAAAATTCATGGAAAATTTCATGAAAAGAGGAATAAGCCTGTCATCAGAGCCGTGGAGGCCATTTGACGGATATCTGTAAATAAAATCATGGAAAATTTCATGAAAAGAGTACTGGCCTGTCATCAGAGCCGTGGGGGACATTTGATGGATATTTTATTCCATACTTAATCGGAACATATCTTCTTTACAATCCAATAAAAAAAACTCACAACTATCTCACACAATACGTGATTTTTTTAAATTAGAAAGTGCATTCTTACTGAAATACCCTTCACTATTTCTACTTCGCTTAATACGGTAATCAAATACGAATTGTCGACATAACCCCAAAGTACTTGGTTGTCGCAACTTCGCTACAGGACATGTCTTGAGAAAAGGCAAATGTCTTGAATGACCAGTCAAGAAGTCTTGTGCAGATATCCCGTATACTATAGAGGAGTTTTAAAAGAGGGTAATGATATTGGAAGTATTCGTAAAATAATTTTCTTTAACAAAGTAATTACTTTACTTTACTTTTATTGACTATTTTACAACCTCGTGAGGGTAGATGTCTTACACATATAAAAAAATGTCATCATATTCTTCCAACTGGCTCTATTCTTCGCCTTTTCCCGCCAGTTGGTAACACCAAGGATACGGAGGGATTCTTCTGCCTGGTCTTTCCAGCGGAGTCTTGGTCGTCCTCTCTTCCTGCTTCTATCACGTACCCGATC
This sequence comes from Phaonia tiefii, assembly GCA_963931995.1. Classification (NCBI taxonomy): domain Eukaryota; kingdom Metazoa; phylum Arthropoda; class Insecta; order Diptera; family Muscidae; genus Phaonia; species Phaonia tiefii. The sequence continues at coordinate 37,946,513 of OZ008367.1, forward strand.
GAAACCTTTTCGCGCTGGTTCATCTCCATCCATTCTGATAACATGGCCTAGCCAACGCAATTGGCCCACTTTGATTCGCCTAGCTATGTCCACGTCAGAATATAAATTAAATAGCTCTTGGTTCCAGCAACTTCGGTACTCGCCGTTTTCCCTCACAGGACCATATATTTTACGGACAATTTTTCTCTCGTATACTCCCAGGTATTTTTCATCCGCTCGCCATATGACCAAAGTTTCGGAGCCATATGTCAACACAGGTAAAATGAGTGTCTGATATAGCTGGACTTGTGGCCGTCGAAAGAGGACTTTGTTCCTAAACTGCTTGCTGAGCCCAAAATAGCATCTATTTGCAAGCACAATTTTCCTATTTATCTCCAGGCTGATGTTGTTGTCCTTGATCACGGCGGCTCCAAGGTTGACAAATTCAACTACCACTTCAAAATTAAATCGGTTGTCAACGTTCAAGTGCGGACCAAGTCGAGAGGTTTCTCTAATCGTTAACACCAAAAATTTTATCTTGCCCTCATTAACAGCAAGACCCAGATTTGCTGATTCTTTTTCGATTCTTGAAAATACTGCAGTAACCTCTCGCAAATTTCGCTCAATGATGTCTATGTAGTCAGCATACGCCAGCAACATATGGCTTTTCGTGTTAATGGTTTTGTTCGTAGTTACTGCCGTTTTACTCATTATTATCTCTATTAAGATGTTGAAGAGATCGCACGAAAGTGTGTCGCCTAGTCTCAGTGCTCGCTTGGTAGAGAATGGTTCAGAGAGGTCTTTCCCCACCTTCACTGCTGATTTGGTGTTGTTCAGCGTCATTCTACGGAGGCGGATCAGTTTTGCCGGAATCCCAAGTTCAGACATAGCTTTGTACAGTTTTCCCCGTATGGGGCTATCGAAAGCAGCTTTGTAATCTACAAAAAGATGGTATGTATCTATCGATTTGCTTTTCATGGGCCTTTTCTAGGATTTAGCGTAACGTGAATATTTGGTCAGTCGTGGACTTGCCTGGTCTAAAACCACACTGATAAGGTCCAGTCAGATATTCAATAATTGGCTTTTGTGTTTCACATAACACGCTCGACAATACCTTATACGCGATGGATAAAAGACTGATACCACGATAGTTGGAACAGACACACGGATCATCCTTTTGAATACACGACATAATACACTGACACTCCAATCGTCAGGCATAGATTAGTACAAAGGCATAGATTACTACAAATGCATAGATTAGTACAAAGTAGTTCTAAATAAAAATAAATGGTTTCCCATTACATCCCATGAGGGAATTGGGGAGAGCTTCTCACAACCAGTGAGCTAGCTGTGCGCTTTATACTCACTGATTGGGACCTACAGTTTTACACCCGTTCCGAACGGTTTTTTTGTGACACATTTTCATGGCTAAATACTCGATAGTGTCGCCATCACTATGCGAGGTGACCGCCGTCGAAAGAAATTTTAAGGTGGTCAGAGCAGGGATCGAACCCCGGATCTCAAGCACAAGAGGCGCGCACACTACCCATTGCACCACCGACGGCCACAGTACAAAGTAGTTAGAACATTTAAATTAAATGTGATCAAACATTCGCAAACATTCGTGACTCACAGGAAAATAGTAGTTACGCACATTCACTCACGCAAACATTGGACTCACACACGCTTGCTGTCGTACTGACATTCACGCACGCTCACATGACACGCAAGATTCACGTGATTCTTAGCAATCACGAAACTCGCGCCCATCTTTAGCATATACAGGGTGGTGCGCGGTAATTAGCTTTTTTGCACTGCAGGCTGTGGCGGCACTGTTGGTCGATGAGAGTGGAGAGTGTGCGTGGCTAATAGTGGCTGACGGGAGATTTGTATTCGTCTGCCTTTCAGTTGCCATCATGCATTGGACACGTGAGGAGAGGTCATTTTGTGTTAAAGCGTATTTTTCAAATGCGCAGTCGATCATTGCAGTGCCTCAGTGGGTGTCTAAACAAACAAACTATGCGATACTGGAGTGAAACAAACCCCAGAGAACTTCACCAGAGACCTCTGCATTGGAACCGCGTCACTGTGTGGTCCGCCATATCACGAGTAGGCATCATTAGCCCTTACTTTTTGCAGGATAACCGTCTTGCCGTAACTGTGAACTCCGAACGATACTTGACTATGGATACAAGATTTTTTTCAGCCGGCTCTTGAGGTTTAATTAGAGAATACATGGTTCCAACTGGATGGTGCCACTGCACACACAGCGAGGGTTACCATGAATTGTTGGAGGCAAATGTTTCCTGGACGGCTTATCTCTTTGAGGGGTAATGTGAACTGACCGGCACGCTCACCAGACTTAGTCCCATACGATTTTTTCCTTTGGGGTTACCTGAAATCGAAGGTGTATATCAACCGTCCCAACACCTTGCAAGAAATAATTAACAATATTGAAACTTCAGAAACCGTATGCAGTAGTGTGTGGATAGCGAAGGTCGACATTTGCCAGATACACTATTTTAAAACCATGTAATTTAAAAATTCCCTTACTGTTCAATATAATTAAAATATAAAATACATTTTTCTAAGGTTCATAATTTTTTTATTTCATTCCCAAATAAGCAAATTTCCACGCTCCACCCTGTACCTGGCATCATATTTGAAAGGAAAACGCTTCTACGCAGGGAATAGCGACAGTATGTTAAGTTGCATCAGTGGCAATTTTCCTGAGTGCAAAAATTGCACTCATGTGAATATATGCAACACGATTGTAAATAAAACATATTCATCGCAACAATGAAACATATTCATCGAAGTAATGAAACGTACTCATAGCAACAATGAAGCATATTCATCACAACAACATCTCACATATTCATGGCTGCAATGAACCCATTTTCGTTGAAGGGTGGAATCTGTTGATGAAAGTATTCGTCGACGCGATGAAAAATGTCAATCGTGTTACGAAGCATTTGGTTGTCATTATCTTAAAACGTGTCAACTGCGACAGGAATTTGAAGTAAGTCAGATAAAACATATTTTCTACAGATCACAAATAAATATTTTTAAAAGTTTTGCAACCGTCTTTTCGTTTCTAAATAAACTATCGTTCTGAGCATTAGTGTTATTTTTAGAAATAAGATTATTGGATGTTATTAACCTGGATTTCGATCCAAATCATGTTCCAGAGAAGAAATTATTTTCCAAGAATGTGCAATAATCGTCCAGAGAAAATTCAGGTTTTTTTTATATATGAGAAGTATTTATGTTTTAACATTAATTTATCAAAATATCTAACAACAAAATACAGAGATTGATATTAAATTTACGGTCGCTCATTCCCACTTTCATTTAACCAACTTATCACACCACAACGTTAGGGACAAGTGACTTTATGTTAAAGCTTAAAACTATATATGATATTTTCGAATCGTGTGTTTAAAGCTCATATGATCAAACGCCAATATTTAATAAAAGCGCAGGCCTTGGGCAAAGTTAAAAGATTTTAAACATTGATTTCGGTTATAGCGGATCGATGACGGTATCACTATAGTTCGATCAAAGTTTCTGTAAAACGGAAGTTAAATTGCCGGTTAAAATCTAACAAAATTAAAAGTGATTCACCGGAGAAAGAAAAAACAAATTCCAAACAATGTCTTATCCTCGTGCCATACAATTCTTAAGTGTTATTTTGTCCATACTAACGGTTGTTCAGGCCTTCCCCGATGGTGCGCCCTCAGATACATGTGTTAAAAAACGACCTAATCAGCCTAATCATGGTAAGGCTAGATCACAACCACTCGATAGTAATCCATATGAGGTAGTCGCCAGTTCGGAAGCCTATCATCCGGGACAAGAAGTTTCAGGTAGATTTAAAGTTCACCCCCACCCGCACATATCATATGAAGTGTAATGTTAGAACTTTTCCTGTCCATTTTCCTATTTTTTTGGTCATTTAGTGGTCATTTATCCTCATACGAAACAGGAATTATTCCGTGGATTTTTCATGCAAGCACGAGATGCTGACTCGAACGAATGGATTGGGGAGTGGCTGCATAGTGAGAATACCAATACAATTCCAGAATGTTCTGCTATAACACATGGCGACAATCGTGATAAACTGGCTGCTAAACTTATATGGAAAGCACCACAGAATAAGCGTGGCCGTGTTTATTTTACGTAAGTATAATGTAGTCAATTAACCCATTAAATGGGATAGGTGGAGACAATGGAAATGGAAAGTATTGCAGACGGAATATCTATGGAGAGGATATTTTTTAAGAGCTTAGTTATAAAAATATTTTAAATTTGGAAGATGTAATTTCTCAGTGCATCAGATTCTTAAAAAGTACGAGAAGTTTCTACTAATAATTTGGTCAGGACGAATCTCTCTATAATCTCTAGCATATGAGAAACTTTAAGGACAAATTCGGAATATAAAATGTGCCGATATTTCCTTTAGGAAAAACCATAAATTAATTCTTTAAAGACAGAAAATTTGACTCATCTGACGTTTCCCTTCGCACTCTTCGTCGTGTGGTCGGTGTGATAGGAGCTGGTCGGCTTTCACCAGGTGGAGTTACAAGAACTGTTGACTTAAATTTGTCATGTCGTTTTGGTTGAGAACCGTCAAATTTAAACGTATTTTGGACTTTTTTGTTATCATTTATTGTTAGTATACATTTGTTTTAACACAATAATTTTAACACCCAAAACGAAATGCCGTAGTTGTTTTCTTGTTGGCTGCTTTGAACGATTGCCTCTATCTGGTATTATTAAAGCAATTATTTCCAACATCCAACGTTCATATTAGAATTGGGTAGTTCATGAACTATATACATGGTTCATTTCGGGTGACCAGACATTACCCTCGCAAACATAATGCACATGTTCGATACAGGGAGTATATTCGTGCTTGGTATGCCCGCTCACCTTAAATGAACGGGTTCGAGAACTAGTAAACGAGTTCGACACAAGTCTAGTCAAGTCAAGTCTATTTCAGTCATCAAATTTGCTGAGGGAAATGTTAAATCTATATATATGTATTAGTTTATGGGAAAAACCTTCCCCTTTAATGTACAGTTTTCCAACATAAGAGAACAATCCAAAAACGAGTATTTTGAAAAAAGCGGAATTTGTTCGGACCAAATATCTCTACACACTGAAGACCTGTCCCAAACATATTTTGCAGGTATTATATATATTTTTACCTAAAGTGTACAAACATATTTATAATTGCAAACATGTTATGTTACAAGAATACAACAAAGTATAAAAACAAAATACATATGATTTTGACAAGTGAAACGAAAAATGACATGGAAAAAATGTCATCACCAGTTTAAACGACTTTACCTGATAGATAATTCTACCACGATCAATTTGTATAACATTTACCACATTTGTATAACATTTACCAATTTGTATAACATTTGTATAACATTTATAACATTTATTTACAATTTAATTCCCATTTTGTTTTCAATCGGAAAAAAACTATCCTTCAAATTTAGAGATACGTAGTCTTCCATTAAATAAAATAAATTTAATGAAGTTACCATGTGTAAACCATTTTGCAAATTTCTGCTTTTGAATCTCTCCTTGATAACATTTCCATTCGCAAGAAATGATAACAAAATTTATCTAAGATACATTTTTGTTGCCATTTCTTGAAATTTAACATGTGGCAACATTGTCATTGCTCAAGTCGGAATTTAAGTGGGAAATTGAAATGACACTTAATATTGCTTAGCTGTTCCGTACAAATTAACCTATAATTACCTTTAGCGAGGTAAAAAAAAAACACACTTAATATTATCTATACTATTAGGCGAACTTGTCTTGTATTTCTGGCATACTTGGGTTTTTTAATTTGCATTGGATTTTAATTTATGTTTCTGTATTTAATGCAAATGCAAAAAATACCACTGTTCGCAATGGCAATAAAAAAATATTGATTTTGCATTTGTTCAGGCAATGATTGTGGAATCGAATACCAATTGTAACGAAACATTTCAAATTATTTTAAATTTGTGTGACTGCTGGCAATTCTGTTTTTAAAGTATTTTATATGTAGAGGTTTGTGGCTTCAATAGATACTGCTTCGTAGTACTTTCAAATTCATAAACCTGTACTGTATAAAATATTTGAAAGCCAAAACTGCCAGATATGAAAGAAATGCTTTAAAAATAAATAAAATTGCCAATGGTATTTAAATTGTTTTGAATTTTAATTAAACTACATTCAAATTAAACTACAAATTATAATAGTCATATAATCAATTTGCTCCATTTACATATAAATTCTGGCATATCGGAAATATATTCCTGTAAAAGTCGACGCAATCAACTACTTCTGATTCTGTGTACAGATTCAATAAAATTATTACAATTTAATAAAACTAAATAAGCAATTCTGAAAATTATATTATCTGACGTCATACAACCAGTCCGCGTAAAATAGCACCGCGTTTGTATCCACACTATGGCATGGTCGTTTACGTTTACGCATGGTCGTTTAAACAGTGTTAAGAATCATCTCTAGGAAGTTTATATGTTCTAGAAATTTGTTTATTGAGATCTTAGGTAAATTTTTGTAGTTGATTGTTTCCTAGAATTTTGAACGGTTTGCTACCTATGGACCTGAACACGGGAAAAAAGGTTAAAAAAAATCGAATTTTTTTAAGTTTTTTGCGATTTTGATCTGGAAGGTGAAGTTTTTTTGATTTTATATGTTCGCAATTATTCTTTATGACAAGAGCTACAACTTTGCCTCAGAGAGTAAATCGAAATTCTGAACGGTTTGCAAGATATGATCCTGAGAAAATGATCACATTTTTACGAAAATGATACCGAGGCCCCAAATTTTTGGCGGCCCATAAAAAAAAAAGTGCATGACTTTGGGAAAAATTGGGAAACACGGGTCTTTTTTTTTTAGTCTTTTATCACGTAGTGGTGTCCGTATATGGTTATTTTGCCATGACTTTAAAAATTACACACAGTGTTATTTTTACTGTAAAAAACTTTACTCTATGGAAATTACTTTGTCGTAACAACCCTGTTTAGCTTTTTGCGGCAATGTTCGCATTCTGGTGTTTCATCCCGACCCTAATCTATAATATAAAAATATTATATAAAAAATAACACGTTTTATTATATATATTTAGTTTTAATTTAAATGAATCTATGTATTTTTATTTAGGTTTTTACTTAACACCTAAAAATTCCGATATTTGACCTGTTGTCCCCCGCTTTTTGGTCACAACCAGATGGTTAGGTTATGTATAAACCGTATGACAAGTGGCACTGACTGAACCAAAAAAAATAATTTTCATAAAATTGATCAAATAATTTCATAAATATGAACAAACAAGAACGTTTAACTAATGTACACTTTTCATCAAATAACATGAATAACATGCATTAAATTTGCAAGCAACAGGTTTATATCAATCCGATGTCTTATTTACATCAACGTGGTGAAAAAATCTGAAAAACAATTCATGTAAAGTTTTGCATTTATCCAATGAAAAGTGTCGTATGTTGGAAATTGAAGAACTTTTGCATCAGGCCAATGCACAAATTCATATTTTGTACGTACGTTTTTGATGTGTTAACATCTATAGCCACGGGTAGAGCAATCTATCAAAGTGAACACGTGCAAACAACACACAGCGTTAGCATCACATAGGTGGTTGTTGTACAACAATAGTCTCTGCTTAAAAATAAGAATGATTGTATTGATGTAGCGGCGGAGAACAAATTAGCAGTTCGTCCTCGCCAAAGAGTATTGAATAGTATAAAGAACTCATGAAACTCATGATTCAAAACGTATTAATCTCTTTTTGTCATAACTTGGTACATTCATAATTTTGATGTGAAACATTGATGCCTTTCGAAATGGCATCATTCTATAAAGAGAATAAGGCCCGTTTATGCTCTTTTACTCAGACTCTCTACATGAGAGCGGAAAAAAGAGTGCTATAAGTTCTCTATACTATTCAATACTTTTTGTCGTCGCTCTGTTTATGACAAAACAAAGACACTTATTTCAGTGAGCTAAATATTGATTTATTTATTTTAACAATATTACATCTAATGTAAAAGCAGATGTAAGAAAAAAGAAAGTGCAATAGCAAAAGAGCCTTGAGCACAAAAACTATTCTTTTTTTTATTTTCCAATGTAACCTTTACTAATGTGTTCATAAAAATCGAACAGGTACTGTGTAACAAAAAGGTGTTAACACATCGCCCGTGAGTTCGAATACTCATTGATTTTTTTATCATTGTATTTTGGAAATAGATAGTGGGATCGATTCAAAATATGGACGTAGTAGTATTTGAAAAAATAAAGGGGAAAAGAAAAAGTAGCAAATAAAAAATAGTAAATAATAATATAATATAATAATAATCAGGTCGATTCCTATAGTCACCTCCACCATCAATACGCGCCTCATTCACTTTTTGCTTTTCTATAATACGTTGGTGATGTGATTGCAAGAAAACATATGTTTCTAGAGATGTGCAAACAGAAACAAGTATTTTCTTTCACATCATATGTATTCTAAAATACTCGTGTTACTAATTTATATGTCATTTTGGTTCGACGCCAACATCCGCGCGTTTACATCCCGTAAGCATCATAGCCTTGTTTCCGATTTGATTTTGTCTTCTAATTCCGACAAAATATATTTGAAGGCCTCTTTGTTAATCCTAAAAATTTTTTTAAAACTTTTTTCGGGATTAAAAAAGAGCTCCATCATTTTTTTTATAAATATACCTGATGTCATTCATTGAAAATATTGCCATCGTGTTGTTTCTGTAGTTTTAAGTTAAGTTTCCCGAGTTAACAGTAATATAAAATTCAATGGAATCCATTTTAAATTAAAGTATGAGTTTTTGATTACAATTTTTTGTTAATGACGAATAATTTTCCCAATCAGCTGATTATACCTACAGCTGATTTAATTAGTGATGGCAACAATTTTTAAATTTTTATCGATAAGCGAGTATTTTAGAATGCATCGAAAACAGAGCGTCGTAAGTGAAACGTTGCCTTCGCCGAAGTGAAGCGCGTATTTAGGAATCGACTTGAATAGAAAATAGTGCAGTGGACGGAAAATGTTATCAACGCTAGGAGCATTTTTTATTTGGTCTTATACCCTGTTCTTGTGGAGTGTTTACGATGAAAAATAAGAAATAAGCCAAGAGTTTGGCTACTCATTAACAAACAATTTACATCAAAATGAACACCAATTTACATTAAATTGATGACAAAAGAAACCCTTTCCCATTACATCCCATTAAGGGATTCGGTAGAGCGTCTCACAACCAGTGAGCTGTGCGCTTTAATGTTGTTACTCACACTGATTGGGATCTACAGTTTTACACCGGTTCCGAACAGTATTTTTGAGAAGTTATTTCATGGCTAAGTACTCGATAATATCGCCAACAATTTGCGAGGTGGCCGTCGTCGAAAGAAATTTAAGGTGGCCAGAGCAGCGATTGAACCCACGTTCTCATATACAAGAGCCACGCACACTAACCATTGCACCATCGACGGCCACAATTGATGACAAACTTATATCAAAATGATGAAAAAATTACTTCTACTTGTTGACAAACTTACATCAAATTGAGGAAAAATTTACATCAACTTGATGCAAAATTATCGTTGAATCAACGTAAATTACACTGCTTTACAAATTGTAACTTTGGAAATATACCAAGAACGCCACCACATGCCTAGATAAGTTAATTGGGACGTCCTGAACACGAAAAACGTTGTAGTTTTTTTCCTAAGTACCGTTTTTTAGATAACGGTACTTTTGTGTTTTTCCGTGTATGGTCCAACTCAAACCCTTGTGGAACCCAACCGAAAGTCCGATCGATATAAATGGCAATAAAAGGTAATTGAATGCCCTTTCCGTCGATATGCTGTAAATTTCTATCTGCTACGAAATGGCTGAGTTATGGCACCTCAAAGTTCAAAATTTGCCTTTTTTGTGTTCAAGTCACTCGTCATTTTAATTGAAATTTTTTAAATTCACGCCGAATATAGTGTGTGAGCAATGAAAATGAAAATATTGTCGTTCCACAAAATCCGATTTTGTTCAAATGTTGGTAATTAAATAAACCATATGTTAAAAATAAAACATTTCAGATCTTCACTATAACGTAGAAAAAAACGAAATAAAAATGAAAAATTTTGAAAAAAAAAACGTAAAATAAAGGCCATAACTTAGCCATTTCTTATCAGATAAAAGTTTCCAGCGTATCGACGGAAAGGGCATTCAATTACCTTTCCAACGATATCGATCGGACTTTTCGGTTGGGCTCCACAAGGGGTTTAAGTGGGACCATACACCGAAAAAAACAAAAGTACCATTATATAAAAAACGGTACTTAGAAAAAAATTACAGCGTTTTTCGTGTTCAGGAGGTCCCAATTAACTTATCTAGGCATGTGGCGTTCTTGGTATTTTTTGGCTGTAAACCAGTGCTATTGATAAAATATGTAAGAAAGTTTGATGAAATGTTCTTCATCAGTTCAATGAAATATGCTGTAGGTTGCAAAATGAGGAAATCTTTCATCAAATTGATGAAGGAATTCATAAATATGTTGAAGCTTTTTCTTTTAGTGAAGCCTAAGGCCAGATGTTATTGCTGCCACCCCGCTTTATAATCTCTATCTATCACCACAGTCAGTTTACCTCTATACTTTCTCTCCATTGAACAACATCATTAGTAACAAAAATTTGTATTTAACTTATCGAATTGGTTGTGTTGTACAAATATGTTGCCCCTAATGGGTTAATTGCATATTCTCTTCAAAGTATTTCCAATTCAAAGTCATTATGCTGTAAATGTTATTACAATGACGGTTTTGTTGCGAGAAAAGTAAATGGTTTTCAATCATTACAAACTTGTTATGGCATTATGAGACCAAAAGACATTTGTCATTTTATGGCCATCAGCTATTGACCATTTATGGTCAAAAATTCATAGAAACAGAAAACTAAAATCTTATTAAAAGTTTTAGAAGACTTGAGAAAAACTCAAGAGAGCACAAAATATTAAATCGATATTTTGGAAAAAGAAAAACTAAAAACCACAAACAAGTACATGGTCAGTAAGCAGTTCTATTTATTTGAAATTGGAATCTAATACTTGTAGTGATGCAGACGAATGTTTATTTAAAGTCTGAGATGAATGTGACATATGCGAGAAGAATGGATGGACAAATAGATTGTCAGACGGGGATGAGATCATGTGGCCAGAAATAATACAGAGTAGCGATGTAGACAAAGTAACATAGAAAGAAATACAAGGATAACCGTTCCCCTTATCAACATCACTTTCAGTGCACCCTAATCTATGTATTTGCATAACTGGGTCAAAACAGAAAAACATAAATAGATGCAAACGCATATCGATGTCCAACTTATTATGTGTATAAACAGAAATTATGCAAAACAGGCTCGGCGGCACTTACAATCCAGACACAGTAGATATTTGTAATCATTCATCTCAACTTGGCCACATTTTAATGTGTCCCATAATTTGTCTAATTTACTGCCACTTTTATGTTGGTTGTCGCGTAATTGTTGCATAATTTTAAGGCAACATCATCATTATTTGCATCATTATTGTGTTGGCAAATCTTATGGCAAAATGTTTAAATTCGTTTTCAATACGATTCCAGTTGTTGTTTAAGTGTTTTCACTCATGTCGTCGTCGATTAAATAATCCCATGAGTAGACTATTCAATACCCCGACAATAATCATGTTGCAAGTAGTCGTGACGATAACAACAGTTGTTGAGATTTTAATTCCACATTATGACTTTTGGAATTTGGGTTACACAAAGACACAACACCTCCACTGATTTATACCATTCACTTCCATTCAACCAACCATCCATCAATATTTCCACCGAAATCATGAGAATGATGTGCAGATTTTTTGGTTGTCAGAGAATCTTTCATTTATGTTTTCACTTTTGTTTTCCATTTCATTTCAGTGGCACAGTTTTACAAAGTTATGGCACCTTCTGGAGCGAAATCATCGGAAAGGTCCAACAACAGCATCAGCATTAATATTAATACGTGTGTATGTATGTCGCTTTTGAACAATGCTGATTATTAATTAATTCTTTGTATTGTATATATTGTTTTGTACATATGATGTATTTTTGCGTATTGACATAAATGTATTAAATTAATACAGATTTATAAATAAAGTTTAATTACAATTAACATTTCCAACAAAAAAATGCATTTGAATGAATTAAAATTGAATCGTTAATGTTTAAATTCTATACTCGTACGAGTATTAGAATGTGGAAAGGTAGGACATCAGTGTGTGGGCGGAATGACGATACACCACAAGAAAATGTGCAAATGGGCCCAAGCATATTTTTCCTGGTATTATTTATATATTGTATTTATTATATATTTTATTATAGTTATATGGAGCACACATACGTAGGTGTTTTTAATTTGCATTGGATTTTAATTTGCGTTACACTCTCTAATGCAAATGCAAAAGAATTACAAATGTTCGCAGTGGCAATTAAAAATTTTGCAGGTTATGGAATCGGATGCCAATTGTAATGAAATATGGCAATACTTTTAATTATTTTGAATTTGTTGGCTGCTGGCAATTTTGTTTTTAAAGTATTTGTTATGTACAAATTTGTGGCTTCGATACGTATTGCTATAGATAAATAAAAACCATAGATGATGCATTTGCTTAATCACCATTTTCACCAAAGGGCACATGCTGTTTCCGTACGACCATTTATCACTCGGATGCGACGAAAAAGCACTCAAACATCGTTTTTATTTCGGTTCCGTAGTTTAAATTTGAAAATAGAATATAAATAATAGAAAAGCATATCGCTTTTAATATTTATTCGCAATACAAAAGGCAAAAAAGCATGGTTATACAGTTTTTTCAATTTTGTTTCCAGGGAAATTTGCCCACTTCGGCGCCATCTAGAAAATTTCCCTTCACTTTCAAATCCACCACTTATCTGTCACCATCTATGGTTTTTTATTTATCTATGTATGTACAGAGATAAATAAAAACCATAGACGATTCATTTGCTTTATCACCATTTTCACCAGAGGGCACATGCTGTTTCCTTACGACCATTTTTCACTCGGATGCGACGAAAAAGCACTCTAACATCATTTTTATTTCGGTTCCCTAGTTTAAATTTGAAAATAGAATACAAATAATAGAAAAGCATATCTCTTCGAGAATTGAGAAGGAGTCAGGAAAAGTGGGTCTGACGGTAAATGAGGACAGGACAAAATGAATGGTTTCAACGAGCAGGGCGTCCACGCGATTAGACCAAAGGGTGAACGTTGATAAGCGTTATAATTTCGAGGTGGTGTACGATTTTATATATCTCGGATCTGCCGCAATCAAAACCAACAATGTCAGCCTTGACATCAAGCGGAGAATTGTGCCTGCGAATAGATGTTATTTTGGGCTAAGAAAGCACTTTAGAGATAAAGCCCTCTCTCGAGTAACAAAAGTCCAACTATACCAGACTCTTATACAACCTGTCTTGCTTTATGGCGCAGAATCCTGGGTCTCATCGCAAGCAGATGAAACATCTGTAAGAGTCTTCGAGAAAAAAATAGTCCGAAAAATGTATGGCCATATAGTGCACAACGGCGAGTATCGACGACCCATGAACCATGAGATGTATGAGCTATATCCCGACATTGACATAGTTAAGCGGATTAAAACAACACGATTGCGCTGGCTATGCCATGTCAGTAGAATGGATGACGACGAACCAGCACGAAGGGTTTTCAAAACCGAACTCGAAGGAAGTCGAATAATAGAAAGACCAAGACTCCGCTGACGAATCCCTGCGTACACTTGGTATTGCCAACTGGAGAGATAAATCAAAAGATCGAACTGGTTGGCGAAATATGTTATCTTCGTTTTGTAAGGTCCCTGACCCCTCGGGGTTGTTCGTGACCGGATAAGTAAGTAAGTACTGTATAAAATATTTGAAAACCAAAAGTGCCAGATATGACGGAAATGCTTTGGAAATAAGTACAATTGCAAATGGTATTGAAATGTTTTTGAATTTGCATTTTGAAAGGTAATTCAAATTAAACTACCAATTATAACTGTAATATAATTAATTTGCCCCATGTATGATATGGAGTCGGAGTTGGAGTTTAGGTGTCGTAGTTCAGGAATTGTACCAATTGTTTGCCATTTTCAACGACAGCATTGTCATAGACTCTGGTCAGCGTGAAATGCCCGACTCCGCTGAAAACTATTATTTGCCAGCGATGTGAGAGAGGGTTAATAAATCAGTTATAGCAATCTTTAAACTGGAAACTGTTCTTCTAGGTTGACTTTTGTTTTCAGGTTGACAAACTATTTTAGATAAAGTCTGGTAAGTATTGTTCGTTTAAAATTGCGACGCACATTCCCCTTTATAACTTGTGAAAGAATAGGCAAACATTAAAATTATATACATATATTTAAATAAAGTTTATTTATTTTCCTATTAAATCACATAAAAATTAAATTTAGTTATCTTTGTGTCTTTCAAAGTTGTGTGTCTTGCGTCTAATAACAGCCATTAACTTTTGCACAGTTTCCTCAACAATTTTGCAGCAAATTTTTTCCAAATACTAATTTATATTTTTAGATTGTTCCGGAATGTCTGATAACACAGTGCAATGATAACAGTGCAATGTCTGATAACACAGTGCATGTAACAAAACAAGTGTGTGTTGATACTTAGGAATCGATACTACTAATTCGCATATGTAAATTGCATAATTCAGTTTATATATTTTGACGTTTGAATACCAAAACCTCATAAGTCAAAAATTAACCATTTTGGAGTTACTGATATTTTGTTAATCTAAATTGTTTTTTGTATCTTTATATCTTCTAATCTAAATTGTTTTGTAGCTTATGTAAAAAAGATTTGTAATTAGTTATTAAGTTATTAATGATTTATATCTTTGCTTATAATCAGTTCCATACTGCAAAATAAGACTTTCAGTCTTGTGTATGGAGCAATACAAACAAATAAATTGAAAAATTGAAATTGATGATATGAGTTGAAAGTATGATTCTGCATGTACTATAGCTTTGTAAAACAGTATTAACCCTAGAAAGATAACCTTATTTTTTACACATAAAAGATAGCCATGCGTCTTAAAGACGTATGATAGTTTGAGGTCTAATTAGTAAAGGTTACAAAATGTTTTAAAATAATTTTAGTTTCACATTAATAATATTAAGTCTTGCTCTATAAAGATATGTTATCTACAGAAAAGCCCTCAACTTTTAAACTACCAAACCGACCAACAGTATTTCCTTTAAAAATCAAAGAAATAAATAAATGCTTATTTGTAATACGTCTCAGAGACGCATCTTATCTCACTAGGGTTAAATGTTTTTTTCAGAATTTGTTTCAGAAATCGAAATTATATCAACATTTTAAAAATATCCAATTACATTTTTATCTTTTAGGTTTTGGTCAAAATATGAAATTTTGACTAATGAGGGTTTGGTATTTAAACCTCGATATACCATTGATAATCAACCAATGGTATCAATTCAGGCACAGTAGTTAGGCATCTGATGATGAACATGTCACGGAGTTCTAACTGAATTGTCTATTATTCCAACAAACCCCAACCTGACCTTGTAAGCTTGTAGTATGAATTTCTCATACATTAACTAAAACCAGCAAAATCGGTCATTAAATACAAATTCAAATTTAAAAAAAACCCTATTTGGGTTTTGCTAATTTAGCTGCTGTTCGGATTTTATGGCCACATGTATATTTTAGCTAAAACTTTATTTTTCCTACAATTTATCTCACGGCTATATCTCGGAAACCAATTGGAATTGTGTTTTTCTGTCTTCGGCGCAATTGTAGGTAAAGACAAGGAGAAAATGAGTTTAATATAAACTAACCCCCAAAAACCTGCATGTAGTGCCTTAAAATTGCAAAAATGCCGCAAAATTTTAATTTTATCTCTCTTCTTCACAATTTGCAGCCCATATTTTCGACAAGAATTGCGATTTTTGTTTGGGTTGCAAAAGAATGAGTAGCACTGTGGAAAAAAATTAAACTTTCAAAAATAACAAGGTTCTGACAACGGATACTGGTAGAGGGGGGTAAAAGACAAATATATGTGCATTGACGTTTTGAAAGTTTACGTCTGAATTTATTGTTAAGGGTGGGTAAAAATTATTCCCTTTCGCATATAGGATGTGTTCAGCAATTTTATGTAAAAATTTACGCGAAATATTTTTGTGGAATACTTTAACCCTCTACCGCCACAATATATGGGTCTTTTTTGTTATTTTTGTGGTAAAGGGTAAAAACCACCCCTAAAACAATTGTGTAACAGGTTAAAATGTACTACAAAAATATTCCTCATATAATTCTACTATAAGTTTCTTAACACACCAAATCTAAAAACACAACTTCTATGCCAAAAATAAGTCAATACTGAAAATCCATTTAAGGGTTAATTTCGTACTTATTCTGAGTTGGCGCTAAAATGTCCCACAAAACTGCATTCTAGGGGGTTGGTGTGTATTGGAAAAATATTTTACGTAAACAGTGTTTTTATGTGCCGCTGTGTAATCAGCAATTTATTTGGTGGATTCGTGTTTTTGTCCATCATACCATCTTTTTAGCCCCATTCCAATTCATGGTCTTCTTGGAATAGTGACATGAAGCAAGATCGTACCAAAATTGTAAACTGTGTTTTTTAAGACCCATAGAAATTAAAATTTTAAAAAATAACATATTAAATTTAATTTTAATCAAAAAAACGTGAAAGATCAATACATGGCATTAACAATTGAAAATGATTTCGGGCATATGGCCTCCGCGGCTGTTCATGACGAAGCGCATTCTAGACGTCCAATTTTGGGTCATATTTTCGAGCATTGCTGGCCGTATGTGCAAGGCGTCAATTGTTGCTGGTAATAATCGAGAAGGAGGTGGAAAGTTTCTGAGAGTGACCAGAAAGGAATCCTTCATTGGGCAGTCCAAACCATAGAGTAATGACGTATAGAGCTGTCATTGTTCTCACCCGACATTTCCTTTCACACTATTCGTGGTGCGGTCGGTGCGATAGAGAGTTATTTGATATAGAGAGAATTGCGATAGAGAGAATTGACTGAATTTGGCTTACATTTTTCATGACGTTTTGATGAAAAATATTTGTGGTGTATTAACACAAAAATTTTAACGCACAAATCGAAATGCTGTTGCTGATTTATTTTGGATGGTTTGAGCCATTGCTTCTATCTGGTATTATTAAAGCAATACTCTCCAACATCCAACCGCCCATATGCAACATACGCCCATATGTCATCAATTTACTGAGAGAGTTGGCGTCTCTATACGTCATTACTCTATGGTCCAAACAGCTCACTACTTTCACGCAGTATGAGACCTCCGTAAGCTAGCTAGAGTGATAAGGTGAAACGAATGAGCAGCCTGATTGGTTATTAGATCACTGATGCGTCTCAGGCTAATTAGGTGACCCAGTCACTGAAGCTCTTCAAACTAGTGGACATATTCTTCTGTCGTTTGAAGGCGGGTGAGCCAACACACCTGGCCAACGGCGGTTCAGAACTGAAGAAACCAAAATCCAGTTTCCACTCACTCCATTTTGGTCAGAGTCTGATCCTAGACTAGTACTTACAGTAGACTTAACAGTTCTCTCAGCAAATTTATGACATATGGCCTGGTGTGATATGAACGTTGGATGTTGAAAAGAATTACTTCAATAATACGAGATAGAGGCAATGGTACAAAACAACCAACAAAATAACAACAGCTGTATTTCGTTTTGTGTGTTAAAATTATTGTATTAATAATAACACAAATGTACAGATTAGAGCGATATAATACAAATCGGGAATAATTATTATTTACAGAGAAATATTATATAAATAAAAAAGCATTATAATTTTTAACTGTTGTCACAAAAGTCAGAAAACAAAAGTTAATTGCGTAATTCGATAGACCGAGTCATAACAAGTTTATTAGACCACTTTAAATATTTCTAGCGAATTTCCTTCATTATGATTTTTTTAGTTGAAATTTCAATCAATAACAATTATTTTCGTTCCCTGAATAATTGAAAAGTGGTTGTTACAAATGGAGAAAGAGAGAAATAAATAGGAAAAATATCATCGGAGAAAGACCCCTGTACAAATCATAACAACTCATTTGCTAAAGCCCGGTATTCAGTTTTTATGAAATTTTCGTTGCCATAAGAAGTACGTGTATAAAAAATAACGAAAATTTCATGAACCGAAAATTTCGATCACTTTACATTTGCTTGGAACTCAGCTCTCTGCGAAAATTTCGTAGGCAGGTACAGGGTTGTTACTATGGATGGGTATCGAACTGATAAACATCGATTAATGTAATCGATTATTATTTTCAAGGCAATAATCGATTCACAGCATAATGGCCGAAGAAAACATCGATTAATCGGCGTTTTCGATTAATCGACATGAAAATAATAAAATTAATGGAAAACAATTCAATGCTACTAAATTTGGTCATATAACAGCAAAATAAAATTGCTCAATAATAAAAGAATCCTTTTTAGAAACAGGATGCTTTTTTCTTGGTATAAATAATTTTTTCCTATATTGTAGGTAATGAATAAATTGAAAAACACAATAAAAATTGAATGTATATGGTATAGTTATAATTAAAAAGCAAAAAAATACTGATAAAATAAAAATAGATTTAGTTGTTTTTAGATCCTCGTCATATTTAAAGTTGTAATTACCTTTTAAGGCTAAGAGATCATATTTTCTCCGGTTAGTGAAAAAAATGTAAATGCCGCGGGTGGGCTTCGAAGTCACATTCGCTGGACGATCGTTTCAATGTTTGTGAAGCATCATCTTCAGCAGCGTCTAGCCCGTTAAGCCACTGCGGTGTGTATTTACACAAGTCACTAACCGAAGACATATATTGATTGTGTGCAGAGCGATTGTTGTCGCTACTTACACATTGCTTTCCTACTTACACGCATTGATGCAAAAGTTTTGAAAGTTATATTTATAGAACGAACTATTCTAATTGTAGTTGTCTCGTTCTGTTTTGGTCTGTTTTTTCACTAACCGGAGAAAATATGATCTCTTAGCCTTAAAAGGAAATTACAACTTTAAAAATAGATTTTATTTTTGTTTTTTTATAATAAAAATAACTTATCGGGAACGTCTTTTAAAAATAATAATTTATTTGCAAGATCGGCTGTCAACTATCAACCATAGATAAAGGAATTAACTAGATATCTCACATACCTTGGGAAATTTCTTGTTCAATGGGATATTTTCTAGATGGAGCTGGATGCAATAATTTCAACGTTTGATCCCAAAACAAAATATGCCTTGCAAGATGTATTTAGAACAGGTGCTAACATTAGGTATGGAAGGCAACATCAACAGGGATTTTGTTTCTGTTTTGTGCTCCGGTGCTCTCAAATCCAACACAAACGAACACCAACAATAACAGTAAACAAAAAGATGCAATCAAAATAAAAAAATTTTAACTTGAAAGTGGGGAACACAACGACATGAAAAAAAACTAAATTAGTTGTTTGAATAGCACAACCTGGAAAATGATTCTATTTTTGTATTGAAAAAATGTCCCACATTGTTGAATAAACGTCAGTGAATGTTATGAGAAACGTCAATGAAAGTTACAAAACGACAACACAGCACCTAGTGGCAGTAGTTGACAACGCCTGTGGGATATCTACTTATTTTCTTTATCTATGCTATCAACTGAACAACTACAATTTTTTTTTGGCAAACGACAACTTACTTATACCACGTTTACACGCACTTCTTTAGAGTTGTGTAGTTCACGAACGAACTAGTTCAATTGAACGATTCACTTTTGTGAACTAATGAACTAGTACACACTGTTCCGCTCTTTTATTTCAGTAGTTCAATTGTTTCACTAGTTTTTTGTATTTCAATTGAGCAGTTATATCCGCCATTTTCTAGTTCATGCTCTCTTTGTCTCACTCAATTTGCACAAAAGTGCCTAATGTTGCAATCTTTATGGAATGAACATATTGCCGCCTTCTACACAATAACTACAGCGCTAATCACCACTTTTATTCCCAAAATTTTCAGGAACGGAATAACCCAATCGTTAAGTCGATCTTCAACATTGCGATTTGGTGTAAACAAATATCACAGTACCCAAAACACTTTAAAAATCTGATCATTTTCACGATTATTCGCTCCGATTGAACTGAAACTACAAGTTAAACTGAAATGAGCTATTTAGTTCACAGCTCATGTGAACTGTTAAGCTGAAATGATACAATGAACTAGTGAACTAAATGAATGAACTAGTTCATTCTGTTGAGCTGAACTAAAAATAGCGCTCAATCGAATGAACTAAAATTCCCAACTCAACACTTCTTATACAAATGTATGTGTTTCACAAGAGTCAGCTGCCACAACGATGCCAACTTGTACAATATTTTCACCATTAGTGATACCATATGACAAATAAGAAGTGCATATAAACGTAGTATAAGAAAGTTACTTTCCCAAAAATATCGATATATTTAAATATTAAACATCGATTAATCGAACATAGAACATATTCGGTTAAAAAACGTCGATTGCTTTTTAAAAACATCGATTTTTCCGATTAATCGATTCATCGATACCCATCCCTAGTTGTTACGCCAAAGTTATTTCGCATGAAAACAATTGTTTGATAAATGTTTGGGACCGGAATTTGGACATTTCAATAATTTTAGCAATCAAAAGCAACACCATATGCTTTAAAAATAAAATGGAGTGCGTAGAGGAATTTGGAATTTGGCCGTCGGTGGTGCAATGGCCAGTGTGCGCGGCTCTTGTGCATGAGAAAGTGGGTTCGATCCATGCTCTGACCACCTTAAAATTTACTTCGACGACGGTCGCCTCGCTTAGTGATTGCGACACTTTCGAGTACTTAGCCCTGAAAAAGCTTCTCAAAATACCGTTCGGAACCGGTGTAAAACTGTAGATCCCAATCAGTGAGTGAAAAATTAGACAGCGCACAGCTCACTCACTGATTGTGAGAAACTCTTCCCAATCCCTTTATGGGATGTAATGGGAAACCTTGTTTGTTTTGTAGCGTAGAGGAATTATTTATAAATGAAATATTTGCAAGGTAAATCAAAGATTGGTGGTAACTCTACGCAGCATAATTTTCTGTTTAGAGATAAATGACAAAATTTCTTACGAAAATTTCGCAATAACTGAATACGGGGCTTAAATTATAAATTGACGAAACCTTGCACACTGCGTACGAGTAATTTGTTTTTGTGATTTATATACATAACCCTGAGGATGATTAGCGATGCTAATCGAAATATTGGGAATATTTAATAAATCTGGAAAAAAAAACAGTCGAACCCACTGGTATTTTCATTTTAGGACCTCAAGCCAAACTAATTAAACACAGCTAAATTATAAATTTATTTTCTACATATGGTACAAGTTCGAAAGCGTCAATATCGGCTATCCACTGTATTACATACACACACATCTCTTGACATATTTATTTATGTGTATATGTATGTCATTATCAAAGAACGAAAACAACAAGTGTCATTCACTTGTTAAATAATGGCGCGATCAATTCTAGTCCGCCTACCATGGCTGAACTAGTAGAGGTTGCAGCAGTAGAAGTTGTTGTAATTGTGGGCACCAACAACAGGCATTATGTATCATGTCTAGGGTACCCACTTAATCGAGTTTTTTGATTAATCGGTTAATCTGTAACAAAAGCAACTTCACTATATAAAATATATGTACATATATTTGATTTTGATTGCGTTATTGATGTCATTCAATATTTGATGCATGGATTCACAAAGCAATACGATTTCTAAATTTATCATATTTGTTTTAATATTGGGTTGGCAAAAAGTAAATTTGGTTTCTTCATAAAGATGGTGCTTTTGTTATTTTTGAAATGCTTTTGGCAAAAATTCTTTGGTTTTTTTTTTTATAAACAGTTGCACAGCTGGCATTTCACACTGAAATTCATAGAGGAATTTAGGATAGAGTCTTGTATTCTCTCGTCTGACGTAACATTTCACATTCTTTGTCGTAGGTTTATGCAAATGAGAGAAATCCGACGAAAATTAACTTACAGCAGGTGGAGTTACAAGAACTGTTGACTTAACTTTTTCATTTCGTTTCCGTATAGAATTGTGGAATTTAAAAGTATGCATTTTGCACTTTTTTGTTGACTTTTATCATTGGTATACATTTGAACTCCGAAAAATTTATGGCCCGGCGAGTATCGGCGACGCATGAACCATGAGCTGTATGAGCTATGTATATCCCGACATTGACATAGTTAAGCGGATCAAAATAACGTGATTGCGCTGGCTAAGACATGTCAGTAGAATGGATGAAGACGAACCAGCACGAAGGGTTTTCGAAACTGAACTCGAAGGAAGTCGAAAAATAGAAAGACCAAGACTCCGCTGGAGGGATCAGGTTGACGAATCCCTGCGTACACTTGGTATTGCCAACTGGAGAGATAAGACAAAAGATCGAACTGGTTGGCGAAATATGTTATCTTCGTTTTGTAAGGCCCCTGACCCCTCAGGGTTGTTCGTGACCGGGTAAGTAAGTAAGTATACATTTGTATTGTATTTAACACAACTATTTTGCCACAAAAACACGAAATGCGGTTATTGTCGCTTTGTTGGACGTTGTGTACTATTGCCTCTATCTGGTTTTATTGAACCCATCCAATGTTCATTTGCAACCATACCTATGACGTTAAAAATACTGAGAGAATAAATTACTCTATCCTTAGTTCCTCTATGCTTAAATTTGTATGTCACATTATTTTAAGTGGTGAGTTTTCATTTAAATCTTGTTGTGAATATGAATGATCTTTTATTTCCGAAAACGCAAAAAGGTCGCAGAAGCACACCGGGATATTTGTAACGTATATAGTTTGGATGCTTTACACATTGCACATGTCAAAGCTGGTTCAAAACATTTCGTTCTGGAAATTCCACGATAAAAATGTCCACAGGAGCGGTAAGCCAAATAAGGTTGATGAGGACGAAATCAAAGCCGTTATCGAATCTCACTGACTGGTTTCTGTTCGAGAAGTTGCCGACAAGCTGAAGGTGTCGCTCACGACCATTGAAAATCATTTTAAACGGATTGGGCTTGTCAGAAAGCTTGCTACTGGGGTTCCGAACGAGCTTAAGGAAGTCCACTTAACAAAGCGGATAAGCACCTGCGATTTATTGCTCAAACCCAAAAACAATTATCTATTTTTGAAATGCATTGTCACTGAAGATCAAAAATACATTATTTACAATAATGTCGACCAGAAGAGATCCTGGTCCAAGCTCGATGAACGCGCTCAAACTTCTTCAAAGGCTGAACTGCACCAAAAAAAGGTTTTTTTCTATTTGGTGGGATTTAGAGGGAATAATTTATGTATGTTGAACTGTCAGAAAGTGACGAACCTTGATGGGACGCTGAAAGAAACACGATCTGAAAAAACACGATCGAATGCTAGCAAACAAAACGAATGAAGCGTTAATCATTATCTGCTCTCTCTCTCTTACTCTCTTCATTGAATATTTCAGTACTCGAGCAGCTTTTTTATAGTGTTATTGTAAATACATAACTATACAAATTCCAACCATGTTGAAGCAAGGGGTTTCTATGGCACAGCTGATCGAAAAGGTACTCATACTAGGGAAATGATATAGAATGAGCACCAAAGAAGACATAGAGATTATATAACAACGCAGCACACTAAGTGTAAATAGTGTTTATTTGATACTAATGACAGCTAAATTATGTTTTATGTACGAAAATTCGCATTGCCTTTTATTACTGTCCGTATTATGTCCAACCAAAGAGTAAATTACAAAAGAAACTCGATAAAATGACCTACTACCTCGTTCGTCGCCATCAAGAGAACGTAAAGAGAGGGATAGCGGCTCTTGTCTATTTATCTATGGTTGTAGTAAAATTGCATAAACTATGCAAAAAGTATGAAATAATTAAGATATGACGCGAGAGAGAAATGCGTTTGAGTAAACGCGTTGACTTTTTTGTTCTTGTACATCGACACTATTAAGTACTTCGCCATGAAAAGGCTTCTCAAAATACCCGGTGCCGGTCCCACCCGGAACCGCTGTAAAACTGTAGGTCCCAATCAGTGAGTGTAAAACCTAGAAAGCGCACATCTCACTGATTGTGAGAAGCTCTCCTGAATCCCTTCATGGGATGTTATGGGACACCATTTTTTTTACTTGTACATCCTTTTAGGTACAAACTAATTACACCGGTGACCACTTTTTGATTGTCTTTTACGAGGGTTGCCAAATTGCCCACATCTTCTGGTCGCGTAATTTTTGATCGTCTTTATCCTTATGGCGTGGTTTTCCATCACGACAACGCTAGACCTCAATATCTTTGCAGTCTCGGCAAAAAATGTTGGAGCTTGGATGGGAAGTGGTGTAATATCCACTATATAGTTCTGATCTGGCATCTTCGGATTTTCATTTATTTCGGAGTCGGCAAAACTTTTTGAATAGAAAATCCTTCACTACAGGAGAGGACCTATAAACCGAGTTGTTCGAGTATATTTGCGAGACGGACCAGTAATGTTATGAATAGGGGGGTTTAGACGGTCGTACACGCTCGACTACCAGGTTCGACGACCAAATTTTTGCATTTCCTTTACACGCCCGTGCCAAGTGATCCGACCGTCATTTTAACTAATATATCGAGCAGTAAACAAAGTCGGAAGAAAATCACGGCAGCGTCGGTAATTTTTTTGGCAGAATTGAATTGCTGAAAACGACGAAGCAGAAAATGTTAATAGAAGCAAACGGAGAATATGGATGCAAGATTAGCACAAAATCTTATTCCAGTATTCCTTCATCATCTTATTCCAGTCTTGTTAGGGAATTTCTGATTTGGTCTTTTCATAACTCAGGAAAACTTCTATACAATTCGATGAACTCACACCAAAAACCGGTGTCCATTTTTAACAAAAATTAATGAGTACGAATTATTAAAAATTTTCCGAACGGTCCGAACACGATGAGATCAGTTTTGAAATAATTTTATTGTACTGAGTACGTCCGACCACCGTTCACACAGGTTCGATGGTACGCCGACGGTATGTCGACCTAGCGAAGGAATCAAAACATTTTTGAAAACCTTCGTGCCGTCGGTTACTGTGGTTACACTTCGAGCATGCCATGTCGTCGAGCATGTACGACCGTCTAAACACCGCTAATATGGGATCAAAAAGTTGCCTAAACGATAGCAGGAGGTCATTGAACAAAGAAGAAGCTATATTATAGATTAAAATTAATTATTTGAATAAAATAATTGCAAATTACTTTGAAAAAAAAAAGATATTACTTTCTTTCCAACCCAATACTTTCTGCTATTGATAACTCCGTCAGATATATTTGTCAGATAAATCTGCACCCTGTTACGATCATGATTATGTATGAAAAAATTTTGTGATTTCACTTCGAACCGTTCGACGTTTGTTGACCAGGTGCCAAAAAGTTGAAAGTCGACAATTCTGTATTACACTATGCCTGCAATGGGGGCCGAGGGCCCCCATAATGTCGCGCCTGGCACTACGTTAGCTACGCCACTGCCTATGTTTAAATATGTAAAACCATTGCTCAAATTTGGTATAGAAGATCTGCTATAATTAAAAATCGTCATTTCAGGAGCTGAAATCGTCAAATAGTTATTTTCTGTTTTGGGCCTAAAATTGTCAAAACGACAATAAATCGTCACTTCTGGCAACACTGGTATGTATGCATTGAGTTGAAGAGCATGAATAAGCCCTTGGAAACAATCTAGCAATTTGGTTTAAAAATGCGGTAAACCTGCAAATACTCCCCCCAATCGACGTTACTTAAGTCTAATCTATAAGGAACCAAAAAATATTGATTGAAATTTTACTGATAACGGTGGCAAAACTACATTACTAAAACTTGACAACAGAAATATTATATATTCATGTCGAAACCTATAGAAAATGAAGACAACATTTGCATCAGTTTAATGGAAAATTATTCTGACACAATTTACTGAGAGCCAACTAATCTACAAAATCAACAAAAAGAGAGCGTACATCAGTGTTTACCGGTTTTTCAATTGACAAAGTCATCAGAGATGGTAATGAGAATTAGTACTCAAAAAGTACAATTTTCTTTTAAATTTAGAGTTATTCCACTTTATCCCGTCAGATCAGATGTACATACATATGTATATTCAGAGCCAACTAAAAGTGCGACCTCTGCGTTGCAATTTCAATTTATAAAAATGTTGTACAACGAATCCCCTAAATTCTATAGACCTCAAAACTACTCCAAAAGAAGCAAAACTTCTAATTGGGATTCAAAGTTAGGACAATTTGACTACTGGTTTTTTACAAGAATATTTTCAATTTTACATATTGACACCTTAGCAAATAAAGAAAGAAAGAATGGAATAGTTCACATGGAGATGAAAAAACCAAATAAACCCTTGTATACGTAATATAGGTACATATGTACATACAGACATATGTATACAGTAATGATGATTTTTATGGCATTTAGTGTGTTGCGTATGGGCGGTTGCATGTTGGAAAGTATTGCTTTAATAATACCAGATAGAGGCAATGGCTCAAACAATCCAGCAATAAATCAGCAACGGCATTTCGATTTGTGCGTTAAAACTTTTGTGTAAATACACCACAAATATATACTAACAATAAAATATATCAAAAAAAAGTTCACAATACGTTTAAATTTCACTGGTTTTCATCGAAACGACATGAAAAATGTAAATCAAAAATTTTTATAATTCCTGTTTTAATTCAGTCAAAGTCAAACAACTCTCTGTCGCACAGACTGCCCCACGAATAGTGTGAAAGGAAATGTCAGATGAGAACAATGGCGTCTCTATACATCATTACTCTATGAACTTGTAAGTTTTGCATATATCTTTCATATTTTTTTTTTCTAATTTTCGCGAAATTTCAATATATCGAAAGTGATCGAAAATTTCTCGTTTTCATCCATAGTTTGCAAGTATTATATGGAGTTTTCACGTGAAATTTTGATTACAGTACGGGCATTATCAGCTAATATACATATTTCGTTTAATTTATTTATTACTCAAAGACACACATCTTCACGCAAGGGGAGAACTTATTGCGAAAATGCTTTCAAAGAAGAAACTGTGATAGGCGACTGGGTTACGTGGCACGATTTTCATACTTTTGCAGCCGCGTGTCAAGCCAAAAGTACAAAACACACCAACTGGGATTAAATTTTGCAAAACGGATGTACAAGTAGAGAAGAATAAACCGGCGCAATTTGGCAACCCTAGCAGAAGAGAACCAAAAAAGTTGACTCTATTCACTCAAACGCATTTCATTCCGGCGTCATAACTGGATTATTTCATACTTTTTATATACTTTATGTAATTTTGTTTAAACATGGTTGGAATTTCTATAGTTAGATACAATAACATCATCGGAAAACTGCTCGTGTATTGAAATATTCAACGAAGAGAGTAAGAGAGACAGTAGAGAAACGACGTGCTTCACTCGTTTTCTTTGTTTAATTAAATCGATTAAAAACGGGATATTCAGTGATATTTATGACATTTATTTGTGTAGATACTAATTAACACGCAAATTGTTAAAATTAAAAATTCCTCTCATTCGCTATATGTTTTCCAAGTCTTCCACGGCCTTTTGTTAGTACATAAAACAGCTGTTGCCAAACTCTTATTAATATTACTCTGTGTCTTTACGTGTCCCTTA
The DNA here is from genome assembly GCA_963931995.1 of Phaonia tiefii. Classification (NCBI taxonomy): domain Eukaryota; kingdom Metazoa; phylum Arthropoda; class Insecta; order Diptera; family Muscidae; genus Phaonia; species Phaonia tiefii. Next base: position 37,974,394 of record OZ008367.1, read on the forward strand.
GTTCTTTCAAAATTTTCCTAAACCTTAAATACAACTAACAGATTTACTGGGAAGGAAAATTAATAAACATGTTAAGATTTTATATCCACATTAAAAGTGATTTTGAACTAAAAACTGTACACAAGTGCCAACACTAACATACTTATAACATACTTATATACCTGATAATCTCTTATGCTCTCTTGGTGTGTTTCTACAGCACAGTGGTTATGTGATATTTTTTACGCTATTAATTAATTGGTGAACTTGTTAACAACTTATATTGAGAAATGCCTCCGGAATACATTTTGCATACTAGCATATGTACATATGTATTTCGTTAGCAGTAAAGTTAAGATAACAGTTTCAATGTTATCTGATGAAAATTTGAGTATGTGAAAATCTGTCATCATATACATATCTCATTAAATATTTAAAATTGCTTGACTTTAAGCTACCTCAAAAGATCCTAACCTTGTGTTGAAACGCGAAAAGACAATTGAGACAATAATTGTCAAAGAAGAGAAAAATGGTTGTATAACTTAGGCGTCCAGAGAATTATACGCTTTTACGCAGCCGCCGTCGGTATCTTTACGTGTGCATTCAATATCATTTTCCAAAATCTCCAAATAAAGTTTTTCAAATTGTGCGGACTTTTCCGACTATGTTTCGCGTTTTTCCGCAAATTACATACAACGACACTTCACCGAGTTGGCCGCTTACATCAATCTTTTATAGAATTTACTGTCTTCGAAAAATCAGACATAAGGAAAGCCAGATAAGGAACGAGTAACAATTTGCATACGTAATTTTAAAGACCTGGAATATGGAAATACATATGTATAACAAAATTGGTTGAAAATTCTGGGAGGCATTTGCAATTTCAATATGATGTTGTTGACTTCAAATAAAATCTTTCAGATCAACGTACAGTGAAACGAATAAAACTGATAAAATCCCAACTTGGAATTGAAAGATGGATATGTTAAGTAATAAACGAGGTATTGGAAGCTTTGAAGTATTTAATAGCAAATTATTGAGAGCACACCGCATGTGGCCATGAAGTGATCGTATTGCCATATTAAGTGTAATATTCTAAAAGACCCGAAAGTGAACGTTCGATTACATTCTATCTATCGATTACATTTCAGCCAAAATTAGCAACTACTTATAAGCAATGCAATGCAAAATACTTCCATCTCCCATCCTCGATCGACATTTTTCTTTAAATTTGTAATTTCTTCAACTAACGCGAGGAACAGTGCTGTGTTCAATTTGACAGCTGAAGTGATCAAAAACGTTACGTTTCGTTTTATAAACTACCCACAAAATATCGTAACTCAACACAGGTAGTCACCGAACAGCTGTAACGTTTTATAAACTACCAAAACGGCAAAAGTAACATGAAGTGACGAATTCACGACTTATAGAATACCACCCTATGTTTCTAAATCCCAACGCGATCAAAAAAAAAACTTTAACGACCGCAAGTAAAAACCATAGAGGAAATTGGAAAGCGAATCCATTTCTCTCATCTGACATTTCATTTCACACTTTTCGTCGTAGGTTTGTGTCATAGAGGAATTAAGTACAGAGTAATTTATTCTCTCAATATTTTTAACGTCATAAGTATGATTGCAAGTGAACATTGGATGGTGGAAAGCATGGTTCAACAATACCAGATATAGCCAATAGTACACAACGTCCAACAAAGCAACAACAACCGCATTTCGTGTTTTTGAGGCAAAATAGTTGTGTTAAATACAATACAAATGTATACCAACGATAAAAGTCAACAAAAAGAGCAAATTACATACATTTAATTTTCACAGTTCTATACGAAACGGAAATGAAAAAGTTAAGTCAACAGTTCGTATAACTCCACCTGTTGCAAGTTAATTTTCGTGGAATATCTCTCATTTGCCCAAACCTACGATGAAGAGTGTGAAATGAAACGTCAGATGAGAGAATTCCTCTATGGTTTATGGTTAACTTACATCAGGTGGAGTTACAAGAACAGTTGACTTAACTTTCTCATGTCGTTTTGGTATTAAATTGTGGAATTTAAATGTAGTTTGCACTTTTTTTGTTGACTTATATCGTTAACATAAACTTGTATTGTATTTAACACAACTATTTTGCCACAACAACGCGAGTTGAGGTTGTTGTTGCTTTGTTGGTGGTTGTGTGATATTGCCCCTATCTGGTATTATTGAAGCCATGTCTAGGTTAAAATTATTGAGAGAATGAAATTCTCTATTCTAATTTCCTCTATGGTAAAAACTACCATGATTAGAAACTCCGTGGGCAAAGACATTTTTGGGCAGAAACTGAAACTTGAAAATGGCTATGCTTATATTCATATACTTACAACAGGGTGTGTTGAAATAGTTTTTTTTTTTTGATGGTGATCTCAAAAGATGCATATTGAAGAGCAGATTACGGGAACGTAACTTTTTTTTTATACGATGGTACGGCCATTGAAGGTTCGACTCCTTGTGTATTATATTTTTTCCTTGTGTAAAGTATATTTTTTTGAGATGCTTAGTTCAGGACAACTATAAATTCGGATAAATGCACACAATTTATCCTAAAATTATCAAAATAACTACAACGTATTAGTAGTGCTACGCCGTTGCGCCGTATGAAAGGTAGTCTATATGGGCAACTCCTGCGTGACGAACGCTACATTCGTACGCGTTTTCAGATTAAAATATAAACTCTTTTGGTCTTTCCAAAGAGATACCTTTAACTTATACATGGTGTTTAGTGGGATTTGAGTGTACTTCGAATGCCATAAAAAAAAATTTTTTAACAGGTATAAGTTGGGAAGAAATTGATCAAAAATTATTGTGACGCACGTTACAAAAAATGGAGGTAGTTTCGAACGTTGTGGTATGTTTTCGTAATTTTTAGCAAATAATTAGCAAAAATTTTCTTAGTTTTTTCTCAAAAGCCGTGAATCCTATGTGACGCACGCTACGTGACGCACGCTACATTTTTTCCAGTAGTATATAAATCATAGACTATTACTTCTAGTAGACCTAATAGTTCTCTCACCAAATTCCTGGTGTGATATTTACGTTCGATGTTGAAAAGAATTGCTTTACTAATACCAGATAGAGGCAATGGTTCAAAACAATGAACAAAATAACAACAAAGCATTTCGTTTTGTGTGGTAAAATTATTGTGTTAAATACAACACAAATGTATGCTAACAATAACAGTCAACAAAAACGTTTAAAGCACATTTAAATTTCACAGTTTTTCACCTAAACTACATAAAAAATTAAAGCAAGAAGTTATTGTAATTCCACCTGGTGTATGTCACTTTTCGTCAAATATCTGTCTATTACACCGTCCGCATCAAGAAGAGTGTGAAAGGAAACGTCAGATGAGCCAAATATTCGCTCTAGTATGAGATTACTCTATGATATAAATAAAAACAAATGTATTTATTTCAACAAAACTATTTATATTCGTATTTAATAACATTATTATTACATATTTATAAATTTAGATATCGAGTCTAATGTTCCATAAAAAAAAGTTAGGTTGGAATAATTTCAAAAAATGTTGGCTGGTAGACTGTTTCTGGGACTTGCCAATATGTAAAATTATTTTGAACTCAAAGCTATACTTTCCACTACAATTCCGCTCTATGACTTTCTGAACGTATGTAGATTAAAATAGGGATACAGAAATCTGAGATCTTTGGTTTTTTGTTCTTCTTCCGTGAGTAATCAAACGTCTGTCAGCTGTTTAATTACAACAAATTGTACGAACATCGAACAAAATTCTTCATTTTGAATTTTGTGGATTCACGATGTTCGTATATTTACATAATTTACAAACTAGCGATACTCGCTTGCTTGCTAGTAACCAAAACGCCAAACAAGCAATAATTTATTATTACATACATATATAGTCGCCTTGCTCTAACGCATGGTTTGTAGTTATTCCTGCAAATCTTTAAATTCTTCTCCTTATATCTTTGAACTCATAACTCACAGTGTATCTGATTGTTTTCAGACTGGTAACTTTATGCCTACGTAGAACTCAAGTTCCGCTTAGGCCCAATTTTTGACTGGTTATTTAAATTGGTGTGGCCGTCGGTGGTGCAATGGTTAGTGTGCGCGCGTCTTGTACAGGAGATCCTGGGTTCGATCCCTGCTCCGACCACCTTAAAATTTCTTTCGACGACGTTCACCTCGCTTAGTGACGGCGACACTATCGAGTACTTAGCCATGAAAACGCTTCTCAAAATACCGTTCGGAACCGGTGTAAAACTGTAGGTCCCAATCAGCGAATATAAAACTTTAAAGCGCACAGCTCACTGGTTGTGAGAAGCTCTCCCCAATTCCTTCGTGGGATGTAATGGGAAACCATTTTTTTTTTTTTTTTTTATATAAATTGGTAATCAATTGATTTTGATTTATGTTTGATCTGACTTTAAATACGAAGAGTTTTTCAGTGATTTGTCAAATAATCTTACTACCATGTGGCAAATGCTACGAAAAATAACCAGTATTCATACATTTTTCGGATAATCGTTACAATGCATCAAACTGACGCCATTTGCAAAACAAAAGTGAAGTGATAAACTACAAAATATTTAATGAATTTGGAGAATATTTGAGCAGAAATAAAGTTCTAACTGCACTACGAGTTAAATGATACGTTTTTATTGTTATTTCAACTAGGATGGTGATTATAATTGTGCACATTAACAATTAAAGAAGCTTTGTGTTTGTTCTTCTTCTTGTTTTCAGTCAAAATCATATGGTCACTCGATCATAGTTTAAATGCCCGACTTTGGGTGTTTAAACAGCAATTAACTATTAACCTAAAAAATTAATTCAGAGTTTGAATAATGTTAGATCGTTAATCAAAGATGATTGGCCAGTCAAAAATTGGGCCTAATATCGCTTAGCTCTCCATACAAAATTAGTGATACTCCAAGCATGCGGTGTGACCAAAACACGCCTAAATTCATTTTTGCTTCTGAAACCTCAGCGATATATGTAATTCTTCTCTTGTCATAAAATCTTGCAACTTTCAGATGTTCGAATTCCTTCAAGTAAAAAAACCAAAAACCGAGTTGGTGTATCTCTTGTATTTTAATCTATGAGTATACTCGTATACAACAAATTATAAACGACTGTGCAAAACTCTCAATTTCTGGCGCTCTAGTTCACTGTTCTTTATCGTTGTTTGGACGTCCACGATCGTATGTTGTTTTTGTTTTGCTTTAAAACGTGGTCTGGCTGTAGATGACAATGTACTTTGTTGTTATTGTTCCGCTCATTGAATCAACATCATTTTTCCAATGTCCATTTTCGACCGCCGACGAATACATTCCAATACCAAAAATCTGTTGGACAATAAGTATGTGTGGGACAGCACACAAGAGTGTGTTAGTCACACAAGCAAAGCAGCACAACAAATCAAAGCTGTTTGATTTTGTGGATGAACGTCAATCATGCGATAAATGTATTCACTTCTTTATTTTTTTGGCGTTTACGATTTTTTAGTTTAATTTTTTTGATGTAGGAATTTTGGGTTATGTTTTGTGTTGGTTTATGGTTTTATTGTACAAAAACAAGTTATGATTGGTGAGTGGACGGACAAATCGTCAATCACACACACACACACAGTCTAGTGGTCACGGTTTTTCATCGGCAGTGGCCGTAGCAGTAGCAGTACGAGTGTGAGGCCGCCATTAGTTACAAAAGTGCAACCGAGTCTCACAGTCAGTCCAGTCGGTCATTTGCAAACGGTGTTTTACTAATCAGTTTCAATTTAACGTGACTTTTAAGTGTAAATCTTTGGAACAAAATGGTTATTAATTTCGCTGCTGGACCAGCCAAATTACCCACAGAGGTGAGACATAAAAATGTTAAGGTTTTTATGGAAGATAATGAAATTAGGCAAAACAGCAGTTGGCTCCAAATAAAGCTCCAAAAAAAATTTGCATATCCACATAAGCACGATTTATTAGAAAAGTAGTATACATACATATGTATGTACATACATATATAGTTTAGATCCAACTCGCGGGATTTTAAATAATATTTAGCAAAAAAAGAATTTAAAGAATATTCCACAATTTCAACATCCAATATCGTTTGTTTCTACTTGGTTAACACAAAAACAACAACAGTCAGATCAATCGCCTAAACGGTTCCTTAAACGTAATACCCGTTAAACCAAACATTGGGGCTCATAACTCCGGAAATACATATGGATTGCTCCCGATTAAAAATTTTTTATTTAAACTTTTGTTTTGTTTTGCCCAGCCCAAAACAAATTTGTTTATTTGGGGAGTACCTTCGGTACAATATGTATCAAGTTTCCGGTTCTATTAACCCACTGAGGAACCGCTTCAAGTTACCAATTTTGACTCGGTCCTATATTTAATACAACGAAAATAAGTACATATGTAGGTAAATTTTAAATTCAAAACTGGAACGCCCATATCTTGGAAACTAGGTGTTGAAAATCTCGGAATTTACAGAGCCTTGTTTCGTCTGACAGCCTAGTAGAGAGGTAAGAAAAAAAAAGTGGTTCCAAATAATGAATATGGAACGGTGTTCTCATTCCCCATAATCTGTAACAAAAAGTGCAAAAAATTACCACGATATAGCACATATAGCGCAACAAAACTATATGTATATCAAATGTAAAAACGTCCACAAAATACACCAACAGTACATAATGGGTATCAAAAAAGTACATAGTAGTTAATACAGTACACGAAAAAGTACAGTGTACCAAAGTAGTGCATACAGTGCATAGTGTAATAATAAAGTGGAAGCATAAGCCCAGCTGATCAGGCATTTTGTTATCGGGTTGTTTCTTTTTATCATTCTTTGTTTACGTAATACACTCGAAGTGTCAAACTTGTCGCATCATTTGTTTTGAATCTTCCTTGCCCTCTTTGCTTACGCTGGTCGTTTCACCGCCTGTTGTTTTTTTGATGGCTAAAAATATATAGAAGAAGTAACTAAAATTACCTACATACATATGTATGGACTTACTGATGGATACTTACCAATTTGGATCTTAAATGCGTTCCAACTTTCAGCCTATTACTTTTTTTTAACACATGTAATTCTATGCATGTAATTATTTACTTTGGCGTTTTTCCTTTGCCTCTCTTCGTATATAAAATGATTTTGACATATCGAGTGTATTGTCATAACAATAGTACAACAAAATTCTGTCAAAATCGTTTATTATTACAACAACACGCCACGCGTCGACTTATATTATTAGACTATGATACAGTGTGTGTTCAAATGTGTTCAAAAGTACATGAAGTGTACCAAGAAGCGTTCCAAAACATTCATAATGTCTATCAGGAAGTTACATAGGCTGTGGGTGGATTGGTTCAAATATTTTGCACCGAACAAAATTTTGAAGTTTGCGTGGTGAATTTCTAGTGTCAAGAATTAGACTAGCCCCAGGTCTACTATAAATTTGGACAACGAACCAAATAATGACATTTGTTTAACAAGATGTATTTGGTAAGGTGATAACATCAACAATGCTGATTGGTTATGTTTCATTCATTTGGCCAACAAAAATTTTCAAATATTGTTTAAACAATTCTGATTGCATTGCTTCAAATGAAAAATATAAAAATATGCAATTTTAAGTAATTTTTAGAGTTTTATTTTCATTTCAATCAGGTCATATTAAAACCAAAGTTTGTTATACAACATCAACATCTGCTGCTCCCACCACCTTATTGAATATACCTTGCTAAACAGGGACACAAAAGTTTTATTTGTTTTGGTTTTGTCGTTTGTCTTTTACGCGGAATATTAACAAAAACGTCCTTTGGCTAAACTGCAACTTCACCAATTCTTCCAAAGCCGCAAAAATAAGCTTTTTTTCATTTCAACGCCACCACTCACTGACTGACTTGTCATGTTTTGTGCGGCGACTGAATGTCAAAAATTTGTTAATGATCTGTCAAAATTTCATCACATGAATCTGCACAGCAACATGACTACCATAACAAAATTTATTCACCTAACACCGGGGTTACACTTTCAAACTGGCAGCTGTGACGTAGGCTGCACGCAACAGGATGATCAACTATACATATATACAAATATTTTAGTTAAAAAATCACTTTAATTTTTGTTTTAAAAAACACACACGCTTTATTTACTTTTCCACCAAACAAAGCAAACGAATTTGACACAGATTTTACAAATCAGCTGTTTAGTTGAACAACTGGTTGAATCGCTGGTTGAAAGAGAAAATCGCAAGCAACAGCCATAGATTAATACTTATAGTAGATCTACTAATTCTCCCACCAAATTTATGACATTTGGCCTGGTGTGATATTTACGTTTGATGTTGAAAAGAATTGCTTTACTAATACCAGATAGAGGCAATCATAGAATAACACATACCATAGAAGGTTTTATTCGCTCAATAAATTAAACGTCATAGGTACGATGGAAAGTAAACATTGGATGGTAGAAATATGGGTTCAATAATACCAGATAGTGGCAATAGTATACAGCGATCAACATAGGAACAACAACCGAATTTCGTGTTTTTCAAACTAGTTGTGTTAAATAAAATACAAATGTATACCAACGATAAAAGTCAATAAAAAAGTGCAAAATATATTTAAATTTTTCAGTTCTACACCAAAACGACAGGAAAAAGTTAAGTGAACATATTTTGTAACTCCACCTGGTGTAAGATAATTTGCTCTCATTTCCACAAACCTACGATGAGAGTGTGAAATGAAACGTCAGATGAGAAAATAAGTTTATCTAGGTATGTATTAGTCTATGGAGGCAATGGTTCAAAACAAGGAACAAAATAACAACAACGGCATTTCGTTTTGTGTGTTAAAATTATTGAGTTAAATACAACACAAATGTATGCTAACAATAACAGTCAATAAAAAAGTTTAAAACAAATTTAAAGTTCACAGTTTTTCACCAAAATGGCATGAAAAATTAAAGCAAGAAGTTATTGTAATTCCACCTGGTGTATGTCACTTTTCGTCAAACATCTCTCTATCACACCGACCGCATCACGAAGAGTGTGAAAGGAAACGTCAGATGAGCCAAATATTCTCTCTAGTCTGAGATTACTCTATGGCAACAGCCTTTCAACTTTAAAATGTGTGAGTGTTTAGTGAAAAATTCTGAGTTGAAAGCAACTAGTTGAAAGTGTAACTCTCGGGTAACACTCAAAGAGTTCGATCCGTCCACAGCCATAGTATCAAACACGTAATTTTTAGTGCACTACTTATTTTTGTGTACACTTTATGTACTTTTTGGCAGAGTTTGTATTGTAATGTGTAACCAATTAAGGGTATCAAAAAAATACACTGTATACAATTAATATCACGAAACATTACAAACAGTGTACAAAAAAGTAGCGAATGTGTACCAAAATAGTGCATAAAGTGTAATAAACGAACATTTACCTATTACAAACAAGGTACAGTGAAAATAATGGGTAGTTACACACATCGGTTACCCATTACCCACCGGATTTTTCTGAAGGGGTTTGATAAAATTCGTATAGAAGAAGTTTTCTTCAAAAAATCGCTAAAATAAGAAGAAAATTGCTAAAATAAAAATATGCTATAACTCGGAAAATTAATGAATAAAAAAAAAATAACGGCCTTATTCATAAAAAGTTGTGAGGTTTGAGAGACAGTTTATCATACAAAAAACATCTCTCAAACCTCTCACAACTTTTTATGAATACGGCGGTAAAAATTTTACTTTCAAAGGAGGCTTTAACCCATAGAGTATTGACGTATAGAGACGCCAACTCTCAGTAAATTGATGACATTTGGTGTGTTGCAGATGGGCGGTTGGATGTTGGAAAGTATTGCTTTAATAATACCAGATAGATTCAACGGCTCAAACCATCCAAAAATAAATCAGCAACAGCATTTCGATTTGTGCGTTAAAATTTTTGTGTAAATACACCACAAATACACATATACTAACAATAAAATATATCACAAAAAGTCCAAAATACATTTAAAATTCAGTGTTTCAACAAAACGACATGGAAAATTTAAGTCAACAATTTTTGTAATTCCACCTAGTGTAAGATAATTTACGTCAAATAACTATCGCATCCATAGAATAATACATACGTAGATAAACGTATTCTCTCATCTGACGTTTCATTTCACACTCTTCATCGTAGGTTTGTGGAAATGAGAGTAATTAAATTTAAAATTACCTTACACCAGGTGGAGTCACAAAATGTGTTCACTTAACTTTTTCATGTCGTTTTGGTTTAGAACTGAAAAATTTAAATATATTTTGCACTTTTTTGTTGACTTTTATCGTTGGTATACATTTGTATTGTATTTAACACAACTAGTTTGTCAAAAAAACCCCAAATTCGGTTGTTGTTCCTTTGTTGATCGCTGTATACTATTGCCACCATCTGGTATTATTGAACCCATATTTTCCACCATCCAATGTTTACTTTCCATCGTACCTATGACGTTTAATTTATAGAGCGAATAAAAGCTTCTATGGTATGTATTATTCTATGATCGCATCTAAAGGAAATGTTAGATGAGAATAATGGCAGCCCTATACGTCATTACTCTATGCTTTAACCAGTGGATGTCTGTAATGTGTTTTTAATCGCTAAAAACTTTCTCAAATAAAAAATCTTTAAAACGCCCATATCTCGGGGATCACACACCGCAATTTTACTTGCGCAAGTCTGGAGTTTATATGAAGCTCTTCCGTTTCCTATGACATTTTGGCTTTCGTTGGTGCAATAGTAGTGTGCGCGGCTCTCGGTCATGAAAACGTGGATTCGATCCCTGCTCTGACCACCTTCAAATTTTTCATTCGACGGCGGTCACCTCGCTTAGTGACGGCGACTTAGCCAAGAAAAAACTTATCAAAATACCGTTCGGAACCGGTGTAAAATTTTAGGTCCCAATCAGTGAGTGTAAAACTAGAACACGCAAAGCTCACTGGTTTGTGAGAAGCTCTCCCTAATCTCTTCTTGGAATTTAACGGGAAACCATTTATTTTATGAAATTTTAATGTAATATTTGTTTACTTTTTTGCCATATTTAACAGGCATTTTGTTCTTTTTTCAGTTGTCAAACGCTACACATATGTATGTGTACCAACAACATAAAAATGCAAAAGAGTGCAAAAACAAACTACATATGTATGAGTTAGACAACTGAAGCGAAAAATTACATGAAAAAAATTAAATCAGCTGTTCAAAAGAATTTACTATGTATATATAATTGTACCATGTTCATAATCATGGTAAAATTACCTATCGGGTAAACGCGCCAGTCCAGCTGATTTGTGGTTTTTCCATCTTTTCCGTGGGTAAGCTGTCAAATTCGATTTTGTTTCTTTTTATTTGTTAATAAAATTCAAAGAATTTCAATCAAAATGCAACTTAATAGCATGGACTTTGTATCAAGTAAGACAAACTTATAAAATTTTTCACATTTTGTGTTCATAGTGTTTTTTCATTATTCAGCTAATTCTGACAGATTACCCACGGAATTGCTAATGCGACTATCTAATAGATATTTGTACCATGGTCATAATTTAATCAAGCAGTGTAAATGTATGAGTGTGGTGCGCTCGTGTCTTACCCGAAATAAATTCAAATAAATAAATATGTCAAGCAGCAGTTTGTATATTGAGTTCATTGTGTTTGTTTACTACGTCGTCGTCGGATGATGATTTACTTTTGTTGTCTTCTACAGTAATTTTATTAAAAAGACGAAAAAAATATGAAAAAGGAAGAGTGCACGAAAAACTGGTATAAACAGGGGAATAGGTTTCCTCATGAAAATCTTTTAGAAGAATTGAAGTCAACTATTTTTTTTTCATCCGCGCACTCGTCCATGTCGGCTTTCCCTACGTAACGGAGCTTGCTTTTGTCAGGCATAATCAGGGGGTTTCTATGGCACAGCTGATATAAAAGCCATTAGGGGAATGATGTAGGATGAGAGACCAAAGAAGACATACAGATTATAGACCATGCAGCAAACTAAGTTTAGATGTGTTTGATTGATACTTTGATTGACAAAATACGCATTCCCTTTTATTTCTGTCCGTATTATGCCAACCAAAGAGTAAATTACCAAAGCAACTCGAACTCGATGAAATGGCGACGAGGTAGCCATTAAGAGAATACGAAGAGTGACAAGAAGCTTTTTTCTATTTCTCTATCCCAAAACACGACAGTTACACAACGACATGACAGCACCTAGTGGCAGTACTTTACAACATAGATGTGCAGCTAGTACTCTTTTGAGTCATCGTGTTTTCACACCGATAGTAGCTTGATCGTTTTTTCACACCAACATGTCCGAAAGCTTGCTGCTTGTTTACCGATTCAAAGTCAGTTGCTGTTCTGCATTCACACTACACTTAAAAAATAAATTTTAATTGCCATGGACGAATATAAAGAAATTTTTATGTTTGTAAATGGCAAAAATCATAAATGGAAATAATCATTGGAGATGTTGATATTTGATTTTTTTTTTAAGATTTAGTTTTAATTTTTAATTTTTTTAATTTTAATTTTTTACTCAGTGTACTACTTTTGTTTTCTCTGCTTGCTCCGTTCAACTTAACACAGTCGCAAAATTCGTAAAACTGATTTGAAATGCGTTTGTGTCAGTTTGCACATGTCTGCTTTACAACTGTCCCGCAATATCCAGACATGTTAAATGCCAAGATGCAAACATGATAGAAATACCATAGATGAATCACATAAAGTAACTATGGTATAGAGAAGAAAATTTACTCATGGAGTGGAATGCCAACAAAGAAAACGAGTGAAGCGTTTCGTTTCTCTGCTCGCTCTCTTACTCTCTTCGTTGAATATTTAAATACACGAGCAGTTTTCTGATGATGTTATTCTATCTATCTAAGAAATTCCAACCATATTTAAATAAAATTACATAAAGTATGTAAAAAGTATGAAATAATCAAGTATGAATAAATCAAGACTTTTTTGGTTCTCTTCTACTCGGGTTGCCAAATTGAGGCGTTTTTTCTTCTCTACCTGTACATCCTTTTTGTGATTCATTCCCTTATCGACCATTTTCACCAGAGGGCACATGCTGTTTCCATACGACCATTTTTCACTCGGATGATACGAAAAATCACTCAAAAATCATTTTTGTTTCGATTCTGTTGTTTAAATTTGAAAATAGAATATAAATAATAGTAAAGCCTTTCGCGTTTGATATTTGTTGACAATACAAAAGGCCAGAAAGCATGGTTATATAGTTGTTTTCAATAGTTTTTGTTTCCAGGGGAATTTACCAATATCCACTACTCCGGCGCCATCTAGAAAATCGCCCTTTACTGTCAAATCCACCACCTATCTTTCACCATCTATGGTTTTTTATTTATCTATGCAAGATGTTACAAGAAAATTATGATTTCCAATAGGTGGCTAAGGGTAGATGGTGAATTTCTATTAAAACAATTAACATTGTGTTATTTTTAAGTTGTCTGCCTGTTGGAGTTGCCAAGTTTTAAATTATATTAAAATTGCTAAGAAAAAAATATATACATATATCAGGAAACAAATAAATTACGTTTTTGGTTAAATAATATTGGAAAACAAAGTGACCTGACCCAACTCTAGTTCAATTTAGGTCATTCCAGTGAACGCTCTGTTCAGCCCAATGAACTAGTTCGTTCATTTCAATTCAACAGTTCATATCATAGATTAATACTTGTAGTAGATCTACTAGTTATCCCACCAAATTTATGACATTTGGCCTGGTGTGATATTTACGTTTGATGTTGAAAAGAATTGCTTTACTAATACCAGATAGAGGCAATGGTTCAAAACAAGGAACAAAATAACAACAACGGCATTTCGTTTTGTGTGTTAAAATTATTGTGTTAAATACAACACAAATGTATGCTAACAATAAATAAAAAAAATAAATGGTTTCCCATTACATCCCATGAAGGGACTGGGGAGAACTTCTCACAATCACTGAGCTGTGCGCTTTCCAGTTTTCACTCACTGATTGGGACCTACAGTTTTACACCGATTCCGAACGGTAATTTGAGAAGCTTTTTCATGGCTAGATACTCGATAGTGTCGCCGTCACTATGCGAGGTGACCGCCGCCGAAAGAAATTTTTTTTGAAGGTGGTCAGAGCCGGGTTCGAACCCAGGATCTCATGTACAAGAGCCGCGCACACTAACCATTGCACCACCGACGTATGCTAACAATAACAGTCAATAAAAAAGTTTAAAACAAATTTAAATTTCACAGTTTTTCACCAAAATGGCATGAACAATTAAAGCAAGAAGTTATTGTAATTCCACCTGGTGTATATCACTTTTCGTCAAACATCTCTCTATCACACCGACCGCATCACGAAGAGTGTGAAAGGAAACGTCAGATGAGCTAAATATTCTCTCTAGTCTGAGATTACTCTATGGTTCATATGAACTGTGAACTAAAGAACCGATTTCAGTCCAATTTGCGGTTTGAGTTTAATATAGGTATGTGGGTAGGAATTGCCCCATAGAGTAATCTCAGACTAGAGAGAATATTTGGCTCATCTGACGTTTCCTTTCACACTCTTCGTGATGCGGTCGGTGTGATAGAGAGATGTTTGACGAAAAGTGATATACACCAGGTGGAATTACAATAACTTCTTGCTTGTTTGTTTGCTTGTTTTGAACCATTGCCTCTATCTGGTATTAGTAAAGAAATTCTTTTCAACATCAAACGTAAATATCACACCAGGCCAAATGTCATAAATTTGGTGGGAGAACTAGTAGATCTACTTTAAGTACTAATCTATGAATTGCCCATAGAGTAATCTCAGACTAGAGAGAATATTTGGCTCATCTGATGTTTCCTTTCACACTCTTCGTGATGCGGTCGGTGTGATAGAGAGATTTTTGACGAAAAGTGATATGCAGATCTACTATAAGTATTAATCTATGAAATTGCCTATTTCTGAAGTGTTTTGGATATTGATAAATCTGGATATTTAAGGCAATATTTGATATAAACTTACGCGGAGGTCTAAATTGAGATGGATCTGTATTTTGTTATACTTTGAAACGTAAGTGGTCAATATTGCCGTAGTCAATGTGTACAGGCTGGTTACATTTCGATTCCACAAAGATGGTACCATTAGGAGACAGGTGGCGAATTGGGTGAGACAAAGAGAGAACTAGTAAATGACAGAAATGCACAACTGAAATCAAGGCTGATCTACTTCAGGTTATAGCAAGCGCACAGCTGATTCATATTCTGAACAGCTGATGCCAAGGCGAATTGAGCTCGAATTGTCAAACTTATTAGTTTTGTTTACATTCTTATTGGCAAAGTGAAGTTAATTTATAAACTTGTGTTTTTTGAAAGTTTCCCCTTAAAAGTGAAAAAAAAGTATTTAAAGATGTTAAAATGTGCTATTTGCAATAAAAAGTTTGAAAGCGGTACGGGACCGATGTTTCATGTTCCACGCGACGACAACAAACGCTTGTTGTGGGGCAGTCATTGCCGGATGTGTTTGTGCTGTTTCACAACAGAAACAGCACAAACAAATGAAAAATATGTATGTATATACGTATACGCATGCAATACAAATGTCATATTTTGACATTACCACAAAAGGCGAATTCAAGGCGAATTGCTATTTTTGACAGAACCAGCGCAAAAAGTAAGGCGAATTCTAGTGCTTCCACCTTGTATAAATTCGCCTTGACTGAAATAAAACAAGCTCATGGTAAAATAAGTAAGGTAAACGCACTAGGAATTGTTACAACAAACACAGGCATTTTGTTTTTGTTTGGTGTCCATAATCTGTCAAATTTTCTTCATATGTGTATCTACTGTAAAAGTAAACAAAAAAGTACACAAACAAAATGCATGTGAATTTGACATAAGAGTAACACCCAAGCAAGAAATATGTTGAAATCAGCTGTTCTAACGAGTTTACCTTACTCATTTTACCATGAACAAGCTGCTGAAACAAGTGAACTACTAGTTTATCTAGTTCACAAGAGTGAATCGTTCAATTGAACTAGTTCGTTTGTGAACTACACACATCTACCTCACACAGTTACACGAAATTGTAGGTAATAAAACCGAAACAGGCGTCGATTATAATGAACACCTCAACACCTATCGGTCATCTTGATTCAACAATTTTTGGCTCCCTGGTTGATGAAACCAGCTACTACCGCTGAGGTTACCGATCTTAACGATCACTGAATTTCCAATGCCACACCGGTTCCTACCTAGGTAAAAAAAACCTCCGTGGTAGGACTAGGATATGCAAATCCTGATAAAGTCATCCAGAAAGCTTTTTAATAGAGCGAAGTCCTCAAAGACGGAGCGAGACTGGAATGTTTACAAAATGTGACCGAAATCGTACTCGTTATCTGGAAGCATATGGTTCGGTACATTAATACCTTGTCTCTGTTAGAGAAAGAGAGGATAGTGGCAGATATCTAGGTGTGATTCCCGACAGAAAGCACAATTTCAAGTTTAATACTATTGATAAGATCAGTATAGCAACAGTGGCCTTATATTCATGTAAAAGGGCCATCGGATGACGATGGGGCCTACCCCGAACATAGTTTACTGGATATATACAGGTGCTATATTGCTTTACGGCATTGTTGTTTGGTGGCCAGCACTGGAAAAATCCACTTACCTAAGTCTGTTTAGACAAGTCTAGAGAATGACAATGGTGTGTATCAAGGGTGCCCTTCGCACAACCCCTACCGAGGGTTTGGGAGTATTCCTATAGCTGTTACCACTAGATTTGCTGAATTTGAGTCTGAAATTCGCCTAGAACATTCTTCGCAATGGAGCACAAGTCCATATGGTCATGGGTCGATTTTAAGCGATCTGCGGCTAACCACAGTAAAAATTGACTACATACAGGGGGTTTCTAGGGCACAGCTGATCGAAAAGCCATTAGGGAAATGATGTAGAATGAGAGACCAAAGAAGACATACAGATTAGAGACCATGCAGCAAACTAAGTTTAAAAGTGTTTGATTGATACTAATGACAGCTAAATTATGTTTGCATCGAACGAAAATAGGCGTTTCCTTTTATTTCTGTCCGTATTATGCCAACCAAAGAGTAAATTACCAAAGCAACTCGAACTCGATGAAATTGCGTACTCCCTCGTCGTCATGAAGAGCCATCGAAGAGAGTAATGGAGGCTCTTTAGTATTGCTCTGTGCTACATAACACCCACTTCAACCTTTGAGAGAACCTTCTCCATTCATATCCCAGACAGACATGACAGGAATGGACGTATACGAGGATATAGAAAGTATTTAGGCTTCTACACTGGCGGCTCCAAACTAGATAGCAACTTAGGGTTGGGAATCTATTCTAAAGAGCTTAGTCTAGGCCTTGCACAAAGGCTACAAGACAATTATAGTGCCTTTCAGACAGAAGTCATGGTAATTGGAGAAGTGGCCCTTAGCTGGGGCGAAACGTCATCACCGCAGGCGAAATTAAAAATACTATAAAATCCCTGTAATCCGTATTCCTGACTTCAAGAACTGCCACGCATCTCTAAATTATATAGCCAATCAGTTCGATAATCACCTTTCATGGGTGCCGGGACACTGGAACATTCCCCAGGAACTGCCTTATCCGAGGAACTACCTTAAGAAACCTACATATGCAAAAAACAACGTCGTCGTCTGTAGCGTGTTTGATTATGTTTGGACTCTGAAGCGTGTCTGGTTCTGTTTGGACCATAGACAAAGGAAATAAATATATATCGCACAGGCGTTCTCAAGAACTGTCACTACATTGACGTTTCCGCATTCAGCCGATGCTGGAAAATTCAACACAAACGAACGAATACCAATTTGAGATCGATAGTGGGGAACACAACGGCATGAAAAAAATTAAATTAGTTGTTCGAATAACACAACCTGGACAATTATACTTTTTTATATGTAACAAATTTCCCACAGTGTTGAATAAACGTCAATGAGTGTTGTGAGAAACTTCAATGAGAGTTACAAAACGACAGGACAACACCTAGAGACAGCGCTTGACAACGCCTGTGCGTTATCCTTTATCTATGGTTTGAACTCTTAGGCCGGGTCCACGTCATTAGCGGCAGTGGTGAGCGGCAAAAAATTAAAGCATGTGAAACACTAGTGAAGTGGCTACACAATGGGCGGTATGAGAGCGGCCACGCTCAGGAATAAAACTTGTTCTAATTTGTTGTTGGCTTCTAAGCGGCAAAGAATAAAGATGGCACAAGTGAATGTGGAGCTCTTAATTTCACCTGTATATCATCAAATTTTAAAAATAGCAGCAAATCTTAAGGGTTTCCCAGAGTCACGGCAGTATTGTCGAAATCTGTCTGGAAATTTATGCAGATTTGTATATAAATGATTAAATTTGCCGTAATGTAGACTTTCTCGATTTATAGGATAAATAGGTCTGTCTCCGTACTAATAATTTGTAACAATTTGTACAAATTGTTACTGGATCTTGTCTGTTTACACCAAACAGCCAGTAAAGAGAGAGCAAGAGAGAGATTATTTTGACAGTTAGATGATACACAACTTTACACTAAGTTCTCTATCATTGAACTGGCAAAATATTCTCTCTCTGGCTCTCTCGTTCCTGGCTTTTTGGAGTAAACGAACAATATCATAGTGTAATAATATAAGTGGAAGCATAAGCCCAGCTGATCAGGCATTTTGTTATCGGGTTGTTTCTTTTTATCATTCTTTGTTTACGTAATACACTCGAAGTGTCAAACTTGTCGCATCATTTGTTTTGAATCTTCCTTGCCCTCTTTGCTTACGCTGGTCGTTTCACCGCCTGTAGTTTTTTTGATGGCTAAAAATATATAGAAGAAGTAACTAAAATTACCTACATACATATGTATGGACTTACTGATGGATACTTACCAATTTGGATCTTAAATGCGTTCCAACTTTCTGCCTATTACTTTTTTTTAATACATGTAATTCTATGCATGTGATTATTTACTTTGGCGTTTTTCCTTTGCCTCTCTTCGTATATAAAATGATTTTGACATATCGAGTGTATTGTCATAACAATAGTACAACAAAATTCTGTCAAAATCGTTTATTATTACAACAACACGCCACGCGTCGACTTATATTATTAGACTATGAACAATATCAAGTAAGAAATAGTAATAATTTGTACAAATTATCATGTTCTCGAACACACCTAACATTAAACAAACATCTCTTGACAATGGCATTTCAAAAAGTAACTGCTCAGAAATGACGCTCAGTAATAAGCTACTTGCCGCGCACCGCTTTGCCGCTCATTGCCTTAGGCAACATTTCGCCAAACGCCACTCAACCATTGGAAATGGGCGATTTTGCCTCTACCATTTTGGTACCTCCCATACAAAAGTTGATCGAACTTCTAGTCGATCGACGCAATTTCTCCCGTGAAACACAACAAATGTTAGTGAAATTCGGTACTGTTCAATATTTTGTCAAACGCCACTTTATAATCGAAAATGGACGATTTTGATGCGACCCATACAAATGACGGGCGGATAATTAGCTGGTATGCACGATAATTCGCCAAACAGAGCATATCCTCATTAAATTTGGAATTATGCTATAATTTGGTCAACCATAGAGAAGTGGCAAGAGTTTCTATCCCTCTCCTTACTTTCTCTCGATGACCCACCGAGTGACATTAATACGAGTTTGCAACAGCTGTTTTTTTTTTGTACTAAACGAAGACCGCGGGATACTTGGAAACATATAGAGAATGATAGTGGAATGAGAGAGATCTTTAATTTTAACAATTTGCGTGTTAAGTGAAATATACACTAATAATTTTACTCGAACATTTCATTACATTTTGATTTTTTTTCACTGAATATCACTTTTTTGATTGATTTAATTGGAAAACTTTACTCCCAGTTGATGTGTTTTGTACTTTTGGCTTGACACGCGGCAGCAAAAGTTTGAAAATCATCATCTTTTCTTCTTTGAAAGCGTCGTCTCTATTCTCCAAGTACTAACTTGATCAGCTGTCTCATTAATACCCCTTGGGCGATATCAACGAGTTCGATTTGCTGTTGAATTTTACTCTTTGATTGGACATAAAACGAAGAGAAATAAAAGGGAATGCGTATTTTCGATCGATGCAACCAACATAAAACATAATTTAGCTGTCAATAGTATCAACCAAAAACTACTTAAACTTTGTTTTCTGCATGGATTGCTTCTGGTTGATTATCGCTCTCTCGCCTAATCACTCTGTTTTCTATCATTTCCCTACTACATAGTCGATCAGCGGTGTCATGGATTCCGATGTTTAACCAAAATTTAACTAAAAAACGAAGATAACCACTGCCTGAAAAGCTAGTGATTAGTTTTTTTTTGCAGATGAACAACCCGTTTTCCGATTCTGCAGACCCCCATACAAAAGTAAAAATTACAAATAAATATAACTGTTCTTTTTATAGAGAAGAGCAGCCCATTTTTGGTGTATGGTTGTACTTTTTTATTTTCACATCCTACTTCTGCTTTGAAAAATTATCTCTATCATTATCGTTCATTTCAGGTCCTTCAAGAAGTTCAACGTAACTTGTTGAATTGCAATGGCAGTGGCATTTCGGTTATGGAAATGTCTCATCGTTCCGCTACATATGGAAATATACAAAAAGATGCTCTAACAGCGCTGAGAGATATCCTAAACATACCGGATAATTACAAAATTCTGTTAATGCAAGGTGGTGGCACCGGACAATTCGCCGCCGTAAGCATGAATCTTATCGGACGGACTGGTACTGCCGATTATGCTGTAACCGGGTCTTGGTCAGCCAAGGCTGCCAAAGAGGCAGCTCAATATGGTAAAGTGAATTTGGTTTTACCGAAATCCGAAAAATATACCACTGTACCACGTCAGAAGACTTGGAATGTAGATCCTACAGCATCCTATTTGTATTACTGCGACAATGAAACTGTAGATGGTGTAGAATTTGACTTTGTGCCAGAATCTCCGAAAAAAGTTCCATTGGTATGTGATATGTCATCGAATTTCTTATCACGTAAAGTTGATGTGAAACGGTTTGGGGTTATATTCGCCGGTGCCCAAAAAAATATTGGCCCAGCTGGTACGACAGTCGTTATCATAAGGAAAGATCTATTGGGTCGACAACTCAAAGAGACGCCATCCATCTTGAACTTTGCTTTGATGGATAAAAATGAATCGCTAATGAATACACCCAACACTTTTGGGTAAGTGATTAAACTTAAATAATGCGATTTTTATAACTCTTAATTTGTTATTTTAGTATATATGTCATGGGTTTAGTGTTCAAATGGATTCAACGTCATGGTGGTATCGCAGGCATGGAAAAAATATCTCAACTCAAGTCACAACTTATTTATGATGTAATCAACAAATCAAATGGGTTCTACTACTGTCCAGTGGATGAGAATGTTAGATCACGCATGAATATCCCATTTAGAATAGGCAACAACCATGGAGATGATAATCATGAGAAAGCTTTCCTTGTAAAAGCCGAAATTGAAGGTATGATCCAACTTAAGGGACATCGTTCTGTTGGGGGTATTAGAGCTTCTCTATATAATGCTATTACCATTGAGGAGACACAGAAGTTGGCGAATCTTATGCTGGAATTTTATGAGAAAAATAAATAAAATGTGTATAAATTGATTACAGTTTACAAGATTTATTCTTATATTACAGGGTAAGCAGGAGGGTGGTGTTGCAGAGCTGTAAACGAATCATTATTTTTTTAAATTAATTCTCGAATCATTGGCAAAATTTTGAATTAATTCTCTCCACCAAATAAGGAATTGAATGAAATTTGAATCAACTCATATTTATCTGGCAAATTGTTATCTGGCAAAAATGAATTTGTAAAATGAATTGCAATTCATTTCCAACTCCAATGGATTTGCAATTAATTTCGAATTCAAATGAATTTGGCAAAATGAAATCCAATTCACTTCCAATTCATTTGAATTTGGCAAAATTAATTGCAATTCACTTCCAATTCATTTGAATTGATTTTGAATTAATTCAAATAAATTAAAGAAATGACTTTGCAAAGTCATTCATTGAAATTGAATTGATTTAAAAAAAGACCAGTGTAGGTAAATCTAGAGTAAGCATTGATCTCGTTTTGTTATCCAACTAATTTTTTTATATCAAAAACAACAAGCATTACTCGTTTTACAATTCATTTTTCATTCATTAAATTAAATTAAAATGAATTGCAATAATTTCCAATTCATTTTGCCAAATTCATTTCAAATGGAAATGCATTGTTATTCCTTTTTCAAATTCATTTGAATTGGAAATGAATTGCAATTAGGTTTAGCTCAAATCTTTTGAAATGATTCTAATTTTATTCAATTCTGTTTTTTGAAAGGAATTAATTCGCAAATGCATTCGCACAAGACGCTGAAACTCCTTATGGCCAGTTTTTCGGTCAGTAGTGATCTTCGTTTCTTAGTTAAATTCTGGTTAAACATCGAATTGTGGTTTTCAGTCATCGTTTAACTATGATTTAACCCACAATGTTGGTTGGTTAACTTTTAGTCAGAACCATATGATTTTGACAAACAAATTACTGACTGTCAAAATGAGAAATGTTAGATTGTATAAAATATGTATATGCTTCTGTTTTGCGTATTTGTACACATACGTTGAGTCTAGATCGTTAAATGATTGCGCCTTTATAGTTTTTTACACATTTTTGTTAAAATAACTTCGGTTTTGTGCATCTATTTCTTATTTTACATAATTCCATTTTGTTTCTTCCTCTTTGTTGTTTTGGTATTTATCCCAAACCAGTTGTTTTTTCCAAGAAGAATACAAGGGTTGCCATAATCGTTAACAATACGGCGACTTACATTAACTCACCACTGATAAACAAAATGCCAAGTTAACCTCAAATTAACTTTCAATTACGAATAAGTAATCTTATAGTTAACTACCCACTTAAAAACTGGCCATTAATGATTCATTTACAGCTCTGAGGTGTTGTTGTAATTGTAGGCAACAACAACAGGCCTTTTGTTTGGGCCGAAGCGGTCAAATTCAACATAATTAGGGTTTTCACAAGTT
This sequence comes from Phaonia tiefii, assembly GCA_963931995.1. Classification (NCBI taxonomy): domain Eukaryota; kingdom Metazoa; phylum Arthropoda; class Insecta; order Diptera; family Muscidae; genus Phaonia; species Phaonia tiefii. Next base: position 37,997,517 of record OZ008367.1, read on the forward strand.
CTCGTAATGTCGTAATGTTGTACTGGATTGTCGTGCCTAAGTACAATAGTTGTGAACAACCATTATTGCATTTTTTGTTGTATGTCGTACGTATTCAGCTGATTGCATAAACAACTGATTGAAGAAAAACATTTTTTGAAACTAAAATGACGAAACTAAACGAAAATGATAAAATAATAACATCAATAACGTGACATAATAATATCACAATAATAATATCACAAAATAAGTAATAAATATCAACAACAGCTCTTATGGTGGTGATGTTACTTATCAAATGTATTCGGTAATAACAAACTCGGTACAAGAAGAACAGCACTAGTAAAGTAAAGCACTAAAAGTAAAGTAAATTGTTTTCGCAAACAAATCCATCGACTTTATTTCAAACCCTTTGAAACTTTGTGATTAAACTAATAATGAGCCCATTTTTTTATTCCTTGCTAAACTAATTTTTCGACCACTTTGTATGGGGAGCTAAGCGATTTTAAACGGCACCCCATACCAAGTCGTCGAAAAATTAGTTTAGCAGGAATTAAAACAACAAGCTTAATGTAAAGAAAACAGAAATGTAAACAAGCTTAGACATATTAGGCACGGACAAAATGAAATCAGCTGTGCTACTGATATAACCTGAATGAATAAATCTTGGGAGGACCCACAGAGCAACATATTGACTTCGTTTATACGGGAGCTTATATTGTGATATTACATCGCTATATATATAAAGTGCGTGCAAGTAATACGTACTTGTTCGTCATATGAATATCACAATATAAGCAGTAATTTAATTAATGCAGTAATTCAAGTCACTTGAGAGAGGATTTCGATGAAACAACTGTTCAACCTTCTAGCTGCAATTTTGATACAGGATAGAGAATGAGCGATAGGCGAATTGAAAAAACTGACTTTAAATTTGATTTTATGGGCACTTATGACTTTTAAAATAACTAAATGCAATAAAAAAGTTTTGTTTTGGGCGAACACTACAATTTTCTTTTATTTTTATTTGTATTTAGCCCATTAACTTTCGACGAGAATTTGCTGGAACTGAAACACTCATGCACACTCTTTATATTTTACTCTATGCATATAATAAGCCTGTTTTTTTATTCCCTGCTAAACTAATTTTTCGACGACTTTGTATGGGTATGTTGTTCATGATAAAAATGCTGTTTTAAAAGTCATAAATACCAATAATTTACAATTTAAAATCCAAACTTAAATTTTCAAAAAATGCAAATAATCATAAAGTAATTAAAGAGTGTGCATGATTGTTTCTGTTCCACCAAATTCTTGACGAAAAGCACTGGACTTATTGTAGTTTTGATACAGCTTGTATGAGTATAGACGAAATGCGAATAAAAATAAAAGAAAATTGTTGTCTTCGTTAAAATTTAAATTCATTTGATTGCGTAGGCAACAACACTGAACACAAAAGTTGTAGATGAAAGAAAAACAAAGAATTTTTTCAAATATCTATTATTTTATTAGAGGTAACGAATTTATCTATGTTTCTGCAAAGCTCTGGTAAAGAAGTTGACGAAGTGAATAATAAGCGTGTTTTTTTATTTCCCGCTAAACTAATTTTTGACGACTTTGTATGTGGAGCCACTTAAAGTCGCTTAGCTCCCCATACAAAGTGGATGAAAAATTAGTTTAGCAGGGAATAATAAAACAGGCCAAATGAGGAGTCGCAGAACAAAACGTGACTTTGTATTTTTTTACAAAATGTTTTTTGATGTCTGCATGAATTTGGTTTAGTTATATTGGAAAAAATCTTATTTGGATAATTTTTCTTCTCTTCTCATAGACTACAGATGGGAAAATTTCGTAATTGTATAGTACAATCGGTTAAAAAAATAATCCTGGATTTCCCAACATTTTTAAATAATAGAAATGTAAGTAAAAAAGACAAGCTGAGATGAAGAGAGGTAGCTTGAATTCAGAAAATCGCGCTACTCTCTAGATGACGATACTCATTAGTCCCAAAAAGGAAACAGTTTCTAACGAAAATAGAGAGGCAAAATGGTTACCAAGCGACGGTATATCGGGTAGGTCACGGGATAGAGCTTGTCACTTTCTGGCGTAAACACATTTATTGCATATAAAGTTGTTTTAAGTCATTAGTTCCTGCTTGGTTATTGATTAAAATAATAAATTATATTATTAAATAAAATCAAATTTTAAGTCAGTTTTTTCAATTCGCCTAACGCTTCTTCCCTTCACATTCTATCCTTTATCAAACCCCTGCCAATAATACCCCTGCCAATAATAACGACGACATGGCAAAAACGATTTACAAGTAGACAAATTTCTCTTCACTCAAATGCCAACAAACAAAACGATTGAAACCCTAGTACTTCTCTACGCTCTCTCTTACTCTCTTCATTGAATATTTCAATACACGAGCAGCTTTTTGATAGTGTTATTGTATATAACTCATAGTCTAATAATATAAGTCGACGCGTGGCGTGTTGTTGTAATAATAAACGATTTTGACAGAATTTTGTTGTACTATTGTTATGACAATACACTCGATATGTCAAAATCATTTTATATACGAAGAGAGGCAAAGGAAAAACGCCAAAGTAAATAATTACATGCATAGAATTACATGTATTAAAAAAAAGTAATAGGCAGAAAGTTGGAACGCATTTAAGATCCAAATTGGTAAGTATCCATCAGTAAGTCCATACATATGTATGTAGGTAATTTTAGTTACTTCTTCTATATATTTTTAGCCATCAAAAAAACTACAGGCGGTGAAACGACCAGCGTAAGCAAAGAGGGCAAGGAAGATTCAAAACAAATGATGCGACAAGTTTGACACTTCGAGTGTATTACGTAAACAAAGAATGATAAAAAGAAACAACCCGATAACAAAATGCCTGATCAGCTGGGCTTATGCTTCCACTTATATTATTACACTATGATATAACTACACAAATTCCAACCATGTTGAAGTAAAACAAAAACGATGTACAAGTAGACAGTCAAAAATTCTCTTCACTCAAATGCCAACAAACGAAACGAGTGAAACCCTAGTACTTCTCTACTCTCTCTCTCTCTTACTCTCTTCATTGAATATTTCAATACACGAGCAGCTTTTTGATAGTGTTATTGTAAATAACTATACAAATTCTATCCATGTTGAAGTAAAATTACATAAACTATGCAAAAAGTATGAAATAAGCAAGATATGACGCGAGAGAGAAATGCGTTTGAGTGAACTCCTAGCACTTTTTGGTTCTGTCTCCAAGTTGTGCACGTCTTCTGGTCGTCTAATTCTAAATCGTCTTTGAGTAAAATTACATAAACTATGCAAAAACTATTAAATAATCACGATATGACGCGTGAGGGAAATGCCTTTGAGTGAATTTCTAGCACTTTTTGGTTCTCTTTTACCATGGTTGCCAAATTGCGCACATCTTCTGGGGGTCGATTCAGGCACAAGAATTATCACTGAACAGTTTTCACAGAACCAGAATCCACCCCCTGGTCGTCTAATTCTAGATCGTCTTTGGATGTACAGGTAGAGAAGAAACAAATGCGCAATTTGGCAACTCTCGTAGAAGAGAACAAAAAAACGAGTGAAGCGCTTCGTTTCTCTGCTCTCTCTCTTACTCTCTTCGTTGAATATTTCAAAACACGAGCTTTGCACTAGTAGTTTTCTGATGATGATGAAATAAAACAAAAACGATATACAAGTAAAGAAGAAAAAACCGGCGCAATTTGGCAACCGTCGTAGAAGAGAACCTAAAACGTCGACGCGATTCACTCAAACGCATTTTTATTATTTCATACATTTTACATACTTTATGTAATTTTATATAAACATGGTTGGAATTTTTACAGATAGATACTGTAACATCATCAGAAAAGTACTCGTGTATTGAATTATTCAACGAAGAGAGAGAGCAGAGAAACGAGGCGCTTCACTCGTTTTCTTTGTTGGCATTACACTCCATGAGTACATTTTCGCCTCTATTTAAAATTCAATACTCTTTGAATAAAATTACATAAAGTATGTAAAAAGTATGAAATATTTAAGTTATGACGCAAGAGCAAAATGCGTTTGGGTGAATCTATGAGGCTATGAGGTCGATCTGCTGTTTCATCGAACTCCCCTGTTGCTAGCTTTAGCTCGTTAGTGGAAGTGAATCGCTTTCGTTCAATACGAGGTACATCAACACCTTTGGAACAGTCTACTATAAAAATAAAAAGTTTTAAGAAAGGCTTATTATCATTTCAATCCCTGTTTTTTGTGTTATGTCGACTGATTTTCTTTTCATTAATCATTCGTTTCGGTGTGTTACTTGCAGTAGGTGATTTTGGAAATGTTCGAAAAACTGATGGTGCCGGAGTATTACCAGTAATAAACCAACACATTTGTGAAATTCAACAAATAAATTAAAATGAAAAAAAATTTATTCCACATGAAAGCCATCACAGGTAACTCTATGGATAACATTCACTTTTGTTGAATGAAAGTGAAATGAAACGAAAGTGGAAGCTGACACATGGGTGTAAATTGGCATTTAAGCTTATTATTATATGACGTCACATTGCAATTTTATGGATGTCACAACTCAAACATATGTACAGTTGCGGTCAAAATAATAGCAGCGCACGAATGTTATTTTGTGTGCATTACATTTTTGTGTGTCATAATTTCTGTATTGCCAGTACTTTATTAAGAACTGTGTTATGTGAGTTTATTTGGTGATGGTGTTGTAATCACTTAAGTAATGTCACATTTTTCGGATTAATCGACGACATTTTGGAACAGTCAGAAAAATGTGATTTTATCTACAATTTCCGGGTTGATTTGAAGTTATACGTAAGATTTTATAAAATATACACTTCTTTTGAAATAATTTTGTGTTATTCCTTTTCTTAAGTGAGACGATGAAAACATTTTGATGCAGAAAAACGGGTGCTTATAAAAATATTGATATCTGAGGGAAACTCAAATAGGGAAATTCTGAATATAATGCACCTAAAATGATCAGAAATGTCGTATTATGTACGAAAAGTACGAATACAAAACCGTTGGTATCACCTGTAACCATTCGCCGAATAAAATGGTTCAGAACCAACGAATCAACTAACACCAGCCACCAACATAAGTATAAGCAACGTTATTCCATCTCTAAGTATTTAAACCGCTCGCAGCATATTATATATTGCAGTCACCAACTGAAAAGTGGAGGAATATTTTATAGTCAGATGAATCAAAAATTGTTTGCAGGCTCTCGACAATTGGTAAGACATTCACCGAATACGGAATACGTACCCTGTCATACTACAGGTTTGGACGTGTTTTTCATATTCTGGAGTTGGAGCCTAATAATGGTCTGCCCTCCTGCAAGGACGAAAATGGGAATCTGGTGACTGAGAAGCAGTGTGCACTTTTCAGCACTACTCCACTCAGATTCTTCCACTGAAGATCAGGAGGTAATGATAGTGGATGATAGTGTAGATTAGATTGAAAACCTGATTGGACCGTATCAGTGTGGTTTTAGACCAGGCAAGTCCACAACTGTCTAAATATTCACGCTACGCCAAAACCTGGAAAAGACCCACGAAAAGTAAATCGATACATACCACCTTTTTGCCGATTACGAAGCTGCTTTCGATAGCCCCATACGGAGAATACTACGAAACTATGTCTGAAATTGGTATTCCGGCAAAACTGATTCGCCTCTGTAGAATGACGCTGACCAACACCAAATCAGCAGTGAAAGTGGGGAAAGACCTCACTGAACCATTCTGTACCAAGCGAGGACTTAGACAAGGCGACACACTTTCGTGCAACCTCTTCAACATCTTAATGGAGATAATAATGCAGTAAATACGAACAAGACCATTAACACGAAAAGCCATATGTTGCTGGCGTATGCTGACGACATAGACATCATTGGGCGAAATTTGCGAGAGGTTACTGCAGTATTTTCAAGAATCGAAAAGGAATCAGCGAAGGTGGGTCTTGCTGTTAATGAAGCCAAGACAAAATTGATGGTGTCAACGACTAGAGAAACCTCTCGACTTGGTCCGCACTTGAACGTTGACAACCGATTTAATTTTGAAGTGGTAGATGGTACGCCGTAGGTGGTGCAATGGGTAGTGTGCAAGCCTCTTGTACATGAGATCCTAGGTTCGATCCCTGCTCTGACCACCTTAAAATTTCTTTCGACGGCGGTCACCTCGCATAGTGATGGCGACACTATTGAGTATTTAGCCATGAAAATGCTTCTCAAAAATACCGTTCGGAAAGCACAGATCTCACTGATTGTGAGAAGCTCTCCCCAATCCCTTCATGGGATGTAATGGGAAACCATTTTATTTTTTTTTTTAGATAAATTTGTCTACCTTCGATCCGCCGTGAACAAGGACAACATCGTCAGCCTGGAAATAGATACGAGAATTGTGCTTGCAAATATATGTTATTTTGGGCTCAGCAAGCAGTTTAGGAACAAAGCCCTCTCTCGACGGACAAAAGTCCAGCTATATCAGACTCTAATTTTACCTGTCTTGACATATGGCTCCGAAACTTGGGTCATATCGCAAGCGGATGAAAAACACCGGGGAGTTTTTGAGAAAAATTCTCCGTAAAATTTATGGTCCTGTTAGGGAAAACGGCGAGTACCGACGTCGCTGGACCGTAGAGCTATATAATCTCTATTCTGACGTGGACATAGCTATACGAATCAAAGTGGGCCAATTGCGTTGGCTAGGCCATGTTATCAGAATGGATGAAGATGAGCCAGCGCGAAAGGTTTTTGATAACGTACCCGATGGAAGCAGAAAAAGAGGACGACCAAGACTACGCTGGAAAGGCCAGGCAAAAGAATCCGTCCGTATCCTTGGTGTTACCAACTAACGAAAAAAGGCGAAGGATAGAAGAAAATGTTGAAATTTGTTTAATTTTTTTGTTTAATTAATATGTGTAAGACGTCTGACCTCATGAGGTTGTAATATAGTCAATAAAAAAAGAGTTGGATCAAAACATTGGTTGAGAACTTTCTATGATCAATATATAGAAATTCTACAAAATGTTACATATGTAGAATATTAAATGTTACATATGTAGAATATTAAATGCCCCTTAAATGGATCTGTCAGCAGGACAATGATCGAAGACACATAGACGACTCGCGAAAAGGAGGTTTGAACACAAAACTATCGATGTTAAGGTATGGCCCGCGCAGTCACCGGATCTCAATCCATTCGAAAATTTGTTGTGCGATGTCAAATAGGAGGTCTCACTAGCAAATCTGAAACACAATAACGAGCTTAGATGCATAATTAAAGATGCATGTTCAAACTACCTGATGAAAGTTGCAAAATACTAGTTGACTCCATGAAACGCCGTCGTGAAGCAGTAAGAAACGACAAAAGAAGTACAACTAAGCATTAAATTCAAAGAAATATCGGTATTTAACTTATTACTTTTAAGTAACTTCGTTTCTAGTGAATTAAAAAAATATATTTTAGTTTTTATCGATTGTTAACATAAAAAGAAAGTAGGTTAATCAATGTATATCTGTTCCATATACATATGTATACAAAAAACTCTCAAGAACTCTATAGAACATGAAAAAATATTTCGTATTTAGTCTATGCTTATTGTTGCAATTGTTGCATTAGGTATAATAAATTGATTTCCAATGACTTTTCTCACTTTTTTTTTGGATTTGGATTTTGGATTTGTATGTAAGTATGTAAAAACCTTAAACATTCTTTACATTGAACAATGAAATGAGAACGCGCAAACTATGAAAATGTGACAGAGGAAACTTTAATTGCCTTTTACTCAAAAACTTGTTTTGGCACACTAGGTGGGTTTTTACATGTATGTAAAATTCATATATGTTTATATCACATATTATTAAGTGTAATAAATGAAAGAAGGCTCCCCAGCCAACTACTGTAAAATAATTAACTCAATAAAAACGGCCCTGTTGCTATAAATAATCATTAAACAGGTATTTGTGCAGAAATGTTCTAAGAACCTTCATTCGAAATTAAATATTCAGAATATTTACGCTGGAAAAATCCAATTTGGGAAAGAAAATGTTCTCATATAAAGGGGGAGATCATTTCAAACTATGGCTATTCGAACGAGATATGATGGATCATTTACCGATGAGGCTATACAACGCAGTGAAATCTGAGGGGTCTACTAAAATAAAATCTATTATGTAATAATGGCTGGCTACCCGATAAAATAATACCATAAAAAGTTTTCATGATTCGACGTTAAACGTAAGAGTCAAATGACAGACCAAGAAAACATGGTCATACACTCTCAATCCATATATATTTCGTATAATGAAAATATGTAGCACTAAAAGAGCCGAGGCAATTCTTTGTCGTATGTAACATGGCAGATGTACATTAAAACTGTAGAGAAAACCAAATCAATGTGGATTCCAAAATCAGCTTGTCATCAGAAACTACCCCAATTTCAATTGGAGCCCCATTAACAGATATATCACAATTTCAAAAATCACTTGAAGAACCGAAGAACAAAGCTTTCATTTTATTCGGGTTCAACTGAAGATTATGTGCACTCAGCCAATGGCTTAAAGTTGCCAGACTAACGGCTCCAAAGCAATGGAGGATGAGCTTTTAAACAATATATGGACATCATCCGAATATAAAAATAGGTGGTATTCGTTAATTTCCAAAAATGTGTTGCCTCTTTTTATTAAAAATTGCATTAAAACTTTTTGTTGTATCTAAAATTTTACGGATTTTATTAAGTTTTTCCTTCTCCTGTCAAGTAACAAAAAATCGAGTTTTATATTAAGCCATCGATAATAAAGAGTAGTGGACCTAACACAGTTTCCTGAGGAACACCACATGTAATACTAAGCACATCAGATTGGTTGCCATTAAAGTTAACAAACTGTGATCGGTCCGTAAGATAAGATGCCATTACTTTGCAGGCTTCAAAACATACATTTATTCTTTAATTTCGCGATAACTATACGAAGGTCTACAGTCTATTTGAAGTAAAATTAATAAAACAAAAAAAAAATATCTTTAAATGAACACAAAAACTTTTAAGGTTCCTGAAGAAAAACTAAAATTTTTCTTTACTGACAGTTTTAAGTGTTGGCACTGCTATTTTTTTAACCGCAGTTGTTCTTATATATATTTGTCGAAAATCGCTCTTATTATACACATCGAATGGATTTTCTCGTTTTGTATACTTTATTCGAGCGATTACGGGCTCTTTGTCTTAAACACTCAAGCGAATCTAAATTACTCCGCGTTCCATAATTTGGATATTAAAACAAAAATTTCTTTGACACAAAACAGCTGTTTTCAATTGCTAACAATGGTTTGGAATATCGTATCATTTACGATATCATGTGTGGCCAGTTATTAGGCCTGTCTGCGTACTTTTCCAGTAATAAATATCCAGTAACTATTTTTGAGAGTAAGCTAGATTTTACTCTCCTAGTAAAACATATCACAAAAAGTACACAGACAACATCCAGTAAAAACTTTCAAGAAATAAGAATTTGTACATATGTAAACAGCTGATGTGCAATGTAAATATTGGAAATAGTTAAAGGTTAATTACAGATCATTAAATATACAATTTTTTTTCTAAAAAAATAAAAATCCAATGATCGTTATTTTATGTCATATTTCCTAATTTTGGTTGTTTACATAAAACATATGTTTCAAAAACTTACTGGAAAAAATTTCTCCAGTAAAAACTTGTAAGTTCTCTATCATCGAACTGTCAAACTATTCTCTATCTAAACAGACAACATCCAGTAACAATTTGTACAAATTGTTACAAATTACACTAGGTCACAAATAACAAAATTTTCTCTGTGATTTGTTTCTAGCATACTTTTTCTCATTGATTTTGACCTACTAAACACGAAAATGAGTTTTAAAAATTTTTCTGTTGATTGGTTTTCGAGATACAAATTTTTGAACTTTTTTTTTTAAATTTTTGGAGGTACACTTACAATTTTGAGCATATCTTTCGTCTTCTTTGACGTATTTGATCCTACTACTACTCAAATTAAAGCAAATTGAGCCGTCTACAACTCATTCTCAGAAAATTTTCAAATCGGGTGAGTAGTTTTGATGTTGGCGGCTTAAAAAGGTTAAAAAACTGCCTTTTTTTAGTAAAAATGTGGCAGAAAAATTCATATAAAATATAAAACGCGATGCTAACAGCGATTTTGGTTTTTTTACGTATAGCTGGCATTTTTCCAAAGAAAATAAGCACTTACTTAACAAAATCTGACAACAAATGGCGGACTTATAATTTTTTTGGTAAAACACCGAAATTCCGCTATTTCACGATATTTTGATTTTCATTATTTGCACATCTAACCTACTAGGAGGGATCGAAAAAGCAAGTTTTTTATAATCCTTTTGGAATAGAACGGAACAGTTGCTCCTATACATAAGTTACTTCTGTTCAAAATTTCACCACCCTGGGTTAATGTCTTCTGTTCTGGCAAGGGACGTGAAATTTCAAAAATTTAGTGAAATCAGCAATTTTTTTTTTTTGGAAATTTTTTTCAAATGTCACAGCACTTAGCAGTTTTGATAAAATTTTTAAATTAATATTAATAACACAAATATTTCATAATTGTAAAAAACCTATTTACAATACCGTAGGGACGTTTCGTCGATGTTTTTAAGAAAATGGTATAATGAAAATGCAGAACATAGAAACACAGGTGCATTTTACGATACGAATTTTGGCAAACCCACTTTACATGTACAAAATTGTTTGGAAAAAACGTTTACGTAATTTTTATGATTCTCAGAATTAAAAAAAATAAGTAATACACAAATAGTTATTTAATTTTTATGATTGTGGTTGCAGAGTAATATACGCTTCTGAATGTGCGTGGAAGCTCTTCGTGTTCCTTTATGACTGCTACTCCGTTCACAGTCAATTAAAGGGAATTACACTTTTTTATTGATGTGTGTTTTCCCGATGGCTACCTGTATCGGTTTTTTTTACAGAAATTCCCCCCACATTTGTGAGTGGTCATTATTTGGTGTTATTTATAGGTGTTCATTTATCGTTTTTTGTCATTCAACAAGTGTCTACGAACGCGAGTAGTACGAGTAAAAAGTGAAACAAATTGAATTTAAGTGCATATAATACCTACCCAACAAGTAAGACAATGAGTAAAAGACTACGTGTGTTCGAGTGTTTGAACAATCCAGACAATTTGTGCAATGTTTGTGGCGAGTTTATAAAGAATAATCACGCACACACGTTTACTCCAGCAGTGCAATTGCACTATTTCAATTATTTTGGTATTTCACCAAATATCACAGAATCATGGACACCTAAGTCGCTATGTCATCTTTGCTATATAATCCTAACCAACTGGGCAGCTGGCGGAAGGTAAGAATTTTTATTTAAACACATTAAGCAAAGCAAATATAGTAATTTATTTTAATTTTAGGCGCCATATGAAATTCGATACACCAATGATGTGGAAAAAGCCGCTATGCCATTCCACAGACTGTTATTTTTGCCTCACCACAAACAGTGGGGTAGGGAGATTTTTAAAATGGAACTACGCTCAAGTGGGATCGTTTGCACTTCCAGTACCACATTCGAATGATGTACCATATCCAGTGTGCCCTGGTGCATCTCTTCAAAAAGCAGAATCGTCAGATCAAGAGTCCGAGTCAAGTGCAAGCGAATTTGGGGCGTGCAGAAAGCGAAAATTACTGTCACAGGCCGAACTAAACGATTGGGTGCGCGATTTTGGTCTCACTAAGGAGAAATCCGAACTTTTTGCGTCTCGGATGGTACAGTGTGGATTTGCGGATTCAGAAGTGAAAGTAACAGCGTACAGGAAGCGTCACCAGCAGTATGCAAAATTTTATACAAAGGAAGACCAAATATGTTTTTGCAGCGACATTTCCGGCGTGTTCCAAGAGCTTCACCAAATTCACAACCCCAATGAATGGAGGTTGTTTATTGACAGCAACAAAGAGAGCTTAAAGGCAGTTCTCTTACATAATGGGAATGAAAAGCCATCTCTTCCTATTGCTCATGCGGTTCATTCAAAGGAGAACTATGAAACTATGAACATTTTGCTGAAATGCATAGAGTATAGCAAATATAATTGGAAAATATGCGCCGACCTCAAAGTTGTGGCCATTCTGTGTGGACTCCAAGGAGGCTATACGCGACATTGCTGTTTTCTGTGCCTTTGGAATAGCCGCGCTGATGATCAGCATTATATTCAAAAAAAATGGCCGGAACGAACGAAACCTGTAGTTGGAGAAGCGAATGTTCAGCGCAAACCACTAATAGAGAACCGTGAAAATATAATACTTCCGCCGCTGCACATAAAATTGGGTTTGATAAAAAATTTTGCCAAAAAACTGGACAAAGAAGGTGAAGCTTTTGCCTATTTACGGTCAATTTTCCCTTACCTTTCGCTGGCAAAAATTAAAGAAGGAGTCTTCGCAGGACCCGATATAAAAAAAATGTTGAAAGATGAAACATTCCCGAAGCTGTTATCACCCATCGAAGCCGCAGCATGGAATTCCTTCAGGCTTGTTGTGGAAAACTTTTTAGGAAACAACAAAAGCCATAATTATAAGGACATAGTTGAGGATCTGGTAAAGAACTATGAAGCAATGGGTAGGTTTTTTTTGAAACAAATGTTAATTTAAATAGCGTTTTAATTCTCGTTTTTTTTTTCATTTTTGGGTAGGAGTGCACATGTCACTTAAAATACACTTTCTGCATTCTCATTTGGATTTTTTCCCTGAGAATTTAGGAGACGTGAGCGACGAACACGGCGAGCGCTTTCATCAGGAATTGAAGGCTATGGAACGACGCTATCAGGGCATCTATGACACGGCTATGATGGGTGACTACATTTGGACCCTAATACGTGAGACCAATTGCAGCGAATACAAAAAACAAAGAAGAAGTCAGCTGTTTTTCCACATGGCATAAAATGTACAGTTATATCTTTGTTTCTACTCATTTTTTATGGGCGTTGATTTGGTTAATTTCGTTAGTTTAGCTAACCTGGCACATCCATTTCTAATTGTGCCATACATTGAGTATGTAGTGCTCTAAATAAATTAAAAAATAATATACTAAGACTAATTTGTTTATTTTAAATTAAGTTCAAATGTATTTATTCGTTTGCGTTGGGTAGGTAAGCTGTGCAAATAATGAAAATCAAAATATCGTGAAATAGCGGAATTTCGGTGTTTTACCAAAAGAATTATAAGTCCGCCATTTGTTGTCAGATTTTGTTAAGTAAGTGCTTATTTTCTTTGGAAAAATGCCAGCTATACGTAAAAAAACCAAAATCGCTGTTAGCATCGCGTTTTATATTTTATATGAATTTTTATATGAATTTTTCTGCCACATTTTTACTAAAAAAACGCAGTTTTTTAACCTTTTTAAGCCGCCAACATCAAAACTACTCACCCGATTTGAAAATTTTCTGAGAATGAGTTGTAGACGGCTCAATTTGCTTTAATTTGAGTAGTAGTAGGATCAAATACGTCAAAGAAGACGAAAGATATGCTCAAAATTGTCAGTGTACCTCCAAAAATTTAAAAAGTTAAAAGTTTAAGTTCAAAAATTTGTATCTCGAAAACCAATCAACAGAAAAATTTTTAAAACTCATTTTCGTGTTTAGTAGGTCAAAATCAATGAGAAAAAGTATGCTAGAAACAAATCACAAAACGACTGTTGGCTAGTGTTATCAGTACTCAGACAGACCTATTAATTATTAATAACACACATTTTAAATAGTTTTTAACATTTCGTTATGAATACGGCTGTTACTATTTAATAAATTTTAAATTACGGTTTACAGCAATTGATGAGATTTGAATATACAATCTAATTGGGTTTCCATTTCCTTGTTAGTACCACGTAAATTATTCACAACCTTTTTCGCCCAAATGAAGTATTGATCACGGCGTTCCTAGAAATGACAAATGTTACAATTTATTTTTCAAGAAAAGTAGATTCGTCGAATAAAGTCCACCTACAAAAAACTGGAACAACTTTACCGTATGGTAATGAGTCTGTGATAATTTCTTTAAAGAAAATATCTGCTTTGATATTGCAGTAGCTATCGATATAATTGCCCATATCGTGCTGAAAATCAACAGAAATAACCAGCGAACTATGACGCTAATTGAAATTACAGGGCAAAAAATCGCCTGAATTTAAAACGTAAATAATAGCTCTGTTCGATTACTCGAAAATGTATGCAAATTTTTACTGAATCGTGTGCGTTTACTCCAAAGAAGTGCCCCGGCGGCAGAAATGCTCACAAAACAGTGGCATAAATACACTTTAGTTATTATTCTCTGATTTACACCAAAATTTCACCATTAAGAAAACCTTCTGCGCTGAGTCAAAAAATATTGTTTTCCCTCCGCTCGGTCCAACTTCTTGAGATATATGTAGGTCTTTACAGCTTGAGTATATAATGCCTCATATCTCAGGTATTTATAATCCGATCTGGTTGAAATGGGTGGCATTAAAAAGGTCTTTGGAAACTCTATAAGAGCCTATATAAAGATAATTTTTTTGTTAACCCATTGAGGTCCGCTAAAAAAAAGGTTTTTTAACCTCACTTTTTTGAAACTTCTTTTCCCAAAAAAATGTCCTATATACTTATTATTTCGATAGACTCCTATAATAGGCAAGACTTTTACAATTATTTTAAGGTATAATACTCGCCTGTAACCCTTAAAAGACCGAAGATATTCAAACTAAACATTTGGCTAAAAAATTAAAAAAATTTTAAAAAAAATCGCGCGACAATTTTTTCCTGCGGCGGTTTCTGTTTTATAAAAAAATACAACATTATTTAAAAAAATACCACAAAATACTATGCCGAAACTGCGAAGCCGAAGGCCGTCCACCCAGAAAGCTTTATAACACAAAAATAATATGCCGAAGCCGCGAATCCGGTGTTAAATTAAATAAATTTTTTCTATAACCGGTTTTGAAAACCCTGTAAAAAATAAAGTTTGATTTGAGCTGTGGGTTAATTTGTTATTTATTTATTTTTTAAATTGAATATATTGAAGGCTTATACTAGATGAGTAAGATATCTTAAAAAAAGGTGGAAAACTTCCCTATTGTGGGAGTCTAGTACAGCAATAGGTATACAAACCATTTTTTTTTGGAAAAAAATACATGTTTATCAAAAAAGTGAGGTTAAAAAATCTGATTGTTTTTATTGGTCCCCAATGGGTTACTAAAAACAAATATCTTTATATAGGCACTTATAGAGTTTCCAAAGGCCTTTCTACTGAAATTTATTTCAACAGGATCGGATAATAAATGGCTGATTTACGCGCGATTATACCTACATTCAAGTTTTGGAGGACTATATTTCGGAAAATATGGACTTGCGGACAATTTTTTTTATTTTTCTTTATCGCCGTTTAATGCCCTATCAGACAAAAAAAAACCAAAAAAATAGCCGAATCGCAATTAAAGTGTATTTGTTCAGTTCTTTTTCGATTGACAAAAATTTTCTGATTAATTTCCTTAAACGACAACCAACACAAGAGTGACTCGTTTTGACATTAGCTTTCGCTTAGATGACAGCAAAGAATGATAGAGGAATCAAAATTTGTATAGAAACGCTTACGTTTTCATTCGCATAGATTTTCTTTCGCTTTGTCGTTCTGATGTGTGTTAGTGGAACCAAAATCAGCTGTTTGACGCATAGCAAGCGAAAGAAAGTGTTCGTTTGAGTTAGAGGAATTGGCTGTAACTCTTGTGCAAATTTTCAGAGTAAAATTGTTTTTTTCTCTCAAAAGTAGATTCTTGCAAATTGTTACTGGGAAAGTAAACGAATAAAGCTAATGTATCTGATGGGTAAAACGCGATAATTTATAAAGAAATTTATTAAAAGAAAACGTAAGGAAAATATCTTGAAAAAATGTATTCAATTGACTTTCAAAATCTTTATGTTACCGTTATAATTTCAGATGATTCATACATAAACTGACTGTATATCAGCTTAATGTATGGTGCAGTGGTTAGGGTGCGAGACTCTTGTACATAACGATATGGTTTGTCCCCGCTCTGACCCCCTTTCATTTCCTTCTATGACTGTCACCTAGCTTAGTGAAGGCGACACTTAAGTAATTAGCCATGAACAAAATTCCCGAAAACCGTTTGAATTCGATTTAAAAGTGCAGCCATTTTAAAATTAGAAAGAATGCAGCTTTACTGATTGTCAGAAGCCCTCCCATGTGCCTTCATGGGACGAAATGGGAAAATTAGTTACTAGATATTTAAATATTGTCGTGCAATATTATTTATCAGCACTATTTTCTATGTAGAAATTGTATATCAGTGAAATTTTTTTTCAATTCCTAACCTCTGTCCATCCTGTTGGCAATGTCTTCTGAAGGTCCCTTAAATTATCCAACTTGTCGGCTAATTTCACAAGCTTAGCACTGGAACTTGAATTTAACGCATGTTCGATTTGCAATTGTTTGCGAACTTGTTTCTCTAAGGACTTATCATCAGTTACTTCCCGAACAATTGAACATATCTCAGAACCAAAGTGCTCCTGTAAACAAGAAGATAAGATTAATTCAACTCAAATGTAATACACTCGTGCGAAAACCTCGATTTCTTCAAATGTAGTTTCAGTGTCTTCCACCGTATCATGCAACAGGGCTGCCATTAATATCGTTTCATCTTCGATGTGACCCTCAACCGATAGTATAGTAGCCACATTAATTGGATGATTTATGTAGGGAGTATCAGCACCATCCTTGCGCCGTTGACTGCGATGTTTAAAAGCAGAAAATTGTAAACACCTCATAAATTTCGCAGAGGGTGGCATATTGTTGAAATGTGTTAAATAATATTGCCTGCTGACCGTTACAGTTAAACAAACGACCAAATAGAACAATAAATGTTAACCAGTCGATTTACTTATATTTGGATAATTACAATGCGATTCCTACTTGTTGATCAGATTTATTCTTGCTTCAGTTTACATTTCTTATTTCTTAGGGGGGTTTCGATGAGACAGCTGATAGACATCCTTGCATAGAGTAATATAGAATAGAGAAGTAAGTTATCTCAATAGTTATGTCAATAATAAGTTATCTCAATAATATCTCAATAAGAGGAGGCACTACAGTGTCTAAAACCGAAAAACCGGGTTTTGTCAATTTATTTTAATACCCTTAAACAAATGGCTGAAATGCATGAGCCCGAGCCCGGCTCAAAAAACTAAACCAAAAAAACCGACAATCGAGTAAAATATGTCCACCTAGGTACATCTACGAACACAAATTAAAGGTATTCTGTGGGTACACAAATTAAAGGTATTCTCCTCGCGAATTTATATATATATTTCGGCTGTGCGGCGATATTATACCGGGTCTGGTGAAATTACAAAAATAAAAACTCCAAATAAGAAATAAAAAATAATGTAAATTTTTTCGCAAAATTTATCCGCTTACGGTTTTTCACAAAGGGAAAAGAAAATTTTTTTTAAATCGCACTATTTTGCCCCTTTTACGACCCCCTTTTTCGAAACGGAGGGCCCCATGGTTCCGATCGTTAAAAAATTTGTTGGTTCCTCAAATTTCCATATTTTACTCGATTTTCGGTTTGACACCTTACCCACGGAAAACCACAAATCAGCTGGGCTGACGCGTTTAATAAATAAATGGTTTCCCATTACATCCCTTGAAGTAATCGGGAGAGCTTCTCACAAACGAGTGAGCTGTGCGCTTTGTAGTTTTATACTCACTGATTGGGACCTATAGTTTTTACACCGATTCCAAACGGTATTTTGAGAAGCGTTTTCATGGCTAAATACTCGATAGTGTCGCCGTCACTATGCGAGGTGACCGCCCTCGAAGAAATTTTAAGGTAGTCAGTACAGAGATCGAACCCAGGATGTCAAGTACAAGAAACGCGCACACAACCATTGCACCACCCATAGAATAATACCTACATAGATAAACTTATTCTCTCATCTGACGTTTCATTTCACACTCTTCATCGTAGGTTTGTGGAAATGAAAGCAATTAAATTTAAAATTACCTTACACCAGGTGGAGTTACAAAATATGTTCACTTAACTATTTCCAGTCGTTTTGGTGTAGAACTGAAAAATTTAAATATATTTTGCACTTTTTTGTTGACTTTTATCGTTGGTATACATTTGTATTCTATTTAACACAACTAGTTTGCCACAAAACACGAAATTCGGTTGTTGTTCCTTTGTTGATCGCTGTATACTATTGCTACTATCTGGTATTATTGAACCAATATTTTCCACCATCTAATGTTTACTTTCCATCATACCTATGACGTTTAATTTATTGAGCGAATAAAAGCTTCTATGGTATGTATTATTCTATGGCACCACCGACGGCTGACACGTTTGCCTGATAGATAATTTTGCCAGGAAAGTCTACCCCGCCAGCAGAACCACACCTCTCACTCACGAAACGCGTAAAGTGGAGTTCAGATTATCAGACGGATTTGACGATCTGTCGAATCTGAAGAAAAATTTGTCAATGTGAACATCTGTTGTCAGATAAATCTGGTGGTCTGCAAAACAGGTTAAAAACCTAACGATTTATTTGAGGTTATCGATAAAACAGAGAGCGAGAGATACACTGACGGAGAGAATAAGCGAAGAGAAAGGCGGAAAACTACAAATTACATATAATTTTTGGAATTTAATGTAAAATTAAAAAAATACAAATCTTCAATGTAATTTAATTCAATCAAATGAAATATTAATAAATAAAAAACATAAATGCTTGGAAAAATAAAGAAATAGGATGTGTGTGCTTAGTTTTTTTCCTAGAAATTAGTTTGTGTAATCACATACATACATAATTACATATGGATATGTGTACGTGTGCATAACAAATGTTCTTAGTAGTGTGTCCTCTTACCTTTCACTTGCTGCGGGCAATCAAGTAATTGTTGCGAGACATTTGAAAGCGCAACCCGTTGATGTTGAACCAACCACAGACTTGTCATTCATTATCATGAACATCTGATATCATTGATGCTTATTGCCAGTTTACTGCCCTCTTTGATGACAAATAAGAATGTAATCGAAGTTGTTCACATCACTATCATGTTTAAAATAGTTTTTGGTAATATTTTTTCAAATTCATCAGCCATACAAAAAGTTATCGATCAGGTTCATGCTCCTGAATGCCAAGTATGTGGTTCGCTTAACAGTGTGGTGTGTTGCTTCGAATGAAGTCTGTCAGATAAATCTTTCTGTGTGAACGAAAAATCGATTTTTTTTCCATAACTCCTTCAGATATGTCTGATAATTTGAACTCCACATACGGCACGCGTCGAACTCGCACATGAAATCCATAGTGGAACGATGCTCTTACTAGTTTTATCACTTTAACAGCCCTATTCTGGCAGGGTTACAAAAGTCACCACGGTTACTATTTGACAGCAATGTAACAATTGTCACATATCGGTATTCTGACACATTTTGTTGGTGACACAAGTAACAAACATTGTTACCTGCCAAAGAGGAGGTAACAGCGCGTGACAGTTGTTTTATTTACCGGAAAGTTGATTCAAAATCATTTATAAAGTAAATAGTAAAACTGTATACGGGAAAAAATAATAATAGATTTTGCACCAAAACGACAAGAGAGATAATTAAATGAAGGAAGGACTTTTGTTACTTTGTCCTATGGAAATGGAGCAGAAAGAAGAAAGAACTTGAAAGATTGAAAAGCGCGAAAAGTATTACAAAACTTTTAACGTTAATATCTCCGGTCTTTCAAGGGATATTGAGTAATATACCTTTAAAAAAGGCTAAGGTCTTGTGGCCGTCAGTGGTGCAATGGGTAGTGTGCGCGCCTCTTGTACTTCAGATCCTGGGTTCGATCTCTATTCTGACCACCTTAAAATTTCTTTCGACAGCGGTCACCTCACATAGTCACTGCGACACTATCGAGTATTTAGCCATGAAAATGCTTCTCAAAAATACCGTTCGGAACCGGTGTTTAAACTGTAGGTCCCAATCAGTGAGTATAAAACTAGAAAGCGCACAGCTCACTGAGTGTGAGAAGCTCTCCCCAATTCCTTCATGGGATGTAATGGGAAACCATTTATTTTGTCTTGTGTGTTATAGAATCCTGCCAAAAACTAAGTATAATAGAGCATTTAAAAAAAAAAATTTTAGCAGAAAAGTGGGTTAAAAAACGGGTTTTTAATTAGCTCCCCTATGGGCTAATAAAAATAAATATGTTTATGCACTGATTTATAGAGCTTAGAAAGACCTTTGTAATGATTCCCATTTCAACCAGATCGGATTATAAATCCCGGAGATACGAACGATTATATACTCAGGCTTTAAATGCCTAATCTCAAGAAGTTGGACCGTCCGCGTGGGGAAAAACAACTTTTTGAACTCAGCGCAGAAGCTTTTGTCGGTGGCGAAATTTTGATGTAGATCAGAGAGTTGGCGCTAAAGTAAATTTCTTCTTCTATATGGCGCGGATGTGCAGGAGTATTCTCTCCGCTTAGCATCTCTGGATGTTCCTTGAGGAAGGCAATATAGCATTCCAGCTGTGCCTTTGCGGTGCGCTCAAATTCCCTAAATAATATTGTATTAATTTTAATTCAATAAAACAAATATATTAAATACCTACTTTTCCTTTTTTTACTGCGTTCATTTTGTGCAGAAAACATATGTTTTTGTTTTTTTGTCACTGCTTTTGACAACCTGTTATTGTGAGGTGAATTATTTGTTACGAGGTGAATTTTTCGTTGTCACTGTGTAGCCAGAATACCAGATACAAACAATGGTGACAACTTTGTAACAATTTCGTGGTTACAATCTGATTGTTACCACATACACAGAATAGGGCTGTAAAGAGTCAAAACATAATCAAACACGCTACAGACGACGACCATTTTTTAACATAGGTTTCTTATGGCAGGGAAAAATCGTGACGGAAATCCGCTGCGGCTGACGACTCGCCGCTAGAATAAAATCTTTTCTAATTTATTGGCGGCCCTCTCACTAAATCTCTCAATTGAGAGAGTGGAGTTGCCACATTTTAATAGAACCCATAAGAGCAACTAACACATACATATGTTGGAACATGTGTGAACTAACGAAAATTAAACAAAAGGGTTAAAAACGATTTTTTTAACACAATTCAATTAAAGTGAATGAAAAATTGTTAAATACTGTAAACACAATTTAACAGTGCTATTCTCGAATTCATGACAACCGCAATTCGTGAGTTTACTTACTTACTTACTTACTTATCCGGTCTCGGACAACCCCGGGGGGTCAGGGACGTTACAAAACGAAGATAACATATTTCGCCAACCAGTTCTGTATTTCTGTATTCGCCAAATAAAACTAAAAATAAAGATAAAAAAATTCGTGAGTTTATTCTCATTGAATTCTTGTCACTGGCATTTCAATTACCTATGAGTTCAGACAGAACCAGACACGCTTCAGACGACGGCGGAAAAAATCTCTAGCGTCTAAACGAAATGGGAGAGAGAGCGTCTGGCGACTTCGGTTGATTTTTTCTCTCTGCGTCGTAAATTTTTGCGGCTCTTTTCTGAAATTTGTTTGAAAATAATATTATAGTTGTATAGGAATAAAATTGTGTTTAACAATAAATTATTTTTAACCCTTTCTTTAGTTTTCTGTTGCATTCACATGTACGTACCATCGTTTATATGTGTTGGTTTCTCTTATGATTTTTTGACGTAGAATACGTCTTACCTTACGGTATAGGGAGTCATGTCAGATTGTTATTGTTGTAATCTTTATTTCATTGATTATGAGGAAAGGGCGAGATAACTTTTTTTAAAAATTTTTTTGTAGGTAAATGAAGATGTTATCTTTCGTTTGATATACATTTCATATTGGTTGATATCTTCCTAATATTTAAATTTCTCAAATGAAAATTGTTTAAACACATACACTCAAACACATGTGTGGTGTTTGGTTGAGTGTTTTAGTTTGTAGCGTGAAAACAAACTATGCTGCTGTTTCAGTGTGGACACAAACCTTCGGCTGTTGTTTTGATTGATGAAATATTGAAATTTAGTATATTTACTTATGTATTTAAATAAATATTTGGAATCCTGTGGAACGACCCATCTTCAACTACCTTTTCTTGCAAAGGACACAGACTCACATTTTTCTTTTTCTTACTTTTTTTTAATATAAATTTTGAAAATAAACTTTTTCACTCTAAACCGCGTCGCTTTATTTCTTTGAATCAAAACAGTGCAAACAACAATAAGTAAACAACTTTTGACAACTTAGTTAACCGTAAAAATATAAACAAAGCAAATCAGCTGTGAACTGCGCTCACCTTTATTAATACATCTTGGATTCTATTCTAGCGGCGAGTCGTCAGCCGCAGCGTATTTCCGTCACGTTTTTTCCCTGCCATAAGAAACCTATGTAGAAAAAACGTCGTCGTCTGTAGCGTGTTTGATTATGTTTAGACTCTATTCTGGAATTGCTGACAAAGTTTAAAACTTTTTTGTTTTAAAAATAATATCATGTTACCAAAACTAAAAACTACATTATGAAGAGCTTTTGTTTTTGTTGAAAACAATTAAAATTCATAATTTTTCAATCTGGCAATACCTTTGCCTAACAAATACTTATTACTAGGGATGGGGTTTTCATGCCTTTATTGTTGAACAATATTCGCCTAATACATGCTCGTAAAGGATCAAAATTTGCCTAAAAATTAAAACAAATGTATTTAAAAATATGCATTTTAACATTTGTTATTACTCACGGCAACAAAAAAATCAGCACATTGAAAATTCAGCAATACGTTGTCAATAACGTGTAATTGCCAGCCTACGACCATAGAATAATACATACATAGATAAACTTATTCTCTCATCTGACGTTTCATTTCACACTCTTCATCGTAGGTTTGTGGAAATGAGAGCAATTAAATTTAAAATTACCTTACACCAGGTGGAGTTACAAAATATGTTCACTTAACTATTTCCAGTCGTTTTGGTGTAGAACTGAAAAATTTAAATATATTTTGCACTTTTTTGTTGACTTTTATCGTTGGTATACATTTGTATTGTATTTAACACAACTAGTTTGCCACAAAACACGAAATTCGGTTGTTGTTCCTTTGTTGATCGCTGTATACTATTGCTACTATCTGGTATTATTGAACCAATATTTTCCACCATCTAATGTTTACTTTCCATCATACCTATGACGTTTAATTTATTGAGCGAATAAAAGCTTCTATGGTATGTATTATTCTATGGCACCACCGACGGCTGACACGTTTGCCTGATAGATAATTTTGCCAGGAAAGTCTACCCCGCCAGCAGAACCACACCTCTCACTCACGAAACGCGTAAAGTGGAGTTCAGATTATCAGACGGATTTGACGATCTGTCGAATCTGAAGAAAAATTTGTCAATGTGAACATCTGTTGTCAGATAAATCTGGTGGTCTGCAAAACAGGTTAAAAACCTAACGATTTATTTGAGGTTATCGATAAAACAGAGAGCGAGAGATACACTGACGGAGAGAATAAGCGAAGAGAAAGGCGGAAAACTACAAATTACATATAATTTTTGGAATTTAATGTAAAATTAAAAAAATACAAATCTTCAATGTAATTTAATTCAATCAAATGAAATATTAATAAATAAAAAACATAAATGCTTGGAAAAATAAAGAAATAGGATGTGTGTGCTTAGTTTTTTTCCTAGAAATTAGTTTGTGTAATCACATACATACATAATTACATATGGATATGTGTACGTGTGCATAACAAATGTTCTCAGTAGTGTGTCCTCTTACCTTTCACTTGCTGCGGGCAATCAAGTAATTGTTGCGAGACATTTGAAAGCGCAACCCGTTGATGTTGAACCAACCACAGACTTGTCATTCATTATCATGAACATCTGATATCATTGATGCTTATTGCCAGTTTACTGCCCTCTTTGATGACAAATAAGAATGTAATCGAAGTTGTTCACATCACTATCATGTTTAAAATAGTTTTTGGTAATATTTTTTCAAATTCATCAGCCATACAAAAAGTTATCGATCAGGTTCATGCTCCTGAATGCCAAGTATGTGGTTCGCTTAACAGTGTGGTGTGTTGCTTCGAATGAAGTCTGTCAGATAAATCTTTCTGTGTGAACGAAAAATCGATTTTTTTTCCATAACTCCTTCAGATATGTCTGATAATTTGAACTCCACATACGGCACGCGTCGAACTCGCACATGAAATCCATAGTGGAACGATGCTCTTACTAGTTTTATCACTTTAACAGCCCTATTCTGGCAGGGTTACAAAAGTCACCACGGTTACTATTTGACAGCAATGTAACAATTGTCACATATCGGTATTCTGACACATTTTGTTGGTGACAAAAGTAACAAACATTGTTACCTGCCAAAGAGGAGGTAACAGCGCGTGACAGTTGTTTTATTTACCGGAAAGTTGATTCAAAATCATTTATAAAGTAAATAGTAAAACTGTATACGGGAAAAAATAATAATAGATTTTGCACCAAAACGACAAGAGAGATAATTAAATGAAGGAAGGACTTTTGTTACTTTGTCCTATGGAAATGGAGCAGAAAGAAGAAAGAACTTGAAAGATTGAAAAGCGCGAAAAGTATTACAAAACTTTTAACGTTAATATCTCCGGTCTTTCAAGGGATATTGAGTAATATACCTTTAAAAAAGGCTAAGGTCTTGTGGCCGTCAGTGGTGCAATGGGTAGTGTGCGCGCCTCTTGTACTTCAGATCCTGGGTTCGATCTCTATTCTGACCACCTTAAAATTTCTTTCGACAGCGGTCACCTCACATAGTCACTGCGACACTATCGAGTATTTAGCCATGAAAATGCTTCTCAAAAATACCGTTCGGAACCGGTGTTTAAACTGTAGGTCCCAATCAGTGAGTATAAAACTAGAAAGCGCACAGCTCACTGAGTGTGAGAAGCTCTCCCCAATTCCTTCATGGGATGTAATGGGAAACCATTTATTTTGTCTTGTGTGTTATAGAATCCTGCCAAAAACTAAGTATAATAGGGCATTTAAAAAAAAAAATTTTAGCAGAAAAGTGGGTTAAAAAACGGGTTTTTAATTAGCTCCCCTATGGGCTAATAAAAATAAATATGTTTATGCACTGATTTATAGAGCTTAGAAAGACCTTTGTAATGATTCCCATTTCAACCAGATCGGATTATAAATCCCGGAGATACGAACGATTATATACTCAGGCTTTAAATGCCTAATCTCAAGAAGTTGGACCGTCCGCGTGGGGAAAAACAACTTTTTGAACTCAGCGCAGAAGCTTTTGTCGGTGGTGAAATTTTGATGTAGATCAGAGAGTTGGCGCTAAAGTAAATTTCTTCTTCTATATGGCGCGGATGTGCAGGAGTATTCTCTCCGCTTAGCATCTCTGGATGTTCCTTGAGGAAGGCAATATAGCATTCCAGCTGTGCCTTTGCGGTGCGCTCAAATTCCCTAAATAATATTGTATTAATTTTAATTCAATAAAACAAATATATTAAATACCTACTTTTCCTTTTTTTACTGCGTTCATTTTGTGCAGAAAACATATGTTTTTGTTTTTTTGTCACTGCTTTTGACAACCTGTTATTGTGAGGTGAATTATTTGTTACGAGGTGAATTTTTCGTTGTCACTGTGTAGCCAGAATACCAGATACAAACAATGGTGACAACTTTGTAACAATTTCGTGGTTACAATCTGATTGTTACCACATACACAGAATAGGGCTGTAAAGAGTCAAAACATAATCAAACACGCTACAGACGACGACCATTTTTTAACATAGGTTTCTTATGGCAGGGAAAAATCGTGACGGAAATCCGCTGCGGCTGACGACTCGCCGCTAGAATAAAATCTTTTCTAATTTATTGGCGGCCCTCTCACTAAATCTCTCAATTGAGAGAGTGGAGTTGCCACATTTTAATAGAACCCATAAGAGCAACTAACACATACATATGTTGGAACATGTGTGAACTAACGAAAATTAAACAAAAGGGTTAAAAACGATTTTTTTAACACAATTCAATTAAAGTGAATGAAAAATTGTTAAATACTGTAAACACAATTTAACAGTGCTATTCTCGAATTCATGACAACCGCAATTCGTGAGTTTACTTACTTACTTACTTACTTATCCGGTCTCGGACAACCCCGGGGGGTCAGGGACGTTACAAAACGAAGATAACATATTTCGCCAACCAGTTCTGTATTTCTGTATTCGCCAAATAAAACTAAAAATAAAGATAAAAAAATTCGTGAGTTTATTCTCATTGAATTCTTGTCACTGGCATTTCAATTACCTATGAGTTCAGACAGAACCAGACACGCTTCAGACGACGGCGGAAAAAATCTCTAGCGTCTAAACGAAATGGGAGAGAGAGCGTCTGGCGACTTCGGTTGATTTTTTCTCTCTGCGTCGTAAATTTTTGCGGCTCTTTTCTGAAATTTGTTTGAAAATAATATTATAGTTGTATAGGAATAAAATTGTGTTTAACAATAAATTATTTTTAACCCTTTCTTTAGTTTTCTTTTGCATTCACATGTACGTACCATCGTTTATATGTGTTGGTTTTTCTTATGATTTTTTGACGTAGAATACGTCTTACCTTACGGTATAGGGAGTCATGTCAGATTGTTATTGTTGTAATCTTTATTTCATTGATTATGAGGAAACGGCGAGATAACTTTTTTTAAAAATTTTTTTGTAGGTAAATGAAGATGTTATCTTTCGTTTGATATACATTTCATTTTGGTTGATATCTTCCTAATATTTAAATTTCTCAAATGAAAATTGTTTAAACACATCACTCAAACACATGTGTGGTGTTTGGTTGAGTGTTTTAGTTTGTAGCGTGAAAACAAACTATGCTGCTGTTTCAGTGTGGACACAAACCTTCGGCTGTTGTTTTGATTGATGAAATATTGAAATTTGGTATATTTACTTATGTATTTAAATAAATATTTGGAATCCTGTGGAACGACCCATCTTCAACTACCTTTTCTTGCAAAGGACACAGACTCACATTTTTCTTTTTCTTACTTTTTTTTAATATAAATTTTGAAAATAAACTTTTTCACTCTAAACCGCGTCGCTTTATTTCTTTGAATCAAAACAGTGCAAACAACAATAAGTAAACAACTTTTGACAACTTAGTTAACCGTAAAAATATAAACAAAGCAAATCAGCTGTGAACTGCGCTCACCTTTATTAATACATCTTGGATTCTATTCTAGCGGCGAGTCGTCAGCCGCAGCGTATTTCCGTCACGTTTTTTCCCTGCCATAAGAAACCTATGTAGAAAAAACGTCGTCGTCTGTAGCGTGTTTGATTATGTTTAGACTCTATTCTGGAATTGCTGACAAAGTTTAAAACTTTTTTGTTTTAAAAATAATATCATGTTACCAAAACTAAAAACTACATTATGAAGAGCTTTTGTTTTTGTTGAAAACAATTAAAATTCATAATTTTTCAATCTGGCAATACCTTTGCCTAACAAATACTTATTACTAGGGATGGGGTTTTCATGCCTTTATTGTTGAACAATATTCGCCTAATACATGCTCGTAAAGGATCAAAATTTGCCTAAAAATTAAAACAAATGTATTTAAAAATATGCATTTTAACATTTGTTATTACTCACGGCAACAAAAAAATCAGCACATTGAAAATTCAGCAATACGTTGTCAATAACGTGTAATTGCCAGCCTACGACCATAGAATAATACATACATAGATAAACTTATTCTCTCATCTGACGTTTCATTTCACACTCTTCATCGTAGGTTTGTGGAAATGAGAGCAATTAAATTTAAAATTACCTTACACCAGGTGGAGTTACAAAATATGTTCACTTAACTTTTTCCTGTCGTTTTGGTGTAGAACTGAAAAATTTAAATATATTTTGCACTTTATCTTGACTTTTATCGTTGGTATACATTTGTATTGTATTTAACACAACTAGTTTGCCACAAAAACACGAAATTCGGTTGTTGTTCCATTGTTGATGGTTGTATACTATTGCCACTATCTGGTACCATTGAACCCATATTTTCCACCATCCAATATTTACTTTCCATCGTACCTATGACGTTTAATTTATTGAGCGAATAAAAGTTTCTATGTCTGTATTATTCTATGGTCCAAACCATAGATAAAGAAAATAATAGATGTAGCGCGACCATTGTCAACTTTGTTAACTAGGTGCTGTCCTGTACTACTGTCACTTTCACTGAAGTTTCCCATAATTCTGAAAGTAATTTAAACATTGGAAAATGTGACAAAATTTATGTGATTTACATAATAGAATTTGTTTCTTCTGTAAAAAAACTATTTCACACACATGGGGCCGGTGTTAGGATATCAATAAGAGAAAACCCGTAAGACCGCCCAAAGACGAACATTCCGGAACACATTTAGGTAGCTGAACCGGAGGAAGAACCATTTTATTAGGACATAGACGGTGGTAACATGACTTTGCAATTCGATGACTTTAAGTAACGTGTGGTATTCTTGATATTTTTGCTGAAAATTATTTTTTCTTTTGATATGAAATTTTAGATTTTTATT
The DNA here is from genome assembly GCA_963931995.1 of Phaonia tiefii. Taxonomy (NCBI): domain Eukaryota; kingdom Metazoa; phylum Arthropoda; class Insecta; order Diptera; family Muscidae; genus Phaonia; species Phaonia tiefii. Next base: position 38,026,184 of record OZ008367.1, read on the forward strand.
GTCATATGTTTTGACTTTTTTTTTGGGAACAAAAAAAATTCCATTTATTGCTTTCAACGACATCTATAAAATTAACCATTACACTAAAATTTTCCCAACACTTGTGCTTCATATATTTGTTTGCTTAACAAATTTTCCGTGTTCCCAAGGTTTTTAGAAAGCTTGACTCAATTCACATCGTAAATTTTTTTGGAAATCGCAAAATCTTTTTAGCATATGCTTTGAACCAACTTTTCAAAAACCCTTGGAAACTGTAATAAATTGGTTAATTTTTCGTTTAGACACTCCGTTTGCGAGATATAGCCGTTTTTCTAATTTTCTGCTGTTTATTTACACAACATTTGCATTGTTATGTGCTGTTGAAATCGTTATACATAACTACCATTGTCAACTAAAACAAAAAGAGCTTTCATTTGACACCCAGAATAGCAAATTGAAGTTCTTGTCACTAATGTATTTACTGTCACGACAAATATGCTTGTCACTGGGTCGAGAATAGCACTGTAAGGCCCAATTTTTGACTGGCTATTTAAATTGGTAATCAGCTGATTTTGATTTATGTTCGGTCTGACTTTAAATATGAAACGAGCATTGGCAAATGCTACGAAAAATAAACGCCATTAGCAAAAGAAAAGTGAAGTGATAAAATACAAAATATTTAATGAAATTGGAAAGCATTTGAGCAGAAATAAAGTTCTAACTGAACTACGAGTTAAATTAGTTGTTATTGTTATTTCAACTAGGATGGTGATTACAATTGTTCACATTAACAATTAAATATACTTTGTGTTTGTTCTTCTTGTTGTTTTCAGTCAAAATCATATGGTCACTTGATCATAGTTTAAATGCAAAACGTTGACAGTTTGAATTATGTTTGATCGTTGATGAAAGATGATTTTCCACTCAAAAATTAGGCCTAAGCAAGGTAGAATAAGGCCTAATGTTTGAGTGGAAGATCGGAAATGGTTAAAAAGCAAAGAAGAATTTATAAATAATTTTAATATTTATAATAATAAATAAATTTATAAAAATAAAATAAATTTTTAATAATAAAAACGTTATTTTTCTTTTGAATTCATAGTCACACGATGTTTACTGCTTGACAGCGTCTTCTAACTGATAATTGGTGTAAGAGTTCGTGGTTTGTACAAACTATTTGAGGTAAAATCAAAGCAATTTAAATTTTTTGAAGTTAATGTCAACATAGAGTCTAAACATAATCAAACACGCTATAGACGACGACGTATTTTCTACATAGGTTTCTTATGGCAGGGAAAAATCGTCACGAAAATCCGCTGTGGCTGACGACTCGTCGCAAGAATAGAATCTTTTCTAATTTCTTGGCGGCGCTCTCACGAAATCTCTCAATTGAGAAAATGAAGTTGCCACATGTCCTTGAAAATCATAAGAGAAACCAACACATATAGAAACCGACACATGAATGCAAAGGAAAATTAAAGAAAGGGGTACAAAATTATTTATAGTTAAACACAATACAATAAAAGTGAATAAAAGCAGTAAAAATATTATTTTTCCAAACTTTCAAACAAATTCCAAAAAAGAGCCCAAAATATATACGACGCAGCGAGAAAAAAATCAACCGAAGTCGCCAGACGCTCTCTCTCTCATTTCGTTTCGAAGCTAGAGATCTTTTCCATCGTCGTCTGAAACGTGTCTGGCTCTGTTTGGACCATAGACGAATATATGTGGGTATAGATACATTTATTCTCTCAATAAATTAAACGTCATAGGTACGGTGGAAAGTAAACATTGGATGGTGGAAAACATGGGTTCAATAATACCAGATAGAGGCAATAGTATACAACGTCCAACAAAGGAACAACCACCGCATTTCGTGTTTTTGTGGCAAACTGTTTGTGTTAAATACAATACAAATGTATACCAACGATAAAAGTCAACAAAAAAGTGCAAAATACATTTAAATTTGTCAGTTCTACACCGAAACGACATGAAAAAGTTAAGTGAAAATATTTTGTAACTCCACCTGTTAATTATAAATTTAATTTCTCTCATTTCCACAAACCTACGACGAAGAGTGTGAAATTAAACGTCAGATGAGAGAATAAATGTGTCTATACTATATTCGTCTACGGCCAGGGAGATTAGAGAGTAATGGAACTTTTAAGTATTTCTCTATGCTACGTCTCAACTAGTTTGAGCGTGTAAGGTGATGTGAAATAATCCAAGTCGTTGTCAACTTGAAGTCCAGCAACTTATCCACAGGTCAAAGGGCACCTTAAACAAAATGTCTATTGTTGTTGCCCACAATTGTTGTTGTATCTACTGCGACTACTTGGTAATTTCACTATGACGTATACCAATAAATTAATGTAAACAGAAAAGTATAAAAACAAAACCTTTGAACCTGACAGAAGCGACCAACTAAACAACAAGAAAAAATTTAAATCAGCTGTCTGAGTTTACCTTCTCATTCCGAGTAAAGTAGTAAATTGTCGTTCTCTATTGAATTTATTGTAAACAGAAACGGTAATACTTACAGCCAAATCATACGGTGATTTTTACGACGTCGTTTTTCCTTAATTGCTTTTTGAGGCAACTTCCAAAAAGTATTTGTGTTCATACGATGATTTTTACTTGCATGTCTTTTCTTCCAAGCAGAGTTGATTTTTATTGTTTAATCGGTTAATATGCTTTAGTCGATTTTTCGCATCAAGAAATACAAATACAAAAATATTTGAATTTATTAAAACCAATTTACGCAAAAATATTGAATAAAAAATATAATATAAATAAATGGAACCGATTCTTGATCTTACTGAAGTGGCATTTTTTACTATTCGAAAACTTTAGTTTCTTCACAAGTTCTGCAGTCAATTCTAAAATTTATTTTTCTTAATGTAACTCGGCAACTTCAAAGTACCAAAAAAAATAATTAAAAAAAAATAAGTTACAGTGTTTTATTTCTAAATGCACTAAAAACTAGAAAATAATTTTTCTCTCAGCTCAATAAGTATATTCTTCTTCATGATGGGGTTGTACAATGGTCCGCCTACTTAGCACTTCAACAACAATGGTCTAGATACTTTCAATAAAGAGCGTAATTAAAATGAATTCGTTAATTAAAAACGCTTGCATTTAAATTAAAAATGGTGACATTTAATTTTGACACTTAATTTGACATTTAATTTTGTCACCATTTTTAATTTAAATGCAAGCGTTTTATTTGAGAGATCCCTAGTAAATTAATTAACTAATTCATTTTAATTACGCTCTTTATTGAAAGTATCTAGACCATTGTTGAAGTGCTAAGTAGGCGGACCATTGTACAACCCCATCATGAAGAAGTATATACTTATTGAGTCTAAGAGAAAAATTATTTTCTAGTTTTTAGTGCATTTATATATAAAACACTGTAACTTAATTTTTTTTAATTATTTTTTTATTTTTAATTTTTTAATAAATACATTTTTAATGTTGTAATTTTTTTTTTCATATTCATGTATTGTCATCCAAATCTGACAAGTGGGCAAAATTTTAGTTCGATAAAAATGAGTTACTAGATTTGAACAATACAGACAGACAACAAAGCAAGTTAAATAAAACACTATAAAAAAGAATGAAACGTATCAAGAATAAAAGAAATTAGTTGAAAGAGAAATATGAAAAAAGACACAAATCGAGACTTCATGTTTACCCCTCTTCATTCTCTACGCCGTTCGCCTACATATAAAAAAGACGTCGAAAAGGCAACGTCGTTAAAATCATCGTATGAATTGGGTGTTACATAGTATGAGCGTTTTCACACTAGTCGACACGACAACGACATCAGTGGGCGCGCAGACTCATACAATTATATGCACCATCTTTACACGATGCCATTTTTAGCTGCCATTTTTAACAATTCTCTTTTGAAATTGCAGCGTAAATCTTCGTGCCTTTACACGTTGCCATCTCATGATATTAGTGCTTGCCATTTTTTCTGACATTTCTCTTTAGTGAGTGTTCTTGTATGTGTTGTTCATTTTTGTAAGCGGCCAAATTTTGTTCTACATAATTCTAATAAATTGTCTGGTCCATATTTTCTTTATTATTTTTAATTAATTTTTATGTTTAACTTTATTTTTTTTAACTTCTGTTAAATTATTTCAACACACGAAAAACTAGAATGAAAGAAACAGTAACATCAAATGTCAAAATCATAACAAATGCGGAAAGAGCACAAAGAGAATGCAATAAAATTGCATGAAACCCAGTGCGGTGAACTTCATGCCATTTTTTCCTCCATTCTTGCTTCTCTACACCCCTTATCAACAAACGCAAATTGCATGGTTAAAAAATGGCATCGTGTAAAGGCTGTGATGGGCATGCTTTCACACTTACCGACACGACTGTTTTATGTCGTTGCCGGCGACGACATGTCGGCGAGAAGCAAACACTCCACTCATGTCGTCGACGACATTTTTATAATTTTATGAACAGTGATGATATTTCTTCGATCGGCAAACAACAACAGCTTGTCGGGATCGTGTCGTGTCATGTAATGTGTAAGCACTTTGCAAAAATCGTGCCGGTTAATGTGAAAACGCCCTATAATGTCGCTGTGGTCGATTCTAGCAGTGCGGGGTATTTCCTGTTTTACGTTTCGAACGATGACCATGTTGTGGACAGATTTCTGACATAATTTTTACCACATTTACTATTTTTTTGCTTTTTTGAATCTTGGTCTCAGAGAAATTTTTTTGTTATTTCTGGTGAAACTTTCTTACTAGTTTTATGGTGTCCATAGACGACGATTCTGAATCACCGTTCAACCGTGTATATTTTGATACATGCTTTACTACACACGGTGATTCATTTTGATTCAGCTTCCGGGCCGCAAGGTTGTGGCATTGTGTGCGATGTATTTAGTCAAAAGACGTTTTACTTAATATGACCGTTGTAATTAAAGAAAAGCAAATAACGGCGTTGTACATCCCACAAAGCAGTAAGCAAATGATATCATCAATATCAACATCAATAAATTGCAAAAGGATTTTTTTTGTTTCTTCCGCGGACATATTGTACACTTTTGTTTTTCGACACAAAATGAGCAGTTTTAACACACACGATGATTCACGAGTTCATCACAATCGCGCATCAAGCCAAAATATCAAAACATTTTGATTTTCGCGATTCATGCATGCATCATGTCGGTGTGACACATGCATTCATATTTTCACTTATCCATACATTATGATTCATATTTCAGGATTATCGAGCTGTTTTTTTTATTCCCTGCTAAACTAATTTTTCGACCACTTTGTATGGGGAGCTAAACGATATTAAGCGAGTTTAAGCGGCTCCCCATACAAAGTCGTCGAAAACTTAGTTTAGACGGAATTAAAAAAACAAGCATATCGTTTACTATTAAAAAAGTATGAGAACAAACCTAAAATCGTAGTAATTTAGGTTTATCATAGTAAGCTTGTTTTTTAATTCCTGCTAAACTAATTTTTCGACTTTGTTTGGGAAGCCGCTTAATATCGCTTAGCTCTCCATACAAAGTGGTCGAAAAATTAGTTTAGCAGGGAATAAAAAAACAGGTATTTTACCATGCCTAAAATGTTCTATGTTTTTAACGAACAATTCGCATTCAAAAACTTTTTACATATGGCAACATCCGTTTATCCCCACAATGGAAACACATAAGTTCCCACCATCCCCACATCAACAACCAGGGAACAGTTTATAAAGTTTACTTTGGCAAACAAATGACTTTCCTTCAAAAATTGTATTTTCAGTTCTCGTGCAACTCTCGTACAATATTGAGCGTGTCGTGCTATTCCAAAGTGAAACAGCAAACATAAATAAGCATTTAAACACGAGTGTTCATAGACTCCAGATTGCATTCCGGCAAATTTAGAAGTTTTGTAAAAAGTTTGTTTTTTACACAAAATCTCATTACCCAGCATTTAATTAACAAAACCAGGTAAGGAGTGGTAATTATGTTATAAAACCGAATATATTTTAAGTAGAACCAGCACTGGAAACGCTATCCAAACGATCAGGAAGTATTTTGAAACGAATAGAAAAGCAAAGTAAAATAAATGCAAAGGTGATTTCAAAGTCATAGCCTACAGTGAGTGCGTTGAGTTTTCACATTCCGGCGGGTGATGATTTCCAAGTGATTGGAAGAGAGTGCGAAAGAGAGAAAGGGGATTTAGTAAAGCTTAACGGCGGCGCTGAGTCAATTATTTATTGTGATAAATCAAAATTACTACTTCAAATAATAGCAGAGTATTTTATTCTAGTGTTATATTGTTCGAATACCCATTAAAAACATGCTGGTTTTAGTATAAATATTATTTGACTTAATTAAATATCATTTACGATTAAAAGGTTTATTGATGTAGAAAATTTATATTTTAGATTAACCGTTTTATATTTCGTTTTGCCCTTTCCAATTGAGTTCAAGGTCATTTACGTCATTCCATCTACATATTTCCTTTCTACATAAATGACATTTTCTTAAACTCAGCTGTTACTTTTACTTTCTTCCACTCATCACCCACATCTGTGACGCGCCGCTATTTGATGCCTCACGCGCAATATTTGACTACAAAAGCTTTTCCCCACTCGAATAATTTGTTTTTCTGTTAAAGCTTTCTCACGAATGCTTTTGCTTCGTTCCCACATCTTCCTGCTCCTTCTGGTTCATATCTTTGCAATTTTTTTTGTATGCGGCCGGCGTTTTTAATATAATCAAACCTGAAACTTCAAGAACAAACAAACGTTCATCCACAATCTTTAGTTGATCATGCACTGACGTCATGATGTGCGATTTATCTGTAGTTTGCAGTTTTTTATGCTTTGTTGAACAAAAAAAAATTATAAAAGGGGTTATGAAGTAATAAAGAGAACGATAAAGATATACATACATACATATGTACATATGTATAGCAATTAAAGGGAGGGATAAGTACGCAGATAATTGAGACAACTAGTTTCAGGGTTCGCAAAGGTTTTTTTTTGCAATCGTGATGCATTAACGGAAATGCACCTAACAAGAAATGTTCAGTTGATATTTTGGTTAAAAGTTGTTTCAATGACAATAGTCTCGAGGATAACTTTGGCCAGGTAGATTTCTATATTATTTTTGTTGCCATAAAATACAAAATTAAGTAATAAGCTTGGTGGGCAACGTCTCAAATGATATCATCGCATAGAGTATGTCATTATTTACCATTTTGGATATTTGTTTTATCTAAGTGTATGTTAATTATTCGAGCCAAATTATTATACAAGGTACATATAGTGAATTTACTATAAACGACTGTCACAAAGAAACGTTCGAAAATAAGTTCTGTTAATCTTAGTCAGTATGAGAACGTTCTGATAGAATCCAAACACAATTCGCTTTAACTTTGACTATCTGTCTTCAAAATTAATTATAAATCGTCATCGCAATATACATATCATTCCATTTACATCCAATGATTTGGTTATGCTGCAGACGAAACCTAGATTTCAACCAAGATTTATTCATTCAGGTTATAGCAGCAGCTGTTGATGAAATTAAAGTGCCTAATACCACAATGTAAAAATTTCAATGTGTTAAATTTAGTGCTCATAAATATCTATATTCTCCGAGCTTGAGGTCAGATTTGCTTTTCTTGTATTTATTTTCCTCGATATTTCGCTACTCCATTGTGTAGCATCATCAGGAGATATAAACAATATTTAACAATTAAAACCAAATAACAATTGTGAAAAATTATGTCAATATAAAACTGTTCGAAAAAATTTTCCCGCCTTTTTCAAAATTTTCTGAAGTTACACAAACAAAAATAATGTACGTAAAAAGTTCATATAAATTAACTCAAAGAAAAATATTAGATCGATAAACAATTCTACTTTTTACTAATTAAATGTCTGTAAATTTGGGCTACATTATTTGTATCTGTTTTATAGTTAATTCTTTCCAATGTTGGTGTATTAATTATTTGTAGCATTTCTAACATATGTATAACGACGTTTATAATTCTTCGACGTTTGGGAATAAGGTCTTAAGTCAGAAACTGTAGTTTTTCGTAATTTTAAATTGAAAATTATTTATATATGAAATTTTCTGACTTATTGCCTAAAGAGCAAATGATTACGATTGGATGGAGTTGTGCTAGATTTAAGTTATTAATACCAAACGAAAGAGAAAAAAAAATTGACTTAAACCCAATCAAAAACCCAAAATGCATTTTTTTGACTTAAGACCTTATTCCCAAACGTCAAAGAATTGTTTTCTTTATTCAAAACCGATGTATCCTGAAAGTTTGGGTAATGATTTAAACTAGCACAATAATGAAGATTCAAGCCGATTTTTGTAAAGCCCTTAACTATTTAACAAATTGTTTTATTTTCGCAAATAAATCCATCTACTATATTACCAATTCTTTGAAAATGTGTAAACTAATAACGTACACAAAAACAGGAATGTAAAACTTTGACATATTTGGCACGAACAAAATAAAAACAGTGAAATCAGCTGTGCTACTGATATAACCTGAATGAATAAATCTTGATTTCAACAAAGCACCTGATTTTTTTTATTAAATACAAGTTTATATTTATCGTGTCTATCAGCCAAGGCGGATCTAGTAGAGGTTGACGCATTAGAACAGATGATTTTGCTTTCATATGACCCTATTTGTCAAATTCAGTGTATTTTGTTATCCTACTTTTTTGTCTACTTTGTTTGGTCATATGTATTTGTGTTGAATTTGACAGTTACAACAAATCCTAGTTTACAACAAATCCTACTGCGTTAACCTCTACTAGATCAGCCTTGCTACCAGCCTATTTTTAAAAGCATAGTGTTGTGTCTTATGTACGTATGTACTTACATACCGAATCATGGAGACAATTGGTCCATTTTCACTTGTCAAGTAAATATCCGGATCGCCCAAAATTTCTGTGACGAAAATAGAGTGGCGTTACACAAGTAATATATAAAATATATACATAATACTATAACTATATAACAGGATTTTATTTCGGGAGGGGGGGGGGGGGGGATGGCAGTTTGATATTTAGATTGAAAAATAGCACTAAATTCCAAAATCACCTATTAAACAAATAATTTCGGAGGGAGCCCGAGCCCCCGAGCTTATATTGTGATATCATAAGAAAGTTCCTAAAGAATGCAATATTTCGACAGTGGGTAAATACAATACTAAACAATATTTTTGAAAGAGTGTTGTATGATCAACTATGAGATTACTTGGAAAGTAATAAATTGTTGAGCAATTTTCAGTACGGATTTAGGAAAGGATGCGGGACGGAAGAAGCTGCGGTGAATGTTGTGAATGCAGTGTGTAAAGGCTTAGATGATGGTTTTAAAGGCGCAGTTGTGGTATTTTATGATTTGTTAAAAGCTTTTGACCTAATTGATCATACTATTTTAATGAATAAGCTTTCATATTATGGGTGTTCGGGGAAGAGAATTATCACTCATAGGAAATTATCTAAGAGAATACAGTATGTTTTTATCAAGAAGAGTCTCAGTAATTTTGGGTCGGTAGAACACGTAGTACCTCAGGGGAGTGTGCTTGGTCCTTTGTTAATCAAAATTTACCTCAATGACATAATTAACCTTGATTTGACAGTAAAAATTTGTATGTATATGGACGACATTTATCTGATTTACCCTTATCAACACGAGACAGTTGTTAAAGCATATATTGCACGGAATGCATCCCTCATATCGGAATTCATGAGATTGAACAAACATGTTTCTTAACCCTGGAAAAACGAAAGTAATACGTTTTAAACCGTATTGTGACCACAGTAATTTTAGTGTTCATATAAATGGGGAAGAGATACAGGAAGTAGATAGTGTTACGTATTTGGGATTACATCTTCAGAGCAATCTATCTTGGTACACACACATAAAACATTTGAAAACTAAAACTTCTTGTGGAATGTGTATTGTCAAAAATTCAAAAAATAAGTTTCGCTGAGACACAAAATTCTTGCTATACAGGTCTCTAATTGAGAGTCATTTTAACTATATGTCAATATTATATGGTTATAAAAAGAACACCCAGCTGAAGTCTTTACAAAGAATGCAAAAACAAGTCTTTACAAAGAATGCAAAAACAAGTCTTTACGTATTGTTGGTAACCTTCCAGCAACGTATTCCACAGTACCACTCTACAGCGATGTATTTCGAACTGTATTACCTGTATTCGGTATTTACAAAAATCGTCTCCTATTATATGTATACAAGTGCTTAAATAAAATTGGACACCATACTATCGACAAACTGTCAACACCAGAAATAATAGTAATTTGAGAGTAGTCAGACGTAGACTTGAATGCACAAACCAAAGAATTGAATTGATGGGTAGGTAGTAGTGAATACAATCATTTACCTGGAACATTAAAATCAGCTAATAGTATTTCAAACTTTAAACATTTGTTAGTCATTTACTTAAAAGAAAATATAGTTGAACTTCTGAGCTAGTTATAAACAAATGAAATTCAATATTAAAAAAACAAAAAACAAAGTAAATAAAATAAAACAAAACGAAATTTAATAATATATAGTATGTATATATTTTTTATTAATTTTTAATTACATATATAACATTGAATTAAAAAGTAACATTATATTTGCATATGTTTGTACATATTTGTCAAATTGCCTCTTTAATGTCATTTAGACGAAACTATTGCCAATTCATGTATACATTAATTAATTTAAATTAATATTACATACATTTTGTAAATAAATATAAAAATCACATGAGGTGTCATGGGACACCCGGTTGGAACGAAGTTTCTTTCGATATATATTATGTACTAGTTAGTTCCAGTTCTTTAAGAAAAGGTACTTTTTGTAAAATAAAAAACTTTTTTTAAGAAAAATTGTTTTTCTGCAATGTATTTTTAAAAAAAATCACATGAGGTGTCATGGGACACCCGGTTGGAACGAAGTTTCTTTCGATATATGTATATTATGTAGTAGTTAGTTCCAGTTCTTTAATAAAAGGTACTTTTTGTAAAATAAAAAACTTTTTTTAAGAAAACTTGTTTTTTCTGCAATGTATTTAAAAAAAAATTATATTTTTAGGTCCTTTTTGTAAGAATATGTATTATATTTTCTGGAATATGTATTATATAGGTCATTTTTTAAAGAGAGGTACTTCTTTTATTAAAAGATAATGTTTTTTTTAAGAAAAGGTACTAGTTTTAAGAAGAAGTACATTCTGTAAGAAAAAGCAATAAGAGTATGACATTTGTTTTAAAAAAAGTACTTTTGTAAGAACAGGTACTTTTTAAAGAAGTGGTAGTCTTTTTAGGAATAGGTTATTTTTTAACAAAATTTACTTATTTTCAGAAAGCCTACTTATCTCAAGAAAAAAAGATAATATTTTATTTTTAAGAAAAGGTACTTTTTGTAAGAAAAGGTATTTTTTATAACAAGATATTTTTTTTTTAAGAAATGGTAATTTTTTTAGAATTTGTCGTTTTTTCAAGAATAGGTAATTTTTTAGGAGTAGGTAGATAGTAGATATTGTCCTATTAAATGAGACAAAATAAAACCATAGACACAATGTAATATTTAAAAATTATAAAATCATAAGCAAATATTGAATTGATGAAATATCGGGTGGGGGAACTGCTATATGAATCAGGAATAACATACAATACTACAGTCACAATGACTGTGACAAATTTTTAGTTATTACATGTGCGTACTATCCTGTCGGGAATATAAATTCAATACGAGCAGACTTGCAAAAACTATTTGATCTTATAAATAACTACTACATATTTACTAGCGGGAGACTTGAACTGCAAGCAAACAGAATGGGGTAATACTGTTAATAACGCAAAAGGCAATGACCTAAAAAAAAAGTCAACATCGAAGTCCTTACACTTCCAACATGTTCAGCGAAGCCCGCTTTCCTTAGCCGTAATTATGGCATAATGTCATCCATTGAAGCCAGCACACTTCACAATGGCATGACTATCACAAAGCCAACATAAAAGAACACAACCCTCATATACGTCCCTGACTGTACAAATCTAGTAACGTGCGATATGGAACTTCCGCAACGTGCGATATGGAACTTCGTTCCAAAAAAAAATAGCGCGATATGTCAAACAAGTACGTGCAAGTATAAAAATTGATAAAAATTTACACAGAGTAGAAAAGGTGTGCTCAAAGCAAAAAGTACCAAAAATTTAAACATTTTTCGACGTGATTTTGCCAAGGATGTATAATTATACACAAACTGGGTTAATCTCCCAGGTGATCATGATGAAACCAGTTGCTATGCATGCGTAAATTACACATGTGGTCTAAATCGATATGCTGAGAGGAACAAAAGTTATAAAGCAACTGTAACAGCCACACTACCAGTGCTTGCACCTGAAAATTGTGTATCACCAAGGCCGCCAACTCCAGATCGTAGTACAGAATGTACAGGAATGACTAGAGCAAGTGGTGTTACTTATGAAGATCCATTTGATACTTGAACTGTAAATGTCAACCCATACCACCTACGGACTAAGATTAATAAAATCAGTAGTAGTATAACAATGAAACCTGCAACATGCCTTTTCACTTACGGGAGAAGGCTTTATAGTATGTATCTCAATGTTGAAGTAAAGAAAAAGCAAATGAAATTAAAAAAATTTCGGGAGATTTTTCAATTTTGCGGCTATCTAAGGGCTACCTAAACGGTGTTAAGAATCATTCCTAGGAAGTTCATATGTTCTAGAAAGTTGTTTATTATCTTAGGATCATTCTTGTAGTTGATTGTTTCCTTGAAATTTGAACGGTTTGCTACCTATGGACCTGAACAAGGGAAAAAAAGGTAAACAAAAAATAGAATTTTTTAAAAGTTTTTGCGATTTTGACTTTGAAGATGAAGTTTTTTTTTGATTTTATATGTTTACAATTTGTGTTCTTTATGACAAGAGCTACAACTTTGCCTAAGAGAGTAAATCAAAATTCCGAACGGTTTGCAAAATATGAGCTTGAGAAAATTATCACTTTTTTGCAAAAATGACAACTTCTTTGGGGGCCCATAAAAAAAAACCTGGAGGACTTTGGGCAAAACTGGGAGACAGGGGTCTTTTTTTTTGGTCTTTTATCACGTAGTGGTGTCCGTATATGTTTATTTTGCCATGACTTAAAAAATTACACACTGTGTAATACTCCAAAAGATTTCCCACAAATGGACCTCTAAAACGTTATTATGTTTTTGTATTTTGCGATGGAGCTTACATTTGGCGGTTTTACTGTATTTAAAGGCGTAAAGCACACAGATTACACACGGTTAAAAATGGACTGTGTACGCCCATGTATAAAGAGCAACAAGCATTGCTTGGCTGTTTTGGGTTGTAGAAGCATTTATTTAAGATGCAACTTCAGGTTGATTTCGTTGTATTTCGTTAAGGTTTAACCTTTAGACGCTTACAATAAACATACAAGGCTCTTGTTTCGCCTTTTGGTTATGGCTTCGCCCATATTTTAAATAATGTATCAGACTCTGTACGTATAAACTCTGTACGTTTTATACATATCGTTCTGCCCAAAATTGAGTTAAATTTATTTTCATAGTTCTAAATATACACAAAAAATTTTCATTAATAAATTTAATAAAGAATATGTTAACAAAACATAAACTAAATTCGCTGAAACTTTCACAGAAATTGTTTAAATGAACGGCTGTGTACAAAAAGTAATAACAAGATTACTGCTGCTCAATATTAAACTTTATTTTTAATAATAACGGGTGTAATATTGTTGGCAGTCTATAATTTAAAAAGTAAAACGCACTAATTTAGCGCATTATTTAAAAACTCGTCAGTGGGGAAAAATTCAATTTCGGGCAGTTGATTTTTTAGAAGCAAACAAACAGTTACACGAAATCAACCAATAATACACTCCATGGTAGAATTATCTATCGGGTAATCGCTGGCAAATTTGATTTTTTTTCTTTTCGTTTGTTAATAAAATTCAAAGAATTTCATTCAAAATGCAAAAAAGTACTTTTTCTATAAAAAAGTACATTTTAATTGAAATATTACTAAAGAAATGTGTGAAATTGAGAATATTTCTTTTATTTTTTTTAAATAGATATATTTTTGAATTATTTTTTATTTTAAGAAATTACTACAAAAGTTGCTTAGGTTTTGCGCAATATTGTATATGTTTTACTCTGTGTTTACAGTGATGTAAATTCCTTGACCTAACAATTATGAGAATATTAATTTTTCTTTGAGACAGCGGACAAAATTAACTCCCACTGCCTAACTAAATTGTCTATTATTTCCAACAAAACCCAATGATTTTTCAACTAGAAAAATGTTTCTCATACATTAACTAAAAACTATCAAAATCGGCAGAAAAATGAAAATACAAAATTCGGCAATGTTTGCTGTGAACAACCCTGTAATATACACACAATGTTCTTTTCTATCATTTGAAGCCCTGTATTCAGTTCTTGGGAAATTTACGTAAGAAATCTTGTCATTTATCTCTAAACGGAAAATTTTTTTGCGGAGAATTACCACCTATCTTTGATTTACCTTGGAAATATTTCATTAATAATTCCTCTTCGCACTCCATTTTATTTTTAACTCACCTGGTGTTATATTTGTGTGTTAAAATAATCGAAATGTCAAACAATTATCAAACAATTGTTTTCGTACGCAATAACTTTGACGTAACAACCCTGTAATTGATTTTGCTTACGAAATGTTCGCAAACTGAGTACTAGGCAAATGAAATGTGAACGAAATTTTCGTTATTTTTTTTATACACGTACTTCTTATAGCAACGAAAATTTCATAAAAACTGAATAGCGGGCTTGATACGGGAAAAAGTGTAACGCATAGAAGGAGTCATATTAGACCCACAGCGTCTGGACCAAATTCGTTTTGTGACTTTTTAAAACTTTTGAGCCATGTTCGTCTGTCTGAACCGATCACAATCAAATGTCGTCAGATTCTATTATTTGGTTAAACTTATTTTGGGATTGGAAATATGCGTATGACCACTACCCTTCTGGTACCTCCCACGTTTCATTTCACACTCTTCATCGTAGGTTTGTGGAAATGAGAGCAATTAAATTTAAAATTATCTTACACCAGGTGGAGTTACAAAATATGTTCACTTAACTTTTTCCTGTCGTTTTGGTGTAGAACTGAAAAATGTAAATATATTTTGCACTTTTTTGTTGACTTTTATCGTTACTATACATTTGTATTGTATTTAACACAACTAGTTTGTCACAAAAACACGAAATTCGGTTGTTGTTCCTTTGTGGATCGCTGTATACTATTGCCACCATCTGGTATTATTGAACCCATATTTTCCACCATCCAATATTTACTTTCCATCGTACGTATGACGTTTAATTTATTGAGCGAATAAAAGGTTCTATGGTATGTATTATTCTATGATCGTACCCAGTAAATGTCAAAGTTGTTTGTGTGAGTTCGTTCTCTTTTTACGTCATCTATCTATGTTCACAATTTGTGTAACATTTTTATCAGCTGATTTTGACAATAACTCGGTACGGGTATCATGAGTGAAGGTATGTGTAAGTCGGCACATCCAACTGAAATTGTTGTACCAAGGTTCAGCTCAGTGCTACAATTAAAAAAATTAAAAATTTATGTACTTACTACTCTCTATTAAATGTGTGTATTTCGAACCCTGACAAAAAGCTTTCCGTTGTCCTTTTCTAATACAACTCTGCACAAACATGCAAACAAATGTGTGCTCATTCAATTCATAGAATAACACATACGTAGAAGGTTTTATTCGCTCAATAAATTAAACGTCATAGGTACGATGGAAATTACACAGTGGAGGGTGGAAAATATGGGTTCAATAATACCAGATGGTGGCAATAGTATACAGCGATCCACAAAGGAACTACACCCGAATTTCGTGTTTTTGTGGCAAACTAGTTGTGTTAAATACAATACAAATGTATACCAACGATAAAAATCAACAAAAAAGTGCAAACTACTTTTAAATTTTTCAGTTCTACACCAAAACGACAGGAAATAGTTAAGTGAACATATTTTGTAACTCCACCTGGTGTATGTAAATTTTAAATTTAATTTGCTCTCATTTCCACAGACCTCCATCTATAAATATATTTCCTTTTATTAACCCATTGGGGGCTATTTAAAAAAAGGATTTTTAACCTCACTTTTTTGCTTTAAAATGTACTATTTTCAAAAAAATCCATAGTGAACTTAATTTTTTCCTAGTCTCCGATAATAGGTCATAGTAACCTTTTTTTTCATTTATTTTATTTTTTTATTTTATTTCTTCATTTACATAACCGAGCCTCGAGGCCTTATATGGTTTCTACAATAATTTCTGTAAACATATATAAATAAAAACTTAAAACTAATTATAACTGTTTCTTCACTATATTTTCAAGATAAATTTTGTTTAAATTAATTAGAAAAAATAAAAAAAAAACAAAAGTTTAAATAATAACATATAAATTGAATTATGGATAACAGTTTCAACTACTAACTGTTCAGACCCTTCAAAGAAAAGACATATTTAAGGAAAACTAAAAAGTTTTTTCTAATTTTGCCACACATCGACTTAAGCTTCAGAGGGAATTTGACTAATAGAAAAATAAAAATAAAAATTTTTTTAAAAATTTATTTTAATTTTAATTTTTTCATTTCGACGTTACGGAAATTTTACTCGAGCCGAACAAGTTACATGTCTGAACTTTGAACGGCCATAACTCGGGAAATATGGGCCTCCGGGAAAATTTTTTGTTTTTTTTTATATAAAAATAAATTCTATACACCCCCTAAAAAATGAAAAAAATTGCTCAATTGCGCCTAAAATAGAGTTCCCGAAAAACATTTCTAAAAAAAATTTTAATAAAAATCTTAAAAATAAGGGAAAAAACTTGAACTGTAGTAAAAATATATGTGTACTTGAGCATTTTTTTGTAAAAAAATACATTTTTATCAAAAAAGTGAGATTAAAAACTAATTGTTTTCACCAGCCCCCAATGGGTTAATAAAGAGAAATATATTTATACACAGAGTTATAGAGTTTCAAACGGGCTTTGTAATGATACTCATTTTACCCAGATCGGATAATAAATACCTGAGATATGAGCGACTATATACTCAAGCTTGGAGGCCTATATATCGGAAAATATGGACTTGCACCGAAAAAAATTTTTTGTTTGTTATCAGCGTTTAATGCCCCATCGGGTCAAAAAAAAAACGAAAAAAATAGGGCCATGGGCCCTAAAGTGAATTTGTTTCCGTATTCGATTTCAATCGATCGATTTGATTACAATATTCGTCCAATGTAGCTCGTCCATCAAACCAAAAAAATAATTACGGTAAGGACGTGGTATCACAAAAGTGTTCTGCTTAGGATCAGGGCTTTGTTTCCGATTTAATTTTCGATTTAATAATTTCGATTTAAAATCTTAAGCAGTTCAAAATTGTACACTTCAACTTTGGGCGATATTGTAGCTCCTTCCTCATTTCTGAATTATTTTTATTTGCTCTTCAGAAAAGGCAAACAAATTCTCTGTAAAATGCATACCCTATAAAACGTCTAAGCAAATTTTAAATATTTTGATTTTTTTTGCCATTTTGTGGTTCACGGTAGCCAATAACTTTCTTGTGGCATACAATATTTCTTGACAACTTTACAGACTACACCAATCAACAAAATAATATCTACATATATCCCCAAAATGGGTGTAGAATTTATTTTTCGCTTCTAAGGGCGAGTTTCCCACTCATCTTTAGTTATAACCTCACAGAAAATTTGCATATTTCACAATATTTAAGTGACAAACATCGGCCATTTAAATTCCACTACAAAGGAGAATGGCTAACCCTGGAACTGAGCACAAGTGTCCGAATTGAAGCGATTCTCGAATAATTAGCCATGAACAGGCTTCTTAAACTGTATTTTCACAGGATGTAATGGGAAACAAAACATTTTTCTATCTTGAATTCGGGCAGGATGTAAAATGGGAACCTTTAGAAAATAACACAGAAACCCAAACTAGATGCCAACATTTGGGAGGATTCGTTGGAATGTAAAACTAAATGTTGTGCGTAAACGGAACGGGAACTGTTATTCGTTATGAATAGTACGAGCTCTCCGTCTCGATTGTCACGCTAAAGTTTTGATTATTTTGTATTTAGTCTAAGCATTAAAAGTTATTCTCCATATAAATTAACAGGTGGAAAAAAAATATTTATGATATCTTTGTCAACAATTCAGATAAAAGTATTGAAATTCCTTTGTACTTAGTTTACGCTATCCTCGATAACACTATGAGGGATTTCATACCAGCTCTTAAGCGAAACACATACTTGTCATTCATGAGCATGAGCTTGGTCGATAACTTTTTATCTGGCTGATGAATTTGACAAAATTTTAAACATGATCGTGATAAATGTAACTAATTGCATTCGTATGAAGTGCGTTCGCTTCAAGTTCCGGGTATAGCCCGTAAATTCGTATATTTACGAAACGTCAAAAATGATTCATACAAAATTTAAATTTGAATTTCCGAAAATTACGATGTAGTTAAGAGTTTGAATTAAAACCCATATTAATAAATTTAAATTTTAATTATATATTTTATAAACACAAAAAAATAATAGGTAAATAATTAGTTTTGTTTGAAATTCAAAAACAAAATACATTACCTATGCTTGTAGTATTGAAATCTTGTAAAATTATACTTGAAAAAAGCAAGCATTATGTTATTCATTCCAATTGTTGAAATTATAATGCTTGTAAGCAATATTGCCACTTTATTTTGTTTTTTGTGTGGAGTGTAAAATCCTGATTAAATAAAATTGGCAAGTGATATTATGATACCCATATTCTGAACATGTTTTCAATGATGTGCTTTGAAGGTTAATATAAAATACTTCTTTGTGAGAAGATTGTATCTCAAAGACGGCAAAAGTATATCTTTAAAACTACCAGAATAATTTTCTTAGTCACAATTGTATTTAAAAAAAATATATATTTTTATTTTTACGATTAGTGCCAAGTCTATTAAATCGCCAAGATATTAAAATCGAGTCGCAAAGCTAAATAGTTGCTAAAACTCAGACTCCTCGCTTTTCAGAAAGTAATAACTTTTTTTATTCCATATGTATGTTTTGCCCAAGATACAAGTTATTTGTATTACTAACAGCATAGCCAAATACTGGGACTGAAAACCTTTCAATTCTCAACAGTGTTCTAATTTTATTAACCAACTTATTAGACCTTCATTTCTTATGTATTACATTGTTAACTCTCGCTCTCTTTCGTCGTTTGGCTAAAACGAAAAGCGAACGAGAAAACATTTATTTTCCTCGTTTACGTTAATACTTGTACCTTTTCCGAATGCTCACGGATTTGGTGGTTGGTAGTTGGTCGCTGGCATTAACAACCGACGATTCGTTTTTGCCTTAAATTTGTCTACAGTTTCTGCTCTATACCACAATTAACGGAAATAGTCTCTTTTCTCGTAGTCGCAAAGAAAGTTGACTGTAGGAAAAAATTCCGAGGAAAAAAAATTCAATTTAAATTTGTCAAACCAAAGAAAAATATCCGTGACTGAAAGAAAGCAATTTAATTTCTACGGAAGACATACATATCTAATATAGAAAATTATTTAAAACCCGGAAAGAAACCGGAAATTTGTGACAATTTCTTCGGTGATACGTTTCGTGAGCTTCCTTAAAGGAGCTACAAATTTAAGCAGATCTTTCAGTCGGTTGTCGGCGGCTGCACCCTCTTTGTTTTCAGATACTTTGCGGAACTCGGACTCCTGCAGTTTGCTAAATCAAGTATCAACTACAGATACTAAACGCATAGGCAGAAGAATGGTGAACCCAAGCATCTATGATGAAGCTTCCAAGTTGAAGGTACTAAAGTCTACTTTAAGATGTTTAAAATTACACAATCAAAGAGAGTGATAGTTGTCTTAAATTGTATTGTTAAATGAAGAACAATCTGCGAAATTGTGAAGGTCAAGTTCAGCTAACAAGAAAAAAACAGAAACAAAGAAATGCCATCAAAATCGAATAGTTTTTCCTTATACAACTGCCAAAGAATGAAAACCAAAATTATGCAATTTCTAAGTTTGTAACGAACGCATATAAAAAAAAATCTATAGAAACCGAGTAGAACAACCACTCATCAGTTGCGATGTGAGGAAACTAACCTTCACACATGCAGTTGTTGTTGTTATTATTATCATCGTTTTTCCTTTTTGCTCGTACTGTTGCATTGAGTAATTTTCTGTTGGAAGAAAGTTGATAGAGAGGGAGGAGGGCATTTCTAAAAATTAATTCTTTGTTACGTATACGTCGTGAGGCACAGGGATGATAAAACAGACCGAAATGTTTCACATTGGGTCATTCTTCTTAACCCATTTCAATACCTTTTTTATATTTTTTTCTAAGTTAATTTCTGGTTGTAAGAAGGAAAGTAACAAGTTAAACAGACAAAATATCATTCACCATTAAAACAAAAATTCAGTTAGCAAAAGGTTTGAGCAGGTATTCGGGTGGGTCGGGAGCGTAGCAAACTAAATTCCGTTTCAAAAACATCGAAACGATCATCCGACAATTGTATGTTTATACCCTACTCGCGAGTGTTTTAAATGATTGTACTAATCTGCGCTTTTAACTCGTAACGAATTTTAATTTTATAGTAGCAATTAAGATGGAATACATCAAGAAAAAATTGTCTCCCATATTCGGCATTGTAACTGCTGCCCAGAGTTCCGTTCATTTATCTGTACGAAATGTTTTCTAGTATTACGAGTTTTTCAGACAGACTTTTCCATCTCTGTCCACTCATTACAGAGAAAAGTGAGCGAGAGATCAACTAAACACATGATAAATTCATTGTTATGCATACGACGTGTGGTGCTCTCGTCTGTTTGCCTGTTTGTTAACGAAATTTTACACGAATCTGTTGTTGCAATTTTAAATAAATACGTTATATTATTTATGTGTGTTTGTTGCCATTATTCTTTCAAATATAAACAGAACAAATTTGTTTAGATTTGTTATCTTGAGATGTTTCATTTACATACGTTACATATTTCACGGTCAGTTGATTGTATATTTTGCGAATACCATGAATATCGGGTGTTCATGAATGACGGAAAAGGGTTGTAAGATGGTTGATTTGATATGTATGACTGTCATATATGTACATACGAATCTTGGTCATATGTAATTATTTTTATTTCTATTATGTTGGCAATGTAGTGTAATGTAGATTTAATTAAATTTATTGTGGTTTTATTATCACAAGTTTAAAAAAAAGACATTTGTTGTTCAAAATGTGTCATCTTTTTCTAAACGATCGCATCGTCTAAACTTAAAACGTGTATACTTGAGATTTCAGAGGTCAAATATTTTGGGATAATAGTTCCTTACATGCTGCTTAAGTAAATGCTTTAAAGCGTTAACTAATTTCTTCAGTAAAATCCCATTTATTTAATATTGAATTTTGGCCGATTCGTTCGTTTCAGACGAACTCGTTTTATAAAGCGAATAATATAATGTTAACTATAAGCTTTGCTTGAACATTTGCTCCTCCTAAACCAAAGATGGGCCTTATGTTATATACATATCTTTACTTTAAGCTCGATATCTTAAAAGTTCGGTATTAAGTACTTTCTTTGATATTGGCATCTCAAAACTAATGTATTAGTTCACACAAGTGGAAAATATGGTATCCATAAAATGTGTATAAAACTTTATTATCGCCAATTAATCACTTCATTAAATCAGCATTTGATGAGTTTGCGGGATTTTCTAAGATAACATGTCACCACCATTACTGTTGTGTTTGTGTGTAAACGGATTTGGAAAATTAAAAAGGCATTTCCATTTAATAAGTCAGAGTGATATAGGCAGCCATGTAGTAACCAAGCAAAAAACCCAAACAAGTGTTATTAAATTGGGTTCATCAATATATTGATGAAATAAAATGCTGCTTTCGCCGCCATTGTATTCACACTTAGTAACGCACACATAATCCCAACAATATATACTATATAATCAGTCATTCTCTTGTCTCCTCTTCGAACATAGAAAGACGAATATCCGCAAATGATGGCTGGTCAAGCTGATACTCAATTGGAGCACATGTGCCGCTTGCAGTTCGATGCCCCTGTCTCGCAAATTCGTTTGTCTGGTATCATCTGTACCATTGGACCCGCTTCTGTCAGCGTTGAAATGCTCGAAAATATGATGGCCACTGGCATGAACATTGCCCGTATGAATTTCTCACATGGTTCCCACGAGTACCATGCCCAAACTGTAGCGAATGTACGCACCGCTGCCAAAAACTATTCGGCCAAGGTTGGTTATGAATACCCAGTTGCCATTGCATTGGATACTAAGGGTCCTGAGATTCGTACCGGTTTGATTGAGGGCAGCGGTACTGCTGAAATCGAATTGAAAAAGAACGATACCATAACATTGTCGACCAGCAAGGATTTTGCCGAAAAGGGTAATAAGAATGTCATCTATGTTGACTACGCAAACATCGTCAAAGTTGTTAAGCCCGGCAATCGCGTCTTTGTTGATGATGGTTTAATATCTTTGGTTGTCAAAGAAGTAACTGCTGATACATTGGTTTGCCAAATTGAGAACGGTGGTGCCTTGGGTTCTCGCAAGGGCGTAAATTTACCCGGTGTGCCTGTTGATTTGCCCGCTGTCTCCGAAAAGGACAAGTCTGATTTGCAATTCGGCGCTGACCAAGGTGTTGACATGATTTTCGCCTCATTCATTCGTAACGCTGCTGCTCTCACAGAAATTCGTGGTGTTTTGGGCGAAAAAGGCAAGAATATCAAAATTATCTCTAAGATTGAAAACCAACAGGGTATGCACAACTTAGATGAAATTATTGCCGCCTCCGATGGTATCATGGTGGCTCGTGGCGATTTGGGTATTGAAATTCCACCTGAGAAGGTATTCTTGGCTCAAAAATCCATCATTTCCCGCTGTAACAAGGCCGGCAAGTCTGTCATCTGCGCCACCCAAATGTTGGAATCTATGATCAAGAAGCCACGTCCCACTCGCGCTGAAATTTCTGATGTCGCCAATGCTGTTTTGGATGGTGCCGATTGTGTTATGTTGTCCGGTGAAACCGCCAAGGGTGAATATCCTTTGGAATGCGTTTTGACTATGGCCAAGACTTGCAAGGAAGCTGAAGCTGCTTTGTGGCACAAAAATCTATTTAATGATTTGGTACGAGCCAATCAATCCGGCACTTTGGATGCTGCTCATGCTACAGCTATTGCCGCTGTCGAAGCTGCCAACAAATCTTTGGCATCCGCCATTGTAGTCATAACAACTACTGGCAAATCTGCGTACCTGATTAGCAAGTATCGTCCAAGATGTCCCATCATTGCCGTAACTCGTTACTCTCAGACCGCAAGACAAGCTCATTTGTACAGGGGTTTGGTACCATTGGTATACGGCGGTAAGTAAAAGAAAACTAAATTGTAATACAATTTAAATTAATTTCGTACTTGGGAATTTGCTTCTTGCAGAGTCCCCAATCGGTGACTGGCTTAAGGATGTCGATGTTCGTGTACAGTTTGGCGTACAGGTTGGCAAGAAGAATGGTTTCATCAAAACTGGCGACAATGTTGTCATTGTAACTGGCTGGAAACAAGGAGCCGGTTTCACTAATACCATGCGCATTGTGTAAGTATTTAGTCCTAGTAAAATTAAGTAATTTTGTGAAATGAAAAACAATAACGACGTTATATACGTACATACATATATGTAGAAAAGTAAAAGTTTGAGTATAAGCGCTTTAGGCTAATGTTATAAGATGTTTTAAAGGTTTGGAAGTTGAGTTTTTAAGAGGACAATTTAAAAGAAACTGATACTATTTTACTTATTTAGTGTCATTAACTATTTTGGTGTCATCACACCAACGGATAATGGGAGCTTTAGTTGGTTACATGCAAGAGGCTAGTGAATCCGACCGATTACATGGGCTAAGGATTAAGGCGAATTGTGTGACTTTAACGCCAACTAGAAACGAAGGCTGAGTTGGGTAAATGGGCCGAGTCGGCAAACATAGTCCAGTGAAACCGGGAAACAGAAGGCAGGTTGACAAAGATCCTATGGGAAGACCCAGATGGATCGAGGACAAAAGGTTTGTTGCAACTGGGAAAACCTGAAATGAGCACGATGATGCGAGTCTTAAGGGACATTCGGGAATACAGACCCACCTGTACCGTATTGGACTAGTGGCGAATAGTGAGTGCAGGGCATGCATGGAGGACGATGAGACGATGTAACATTTCCTATGCCACTACCTGGCCTTCACACAGATATCTTTCGGACAGTATTAAATCGGACATGACCAAACTTCTGGAAATGGACTGGAATAACATAAGGAATTTCGTTAATAGCACCGAATTCCTATGCGAGGTATAGTAAATTAGTAGGGTAAACTGAGAGCGCATAGCAGGTCGAATCAGCGGCTTAAGTGAATGTCTACTGACATGGAAAGGATTAGAGTGCTTTTTTTAAAACACTCAACACCGCACCCCTCTTTTCAAACTAACTGTGGTGTCATTTTTTCAGTTTCCGGATAAAGTAACAGCCTTATACATAAAAATGGCCGTCGGTGGTGCAATGGTTAGTGTGCGCGGCTCTTGTACATGAGATCCTGGGTTCGAATCCTGCTCTGACCACCTTCAAAAAAAAAAAATTTCTTTCGGCGGCGGTCACCTCGCATAGTGACGGCGACACTATCGAGTATATAGCCATGAAAAAGCTTCTCAAATTACCGTTCGGAATCGGTGTAAAACTGTAGGTCCCAATCAATGAGTGAAAACTGGAAAGCGCACAGCTCAGTGATTGTGAGAAGTTCTCCCCGGTCCCTTCATGGGATGTAATGGGAAACCATTTATTTTATACATAAAAATATGTGAGATTTGAGAGACGTTTTTTGTATGACAAATCGTTTGTTAAACCTCTCATAACTTTTTATGAATAAGGCCATTAGTGTCTGCTTACTAATCGGTACTTTAATTAATCGGAACGATATACTGCCTCTTAAGGTTTTTAATTTAACAGGATGTTACATGTTTTACGCTGGTAACTCTGATGAAATGTATGACTATAGTCGTCAGCAGTGTAAGATATCAGCAGTTTACTTTATTATTGTTTTTGCGCAAAGTGTAATTTATCCAAATTATGACAGAAAGAAACTAAAAAACACCATGCGAAGAACTTCTCAGTTGTCGAGAAACATTTATTTGTTGAATGCAGTCAATTTTAGAAAACCAAATACTTGAATCATAACATGAAAACAAAACAGCTGTTGTCAACAGATGCCAGCTGTTTGCATTTATCGTTCCGATAAATTATTAAACGGCGTTAGACTTCCAGTTAACTTTATCGGCGGGATACATTTTAAGTATACACTGAGAAAATGAAATTCTGCTAACCGGTACTTTATCGTTACGATAAAAAAATAACCGGATATTGAGATAGTGTCCCTTAATAGATTTGCAAGTTCATGATTTGTCCAGTTCAGTCAGTTTAAAATTTAAACATTTGTCGCCATTATCACCATCTCTGGTTGTCCTTAAATTAGAACTAACCAACAACAGTGGCTGTCACTGTGTGTAGTTTGAAATCTATAACTGTTGATTGACTAACCAGACATTTTAATAATGAATTTCCGAACGTTATAATCGCCCTTATTCCCGTTGTCGTCGTCGACGTCAATACAATATCGACACCATTTTTATTGGCGACTTGAAGGCATTTGGACAAAAAAAATTTGCGTAATGTTTTAAGAGGGTTGTTTTTGGGATCATAGACATCAAAAACTTTGTCGTTGTCGATGTGACAATACATTTATAACGTTCTAAAGTTGGCAAAAATCTGATGACGACGTCGACGACGACATTGGGAATAAGGCTGAATAGTTTAAAAGTGTTCTAGTAAAAAAAATAAAGTTTTATAATATCAAATATTTGTGGTCAAAAAATTGTAAATAATAGTAGTGTAATATGTATTACATACTATCTGAATTATTTTTAAAATGATGTCAGTAGTTAAAAATATCGGAACAGATATTAAATAGTCTATTTTACTTATTGTTTTCCTTTTTCTCTCTCTCTTTTCAGTCCTGTTGAATAAACCTGTAACAAATAATACTTCAAAATATCCCTCACTTCAACTTATACAAACCATCTCTGGGCGGTTTTAGCTCTGGAAGCTTAAACAAATCTTGATTTAATTGTTGTTGAAGTATCTGTTGATCTTATCCCTACTTATACATTAAAAGAACACATTTATAACAAACATAAAAACGATTCAAGTCATTGGCACAATTATTTTATGCATTAATTAAATTATTGCTCCCTAAACCCATCATATATTTGTAGAATATTATTAAAGTGTTAATAAATAACAACGACAATGTTGAGTTATATTGTGGAAAAACAATTTGTTTTAAGAAAAATATTGGTAAGTTTTAATCCGGCTGGCGAGTTGTTTACAGAGTTACCTTGCAATGACGCTCTCATAATTTTAAGAAAATATTCCCCATATAACCGAGGTGATTGAAACAATTTGATGCAAAATGTCACAGGTGTTAAATTAAAAGCAACAACAACACCCAGATTTGTTTTTGTTTGGACGACTGAGGCTGTGTTGTTCCTGTTGCAGGCAACAACAACTGAAACTGTCAAATTCAAAATTCTTAATATTTATAAGTTCCAAGTTATTTTGAAATTTCAGTTTCAGTTCAACTGACAAACGTGTAAAATTGTCTGTGAAAAAATAAAAATAGCAAAATTAACTAAAGATGACTGACACTTATGGGTTTTTGGACGAAGGCAATACAATGCTGGAGCATACATGTCGATTAACATTTAACGAACCCGCAACGCATTACCGCCTAACCGGTATTGTGGGTTCTATATCACAAGCATCTAGAGATCCCGAAATATTAATGAAAATGATACTGGCAGGCATGACTATAGCACGATTAAATTTCTCTTATGATACCCATGAGTTTCATAGAAAAACTATAGAAACGTTGAAGGCAGTAAGTGAAAAGTGTTCCAAAGAGTTGGGATACACCGTACAAGTAGCAATTGCCTTGGATACCAAAGGTCCCGAAATAAGAACGGGTTTTTTAGAAACCGGACCTACTGCAGAAATTGAACTCAAAGCTAATGATAGTATACGCTTGTCCATTAATCGTGATTTGATGGATAAAGGCAATCGAGATTGTGTCTATGTGGATTATGAAAATATTATTAATGTAGTTTTGCCGGGCAATTTGGTATACATAAATGACGGAGCTCTCAAATTGGTAGTCAAAGAGGTAGGCGTTGATGTAGTCACCTGCCAAATTGAACGTGGTGGGCCGTTGGGTTCCAGAAAAAAAGTTAATCTTCCCGGCGTTACGGTTGATTTACCAGCAGTTTCAGAAAAAGATCGCAACGACTTGAAATTTGGAATTGAACAAAATATTGACATAATATTTGCCTCTTCTATACGTAGCGCAGTGGCCGTAAAGGAAATGCGTTCCATTTTGGGAGAAAAAGGAAAAGACATCAAAATAATAGCTAAAATCGATTGCCAACAGGGTTTACTAAATATTGATGAAATCATAGCCGCTGCTGACGGAATATTTTTCGCACGAGCTGATATTGCCATTGAAATTTCACCATCCAAAGTATTTTTGGCACAAAAAGCTATAGCCGCTCGATGTAATCGTGCAGGAAAGCCTATTATAATAGCAACTCAGTTGCTGCAAACAATGCGTTATAAAAACAGTCCAACTGGTGTGGAAGTATCCGATTTGGGAAACGCTGTCTTAGATGGTGCCGATTGTGTTGTGCTCTCAAGCGAGACGGCGTTGGGGAAATATCCAGTAGAAACTGTAACTATGATGGCAACTATTGTGCGTGAAGCAGAATTGGCCGTATGGTACCGTAATATATTCGAAGATCTTTTGTCCAGAAATCCGGCATCTATTGACGCTGTACATTCGGTGGCTATAGCTGCAGTCGATGCAGCAAAGAAGACTATGGCCGCAGCTATTATAGTTTTAACAACATCTGGTCGATCGGCGTATTTGTTAGCAAAATATCGTCCAAGGTGTCCAATATTGGCTGTAACAAGATGTTCTCGTGCTTTTCGACAATCCTTTTTGCATCGTGGTGTAATACCAATGCTTTATACTGGTAAGATGTTGCGGAAGGTTGTTAGTTACATGACACATTTTCATATAAAATATATATATTTCTATAAAAACATGGTAGTAAAATTGAAGAAGCTTTTCACACGGTGAAGTGTATTAATAGATAAGTTATGAAAATTGCGCGGAATTGCCCTTGTACTTTTTGGATCTTATTCCTGCATAAAAAAATAGCGTGAATATTTCAGACATTCGAGCAGTTATATCTGTAACTTTCTTGCGTCACTTGTTAAATATATTATACTTAGATTTTGATTTTCCTTCATGCTTAATCTTATTTGAGATCGCTTATCACCTAGAACCATCCAATGACAACTGGCTGGATAATGTTGATGCTCGCATACAGTACGCCATGAATGTTGCCAAACGAATGAAAATTCTTAATACGGGTGATACCGTGGTAATTGTTTCACCTTGGAAGGATGGCGGTGGTTTCACCAATAATATGCGTTTAGTGTATGCGTTCTTCGAGCAGGATGACTTTGATTGCATGCTAAAGGCAGATAGAAGATCAACTAAAAAATTACCTCTTTAAATTTTATGAAAAAAATCTATTGTATATTTGGATTTATTATTACAATTGCTAAACGTATATTTCTATAACAATTAAGATGCAAGTAGACCATATAATAAACGTGAATATCATTCTCAATATATTATTTTAATTTCTCAACTTAAGGCCTCATAATGCTGCACTTCTTCGTCCTGAGAGTGATGGTGTGGCCCTGTATTACCAATACCCATAGACTGATTGATAATATACGATCCTGTATTCGTTTGAGGCGTGACAACCAGTGTAGTAGTTGTGGCTTGCTGGTGCTGATGATGATTACTGACACTTTCTTCGTTCAACGCTCTCAGCTCCAACTCACATATCAGTTGAGAAACTCTCATTTTTGCTTCCGCTACTAATTTGGGAGATAATGCCTTCACACTTGAGCTTACGCTTTCAAAGAATAAATCCACATGATTTTTTTCCCTAGGCGGTGAAGGTTGCGGTATATTACCACCCATTAATTCCTTAAAAGAATCCATTAATTCGGTTTTATCCTTTTGTATTTGCAAGAAGAGTTTCATGCCCTCTTTTCGATCGGGCAATATTTCTTCTTCTATATTGCTGTCTTCTTCTATGGGTTGCACCGGTTGTTGTTTAACCACTTTACGCGGACGACCTACACTGTTCTTGGATGCTGATCGCGTGGTAACCATTTGTTCGACAACATCATCGGTTATTAACTCTGTGTTGCTGTCTTCTTGGGTATATTGATCTTCGGATACAATGTCGGTTTGTTCATATCCATAGTCATTTTCTTGCTCGGCCCTTTATGGAATGTAAAGGCAACAATTTAGAAAGCATTCGATTTAACACGGCTGTAAGTTTTAATATTCACATTGCAGATACTCCTCATTTATGAATACGAAAATTGTATTCTCAAATCGATACTTATGTTTAATGTTCATATTTGAATAAAGACTACTCACTCATCTATATAATCCTCCATTCCCATTTCTGTATCCTCCTGTGATCCAACTGACCCATTACACTTCTTTCGTTGTTGGTAGTATTTGCTGCGCTCCTGGCGAATACTAAGATTTTGCCTGGCTGCACCTTCACCTTTATTTACCAGTATCTCCAGATTACGAGCATGTTTGCTGGTTCTTTCATGCCGCTGCAAATGGCAACGATTACAATCCAGACGACATTGACAGGCGCGACAAAATGGTTTGTGTGGATCATCGTCGCATCGTGACAACCACGGTGAGAAAACATTTAACCATTTTTCGCAGAATTTCTGGGAGTATTTCGGTTTACTGCTACCATGATGTTCCTTAACGGTCCCCGGTTCCGTTTTCAGTTTTGTTATTTTCCTGTTTGCCCAAAAAATAGTAGTTTGACAAAGTAAATGCGTTAAAAAATAGTAGGGAAGTAGTGACGATATACAAGGCTGGTTATACTACAATTTTTGATATTTCTGGTCAATTTCTAATCCCGCCGTTTGGTATAATTCCGTTTCGGGAACTTACCAATCAGGATCGTTAGGATCGTCTTGAAAATGCATATTTGGATTTCTTTTCCGACCTATGGTGATGATTTTTTAAAACAAAATAATTAAAAATTCTCCTGTAATTGTTAGTAGGTGGCCTTATTTTCGGGATGTGAAAGTACTCGTCGACTACTACCACGAAGCCAACGCTGTCATTTAATGGAGTTACCAGATCGGGCATAATGCAAAGAAAAAAAGAAATGCCACATTTATTGAGCTGGGGATGATATAAGGCCTGTTTTTTTTATCACCTACCAAAGTAGAATTTCGACAACTTTGTATGCGGAGTTACGCAATAGATATGTTTTTTTAATTTCTGATAAACTAATTTTTCGACCAAAATAAAAACACGACACGAGCAAACAAACACCGCACGTTTATGTCATGTCTCCATCGAGTGCTCAATTTCAAATTCATGTTAATCCGTCCACACCGACAAATACAAAAACGTTGAAAAATTAGTTTATAAAATAAATGGTTTCCCATTACATCCCATGAAGGTACCAGGGAGAACTTCTCACAATCACTGAGCGGTGCGCTTTTCAGTTTTCACTCATTGATTGGGACCTACAGTTTTACACCGATTCCGAACGGTATTTTGAGAAGCTTTTTCATGGCTATATACTCGATAGTGTCGCCATCACTATGCGAGGTGACCGCCGCCGAAAGAAATTTTTTTTGAAGGTAGTCAGAGCAGGGTTCGAAACCAGGATCTCATGTACAAGAGCCGCGCACACTAACCATTGCACCACCGACGGCCACAGAAAAATTAGTTTAGCGGGAGATAAAAACCCCGCTTATGCCATATCTCCGCTTTCAAATTTACTTCAAACCGTCCATACCGACACAATGGGCGTGTTTTCGTTACATGCTAGCGATTATCACTTGCTGCTTGCTAGTAACCAAAACGCCCATCTAGCAATAATTTACTATCATATATATAATCGTCTTTCTCTAACGCATGATTTGTGGTTATTCTTGAATATGTGTATATTCTTCTCCCTGTCTTGAATGTCTTGATTTTTTGTTCATCCTGGCAGTTTTATACCAGTTTAAACAGGAAATACATATAATCGTAATTTTCTTACTACTTTTGCTATTTTCTTAAGTACGGGAACGCTTTTTAGAGTAAAAGTCGTAAAAGTGGTAAAACTAGTAAGTTGTAGTACGTACGGGAACAGAGATTATGATAGTAAAATATAACCTGTTTTTTACATAAGGTCTGTTTTTGTATTCCCTGCTAAACAAATTTTTCGACCACATTGTATGGAAAGCTAGGCGATTTTAAGCGGCTGCTCATACAAATTCGTCGAAAAATTAGTTTAGCGGGAAATAAAAAGCACGCGTATAGACTTCATAGGGAAGTCATAAATTCACGTTTACTGGAATTAAACAGAGGATACACAGGATGCATAGTTATTAATTATTCATCATCATTTCAATCCTAAATTCAGCAAAATTGCCTAATTTAAAATACCGATTTAAAAAATTCATCCAATTTTTTAAATTAATTTTTATTCTTTTCGATAATTAATGTAATTATCATTTCTTTGCTGAAAATTTAAACAAATAAATAACTAACCGAGTTATCGTAAGTTTTGAATAATTTTTTTCGCTTATTTTGACATATAGTAAGCCTGTTTTTTTTATTCCCTGCTAAACTATTTTTTCGACCACTTTGTATGGGGAACTAAGCGATATTAAGAGATTTTAAGCGGCTCTCCATACAAAGTCGTCTAAAAATTAGTTTAGCAGGGATTAAAAAACAAGCTTAATATACAAAAAACTGGCAGATTAATCGCTAACTATAATATAAAATAATCGTTTCCCGTTACATCCCAAGAATGGAGTAGGGAGAGCTTCTCACAAACCAGTGACCTGTGCGCGTTCTAGTTTTACACTCACTGATTGATTGGGACCAACATTTTTGCACCGGTTCCGAACGGTGTTTTCAGAAGCTTTTTCGTGGCTAAATACTCGATAGTGTCGCCGTCACTAAGCGAGGTGACCGCCGTCGAAAGATATTTAAGGTGGCCAGAGCATTACCATTGTTTGACTTAAAATAATGAGTTATACCGTATACCAGGGCGATTTTTTGCTAGGCGAGTGCTTTCCTCTAAACAAATTTCTCGACGATTTAATGGGAGCCACTTAATAAGCTTGTTTTTTTAATTCCTGCTAAACTAATTTTTCGACGACTTTGTATGGGACAGGCTCAATGTCACTCTCCATTCAAAGTGGTCGAAATTAGTTTAGCAGGGAATAAAAAAAGAGGCTTATCAAAGCTATTCAAACGACTACCTGATAGATAATTCTACCATGGCAGCTGTTTTAATTTCCCCCTTTCGTAGTGTGAAAACTACGCTCACGATATTCATATTTGGAAATAGAAAATATTAATCTATAAAACTTTATATATAAAATATCAAACTTTACCCAACAATGGCCTGTTTTTTATTCCCTGCTAAACTAATTTTTCGACGACTTTGTATGGAGAACTAAGCGATATTAAATGATTTTAACCGGCACCCCATACAAAGTCGTCGAGAAATTAGTTTAGCATGGAATAAAAAAACAGGCTTAATATGTTTCGGGGCAACACATAAGAGGATTAAATCAGATGTTTTACTGCTTCCACCTGAATAAGTACATTTAATGCAAGCCATACAATATTGTCGATCGTATGGTAACTCTTCAAGTTGCCTGTGTATGTCAGTGTATGCTAGCAAAAGTTGTTTGACACAGAGGCCAGTTTTTTAGCCTTTTTCCCTAAAATTAAAAACTTGTGGCTATTTTTCAAAACAATTCCGAAATACTGGACCATGATCGATGAGGAGACTGATACCGTTACCTACACTGAAGTCACCGAAGAGATCGAAATCAGTAAA
Organism: Phaonia tiefii; assembly: GCA_963931995.1. Lineage (NCBI taxonomy): Eukaryota > Metazoa > Arthropoda > Insecta > Diptera > Muscidae > Phaonia > Phaonia tiefii. The sequence continues at coordinate 38,059,390 of OZ008367.1, forward strand.
ATGTACGTTAGAAGGAGTGAAATTCATGCATATACATACAACTAATTTGCCTTCCCTTACCTCAAACAGTGACAACAATAGCCATCGAATAACAGAGGAAAAAAAAGCTTTTCTAGGCAAGAAGAGAGGGCCACGGAAAACTATAGCAGACTTGCGGACACCAAGACAAAAGTTTTGCGCCCGATGGCAAGTACAATTCCCGTGGTTAAAAGCTAATCGTATCGACGAGTCAGTGGGGTATTGTACTATCTGCCGCAAAGAATTAGTATGCAAAAAAAGTCATTTGGAAAGACATCAGAAGTCTTTTAAACACATAAGACTGCAAGGATTTGAAAATATATTTACAGTTAATGTGCCGGAAGCCGAATTAGTTGACGCTCATACAAATGGATATATGGAAAATGAAAGTGAATAGTAGGTCTTAGAAATGCCGGAAGTAGTGCCATAGTGTGTACATACATATATTTTTTAAATTATTTTTAGCCAAGATGAAGGGGTATTGGAAGAGGAGGGTATGGAGTACACTACCATTAAAGTTGAACCCATTGTGTTGACACAACATGAATTGCACACTTCACTTAAGAAACGTACGAATGCCGAAGAGACCCCACAACACAAACCTAGGCCATTGGCGATAACAGAAAGAGCAGAGCATGACCGTCCAAATATTAGTATTTCCTCCCGACCGGTAGATAACCCACGTGAACCGGCACTATCAAGAGAACCTGAACGCCTACGAGAACTTGAACGTGCGCGAGAAATTAATGATTACTACTATATGTCAAGAGCGCCACCACCGGTGCCACCCCAGCAGCCCCCCAAGGATAGCTTTGATTTATTTTTTGAATCAGTAAGCGCTACAGTAAAAACTTTACCTCCCAAATTGGGCGCAGAGGTAAAAAGTCAGGTATCACAACTTATAGCAAATTTTGAGTTAAGGGCTATTTGTGAAAAAGAGGCCCAAGATAAAGCCGCGGCCGCATCAGCTGCTCTCTCTGCACCTGTTGCTAATATGGTTGCTGCAAATCCAACAATTAGCTCCATATCATCCGGTAGTGAATTGCCTTGCAGTGTTTCACATCCTCAGCAAGCTGGTGGACAAGCGGTTGCTCATTATGTCTATTCATATCATTCAAAATAATGTAATTTGTACATATATAATTATTTATTCTGTTTAGTATTTGTCAGATATTTTTAACGTACGCAACAGTCAGAGACTTACAATTTATTTAAAACAAATTGGTTTCGATTGTAGTTGTTGTAGATATTAGGTTATTGTTTTAGTAAATTGTATTTCGACACTCAATGCAATTGAAACAAAATGGCACTATTTTATAAAAATATATGTTCCAATTATAGAATCCTGCCCAGAGGTTTCGGGATTTCCTCCTTAACAGTTCCCACTGTACGATGTTTTCTAAACACTAAAGATTTTTGCAAAGAGGTAGCTCCTCTTTATGAAAACATGAGACTTGAGCACATTAATATGTTCGGAAAACAAGCATCATTTCTCATATTGGCATGAAAATTGTAACAAAATGCCTAGTATTTCCGGAACTAATTACGGAAAAACAAAAATCTTACTCAATCGGTGAACTTTGGGCTCATTATTTAGAGACTGTTAGATGCCTAAAGTTATGCACTGATTCCGAACGGTTATGCTTTGAGAAGCTTTCTCATCGCTATTACTCGTCGTTGATCAGTAGAGTATTCAAAACCCGGCAATCGGATCATTCAAATAAAGAAAGTTAATTCTACGTTCAATTAAAAAAAAAAATTGCCGCAATCATGGTAGAATTATCTACTATGTAGTAGCATCACAAATTCCGTGTTTAAGTTGTCAATATTAACTGATTAATAAAACACGTAAAATGTGAAAAATTGTATAAGCTTGTCGTACTTGATGCAACGTCTATGCTTTAAATTGCATCGTCTTTGAAATTCTTTGAATTTGGTTAACAAAACCACAAATCAGCTTGGCTTACGTGGTAAATAATTCTGCCATGGTCGAAAACTTTAAAAATATAATAATAAAATAAATAATGGTGCGTTTTCGGAAATGCATCATTGCTCTGAATCTGATGCGCAGCACGTTCGTAAATGCAACATCTCACAACTTTGCAGGTGTTTTGAGGCCGTAATTGCAAACAAAATGGGCAACAAACAAGCATCTGCACCAGCTGTTGCATTTCCGAATAGGCCCATGCTCAGTTGAAAATTCTCCATTTAAATGAACTTTAAATACCCGATGTTTGTAATTGAAATGTGATTTAATATGGAAATATTCTGTGAGCTTTTAAATGACGAGTGGGAAACCCGCCTTGAGTTCCACAATCGTCAATTAAAAGCTTATAGAGAATTTTCATATTAAATAAAAAATATTTCATTAATAATTCCTTTTCGCAATTTATTTTATTTTTAACTCACGTGGTGTTACTTTTGTTTGTTAAAATAATCGAAATGTGAAAATTCCCGTCACAAACAATTGTTCTCGTACGAAATAACTTTGGCGTAACAACCCTGTAATTGATTTGCCTGCGAAATTTTCGCAAAGAACTGAGTACTACGGAAATGAAAAGTGAACGACATTTTCGATTCATGTACTCTTATGGCAACGAAAATGTCATAAAAACTTAAAACTGGCAGGTCTATTCTGTAACTTGCTATACTAATGCTTAATCCCCATCGCTAAAAGCATATAAAATCGATTAAGCGATTTTTAGCTACGAATCCAATTTGTAAAGTGGTATATAAATTTAGCTATCTCTTAAAAATTTAATTCGCCGTAATTTTTGTGCTTGTCATCACTAAAATTCGCTTATTTTGTATTCTCTAACGAATAAACAGGTGTCAATTGTCTCTTAAATTTAAAATTGTTAGCAACGAAAATTGAAGCCGCTAAAAGGTAAGTTAACAGAAATACTTTTAGATTTAAATTCAGTCTAATTAATCTTGATATTAGACGTCGTCGGTTAAAGCCGCTCATATTTAGTTTTTATATAAATCTTTGTCACGAGACAATAATCACAAAATTCACAAGGAGTATGTTTGTTTACCTTTTTTTTACCGAAAATAACAAAGCCTTTATAGAGCTTCCATGTTTCGCAACCTTTTAGAGCGATATCAATAATTGGTGCTTATTCGGTAAAATACTACGCGTATGTTGCAAAATCTAAATAAATGTTGACAAGAACTTTCAAACATACATTTAAAAGATTACGTTTTACAAGTTATTTGTAAGATTTTGTGAACGAATTTTTTAATGTTTTTGAGGAAAACAAGCTATAAAGCTTGGCAACACTACCATAAAGTGTAAAATGTGTGCGTAATATATTTGTCTCTTTCTAAAAGCATTTTATTAAAGCAGAGGGAGAAGTCTAGACTACTTTTTAGCAAATTAGCGACGGCGAAAATGGTAACTTTTAGCTAAGAATTGACCTGCAGAATACGGATCATGGTAGAAATATAATGGTAGATGCAGTACGACAACAAATACAACAAGCCAAAAACAACAGGCATTTTGTTTTTGCTCAGTGTCTGTGTTGTGTCAAGTCAGCTAATAGAAAAATGATGAAAATGTAAACAAATTTGCAAAAAGTACCATTTAGAAAATGATTGAGTGTTATTTGATATATGTAATTTTTGCAGAGAAATATTTCAAAAACAGAAGTTGCTGGCGAACGGGGGTTGCAGACAAACAAATGTAAACAAACTTTGACATAAGAGAAAAACTTACTCACACTCAGTCCAGAAAAAAGTTCAAATCAGCTGGGCTAGTGCTTCTACCGTTTCTTTGTACCATGATACGGATTTAGCGACATCGCCAAGAATTTCGTTCTAAATTTTTTTTAGCATTTTAGCAATCGATATAGAGAATTAGCTAAGAGAATTACAGAATTGACCTGCAGGTTAAATGACAAAATATCTTACATGCTACAAATATAATGGTAGATGCAGTACAACAACTACAAATCAGCTGTCTACCGAGTTTACCTTCTCATTCTACCATGATTTAGTGCAACATATTTTCCCATAAAAATGCAATTGTATGTTTAACAACAGGCGTGTTTTGGTTATCGTTAAGCAAAAGAATATATAGGGTGTTCACGAAGGACTGCTTATCAGCTTATCAGCTCATGTGCTTATCTCGCCAACAACAAAATACATTGAAATAAAATAAGCAACTTTGAGCAACCTGTGCCTTTGGCAAAAGCTTATCAGCTTATTTTTAGTGTTGGAAAATACCAAAAATTTAACTTGCTGACAACACTAAAAACACGAAGTTTTAGCAAATGGCATCTCAAATTTTATATTTAAGTATTGGTAGCACTGGTATTTACATCTGTTTTTTGTTTATTAAAAAAAACAATCAAAATGAGCGCAAGTCGGGGGGCGGGGAAACCTATGTGTACAAACCCAAAACCATAAATATTTGCATCGTATACATTTCTGACTACTTACCTTTAATGAATTCAATTTCCAAAGTACTCATATTGACTCTGAAGTCCATAATTTGTTGTTTAATGCTCTGCTTAGGCATTTTACAAACAATTTCAATTGTACATTGATGGTTTTGATTTCATTTATCGAACAGCTGATTGAAAAAAATAAGCAGATAACCAACATGGAAGGGTGTTCACGTAGCCTAGAGCTTATTTTTCATCTTTTCAGCACATAAGCTGATAAGCAGCCCTGCGTGAACAACCTAATAGACATTTTCAAGAATAACTACAAGACATGCGTTAGAACAATACGATTATATATATTTCTGGTTGAAAAGGGCAGAAAGTTGCCAGTATGAAAAAATCAGAAAAACAGTGTTGGATGTCGTCATTGTGAGCCAAACACAAGGAGAAGAATATATACGTAGTCAAGAATAACTACAAACCATGCATTAGAGCAAGACGATTATATATATTATAATAAATTATCGCTAGTCTGGCGTTTTGGTTCCTAGCAAGCAAGCGATAATCGCTAGTTTGTAATGAAAACACGCCTAATGTTATATGTGGTCAAATGCAAGAGCAGTTTAAACATATATTGGGAGAAAAGAAAGCTGCACTAAAGCTCAATGTGTCCGGGTTGAGCAAAAACAAAAAAAAACAGTGGAGTGAAGGCTTATGCAAAGGCAACGAGCTCAAAATTTTATTTTTATTTATTCCTGCATTTTCCCTATAGTTTGAAAATAAACTTTCACTTTTAACCGCGGCGCTTTATTTCTTTGAATCAAAACAATGCAAGCAATAATAAGTAAACAACTTTTGACAACTTATGTTAAACGTAGATATATAAACAGCAAATCAGCTGTGAAATGCGCTCACCTTTATTAATAATTCAGTTATTACGAATTTTCCGTTCTCATACAGAGTACGTGTAGGGATGCCAGAATACGTCGTAGAATATGTCTTTGGCATCATCATCTTTCTCTTCTGTCGGGGCATGCAAACAAATTAGGGAAATATAAAAATGTTTCGCTTTTATGCGGATTGTGGCTATTCGTTCACTCACAGGATTGAACCTAGAAACTACCCTGTAGGAAATGCCCATAGTGAAACAGTACTGACTTACTATTGACTATGTCACCAGTACTACTGACCAAATCTACCCCAGGCAATGTAAAATTCTATTGACATTTAACATGTGCTTGTCATTGAGAATGAACTACTTACTAGGTGGTACTTTTGGAACGATATGGAGACATTGGAACCAGTGAATCAGTAGTCCATTGTCGCTAGTTTTGTCAACACTTGTGATTTTTTTTACCAAATAAAAACACGTAAAATTCAAAATTAAAATCATATTTATTATCTAAATTACATGAAAAATTCACTTTGAAAACTCACTTGTTCTTTTTAAATTATTTTTCAACTAAATGTACGCGACACCATGTGTTTTCAAAACCAAACAAAGCGAAACAATGAAAAAGAAGAAGCATTGACGTACATTTGTCATAAATTTCTCTACACATCAAAGCCAGACAAATATTTGCAGACAAGTTGTAGACAAATTGTCGACAATGTCACCATAATAGTTGAAAAAAGTGGTGACATGGAGACACTTGTCCCCAGACTTCCTACAGGGTAGATATCGCAGTCTTTTGCCATCTACAAATCCGCAACCAAATTCATGTTTCTCTCATGGCAACTGTAGTATATGTCGTCCATCACATTTCCGAGTTAGCGGTAATGTCAGCCTTATAACTTTCAAGAACATCTTCCAATTGGATACTTGCACCGGATCTATACAGAGTTCTTATATTCCAAGTGCATATCCGTAAAAAAATAGATGTTGTTTACGTTCTTTTTTTGTTGTATATTCACTGCCATTATGAACGGTGGTGGGAGGCAAACCCAGTCCACCGTGTTTTTGCATTTTACCTACTGTTAGGATATTTGATTGCAGTCGCCCATTATGGATCAGACGCTGATCAGATGCAATATGTCGAATCTGGATTTTCTTCTTTTGGGTTCACTTTCTAAGGACAAAAGAATATGCCCGATAGTTTGATGAGCTTCAGTGACATCAAACACCTACTAAACCTGAGACTTATCATTGATCGCATAACCAATCAGGCTGCTCATTTGTTTCGCCTTCTCACTCTAGCTAGCTAACGGAGGGTTCCGAAAAGCCATTGCCCGCGACCTACTGCGTGGAAGTAGTAAGCTACTAGAACTGCCCAAGTGAATGGCTATCAGAAACTTTCCACGGACAGTCCCATGCCCCGGTTGATGATAACTATCACAGAAAAAACCTTGTGTAATATTACAAAAATTCATTGTCTGATATCAGCGAATGTACATAGCAACATAGGGTCAGCTATTTAATTGGGCAATGTTACCAATAAACGCGGGCAATTTCATGTTGGCAAACCATAGAGAAATTTACCTTGCTTATTTGGAGATATACCAATTCCAAAAACAGTTTTTGTTGGTGATTTATAATGTGAATTGGAGGAAAATTTCGAGTATATTAAAAGAAACGATTTTTTTGTAAAATATGTTTTAAAGTTCGTTTTGGGCAACTTTTATTATTACTACGTATTTATATATATAATCTAAATGTAAAAGAAAATCACATGTACAACTTTTTAAAACTTACTTAAATTAAATTAACAATATCATATAAAACTTTAATGGATTTTGTGTGTACCTCATATTTTATCATTGTACTTTTAATAAAGACGGGGTAATATTGGCCGCTGTCTAATTTTCTCCATTTCCGTTTCAAACATTTGTTGTGTTTGCTTTTCCATGTAGGTTTTGTGATCCTTTGTGTGATAAGACTATGGCTCTGAAAACCATCGACTTGCCGAAATATACACCAACGTTGGTTATCTTCTAAAAGTGCACCATCGAAGTGCTGACTAAAGCCATAATCGTAACGCCGAAATTAAGCAATAATTTTAGCAATTGAAACACTTTACTACATAATCGTTCAAAAAATTCTCACAATGTTTATAATGCTTAAAAGATCGTCTCCCAAAGGTTTCGATTGAAACCTCGGCTTTTGTTATTTCCCTATACCTATTTGCGAAAAAGTAGCACATGCAACACACCAGCTGAATCGTAAAGAGAGGACAGTATACACTATTTCCATGCTATTGTTTGAAGGAGCTTCGGAAATTCACTTGTGACTCATAGATTCGTTAAGATATTTAAGTGTCGAATTATTTCTTCTGGGTTGCAGCATGGTAAATCTCTTTTACATTCATCTGTATTGGCGGTGATTCGGCCGCACGCTGATACACCATATGTTTGAGTTTACTTGGCACCTGAGTAACCACGTCATCGAAAAATTTCGCGGATCCATCGATTCACCATTGAATTTATAAATACCTCCAAAGGGAGAGATGGAATCATACGCACAAACTGTCCATAGTTGGTTAATTCGATTAAATCAGTGCCCATGAGCAGTGGGCAGACTCCAAGGGAGTCTGGTACAAATGTAGGGTTAAAATCAAACCAAATGAAAAAATAAAAAACCAATAGTTATTACTTCAAACAAGCATCAATAAATGAAATTGATCTTTGTTGACATTCAGTTTTTATAAAATTTTCGCTGACATAAGAAGTACTTGTATAAAAAATAACGACAATTTCATGAACCGATAATTTCTCTCACTTTTCATTTGCTTGGATCTCAGCTCTTTGCGAAAATTTCGTAGGTAAAATCAATTACAGGGATGTTACGCTAAGTTATTTCGTAACGAAAACAATTGTTGGATAATTGTTTGCGACCGGAATTTTGACATTTCGATAGTTTTAACAACCAAAAGTAACACCGCATGCGGTAAAAACAAAATGGAGTGCGTAAAGGTATTATAAATGAAATAACTGCAACATAAATCAAAGATAGGTGGTAACTCTCCGCATCATTTTCCTTTTAGAGATAAATCGTCACCTCATTATTGGTTTCACCCACCGACCATTTTTGAAAAAAAATTAGTTAGGAATGGATTATATATAATAAGCTTGTTTTTTTATTCCCCGCTAAACTAATTTTTCGACGACTTTGTATGGGGAGCCGCTTAAAATCGCTTAATATTGCTAAACTCCCCATACAAAGTGGTCGAAAAATTAGTTTAGCAGGGAATAAAAAAGAGGCTTATCAAAGCTATTCACACGACTACCTGATAGATAATTCTACCATGGCAGCTGTTTTAATTTCCCCCTTTCGTAGTGTGAAAACTACGCTCACGATATTCATATTTGGAACGACCCCTTTCACACTCGGCAAGTTACTTGCGCAAGTCAGTTTTTCAACTTTACGAGTACAAGCAAGTCTGTAGCTCAAATTTATTCCCCTAACCCGACCCTACCTTTGCCATCAACAAACCAAGACTTGGGCAAGAGACTTGCGCAAGTAACTTGCCGAGTGTGAAAGGGGTCAAATAGAAAATATTAATCTATAAAACTATATATATAAAATATAAAACTTTACCCAACAAATGACCTGTTTTTTATTCCCTGCTAAACTAATTTTTCGACGACTTTGTATGGAGAACTAAGCGATATTAAATGATTTTAACCGGCACCCCATACAAAGTCGTCGAGAAATTAAGTTAGCATGGAATAAAAAAACAGGCTTAATATTTTTCGGGGCAACATATAAGAGGCGTAAATCAGATGTTTTACAGCTTCCACCTGAATAAGTACATTTAATGCAAGACATACAATATTGTCGATCGTATGGTAACTCTTCAAGTTGCATGTGTATGTCAGTGTATGCTAGCAAAAGTTGTTTGACACAGAGGCCAGTTTTTTAGCCTTTTTCCCTAAAATTAATAACTTGTGGCTATTTTTCAAAACAATTCCGAAATACTTGACCATGATCGATGAGGAGACTGATACCGTTACCTACACTGAAGTCACCGAAGAGATCGAAATCAGTAAAATGTACGTTAGAAGGAGTGAAATTCATGCATATACATACAACTAATTTGCCTTCCCTTACCTCACAGTGACAACAATAGCCATCGAATAACAGAGGAAAAAAAAGCTTTTCTAGGCAAGAAGAGGAGAAGGCCACGGAAAAGTATAGCATACTTGCGGAGACCAAGACAAAAGTTTTGCGCCCTATGGGAAGTACAATTCCCGTGGTTAAAAGCTAATCGTATCGACGAGTCAGTGGGGTATTGTACTATCTGCCGCAAAGAATTAGTATGCAAAAAAAGTCATTTGGAAAGACATCAGAAGTCTTTTAAACACATAAGACTGCAAGTATTTGAAAATATTTTTACAGTTAATGTGCCGGAAGCCGAATTAGTTGACGCTCATACAAATGGATATATGGAAAATGAAAGTGAATAGTAGGTCTTAGAAATGCCGGAAGTAGTGCCATAGTGTGTACATACATATATTTTTTAAATTATTTTTAGCCAAGATGAAGGGGTATTGGAAGAAGAGGGTATGGAGTACACTACCATTAAAGTTGAACCCATTGTGTTGACACAACATGAATTGCAGGCTTCACTTAAGAAACGTACGAATGCCGAAGAGACCCCACAACACAAAACTAGGCCATTGGCGATAATAGAAAGAGCAGAGCATGACCGTCCAAATATTAGTATTTCCTCCCGACCGGTAGATAACCCACGTGAACCGGCACTATCAAGAGAACCTGAACGCCTACGAGAACTTGAACGTGCGCGAGAAATTAATGATTACTACTATATGTCAAGAGCGCCACCACCGGTGCCACCCCAGCAGCCCCCCAAGGATAGCTTTGATTTATTTTTTGAATCAGTAAGCGCTACAGTAAAAACTTTACCTCCCAAATTGGGCGCAGAGGTAAAAAGTCAGGTATCACAACTTATAGCAAATTTTGAATTAAGAGCTATTTGTGAAAAAGAGGCCCAATAAAGCCGCGGCCGCATCAGCTGCTCTCTCTGCACCTGTTGCTAATATGGTTGCTGCAAATCCAACAATTAGCTCCATATCATCCGGTAGTGAATTGCCTTGCAGTGTTTCACATCCTCAGCAAGCTGGTGGACAAGCGGTTGCTCATTATGTCTATTCATATCATTCAAAATAATGTAATTTGTACTGTATATAATTATTTATTCTGTTTAGTATTTGTCGGATATTTTTACCGTACTCAACAGTCAGAGACTTACAATTTATTTAAAACAAATTGGTTTCGATTGTAGTTGTTGTAGATATTAGGTTATTGTTTTAGTAAATTGTATTTCGACACTCAATGCAATTGAAACAAAATGGCACTATTTTATAAAAATATATGTTCCAATTATAGAATCATGCCCAGAGGTTTCGGGATTTCCTCCTTAACAGTTCCCACTGTACGATGTTTTCTAAACACTAAAGATTTTTGCAAAGAGGTAGCTCCTCTTTCTATATAAAAACATGAGACTTGAGCACATTAATATGTTCGGAAAACAAGCATCATTTCTCATATTAGCATGAAAATTGTAACAAAATGCCTAGTATTTCCGGAACTAATTACGGAAAAACAAAAATCTTACTCAATCGGTGAACTTTGGGCTCATTATTTAGAGACTTAGATGGCTAAAGTTATGCACTGATTCCGAACGGTTATGCTTTGAGAAGGTTTCTTATCGCTATTACTCGTCGTTGATCAGTAGAGTATTCAAAACCCGGCAATCGGATCATTCAAATAAAGAAAGTTAATTCTACGTTCAATTAAAAAAAAAAATTGCCGCAATCATGGTAGAATTATCTACTATGTAGTAGCATCACAAATTCCGTGTTTAAGTTGTCAATATTAACTGATTAATAAAACACGTAAAATGTGAAAAATTGTATAAGCTTGTCGTACTTGATGCAACGTCTATGCTTTAAATTGCATCGTCTTTGAAATTCTTTGAATTTGGTTAACAAAACCACAAATCAGCTTGGCTTACGTGGTAAATAATTCTGCCATGGTCGAAAACTTTAAAAATATAATAATAAAATAAATAATGGTGCGTTTTCGGAAATGCATCATTGCTCTGAATCTGATGCGCAGCACGTTCGTAAATGCAACATCTCACAACTTTGCAGGTGTTTTGAGGCCGTAATTGCAAACAAAATGGGCAACAAACAAGCATCTGCACCAGCTGTTGCATTTCCGAATAGGCCCATGCTCAGTTGAAAATTCTCCATTTAAATGAACTTTAAATACCCGATGTTTGTAATTGAAATGTGATTTAATATGGAAATATTCTGTGAGCTTTTAAATGACGAGTGGGAAACCCGCCTTGAGTTCCACAATCGTCAATTAAAAGCTTATAGAGAATTTTCATATTAAATAAAAAATATTTCATTAATAATTCCTTTTCGCACTTTATTTTATTTTTAACTCACGTGGTGTTACTTTTGTTTGTTAAAATAATCGAAATGTGAAAATTCCCGTCACAAACAATTGTTCTCGTACGAAATAACTTTGGCGTAACAACCCTGTAATTGATTTGCCTGCGAAATTTTCGCAAAGAACTGAGTACTACGGAAATGAAAAGTGAACGACATTTTCGATTCATGTACTCTTATGGCAACGAAAATGTCATAAAAACTTAAAACTGGCAGGTCTATTCTGTAACTTGCTATACTAATGCTTAATCCCCATCGCTAAAAGCATATAAAATCGATTAAGCGATTTTTAGCTACGAATCCAATTTGTAAAGTGGTATATAAATTTAGCTATCTCTTAAAAATTTAATTCGCCGTAATTTTTGTGCTTGTCATCACTAAAATTCGCTTATTTTGTATTCTCTAACGAATAAACAGGTGTCAATTGTCTCTTAAATTTAAAATTGTTAGCAACGAAAATTGAAGCCGCTAAAAGGTAAGTTAACAGAAATACTTTTAGATTTAAATTCAGTCTAATTAATCTTGATATTAGACGTCGTCGGTTAAAGCCGCTCATATTTAGTTTTTATATAAATCTTTGTCACGAGACAATAATCACAAAATTCACAAGGAGTATGTTTGTTTACCTTTTTTTTACCGAAAATAACAAAGCCTTTATAGAGCTTCCATGTTTCGCAACCTTTTAGAGCGATATCAATAATTGGTGCTTATTCGGTAAAATACTACGCGTATGTTGCAAAATCTAAATAAATGTTGACAAGAACTTTCAAACATACATTTAAAAGATTACGTTTTACAAGTTATTTGTAAGATTTTGTGAACGAATTTTTTAATGTTTTTGAGGAAAACAAGCTATAAAGCTTGGCAACACTACCATAAAGTGTAAAATGTGTGCGTAATATATTTGTCTCTTTCTAAAAGCATTTTATTAAAGCAGAGGGAGAAGTCTAGACTACTTTTTAGCAAATTAGCGACGGCGAAAATGGTAACTTTTAGCTAAGAATTGACCTGCAGAATACGGATCATGGTAGAAATATAATGGTAGATGCAGTACGACAACAAATACAACAAGCCAAAAACAACAGGCATTTTGTTTTTGCTCAGTGTCTGTGTTGTGTCAAGTCAGCTGATAGAAAAATGATGAAAATGTAAACAAATTTGCAAAAAGTACCATTTAGAAAATGATTGAGTGTTATTTGATATATGTAATTTTTGCAGAGAAATATTTCAAAAACAGAAGTTGCTGGCGAACGGGGGTTGCAGACAAACAAATGTAAACAAACTTTGACATAAGAGAAAAACTTACTCACACTCAGTCCAGAAAAAAGTTCAAATCAGCTGGGCTAGTGCTTCTACCGTTTCTTTGTACCATGATACGGATTTAGCGACATCGCCAAGAATTTCGTTCTAAATTTTTTTTAGCATTTTAGCAATCGATATAGAGAATTAGCTAAGAGAATTACAGAATTGACCTGCAGGTTAAATGACAAAATATCTTACATGCTACAAATATAATGGTAGATGCAGTACAACAACTACAAATCAGCTGTCTACCGAGTTTACCTTCTCATTCTACCATGATTTAGTGCAACATATTTTCCCATAAAAATGCAATTGTATGTTTAACAACAGGCGTGTTTTGGTTATCGTTAAGCAAAAGAATATATAGGGTGTTCACGAAGGACTGCTTATCAGCTTATCAGCTCATGTGCTTATCTCGCCAACAACAAAATACATTGAAATAAAATAAGCAACTTTGAACAACCTGTGCCTTTGGCAAAAGCTTATCAGCTTATTTTTAGTGTTGGAAAATACCAAAAATTTAACTTGCTGACAACACTAAAAACACGAAGTTTTAGCAAATGGCATCTCAAATTTTATATTTAAGTATTGGTAGCACTGGTATTTACATCTGTTTTTTGTTTATTAAAAAAAACAATCAAAATGAGCGCAAGTCGGGGGGCGGGGAAACCTATGTGTACAAACCCAAAACCATAAATATTTGCATCGTATACATTTCTGACTACTTACCTTTAATGAATTCAATTTCCAAAGTACTCATATTGACTCTGAAGTCCATAATTTGTTGTTTAATGCTCTGCTTAGGCATTTTACAAACAATTTCAATTGTACATTGATGGTTTTGATTTCATTTATCGAACAGCTGATTGAAAAAAATAAGCAGATAACCAACATGGAAGGGTGTTCACGTAGCCTAGAGCTTATTTTTCATCTTTTCAGCACATAAGCTGATAAGCAGCCCTGTGTGAACAACCTAATAGACATTTTCAAGAATAACTACAAGACATGCGTTAGAACAATACGATTATATATATTTCTGGTTGAAAAGGGCAGAAAGTTGCCAGTATGAAAAAATCAGAAAAACAGTGTTGGATGTCGTCATTGTGAGCCAAACACAAGGAGAAGAATATATACGTAGTCAAGAATAACTACAAACCATGCATTAGAGCAAGACGATTATATATATTATAATAAATTATCGCTAGTCTGGCGTTTTGGTTCCTAGCAAGCAAGCGATAATCGCTAGTTTGTAATGAAAACACGCCTATTGTTATATGTGGTCAAATGCAAGAGCAGTTTAAACATATATTGGGAGAAAAGAAAGCTGCACTAAAGCTCAATGTGTCCGGGTTGAGCAAAAACAAAAAAAAACAGTGGAGTGAAGGCTTATGCAAAGGCAACGAGCTCAAAATTTTATTTTTATTTATTCCTGCATTTTCCCTATAGTTTGAAAATAAACTTTCACTTTTAACCGCGGCGCTTTATTTCTTTGAATCAAAACAATGCAAGCAATAATAAGTAAACAACTTTTGACAACTTATGTTAAACGTAGATATATAAACAGCAAATCAGCTGTGAAATGCGCTCACCTTTATTAATAATTCAGTTATTACGAATTTTCCGTTCTCATACAGAGTACGTGTAGGGATGCCAGAATACGTCGTAGAATATGTCTTTGGCATCATCATCTTTCTCTTCTGTCGGGGCATGCAAACAAATTAGGGAAATATAAAAATGTTTCGCTTTTATGCGGATTGTGGCTATTCGTTCACTCACAGGATTGAACCTAGAAACTACCCTGTAGGAAATGCCCATAGTGAAACAGTACTGACTTACTATTGACTATGTCACCAGTACTACTGACCAAATCTACCCCAGGCAATGTAAAATTCTATTGACATTTAACATGTGCTTGTCATTGAGAATGAACTACTTACTAGGTGGTACTTTTGGAACGATATGGAGACATTGGAACCAGTGAATCAGTAGTCCATTGTCGCTAGTTTTGTCAACACTTGTGATTTTTTTTACCAAATAAAAACACGTAAAATTCAAAATTAAAATCATATTTATTATCTAAATTACATGAAAAAAATTCACTTTGAAAACTCACTTGTTCTTTTTAAATTATTTTTCAACTAAATGTACGCGACACCATGTGTTTTCAAAACCAAACAAAGCGAAACAATGAAAAAGAAGAAGCATTGACGTACATTTGTCATAAATTTCTCTACACATCAAAGCCAGACAAATATTTGCAGACAAGTTGTAGACAAATTGTCGACAATGTCACCATAATAGTTGAAAAAAGTGGTGACATGGAGACACTTGTCCCCAGACTTCCTACAGGGTAGATATCGCAGTCTTTTGCCATCTACAAATCCGCAACCAAATTCATGTTTCTCTCATGGCAACTGTAGTATATGTCGTCCATCACATTTCCGAGTTAGCGGTAATGTCAGCCTTATAACTTTCAAGAACATCTTCCAATTGGATACTTGCACCGGATCTATACAGAGTTCTTATATTCCAAGTGCATATCCGTAAAAAAATAGATGTTGTTTACGTTCTTTTTTGTTGTATATTCACTGCCATTATGAACGGTGGTGGGAGGCAAACCCAGTCCACCGTGTTTTTGCATTTTACCTACTGTTAGGATATTTGATTGCAGTCGCCCATTATGGATCAGACGCTGATCAGATGCAATATGTCGAATCTGGATTTTCTTCTTTTGGGTTCACTTTCTAAGGACAAAAGAATATGCCCGATAGTTTGATGAGCTTCAGTGACATCAAACACCTACTAAACCTGAGACTTATCATTGATCGCATAACCAATCAGGCTGCTCATTTGTTTCGCCTTCTCACTCTAGCTAGCTAACGGAGGGTTCCAAAAAGCCATTGCCCGCGACATACTGCGTGGAAGTAGTAAGCTGCTTGAACTGCTCCAGTGAATGGCTATCAGAAACTTTCCACGGACAGTCCCATGTCCTGGTTGATGATAACTATCACAGAAAAAACCTTGTGTAATATTACAAAAATTCATTGTCTGATATCAGCGAATGTACATAGTTACATAGGGTCAGCTATTTAATTGGGCAATGTTACCAATAAACGCAGGAAATTTCATGTTGGCAAACCATAGAGAAATTTGCCTTGCTTATTTGGAGATTTACCCAATGCAAAAACAGTTTTTGTTGGTGATTTAAAATGTGAATTGGAGGAAAATTTCGAGTATATTAAAAGAAACGATTTTTTTGTAAAATATTTTTTAAAGTTCGTTTTGGACAGCTTTTATTATTACTACGTATTTATATATATAATCTAAATGTAAAAGAAAATCACATGTACATCTTTTTAAAGCTTACTTAAATCAAATTAACAATATCATATAAAACTTTAATGGATTTGGTGTATACCTCATATTTTATCATTGTACTTTTAATAAAGACGGGGTAATCTTGGCCGCTGTCTGATTTTCCGCATTTCCGTTTCAAACATTTGTTGTGTTTGCTTTTCCATGTAGGTTTTGTGATCCTTTGTGTCATAAGACTATGGCTCTGAAAACCATCGACTTGCCGAAATATACACCAACGCTGGTTATCTTCTAAAAGTGCACCATCGAAGTGCTGACTAAAGCCATAATCGTAACGCCGAAATTAAGCAATAATTTTAGCAATTGAAACACTTTACTACATAATCGCTCAAAAAATTCGCACAATGTTTATAATGCTTAAAAGATCGTCTCCCAAAGGTTTCGATTGAAACCTCGGCTTTTGTTATTTCCCTATACCTATTTGCGAAAAAGTAGCACATGCAACACACCAGCTGAATCGTAAAGATCCAATCCAAAGCATGTCCATGGGTGTTATTCACGTATCATTTCCGTCTCAGAATTAAGTAGGCCAGCCAGTTGATTGCATTCTAATGACTTTTTTGCTGGATTTTGTGGACAGTAGACAGTATTTCCATGCTATTGTTTGAAGGAGCTTCGGAAATTCACTTGTGACTCATAGATTCCTTAAGATATTTAAGTGTCGAATTATTTCTTCTGGGTTGCAGCATGGTAAATCTCTTTTACATTCATCTGTATTGGCGGTGATTCGGTCGCACGCTGATACACCATATGTTTGAGTTTACTTGGCGCCTGAGTAAGCACGTCATCGAAAAATTTCGCGGATCCATCGATTCACCATTGAATTTATAAACACCTCCAAAGAGAGAGATGAAATCAGACGCACAAACTGTCCATAGTTGGTTAATTCGATTAAATCAGTGCCCATGAGCAGTGGGCAGACTCCAAGGGAGTCTGGTAAAAATGTAGCGTTAAAATCAAACCAAATGAAAAAATAAAAAACCAATAGTTATTACTTCAAACAAGCATCAATAAATGAAATTGATCTTTGTTGACATTCAGTTTTTATGAAATTTTCGCTGACATAAGAAGTACTTGTATAAAAAATAACGACAATTTCATGAACCGATAATTTCTCTCACTTTTCATTTGCTTGGATCTCAGCTCTTTGCGAAAATTTCGTAGGTAAAATCAATTACAGGGATGTTATGCTAAGTTATTTCGTAACGAAAACAATAATACCGTGGTTACTTGTTCTCATAGAAGACATATCACCAAACTCAAACCAGGTAATATAACCTGTGGTTATGATTTCTGTGTACACAGAAAAAAAACCTAGTGTAATATTATTATGCACTGGACAACATAGGGTCAGCTATTTAATTGGGCAATATTACCAATAATCGTAGGCAATTTTACATTCACCGACAATATGAAAATTTTCCTTGCATATTTGTAGATTTATCACATGCAAAAAGGGCAATATGCAGAATTTATTGTAGGTCAATTAGATTAATTTTAATGTGCAATCTTACCAAATGTTTAGCCCATTTTTCATATTAACAGAAACAAATTTTGTTTTTAATTAAAAAAGTATTTATTGCATAATAAATAAATGCAAAATTATAATTACGAATTACCAGGCTCCTCAAATGTAGTAGCACCTCTCATTAGTCACCGCCGAAGACTCCAGTCACGTTCCCTGTGAATAAATATATTAATGATTACATAAATGTATTAAACAGTTGGGTATCAAATTTGTTCGATTCTACAAAGGACACACATTTCTATTCTTAAAGTGGCTAATAGATGTACATTTTCTGTGGCTTATTAAAACACTTTCGCCACTTTTTCATTAATAAATATACTTACATATCAAATACAAGCAACACAACGCACTTTTCTACTTTCAAAAGTTTTACAATATAGAGCTTTGGCGAATAGAAATTTAGTCTTTGTTAAAAACACTTGCATTTTTACTTACATTTCTTTGTAAATTCACTCATCTTTTTTAAGAAATTGAATATAAATTACTCTTGGAAAATTTGCCAAAACTCCTTTTTTGTTTTTCTTTTCACAAGTTAATGGTTACATACATACATAGCATAGTCTAATAATAAAGTCGAAGCATGGCGTGTTGTTGTAAAAACAGACGATTTTGACAGAAATTTGTTGTTTTGATTGTTATGACGGCACTTTCCAGTTGTCAACCAACACCATTAACGTTTAATAAAGAATGATGCAAATCAAAACAAATGATGAAACAGTTTGACACTACTTAAGTGCCATCAAAACAAACACCGACTAAAACATAAACAAACCAAAAAAAAAGTCTGAACCGCTGACCGCATGCTCTGACTTTATAATTAGATCCGTCTCGCTCTAACACGCGGTGTCTAATCAGAATGCTGCTGTCTCGTCACAGCAATCATATGCTAATTCACCATTATTGTTGGTAGTGTGTTTTGCACTTTGATTTAGGCAATAATGCCACCTATTCTTGTTTTCATACAAAAAAAATCTCCAAGCCTAAACTAGGCAATATTACCGATGGTTATTTTATAAATATATATATATATTTTATAAATAATAAAAATAAACAATAATGCCTTGTTCACGCTGTCACGAAATTGACAATTCCGGATTGAAATTGTCGAACGAAATTGATCAATTTCCAAACTTTTGTTAGGAAATGAATGAAAACAATAAAATAAATGAGTGGTGCGTGAACTTTAACACGAAGCACTGATTCTACACGGTTTATAGTTTCTTTTCACTAGTCTACAGTGCTGCCGCTAGAGAAAAATTGAGTGAAGTAGATTTTGGAAAAAAGTGGAGTAGATTGAATAAAATTGAAGTAGTATACATTTTTGAAAACAAAACAATAAAATTCATTTTATTTAATAAGAAAAACAAAAAAAATGACATTTCATTTTAAATATAGATAACATATAATAACATACAAATAATAATATAAATCACATTTCGTTACTATGATTAGTACATATACATATGTATGCAAATATGTTAAAATAATTTTAAATTTTAATTGGTCTTAATTTTTTGGTATTTATGATTTCTTTGGGTGGAATTTATTTCTTTAATTAGAAGTATAGAACTCACTGTTTCTACGTTAAGACAATTTCGGATAGCCGTTTTATTTAATTTCATTTGGGAGAATACACGCTCCGTGGAAGCACTGCTATGAGGCAAGCAAAGTAAAGAACTTATAAATTGCCGCAAATGTGGATACATGTGCTCTCCTAAACTATTTTTTACTTTAAAAACATTTTGCCAAAACATTTCAAGAGTCATCTCTTCCTCGGAAAATGTATGTAATAATAAAAGTCTCCATTCTTCATTAATATCTTCAATGTTCATATTTCCAACGAGATTAGGGAATATATTAATAAGTGGCACAAGGCTTGGCCCTAACAATAATGGATCAATTATTTGTAGTGCTTTCAAAACTGGGTCCTTAAAATTTATTCTTTTTAAAATTTGTATGTAAAAACGTAAACAATTTTTTTTGCAGAGAGTAAATCTCTTCCGCGGTTAAAGTGCCTCCTAGAATAAACATTTCAGTTTGTGCTCCAAGATAGAGATCTTCAAGTTTGTTGTACATTGTACTATCTTCTATAGTATCTCCACTTAATGATTCAAAATTTAATAGGTTTATGTGCATGAAATTGTTTAAAATACTTTTTAAATACAATTTTAAGGTTTTTAAGAGCTGATGGAAGCATGGTTCTGTTGCCTGAAACTCTAAATTTATTTTATTTACGTTTTTTAGACTGCTGCTTAAAAACAGCAAATAGCATTTATTTAACGGTGTCATTTGTTCTAAGATTTTTTTAGCAATGTCATTATTTTCCTCAAAAGCAGCGCTAGCCAAATAAGTTTGAAGAGCTGGCCATTGTTCTAACACTCTTACTATGGCGTGTTCCAAACTAAGCCATCTAGTGTCAGCTCTTTTTAAAATCTTATGCTTTTTTAAGTCAAAGTAATCTTGAAATTCTTGAAATTCCACTTGCCTCTTACTACTATGTGCAAAAAAATAATAAATGTTTCTTACTAATTGTTCTATTTCTGGAGGTATGGTTTTCGTGGCTGTTGAAGCACATAGGTGCATTGAATGGCAAATGCAGCCAATCACATAAAGATTGGGGTTCAATTCTTTTAATAAGGTTTTAACACCTGAAACGCCACCCATCATTACAGCGGCATTATCGGCGACAAATCCAACAACATTTTCAAATGGTATTTTCAAATCAATAAACAATTTTTTTAGCGCCTCAAATAATGATCTTGCATCACATTTTTGTACTTCAATCAGTCTTAGAAAACGGTCCCGAATTTTGCTTTTTTGTTGATCAAAATATCGAGCAACTACTCCTAGGCATTTTAAGGTACTTATGTCAGTAGATTCGTCTATAATAAGCGAAAACTTATTGTGTCTTAAACAATTAGCCATATCTTCCATAAAATTTTCAGCCAATACACCATTAATTGTCTCTTCTGTTTTGGTTCTACCACACTTTATTTCTTTCACTATTTCATCGTTTCTGGCAACACTCTTAATAAGACCAATTAATGGTGTAATCAGTGCAAAAGGTAAATTGTGAACACACAAAAATAATATTATTTTCAGCTCCGCAATTTTTATTTTTCGAATTTTCGATTCAAATGCTTGCACTTTTTTATTTTGGTTTATTTTCGGCTGCTGCTTGAATGTGCATTCATTTTTTTTATGTGACTCACCATAGCCATGTCTTTCAATATTTGTTTTATTGTTAGAGAGATATTTTTGGCAAATTTTGCAAAATGCTTTGCCTTTGATGTTATCTATCCAACTTAAATCACGCTTCCATTCCTCTCTGAAATGTTGTTTATATTTTTTTGTCGTGATGGAAAAGTCGCTGCAGGCTCATGGTCGTCAGATTCCGAAGAAGAAATACTGTAACAGTTACATATGTACATATGTATATCTTTTATTAAAAATCGGAGAAAATGTTTGATAACAAAATTTACCAATTGTCTAGACAAGTCCTTTCTTTTTGAGGAGACGAATCACTAGAAGATGATCTGCCACTGCCTAGACAAGTTTTTTTTTTTGAGGAGACGAATCACTTGAAGATGATCTGCATCTGCCACTGTAAAAGTCAATTGACAAAACTTAATATAGCCGCCATTTTGATTTTCATGTGCTTTTTTATATGTATAAAACACAAATAAATTTGATATACTAACCTTTCATTTTCTGGATCTGAATTTTGTGCAGGTAGCTCCTTTTGGAAATAGCTGAAAAAGAAAGTTCAATTTTAAGTTATTCTTTCACATTACAAATTGAAACGCACCATGCAGAAATACTTGTTTGCAAAGTTAGATTAAATAAACATACATACCTACTTATTAACCTGTTCTTCGTCGGTGAGCGTATTCCTTTGCTAAAGATAATAAAGAATTTATAATTAATAATATATTTATATTTTTTATGGAAATTATTGCACTACTTACCGATTCATCTTGCACATCACATACGTTATTAACTCACAACAATTTGACAGTTCACGCAATGACACTTTTACAAAGCAAAAATTAAGGGTTGCCATTCCAGCGATGAAAAATAGCGTTTGCATATGTTCAGTGATTAAAACCACTATTTTCATCGTAATTAAGGGAATAGGAAAAACAATTAGGTAATATAGGGAAAAAATTTTAAAATTTGAAGCAGAACAAAAAGTGAAGCAGATTTTTGGAATAAGGAGTGACGAAGTAAATTTTGTGAAAATGAAGCAAAATACTTCGATTGAAGTAGTAGCGGCAGCACTGCTAGTCTATGTAGATGAAAACTCAAAATTCCAAATTTGATGCGTGAGAGGGCATACTAATGTTTTATTTTTTGTTGTAATTTTATTAACCAATGTTTTTCTTATCGAGTTTGACATTTATAATGCCGAAAAAGCGATAATCTGCAGTTTTCCACCACCGCAATTTGAGATTAAATTGCCATTTCAGGTGGCAACTCTGTGCTTAGACAAACTCTGCGCCGAGACCAAATTATCGAAGATAAATCGTAACGACCAAAAACAAGTCGAGTCGACTCAACATGAGTGTAAAAACGCCTTTGCGGGTACCAAATACTCGTCGTCTGCTGTCGACACGACTTCAGAAGTGCCAAAATTAATAAGGCGACGCAAGACGTCGACGTTAGCTGTCGACGACGACTGACTGGGTAGGGGTGATTGTTTTTTACAACACTGGGTTGCAAGCAGATTTCTTAGAACAACTGACAGCTGCAACTGCAGGTAGAATAAGTAAGGTAAACTCGTTAGAATAGCTGATTTGAAATTCTTTCTTGCTTAGGACTTTCTCTTATGTCAAATCCACATGTATTTTGTTTTTGTACTTTTTACTGTATACGCACACATGAAGAAAATTTGGCAGACAAGGAATAGCAAACAAAAACAAAATGCCTGTTTTTGTTGCCTAAAATTACAACAATTCCTAATGCGTAAACAAACAAATGTCAAAACGTCTGAGAAAAATAATCACCCCTACCCTGTAAGTCGTCGCCCAAGACGTCGGCGTCTGAAAGTTGTGGTCACCTGCTAACGACGACCTTGTCACATCAATGCAAAATCGGTACCTGGTAAAGGGGACCTTAGACCTCTGGATAAGTTGCAGCGACTTCAAGTTGACATCAACGTCGATAACTAGACATCAACTTCGATTTTGCCCTTACACTCTCAAACTAGTTGAGGCAACTTCATTTTCTCGTCAGATGTCGAAATGAAAGGTGGTGACCGCACTGCGAAAATATCACAAATTTTACGAAAAACACCACTTTAATTTTCTTTAAATATTTATAAATAACACTACAAACCATATTCATTTTGTTTATATTTTTCCGATAATGTTTAATTTATTTATTTTTTGGTCATTTATTTACATTTTGCCGATAAAGTTGCCTCATGAACGTTTCTCACCGAAATGCGTGTGAAAGTTGATGCTACTTCCCCTTACACTGGTGGATAAGTTGATATCAACTTCAAAAAATCAAAATGGCTTTGATTTTACATCAACTAGTTTGTACAAACCACCAACTTCACCTTACACCATGGATAGGTTGATGTCAACTTGAAGTCGCTGCAACTTATCCACAGGTCTAAGGGCGCCTTAAGACGTCGTGGCCCGTGACACCTGCGTATCGATAATTTACTACCAAAAAGTGTAACCTCTAACGTGTACATAAAATGTTCTTCAATTTGTTTGCTAGCATGTATTTTTTTCTTGATCTAAGTTCAAGTTCTAGTGATGATGAACAGAAAAAAATCCTTCTTCGTATACAAAGCAAAATTATAAGGCAAAGGTCAGATATATTTAACGTACCAGATATCAAGTAAGTTTTGCCATGCCATTCACCAAATATGTCATTTATCTACAGGTTTCAAAACCATTTTCGCAACAATAAAGCAGCATTTAAATGCTTGATACTATTCCGCCGAAAATGAAGAAAAATATTCGTTCAACATCTGTGTCCGCAAGGTTTGGGGTTTTTCTCCAGTTCTTTTATTAAATTTTCGAACTGTTTTGCATTTGGAATTCTTATTTATTTTCCCCATTTTATCTTTTATATTTCACTTTTCACCAACTTACAAATCAATCAAAACACAACTGTTGGCAACAAGGCGTAGCAAGTCGTGTAGAAAAAGCGTAACCACCCGAAATAAGTCGAGTCGACTCAACATGGTTGTAAAAACGCCATTGCGGGTACTAAGTACTCGTCGTCTGCTGTCGACACGACTTCAGAGGTGCCAAAATTAACACGGCGACACAAGTCGTCGACGTTAGCTGTCGATGACGACTTACAGGGTAGGGGTGAATGTGTCGATTTATGTGTTGCAAAGGGACAAAAAACACGTAGTTTCTGTGTTGGAAACAGTCAAAAACACGTAGTCAAGTGTCTTTTCAACTTCACAACACTAGAGTGTTTTCACGAGGTAAAATGGTTAGATTTATTTTTTCCTCGTAGAAAACGTAGTACCCACCTTAACAGTGTTGCGGCAAAATGTACACTAGTTTAAAATGAGGTTAAAAATTAAACTTCAGTTTCTACAGATTAAAATTGTATGAGTAATATTCTGGGTTAGTGCGGGTTAACGGAGTTAAACTGCGGTACACCTACCAAGATTATCGCTTTGTTGGGATTATAAATGTCAAACTCCATAAGAAAAAACGTCAATAATTCCGAAAATGCGATAATCTGGGTAGGTGTAAATCGTTAATCGTGTTAATGTCGTCTAAATATCTCCCCGTTTTTTTATAGCACTTATTTTCCCTGATTGATATGCAATCTATGCCGGTTATTGACCGATCTGGTAACACTTCAGAGATCTGACAAGGTACGCCAAAAAATCTGTTTGACACAAAGACCAATGTTTTTTATTTGGCTTTTTACTGAAAAATATTGTTATTACTGCTTATTTGAAAAGAAATTCCATTAACAAAACGTAAAATATGAGACAAACGAGGTGAGTTTATCATATTCAATGAATTCTTAATTTAATTATGATTGGTGTCCCCCTCGCAGTGACAATGGTATGATAAAAACGAGAAATCGTAAAAGCTTGGCAGAGTTGCGAGCGCCGCGTCAGAAATTCATTGCCAGATGGCGGCGGGAGTTTCCTTGGCTGAAACCGAATCGTGCTGATGAGTCCATCGGCCTTTGCATTATTTGTAATCAGGAGTTGGTGTGCAAAACAAGTCATTTGGACCGCCATCAGAAAACATATAAACATACTCGTCTGGCGAAGTTGGACGGTGTTACTAAATTTGACATACTACCCGAAGCGGACTTGATTGAGGCCCATACTTCGGGTTATTTGGATAGTGATCATGATTAGTAAGTAGGATATTTTCGGAGATAATTAAATTGGTAGTAACATATATTACTTCCATGCAGTACACAACACGACGAGACAGCTTTTGATGACGAGACTCTGGAATACACCACCATTAAAGTGGAACCCCTAAAGCTTTGTGATTCCAACGAGCCTATAGAGCCATCACCACAGGAGAAGTCACCCGTAAGAAGACGCAGAAAGGCTAAGCCAAAGCTTGATTCCCCGCTAATGTTCGAGGCAATTGAAACCACAGAATTCGAAACGAGTTTCAATAATACATCCCGACGACCAGTTAAAATGGAACTTGGGATGAACAACAGCAAACGTTCTGAGTCTATGTGCGACTACTTCTACATGCACCCTCCACCTACTAAGGATAGTTTCGACTTATTTTTTGAATCCATAAGCGCCACAGTTAAGTCCTTTCCTCCAAAATTAGCTGCGGAGTTGAAAGGTCGTGTTTCTCAGTTAATAACTGAATTCGAGTTGAGATCCATTTGTGAGAAGGAGGCTCAGGAGAAAGCCGCTGAATCGATCACACAACAATCCGTTACAGTTCTCTCCGGCAGTGTGGTCGAGGGAGAACAGGCGCCTCTTCTTGTGGTGAAATATCCCCAAGTGTAATGTGGTACCTGTTGATGTGGTCAATGTGGTATAGAAGGAGGCTATCAATCGTTGACTAGTTGTAGTCTTAGTTACTCACCTAGTAGGATTGATTTGCCTTGCATATGTTTTATCCGACATAGGCAGATTAATTAAATACGTTTTAATACTTTCGTTAACAGTAATTATCAATTTAAAATAAAAACAACTTCGAATTTGGTTAATTTCTGACGAAATATTAAGATAATTGATCTATTTTTGTTTTATCGAACGCCTATTCGCATTTCAAATCTCCTACCTAAAGCAAACGCCCGTATTCTGTTTTCTGACGAGTCGTAGAAGAGGGGCCCAACTGAACTGAGTTTCCTCGATTCAAACATTTTTAATAAATCACCATAAAATACATATAAATTCCATCAATTTGGATATTATTTTTTAAATAACAGCAGAAAATGTAGTCCGTAAAGTAATTTTGTTTTTGGTAGCTTAAACTAAGAAACTTAATAAAAGTGATATGCATTATAATTTACACATTGCTTCTGGTAATTTTGTTGCGCTGCTTTCTTTAGATTACTTTTGGATACAAAAGGTATAGGGAGTTTCAACAAATGTAAAATAGGTATATAAGTATATTTTTGTTCGTTTAGAATAAAATCTGACTACTGTGAATTAATGAATGTCTAAGTTAATGAAATTAACAAGTAGCCAAGTCACTTCTCGACTTTTAAATAACGGGTTTCTTATGAGCTCAAATAATTAAGGATTATATATTAGGAATTATGCCAATAAAATTCACTTAAATAGTCAAATATTATTCGATTTTGACTCGATCGATTTTCATCAGATGCCGACATGATGAGTCAACTGTTTCAAACCCTATCACCGCTCAAAGGAGCGCATATCGAGATCATGCACTAAGTGCTCTTCAAACTACACTCTTTTTTTTACTCGGAAGCCAAAAAATTCCAGAAATAAACCTTCAACCGACGCACAGAGGTGGATTTTGCACTTTTATGTGGCCAAAATTATTTTTTTTATAAAAATTGACTTAAAATAGTGGTTAGATAACTGAAAAAATATATATTATCAATTAGCATGTTTTCCCCGCCAAATAGTGAAAGAAATAAGAAATAAAAGAGAAAATAGAAAAAAAAGTTAATTTTAATGAAAAATTTTACAAAAAAAAATTCTAGGTACATACTGATGAATAATTTAAGTGCAATACATGAATAATTTAAGTGCAAATAATATTTTAGAAGATTTGATTACTCATTAATGTATAAATCTTGATCCGTGTCTGAAATATCGGATTCGGTATTCGGATCAGCCGGTGTAGTAACATATTGATTGTTTCAGGGCAAAATGACCTTGGTTTGTTCTTTTTTTTTTGTTTCATGCTACTTAATAGTGGGTCTGAACTCAGTAATAGTCTATTGTATACATCACGGTTGCATTCCTCCCTCGAGAACTTTCTTGCGTAGTTTTCGCGGTATAACCGAAAGTGCTTATTTTTGGCTTCTGCTGCCTCTTCCGACAACTGTCCTATGGGTAATAAGGCATTTTCAATTACAGCTGCACCATGAATTAATATTTTATGCATGGTCGGAGTCATCATCAAATTGTTGGACGTCTATTTTGTGACCACTTGAGATAGTTTCCAGTATAACCTTCAATATGTATATTAATTCAAAATCAACTTTTGTTATGTCGGCAGCTAATTGAGGGTTTTTAAAGAATCTTCGGCTAGTGTTACCATTATTGGTATTCCCGAAATTAACTTTTGGCATGTCGACTAACAATCCAGTTTCCTTTCGAAATCTTTCCTGAATATGTTTTTTTGGCGGTCTTCTAACTCCATTTCTTCGTTAGTTCTCTTCTCTCTATACTTTTTTACTGGTAATTTATACGCCAGATGTAAAACGCTTTCGAATAATCGAATCCTGGCGTGTAGTACAGATAATCCAAATTCAATAGCCGTAGAACTTGTATTTAACTTTTGGGTCAGATTGTTAAAGTCTTTAGATGTTGCGCCGCATATATAACGCCGACTTGTTGATTTTGTATCGGTTGCAGCGTTACACACTTTGCCATCGATCATTATCATCTTAAAGACATGTTCAAACATTAATTTGCTCCCATGCAGAATTAGTTCAGTAGGTGTCAGCTTCTTGGCGGATTCGTCAACGTAACTGATTTCCTCCTTTATTACATCAGTAGATTCTTTGACAAACCTAAATCGTATTGGTTTGCAGTATCTAGGCGATGACGGTGTTGGGTTTTCCCAAATTATTTTTTTGCCTTCTTTGCCACAAGTTATTCGAAGTGGTACAAAAGAGCTCAGGAATACATTTGCGTCTGAGGCAGCGTCATCGTCGAATCGTTGTGTATATTTGGCTTGTTGGGACCCGTCACAACCCCATTTACAGATAATTTTCAAAGAATTCCTTTCATTAGCGCCATTGATAAGCGCGTAACTGTATTATCAATTAAGCTTTGTAAATTGCTTTCTGCGCAGGTACTTGTGACCCTTATACAATCTTCGGCCGGGTAACATTCTTTTTTTGCTTTTAACAATAGGTCGTAGCACGGATAAATGGATTTATTTGTGTTCCTGATGATTTCATATTGTCGCTTGGTCAAATCTGCTTCAACAAACATTGCTAGGGCTTGCAACGGTGTAAGAGAAGTAATTTCTTCTCTTTCTGATTTTCTGTATTTCCCTGCACGAGTTGGAGAGTTTGTGATTTCTCTTAGTATTTTTGAAGCATTCCTTTTCCCTCGAGCCTGTAATGTCGTTTGTGCTGCATGAACGATTACTTTGTCTTTCTTCTTTTAGTCCTCTCACTAGAATCTTCAAATGATTTAGAAGGCCGACCTGGTCGATTTTGTTTTTGTGCTGAAAGTACAAATGTTCCTTCTAACCAAGATTCATTGGTTTTAAGAAATATTGCTTCTTTTCTATGGGCTTTAGACCATTTTTCTTTCATTGATGTTTTAAAGTTTGCAAATCTTTGTGTGTCACCATCTGGTGTGTCACCATAACAGGACATCAGCTGATTCTCCAGACATTTAATTTTTTCATCCGAACTAGGCAAATCTTTCTGTTGTATTTGGTTGTAAAGATATTAACGGGTCACTATTTTTGTACCCGAGGTACCAGGTGTACCTAAACCAAAGAAAATTACACTTTATTACATTTTAAACAAAAGTTGATTTTTTGAAGCTATGCTTCTTACAGCGGGCTTTGAGAGACGGAGTTAACTGGGAAAAAATGGCATAACGAAAATGCGTGAGGTGATAGTACCGTTATTTTTAACATAACAGAATAAGATTTATCATATACCAGCGCCACCTCTACAGGACTAGTAGAAATAAAAGTAGCTAACCTGTTATCAATAACATGGATCAATCCAGCACAGATTACAACCATATTAATATTTCAGAAAGCTTTAATAAACATGACTTTAAATACAATGTGCCGGATTTCACTTTTGCAAGCTTTTATATCACCATGTAGTTATTGCAATTTGTCAAACTTCACGGAAAATAAAGCTCATCTTTCAACTCTTTCAAAATAACATTAACACTCTCAAAAACAAATACAAACAGGTACAATGGACACACGCAAACAACTACACATTAATTTGTGTATTTGTGTTATTAGAAGTACGAGAAAGAGAGAAAGAGAAACCTTATGCTCATTAAACGACGAAAAATGTTGTATGTGCTCGCAATTAAAGAACAACAGAGATGAGGCAGCGAGAATCAATAGTTTATATTGCAGAAACAACAAGTTGAAGCTCTCATTGACAGGCAGAGAAGTAAACAGCACATGGCTCTGTGAGAGTTGTATGCGTGTGCCAAGCTTTCCTTTAAATACTCAGCTGATAGCTTACAGATCGTGTGGTCGCATTTTACATGTATATGATTCTACTACTTACTTTTAGTTTTTATAAAGTGATGTTTTACTTCTTATTGTAATTTAAAATTTAAAAATATGTAAAACATTTAAGTTAATTGTACGTCGTTTACATCATGGAGGAGAGTGAAAAGTGCAGCATACAAGTTTCAAGTGTAAAAAAAGAGTGCGTAAATTTAACAGTGAATAAAGTGTACATTAGATGGAAACAATATTGTTTATCACTTTAAATATAATTTCTATAAAATTGTTCATTAATGTTAATAAAACATAATATAATATGAGTATTTCTATCGTATTTTTATGTATTATTAATATTAATAAACACTTTTAGGTTAAGTAGCAAAGATAAATTGGGAACATTGCAACATAATGAAGCGCAAAGGAGGTATCGTGCACGTAAAAAAGAAGAAAAAGTTGGTGAAAAAAAAATTACTTTGCAACATAATGAAGAGCAAAGGAGGTATCGTGCACGTATAAAAGAAGAAAAAGGTGAAAAAGAAATTTCTAAGTCAAATACTCAAAGACAAAGAGAATTTATTCAGAAAAATAAAGAACGATTAGCAGCAACGAAGCGTGAAAAACGGAAACGGGATAAAACCAAAAAAAGCGAGGAAACATTAAAATCTGCATTGGAGGAAGAAAATGGGTAATATTATTTTTTTTATTATGTTTTTGCCGCGACGGTAACATTTTTTTTTCCTAGAAAACAAATGAAAAAAATTAAAGTAGATAAAAATGATAAGATTCAAAAAAATTTTATTCATAACACAGACAATGAAGTTCAACAACGAGAACAACTTCAACAACAAGCAAATTTAAGACACAATTTAACACCATACCAAGAACTTAATCGATGCGTAACACCCGACGCTATTTTACTTCATTATACAGATATTCCTGGAGATGGTAATTGCTTATTTCACTCGCTGATTAAAGTACTCAAACTCAAAATTTCAACTCAACAATTGAGGAAACAGTTACTTGACTCACCCTATTTACACTTGTGCGGAAACCAACAAAATGTACGCAAAATTCTTTCAAGTGCATCGGAATATGGAGATATGGATTGTTTATTCATCGTTTCAAGAGCTTATAATCAAAATATTTGCGTTCATTTCCATTTTTTCAACAAAAACACAAAAGCAATTGACGCACGGTTTTGTCTTTTTAGAGTTAATCATACGCAAAATATAATTCACCTACACCTTTTTAATAACCATTATACTCCATACATTGGAACAGATGATTTGATAGACGGAATTCGCACTATTGACAACGTTGTTCCCATTCCTAATGCTGTTGTTTTAATGCAGGATGTTTGTTACACCTCTATTGATGAGAATGAACTGGAGCTTGATAATGATCAGAATGAAATTGATGAGATTGAAATAGAAATTGAAAACGTACATAATAACTTTAATCAGGAAGACATGGAAATTGATGTTGAGGTTACTGTTCCAGTTTACTCCAATTATAAAAAACACTCTATAGGTCATTTCGATTTTTATAAAAATTTTACGAGTAATACCTTTGGTCATTCTTGTGCTGTTTGCGACAGGCTATGGTGGAAAAGGGACTTAAAAATGGCATCAGAAAAATATGAAAATATTTTACTAAAAATTTTGAAGGTAACTTTTTTTTCAATTTTTCAATTTATTTTTCAATTTATTTTTTAAAATTAAAAACAATCTGTGTTTGTTTTTATTATTATTTATTTGTATTTTTAACAATGGCTATCGAAACACTTTTTTATTTATATTTTTAACAATGGCTATCGAAACACTTTTTTCTAGAATTACGTTCCTGGTTCAACAGTTTATGTTTGTTCTACATGTGCAGCATCTTTAGCTAAAGGAAATATACCATTGTTGTCTACTTACAATGGTTTGTCCTATCCGGCAATTCCTTCAAATTTGCCAACATTAAACCTTATTGAGCAACGATTGATATCACCAAGAATACCTTTCATGCAGATACGCAGGCTCAGACATGTAAATGGCCAGTATGGTATTTATGGTCAAATAATAAATGTTCCAGTTGATGTAAATACTATGGTGAAACTGTTGCCTAGAAATATTGAAGACGACCATTGCTTTTATGTACATTTGAAAAAAAAATTAATACATAAAACTAGTTATGTCCAGGGGCTTATTAACAAAGGGCATATTAAAGAATGGTTACGATATTTAGTAACTACGCCTCTTTACATTTATCATGAAATTAAAATGGATGATTCATTTTTGAACTCTGATCAAAGAACTTCTAAATTAACAATGGATGATGTGAGTGAGCACGTTCCGCCCGAAGATAATCTCACAGCACAGCAACAAACTCTTTTGTGGAATGAAGATCAATTTCTCGGTATAGCACCTGGTGAAAATAAAAGGCCAGTTAGCATTTTGTTCGATGAATATGCTGAAGAACTTTCTTTCCCAACAATTTATGGTGGTCAGTTTAGAAAATACAGAGATGGAATCAATGTCACTCCATTTATGGAAGCGACCAGTGAACTTCGGCGTACTGACCGACGTGGTATTGACCCACAGCATCTTTTATACGTGGCCGCAAAAATCATGAGGTTACGAGTAAGCAAGAGCATTAGTGTGGCATTTAAGCATATTGGCTCTGATACCAAAATAACTAAAGAAACCATTCAATCGAAAGAGTACGTGAATAGCTGTATAGAAACTAATCTTGCATTTCTTCGCTGCATACCGAATTCTGCTTGGTATTGGTCCGGTCGGAAAAAAGATCTTTTCGCTATGATTAGACAATTAGGGGCACCCACTGCTTTTATGACTCTGAGTGCAAATGAAACAGGGTGGAACAATTTGTTAAAAATATTATACCGGTTGAAAAACAATGGAGCAGAAATTTGCGATGAATATTTGGAAGAAATGAGTTATGTGACCAAAGCCAAATTAGTGAATGAGGACGCAGTGACTTGTGCAATTTACTTTAACAAATTAGTAAATTGTTTATTGAAAATTTTGCAATCCAAGAAAACAAGTCCCTTTGGCAAATATCGAGTAATTCAGTTTTTCGAAAGAATTGAATTTCAGCATCGTGGTAGTCCACATGCTCATATTCTTCTATGGTTGGATAATGTACCAGATGATTTATTAAGTAATAATCCTGATGTCATTCAATTAATTGATGAATTAGTTTCCGTGTCAGAATCAGAGGCATGTGGAAACATTAAACTAGTAACTCACAAACATACATTTACGTGTTATAAGAAGATGGATCCAAATAAAAAGCAAAACTGCAGATTTGGTGCACCATTTATGCCTACAAAAAAAACAATTACCTTGATGCCTATGAAAGACACTGATTCTGATTTCTGTCAAAATACTTTTAAAGAATATAAAAAGCATTACAATTTAATTAGAGAAAACCTTGAAATTTTTGACTATGAGGATTTCAATGACTTTTACGCTCGAAACGACATCAATTCTGACGAACATTATTATAATATTATTCGTGCTGGTATCAACAGGCCTAGATTGTTTTACAAAAGAACACCATCGGAAAAATGGCACAATACTTTCAATCAGTTCGTTTTTCATCATTTAAAGTCGAACATGGACTTTCAAATTATACAGGATGAATATGCTTGTGCAGCTTATGTCGTTGAATATGTCAACAAACATAATAGAGGGATCAGTAACTTGCAAAGACAAATAATAGAAATAATGGACGAACATCCAGAATTCGACGTTGTAGATATCACTAAGAAAATGAGTGTTGACGTGCTTCATGCTGTCGAAATGCCTGCACAAGAGGCTGCTTGGTATTTACTACGAGAGCCCATGTCTAAGTCATCAACAGCAGTAGTTTACATACCAACTATATATCCAAATGAACGTCAAAGAATTAGAAAATGCATGAAGGATTTGAATGTGTTGGACTATGACTGCACGGATATTTGGAAGGAGAATTGGTTTGATAAGTACGAAAAAAGACCTGAAGAACTCGATGACGTTACACTAGCCCAATTTGTATCTAAATATTATTTAAATAAAAAAGGAAATTACGTGGAAAGAGTAACTCCAAAAATTATCAGATACAGAATGTATCACATGGCTGACCACTACAATGATTACAGACGAGAGATGGTTCTGTTGCATATTCCATTTAAAAGTGAAGATACTGATATACTGGCCGAAAATAAGTTCATTCAAATTTACGAAGATAACAAAGACCTGATTTTAGAACGTCGAAAAGAATTTGAATCAAATTTAGATATTGAAAAAACATTAGAAATTTGCAAACAGTTGTGTAGAGAAATCGAAGAAGAGGAAGATGAAGATGAAGAGTTACTAAGGGCAGTCAATGTCGTGCTTGAAAAGGATCCTTACGACGTATTACTACGTGATCCGCAGTCAAACGTTAATGCTGATTTGCATAATGCATCACTCAGTAAGCTTGGTGCCATTGCTAAAAAAAGAGAAAATTTAATGGAAAGGGATCAATTCTATAATTTAATGAGAATGGCTAATGATGAACAAAGAGATCTGCTATTGAATATAATTCACCATTTACAATCGCCAAATAGAACACCATTCCAAATTTTTTTCACTGGGCCAGCAGGTACAGGGAAGACTTTTGTTATCAAACTAATAATGGAAATTTATAATAGATTTACTGATAATGATGGATACTGCAACGCTTACATTGCTTGTGCTTCAACTGGTAAAGCTGCAGTTGCTATTGACGGTACAACTGTTCACACGGCTCTCAAAATATCCCTAGGAAAATTGCTACCTTTATCTTCAGAATCAGTGCAATTATACAGATCACTTTTTAGGTATGTCAAAGTACTAATCGTTGATGAAATTAGTATGATTAGTGCGGAACTTCTGCAAAAAATTGATCAACGTTTAAAACAAGTGACTGGAAACTACAATACAGATTTCGGAGGTATTGATGTAATTTTCATTGGAGATCTAAGACAATTACCTCCAGTAAGAGCGACACCAATTTATAAGCCAATTAGAACATCGATGGTTGGGCCGCATCTGTGGAGGAAACTTCAATTTTATGAACTTACCACAGTAATGAGACAAGCTAATGCTGCATTTTCGAAAGCGTTGACCAAAATTGGTAATGGGAATCCACTAGAGAACATAGAATTTGAACTTATTGAATCACGATTTTTCGAAAAAAGCATCGTTGACAGATTGTGTCCTCATGGAGTTCGTTTGTTTTGGACAAATGAAGAAGTTGAAGCCTACAACAATTTTGTTTTACAACAATGCGATGACAAAGTTCATTCAACGGCTCATGACGTAATTAATGGGTCCACGAATCATGAACAAGAGGCTGCTTTCCGAATAAAGTTGCATAAAAAATCAATTATTGATACAGGTGGACTGCCATATCAAACTATTTTCGTTGTAGGAAAGCATTACCTTCTCACAACCAATATTGACGTAGTTGATGGTTTATGTAACGGAGCTGTTGGTAAATTGGTACATCTTGAATATGATGAAAATAATGCTTTAATTCGAATTTGGCTGGAATTTGCTGATCACAAAATTGGAAGAAAAAAACGACGAAAAGCAGCTCGGTTGGCATTAAAAAATGGAGTCAGTGATATTGCCGTTCCTATCGATTTAAGAACAGCTAATATTACATTAACAACTAATAAAAAAGTTGTTGCCAAGCGAAAACATTTTCCATTAGTCGCGGCTCTCTCTATGACTATTCATAAGTCACAAGGTGCAACTTTTGATCAAGTCGTCTACAAATATAGTAGAAAACAATCACAGGAACTTGTATATGTTGCGCTCTCTCGAGTAACAAGCATCGAAAATTTATATATCGTGACAGAAGATGATGCTACATTTCATTTGTATCACAATCGAGTGCAGGCCAAATCAACGGATTCATTATTAAAAGAATTTCAAAGGCTATCCTTAAATACATTAAAACACAAGCTAGAACTATTCTTGATTTTATCAATAACAGAAAAGGTGTTTCAATTATGACTTTGAACACCCAAAGTGTAAAAGCCCACAGAGATGATATGAAAGATTCGGTTATTAGAGGCGTTAATGTAATATTGAAGATATTAGTTTACCTAATTTTTACTGCATTGTTCAATTCAAACGTGACGATGTTCGAGCAGGTGGAGTTGCAGTTTATCAAAATATTAATGATACAAAGAATGTTTTGACTCCAAATTTAGAAATAACAATATCGAACACCAATGAGATTTCTGTCAGACATTCAAGTGTTGGAGATATTTGTGCATGTTTTTGCAAAATGGCAAATGGTGTTGAGATATTGATAGTTGTCATTTATATTTCACCTGCTTCGAAAAAAGAAGATATAGAACTTTTCATCCATCGAGCACTTCTTGAATACACCGAAATTGGATCTCAAGCACTTGGTAAAAATTATCATAAAATACCAATAATTTTGGCTGGGGATTTTAACATAAACTTTGCTGATGGAAAATCAGACCACCTACAAAAATTTCTTTTGGATAAATTTAACTTAAAAATCAATAATGACCCTGCACAATCGACTACTAGACATGGCACCGCTATTGATGCAGTTTTTTCAAGATACTTAGAGAATATTCAGTCATTAATTTATACGTCTTATTTCAGTTACCATAAGCCTATAATTTCTATGATACAAATGCCAGAATAAAATTAATGAATGTATTTAAACAAAGCTGTTTTCATTTTTTCAATGATGATTTTCAATGATGCTTTAATGATGTTTAATATTGTTAACCCAATTAAAATGTTTTCTTAACATAGAATACGTTATACGGCAGTATAGGGGGGTAAATTCGTGCTAGTGGAAAAATAAAAATAAATAATATCTGATGTGTTAATAATAATAGTAATAATAAATAACTATATATATTTTTTATTGTGACGTCATCCATAAAAAAAAGAATATAATTTGGCCATCCGCAGCTATCCGCACCCAAATTGTACATTATTCATTAGCGTAATATATGAAGTATACAATACAATAACAAGCATTACCCAAAAGGATGTAATAATATAACAAACTGTCTTACAATCATGAAAATTAAGGAAAAATTTCATTACAAAACAACCTTTTTTGGAAGTTCTACAAATAGTTAAAGTAACCTTAAGAATCGTTTAAAAATATCAAGAAATGTTGATTCTTACCTGAATTATTCGAATCAATCACAATCACTACTAAAAAATTAGGTGGATAAAACCAAATTTCTGTTGTTTAAATGTTTACATTGAGAGCGCTGACAACAATGATGTGCACTTCGTGAGACGACCCAGTTTCAACTAACAGCACGTGCGTACGGTGAAAGATTCGCTAGTAGGCGTGGTAAATTATTGTTGCTGTGACATTCCATTGGCTCTGGGATTTTTTTTTTGATTTTTAACGTCACTTGTGAAAGTTGACTTTTGACCGGCTAAATGTTTTAAATCCACCTCTGTGCGACGTGGACATTGCTATATACAGTTGTATCAGTTAACACCTACCGATGAAGCATCCTACTCGGTGTAGCAGTCATTAAAATCACATCACCCAATGGATCTTCCCAGGGGTGGAATTTTACTTCCAACATTTGTTATCAGGAGAAATCAAACTGGCAGACAACTTGGCCATCCCGAGAAACACAAAGCTAGAATCGATTGCCAGTGGAACGCTGTGTGAAGACAGATGGCATGAAACAGTATGTGCAGTTTTCACTGAAGACGACCAATCAACGAGAGATTTTGTTGAATCGATGATATTCCTCCAGAAAGCAGTCTTATGATTTGTAGTTCGTCTGCCACTATCAGAAGGAGCTTCAACACTAGTGCAATCAAAATCAACAACACATTGCATATTCCTTGCGATGGAACGACGTCTGCAAAAGGACAACAATCTTCAAACGCAATATAAGGATTTCATAATGAGCTGGGCCATATGACTCAAATCGACCAAGCTAAATTAAATGACTACTATAGTCCTCATCATTGTGTCCTACGCCTGGTAAGTAGCACATCTAAACTTCGGGTGGTGTCTGATGGGTCAGCGCAAACTTAATCTGTTCGTTCACTAAATCCCATTTTACAGCCAGGTCCGAGAATTCAAGGTGATCTATTTGTATGCTTCTGCGATTTCGTTTACCCAGATTTGGGCAAAAGTGCATCTCAAAAAAAAAAACCCCAAAAATTAGCGTAAAATAAAATAACACCAAAAATTAAAAAATGGTTTATCGGTCGGATCCATGGGGGTCAAGGGATCCAAAAACATAGGACCACGTAGCAACAGGCATGTGTAGGTACTCAAATGAAAGGTATTCGGCCTTATTCCCGTTGTCGTCATCAGATTTTTGCCAACTTTAGAACGTTATAAATGTATTGTCACATCGACAACAACAACGTTTTTGATGTCTATGATCCAAAAACAACCCTCTTAAAACGTTACGCAAAATTTTTTTGTCCAAATGCCTTCAAGTCGCCAAAAAAAATGGTGTCGAATTTGTATTGACGTCGACGTCGACAACGGGAATAAGGGCGATTGTTTTCACGGATTAAATGTATTAGATAAACACATTTTAGAATATAATATGAGGACCTTGAAAATCGGAAAACAGGTATTAGCTACCATAAAACAGCAAGTGTGTGTACTGAAATGAAAGGCAATTTCAATTATAACACATACACATTTATAGATGTACCAAATAATATTTTTTTTGTCTACGGCGCTTCCGGAATTTTGTTTTTACCCACACCTGCCTATAGCTAGATGCCCTTACGTGAACCCATTTTTTGATCCCCTGACTCCCATCGTGTCATGTACTCAATAGGGTGCCATCATGTCCCCACTCACCCATCTCACTTGGTGTCATTTCGAATTGATTTTCCCCAGATTGTCACTGCGCAGGCATGATAGGGTATTTCGCGGCTAAATCTCGCCGGACGGGCTGGTCCTTTTTGAACCTCTCTGGATACGATGACGTAAACATTTCTAAAATAGTGTCAGCTAGGGCACCGGAGCCCTAAGGAAATTACCGATGATTTCGGGGAGGATTAAAAGAAATTGAGGAAAATAATAAAAAGACCAACCCGTAAAAACCATAGTTTTTGAGTATAAATTCTTTATATATGACCATGCCTCTTTGTCCAATCCCGCCCATATTTGCAGCAGATCTTAGAATATGTACACCGAACCAACATACCCAATTTTGTTCAAATACCGTTAACAGGAGCAGAAATAATGGATTTTTAATTTGTGATTTGTATGGGAGGTACCACGCCCCTTTGCCCAATTCCGCCCCTATAGTTAATTTTTGATGTCGCCATTAGTTTACCTGCGAAGTTTCAGCTCGATTGGATCACGGGAAAAGGGTTAAAAATCAGTCCAACAATTTTTCGGCATGCATACAGACAGATGAAGTTAATATATGTACATACATAAAGAATTTAAAAAGAAAGAAGCCCTACACTATAACGCGTCCATATTCAACACAAAAACTACTCATTAATGGCCGATCTATCTCCTTAGATCCCGCTGACCGATGGACTCCCAGTAGTGGCTTCCATATCCACCCGTATTAGAGCTTTGCTTCACCATGACACCGTTGGGTCCCTAATTGGTGTTTTGTACTTACGTTAACTTCATTTCTTACAATCTAGTACCTACCTGTTACGCTCTATATCCCATTTTGACTTTGAGACCAGAACTCAGTAATTTCATAAAACTTTTTATTGGTCTATCTTAAATGTAACATATTTAACATATGTAACATATCAAAAATTAAATTTTTCGAGCGTTTGGTAGTATTTTTAATTAATTTTATTTTTCGATATTTCGCTGCCCTTTGGGCAGCATCGACAGGAAGATAAACACAGGAACAGACCTAGTATAGATCGGCACGTCTCTCTAAAAATCGGGGGAACACCTATTTTGGGAGTTACGGGCTCCCAAAGTTCGGGCATACGGGATGGCATTACGAGTGTGGTGCCATCTTGTGGGACCGATTTGAGCACTTCTTTGTGTAAAAGGAGTAATTTTTATTTTTTTGTGTAAAAGGAGTAATTTTTATGTTTTTGTTGCGATCTCGATAACTAGATAGTTATCGAAAAAATTTATTTAATTTTTTGGCTTATTTTTTGATTTCTATTAAGACCTAAATTTTTTTTCTGTGAAATGTTGAAATTGAAAAAACGATATTTTTAAGAATTAATCATCCGATACCTCGATAACTAAGACAGTTATCGAAAAAATTTGTTTAATCTTTTTTGTTTATTTCGACTCTTTTTACATAAAAAAATTGTGAAATAGGTCCCATAACACATCACCACACTCGTAGTATCATCCTATATGTCCGTACTTTGGGGGCCCATGTTTTATTTAATTTTTTTACTTAAAATGAAAAGTTGTATCCAATGCTGATAGTTTGGAGCCGAATGCTGACCTATTCTAAACAAAATTTTTTCTTGTTATTTGAAAAAACAACAATTACAAAAAATTAAACAATTGAAGACTTTATCTTGTCACATGAAAAATGTTTTAAGTTACAGCCATGAACATTTTGTGTCCATAACTTCCAGGTTTTAAGATTTATTACACTGTGCAAGTTTTTGAAAAAGATTTTGGAAATCATGCAGACTCAAGGGATTTACACTAGTGGTATTCATGCAAACAAGAAAACCTAGAAGTTTTGATTTGCCCGAAGCGTTTCATGAGGCACCAAATAAAGTTGCTCAGTGTATGTATGCAGCAATTGTCAAAAAAAGGCTGATAAAGTAAATAAACCATAGAATAATACATACCATAGAAGCTTTTATTCGCTCAATAAATTAAACGTCATAGGTACGATAAACATTGGATTTTGGAAAACATGGGTTCAATAATACCAGATAGTGGCAAGAGTATACAACGGTCAACAAAGGTACAACAACCGAATTTCGTGTTTTTGTTGCAAACTAGTTGTGTTAAATACAATACAAATGTATACCAACGATAAAAGGCAACAAAAAAGTGCAAAATACATTTAAATTTTTCAGTTCTACACCAAAGTGACATGAAAAAGTTAAGTGCACACATTTTGTAACTCCACCTGGTGTAAGGTAATTTTAAATTTAATTGCTCTCATTTCCACAAACCTACGATGAAGAGTGTGAAATGAAACGTCAGATGAGAGAATAAGTTTATCTACATATGTATGTATTATTCTATGAAATAAACAAAATGAAATTAAAAATATATGCTTTACTTATTCCGTTATTTTATTTTTTTCACATAAATTAAAAATCCTCTCCTTTTTTCAGTACAAAAATATTGACATTGAAATGTCAAAAGTTTTCACGTTTCTTTTTCTAGGTTTGCTCATAGAATAATACATACATAGATACTTTTATTCTCTCATCTGACGTATTATTCTATGAAATAAACAAAGTGAAATTAAAAATATATGCTTTACCTATTCCGTTATTTTATTTTTTCACATAAATCAAAAACCCTCTCTTTTTTTCAGTACAAAAATATTGACATTGAAATGTCAAAAGATTTCACGTTTCTTTTTCTAGGTTTGCTCATAGACTAATGCATACATAGATACTTTTATTCTCTCATCTGTCTTTTATTCTCTCACTCTTCGTCGTAGGTTTGTGGAAATGAGAGAAATTAAATTTAAAATTAACTTATACCAGGTGGAGTTACAAAATA
Source organism: Phaonia tiefii (assembly GCA_963931995.1). NCBI lineage: Eukaryota > Metazoa > Arthropoda > Insecta > Diptera > Muscidae > Phaonia > Phaonia tiefii. The sequence goes on from OZ008367.1 coordinate 38,100,975, forward strand.
TGTATGTACTTTTCATGTCGTTTTGGTGTAGAACTGAAAAATTGAAATGTATTTTGCACTTTTTTGTTGGCTTTTATCGTTGGTATACATTTGTATTGTATTTAACACAACTAGTTTGCCATAAAAATACGAAATTCGGTTGTTGTTCCTTTGTTGAACGTTGTTTACTATTGCCTCTATCTGGTATTATTGAACCCATGTTTTCCACCATCCAATGTTTACTTTCCACCGTACCTATGACGTTTAATTTATTGAGACAATAAAAGTATATATGTATGTATTAGTCTATGGGTTTGCTCAGCAAATTTGCCTCGAAAACTTTCCACTTTTGTGCAAGTCGCTTTTATTGGATTGTGTTTTGACGTTTGCTGTGCAAGTTTGCGACGTTTTCGAGTTTACGAGGTTCTTTCGAGCTTTAATGAAGACCACTACTAATTCGGGTCCTACGAATCGAACTGCATCATTGGTTTTTTGATCTATAATGATGGTTTCATCCGATTTTTTTTTAATTTCTTACTCAGAGGCTGCGATTTAGACCTCATTTTTTGAGACAGGTTTATTCGTATGTCTCCATTACTCGAGAAATCCTCTTCCGACTTTGTTTAAACAAATTTAGAAAATTTAAAAATTATAAAACCTATACTATTCTATTTCCCTTATATTTACTATTCTATTCTACATCCGTTGAGTCCACTTCTGATGTTTTCGACATGCACAGTGTTATTATTCTTAATCTTTCATTTGAAATTTCAGACTTTAACTTGTATTATTATTCTCAATTTTAACTTTTATTATTATTCTTAAGGTATCCTGAATTTTGTGCATTGTTAATCAAATAAGTGTATATGATAAACACAGAAACCTATTTAGAATATAAATATTCAAGTACTGTATAAATTAAATCTATCAACACTTTATCAAATCAACAGCATTTATTCTATGTTAAATCGCAACGAAATTAATTTGAATAAACTATATTCTTTATTCATCTTAAAGTTTCGAATTTTAATTTCTTAAAGCCTTTGTCTATTCAGGCTTTGCACATTAGATACTTCCGAGCTTATTAGCAGCTCTCGGTATCTGGATTTTTCGCTTTAAATTTAGTTTATGCCATTTTTCGTATCACTTGCCACTATTTTTGGGTATGAAAATTCCTTATTATCTTCAATAATCTGGAAGCTTTGCCGGTGGCTTACTTTCCGACGCTTTATCGATGCTTATTCATTAGGTTTCACGCTGCCTTTGCTCTACACTACCTAACGCATGTCCACTGGTAAGGGCTTTCAGTGCCGTCCGTATAGAAAAATTGTAAACGGACTTACGTTTCACCTCCAACGAGGCCTACCGTGCTGGGTTGGTGTGCTGCAGTTCTGTGGAACAACCTTTCGGCGGATCCTGAAGCGGAGCCTGATGTTGATGTGCCGGCACTTATGTCTTGCTGAAGTTTTTGGTAGACGATGGTGTTGTCTCGCTGGTATTTTGTGTCCGCTGGTGTTTTGTGGCCGTTGGTGTTTTGCAGATGTTTTGAGGCCGCTGGTGTCTTTTTAAAAAATCGGCATGTGACGGCGCTGTAGCGCGCGTCGAATTTGCCAACTAGTTATCTGGCAACACCCACCATCTTGCAACACAGACCTAAGACAACTTCGATACCTCTTTTGTTTGTATCACCGTTTGCTTATTATTTTGTTATAACCGTAGTATCGGCGTGAAGAAAACAGAAGAAAAAAGCAGAAGATTTCAATCGAGCAGAATTTCATTTCCATTCTGTTCCAGACTAAATTGTAACAAAATCAAATTAGAAACAAATGAAATGGCACAAAAACAGAAGATTTTTGATGGAATGAGAACAAAAAGCAGAAGATTTTACAAAATGTAAACAAACAAATTTGTTAGCAAAAGAAAAATATTTTCTAAAATTGTTTTCGTCGCTAATATAAATTAACAAAAATAAAATGTGAAATGATTTGTTGATAATATGAATAAAATAAAGTATTTTATTGAAATTAAATAAAAAATTGTTTTGTTAAATGAATATGGGCAAATTTTAGTTTAATTATTTTGTTCTGCAACACGAAACGAAAGATTGTGTAGCCCTTCGGAATATTAGAATCCACTCCGGAGACACGTACAAATCGAGTGCTTTGTTGGTCATTGGCCAGAAAATTAAATTGTGTGAGCTATAGGGTGAGAAAGTGCAAAACATCTTCATAAGAGTGGCCAAAAAATGCACTTGCATTTCCGACCACCAGCAGCGAACACCACATTGTGCGTTCACTCCGAGTATAAGGATCTCTTCCGGAGACATGTACAAATCGATCGGTATATGTCTCATTATCCAGAAAATAAATTTGCGTGAGCTATAGGGTGAACAGTTTTGAAAAAGTGTGAAATATTTTCATATATGTGGCCAAAATACGAATTTACATTTTCGGTCACCAGAAGCAAACAAAAGATTGTGTACGAACTCCGAGTATGAGGATCTCTTCCGGAGACATGTACAAATCGATTGGTATATGTCTCATTATCCAGAAAATAAAGTTGCGTGAGCTATAGGGTGAACAGTTTTGAAAAATTGTGAAATATTTTCATATGTGTGGCCAAAATACGCATTTACATTTTCGGTCACCAGAAGCAAACAAAAGATTGTGTACTAACTCCGAGTATAAGGATCTCTTCTGGAGACATGTACAAATCGATTGGTATATGTCTCATTATCCAGAAAATAACGTTGCGTGAGCTATAGGGTGAACAGTTTTGAAAAAGTGTGAAATATTTTCATATATGTGGCCAAAATACGCATTTACATTTTCGGTCACCAGAAGCAAACAAAAGATTGTGTACTAACTCCGAGTATATGGATCTCTTCCGGAGACATATACCAATCGATTGGTATATGTCTCATTATCCAGAAAATAAAGTTGCGTGAGCTATTGGGTGAACAGTTTTGAAAAAGTGTGAAATATTTTCATATATGTAGCCAAAATACGCATTTACATTTTCGGTCACCAGAAGCAAACAAAAGATTGTGTACTAACTCCGAGTATATGGATCTCTTCCGGAGACATATACCAATCGATTGGTATATGTCTCATTATCCAGAAAATAAAGTTGCGTGAGCTATAGGGTGAACAGTTTTGAAAAAGTGTGAAATATTTTCATATTTGTGGCCAAAATACGCATTTACATTTTCGGTCACCAGAAGCAAACAAAAGATTGTGTACTAACTCCGAGTATATGGATCTCTTCCGGAGACATATACCAATCGATTGGTATATGTCTCATTATCCAGAAAATAAAGTTGCGTGAGCTATAGGGTGAACAGTTTTGAAAAAGTGTGAAATATTTTCATATATGTGGCCAAAATACGCATTTACATTTTCGGTCACCAGAAGCAAACAAAAGATTGTGTACTAACTCCGAGTATAAGGATCTCTTCCGGAGACATGTGCAAATCGAGTGGTATATGTCTCATTATCCAGAAAATAAAGTTGCGTGAGCTATAGGGTGAACAGTTTTGAAAAAGTGTGAAATATTTTCATATATGTGGCCAAAGTACGCATTTACATTTTCGGTCACCAGAAGCAAACAAAAGATTGTGTACTAACTCCAAGTATAAGGATCTCTTCCGGAGACATGTGCAAATCGATTGGTATATGTCTCATTATCCAGAAAATAAAGTTGCGTGAGCTATAGGGTGAACAGTTTTGAAAAAGTGTGAAATATTTTCATATATGTGGCCAAAATACGCATTTACATTTTCGGTCACCAGAAGCAAACAAAAGATTGTGTACTAACTCCGAGTATAAGGATCTCTTCCGGAGACATGTGCAAATCGAGTGGTATATGTCTGATTATCCAGAAAATAAAGTTGCGTGAGCTATAGGGTGAACAGTTTTGAAAAAGTGTGAAATATTTTCATATATGTGGCCAAAATACGCATTTACATTTTCGGTCACCAGAAGCAAATAAAGTTGCGTGAGCTATAGGGTGAACAGTTTTGAAAAAGTGTGAAATATTTTCATATATGTGGCCAAAATACGCATTTACATTTTCGGTCACCAGAAGCAAACAAAAGATTGTGTACTAACTCCGAGTATAAGGATCTCTTCCGGAGACATGTGCAAATCGATTGGTATATGTCTCATTACCCAGAAAATAAAGTTGCGTGAGCTATAGGGTGAACAGTTTTGAAAAAGTGTGAAATATTTTCATATATGTGGCCAAAGTACGCATTTACATTTTCGGTCACCAGAAGCAAACAAAAGATTGTGTACTAACTCCAAGTATAAGGATCTCTTCCGGAGACATGTGCAAATCGATTGGTATATGTCTCATTATCCAGAAAATAAAGTTGCGTGAGCTATAGGGTGAACAGTTTTGAAAAAGTGTGAAATATTTTCATATATGTGGCCAAAATACGCATTTACATTTTCGGTCACCAGAAGCAAACAAAAGATTGTGTACTAACTCCGAGTATAAGGATCTCTTCCGGAGACATGTGCAAATCGAGTGGTATATGTCTCATTATCCAGAAAATAAAGTTGCGTGAGCTATAGGGTGAACAGTTTTGAAAAAGTGTGAAATATTTTCATATATGTGGCCAAAATACGCATTTACATTTTCGGTCACCAGAAGCAAACAAAAGATTGTGTACTAACTCCGAGTATATGGATCTCTTCCGGAGACATATACCAATCGATTGGTATATGTCTCATTATCCAGAAAATAAAGTTGCGTGAGCTATAGGGTGAACAGTTTTGAAAAAGTGTGAAATATTTTCATATATGTTGCCAAAATACGCATTTACATTTTCGGTCACCAGAAGCAAACAAAAGATTGTGTACTAACTCCGAGTATAAGGATCTCTTCCGGAGACATGTGCAAATCGAGTGGTATATGTCTCATTACCCAGAAAATAAAGTTGCGTGAGCTATAGGGTGAACAGTTTTGAAAAAGTGTGAAATATTTTCATATATGTGGCCAAAGTATGCATTTACATTTTCGGTCACCAGAAGCAAACAAAAGATTGTGTACTAACTCCGAGTATAAGGATCTCTTCCGGAGACATGTGCAAATCGATTGGTATATGTCTCATTATCCAGAAAATAAAGTTGCGTGAGCTATAGGGTGAACAGTTTTGAAAAAGTGTGAAATATTTTCATATATGTGGCCAAAATTCGCATTTACATTTTCGGTCACCAGAAGCAAACAAAAGATTGTGTACTAGCTCCGAGTATAAGGATCTCTTCTGGCGACATGTGCAAATCGAGTGGTATATGTCTCATTATCCAGAAAATAAAGTTGCGTGAGCTATAGGGTGAACAGTTTTGAAAAAGTGTGAAATATTTTCATATATGTGGCCAAAATACGACTTTACATTTTCGGTCACCAGAAGCAAACAAAAGATTGTGTACTAACTCCGAGTATATGGATCTCTTCCGGAGACATATACCAATCGATTTGTACATGTCTCCGGAATAGATCCTTATACTCGGAGTTAGTACACAATCTTTTGTTTGCTTCTGGTGACCGAAAATGTAAATGCGTATTTTGGCCACATATATGAAAATATTTCACACTTTTTCAAAACTGTTCACCCTATAGCTCACGCAACTTTATTTTCTGGATAATGAGACATATACCAATCGATTTGTACATGTCTCCAGAAGAGATCCTTATACTCGGAGTTAGTACACAATCTTTTGTTTGCTTCTGGTGACCGAAAATGTAAATGCGTATTTTGGCCACACATATGAAAATATTTCACACTTTTTCAAAACTGTTCACCCTATAGCTCACGCAACGTTATTTTCTGGATAATGAGACATATACCAATCGATTTGTACATGTCTCCAGAAGAGATCCTTATACTCGGAGTTAGTACACAATCTTTTGTTTGCTTCTGGTGACCGAAAATGTAAATGCGTATTTTGGCCACACATATGAAAATATTTCACAATTTTTCAAAACTGTTCACCCTATAGCTCACGCAACTTTATTTTCTGGATAATGAGACATATACCAATCGATTTGTACATGTCTCCGGAAGAGATCCTTATACTCGGAGTTCGTACACAATCTTTTGTTTGCTTCTGGTGACCGAAAATGTAAATTCGTATTTTGGCCACATATATGAAAATATTTCACACTTTTTCAAAACTGTTCACCCTATAGCTCACGCAACTTTATTTTCTGGATAATGAGACATATACCACTCGATTTGCACATGTCTCCGGAAGAGATCCTTATACTCGGAGTTAGTACACAATCTTTTGTTTGCTTCTGGTGACCGAAAATGTAAATTCGTATTTTGGTCACATATATGAAAATATTTCACACTTTTTCAAAACTGTTCACCCTATAGCTCACGCAACTTTATTTTCTGGATAATGAGACATATACCAATCGATTTGCACATGTCTCCGGAAGAGATCCTTATACTCGGAGTTAGTACACAATCTTTTGTTTGCTTCTGGTGACCGAAAATGTAAATGCGTACTTTGGCCACATATATGAAAATATTTCACACTTTTTCAAAACTGTTCACCCTATAGCTCACGCAAATTTATTTTCTGGATAATGAGACATATACCGATCGATTTGTACATGTCTCCCGAAGAGATCCTTATACTAGGAGTGAACGCACAATGTGGTGTTCGCTGCTGGTGGTCGGAAATGCAAGTGCATTTTTTGGCCACTCTTATGAAGATGTTTTGCACTTTCTCACCCTATAGCTCACACAATTTAATTTTCTGGCTAATGACTAACAAAGCATATTATCAACAAATCATTTCACATTTTATTTTTGTTAATTTATATTAGCGATGAAAACAATTTTAGAAAATATTTTTCTTTTGCAAACAAATTTGTTTGTTTACATTTTGTAAAATCTTCTGCTTTTTGTTCTCATTCCATCAAAAATCTTCTGTTTTTGTGCCATTTGATTTGTTTCTAATTTGATTTTGTTACAATTTAGTCTGGAACGGAATGGAAATGAAATTCTGCTGGTTGAAATCTTCTGTTTTTTTCTTCTGTTTTCTTCACATGCGTAACCGTAGTATGTGTGCCACAACGACGTAGTTGGCTACAAACGGGTTGTTTTGCACGCTGCACCACCATACCAACGACGTAAATTACAAATACCAATACTACGATACAAGTGAGGAATTTGGGTTAACGGCAAACAGCATTCTACGCCGTCGGTAAGCAACCATTGAGAATTCAGTTGGTATTTCATCGGAGAAACTGAGCAGACGTGTTTTTGGTAAAGTAGTCAAAGTCTTTCAGCAAAGTCAGAAGTGAATTATAAAATTATTAAAAGACCATATTCAGTGGAGCATAATATGAAACAGGATTTTTCCTATGGCATTTTCTTTTGAGGTAACTGTTTCCCTCACAGAAGTTGGAAAATCGATCCGTGGATTTTGTTCGGGCAAGTGTGGGAAGTTGTGAAAAGCTCGTTTAGTAATCGCCACTTTCGTTCACGTGCAGCCACGCGATCGGCAGGCATTTCCGACAGCGGCAGACCAAGAAAATCGGGCCTACTAAAATAACACAAGAAAGAAACGTTTCGAGATATTTAGTGTGACCTAGAAACCACCGAGGTAGCACGTCATCCACGAGAGCCATTTCGCTACGAGCGGTTGTTAGCGGGCCAAAACTCGTGGAGGCGCAGCACCCGGGGTAATTCATCATCCTGAAAACATCTGCAATAGTCATCAAGGTTCAGTAAAACATCTTCATTCGCCCATAGAAGTCGTTCTGTTTCATCCACCAGCACCACAGAGCCAGCATCCTCATAGTTTTCATCCCATAACCCACACAATCATCATCAGCAAGTGAATCCAATACATACAATAGCCTAAGCTCCAATACAACAAGTAAGATACTCCCAGCTTAAGGACATAAGGTAAGTCCGAAGTTATATACCTCAAGGACTTACGAGTACCAGCAGACGTAATAGGGTAGAGTTTAGGTCAACGAAAATGTAATTCAAAAGTGAATATAAAAGAAAATAAACCAAATGTAATTTGAAAGCGATTGTAAAAATATAGTCAACATAATGAAATTATACAAAATTCATGCCTGTCATAACAAATTTGCAAAGAACTAATCTTGAAAACGTCGACTATATAATGCATGCATAACACAATTACAAAAACATACTTCGGGTTCCATTTCTTTTTATTTTTATGTCGTGTTTAGTGTTCCCAAGTCAGATTGTTGACGCAATGATTGAGTGGGAAGAACTCCCCGTCCGGCAAGTTTACCAGCCCGGCATACGCATGGCATACCAAGCATTCCGCTCAATCAATGCATAAACAATGAAGAAATCAGAATTTCAAATAATAGCAGCCTGGCTGCAGTAACATAATGGCGCCCAACATGGGGCCTCGAAGGTTCACAGTGTGAGTCTAGAGATGTCATACCCACGTTGACGCCTACTGTTGTGTCAGCAAAAGTGACAGACATGAGCTCTTTTGGAATTTGGTGATTCAATTTATGCCGCCTCATTCATAAAATTTAAATTTTGAGTCTTCATCAACATGGTTTAGTGAGAAGAAACTGTGTGGAATCAGTGCTTCATGTTATTTTATTGTGTTCTTTAATTTTTTATAAAAATTTTGGGTTGGTTTTGTTGCCTACAATTACAACAATTCCTACTGCGATTACCTTACTTATTTTAACAAGAGTTTTACATTAACGCGAAGAGAAACAAAACGTGCATTGGTTAAGTTTTGTTTTTTAAACCAAACTAAGAACACTTCTTGCCCACGATAAGCTTTCTTCTCTCAAACTCGAAACGATAATAACTACTTGCTATGTCAATGAATGTAGTAAATCATTTGAATGATTTTAAGTCTACCTTTTTTATTTTGCTAGAATAGAGTGACAAACAGTGCTGTCGATTTTGTAGTTGGGGGAGAACCAAAATTAAAATAAAATTAAGCTACATCATTTATTTTAATTAATTACTGAATTAAAGTACCTTCAAATAACTTACTTAATTACTGAATTTTATTTACTTTACTTAATTACTTCAACTTCATAATTACACATTCATTATGTTACTAAATAGGTACTAGGGCTGTTTTTTTATTCCCTACTAAACTAATTTTTCGACGACTATCAGGAAATAAAATCACACTTACTATTAGTTTAAAGATATAAAGATAATTTCATGAACCGAAAATTTCGCTCACTTTTCATTTGCTTGATACTCAGCTCAGGACATGGGACTGTCCGTGGAGATGGAAAGTTTCTGATAGCCATTCAGTTGGGAGTGGCCAGAAATGATTCCTTAATTGGACAGTCCAAGCAGCTCACTACTTCCACGCAGTATGTCCTGGGCAATGTCTTTTCGGAAACGTCCGTTAGCTAGCTAGAGTGAGAAGGTGAAACAAATGAGCAGCAAATCAGGTTTAGTAGGTGACTGATGTCACTGAAGCTCATCAAATAATCGGGCATATTCTTTTGTTCTTAGAAGGCGGATGAGCCAAACATACGGGCCAACGGCGGATAGAAACTAAAAGAAAAAAACCCAGGTTCGACATATTGCAATCAAATATCATGGCAGTAGGTAAAATGCAAAAACACGGTGGACTGGGTTTGCCTCCCGCCACCGTTCATAATGGCAGTGAATATAACAAAAAAAAATGGTTTCCCATTACATCCCATGAAGGAATTGGGGAGAACTTCTCACAACCAGTGAGCTGTGCGCTTTATAGTTTTATACTCACTGATTGGGACCTACAGTTTTACACCTGTTCCGAACGGTATTTGAGAGGCGTTTTCATGGCTAAGTACTCGATAGTGTCGCCGGCACTAAGCGAGGTGCCGTCGTCGAAAGAAATTTTAAGGTGGTCGGAGCGGGGTACAAGAGGCGCGCACACTAACCATTGCACGGCCGACGGTGAATATACAATAATAAAAAAGAAAACATAAACAACACCTATTTTTTACGGATATGCACTTGGAGCATAAGAACTCTATATAGATCCGGTGCAAGTATCCAATTGGAAGATGTCCTCGAAAGGCTGACATTGCCGCTATCCAGGAAATGCGATGGACATGACATGGCTGCACAAGAAAAAGAAACTGCGATATATACTACAGTTGCCATGAAAAAACATGAATTTGGTTGCGGATTTGTAGTTGGCAAAAGACTGCGACATCTAGTCTCTAGGTTCAATCCTGTGAGCCACAATCCGCATAAAAGCGAAATATTTTTATATTTCCCTAATTTGTGTGCATGCCCCGACAGAAGAGAAAGATGATGATGCCAAAGACATATTCTATGAGCTCCTAGAGGAAACGTATGACCGCTGCCCTGGCCATGACATTAAGATTGTACTAGGAGATTTTAATGCCAAAGTAGGAAGGGAATGTGTTTAATCCAACTATTGGCAATTTCAGTCTACCTGCTGACAGTTCCGACAACGGTATGAGACTGATTGACTTTGCCGCGGCAAAAAACATGGTCATTAGTGGTACAAGATTCCAGCATAAAGACATCCACAAGGCTACTTGGGTATCCCCTGATCAAAGAACTAAGAACCAAATTGATCATGTGGTAATTGATGGAAGGCACTCATCCAGTGTAATGGACGTACGTGTGATCAGAGGAGCTAACATCGATTCTGATCACTACCTGGTAGCAGCAAAGGTTCGCACAAGATTAAGTAGAGCGAAAATCGTACGAAACCAGACGCAGAGAAAGCTGGACATCGGAAAGCTGCAATTACCAGAGGTAGCCACAGCGTCTTCAAGACAGCTCTCGCAACTTTTGGACAAGACCCATCCTCTCACGATGACGATCCCGATGCGCAGTGGAAACCCATTCCCAACTCTATAAAAACTGCCGCAACAACCGTACTTTGCTTCGAAAAACTGCTTCGCAATAAACCATGGTACGATGAGAGTGTGGCATTGCAAATGATGAAAAGAACGCCGCACGTATGACAATGATTCAGTCAATTTCAACGCGAGCTGCAACTGAGCGGTATAAGGAAAAAAGGAAGTAGGTAAACCGTCTCTTTAGGCGTAAGAAACGGCAGTGGAGAAAGCGCGAGAGTGAGAAAATTGAGACTTACACAAGGAAGAACGAAGCTCGAAAATTCTACCAAAAAGTCAAAAACGGAACTAATGGACATGGTTCAGGGCCTCCTTCTGTAAAGACAAGGACGGAAATCTCATCGCAGATGTGCAGAGCACATTGGGAATATGGAGAGATAATTTCGCCGCGCTGCTGATACCTGAGATATCCAATGACGATGGGACAATCGATCACAATATGGACGACGACGTCGATAGCCCCTCCTAACCAAGACGAGGTCAGAACAGCTATTGCCCGACTTAAGAACAACAAATCCGCAGGAGCCGGCGGGGCTGTTTGGGATAGACGAATGCATGCCCGGCGATTGGAGTCTCAGTGTACTATGTCCCATATTTAAAAAAGGTGACCCGAGTATCTGTGCCAACTACCGTAGAATAAGCCTTTTATCCATAGCATATAAGGTTCTATCAAGTATAATGTGCGAAAGACACACCAATTATCGCTGACCTGATTGGACCATACCAGTGTGGCTTTAGGCCTGGAAATCGACAACCGACCAGATTTTCACGCTACGCCAAATCCTGGAGAAGATCCACGAAAAACAAATCGACACCTATCACCTATTCGTCGATTATAAGGCCGCCTTCGATAGCCCGATACGGGAGAAACTCTATGAAGGAATGTCTGAGCTTGGTATTCCTGCAAAGCTCATACGCCTTTGCAGGATAACCTTGACGAACACCAAATCCGCAGTAAAAGTTGGTAAGGATCTTACCGAACCTTTCGAAACTAAGCAAGGCCTCAGGCAAGGCGACACCCTATCGTGCGATCTCATTAACATCTTGATGGAGATCATTATGAGAAAAGCTGCAGTCAACATGAATAAAGCCATCAGCAGCAAAAGTCACATGCTGCTCGCGTATGCTGATGATATAGATACCATTGGGCGCGCAATTAGAGAAGTTACTGCGGTTTTTCGAGAATTGAGAAGGAGTCAGCAAAAGTGGGTCTGACGGTAAGTGAGGACAAGACAAAATTAATGGTTTCAACGAACAGGGCCTCCACTCGATTAGATCAAAGCGTGAACGTTGATAACCGTTACAACTTCGAGGTAGTGGACGAATTTATATACCTCGGATCTGCCGTAAACAAAAACAACAACGTCAGCCTTGAGATCAAGCGGAGATTTGTGCTTGCAAATACATGTTATTTTGGGCTAAGCAAGCACTTTAGAGATAAACCCCTCTCTCGAGTAACAAAAGTCCAGCTGTACCAGACTCTCATTCAACCTGTGTTGCTTTATGGAGCAGAATTCTGGATCCTATCGCAATCAGACGAAACATCTATAGGAGTCTTTGAGAGAAAAATACTCCGAAAAATGTATGGCCCTATAGTGCACAACGGCTAGTATCGGCGACGCAAGAATCATGAGCTGTATGAGCTTTATTCTGACATGGACATAGTTAAGCGGATCAAAATAACGCGATTGCGCTGGCTAGGCAATGTCAGTAGAATGGATGAAGACGAACTAGCACAAAGGGTTTTCGAAACCGAACTCGAAGGAAGACGAAAAATAGGAAGATCAAGACTCCGCTGGAAGGATCAGGTGTACGAATCCCTGCGTACAATTGGTAATGCCAACTGGAGAAATAAAGCAAAAGATCGAACTGGTTGGCGAAATATGTTACCTTCGTTTGGTAAGGTCCCTGACCCCCCGGGATTGTCCGAGACCGGATAAGTAAGTAAGTAATTAAGTGATACTCAGCTCTTTTTGAAAAATCCTTAGGCAGTATCAAGTTATTTCGTACGAAAACAATTGGTTGATAATTGTTAGGGACCGGAATTTTAACATTTCGATTATTTTAGAAAACAAAAGTCATAACACGCGTTAAAAATAGAATGGAGTGCAAAGATGAATTATTATTGAAATATTTGCAAGGTAAATCAGAGTTATGTGGTACCTCTCTGTAACAAAAATTTCCGTTTCGAGATAAATGACAAAATTTCTTATGAAAATTTCGCAAGAACTGAATACGGGTCTTGATAGAGAAAACAAAAACCAAGTTGAAGTTCATAAAAAGTTCACTTTGTTGTTTTAATGCAAAAAGCTTTCACAATTGCAAATTTTGTTTTGAATCATTTACTGTCGAACATAACATATTCAAGTGAATTTATTTTACAAACTACTGTTTCGGTCAAAACTGACACTTTTTCGCTCTTAAGCTCTCTTTCTTTTGTTTTATTTATTTACCAAAATAACACCGTTATCGTGTATAGAATCAACACAATGACATGTCTTGGAAAATGACAAATATGCTTGAAACTGTTTCAAGCGCATTTGTGCAGGGCTGTAGTACATAGTGTTTTTCATTATTCAGCTAATTTTGACAGCTTAACCACTGTCACTGAATTTCTAATGCGACTATCTAATAGATAATTCTACCATTTACATCACAGTTTATTGCGGCCAGGTTAGCGATAACATTTTTCTCTAATCTTTGCCGTTTACACTACCCAATTTGAGATTAAATTCATATTTCCGGTGGTAACTCCGTGCTTAGACATACTCCGCGCCGAGACAAAATTATCGAAGACGCCAGCACAACAGAAAAATAATGTTGCCGGCTATTGGTTTTTCCAGTTTTGCAAAATTTGGGATGTTTTAGAAATGACTGAACCTTTAAAATTGGATCAGTTGGCCAAATCGGGCTAGTCGATAAATTCGGCTCACAGTTTAAACAAAGAATAGCCATTTACATATATAGGCGGCCGCGTGAGCTTCAAAAGAGTTGACCAAAAACGATGTACAAGTAGACAGTCAAAATTTCTCTTCACTCAAATGCCAACAAACACAACGAGTGAAACCCTACTCATTCTCTGTTCTCTCTCTTACTCTCTTCATTGAATATTTCAATACACGAGCAGCTTTTTGACAGTGTTATTGCATATAACTATACAACTTCCAACCATGCTTAAGTAAACTTACATATACTATACAAAAAGTAGGAAATTCTCAAGATATGACGCGTGAGAAAAATGCCTTTGAGTGAATTTCTCCCACTTTTTGGTTCTCTTTTACCAGTCTTGCCAAATTGCGCACATCTTCTTGTCGTCTAATTCTAGATCGTCTTTGAGTTGACTTTTTGTGTATGTTTCATAAAACGAGTGAAGCGCGTCGTTTCTCTGCCCGCTCTCTTACTCTCTTCGTGGAATTTTTCAATACACGAGCAGTTTTCTGATGATGTTATTCTATCTATCTATAGAAATTCCAACCATATTTAAATAAAATTACATAAAGTATGTAAAAAGTATGAAATAATCAAGTTATGACGCGGAAAAGAAATGCGTTTGAGTGAATCGCGACGGCTTTTTTGGTTCTCTTCTACTAGTGTTGCCAAATTCCGGTTTTTTTTCTTCTCTACTTGTACATCGTTTTTGTATGTTTTATTATGGTTGCATTTTTTTAGTAACTAACAGTGTTGCATTAAAATGTACACCAGTTTAAAATGAGGTTAAAAATTAAACTTCAGTTTCTACAGATTAAAATTTTATGAGAATCTTCTGGGTTAGCGCAGGTTAACGGAGTTAACCTTCGAAATGCGTTAATCTTGTGTGGTGTAAATGCCGTATCACATTTCGCTCGAAGAGTTGGTAATGCTGAGCAAAACACCGAATTAAATTTTTCCGAGAGATTGCCACATGTGGCAACGATAAAAACCAATATGTCAACACCACAGTCAACACATAAAAAGTGAATTATCGGCGGCATTTCTTAATTTTTGTTGACGAGCTTGTATTTTATATTCGAGAATTTGTAAAGCAATTTGAGAGTTATCAATATTATGCGGTTTTAATTGTATTGTGTCATTTGTTACGTTGAAAAAGTTCAAAGATATTTGTGTACGATGTGAGAAATTTAGTTTCTGACGCGGAGAAAATTTTTTTTACAGCTCTTGTCTTTTATATTAAAGGAGCGACAAAGCCAATAATTGCGTTGAAAATCCAGAAAATCGAAGCAAATCGTCAAATAGCACCGAACCACAAATGGTTGATAATCCTCCAATCCATGAATCTTGTGATCCTAAAGGCGTAAAAGATTCTGCGCGCATTGGAAATAATGAAGTTGAAGTTCTGGGAGAAAAATCAATAGAAATTGAAGATGATGAGGAAAGTGAGGAACCCGAAATTATAATAGACACAGTTGTTAATCCGTTTGAAGTAGATGACGATACATCCAGCGAGACATCATTGAGAGCTGTTAAGTTAACTAGATCTGCAGCAAATGAGAGCATGCGACAAGCGTTGAATAATACATCTAAGCCAACTGAGTTTGTGATTGTTTCGACAATTTCTGAATCTACCGTGAAATTTCCGGATGACGTACAGATCAAAGATGAGTTGGCCGAACCAATGGCTACTGCCTGTTCTCCCAACGACGACGACGCTTTAGAGAATGATCCAATGGGCTTGTTGGAAATAAATGACCGAAGTGACGTAAACAGTACCAGGTCAAATGTGGAACAGGATGATGTCGCCGACGATATAAGTTCAACGTGTTCTTCATCAATACAAACAACTTCAAGTGTAGTTAATATTTCGGATTGGGCTAAAGATTATCCTTGGTTGCTGCATGAGGAATGTGATGAGTGGTATGGGTACTGTTTATATTGTGACGTTAAACTTAGTGTCCGGTCATCTAAATCCTGCAAACATCATGGTATGTCCCTTTACCATCGGGAGCGATGTGCACACTATTTGGCTTTTCGAGAGGAGGAGGAGAAAAACAATTTGGGGTATGTGTTAATTTATTTTGAGAAATAAAGGATTAAGTTCCGAATTTAACAGTTCGATCTTTGGTTAATGAATAATATCCTTTCAAAACCGCGAATAACCAAAAAAGCGTCGATATGATTTGAAAAATAAGCTTCTATATGGTTTGTAAAAACTATGCAGGAAACAAAAAATTAAACTGTTTGACAATGTGTGCTTTTTTAGTAGTTTTAACTTCAAAACGAATGCAAATAGACTAAACTGACTTCGCAATGCTACAATATAACGAAATTTCGAAAATTACACATCGATATTTTTGCATTCCCAGCGCCGAAATTCTCTCCAAACAGAACAACACTAACCTACAACTTCTTTTAAAATTATTCAAGAATAGATTGCTTTGGACCGCGTTATGATTCTCCACCAACTCCGAACGTTGCATTTTGTCGTTTATATAAGAACAAAATTAGGTAACATATTTAGAATGTGCTTTAAAATCGAAATTGTTCGGTGATTACATTCTAGAACATGGGCTTAGGAACAAGTTGTCCGAAAGGAGATCATTGCCCCTAGACCCTTAAAAGTCGATGTGGCAACAGCGAAGTCTGGACAGTCTAACGAAAGACAATTTCTCACGACTCTAATTTTCTCGGATAATTTTCGTACGATGTCTGTCAGCTGAGATATACACATATTTTGTATGTTTTGGTGGCCCATGAAGGGGGTACTCAAATGAACGGAAAACTTATCACAACTTCAGCGATGTCATTGGTCACCTCCTATGATGCTTGCAACGCGTGTTATCCCCATAATAGTTTGATTTTGCAGCAACGACACCAAAACTGCATGTCGGTCACTCAGAAAGTTTCATTACGCGAAAAAATAATACCAAAACCTGTGTTAGGTCTACAAAAGAGTTATCCCTTTAGACCGAGCTACCCAGAGGTGAAAGCCCATACGACAAGCCGCAGGCCAGTTAGTCAGAGAGCTTAATGACGCGAAAAAATAATGCCAAAGCCGGTGTTTGGTCTATCCAGAGGTGTCGAGGAAAGTATAAATAATTCCGCCGTTTCTAAACAGCTGGACCGTTCAATATGAAACTTCAAGATGAAATTGCCATATTGGAACGCCATAGACCTCACTGGAACCATAGTGTGGGGCCTAAAGTTGACTACCTCTTTTTTACTTTTATTGACTATTATACAACCTCATGAGGTCAAACAAATAAACAGATTTAATCAATTTTAACATGTTACTCCAACTGGCTCTATCCTTCGCCTTTTTACGCCAGTTGGTGACACCACGGATACGGAGGGATTCTTTGGCCTGGTCTTTCCATGGAAGTGCTGGTCGTTCTCTTTTCCTACTTCCATCGGGTACCTTATCAAAAACCTTTCGCGCTGGATCATCTTCATCCATTCTGATAACATGGCCTAGCCACCGCAACTGGCCTAATTTGATTCGCCTAGAGATGTCCACGTCAGAATACAAATGATATAGCTATTGGTTCGAACGACGTAGGTTCTCGCCGTTTTCTTTAACAGGGCCATATATTTTACGGAAAATTTTCCTCTCGAATACTTCCAGGTGTTTTACATCCGCTTGCGATATGACCCAAGTTTCGGATGCCATATGCCAGGACTGGTAAAATGAGAGTCTGGTATAGCTGGACCTTTGTCCAGCGAGAGAGGGCTTGGTTTTTAAACTGCTTGCTGAGCCAAAATAGCATCTATTTGCAAGCACAATTTTCCTATTTATTTATTTTTATTTACTTATTTTTATTTCTTATTTTTATTTCCATTCAAGTAATACAAAGCCAAAGAGGCCTTTGACGTTGTTGCCCTTGTCAACGGCGGATCCAAGGTAGTTAAATTCATCTATCACTTCAAAATTAAATCGGTTGTCAACGTTCAAGTGCGGACCAAGTCGAGAGGTTTCTCTAGTCGTTGACACCATCAATTTTGTCTTGCCCTCATTAACAGCAAGGGCCACTTCGCTGATTCTTTTTCGATTCTTAAAATACTGCAGTAACCTCTCGCTAATTTCGCCCGATGACGTCTATGTTTTTAGCATACGCCAGCAACATGGCTTTTCATATTGATGGTCTTGTTCATATTTACTTGAGCTTTTCTCATTATTATCTCCATTATGATGTTGAAAATATTGCATGAAAGTTTGTCGCCTAGTTTCAATACTCGTTTGGTACAGAATGGTTCGGTGAGGTCTTTCCCCACCTACACTGCTGATTTGGTGTTGTCAGCGTCATTCTACAGAGGCGGATCAGTTTCAAGTTCAGACATGGCTTCGTAAAATTTTCCCGGATGGGGCTATCGAAAGCAGCTTTGTAATCGAAAAAAGATGGTATGCATCGATTTGCTTTTCGTGGGTCTTTTCCAGGATTTGGCGTAGCGTGAATATTTGGTCAGTCGTGTACTTGCCTGGTCTAAAACTCCAGCGTCCGTGGGACTAATTAACTTCAATTCTGAGCACCCTAGAAGAATAATTATCAATATGGCTATAAATTTGTAATTGAACACAGATTTATAATTTTTATAATTTATTCTAAAAAATCAGAAAAAAAAATTTAAAAGTTTTTTTGATTGATTTTTTTTGATATTCAATTTTAGGCTCCCCTGCGAGGCTCCAGTGGCGTGCATGACGTTCCAATATGTCATTTTCTCAAGCATAAAACATCAGCTATACGCATATAAATTGTCATCTTTATCAGACCAGCCGTTTAGAAACGGCTGAATTTGTTTTCGAGAAATTTCCCACTGTGCGCAGGCCGACCACTCAGAAAGCTTTAAGACGCGAAAAACAATGCCGAAACCTGTGTTGGATCTTCGCAAAAGAAAAAGTTCCAAAGACCAATTGAATTTTTTTTTGATTTGTTTCCAGCGCATTTGGGGCGAGGTGGTAGAATTTTGCCTCAAAAAGTCCCTAGGTATTGTTTGTTCAGGTAACAATTCCGGACAAAAGCCATTCACCCTTATTATGTATGTCCTAGTTGAATTGTGCCAAGTGTCGTAGTCGAACCAGAATTTACATTTTATTGGTACTGTGTAACACATTCGACGTGAGTGTTTTTGTAATAGATTGTGGGTGCACATTTTTACAATTGATGTGTCACCCTGCCTCCAAAACAGATCAACTGATAGAAAAAAATCAAAGTTAAAAAGTCGTCTGTTTGTTTCTTTAGTAAATTTTAAAACAAATAATCACCCTCATTATGTATGTCGTAGTCGAATTTCGAGAGCTGTCGTAGTCGAACCCGAATTTAAGTTTTTTTGGTATTATGTAACACTTTCAACAAGAGACTTTTTGTAATAGATTGAAGTCGCATATATTTACATTTTTTTGAACCGCCCTGTTGCAAAAACAATCAACAATCAATACAACCAAGTTTGAACAATTCTAAGGTATTGTTTTGTTTCTTCTGTAATTCAATATAAATAAGCAAAAATGCTAAGTGTTTCCCATTTTGGGTCATCTGATGAAGAAGACGAGTATAAAGGCAAATATTTAATAACTTTCCAAAGGCAGTTAAGAAACTGGTCTAACGTATTTGCCCTTCCGAGCTCCATGTAAGTATATTGTGTGTCTTTCATTAAACCTACATAAATATAAATATTACATTCTTATAGCTTTATAGGCAACTTTCGATTAAACAAATCCGCATTTCGATATGTGGTAAAAACAATTTCACCTATTCTTGAAGACGCAGCTAGATCAACACGAGCAACAAAAACATTGCGTTTGGCAGCCGCGTTACGACTTTTGGCTGAAGGAAGCTATCAAAGAGGTGCTGGAGATGATTTTTATATAGGCCTGGCTCAACCCACAATGAATAGCGTATTCCACGAATGTATAGATGCTATGTTAAGCGTCCTATGTCCCAAATGGGTTTCATTTAAGATGACGGATGCCGAGAAATCTGAAATAAAGAAATTCCTGGTGTCATTGGAAGTGTCGATGGAACGCACATAAAAATTTTGGCTCCACATCTACAGGAACGCTGGAAATACTATAACCGTCAAGGTTTTTATAGTCTTACTGTAATGTTTGCAAGTAAAAATGAAAATGAAATTGCTGAGTTTTTAAGTTATGTTCAACAGGTTAGCGACCATGAGTTGTGCATACGTTATCTCTCACCAAATCATTCTCTGCATGATTCTTTAATACGGAATGTGAGTGACCTCAAACGGTATCTCAGTCAAAAATTTCTTAACGGAGAAAGAAATACTTGGCTTTTAGGTGCACTAAGAGACATGTAATGCTGAACAAGTAAAAATCTGATAATTGCACTTTTAGGAGATGCAGGTTACCCGCTTGAGCCATATACCTGATAACACCATTTAGGGCAGCAGGAGAAGGAAGTGTGGAGAGCCGTTTCAATTCTGTCCATTCAAAAACGAAATATGTGGTAAAAAGAGCAAATGGGGTTTTAAAAAACAGATTTCATTGTTTGCTTGGCACACGTCAACTTCACTACTCTCCACAAATGGCAGGAAAAGTAACAGCAGTATGTGCAGCTTTGCATAATATACATATGTATATTTTACAAACTTGACAATAGTCACTACGACTACCCATTAGAAGAACCACGACAACGATGAAAGTGATGCTGATATCACAGCCTCTAACATAAGAAATAACACAATGAACGCATTGAATTTATTATAGGTTTATATTTATCCATTTCAAAAAAAGGTATTCTATACCATTGAAAAAACTTAACCTAGTTATAAAATAAAAAAATTCAACTAATACTTTAACTCGTTTAAGGTAGAATAAAAACTTAAACTAGTTACTATTAAATAAAAAAATTAATCTTAAACGCGTTCGTTTTCATATTTTATACATACTTAAAATAAAAAAAAAAATAAATGGTTTCCCATTACATCCCATGAAGGGACTGTGGAGAACTTCTCACAATCACTGAGCTGTGCGCTTTCCAGTTTTCACTCACTGATTGGGAGCTACAGTTTTACACCGATTCCGAACGGTAAATTGAGAAGCTTTTTCATGGCTAGATACTCGATAGTGTCGCCATCACTATGCGAGGTGACCGCCGCCGAAAGAAAATTTGAAGGTGGTCAGAGCCGGGTTCGAACCCAGGATCTCATGTACAAGAGCTGCGCACACTAACCATTGCACCACCGACGGTGCAACAAATAAATTTCTTGTTTCTTCAATTTCAATTTTTCTCTTTTTAATTTCAATTTCCAGTTTTCTTAATTTTATCATTTCCATTCTGGCCACTTCATTACACCTCATTTCTTCCTTGAATAATTCTAATTTTTCCTTTTTAGTTTTTAGCTTTTCTTCTTCAAGCTTCTATTTATTTATTTTATTTATTTATTCACACTTGTAATTTTAAGCCTCTCGGCCAATTCAAATAAATTACAAAAGAACTACTCCATTTATAACACACATTATATGTTTTCATTAAATAAGAAATTACATAACAATTATATCCTTTAATTAAGTAGCAAGATCAAAAAACTAGTTGATAACAAAGTTAAATTAAAGATTATATTATTAATGACTAATAATAATTCAGAGTTCCCAAAGGTGTTTTCAAATAGAAAACTACACAAGCACTATTGAAAATAGTGTATACATTATTTAATCAGTTGAATGAATCAAAAATTTCCAAAGGCAATAATAAAATATAAAAAAAAAATCAAAGGAACATTGTAAAAAACAAAAACCAAAAAGAAACATTGTCAACTACTGCGTTATTTCTCCAAAGTGTTGAAGAAGCTTTTTGCGATACGTAGCGCTAGTGAAGTTAAATACTCGTAGTGTAGAAGGAAGCAAGTTGAACAATCTGGCTATTCTCACCTGAAAGGACCTATTCATATAACCCCTCGCTCTAGGAATTATTAATTGATTCGTACGTGATGAACGGCCAAATTTAAACAAATTCGTGAGAAAGGTAGGAAATTGATTTTTGAACATTTTGTAAAACAACAACAGAGATCGGAAATGTACAAAATTTGAGAAACTACAACCCAAGAATCGGTTAACAGAGGGAGTTACGTGGTCAAAAAGTCTGATTGAGTATAAATACCGCACTACTACTGTATGTCTTCCGGTTGTATCTTTCAAGCTTTTTTTTAACATCCTTATATAAACTCGCTTGTACCTCAACCTGCTTTTCAAGAAGAGAATCCTTTTTATTAGTTTTAGAGATTCTTCCACTTTTCGGAAAGCCTGAAGTTGATGTTGATGGCATATTGCCTTCGGAAACATCACAATTTATATTGTCTTCTACTGTTTCCTCATAACTGTTCACTGGCGCACTTTGTAAACCAAATGTGGTTCCTTCCGGGCTTATCAACGTGTTGAGTTGGAGCAGGCTCGCCACTGACTCTTCTACGGGAGTCAACACTTTTCCTCTAAAGACTTTATTAACAACTAACTTTTTTTACGGTAGTTTTTAAGTCTGCCCAAACTTTCATTCATCCTTCGGATTCGCGACAAGGAGGGCCAAGGCTATTGAGCTTTAGAGTAAGTGTACTCCATTTTTCTTTTATGGAAGATCTTTCCACATTTTTATGATAACCTTTAGCCATGGACTCAGTTTGCATCATAAAATTTACCATCTCTTCAAATTGCTTCGGGACTGTTTTCTTTATCTTGAAGTATAAAACATTGTTTTTTTTTTAAAAGAATTTATAATTATCTTACAAATAACTTACACTTTCAAATTTTCCATAGTTTAATGCTGAAATTTGCAAATCTTGTATTTTTGAACGTTGTCACCAGTAAAATTCTCTACGACGGATTTCCTCGAATTTCGAAGGCAAAAACGACATACACACTACCAAAATTGTAATAGATTTTCGACAGTGTCGTATTTCGACAAAGGCAATGGCAGATTTGCAAAAAATGCAAAGATTCGACGTGAGTACGACATACATAATGAGAGTGATTATTTGTAATTTTCGTTTTCTGAAAACGGACTTAAAACTCCTTTAACAATTTAAGACTCGTTTGTCTTAACGAATAGACGCCTGTCTGCACTTTTATGAGAAATATCCATAAATTGTTAATGATCTTAAGCTTCCGTAATTTTGTGAACTATCATGTTTAATAGGCATTTCTAAATTCACAGAGTTACTTATACGTAAAACAGATAGGAGCAAATTTCTTTTAGTAGCAAAATTGGATGTTTTTCGGTTTTCTTTTGCTGGTAGAGTATTAAATGGATTTAAAAAAAAGGAAAAAGTTTGCGGAAGTCCATATTTTCCGAAATATGTCTACATATGTCTCCAAAGCTTGAATATATAATCGCGCATAACTCCGCCATTTATTATCCGATCCTGATGAAATAAATTTCATAAATCGTTAAATTTATATTCCAACTAGTCGCCCGGCCGGGCTCAGGCAAGGGGGATCAAATTCCCTCTGAAGCTTAAGTCGATGTGTGACAAAATCAGAAAAATCGCGCAAGTTTTGAGAAATAATTTTTTATTTTGGTGTGTAAAAACTACAACAAAGGACAACAGAAATAAAAGACAACAACGACAAAAGACAACAACACCAAAAGACGAGAACAACAAGTTGATTAAACCAAAAAAGTGAGGTTAAAAAACATTTTTTTAAATGAGGCTAATAAAAGGAAATATATTTATATACAGAGTTATAGAGTTTCACAAGGGCTTTGTAATGATACATATTTCAAGCAGATCCGACGATAAATATCTGAGATATGACCGATTATATTCACAAGCTTTAAAGGCCTATATCTCAAGAAGTTGGACCTAGCGCCAAAAACAAAACTTATTTTTCAACTCAGCGCAAAAGCCTTTACCGTTGTTGAACTTTAGGTTCGTGCAGATGTGATTTTGCTGCTAAAATAGTTTTATGCCAACAGATATTTATAAAACATATATTATAAATAAATACTATTACTTAACATTAATTAATATCTTTTGATATCATAGAACCTCAGTAGCTGAAATTAAACAAGAATTCGGCACAGACAGTTATGTGGCAGCCTTGAAGTTAAAGCGCAAAACACAGGCAGAAGCCTTTAATAATTACAACTGGCGTCGATGGCTTGAAGAGTGCCCATGGTTGGAACGCGATAACTCGGCTGGTACTATAGGTCACTGTAAATATTGTTCAGTTCGATTGAATGTTGAGTTTTCATATCTGCGGCAGCGACATCAGGAGAGTGGGCACCACAAAGAGCGAGCGAAGGAGCATACAAAATTAAATGCAAGTATGTCACATGAAGTAAATGAAGTGAATGAAGAAGATGAAGAATACGAGGCTACTAATGCTAGTGCTGATCGCCAGGCAGATGCTGAGGGTGATGAAGATGAACAGCAAACTTCGAAGAGGCAAGTCATAGATGTTAGAAATATTTACAAATATACTTTTGGTCATTATTTAATAGTATTTACTATCCACAGCGACGATCTTTGGTGTTTGGAGATACTAGACAATAGATCTGCACGCTGCACATTATGCGATACAATATTGAAGAAAAGAAATTCATACAAACGGCATTTGCAAACCCAATTACATATTCATAATGAAAAGAATCATGAATATGTCGCACAACAGAAGTCAAAGAAGTATGTTTTGTTGATGTCATGTCTATAATATGTTTCTTAATCACATTATTGTTTGCTTTTAGGAGTGGCAAACCTTCTTCGCAGGAAGGCGATGATGAATCCACTTCATCAAAAATCCCTGTTAACAGTTGGCAAATGTATGCCCAAAAACATGCATGGCTGACAGCTGATCCATTGGATTCTTCGTTTGCATATTGTAAATATTGTAAGAAACGCCTTAACTATGGAAGTTCAGGTTCAAAGAGGGCAACACATGAGCAAAGTTACTCGCATAAAGCAAATGAGAAGACATATAAGGAAAGCAAAGAAAAAGACGACAATGATTGTACTGCACAGGCGAATGAAGAGGATGAGAGTGCTATTGATGGAGGCGATGAGGATGGTGATGACGAGGACGATGTCGAATCTGCCAATGTGCAGGAAGAAGAGGAGAAAGAAGATAGCGAAAGTGAACAGAATGAAGAAGCGAGCGATGAGGAAGAGGATCAGGAAGATGATGCTGATGAAGAGGACGAAAACTCAGAAGAGGAAGAAGAAGAAAAGGAAGATGAAGAAGAAGAAGAAAATGAAGAAGATGAAGAAAAGGAAGAAGAAGAAACCAATAAGAAGGAAGCCAACGCTGACGAAGACGATGCAAATAAATCCAAGTAAGTAACAAAAACAATTTTTACTCATGTGTCTGAAAAACTTTTGAAAAAAACTGAAATTTCAAACTAGCGGCAAAATTGTACTACCTTGGGCCAATGTAATGGAAAAAAAAATTCACAAATGGAATTTCCTTCTGCATGGGGCAGATTTGAAAAAGGTTGTCTGAGGGGATGAAATTGATCTTAGGTACTTACGAATCGAAAGCGAAATTAAATTTGATTGTTACGATTGGAACGGTAACATTAGTCGTGTTTTGGTTACAAGCAAGCGATTATCGCTTGCTAAGTTGCAAAGAAAACAACTTTTTAGCGATAAGTAATTTTATTGAAGAATATGAAAAAGGGTTGAAAACGGCGAAAGATGTCAAAAATATATTCGTTTAAACTTAGCGAAAATGATTCGCGTCGCTAAGTTCTCGCTAAGTCTTCGCTAAGTGCTTCATGCAAAACAAGCGATTATATAAGCCAGGGGTCTAACCAAACCACGCTCATTATCTTTCTTCTACGACGCTTGAGAGATAAATTATACCCATTGTTTTAATGTTTTTGGGGCCCACACAGCGGCTTAGAACTGGATAAGGATATTTTCTCACGATTTCAATGAATTCCCATAATTACCTGTCCGTTTCGGCTAGATCTTGAAGTACAATCATAGTTTTCGGTAAATGTCAAAATAATTCTCATTCCAAAGAAAAATTGTATTTCAAATGTTTTGGAGTACATTAGAACAACTTCGTTATTACCGATACTGTCGAAAATAGTGAAACATGCTCCGAAAGGACATATATGGTATCGTATATTGAATGTACAAATTCGCGTCTTAGTGATTGTCAATGTGGATTTAGGTAAAATTTTTGAGCTGAAACTAAGTGTGTTGTCACTGGGTTTGGAAAAGGCCTTTGATAGAGTGGATTATGCATTATTGTTAAATAAACTGTACAATAAATAGATTTAATTGGGGATAGATTTCCAATTGCATTCGTAGTTAAAAATCGCTAAATTGATTTTAGATGTTTTTAGTGATGGTGCAATGGCTAGTGTACGCGTTTCTTGTGTATTTGAACTTGGGTTCGATCACTGTTGAAGTCGAAAACAAAAGAAATCAAATTTTCTACAGTCGCGTTTATTTGTGTTTAATATTTAATTTAAACAACCCGCTTATTCACAAAATCGAAGTGATGTTCCTCTTTCCTTCGTTGCCCGTCTTAGGTTCTTGTTTTGTACAGAAAAGAAATCACTGCCGTTAATTAGCAACGTATCAAAGGGCTACGTACTTACATACACACATGTATGTATGTACACATGACGGATTGGGCAACGAAGGAATAACAAATAAGCAATGATCATAACAAGAGAGTAATGACTACATAAAAAAATAAATGGTTTCCCATTACATCCCATGAAGGGACCGGGGAGAACTTCTCACAATCACTGAGCTGTGCGCTTTCCAGTTTTCACTCACTCATTGGGACCTACAGTTTTACACCGATTCCGAACGGTATTTTGAGAAGCTTTTTTCATGGCTATATACTCGATAGTGTCGCCGTCACTAAGCGAGGTGACCGTCGTCGAAAGAAATTTTAAGGTGGTTGGAGCAGGGACTACATAAACGAGTTAGAATTTGGTAAATAGTTAAATTGTAACATACAGTACTGTGCAAATAAATAGGTACTGAAATTGAAATAGGATTGAAGCAAAAACAAATTAAATATTTATGTTGATTAAACTAATTGTAATTAAATAGTGTCGGCGGCAACAATCACTGCTCTTGACTACCATACATACATTTCCTTCGACACGGCCACCTCGCTTAGTGATGGCGACACTATCGAGTACATACTTAGCCATGAAAAAGCTTCTCAAAATACCGTTCGGAACCGGTGTAAAACTGTAGGACCCAATCAGTGAGTGAAAATTTAGAAAGCGCACAGCTCACTTGTTGTGAGAAGTTCTAACCAATCCCATCATGGGATGTAATCGGAAATGATTTTTATTTTATTTTTTAAGTTAGAGAATAAACCAGCAGGTATCCAGTCTGATACAGTCAGATACCCCAACTACAGACTATCCGTAGCCATGCTGAGCATGGCACTTCGGATTGAAGGATTTAGTTTTGAGTATAACCACTACTGTGATAACCAACAACCCCTGTCATGGGGAATAGACACTGACCAGATAACCGCCCACTGTGGACGTATGCTTATGGATTTAATTTGATTGTGGAACCACGGAGGCGTCGCTCTCCTAACTTTCACCTGGTAGGGAAGATACTTAGTAAGGGTTACTAAGGGGTTTGGATAAAGTAATATCTTTTGTTTATTAAAATCGCCAAAATAAAAATAACCCTAAAATACAAATATGTCCACAACTCTGAAACGGAGCAGCCAGTCGCCAAAATAGCGTAACTTTTCACCTTTTTCAGAGGCATCTACCAACACATGTTTTCAACATCAAAACAAATTTTTTTAAAGATGAATCTGGCGGCTTTCGACTCGAGAGCCGAGAGCTGACAAGTTGAACTTTGATTTGTGAGCAATTCGCAACTTGTTTCTAATTAAAAGGTCAGTATGAACGGAATGACAATTTAATTTATATTTTTCCAGCACATCCCCAAGGTAGTAAAGATTTTTGTTGTTATAAAAAGGTGACACATATATGTATATAACTAATTTTCTCCGATTTTTGTTTATTAGAAAACGAATTTTAAGCAGAAATGCGGCGGAATGGTACAATCAATTTGCATGGTGTAAGAGATACAAAAAGGATTCAAAGTACTGCTATTGCAGTTATTGTAAGTTACCGATTACTAAGGGCAGCAGGAAGAAACATGGATATTCGAAAAAGCATATTGAAGCTGAAAAAAAAGTTATAAAGCGAAAAAATCGGACAGAGTATGTAGTAAAATCAATAAATATACAATGTGTATAGTTTCATTCTTCTTCTTTTGAATATTAAATCCATTAGAACAAAAAAAGGCGCAAAAGAGGAGGATCTCTTTGAGTGGGCTGTAGACATCAAAGCCCAGCCCAATTTGTACTATTGTAAATGTTGTCGTGTCCGCATATCGAAGCACTACAGCAAGAAACAGCACTCCGTTAGTAAGATTCATCAAATCAACGAGAAGTTATACCAAAATAGGTAACAATCTTATTCAAACACTTAAATTTTTTAAATCAAACCCTATTGTTTTCAGAAAAAATGCTGTTCAACCAGGACCGGAAACCAAAACTACGCAACCGGCAACCTCTTCTGCACAGTCTAGCCAACAGCGCAATGAAACTCCTGTATTGCGGAAAGTGGTTGTGAAAGGACAATCTTTTATAACTTCAATAAAACAATGGCAAAAGAGATACACCTGGCTTGGCTACAAACTAAGTGAACTCCGTTCTAATTATGCATACTGCAAGCCATGCGAACAATCCCTGTATGTACGTTCCTTCAAAAACATCATTAAACATCAACGTTCAAGTAAACATATGCGCATTGTAAATCAACTCAAGAGAGATAGACAAAAGGATACTAGCAGCATCCAAGTTGATAAAAAAACAACAAAACGGGAGGTTGATCAAAATTCATCCACAGACAAGCCGACACAGCGAGAGAACAGCGGCGAATTAAATAACTCGACAAAAGATTCAGCCAAAGGAAGCAGTTATAAGTCGACTATTGAGACAATGCAAAAGCGTTACTCTTGGATAACGAAAGCATCAAAACCGGACCATGCATATTGTCGGTATTGCGATGAGGATGTACCCCTTAAAATTATATTTTTAAGAAATCACACTAATTCAAGAACCCATCGTAGATCGGTGGTCAATTTTGGCGGGACAAAAACAAAAACGGAAAAGAATCAACAAGATGAATCTAATGCGGCTGACAATGAGGCAGAAGACGACGATGATGAAGCTGCCGATGTTGAAGCTGGGGATGATGAAGCTGGTGAAGATGTTGTGTTGTTAGAAGACAATGCCGAAGAGATTTTGATTTCGGAACAGGATGATAACTGGACAGTAAAGTATGTATTTTAATAAAAACAAAAGGTTTTAATAGTTAGGAGATAAATTAAATTCTAGACATTTATTTGAATAGTAGAACGAACAAGTTTAATTCAAAATTATAACTACTAATTTAAATAAATAACGTTTCTCTAACTAACAACGAAAAAAATCAAGTAATGAAGAAAGTAGTTAATAGAACAATGCCTGAAATTTGTGAACTTAATATCATTTAAAAAGCGCAACAACATATGGGTACATATCAATAGATTATCCCAAAAATGCTTCCAAATCTTAGTTATTTCTAGCTTACGGTATTTGGAATATATATATGACATATCGAATTTAATCACTAATCTAATCTTTAACACATAAACTTTCACATTTGTTCCAAATCTTAAAGATCCGAAAATATGGATGAGCATGAAGCTCTTGATTGTTTACTGCAGCGTGCTGTAAAATCGGGTCAAACTAGCAACAATGCTAATGCTTCACGTGATGAACGGAAACAAGCCACTACAAGTGATGAAAGGCAATCTAAACGTTTTAAAAGATCTCATTCATTCCGAAGACTAAATGACAGTACCAGCTCGTCGTTAATATCCAGTATTCTGTCAACACCCCTTACTCTCGCCTCATGCTTGGGTCCTCTTATACAGCAACAAATACAACAGGCAACAAACTTACAGCAATCATCAGCATCGCCATCGACAACGACTACATCTGCAGCGCCGGAAGCGCCACTCCCTCGAACTAAAGAGCCGGAGAATACCTATGATTTGTTTTTTAAAAGTGTTAGTGAAACAATAAAAAAATTGCCCGTCGATATAGCAGCAGAAGGTAAAGTGAAAGTTATGCAAATAATTTGTGATTTGGAACTGAAGGCTCTAAAAAGACAACAAGAACAACATTATACTTTGGCAATAGAACAATCAGTGGAACAATCGAATAATACAAATTTGAGTTCGTCGCCTATGATGAACGCACCATATTCATACGTAATGGCAAATTCTCCAACAATTGGCAATAGAACAAACTCAAATGTAGTTACTAATTCTTCAACAACATTGAATTCTGGGAATTGCAATTCTAATGAGCAAAGGAGTGAAACTAATGGTAATCCCAATAGAATCATTGCCGACAATAACTCCACAACTTCCGCATCCGATCAATATATGGGTGAAACTGTCATTACACCAATTTATGGAAACGTTAATACATCACCAACCAATAGACAGCCGCATCAGCAGCATTATCACAAACAAATACAGCAGAAACCACAGCAGACAAGCGTATCTACTATAAATAACGCCTCTTATGCTGCAGCATCATCCTCTGCAACCAATGTTACGATGGATAAAAACAAAAGCCCAAATCAAGCTCCAATCATTGGTGTTATGGATATGAATGGCTTACAAACTTTACAGTTAAGGAATAATCCAATGGTTAAGCAAATTCCAAAACAAAATGTATCAGCAAACAGCGGCCAGCCTTCTGGGCCCACCACATCTATACGTTGCATTCCTTTCAAAAATCTTACACAAAATACTAGTGGAGATGCAAATGCTAAAATTACGCGCATACAAGTACCCATGCCAGCGACCAATACACCAACATCTCAAAGTTCTCAGAACAACGCATCAGGAATAACAAATGCCACTAAGGGGTTGCTAAACTTACGTAGTATCCATATAACAAAAAGAACTGGCACAAACCCCCAACAACAACAGCCCCAGACTGCATCGCCAGTCTCCGTGTCGGTAGTAAATCCAATTACAGATAAAAATCCACCACCAACGTATGTACAGACATCAAATATGCAACGATGGACAGCGGTAAACGGATCTATCAACACTATTGCAAATAAAAAGCCATCACAACAGTGCACAACAACAACTGCCACCTTCCAAGTGTCTGCAAAAAACCAGAATTATACACCTATAAATAGGAATTATAAATAGTCCTTGAAAATTACAACCATGCATGGAATCTTGAAACTTTGAATTCGCTACATTTAAGCTACAATAACACTTATTATCGTTAACTTTGATCGGTGGTTTTAAAACGCATCTAGACATACAGCCATCTATCTACAGACACATTTACTAATTTGTTTATGTTCATTGATATTTTTTAATTACTAATTGAATTAGTTATTTTTGAGAAAATTATATTCTTGGAAAGAAAACACTTCTCTTTTCAGCAAAATTTTATCTTGTGTACATCGGAAATAAAGATCAATGCGTGTTATACATACATATGTGTGTACGTACATATATATTTATGCATACATTTATACATAAACGAATTGCAAATAAATATGATATGGAATTTATTTTTTAATATCAAAAAGTTTAAGAGTTGTCTAGTAGTATACGCAATGATGATGTTAAAAATCTACGTGAGTATAATCTAGAATCTGTAATCGGAAACTAAACTTGTTTTGTTTGCATATTGACATAATCTTTGTGACTTTATGAGTGTTTCCTTGACCTGTGGTTCCCGGGAAGTGGTAGAATTTTTTTTCTGAAAACCTGGAAATTCTGCCAGAAAGTCAACAGAACTAATGGGCATGGCTAAGGCCCCTTCTGTAAAGCCAAGGACGGAAATCTCATCGCGGATGTGCAGAGCATATTAGGAATATGGAGAGATCATTTCTCCGCGCTACTGGTACCTGAGATATCCAAAGATGACGAGAAAATCGATCACAATTTGGACGACGATATCGATGTCCCCCTCCTAACCAAAACGAGGTCAGAACAGCTTTTGCCCGGCTTAAGAACAACAAAGTCGCAGGAGCCTATTGATTACCGGCGGAGCTGTTTAAGGCTGGCGGCGAAGAGTTGGTAAGGTGCATGAATCAGCTCATTGCAAAATTTGATTTGATGAATACATGCCGGGCGATTGGAGTCTCAGTGTATTATGCCCCATATTAAAAAGGTGACCCGAGTTTCTGTGCCAACTACCGTGGAGTAAGCCTTTTATCTACAACATGTAAGGTTCTATCAAGTATAATGTGCGAAAGACTGAAGCCTATTATCGCTGAACTGATTGGACCATACCAGTGTGGCTTTAGGCCTGGAAAATCGACAACTGACCAGATTTTTACTATATGCCAAATCCTGAGGAAGACCCATGAAAATCAAATCCCCAACTATCATCTATTAAACCTATCTAGCCCGATACGGGAGAAGTTCTACGAAGCAGTATGTGTTTGGTATTCCTGCAAACCCCCAGGTACAAAACCCAGGTAAAGCCATCTTTCGAGTAACAGAAGTCCAGGGCCCCTACTATGTAATTCGATTCGAAAATTAAAACTATTCGAAAGTTCTTTCCGATTCGTATTTGAAATGGTACCATGTACAATTTTCGGATTGAACAAAAAGTGTTACCAATACTTTCGGAAAATGTTTTTTTTTTGGTTGGCAACATTTCATGTCAAAATTATATTTGGTTTGTTATTGTTCATAAATAATTTTTAGAAATATCCTAGATAAAGTAAATTAGGGGTCCTGGGGTTAATTATTTCATTGGAAGGGTAAGGAAAAAAATTACAATTTCTTATTATGCACTAGTTTTAACCATTTCGCCCGTCCCTAGTTCCATACTGGACTATGCCTTTTTGCACCCTATTCATATACATTGAACATTTACATAATAATGCGACTTCGGCAGCAGTCAACGACATAACCACATTCCCTACATTCAAAATTCATTTCGTGAGTGAAAAGCATTACTGTCGTTATAAGTATATGCAGACTATCTCACGAAGACTCTAATAAACGAAGGAAGAGGCAGTGGCACAAAGACACTAATACTATGGTTTAGTAATAGGAGATTTTTTGTCGTCTTATTTAGTGCACGAATTCCTTAGAGTCGCTGTTTTCCGAAGTATAGCGATACTGGTCATGGGCACGGCAATAAGTTGAAAATTACCATATAACCTTGAATAATCAAATTTTTTAAAAGACATTTAGCCATGAAAATAAGTTTTTGATACAAAAAATCATTCTTTTTCTTATTGTGCATAAAAATTCCTTAATTAATAATATAATTTTTTTTTTTTTATAAAAATCAAATATTTTATATCTTTCCGCTTTCTCAAGAGCAACCGAATAAGAATCTCAAAAATCGAGTTCATTTCTGTTCGAAAATCGAGATACATGGTTCAATCTTTCCGTAAATCGAAACTAGAATCCGACTTTCGGATATCGCTCATTCGAATTCGAGATCCATGGTACCAAAAATTCGGTTCCGTTAAATTTTTCTTTCGAATCGAGTTACATAGTTAGGGCCCAGATATACCAGGGCCCCTACTATGTAATTCGATTCGAAAATTAAAACTATTCGAAAGTTCTTTCCGATTCGTATTTGAAATGGTACCATGTACAACTTTCGGATTGAACAAAAAGTGTTACCAATACTTTCGGAAAATGTTTTTTTTTTGGTTGGCAACATTTCATGTCAAAATTATATTTGGTTTGTTATTGTTCATAAATAAGTTTTAGAAATATCCTAGATAAAGTAAATCAGGGGTCCTGGGGTTAATTATTTCATTGGAAGGGTAAGGAAAAAAATTACAATTTCTTATTATGCACTAATTTTAACCATTTCGCCCGTCCCTAGTTCCATACTGGACTATGCCTATTCATATACACCCTATTCATATACATTGAACATTTACAAAATAATGCGACTTCGGCAGCAGTCAACGACGTAACCACATTCCCTACATTCAAAATTCATTTAGTGAGTGAAAAGCATTTCTGTCGTTATAAGTAATGCAGACTATCTCACGAAGGCTCTAATAAACGAAGGAAGAGGCAGTGGCACAAAGACACTAATACTATGGTTTAGTAATAGGAGATTTTTTGTCGTCTTATTTAGTGCACGAATTCCTTAGAGTCGCTGTTTTCCGAAGTATAGCGATACTTTGGTCATGGGCACGGCAAAAAGTTGAAAAATACCATATAACCTTGAATAATCAAATTTTTTAAAAGACATTTAGCCATTAAAATAAGTTTTTGATACAAAAAATCATTCTTTTTCTTATTGTGCATAAAAATTCCTTAATTAATAATATAATTTTTTTTTTTTTTTATAAAAATCAAATATTTTATATCTTTCCGCTTTCTCAAGAGCAACCGAATAAGAATCTCAAAAATCGAGTTCATTTCTGTTCGAAAATCGAGATACATGGTTCAATCTTTCCGTAAATCGTAACTAGAATCCGACTTTCGGATATCGCTCATTCGAATTCGAGATCCATGGTACCAAAAATTCGGTTCCGTTAAATTTTTCTTTCGAATCGAGTTACATAGTTAGGGACCAGACTCATACAATTTGTCTTGCTTCCTGGGTCTTATCGCAAACAGACGAAACATCTCTAGGACTCTTCGAATAAAAAATACTCTATCGGCGATGCATGAACCGTGAGCTGTATAAGCTATATTCCGATATTAGGTCAGTCTGCGTACTTTTCCAGTAAAAAATATCCAGTAACTATTTTTGAGAGTAAGATAGGTTTTAATGTTGCTCTTTTGCACATTCTTATGATGAATCGGCATAGGAAACCATGTTATCCTTACATTTTAGTTATAGGATGTATTCAGCAAATTTATGTACAAATTTACGAGAAACATTTTTGTGGACTACTTTAAACCTCTACCGCCTCAATATATGGGTCTTTTTGGTCCTTTTTGTGGAAAAGGGTAAACAAAACACCCCTGAAACGGGTGTAACTAACGGGTTAAAATGTACTACAAAAACTTTCTACATAAAATTCTACTATATGTTTCTTAACACACCAAAATTCATTTAAGGGTTAATTTCGTACGTATTCCGAGTTGGCGCTAAAATGTTGATGTGTATTGAAAAAATATTCTGCATAAAATTTCAATAAAAGAACGCTGTAGATTAAAATCTATAAATAAAAAATAAGAGAAAATGTTCTAATTTATTCACATTGCGCCATTTGGCTGATAAGATACGTAGGCTTGCAACAAAAAACTATGAAGAAGCAAAATCAAATCAACACTCAAAGTCACCCAGCCGACTACTGACTCAATTACCTGTTTGAATTGCATTACATTTGGGGCATTTCACGTGAAGCGGCCTCTCAAAAATTTTGTTTTCCTCAAATTTGTTCATATTTGGCTTAACTGACTTGTAGGTATGAAAGGTCTACACATCGAATCAATTCCATTCATAAAAACTGTTGCGTTATACAAGTACTACAAGACAGAGCAATAAGAATGAAATGGTAGAAGTACTAGTGTGTGTGGTCTAATTTTGTCGTATATTTAATTATTTATTTATTTTATTTATTTATTCAGTATTGTAATACAAAGCCATCCAGGCCAAAATATATATGCATTACATAGTAATAACTTCTTGAGTACTTACAGCTAAATATAAACATATTATTCATATATCATTTTAATACTAATGTATGTAATAATGTATCTGTGGAAGAAATTAGTTTGTTGCTGTAAATGGAGTGTCGTCAAATGGTTTACATGTCAGAAGTGGAGTCTTTCTTAAAGAATATGCTTTATTGAAGTGAGAACAAGTGCAGTGTTGTACAAATAAGTTCACTTTTGACATATGAGATGTTGCCATATCGGTATAAATTAACTTTTCTCTTTCAACATCCTCACTAAAATTTAATTTTTATTTAAACATAACTGATTTACAAAGTAAGAATGTTTCATATTGGCCAGTGCCTTAGTAAGAATGTCCGCCATATTTTCATTTGACCTTATGGTATTCAAAATTATATTATCATTACATATAGAATCTCTTATAAAATGATGACGAACATCTATATGTTTGGTCTTAGGATGATATGACTCATTCATCGCCAGTTGTACAGCAGCATGGTTATCGCAGTAGATTTTAATCGGTTCAGATTTTATTTCAAATAGCTCTTCTTCAAAACCTTTTCGCCATAACGCCTCTTTGATCGCAGTACTCATAGCCATGTATTCAGTTTCACACGTTGACAATGCTGTTGATTTCTGTTTATTTGAGCCCCAAGAAATCGGAGCACCTTGTATCATAAAAACGTATCCACTTACGGATTCCCTTTCATCCAAGTCACTTGCATAGTCCGCATCAGAGTACGCTTCTATATTTGCGTTATTTTTCTCAAAAGTTATCTTGTAATCAATGGTTCCTTTTAAATATCTAAGGATTCGCTTTACCGCTTGCCAATGTTGAAGTCCATAGTTAGTGTTAAAACGACTTAGAAAATTAACAGCGTAAGAAATATCAGGTCGAGTTAATTGCGCTGCAAACAACTTACTTTTTTACTTTTATTGACTATATTACAACCTCATGAGGTGAGACGTCTTACACATATTAATTAAACAAACAAATTAAACAAATTTCAACATATTCTTCCAACTGGCTCTATCCTTCGCCTTTTCTCGCCAGTTGGCAACACCAAAGATACGGAGGGATTCTTCTGCCTGGTCTTTCCAGAGGAGTCTCGGTCGTCCTCTTTTCCTGCTTCCATCGGGTACGTTATCAAAAATCTTTCGCGCTGGCTCATCTTCATCCATTGTGATACCATGGCCTAGCCAACGCAATTGGCACACTTTGATTCGTCTAGCTATGTCCACGTCAGAATAGAGATTATATAGCTCTGCGGTCCAGCGACGTCGGTACTCGCCGTTTTCCCTAACAGGACCATACATTTTACGGAGAATGTTTCTCGAAAACTCCCAGGTGTTTTTCATCCGCTTGCGATATGACCCAAGTTTCGGAGCCATATGTCAAGACAGGTAAAATTAGAGTCTGATATACCTGGACTTTTGTCCGTCGATAGAAGGCTTTGTTCCTAAACTGCTTGCTGGGCCCAAAATAACATCTATTTGCCAGCACAATTCTCCTATCTATCTCCAGGCTGAAGTTGTTGTCTTTGTTCACGGCGGATCCAAGGTAGACAAATTCATCTACCACTTCAAAATTAAATCGGCTGTCAACGTTCAAGTGCGGACCAAGTCGAAAGGTTTCTCTAGTCGATCAATTTTGTCTTGCCCTCATTAACAGCAAGACCCACCTTCGCTGATTCCTTTTCGATTCTAGAAAATACTGCAGTAAACTCTCGCAAATTTCGCCCAATGATGTCTATGTCGTCAGCATACGCCAGCAACATATGGCTTTTCGTGTTAATGGTCTTGTTCGTATTTACTGCAGCCTTTCTCATTATTATCTCCATTAAGATGTTGAAGAGATTGCACGAAAGTGTGTCGCCTTGTCTAAGTTCTCGGTTGGTACAGAATGGTTCAGTGAGGTCTTTCCCCACTTTCACTGCTGATTTGGTGTTGGTCAGCATCATTCTATAGAGGCGGATTAGTTTTGCCGGAATACCAAGTTCAGACATAGCTTCGTACAGTTTTCCCCGTATGGGGCTATCGAAAGCAGCTTTGTAATCGACAAAAAGGTGGTATGTATCGATTTACTTTTCGTGGGTCTTTTCCAGGATTTGGCGTTGCGTGAATATTTGGTCAGTTGTGGACTTGCCTGGTCTAAAACCACACGGATAAGGTCCAATCAGGTTTTCAATAATTGCCTTTAGTCTTTCACATAATACGCTCGACAAGACCTTATACGCGATGGATAAAAGACTGATACCGCGATAGTTGGAACAGACACACGGATCACCCTTTTTGAATACAGGACATAATACACTGAGACTCCAGTCGTCGGGCATAGATTCCCCCAGCCATATACCGCATATCAGTTGATGCATGTGGGCTATCAGTCCTTCGCCACCTGCCTTTAAAAGTTCAGCGGGTAGGCCATCCGCACCAGCGGCTTTATTATTCTTCAGGCGGGAGATCGCCGTTCTAATCTCGTCTTGGTTGGGGGAGGATCTTCAGAAGAATCTGAGTGGAGTAGTGCTGAAAAGTGGTCTCTCCACATTTTGAGCACACACTGCTTCTCAGTCATCAGATTCCCATTCTCGTCCTTGCAGGAGGGCAGCCCATTATTAGGCCCGTTGGTCGATCTTCTTACCCTCTGGAAAAACTTACGGGATTCACCATTCATCCTGCACATTTCGGTTCTTTCACTCTCTCTCTGCTCCCACTGCCATTTTTTCGCCTAAATAGTTGGTTTTCCTCCCTTCGCAGCCTCTTGTACCGTTCACTCGCAGCACGCGTTGTAACTGACTGTTTCGTTGCCATACGTGCAGCGTCTTTTTCATCAGTTGCAATGCGACATTCTTCGTCGTACCATGGCTTATCCTTTTGCGGTTTTTGATAGCCAAGTTCAGTCATTGCAGCGATTTTCAAAGAATGGGAGATGTACTTCCACTGCGCATCTGGGTCTTCGGGAAGGGGGGTATTCTGCTCCAGCAGGAGAGAGAGTTTCTGTCGATAGGACATTGATATCTCCGGTACTTTTAGCTTGTCAATATCCAGCTTTTCCTGTGTTCGGCTCCGTACGTTTTTCGCCCTGCTCAATCTCTTGCGAACTCGGGCCAAGTCTATCAGTCTTATTCCATTATCGGAGGTGGTATCATATAGACTGTGATTACAGATGGTTGGTCGAAAGACACTTTCCTTTCCTAATTTGGCATTAAAATCGCCTAGAATAATCTTAACCCTGCTGTTAGATTAGGACCATTTGGTCCAAATTTTTTCTGTTTTCCCTTGTAACTTTGGAACGGTGATATATACTGACTAAATTTTTCTGCTAATGGGGTCTTTTAATAAAACAATGTTATGTGCGAAAATTAAATTTTCTAACTTTATTCAGGACTGAGAAAAATACAAAATGACGAATCTTAGGTTAGAGGACCATTTGGTCAATAGTACATTTTTTCATTACCAAGCGAATGTAAATTCATGTCAAATATTTAGAACATGTTTTTGATATGTCAAATACTTGCTTTAGAAATTATTGAACCAAAATAGTTACAAAGGATAAGATAAAATTATTATTTTGGATGAAAATTCCAGTATGGACCAAATGGTCCCTCAACCTAAGATTCGTAAATTTTTTCATTACCAAGCGAATGTAAATTCATGTCAAATATTTAGAAGATGTTTTTGATATGTTAGCGGATGTTTTTGATATGTCAAATACTTGCTTTAGAAATTTTT
Organism: Phaonia tiefii; assembly: GCA_963931995.1. NCBI lineage: Eukaryota > Metazoa > Arthropoda > Insecta > Diptera > Muscidae > Phaonia > Phaonia tiefii. The sequence continues at coordinate 38,140,152 of OZ008367.1, forward strand.
GAACCAAAATAGTTACAAAGAATAAGATAAAATTATTATTTTGGATGAAAATTGCAGTATGGACCAAATGGTCCCTCAATCTAAGATTCGTAAGTTTTTTCTAATCTAACAGCAGGGTTAATGTCGTGGTCAGAGCAGCGTTCATATAATTCCTCCAGGCGCTCATAAAATGTTTCTTTGACCTCATCATCTTTATCCTCTGTCGGTGCGTGCACACAAATTAACGAGATATTGAAATATTTCGCTTTGATGCGAATTGTGGCTATGCGGTCACTCACTGGGTTGAACCTTGAAACTAGGTGTCGCAGTCTCTTGCCCACTATAAATCCGCACCCAAATTCGTGCTTACGCTCATGGCAGCTGTAGTAGATATCGAAGTTTTTCTTTCTGGTGCAACCATATCCTGTCCATCGCATTTTCTGGATTGCTGTGATGTCAGCTTTATATTTTCCGAGGACATCCGCCAGTTGGAAAGTGGCACCAGTCGTGTATAACGTTCGAACATTCCAGGTACATATCCTTAAATCATGGTCCTTATAACGTTTGCGAGGGTCGTCAACAGTTGGGGGTTTCTTTGTTCATTATATTTTCTGTGTATTTTCATTGCCGATATAACGGTGGCGGGAGGCAAACCCAGCCCACACTGGTTTGCATTTTACCTACTGCCAGGATGATTATGGTTCAGCCGCCCATTATGGATCAGTCGCTGACCAGAATGCAGTGTGTCGAAACTGGATTTTGGTTTCTTCAATTTTGATCCGCCGTTGGCCAGGGGTGTTGGCTCATCCGCCTTCAAAGGACAGAAGAATATGTCCACTACTCCCGAGACGTATCAGTGATCGCATTACCACTCCGGTTGCTCATTCGTTTCGCCTTCTCACTTTAGCTAGCTAATGGAGGTTTCCGATAAGCCATTGCCCAGGACATACTGCGTGGAAGTAGTGAGCTGCTTGGACTGCCCAATGAAGGAATCATTTCTGGCCACTCCCAAGTGAATGGCTATCAGAGACTTTCCACCTCCAAGGACAGTCCCATGTCCCAAACAACAAACTACCGATAAGTTCCTGATATGGATTGCTCTTTGCATCCAGGGGTGTGGAAATTGGGTTACACGTTGACATGGAGAAACGATCTAAAACTTTTTGAATGTACGCAGATTGGTCGACTGTCAGACTTTTGCCTCCATGCTCAATTCGCAATCCAAGGAATGATTTTGGTTTACCAAGACCTTTTAATTTAAATTTCTCTTTCAGATTCCTGATCAAATTATTTTTGAGTTTCTCGTCATTCCAAAAAATCAAAATGTCATCCACATATACGGCCAAAATTAATATGAAACTTTTATCGATTTTCACGCAGACACATTGATCAACTTTTGATTCCACATTCTGGGCGCTTGTTTTATTTCCATATATTGGCCTGTTCAACTTTAAAATCTTGGCTTGTGGAATATCAATGCCATCTGGTGGTGTAATATAAATATTTTCATTCAAATCACCCTGTAAAAATGCCGTACACACGTCCAAATGATTCATATTGAGATCATATTACATGGGTAAAGAAAATAAATATCGTAGTGTGCTATATCGCATAACAGGGGAGTATGTCTCGCCATAATCGATTGTACTTCTCTGCGCACATCCTCTTGCAACTAATCTAGCCGTGTATCGAGCAATCTCACCATTTTCGTTCTGCTTTATCTTGAAAATCCATTTCGTTGACAATAATTTTACACTTCCAGAACGATCTACGATGGTCCACGTATTGTTTTTCTCTTAAAGAATTATGCTCTTCATTGATTGCTTTAATCCATCTATGGCCATCTGCACTCTCGATTGCTTCCAAATTTTTTTTGGCTTATTTACATTTCCAAATGCCGCGTATGTAATGTAATCATTCATATCAGCTGGCGCGCGTTTTATCCGTGATGACCGTCGAACAACTTGAGTTTGTCACCCCTACTCTGTAAGTCGTCGCCCAAGACGTCGACGTCTCAAAGTCGTGGTCACCTGTTAACAACGGCGTTGTCACATCAATGCAAAATCGGTACTTGGTAAGACGTCACGGCCAGTGACGCCTGCTTATCGATAATTTACTACCAAAAAGTGTAATCTCTAACGTAAAGAACATTTTCTTCAATTTGTTTGCTAGAATGTATTTTTTTCTTCATCTAAGTTCAAGTTCTAGTGATGAAGAACAGAAAAAATGTCTTCGCATACAAAGAAAAATTATAAGGCAAAGGTCAGATATATTTAACCTACCAGATATGAAGTAAGTTTTATGATTTTTATATTTTGGGCCATGATACATGCCATTCATTAAATACAGTGCCCACAAAAATTATTCATACACCCATATTATTGATATACTACCAACTATAACTTTTAATAATAGAAAGATTTTATTTTAATTCTTAAATATAATTTATGATAGTTATTATTCTCTCTAATACGAACAAAAAATCAGTAAATTCAAAACTTCTAAAAAGGAAAAATTAAATTATATAAAATGTTGTACATTTTGTTGGCCAAAAATGATTCATTCACTTAATATATTCATATAGCAAAGTGAAAAAACTTAAATTAATTTATTATTTAATATTTTGTGGGGCCTCCTTCTGCTTTGATAACAGCTTCCAAACGACGCTTCATGCTTTTTATTAAAGGATCTGTGTCATTTTTAGAAATTCTTTTAAAGTCTCCTTGGATGTTATTTTGTGTTTTCTTATCCTCCTCTCCAGTAGCTCCCGGATGTGTTCAATCGGATTTAAATCCGGAGACTGGGAGGTGTTTTCAACTGTTTACAGTTATAAAGGAGCCACTCACGAACAAGATACGATGTATGTTTTGGTTGTTGTCTTGTTGGAATAAAAATTTTTTAACATCTAAACCAAGTTTTTCAGCACTCGAGTGTAAATTCTCTTTCAATAGGTTCAAATACACATGCTTGTCCATCTTTTCTGTTATAAAAACTATTCGTCCGCGTCCAGATGCTGCCACGCATCCCCATACCATAACGTTTCCACCACCGTGCTTTACCGTTGGAATAATGTTTCTTACATCCATCTCTGTATTTGGCTATCGCCAAATTTTTGCTGGGTCGTCTGGTCCAAAAATGTAGAATTTTGACTCATTGCTGAAGATGACATTCTTCCAGAACGAATTTGGTTGATTAAGGTACTGTCTTGCGAACTCAATCAAGCCTCTTATTTCTATTCACATGAGAAATATATGGTTTCCGGCGTGCAGTTCTATTTCGATAACCTGCTCAATGGAGGCAATTCCGTACCGTTTGCACACAAACCTTCTTTTGAGCTGCCTCCTCTAAGTTTCTACATATTACTGATGCTGTTATTTTGGGGTTTTGGGTTACTGAAGATAGTAAACTGCGCTCCTCTCGACTTGTCAATACTTTTGGTCTTCCCGCTTTATGGTGTTTTGATGTCAACTAGCCGCTGTTTGTGTAGTTTTTAATAACACTCTGCACTGTGGCGTGTGATCGACCAATTATTTTCCCAATTTCACGCAAAGACTTTTTTCTAAATATAATTGGAGTATTAATTTTCGCAAATCTAGGCTTAAATCGCTGCTTCTACCCATTTTGTATACCTTCGTCGAATTCAATTGTGCAACTGACCCAAAACTAACAGAGTGAGTAAACACGTGTTTGTGTTACAGTAAACCAATTCAAATATCAACAAATTTAAAATTTTTCCGTTATTTTTGCCATCACAGTATCAGTTGCATAAAGGTGTATGAATAAATTTTGTGCAATGTTTTTGGTACTTTCTGAAGTATTTCTTCAATATTTTTGTAAGCAAATAAAATAACGGCACTTTTTCTTGGCCACTTAGAAGAAGATCGAAAAACCTTACGAATTGATTAAAAAAACAAGTGATTTATTTTCGATTTATATAAATTAAGCTTTAGTTGTAAATGGTATGAGGTGTATGAATAATTTTTGTGGACACTGTATGTCACTTATCTACAGGTTTCAAAACCATTTTCGGATAAATAAAGCAGCATTTAAATACTTGCTTGATACTATTGAGCCGAAAATTAAGAAAAAAATCAATCAAAATAACTGTTTGCATCAAGGCGTTGCAAGTCGTGTAGAAAAAGCGTAACGACCAAAAACAAGTCGAGTCGACTCAACATGAGTGTTAACACGCCATTGCGGGTACCAAATACTCGTCGTCTGCTGTCGACACGACTTCAGAGGTGCCAAAATTAACAAGGCGACGCAAGACGTCGACGTTAGCTGTCGACGACGACTTACAGGGTAGGGGTGTGTGTATCTTCCTCACTATTCGCAGTATTATTACCTGATGTTTGGTCTCCTTCATCGGCAGATTCAAAATGAGTCAGATCTTCGATATCAGACATACTGTAGTCTCGCGCATTTGGACTGTCATCAACTGAATTATGAGAATTTTTATCAAGAACTATCCTCACTAAATTGCCATCATTCTGAAGTTCTGATTCTGCATTAATTATACTTGTACTCGGTGAGACATCCTTCGAAATATACATTAAATACAATAATCTTCCTCAAAATAGGATCGTATAATCTATAAGCTTTTGATGACGAACAATATCCAAGCATAATGCACTTCGTTGATCTTGGATCCCAATTTCTTCTCAATTGTTTAGGTGTCATTACCATCGCAATATATCCAAACACTTTTAGATGTGACAAATCTTGCTCACAACCTGACCATACTTCTTCCGTCGATTTTCCGTCGAGATGTTTATGAGGAGTTTTATTTAACAAATATATAGCCGTGCTAATAGCCTCCGCCCAGTAACATTTTTTTAAACCGGCATCCATCATCATCGTGCGAGCCTTTTCAACAATCGTCCTGTTCATCCTCTCTGCTTTACCGTTCTGCTGCGGGGTGTAAGGTGCAGAGGTCTGGTGTACTATACCCCGATTCTCGCAAAAACTGTCCATCTCCTTGTTGCAAAATTCTAGGCCATTGTCGGTACGAAGTATCTTTATTCTGTTGTCGGTTTGGTTCTCGACCATATTGGTGAATTCCCGGATCTTTGGTGATACTTCCGACTTATTCTTCAAAATTTATATAAATATCTTGTTAGAAAAATCGCCCAAGAATAGAAGAAAATATTCTCCACCTCCCATTGACTTGCATTCCATATGTACATCTGCATGGACTAGTTCGAGAACCCTTGTCGACTTTGCTGCTGACAATTTATAAGGCAAATTTGTCTGCTTACATGTAAACACGAAATGCATTTCCTTTTGATTACTCTTCAATGTATCCTTGGAATACTCTTTCATCAATGTTCGTGCATGACCCAACCGCTTGTGTAACAATTCTTTGCTAGTGCCAGCGAAATTTCCATGAAATGAATCAGGTTTTAATTTGTAAACATCGCCTTCCATCTTAGCGTAAGCAATCATCTCTCCGTTGTTACTTTTTATAACACATTTTTTCTTTACAAATTGAACTTGGAAACCTTTTCCAGCCAATTGACTCACCGATATCAAGTTCGAACAAATTTGTGGCACGTACAATACATCTTTTATAGTCGCCTCTATAGAATTGTATCCGCTAATTATGTTCAATGAAATATCGCCTTTTCGAACTACTTTTAGGCTGTTATTATTCGCAACAATTACGCTCTCATCAGACGAAAATGTTTTAAAATTAACAAAGCGATCATCATATGAGCCGTAGCACCAGAATCTATCAACCAACTATTCTCATCACAATTGTATTGCATGTTGAATGCAGCTGCTAAAGTAACGGCGTTTGTTTTCTGCTGCGCTGACTTTGTGCTTCTACAATTTCTTGCAAAATTACCTTCTTGTTTGTATTTAAAGCAAATGATGTTTTTCCGTTTACCGTTGTTGTCGCCATCCGCTGTTATGTCGATGTTGCTGCTCTCGATAGCCATGATCATAGGCGCAAAATGTTCGGGTAACCCACTCAACAGCAAACTGCCTATCCACTCGTCACTGACATTCATTCCTATCTCATTTAATTTTTGTGCGGTATCGATAATGGTATCCACATATTCACTAATGCCACTGCAATTTACCAAATGTGTTGTAGTTAGCTTCCTCAGCAAACCACACCGCCGTGTCAGGCCGGAGTCGTCATAAGTCGCCTTCAACTTATCCCATACCTCCTTTGCCGTCTGAATGCCTTGTAGTTACATGGATATACAAATTTGGTGAAATGTACAATACCAGTCTTGAAGTTTCCCTTTCCTTTACACCTGCATCAGCCTCTGTGCCAAGGACCGACTTCCAGTAATTTTGCAGCTTCAATGCATGTTCTGCCGCAAATCTCCATCTATGGTAGTTATCTCTACCCGTTAGCTTCTCAATTTCTATTATACGTTCCATTACCCGTGATCTGGGCCCATAACCTGCTGAAATATTTAATTGAGAAATTAACCTTTCGTAAGCGAAGTAAAAAGACCGCGTGTTTCTTAAAGAATGTGCTTTATTGAAGTGAGAACAAGTGCAGTGTTGTAGAAATAAGTTCACTTTTGACATATGAGATGTTGCCATATCTGTATAAATTAACTTTTCTCTTTCAACAGAGTCCCTTAAGGTTCTGTTCTTTGTCCGATTCTATTTATGTTTGTTAATGATCTTTTTAGCAGTTTGGTGAATTTGGCTCACTGGTTTCTTATGCAGATGATGTGCAAATTTTATAATGGTGACCATGATTCTGTAGATGTTTTGCCAGCTAAGGTTGATTAAACATTGCAAAAACTTATGGGTCGATTATCGATAGCAACCGAACCTCAGTTGCGTTGCCAGTTGCCGAAAAGATATTACATATGGGGACTGGCAACTGACAGCTAGCAACTTCAGTTGCTTGATAGAGCTTATATTGGCAACCACAAATTTTTGGTTGCGGTATAGTTTTTAAAACAAAACAAAACGTTCAGGTGAACGATAAGGAGTCAAAAGCTGTGGTTCTAAATAAAATCATATTTTTTTGTTGTTAAATTGTAATGTTTATAAAATTTGTGCATAATAAATACAATATTATTTATATACTAAAGTAGAACCTAGTAGCGGCAAAATTATCGGAGCTCGGGCAGCTCAAAACTTATGAAAAAACAAAACTAAAGAAAAATATAAGAACACGAAAAATATATTTCGTTGTCGGACAGACCGAAACAGGCAACTGTGGGTACTCAAATGAAAGGTATTTTATCCCAAAGTTAATTGTGTCTTTAATTTTGTGGAACGGCATCTGTGCACCCAGATAACCCCAATTTACCATATCATAGTGTCTTGAGATTTAGTGTGACATTTAAAGGGAATGATGAATCTGCTTCATTGCTAGTCACTTTAAAAACTTTCAAGAACAATTTTCCAGACTTTAAATAAAAGGTCTGGAACATAGGTCCTATATTCTCTATATTTTTCTGTAATTTCAAGTTTTGAGCTGCGCCCGAACTCCGGCAATTTAACCCTAGTAGCCATGTGTTCAGCAACCCGTTGCTCCAGTGGACTTTAGTTCCAAATGAGGGCATCGTGAGTAGAACCAGGATGTCTGGCGTCACATACCTGATTTGAATTTCGTAGTCCCACATGTGCAATTAGATCATTGTTATGAAAATAATTATTATAGTATTATAACTTACCAGCAAAACATTCAAACTAAACTAGCCTTTCCTATTTATGTATAAATGGCGAACTTCTTCCTTCGCTCCAATGATACGTACGTGTGTCCCATCCATACTCGTACATCCGACAACACCAGGAAGCTTCGTTTTATAGTAAAGCAGGATTTTATTTTTGAGTCTTTTCTTCCTCCGTCATTTTTGAAATAATGCACATCTGTTTCAATTACGTGCACAACTTCCTTCAAAACAACCGACAACGTAGGTTGAGCCATCCCAAGGTTGAAGTCGTTGCCAGGGGACCTTTGGAAACTTCCCTCCGCAAAAAACCTTAAAACTGCACAAACTTTTAAGATCGGAGGTATTGCTATCACCCGATGACTTCGTTTAAAGTCATTTTCCAAAATTTCCACTAAATATACTATTCCTTCTTCTGGAAGGCGAAAATATGCCTTGAACTTAAAACGGAATTGTTTATTAATAATTATTCTCAGCAATAACATTCACTCAGTGTAGCCGGCAATTCTAAAGGATTAGAGTTGTCTCTTAAGTGTCTTCTAATAGATGCCACGTTTTGTACTTTGTCTTCCTCGTCAAAAAATAATTCCACTAAACTAATCATTATTATTAAAATGTTTTCCTTTCCTTCCTAAAGACACTTATATCTCACACACTTTAAATTTGTTGTTTGTTTACATTATTTACAGCTGGCGAAGTGTCAAAACTCTGTTATCGACGGGAAACACTGTTACCAGTGGCAACTGGCCAAAGTTGCCATACATAATACTAATTTTTGACAACAACGCAAATTAGGTTCAGTTGCAATCGATAATCGACCCATTAGCTTGAGGATGTACAACAATAGTCTTAATGTTATGTACAACAAATGTCTTACGACCTAATTTATAAAAAGTTGTGAGAGGTTTGTCTTACGACCTAATTTATAAAAAGTTGTGAGAGGTTTGGGAGACGATTTTTGTATGATCAATTTTCTCTCAAACATCTCATAAGTTTTTATGAATATGGCCGTTAAAGTATAACTTTTAGGGGCGCACACGCACCAACATGACATATGCCATCATGGACTAATTACTATACTAGACTTAATATTTCTTTCAGCAAAATTTATGACATTTGGCCTGGTGCGATAAGAACGTTGGATGTTGAAAAGAATTGCTTCAATAATAAATTTCAGTTTTTCACCAAAACGACATGAAAAATTAAAGTCAAAAGTTCTTATAATTCCAACTGGTGGAAGTCACTTTTCGTGAAACATCTCTCTATCACACCGACCGCACCACGAAGAGTGTGAAAGGAGACGTCAGAGAGAGGAGACGCTTTTGCTCATATTCTTTATTGTGTAGTGCCCGCAGTCAAAAACAGATATTGAAGCAGAGTTAGGCAATTTTACATAAAAAATATGTGATTAACATTTAAGCTTTATTTAATGTAAATTGCTAAAATGGCGAAAACGAAAAAAAACCATTAACTGAAATTGAGTATTAAATTATCTTCTTGGAACTTCGTGGGAATGTGAGCTGGGTATCGTTGTGCTATCGAAATCTTCATGTGAATTGTTCCTGTTTCCTCTCAAATGAAATATCAACAAGCACTGCTCACCTCATTCATCCCCGTCATATGCGTGTTAGATAAGTCCAATATTAATATATTGCTGTGATAGCCCGAACTGTGAAGCCAAGTACATCTTCGATTTGTGACACCTCTCCGGAATTAAAACTCCCAAACCTCAAAACGATCGACTGACGTCTAAGTACAAGCCCACTTGCGATTTTGTTAAGAACTTTTTAAAAAAATCAGATTTAAAACCCACTGTTTGTCTATTTTATTTAAGATTTCGTGTGGAAAGTGAAACGTACAAATTGATAACCATAATCTCTAGATGATATACAAAATTAGATCTTGATGAATGAGTATGCCCAGAATAAACCAAGTACACCATAATAATATATAATAAATAATAAGGAATAACTGCATGGATAACGATTCTCTACATCTGCTTTCTGCCGAAATATGAATTCACCACACTAGTAAAGGTATATAATAAATGTAAATATTAAAGAATTTGTAATACCAATGTTTGTACAAAGGAATATCGCATTTCTAAATCAAGTTTCGATAAGAAGCAGATGCAGAAGGTTGTTTGTACGCAATTTCTTGAAGCTAAATTGTTTCTTTGCATGATATTTTATTGTGTTGTGTTAACTACATATGTATGTAATCCAACGGTAATTACTAAAAGGAAGTTTTTATACTTAAATCAAGTAAGTTTGTAAAAATACATACAAGTAGGAGTGAAAATGGCTAATTTTATGAATAATAATGACAATCAAAACAACTTTAGCATTTTCAATAACTTTTCAAACTTAAAGGATCTGCTACAGGCAAGCCACTATTGCTACTAATGCCATTGTTGATTGCAGTACCAATTTTACTAGAACCAGTATTAACATTTAAATGATCAACGATTTTCTCATCCGATACAATTGGTATTAACTCAATTTCTTTGACATTCCCTAGCAAACGCGATGATTGTAGCATAAAACCATTGTCGGGCAGTTCATAACCGAATGCATGATCTGGTGATGTCGGTCTCCTGGTGTTACTACTACTGGCAACAGTACTAGATCCTGGTTTAGCTAAATTTGGCATATAGTTGAGATCATTGTTTGGGTTATCTTTGAAAGATTCAGTCTTTTGCATTTGCCGCTGTTGACGTTTTAATTGCTGTTCATTGGCTTCCAAAGCTTGATCTATAGGACCCACTCGAGAGTGTAACGGAAACATAAATTTAACATCCAAAAATTGACACAGTTCCTCAATACCGTCTAATGCTTCGGTAATTTCAGTTGACGATTGCTGAGACATATTTCGTCGTATGGTTTGTAAGTAGGATAGTAATTTACTGCGAGTTACGGTTACAACCGTTTGGACATTTTTCAATTCCAAACGCATTAATTCGGGAGTCTAAGAAAAAAACAACAATAATGAGATATATATAGGGACAAATGGCTTAGAAGTTAAAAAATGATGTTATACAGAAAAATATTTTCAGGCATATAAATATGTTGATCTGAATATTATTATGAAAACTGGCATTTCGTAAATACATTATAGATGTAGGTACATATATTTAGGTGCATAAAATAAATTTTCACATTCATGTAATAGCAGTTAAGTTTCAATTTGCAGCAGAATTTGTTTTGTAACTTTTTTTCTTGTTTCCTCACATTTGAGTTTCCTTGTTCTGTTAGTCCAAGTTCTGTTAGTCCGAAAATTAACGAAATTGACTAGACATTCACAAGCACTTGTTCCACATAAGTTAAAAATGTTGTTCATTGCCAAATATGTTTTCAACACCTTTGAGATTGATTTCATTATAAATTATTGGATATTATCTTATAGTGTCTGAAAATAGTCTTTTGTACGTCAATTCTGTTTCGACTGTTTCAATACATTGTCTTTATAACCATCCATTGCCAAATGATTCTCCTCAGAAGATTGTTTTATTCTGGCCATCAACGCTTCATCGGCAGCATTTCGTGTTTGCATCAATGTTATTTGTTTTTCCATGCGCACTGCATTTTCTCCTAATGCCTGGTTCTCAATTGCAGTTGAAACGAGATCGGATTTTCTACGAATATTCGATGTTGTACTAAGAACAGGTCCTCTGGAATTGGCTGGCGGCATATTAAAATATACGAATGCATTGGAAGGACGATCATATTTCTTAGGCATTTGCATGTGCAATGCATGTCGCAGTATTAAACCGATATCGACATTAGGAGGATAACGCATTAGGTATGTTAAACATGTGGTGTAGTCGCTGAGAAGTACTAGAATGTTAATAACGAAATATAGTTATTAAGAAAATGAAATTAATGACACACCATATCCTTACATTTATCTCTTATACGTATTAACATTGCTACCACAATGTAGTTAGGTAAATCGAACCTATCGCTATCCGCAAATATGGCATCCCACAGCACGAGTAGGTCTAATAAGGCAAATTCACGACCAAACAAAAGGCGTAACCAACGTCTGTGGATTGAAGTGGGAGTTAAAGAATTTTATTGATATATTTTTTTTTTGTAATTAACTTACATGCCAAATATATGTAAGGGTATATCAAGTTTCATTAGATATTTGTGTAGATGTAAATCCTCTTTGGCTAAGATTTTATCACGTATTAAATTAAGTTGTCCAACTACTTCCACTTCAGAGTTATAACCTGTATTGACCTGTAAAAAATGAAGAGATAGAATAAAAATGAAAGTAGTAAGTAATACAGCTTTTGGATATATTTATGGTCTTATAATGATTAATGATCTGGGGAGTTACTGCGTAATTCTATTCGAATACAATTTCTTTCGAATTCTAACAAATTATGCCACATAATACAAATTTACGCCTCTTCGAACATACAAATTTCCCTTTGACAATGCTAAGTGAGAAAGAAGTAAACAATTTTAGTATATCATTTAAAACAGTAAGGGGGTAGTATTTTCGGCGAGGTACATTTCTAAAATGGAAAGTATTTCCTATTTCCCAACATCAATATCGTGAGTATACCAATTGACACAAATTGAGGGGAATACTAGGTAAATATTTCTCATGCATATATATATACAGTGGCCGACAAAAATTAACATGTGATCCCCATTCTTTCTGCCTGACGAGTTGAGAGACCTTATAAAACGAAGATAACATATTTCGACAACCAGTTCGATCTTTTGCCTTTTAAAACGAAGATAACATATTTCGACAACCAGTTCGATCTTTTGCCTTTTCTCTCCAGTTGGTAATACCAAGTGTACAAAGGGATTCGTCAACCTGATCCCTCCAGCAGAGTCTTGGTCTTCCTCTTTTCCGACTTCCTTCGAGTTCGGTTTCGTAAACTCTTCGTGCTGGTTCGTCTTCATCCATTCTACTGACATGACCCAACCAGCGCAATCGTGATATTTTGATCCGCTTAACTATGTCAATGGTTACTCCCGCCGGGAGTAACAACGTTGTCGCGATGTGGGGGCTTAAATGTGGCCCCGGCAGTGCGAACTAAAGGGTACTCCGGGAGTAGCTGAGTCTCGTTGTAGGTCTATCTGCCGATCAGGCCTACTTAAATAACGAATGCCAATGACGCTTCCCCGACATGGTGATTCTTGTGATTTTGGCGCCATTATAATATCCAACGTTGACTGCAAAAACACTTTGAAAGCAGTGCCGAGGACCTGGCTGGCCAGTTAGTGTTTAAATAAACTGGTCCCTAACAGCTCCCTCCGACGTCATGGCACGGGTCGGTAGTATCCTGTAGTACCTGACAACGACACTGCAAACGATACTGGCTTTCGATTGGCTACCAATATGACATTTGAGACGGATCCAGTGCGTATCCATGACAGCATAGTGCGACAGCACCGTGAGATTGTGTCAATGATGGTGTCGCAAAGAAGGGATCATCTCAATTGTTCTACCTGTGAGATCTCATGGGAAACTGTGGACTAAGCAGCGATGAAGACGAGAATGGGGATACTACCATTGTCGCTGCACAGCATGAAAATAATTCGGAGTCAGTGTCTGTTCCTACTCTTGTCAGACAAGATGCGGAGGTTGACAAAACCCAAACCCCTCCTCCCGGTAACATCGGGCATGGGGTGGCTGGTGCGGGTTTCACCTCGGTCAAAGCTAGGAACACGTCCAGTATTCATAAAGAGAAATGCGCAGTCATAGGAAGGCTCATGAGCTGCGATGCCGAATCTCTCTGACAGGGATAAGCGGGTGCTATTCGATCACCGGGAGTGTATCAGGAGGTACGAGTCTTCGCACCGTACGAGTCTTCGAAACTGTGGGCTAAGCAGCGATGAAGGTATTGTATCTCCCCTCTCTGGCGAGAATGGGGATACTACCATTGTCGCTGCACAGCATGAAAATAATTCGGAGTCAGTGTCTGTTCCTACTCTTGTCAGACAAGATGCGGAGGTTGACAAACCCCAAACCCCACCTCCCGGTAACATCGGACATGGGGTGGCTGGTGCCGGTTTCACCTCGGTCAAAGCTGGCAAGGCTAGGAACAGATCCAGTACTCATAAAGAGAGATGCGTCTATCGCAGAGCATGCGCAGTCATAGGAAGGTTCATGAGCTGGGATGCCGAATCTCTCTCTGACAAGGATAAGCGTGTGCTATTCGATCGCCGGGAGTGTATCAGGAGGTACGAGTCTTCGCACCTTGATGCGCTGCTTCTGAGTGATGGAAAGGGTAGCCCGTTGTCCAAAATAGTGGAAACAAAACATCTTCTAGTCCTACTCCAAACACCCGAGTCCGGGCCCCAGGTTTGCCGGCTGCCCGTTCTTCGAGAGTGGGGGGGATTCTCCAGCGCAATCTGTGGAGGGTCCCTCTACTTCAGGGGCCGCCGGTGGTAAAACCCAATCCCCTTCTCTTGACCCACTTCCCAAAAGTTGGAAGTTTGCCAACAGAGCTAGATCCAGTGAAGGACACCCCGTAGGCTCAAAGAAGCCAAGGAAATAGAGAGCAGCTAAGGTTCAAATCCGTCTCTTAAGATTGCAATCATTGATATGGCTGATCCTGATGGCACGATCAGCCCTACCAACTGGTTGCAGGTTGAAAGAAGGCTGATGGATGCAATGTTGGACGATAGGTGTATAGGTGAGATTAGCTTCTGTGGTGTCGACTGGCTGAAGGGAGTCAACATCGTCGATTACGTTAATAAGGAGTCTGTGGATTTACTTAGGAGCACAATCGCCGGCATTGACGACACTTGGTCAGGTTCGAGACTGGAGGTTATCTCCCAGTCTTTACTCCCGCTCCGACCCATTGTATCCGTCTGGATACCGCCGCCAGGTTTGTCAGCGGATAAAGTGATTAAATTACTTGGCAAACAGAACCCGGGACTCAATACCCACGTCTGGGAGGCATTGCCCACTGGTCCTAATACCGACACGGATACCTCAGGCGCCGATTTTAGAATCGCCCTGGATTCGGTGTCACTTGAGAAGATAAACACTCGTGAGGGAAAGATGCTTTTGGTCTTGGAACCGTCAGGTTTCGCCACTCCAAGTTCTTTGTACGGAGATAGACGCAGGCGGCTTCGTATGGCGCAAATCAATCTGCACCACTGCTAGGCTGCCTCCGCCAATCTTCTACTCTCCCATGAGATTGACATTGCCCTAGTCCAAGAGCCCTGGATAGACCGTGATCTTAAGGTCCCTTTAGGAATCCTAGGAAAACTGACTGGGTGAAATTTCATGAACTTGTCACTAGGTTTTCTTGGTTGGACTCCAATCCCTGCACCACAAGTGGTGACGTTAATAGGAAAGTTTACAAAGTTACAGATCTTCTATGTAAATGCTTTACTGATACATGCCCTCTTACCTTTACCGTTAAGAGGAGGCATCCTGTTTGGTGGACGCGGGAGTGGTGTGCTCTTCGTAAGTCCACTACGAAACTCTTCAATAAGGCCAATAAATCGAAGAGGGAATCGGGCTGGACTGTGTACAAAAACAGCTTTAATCAGTCCAAGAAGGATGTTTAAAAGGCAAAATAGGCCGCCTGGATCAGCTTCTGTGAGTCTATAATTGAGGTAAATGACGCTGCGCGATTTCGTCGCGTGTTGTCCAAGGACCGTGTAGTCCTCGGCGGCATTAAGAAATCCGATGGGTCATGGACCAACTCCGGAACTGACACAATTGAGAGTCCTCTCCGCCGAGTCTATATCCAAATTGTGTGGATATAGACTCGGCGGAAATGTGACGCTTTTGTCACCCCTCATCTTCTGAGTATCTATAGGGCTTGTCTCAGACTTTCCCTGATACCAGAAAAATGGAAGGAGGTACTAGTCGTTTTTAATCCCAAGTCGGGAAAGACTAGCCATATCTCTCCTATGGACTATAGACCAATCATCCTCTCATCCTTTCTATTGAAAGTTTTGGAGAGAATGGTTGACTTGTACATTAGGAATCGAATTGGCCCATGCAATTTGAGTCGTAGACACCATGCCTACCTCAAGGGCAAATCTGTGGAAACTGCTCTGTACTATGTTGCGGGTTCACTTTGGCTGCCTTCTTGGATATAGAAGGTGCTTTTAACAATGTGTCATGCAGCGCTATCATGGAATCTCTGGAATCCACTGGGGTGCCCCTTTGAGTTGAGTGGACGTAGAATAGTTGTCCCCTCTGCTGTGGCTTTTAGTGGTTAACGGAATTCTTAGGGACTTTGAGTTGAGTGGACGTAGAATAGTTGCCTATGGGGACGACGTTGTTATTCTTGTCGGTGGCAAATATTTGCCTACGATCAGTGAGCTCATGCAGGATGCCCTAGGTGAGTTGTCAATTTGGGACAGGCACTGTGGCCTGGGTGTTAACCCGGCAAAGACAGAGCTGGTTTTTTTTACGCGCAGGCGGAAGATTTGATTTTTTAGGAAACTAAGGTTGGAAGGCGTTGAGCTACCTCTATCTTCTGAGGTGAAATATCTCGGTATCGTTCTTGATTAAAAACTGAACTGGAAGCGAAATACTGAGGAGCGAATGAATGGATTGAATGTACTCTACGCCTGTAGGAATTCGATTGGCAAAAGCTGGGGTCTTGATCCGAAAATCGTGCGTTGGCTTTTTGGGCTATCGTCCGCCCAATTATCACCTATGGCTGCGTAGTCTGGTGGAACGCATTGGGGAACAGCTACCAGTTGAAAATGCTCAGTAAGGTTCAGCGCACTGCGTCGATGTGTATTAGTGGGGTGAGGAGAAGCACTCCGCAGGCCGATGTGATCCTGAATCCTCCGATGTAATCCTGAATTTGACTACTCTTGATGTCTATGCGAGACGTGTGCTGTCAGAAGCACCCTTAGGCATTTGGAGGGATGTCCCAGAGGGACATGCCAACATTCTCCACGAGTTGATTGAGAATCACCCGGACGAGTGTTTGAGCCAGGCCACTGACTACATTCTGCGGGCTGTAGACTTTGGGCAATGCCCGGAGATCATGATGCCAAATAGGAGTGATTGGGTGGGAGGTATGCCTTCCTCACTCTCTGGTCGTCTGATCTTTACAGATGGCTGCAAAAGGGAATCGGGCACAGGAGCGGGGATCTTCAGTGAGGACCTTCAACTCGGGCTCTCGATGAGTTTGGGTGCGAATTGTAGTGTCTTCCAAGCGGAAATCGTAGTGATTATGAGAGCTGCAATTGAGATAATGGACTCATGCTTGTATCCTGCGGGTGAATTCGTCATCTGCGTTGATATTTAGCCAGCCCTCAGAGCGATCAGGTCACACATGTGTAAATCCAAATTGGTTAGGGATTGCAAGAGGATCTTGAACGGTGTAGTGACCGGCAAGCTAAGACTCTGCTGGGTTCCGGGACATACTGATGTCACAGGTAATGTTGAAGCGGACTGTCTTGCTAGAGCAGGATACATTTCTGCTGATTTGAGGTTAATTGCCACTGCAAATCCACCGATCTATTACTTGTATGGCTTGATCGATCGCTGGTCGAGATCAACGCTATCTGGCAGGCCAGAGTGGATTGCAGAGGGACATATGGCCAGCAGTGGAGTCAGGAGAACTAAGTCCCTTCGTCGACTGGACAAGGCAGACTTGCGACTCCTCGCTGGTGTAATCACGGGTCACTGTGATGCCGTAGGCTTCACTCGCAACTGGATTGCGATCGGAGTTGATTACTGCGGTTCTTGTGGTGATGAAGAAGAGGTGGAAGCCATTGAGCACCTTCTATGTCAGTGCCCAGCCCTGCAGCGTAGGCATCGCAGTTGCTTTGGTTGGTTTCAGGCAGAGGGCCTGGCCTCTTTGCGCCTTGTGGTCATTGAGGATTTGATGGAATCCAGGCAGGCGATACCATCATCTGATGATTTGTCTATTGGTTCTATGGATATGGATCCTCATCTCAGATGGTATTGTATGTATTTATCAGGGCTTATCAGGTGATGTATGTATATATACACTGGGAACATTGAGTGGTTCTTCTGTCTGTCCTACGTATCTCTTTAAAAATTTTCACTATCAGTGGGGCTCGCCCCCCTCTCTTCTCACCCTTCTCTATCTCCTCTTCATATATATGGGCAATCACAATGAGTCAACCGACCTCCGAGAGTAGTGGCAATAAGTTGTATACTTATACTCTCTCTGGTTGTCACGTGTACTAAACCTTACCTAACCTATGCCAATATCGGGATATAGCTCATTCATGCGACGCCGATACTCGTCGTTGTGCACTATAGGGCCATACATTTTTCGGAGTATTTTTCTCTCGAAGACTCCTAAAGACGTTTCATCTGCTTTCGAGGCAGAATGAAGACGGGGCCCAGGAAATAATACCCCAATTGCAAAATGAAAATGGGCCCCAAACCAATACACAGATTACAACAACACGAAATTTTACGGTGTTTTTCCTACTTTTGGGGTCCATTTTCGCTTACACTTGGGGTGTTTTTCATTATGAATGTGGGCCACAATGAAAGTGAACCACAATTATTTTTTGGGGGACATTTTAATTTTGCTTGGTGTCCGTATTCATGTTTTGGGGTGTTATTTCATAACTGAATTTGGGGTGTAATTTCTCGGGGTGCAATTTCGTATGGCTACTATAAAACTTAATGGAAAAATACCCCATAATAACAAATGAAATTAGGCCCCAAATATTACTAAAAAGTAAATAAAAGCAAATTTTAATAAACTATATTTTACTGCTTTAGAAAGAAATGATAAAAATTCAAAAAAAGACGTCAAAAAATGGGAGACAAATATTTGAAATAACTATTTTATTCTATCTTATTTTCTTTAATGTTTCATGGAATATGTTTATGTGTATTGTATATTCATTCTGAAGTTAATCAAATCGACGGATAAAACAAAACCAATTTTTTTCTATTAGGGCCGACACCCCAAAGAGTCAATGAAATCTGGATCCAAATTTTATCAGTATAGAACAAATAATTATTTTGGGGTCCTCTTGCGCTTATTGGGGCCTTATTTTTAAACGGTTTAAAACAAAACGAAAGCCGCCCCACTAAAATATTTGGGCTCGTGCTTCACAATTTTTTGGGGCCCTTCATCACTGCTTGGGAGGCTATAGATCCGAGGTATATAAATTCATCCACCACCTCGAAACTATTACGGTTATCAACGTTCATGCTTTTGTCTAATCGTGTGGAGGCCCTGCTCGTTGAAAACAATAATTTTGTCTTGTCATTTACTTACTAACTCCTTCTCAATGATATCTATATCATCAGCATACGCGAGCAGCATGTGACTTTTGCTGCTGATGGATTTATTCATGTTCACTGCAGCTTTTCTCATAATGATCTCCATTAAAGGATTTGGTGTAGCGTGAAAATCTGGTAAATTGTCAATTTTCCAGGCTGGTATGGTCCAATCAGGCTAGCGATAATTGGCGTTAGTCTTTCGCACATTATACTTGATAGAACCTTATATGCTGTGGATATATAATAATACTCTGAGACTCCGATCGCCGGGCATGTATTCATCTAACCAAATTTTGCTAATCAGCTGATACATGCACCTTCTCAGCTCATTACCAGCTTAAACAGCTCCACCGATAATCCATCGGCTCCTGCGGCTTTGTTGTTCTTAAGCCGGACAATAGCTGTTCTGACCTCGTCTCGGTTAGGAGGGGGACAATCGACATCATCGACGTTAGCTCGGAGAAATGATCTCTCCAAATTCCCAATATGCTCCGGTTAACAATAACAGTAAAAAATGAGTAAATCTTACAAGAGAGAATATTTGACTCATCTGACGTTTCCTTTCACACTCTTCGTGGTGCGGTCGGTGTGATACGAGAGCTGTTTGACGAAAAGTGACATACACCAGGTGGAATTCTGACTTTAATTTTTCATGTTCTTTTGGTTAAAAACTGTGAAATTTAAATGTGTTTTAAACTTTTTTCTTGACTTGTTAGCATACGTTTGTGTTGTATTTAACACACAAAAGGAAATGCCGTTGTTGTTATTTTATTCGTTGTTTTGAACCATTGCCCCTATCTGGTATTAGTAAAGCAATTCTTTTCATCATCGAACGTAAATATCACACCAGGCCAAATGTCATAACAAACAATAACAAAATACCTGTTTTTGTTCCCTACAATTACAACAATTACGACTGCGCTTACCTTCCTACCATGGTTATAGCAAATAGTGGCTCTGCTGTAGTCAGTTTGCTGGGGATAAAGACTGCGGTAAGTAGAGGTGAGGTATATTTTCATTTGTATTTTTATAATTTAGCCTTTGTTTTAGAAATCAACGCTAAGCTAAGCAACATTTTTTGGCTGAAATGCATGAGTCCGGGCCGGCTCAAAAAACAAAAAAGAAATCGAGTATAAATATGGCGATTTCAGAAACCAAAAAAAACGGGTGCACCTAGGTACATCTACGAATAAGCAAGTGTGGGTACTCAAATTAAAGACATTCTCGTCGCGAAGTTGGTCGTATATATATTTCGTCTGTGGACCGAGATAACCCTATTTTAAGATATGATACCGGGTCTGGTGAAATTAAAAATATAAAAACTCCAAATAAGAAATGAAAAATAATGTAAATTTGTTCGCAATTGTGCAATCGCGCGATTGTGCCCTTTTTTGACCCAGAGGGCCCCATGGGTCCGATCGCTAAAAAAATTTTTGGTTTCTAAAATTGCCATATTTTACTCGACTTTCGGGGTTTTTTTTTAAGGCGGGCCCGACCTCATGCATTTTTGGCCATTTTGCTGACATACTGTCGTGTTTCTGTTTGCATTGTGTTAAATTCGCATGCCTGCAGGAATAGCTCAAGTCACAGCCAGATATTTGTGCTCCTATTTTCATAAATCGAAATTGAATGAACGAAAGAATCGGCCAAAACCAAAACATAAATAAATATGATTTCATGGGCCAACTGAGGAAATTCTTTAAGATATTTATTAAAAAAACATGTGAAAAATGTATACCCTAAATAAATAACTCATTTCGCCAATATTTTCGTATAATTAACGTTTTAAATTTGACCGATTCGTTCCAATGCGTTTTATGAAAACAGGCAGTTAATTTTCCTCGGTACGATTGTATACTCGATCACGATCAAGTTTGCTGTGATTGACACTTGTATGCTATTATAATGTATAAGTATTATATGGTAAAAATTTATTTTCGATTCGGATTTTAGTTTTCGAATAGAAATACGCAGTAACCACCTGTAAATATCTTTGTTTAATGCAAAAAATTTGTGGATATTCAAAACTTCCATAACTTGTCTAAAGTCAAGCAAAAACTAATGATCTTAAGTCGTGAACGGTTACAAAGTCATAACAATTTAAAAAAATATTCTTCTGCTGTTGAAGATTTGCAGTTGAAATATGATAATGTTCCTATTGATTTTGTTCGTAACGTGAAGTGCTTAGGTGTTATCTTAGACGATACGTTATCCTACGATTTGCACATAGACGGTGTCATTCGTCACACTAATTTCGCCCTTCGGCAATTATACAACACCGATTTAATATTACCACGCAGCATAAAGGAGAAACTTGTACATGCTCTCGTTATGCCCAACATATTATACTGTCTAGAAGTATACTGTGCATCTAAAAACCAAAATATGAGGGGACTTCAATTAGCTTTTAATAGAGTAGTGCGGTATTTATACTCAATCAGACTTTTTGACCATGTAACTCCCTCTGTTAACCGATTCTTGGGTTGTAGTTTCTCAAATTTTGTACATTTCCGATCTCTGTTGTTGTTTTACAAAATGTTCAAAAATCAATTTCCTACCTTTCTCACGAATTTGTTTAAATTTGGCCGTTCATCACGTTCATCAATTAATAATTCCTAGAGCGAGGGGTTATATGAATAGGTCCTTTCAGGTGAGAATAGCCAGATTGTTCAACTTGCTTCCTTCTACACTACGAGTATTTAACTTCACTAGCGCTACGTATCGCAAAAAGCTTCTTCAACACTTTGGAGAAATAACGCAGTAGTTGACAATGTTTCTTTTTGGTTTTTTTTTTTTTTTTTACAATGTTCCTTTAATTTTTTTTTATATTTTATTTTTGCCTTTGGAAATTTTTGATTCATTCAACTGATTAAATAATGTATACACTATTTTCAATAGAGCTTGTGTAGTTTTCTATTTGAAAACACCTTTGGGAACTCTGAATTATTATTAGTCATGAATAATATAATCTTTAATTTAACTTTGTTATCAACTAGTTTTTTGATCTTGCTACTTAATTAAAGGATATAATTGTTATGTAATTTCTTATTTAATGAAAACATATAATGTGTGTTATATATGGAGTAGTTCTTTTGTAATTTATTTGAATTGGCCGAGAGGCTTAAAATTACAAGTGTGAATAAATAAAATAAATAAATAAATACTCGGTATCGTTTATCGTGATGCATAAAAAAATATTTATGTTCTAAATATCAAACGCTAATTTTTTGTCTACAAAATTTAAAACACTAGTTGATCTCTTTCCAATATCATATTCATAGAATTTTTAGCACGTGCATTAATTTAATAATTTTTACTTACCTCCTCATCCGAGGACACGAAACTACTGTTACCATCTATATTGGACGCCATAATACCATTGCTGACACGATAATACGATTCAATGGAGGCCATAATACGTGAAAATATAAAACTATTAAATGAAAAAATCATCCGTTAGACTTGTAACCATGTAAAAATGCGGAGCGGTAAACATTACTAAGAGTCGGCCTCCAAATACAACGGATTCAAAACGTCCACTAATGTTTCACTGCAAAATTCTTTGAATTAGTATAAACTTTTTCTTTTTATACCGAGTAAAACCTACTCAATATTTTCATTTTTTGCAATCTCCTTAAACTGCAAAAAGCTCTGATGGTCTCCGTACATGACAAATATAACTGGTGCTAGAATTTCATGCATGCCTTGACGATAGCACATGTATGGATGTTCACGTGAATAATAAAATAGTATATTATTCTAAATTTAATAGAAAAAAAATTTAGTAAATCATTAAAATAATTGATTGGTTTATTAATAATTACCATAACATCTTGTACAAGAGGTTTACGGAAGAAGTCCACACCAGGAAATGTACGTATAACATCTTGTCGTATAACAGCGAATAATTCTTGATCACTAAAATACTGATTCCAGACACTCTGTGGAAAAGTATTGAATGTAAATGCATATATATGTATGTGCCAAACAACAATCACGCCTGTTACAGAATTCGATCGGAATGGTTATAATTTCGTTATACCTTCTTCAGATTCCGATCGATTTTGTTAATTCCCATAAGTGTGGTTTCCCGGATTTTTTCTTTGTTTTTATTTTAGTTTGAAAAACAAAGTGGTTTGCACACGCAAAAAGGAATGTACGGGAGCATTTTGTTTAAAAAGTTATTTCATATAGGAAAAACTAAAGTGGTTTCTTAGTAATACTGAAAATGTGTAATCTTTTTATTAAAATAAATGTTGATTATGTAAAATTTAACAAAATAAAATAAAAAGAATATTTATTCACAAAAAGTACTTGTAATTATTGTTTTGAGTTTTGTGTTTTCTGACGAAACAAATTGCGAAACTAATTCAACTTTCGATCGGAATGAAATTCTGTGACAGGCCTGAATATATTAAAACCATGTGTTTCATAACTTGCTTCAAAAAATATTTTAATCTGAAAATTAATAGTTTCTTGATGAGACTTAATGTGGACTACAATATTTAAATGTTCTCTTTAGAACTATTTTAGCAGGAAAGATATCACGAATCTCTACCCCCAAACAGATGAGATAAAAGAAAGTTTGTAAATGCTTTTAAGAAAATATTTGTTTCTTGAGGCTAAATATATTTGGCTCTCAGCTACCTACCATCGGTACTAATATGCCAGAATTTAATGGAGGCGTTATTTTATGACTATTAACGTTTATGAGAGATACCAGGGTTGAACTCTTCCCTTTTACTTTACTTGGGTTACTTTAATTTACTTCTGCTTGAAAATTTGAGAGCTGTTCATACAAGATATTCTTTTCAACGGGGTACAAATAAAAGTGCAAACAATTCGTTTAATAAATAAAAATAAATTATAAAAAGATAATCGGAAGATATCTAGTTTTTTTTTGTGAGTCCAACTACCATCTATCAAACTTTTGTTTTAATTGATTTCACTAATATCACACACAAATTGGAATTGACTGGCCAAAATATACATGTAAGCAAAAAAGTGTCGCCCACCTAGAGATGGGAATTTTTGGTCTTCTTTACAATTTGGATGAGTTTTCAGATTCTCAAGGCCATATCGTCACCTGAAATGCCCAAAGACGTAACCATCAAAAAATAAAATCTGTTTTTTTGATTGTATATAATACTCCACGCTAAAATATGTATATATGTGCAAAATAGTAGACTTCCAAGTTCCTAAGGTAAGCTGTGGAATGAACGCGTTTAAAACTGAAATACTTTGGATTTTATAAGGTTTTTTGCTTCTCCTGTAAAATTTTGAAAATGAGGGTTACGTTTTTGGGCATTTTGGGTGACGATATACTCTTTGACAAAAGTTTTTATATCTTGCAAGTTTTTACTGGATTTCGTCTCTGTAGTTTTGTGATTTTTTCTACTGGGAGAGTAAAATCTATCCCTTTCTCAAAAATAGTTATGGATATTTTTTACCATGTTTTATCATGTTTCTGAATAATGTCTCATCTTAATGCTGGCAGTAATAATGAACTGATAGTTACAAACTGCACTACAACTGCAAAAGAAAACCCGGCAAGAAAGCTGCGTTTTGTAATATATGCACATGAAACGAAAGTACCTTGGATACCAATGTAACCCTTTGGACACATGTTAAAACATATCTTTTTAAAATAAACTTATCAATACGTACGTGATTCCATCACATTACACTATACCTTTGAAGACTGTGACAAGGGATCATCATCTTCTTGCAGTGGATTACCTTCCATTTGATGGGGATTTTTACCAAAATCTTGTTTTAATCTGTCATAGCTGTAAATAATCACATGATACAGCACCATCACTAAACACTTTTTGTGTTGCTCTCTTACCGGTTACGCTGTTGCTGGCGTTGTAAAGACCACGTTTGGTGGTTCTCGTTAAGAACTCTCAATAATAAAGACCAATAAACACTGCGAAATTTAGATATTTGCAAGTGGCCATCAAATGCCAAATCACGAATGTTATCAGGACTTTCATCTAAGGTCTGTAGTAATTGTTGCCATTCTTGTCTGAAATTGTGCAAGAATTTACTGCTCATGAAAAACTGAAAATGAAGCAAGTTTACCTGTAACGCTCCATTGAATTCAAGGTGATTGTGGCTTCCAGAACGTCTTCTGATAATTCCTCTTCTTCCGTTGTAGCTGCTATAAGACCCTTTTCCTCCTTAACGTTAGCATTCAGTTTTTCTGTGGTAGGTGGCATGTACAGTTTAATGGCTTCTATCCCACGTACTGTCATAGTTATTGGGTTACCATTTATTCTAAACACAATTATTTGACGTTAATGATATTCCTACTATTTTTTATTGTTTATTGTGCCCGTTTTCTTTAGGCTTATCAAAACAAAGACCAAGTATTGTTCAACTTGTACAGCTGTTTGAAAAAAAAACTACAAAAAGATAACAAAAGTGACAGAGTTGCCAGAGGTATAGGTAGACTATAGATTAATTTACACATAGATTTGTGAGCTCGCTCAGCGCTTTAATAATTGAAAGGAAGCGAACTTGTGGCAGTTATAAGTTTGAACGTCTAGAGAAGAATGCTGTCGCTTAGGTTTGATAAACCAGGGAGTTTCTATGGCACAGCTGATCGAAAAGGTACTAGGGATATGATGTAGAATGATACACCAAAGAAAACATGCAGATTATAGACCAAGCAGCAAACTAATAACACATTTACACCGCCGTTTATCGCGGCTCCGTTAGCGATATGCTTGTTCTCTAATCTTTGCCGTTTACACCACCCACTTTGAGATTAAATTTAAATTTCAGGTGGCAAATCCGTGCTTGGATAATCTCTGAGCCGAGACCAAATTATCGAAGACAGTGGCACAACAGAAAAATTAAGTTGGCGGCTATTGGTTTTGACAGTCCTGTACAAATCTAGGTTGTTTTTGAAATAACTGAACCTTTAAAATTGGATCAGTGGGTCACATCGGGTCAGTCGATAAAATCAGCTCACAGTTTAAACCAATAATGACCAGTTTTTCAGTCGGAGATCATCTTCGGATATGAGTTAAACTACGTTTAAACCAGATTTTAATTTTTTCAGTCAAAGGTAAAACTACGTTCAACTCTCCAATTTGCGCGAGTTAAACTAAGTTTAGATTGTCTCGGCTTTTGACAGCAGCAATGAAAAACAACAAGAAGAATTTTGTGTATGTAAACAATTAAACATTTTGTTGTTATTTTTTTGGAGTTTTGAAAATGAGTTTTTACTTGGATCTAGAAGACATTAGTGACCAAGAAATGTGCGAAGAATTTTGTTATGAGGTTACAAGAAAACAACGCACAATAATGACCCGGACAAATCACTTAAATTTGCTTGGCGATAATGACTTCTATGTAAGATTCCGTCTAACAAAAGCATAAAAAAAGACAAATAACAACAAACAACTGTTGATATATTTGACATTTGTACAAGGTTGCCATGACAGAGTAAAAAAATTGTGATGTATTTAACTGTGCACTGAAAAACAGAATGGAAAGTTAAACTAAGATTAAATCTAATCTCAGTTTTAGTAATCCGCGGTTTAAACTCGCTCTGAAAAACTGGCCATAAGAGTCATTTATATAGGCAGCGGCGTGAGCTTCAAATAAGTTTTGGTGGCGGTGAGAGACTAGGTGGCAAACTTTGAGACTAGCCCAATTTAGAGCAACTCCGTGCCGAGACTAAATTATCGAAGACGGCCGCATAACAGGAAATCTGGTTGGGCGGCACTTGGTTTTGCAAGTTTTGTAAAAATGTAACGTAAGTTATTGGTAGTAAGGTAACGTAAGTAAGGTAACGGAGTTATCCTTCGAAATGCGCTAACCTTGGTCGGTGTAAATGTCGTAGTACATTGCATTAAAATAACTTAATTTTAAATTATATCTACACATATTATTGAACAATCTCCCCTACGTTGAACGCTGCAGTGTTCAAACCATAGATGAATACTTATAGTAGATCTAATAGTTCTCCCACCAAATTTATGACATTTGGCCTGGTGTGATATTTAAGTTTGATGTTGAAAAGAATTGCTTTACTAATACCAGGTAGAGGCAGTGGTTTAAAACAACGAACAAAATAACAACAACGGCATTTCGTTTAGTGTGATAAACTTATTATGTTAAATACAACACAAATGTATGCTAACAATAACAGTCAATAAAAAAGGTTGAAACACATTTAAATTTCACAGTTTTTCACCAAAATTACATGAAAAATTAAATGAAGAAGTTATTGTAATTCCACCTGGGGTATGACACTTTTGGTCAAACATCTCTCTATCACATAAGTATTAATCTATGGTTCAAACCCAATAAAATACATCTTCAGGTTATAAGTGGCTGGGTTTTGCCGTGGTGTTGTAGTAGGAAATGGAATTGATTCGTCTCCTCTCGTCATATTTCACCATATTAGGATAGAATATTGGATGATATGATGGTGTTTGTTGAACTGAATAATAGTACCTACATAATGTAAATTTTAAATGTCAGCATCAAGCAGTTTGGTCTGGAGATCATTTAGCTGCTCGATATGATTTAACAAGATTTGATTAGTAAAGTTGCCCGTCGATGGTGCAATGGCAATGTGCGCGACTGTTGTGCATGAAAACGTGGATTCGATCCCTG
The DNA here is from genome assembly GCA_963931995.1 of Phaonia tiefii. Taxonomy (NCBI): domain Eukaryota; kingdom Metazoa; phylum Arthropoda; class Insecta; order Diptera; family Muscidae; genus Phaonia; species Phaonia tiefii. The sequence goes on from OZ008367.1 coordinate 38,167,646, forward strand.
CTCAGACCACCTAATATTTATTTCGATGGAGGTCATCTCTCTAGTGACGTCGACATTTAGGCATGAAAAAGCTTCTCAAAAATACCGCTCGGAACCGGTGTACAACTGTAGGTTCCAATCAGTGAATGTAAAACTAAAACACGCTCAGTCATTGGTTGTGAGAAGCTTTCCCCAATCCCTTCATGGGATGTAATGGGCAACCATTTTTTTCTTAGTAGAGTTGAGAATTGTGTTGGGTTTACTTTGATTGATTGATCATTTGATTGATTTATGTTACGGAAACGAGGGTGTGCTGACTGAATGGAATTTGACACGTCATAGTGCCCACGGAAGTTAATAGTGCTAAAACCTCGAAGAGTATATAGCATGATCTTGGTACCGTAGACGATGACTATTTAGGTATTTTTCGTAGTGGCACTATTATGATGCATTCGTGACCAAATTATAGGCTCCTTGTTATAGTTGATTTATGTCTGAACAGATACACTTTACACACGTAGCTGCCATAAATGTTTTCGAAAATAAAATAAAATATGGTTTTCCATTACATCCCATGAAGAAATTAGGGAGAGCTTCTTACAACCAGTGAGCTATGCGTTTTCTAGTTATACACTCACTGACTGGGTCCTACAGTGTTAACCCGGTTCCGAAAGGTATTTTGCGAAAATTTTTGATAACTAAATACCCGATAGTGTCGCTATCACTAAGCGAGGTGACCGCCGTCGAAAGGAATGTAAGGTGGCCAGAGCAGAGATCGAACCCTTGTTCTACTTTGAAAATAATGCTTGGTTATTAGTGTTTTGTTGCGTTTATCCGGTCACGAACAACCCCGAGGGGTCAGGGACTTTACAAAATGAATACCAAGTGTACGCAGGGATTCGTCAACCTGATCCCTCCAGCGGAGTCTTGGTCTTCCTATTTTTCGTCTTCCTTCGAGTTCGGTTTCGAAAACCCTTCATGCTGGTTCGTCTTCATCCATTCTACTGACATGGCCTAGCCAGCGCAATCGCGTTATCTCGATCCGCTTAACTACGTCAATGTCGGGATATAGCTCATACAGCTCATGGTTCATGCGTCGCCGATACTCGCCGTTGTGCACTATAGGGCCATAAATTTTTCGGAGTATTTTTCTCTCGAAGACTCCTACAAATGTTTAATCTGCTTGCGATAAGACCCAGGATTCTGCGCCATAAAGCAAGACAGGTTGTATGAGAGTCTGGTATAGTTGGACTTTTGTTACTCGAGAGAGGGATTTATCTCTAAAGTGCTTGCTTAGGCCAAAATAACATCTATTCGCAAGCACAATTCTCCGCTTGATCTCAAGGCTGACGTTGTTGTTTTTGTTTACGACAGATCCGAGGTATATAAATTCGTCCACCACCTCGAAATTATAACGGTTATCAACGTTCACGCTTTGGTCTAATCGCGTGGAGGCCATACTCGTTGAAATCATTAATTTTGTTTTGTCCTCATTTACCGTCAGACCCACTTTTGCTGACTCATTCTCAATTCTCGAAAACACCGCAGTAACTTCTCTAACTGTGCGTCCGATGATATCTATATCATCAGCATGCGCGAGCAGCATGTGACTTTTGCTACTGATGGTTTTATTTATGTTGACAGCAGCTTTCCTCAGAATAATCTCTATTAAGATGTTAAAGAGATCGCACGATAGGGTGTCACCTTTTCTGAGGCCTCGCTTAATTTCGAAAGGTTCGGTAAGATCCTTACCAACTTTCACTGCGGATTTGGTGTTCGTCAGGATCATCCTGCAAAGGCGTATGAGTTTTGCAGGAATACCAAGCTCAGACATTGCTTCGTAGAGTTTTCCCCGTATCGGGCTATCGAAGGCCGCCATATAAACGACAAAAACATGATAGGTGTCGATTTGTTTTTCGTGGGTCTTATCCAGGATTTGGCGTAGCGTGAAAATCTGATCAGTTGTCGATTTTCCAGGCCTCAAGCTACGCTGGTATGGTCCAATCAGGTCAGCAATAATTTGTTTTAGTCTTTCGCACATTATGCTTGATAGAACCTTATATGCTATGGATAAAAGGCATATTCCACGGTAGTTGGAACAGAGACTCGGGTCACCTTTTTTAAATATGGGACATAGTACACTGAGACTACAATCGCCGGGCATGAATTCATCTAACCAATTTTTGCTAATGAGCTGATACATGCACCTTATCAGCTCAACGCCGCCAGCCTTAAACAGCTCCGCCGGTAGTCCATCGGCTCCTGCGGCTTTGTTGTTCTTAAGCCGGGCAATAGCTGTTCTGACCTCGTTTTGGTTAGGATGGGGGCAATCGACGTCGTCGTCCAAATTTTGATCGATTGTCTCGTCATTGGATAACTCAGGTACCAATAGCTCAGAGAAGTGATCTCTCCATATTCCCAACATACCCTGCACATCTGCGATGAGATTTCCGTCCTTGTCTTTACAGAAGGGGGACCCTGAACCATGTCCATTAGTTACGTTTTTAACTTTTTGGTACAATTTTCGGGCTTCGTTCTTCCTTACGCCTAAAGAGACGGTTTACCTCCTTTCTTTCTTCCCTATACCGCTCAGTCGCAGCTCGCATTGCAATTGACTGAAGCGTTGCCATGCGTGCAACGTTCTTTTCATTATTTGCAATGCGACACTGTTTATCGTACCATGGTTTGCTGCGAAGCAGTTTTTCAAACCCCACCGTTGTTCGGGCAGTTTTTATAGAGTCGGATATGGGTTTTCACTGCGCTTCAGGATCGTCATCAGGAGGGGATGGGTTCTGTGCCAAAAGTTGCAAGAGCTACCTCTTGTAATTGCAGCTTTCCGATGTCTAGCTCTTGTGCGGAACTTTGGTGCTACCAGGTAGTGATCAGAATCGATGTTAGCTCCTCTGATCACTCATACCTCCATTACACTGGATGAGTGATTTCTATCAATTACCACGTGATCAATTTGGTTCTTAGTTCTTTGATCAGGGGATACCCAAGTAGCCTTGTTGATGTCTTTCTGTTGGAATGTTGTACCACTAATGACCATGTTTTTTGCCGCGGCAAAGTCAATCAGTCTCATACCGTTTTCGGAACTGTCAGCATGTAGACTGAAATTACCAACAGTTGGATGAAACATATTCTCCCTGCCTACTTTAGCATTAAAATCTCCTAGTACCATCTTAATGTCATGGCCAGGGCAGCGGTCATACGTTTCCTCTAGGAGCTCATAGAATATGTCATCTTTCTCTTCTGTCGGGGCATGCACACAAATTAGGGAAATATAAAAATATTTCGCTTTTATGCGGATTGTGGCTATACGTCCACTCACAGGATTAAACCTGGAGACTAGATGTCGCAATCTTTTGCCAACTACAAATCCGCAACCAAATTCATGTTTTTTCTCATGGCAAATGTAGTATATGTCGCAGTTTCTTTTTCGTGTGCAGCCATGTCCTGTCCATCGCATTTCGTGGATGGCGGTAATGACAGCCTTATAACTTTTGAGGATATCTGCCAATTGGATACTTGCACCGGATCTATATAGAGTTCTCACATTCCAGGTGCATATCCGTAAATCGTGTTCCTTATAACGGCGGGGGTCGTCAACAAATTGGGGTTGTTTATGTTTTCTTTTTCGTTTTTGTATTTTCACTGCCATTATGAACGGTAGCGGGAAACAAACCCAGTCCACCGGGTTTTTGCATTTTACCTACTGCCAGGATATTCGATTGCAGCCACCCATTATGGATCAGACGCTGACCAGAATGCAATATGTCGAACCTGGGTTTTCTTCTTTTCGTTTTTTATCCGCCGTTGGCCCATATGTTCGGCTCATCCGCCTTCTAAAGGACAAAAGAATTTGTCCGATAGCTTGACGAGCTTCAGTGACATCCGTCACCTACTAAGCCTGAGACACATCAGTGATCGCATACCCAATCAGGCTGCTCATTTATTATCGGTGGTGAAATGTCACTGCCTGGTTGGATAGAGTTAGAACTTAATTTCTGCTCAATTAGTCTCCAATTTCATTAAATATTTTGTATTTTACCACTTCACTTTTGTTTTGCAAATGGCGTCAGTTTGATGCATCGTAACGATTAGCCGATAAATGTATGAATACCGGTTATTTTTCGTAGCATTTTCCACTGTTGCCACATGGTAGTAAGATTCTTTGACAAAGCACTGAAAAACTCTTTTCGTATTTAAAGTCAGATCAAACATAAATCAAAATCAACTGATTACCAATTTAAATAACCTGTCAAAAATTGGGCCTAAGGGCAGCACTTGTGATATGGGTAGCTAATCCGGTGCCAGTAAAGATGGACTGATGCTACCGTGACTAGAGTCTGTAAGAGCGTCAACGATTTCCGTTTCAATTTCGCGTAATTGTGTTGCTGCTGGAGTTAGATCGCTGGAGAGAAGGGATTTCATCTAGTTGCAATTCATCTTGAAGTACTTGATTATGTATTATTGGATTTCATTCATTCTGTTTTTTAAGGTGAACTTGTTGTCCCTAATTATGTTTATAGTGGAGTCAATGATTGCAGTTTGATTACGTAGTAATGAAGATAGATGGCCTCTGTCGGTCTCAGGTTATCGTATCGTGTTGTCCATTTCGGCTGCACAATCGGAGTCTAACATAACGAAACGAGATCTTGCGACATTGCCGACGATGTTTAGAACACCTCTTCGAGATCTACTTGGCGTGATAATATCTCTATCTTGGATAAAGTCCGCTTGAATTTGCCTGAGGTGAGATACAAAATCGTTAAACATTGTCACTTGGGGAGATGTTCCGCATAGATCGGAAAAAATCTTTACACCATCTGCGAATGTGTCAATTTCTGATCTGAAGTACGTTGTATACCATAAGTTTCCATTCAGCAGGTTTTATTCGCGCCGTACCAATACCTTCAAAATACAGGCCAGGATCTGTATCAAACAGTTGTGGTCGCATTTTATCGCACATCACAAACGGTATTATCATGAGAGCAAGAAGTGTCGAGCACAGTAGATTGAAGTTAATGGTTCTTGATTGTTTTCTGATTTTTTGAGATAATCATCTAGTAATGGTGCTAAACGATGAACTGGCCACTTGATTGTGCCTGATGTAGTTTTGATATCAACTGCACGCACAATATGGTCTTGCCCATCGTATGATTTCATGATGCGTCCAAGGAAATACTGCATGACCGGCATGTTGTCTTCTTTGATAAAAGCGAGTTGATCGGAGTTTACATTCGCAGAAGCCGCTTTTCACTTGTGGCGGTGTGTAGATATTAACTTGACCACCTATTCCAAAAAATGTGTCTTAATTCTGTCACAAGTTTCCACGTTTTGAAAAGCCCTGTTGATGGCTTTGTATAAGAAAATGGCCTGGAGTCGGTACCATTAAATCATTATGAGTTCAAGATGTTGGAGTCAGCGGGTTTGATTTAAAATGGCTTCAATTTATATGACTACCGTCTCCAGTTCTTCATGAGTAAGGGATGCGATGGAAACCGTATGAAGAAAAAGATGCTTTGCCAACTTTACAGCTGTTTCCCATAGACATCCGAAATGAGAGGTTCTAGGTGGAATGTATTTAAACTCAATTCAATGATTTTCATTTTTCTCTTGTGATACATTGACAAATATGGATATTTCAAGTCCCTTTAGTTGATTTTTAGCACCAACGAAGTTTGTAACTTTGTCTGAACATATGGTTTGGCATCGTCCTCGATGATAGATTAATCTTTACAAGGCTTCGATGAATCCATTCGTGGTCAAATCTGTCACTACGACTACTTTGGTAGCAAAGCAACAGAAAACTGCAATACACATTTTATGGGGACGCTTTCCTCTAAGCCTCCAGAATCCCTTCTGATACATTCACAAGAATGTTCATTTGACTATGTAAATTCCTGTAAATCTTTGTAAAAAGAAATCGAAGAAGTATTCCAAAAAATAAAATGTCGTTTAATGGACGATTTGTTGAAGTTTTTGCCGATGGGTCGAAAACAACTCTTAGCTTAGTAGTACTACTTTCTGGACGTAAAACGCAATGATGGGGAATGTAGTAACGTGGGTAATTGAGTTTCGACGGGTCGATTGGAATTATATGGCCAAGATATTAATACGACTTCATGAAGTCCTGGTATTGTCTTTCGAGATTGTAATCTCATTTACATCATCATTTCAAGGTAAGGAACCTGGAATATGATGATGATTCTGATTCGCCAAGTGTTGCGGCGTCTTCAGATAAAGGCAGACGCACAAAAAATCATCCATTGGGATCTCTGGAAGTTGTTTGAATGAAGTTAGTTTCACATGCATGTTCTGCGACTGTAAGATTGCTCTCTCTATGGAAATCCTCGATTTTCCATAAATTTTCAATTAGTTATTTTGCTGATACTTTGTCTTCACTAAAATCTGCGATTATCGCTTAAGTTGCGATCCATCCATGGTTTGTATTCCTCAGGATAGGAATTTTATCTACTAGCTGTAATGATCCTGATAACATTAACAGGAAATAAAACTCTGCCCTAAGTAAGACATCAATTTTTGCCGAACTGTGGAAGGATAGGACTGCCAGCATCATGTTTTCGAGTATAGACCAGGACGATATGCCGAATGAACCACTTGGTTGAAGTGGTGTAATGTGTGAGAGAAAACATGTTTCCATCCTGGATGAAAATTATCTTGACCTCCCACCAACGCCATGAATTAATAATACTACTTGTTCTGGCTGAATGGATAGTTTTTTAGTTAGCCTGTCAGTACGATATTGATTTGAGAAGCTGAGTCTAAAAGTGCTCTGAATTAGCCAGATCGTCAATTGTTTGCTGTTATTTTACTTACTGGTGCTGATAGAATGAAATCGGGCGAGCATTTGCTGACGTTATTTTTTGGCGCTTTATTATCAGCTTGTGAAGGTTGACTATAAGAATTATGTTGCTTTCCAAGATGCATCAATGCATGGAGAACTTACTGCAGGACTTGGATGTGCATTCCTTGGTGCGATGATCAGGTTTCAGGTTTCTTTTGGGCCCACTTTAGGCGATCCACAGTATTAATTGCCAGGAATTGCTTGCATTAATATATTGGATGACCGTCCTTCCATAATGGACATCCATCACACTTGAACGTTGCCGATTTGTCTTCGTATTTTCTTTCCCCCCACCAGCTTCAAGTGCCTGGAAGGGGTTGTGTTACACCTTTAGGAAGTGACTTAGCGGTTGCAATTCTCTGGGGATTTCCAGCGATTGTTCATGTATGATATGTATTGAATAAATAAATAAATGGTTTCCCGTTACATCCCACGAGGGGATTAGGGACAGCTTCTCACAACCAGCGAGCTTTGCGCGTTCTAGTTTTACACCCACTGACTGGGTCCTACAGTTTTACACCGGTTCCGAACGGAATTTTGAAAAGCTTTTCATGGCTAAATACTCGATAGTGTCGTCATCACTAAGCGAGGTGACCGCCATCGAAAGAAATTTAAGGTGGTCAGAGTAGGGATCGAACCCACGTCCTCATGCACAAGAGCCGCGCATACTACCATTGCACCACCGACGGCCACATGATATGTATTGGTCGATCCAATTTTTGACCAAAACGTGTAAAAAGACAGGGTCCCAATTGTCTATGATGAATCCAATGTTGTTGAGTGCCAACAAACTTTCGTTGAGGACATCATGGACGTATTTCAGTCATTTGGACTCAGCGGTTAAGTATCCCCAACAGAATAACTTTTGGATTATCGTGGACAACAAGATTCTCTTGTTACCATATCTGTCTTTCAGAGTCTTCCCAGCGGTTTAATAGTTGCCTTCAGTCAAGTCCAAACGACGTATTAAGCGTTCTCCTTACACCACATACGTTGGCCTTAAGATATCATATGCTGTTCAATGTCTGCCAACGGTTGCCATGATAAGTAAACTCCATCGAACTTATGAATTGACATCTTTGTTAGCTGAATGTCGGGGTTAGGTTGTGGTTGGTGGAATGTTTCGCAAACTTTGCGTTCACTTGATTGTATTTTTGAAAGAGATGCAATTTATTTGCTTTAATCTCCTCTAAAGTTATAACCTTCAGTCGCAGGGTTGTCACACATTTCCCAAATGTCTAAATGAATGTTCTCGATCTTCTGTCATAATCTGTCTATATCAGACAGAGACTGAGTTGGTGCTTCCATCGTGGAGCTGCTTTGTAGTAGTCGTTTCAACGTAGTTTTTGGGCACCTTGACGTCTTAGGTATTATAAAGGTATGAATGGAGACGTTCTCGTTTGGCATTGTCGAAGTGGATGCGGGTTGATTGCCTACTGAGGGTAATTCTTCCCATCATTATGCTGGCAATGACGTAATTTGGATGCTCGAGCCTTTGATTAGCTCCTCTATTTCATTAATAGCTGTACTGTGAACGGCTCCTATTGATTTATGAAAGTCCTGAACAATATACATTCTCCACTGTATCAAAAACTTGCTATAGAGCGTTTAACTCTTCCGATTTTTTCTTGTATAATTCTACAGACCTTCGGTCGCAGCACTTTCCTTCTGCTGCGTAGATTTTCCTTAATAAGTTGTCTGTTGTGCTAAAGTGTTGCACTTCTGGTCGCTGGTGTATGGATGCAAGTTACGATGTGTTGTTAAGTTGTTAAAGAAAAAGCGGGCTGAAAATGGGCAATCATTTAGAAACGTGCTAAAACGCCCCAAATAAGAGCTACCAAAAAGGATGTACAAGTAGAGAAGAAAAAACCACCGCAATGTGGCAACCCTCGTAGAAGTCTTAAATAGAGGTCTTGAATAAATTTAAAAAATTGATATTTAAATAATTAAAAAAAATTTAGTTACAGTGTATTATTTATAAATGCACTAAAAACTAGAAAATAATTTTTCTCTTAGTCTCAATAAGTATATTCTTCTTAATGATGGGGTTCTACAAAAAAATTAAAACATTAAAAATTTATTTACTAAAAAATTAAAAATAAAAAAATAATTAAAAAAAATTAAGTTACAGTGTTTTATTTATAAATGCACTAAAAACTAGAAAATAATTTAGAAATAAAGCAGTGACGGAAAATTTAGAAAAGCCAAAGTGAAAGAAGTTTAAAAAAATAACATTTTCTTAAATAAGTGCTTTTTCTTAAAAAAAAGTACATTTTCTCAAAAAAAACAATACCTATTCCTATTCTTAAACAAAGTACCTTTTCTTAAAAAAAATACCTTATCTTAAAGAAGTACCTTTGTTTAAAATAAATACATTTTCTTACAAAAAGTTCCCTTTCTTAAAAAAGTATTTTTTTGAAATTTCTTAAAAAAGTAAATTTTCTTACAACAAATTGCCTTTTCTTAAAAAACTATCTTTTCGTTAAAGAGTACCTCTTTTGTGAAACAAAATGACTTTTCTTGAGATAAGTACCTACTCTTAAAAATATACCTATTCTTGAAAAATATCCAATTCTAAAAAAATTCCCATTTCTTAAAAAAAATCCTTTTCTACAAAAAATACCTTCAGTACATTTAAAAAAAAATATATATGAAGCCTGTGTTAGATAACACGGGCGCATAGGTCAGACGTAGAATACGTTAGTCATTTTGCAATTAAAATATATGAATTAAATATAATTTTTGATAAATGATTTAAATCTATCAAATTTATCTTTAATTTTTATGTTAAAAATTTAGGATAGCTTTTAACAAAATTTGGGTACACTTTATATCAATTCGATGCACTTTTGAAAACAAGTGTAAATACTGCACGTGGCAACACTGGTTCTGTAATGTTCACATAAAACATGCATTGTCATTATACTTCTTCTCTTTCTCACACTGGTTCTGTGATGAACACACAGATAATCGTACTGCTCTTACACATGATGTTATAATACATAAAATACAAAGCATATGAAAATTAATACAAAATTTGAAGGAGTTACATTTTGATTTACTTATAGAATCAAAAAAATTGTATGTAGCAATATGATTATTTAAATACAAATCAAAAGAAGACATATTAAATATGTTACGACCATACTTGAATTTTCTTCAATGCATGCATAAAGTATTAAAAACTTATAATGAAAGTGACAAACATTTTCTCAAAATTTTGTGCTCCAGATCAACACCCCTACCTTACCGTATAACGTATTCTACGTTAAAAAACATTTTCCTAAAAAGAGTATCACTTCTTTAAAAAGTACCTGTTCTTAAAAAGGTACTACTTTGTAAAGATGCATGCTCTTTTAGCCTTTTCTTACAGAAAGTACTTCTTCTTAAAAATAGTACCTTTTCTTAAAATATCAGCTTTTAATAAAAGAAGTACCTCTCTTTAAAAAAGGACCCTTTTGGGGGAAAATATAATATATATTCTTACTAGAAGGACCTAAAATATACTTTTTTTTAAAAAAAATACATTCTATAAAAAAAATTTTTTCTTAAAGATCCATTTCATTTATCGTATTTTCAACGGGCGCCTTGGGCGTGCTGCAACCAACTAGTACATAATATATAGCGAAAGGAACTTCGTTCCAACCGGGTGTCCTCTGACACCTCATATAATTTTTTCCCCGTATAAAATGTGTGAATTCTTTGGTGGCCATGACAACATTGAATACTTTTGTCCGCAGGACGAAGTCTGCCGGGTCAGCTAGTAAACTACTTTATACTTTATATATCACTTACCATAATTTAGTGCAGATAGTTCTCATAGTTTTAAAATGATTTTCGTATTGTGATTATTTTTCAATTATAAATATGTATAGTAAAGATTCTCCGTGGCCGGCGGTTGTGCAACGGTAGTATGCGCGACTCTAGTACATGAGAACATGGGTTCGATAACTGCTCTGTCAACCTTAAATTTTTTTCGACGGCGGTCATGTCGATAGTGATGATGACACTATCCAGTATTTAGCCATGAAAAAGCTTCTTAAAATACCGTTCGGAACCGGTGTAAAACTGTTGGTCCCAATCAGTGAGCGCACGCTGAAAAATATGTCTTTTTGTTTTTGTTTGGATGTAAATATTAAGCGTGTTTGGAACTTGTCGCAAATATAATATACTTGTGTCCAAACATATTGCGATTGCTATTCAATATTACATGTTTGAGACACAATGATTAATATAGTAGAATTTGTGTTTGCGACCCATATATATTTATATTTGTGATACAAATACAGCTGTGTTTGTTGCACTGTCTATGCTCTCTCGAGAGCAAGAGAATAAAAGAGGGACAACGAGAGAGTCTATCTTGTAAGTGTGATCTGTATTTGTGCATTATCCTCATGTGCATTATCCTGAAAGTTCGTGCAAATTGCAGATGAAGTCAGTGTTTCTTATTTTGGCTGATGTATTGCGTTTTAGTTTCATGTATTCAGTCGTCAATGGTTCATCGGACAGAGGATATCAAAAGCGCTTGATCAGTGAAAACAGAATAAACGAAGGCTCCGACGCCTAAATGGTTTGTGATGTTTCTTTGGTTTTTGCGTATGTGTTTCGTATATATGTATGTGTGTTACCAAAGTGAGAAACGATTTTGAGGAAAGAAACAGGAAAGGGCAACAACGTGAAGCCCTTTGTCTGTCCGAGCCTCTACTGAGAAAATCTGAACGACGAACCATTTGTGAAATAAACATATAAATATATTCGTTGTGTGCCAGCGCATAGTGATAACCAACGCATAGCTGAAACCTTCCGAAAACAATAAACGTGAGAGACAACAAAGGAATCAGACGCAAAAGAGCAGCAGATTCTCGCTTCATGAAAAAAAAACAAATAATGCATTCAATACACCTAAATGTAAAAAAGGCCGTTTTAAATCTTTAAATTTTTTGTATTAATTATTTATAAATGAAGATTTATATTGATGAAATTAATTATAATAAATAATACATACATATATATTGAAATCATTATTAAATATTATTATGTTTGGGGGGGAAATACGTATACGTTTCCACATAAGTATATACAGGATTGGGGGGAAACACGCGAATGATTCCACGTAAGTATCTGGATGTTTGGGATGAAGAATGCATGTTTGCACGTAAAAGCATATGTTTGCCAGTAAACACGATACTGTTTAAATTTAAATACAAGTGAGTTTGGGACTTGCAAACGTGTGAATATTTGATGTGTGTTCCAAACATATACATGGTTCCTGCAGAATATGTTTGGGGGGAATATGTTAGCGAGGCCGTGTGTGTAAAAACTAGAAAGCACACAGCCCAATGATTGTGAGAAGCTCTCATATTCCTTCATGGGAAGCAATGGGAAACCATTTTTTTTATTTTTCTAGTAAAGATTCTCCACATACAACCTACTATATTCAATACTAGCAAAAATATGTTTGGGACGGGCACGTAGAAACTGCATCAAAATAAATAATATTTTTTTGAGTGTAACCAAGCGAAACGTCAGAATAATTGCTGGTCGTGCTATAAAACTATTTCGTTAAGAATCTGAATGTATTCAGTTATCGAAGAAAAAGGTCAATGCCAATATTTAAAACTTAAAATCATTGGATACAAATAAATACAACGACAGAGTTAATATCGCGAAAATGTTATATAAGAGAATATAGGTATAATAATACGTGTATGTAAATGTTTCTCTATACGTATGTGTATAAGAATACATTTGCATAAATATCTACATATGTATGTATGTGTGAATAGACTTTACTCTTATCTAATTATACGCCTTTGTTAGTCTGTCTATCAGTCAGCCAGTCTGGCTATATGTCTGTCCAATGAAGATGGACAGGAAATAAAATAGAAAAAGAAAACAAAAACATCAAGTTTTGCCCAACAAAAGTAAAAATAAACCAGTAAAAACAGTTAAGAAATGAGGAAGCGAATATGTTTTTAAATATTCATTCTATGGACCAGCCAGACAGTCAGTCTGTCCGATAGATAGCGAGCGCTAGCGTGTGTTTGACAGTTATCGCCAAGTGTCTGTAACATTGTCCGTAACATTGTCGTTAACGAACGAACGATTATCTTGAAGCGGGTCAATGACGTTTTTTGATCTAAACCAAGAGGCCAAGAGGTTATTAGTTCTCTTTTGCTGCCATATTTTAATTTTTTTCTGTGTTTTCACACATTCAATTAGGTATTCGAGTTTTTTTTTTATCAAAATTTGTACGTACGATATGAATTCTTGACAGTTGGTAGGTTGGGTATGATTGTTGATCTATGCAAAGTATTAGTCTAGGTTAGTTTCTGTTTTTGACCCACTGACTTTGTTCATAAAATAAATATGTTTTTTATACTACACATTTATTTATTTCGAATTTTGTATATATTTTATGAATAAACGAAAATATTTGCGATATCGGCAATAATATTACTCTACATTATATTCAAAACATAATAGATGCAGTTAAGTGACATCCTATAGTTTATCGCTGATGATCTCGAATAATGCAACACAAATTCAAAATTTACTCTACACCATTTTTATACATATTCAAAAACATAAAAAAAAAAATATTGCATTTACATATTTTATTTGCAATTAAAAATTCAAAACTGAAATATAAAAATTAAAATTCCAAAACTGTTAAAAGACCTTCAATTATTTTACTTGAAATTTAAGATACATAATTTGAAATTAAAATATTCCATTCAAAATTTAAAAAAAAAATATATCAATTGCAACTCTATCGACGTGAATTGCAAATCAAAAGACACCAAATAAAATTTAACGGTAATCATCAATTAAACACAGATCAATGAATTCGAATTTAAAATATGTACCAAATGTATGCACTAAAATAAATCAGTTCGTTTAAAGTTAAAATTAAACACTCATCATTTGAAATTCAAAAGACATCAATTAATATATTTATATTATCAATTATATATAATTTTAGGTATCACCCAAAAAGAGCGAATTAATAAGAGCGACAAAATAACAACGACAGAGATAATAAAAAGAGCGAAAGATAAAAAAGAGCGAAAGATAAAAAAGAGCGAAAGTTCCATAAATTTGATAATATATTAAATACACAAAAAATTATACAAATTATCAAAAGTATAATAATTTTCTAATTAACAAACGATAAATTTAATTTTCGCATTTTAAATAAACCACAATATTAACTACTTGAATAAGACTATAGTACTCGAATTAAATTTGGAGATTAAAGTTGTGTGCAATACCCCGTAAAAAATCAATTAAGTCCCGGTTTTCGTAATCATTAACCAAGTCTTCTATTTTTTTAGTTGTGTCACGATAAATCTTTCGGCTTTTTGGTGGGTGTTGGTCTGCAATATATTGTTCAATTTTTACTTCGTTAAGTTTCTGCTCATGCTTCAGAACATCGATGAATATAGTTGGATGACTAAATCCTAAAAGGCAGCTAAATCCTCTATGCTCCGACTTATGATACATGGCAAACTTGTTAAATTTATAAAAACAACAAGTATTAACATTATAATTGTTGTACAGTGCTTTTAAATATTCAAAATAAAATTAGCGAAATCCGACTTATAAAATTAAAAAAATCGCGCAATTTTCTTAATTTCATAAGTCGGATTTCGCTAATTTTATTCGCTCATTTTACCTTTCGCTCATTTTTTATTCCCTCTTATTTTTTCGCTGATTTGGATTCGTTGTTTTTGTTTTCGCACTTATTGGGTAGAACCATAATTTTATAATTACTAATATTTAATATATGAGCAGTTCATACAACAAAAATCAGTTTTCTGAGTGAGAAATAGTTGTATTTTGTTGGAATAATCCAACACCTACGATGCCTCACCACTGCGCCTGAACTGATACTATTGATAGAGTATCAATTCCGAATATATATACAAACTATGAAGGAAATTTATATATGCGTAGTTTATTTATCGAAGATCATTAAGTATTAACTGCTTAAATACGTTATTTCTGAAGGCTTTTTTCCGTGTTGTTAGTTTTTCTCCTGATATTGCAATGCTATCGAAGTTATTGGAGATGGGCACGTGAATAACGCTAATGAAAGGAAGACGGCCAGTCACGCCACTCACGCCACTCACGTCACTCACGCTAGTATCCAGCTGGCAGATGTCCTCAAGAGTTATAAGGCTTATTCAGGAAATGCTTTGGACATCTACCATGAAAAAACCCATGAATTTGATTCCGTTTTTTAGTTTGAAAATGCTACGATATCTTTTCCCTACGACGGTTGCTCTGGCCGCGACATTTAGATTACACTATGACACAAATGAAGGGAATACATGACAAAAGAATACATGTCACCACTGTTGACAAACTGAGGAAAATTCCTGCTGACTGTTGATTAATGTATTTAGAAAAGTTATCAAGAAATTTATAAGCTACAATTCTTTTGACGACAGCTACCGTATTTATTTACCGTTAGGCAAGAAATGTCAAAACATAAAATATGTGCAATTTGTCGTGACATTTCGTGAAATAATCGATTAACAGTGTACAGTGTACTTGAAATAGGAAAATAGCTACAATATTGTCAAAGGTTGTAATCCAATATTTCAAGCCGTTTAGGATTTATTGAAGTAAGATTAAAATTTGGGCCCTGACCCACCACCAAATTTTCTTCGGCCTGTAAAAAATTGTTACGTATAGCAGCAAAACCGAGCGGGGTTTTGTGATACCACGTCCAAGTACTTTCACAATTTTTTGGTTTGGTTGAGGCTCGAGACCCACTGTTGCACAGTGTTATTCTAGGTGATTTTAATTACAAAATTGGAAAATGAATTCCAACCAACCGTGGGTAACTTTAGTGTACAGGGTGGTTCAGTCACGATTGGACAAATTTCACCAGCGAATTCCTTGGTTCATTTCATGAAAATATGTCCATCTACGACCATCCCCGAAAATGCAAGGGGGCGAAATGGCAGCGGTTTGAAAAATTTCTGATTGGTGGTCGGAGGGTAGTTGGGTAAAATTGCTAACTTCTGATTTTTTTGTTTTTGGGCTTGTTGGAAAAGTCTTTGGGAAACCTGTCAGAATCAATAAAAGATATCGCCGAAATACAGAGGTTTAAAAAATAATATAACCTCAATTTGCTCAGCCAGATGGCAGGTAACTTATGTTTGTTTTATTCTTTTAAAAGATAGTCCTACCGCTTACTTGACTTTTTTTTAAATTTTTTTTAAAGATTCTGAAAGGCCTTTCCAACAAAACAAAAAAATTCGACCACTGGTTCAGAACTTACCAATTTTAACCTAGTACCCTCCGACCACCAATCCGAAAATTTTCAAACCGCTGCCATTTCGCCCTCTTGCATTTTCGGGGATGGTCGTAAATGGACATATTTTCATGAAATGAGGCAAGGAATACGCTGGTGAAATTTGTCCAGTCGTGACTGAACCACCCTGTATATGCCAGCATAACATCGCAATGGGACTGATAAATTTCGTCGCGGCAAATAAAATAGTTGTCAGTACTACCAGGTGTTTCAAAAGAAGTCATCCGAAGTTATTTGGCTCTCATTTTTTTTTCTAAATGAAAAACTTCAATTCTGTTTTTTGATTATGTTTATTTGAACCTTTAGAATTTTATGGGTTAAGTTGAGAAGATGATATCGGTTAAATGGGCGCCGTCACAATTGATTACCATACGGGCTCGTTTTATGGCATTTTTCATCACTTCGCCGAGAACTTCGGGCGACAGATTCTCGCACTCGTGTCGAATGTTGACCTTGAGGGCTTCCAGGGTCTCGGGCTTGTTCACGTAAACACGGGACTTCAAAAAACCCCACAAAAAAGTCTGGAACGGTTAAATCGGGCGATCATGCGGGCCAGTGCAAATCACCAAAATGAGAGAATGTCGGTTGTGGCTCGCGCAGAGGGTGCCGTTGCACCGTTCTGTTGGAACCATCTGTCCTCCAGTCCTAATTCGTCGAATTGCGGCAGAAAAAACTCGGTTAACATGGCCCTATAGCGTGCACCGTCCTCTGTTGTCGTTTGACCAGCGTGAACAGCGCACCATGCAGTCACTTTGTGCGGGTGTAATGGCTCCTCGTGCATCACTCGTGGAATTTCGGTGCCCCAGAAGCGATAGTTTTGCTTGTTTACGTATCCGCCGAGGTGGAAATGAGCCTCATCGCTCATTATGATTTTCAAATCATTATGAACAAAAATTCCCTTAAACGAGCCCGTATGGTAATCAATTGTGACGGCGCCCATTTAGCCGATATCATCTTCTCAACTTAACCAATAAAATTCTAAAGGTTCAAATAAACATAATCAACAAACAGAATCGAAGTTTTTCATTTAGAAAAGAAATGAGAGCCAAACAACATCGGATGACTTCTTTTGAAACAGCTTGTATAAGATTATAAGATAAATCGCTGCTTTGGTATCTTCTGATCAGAAAATAAAAAAAAATACAGATTGATCATATGTTAGTTGATGGAAGGAACCCTTCCAGTCTGGATTTGATTGGATTTAGTTGAAGCAACGGTTCGCACAAGAATAAGCAGAGTACAAATCGTAGGAAAGCAGTCACGGAAAAGCTTGACATCGGAAAGCTGCTATAACCAGTTTAAAATGAACTCACCTAATTACTCGCGCAGAATGCACCTCCTCCCGGTGATTCTGAAGCGCAGTGGAAACACATTTCCCGCTCTATATAAACTTCAGCAAAATCCGTGCTTGGTTATGGAAAGGCTTCTTCTGGTTTCTGGTTTCCCATTACATCCCATGAAGGGACTGGGGAGAACTTCTCACAATCACTGAGCTGTGCGCTTTCCAGTTTTCACTCACTGATGGGGACCTACAGTTTTACACCGATTCCGAACGGTAATTTGAGAAGATTTTTCATGGCTAGATACTCGATAGTGTCGCCGTCACTATGCGAGGTGACCGCCGCCGAAAGAATTTTTTTTTTTTTTTTTTTTTTGAAGGTGGTCAGAGCCGGGTTCGAACCCAGGATCTCATGTACAAGAGCCGCGCACACTAACCATTGCACCACCGACGGAAAGGCACCTCAAGACAAATGATGGTACCATGCAAAGTGTTGTATTGCAACTGATGAAAACAACGCTGCACATATGGCAATACTTCGGACAGTTGCAACGCGCTTTTACCTATTTAAGTGAAAAAAATTTTCGTCTGCAAATTTAGGGACGGACACGTAGTCGCTGATGTGCAGAGTATGTTGGGCATATTGAGAGCCCATTTCTTGCATTACTTGTCACAGAAGAATGCAATGCAAATAAGTAAAATATAAATATTTTCCCATTACATCGCATGAAGGGATAGGGGAGAGCTACTCACAATCACTGAGCTGTGCGCTTTCCAGTTTGAACTCACTGATTGGAAATGAGTAAGTTGAGCAAATTGAAGATGATGTTGCCAATTACCCTTCGCCTAATCAAGACAAGGTCAGAACAGCAATTTCCCGACTGAAAAACAAAAAAAGGTGGAGATGTTTATGACTGGTGACGATGACCTGGCAAGGAGCAATCACCAGCTCTTGTGTAAAATCTGGTTTGATGAAGCCGAGAGATTGGAGTCTCAAAGTACTACCACAGTCCAGTACCTCGTTTCTGTAGTTCTCGAATCGAAAACGTTTTCACATTAAGCATGAAACAAAAAATTCCATCGTTTCTCGATTTGTGAGTAAAAAGTGTCTGTATGTCAATGCGAAAAGAAGCAACACCGCTGACGTTTTTATTGGAATATTCCAAGAAATCTGTCAAGCACTAAAAAAAAAATACAGCAGACAGTTGTCCGAGGCCTTCGGCCACGGACTGTCCCTGCAGGCTGTGTCAGAGACACGGCCATTAAGTTTAACGTAGAATACGCCATCCGATAAGACAGAAAACATATATAGTCATTTGGACATTTTTATATTTACCAACGGCATTTGATTCAAGTCCGTTTAAAAAAAAAATATTATTTTAATTTTTTTAAACTTAATTTAATTTATGTATTTTAATTAATATTTTTATTGAAATAAGTTCTGCGAATGTTGAGAGGGCCGACCTAATATTACCACACATATGTTTGAGTGTATGTGTTTAAACAATTTTCATTTGAGAAATTAAAATACTAGAAATATATCACCAATATGAAATGTATATCAAACGAAAGATAACATCTTCATTTACCTACAAAAAAATCCAATGAGTGTTCGAACTCACGGGCGATGTGTTAACACCTTTTTGCTACACGGTACCTGTTCGATTTCTATGAACACATTCGTAAATGTTACATTGGAAAATAAAAAACAGCGTTCAATCATATGATGACGTTACAGTTAAATAATATTAATACTTAAAATTATTTAAAGACCCAGTGCAAGCACATGTGTCATTATTTTCTTGCTCAATACTTTTTGTTTTATTCCCACAAAAGTCAAAGAATGCAAAGCAACAGACACGTGTACATACATACATACATTGTTATATTCGTACGATATAACCGAAGATCAACATAAAATACTTTTTTAATATTACTCCAAATTAATACTCCAAATTAAAACACTTCAATCTCGGCTCGCCGATATCGGATCGCCTTAATTCTTGGCCTAAACTCTTCGTCGAAACCCGCACTAGCTTTCTAATCCAAAAATTAATAAAATCGGCTAGCAATTTCCGGAGAAAATCGCGTGGGAAAATTATATGAAAATCGCCCAATAATCACTTTGAATACCGACTGCCAAGCAACGAACAAACAAACGATGATTTTCTCTTACAAACCTAACACTTGCGTATGTATAAGTTTGATAGTTTACTGCCCTAGAGGCGCGCGTATAGATGTTAACACATCAAAAAAATTGTAAAAAAATTCATCTAGCCGTTTCCTCAAATTCAATGAAATAAAGATTACAACAATAAAAACCTGACATGACTCCTCATACCGTAAGGTAAGACGTATTCTACGTCAAAATATAATCAAACAAAATAAGGTAGTGGGAAAAGTAACAAAAAACAGAAGTTGTTTTGAGGGGATTCCCACTGCTCCTTACAATTTGAGTAACCCACCAAATCGTCACTTGCAAACTCCAAATTAGTTGGCATATATTCAACTAAATGTTCTTTTTGCTTTTTAGATTTTTCAGTAATATTTAGGAAAAATTAATTGAAATACATAACAAAAAGATATAATTGTTATCTTCTCCATTTAAAATATAAGTTGTTAATTTCTTAAAATGCTTTTTTATTGAAACAGTATCAAAATCTCGTACCGTTTTAATTTGTGAGTAGTTTTGACGTTTAAGATTTAAAATTTTTCGACTCCCTACTTTTTAGAAACGGGGTTCCTCGCATTTGTCCAATAAACAGAAAAAAACAGAAAGTGACAGAAAGTTTTCGCAAATCAAATGTAGTAGAAACAGTCACATGTGAGAAGCGATTTTTTTAACCGATTCGTAGTGTTTTTGTTTCAATTCACATGTTTCATGAGAAAGCTTCTTCGATTCGAGAACTACAGAAACGAGGTACAGGCCTCAGACAAGACGACACCCTATTGTGTCACCTCCTCAATATCATAATGAAAAATGCTGCAGTTAACACGAATCGGCAGCAAAACTCACATGCAGCTGGCAAATGCTGTTGATATACATAGATATCATTGGGAGGGTTTGCAGGAAGTTAGTTCGATATTTTCGAGAATCGCGTAAGAAGTGGGTTTGACTGTAAATGAAAACAAGACAATAGTGGTCTTCATGAAAGCTCGAAAGAACCTCGTAAACTCGAAAACATAGTAAACTTGCACAGCAAACGTCAGAACAAACAAATTTCCCATACAAAGCGACTTGCTCCAAAGTGGAAAGTTTTCGAGGCAAATTTGCTGCGCAAACGTGGGATGGAGAAACGTGTAAACTTTTGACATTTCGTTGTCATCTGACTAGGATGGATAAATAAGGTGATAGCACTAGAACAGTAGAAAAAGTACACATACATAATACATGCAATTGCTTCTGCTACCACCTTATGTATCTATCTTGGTCAGCTGACATGGTTTTGAGCACAACTACGCTGAGCAACTTTACCTGGCGCCTCATGCAACGGTGCGAGGGAAACTTGCGCTGAGCAAAAGTTCTCGGCTTTCACGTTTGCATGAATGCCGCTAATGTTAATGGGTTCAACGAGCAGAGCATCATCCACTCTTTTGGAGCAGAGCGCGATCGTTGATAACCGTTATAACTTCAAGGTAGTGGACGAATTTATTTACCTGGGATCTACTGTAAACGCAAATATTAACATAATCCTTGGGATCAAGCGGTGAACTGTGATTGCTACTAGGTGATATTTCGAGCTACGGAAGCACTTCAGAGATGAACTGCTCTCTCCAGAAACAAAGATTAACGTGTATCAGATTCTCATACAACTTGTCTTGAATCCTGAGTCATATCGCATGCAAGCGAAGCCAAATTCCTACAAATCTCATCAAAATATCAGTAATAAATGACTGAATTTATTTCCAAAACGTATACAAATCTATTCACTGTTCGCCTAAAACTCAAAGTGCTTGACATTTATGCCAATTAACAACTTAAATGATAGTAGAATTAAAATCTAGTATATATATGTATATTTATTTTCGCAATCATTCAAATTAGAAAACTTAACGCATTAATCAGTAATAATAAAATTATATGTATGAAATTTGACGTAAAGAAATTATAATCACGAGCCATTTCCTTTAAAATAATTTTCCAACCTTCACTTAAGCATGGCGCGATTATGCAAAATTATCGTACTATTGCATTCTAAATATTAGAGTGATCCGTTTTTGAGTAAACTATTTGTTCAAACAGATTTCAACCTACAAATCGGTCTAACACGGGTTCAGAGTTTGTGGTGACAGACAAGATACGTTTGTTTTGAAATGCTGCCCGAGTTTCAAGTATTTTGTTCTCGACTTACTACACTGTAGTTAGAATAAATTGTTGATATAATGGCATTTAAATTTATGGAAATATTTATTATTTGGCAAAGTTTAGAATCGAATTACTAATTTTAATAATAATATAATAAACAGTCAAAATCAATCCTCTCCTGTCAAATGTTGACTTAAATTACTGATTATAACTTGTATTTCGCGTTCAACTTGTGTAAGCAATTGATGTTTTTCCCTGAGTGTAAGGTTAAGAATTTTGTTGTGCAAATCTTGGGTGTATCCGGAGATAATTTGCCGAAATGTTGGCAACCCATTTTCACCAAAAATATACAAAACATTCTTGGTGAACGAAGTCTTCAGAACTGTTGCGAGGTCCTTGAAATACAAATGCATTCAGTAATGTGAGCTTAGCGGCTATAGAAGAATCACTTGAAGATCTATGCGTGGAAACATTCCTCAAGAGTTGGATAGTGACAATGCTACAGAGAAGAATTATCAACGCCTCTATGGGCAACAGCGAGGCATCAAAGCGAGTGAATAGGGGAACTCCTCAGGGTGGAGTCATCTCTCCCCTACTTTGGTTACTGGTGATCAACAAAATACTACTAAAACTAGACAATATGAGGATCAAAACAATGGCGTATGCGGATGACGTGGTAATAATGGTATCTGGGTTGTTCCCATCCGTGTTGAGCGAAATCATGAATGGGGTCTTGAAATCACTCAATGACTGGGCCACTGTGAGTGGTCTTGGAGTGAATCCAGGGAAAACTGAGATCATGCTTCTTTCCACGAGGACCAAGATACCAAAGTTTAATCCTCCTCGGCCAAGTGGAATAGAGATTTCACTATCTACTCACGCCAAGTACTTGGGCGTGATTCTAGACCCTAAACTATCCGGGAAGCGTAACATAGAGCATCGCGCACAGAAAGCAAGCGTTGAGTACTACGCTTGCCGGAAAATGTTCGGAAGGCGATAGGGTCGCCGACCGAAAATGGTGCTATGAATGTATACTAGTATAATCAGACCTATACTCTCCTACGGAGCAATGTTATGGAGGTCTGTCGCGGGGAAGATGTCCACCATGAAACTGTTGTATAGAGTTCAGAGATCAGCTTGCATCGGCATAACAGGGGCAATGAGGACGTGTCCGGCTGACGCCCTTAATGCAATGCTTCATATTATACCAATTGACCTTCACATAACAGCTAGTGCGGGCTGGAGCGCCACCCGACTAAATGCTCTTAGAATCTGGAA
Organism: Phaonia tiefii; assembly: GCA_963931995.1. Classification (NCBI taxonomy): domain Eukaryota; kingdom Metazoa; phylum Arthropoda; class Insecta; order Diptera; family Muscidae; genus Phaonia; species Phaonia tiefii. The sequence continues at coordinate 38,190,687 of OZ008367.1, forward strand.
GATCAACGCATATGGACATGCGAGTTTACTACAGACAATTCCAAGAGAACTCAATATAATTACCGATTACTGCACACCCTCATTGACGTTCGTTCACCTATTGGATGTCAGGTTTCCCAGAAGAATAGAGTGGGATAAAGGGGAACGACTGACAGGTTTTGACACCAAAGTATTTACGGACGGACCCAAAACGGAATGTGGAACCGGCTCGGGTGTTTTCTCCGAAGAAGCAAGCCTCAATTTATCATTCAAACTCCCAGACAAGTGCAGCGTTTTCCAAGCAGAGATACTGGCCATCAAGAAAGCCTGCGCCGAACTTATACTATAACGGAGAACAGAGTGCATTGGAATATTTGTTGATAGCCAGGCGGCTCTCCTATCACTTAAATCTAACAACACTGCATCTAAGACAATGTTAATGGGTTCAACGAGCAGAGCATCATCCACTCTTTTGGAGCAGAGCGCGATCGTTGATAACCGTTATAACTTCAAGGTAGTGGACGAATTTATTTACCTGGGATCTACTGTAAACGCAAATATTAACATAATCCTTGGGATTAAGCGGTGAACTGTGATTGCTACTAGGTGATATTTCGAGCTACGGAAGCACTTCAGAGATAAACTGCTCTCTCCAGAAACAAAGATTAACGTGCATCAGATTCTCATACAACTTGTCTTGAATCCTGAGTCATATCGCATGCAAGCGAAGCCAAATTCCTACAAATCTCATCAAAATATCAGTAATAAATGACTGAATTTATTTCCAAAACGTATACAAATCTATTCACTGTTCGCCTAAAACTCAAAGTGCTTGACATTTATGCCAATTAACAACTTAAATGATAGTAGAATTAAAATCTAGTATATATATGTATATTTATTTTCGCAATCATTCAAATTAGAAAACTTAACGCATTAATCAGTAATAATAAAATTATATGTATGAAATTTGACGTAAAGAAATTATAATCACGAGCCATTTCCTTTAAAATAATTTTCCAACCTTCACTTAAACATGGCGCGATTATGCAGAATTATCGTACTATTGCATTCTAAATATTAGAGTGATCCGTTTTTGAGTAAACTATTTGTTCAAACAGATTTCAACCTACAAATCGGTCTAACACGGGTTCAGAGTTTGTGGTGACAGACAAGATACGTTTGTTTTGAAATGCTGCCCGAGTTTCAAGTATTTTGTTCTCGACTTACTACACTGTAGTTAGAATAAATTGTTGATATAATGGCATTTAAATTTATGGAAATATTTATTATTTGGCAAAGTTTAGAATCGAATTACTAATTTTAATAATAATATAATAAACAGTCAAAATCAATCCTCTCCTGTCAAATGTTGACTTAAATTACTGATTATAACTTGTATTTCGCGTTCAACTTGTGTAAGCAATTGATGTTTTTCCCTGAGTGTAAGGTTAAGAATTTTGTTGTGCAAATCTTGGGTGTATCCGGAGATAATTTGCCGAAATGTTGGCAACCCATTTTCACCAAAAATATACAAAACATTCTTGGTGAACGAAGTCTTCAGAACTGTTGCGAGGTCCTTGAAATACAAATGCATTCAGTAATGTGAGCTTAGCGGCTATAGAAGAATCACTTGAAGATCTATGCGTGGAAACATTCCTCAAGAGTTGGATAGTGACAATGCTACAGAGAAGAATTATCAACGCCTCTATGGGCAACAGCGAGGCATCAAAGCGAGTGAATAGGGGAACTCCTCAGGGTGGAGTCATCTCTCCCCTACTTTGGTTACTGGTGATCAACAAAATACTACTAAAACTAGACAATATGAGGATCAAAACCATGGCGTATGCGGATGACGTGGTAATAATGGTATCTGGGTTGTTCCCATCCGTGTTGAGCGAAATCATGAATGGGGTCTTGAAATCACTTAATGACTGGGCCACTGTGAGTGGTCTTGGAGTGAATCCAAAGAAAACTGAGGCCATGCTTTTTACCACGAGGACCAAGATACCAAAGTTTAATCCTCCTCGGCTAAGTGGAATCGAGATTCCACTATCAACTCACGCCAAGTACTTGGGCGTGATTCTAGACCCTAAACTATCCCGGAAGCGTAACATAGAGCATCGCGCACAGAAAGCAAGCGTTGAGTACTACGCTTGCCGGAAAATGTTCGGAAGGCGATAGGGTCGCCGACCGAAAATGGTGCTATGAATGTATACTAGTATAATCAGACCTATACTCTCCTACGGAGCAATGTTATGGTGGTCTGTCGCGGGGAAGTAGTCCACCATGTAACTGTTGTATAGAGTTCAGAGATCAGCTTGCATCGGCATAACAGGGGCAATGAGGACGTGTGCGGTTGACGCGCTTAATGCAATGCTTCATATTATACCAATTGACCTTCACATAACAGCTAGTGCGGGCTGGAGCGCCACCCGACTAAATGCTCTTAGAATCTGGAAGATCAACGCATATGGACATGCGAGTTTACTACAGACAATTCCAAGAGAACTCAGTATAATCACCGATTACTGCACCCCCTCATTGACGTTCGTTTACCTATTGGATGTCAGGTTTCCCAGAAGAATAGAGTGGGATAAAGGGGAACGACTGACAGGTTTTGACACCAAAGTATTTACGGACGGACCCAAAACGGAATGTGGAACCAGCTCGGGTGTTTTCTCCGAAGAAGCAAGCCTCAATTTATCATTCAAACTCCCAGACAAGTGCAGCGTTTTCCAAGCAGAGATACTGGCCATCAAGAAAGCCTGCGCCGAACTTATACTATAACGGAGAACAGAGTGCATTGGAATATTTGTTGATAGCCAGGCGGCTCTCCTATCACTTAAATCTAACAACACTGCATCTAAGACAATGTTAATGAGTTCAACGAGCAGAGCATCATCCACTCTTTTGGAGCAGAGCGCGATCGTTGATAACCGTTATAACTTCAAGGTAGTGGACGAATTTATTTACCTGGGATCTACTGTAAACGCAAATATTAACATAATCCTTGGGATTAAGCGGTGAACTGTGATTGCTACTAGGTGATATTTCGAGCTACGGAAGCACTTCAGAGATAAACTGCTCTCTCCAGAAACAAAGATTAACGTGCATCAGATTCTCATACAACTTGTCTTGAATCCTGAGTCATATCGCATGCAAGCGAAACCAAATTCCTACAAATCTCATCAAAATATCAGTAATAAATGACTGAATTTATTTCCAAAACGTATACAAATCTATTCACTGTTCGCCTAAAACTCAAAGTGCTTGACATTTATGCCAATTAACAACTTAAATGATAGTAGAATTAAAATCTAGTATATATATGTATATTTATTTTCGCAATCATTCAAATTAGAAAACTTAACGCATTAATCAGTAATAATAAAATTATATGTATGAAATTTGACGTAAAGAAATTATAATCACGAGCCATTTCCTTTAAAATAATTTTCCAACCTTCACTTAAGCATGGCGCGATTATGCAAAATTATCGTACTATTGCATTCTAAATATTAGAGTGATCCGTTTTTGAGTAAACTATTTGTTCAAACAGATTTCAACCTACAAATCGGTCTAACACGGGTTCAGAGTTTGTGGTGACAGACAAGATGCGTTTGTTTTGAAATGCTGCCCGAGTTTCAAGTATTTTGTTCTCGACTTACTACACTGTAGTTAGAATAAATTGTTGATATAATGGCATTTAAATTGATGGAAATATTTATTATTTGGCAAAGTTTAGAATCGAATTACTAATTTTAATAATAATATAATAAACAGTCAAAATAAAACTTGAAAGGAAATGCGAGAAATATCGTTTTTTTTTTTGTAGAAAAAATAGTTTTAATTTGAAATGAGAAAAATTATTAGTTTAAAATGTTTATAAGTGATTATTTATCCGACCTTTCGTATTGTATTCAAAATTAAATTGTACGAGCGTTTGGTCGTATTTTTAATTAATTTTATTTTTTTGAATGTTTCGCTACCCTTTGGATAGTATCGTCAGGAAGATAAACACAATTATTAATTAGAAATGAAACAATTGATAAACAAACATTTTTACATGTCATTTGAAAAAAAAAACAATAACAAAAAATTTAAAAATTAAACAATTGAAGAAATTTTCTTGTCATATGAAAATAGTTTCTCTAATTTACAGCCAGAAAAATAATTTGGTTGATAAAAATATGTATATAATGGTAAATTCAACAAGTTACATCATGATATATTAAAAATTTTACCAATGACAAATTCAATAATACATCAAACAATTTTCGGTGAAATGTTCTACTTTTTAATAAATTAAATGTCTATAATTCTGTGATACATTATCCGTATCTGCTTCAAAGTTTATTCTCTTCGCCATTGGAGTCCTTATTATCTGTAACATTTCTAACATAAAACGATGTTTATAATTATTTTCCCTATTCAAAACTGAGGTATCTTGAAAGTTTGGAAAATGATTTAAGTTTGCACAGTGTGATGATAATGCTGTTTTTGTGTTGAGACGTGTCTATATTTTTGATCTGATTTGTGTCCTGCAATTCCAGTCATAAGTTTATTTTTAGTTGTACCTGCATATACCATATTGCAACTTTCACTATTATTTCCTCCACAAGGTATTTTGTATACTATATTAGATCTATCAAATTTATCTATTCTATCTTTGGTTTTACTAAACAATCTACCTAGTGTGTGTGTTGTTTTATGGACCATTTTATAATTATTGGTATCAAATATATTTGATTTTTCTAATCTACCAGAATATCCTGGCACATAAGATAATGATTTAAACTTGTTCGGTTCCACCGTTGGGTTTTGGTTATCTTGCCCCTTATTTTCATATTGCCTTATCAATCTATTGACTAACCCTATTGGGAAATTATTGTCCATTAATATAGTTGTAATCTTCTCCTTATACTTTTTGTGAAAATACCCGTCGCTTATCTTCAAAACTCTCTCTATGAGGTTTCTTGCCGCATTGACAACCATTAATTTCGGGTGTTTGGAGTGGTAATTGATAACCCTTCCAGAAGCAGTTGGTTTTAGGTACCAATCCACTAATAAATTCTCCCCATTTCTTATTACCATGGTATCCAAGTAAGGCAGTCGTGATCCACGCTCTTCTTCAATTGAAAACCTAATATTAGGATGAAAATTATTAAATGTTGTCAAAATATTATCTATAGCACTAGTTGTAAATTTGTAAATCGTCTACATATTTAGTAATGATTTTCGGTTTTATGGCCATCTCTCCTATGCAGGAATCAAGTAGATTCTCCATAACAATATCAGCCACAATCGGGGAAGCTGGAGATCCCATTGGAAGTCCTTCTTGTTGAAAATATACCTTGTCATCATATCGGAAATACCTGTTGTCTTCTATACGCAACTTATAGAGGAATAATGATTTATTAATATTTGTGTGCTGTTCTATTCTGTCCCATTTTTCCTCGATAATACGTAGTGCTAAGTCTATTGGTATACTCGGAAATAAAGAAACTACATCAAATGAAACTAATTTTTCACAATTTTGTATTCTTAGTTTCTTTATTTTATCCCTAAACTGCAATGAGTCCTTTATATTGTATTTGGAGTCTTCTGTAATCCTTTTCAGTATATTCGTAATATACCTACACAACTCATAAGAACGTGAATTAACAAAAGAACATATTGGTCTCAACGGAAAATCTTCTTTGTGTATTTTTGGGACTCCATACAACCTAGGTGCTGTGGACACATTTGTCTTAAGTTTGTTCTTCTCAATTTGATTTATGTTTCCTGTTTTATAAAGTTTTTCTACAATATCATTGTTAATTTTCTGAAGTTTGCTGGTAGGATCTTTATCCATCAGTTTGTACTTAGCTGTATCCCCTACAATATTGTTAATTCGTGATATATAATCTCATTTGGTTATAGCTACCGTTGCATTTCCCTTATCGGCATTAATTATCAAACAATTGTTTTCGTACGAAATAACTTTGGCGTAACAACACTGTAATTGATTTTGTCTACGAAATTGTCGTAAAGAGCCGAGTACCAAACTAATGAAAAGCGAGCAAAATTTTCGGTTCTTGAAATTTTAGTTATTTTAAAACCTGAATACCGGGCTAAATTCAGAAGTTATAACAAATTTTCTTAATTAAAAAATCATTAAGGGGCCTGTTTTTGTATTCCCTGCTAAACTAATTTTTCGACCACTTCGTATGGGGAGCTAAGTGATATTAAGCGATTTTCAGTGGCTCCCCATACAAAGTCGTCGGAAAAATAGTTTAGCAGGGATTAAAAATACAAGCTTTATAAAGAAGCACGTGAATATATAAAAATTATGCATTCTCTACATGAATAAATATTTTTTTCTAAGAAACATTAAATGAAAGCTCGTCTTTTTCCCACAAAAAATGGCTGGTCAACAATGGTGCTAATTATCTGATGGTAGTACCGAGGGGTTTTAAATTTCAGGTACCTTAACTGAGGAGGTTCTTTTCAAAACTTGACTATTCCACTTTTGACAGACTGATTTTTATTTGTTTGGTAGCATTGAATTGAAAATTCAGCGAAAATAAAATTGTGTGAAATCTTTATAATTACACTAGAAAAAAATAAATAAAAGGCATGATTTCATCATAAGTAGATTATTCCACTTCAAAATGGCATTACCCATGCCAAATATACATTTTTGGAACAAAATGTGATTAATCCATAATTTAAAAATAAATAAAACATACTTTGATTATTTTTTTTTTAGTTTTAATTATTTAAAGGTAAACGTCAGGTTATTTTAATTCAAAATAAGATTTCTGATACCTAATTAGTTTCAGCAAATCAAGGTTAATCCACAGTGGTTTGAATCAAAACATGATTATTCCTCTAGAGCACATAATAAAAAAGCCCATAAAAAAAAGTGCATGACTTTGGGCAAAACTGGGAGACACGGGTCTTTTTTTTTGGCCTTTTATCACGTAGTGTTGTGCGTATATGGTTATATTGCCATGACTTAAAAAAGTACACACAGTGTAATGCTCCAAAATTATGGGTTAAATACATAGGGGCATACTTAAACAACTATTTTCTCAAATTGTGCAGAAACACAAAAAGTGGAATAGTCAAGTTTTGAAAAGAACCTCCTCAACTATACCCGCCAAAAAATTTTGTCTTTTTTTATTTGGATGCAAATATAACGTGTGGTTGGAGCTGGTCGCAAATATAGTATACTTGTGTCCAAAAACATTGGGTTTGCTATTCAATATTACATGCTGCATACACAATGATTAATATATGTATTATAATATATGCGTTTGTGATACAATTATAGCTGTGTTTGTGACACAAATACGGCTGTGTTTGTTGCACTGTTTACTTCCAAAATTATATCCCCGCAACAGACTAATCACAAATTTGAAAGTGTGTAATTTTTGCAAATCTCTTTCAGTCAGTGATTCATAAATATTTCTGAATGCGTGTGTTATCATTGGTGCAATGGTTGGTGTGCATAGCTCTTATACATGAGAACGTGGGTTGGATACCTGCTCTGACCACCTTACATTTTTTTCGACGACGGTCACCTCCCTTATTGATGGCGACACTATCTAGTACTTAGCTTAGCCATGAAAAGCCTTGTCAAAATACCGTCTGGAACTGGTGCAAAACTGTAGGTCCCAATAAGTGGCATATAAAAATATAAAACGCTCAGCTCACTGGTTGTGAGAAGCTCCCATCAATTTCTTCATGATGTGTAATTGGAAACCACTTGTTTTTGCAGATGAAGTGAGTGTTTCTCATGTTGACAGATCTGATGCGTTTTAGTTTAATGCACTTAGTCGTCAATTGTTTATCGGACAGCGAAAAGCAAATGTGCTTGGATGAAGAAGTAAGAATGCTGTGAAAAAAATTTGTAAATATTTGTAATCAGTGAAAAAAATAGTAGGGCTCCGTGGTTAAAATGGTTTGTGTTGTTGTTTTGGTTTTTGCTACCAAAATGAGAAATTGTTTTGAGGAAAGGAACTGAAAAAAGCAGCAACCTGAAGCCCTTTAGTATGCGGAGCGACGGATCATTTCTGACCATTTAAAGAAATTTAACAACAAAAAAAAATTAATAAAATCGGCTATGAATTTCCGGAGAAAATCGCGTGGGAAAATTATATGAAAATCGCCCAATAATCACTTTTGATACCGACTGCCAAGCAACGAACAAACAAACGATGATTTACTCTTACAAACCTAACACTTGCGTATGTATTAGTTTGATAGTTTACTGCCCTAGAGGCGCGCGTATAGATGTTAACACATCAAAAAAACATTATTTAAACTGCGCTTTGTTTACATTGGGCTTATGTTTTTATTCCCTGCTAAACTAATTTTTCGACCAGTTGGGAAGCTAAGCAATATTACGCGATTTTAAGCGGCTCTCCATACAAAGTCGTCGAAAAATTAGTTAAGCGGGAATATTAAAAAAACACGCTTATTAACTAGCTTTGTATATACTAATCCTATTTTTTTATTCCCTGGTAAACTAAGTTTTCGACCACTTTGTATTGGGAGCTAAGCGATTTTAAGAGGCTCCGCATACAAAGTCGTCGAAAAGTTAGTTTAGCGGGAATTAAAAAACAGGCTTAATGTTTGTTTACCAACGCATAGTGATAATTGTGTGGTAAAGTGTGTGGTAAACCTACTGAAAATAAAAACCTAAGAAATAAAAAAGAAAGGAGAAACAAGAGAGCAGCAGATTTCCATTTCATGAAAAAAATAAAACCATTAATGTAACCAATAATGTAAATAAAAGCTCGTAAATGTAAAAAGGGCCGCACAGTGGTTCAAAGTTCAAATATAACGCGAATTAACTCAAATTTCTTACATCTAAGAATTTTGATAAATATCCTTTGAATCCAATATTTAATAAACAAACTATATTACAGCGTGTAAAACTTGTCATTTAAATTAGTATGGTGGTCTGGTAATACCAAATAGAACAAAGTACATACGTGTATTTTATAACCAAAATAGACAGCTACATTCATTGACAGATTCCGTTAAGTTATTGAAATTTAATTAATGTTTGTCATCGTTCATTGAATTCTGTCGACCTTATTTATTATGACTGCTGGAAAAGACGCCATTTTAAAAGGGTGTAGGAAGGCAATCCCAGCCCACCGTGGTTTTGCATTTTACCTACTGCCAGGATGTATTCTCTTTGAGTTTGCCAGACTTGGATTTTGTACTCCCCTGCGCTCATCCGCCTTTGACCAGTAGTATTGGTTCATCCGCCTTCTAAGGCAAAACGATGTTTGTCATCGTTCATTGAATTCTGTGGACCTTATTTATTATGACTGCTGGAAAAGACAGTAAGCACATGTTGTTTATTACCAGGTAGGACCCCACTTAAAATTGTTTTTGATGAGAAATATAAACATAAGTATGCCTACAAAAATTGGCAGGCGATTGCAGGCTAAAACTACTATTGTACTAGTTAGTTCATATTTTGATATTTAATAAAAAAAAGAAACCCGAATCCCAGCGTTACCCCAAAATTTTATATTTATTTTTTTCAGGAAATGCTGCTGGATTATCGTACTTGGAGTTATTTCAAGAATTGTTCAAGTTGTTCAATTGGTCCACTGCTGTTATTTAGGAGAATTTTATTAGTATTTAGGTATAAAACTAAATATTATAATAATGCCAATTTGATGAATTACAGTACCACCTGTATGCAATTCACCGGCAGGAATTCAATTTTTATGCTAAACGTTGTGATATTTCGGACATGATTCCGGGAAATGAGGTCCGATTGTTTAAAAAAGTAAGAGAATTTTATCACCTTTTAAGCTGCGTACACACAGCAGACCTGGCAACATAAAAAAATATTAGATAGAGAAGGAAAACAAAACAAAAGATTGACTTTAGAAAGCCTATACATCAAAATGCACCAAAAGAAAACGGTAAACAAAAAAGAAGACGTTGACAACATAAGCGCGGCATACAACGCCTTATTAGAACAACAGACTTGAACATAAGAAGACGCAGTAAAATAGTTTAAGGTAAATTGACTTTATAAGTTTAATTATTCTAAGTATTATCTAATTGTAAATTTGTGAATAAAAATTAGACCTGAAGATGTCAGCAATTGTCTGACGAAACGTTGGCAGAAAATACGAAAACTGTGTTTAAATTACGACCAAACAGCTTATATAATAATATAATGAAAAAATAATTATTCACGCTGAATCACTAAAAAATCCGAAATTTTTTCTTTAAATTAGCACTATCTTCTTTGTGTTCAATCGGCGGAACAGATCAGCCTTTCCAACTGTGTATCATATTAATTGAACGCTTTTGAAGCACAGAAGTTGTGTTGGTCCAAATTCAAAATTGTATTCCAAAATGATATTTTTTTTATATAATTAGTACTACCGAACAGTAATTTATATAAACAAAACTTAGACGCTGTGTCAGAGAGAAGTACTCACTCTTTATAACAAAGGAAATTTGAGTGCAATATCTCTAAATCTGAACGAGATACAGTTGAAGAAATTCGAATAAAGTGGTCAACGTTTTTCGAATTTCAACATTCGAAAATAGCAAACATCTATATCGCAAAAAAAAATTAAATTTTTTGTACGCATTATGAACAATTATGTCAGAATAAGTTTAAAAAAACATAAAAAGGAAAAAAACAACATTTTTGTTTTCTTGGAAGTCGAAAGAAGCAAGTAATAGGCAGTTTGAAAATTTTTCTGAAATATACTCCACTGTGCAATTTTCAACCTTGATACATTGCCATAGTCCCTAGCTCCTTGCCTACAATCGGGTTTTCACAGAACTTCAAAATGTTTACTAGATATTGAATTTTTTTCCGATAGAAATAGATACTGAACCACTCTCTTTTTTAAATTGGTTATAAATGTAGAGTTATATTGATAAAATTAATTATAATATATTCATATTAAAATCAAAAAATTATTTGCTTCTAAATATTATTATGTTTGAGAGGAAACATGCATATGCTTCCACGTAAGAAAACGAGTGTTTTGAAGGAAATACGTACATGCTTTCACTTAAGTATACGGATGTTTGGGAACAAACATACGAATGCTTCCACATAAGTATATGGATGTTTGGAATGAAACATGCATATGATTGCACGTATCAGCATGCATGTTTGTAAGTAAACATGCTAAAGTTTAAATTTAAATATAAGTGCGTTTGGGACTTGCAAATATATGAATATATGGACTGTGTTCCAAAAATGTACATGGTTCATACAGAATGTGTTTGGGGGAATAAGTTCCAGATGCCGTTTCTTAACCGTAGCCCACCGTTGTTTTGTATTGTATCTACTACCGGGATGTATTCATCGCCGTCCACTCTGGGTTAAACCCTGACCAGGGTGAAGTTCTCTTTGAGTTTGCCAGACTTGGATTTTGTTCTCCCCTGCATTCATCTGCCATTGACCAGTAGCATTGGTTCATGCGCCTTCTAAGGCAAAACGAGGAATATATGCCGATCAGTTCTTGGTTACCTGCATAAATTACTAGATGGCAGTAAGGCCCGCATTGGCAAACGAGAGATAACCTTAAGTTCAAGCCGCCGCTCTTTATCAGAGAGTCCACTAGGGTGGAGCGATAATGTTAGCGAATTTTTGTTTGTTATTTTTTTTGTAATGTCATAGCAATTAACTGCTGTGTATATGTGACTTTATCAACCCCCTAACACATTATATTTGTGTGATAACGTTTGGAGGTGCCCTAATGTAAACGAACTCACAAAAAAATTCCATGTTGCTTTTAGACTAATTTATAAATTCAAAAGGATTATATTATTCCTGGATTGCATTATTTAGAAGAATATTTCTGCTATAATAAAATATATAACCTCAGTACAATGGCGCTATTGTTTTTTATTAAAATGATGCTGATTAAAAAAGGTATTCAAAATAGGAACTACACGTATTTGCTGTCAGCATTTTTCAAAAACAAATCCACATTTGGGTCACAAATACATATATTATAACCACTTAATCATTGTGTCCCAAACATGCTCTACTCAATAGCAAACACAAAGTGTTTGGACATACGTATACAATATTTGCAACAAGCTACAAACAAGTTATACAGCCGCGTTCATTTATTTAAAGGCACTAAAAATTCCATATTCCGCAGCCTATATCTTTTTCAATTTGTAACCGATTGCAGAATTCTAAAATGGAAATGGAAGGTAGACATCTTGAGATATAAAAAAAAATCATGAAAATAGTGGTTTCTTAACTAAAGAACTTTTTTTGAGCAATTTATAAAAAAAGTGTAAAAATGTGCTGTTTTTTGGTTCACTTGAGGTACTTTAACTAATTTGAATGAAAAACTCTTTTTCTTGTTTTTTTAATTTATTTTACTTTATTTAAGAATTATTAGTGATGGGTATAACCCCCTTTGTTTTTAATAACTTCAAATAAACGGGTTTTCATTGAGAGATAAATAGAATTTATGGAATCCAACGAAATTTGATTCCAAGCAGCCTTAATGGTCTGAATTAGTGACTGCTTGTCATCAAATTGTCTACCTCTTTCATAGACCTTACGAGATAACCAACCCCAGACATTTTCGATAATGTTTAGATCTGGCGAATAGGGTGGCCAGTCAAGAATATTAATATATTGGCTTGCAATGAACTCCTTTACTACTCTGGCGTTGTGTATAGGGTCATTATCCTGTTGCAAGATCCAAGATTTGTTACAAAATAGTTCACTGAACTTCGCAAAAGCCGATTCCAATAACGTTTTATAGCTTTGCACTTTGAAATTCAAGATCGATGGTGCCATAGTATGTAATAGCACCCCACACCATAACGCCGCCCTCTCGGCTGTGATGTCGGTTCAAAAAACGCTGTTCTTTGCACAGATCATGGAAATAATAGTTGTAGCCATCAGGCCCATCCATATTAAACTTCTTCTCATCCGTAAATACAACGGTTCTCCAGTCATTTACATAACCTCTTGGCTGCACATCCCATACCTTGTGGTCTTTTGCGGATTGATGCCGCTTTTCCTTATGAGGAGCATTAAGTGGCGGCTTTTTTTGTAATTGCAGGTATTTAAGATACTCACAGCTCTTAATTACTCTGCGTACTGATAACTTGCTCGCTTCCATTGCAGCTTGAGCTTTTATTTTTGACAAGGATAAGGCAGAACCAGAAGCAATTGTGATGATTTTTCTTTTCTCATACGTAGATAAAGACAATGAAACCCTTCCTTTAAAATTTTTTCGTTTGTCCATACCCCTCGGGGTCCTTGACGCAATTGTCGACAACTGTTGGGCTCCGTCCAATTTTTTTAGCTACTGCGCGGTTAGAATATCTTTCAGAACGGTAGACATCGTAAATGATTGACTCGTAAAATGATTAAGATGTAATAAATTGTAATAAACAAACGCTCCCTACAAAAAATCATCGCTTACTTTAAAAATAATAAAAAAATAATAAAGTGCCTTTATTCAAGTCAACCAAAAAAAAAATGGCCCATTTTTGGATATTTTTTTATATATTTGCTCAAAAAAAGTTCTTTAGTTATGAAACCACTATTGTCATGATTTTTTTTATATCTCAAGATGTCTAGCTTCCATTTCCATTTTAAAATTCTGCAATCGGTTACAAATTGCAAAAGATACAGGCTGCTGGATATGGAAATTTTAGTGCCTTTAAATAAATGAACCGGAGTGTATGTGCATCAAAACAACAAAAAATACAAAATTTTAGGCGTGTATATATTAAATTGTTTCATTGGGTGGTATTCTAAAAGTCTCGAAAGTGAACGTAGACGCAAAAGCCAACGCGAACGCCAAAGTAAAAAAATGCTGGTTTATATATCACTTCGCACTTGCGTTTGTTTACGAAAGCTGTCACTGACATATGGGGTTTAAAGAGTTGCCCAACTAATATAAACAATTGTAGATTAGAAAAAGTTATCTTGAGGGAAATGCTCAAGATGAAAAAAATTAAAAAATTTAGGTCTATTTCAGTAGATCAACAGATTTTAAGATTGATATCATTTATAATACTGCAAATACCAACAATATTCACATAAAATGTTTAAAAACCGATGTTATTTTGGGGTTCAATGTCCAATAAATTTCCCCATTTATATTAAATTAGTTGTCTTTTCAAAAAAACACGTGCCATTTGGCGGTATGTATTGATTAATGTATTGGTTCTTTTGTTTATTATTGTCAACATCAGCTGATGTCTATAATTTTTAAATATAATTATAATAGCTTTGCAACGCATTATTTATTTGAACGTTCCATTTCTAATTTTATTAATGTAAATGAGAATTTCAGTGCGTAAACAATATAGTATTGAATTATTTAGAAAAAAAAGTTTGAGCTCTATCCGTCGAATGCATTTCATCCAAAATTGGCAACTACTTATAAGCAATGAAATGCAAAATACTTCCATCTGCCTATTCTCGATCGAGAGTTTTCTTTAAATTTGTAATTTCTTCAACTAACGCGAAGAACTGTGGCGTGTTTAATTTGACAGCAGAAGTGATCAAAAACGTTGCGCTGCGTTTTATAAACTACCCATTAAATAACGTAACTCAACGCTGGTAGTCACCGAACAGCTGTAACGTTTATAAACTACCTAAACGACAAAAGTAACACGAAGTGACTGATTCACGACTTATAGAATAATGGTTTCCCATTAGATCCCATGAAGGAATTGGAGAGAGCTTCTCACAACCACTGAGCTGTACGCTTTCTAGTTTTACACTCACTGATTGGGACCCACAGCTTTGCACCGGTTCCGAGCGGCATTTTGAAAAGCTCTGTCATAGCTAAGTACTCGATAGTGTCGCCAGCACTAAGCGATAATAGTAATAGTAAATAATAATTATAAGTTGCTTTGGGTGGCCGTCTTTGACATAAAATATCGGGAAAATTTTCTATTTTCGGGATTTTTTGAATTTCTTCAAAACGTTGTATTGTCGAAGGCACCTCCTAACTTCCAATGAGATAACTGATGTTTTCCACCTTTATTGGAACCCTAACCTACCACCTTAACACAACAACTTTTTAGAGATATTTTCAAGTTGTAGCAAAACAAAAAATTCACTCCATCCAAGTGCCCCCACATCGCGACAAGTTCATCACCTCTGTTGGAGTTTGAAGTTTAGTTGTCAAAAATTGCATTTGTAAGAGAACGAAATTATTCTTTGCGTCAAATACACCCCACAGACTTTATCTCTTGTGTCTATGTATTGAGTTCTTCAATATTAGTGTGTCATTTTAAAGCAACTCATTCTAGACTCATTTTCTGAACAAAATATACTGCGCAATCGGGACAACTCAGATCAGATTTGCAACTATAATATTTTGATTATAGTAGGAAAAAGTTAAAAAAAAACGAACCATTCTATTAGTTACTGTTATGCACAGTCGCAGTTAAATTCCAAAACTTTGTCTGTCTGGCCGTCTGTCAGTCACACGATGATGTGTAATTTAATTGCACATTAATACTGCCAATAGTGAGTGAGTCTTAGTAGTATCAAATATGTTGGGATTTTGTTTTGGCTTTTGTTTATATTTACCATTTTTCAATTACACCTTTCCGTTTCGTTTTGAAATTTCTCGGTCAAAGTCAATGTCAATGTTATGCTAAAATATGTGTACAATCTCAACACAAGCCATAGTATCGTTAAGAGAATAACCACCAAAAAGAGTAAACGAAGGAAGCACTTTACACGCCGCCACTGGTCAATACATCTTTCTAACTTGACCATAGGTATACACCAATATCTTTGAATACGCACAACACGCTCGGCGAGTCAGGCAACCAGTCGAACCTCGAGTAAATCTGCCTATGGATAGATATTTGAGTTGTTTATTGCCAACAGCAGCCGCCAATGCCTCTGCTGCTGTAGCTGCTCCACTTTGCATAACCCAACCGAGACCACAATTATTTCCTGATCACTGGGTTTTCTCGTGGCTAGTAGTGGTTATAGTCTCTTGACTCAAACAAGTTGTTGGGGAGTGATTAATGCAAAAACATACATGTTTCGTTTTGCCGAATTTCTTGGCCAAGAGACACACATAACATTTGTCGGGCGTTAAGTTGCTTTTTCAAATATTTTGTTTTTATTTTAACTGTTAATCTTTTGTAGATAAGTTCGCCCGGAGATTGCTTGAATTTTGGTAAATATCATATTATCGTGGCTTAGCATGAATAATGCATTGATCTGATCAAAATGCACAACGGTATCGGGGACTTATTGGCGGCCAAAATCTCATTAGTTAAAGTTAAGCCCTCTAAAAATAAACGCGGTCAATGTGAAAATCATTTGTTTTCTCTGTATTTTTTTTCTCGTATTAAATCTGCAAGACAAATATTTTGAATAGGTAAAAGCTTTCAATGTATAGGATATTTCACAGAAGAAGAGATAAAAATAAAATTTATGTATAAATTAAACAAAAAATGCAAATGAACTATTTCAAAAGTGATGCAATTTTACGCTGAATTCTTGAACATACAAATTTTGTATTCGGGGTTTATACGAAACAAACAAAAGACTTAAGACACAAACCCTTGATACTTTCAATAAGACGATGTTAAAAAAAATATTTTATATACTTTTTAAATGACCTGCTGTAAGTTGTAGACCTGATAGTGTAAATTAGGTTTCAATTTTAAGAATTTTGAATACACCCTCAAAATCTGAAGTTATCGGCAAAAACCCGTCTTTTCAACACATCACGGACTAAAATATTTTCAACTATATCAGTTTTAAACCGATATTAAATATTTTTAACGGTTTTTGTAAGATTAATAGTTAAGCTTTTCAAATATATGTATATGTTTATACTTTTTTCACTTATAAAAACAACTTTTAACGAATCCATGTGAAAATATTATCCAAAATATTTCAAGTTTTCCATTTTTTTGGTTAATTATTTCAAATTTGTCATCTTTTCTTTCTGGTACCTTATTTGAAACCCTATTTTTTCTAATGTTTGTTTGAAAGTACGTTTATTTCAAATTTTTCCCAGTATGTGCGAAATATAAGCGGTATTCACAGTCTGTTGTATTTGTAGTAAATTTAGTAAATAAATACAATTTTATACAACAGACTTTGAACACACCCGTAGTGAATTTTTTCTGTACATTTTATTCTGTCAAATTATTGTTTATTAAATCTGCAAAACAAATAATTTATACTTCTAAATAATAAACATTTTAAACAAATACACACCGACACAGCAAGAATCTTCATCCATGTTTGAAATGAAATAATTTGTTTATTTGTGTGTTCAGTTAATTACAAACAGTGGTGGAAAACAAAGTACATGTACCAATTTTTGTACAGCAGTACACTAAAACTTAATGTGAAGTATGTATTTGCTTCAATATTTTCCCACATAAAAACACCAATCTTTGGATATATTATTCAGCATATTTAAATATTTTAGCTTACGCCTACTTTAGGTTCTACTCTCCAACCAAGAAAATGTATCTTGGTCGGGATAGAATATATTGGCTCCACGAAATACCCTCCAAGGAAATAACGCTCAGGAAATAGAGGGCGGAGCAATAAGACCATGACTTTTTGAATGAAACACAGTTTTTTTTTTGCAAAAAAAAATTATTTTTCAACATAATCTCCTTTTAACTCAATAGACTTAGTCCAACGTTTCTCCAATTTTTGTATCCCTTCCAAAAAATATAATTTTTCGAGGTCCATAAAATAGGCATTTGTTTGATCAATAATTTCATCGTTGGAGGAAAATCTCTTTAGGTTTGGAAATTGGAAATAATCACTGGGGGATAAATTCGGAGAATATGGCGGATGAGGTACCAATTCGCAGTCCAATTCATGGAATTTTGCCATTGAGACTACACACGTGTGCACCCGTGCATTATCTTGATGAAAAATATCATTTTTCTATGCCATATGGGTCGTTTTTTTTAAGTCCTTTTTAAATCGGTACAATAAGTTGGCGTAATATTCGCCGTTTATTGTTTTGTTTGAAGGTAATCGATGTGGATTATACCGCGTGCATCCAAAAAATAACTGTTGCCATCACCTTATTGTCCGAAAATCGTACCTCGGCCTTCTTCGGAGCCGGTTCACCCGGAGAAACCCATTGTTTAGATTGCTGCTTGGTCTCCGGAGTGTTGTAATGAATCCACGTTTCATTCACACTTACAAAACGCCACAAAAACTCCTTCCAATTGCGGTTAAATAACTCGAAACAATCATTTGAAGTTATCACACGATTACGTTTATGGTCAATTGAGAGCAAACGCGGCACCCATCTTGCAGACAGATTTCTTAAACCCAACTGATCATTTAAAATCGAAACCACACTGCCATATGAAATGCCTATGGCATCAACAATCTCACGCACTTTTACTCTTCGATTAGCCAACACCATATCGTAAATTAGTTCGACATTTTCGAGTGTATTGACCTCAATTGGCTGTCCAGAACGTTCAGCGTCATTTGTACTTTTGTACGACCACAGCGAAAATCAGTAAACCACTTTTATACCATTAAAATCGATGGAGCAGAGTCCCCATAGTATTTATCAAATTTTCCTTGGTTTAATTGGCGTTGTTTTTTCGAAAAAAATAATGTTTAATGAGCACTCGAAATTAATTTTTTTCCATTTAAAAAAAAATCCATGAGGTTGTATGTTTTGAACAGCTGTTAAACGCAAAGTAAATGCCGGAACTTGGTCAAAATTTGACAGTAGTCTATTAACAGGTGGTACTTGATGGGAACAGTGTTGCATTTCATATAACTACGAGGGAAGTTCGAAAAGTCACGCAGTTATTGATCCGCCTCGTAGCACCCAATGAAAAAAACCCAAAACAAAATAGAAATAACATCCAAAAACAAAGAATGAAATAAAAGCCAAACAAAAACGGCATTAACTTCAAGGCAAAATGGAAACAAAGGCGAAAAAAATTCCTTGTAAAAGGCCCATTTGGAAACACCGATTGGAAAGCGAAATAACTTCCAAAAAAAATATGAAATACTTCCCAAAAAATGTTATTGTTTTTTCATATGAAATAACACTATGCATCATTTTGCAACCTAAACATTTTGATACGCTTGACACTCAAACAACTGATAGTTACTGGTGAGTGAAGAAAACCCCTAGTTGGGTTTGGTTTGTTTGACTAATTTTAACTAACTAATTTTTTAATTGGCGTTTGAAGTTTTAGGCTTAGAAATGAACTTTTGATAAAGAGAACACTTTTTGTAATACGTACATCTCAAAAACTATTCACATATTTGCTCAAGTGCCTTCGACAAAGTTGTAGCTCGTGAACTGCCCTACAAAAAACCGCTCAAACGTTTATTTAAAAAAATGCCACCTTCATGGTGAAAAACTTCAAAACTTCAAAAATAAATAAAAATAAAACCCGTAAAAAACGGCGAAAATTATATTTTTTATATTTTAAAGTTTTTGATCATGAAGGTGGAATTTTTTGAATAAACATTTTTTGTAGGGCAGTTCACGAGCTACAACTTTGCCGAAGACACCCAAGAAAAATCTTGAACAGTTTTCGAGATGTAGGCATTACCAAAAGTGTTCTCTTATCAAAAATTCATTTCTAAGCCTAAAACTTCAAACGCCAATTAAAAAAAAACTTAGTCAATCAGACCAAACCCAGCTATGGTTTTTCTTCTCTCATCAGTAGCTTTCAGATTTTTTTGGTCTCAAGCGTATCAAATTTTGAGTGTCTCACTGTGTAATACCCAAAAATGTGTGAAAAAACATTGGAGATTATTTCATTACTCGTTTGGGGGATATTTCCTTGGCGGTTATTTCGTGGAGGCGAAAATATTGTTTTAGCAAAAAATATTGGATAAAAAAGTATCAGGCAACGCACAGTTTCGGAGTTATGTGCGCTTAAAGTTCATATATAATGGAGGTTAATATGTTGAAGGAACCATAATAAGCGTTTGATCTGACAGCTAATATGTTGTTGTAAAACAAGTCAAAATAAACGAAAAAAATTTATTTAAAATTTTCGATGCTGAAATTTTGAATAATTAAGTAAAATTTTTACTTTTTTGCTAAAAATTATTTTAAAAAAGTCGAACAAGTTTTCCCAAAGAAATAATATAAAAAGTAAGAAATATTCTGTCATTTTTAAAAATTGTAAAATCCAATATCTCGATATCTAATTGAGTTATCGAAAATTTTCATTTAATTTTTGACTTGTGTTACACAAAATGTATGATCTAACCGCTTAGGATGGTTCCCACAGGAAATACCCTCCCGTATATCCGAACTTTAGATGTGTTACAATATTTTTACCGGGTCGGGAGGATAAAGTCTTCTCGAAAAAATAATAAAAGGGTTTAAAAAAAAATGCGCCAGATTCTTGAACTAACTCGAAAAATATGAACTGCCGTAATTTGTATTTATTTTAATTTAAGTGTTCTATGCCCCGAATGCTTTTAGCTTTGCTGAATGTCCTCTCTCTTGGTACAATTTGAATGCCTTCAAAACCCATCTCTGACAGAAATACAAAATACAACGGCAAGTTACAATAGGGGTTTGCTATTGTATTTTTGATAAACCATAGTATTTCAAATGCCGTGAATTTTGGTTTTGTATAAATGCCATATTTACTACAAATATCAAATTTATCAAAAATACAAAATACAACAGATTGTGAATACCGCTATACATACGTATCATGACCGACCTAGCAGAAGTATTTATATTTCGCACACACGGGGAAAAATTAAAATTTTGTTTAAAAAAGAAATTGGAATTGTAATTTGTAACCGATTCTAAAAGCAAGGACTTGTTTTACTCACGTACATACTGTCAAATAAAAATTAGAAAAAAATAGGGCTTCAAATAAAATATTACAAAAAATGCGAAAAAGTTGGAAAAATTAAAAAATTTTAACATTTTAAATATTTTGGATAATATATTCACATGGGTTTTTAAAAGTATAAACATCCATATATTTCAAAAGCTTAACTATCCATCTTTCCAAAACCGTTGAAAATTTCAAAATCGGTTTAAAACTGATTTAGTTAAATATATTTTAGTCCGTGAAGTATTGAAAAAACGTTTTAACTCCAGATTTTGAGGAAAATTGAAAAGAGATTTACTCAGCCAGACCTACAACTTACACTAGGTGATTTTAAAAGTATATTTTCGTTGTAATACAGTGTAATTTGTATGAAGAGTATTTAGTCGACCAACAATGTTACATGATACCGATAAAATAAGAGTCCAAACCAGTGTTGCCAGACCCCGACCAAAAAATTATGCCAAATGTTGTCAAAAATTGTGCCGTTTGCAAAACCATTATGCTAAAATTGACTTTTTAGCCTTTTTTGTAATTCTGAGTCCAAAACAGTTACTGACCCTCCAAGCAATGGGTGCAGCTATTATACGTTAACCGTTCAGCTTAAAAAGAAGTATTATCAGCACTACAGCAGGGTCATTATTCCCCCTAGAACACCATTATATCCCACAAGTGCCGATAAATTGAGAATAGGCGTTTTTAGCAGGGTCCGTCTTGGACACACCATCTTCTCTCATGAACACATCTTTAAAAGAACCGGGCCCGAAATGTGCTCAAAGTGCGGAAACAGTCTTACACTTAAGCACATTCTTGAAGATTGCCCACATATCAACATCCGAAAAAGAACCACTTTTGGAAATCAATATACGACATACTTGGAGACCCATCTAAAGAAAATATTAATAACATCTATACATTCATTACATCACTGAAACTTAGAAAATAAACAACATATCTTGTACACATTGTATATACAAACCAGAGCCGATAGCCTCAGCTGCTAGTGCTCTATAATAATTTTAATCTTAGAAACAGTTTTCGTAAGATTAAAACAAATAAATAAATAATAAGTTGTTATATCGTCTTAGAATAGAACTTCCCAAATTTTGGATAATTTCTTTTGGAATCAGTTTCCCTTGTCCTAGAGAAGAGTGATCAAATCGTCTCTACTTCGAAATTTTCTTCGTCTGATATTATTCTCAATGAACCCGGAGATTTTCTCTGGAGTTTATATCTGGCACTTTGACAAGAACTTCTATCAGATTTAGACCATTTTACAAGTCACATATTGATACATATTGAATGCACTGTACGGCACAAAACGACTAATTTGAAGTTTGTTAATAATCGTCCATATTTTTACTCTAGAAACAAAAAGTAAGTTTTACATCGGTTTTTTACTCCTGTTTTCAGGAAAGCATTTTGGCATCCATAATAATAATTTTATAAAGAATTTTGTCATTTATCTCTAAACGGACATTTTTGAAATGGTCAACCTATTTCTGGTAATATTTAATGAATTCAATTTGTTCTTTTACGCTTGTGGAGTTTCTGTATCAAATTTTCTGTACCAATTATATACCAAACAATTGTTTTCGTACGAAATTACTTTGGCATAACAACCCCGTAATTGATTTTGTACATAGATAAATAATAAATAAATAAAAACCATAGATGATTCATTTGCCTAATCACAATTTTCACCAGATGGCAAAGACTGTTTCCGTGCGAACAATTTTCACTCGGATGGGATGGAAAAGCACTCAAAAATCATTTTTATTTCGATTCTGTTGTTTAAATTTGAAAATAGAATATAAATAATAGAAAAGCATATCGCTTTAGATATTTTTTGACAATACAAAAGGCAAAAAAGCATGGTTATATGGCCTTTTCAATAGTTTTTGTTTTCAAGGAAATTTGCCCAATATCTACCACTCCGCCGCCATCTAGAAAATTTCCCTTTACTTTCAAATTCACCACTTATCTTTCACCATCTATGGTTTTTTATTTATTTATGGTGAGTACCAGGCAAATATACCGATAAATATACTGTAAAAATAGATTTTTCAGATAAATTAAACGGAGAAACTTTCAATACGAAAAATTGTGCCATTTGTTAAAAAATTGTGCTAAAAAACTGCACTAAAATTAAAAAGATTGGAAAAATTTTGAGAAAATTGTGCTAAATGGCATTTGGCATAATTTTTCAAAAAACAAGTGCCAAAACCAAAGAAATTGTGCCAAAATGGCATAAATTATGCCAACATGGTAACACTGGTCCAAACACAACCAGACAAGCATCAGACGATGACGTAAAAAATCTCTAGCGTCTAAACGAAATGAGAGAGGGAGCGTCTGGAGATTTCGGTTGATTTTTCTCTCTCTGCTTCGTATATCCTTGCGGCTCTCCTGGAATTATTTTGAAGTTTGGGAAAATAATATTATAGTTGTACAGGAATTAAATTGCTTTTAGTGCTTTTAAAAATGTTGCATTCGCTTTTATTGTATTGTGTTTAAAAATGAGTCATTTTGAAACCCTTTCTTTAATTTTCCTTTGTATACACATGTATCACCGTATGTATGTGTTGGTTGCTCTCATAGATTAATACTTATAGTAGATCTACTAGTTCTCCCACCAAATTTATGACATTTGGCCCGGTGTGATATTTACGTTTGACGTTGATAAGAATTGCTTTACTAATACCAGATAGAGGCAATGGTTCGAAACAACGAACTAACTAACAACAATGGCATTTCGTTTTGTATGTTAAAATTATTGTGTTGAATACAACAAAAATGTATGCTAACAATAACAATCAATAAAAAAGTTTAAAACACATTTAAATTTCACAGTTTTTCGCCAAAACGACATGAAAAATTAAAGCAAGAAGTTATTGTAATTCCACCTGGTGTATGCCACTTTTCATCAAATATCTCTCTATCACACCGACCGCATCACGAAGAGTGTGAAAGGAAACGTCAGATGAGCCAAATATTCTCTCTATTCTGAGATTACTCTATGGTTGCTCTTATGATTTTCATGGAAATGTGGCAACTTCATTCTATCAATTGAGAGATTTCGTGAGAGCGCCGCCAAGAACTTAGAAAAGATTCTATTCTAGCGGCGAGTCGTCAGCAGCTGCGGATTTTCGTGACGATTTTTCCCTGTCTGTAGCGTGTTTGATTATGTTTAGACTCTAACGCAGCTTACTATGGGTGACGGAGTTTGTGGGTTCACTGACCACAGCGTTGCCAATTTGGCGCGTTTCGGGCTAGATTGGGCCCATTCTAAGAACCCAAGGTTGACTTTTTTCCTATTAGCGCGTTTTGGTGTAGGTTATTTTTGATGTGTTACCATCTATAGGCACGGGTAGGGCAATCTATCAAAGTGAACACTGCAAACAACACACAACGTTAGCATCACATACGTGGTTGTTGTACAACAATAGTCTCTGCCTGAAAATAAGTATGATGGTATTGATGTAGCGGCAGCGAACAAACAAGCAGGTCGTCGTCGCCAAAGAGTATTGAATAGTATAGAGAACTCATGGAACGAATTGTATGACTCAAAAGCACATATGGCGAATGATTCAAAACGTATTACTCTATTTTTGGCGAAACTTGGTCCATTCACAATTTTGATATGAAACATTGATGCCTTTTGAAACATTTATGCTTTTTGTATTGTTTTATGTAATAGCATTGTCCAATATTCTATAAAGAGAATAAGACTTGTTTATGCGCTTTTACTCAGACACTCTACATGAGAGCGGAAAAAGAGTGCAATAAGTTCTCTATACTATTCAGTACTTTTTGTCAAACAAAACAATTTATTCTGTGAGCTAAATATTGCTTTATTTATTTTAACAATATTACATCTAATGTTAAAGCAGATGTAAGAAAAAGGAAACTGCAATAGCAAAAAAAGCCTTCAGCACAAAAAACAAATCATAGAAATCGAACTGGTACCGTGTAACACATCGTCCGTGAGTTCGAACACTCATTGATTTTTTTAATTTTGTTTAACTTTTTGCAACTACATATTAAATAGAGACTTAGAGACTTTGAGCAGTGGTAATTCTTTTTATTACCTGTAGTCAGCAACCATTCATGTAAACAATTTCTGTCAAAGTTTTAACAAATTTCTTTTATATGTAGTTAATATATTACATTAACTTTCTTAGTGACAATTTATTGTAGGTAGATATTTTGAAAGGACAAATTTAGCTCAATTTTAGGTGAAGCGTACACGCTGAAAATATATGATTCCAAGCATTGTTTTCATGAATTTAAGATCTGATTCATTTTTATTTCTATGTTGTCTGCCTCGTTTTTGGTTGTAGCGGTTTTCTATTAATTAATCATTGTGTCTCAAACATGTTATATTGAATAGCCAACACAATGTGTTTGGGCACAAGTATAGTATATTTGTCACAAGCTACAAACATGTTATATTTGCATGCAAACTTTAAAAAAGACAGATTTTTCAGCGTGTATGTACAAAAGTACAGAAAAGTATGGTAGTTTGATCCATTATTTAAAAAAGGATGAAGCCATTGCTAACAGACGGAACAAGATGCTTGTGGCTTTATAGTAAGTGTATAATAACTTCAAAAAGTTCAAATCATATTCAAGGCTAGCACATAGAAAAAATTCTAAAACCTCTTAATGAAATATAACTAACTCCACATAAAACTGCATCAAAAAAAAAATGCGTCTAAAATGCTTGTGCTTTGTGGTTTCAGAGAACATTTTTGCTGAGTGTGCAAGAGCTGTTTTACATTCAGAGGACTTAAATTGAATGAGAAAATCTTTAATTTTAACAAGTCGTATTTTAATTGCAATCTACACAAAAAAATTTACCCCAACACTTCATTACATTTTGAGTTTGTTCATTTGTTGTCCCATTTTTCAATATTTTCATCACAATATTTTCAGTTGATGTATTTTGTACTTTTGGTTCGATACGTGGCTGCAAATGTATGAAAATTGTACAGCGCAATCCGAATTCTTTTAGTCACCTATCGCTTTTCTCTTCTAAACTTTATTCTCTATCAGAAGTGCAACTACCTAGTTGATCAGCTGTGGCATCGAACACCCTGGTTTAAATATAGTAAAGCCGCAAATTTTAGGATCCATCGAACAAAATACTTCAATGTAATTACGTATGAGCGGCTCATTTTGTGGGAAATCTTTTGGAGGATTGCACATTCGGGTTTAGAGGGACGACGTCGAAAATACTTCTTCGAAGTCTTTGAAAAAACATTTTCCTCCTAAAATATATCTTGATACATATTATATATATTATAATACTAATAAAATGTTCTAAAGTTAAGTGATTTTAAACACAACAATATTAAAAAATAAATCTGAATTTAATTGTAGTAGAAAATTTTTTTTTTGTATTTGAATTTAAGAACTCTCAAGAAGAACAAATATACAGTCATTGGAATACCTAAACTGATACTACCGGTAGATCATCAATCGTAAGTATAAGTATACTTTATATACAAGGTGGCGCAAAGTTAATCACTCTATCGGAAAATGTTATAAAGTAATTGTTGCAAATGGCGTCGTACGTCAATCATATTTTGCATTTGTGAACTAGACAGCTGAAGTATACAAACCGACAAGCAATGGAACGTTATACACCGCAAGAGCGTGGAATAATTGTGTCGATTTTTTGACCAATAATAGGTCGGAGGTGTTGGCACAGCGTGAATTTCGACGTTAATTTCCTAATCGTGTCGTGTCAACTGGGCAAGCAATCCGAGGCTCGAACAGACTGGAATCACAACGAGGCCGTGCAAGGCATGCAACGTGGCCGCCACTGGACTGTGTTTTCGGCCGAGAATATCGCAATATACTGCGGATTTTAGTGAAAGACTTTCATATGTTCCCGTACAAAGTGCAAACAGTCCATCACTTGCATCGTCCGACGCGTGTGAATAGCTGTCAAGCCTTCCTCAATCTCAACAAAGAAAAGAACGATTTTGTGCCGAAATCATGATAAGAGACGGGGCGGATTTCCACTTAAGCGTTTGCGTCAATAAGCTAAATCATCGTTTCTGGGGCACTGAAAATCCGCGTGTGATGTACGAAGAACCATTACTTACTTATTTATCCGGTCTCGAACAACCCCGGCGGGTCAAGGTCCTTAAAAAACGAAGATAACACATTTCGCCAACTAGTTCGATCTATTGCCTTATCTTTCCAGTTGGCAATACCAAGTGTAAGCAGGTATTCGTCAACCTGATCCCTCCAGCGGAGTCTTAGTCTTCCTATTGTTCGTCTTCCTTCGAGTTCGGTTTCGTAAACTCTTCGTGCTGGTTCGTCTTCATCCCTTCTACCGACATGGCCTAGCCAGCGCAATCGCTTTATTTTGATCCACTTAACTATGTCAATGTCGGGATATAGCTCATACAGCTCATGGTTCATGCGACTCCGATACTCGCCGTTGTTCACTATAGACTCCTACAGATGTTTCGTCTGCTTGCGATAAGACCAGAATTCTTCACCATAAAGCAAGACAGATTGTATGAGAGTCTGGTACAGCTGAACTTTTGTTACTCGCGTGTGATGTACCTAAAACATCCACTCAAAGCTACTGTTTGATGCGGCATTCACGGGAGAGGATTGATTGCGTCGTATTTTTTGAGGACGCCATCGGTATTACGGCCACTGTTACTTTCGTACGCTACAGGGCCATTATAAACGACTTCTTACTGCCGGAATTGGATGATCGGGGTTTCAACAAGACGGTGCAATCGAACACACAGCGCGAGCCACGATGGATATTGTGAAGGAAGCATTTCCTGGTCGCATATTCTCCTGTTTTGGCGATTTGGCATGGCCAACAAGATCGTCCGATTTAATCAACCCAGACTTATTTCTTTGGGGATACTTGAAATCGTGGGTTTATGCTAACAAGCCTCAGACAATCGCAAACCTTAAGGATAATATTCGACAGGATTGCGAACAGTTATTACCGAAAATCTTGCGGATAGTAATGGTAAATGCAATGAAACGGTCACAAATGTATATCAAGATTAGCGGCTGCCAGTGTTTTCCACTTGCCACAAACAATTTTCAAGGTCCAAATAAACATTTCCATCACCCAAAATTATTTTATTTTATTTAATAAAAAAGTTATTCAAAAAATTAAATTGGATTTGCGCCACCTTGTACAAACTTTTACATGAAAATGATAAAATGGTGTCCCATAAAATCCTATGAAGGGATTGAGAAGAGCTTCTCACAATCACTGAGATGTGCGGTTTCTAGTTTTACACTCACTGATTGGGACCTACAGCTTATTTCAGCAAATTATCGGCTAAATAATTCGTTGGCGAAATCTTTTGTCAGTAACCATAGTGAGCTATGAAAAAGGCTTTAGATTTGAAATTCTGAGTTATTATATCAGTTGTTTAAAAACCGAAAAGACCGGTTAATCGACTAAT
This sequence comes from Phaonia tiefii, assembly GCA_963931995.1. Taxonomy (NCBI): domain Eukaryota; kingdom Metazoa; phylum Arthropoda; class Insecta; order Diptera; family Muscidae; genus Phaonia; species Phaonia tiefii. The sequence goes on from OZ008367.1 coordinate 38,218,958, forward strand.
AACCGGTGAAACCGTTTTTTTCGAGAATATCAATTTTACAAAACCGGGGTACGGTTTTGGATACACTAACTAAATGTAAAACTTTAGAAAACGTTTACAATGTAATTTTTATACCAATGACTTTATAAAATTTAATTGTTGTTTCAAATAAATTTACAAAAAAAAAATACGAAAACAGTATTGTCTAACCGGTGAAGGAAAAGCTCCGATTAATTAATCTAGTTGTTAACAGGCCAAAGTAAAATGTCGAATAATTGGAAACCCGTGCCATTATACAGCCCGTTTTTGTAAAACGAATTCGTAGTTGATGAACGAATCGTCTAAAATTAAAACATATATAATGGTGATTTTATAAGTCAAATGATCAATTTTTTAAGAATTCGAGGGCGTATAGTTAGTTTGTATACAAAATATTTTGGTGAAAAGTGGCAACCTTATAAAGCATATGTTTTAAGCAAAAACGATGTACTAAAGTAGACAGTCCAAATTTCTCTTCACTCAAATGCCAACAAACAAAACGAGTGAAGCGTTAATCATTTTCTGCTCTCTCTCTCTCTTATTCTCTTCCTTGAATATTTCAATGCACGAGCAGTTTTTTGATAGTGTTATTGTATACAACTATGTATATACAGGGTGTTCCAAAAACTTTCCGAAAAAATTAAATGCGCGATAGCTTGGGTCAATATGAATATTTTTTGTTCTAGCACCACTGTTCTAACACCTACCGTCTTCGAGTTACTGAATCTCGAAGATAAATGCATTTGTGAATGCATTTCTTAAATTTCAAAAACAACTTTAGATTTTTAAATAAATTTTCTTTGAATTAATTGTTAAAAAAAAAATTTTCTTAATTTTTTTTTACAAATGCTCAAAATGAGAGCCATGCATGGTGGTGCATTTTACATATCGTCGTCTAATTTCAGCGGTAGTAACATCCAGCGTTATTTCTTCCTGAATGGTTTGAAAGGCCTCCTTTATTTTGCGTTTAAGTTGATTGCATGAAATTATTTCTTCATTGTAAACGAACTCTTTTGCCCGACCCCAAACACAAAAATCTAACGGTGTTAGATCCGGAGACCACCGAGCATTTGATTGGTCCATTGCGTCCAATTCAATTTGTACCAAAACTACTGTTTAAAAAGATCTTGACTACAATGCTAGAGTGTACGGGACAACCGTCTTGTTGAAAAGTAATTCCGACTAATGTTGCTAATGGCAAATTATCGATAGCGTTGTTGCATTTAACCGATCTGGTAAGAAATGGGGGTCTATAACGCAATTTTCGATGAGGCCTGCCCAAACATTGAGACTAAAACGGTTTTGGTGCTTTGTTTGCAGTTTTTTGTGCGGATTTTCTTGCGCGTAAAAATGTAAATTATGAAAATTTGTGATACCTTCTCCGTTGAATATGGATTCATTCATTTTTTCAAAAAATTTTCATTTTGTGTATCTTTCGCCAACATTAACGTACAAAACTCAATTCGCTTTTCACAATCACCTTCGTGCAACGATTGTACCGGTGTGTAGTGATACGGATGGAGCTTGTGAAGTTTTAAAATTCTGAACACCTGAGATTGTGGTATTTCCTTTGTTTTAGCTATTTTTCTTACACTTGTTGTTTGGTCTTGCAACACAGCTGCCAGTTTCTTCTGCATTCTGCTGAAAGCGCCTTGTTGTGTCACCCCTGCATTTATTAACGCAACCTGTCTCACGAAGGCGATCAAACGTACTGTTGAAGACGGTGTGGTGGGCAACAATGAATTCCCATCAGCTTTGCCATAATAAAAAACGAAATCCGCCTACTCAGAATTTGAAAATTTCATCGCGAATCGAATTTAAAGGTACACGAAAACAAAGAAAAATGGAAAAAAAAAATTTCACATTTTTTTTGACACAGAACTCAGATAAAAATATTTCAAAAAAACTAAGTTGTTTTAAAATGAATTAAATGCATTTAGAAATGCATTATTTTTTGAGACGCTATAGCTCGAAAACAAAAAATATTCATATTGATCCAAGCTATCGCGCGCTTAATTTTTTCGGAAAGTTTTTGGAACACCCTGTATATATAAAAACAATATATATAAAAACAACCATGTTGAAGTAAAATTACATAAACTATGCAAAAAGTATGAGAAATCAAGAAATGCCGCGAGAGAGAAATGCGTTTGAGTGAATTGCTACAACTGTTTGGTTCTCTTTTACGAGGGTTGCCAAATTGCGCGCATCTTCTGGTCGTCTACTTCTCGATCGTCTTTGTTTAAAGTTTCATGGTTTTCAGTGAATTTGTAAACATGGAAAAAATTGGTCACCGTTATTTCCATTTGAAAGGTCTCAGTCCAAGCAATATTACAGTCGTCCTAGATTCTACTCAAGGGGAGTCTGCTTCTTCGTTTACGACTGTAAAATATTAGATAGCAGGGTTTGAACGAGGCCGTAAGAACTGCCAATACCAACTTCGTAGTGGTCGACCAATTGATGTGTCCACGCCAGACACGGTTAAGAAAATCCTCAAAATGGTATTGAATGATCGGCGGCTGAATGATTGGCATTTCAAAAAGTGCTATACCTCATATATTGACCGAAGATTTGAAGATGAGAAAGCTGTACCCAAGGCGGGGAGACGGAGTCATGAGAGCGCAAAGGATTTCAGACCGATCAGCCTCTCACTTTTCTTCTGAAAACGCTTGAAAGGCTAATCGACGCATACATCCGCACGTAGATGGATGGATCGCCCAAAATATCACGTAGCCAACATGCATATCTAAAAGGCCGCTCAACTGACAGCCCTGCATGAAGTCGTCAGAACTATTAAGAGGTCCTTGGAAAACAAAAAATATACCCCCGCGGCGAGCGATAACAGCGAGTTATCAAAGCGAGTGAATAGGGGAACTCCACAGTCATCTCTCCCCTACTTTGGTTCCTCGTGATCAACAAAATTCTACTGAAACGACAATATGAGGATCAAAACCGTGGCATATGTAGATAATATCGTAATAATGGTGTCTGGTTTGTTTCCATCCGTGTTGAGCGAAATAATGAATGGGGTCTTGAAATCACTTAGCGATTGGGCCACTGGGAGTGGTCTTGGAGTGAATCCAGGGAAAACTGAGGTCATGCTTTTTACCTCGAAGACCAAGATACCAAAGTTTAATCATCCTCGGCTAAGTGGAATAGAGATTCCACTGTCAACTCACTCCAAGTACTTGGGCGTGATTCTAGACCCTAAACTTTGGTGGAAGCGTAACATAGAGCACCGCGTACAGAAGGCAATCGTTGCGTACTACGCTTGTCGGAAAATGTCGGAAGCCGGTGGGGTCTACGACCGAAAATGGTGCTATGGGTGTACACTAGCATAATCAGACCTACTCTCCTATGGAGCAATGGTATGGTGGCCTGTCGTAGGAAAGACGTCCACCATGAAACTGTTGTATAGAGTACAGAGATCAGCTTGCATCGGCATAACAGGGGCAATGAGGACGTGTCCAGCTGAAGCCCTTAATGCAATGCTTCATATTATACCAATCGACCTTCATATCACCGCTAGTGCGGCCTGGAGTGCCACCGGACTAAACGCTCTTGGACTCTGGGAGAGCAACGCATATGGACATGCGAGTATACAGACAATCCTAAGAGAACTCAATATAACCACCGATTACTGCACCCCTTATTGACTTTCGATAACCTATTCGATGTCAGGTTTCCCAGGAGAATAGAGTGCGATAAAGGGGAACCACTTACAGGTTTTGTGGCCGTCGGTGGTGCAATGGCTAGTGTGCGCGCCTCTTGTACTTGAGATCCTGGGTTCGATCCCTGCTCTGACCACCTAAAATTTCTTTCGGCGGCGGTCACCTCGCATAGTGACGCGACACTATCGAGTATTTAGCCATGAAAAACCTTCTCAAAAACCGTTCGGAACCGGTGTAAAAATTGTAGGTCGCAATCAGAGAGTATACAACTAGAAAGCGCACAGCTGACTTTTTTTGAGAAGCTTCTTCATGAGATGTGTGTTTTTTTTTGTTTCATCAAGGCAATGCTCCAGTCCTCTATTGCGATGGCCAACATTAATGAATTAAAGTTCGAATTGCTTTATTATTCATTAGATTTAGCTCCCTCGGATCATTTTCTATTTTCAAACTTGAAAAATGGCTCGGTGGTAAAAGGTTTGCCAACAACGAAGAGGTGGAGTCCGCGGTTGATTGTTATTTTAAGGAGTTTGATAGTTCTTACTATAAACAGGGTATTGATGCTATTGAATATCTCTAGAAAAAGTGTATCGAGCTAAAAGGAGATTATGTTGGAAAATAAAGAAAACTTTTTTGTGTCTTCTTTGTTAGGTCGACTAGTTGTGGGACCGCCCTCGTACGTTCCATACATGTTTCTCCTTTTGTTAATGTCTAAAATGTCTCAGTTGACCCATAACTCAAACATCAGGAAACGACAATAGTTACCGAGATTAAAAAGAAATGTAATTCCGTTCGGCGGCAGTCCTCGTACAATGAACACATGTATTGTAAAGTACATGAAATAATCAATAGAATCAATAAATATTAATTATGCGTCGTTGACTCGTTTAGAACTCTATTAATATTCACAATGCAACACAAAATTTATTAGAAAAAAATAATAATAATATATTCACAATTTCATAATTTTAATGTGTGCCAAATATGATGGAAATATGACATCTAATATTCAATGGAATCCGTATTATTATATCCTCATAGCTACATTTGTATAAAGCTGTACATTAAAGTATATAAATACCTATGTATATAGTTAATACTCATATGTATGTGATCATATTAAGACGGTTTCATTAACGCTTAACTTTTTAAAACAATACACACAACAGACAGACAGACAGACATACAGCTGTATATTTATGATAATCCACATACATACGAGTATATCCTCCATAAAGATTCAACTTTAATAATATTTTAAGGTTCACAATCAAAACGAAATCATTGATTTTGTCAGCTGTGCTGATTAAAAATCTAATTTTAAAAATCCCCTCCCTGGTTTCTCGTGAGAGAGAGAGAGAGAGAGACGGAGACGGAGACATGCGAGCAGACAGACGAACTATCAAGAGAGTAATCGTATTCCAAAAACAAAAAAAAAATATGTATAAACGCAGACATTTAAACTTCACAAGATTTCTAATGTTATTCATTAATCATTGATAAGGTACATAAAAATATTCTGTTTTTGGACAAACAGATACGAGTATATTCAAAATGCGGAAATACTAGAGACATTTTAATAGCAATAGACGTACATTCAAAATAGTTCTCGAAGTGTTATATCATTTGAAATGGACTTCCGACACATTGTGTGATTCTTCTCCCATACAGTTTAGTAGAATTCTCTACATTTCTTAGATATTAAAATGCTTTCCCCACTGTTTAATACAAGTTCTTACTTATCCGGTCTCGAACAACCCCGGGGGGTCAGGGACCTTACAAAGCGAAGATATCATATTTCGCCAACCAGTTCGATATTTTTTTTGTCTTATCTCTCCAGTTGGTAATACCAAGTGCACGCAGAGATTCGTCAACCTAACTAATACAACTGATTCATCTAATAGTTTTTTTCTAGTTCTAATGGAGGTTACAATGTCGTATATGTTGTAACAAGTTTAGGGGGTCTTTGACCCCTAATGTTCTACGTAGATGGCAATGATTTATAAGTAGAAATAAGTACATGTCACGAATCCGATATCATTCAAACAAGCCGAGGCAGCGGCTATTTATCGGATGGCAGTCAATAAATTTGTTGGTCATGTGTAAGTGCCGGTGTGAGTTGTAATAACACTGTAAGTAAAATTTGAAATTTTGAAATGACACACAAAAACACCGAGACACCCCAACTAATTTTTGGGTCATAGCATCCAGTGGTATACTCCGTTTTAAAAAGTTAGCTCAAAATAACGAGATATTTCGATTTTAAATTTGTAGTAGATTTAAGGTGATTTTTTATTGTATTTGAGGGAAAACCTGCAAAGCTCTTGATAAATCAATTTATATATTTTTTTTCGACAAAATGTAACCGTTGAAATAATAGACAAATATTTGGAAGCAGAATTAGTTTACCTCTTATAATTTGGGGCCATCATAATTATAATAATTTTGGTATTCGGGATTTTGGGATTGCAACCAGATGTTACAACATATATAGGGTGATTCAGGAAGTTCCGGACAAATTTCTCCAGCATATTCCTTGGCAAATTTCATGAAGAAAAGTCCACTAGGACCATGTCCGAAAATGCAAGGGTGCGAAATGGCAGCGGGTTCAAAATTTTCGGATTGGCGGTCGGAGGGTAGTAGGGTAAAGTTGCTAACTTCTGAGCTAATGGTCGGATTTTTGGGCTTGTTTGAAAGGTCTTTAAGAGGCCTATCAGAATCAATTTAAAAAATAGTAGAAAAAAGTCAAAGCCGGCCACTGGCTCATAAGCTAGCAACTTTACCCTACTACCCTCCGACCCCCAATCCGAAAATTTTGAACCCGCTGCCATTTCGCACCCTTGCATTTTCGGACATGGTCTTAGTGGACTTTTCTTCATGAAATGAGCCAAGGAATACGCTGGAGAAATTTGTCCGGAACTTCCTGAATCACCCTGTATATCAAAGTGTTCACTTTGATAGATTAGTCCATACCCACCGCTATAGATGTTAACGCATCAAAAATATAAGCATTTTATTGACCATTTTGAAAAAATAGAAACAGATCACAGATCACATTGCTTGTTTTGTTTTGTGTGTGGAAAATTTACACCGAAAAATCATCGACAACATTTGGTTGAAGATGCCCTCAAAGCTTACAATCAGTATTTTTTGATCATGCACCTGAATTTACGTGCATCACATGTTTTAGTGCATTAAACAAATGGTGGAAATTACGGCGATATTCGATGCCATTTGGACTTCCAATGATATGAACCGATCCAGTGGAACATGATACAGAAAATTGCTACGCGTGCAAGAACAATGTAAATGGTCTCAATCGAAACAGTAAGTTCACTTAGATAGACTATATATGGAATACACAATAATTTATTTTTATAGAACGATCCAAGTGCTCACGTACCAGTTCCACAAAGTGATGAATTGCCTGTACCAGTACATCCATGGACAGACCAATATGATACTGCGTCCTATGAAGTACAATCACAAACTTCAGCAACATCATTACATCATGCTGATTCTGATTACCTTCAGCCAGTTATACAATATCCCTCATTAATTTCGCAGGAACATTTAGATAGAATCCTTCGAAATCTGAAACTATCTCAAAATAATGCAATGACTTTGGCTTCGGAACTGAGCAGCGTCAACGTGCTGGCACCAGGTTTAAAAGTTACATCTTACAAATACCGGCAAGAACCATATATGCCTTATTTCACGCTTTCCGAGGGCCCAGCTTATGCATATTGTCAAGATATTCTCGGTTTAATGAATGAAATGGGAATCTGCAACTAGAATCCATCTTTATGGCCTCTTTTCATAGACTCTTCAACCAGATGCTTCAAAGTAGTCTTGCTATTTGAAAACAGCAGCGTTAAACCAGTGCCATTGATGAATGCTCTTGGAATGATTGAGTCGTTTGATACCATGAAATTAATTCTGGAACGCATCAGTTATGACGAACACAATTGCCGCGTAAATTGTGATTTTAAGGTTCTGTCACTATTCGCTGGAATGCAAACTGGCTATACAAAGTACACGTGTATTTTTTGTAAATGGGACAGCCGTGGAAAATGCAACCAGTACGAAAAGCGAGATTTGGAAAGATTTCATCAAACTATAATGGCATTCGAAGACCGTTTCGCTGGAAAAAGAAAAGTCTCAATGCTTGCTGATTTCTGCTAGTCGATTGCAAACAAAGAGTAAAAATTGAATAAATCCAAAAAATTTATAAAATCATCAAAATAAGAGCAAATATAGTTTCATGTCCGCTTGAAAATGGACGTCCATTATTTCTAGATATAAATTTTGACAAATAAATAATAAACAAATTGACTTTAAACAAGTTTTAAAAGTTTTTCATTCAAATAAAATCAAAAATCGCTTGAAATCTACTACAAATTTAAAATTGAAATATCTCGTGATTTCTAGCTAACTTTTGAAAACGGGGTACACCACTCATTTTCACCTATTTACAGTGTAATTAAATAGTAAAGCAATAACCATTGCAAAGAGATACAAATATTAAATGCAATATAGATTTAAAAGGTAAACTTCACTTTCTTTTTAATTTAAAGCCCATCTTTAGAGTCATGTGTAAAACAGACTGGCCTCAGTATACCCTGATGTTCCGAGTGAGTTGCCGGGTCTTTCTACCGACTGTGATGACGCAGGCTGCTATCAAGACCACGTAAAACTAATGCGATTCTGTGGAGTGCTATCGCTGCGCCCTGACGAAAATAGGTGAAATATGGCTGGATGTTGTCAAAAAAGACAATACCATCCGATGCGGATTCAATCATAAAGCGGCTGCATTACAGATTGCAATCCCGGTCTTCCACCCAAAAGTTCTAAGGTCGGGCGATTATATGATGTAAATGACGACCGCAGGCATGCAGTCTTTATACTGAATGCCGAGTCTCTGCACTCACAGAAAAATTAGGTTAACACAGCCAAATTAGCCGTAACCGAATTAAGAGGTTGTCTCAACCGAATTAGAGGTTGACACAACCTCATTAGACGTTGACACAACCTCATTAGAGGTTGACACAACCTCATTAGAGTTTGTCACAACCTCATTAGAGGTTGACACAACCTCATTAATGGTTGACACAACCTCATTAGTGGTTGACACAACCTCATTAGAGTTTGTCACAACCGAACTAGAGGTTGTTACTACCGAATTTAGATAGTGTCACAAATGAATTATTAAAGTTTTTTTTTTTATTATTAAATCATGATTTATTTTCCTGTATTGTTACAAAAAAATTAAAAAGCGATAAAATAAAGTCATATATAGTATATGGGATAATCTATAGGGTAATAAATTTGTTCACATGCCTCTTCCGACCTTTTCTCAAGTCCCGGCCATCATGGGACACCGCACTAATTCTGACATATTGTATCGGTTGATTTAGGTTCTAAACCGTTTTGTATACAGACGATTGCAGCATATCTCACATGACCTTGAATAATTTCTACAAAATAAGAGGTTTTAATACAAAACATATTTTACTTACCTTTCTTAATAACGCCAAAAAATTCTTAACATTAATTAACTCTTTTTAAAATAATATTTGATTATAACATTTTAAACGTCGGATTTTAAATACATAGAATTATGTAGTGGTAACCGAATTGAAAATGAACTCGGTTGTACCTACAGAATTCATGAGAAATTCTGTTACAGCTACCGTATAGACGCCAAATTCTGTCGTTGCAACCGAATTGAGGCTAGATTTGGTTATTGCAACCGAATTGATACCAAATTCGATAGTTACAACCGAATTGATGCCAAATTCGGTTACTACAACCGAATTAATGCCAAATTCGGTTACTCCGACCGAATCTGGTATCAATTTTGATTCTTGCATCCGAATTAATTTCAAATTCGGTTGTTCCACCCGCAATTTTGTAAAATTTAGTTGACTGAATGAATATAATTGAAGACTCAGTTGTCACAACCGAATCAATTATGCTTCAACCGAATTTCGGTTGCGGGGACTAAATTCGGTCGTAACAACATCAATTCGGTTGTGGCAACCTCAATTCGGTGGTGACAACCGAATTTACGGTTGCTACAACCTCAAAGTTAGGGGCCACAAGACAAATGTCATAGGCGTACTGACTAACGAACGGTGATTCTGCATTAGTTGATGTGGTGAAAGTTTCGCTGTACAGTTCACGGATCATGGACACTATCTCGTCCGGTATCCCCTTTATGATCAATGTGGACTACATTTAGTTTCGGTGTATACAATCAAACGCTCTTCGAAGTCTACAATAGTAGAAGCAGGGGCGAGTGTAGTTCAACTGATTGTTCTCTGAGTATACGGAGTGTGTTAATCTGGTCTGGTTCTGCACAATTTGGTCCACCACCGGCGAGGTCCGCTGAAGTACAATGGTCGCCATTACTTTGCCTGTTGCATTAAGTAATGTATTACCTCTCCAGTTCCTGACAGTGGTAGATCACCTTTTTTCGGGATAGTGATAACCACTGACTCTATCGACTCCGTAGGGATTTTGTTGTCCATCCATGCACTTCTGATGACCGGCGTAATGACATCTGCTAACGCTGTTGAACCATATTTCAACAGTTCCGCTGGAATATCATCTGTATCAGATGATTTGTGATCGTTCATTTACCCAATGCCAGCTCGATATGTGCTTGCGACGGGGGCTCCGTTGAAATATCTCTTCTCGGGTTGCGACGTGAGAAGTCTAGATTGTATTGTAAAGAATTCACGCCATCGTTCCACTTGCTGATCTGGTTATGCTATATCCGTGCCATCATTAGCTGTTAACGATGCAGTACTACACAATACGGAGGTTACCGGGGTTTGCAGCTTTTTCGGTTTCCTCCGCTATATGAACGAACCATGTAAGCCACTCTACATGCTGATTGCCGATAGTCTGATTTTAACTGCATCTTCAACGTTGGTGTCTTCGATCGTATACGCATATTGTACAGGCGTTCATTGTTCCGAATTTCGGTCCTGGATTCTGCACTAATCCAAGGTTTATTCACAAATATTTTCTCTCCAAAGACCTCCATGACTGTTTCCTTCACCGCCCGAACAATGCCTGATCACGTATTTTGACTGTTCTATGCCAAATTGGAGCATAGTCCTGCAGATTGTCGGTATTGTACTTTAAGATTTTGCTGGACGAAGACGGAAGGTGCCCACTAAGAGTTGGTAGTCGCTATCAATATCAGCACCACGTCTAGTTCTGACGTCCACCAAGGAACCGAGAAAAATCTTGCTGACAAGTAACTGGTAATTTTAATTGAAGGTTTGACCATCACGCGATCACCATGTATACGGAAATTCTTTCCCCCTTTCCTCATTCCTAATTCGATAAACTATGGAACACCAAAAATGTGATCGAAACACTTTTCATGTAATAGGATCCCCTGAATACAAAACTAGTCGATATTTTAAATTATATGGATACATTTTTTTATGGCGTTTAAGTAAAATTATATATTTTTGGAGAAATTGCTCCACAGATTGTATGACAGCTCGAGAACGATTTGTCCAACTTTGTTAAAAAACTTAAAACAATTCGAATTGAAACTATTGACCTTCAAATTATCTGATATAATTTTTGGCACCGGTCCATAGTTTGTCGGTCCAAAATTAATTTTGTTCGGCTGATTCAATCAGTCGAAGTGGGCCCACCCTGTATTTGTGCCTGAAAGTATTATAGTTGTTCTCTATAATAATATCAAAAAAGCGTTTAACTAAATTTCTACGTAACAATTTTCGAATAGTAGCAAAGTAAGTCACGAATGATTTCCTCATAATTTGGACTCCGTTTGTTCCCAGAAAACTGGAAACACATAATCGAAACGAGTTCCTGGCAGCTTTCTCATTGGATGATGAAAGTGTCTAAAATGTAGTGATTCCGATTAGGTTTCGGACTTGTAAACCATCCAAACGTCCCAGAAATTTTCCCAGAGTAAGATTCTGGAAAAAGATTGGGACCCTTCTGTTCTCAATCATGTACCTATGACTTTTTCCCCCACGTGGTGGTCCCGGACAACGGTAGAATATTTTTGTTGCTAGCGGCTGAAGTCAAGGCTTTCCGATGAGCATCCTTATTGGCTATGCGTCTCAGATTTAGTAGGTGACGGTGTCACTGAAACTCAGAAATATATCCGGCATATTATTTTGGCCTTAGACAAATCATCTTGGTCAGCGTCTGCTTGATAATGGGCGGCTGCAATCATATATCCTGGCAGTAGGTTAAATTCAAAAACCCGGTAGACTGGGTTACTGTTAATAATGACAATGAATATACAAAAATGGAAACATTGGCAACCCCCATTTGTTGACGACCCCCGCAAACGTTATAAGGACCACGATTTACGGATATTCACTTGAAATTTAAGAATTCTACATAGATCCGGTGCAAGTATCCAATTGACAGATGTCCTCGAAAGTTATAAGGCTGACATTACCGCAATCCAGGAAATGCGATGGACAGGAAATGGCTGCACAAGAAAAAGAAACTGCGACATACACTACAGTTGCCATGAGAAAAAACATGAATTTGGTTGCTGATTTGCAGTTGGCAAAAGACTCTGACATCTAGTCTCTAGGATCAATCCTGTGAGTGAACGTATAGCCACAATCCGCATAAAAGCGAAATATTTTTATATTTCCCTAATTTGTCGGCATGCCCCGACAGAAGAAAAATATGAGGATGCCAAAGACATATTCTATGAGCGTCTAGAGGAAACGCATGACCGCTGCCATGGCAAGGACATGAAGATTGTACTAAGAGATTTTAATGCTAAAGTAGGCAGGGAAAATGTGTTGCATCCAACTATTGTCAATTTCAGTCTACAAGCGGACAGTTCAGACAACGGTACCGTTACTGGTACAAGAGTCCAGCATAAAGACATCCACAACGCTACTTGGGTATCCACTGATCAAAGAGCGGAAAACCAAATTGATCACGTTGTAATTCATGGAAGGCACTCATCTAGTGTAATGGACGTACGAGTGATCAGAGGAGCTAACATCGGTTCTGAACATCGGTTAGGTAGAACGAAAATCGTACGAAACCAGACGCAGAGGAAGCTAGTCATCGGAAGTCTGCAATTATCAGAGGTAGCCACAGCTTATTCAGAGAAGCTCTCACAACTTTTGGCGCAGTGGAAACCTATTTCTGACTCTATGAAAACCTCCGCAACAACCGTACTTGGTATTGAAAAACCGCTTCGCAGCAAACAATGGTACGATGAAGAGTGCCTTATAGCAAATGGTGACAAGAATGTTACACTTATTGGGTATACACAAGCTTTTCCCATTACATCTGATGATGGGATTGGGGAGAGCTGCTCACAGCCAGTGAGCTGTGCGCTGTCTAATTTTTCACTCACTGATTGGGACCTACAGTTTTACACCGGTTCCGAACGGTATTTCGAGAAGCTTTTTCATGGCTAAATACTCGATAGTGTTGACGTCACTATGCGAGGTGACCGCCGCCGAAAGAAATTTAAGGTGGTCTGAGCAGGGATAGAACCCAGGTACTCATGTACAAGAAGCGCGCACACTAACCATTACAACACCGACCCCCTCCTAACTAAGACGAAGTCAGACCAGCTATTGCCCGACAATAAAGCCGTAGAAGCCGATGGATTACTGGCGGAGCTGTCTAAGGCTGGCGGCGATGAACTAATAAGGTGCATTCAACAGCTCATTAGCCAAATTTGGTTAGATGAATACATGCCCGACGACGATTGGATTATCAGTGTACTATGCCTCATATTTAAAAAAGGTGAGCTGAGTCTCTGTACCAACTGCCGTGGAATAAGCCTTTTATCCATTATCAGGTTCTATCAAGTATAATGTGCGAAAGACTAAACCCAATTATCGCTGACCAGATGGGACTATACAAGTGTGGCTTTAGGTCTGGAAAATCGACAACTGACAAGATTTTCGCTGTACGCCAAATCCTGGAGAAGACCCACGAAAAACAAATCGACACCTATTATCTATTTGTCGATTACAAGGCGGCCTGATAGCCCGATACGGGAGAAACTCTATGAAGCAATGTCTGAGCTTGGTATTGCTGCAAAACTGATACGCCTTTGCAGGATGACCTTAATAAACACCAAATCCGCAGTGGAAGTTGGTAAGGATCTTACCGAACCTTCCGAAACTAAGCGAGGCCTCAGGCAAGGTGATACCTTATTGTGCGATCTCTTTAAAATCTAAATGGAAATCATTATGAGAAAAGCTGCAGTCAACATGAGTCAGCAGCAAAAGTCACATGCTGATGGGAGACAATGAGAGAAGTTACTGCGGTGTTTTCGAGAATTGAGAAGGAGTTTGCAAAAGTGGCTCTGACAGTAACTGCGGACAAGACCAAGTTAAAGGTTTCAAAGAGCAGAGCCTTTATCCGATTAGACCAAAGCGTGCACGTTGATAACTGTTATAATTTCGAGGTAGTTGAGGAATTTAAATACCTAGAATCTCCGTAAACAAAAAGAACAACGTCAGGCTTGAGATCAAGCGGAGAATCAATTGAGAATTGATGTCATTTTGTTCTAAGGAAGCACTTTAGAGATAAAGCCCTCTCTCGAGTAACAAAAGTCCAGCTATACCAGACTTTCATACAACCTGTCTTGCTTTGTGGCGCAGAATTCTGGGTCTTATCGCAAGCAGACGAAACGTCTTTTTGAGTATTCGAGAAAAAAATCCTCCGAAAAATGTATGGCCCTATAGTACACAACAGCGAGTATCGGCTGCTTTATCGCCTTTTATGAGCTTTATCCCGACATTGACATAGTTAAGCGGATCAAAATAATGCGATTGTGCTGGCTAGGCCATGTCAGTAGAGTGTATGAATGCGAACCAGCACGAAGTGTTTTCGAAACCGAACTCTAAAGAAGAGGAAAAACGGGAAGACCAATACTCCGTTGGAGTTATCAGGTTGACAAATCCCTACGTACACTTGTTATTACCAACAGGAGAGATTAGAAAAAATATCGAACTGTGTGACGAAATATGTTATCTTCGTTTTGTAAGGTCTCTGACTCCCCAGGGTTGTTCGAGACCGGATAAATAAGTAAGATTCTGGAAAATTATATTTAAATAAGCGAAAGCTTCACCCTGTTTGTCTAGTGCCTTAATAAAGTTCTTCGGTAATCCAAATGGAATATGGCAAGTGGCAAGATCATATTCTCCTCTTTGAGGGTCACATGTTTTATATTTTACACGCCCACTGTGCTGTTGAGTCTTGCCTGCCCGTCCTTCTGTACATTATGCTTGTCACACACACACTTTAAGGCTGTTTTTTATTCCATTACCCTATCGCCACTTACAACTTTCCAAATAAAATGATCCACACTTAATACTACGAAATATGGCACACATTTGCTGTTTGTAGCAAGTACCAACAAATACATGGTAGCAGCAGATGTTGTTGTAGTTGTAAGCAGCGTAAACAGGCATTTTATTTTCGTTCATTAGTTTCAGTTGTCAAACTCTATTCAAATATATACCAACAATAGAGGAATACAAAAAAGTATAAAAACAAAATACATACAGTGAACGGAAAAGCATCGTCACAGGGATGAAAATATTCATCACCCCAACAACTTTTGTCATCGAAAGTGAGCTAACGTACAGTTTCATTCCCGCTTTGAAAATGTGTTCATCAACTGCAAATTGTTCGTTACTGTGGTGAAAGTATGGTTGTTGCTGCAATGAATTTGCTTCATTATTGCAACGAATTTGTTTCATTGCTTCTATGAATTTGTTTCACTGTTCCAATGAATAAGTATCGTTCTTGCAATGAATTTATTTCATTGCTGCAATGAATTTATTGCATTCATTTCTGCAATGAATTTATTCGTTGTTGCTATGAATTTGTTTCTTTGGTGCAATGAATTTGAGTCATTGTTGCAATGAATTTGTTTCATTACTACAATCATTTTGTTTCATTGCTGCAATGAATGTTTTGAAGTGTGTTTGAAATTATTTATTGAATTATTTATTACATGTTTGAATTATTTATTATATGTTTGAAATTATTTATTGACAATTGTACATAAATACACTCTTAGTATTACATTGCAGGTGTTTTGATAACAATTTTTTTAATTTTTGTTTCGAAAATTGTCTCAATATTCATTCCGTCGTATTCAGGTCTTGCAATTAAAAACAAATATATGGAATTTATTACATACATATATGCATATCTATGTATGTACTTTCCATGAACATAAGCACTACTCCCCTATGCTCTACTCCTTTAACATAGAACCCCATCATTGTTTTCTTAAATCATGCAATTGTTGTTGTGTTGAGGGTTCTGTCATTCAATTGTAGCGCCAAATCTCCCCGTCATTAAGCCAGTGATCGCTCTGCAAGCATTTTCTTCAACTGCTCTTTTATTTATTTTAACCAGATTTTGTTAAAATTTCCATTGGATTCATTTGATTGTACGTTGAATTGTTATTTTTTATGTACGTAGTATTTGAAACACTTTGTTTCTTTGACTTCTTCGTTTTCATTGACTTCGACTGCGCGCACAAATGTGTGTATGTCCTTCGTTTTTTTCTGAATCCAAATACCAACACAACGAAACAGGCGCGACCGAATTACACGAACACAGCAAACAATTTTACATTGCAGCGACTACCAAATTGTCGGATATATGACACTTTTCAATATAACATCGTAAAATATTTCATCCAGGCGACGAAGCGTTTTTCATTCAGTGTATGATTTTGACAAAGGAAACGAAAAATGGCATGGACATAATGTCATCACCTGTTTAAACGACTATACCTGGTAGATAATTATACCATGATCAATATGCATAACATTTACCGCGCGTTGTTGTGACCAATTTAATTCCAATTATGTTTTCAATCGGAAATTAAAATCTACTCGTATCCTTCAAATTTAGAGATATTAAATAAACTTAAAATGTGTAAGCCATTTTGGAACTTTCTCCTTTTGAGTCACTCCTTGATAACATTTTCAGTCGTAAGAAATGATAACAAAATTTATATAAGATAACGTTTTGTTGCCATTTCTTGAAATTGAACATGTGGCAACATTGTCATTGCTCAAGTCGGAATTTAAGTGGGAAATTGAAATGCCACTTAATATCGCTTATCTGTCCCGTACAAATTAAGCTATAATTAACTTTAGCGGGGTAAAAAACACATTTTTTTTAAATTAGCAGCAAACATATATATTTTTTGTGCAGCCTTCACTAAAACTTTTCCACTGTGCGGCGGTCACCTTACATTAGGATTGCGACCCTATCGAGTTATTATTGGTTGGAACCGGTGTAAAATGATAGGTCTGAGTGTATATGAGGCTGTTAAAAAATTACTGTTTACTGATTGTGAGAATTATTCCCAGGGATTTCCACATCCAAGCCCCACAATCACAACTGTAAAATATGGGCCGAATGTCATGTCATTGCGGACTCATTAAATAAAAGCTTAAGCCTATCGTCAACATTGCTACAGCAATGGTTGATTACCTTAGCATTGTATACAATTTTCATAATAAGTAGAATTAACACAAAAATTCAATGAATTGTTCCGGTTATTGGTTAAACCATACAATTAATTTATTTAACGGGAAAAAATTATAATAGAGCAATGACTTTTTAATTAATATACAACTGAATGGTTTGGTAGTAAAATCTGGTACGTATATTAAAAAAAGTAATTTGACTCGTTTTTTAAATTATATGCAAGTAGCATTTTTAAGTTAACAGGACAGACATTAACTCCCGTATTCATCATCTGGCTATCAGCTGACTAACGATTTTTTATTCACAACACATTCAACCCAACTGTGCCGACTAGTGGCTATGAAGGAAACAAAGGCATATCAAGATTTAACAAACAGCTGTCTTTTACAAACAACAATCACGACTGTCAGGGTTGCATTAGGCTAACACAGGCATGTTCATATTATAGTTAGAAGGTAGATAGAAAGCTATTAAAAATCGATTATTGAGTAACAAGTGACTAACCCGAACAATTATTCCAGTTTTACATTCGCTGTACGGAGCGTGCATCCAGTGACTAATTTTTCGGTATGAATACGGGGGTGAGTATATAATAGGATCTCATAATCATGGGTTTTTGTTAATTGAAATAAAAGATGGTCTTCCGGTAAAGCCGATATTAATAATAACCTAAGGCCTATAGGCTACTAATTTCAATGGAGATACAATATTTTACTTTCAAACCATCCAAATGCAAACACTAGTAAATGTGTGTCACTAAACAAGTGTTTTAGCCTTCTTTGCATAAGCAAACATGTATGTGCATATAAACATATAATTATTATTAACAATGTTTATAACTCTTAAATTATACACATAAATATAGCAATAATAACAGAAGAGTTCATGAAAAGTTCTCTCGAACATGTAAGGCAAACTAGTTTAATTTAAATGAAAACTGCAATGAAATAACAATCTCACAATAGTTTCGTAAAAAATATTGATGACAATAATGACTTTATCAAGCTTTGAAGGAAAAATCGTCTTAAAACTACAGATTTTTAATAATCCATTTCGTTTCTTAAATCTTTTGTTTACATTATTGCTAATTAGAGAATGATACATTGTGGATTTTTCAAACTCTCATTAAATTAAATATGCTTGTTAAACTTTTCAAATTTTTGTTCAAACGAAACTCTTCTAACGACCAATACAAATGCAGAATTATTTCTTAATTTTCTGTCAGAAGATGTGATAGCAGTCACGTTTGTCTCCAGATATTGCAAGTGCGTAGGACTTTCTGTTTGAGATGTGCTAGCAGTCACGTTTGTTTCCAGAGTTTGCAAGTGCGTAGGACTTCCTGTCAGAGATGTGACAGCAGTCACGTTTGTTTCCAGATTTTGCAAGTGCGTAGCAGTTCAGCATAATATAGGCAATTACTCAAAAAAGTGACCTCATTTTTCCAGGCGTGGCGCTTATAATCCCGAGATTATACTGAAAAACTAAATTGCATATAATTATCTACGCAATAAAACCACAATTCAGGCTATATTAATAATTCGACTATAATTCTAAATCACATCACCCAATATAGAAATTTTACTTCCCTATCGAAAACCAGTTGTTTTGTACAATAAATATCAATATTAAAATACCAATGCAATCTCAAGCCGGTTTTTGCTGAAAATGAAATTTGGAGAATCTTCTAGGTTAAATGTTTGCAAAGAAAATTTTGATATTTTCTCAGATCCAGTTTTAAATTCGTGTCTTAAGTCTTTTGTTTCAAGTGCAAGCGGATGGTAACAAAGCGAACACTGAACAACTCTTAGCATAGTTTTATACATATAACCGATAAATTATGAGTAAGTCAGAAGTAGCACAAAATAGATTTCAGTAATAATAACTAAATTAGTAACATTTATTTAAAGTTAAGTTAAGGGGAATTCCGCTAATTTGAAAACATTTGTAGTGGCTTTTAACTCCGCTTTGTCTCAGTTTAACTTTGTTTAAACAAAAAAGAATGAAAAAATATCATTTGCATGTGCTAGAATTTTATGCAAAACAGAGTATAAACATTTCTAAATATACAATGATATAAAACTTTTTATTTTTTGCCAGCGAAATTGTGTAAGCACGTGATTGATTTTTATAATGCGATCCTCTACATGTATTTCTTAAATAAGCGACTTCATTTTACTTTTCATGAGTTCATTTGTATCCACACGTTTTGGCAACAACAAATTTTATTAAGAATTTTAAACAATTGTTGCGATTTGTGATTTTGTTTGAATGTTGACACGTTGTCAGGTGTGTTACACATTGATAAATTGTTGTGTGATTTACAATACAAGCAGTTTTAAAGTTCTACATAAAAATCATATAAATATTTGTCAAATCATTTGTTGAAATTGATTTATGCAAGTAATAAAATAAAACGTCAAAACGTTTAATTTTTTTGGGATTAAGGGTAGACGTATGCATTGGTTTCTTTACTTTCAAAATCAATTAAATTTCCTGCTGGGTTTAAAGGATTTTTTTATAATTAATGAACTGTGCCCCTTCTATTGATAGAATCACTGCCTAGTTCTAACAGTTATACAGTTGGTAAATGTTATTTGACAGTAATTCCTAAAAAAATGCTTGAATGGTTTATTACTCTCTAGTGCCACACCCACTACTCATTCATAGATTCCATGAATTCCTTCATTCATTATCAACCAAAGAAACATTTCAGACGACCTATTTATTAAACACTTTCATAGATTGTATAAAAATTTAAAATAAATTATATTTTTATTATAAGTTATATATTTTTATTATAAATTCTATGAAGCGAGAGTTATAAAACTTGGCTAAGTACAATCAAAATTAAAAGAAACCTTGCCGAAAAAAGCGGTAACAATCTGCCTCCACATCAACAAAATTGGACCCAAACCCAACCCGGATTTGGGCCCGAAGAAACATTTCTAGCAGAACTACGTCCCGCCACGCTAGCATAGGAAATACCAGCTGTTGTAAGAGAGCTGGTCAGTACATTTTGTGGGCCATCCATCCTATTTACCTTGCACTTTTCCCGCATCTTCCTGACAATTGCCAGTTTCCGGAGGCAATCTTTAGCGCTGGCCGTATGGCCCTCAGCATTGCAATTCGCGCACTTAACAGTACGCCCAAGTTAAACAGTTGTAACATCTGTGACCTGGTCAGTCAGAACAATCTCCTCAGTGTTCCTATCTCTGGCAGGAATGTCACAATCGCCCGAAACATGGGCTTCAGCGTATTTGACGCACCTGGGGGCCATGTTGCAGTTAACTGCAGTTGAAGCACTGTGTTGGACCCCTTTTTGAAAACACTCAAAACGCACCGAGCAATAGAGGATGAATTGAATTTGATGGAAGCTGGCGAGATCCGAGTCCCTAGATAGTTTTAGCAACCACCTACCTCCTCCCTCCTCCCATAAACGTCAGCCTCAAAATTGAGAGCCTGAGGCCCATACGATACCATTCAAATAATCGTTGACATCGTCCACGTCAAATGAGTCGGACAGGCAACTAATCACCAAGTACCCTTAGATATATTTCGAACCATTAGATATATGGGTGAAAAAATTAACTATGAATTTTGTAAATAGATCCTTTAATTTAGCGTGGCCCTCAAGGGTTCCCCCGAAAAAATTGACCACTCTTTTAGTCAACTCACCGTAAAATTTCACATCAAATGTCGTTATGGCTGGCACCGCCTTGCTGGACTTCTTAGAACTTGAATTTGACAATGTTGATTTGACTGCTTTATGATTTGTTGACGACACTGGCGCCACCTTCTCAGCTATTGAGGACGCCCGCCCTTGGTCTACTTTCGCCATTGAGGCTTCCAACGCTGGATATGGCACTTGGCCGGCCATATCAACATCATTAACTTGTACATCTTCCTCAGTTTCAACATCGCCTCAATAAGCATTTCTTATTCAAAAGCTTTCGCTTTCGCCTAATTAAGCAGTTGCTCCCTCTTATTCAAAAGCTTTTCTTTATCACGCAACCTGGCCTCCACGCCCTCCAAGGCTGCCAACCTGAATTTCACGTTCTTCTTAAGGTTTACATTTTCGCAAGTTAGTTCGTGGATCGTCTGCTGGAGACTATCTACCAGTTCTTCACGGGGCAATTTTTCCCCTTCTTCTTTCTACTAGGGGTAGAGGCACCAGAGGCACCCGCAATTGGCGTTGCAGTTCCCGTAGCCACCTTGACGGGCAATAACTTGGGTTTGGTAACAGGGGAGTCCATGACCTCCCGTTTCTTCTAACATCTAAGAAAAACAAACCGTTTCCCATTACATCCCATGAAGGGATTGGGGAGAGCTTCTCACAACTAGTGAACTGTGCGCTTTCTAATTGTTCACTCACTGATTGGGGCCGATTCCGAACGGTATTTGAGAAGCTTTTTCATGGGTAAATACTCGATAGTGTCGCCGTCACTATGCGAGGTAAAAGCCGCCAAAAGAAATGTTTAAGGTGGTCAGAGCAGGGATCGAACCCAGGATATCATGTACAAGAGGCGAGACACTACCCATTGCACCAACATCTTGCTCACATAAATATCGATCCCAGGATCGCCAGTGTAGCTAAAGCCTTCTTCTCAGCTAGAGACACTAGGGGTCTTGCCGGTAGACGCTTTTGCGCCTTCGCTTAAGTCATAAATAATCCGTCCAGCTATCGCTCCTCTTTATACGCATGGAGATAGATAATGAAATTTCCCAATTGATTGACATTCAGTCTTTCTTTAGTAATTTTTAATTTATTTTGAATTTAATTTCCGAAAGTTGATTTTCATATCGAATAATGATATTAAAAAATATATTGTGTTTCATGTAATAAAAACTGGAAAGGCAATGAGAAGTCTTTAGTACACAATTGCTCGAAAAATAATTTGGGCGCCCGAACGCAAACTACTGAAAATTCAATCAATGAAGAATATTTAATGAAACGGGTTTATGTATACTTTTCGTAAATTCGTAAAATTTTTATTAAAACTTTTTCATAATATCTATGAAGTTTATGAAAAGCTTCATAGGAGTAACTTAGAAAATATTTCTAACCTTTCCAGCTCGTAGTAAAGAATTTTCAAAGTACAACGATTCTTAATATTAGAGGGTTGCTATTTATATTGCGGGTCCTGGTAATACTAGTGTTGTCTGGCAATACTGCAATAATCATAGAACAGTCAGTTGAGTTACACTAGCCTCTGTATCCACTTTTCGTAGACTTTGAACTAGCGTTTGATTGTATACACCGTAACACAATGTGACCCACATTGCCCAAAAAGGGGATACCCGACGAGATAGTGTCCATGATACGTGAACTGTACAGAGATGCAGCGTATAAAGTTAATTTTAATGTAAAGGTAAGTCAAACTTTCACCATATCTGCAGGAGTTAGACAAGGATGTGTCTTGTTCCCCACATTATTTTTTACACTTATGGACGAGGTAATAGAGGTGACTACACAGTGGAGTAGGTATGAACATCTACATGATATCGACTACGTATATGACATATGAATGTCTTGTCGTCCACAAATTTCATGACACCGAGGCTAAGTTAAACAGACGCCCCCAAAATGCGGAAATAGAAGATTTTAGAATAAATGTAAAGAAGACAAAGCTAATGCGTATGCAAATAGAAAGGAATACCACACTAACAGTTTTTGCTTCGTAAATTGAAGACGTTGATTCAATCAACTATTAAGAATGCAAGATTAGCAAGGTTGGTGGCTGCTCGGCGTATACAGGTGATCCGATATACAAGACCCCTTGCTGCATTCGTAGCCCGCCATAAAATCTGGAGCAATAAGAGAATATCGGAAAAGACTAAATTGCCAATATTCAATCGCAGTGTGAAATCTGTACAGTTGTATGGTTATACTACTTGGAGCTTGACGAAGCTGACAATGAAGAACTCCCAAACATTTGTCAATCGTTGTCTGAGACAAATTCGCCGTATCTACTGGCCCAAGACACTTTCTATTGAAGTACTCTGGCAACGAGTTGGATATACGTAGAAAAATGTGGACTTGGATCGGTCATATTCTTAGCCGCCTAATATCAGTTATTGCTAGAGAGGCAGTTGAATGGAACCCGCAGGGGTACCGATGGCAGGGATATCGAAGGCCAGGAATAAAGCTAAAGATAATTTTATACAAAGGTTAAAGTAATATTGTCGAAAACCAAAGTTGTGCAAAAAGTTTTCCAACGATATTTTTTTAACATTTGAATTCGAAAATTGGTATTTTTGATGATAATTTTAATTTTCGTATTTGACTGTTCCTAGTGGAATTCCGTCCAAAATATATTTATAGAATATGTTGACCTACTGTCTGGCCAATTTACAGCAACATGGAAAAAAGCAACATGGACCCAGCGATGCAATGCAATACGCTAAACCAAGTCGCAGATAAATGCTCTGAGTTTGGGCATATGAACATTTGTGAAGTCAAACATATCATTTCCTTTGTGATAAATAAATAAAGTCGTTTGGGAGGACCTAAAAACATTTGCAACAAAGTATATATGGTGACCCGAAACTCAAAGCGTTGTTTACGAAAAGCGTTTCCATTAACTGTTCTTTAGTTTATCACAAACAAAAACAAAAAATTGTGTGATAAATGAATAATATTTGCGACAAACTGTTTATTCGTTCAACGCAAGCGAAATTTATTTCAATGAGTAGAATTTATTTTGGATGCAATTGTACACTCATTACTGAAATGGATTTGAACCCAGGTAACATCACAGCAAGTCCGCGCGTCCATCCATTCTGTATCTATCCACTCAACGCGGCGCGAAGTCAACAAAACCCTTAACATTAGGACGTGATTTCTTGAACGGTCTATTATTCCAACAGCTCGAAGCATTTTTTCACTTGGAAAACAGTTTCTGACATTGTAGCTTCTAGTATGAACTTCTCATACACCAGCACGTAAATTAGGATTCTTTTGTTCGAATCGAATTAAGAGACACCCCTATGTGCACAGTTGTCACAACCGAATCAATTATG
Organism: Phaonia tiefii; assembly: GCA_963931995.1. NCBI lineage: Eukaryota > Metazoa > Arthropoda > Insecta > Diptera > Muscidae > Phaonia > Phaonia tiefii. The sequence continues at coordinate 38,243,179 of OZ008367.1, forward strand.
AAACGAGGTTGCTTCAACCGAATTTCGGTCGTGGAGACTAAATGCGGTCGTAACAACCTCAATCCGGTTGTGGCAACCTTAATTCGGTGGTAACAACCGAATTTACTGTTGCTACGACCTCTTTTCAAACAATTAGTTCTCTGAGTGTACCAAATTTTATTAAAATCGGTTATGATTTATTTTAGATATCGAGTCGGAAAACCGCAAATACGCCCAACTTTTGTATGGGAGGTACGAAACTGGACGTGGCCCAATAGTCAGTTATTAACAGGGTTCGTATTTCCTGGGTAATGAGTTACCCTGGGTTACCCAGGGTATCCCATTATTATTGCCGTGGGGAATGAGTAGCGATCGTTTACCCATTACCCGCAGGGTCTGGGGAAAATAATGGGTAGCTACCCACGAAATGGGGAATTACCCATCACGATTACCCATTACCCTCAGGGCAATGGGGAAAATAATGGGTAGCTACCCACGACAATGGGGAATTCCTCATCACGATTTCCCATTACCCTCAGGGAAATGGGGAATATAATGGGTAGCTACCCACGACGATGGGCAATGGGTAACTCATCCCCATTTTTGATCGATAATATGACAAAATTAGAAAAAATGCCTATATCTCGGAAACGGAGCGTCCAATTGAAAAAATAACCAATCTTTGTGGGCTTCTAAGGGGTTTTCATAAACTGGTCCAATTTGTATGGAAGAATTGTCTCCAATATGGCATCGATTTATAGACACCTTTTTAGTTTAGCGATTTTTTGAAAAAAAATTCTTCCATACGAATTGGACCACTTTACGAAAACCCCTTAGAAATGAACAAAAATTGGTTATTATTTCGATTGGACGCTCCGTTTCCGAGATATAAAAATGAGGGCGTTTTAGCGATTTTTTGTATGAAAAATTTTATTTTTAGCGATTTTTTTTGAAAAAAAGTGATGCCATATTGGAGACACCCATTGGTTAAAGCCTCCATAGCAGGTAAATTTTTTATTATTTCTTCGATTGGACGCACCGTTTTCGAGTGATAGACACTTTTTTATTTTAGCGATTTCTTTATTTTGGCGATTTTTCGAAGAAAAATTCTTCCATACGAATTGGACCAGTTTATGAAAACCCCTTAGAAACCCACAAAAATTAGTTATTTTTTCAATTGGACTCTCCGTTTCCGAGATATAGACATTTTTTCTAATTTTTTCATATTAACCCACTGCCCATCGTCGTGGGTAGCTACCCATTATTTTCCCCATTTCCCCGAGGGTAATGGGAATCGTGATGAGTAATTCCCCATTGTCGTGGGTAGATACCCATTAGTTTCCCCATTGCCCTTAGGGTAATGGGTAATCATGATGGGTAATTCCTCATTTTCGTGGGTAGCTACCCATTATTTTCCACATACCCTGCGGGTAATGGGTAAATGTTCATTACACATTCCCCACGACGATGTGTATGGGTTACTCATGGGGGGGTAAATACGAACTCTGGTTATTAATTACATAGTAGCAAAATATTGCCTAGTACCGAATTTTATTAAGATCGATTGTAGCTTAAGAGAGTTATCGTGTCGATCAACCGGTCATCCGCACAATTTTTATATGGGAGGTTCCAGAGTGGGTATGGCAAAGCAGCTCATTTTCTATAGGAGAGTTTTATTTGACTAAATATTGACTAATTTCCACCAGTTAAGTAGGCATTTACAGAATATTAACCGGTGTGAGCGTTGAAGCTAATCACATCTAGCAGACGAAAGGTTTGAAAGAAATATGGTTTTGTGCGAAATGTTTCGATTTGTATGGGAGGTACCAGAAGGGGCGTGGTGAAAGCGCCCATTTTCAATCCCAAACTCAATATTGGCACATACTAGTCACTGATAACATTTCATTGTGATCTGTAAAGATTTACGGCAGTGTTGAGCAGCCAGATAGACAGACAGCCGGACATGACTCAATCGTCTTAAAATGTCGTAAAACAAATTTCGTCCAAAGATACTAAGGGCCTAAAGTGGCTCCTTCGATGCGTTAATTTTTTTCCGTATTAAATGATATATACCCCCATCCCTATGGGTGAGGGTATAAAAACAATCCACTTTTTCGAGAGAAATGTCATACTCAAACGGAGTCGTTATGATTCCGAAACCGATTTCCGTTTCAGACAAAATGTACGAGGAGGCGAGTCCATCTCGAATTCGAAACGGATTCATATGTCACACAGTGACGAGATAGTCATATTGTCTTCGTACAAATTGTCCGAAACGGACATCAGTTACGGACATATAACGAATTCGTTTGCATAAGAAATTCCTCTTGAAAAAGCGGATAGTTTTTTTTTGTACTTTTTCGAATCCGTCTCGAACTCGCAACGTACTTCACATTCGAATCCGTTTCGGGTTTGTTTTTTTATAAACAAATGGATTCTAGAAGTATTATAAACTTTTGCGGATTCGAAACGGATGTGCAGAGCATGTTAGGAATGTGGAGATATCATTTCTCCGCGCTACTGGCACCTGATATATCCAATGACGATGAGACAATCGATCACAATTTGTACGACGACGTCGCTTGCCCCTCCTAACCAAGACGTGGTCAGAACTGCTATTGCCCGACTTAAAAACAAAAAGGCTGGCGGCAATGAGCTGATATGGTGTATGCATCAGCTCATTAGTCAAATTTGGTTAGATGAATACATGCCCGGCGATTGAAGTATCAGTGTAGTATGTCCCATATTTAAAAAGGTGACCCGAGTCTCTGTGCCAACTGCCGTGGAATAAGCCGTTTATCCATCGAATATAAGGTTCTATAAAGAATAATGTGCGAAAGACTAAAACCAATTATCGCTTACCTGATAGGGCCTGTAAAATCGACAACTGGCCAGATTTTCACGCTACGCCAAATCCTGGAGAAGACCCACGAAAAACAATTCGACTACTATCATCTATTTGTCGATTATAACGCGGCCTTCGATAGCCCGATACGGGAGAAACTCTACGAAGCAATGTCTGAGCTTGGAATTCTTGCAAAACTCATACGCCTTTGCAGGATGACATTGACGAGCACCAAGTCCTCAGTGAAAGTTGTAAGAATCCTACCGAATCTTTCTAAACTAAGCGCGGCCTCCCTATCGTGCGATCTCTTTAACATCGTAATGGAGATTATTATGAGAAAAGCTGCAGACAACATGAATAAAATCATTAACAGTAAAAGTCACATGCTGCTCGCGTATGCTGACGATGTGGATATCATTGGGATACTGCGGTGTTTTGAAGACAAAATTAATGGTTTCAACGAGCAGGGCCTCCACGCAGTTAGACCGCACGTTTTGGTGATAACCGTTATAATTTCGATATGGTGGACGATTTTGTATAACTCGGATCTGCCGAAAACAAAAACAACGTCAGCCTTGAAATCAAATGGAGATTTGTGTTTGCGAATAGATGTTATTTTTGGCTACGCAAGCACTTTAGAGATAAAACCCTCTCTCGAGTAACAAAAGTGCAGCTATACCAGACTCTCATACAACATGTCTTGCTTTATGGCGTAGAATCCTGGGTCTTATCGCAAGCAGACGAAACATCCATAGGAGTCTTAGAGAGAAAAATACTCCGATAAATATATGGCCCTATAGTGTACAACGGCGAGTATCGGAGACGCATGAACTATGAGGTATATCCCGTCATTGACATGGCCATGTCAGTAGAATGGGTAAAGATGAACCAGCACGAAGGGTTTTCGAAACCTGACTCGAAGGAAGACGAAAAATAGGAAGACGAACATCCTCCAGTGGGATCAGGTTGACGAATCTCTGCGTACACTTGGTATTACCAACTGGAGAGATAAGGCAAAAGATCGTTTGTAAGGTCCCTTCGAGACCGGATAAGTAAGTAAGTAGACTTCGAAATACATTAGTTCTGATATATAAAATTTAAATAAGTATTGAACTATATTTTCTACCTCTACTGCACTGAAATTTTTCATTTACATTATAAAATATATTAGTTTTTACAAAAATAACCGAACTACGAGTTTGGTTTCCTCATGGGATGTTTGTAACTTCAAATTTGCATCCCCAAACTAGCATTTTCGGTTGTTTATGTTTTACCGAAACGAAACGGATCAGCTAAATCTATATATTGTCACTAATGCCTATCACTAACATGAGTCACCCAATCAATACTCTAAACACCCTGCTGTTTTCATTCTATTAAAAACAAATATTTAACCTTGTCTAAGAATACACAATTGTCCTCTAAAACAATTTAGGGTTTTATCTTACTTCCTACTTTAATATCGGATGCCATCGACCATAACAATTCATCAAATGCGAGTACGAATTATTTTACATTGCGTATTGTTACAATTTGTAGGAAGTGGTAAAGTTAAGAAAATAATATTTATTTCATTATGAATTCACGCAAGGTAGTCAGTCGACAATAACATTATACACACGATCGAACGATCGGTCAATGGCATATCAACCATATAAGAACAACGCAACAAATGTATAATGTACAGACTGACCGACAGACATTCATTCATGAGTGGTATTTATTGTTAAAACTATAAGTATGTTCGTAGTTAGTTTTACGTATAATCTGAGTAGTCAATATTGCAGCATAAAAACCCGGTTTTTTGGGCCTGAAATCGAATGTCAGTTTTTGAAAGATACAGTTTAATAAATTTTTTTAAGAATGTCGTTTATATTTGAGGCACTCAGAAACCTAACCGTATAACTGGACAAATTTCGATTTGGTTTTTATTACTAATACAAAAACTAATACAAAACATTTCATAAAAATTAAATCCCAACAACTTTCACCGAAAAATATTCATCGTAATGTGAAACATTCTTCCTATGAAATATTTGGAAAATTCTACGAATTTTCATAACATTTTCGAATATATAATAGAAATGTTGAATTTTGAGTACCTTGTGTTGGCTGTCAGCATTTTTTCCAGCAATTTTATACTAAAGAATTCTCATTGTATTTATTAGTAACATTCAGAACAATCTGTGGCTAGAACTGCAATCTAATTCTCCGGCAGGTATCAGGTAAGTCGATTAAAGTTATTGGCAGATGTTATGATATACATTTTCATAATTTTCGTTTCATAGAATCTATGATAATGTGTCAAAGAACTAATAATCAAATTTCATAGATTTATTTACATAGAATCTATACGTTGAAAAATCTGTATTTTGTTGTTGTTTGGATGCAAATATAAAGTGTGTTTAGAGCTTGTCGCAAATATAATATACTTGTGTCCAAACACATTGTGTTTGCTATTCAATATTACATGTTTGAGACCCAATGATTAATATGTTAGAATATATGTGTTTGCGACTCAAATATGGCTGTGTTTTTGCTATACAAATACAGCTATGTTTGTTGCACTGTTTATGCTCTCTCGAGAGCAAGAGAATAAAAAGAGACAACGAAAGAGTCTATCTTGTAAATGCAGATGAAGATGAAGTTCACGTATTCAGTCATCAATGGTTTATCCGACAGAGGATATCAAAAGCGCTGGGTTGGTTGGTTGGTTGAAAAGGCTGCAAGACAGCACGCTGTCTAGCACACTTAGGCTAAAGAAGCCCATTGTGATACCTGCAGTTTCCTCCATAGCAACTATTGCCTAGTCATCCAACCAATTTGCCCTTTCAATAAATTTGTCTATAAGACCTACAGGAATATCCTACTTCTCAGTCCTGCCAGAGCAGGGCAATCCAAGAGAAGGTGTTTCGTCGTTTCCTCGTCCTCTTCCATGCAGCATCTACAGAGAGTAGAGTTTTTATGTCCCAGTCTTAGGGTGTGTTTTCCTACAAGACAATGTCCCGTAAGTGTTCCTATCATTGTGGATAACCTGCCTCTCGGCAAGTTAAATAGTTGCCTAGTCCTCCTGTCCACCTGTGGCCAGAGGACCCTGGCTTGTTTGCAAGTTGAAGTAAGTCTCCACTTGTCCTTGAACATATTATCGGCCCACTGCCTAATCTGCAAACGGCAGGTAGAGATTGGCATACTAACACTTTCTCTTGCCGGAAGAACCTGTGCCGTAGTGCCCTGTCTAGCTAACGCATCCGCTACGCAATTGACTGGAATGTCGCTGTGTCCCGGTACCCAGATGAGCCTGATGTCAAAATACTCTGCCATCACCCTAAGTGATGAGTGGCATTCTTTCAACGTCAGGGACGTAGCAAACATGGCTTCCAGGGATTTAATAGCAGCCTGGCTGTCTGTGTAGATACCTATTCTCCGGAGGGTTGTGACACTACATTTTAGTAGTTCTGCAACCTCCAGTATGGCGGTTATTTTCGCCTGAGATCAGCTTGAAGGAAATATTTACATTTAGGTCCGGTGAATGGACCCCATAGCCTACTTGCTCGTCCAACTTTGATTCATCCGTGAGAAATCTGATACTACTGGTATCCCCTTCCAGTGACTTTTCCCAGGTATTCCTGTTCGGAATAGAAGTCCTTAGATTTGTCGCTGGTAGAAGGTAGGGAATACAGTAGTCCCTTTTACGGGAATAGAGTTGATCCGGTGCAGTTCAGCGTGTCCGGAATGCCCCGATATCAAAACGCCACAATCTCTGATTCTCTGCCGATTCGGCCATGTTATCAGGAGTACAGATGATCAGGATAGCACTAAGTGCAGTACCTGACGATCTTTGAATTTTCATCAAGGAATTCAATTCAATTTCTTTTTGAGGGATCTCTTTTGGAGGGAACTCCACCAAACTATGATACCGTAGAGAAGTATTGGTCTGACTATTGCAGTATAAATCCACATGGTGATATTAGGAGACAGTCCCCAGCACTTTCCTATCGCCCCTTTACAACAGTAAAGAACAACAGACGCCTTTTTCACCCTCTCCTTCACATTCGGTTTCCAATACAGTTTTCTGTCGAGAATTATCCCCAGATACTTAATCTTTTCCGTCAACTGTAATTGCACCCCATTAACTGACGCCAGTTCAAATGCGGGAATTTTATATTTCCGAGAGAACAAGATAAGCTCGGTTTTAAGTGGGTTAAGTGATAGTCCGTTGTTAACGGTCCAGTTCGAAATTGGACTAAGTAGTCTGGTTGTACGAATGCGCTTGATCAGTGAAAAAAGAATAAACCAAGGCTCCGACGATTAAATGGCTTGTGATGTTGCTTTGGTTTTTTTTTGGTTACTACCAAAATGAGACACGATTTTGACTACAGGGCAACAACGTGAAGCCCTTTGTTTGTACGAGACTTAACTGAGAAAATCTGAACGGCGGACCATTTGTTAAATAAATACAATAAAAAAAACACAAGTAATTAATCCACGTTTGGCTTGCATGAACTTGATTCGTACATTGTTTGTGTACCACCGCATATCATAACTGAAACCTTCTGAAAATACAAACGTGAGAGACAACAAAGAAAGGAGAAGCAAAATAACAGCAGATTCCAATTTCATAAAAAAACAAATTATGCATTCAATGCAAGTAAACGTAAAAAAGGGCGTTTTAAATCTTTTAAGTTTTTGTATTAATTATATATAAATGTGGATTTATATTGATAAAATTAATTATAACAAATAATACACATATATTGAAATAAAAGAATAAATCGTTCATATATATTTGGGTATTTGTTTGGGAGCCAAAACGTACATGTTCCCACGTAAGTTTATGTAGGGGTGGGGGAACCAGGCGAATGCTTCCACGTAAGTATATGGATGTTTCGGATGAAGAACGCATATGTTTCCACGTAAAAGCATACATGTTTGCCAGTATACATGATACTATTTACATTTAAATACAAGTGAGTTTGGGATTTGCAAACATATGTATGTTTGAAGTTTGTTCCAAACATATACATGGTTCCTGCAGAATATGTTAGAGAGGCCGTTATTTTTCAGCGCGTATGAAAATATTTGATGCTATGAACAAATTTCATAAATTTAGTTTCATAGAACCTGTGAAGGATTACATAATATTTACGATGAAAATGTTTTCAGTGTGGTTAAGTATAATTGCGTGACTGATTTTGGTCTTGTCCAATGAAGACATTTTGTTAGTGGCCAACCTGAAAACTCCGCTTTATAATAAGTATTTGCCGAAATACTATAGAATTAATACAACAAATGGAACCCCAATTTTCGGGTTATTTAAAGGAAATAATAAAAAAAACTTGTTCAGAAATTCTGTTTAATAAAACTGGATAAAATATGTCGTTACTCAGTTTGTTGTTTCATTTTTCCGTTGCCAAAACGGGTAACGTCAACTATTGTGCATAAATTTTAGTTGTCAAAACAAGTAGCTCCAGCTTTTTTTTGCAAAACTGTTATATGCATAACGATTACTCTAACAGTACCTAATTTATTATAAATTTCTCTTTTAATAGACACATCTGTAGTAAAATGACTTATAATGTTAATTTGAATTTATAATGAGCGTGGCATTTGAAACCTCACCGGAAACTTTCGTTTCTCGACAGGTTTTGTTTGAGCAAGTTAATCGTTTTGGCACCTGACTCTTAGAGTCGTCGTTTTCAAGCATTAATAGATGTTTAGTAATGCCTTCGAGGCTTTACGCATCAGGCTTAATATACATATTTCGGCAAATGAAAACCTTAGGAATTAAGATTAATAAAGTTTGAATTAAAAATGTGTGATCTAAACTGAGAACAAATAATTTCAAAAATTTAAATAATAATTTAATTATTATAATTAATAATTTAAAATTATAAATAAAACTCGTAAAAATATATTCAAACTTCAAAAATATATACGACTAAATATCCGACATACTTTCATAGAAAATTATCATATGACAGATCATAGTAGTCAATTCCTAATGTTTTAGGTTTGCATCTCCTGTTTTCTTACTCTTTCATGTAAGCGAGAAAAACTGGGTGCACCCTTTCTGTAAAATATATGAAAACTCTATGATATAAAAACTATTCGCAGTGGGTACTGTACTGTTAGTAACTGTACTAACAGCCTTTTTCTCTATTACAAACGAAAAGCTAAGCGAACGAAAATCAGTCACTCACTTTCGACTCAAATTGGGTTTATTTAAGTCGAAATCAAGGCTGCTCAAGAAGGTTGTGTTATAAGAAAAGCTGATTTGTTTTTTTCATGTGGTGGTGCCAAAGTGGTGCGCACTAGCTGTCAAATTCTGTTTACCTTTGTTTTGTGTACGTTGTTCGTAGTCCGTTCTTATTGACATAAACTACGCCCCAAACAAAAACAGAATGCCGGTTGTTGTTGCCTTGTTGTAATTTTTGTAGTATTGCTTCTACCTTTTCAAGCTCCCTTGGTCGAAATTTTCGTTCGTCTGACCCCATGTTTGTATTCTAACTGACAGCACGTTCGAAACCAACATTTGTACTAAGAAGTTTTGAAAAATATTATGATTTTATTCGACTTGAAACGCCAAGATTCTTTCAACTTTCTTTCGTCTAGAACACGAACGAAAGCTTTCGTTCGAGAATGAGAAACAGGCTGTAATGGTACATAAGCCAGATCAAAAACGAGAATGACAACAAACAAAATGAGTAAAGCGTTAATCATTCTCTGCTCTCTCTCTCTCTTAATCTCTTGAATAACACTGTGTGTAATTTTTTAAGTCATGGAAATATAACCATATACGGGCACCACTACGTGATAAATGACAAAAAAAGAATCGTCTCTCACAGTTCATTGTCATTCTTGCAAAAAAGTGATCATTTTGTCAGGCTCATATCTTGCAATTCGTTCGGAATTTTGATTTACTTTCTAAGGGAAAGTTGTAGCTCTTGTCGTAAAAAACAAAAAATTGTGAACATATAAAATCAAAAAAACTTCATCTTCAAGGTCAAAATTGCAAAAAAAAACTTTAAAAATTCGTTTTTTTACCTTTTTTCACTGTTCAGGTCCATAGGTAGCGAACCGTTCAAAATTCGACGAAGCAATCAACTTCAAAAATGTACCTAATATCTCAATAAACAACTTTCTAGAACATATGAACTTCCTACGTATGATTCTGAATACCGTTTAGGTCGCGCTAAGGTAGCGTTTAGGTAGCCGCAAAAGTGAAAAATTTCCCCAAAATTGTTTAATTTAACTGTGTGTAATATTTTAGGTTATGGAAATATAACCACATACGGACATCACTACGTGACAAAAGACCAAAAAAAAGACCCGTGTCTCCCAGTTTTGCCCATAGTCATGGAATTTTTGTCCTATGTGCCCCAAAGGTTTGGGGCCTCGATGTAATTTTTGCAAGGCTCATATCTTGCAATTCTTTCGGAATTTTGATTTACTCTCTGAGTAAGAGTTGTAGCTCTTATCATAAAGAACAACAATTTTGAACATATAAAATCAAAAAACTTCATCTTCAAGGTCAAAATCACAAAAAACTTTAACAAATTCGATTTTTTTTACCTGTTCCCCCTGTTCAGGTCCATAGGTAGAAAACCGTTCAAAATGACAAGTAAATCAGAGAGTAAATCAAAATTCCGATCGGTTTGCCAAATATGAGCCTGACAAAATGATCACTTTTTTGCAAGAATGACACCGACGCTCCAAATCTTTGGGGGCCCATAAAAAAAGTGCATGACTTTGGGCAAAACTGGAAGACAAGGGTCTTTTTTTTTTGGTCTTTTATCACGTAGTGGTGCCCGTATATGGTTATATTTTTTCGTGTTGCACTGTGTAATTCAATACACGAGCAGCATTTTGATAGCGCTATTGTACTTATAAACTTATATAACTATACAAATTCCAACCATGTTGAAGTGAAACAAAAACAGTAAAATTACATAAACTATGGAAAAAGTATGAAGTAAATAAGATATGAAGCGAGAGAGAAATGTGTTTGATACCACTTTTTGGTTCTCTTTTACGAGGGTTGCCAAATTGCGCACATCAACGAAATTCACTCAAACGCATTTCTCTTTCGCGTTATAACTCGATTATTTCATACTTTTTATATACTTTATGTAATTTTATTTAAACCTGGTTAGAATTTCTACAGTTAGATACTGCAACATCATCAAAAAACTGCTCGTGTATTAAAATATTCAACGAAGAGAGTAAGAGGGAGAGCAGAGAAACGAGGCGCTTCACTCGTTTTTTTGTTCTCTTCTACGAGGTTTGCCGGCAGTTTTTTCTTGAACATCCTCTGTGCGCACGTCTTCTGGTCGTCTACTTCTTGATCGTCGTTGGCCAGATATAGTCTCGTATTCAGTTCTTATAAAATTCTAGTTGCCATAAGCAGTACGAGTATTAAAAACATCGGAAATTTCGTGAAGCGATAATTTCACTCACTATTCATTTGCTTGGTATTCAGCTGTTTGAGAAAATTACGTGAAGAAAATCAGTTACAGAGTTGTTATGATGAAGTTATTTTCTACGAAAACAATTGTTTGGGACTGAAATTTTCGCATTTCGACTTTTTTAACAGAATTACGTTTTTTTATTTATGGAATTTCTGGGAAAGAAAAATGTGTTGGGAACGAAAATGTATTTCGCATAAATGGTTTATTTAATTATCTATTTTTAAACATACAAATAATATATACATAAATAGATTAAATTAACACATTTATTGCAACACAATAAATTAATTTTAGTTTTTTAAAAATAATTAATATATCTAAGATATTTATCAAAAAGTTTTAATATACAAAGTACATTTAGAGATAAATTCAAAATATTTTAGTTGTAATTACAGTCTTGAACTAAATGGTTTTAACGGGCATTGATATTTCTTAGCTTTAAAACTCAATTCGAGCTAAAGCGCCATCTAGTTTCCAATTAATGTAGTATTGATTGAAACAAAATTGTTGCTGTGGTAGTAGTCCAATCAAACTTGAATAAAAGGGCGTTCATATATATTACAATTTCGAAGTCTTCGAGATTTTAACATACCAACCATATGTTTTGCTGCACAAAAATCAGCTTTTTACGGTAAGAAATATTACCTTTCAGTGTGTCTTCGATCGATACTAATTCTCATATGTAAATTGCATGTTTGGGTTTGTATATATACGATTGATGATCTACCGATGGTATCAATTCAAGCACAGTAGTTAGGCATCTGTTAATGAATTTGTCACGGAGTTCGAAACTAGTCATGCCAGTGAGTGTGCTTACCTGAATTTTCTATTATTTCAACAAAACCAACCATTTATCAATTAGAGAAATATTCCTGACCTTGTAAGCTTGTAGTATGAACTTCTCATACATTAACTAAAAAAGAAATATTATTTGAAGTGATTTGAGTTAGAATGAGATAGCATGAATGTGTAAAATTCCATTGTCCGAGTATGTTGTAAATACTGCTATACTCAAATTATAATTAATATAATAAAACAGCAGCGAAAAATTACTGTAATTCCCAGGAATGGAAGAGCAATTATTCATGAAAAATTTTAAAACCAAATCAGAGAGATTGGGAAACTCTCTGCAACAAAAAATTCCTTATGGTGATCAGTGTTGCCACAAATAGACGACCAGAAGATGTGCGCAACTTGGCAACCGTGGTAAAAGAGAATCAAAAAGTGCTAGAAATTCGCTCAAAGGCATTTCTTTCACGCGTTATATCTTGATTATTTCATACTTTTTGCATAATTTATGTAATTTTACTTCAACTGGTTGGAATTTGTATAGTTATATACAAAAATTTGAAAACCAAATCAGAGAGAGTGGGTAACTCTCTGCAACAAAAAATTCCTTATGGTGATCAGTGTTGCCACAAATAGACGACCAGAAGATGTGCGCAACTTGGCAACCGTGGTAAAAGAGAATCAAAAAGTGCTAGAAATTCACTCAAAGGCATTTCTTTCACTCGTTGTGTTTGTTGGCATTTGAGTGAAGAGAAATTTTGATAGTCTACCTGTACTTCGTTTTTGGTTGCCACTTCATGTGTAGTCAAAGAGTATGAAAAGGTAGAGAAGAATATTTACTCACGGAGGTGAATGACAACAAAGAAAACGATTGAAGCGCCTCGTTTGTACGTGTCTAAAAAAAGTACGTGTATAAAAACTACCAAAAATTCCATGAGCCGAACATTTCGCTCACTTTTCATTTGCTTGGTACTCAGCTCTTTGGCAAAATTTCGTAGACAACTCAATTACAGGGTTGTTAGGTCCAAGTAATTTCGTACGAAAACAATTGTTTGGAACTGGGATATTGACATTTCGATAATTTTATCAACCAGAAGTAACACCACATGCATTAAAAATAAAATGGATTGCGTAGAGGAATTATAAATGAGGTATTTACAAGGTAAATTAATGACAGGTGGTAAATCTACGCAACAAAAGTTTCCGTTTAGAGATTAATTACAAAATTTCGCAAGAACTGAAAACGGGGCTTATGTGTAACTAAAACTTTAACCAAACCAAGAAAAAAACAGACAGTCAAAATTTCTCTCGAATCCAGTGTTGCCAGAAGTGACGATTTATCGCAATTTTGACGATTTTTAGGCACAAAAGCAGAAAATGACGATTTGACGATTTCGGCTCCTGAAATTGCATTAGACATATTTAAATATAAGCTTTAACCCATTAACAGCTATTGGATAAAAAAATACCCCACAAATGGAGACAGGTTTGAAAAAAATTTATAGAGGCAGTGACAGCTCTCGAGAATTGATTTTTACAGCAGACTGAAGAATACATATGTATGTAAAAAATACCATGTCAATACATATATCCCAAATATTCTTTGTGTGCAGATTCATCAAATTTAGACAATGGAATAGAAGGTCAGCCAATTTTTGGCTAATGAGTAAAATGGCTAAATATATTTGTAAACTCTGTTGTTTGGGAAATTTGATTTGTCTTTCACACGTTTTATTGGGCCAAATTTAGTTTGAAAAATAAATATATTTATGTAAAATCGAATTCGGGGTGAAATAAAACAACTCTAGAATTGCATGACTAGTTTTCTATTTAAATTAACGAAATATTTTAAAACTTCATTGCGTAATATTATTTTATTATTATTATAACTCTAGATAATAAATATTATTGTATTGTAAATGTAAAAATTATGTACATATTGGATTTTTTTAAGAAAAACTTTCTCTACATTTGGATGTAAACAAATCTAAATTATTGTGATGTTGGTTTTATTTATTAAAATTTTTATGTATGAATTATCGCTTGAATTGTTGTTTGAATTGTTGTTGTTTTTGATTGACATCTTTATATATGAGATACTTTTACTTTTCTCTTCCACATGAAGTTCAAATTTGGTATAGGAATTGAAGTTTTAATATTGACGATTTTTTTGACGATTTTCAAAAATTATTTTGACGATTTGACGATTTTTGGACCTCCAATTTCACGATTTCTGACCACCTTTATCTGGCAACACTGCTTGAATCAAATGCCAACAAACAATACGAGTGAAGCGTTACGACTATCTGCTCTCTCTCTCTCTTACTCTCTTCATTGAATATGTCAATACACGAACAGATTCAGGTTCAGCTCCGTATTACCCTGCGTTTGAGTGAATCTCGTCGACTTTTTGGTTCTCTTTTACGAGAGTTGCCAAATTAAGCGGCTGTGCGTGGCTCTTGTGGATGAGAACATGGGTTTGATCCCTGCTCTGACCACCTTAAATTTCTTTCGACAGCTGTCAACTCGCTTAGTGACGGTAACACTATTGAGTTTTTAGCCATAAAAAACTTCTCAAAAATACCGTTCGGAGTCGGTGAAAAACTGTAGGTCACAAATAGTGAGTGTAAATTTAAAACGCGCATAGGTCACTGGTTTGTGAGAAGCTCCCCTAAACCCTTCATGAGATGGAACGGGAAACCCTCTTTTTATACGGCAACCTCAAATTCAGGTTCAGCTCCGTAAAATAAATAAAAATGTGGCCGTCGGTGGTGCAGCTCCGTACTACCCTTAAAAGATAAAAATACAACCGTGAGCGAAAGTTGGCGTTGAAAGAAAAACACAAATGTTAAATGTTGTGAAAAACCCTAATGTTTTCAAATCCCCAAAATCCGGGTTTTGTAAAAGAACCCATATATATTTGACGTCCATGATGTGAACGTATTGCGTACATACATTTTGCTTACACTTATGTGTATCTAAAAAACAAAGTGATGATGTGACTTTTGTCATATAGAACTTTTAGAAAACTTCACAGCTAAAACAGAAATTTGGTAAATAATTATAAAAAAATTTAAATGAACAACAAATTGTTATAAATTGCCAAACGATATTTAATATTCATGACGATGATTGTTTATTCATCATAGTAGTTCACTTAAATTCTTATTAAATTTAAATATTTAGTTTCAAGAAACAAATTCCGACGGAACATATGCGACGTAAAGAAGGCAAGTAGTATAAAGTACAAATTGTATACTATGAATGGATTGTTTGATAGATTGTTAAAAAACCCCATTGAGTTGTGGAACTTTATCTATTCGACAGACATCTTCCCCGTGTAGTGGATTGGGGAAAATGCATTAACTTTATTTTAAAAGTAGAGCAACCAAAATTATGTGTGTTTTAATATATTAAATATAAAATCAATCTGAGAGTCAAAAACTGAGTTCTCGACAAACAGCAGAACTTTAACTTTTCACATTTTGATGTCCAAAACAATTATACATGAATATAAATCTACACTAAAATATAATCTACAATGATAACATGTTGATTCGATTTCGTAGAGCTTTTTTCCACGCTTTCGTCTGCATTTTGACACCACAATACAACAAAATCCACTTGCAGAAAAGGTATTTGGGATTTGAAACAAAGTTTTCCCTAGATAATTTAAATTTTTATTCGAAAGTAATGCATCGATGTGGCCATATTTTTCATTCAATCCGAAAGTATTATGTGGTACGATTTCATACTCGCATTGGGAGTGAAAATAACTTTCGAATAAGTTTAATTTCAAAACGAGTTACAAAGTAAGAAACCAGGTCCGAAATAAGTACTGTTGATCGATTTCGTACTGTTGGTCATTAAGAAGGTCTGTGGACCGTGATTTCCCGAATTCTGCGACTTTGAGATACTGGAAACTTCTGGCTCTTGCTCAATTTTTTGGATTCTACTACCCATTTCCAAATGAAATTTAAAAATATCAATTTAATTTTGAAAAATATCAATTGAAGTTTGAAATTTATATTTTAAATTTAAAATACATCAATTGTAATTTATAATTTCTAAAGGGTGTCTCAGTAAGAATGCCCTTTTTCATTTTAAAATAAAAACACGCATTTTTTGCGATAGTTCTAAATTTTTATTGAATTATAAAGAAGAATGTTCCGATTAAGAATGGAGTAAATTATCCGTCAAATGGCCCCCAGGGCTCTGATGATAGGCCATTACTCTTGCCATGAAATTTTCCATGACATTTTCACAGCGATGTGGCTGTATCTCACCGATGTCGCGCTGGATCTCGGATTTGATCTCAGGAATTGTTTCTGATTTATTCGCATAAATCCGAGATTTTACAAAACCCAAAGAAAGAAATCGCACGGCGTTAAATCTCATGATCTTGATAGCCAGTTGACATCAGAATTTTTTGAGATAATTTGTTCTGGAAATCGTTGCTGCAATAAATCGATTGATCCGTCTTGCCGTCTTGCTGAAACCACATGTCGTCCAGATCCATGCCGTCCAGTTGAGGTCACAAGGAGTCCATAATCATGTTCTTGTTACGAATGCCGTTAACAGTCACTACAATTTCGGCCTCATCTTCAAAAAAGCAAGGCCCATTCACGCTGCCTGACCAAAATCCTCACCAGACAGTTGCTCGTTGTGAGAGCATTTGTTTCTCATGGACTGTAAGAGGATTTTCTGAGCCCCAAATTCGACAATTTTGTGTATTCACGAATCCATTCAGATGGAAATACGCTTCATCGGAAATGATGACTTTTTTGAAAAATTGGCATTTACTTCACTTTGCTCCATTAGCCATTGAACAACACGACGGCGCTTTCCATGGTCTGCTTGTTTGAGCTCCTGAGTAACCTGAATTTTGTACGCATGAAGGTGGAGGTCTTTTGTCAAAATTCACTGCGTAGTGCATCGTGAAATTTGGAGTTGTTGAGAACGTTGCCGAATTGATGTTTTCGGGATTTCGGCGACACTCTCGTTTACAGCAGCAATATTTTCAAGAGTCCGACCGGTACGTTAACGCACAGGGGTCTTACTGTCCATAACCGACCCAGTTTCTTAAAATTTTTTGACCACTCTTCGAATGGTTGACACATTAGCTGCTCTTTCTCATCAGAAAATTCTTCGCTCCATTTTTAATAACACTGTTGAAGTCGAAAAACGAGACAGGGCACCAGAGGACAGTTTTACCCTAATTCGAGTACGAGGATTCATTAGTTTTTTGAGTTACAATTAGGGTTTCATACAAAATATATGTAGGCATGCCAGACGTAATGTTTTCAACAGTACGCACACTTTTTTGTTCGTTGTACTGTTTTCTGCATAACCCATAAAAAAGTAGGCGAAAGTACTTTTTTTAAAACATTGTAAGTTTTTTTCAGTTTTTTATGTTTTTCTTTCGTTCAAAAGTGTTTTATCCAGTGTTTTATAGAGTTTTATAAAGTGTTTTATCCAAAAAATCTTCTCAGTGTAGGAAAAAGTAAAATTAAGTGAAATTGATAATTAAGTGGAATTTGATAATTGTAAATGATGATGAGTAAATAAACATAGTTATATAGTGAAAGGTTTTCTCTTATTTGGCGATAGAATCTGATTACTGGCAATTTGTGAACGGAAAACTCAACGAAAGTTGAAAAATAAATTTGTTTCTTTTTTTTTTGTTTTTTTTTTGTTCTGAATCAAAGAAGCCAAAAACCTTGTTTTGGAGGTAAGCTGTGTTCTATAAAGTTGAAGCCCAAAACGTTTGGAACAACTTTGTTGAAGAAAGTTTACCGGTACAACCAACCAAATAGAAGTTAGAGGCTGTCAAAAGTTAATCAAAATCGAAAATCAAAAAGAAAATCCACTCTAATAGTCTTAAAAAAACGTTGCGAAAAACTATCACAGTGTAATCGGAATAAACATATGTGACAGCTGCCAAATCTCAGAGTTGCCACTTGCACAAAAAATACACTAATTTTATTAAGTGCAATCTTACTCAGATACCCTTTATTTGAAATTAGATATACATCAATCGAAATTTAAAAGACATCAATTTTAATTTAAAATACATCAATTGTAATTTTAAAAAAATCAGTTGTAACTTAAAAATTATAAGCCGATTTTATGTATTAGATTTTTAAATTTCAATTGATGTCTTTAAAATTTCAATTGATTTGTTTCAAATTTCAGTGATATGTTTTAAATTTCAATTGATTTGCTTTAAATTTCAATTGATATCTTCTGAAATTCAATTGACGTTTTTTAAATTTCAACTGATGTGTTATAAATTTCAATTGATATCTTTTAAATATCAATTGATGTATTTCAAATTTCAACTGATGTGTTTTCAATTTCAATTGATATTTTTTAAATTTCAATTGATGTATTTCAAGTTTCAAATAGAATTTTCAGATTTCAATTAATGTATTTTAAATTTCAAATATAATTTTTTTAATTTTAATAATTTAATTTCTATTTTTAATTTTAATTTATAATTTTAAATTCAATTGGAAATGGTGTACTGATCCCAGACTATTGAACACAATTGTTGTATCTAATATTTTATATCACATATAGAGATGTTGATTCAACACATATTTAATACAACTTCCTGACAACGTTTTTACAAGCATGTACAGTCAATTGATTACACTTGTCGTCCTAAATGAAGAACTATTACTATTGTATTCAGTTTTTATGAAATTCATAAGAAGTACGTGTATAAAAAATAACGAAAATTTCATAAAGCGGAAATTTCGCTCACTTTTCATTTGCTTGGTACTCAGCAAGTACAGGGTTGTTACGCCAAATCAAGTACAGGGTTGTTACGCCAAATGATTTCGTACGAAAACAATTGTTTGATAATTGTTTGGGACCGGAATTTTGACATTTCAATAGTTTTACCAAGTAAAAGTAACACCGCATGCATAAAAAAAAACATTAAAACAGAGTGTCTACACAGAAAAAAAACTTTGTAGAAAATTACCCAAATTCATGGTCTGATATCAGCCAGTGCACTCGGCAACATAGGGTCAGCTATTTAATTTGTCATTTGCTTGCATATTTACGTAAAGATAAAGGAAATTTACAGAATTTATTGTAGGTGAATTATATTCATTTTATTCCCATATTTTCAATATTTAGATTGCTTGTATTTTAATATACAACCATTTATTCAATAATCAGATTTTTTTTCCTACAATAACATTTAAACAAACGATAATATTATAATAAAGAAAGCCCAGGCTTCTGAAATATAGTTTCACCCTTGGTTTATTTCTGTCGTTGACTCCAATCACTCCAATCACGTGAAGAAATTAATTAAAGATGAGATAAAACTATCATATGCGTATGAAATACGACACAGTAGTAATACAAACTCATAGCTTTATATTCGTTTCGCTTTAACGCACGGTGTCCAGTCGGTATGCTGCTGCCTCGCCGCAGTTCTTGATATACAAATAAAAAACAGGGTATTTGCCAACATTAGAATGTAAATTCAGCATTGCTTTTGGTAGTGTGGTTTACACTTTTGATTTAGGCAATAATGCCACCTTTTCTTGTCTTCATATAAAAAAATCACCAAACACAAACTGGGCAATATTACCGATGTTTATTTTTTCTGTGTAGAGGAACTATATATGAAATATATAGGTGGCAAAAGATAGGTGGCAACTCTCCGTAACAAAATTTTCCATTTAGAGATAATTGACAAAATTTCTTACGAAAATTTCGCAAGAACTCAATTACGGGGCTTTAATTAGAGTTAACCAATAGTTAGAGATTTTAAACTCCAAACAAACTGGTGGTGAAAATGGTGGATTAATAGAATTATAGAATTATGAGGATGTGTTACACCCCGCTTTTATTTAAAACGGCGTTTAGATATTCCGCGATTTCGAAGTTTTAGAGATTTCAGTTCACCAACCATATGTTTTTACTTTATAAAAATCAGCTGTTTATACTCGTACACCTACATTTAGCTTAAGTAAAGTAAGTTTATCAGAAATGCGTCAAGGTCTAAACCGATAAAAAACCGTGTGTTGCTTTAAGCATCAACTTTATTTATGCTTCATATTTTCATTTGAATTTTATTATTTAAAACCACAAAAATTTAAATTAAATTTTGAATCTTTTTTATTTTGTACGAATCTATCTTGTGTTTGAGTTGTTTTGCTATTTTATCATAAAAATAGCTGATGATAAATATCAAATGGGTAAGACGCGCGTTAAAGAAGCAAGTTTGCTAAATTTCCGCGTTACTCAAATTTCAACGCGATTATTTTGTTTATTCTATGTTGTTGACGAAAAGTACACCCATTCTATTTTTTTATACAAACGTAACCCACTTATCATGCACAAATTATTTGATCTGTTAAGGCCTTCAGTCAAAAAGACAATTTCGGCAAAGTACCCAACATTTTTCAATACTAAATGTTTGAAAACCCGTTAAATTGATTTTTTAAAACAAATGTTGCCATCCGAATGGTAAATAAGAAGTTGATAAGAAACATTAAGTTTAAAACAAAAAGCCATGAACTTGTTTACAAAATGGATTTTTAAATGCTAAAATGCAGTCATAAGTGTAAGTAAATAAATGTGTGAAAACCCCTCAAATCGCGACAACTCCCGAATTCCGGAATGGACCGAAAAATACCGAGATCCCGGAATTGAAAATCCTGAATATCGGGATTTAAAAAACCTTGTACCGTTTGGCTTCCCTACTCCACGGCCTTATAGAGTCTGGAACTTCCCTCGTAGTTATATGAAATGCAACACTGCTCCCATCAAGTGCCACCTGTTAATAGTCAAATTTTTAGCAAGTTCCGTCATTTACTTTGTGTTTAACAGCTGTTCAAAACATACAACCTCGTGCATTTCTTTAAAAATGGAAATTGGAATTTCGATTGCTCTTTAAACATTATTTTTTGCGAAAAAAAAAAAACCCGTCAATCAAACCAAGGAAAAGCTTGATAAATACTATGGGGACTCTGCACCATCGATTTCAATGGTAAAAAAGTGGTGTATTGACTTTCGTTGTGGTCGCACAAGTACAAATGACACTGAACGTTCTGGACGGCCAATTGAGGTCAATACACCCGAAAATGTCGAAAAAATCCACGATATGGTGTTGGCCGATCGAAGAGTAAAAGTTTGTGAGATTGTTGATTCTATAAGCATTTCATATGGCAGTGTTGTTTCGATTTTAAATGATCAGTTGGGTTTAAGAAAGCTGTCTGCAATATGGGTGCCGCGTTTGCTCTCAAATGACTATAAACGTAATTGTGTGACAACTTCGAAGGATTGTTTGGAGTTGTTTAACCGCATTTCGAAGGAGTTTTTGCAGCGTTTTGTAACTGTGGATGAAATATGAATCCATTACAACACTCCGGAGACGAAGCAGCAATCTAAACAGTGAGTTTCTCCGAGTGAACCGGCTCCGAAGAAGGCCACGGTAAGTTTCCCGGCCAATAAGGTTATGGCAACAGTTTTTTGGGATGCACGCGGGATAATCCATATCGATTACCTTCAAAAGGGAAAGACAATAAACGGCGAATATTATGTCAACTTATTGAACCGATTTAACGAGGATTTTTAAAAACGACCCCACATGGCCAAGAAAAAGTTCCTTTTCATCAAGATAATGCACGGGTGCACATGTGTGTAGTCTCAATGGTAAAATTCCATGAATTGGGCTACGAATTGGTACCTCATCCGCCATATTCTCCAGATTTAGCCCCTAGTGACTATTTCCAAACCTAAAGAAATGGTTTGGTGGAAAGAGATTTTGTTCCAACGATGAAATTATTGATGAAATAAATGCCTATTATATGGACCTCGAAAAATCCTATTTTTTGGACGGGATACAAAAATTGGAGAAACGTTGGACTAAATGTATTGAGCTAAAAGGAGATTATGTTGAAAAAAAATATTTTTTTTGCAAAAAAAAACTGTGTTTCATTCAAAACGTCACGGACTTATTGATCCGCCTCGTATGTTGCTATTGGGCAGTAATTTTCAAGACTACTACTTCGCTAATCCTTGTTTTTTTTTTTTTTTTTTTTTGTTTTATCAAACCAACACTCAGGGGATGCCCCCTATAAATACAGTGCATTGTGTTGGCGAAGGAAAATTGAGGTAGTAGAGGGTGAAAAGAGGGAGTAGTGTCTGTTGATATTTGCCTTGAATGTTTGTATGTCACAATTGGTGGGAAATACACTAGCCGGAAGTTTATTCCACATACGGACTGTACGGCTGAAGAACGAATTTTCTCTATAGTGTGTAGTGCGGTCAATCGGCCACTCGATAAAAAAACGGATGAGAGTTCCTGGAAAGCCGCGTACTTCGGCTAAATATCCTCACGTCCGGCATAAGTTGACGGATGTCCGAGGAACACATACCGTGGAAATATCGATAGAACAGTGACACGCAACCCACATTTCGACGATGCTCAAGGGAGGGAATTGAGTTGGATACCCAACTGTCCCCTATTAACACCGTCGCTCTCCTCTGGACACGGTCGAGAAGCTCCAAAGAAGTCCTAGCAGCACCTGCCCATATATGGGAGTTATACTCCATCTTTGGCCTGATGTAGGTGGTGCAGATATTGAGAAGATCAGATGGAGTGAAGTATTTCTTGCACCGCTTCAAAAAGACTAGACACTTGAATGCATCTTTCGACACTTCAAATACATGTTTTGCCCAACGGACATCACATTGTATTTTCATGCCCAGAACATCAAGAGCGTCTGATTCATCAATATCCACACCGTCCATAGACAATGACGACACCCAGGTGTGTGTGCAATACGTTTATGCGACAACAAACAACACTGGGTCTTACTCGCATTAAAATCTACTCTATTCCTTCGACCCCATTCAACAATGGACACCAGATCGCGGTCGAGTGTTTCATTCATTGTCCGGCGTTTGACTTCAATCTCTTGAAGACTTGGCCTACGATCGAATGAATAAGAATGACAGAGATTACTGTCATCGGCAAAAGAGTAGATTGGATTCACAGTCTGACCCAGGAGATCGTCAATGAAAATAAGAAAAAGAGAAGGAAAAAGAACAGAGCCCTGTGGTACACCTGCAGTCAATTTATGCTCGTCGGATGAAACCCCATCTACAACAACTCGTATAGTGCGATCTCTGAGAAAACTCGATATAAATCGAGTGAAGTTATCACCGACACCAAAAGCAGCGAGCTTTGACAAGAGTGCATCGTGCCATACTCTGTCAAAGGCCTTGGAAATATCAAGAGCCACTACCTTACTCTCACCAAGCCGGTGGATGGATCTACTCCACTGTTCCGAAAGGAACGCCATCAGGTCTCCAGTAGATCTCATTCTACGGAAGCCATACTGCCGATCATTAAGAAGGTCATTGGACTCAAGATACTTCACTAGATGGTGGTTAACCGTACTCTCCATAACCTTCGAGAGCGCAGAACAAATTGCAATTGGGCGGTAATTTGCAGGGTTACTTGCATCACCTTTTTTAGGGATTGGCTGGACATTAGCAATCTTCCAACGCGCCGGGAAGACTCCGGCACGGTATGCAAGGTTGAAAAGATTGCGCAGTGGACACGCCAGTGTCGAAGAGCACCTACTCAAGACCAGTGCAGATATGCCATCCGGGCCCGGGGATTTACCTACGACGAGATTCGCAAGAACCTTTTTAACTCCTCGCGTTCGAAAAAATATCTTGGGCATGGAACAAGATACGTAATTGATCACGGGGAGTGGTTGATTGCTATCCGGCAAGGAAGAGTTCCTTGCAAACATTTCAGCCAAGAGGTTAGCTTTATCAACCGGTTCAGTGAATGTTATGTCATCTTTAAGAAGAGTTGGGATAGAGGAAGAACTATCCTTTATTCTTCTTGCAAATGACCAAAAGTTCTTACTTCCACTAGGGCAAGAAAGAACTTTAGTACGAATACGCTGTTCGTGAAGAAACTTTTCGCGTCGAAGTACTTTGGCACACTTGGATCTTGCCTGTTTGCGTAGCAGTTCAGTATCAACGTTTTTATTAGAACGCCAGTCTCTGAACGCGTCCTCTTTGGATCTGACAGCATTCTTGCATGTCTGGTTACACCAACTTTTTTCCGATGGTTTAACCGAAATAATTTTCGTCGGAATGAATGAATTCATACCAATCAAAATTATCTTCTCGATCATTTCAGCAGCAGCATCTATGTCATTGTCCAGAAAACAAAGCTTCCAGTTAAAATGCTGATAAAAATTGTTGAGCTCAGCCCAACGTGCCTCTTCGTAGATAAAAATTGTTCGCTTCGGGACTGTGTTTGAAGCGAGACGAAGAGCTGAATACGAAAAGGACGCTGAAATGATACAGTGATCCGAATTACCCAGAGGTGCAAGCGTGTTAACTTCGTACTTTTCAGGGTGCGAAGTTAAGAAGAGGTCAAGTAAATTTTGGTTGTGCCCTTGAATTCACGGAATGTGCGTCGGTTCATTCACCAATTGCGTTAAGTTATTATGAGCGGCGAAGAGCTCAGCGTATTGGCCCTCCGTAGTTGTATGGCTCGAATGCATTAACCAGGAGGAATATTTACAGGAGTGGTCTGTACATTGGTAGCCTTCCAATGGGAAATAAAACGTAGAAGTCAATTTCTGAGATAACTCCGATAAACAGACAAGCCGGCTTTCAAACAAAATAGTTTTGTGTTTCGAACAAGCTAAAAACCGCCTTCTTAACATTTACTTTACAAACACGATATTTTGCTCTCAACTGATTATACTCCCCCCCACTACTGAATCTCATGTAACAAGAACAGCTAGCTCTTTGAAAATTTTAAGCCATAAATAAATGATTTGTTGCTCTATTTGGTTTGTTTGTTCATAATAAACGTCTTCTTTCGCGCCTCAAGTTATTTACACTATTGTCGTGTCGAGTATTTACATTTTTCTTAAACTAAATTGACCATTTGGTATTTGTTTGTTAATAAACCATTAAAAAAACTCTTAAGCAAATAATCTAATGAACATTTGTTAATTTGTTTAATATTTAACGATTTTGTTTTGACTCATTCTTAAGTTCTATTTGGTCGGCTCATTTGGTCGCCTCATAAATATTTGGACGTGGACGTGGATTTGACATTGCGGTCTTCCTGTGAATACAAACAATAGATACGAGTACATACTAATTTTGTATTTGTTGCGTTTAATTTATTTATTTTTTTGCTTTTGTTTTAGTTGTTAATGTTATTTATTTTGGTTTGGTGGTTTTGAAATAGTTTATATTCTTTTTTTGTCTCACTTTTTTTTTATTTGGACGTGCTTACTTCTAAATACAGAAGATGCTAAAGGAATATAAATGAATATAACGATTTTGTTACATGGTGGTAATGGGGCAAAAAGAGAAACCCTATTTGATGCAGGGTGTTGGGAATATTAACGCCCTTATTCATAAAAAGTTATGAGAGGTTTGAGTGATGATTTACCATACAAAAATCCACTTTTTATGAATAAGGCCGTTAGTCTATAGTAAATACATTTAAATATGGATAACTTGATGGAAGACGGTTTTTTGAACCTAGTACAGTGTGTTAAGTGTGCATGTGCTGATACAGTACGACGAGTCATAATCAACGCACGACATTTAAAAATCGGTAAAATTATCATCTTCAGCCAAGCGATATTCAGCCAATTCAGCGAAGCGAAAACGCATCGGATGATCACGAGGCTTCAGTTCATGGACTAATTGGACTTTGGACATCATGCCGAGGCCTTTTGAAAAGTCCGAAAAATGTTCACTTGCTGCGAACGGTAACGAGTTGATCTTGATGGCCGTTCGAGCACACTTTCAGCTACAGCGGCATTATATTCCATTGATCCCACAAACTGATCCATTAACTGGGTTGATGCCACTCTATTTATATCGAATTTATCTCGTAGATTTCTTACGGTTTGAGTTGAAGACTCAGAACTATTGAAGAAAGTTTTTAATATTTCCCAATTTTCTTCAAGTGTAAACCGACCCATTCAAAACAATTTCTAATGTAATATTTATATATAGTTGACCTGTAATCTTCTCGATTGTACTCTAGTGAGTAGTTTGGCTTAAGATCATGTAAATAAAAACAATTCATCCGTTTCACCTGACAATCATTCATTCCGATATATTTCAACTAGCATCGCTAGTCATTATCAAGGATCCATTCTACAAAAAAACAAAGAACAAACTTAAACATCATTGAAATTATGTATCATATAACGGCGGGTTCAAATTTCAAATTTTACCCTTTATTTCTGTTATTCAACCTATCTGTCTAATATTTGACTTACCCAAAGGACATGGGACTGTCCGTGGAGGTGGAAAGTTTCTGATAGCCATTCACTAGGGAGTGACCAGAAATGATTCCTTCATTGGGCAGTCCAAGCAGCTCACTACTTCCACGTAGTATGTCCTGGGCAATGAAAGCTCCGTTAGCTAGCTAGAGTCAGAAGGCGAAAATAAATGAACAGCCTGATATGGTTATGCGATCACTGATGTGTCTCAGGTGACTGATGTCACTGAAGGTCATCAAGCTATCGGGCATATTGTTTTGTCCTTTAGAAGGCGGATGAGCCAAACATATGGGCCAACGGCGGATAGAAACCAAAAGAAGAAAATCCAGGTTCGACATATTGAATCCTGGTCAGCGTCTGATCCATAATGGGCGGCTACAATCAAATATCCTGGCAGTAGGTAAAATGCATAAACCCGTTGGACTGGGTTTGCCTCCCGCCACCGTTCATAATGGCAGTGAAAATACAAAAACGAAAAAGAAAACATAAACAAGTCCTATTTGTTGACCACCCCCGCAAACGTTTTACGGACCACGATTTACGGATATGTAGTTACTTGGAATGTAAGAACTCTATATAGATCCGGTGCAAGTATCCAACTGACAGATGTCCTCGAAAGTTATAAGGCTGATATTACCGCTATCCAGGAAATTCGATGGACAGGAAATGGCTGCACAAGAAAAAGAAACTGCGATATATACTACAGTTGCCATGGAAAAAACATGAATTTGGTTGCTGATTTGTAGTTGGCAAAAGACTGCGATATCTAGTATCTAGGTTCAATCCTGTGAGTGAACGTATAGCCACAATCCGCATAAAAGCGAAATATTTTTATATTTCCCTCATTTCTGTGCATGCCCCGAAAGAAGAGAAAGATGATGATGCCAAAGAAATATTCTATGAGCGCCTAGAGGAAACGTATGACCGCTGCCCTAGCCATGATATTAAGTTTGTACTAAGAGATTTTAATGCCAAAGTAGGCAGAGAGAATGTGTTTCATCCAACTACTGGCAATTTCAGTCTAGATTCTGACAGTTCCGATAACGGTATGAGACTGATTGTCTTTGCCGCGGCAAAAAACATGGTTATTAGTGGTACAAGATTCCAGCATAAAGACATTTACTTTGGTATCCCGTGATCAAAGAACGAAGAACCAAATTGATCACGTGGTAATTGATGGAAGGCACTCATCCAGTGTAATGGACGTACGAGTGATCAGAATAGCTATCATCGATTCTGATCACTACCTGGTAGCAGCAAAGGTTCGCACAAGATGAAGTAGAGCGAAATTACCAGAGGTAACCACAGCCTACTCAAAGAAGCTCTCGCAACTTTGGCACAGAACCCACCCCTACCCCATGACGATCCTGAAGCGAAGTGGAACCCCATTTCCAACTATAAAAACTGCCGCAACAACCGTACTTGGTTTCGAAAAACCACTTCGCAACAAACCATGGTACGATGAAGACTGTCGGATTGCAAATGATGAAAAGAACGGTGCACGCATGGCAATGCTTCAGTCAATTGCAACGCGAGCTCCGACTGAGCGGTATAGGGAGAAAAGAAAGGAGGTAACCCGTATCTTTAGGCGTAAGAAACGGCAGTGGAGAAAACGCGAGAGTGAGAAGGAAGAACGAAGCCCGAAAATTCTAGCAAAAAGTCAAAAACAGAACTAATAGACATGGTTCAGGGCCCCCCTTCTGTAAAGACAAGGACGGAAATCTCATCGCAGATGTGCAGGGTATGTTGGGAATATGAAGAGATTATTTCTCTGCGCTATTGGCACCTGAGATTCCAATGAAGAGACAATCGATCAAAATTTGGACGACGATGTCGACTGCCCCCCTCCTAACCAAGACGAGGTCAGAACAGCTATTGCCCGGATTAAGAACAACAAAGCCGCAGGAGCCGATGGATTACCGGCGGAGCTGTTTAAGGCTGGCGGCGACGAGCTGATAAGGTGCATGCATCACCTCATTAGCAAAATTTGGTTAGATGAATGCACGCCCGGCGATTGGAGTCTCATTGTACTACGAAGCAATGTCTGAGCTTGATATTCCTGCAAAACTCAAACGTCTTTGCAGGCTGACCCTGACGAACACCAAATCCGCAGTGAAAGTTGGTATGGATCTTACCGAACCTTTCGAAACTAAGCGAGGCCTCAGACAAGGTGACACCCTATCGTGTGATCTCTTTAACATCTTAATAGAGATTATTCTGAGAAAAGCTGCAGTCAACATGAATAAAACCATCAGCAGCAAAAGTCACATGCTGCTCCCGTATGCTGATGATATAGATATCATTGAACGCACAGTTAGAAAAGTTACTGCGGTGTTTTCGAGAATTGAGAAGGAGTCAGGAAAATTGGGTCTGATGGTAAATGAGGACAAGACAAAATTAATTGTTTCAACGAGCAGGGCCTCCACGCGGTTAGACCAAAGCATGAACGTTGATAGCCGTTATAATTTCGAGGTGGTAGGAGAATTTGTTTACCTCGGATCTGCCGTGACCAAAAACAATAACGTCAACCTTGAGATCCAACCGAGAATTGTGCTTGCGAATAGATGTTATTTTGGGCTAAGCAAGCACTTTGGAGATAAAGCCCTCTCTCGAGTAACAAAAGTCCAACTATACCAGACTCTCATACAACCTGTCTTACTTTATGGCGCAGAATCCTGGGTCTAATCGCAAGCAGACGAAACATCTGTAGGAGCCTTCGAGAGAAAAATACTCCGAAAAATGTATGGCCCTATAGTGCACAACGGCGAGTATCGGCGACGCATGAACCATGAGCTGTATGAGCTATATCCCGACATTGACATAGTTAAGCGGATCAAAATAACGCGATTGCGCTGGCTAGGCCATGTCAGTAGAATGGATGAAGACGAACCAGCACGAAGGGTTTTCGAAACCGAACTCGAAGGAAGACGAAAAATAGGAAGACCAAGACTCCGCTGGTGGGATCAGGTTGACGAATCCCTGAGTACACTTGGTATTACCAACTGGAGAGATAAGGCAGAAGGTCGAACTGGTTGGCGAAATATGTTATCTTCGTTTTGTAACAATCCCTCGGGGTTGTTCGTTACCGGATAAGTAAGTAAGTAATTAGGTAAAATCATCGTCGAATATATATTCTTTTGGACGTTTTGTACTTCTTTTTGGATTGTGAATAATGTTTATTGTTTTACGTATTTCCGCTAACATACTACCTGTGTTGTCATTAGTTCCGGAACTTACACTTAAATCGGAGTTGGAAGATGTGACATGTATTGCCTTGGACAACGTATTTCAGCAAATTATCGGCGAATTAATTCGTTGGCAAAGTCTTTTATGTCTGTCTGATGGGGCAGTAACTATAATGAGTTATGAAAAGGGATTTAGATTTGTAATTCTGCGCTGTTATACCATTTGTGTAAAAACCGAAAACCCGATTAATCGACTTGAAATATAATATAATATATAATAATTTTTAAGAAACCGACGTACGGTTAACCGGTTAACACTGTTATTAGTGAAGCCATACTATTATTACATATATTTTCTTTAATGTAACCTACACGGTGAAAAAACGGCCCCTGTAACATTACGCAGGAACCATGTATATATATTTGGAACATCCATATACTCGTACTTACGTTTTCATGAATTGGAGATCTGCTAATTTTTTGTTTCTTTGTTGTCTGTCACGTTTTTGTCTTCAGTAGTTTTCAACAAACAAAGCCATATTTTGGTCACAAAAATATATTAATGATTGTGAAATATGGAATAGCAAACACAATATGTTTGGATACAAGTGTACCATATTTGCGACAAACTGCGAATACGTTATATTTTCATCCAAACAAAAAAGACGGATTTTTCAGTGTGTAGTTATTAAAAGAAGATATATAAGTATACATACATACTGTACTTGAGAGCCAGATTATGGGACCATGAAAATAAGTAAACTATTATAATTATTATATTAAGTAAAATTAAATAAACATTGAAATGATCGTTTAACATCCTACTCGTAACTGATGTTTTCACTAAATAAAAACTGATCTTATAGCTGAACTCGCAAGAAGTTATAACTCAGAATTGATATTATTTGAATTTGGAATGCAAATTCTGCATGTATATGTTGTTTCTTTCGCTGCATCCACTATTTCGTCATATTTTTACTGCTCAAATCGGAGTTCTCTTGCAATCAGACATCGTATTTTAAAAATGTCAATGACGCCTGTATGTTTAAGCTGCTACTAAAGGTGAACACAATAATTGCAATTTTGGGAACATTTTTGAGATTTATAGCACTTTAAAATACTAAGTAAATAATTGCTGTAACAACTTTGACTTTAACAGCCATGAAACGTCAAACCTAATAAAATTGGGTCTACTACAACAATATACGATATTCTAGTGATGATACTAAAGTTAATTTCAATTAAATGTCTTAAGTGTGATGGATACACATTTTCTTCACAACATTGTTAAGATTCATTTCTGTATTCTTATGTAGTAAAATCTTTTGTCGAAACTTAAACTTGGTATGTAATTTACTTTAATCACAGTCTTAACCTTGTGGTTACCATCAATGTGTAATTATTATCTTTTATAGCTAAAAATATGAATGTATTATAATGGTATATTTTCATGACATCTTCAGTGAACAATTGTCAAAATATACACACTCATCATGTCAAAAAGGTGATAAGTTTTTATTTTTTATGTTGTTGTGCTAAAATTACATATAACCTTCAAATATTTTTCATCTTTTGTCACATAACAATTTTACAATAATTATCTGAATTACTAAGTTTTCCATATCCAATTAAGTTCATTGTACAAAATTTTTAAATATCATGCAATTTTCACATTCAATTATCTACACACTCGTACATACATATGTATGTATTCATTTTCAGCTTCACTGTTTGTAAATTGTCGATGCCAGGTCAGTATGTTTGTAAATATGTATTATAAAATTGTTAATACATTATATTATTTATAACATATAAATAACACTATATATTCATATGGGCTAAAATCGAAATTTTTTAAACTTATTAAAACTTATTGCAGTTTCCAATTTCATGGCTAATACTTATATATTTCAGTCGCCTCTAGAACAGTCGTTACCTGTTAACGTTAAAACCGTTTAAAGTTTGAAAATTAAAAAAATACTTGAAACTTTTCAACCTATTTTAATGTACGTCCACGGTTTCCAAATTCTTGGCAACAACAAATGGAAATAAATTCGGATTGGAAACATTTTATGGACTTGTTTGCACGCATTGTTTTCGTGAATTGAAGAAGATCTACTGCGTTTTGTGTCTTTATTGTCTGTCACGTTTTTATGTTCAGCTGTTGTCAATAAACAAACCCCCATTTGGGTCACAAATACGTCTATTATAAACTATTTCTCAGTGTGTTCCAAACATGTTATATTGAATATCAAACACAAAGGGTTTGGACATAAGTATACCATAAAAAAGACAAACTTTTCAGCGTGTAAGATTTCGCATTTTTTAATTGCCTTCCTTGTCGCAATGTCTATGAACAATCCCGTCTATATTACATTTATGTCATGGTACGCGGCGGAGAACTTTTATCCTAACTCATTTCTGCAAGCGTCATTCAAGTGCTTGCATGACACGCCGCCAATATAAATGCAAAAACTACTTGCGAATGTTTAAAATTTGTAAAATTTGTTGTATATTTTCAAAACTTATTTCTTAAATTTTTTTTATTCAAGCTCAAGACCTTTTTAATATTACGTTTTTTATTAGCTTTATTATTATTTTCAAAAAAGTCGGACACAAAAAAGTGTTCCAATTGTAACCAGGGTTGTCTGTATAGCTATTTCGGATCTTGCCAAGATCTTCATCAGCAGACGTTTTTGGTATACTTCTCGGTGAATTCATCAAAACTAAACGAGGATTGCTATTTATATTTCGGGTCCTGGCAGTACTAGTGTTGCCAGATAAAAATTGGAACTTCCATTGGAAAGTTTGAAATTTTTATCATAAACATAACGGGGTTTTCAATAAGAGCACTACAAAAGTTTTTTTTAAATAAAACAAAACCGCTTTTAGATACCAATGAAATTCTTTATTCCTGTGAAAGTATGTTCGATGCCATTATGTATGGAACTCGATTTCTTTTGCATGGCCACCACGGGCACGCTTGCAGAAGTCCAGACGCTGAACCCAATTTTCGACAGTTTTCAAGCACAAATCGGCCGATACTGCTGCAATTTCACGTTCGATATTCGTACGAAGTTCATCAATCGTCGCTGGCTTGTTGGCATGGACCATAGACTTGACGTAGCCCCACAGGAAATATTCTAACGGCGTCAAATCGCACGACCCAGGCGGCCAATTGACTGGGCCATTTCGTGAGATAACACGTTCACCAAACTTGGTTTCCAATAAATTGATTGTGGCATTCGCTGTGTGGCTTGTGGCGCCATCCTGTTGGAACCACATGTCCTCCAAGTTCATATTATCCAATTGGGGCCAAAAATATTCGGCTATCATTGAACGGTAGCGATTCGCATTCACAGTAATGTGCGGGTCTTGACCATCACGGAAGAAGGACGGCCCAATGATGCCGCCGGCCCATAAACCGCACCAAACCGTAATTTTTTCGGGATGCAATGATGACTCATGGATTACGTGTGGATTGCTGTCTGACCAATAACGCATATTTTGCTTATTGACGAAGCCATCCAGCCAGAAATGAGCCTCATCGCTGAAGATGATTTTCCGATGAAAATCCGAATCATTTTCAAGTTGTTGCTCAGCCCAATTCACGAACATACGACGCTTATGATGGTCAAGCGGCTTCAGTTCTGGCGTCAATTTGATCTTGTAAGGATGTAGGCCAAGATCTTTTCGAAAAATTCGCCACAACGACGTCACAGAGATGCCCAACGCTTGATAACGACGTGTGAGAGACACATTTGGGCTTTCTTGAACTGAAGCCTCAGCGGCAGCAATATTCTCGACACTACGGGCACTTCTTTGTCTCACTGGCACGGGAACAGTTTGTAATGTGCCTGTGGATTCAAATTTATCCACTAGACGCTGAATTGTTGATCTGGTAGGACGATTATGACGACCATAAATTGGACGTAGCGGTCTTAAAGTTGAGGCCACTGACTCCAAATTTCGGTAGTAAATTTTAATAATTTCGACTAGTTGTTGGCTCGTATATCTTTCCATGATGAAATGGCAAACCTTACTGAAGGGCAATGTCAAAAAAGCGGGAAATATCAAAAGAGCGGGAAAAAATATGGCGTCGTTTGCTGTCCCTATCGATTTACTTTTGTAGCGTCTCTGTTGAAAACCCTTTACATAGAACGGTTTCACTTACGAGCACTATTTGTTGTATCTACAGTCTTACATACTTACTTATCCGGTCTCGTAAAACCCCGGGGGGCAAAACGAATATAACATATTTCGCCAACCAGTTCCATCTTTTGCCTTATCAATCCTGCGGAGTCATCGTCTTCCTTCGAGTGTAGAAACCTCTTCATGCTGGTTCGTCTTCATCCATTCTACTGAGATGACCTAGCCAGCGCAATCGGGTTATTTTAATCCGCTTAACTATGTCAATGTCGGGATATAGTTCATACAGTTCATGGTTCCTGCGTCGCCGATACTCGCCGTTGTGCACTTAAAGCCATCAATTTTTCGGAGTATTTTTCTCTCGAAGACTCCTAAAGACGTTTCGTCTGATTGCGGTAAGGCCAAGGATTCTGAGCCATAAAGAAAGACAGGTTGTATGGGAGTCTGGTATAGCTGGACTTTAGTTACTCGAGAGAGGGCTTTATCTCTAAAGTGCTTGCTTAGCCCAGAATAACATCTATTCGCAAGCACAATTGTCCGCTTGATCTCAAGGCTGACGTTGTTATTTTTGTTTACGGCAGATCCGAAGTATATAAATTCGTCCACCACCTCGAAATTATAACGGTTGTTAACGATCACGCTATGGTCTAATTGCGTGTAGGCCCTGCTCGTGGAACGATTGATTTTGTCTTGTCCTCATTTACTGTCAGACCCACATTTGTTGATCCCTTCTCAATTCTCGAAAACACCTCAATAACATCTCTTATTGCACGTCCAATGATATCGATATCATCAGCATACGTGAGCAGAAATGTGACTTTAGCTGCTGATGGTTTTATTCATGTTGTCTGCAGCTTTTCCCATAATGATCTCCATTAAGATGTTAAATAGATCGCACGATATGGTGTCGCCTTGCCTACAGTCGTGCGATGATTTTTTAAGATTTTCGGCGTGGATTATCGAGACAAGAGTCAACTTGATCAACTTGTTTCGACTTTTGGTAATGAAGCACCATCAAAAACCACTCTAAGTCGCTGGTACCAAGAGTCAAGTCACGGACGAATTTCGTGCAGTTCTTCGAACTTAGGTCGTTTTGCCGGAAACCATCGTGGACATTAGTATGGCAAGCATCAGTAAGATCTTGCATGTTTTTTTGGCCGTGAAGAGATTTGCTCTCGTTGGATCCCACATAACTTGACGAATGCCCAAAAATAGGCTCGTGTTGATTGGAGGAAACAAGTGTTGAAGAAATACAACCGTGGTAACACAAATCATAAAGCAACTATTGTATAGAGAAGAAAATTTACTCATGGAGTGGAATACCAACAAAGAAAACGAGTGAAGCGCGTCGTTTCTCTGCAATCTCTCTTACTCTCTTCGTTGAATATTTCAATACACGAGCAGTTTTCTGATGATGTTATTGTCTCTAACTATAGAAATTCCAACCATATTTAAACAAAATTACATAAAGTATGTGAAAAGTATGAAATAATCAAGTTATGACCCGGGAAAAAATGCGTTTGAGTGAATCGCGTCGACTTTTTTGGTTATCTTCTACTAGGGTTGCCAAATTGCGGTGGTTTTTTCTTATCTACTTGTACATCCTTTTTGCATAGATCCATACAATGTGAGCCGGCCTATTATACATACATTCGAAGACTACCACGCATTAATATTGGAAACACTTTCTTGCAGAACACTTTTGCTTCATGCCGAAAAAGCTTTGGTTTCAAACAGACATGAGAGAATATGATCTCTTAGCCTAAAGGAAATTACAACTTTAAAAATAACGAGGATCTAAGACAACTTAATTTGAATCATATGGTAGGGCCAGACCAGAACAGAACGAGACAACTACAAAATAGAACTTTCAAAACTTCGGCATCAGTGCATGTAAGTAGGAAAGCAATGTGTAAGTAGCGACAAACAATCACTCCGCACAGAAAAATAAATGTCTTCGATTAGTGACTAGTGTGAATACATACCGCAGTGGCTTAACGGGCTAGACGCTGCTGAAGATGATGCTTCACAAACATCGAAACGGTCGTCCAGCGAATGTGAGTTCGAATCCCACCCGCGGCACTTACATTTTTTTCACTAACCGGAGAGAATGTGATCTCTAAGCCTAAAGGAATTTACAACTTTAAAAGTAACGAGGATCTAAGACAACTTAATGTAATTTGATTTTGTTTTGTTATTTTTCTAATTGGGATTTCAAGGTCACTCCTACATCCAAAGACTACCCAGTAAATAATTGTTACCGACGTGTCGGATGTCTCTAATTTCTCTTCAATTTCATCAGTCAATCAGCCGAATGTCCGAAATTCGTTCAGATATTTAAACGATTTGTCTGCACAGTGTGTGTCAGCTGATGCTGCATATTTTCTAAAATTTCGAGAATTATGGAGACATTTTCCGCTGGGACTTTATCAATACAAGAATCATGCGACGGTTCTGCACTTTGTCTGAAGAGTAGTAGTTTTTTCTTTCATTCAGAAATCATGAACCAATAACGCCGAAAATTAACATAATGTACATTTTCAGGGAATTGAATTGTTGCTTTTGTTTTCCCTGCATTCTTTTGTTTGTTTTCTTCCATCCTCTCTTAGTAAAAATTGAGTTATTGCTCTACGTTGTCTGACCGACATCGGCATTAGAATCGGAAACTTGTGCGGAGTGTCTGACAGATTGCAGACCGATTTCGGAAGAAATTGTTTACTGGGTATTTATACCATTATCCTCTTCGACCTTTCGTTGGCATTTTCTAAATTCTTGAATATTTTAAAACTACTTTTTATATATAAGTAGTCATTATACGTGTTTTTCTATTTCCCGCTAAGCTAATGTTTCGACGAATTTGTATGGCGAGCCGCTTAAAATCGCTTAGCTACCCATACAAAGTGGTCGAAAACACGTTTTAGCAGGGAAGAAAAAACAGGTCTATTATTTTGATGATATAGACCAGGGTTAGGCAAACTATGGCTCATGAGTAAAATCTGGTCCGCCGGCTTTTGCGCAACTGTACATTTCGAAAATAGCATCAAAATATATTCGTCTCAAAAGTTAAAAGTTAAAATTTTTTCCATGCATAAATTATTATTAGACTGATACAACCAAACCATTCCGCATCGGTGACAAAGCGTATTATAATTGTGTTTTAGCTCTAAAAATTATCTTGAAGACTAAATATTTCATTTTAGTATTTTGTAGAATTCGACAAACTAAGGACCGCGAGCTCATATAATCTTCACATGGAGAGTCACTAGTAATTTTTAGCGTCCTGGGAAAACTGCGAGTACCGACGTCGTTGGAACCAAGAGCTATATAATTTGTATTCCGACGTTGACATGGGCGAGGTGAAACAAATTAGGTGAATTGCGTTGGCTAGGCCATGTTATCAGAATGGATGAAGATGGTTTTAGATAACGTACCCATGACTCCACTGGAAAGACCAATCTGAAGAATCCCTCCGTATCCTTGATGTTACCAACTGACGAGAAAAGGCGAAGCTAGAACCAGTTGGAGAAATATGTTAAAATTTGTTTAATTTATTTTTATGTTTAATTAATATGTGTAAGGCATCTGACCTCATGAGGTTGCAAAATAGCCAATAAAAGAAAAGACTCTCGCACTTGCGAGCGTGGGTTCGAAAGCCGTTCTAACCACCTTTAATTTCTTTGCTAAAGAAGTTAAAAATAATGGCGGCTGCATTGTCAGATGTCGGTGACGAACAGGTTGAGCTCTATGTCAGAATTTCTTAAGCAAAAGTACAAAATCAATAGAAAAGAATTTAATTAGACACTTTTAAAATATTTACATAAACTATAATGTAGTTTCATAGTTATAGGGTCTCACAGTTGAGGTTAATGGACAAGAAGCAGTTCGTATATTAATTGGCCAAGATGTATCTATTACAGGTGGAAGCGTTAGAACAGCTGATTTCAATTTTTTCTTGTCGTTGTGGTCCGACCTTGTCAAATGATATTTATACTAAATCCAAGTTGTATCTAGTACAGGTGGTAGCGTTAAAATAGCAGACGAAATATATTCTTGTCCTTGTGGTTGTTGCCGAAAATTACAAAAATTCCTTCTGATATAACCTGAAATAAATACATCGTGACAATTTCGATCGACTGAATTTGACAGGGTCGGCTCCTGAAATAAAAACAAAATATCTTCAATTCCTACTGCTTCTAGCTTTCTTATTTTGCCATGGCATGAGCTTTTAAACTTGACCCAACAATTTGTATCATAAATCAGAAGTCCCTGCGACAAGCCCGTACATAAAATCTACAGCAGGTTGATGCATTTTTGACGGAAAACCCACAGTTGGCTAAAACGAAATTGTTCAATGTACAATGGGATTGTAAACTTTTGGCGGACTTGCAAGGCGGCGGGGGAAAAAAACATGAAGACCTTCCTGTTATCGTCACATAAAATGGGAACGAGCTGCTATTGGGCGTGCTATATATACCGTTGAATCGCTGACAGCGTTCAAGCTATTTCTTTCGACACCACATCAACGAACACTGGCCAATTTTGTGGTTCGCCACTATTGCTTGAGCAAATACTGGAACGAGATCTTCTCTGTCTCCCATGCAGACATCACATTTATGAACTGCAATTGAACGAAGTCTTCGAAACCAAATTCGGCAAACCGTCTGAGCCAGGAGTGCCAATGTTTGCGCGTTTCAGGGAGCAATTGGAAAATATTAAAGACAAACCATACAAGTCCTGGCATAGAAGATGATGAAGTCGCACCCAAAAGTCTAAATTAAGATCAGAGTCATTATGTTTGGATCAATTGAACGAATAACAACCCAGAAACGACTAGAAGGAATTCCTTGAAATCGTTTCATTGTTCCTTGGTTAAAATATTCCCAATCATCATTTCAGCCCACCAGGAACCGTCAGTCATGATCGATGGATGGTGATAGGCATATACTGCACAAAATGGTTTTGTTCCGAAACGTCTCGATTTGAACAAAAGTGAACTGAATGGACTTCGCGATGTTTAAATTTTCACCGTAATACTTTAAATGCAAGGTTGGTTCAGCACCACCAGAGCAAACAACGCTCCGAATAATGATATAAATTTTTTTAAAGCGATTGCTGCTTTATTGCTCTTGAATAATTTGATCCGAATACCCCCTTTGACATCGAACGGAAAATGGCGGCTGCAATTCGTATATTTGGAAAAGAGAAAGAGGAATTCAAGGAAGAGCTATCTGACGATGAGATGGACGAATTGTCCGACGAAGACAACGAGGAAGAAGACGACGTGGATGATATCGTGGAAGAAGAAGACGATGTCTTCGCCAAACAATTCAAAGACAATGTGCAAAACATAATTCATACGTGCGATATCAGGACATTAAAATATAATACAACCAGAATATCCATCACTTTTTATATGGCGCTAACTGATGAAGTGGAAATCTATAACATAATCGCGAAACTAAATATAAAAAAGGGATCAGGAATAGACGGTATAAGGGCAAAGGATATTAAGAATAATGCACACTACCTAACCCCAATTATAACGGCATTTATAAGTTCCAGTCTCAGTGATGCTGTTGTTCCTAATCTGTTAAAAACATCTTTAATACGACCAATTTTTAAATGCGGATCTAAATCAGATTACAACAATTATACCCATCTTGAAAAAGTGCTGGAGGAAGTTATTTCACGAAGTGTAAATAATTTTTTAACAAAATATAAAATTATTAATGAGAATCAATTTGGTTTCCAAAAAAATAAAAACATTAATCAACTACTGGAAAAATTTTCGAATCATGTAAATAATTGTCTCTCAAAAAACATGCACTGCTTAGCGTTATTTATTGACTTTAGTAACGCATTTGACACCCTCTCTCACAAAAAATGTATCGAAATCTTGGAAAGAATTGGTATAAGAGGACATTGCCTAAACTGGTTCCAAAACTATTTAGTATGTAGATCATACACAGCTAAAATTGATCACAACTTGAGTGAGGAAATAAATATCGAACATGGAGTGTCCCAGGGCTCAAAACTCGGACCAATTCTGTACCTCTTCTTCTATGTAATGGCAAAGCATTTACATATGCAGATGGCACTGCAATCCTTGTTTCCAACAGTGATATTACCTCTGCGGTTCAAATGTTGCAAACTTAATTAAATGTGATCACAAAATGGTGCCATGATAATGGTTTGGAAATAAATTCAATAAAAACTAAACTAATTCATTTTAAACCGCAACATTTTAGATATCATGATATTAAATTAAAATTCCATGATTACAATTGTATACACAATGCAATAGGGACAAATATAATTAATAACAACGATTCGTGCTCATCATACATTGAACTACAAATATCTTGGAGTACATCTTGATCAAAACTTTAAATGGAAGACACATATACAAGATTTACATAAAAAATTGCGTAAAACTGCTTTCGCGCTTTATCATCTAAGCAATTGTTCAAAATATGAAGTGCTAAAACAAGCCTATTTCTCTCTAGCAGAATCCTACCTCAGACATGGTATTACTGCTTGGGGAAATTCAACCTACTGCACACTTTTACAACAAACTCAAATTAGACTCCTAAATCTTCTGTGGAAAAACAAACAAAATATATCATACAATTCGACTATTAACAAGGGCATAAATTTAAATCGACTCAGTCATCATAACCAAAATACAACAGCAATTCGAAATTCAAACCAAATATCAGTCAGCGCCAACAATCTACCAAAACAACTACAAATATTAAATATTAAACACTTATATTATTCAACACTTGCCAACGAATTTTTTGAACACAACACATATGTATCTACTGAAAATCGATCACCCACACAACACAAAAAATGAGAACTGAAGGAAGATATAAAGTACCCCAATTCGAGAACAACTACGGGAGAAACACATTAGAAGTTACTTTGCCAACAATTTTCAACATGATGCCCAATACTATTTTAAGTATTAAAAATAAATACACTAGAAAAAAATATCTTATTGAATTACAATGAATGTGATATGAATTATAAATCGAATTCAAGATGAACTGTTAATTATTACATATTTAGGGAGTTCACATGGTGTACTATTGTGTTGTATTTATCGTATATGCTAAAATAATACAACAGTTGTAAATATGTTGTTGGTATTCTTCATGTAAATATATTTTACGACTATACAACCTGAGCATGTCTGTTTTCCCAGTGTACTATGTTGTATGTTCAGTGTCAGCTGTTTTTTGTTTACTATTTAATCAGATATATTGTTGTGTTTTGAAGAAATTTAGCATTTTTCTACAACATTAACTCAAGAATTAATTTTAATTGATAAAATAATAAAAAAAAAGGAAATTGGACAAATGGAAGGAGGAAAAACTATTTCGGTAAGCTTTTGTGCACAAAACCATAAAAATTTTATCTTTTTCGCTACTTGTTGGCATTTTTTAATTTTTTTTTAATAATTTTCTTTTGTTGCTTGACGTTTATTTGACGTTTTTATGACTTATGATTTAGCACATACAACATGCTGCTCACATGCATAAGTCATATGTACTAATTTGCTAAATATGACTTTACGACTTATGACTTTAGGAGACCATGTGAATTTCCTAATTGTTATTATAAACTGAAATACATTATTTTGTTTCACAGCCTGCAGACAAACCTTTATGGCTTCGCGGTAGTATATTATCTTACAATTGTTAAATAATAATCGAGAAAAAAAAAAGATATATATAAATAAAGAATATGATTCGGGGGATATCGGCGACAGTGGCAACCAAGATCCAAAAAATTTTACTACAACTCTGTTCAGTTATTGATGGCAAAATTATCAATAATTTTCAACGCTCTATCCATGCGTCCAATTTTGTTTTAAAATTATGTTACCATTTTTTTCATGCAAATAACACATAAGTTAACTATTTTTCAAAAATATTTTCAGAAGTAACAAATTATGTTAATTTCGGTTCAAAAACCAATTTTTTTGATAATTGAACCACTTAATAAAAATCCCTTACAACCCTCTAAAAATTACTTCTTTTTTTGCGATGGACGTCCGTTTCTGAGTTATAGCCTTTTATTTCAATTCAGCGATTTTCTTATTTTGGCGATTTTCTTCCATACGACTTGGACCACTTTATGAAAAACTCTTAGAGACCCACAAAAATTAATTCTTTTTCAATTCGAAGCTCCGTTTCCGAGATATTGAAATTTTTTTTAAATTGAAAATGGAGTAACCCATTACCCGTCGGCGTGGGTAACGGGCAAAGATCGTCTACCCATTCCCTATTTGTAATGGGTAATTACTCATCGTCGTGGATAACTACCCATTAATCGTGATAGGTAATTCCCCATCACTGTGGGTAGCTACCCATTATTTTGTCCATACCCTATGGGAAATATGATCGCTACCCATTCTCCACGGCAATAAGAATGGGTTACCCAGGGTAACCCAATACCCACGAAATGCGAACCCTGATATCCGGTCATGTGCCATGGTATGGGTCTTCAAATTTTCCTGAATTATTACAGCTGTAAGTATGGTTTTTAATCGATCACCCACACAACACAAAAAATGAGAACTGAAGGAAGATATAAAGTACCCCAATTCAAGAACAACTACGGGAGAAACACATTAGAAGTTACTTTGCCAACAATTTTCAACATGATGCCCAATACTATTTTAAGTATTCAAAATAAATACACTAGAAAAAAATATCTTATTGAATGCTAGTTGTTATCTATACACACTCTTAGTGCTATAAACAAGATGCATTTTATATTCCTCTGCAGGATTGTATAATTTTTTGATTTTTGTCTGAAATTTTTTATTAATTATTAATTACTACATGACCATTAATAAAAAATACTAAAAATCTTTTACCGGGCCACCGGAAGTCACAGAACTACCCACTTGTTTTTGTATTAGCAACTCACCACATTAACCTTGTTGTCTCTTTCGCACTTATGCAAAGTAAATGTCTGCTCTTCAATACACATAAATACATACAACTGCGTACATATATAATTTATTGCGTCCATTTTGACATTGGCTTCCGCTAGTTCCGTGTGCGTGTTTAACAAATTCTGTTGAAACCGTTTCCTTGGTTCTGTGTATCGGTTTAACAAAGAACAATTTCATATTGAAACAACTCCCAAAATGTACTAATTTTTATTTAAATTTTTGTTTTCGCATTTCCACATCAATTCTGAAAGCATTCTGATTTTTCCGGATGAAGAAAGAATTAAAAGGTTATATTTTATAAACGATTATTAAAATAACTTTTGTCTTCGGCATAAAAAATAATGTATTCCCCATCCTCTAAAATCATAATGTCCCAAATACAAATGCTTTAAATTCTTCAAAAATGTTTTGGTAAGAGTAAATAAATACTATTAACAATTTTCAATGAGATTGAAGATGGTGAGGTAAAAATCTAAAGATTTCCTTTTTAAATTAAATTATAAATTGGCAGAACATTTTACAAATGCAACAATGCGACACCGCTTATGCACCGTCCAATTATGTAATATTGTCTATACCTTAGATTTCAAAAAATAATTTTATACATAATTAACCCATTTAGCTTCCTTCACTACGGTTTATAACGACATAGGCCATTATCTTCATTTAAACAATAAGTGGTGTAAATCTCCGAAATCAGGGCAACGGCCACATTTATAATACATAATAATATCACCTTATTATATTGTATTTATTTTGCTAATGTTTTCATCATTCAGTCGACCATTATTAATTTCACACCCAAATTAATGCAGACAACAAACACTGACTTCCCCTGATCATCACTCAACCATTTTGTGACGTTTCTTTCCGGTCCAAATTGGCGTATGAAAGCGAATTAAAAATAATTATTTCGTTAATTTTTTGATAAAACAAAATTATAATATCCATAACATTTTTATAACGACTAACGACGACGATACTTTGAAATATTCACTTTAAATGGAGAACTAATGTTAGTAATGTCTATGTTTTTCGCATCTGTGACCATTAATTAATCGATTCTTTGCAGCAGCAAAATGTAGTTTAATACAAAAATTAGAAATCCTAGCTCTAAACGCAATTAACTTTTTAATGGTATAAAAATTAATGGAGCTATTTCATTTTTGCAATTAATCGTTAATCCTAAAACATA
This sequence comes from Phaonia tiefii, assembly GCA_963931995.1. Taxonomy (NCBI): domain Eukaryota; kingdom Metazoa; phylum Arthropoda; class Insecta; order Diptera; family Muscidae; genus Phaonia; species Phaonia tiefii. The sequence continues at coordinate 38,287,078 of OZ008367.1, forward strand.
AATTAACAAATATTTTAACCTAAATAATGCGGAGATCTACTACGATATTTGTTTTATAATATATATATATAAAATTATAAAATGTTGTCACATGTGTGAATTTCGTTCGTCGCCTCAACGAACATTTCCGTCGGCAATAAACTAACGTACAGTTTCATCACTGTAATGGAATTGATTTCAATAATATATACTTTCAATGTGATATATTGCATTATTGCAATGAATACGCTTCATTCTTGCATAAAAAACTGGTTTTCAAACTGAAGGTTTCATATGTCGCACTGGTCCCTCTAAATGGAGACAACTGAAAATGTACAAATTTTCAGTAGAGTCAAAAATTTGTTTTTTGGTTTTAATATCTTATAACACAAAGAGGTATGAAACTGTATTTTATTGGCGAAAGAGTAGAGAAAATGATGTATGTACATGTATTTTTACAGTGGGTAGATATATCTACCCCACTGTGCACTGATGCAACTAATGATATCTCTGACAGATGAAACATTTCTCACGATTAAGTTAAATCATTCGAAAACTTTATCTTCTACCTTCTTGTGAATAGTCTATCAGTTAGTTTAACCACAAAGAGTGTGTCATGGATAAATATTTGATGTTAAAATCGATAACATAAAAAAACTCACGCAACGCTAGACGTTTTCAATACCTTTAGCTATGAAGCATCATCACCACTGAAGTCTATGGATAGCTGATGTGTATTGGGAAGAATCAATATTTGTGATATATAAACAGATTAATATTCACAGAAGACCAAATAAAAAAAAACGTAAAAGATTGATATACATATATTTTATTGCATCAATTGTTTTTTTTATAGATTTCCGATTTTTTTTAGGTTTTAAATTATAGAATAAGAATTCTAATTTTTCTTAAATTTATTCAAGCTCAAGACCAGTCTTTATCTAATACAATTTTTTGACTTTTTAAAATTTGTTTCCTCGATTCAATTGCTGCACTTTCCAATAACAACACTCTCGCGGCCTTATTCATAAAGAGTTATAAGGGTTTTTAGAGACGATTTGTCATACTAAAAACATTTTTTAAAATCCGGTTTATGGTTTGTTCGAGAAATCAATTTTTTAAGAAAACTGTTTTCGGTTTTAAATTTTGCCAAAATCCGATGGAACCGGTTTTTTCGGGATTTTGATTTAAACTAAATTACACATGTTGCACTTACAATTAGAGGTGGACACGGGCCTGGTTTTTTTCTGTGCCACGCTTGTGCGTGATGTGTTCGTGCAGGAAATTTGACCTTCGTTCCTGCACCGTTCGTTTTTGTCCAGAGCAAAAAAAATATCGTGCGTGCGTAGCGCGTGCAAGTCGAGAGTACTGTGACCATAGATGAATATAGGTATAGATACATTTTTTCTCTCAATAAATTAAACGTCATAGGCACGGTAGAAAGTAAACATTGGATGGTCGAAAACATGGGTTCAATAATACCAGATAGAGGCAATAGTAAACAACGTCCAACAAAGGAACAACAACCGAATTTCGTGTTTTTGTGGCAAACTAGTTGAGTTAAATACAATACAAATGTATACCAACGATAAAAGTCAACAAAAAAGTGCAAAATACATTTACATTTTTCAGTTCTACACCAAAACGACATGAAAAAGTTAAGTGAACCTATTTTGTAACTCCACCTGGTGTAAATTAATTTTAAATTTAATTTCTCTCATTTCCACAAAACTACGACTAAGAGAGTGTACGATGAGAGAATAAATGTATCTATACCTATATTAGTTTATGACTGTGACACGAAAAACCACGAAAGTATATCTTCAAAACAAAACACAGTAAAATATTAAGAAATTATTCGTTATCTCCTTATCACACACAACTAGACCAAAAAATTATGCCAGTGTAAATGATTGTTATCTTTACGTCCGTGATTTACAATGTTTTATTTCTTACTTTTTACATACTTTATGTAATTTTATTTAAATATGGTTGGAATTTCTATAGTTAGATAGAATAAAATCATCAGAAAACTGCTCGTGTATTTAAATACTCAACGAAGAGAGTAAGAGAGCGAGCAGAGAAACGGCACGCTTCACTCGTTTTATTTGTTGGCATTCCACTCCATGAGTAAATTTTCATCTCTATACAATAGTTGCTTTATGCTGCAGCCAAAGATGATGAATACAGGTAGAGAAGGAAAAAATTTTGGCATTTGGCAACCCTCGTAAAAGAGAACCAAAAAGTCGAAGAGAATCATTCAAACGCATTTCTCTCTCGCATCATAACTTGATTATTTCATAATTTTTACACGTTTATGTAAGTTTATGTAAACATGGTAGGAATTTCTATAGTTAGATACAATAACATCGTCAAATAACTGCTCGTGTTTAGAAATATTCAACGAAGAGAGTTCGAGAGAGAGCCGAGAAACGACTACGGCGAGACAATAGTGGATTATGTATGCTGCGCAAAATGCAAAAGGGTTTTGTCCCTGTTACTCATCCGTTTGTTGGTACTCGTTCGCGTTCTCAATTAAATTCTTGTTTGATTTTGCGCCGATAAAAAAATGTATAGTATTAATTAAATAAATTCTAAGATATTAATTAATAATAATTAATTGATTTATGTATTATGTATATATATTATTATATATATATTTAATATTGCACATAATTTTAACAAATAATTTAATTGATACAATTATAAAATTGACTGAATTTTTGAAAAGAAACAAAATAATTAATTTAATGAAACATTGTTTTTATTTTCGTTTCTGGCTTCCAAATTTAAGGGTTTCGGCCCATTTAAAATATGAAGGCCTTAAGTGGCGGATGTGTTGTGACTTAAAAGTCGTTAGTTTGTTGTCAGGTATGCAGGCCGGATACGTTAAGTACGGACGCTTTTTATGCACTTGCGATAGCAGATGGAAGGGCGACCAATATTCCAAAAAACAATGGAAGTTTAGATCTGAGGGAACATTAGGAGAGCACAATATCGCTCATCAAGCATTGGTACCAACTGAAAAAATTCTGTTACCCCTATTGCATATCAAACTTGGTGTGGTATAAAACTTCGTTAAATGTCTGAATACAAATGGATCAGCATTGAATTTTCTGAAAATAATGTTTCCAAAATTAAGCGAAGAAGCAAAGATTAAAGAAAGTATGTATATGTTCTTCAAGTCGTTGTTATTGTTAAAAGCCTTAAAATTGGTTTTATACAAACAGGTGGTTTTGTTGGTCCAGATATAAGAAAGGTAATGCAAAACGCTGACTTCGACGAAATGCTCTCACCAATTGCGCTTGATGCGTGGAAAAGCATTAAGGAAGTGATATACAATGTCTTAGGCAAAAATCGTTCTTCTACGGCTCGAATATAATTTTCATTCATCATTTCTCATTTTTTAAATTCCCATATGGATTATTTTGAGAGCCAGTTGTCAACACAATCTGATGAGCATGGTGAAAAATTTCAGTAGACATACGCAATCATAGGAGATCGCTATAAAGGCAAAAGCATTCATTCGCTTATCGCTGAAATAAGCTGGACATTGTATGATAAAGAAGAGGAATTGCTTATAGCTAAAAGAAAATGTAATTAATGAATACTTCTTATCCAAATTTACTATCGAAGGTAAAATACTAGAGATATTACCTATTTTTAGTTAAATTTTAAATTTTTTTCATGCTAAATTTTTGGGGTACTTTAAAATAAAATTCTTAATAAATGTGAAATTAACCCTAAGCTCTCTTTTGTTGTGTCTTATTTCTGACTTTCTGGTTGAATTTTCCGTTGTGGTGTATTCAGGCACTTATAGTAAAATTTCACGGCGAATACTTTTGCGGAACATTTTTACCCTACTAGGTGTGTTTGCTCTTTTTTAAACGAAGGACAAAAAAGACCCATACCTTGAGGAGTTAGAGGGTTAACATATTCTACAAAATTGCTCTCCGTAATATTTTACATAAATTTGCTGAACACACCATCTACTTTAAACTTAAGCTTTACTCGATTTTCTATGCCGATTGACAATACCAAATGCAAACTTTACCTCCCCCTAAAATAAAACCCAGATGTAAACTTTCAAAACGCCGATACACGTGTCTTTTTTTTTTGTTTCCTCTATCAACATTTATAGGCCGTACCATAGAGTAATATACTAAGAGTTTGCAACAGCTGTTTTTCTTGGACCGGAAACCGGGAAAATTTGGTGCACAGAGTTATACAAGCTGGGCAACCCACGCAGAATGAGAAAAATCTTTATTTTAATATATTTGTGTTTTAATTGCAATCTCTATAAACAGTTTTACTCTAAAGGTACGGTCAGATTGGGCAAATATTTGATCAAAATATGTTTCATCATATTTGCTCAAAATGTTGTCAAATCAATACAGGGTTGATTTTGTGTTCACACTATGCACATATATTTGTCCCTTTTTGTTTGATCAAACAGGTATCAAATAGCATCAAATAAACAGTAGAGTAAATACATTTGCCCTGTGGTCACACTTGAACAAATATTTGCAACAAATAATTGATTGATCAACCCGCCAGAAAATACAAATTTGTTTTCTCAACAATTTTAAACAAGCTGTCAGAAAACGCAAATTTGTTTTCTGAAAATCTTAAAGAAATTGGCAGTATGTAAATACAATTTTTTTTTCAAAAGTTTTAAACAAACTGCAAAAGAATATTTTAAATAACTATGATGCAGGAGGAGAAATCGTAAAAGCAAATTTGGGCAAGTTTCGCTCCCACTGGCATAGCCAATTTTGCCAATTTTGGTGACGGCCCCTATTTCTGGAGTTATGGGCCTCCAAAGTTCGGATATACGGGAAGATATTATGCTGAATGAGCCACCTAAACGAAGTTAAAATAAACAAAACAAAAATTAATGAAATTTTTGGATAATTCGCTTAGTTATCGAGATATCCTATGTTGAAATTTGGAAATATTGTCGAATATTTTTTAAATTCTTTTTTGCGAGTTTGACAAGCTTGCTCTAAAATCACCTAGCATACACCTATGATGCAAGAAGAGAAATCGTAAAAGCAAATTTGGGCAAGTTTCGCTCCCACTGGCATAGCCAATTTTGCCAATTTTGGTGACGGCCCCTATTTCTGGAGTTATGGGCCTCCAAAGTTCGGATATACGGGAAGATATTATGCTGAATGAGCCACCTAAACGAAGTTAAAATAAACAAAACAAAAATTAATGAAATTTTTGGATAATTCGCTTAGTTATCGAGATATCCTATGTTGAAATTTGGAAATATTGTCGAATATTTTTTAAATTCTTTTTTGCGAGTTTGACAAGCTTGCTCTAAAATCACCTAGCATAATTGTAAGGTCTCCGGAGGAGATTAGAACACCATTTTCAACATTATCAGAAGCATCAAAATTCTAAATATGGCCAAATTATCCTAATTAGTCGCAGCTTTGTCGGATTAGATCCGATTTGAAAAGTTAGTACAGATTAACAAAGCTAAAACTATGCCCTTTTAACTATGTACACAGTTTTATAGCCGTTGAACCAAATTACCAAAATATTTTTAAAAATGTTTATAATATTTACCAATTCTTCTTTTTAGTTTTATGTTGGTGATTTTTTTTTCAGTTTATAATTTGAGTCGTAATAGCTGACAACACTGCTTATAGCACCTGTTATTTACCATTGTTTGATCTTTGTTTGATCTTACAATTCTTTTGTAAGATCAAATAAATGTTTGCTCAAAAAAGAGAAAACTATTTGCTCTTTGGTGGTCACACTGACGTCACATTGAGCACATTTTTATTTGATGGCAAATAATTTTGTTTGATCAAAATCAGCTGTTTTGTTGTTTGCCGCACAAAAATACTTTGTGTAAAATATATTTGCCCAATCTGACCGTACCTTAACACTTCATTACATTTTGCTTTATTTCACTTGCAGCCCCTATTTTCTTTGATTTAATTATCACAAAAATACTCTCAGTTGATGAGTTTTGTACAAAGGCAAATGTGTGAAAAACGCATTGGGCAACCCTACATACTTCCAGTCATATATCGTGTCTCTTTCGTACTTTATTCTGCATGTTTGCCCAACTCTAAGGTTGATCAGGTGTGGCATTGAACCCCCCTGGGCCGGACCATAGAATAACACATACGTAGAAGGTTTTATTCGCTCAATAAATTAAACGTCATAGGTACGATGGAAATTACACAGTGGAGGGTGGAAAATATGGGTTCAATAATACCAGATGGTGGCAATAGTATACAGCGATCCACAAAGGAACTACACCCGAATTTCGTGTTTTTGTGGCAAACTAGTTGTGTTAAATACAATACAAATGAATACCAACGTTAAAAGTCAACAAAAAAGTGCAAAATACATTTAAATTTTTCAGTTCTACACCAAAACGACAGGAAAAAGTTAAGTGAACATATTCTGTAACTCCACCTGGTGTATGTAAACATTTCCACAGACCTACCGAGAGAGTGTGAAATGAAACGTCAGATGAGAGAATAAGTTCTTCTATAGTATGTGTTATTCTATGGGCCGGACCTTGTTATTTTGGAAAAAAATTTGATTTTGTTCTACAGTGATATTTGATATAAATAGTAAAATTTGCATATGTCTACATTTAATATTAGGTTAACAATATTTCTTTCAGATATTTTTAAATTAGAGGTCATCACAAAGAGTTAAATATAAAAAATCAATAAGTGTTCGAACTCACGGGCGATGTGTTAGCACCTTTTTGTTACACGGTACCTGTTCGATTTCTATGAACACATTAGTAAATGTTACTTTGGAAATTAAAAAAAAAATAGTTTTTGTGCTGAAGGCTCTTTTGCTATTGCACTTTCTTTTTTCTTACATCTGCTTTAACATTATATGTAATATTGTTAAAATAAATAAAGCAATATTTAGTCTCACTGAAATAATAGAGCGACGACGACCTTCTTGTTTGAATGCTGGCATACAACTGAATAAAAACAATATTTCGCTCACTGAAATAATTGTTTTTGTTTTGTCATAAACAGAGCGACGACAAAAAGTATTGAATAGTATAGAGAACTTATTGAACTCTTTTGTCTGAGTAAAGAGCATAAACGAGTGTTATTCTCTTTTTAGAATATTTCAATAAAAATGCATAATTTCGGCAATATTTTACATAAAACAATATAAAAAGCATAAATGTTTCAAAAGGCATCAATGTTTCCCATCAAAATTGTGTCAAAAAGAGAGTAATACGTTTTAAATCATTCGCCAGAGGTTGCCAGTGCTTTTGAGTCGTACAATTTGTTCCATGTGTTCTCTATACTATTCATTACTCTTTGGCGACGACGACCTGCTTGTTTGTTCGCTGCCGCTACATCAATACCATCATACTTAATTTCAGGAAAACTGTGTGTTGTTTGCATGTGTTCACTTTGATAGATGGCCCTACCCGTGCCTATAGTTGTTAACACATCAATAAGTAAGTACATTGATCGTAAAAAAAGATCACCACATTTGGATATGTATTGAACAACTAACCCAATTATGAATAGCGACTTAAGGACGACTTGTTTACATGTCCGTGATCGCAACTATGGACAAACTGCGGAAGATTCCTGCTAGCTTTTTTCCAAATGTATGAAAATGTCAGGGGGTGTCATAAAGTTATTTGTATGGGAACGGCTCGGCAAGGACTCCTTAGTCAGTGATGATGACTTTAGGAAATTTCTAACTTGGTGACTATTGGTTCACATTCACTTATGGTGTCAAACGATAAAAGAAAGCAAAAGCTTACAAAAAGAAAATACATTTACATATCTATTTAACTGCACTCAGTTCATTGTTTCTCTGCTTAAATTTTTCAGTGTTACCGAACATAACTTCTGGGGACATACGTACTATATTTTGCTACCACAAAGGCGAAAATTCTTTGTTATTTGTATTCCAACACTGACAGCATGAGAGAATAATAATACAATTCTCAAGCTATGTTCTGACAAAATATTTGTTTGACTCAACAAAGATATTGTTCAAGTTTGTGTTTGGGATCAGACAATGGCTTAAATAAAATTAAATCAGTGTTATGATTTTTTGTGTATAAGTATTCACCACATGTAAATTTTTTTTAAATGTTTTAAAAATTGTTTCTTCAAACCCGTCTGTTTTAAAACTAACATCGTCCAATGTCAGATACAACAATTGAAACACTATTCTCACCTACTAGTTAGAAAATTAGCAGCAGCTTGTGTAATATAAAGTAACAATAACAAATTTTAACATTACTTTAAATAAGAATTCGGGTGGTATTCTTTAAGTCGTGAATCAGTCACTTCGCTTTACTTTTGTCGTTTAGGTAGTTTATAAAACGTTACAGCTGTTCGGTGACTACCTGCGTTGAGTTACGTTATTTAATGGGTAGTTTATAAAACGCAGCGCTACGTTTTTGATCACTTCAGCTGTCAAATTGAACACGCCACAGTTCCTCGCGTAAGTTGAAAAAATACAAATTTAAAAAAAATTCAATCGAGGATGGGCGGACGGAAGTATTTAGCATTTCATTGCTTATAAGTAGTAGTAGTTGGCAATTTTGGATGAAATGCAATCGACGGATAGGATGATTTTTTTTTTAAATAATTCAAAATTGTATTGTTTACTCACCGAAATTCTTATTTATAATAATAAATAGTGAGTTGCAAAACTCTTATAATTATATTTAAAAGTTATAGACATCAGTTAATACAAAGAATAATACAAAATTATAGACATTAATAAACAAAAGAACCAATACATTTTAAATACCGTCAATTGCACGTTTATAGTTTGGAAAATTTATTCAACATTGCAACCCAAAATAGTGTGGGTGTTTTTGCACATTTTATGTGAATATTGTTGGTATTTGGAGTATTATAAATAATGGCAATCTTAAAATTTGTTGATCTATTCTGCGCATTTCACTCAAGATAACTTTTTCTAGTTTATAATTGTTTATTTTGGTTGGGCAACTCTATAAACCACAAATGTCAGTGACTGATTTCGTAAATGAACGCAAGCGCGAAGTGATATACATATAAACTAAAATTTTTCGACTTTGGCGTTCGCGTTGGCGTTTTCGATTACGTTCACTATCGAGACTTTTAGAATACTACCTTTCAATGTTTTTGTATGGACTGAACCTAATAAATATCATTATCAATATGGCAAAAGATGGTTTAAATAATAAAATTAAATAATATCTGGTTTAAATAATAAAACTAAATAATGTCTGGTTTAAATAATAAAATTATTGAGTGTTAGAGATTTAAGCAATTTTTGTTATTATTTGCTGCTTTTTAAAATATTTGTTTTATTTATTATGGTGTTTTGTCAAACATTTAAAGCGCGTTGCTGCAACGAAGCAGGCGCTTATAACCACTGGCTCAGAAGTTAGCAACTTTACCCTACAACCCTCCGACCACCAATCCGAAAATTTTGAACCCGCTGCCATTTCGCACCCTTGCATTTTCGGACATGGTCCTAGTGGACTTTTCTTCATGAAATGAGCCAAGGAATACGCTGGAGAAATTTGTCCGGAACTTCCTGAATCACGCTGTATATACTAACAATAAAAGATAACGAAAAAGTTCCAAATATGTTTCAATTTCACAGTTCTTAACCAAAAAGACATGTCACATTTAAGTCACCAATATTTGTAATTCCGCCTGGTTAAGTCAATTTACGTCAAATAACTATCTATCGCACCGACCGCACCACGAAGAGTGTGAAGTGAAACGTCAGATGAGAAAGATGGTAGCTCTAGGTGACTTTATTATATGGTAATACTTCTTAAATTAGTATTTTTTACAGGCAGAAAGGACAGAAACCGCATCGACTGTAATTTTTCAACCTATGAAATATGAAATTCCAATTCCAGGTCAAACTTCTTGAAAATGAATTCAAATACGAGGGCGGATCAATAAAAAAAATATTTTTCAACATAATCTCCTTTTAGCTCAATACACTTAGTCCTCCATCGTTCCTCCAATTTGTGTATCCCTTCCAAAAAATAGGATTTTTCGAGGTCCATAAAATAGGCATTTGTTTGATCAATAATTTCATCCATTTCAACCATTGCTTTAGGTTTGGAAATAGGAAATAGTCACTGGGGGCTAAATCCGGAGAATATGGCGGATGAGGTACCAATTCGTAGCCCAAATAAACAACTACTAACAATCCTTTGACGTTGTCACACGATTACGTTTATGGTCAATTGAGAGCAAACGCGACACCCATCTTACAGACAGCTTTCTTAAACCCAACTGATCATTCAAAATCAACAATCAACAATCTCACGCACTTTTACTCTTCGATTAGCCAGCACCATATCGTAAATTTTTTCGACATTTTCGAGTGTATTGACCTCAATTGGCTGTCCAGAACGTTCAGCGTCATTTGTACTTTTGTACGACCACAACGAAAGTCAGTAAACCACTTTTATACCATTAAAATCGATGGTGCAGAGTCCCCATAGTATTTATCAAATTTTTCTTGGTTTGATTGATTGAAATTCACTTTTTTCCATTTTTAAAAAAATGCACGAGGTTGTATGTTTTTAACAGATGTTAAACGCAAAGTAAATGACGGAACTTGCTCAAAACTTGACAGTAGTCTATTAACAGCTGGTACTTGATGGGAGCAGTGTTGATTTTCATATAACTACGAGGGAAGTTCGAAAACTCACGGACTTATTAATCCGCTCGTACATTAATTTTAACTGTCAGCAAAATTGAAAACGCTTTTCAACACTTACTAATTTTTATATAAAGCTTTCAACAATTTGCCAAGAAGGCGTCAAGGACATAAAACTAATTCTAATTTGTGTGGCTTACGTCAGAAGCGACATAAATGCTAGCTCTTGTTCTTCTTCCATAAGAATCTTTAATCTTGTAGCTCAAAATGTGTACATCCTAAACAAATTTCCCCAGTTACATCACATCTTTTTAAGGGTCTTTTTTTATTAAGTTTTGTTTTAATTAAAAGTATTATTTAAAGTAATATAACACCCAGCAATGGTTTGAGTTCATTGCTGAAATCCGCAGTTAATCGTTATTGTTAGCACTTCGGTTAGTGTGAACTACGTAGTTTAAGACATGTTAATACACGCTGAGATGAATACATTTCGGCCACACAAACCAACTAACTCAAGAGGCAACTGGTTAAAGATGATGCAGGTATTTATGTACTCACATTTTTGATTAAAAAACCGCGGTAAATTGGAGTTAAAGGCCTGGGGTGCATATTTTCCCCCCGAAATTAATGAATTAAGTTACTAAAGTAAAACCTTCAAGTGTTTTTTGTTGATTGGGTAAAGTAAGATTTTATAGCATCATGAAGTGCATATTTTCCCATAGTAAGTACAATAATAATAGTAAGTAAAATAGTAAAATAAATCACCGTTCGAAAATCTGTAGATCCCAATCAGTGAGTGGAAAACTAGAAACCGCACATCTTACTGGTTGTGAACAGCTCTCCCAATCCCTTCATCTAAATATGTAATGGGAAACATTGTTTTTTAAAATAAAATAAATGTTAAATTTGTAGGAGAATTTTTTATATTTAGTATATTTATTTATTTGTGTCTATCCTGCGCAACAAGAGTCAATCTTATGATTATAGCACAGGAATTACGAATTTTGCATAATAACTTTAGACAATCAAATAGAAATGAAATCTATGATACATACAAGTCCGTTAGACCTAAGTACATAAAACATAAATAATATCACAAATAATATAAAGTTTTATAATACAATAATAAATTACATTTAATATGAAATTGTAACAAGTACAATATTAATTATTCAAATTAAGAGAGAGAAAAAAAAATTACTTTAACTAAATTAAGTAAAGAGTTAATTAATAGTATTTAAATTATTCCGAAAAGGTTTTCGTTAAATTTATTGGCGTTACTGATGATTTGACCTCACCTCACCTCACCTCACCTCACCTCACCTCACCTCACCTCACCTCACCTCACCTCACCTCACCTCACCTCACCTCACCTCACCTCACCTCACCTCACCTCACCTCACCTCACCTCACCTCACCTCACCTCACCTCACCTCACCTCACCTCACCTCACCTCACCTCACCTCACCTCACCTCACCTCACCTCACCTCACCTCACCTCACCTCACCTCACCTCACCTCACCTCACCTCACCTCACCTCACCTCACCTCACCTCACCTCACCTCACCTCACCTCACCTCACCTCACCTCACCTCACCTCACCTCACCTCACCTCACCTCACCTCACCTCACCTCACCTCACCTCACCTCACCTCACCTCACCTCACCTCACCTCACCTCACCTCACCTCACCTCACCTCACCTCACCTCACCTCACCTCACCTCACCTCACCTCACCTCACCTCACCTCACCTCACCTCACCTCACCTCACCTCACCTCACCTCACCTCACCTCACCTCACCTCACCTCACCTCACCTCACCTTACCTCACCTCACCTCACCTCACCTCACCTCACCTCACCTCACCTCACCTCACCTCACCTCACCTCACCTCACCTCACCTCACCTCACCTCACCTCACCTCACCTCACCTCACCTCACCTCACCTAACCTCACCACACCCAAAGATGATAGAAATACCATAGATGATTCATTCGCTTATTCACCAGTTTCACTAGAGGGCGCACGCTGTTTCCGTACGACCATTTTTCACTCGGATGCGACGAAAAAGCACTCAAAAATCATTTTATTTCGATTCTGTTGTTTGAAGTTGTAAATCAAATATAGATAATAGAAAACCATAACGATTTTTATATTTTTTGTTAATAAAAAAGCCAAAAAAGCATGGTTAAATAGTTTTTCCAAAAGTTTCCAGGCAAATTTGCCTATTTCCACCATTGCTGCGCCATCTAGAAAATTTCCTTTAAAATTAAAATCCACCACTAATAATTCAACATCTATCGTATATCTATCATCTTTGTCTCACCTCACATCATCTCACCTCACCTCACTACACCCCATCTCATCTCACCTCACCCCACCCAACCTCACCTAATCTCACCCCAACACACCTCACCTCATCCCACCTCACTTAACCACACCCCAACACACCTCACCACACCAACTTAAGATTGTTTCATACCACAATATGTGGTCGACGTCTCCTCTTCAATTTTGAGATATTTCCACTCATCCATTTTTCCCAGATTCTTTTTTGCATTTTCAGATAACGTGTAAGCCCAGTCTAAAACCGAATCTTAAAAAGTGAGGACAAGATTGGATACCTATAAATAGAATCTACGGGCATTTTCAGTATCCCCACGATCGACGCCACCCCTTCCGATTTTTAGATATACCCACTCGTCCATTCACTATAACATGTTCTCATATAAAGAGCCCATTTTCAGAAAATGAATACGCTGAGTTCAAAACCTAATCTTAAAAAAATGGGTTTATTATGTGAAGGGTGAATTTTCAGGTAACGCATAAACCGAACCCAGTCTAAAACCGAATCTGTATAAAGTGAGGACAGTGTTGGATACCTAGACCCTAGGACTTATTACAGTATATTTCCCATCCCGAACCCGAATCTTAACAAAGTGCGGATCATGTTGGATACGTAGTGTCCATCACTAATTATAGTCCTTTTACCATCGACGCCACACCTTATATTTTGGAGATATATCCATTCATACATTTTTCCCCAGTTTCTTATGTGAAGGGTGCATTTCAGATAACGTATACGTTCAGTCTAAACCCGAATCTGAAAAAATAGGGGCAGTGTTGGATATCTAGTGCCTAGGACAAATTATGGTATTTTTGCCGTCGACGCCACCTCTTCCATATTTGAAATATTTCCACTCATCCATTTGCTGCTAATTTCTTATATGAAGGGTAGATTTTCAGATAACGTATACTTAACCTGACCACCAACTGTTTTTGATAGAAAAGCCGGATTTTATTCCAAAAAGCGGTATTTTTGTTTCTTTTAACAAATGAGTTGACATTTAAATAAATAAAATATACAATTTTAAAATAGTTTTAATTAAATTTAAAAGCAAATTATATAATCTTTATTTACTATATAATTTTATATTGATAACAAAAATATTTGTTTATATTATAATTTTTTTTAGATTGTTGAAAAGTCAGACTAACAAATTAATTAATTTCAATACTAAACATTTTATTCTTAACCGTGATTTAAAGTCGGAGGCTTCAGTGTAATTTGAATTTAGTTTGTTATGAAATCTGTTCAAATATTTTGCCAATATCAATCATCTGATTCCGCTACTTTTGTGACCCATCCGATGGCAAACAAATTAGATATATCAAATTAATGTGAAGCAAAATTGACCAAAACCACTATAAAAGTATTACAGATAGCGATACTGATGTCAGTAACCTACAACTAACCCTGATGATGAAGATCACTAGCTTCGAAACTATGGTCTGACAATGCGAATTGAAATCATGCGTGTGACTGTTGAAAATGTTATATTAAAAAAATATAGGTTTCAAGCCAAATTATACTAAACTAGTTCCAAAGACTAAAAGGGCATACAGCGGGACTTCTCTGTAAACGTGGGATTGGCGGGACTTCTCTGTAAACGTGGGATTGAAATCCAAGGCGGGATGAGACATCGAAAAGCGGGATAAACCCGCCAAAGTGGGTTAGTTTGTTAGGTTACGTAACCTGACCAACTGCTTTTGATCGAAAAGCGAGATTTTGGTCCAAAAAACGGGGGTTTTTTAAGTTTATCAAATGAGTTAGCATTTAAATAAATAAAATGTATAATTTAAAAATAGTTTAAATTACATTTAAAAAAATCAATGAGTGTTCGAACTTATGGGCGATGTGTTAACACCTTTTTGTTACACGGTACCTGATCGATTTCTATGAACACATTAGAAAATGTTGCATTAGAAAATAAACAAAAATGTTAAGCTCCTTTAAACATTAATAAATTCATTTAATAAGTATTGATCAAGGTTTATATTATCCCCAGAATGCAGTCAATTCCAAAAGCCATTATACGAAATGTATTTACATATTGTAGTTTTCAACCCAATAAAAAGTAAATTTAAAAAAGCCAAAGTGCAAGATTGGCAAACAAATACGATCTAGAATTAGACGACCAGAAGATGTGCGCAATTTGGCAACCCTGGTAAAATAGAACCAAAAAGTGCTAGAAATTCACTCAAAGGCATTTTTCATTATTTCACACTTTTTGCACAGTTTATTTAATTTTACTTCAACATGGTTGGATTTTGTATAGTTATATACAATAACACTATCAAAACGCTGCTCGTGTATTGAAATAATTAATGAAGAGAGTAAGAGAGAGAACAGAGAATGGCTAGGGTTTCACTCGTTGTGTTTGTTGGCATTTGAGTGAAGAGAAATTTTGACTGTCTACATGTACATCGTTTTTGTGTCAAATCCATGATATACAACCCCGAGCATGGAATTACATTTGGCAGTACACTTACTCTTAAACTCTTACTTTTAGTTTGGTTAGTGTCTAGACTAACATATGGAAGAAATTTGTTGTTTAATAGGAAATTTTCTAGGTGGAGCTTGTTTATTAAATATTGTAGTTTGGAACCAAATAAAAAGTAAATTTACAAAAGCCAAAGTGAAAGATGTTTAGAAAAATAACATTTTCTTAAATGAGTGCGTTTTCTTAAAAAAAGTAAATTTTCTCAAAAAAATACCTACTCATATTCTTAAACATCGTACATTTTCTTAAAAAATGCCTTATCTTAAAGAAATACCTTTGCTTAAAAAAGTAAATTTTCTTACAAAAAGTAACTTTTCTTAAAAAAAGTAATTTTTTTTAAATAAGTACCTTTTCTTAAAAAAAAGTAATTTTTTAAATAAGTACATTTTCTTAAAAAAGTGCATTATCTTACAACAAATTGCCTTTTCTTAAAAAACTACCTTGTCTTTAAAGACTATCTTTTATGTAAACCAAATAACTTTTCTTGAGAAAAGTACCTACTCTTAAAATTGTAGCTGTTCTTAAAAAAAGGACCAATTCTAAAAAAAATCCCATTTCTTAAAAAAAACAATTTCTTAAAAAAACTACCTTCTCTTAAAAAAGTACCTTTTCTTAAAAACATTCATTTTCTTCAAAGTACCTTTTCTTAAAAATAAAATAATACCTTTTCTTTTCTTTTCTTGAGATAAGTAGCCTTTCTGAAAATAAGTAAATTTTAATATTTGTATTCTGTTGTTCGACCTTTTATTTATCAATAAATAATCAATATTCTCCGAGCTTGAGGTCAGATTTATTTTCCTCGATATTTCGGTAATCCATTGTGTAGCACAATATTTAACAATTAAAATCAAATAATTAAATATTTGATTTTAATTGTTAAATACTGATAATTAAATAAAATATTCCTGATAATTAAATATTTGGTTTTAATTGTTAACTATTGTTTATATCTGCTGATGATGCTACACAATGGAGTAGCGAAACATCGAGGAAAATAAATACAAGAAAAACTAATCTGACCACAAGCTCGGAGAATATTGATTATTTACTGATAAGTAAATTTTCTTAAAAAAATAACCTTTTGGTAAAAAGAGTACCACTTCTTTAAAAAGTACCTATTCTTAAAAAAGTACTTTTTTTGTAAAAAAAAATTCATACTCTTAGGCTTTTTCCTACAGAAAGTACTTCTTGTTAAAAATGGTACCTTTTCTTTAAAAAAAACATTAGCTTTTAATAAAAGAAGTACCTCTCATTAAAGAAAGGACATTTTTGGGAAAATATAATACATATTCTTACAAAAGGGGCCTAATAATATATAATTTTTTAAAAAAATACATTCAATAAAAAAAAAGTTTATCAGTTTACCAAAAGTATCTTTTCTTAAAGATCCATTTAAATTATAGTATTTTTTAACAGGCGCCTTAGGCGTGTTGGAACTAACTAGTACATAATTATTATAATTATCACCCACCAGCTTGAGAATTTTTATTAGAATCCACTTACTATCAGTGAAGGTACAGTGCACTCACACACTCTGCCTACTCACTGACAATTATTAAGGTTTGGAAATCAAAATTTTTTTTAAGAAATCGCTTATTTTCTTACACTTGTTTTTAAGCGGAATTTTGGCCCCAGAAAGTACTTTTGTTAGAAAAACCTCACTATCTACGGTCCTAGAAGGGTTAATGCGGAGTATTATACCTTAAAAAAAAGCTTAAAGTGTTGTCTTTTACTGAGTCTAGAAAGAAATAAGTTTACTAGGGCTGTTTTTTGAGAAAACCAGATTTTTATTAAAAAAGTGAGGTTAAAAAATAGTTTTTTTTAATTTGCCCCAATGAGTTAATAAAAATTAACATATTTATATACAGATTTATAGCGTTTTCAAAGGTCTTCTCAATGATACCTATCTCAAGTAGATCGGATAAGAAATGGGTGAGATATAAGCGATTATATACTCAAGCTATAAAGGCCTATATCTCAAGAAGTTGGATCGGCCTCCTTAAAAAAACTTTCGGGTTTTAATCAGCGCTGAAAGCCCTTCCAGGCCAAAGAAAATTGGTGCATTTTTCATAAAGTAAATTTGTTCGTAAAAGCGGAAAATAAAAAAAACGCTTTTTGGGCGATTTTTCGCTCATTTTTTAAAGTTTTTCGCAATTTTGACCTTGAAGATGAAGTTTTTTTAATTTTATATGTTTACAATTTTATGATAAGACCTACAACTTTGCCTAAAGAGTAAAAATTCCGAACGGTTTGCAAGATATGAGCTTGAGAAAAATATCACTTTTTTGCAAAAATGACACCGAGGCCCCACTTCTTTGGGGGCCCATAAAAAAAACCTGGAGGACTTTGGCCAAAACTGGGAGACAGGGGTCTTTTTTTCTGGTCTTTTATCACGTAGTGGTGTCCGTATATGCTTATATTTTTTCGTGTTGCACTGTGTAATATATAGCGAAATTAACTTCGTTCCAACCGGGTGTCCACTGACACCTCATGTAATTTTTTTGTTTTGTCAAAAACAGAGCGATGACGACCTGCTTGATGAATGCTGGCATACAACTGAATAAAAAGCTAAATATAGAGCTTACTGAAGTAATTGTTTTTGTTTTGTCATAAACAGTGCGACGACAAAAAGTATTGAATAGTGTAGAGAACTTATTGCACTCTTTTTCCGCTCTCATGTAGAGAGTCTGAGTAAAAGATAGAGTGACCATTCAATTAATCATTATTCGGTTAATCGATTAATAGTGTTATTAAAATTATTAAATTAATTAACCGAAAATTTTAATAATTAATTTTTCGATTAACGAATAACTCGAACAAATCAGTGCGATTAATAAAATATAAGTAGTTTATTATTTTTATGCCAAGCAGTCCATCTAGAAATACTCCTACATTGTGGCAACTCATATGACAACGATTTGTGAACAAATTTTTACACACATTTCGAACCGATTTGAAAGTGTTTTGGTAGAAAGCGTCGCGCAGTGCTTTGGCACATAGACATACATCAAAAAAAGTGTCTCTAAATTGGTTCATTAAATTAGGTGTAATAGTCTGACGAAATTTCAAGACCCACTGGTCACTTTGTATCGGAGGTACCGAAAAGCCTTGCCCGATTCTGCTGAAACTATGTACAATAAGGATCACAGTCAGAAAATTTCGATTTGCAAAAGTTGGTCAAATTTAATCAATCCAATAGGGTGTTATAGTGTGATATAGTTTCAGTGCCACCCTACCCTTTGTATGGGAGGTACCCGAAGGTGTGGCACTTTTGGGTCCAAACTTTGAGATTTTCTTAATTTTGGCTTGATGCCAAAAGTCACTAATTTTCATGTTGCTGCAGCTACGATTTGGGAATAGTACCTACATATATTTTATATAATGAAGTTGCTTTTGCTACTTTTTGTTTTACGTTTTGTTTTGTGTTAATAAATGTGCCTAGTAAAATGTTTGAACACTGTTTTCTTTTGTTTTATTTTATTCGAGTAATCTATTAATGGAATAACTTGACTGCGTTTTGTCCGGTTAATCGTCAGATTGAAATTTACGATTAACGATTAATCAAAAAATCCGATTAAATGGGTACTCTCGTAAAAGAGCATAAACGAGTCCTATTCTCTTTATAGAATAATTCAATATAAATACACTATTTCGACAATGTTATTACATAAAACAATACAAAAAGCATAAATGTTTCAAAAGACATCAATGTTTCACAGCAAAATTATGAATGGACCAAGTTATGACAAAAAGAGAGTAACATGTTTTGAATCATTCGCCAGATGTCGCCAGTGCTTTTGAGTCATACAATTCAATTCCATGAGTTCTCTATACTATTCAATAGTCTTTGGCGACGACGACCTACTTGTTTGTTCGCTGCCGCTACATCAATACCATCATACCTATTTTCAGGCAGATACTATTGTTGTACACCAATCATGTAGGTATGTGATGCTAACGCTTTGTGTTGTTTGCATGTGTTCACTTTGATAGATTGCCCTATCCGTGCCTAGAGATGTTAACACACCAAAAAAATAAAAAAATGTGCACAACACTGGCTCGGTACGTAGTGGGTGGGGAAACTATCGTGTAATGAGCAAACTCTTTCTCAAAGCATAATTGTGTAGATTTGATTTAAAGCTGAACGTCCTGACCAACGAATCGTTGTTATTAGACAGCTCTTGTTAATGAGGTGTAATGAAAATCTAAGCCAGTATGTACAAAATATTGGATGACAAGTTTGAAAATCGAATCGTTTAAAATATCAATATAAATATTCATTACTATTATTCAAAATAATAACACAACATAAACTGCCATTAAACAATGAAATTTGTTCCAAAGTACTACCATGAACTTTAGCCACAAGCATACAACTTTATTAAGCGACCCATTAAACCCAAAACCGCTAAAAGATGTTAGGGTGTGAGATGTTGTTGATCTCTAAGAAAGATAAACAGCAACTAACTTAATTATGCCAATGGTGCAGTCACTAGTGATGGCGGTACTACTAATGATGATTATGCTATTATTACTCTTGACCACAATAATAATTGAAGCCTAATGCTAGGTACAATATTTACTCGTCAGTTTCTTAAGATACTCGAATTATAAATGTTTAACAACAAACATGTATGTATATTGTTTTATTAACGCTTATTGTTGTTCTTACTGTTGCTGTATGTTTATGAGGCTTTTTGCATAAATCTATTTATGCACTTGACCAATAGTGCGCGTTCGTATTTGTATTTCTTATGAAACACAGAACTTATAACAACAACAAGCGAAATATGATGATAATGTTGGCTAAAGGCGAAAACGAAAGAAAGAGAAAACCACCCAAAATCAACTAGAAAAAACACACAAACAAATAAAATCCTAAGATGAACTTATTTTTTTATTGGCTAAGAGACAAGATCAACTTGACCGAAGACCACAAAATGCTCTCGACAACAGTAAAACGCAGGGCAAACAGACCAACCAACCTCCGTAACAGCCACGCATGGCGAAGAGCGCAACTGCTAGCAATGTCGGCAAAATTCGTAGAGATTTGGGCGCGTTTGTAACTGTGAATGTGTGCGACAGTGTGAGAGTGTGAACGTTAGCCAAGTAAGCTAACCTAGGCAAATCCAGCAGAGCGCAAAAGAATCTGCAATACATTAGCACTAGAGCACCACAGCAGCAACTTAGAAATTAACTGCTAGCAGAGTAAACGAGCGATCGAGAAGTCGAGAAGTCGTCGTCGATACTTTAAGAAAACCCCAGGTTTGAATCGAAAAGTCATGCAGTTCCCAGTGAACGTGACAACAGACAGTATCTCCGCAGGAGCAAGAACTCATCAATAGTAGGAAGACTACATACATAAACAACACAAATTAAACGTTTAACACTAAATGAATTGTGCGTCGCCGAGTAGTAATGAACTATCACCCAACAAGCTACCAGCCAACGACGCTCTCTTAAACACTTGAAAACTCTACCACCACCTCAAACCAAACAACAACGCGCATAGAACTCTCGCACATATCGCATATATAAAGTCTTTAAAATTCGGTGTAATTGTGTTAAGTTAAATTGTTTGCGAGCTGACTTCGTGCAGATAGCATTTCATAACGAATCGCTCGCTCATCGAAACGAAACAAAAAACCCCCCAATTTCATAAACACACACGGATACGGATACAATATCGAAAAAAGGATACCCATACTCTGGTGCAAAACAAAAGAAGAGTGATGTAAATTGTAAAGCGAAATAAAAATACAAAAATAAAACAAAATACAAAACTGTGTAACTCAGACTTTTTTACAATTTGTAATATAAATTTGTAAAGAAGTAAATAAAAATCACAATTTAAAAAAAAATTTAACCGAAACAAACCACTTTTTACCTCTGGAAAAAGTGTAAATTTCTACAAATTGCGAATAGCAGCTTAAAGGATATTAAACCAAAAAAATATAAAACAAATTAAAAGGTAATAAATTATTTTAACTAAAGTTTAAATCGTTATGAAAATGTGAAGATTTCAAACAAGAAAATTTAATTTTCAAAAGAGAATATATGATTGAATTGCGCGTAATTAAGTTGAAAGTTCTCTAAAAAGTGTACAATTCTAGAAAATATTGCACCGAGTTTGCTAAGCCTAGGAAATTGAAAGTGCAAACTTGCACAATTTCCTCATTTCACTTCACTTGAAATTTGAGCAAAAAGTGAAGATCAGCATTAAATCTCTGTCTGGAATTCTTTTTTTTAATATTCGAGCTTTAATTACACTATCTGAGACGACTCTCGAAAAATATCAATTTTAACTTCGCTGAATGTCAAAAAAAAATAGTTTCGCATGTAATAGCATTTAATAGCAAATCTGATTAGGTCAGATTATCTCAAGTGAGTTTTCAATTGTTTTTTTTCAAAGTCGACTCAGATGAGAACTCAGATATGGCAATTATAGTTTTAAACTCTGTATTCAGGTCTTGCGTGATTTTCGTTAAAAACTTGAAACTTCATTGGCATTTATCTCTACAGAGAAAATGTTGTTGCAGAGAATTACAACCTATCTCTGATTTACCTCAACCTAATTCCTCTGGCCATCGGTGGTGCAATGGCTTGTGTTCGCGGCTCTTGTGCATAAGAACTAGGCGTCGATCCCTACTCTGACCATCTTAGATTTCCTATCTTCCCATCTTAGATACTATCGAGTACTTAGCCATGAAAAAGTTTCTCAAAATAACTTTCGGAATCGGTGCAAAACTGTTTGAAAAACTGAGTGAAAAATTAGAAAGCGCACAGTTGTTCACTGGTTGTGAGAAGCTCTCCCCAATCATTTCATGGGATGTAATGGGAAACGGTTTTTGTTTTCATTCCTCTTAGATGTCCATTTTTGGTTTTATGCGTGTTATTTGTTAAAATTTCGGTCATAAACGATTGTCAAACAATTGTTCACTTTAAACAACCGGTCGGAATTTAAAAACATTGAAGCACAAATTTACCTTCTTTCATTTTCGGAACCGAAAATTTCGCTCACTTTTCATTTGCTTGATACTCAGCTCTGCGAAAATTTCGTGAACAAAATCAATAACAGGGTTTTTATCCCAAATTTATTTGATAACACACACAAATAACTTTGGAATAAAAACCCTATTATTGATTTTGTTCACGAAATATTCGCAGAGCTGAGTACCAAGCAAATGAAAAGTGAGCGAAATTTTCGGTTCTCAAAAAGACAGAAGGTAAATTTGTGCTTCAATATTTTTAAATTCCGACTGGTTGTTTAAAGTGAAATCATCAAACGTTAGGAAGATTTCGGAGTTAGTTTAATCGAATACTTTCTCTTGATAGAAAAGAAAGTAATGAAATGTTTACACTCCCACCATTTTACCAAGGATGGCAAGGTCTTCTCCTCGTGTAGATGGAAATATTTCAGTTTTTTATTTAAAGTAAAAAATAAAATTTTTAGTAATTTGACACCAATTGCAATAGAAAAGTTCTGAACACTAATTTGATTTTTTTCGTATTATTTAGAAATTTACTTTTTTTTTTGAAATTCAACACAAGTTTACTCATAATGAATTATAACTTCTTCTAAAAAAATCCCCAGAATAACATTCCATTGGAATTTGAATAACCTTAAGCGAACCACAAAATTGTCCATTCATGTGCATGAACATCAGCTATCGTTGGTGTTTATTGACGGTTGGCCGCCATTCTTGACAACAAATAAAAATTTAATCGAAGTTGTTCGCATTAGTGTCATGTTCGAAAAAATTTTTGGTAATATTTTTTCAAATTCATCAGTCAGATAAAAAATTATCGTCCAAGCTCATGCCCATGAATGATAAGTCTGTGGTTCGCTTGACTTAAGTCTTATTTCCGAGTTTCGAGATTTGATGAAATAACAGTTTGAACTGGACGAATATAATCATATATTTGATTCTGGCAAATTAAAATAATTGCCTTTTAAGTCCTGGAATCCAAATGAGTTTTATTGTACAGAACATTATGAATTCATGTTATTCAAGTTTTAATGTAAAAGGTTTTTTTGTGATTAATCGTTATCGTTATTAATCAGTTAATCGAAATATCAAAAATTCTGATTAATCAAAACTATGATTAATACATTTTCTTTGAACATTGACTAATTATATTCACCATTCAAATTTTTGGAAAAGCATACAAATAAATACTATACAATCAAAAGGAAACATTTGAACCAGGAGGTTCTATGCCACAGCTGATCAACCTTAGAGTTGGCAAAACATGCAGGATAAAGTAAGAAAGAGAAATATCGATAGATGACTGGAAGTTTGTGGGGTTGCTCAATGCGTTTTTCACACAATTGCCTTTATGCATTGAACCAAAAGTACAAAAATCAACTGGGAATATTTTTGTCACAATAAAATCCAGGAAAAAATGGATTACAAGTGAAATGTAGTAAAATGTAATGAAGTGTTAGAGTAAAATTAGTTATAGAGATTGCAATTAAAACACAAATTTTTTAAAATAATTCTGCATGGGTCTTTATAACTCTTGCTCCAAACCTTTATAACTCTTGCTCCAACTTTTCTAGTGACTTTTCTTTATTTCCGGTCCAAGAAAATCAGCTGTTGCAGACTCTCTGTATATTACTCTATGTTTTGAACATTTTGAGTAAAGAAGGGAGAAGAAGAAATTCAAACTGAGAAAACATAAAAAGATTTATTGCTCAAGTTTCAAGTTATTGATTAATCGAATAATCATTTTTGGATTAATGAATTAATCATGAAAATTGATTAATCAAAATGAAGATTAATCGATTAATCATAAATATGATTAATCAAACTGTGTCATTAATCAATTATTCGATTAATCAATTAATAGCACATCCGTAATCAAATTCATTATCGTTTTGTCGGCAGTGAAATTTTATATACTCGTACTCATGTAGTTGAAGCGGTTTTGCGATATCGGTATAACGATATCGTTTGGGCGTTAATAATCCTATTACAATTATCGTCATAGAAACATGTCTGCTATCCAAAGTCACAAAACAAATCTTCTGAATTTGAGGTTAAAATAAAGCCATATTTTATTGGCGACAGTTTGATGGAAATTAATGATTAAACTCAAGTTTTTTTAATCTATTACTCTAATGAACATTTAATTTTTTCTATAAAAATCTGTAACTAAGGGATTTCAATTGCTGTGCGATTTCCAAAAACGTTTATCAATAGTACCAACATATAATTGAAATGATTTCTGGAAAACTGTGAAATCGCAGTACGCCTGACCAAAGCTTACTTCATGTTCAATTGAGCAAAATCAGAACATTGAACATTAGCAAAAATTTCAACAAGTTAGCCCCAAAATTAGCTCGAAATCGAATGTTTTAAAGTTTAGACAGTTGATTATTCTGCTAGGATTTTTGCTGAGCGAATCTAAATTTATGTTGCATTTACAATGACATTTTATAACGGCTTTAGAGCGTTAAACTCATAAAACGTTATTTGTATTAATTTATCTAAAATAAATTATCTACAAATTTAAGACCATTTGCGATTAACTTCTAGATTTTGTTGTTGAAATTAATGCGGGAACGGTTTATAATACGTACGATACATATATTACCCTCCTCAGTGTAAATATGGTATATTTATTTTAATCGTTATAGCAGGCATAAATTTATAACTGTGGTTTAAAGCAATAGCTATATCGAAATAGCATTTAAGACATTCTATAAGTTCTTTAAAAACTTCAAAAATTCATATTGAACTTTTAACTCTGGCGGTATAAAATGACCCCATTTTCGTAGCGGGTAAAGTAAAACTATTTTTTATTTGTCTCGCCTGCAAATTTTAATTTTTTGACAAATGCATACATTTATGAAAACAACAGATTTGCTTTAAATTTCGTTTAAAATTTAATCAGTCGCCTTTGCATTTAGAGATTTCATGAGAATTAACAGCTGATTATATTTTAGAAATAGGATTTCCAAATACGAGATTTCAACTGAAATGTGAACATAACCTTATACGGCATTTACACCGACCAAAATTGGCGCATTTCGAAGGTTAACTCCGTTAATCCACACTAAACCAGAAGATAACAATTTTAATCAGTAAAAGGTGAAGTTTAATTTTTAACCTCACTTTAAACTGGTGAAACACAGCCAAGTACCAAACAAAGCAACCATAATAAAAACATACAACATAAAGACAGACGGAAGCCAATGGAAAATTTTCCGACACGTCGGCGCCACCAAAAGTGTCTTAAAACTCACGCCGCCATTGATATAATTGCCCCTCATCGGTTTAAAATGTGTGCCGATTGACCGATTGGCCCGATGTGACCTATTGCTCCAATTTTAAAGGTTCTGTTATTTCAAAAACATCCCAAATTTATACAAAACTGGCAAAACCAAGAGCCGCCAATTTAATTTTTCCGTCTTCGCTAGCTTAGTCTCGGCACGAAGTTGGAGTAAACAAAAAGTTGTCACCTGAAATGCCAATGTAATCCCTAATTAGTTGGTGTAAACGCCAAAGATTAGAGAACAAGGTTATCGCTAACCTTGCCGCGAGAAACTGCGATCTAAATGCGACATTACCTGATTCGAAATTTTAAGTGGTATTCATTAAAACTATGTTCAGGTATATCACGATTGCGTAGTTATCGGGATTTCATTTCCGTAAACAGCTGATACTCGTTCAAAAACCGAAAACCGGTCCATCCGTTTTTGGTCATCCGTCAACCGCCGGTATTCTGAAAATTGCCTCTTTCGAACAACCGGTGGAACCAGTTTTCCAATGCAAGTTTACCGGTTTTTATTTTATTCCAGAATCGATCTTTCAAATACAACAACTTTAGTTCTACGTTCAATTTAAAAAAAACATTGAACTGTGTGCTTTCTATTTTTACACTCACTGATTGGGACCTACTCTTTTACACCGGTTCCGAATGGTTTTTGAGTTGTGGTTTGCATTTTTTCCACGAAAAAAATTAATTATACCGACAATTTAAAACAAAAAAAGTTGGGAAAAAATTAATGTTTTCTATTGAAAATTCAAATTTAGTTTCCAAAAACAAATTAAAAAAGACACAATTTTTTTTAAAAATTTTTATATAAAGCTCAACAAAAGAAGTTGATTATTTTTAAACGATAAGGTATACAAACATGTCTGGTATTTTTATTGTATCGATCTTTAAAAGCTTTAAGCGAACCACAGACTTGTCGTTCATGAGCATGAATATCTGGTATCGTTGATGTTCATTGTTGGTTTACCGGCCTTCTTGATACCAACTAAGAATGTAATCGAAGTTGTTCGCATCACTGTCATGTTCACAAAAATTGTTGGTAATATTTTTTCAAATTCATCAGTCAGATAAAAAGTTATCGTACAAGCTC
The DNA here is from genome assembly GCA_963931995.1 of Phaonia tiefii. Classification (NCBI taxonomy): domain Eukaryota; kingdom Metazoa; phylum Arthropoda; class Insecta; order Diptera; family Muscidae; genus Phaonia; species Phaonia tiefii. The sequence goes on from OZ008367.1 coordinate 38,313,927, forward strand.
ATGCTCATGAATGACAAGTCTGTGGTTCACTTCAAGTTTTTCAATCATTATCCGGTTCAAGTTCAAGACAATTAAAAATTATTTTTTATAGAAAAAAATTTAATAAAATAAGTAGTGAAGTTGATTATTTCGGTGGACGGTTCGGGAATATAGCTATTTCGATGCCCATCCAGGCATCTGATCAGCTCCCTTTTCTCCACAAGTATTTAGGTATATCAGCACACAATATAGAGGTAAACAATTCTCATATTAACGAGAATTAAACAAACAATTCTCATATTAACGAGAATTAAACAAACAATTCTCATATTAACGAGAATTGTTTCAACACACCTACTAGTACGAAAACATCCAAAACAATACATTACCGAAAACATCCATATTCATAACTTCTTGTGAATGTAGGCTTTCATTGATTGTCATGAGATTGACGTTTCAGTGTACAGTTACTTCAAATGCACTTTTTATTTTATCGATTATCGATTTTACTGAATACTTTACTCGTTCGCCAAAACATGTGCTTGGTGGGTTAACATTTCCAAAACTTAAAAATCGTGGTATAGTACCGGAACGGCTTTTAAGCTTGAAGTTATTTAAACTTTTAAATATATTTAAAAAAATTTTAATATTGTGCGAATAATTGATTACTCAAAAATCCGAATAATCGGCATCAATTAATCAATTATTTAATTAATCATACATTTTGGTTAATCATATTTACACACTGAAAAATCGGTATTTTTTGTTGTTGTTTGGATGCAAATATAATGTGTTTTTAACTTGTCGCAAATATAGTATACTTGTGTCCAAACACATTGTGTTTGCTACTCAATATTGCATGTTGGAGACATAATAACTAATAGGTTGTAACATATGTTTTTGTGACCCAAATGTGGGTTGAAAACTGTTGAAAACAAAATCATGACAGACAACAAAGAAACAAAAAAGCAGCAGATCTTCCCAGCGGCGGAATTTGCGAGGCCTTCCACGAATAAGGCATGCGGACTCATTCTTTGGTAATGCCTACTTTGATAATGCCTGCGAAATGCATGGTTTTGTAAGACTTGTTAAAAGAATGCCAGAAGACGCTGTTGTTCGTGAAACCCTGTCTTTCCACATGTTCGCAATTCGTCGTTGCAAAATCATAACATCCGATAGCCCAGTAGATAAAGCGTCCGATTGTAAGTTCTAAGGTCGTGTGTTCGATTCATGTGGCTGCAGAATTTAAAAAAAATCATTTATAAAAATTACAATTGGTTAAAGTATAAATCTGAAATATGAATCTAATTTCCATATATATTTTTTTATTTTTACGTAAGTCCTTCTAAATGTACTCTTTTTGCAGGCCTTCATAAGGCCTTCTAGTAGAGAGGGATGGAAGGCCTTGCCTCCCAATCTCACGCAATGTTAAAAAGCAAGGAGGAGGTAATGTCATGATTTCAGGCCTTCCAGCTCCTGTTTTCCGCCGCTGGGTTCATTCAATTCATGAAAACAATGTTTGCAAACATATACAATATGTTGCTGGGCCGGTTTTTTTCACAGTGTAGAATTAATCTTTAGGTTGATAAATCAATCTTCATTTTGATTAGAGAATATTCATGATTAATTGATTAGTGTAAAAATGTAATAAACAAAAATTTGAGTAATTTAGCATTTCAGGTTTAACCACATATTGTACTCAACCACATATTGTACTCAAAATTAACTTGTTTAAATTATGAATAAATTATGATCAATCAATATTGAAATTAATTTTTGATTAATCATTGTTTCAATTACCGTCGGTGGTGCAATGGGTAGTGTGCGCGCCTCTTGTACAGGATATCCTGGGTTCGATCCCTGCTCCAACCACCTTAAAATTTCTTTCGACGACGGTCACCTCGCTTAGTGACGGCGACACTATCGAGTATATAGCCATGAAAAAGCTTCTCAAAATACCGTTCGGAATCGGTGTAAAACTGCAGGTCCCAATCAGTGAGTGAAAACTGGAAAGCACACAGCTCAGTGATTGTGAGAAGTTCTCCCCGGTCCCTTCATGGGATGTAATGGGAAACCATTTATTTTTTTTTATTGTTTCAATTAACCAGCATTTTCGATAACTCGATTAAGTGATTAATTACGATATCAACTAATCAAAATTGTAATTAATTGACTAGATTTCACCATACCAATAAAACTTCTAAACATATTTCTACATAGTTCTAAATGCTTTCACACCTTAAGCCCGGTATTCAGTTTTTATGAAATTTTCGTTGCCATAGGAAGTACGTGTATAAAAAATAATGATAATTCCATTGACCGAAAATTTCCTTCACTTTTCATTTGCTTGGTACTCAGCTCTTTGCGAAAATTTCGTAGGCAAAATCAATTACAGGGTTGTTACGCCAAGTTATTTCATACGAAATCAATTGTTTGGATCGGAATTTTGGCAGTTCGTTAGTTTCAACAACCAAAAAAGTAACACCACATGTGTTAAAAATAAAAGGTATTATAAATGAAATATTGTCAAGGTAAATCAAAGATAGGTGGTACCTCTCCACAACAAAATGTTCCGTTTAGAGATAAATGACAAAATTGCTTACGAAAATTTCGCAAGAACTGAATACGGGACTTTAACAGCTGTTTTTTATAGTTAGTATTAACAGTACTTTTGACGTTTGGAAATGTTGCCACATGATAGACTAATGTCCTTTTATAATTAGCGGTGATTTGACGATTTATGATTGATTCTCATTTAAATATGACAAAACTAAATCTTGTATTCCGTTATTAGCGTTGATTTGACAGTTTCCTTAAGATATTTTTAATAAATACAATAGACCATAAGGGATTTGCATACAGTGCTTGCTTATGCATGCATTCATAATTTCACGTGGCACACTTTTCTTCGGACATCAGATGCTTGCACATTTCTCTACAACGCATATTGACAAAGTGTAAATACATTTAGATCGTGAATGACAAAAGAAATAGACACAACGTGAATATTATTCAAATCATCAACCACATCATAATCAGTGTGTTCAGGAATATCATACTCATCATATGTGAGCTGTCAGTTGATCACAATTGAATTTTGATTAATACAATGAATTTAAGGTAACAACCACCTTAAAAGGATAACCTCCTTATCATCATCATGTTGGAATAGAGCGACTGACGCTGGTTGCTCTACAGCAAAGATCGAATCACGTTTTGTTGGTGTGCTACGATTCCACTGAGTGTCTTCTCAGCCAGCTGCCCAATTCGACAATGCAGTGGCTTGAAACAATCAACAAAGCCCTAGTTTAGTATGCCGAGACATACGGATGATTCGAAATGTATTGATGTTCTGCATATCAATCGCCTGGTAGTAAATACATATGTACATATACATACTTGTATACCGAAGTATAGAAACTATCGATCAGTGAATGTAGATACAAAGTATAAGTAACGAAAGCGAAATACCTACATACACATTGACATGCGTTAAGCATTCGAAATGATTTCCTAAAAGTTACCAACCAACCACCACAAAAAAAGAACCCGGAATTTATAAAAGGTATAGAAATCAAAAATAAAAATCCTCAACTTAATAGATGAATGGGGAACATGGAAGACAGAACAATGGCGTATTGTTGTTATTTTATTATAATAAATATTGTCTGTATTTATGATTAGCTTGAAACCAGTTCTGCTATCGATCACACTGTCATCGTTGCGAAAGAATGGGGAAGTAGCCACAAAATATAGTTATCTATGAATAAGTTATCAAGAATTTTGGTTACTATGAGAGAAAATCTAGGCATAGATTTACGATCGAATTTATAATTAAAGATTTAAATTCGTTGAAACATTAACCGATATATATGTGTGTATGTGCTAAAATAAAAGTTATGACATTTAAAATGGAAATTTGGGAAAACCGGCCGAAAAGCCAAGTCGCGAGAAATTTATGTTTAACTGCATACAGCAGCTATGCAGCCGCGAATATCCAGCAATATGTTAGCCTAGAGTACGCATTCTTTGAAATACTGTACTTATTTCAGAAGTAGTAGGTACTTAACCTAACCTTGTTCAGAATATGTGAGGCTTTCTTAAAAACTATATTTTTCTTAACGAACCCTGTATCATAAAACACGCCCTAAACCAATGCAGCTGTCGTGCATAAATCGTGTCGCACCAAAAATACTTTGCTATTTGAGTAATGCGGACCCTAGACTTGCAGATCTGCATGACCGATAAAAAGTCCGTACACAACGAACAAGTCGAACCAACATTAGTGTATCTCTTGCTGTCAGTGTGAAAGGTTATGCAAGGGTGCATTTTTTACAAAAATATTTGAATTTTTAATTATATTTTTGTAAATTTTGTTTTAGTTTTATTTATTTTCAATATTTCGACAAATCTATTCAAAGACAGTTTACTTTTAGACCCCTTTCTGTTAAAGTTTTGCTTTGAACTGATAAATGTTGGTACGACCACCCCACATCCTAACGATTAAGTCGGACCGGCCCGACACATAGTGGGGTCGATTGGAAGCAACACGGTAATATTATCGCAACTTTAAATTAAAAATTGATTTTAAAATGTACTAGATATTTGTAGAGGAGTCAGGTTTTCAGAATATTGTATTTAGAGGCACCCTGTGGCACCACAGTTGGTGCTACAGGGTGTCAATGTTGACCACTTTGGTGCTGTTGAAACTTTCAAAGCCTGGTACTTTTACACTTATAGGCCGATTACAAAGATTTTGTACTTTTGAGAATCTACTATGCAAGACAAACGAAAAATACGGAAAATCTTTTACCGTTATTAATATATTCTCTCTGAAAGTTAAAACTTGTCAATTTGTTCATTAACTTTTTTCAGTTGGTTGTAAATAAATCGGCCATTTGAGGGAAAATAATATTTCTGAAAACTCTACTTCAATAAGGAATACAATGTAAAAAAAAGTTTTCTCAAGGAGTTTGGACCTGCCGACTTCTCAAAGTTGAAATTTTTTTCAACCTGTGAAAATCACAACATTTTCTCGAAGATTTTTCTTTAATTTTTTTCCAAGAAACCTATATAAAGTTGTACATTTACTGTAAAAGTTGTGATAATAGTGGTCTTCGTTAAAGCTCTAAAGAACCTCGTAAATTCGAAAACATCGTAAACTTGCACAGCAAACGTCAAAACAAACAAATTTCCATACAAACCGACTTGTACAAAAGTGGAAAGTTTTCGAGACAAATTTTCTGAGACAACCTGGAAAAAGAAACGTGAAAACTTTTGACATTTCAATTTCAATATTTTTGTACTGAAAAAAAGAGAGGGTTTTTGATTTATGTAAAAAAAATAAAATACTGGAATAGGTAAAGCATCTACTTTATCTACGTTATCAGCCTTTTTTGGAAATTGCTGCACAGATACACTGAGCAACTTTACTTGGTGCCTCATGAAACGCTTCGGGGCACACTTACGCTGAGCAAAAGTTCTAGGTTTTCTTGTTTGCATGAATACCACTAATATTTTCGTGTTTTTTTCCAATCGGCCCCACTGTTCGACATTTTAAAAGTCAAAGTCGGTGTGATTTTGCCCGACTTGTTGGTTCAGACCGTAAACTTCACCTTACACCGGCAGATATGTCTGAACAGACTACTTGTCAGTTATGCAGACGCACCAATGTCAGGTCCGCTTAATACACGATTGCCCCATAACATTTGTATAGATTTAGGGCGTAATTTGACCCAACATCTCATACGACGTACACTGGAGCCGATTGCAAAAAAGAGTGTAATAATATCAGAACACCTAAACTATTGGTCGGATCGTTTTAGAATGTACTAGACATTTGTGGGGGAGGAGTCTGGCTTTCATAATCTTTTATTTAGAAACACCCTATTTCAACTCACAACGTAACACAGGGTGTCAAAGTATACCACTTTGGTTATGTTCAACGTTTCAAGGCCTGTCGCTTCTAATTTTCTACTTTGTATGTTCTGAGAAACTACTAAATAAGACAAATAAAGACCCTGCTTCAGTGTGTGTTATCTTGTACTATTATAAAGATATTTGTGTTTAACAATTTTAAATGCCAAATTTGACAATAACTTTTTTTACCCTTTTATTAACAACTTTGGTATTTTGAACCAAAAACGATGTACAAGTAGACAGTCAAAATTTCTCTTCACCTAAATGCCAACAAACAAAACGAGTGAAACCCTAGTACTTCTCTACTTTCTCTCTTACTGTCTTCATTGAATATTTCAATACACGAGGAGCTTTTTGATAGGGTTATTGTATATGACTATACAAATTCCGACCATGTTGAAGTCAAATTACATAAACTATGCAAAAAGATTGAAATAAGCAAGATATGACGCGAGAGAGAAATCCGTTTGAGTGAACTCCTAGCACTTTTTGGTTCTCTTTTACCAGGGTTGCCAAGTTGCGCACATCTTCTGGTCGTCTAATTGTAAATCGTCTTTGTTTGAACCAAAATATACATTTTCTCAAACTTCAAATGTTTTTCATCCGGAAAAAATTCAAAACTTTCTTAACTTTAGTTTTTCCACAAAGCTGTGCAGTTGCATACTTTTTTTTAAATATTGGCATTAATAAAGGTACTAAATGTAATTTTATTACTTTTGGGAGTTTGTCCCAGCGTTGTTCTGAAATGGGAAGTTTTGGAATAAAACTTTCAGTTTTCCTTGCCTCACCCATTATCGTACCTCGCATACAAAAGTTGGGCATTGGCATTAGGCAAAATATTGTATAATACCAAATGTAAAAAGCACCTGCTTTTTTTGTTGTTTATTGTGTCTACCAGAAAAATACTCCATTTTCAATTCCACAGTCGCGTTTGACAAAATATTCCTCAGAACCAAATTTCATTCCCATCGGTTTTGTTCAAGTTTTGTTTACATGCAATTTTCTTTGTAAGCAGGAAATAATAGATGTGTTTGTAGTCCTGTGAAAAATTTGTTTTAACATTCCAAAAAATCAACTATTGATTGGCCCGAAAAATCACAAAACTCCTTAATGACGTGTTAGACTGTTAGAGAAATCGTTGGCAAAAACGATGTACAAATAGACAGTCAAAATTTCTCTTCACTCAAATGCCAACAAACAAAACGAGTGAAACCCTAGCACTTCTCTGCCCTCTCTCTTATTCTCTTCATTGAATATTTGAATACACAAGCGGCTATTTGATAGTGTTATTGTATATAACTACACAAATTCTAACCGTGTTGAAATAAAATTTCATAAACTATGCAAAAAGTATGAAATAATCAAGATATGACGAGAGCGAGAAATGCGTTTGAGTGAATATCTGGCACTTTTTGGTTCTCTTTTACCAGGGTTGCCAAATTGCGCACATCTTCTGGTTGTCTACTTCTTGATCGTCTTTGTCGTTGGATATGTCAATATTGTTTTTTTATTGAGAGAAAATGGAGTAGTGTAAACTTGAGGAGTACGATTTGCAGCCAAAATGTTGTAAGATCTGCTAGATTTCTGTTATATTTTGATTTTGCTCAAAAAATTACGCGACCAGGGTTGCATTTTGGATGAAACGAACAAAATCACAGAAAATAGAAATAAAAGCACTTATTTTGTCACCGTTTACAAATGTTGAATCTTTATTCACAATTTACTGTATTCTGTTTTTATTCTATAACTATTGTATTTTGTTTGCCACTTTGCAGACAGATGCTTTTCCATTCTCCAAAACTAATAGTGTAAATCGCCAGTGGAAGAGAGTTTCATTCCATTTCCCTTTCCGCGAATCGTTTCATGTTTTGGTTACACCGCTTGCTTAGATTATCACTTATTTTGTATGGAGAGCTAAGCGATATTAAGCGGCACTTGAAGTTACCGCTTCCATTTCAGTTCTAAGCAGGCATAAAGTTTGTCTGAAATCAGAAAAACTGTGTTGGATGTCGTTATCGTTAAGCAGAAGAATATAACCATTTGCAAGAATAACTACAAACGATGCGTTAGAGCAAGACGGTTATATCTATTTCCGGTTGAAAAAGGCAGAAAGTTGCCAGTATGAAAAAATCAGAAAAACAGTGTTGGATATCGTCATAGTGAGCCAAAGACAAGGAGAAGAATATACAAATATTCAAGAATAACTACAAACCATGTATTAGAGCAAGACGATTATAATATATATTATAGAAAATTATCGCTAGTTTGGCGTTTTGGTTACTACTAAGCAAGCGATAATCGCTAGCTTGTAACGAAAACACGCCTATTGTAACACAGGCTTAAGCAATTATTTACATATGGGTACATTGAACATGTGTATTTCGTCACATAAAATCGAAAAGATGTACAGGACAGGCAAAAAATAATTCGATGTAAAGTTCGAATTTTGTCGATATAATTTTCATATCATAAAATTATAGATGGAGAAAAAGGCGTAGATTTATAAAAATCTTATATTTAATAAAAATCAATGTTTTTGAACGTCAAAATCTAAATTTTTTTAAAATCTTAGCGTCTTAAACCTTGTATTCAGTTTTTATGAAATTTTCGTTGCCATAGGAAGTACGTGTATAAAAAATAACGAAAATTTCGTGAACCGAAAAATTCGTTCACATTCCATTTCCCTAGTGCTCAGTTCTTTACGAGAATTTGGTAAGAAAAATCATTTACAGGGTTGTTACGCCAACGTTATTTCGTACGAAAACAATTGTTTGATAATTGTTTGTGGCAAGAATTTTGCCATTTCGATATTTTAACGAACAAAAGTAACACGACGTGGGTTAAGAGTAAAATGGAGTGCGAAGAGGGATTATTAATGAAATATTTGCAAGGTAAATCAAAGTTAGGTGGTAACACTCCGAAACAAAATGTTCCGTTTAGAGATAAATGACAAAATTTCTTACGAAAATAATTGAATACGGGGCTTAATTCATAAAAAGTTGTGAGAGATTTGAGAGATGTTTTTTGTATGATAAATCGTCTCTCAAACATCTGTTAACCAACTATGACAATTACAGTTTAGTCCAATAACCCAACTTTTGAATTTTGTTGCTACGTCATTTTGGATTTTAGGTTACGATTTGTATTCATGACAAAAGCATCCGGTCAAAGTTTATAGGTTTGATTTTGACAGAAAAGAACACTTTGCTAATGATAAGAAAATAACACAGGGTGTATTATATTGTGGCCAACAAATGTGTATTAATTTTTCAGATAATATCATATGAGAATTTATTCTTGAGTTTAAGTTGTTGATCTTATCCAACCTTGGATATCTTTTTTAGCAACTTTAAAATAAACTTCAATAAAAATTACTTTTATTTTAAAAAAGAATCTCCAATTCTTTATTAATTATAAGATCGAACAAAACAAAAACAAAAGCCCCAAGAAAGACCTTGTTTTATTTATTCAAATCAATAACGAAAGAACCTAAAAGCTAAAAATTAGAAACAAATCATTAGTTAAATATATTAAATTGGAGGTTATACTTCAACATATAAATCGAGCGGCGATGAAATTTATTGTGTCGCTTTCCGTTTCCAAAGACCCTTGCCAAAACATGTTTGATCTCTACCCAAAACTATCAAAATATATCGAAATTTAAGCCAGAATTAAATCACATTAAATGTTTGAATTTATTTTATACACACAGCAGAGTAATAGATTCTATAATATAATTTCAGAATCATGTTCAAGATCATCATAATTATCACACAAACTCGCCTAACGCTCGCGCTCTCAATCAAAGACACTTGGATTTTGAAGCCATTGATCGTTGTGTTGGGTTGCCCCCTAAAGGCCAACTGGTTGGTTGGTTTTATTAAATGTTACTTTACAGATTTACTTGGGTACAATGTCAATACATACGTACATGTGTATATGTACATATATTTTAAATTCTACGATTCAAACATTTTGGCCCGTCAGAAGTGAATGCAACGTTTGTTGTGTGTACATACTTAAGTTTAGACGAGAAGAACACATTATTATGTTTGTTGTTCAAGCCACAACAGGTTCTTATTGGCGATGACGGTTGTGATGTCCCAATTTGTTGCAATTTGAAAACTGCAAGTGTGTAACATACGAACAAAACGAACCCAGCAACATTTCATTGATAGAGTTTAATAACTTTTACAGTGGGTTAAGTATACAATTCAATGCTAAATCATTTCAAACATAAAAACCCGAGAAAATAACTAATTGCACATTCTTGAGAAGCTATTGCAAATCTTAAAATGAGAAAAAAAAAACCAAAACTTAAAAGAACTAAAGGCTATAAAAATATTTATGAGATAATGACAGCATAGTAACAGGCATAACATAAAAGCTGTCATAACTTCTTCAAAATCGAGGCTAAAAATTTAAAACCTCACTCAAAAAATTAAGTATAGCATTAAAATCACGTAGAAAAATATACAGTTATAAATATTTGAAAAAAATTCAATTTTTATATTTTATGAGAGGGTATTTTAATCGGGATCGGCAACAGTTTCTGTGACGGAAATAGAGTGGGGGTACCACGTCGCGTTACACAAAATTACAAAAAATAGTACGAAAAGTGTACATCAAACTACAAAAACTATATAAAAATTTACAAAAAGTACACAAAAGTACAAAAACTGTACACAAAAGTGCAAACACAATTATAACAGTTATAAGTATTTAAAAAAAATCAGTGAACTATTTATGAGAAGGAAATACAGTTTGGGTACCACGTTTGTGAAGGAAATACAGTTTGGGTACCACGTCGCGTTACACAAAATTATACGAAATACTACGAAAAGTGTACAAAGTAGAAAAAGTCTACACAAAAGTACAAAAAATTTACACAAAAGTGCAACCAATTTACAGACAAGTACAAACAAATTACACAAAATTTCAAACAATTTACATAAAAGTAAAAAAAAAGTATTCACAAAAGTACAAAAAATTTAAAAATACATAGTAAGTCCATTAAACACATTGGGGCACACACACTAACATAAAGTCAGCCACACTTACTGCCTACACACATACGCAATCACTCACTGTACAAGACGATAGGCAACGATTTCATTACGATATCAACGAAGAAAACGAAAGACCGACACAACCAGCGAAAATAAACCACCATCTACGAAACCGTCAAAACGAACTTGTAAACATGTTTAAACCTCCATATATGTATGTACAAACATCTAAACATACGAAAGGATGTTCACAGTTATAGCTCCGTATTCAGTTCTTGCCAAATTTTCGTAAGAAATTTTGTGATATATCTCTAAGCGGATATTTTTGTATATTTTGTAACTACCACCTATCTTTGATTTACTTTGCGAATATTTCATTTATAATTCCTCTATGCTCTCCATTTTAATTTTAACGCACTTTTGGTTGTTAAAATTATCGAAATGTCAAAATTCCAGTCCCAAACAATTGTTTTCGTGCGAATAACTTTGGCGTAACAACCCTGCAACTGATTTTGCCTACGAATTTTGCGCAAGGAAATGAAAAATGAGCGAAATTTTCGGCTCATGGAATTTTTGTTGCTTTTTATACACCTACTTCTTATGGCAACGAAAATTTCATAAAAACTGAATACTGGGCTTATCGCGCAAAAACGCGAAATGAAAATATAAGTTAAACCACACACATGAAGTTTCACTTCCATAGATTAGTTACTATACTAGACTCAATATTTCTCTCAGCAAATTTATGACATTTGGCCTGCTGTGATATGAACGTTGGATGTCGAAACAATTGCTTCAATGATACCAGATAGAAAAACGAACAAAAAAGCAACAACGGCATTTCGTTTTGTGTGTTAAAATTATTGTGTTAAATACAACACTAATGTATGCTAACTATAACAGTCAATAAAAAAGTGTAAAACACATCTAAGTTTCACAGTTTTGCCCCAAAATTACATGAAAAATGAAAGCCAGAAGTTATTGTAATTCCACCTGGTGTATGTCACTTTTCGTCAAACATCTCTCTTCACACCGACCGCATCACGAAGAGTGTGAAAGGAAACGTCAGATGAGTCAAATATTCTCTCTAGTAAGATTTACTCTATGTTTTTTTTAGAAAATCGTTCCTATGTTACTTCTTATGTTTTGTTTAAGCTTACACGAATTCAAGATACGAATCTACAGTTTCCTCATAAAGCCTTATTCGAATTCCAGATTTCAAAATTAGCATTTTCTTCATAACAGTCCAGTTGAAAATTCCTTAAAGACATCTCCATTGACTAAGAAGAAGTAGTGTGCGCGTGAGTCAAAAAAATTTTCACGCTCGACAATTTTTCAACCTTCACAATCACGCATATTTTAATACAAAGCGTTATTTAGCCAATGTTTATAAAGATTGTTCAAATTTATTGAAACACTAACTCGATTCTTCCAAAACTACTGATACGTACGTTTGGATGTGTATCCGGAAAAACCAAACAAAACACCCTTTTCCAAACACACTGCAAGAATTTTTGGAAACGGAAAGCTAAAATTGTGTAGATTTTGTTAAAAACATGTTCATACTTGAAAGCGTGATTCGTATCTGTGTTTCATGAGTATGATTCGTGAGCGTGAATACCAAAAATGTCAGTCAAGCACAGTCACACACGCGAGTGAAATTTTGAATCACATGCACTCATGATCACGTGATTGAATTTAATATAAGTCACGATCACGCGTGACACGACACATTAAAGTCACGCTCACACCTCTACTAAGAGGTGACATGTCAGAATCCCTGGTGACTTGTCAATCAGCTCACATGTAAAAAATTACATTTCTCTCATCTGACGTTTGATTTAACACTCTTCGTCATGGGTTTATGCAAATGAGAGATGTTCGACAAAACTTTACTTACACTAGGTAGAGTTACAAGAACTGTTGGCTTAAGTGTTTCATGTCGTTTTTGTATAGAAAATGTATTTTGCACTTTTTGTTGTTGAATTTTATTGTTGGTACGCTGTATGTTTTGTCCTAATCTGGTATTATTGAACCCATGCAATCCACCGTCCATTCAGAATAAACTCCTCTACTATATTTTCTATTTGGTGGTCATTTCCCCACATTTGGTCAAAACTGCAAACTTTTTCCGCAGTTTCGTGGTGAGGCTCTCACACTCACACTCTTCGTGGTGAGGCTTACACCAGGTAGAGTTACAAGAACTGAATACGGGGCTTAAGTAGGAAAGCAACGTGCACCTATGTAGTGGCAAATATTGCTCTGCACGACAGACCAGTTAGTGATAATTGTGAATACACGTTGCGGTGACTTAATGAGCTAGACGCTGTTGAAGATGATGCTTCACAAACATCGAAACGATCGTCCAGCGAACGTGACATCAAACCCCACCCGCGGCATTTACATTTTTTTTTCACTAACCGTATAAAACATAATAAGCGTAAAATAAATTACGACTTTCAAAAAATTGTCCTTTAGTCGAGTAAATAGCCATTCTTTAGACGCAAAATAAAACACACCAAGAGTGGATTTCTCTTTAATATTACTTTTGTTTGATCGCTTGACTATTTGTTTTGTATCTTTGTTTGTAAAACAAACTAATAAAAAAAAAATAAATGGTTTCACATTACATCCCATGAAGGGACAGGGGAGAGCTTCTCACAATCACTTAGCTGTAAGCTTTCTAGTTTTCACTCACTTATAGGGACCTACAGTTTTACACTGATTCCGAAAGGTATTTTGAGAAGGGTTTTCATGGCTAAATACTCGATAGTGTCGCCGTCATAAAAAAACTAATACAAACTGAAAATTTGACTGAAAGAACTAGTGAAGCACACGGTCCAGAAGAAATAGGTACATACCTAGTCAGTTCTTAAGAACTAGTGTGCCAGTTAGGTAGTTGGTATGTCAGAACTATAGAAGTAGTTGAAAGATGGTAATGGAAAGAGAATTGAATTGGTTACATCCAATAACAAGCCCATGTTAATTTCGCCAGTTAAAACCCATTGAAGTTAAACTTAGTCGGAACTAGAGTTGTTCACTTAGGAACTAACTATACAACAGATTCTGAATTAGTTACATTGCCTGACGGGTTATTAGTGAAAGTTAAACGCTTTCACGCAATAGGTGTGCCAAAACTTTGGCGAAAATGTTTTAGTTGCAAAGAAATGATCACTGAGTAAAAATTAAATTAAGGAAAAAAGTTTGAGTACAACAATTTTATAACAATTTACTATAACAATAAAAAATTTTAAGAAAACAACACACAGCGTTAGCATCACATACGTAGTTGTTGTACAACAATAGTCTCTGCCTGAAAATAAGTATGATGGTATTGAGGTAGCGGCAGCAAACAAACAAGCGGGTCGTCGTCGCCAAAGAGTATTGAATAGTATAGAGAACTCATGGAACGAATGGTATGACTCAAAAGCACTTGCGACATCTGGCGGATAATTTAAAACGTATTACTCTCTTTTTGTCATAACTTGCTCCATTCATAATTTTGATGTGAAACATTGATGCCTTTTGAAACATTTATGATTTTTCATTGTTTTATGTAATAACATTGTCGAAATGGTGCATTTCTATTCTATAAAGAGAATAGGATTCGTTATTGCTATTTTACTCAGACTCTCTACATGAGAGCGGAAAAAGAGTGCAATAAGTTCTCTATACTATTCATGGTAGAAATGTAATGGTAGATGCAGTACGACAACAAATACAACAAGCCTAAAACAACAGCCATTTTCAGCTGATTGAAAAATAATGAAAATGTACACAAAATTGGAAAAAGTGCCATTTACAAAATAGGTGTCTTTTATTTGATATTTTGAAAGTGTTTAAGCATGAAAATTAAAACATTTCTAAGTGATTTTTATGGAGACAACATATCAAAAACAGCAATTGTAGGCGAACGGTGGATGTATACAAACAAAAGTAAGCAAAGATTGACATAAGAGAAGAACTCACTCCAGAAAAAAGTTCAAACCAGCTGGGCTATTGCTTCTTCCATTTCTTTGTACCATGATACTATTCAATACTTTTTGTCGTCGCTCTGTTTATAACAAAACAAAAATAATTATTTCAGTGAGCTAAATATAGCTTTTTATTCAGCTGTATGATAGCATCCAAACAAGCAGATTGCCGTCGCCCTGTTTATGACTAAACAAAAACAATTATTTCAGTAAACTAAACATTGCTTTATTTATTTTCACAATATTACATCTAAAGTTAAAGCAGATGTAAGAAAAATGAAGCTGCAATAGCAAAAGAGCCTTCAGCACAAAAACTATTCTTTTTTTATTTTCCAATGTAACATGTACTAATGTGTTCATAGAAATCGAACAGGTACCGTGTAACAAAAAGGTGTTAACATCGCCCGTGAGTTCGAATTTTGAGCTTCAACTTTGGGAACAAACAAACCCACGTATTTGGGGTCTTTGATTCAGAACATCGTCATTTCAATTATCAAATTGCACTTAAGTATCAATTTCACTTAATTTTACTTTTGCTACTTTGCTGAAAAATATTTTTTGATAAAAGCTCTTTGTTTAATTGGGTTTTGAACCGAAGAAAAACATAAAACAACTACAAAAGAAAGCTGAAAAGCAAAAAAAAAAGGTTGAAAACAGTACTTTCGCCTACTTATGGGTTAAGTCCGGTATTCAGTTTTTATGAAATTTTCGTTGCCATTAGAAGTACGTGTATAAAAAATAACGACTCTCACTTTTCATTTACTTGGTACTCAGCTGTTTACGAAAATTTCGTAAGCCAAATCAATTTGTGATCGGCATTTTGACATTTCGATAGTTAAAAATAAAATGCGTTAAAAATAAAATGGAGTGCGTAGAGGTATTATAAATAAAATATTTGCAAGATACATCAAAGATAGGTGGTAATATTCCGTTTAGAGATAAATGACAAAATTTCTTACGAAAATTTCGCAAGAACTGAATACGAAACTTTATGCAGAAAACAGTAAAACAAAAAAATGTACGCGCACTGTTAAAAACAGTACGTCTGGCAAGCCTACATACTATAAATTTTGTATGAAAACGTAATTGTAACTCAAAACACTAATGATGCAGTTCGATTCCTCGACGGTAAAACCGTCTTCTCCCGCCTTGTCTCGATTTTCTACTACTTCTTCTACTTTTCTACTGTTAGTCATACATGGGACAAATTAATTATATGATAATTATAATTTGAATAATTATTATAATTTGTAATTTAATTTGAAATTCCTCTACAAATACAAATTCAAAAATATTTAAATACCATTGGCAATTGTACTTAATTTCAAAGTATTTCCTTCATATCTGGCAGTTTTGCTTTTCAAATATTTTATACAGTACAGGTTTATGCATTTGAAAGTACTACGAGGCATTACCTATCGAAGCCACAAACATCTACATATAAAATGCTTTAAAAACAGAATTGCAAGCAGTCAAAGAAATTCAAAACAATTATAAGCATTCCCATATTTCATTACAATTAGATTCCATAACCTGCATTTGCATTGCCTGAGCAAATCCAAATTCAAAATTGTTTAATTATCATTGGGAACAATGGTAATTCTTTTGCATTTACAATATATATGTAAATTAAAATCCAATGCAAATTAAAAAAAAAAAACATGTTTGGTATTAGTAGTTTTGTATAAAAAACAGCTGTCTGCTGTGACGAAAATAATCTCGTCACAAATAGAATAAAATAATAAATAAGAACGGACAAATAACATGGAGTTTAGTATAAACTAAGCAAAAGATTAGAGTTATTAGGTAACTAACTAACTATCACCTGCTTCAGTTTCAAAGAGGTTAAAAAGTTAATAGTTATTGGGTAATTATGAGCTTCATTTTAAACAAAAAAGTTTGTGCCTTAAAAATGTTTTTATTCCAAAATCATATCTGTTTCCCACTCAAAGTCAGCTGTTCATCACGAGACTTCAATGGCAATGTTGAGATGGACTTAATGGTTTAACTAAGTGGAATTAGATTGATATAATGGCAAGTTATTTTTATAATCACTTCATTAGGACAAAATTAAAAAAAAAAGTCACTTAACATCTTTTATTTGGCAAAAATATACGTTTGAATTTGACGTTAATGCAAGAAATGTAGAGGTGGCTAACCTATCAGTAGGTAAATTTTGAAATTGTTATGCTGTTTGCTAAATTAACATAACCCCAACGACACATTTTTCAACACACACATTTATTTGATTTGTTTTTAATAGCGAATTCAAAACGATTCGCCTACTAAACGAAATTTAATGGAGAAATTTATAATCCCCAAATTACGTTTCTTAAAAAGTTCGTGTGAACTTTTATGTTTTAATTGACCTGTCGTGCATGCAAGACAGAAATACAAATGTAACGGTTTTGATTATTTTACGATTATGATGTGAAATCCTAAACGGTACACAATGTTGAGTTCCCAACCATGAATGTTTTACGTAAAAGCTCATTAAACCTTCTTTTTTTTTTGGTACAATTGAACTTGTTTCTTCTTTATCGTTTCGTTTCTTCTTTAGCGTTGTAACGTATTTATAATTGTATCAAAACAACAACATGTTTTATCTGATCCATTGAAGATTTTAGCTTCGTTTTTTTCTGTTTTATTGACCGCTAGCAGCTTCAAAAGATATAGATAGTAGAGGAAATAATAAATATTAGCATACATACAATTCATAACATCGTGGTATTAATTTCTTGAAGATAAAAGTTAACTTCCTGTTTGTCTAGTATTTCGACGGTCATAGAATTTATCCATCAAAATCAAAGTGTTAACTGATACTTTTTGATTTTGAAATTAATTAATCATCAACGTCCGTCATTGTCATTTCTGCCGCCGTCGCCGTTGTAGTATTCTGCTTTGTTGTATTCATCACCATCATACGAAGTGACATGATTATCTCGTTTACTGAATGTAAATCTCTAAAGAGTTTTAACTAATAAATAAGATTTATCGCCTTGACAATAAGTTTAATCATTTAGGAGACGACAACACCCGTTACTTAGGACGCATAATAAGTAATTTTAAAAATGAATAATTGCCAATAGATTGTAAATAGTCTAATGATTGTGCATTCACAACATACGTCATTACATTCGCACATCATCATTCAAAAATAATAATAAAATGTATAAAAATAAAAGTGTGAAATTAAATAACTACATATCTGTGGACTTTTGACAAAAACAACCTCTTTCTAAAACAGCAATTTTAAAGTGGAGCGAAAAAGATTTATAAATACCTCACAGCTGTTTTTAAAAAATAACTGGCTAAAATTAAAAATAGTGTAGATTTCCATTTTAACATTAAATTTTTAGCAATTATTTTTTAAAAATTGTTTTGAGGTATTTAAAAAGCTTTTTCGCTCCCCTTTAAAATTGTTGTTTTAGAAAGAGGTTGTTTTGTCAAAAGTCCACAGATATATACAACATCAGAAAACATCTATGAAAATTTTTTGGATTACCTTTAAATCAACTGATTAATCCCTACACGAGAAATAGTAAAAACTCTACATAGTTACATACGAGTATCTAGGTACTGAGAGACTTTTTATCAGAGTAAAATTTGAAATTTGTGTAGTGAGTTTATGAATCACCAAATGCGAAAAGGGTTCATGTCGGTTTTTTCAAATTTTCAGGAGACAGAAAAAACTGCTAACCATTTAACTGCATCATAAAATATGGAAATGTTTTTTTTAACATAAGAGTGCTGAAAAAAACAGTTGTTACAGTTTCCGAGATGAGCCCCTTTCGAAAAAACCGACATGAGCTCTTTTCGAATTTTGTTATTTAATTGTCAATGTAAGAACATAGATTAATACTTATAGTATATCTACTAGTTCTCCCACCAAATTTATGACATTCGGCCTGGTGTGATATTTACGTTTGATGTTGAAAAGAATTGCTTTACTAATACCAGATAGAGGCAATGGTTCAAAACAACGAACAAAATAACAACAACGGCATTTCGTTTTGTGTTTTAAAATTATTGTGTTAAATACAACACAAATGTATGCTAACAATAACAGTCAATAAAAAAGTTTAAAACACATTTAAATTCCACAGTTTTTCACCAAAATGGCATGAAAAATTAAAGCAAGAAGTAATTGTAATTCCACCTGGTGTATATCACTTTTCGTCAAACATCTCTCTATCACACCGACCGCATCACGAAGAGTGTGAAAGGAAACGTCAGATGAGCCAAATATTCTCTCTAGGCTGAGATTACTCTATGTGTAAGAATTTTTAGTTCAATGGTTGGTAAAATTGTATGGAGAAACATGTTTGTTAGCTTTTTTCTTTTTTAGTATTGTACTCGCTGTTCGATGAAAATGACGGAGTAAAAATGAGGTGAATCATAGAGAAATACTTAAGAGTTTCCATTACTCTCTTCGCTGCCTCTTCATGACGACGAGGTAGTAGGCCATTTCATAGAGTTTTATTTGCTGTGGTATTTTACCAATTTTACACTTTCGTTTGACATAAAACGCACAGAAATCGAAGGGAATTCGTATTTTCGTTCAATACAAACAATATAAAATATAATTTAGCTGTCATTTGCATCAATAAACACTATTTAAAATTAGTTCCTGTCTTCTTTGCTCTCTCATTCTCTATCATCGGCCTAGTACCTTTTCGATCAGCTGTGCCATAGAATCCCCCTGTGTGAATTTATTTTGATGTTGCAAACAGCTGATGTAATCTCTGTATATCTCAATATGTTTATCAAAATCTTCTTAATCATTCAAGATATATATATTATCGTCTAGATATATGTGCGGGTAAAACAAAAACTGCAAAAACGTAATGCTTAACCAAACCCGATTACTAATGCAACAATATTAAAACTACTTATAAAACACCGGAAAAACTCTACACCGGAAATCTATGTCAAAATTTAAATTAGTATATCAAAGTACATATCTAAATCATAATTTCTTTTGACTTCCTTATTAGGTAGAATTATGCAAAGTATCTTCTTCACAAGTTCTTATGAATAAATTATGTTAATACTAACCAGTCTTCAAACCTTTTTCTTTATTGGCAAACCATAAACCAGACAAACAATTTAACTGATTTAAATTCAGATAAATTTTCTTTAACTTATAAACTAAATTCCAAAATACAATAGTCATATATTATTGAAAATGCGTTTATACGAGTAACACACTAGATTATGCAAATTATTTTAATTAACTTTTGTGACAAAAACTATAATTGATTTTAAAAGTTCAAAAGTTATAATTATTCATAATATTTTATCTACGAGGCTAAAAAAAATAAAATAATTACATTAGGTTTGTTCGAGAACGTGATAATTAGCACTAATTATCACTATTTTTTGCTGGAAAGTGTTCGATAACTCCCAGCAGCCAGCAACGAGAGAGCCAGAGAGTGAATATTTTGACAGTTCAATGATGGAGAAGTTGATGGTTTGTGCTGGGAAAATTTTTGCCAGCACGAATTAGCAAGCCAAACATAACAGCTGTTTTAAGTAAACAAACAAAATTAGGACGTAGAAAGAATATAAAATAATAAATTTATCATTGGAAATTTAGTTTTTAGTTTACATACAAAGTTCTTATTTCTTGGTAGTTTTTGCTGGATGTCGTTCGCGTACTTTTTGTGCTATTTTTTATTGAGAGAGTAAAATCATTCTTACTCTCCAGATAGTTTTTGCTTGCTATATTTTGCTGGAAAAGCAGATAAAATGAATACTAGAGTTTCGATCAGAAGCGCCATCTAGTTATCAATCATTTAGTTTTGGTTCAAACCAAATTGTAACCGGATTAGAAGTAGAGCAACTTCTGCGTCAGTCCAGTACCTAAACAAGGGCTGAAAGCGTAATTTCATGCACAATAAATAGCAAAACAGTTTGTTACGTTCGCTATCCCGAAATACATTCAAAAATAGGATGAACTATTTATACAATAAAATAGCATGAAACATATTAAAGGTTTTGTTTAGGATGAATCCATTTTTTTCTCTGTTTTAACTTTTTTATTTTCTATATATCTGTCTTTTATTACAGTTTTTGGGCGATCTTCTTTTTGCGTTACATACTCTCTTTGCGTTCTGTCAAAGTTGCAATTCTCAAAGTTTGCGTCAACGCTATTTCATTTTGTCATATTGTCATTTAGCTCTAAACCAAGATTTATTTATTCAGTTTATAGCAACGGCTGTTGATGAAATTATAGTGCATAATATGTCAAAGTCAGCTGATGTAAACACAATGTGAGCAGCGCAATTTAATTTAAATTCTGTTAAATTTTAGTGGTCATAATGAAGATTCAAGCCGACTTTTGTGAAGCCGTATAATATTTAAAAACTTGCTTTCGCCAATAAGTCAATCTACTTTATTACAAATTCTTTGAAACTTTGTGAACAAACAATAATGTAAACAAAAACAGAAATGTCAACAAACTTTGACATATTAGGCACGAACAAACTGAAAACAATGAAATCAGCTGTGCTACTGATATAACCTGAATGAATAAGTCTTGCTCTAGAGGGAAAATTTTGTTACAGAGCGCTATCACATCTCTCTGATTTACCTTGCAAATATTTCATTTCATCTTTGCTCTCCATTTTATTTTTAACGCAGGTGGTATTACTTTTGTTTGCTAAACTAATCAAAATGTGAAAATTCCGGTCCCAAACAATTACCAAACAATTGTTTTCGTATGAAATAAGTTTAGCGTAACAACCCAGTACTATTTTCGCAAAGACGAGAGTACCAAACAAATAAAAATTTAACGAAATTTTCGGTTCATACAATTTTCGTTATTTTTTATACACGTACTTCTTATGGCAACGAAAATTTCATAACAACTGAATACCGAGCTTTAGGTATTTGCCTCAAAGTTGAACTACATTTTTGCAAAAACAAACAACGAATGGCCATTATATGAAATGACGTAAGTGACAACGAGAGAACACGAATACCAAATTTGTAACTTGAGTTGTGAATGCAGCACGCCAATAACCGTCTAGTCTTTATCAAAGTAAACGAACAATTATAGATCGTTTACATTACGACGTCAAATCCAATCCAACAATTACTATTAAGATGACAGCGAAACGCAATATTAAAACCTGGTATTCAGTACTTGGGAAACTTTCGTAAGAAATTTTGTCATTTATCTCCATACGGAAATTTTTGTTGCGGAGAGTCACCACCAGTCTCTGATTTACCGTGAAAATATTTCATTTATAATTCCTCTTCACACTCCATTTTATTTTTAACACATGTAGTGTTACTTTTGGTTATGAAAAGTATTTTAATTCCGAAAGGACATTCAAATGTTAACAATAAATATACAGATTAATTTTTAAATATGAGCCTTCTCGCAAAAACTTGGTAAACTTGGTAGGTGAAATTTTTGCTAAAAGCTTTTTTTTTATTCCCATTCGAATGGCACTCTCAGATTATTCAAAAGTTAAACTGAGTTAGAAAACAGATTCTGACATATTAAATGCGTTTCAAAGTACTCAGTCAGTGAAAAACAATTTTGGATATAACATGATATTTCATTTTGAAAACTATACAAACTAAGTTTTCTAAACACTTTATTGTTGCAATTAACATACTTTTATGTTAAATATTAATAAAACTGATAATTAAAGCACAACTTAAAAAGGAAATCGAACAGTAAGTGCCCACATTGTTTAAGACGGTTTTTTTTCTCTAGTGAATAATTTACATAATTACAAGGTATTCGCGAGAAGGCTTCATATGTCAAATTGTATATAAAATTACTTTTGTTGCGTCAAAATTTACAGCAATCAGCAAATCTCTAATTCTATTTAAATTTTTCACTCTCTTCCAGATGTCCCCCAACATAATAGGCAGCACATTCATTTTGGCTGAAACAGCTATAACCAATAACGATGCCAATAACAATAAAGCATCACCTGCACCGCCAACAGTAGCCGCCAAGACTGTGGCACAAAAGGCGTCCACCAGCAGTAGCAATCAGGATGTTGCCCAAAAGAAAGAATACAAAGTGGATATTGTGTGGCACAACATTGGATTGTTTATCATCTTGCATAGTACCGCAATATATGGCTTATATTTGGTTTTTGCCGAAAGTGCCTATTTGGAACTTTTGCTTTGTAAGTATTTTGAATAAAAAGGGGGGAACATAACCTAAAAGGGGGACATGCACTGCGCAACAATCAAAATATCAAAGAATCCCAATTGCAAAAAGTTCTACTTATGGACGATTATTCGTTGAGTTTTTCGCACCGTGCACGTTTACTTTAGAACACACGCCTCAACCTACAATGCTATCCAGTGCGTGCAGCAGTGATAACTGATGTCAGTCAGTTGTGTAGATGACATTTCTCTCAGTGCAATCGATAGAGTGCGGCAAGATGTCAAAAGAATTGTGATGAGATTGAAATGGAATTTAAATGTACTCGTAACTGATTTAAGTAATCGATATCAATAACTGTCGGGGATTTCTTTTATGAATCTTTTATCATGAAATCGAATCTAGAAATTTGAGTAGGAAACTCAACGCGCAAACAATGTAATTCAAAACATAATATAAACTTATTGCATTGCAATGAGAAATATGAGTTTAGTAAAAACTAAAAAACGAATCGAAAATGACCTGCTAGGCAGAGTTCACATTATTAATTTTGTCTGACGAATGTGTCATAATAGTGATAGTGTGATCACCATTTGACAATAATGACCATTACATCTACAGTGGTGAGATACTACATTGCATTAGTAGAAATGAAACGAAGAAAACACAAGCAAGATTTACGGTGTTAATGCAAAAATGCGTTATGCTTTTGTCCTTTAATTGCAGCAGTTGAAACCTCTCTTTGCCTCTCGGAAATAACATTTTCTCCAGAGCCTTCTATAGAATTAAAAGAAAGTTAGATACTATAGTCAAATTTGATGCATTAAAGACTTTCTACAACAATTTACTATACAGCGTTCTTACTCTGACGTTTAATGCTGGATATCATGTTTAGCTAGAGCAAATCATTAAGTCGCCAAATCTGATATAGAAAATATTTCTAAGCAATTGCGGAAGTAGATAAAAACGAATTAAAATTTTTTCGATTAAAACTTGTATTTTAGAATAAAATTTGAATATCATTTGAATATGATTATTCACGGGCATTGATTTTTGTCATCTCTTAAATATTAAATCCAATTACTAATGGAAAAGTGTGTCGAAAATACTGGTTTGAATCGACTACCGCATATCCACCCCAATAATTTACTGAACGAGTTTAGAAAATTATGAACATTTGAGAAAAATATTTAACACTGTTGTACAACTGGAGCTGGAATTAATATTTATGGCAGTCAAGGATCAAGTTTAAGCAGCGGATGGAAAGTCTGAGACTTGGAATTATAAATAGCCTAATAATAAAATGGGTGGCCGTCGGTGGTGCAATGGGTAGTGTGCGCGGCTCTTGGACATGAGATCCTGGGTTCGAACCCGGCTCTGACCACCTTCAAATTTTCTTTCGGCGACGGTCACCTCGCATAGTGACGGCGACACTATCGAGTATCTAGCCATGAAAAAGCTTCTCAAATTACCGTTCGGAATCGGTGTAAAACTGTAGGTCCCAATCAGTGAGTGAAAACTGGAAAGCGCACAGCTCAGTGATTATGAGAAGTTCTCCCCAGTCCCTTCATGGGATGTAATGGGAAGCCATTTATTTATTTAATAATAAAATGGAAGTTTCTAGCATGCTGAAGGACACTTATACCGAGAACTTGTGCTACGGCAGATTTATTAAATTAAATAATTCAAAATTATCTTTGGCACTGATGGTGTCAGGTTTCGATATTTACCTACAATTTAATCAATTAAGATGAACTAAGAGTTACACGATTCATTATTATTCAAACTACATACTGTAAACATTATTAATTGCTAATTTTTTATATCTCCTTTTTAGCATACTTCGTAATCTTCTTCAGTGCCATGGGTATTACCGCTGGTGCACATCGTTTATGGTCTCATCGCGCCTATAAGGCTAAAACACCGTTGCGTATCTTTTTGATGTTGTGTCAATCACTGGCTTTCCAAAATCATATCTACGAATGGGTCCGAGATCATCGTGTCCATCACAAATTTACCGATACCGATGCTGATCCACATAATTCAAGACGTGGCTTCTTCTTTGCCCACATGGGTTGGTTGTTGTGCAAGAAACATCCCGATGTTAAGGAAAAGGGTAAACAAATTGATATGAGCGACTTGGAAGCAGATCCCGTTGTCATGTTCCAAAGGAAGTAAGTGTTACCGAAAGGGAAGATACACAAGTAATAAATTAATCAAATTTATTTCCTAGATATTACTTCATTATTATGCCCATTTGCTGTTTCGTTCTGCCCGCTCTCTTTCCATATTTCTACTTGGGCTCTTCATTGCAAGTTTGTTTCTTTGTGTGCTCCATGTTGCGTTATTGTATTTCACTGCATGGAACCTGGTTGGTTAACAGTGCTGCCCATTTCTATGGCATGAAACCCTATGACAGGTTTATTAGCTCCGTCAATAGCAAAATTGTGGCAATGATTACCTATGGCGAAGGCTGGCATAACTACCATCATGCTTTCCCCTGGGATTACAAAGCAGCTGAATTGGGAAACTACTACAACGAGACCACTGCTTTCTTGCACATTATGGCTAGGCTTGGTTAGTTTTAGAGCTCTCACGTTTGTTGCGACAAATTTTCATTTGGTTTATTTGTTACATTTACAGGTCAAGCTTATGATTTGAAGACTGTCTCCGAAGAAATGCTCTTGAAACGTATTCAACGTACTGGTGATGGTTCCCATCCCTCATGTAAAGACATGAACAACAACCAAACGACTGGCACGGGCGTCACCCCCGAAATGTTGATTAAATTGGACCATGGAAACGAAGATACAATGGTCTGGGGTTGGGACGATAAAGATATTAGCCAGGAAGATCGTATGGCTTGCAAAATCCTCTCAAAGAAAGACGAATAATTACGTATAAGTATAATACGAGTGAAACATTTGGAGAGATAGAGAAAACTACAGATATCGAAAACTTTTGTTGAAAAGTTTTTTCCTTCTATAGACCAGCAAGTAACGGTTAGGAGTACAGTATTTAATTTAAGTTTTATTTAAATTGGTGTCTGTTAATTTCACGCACGTCCTAGCCATCTTATAAGCTACCGATAATACTACCGATAGTACACCCCCTCCACACCGGTTCCCCTGACACACAGATGCACTTGCTATCAAATATTTTGATTCGAGTGTATTTCCATAGAGGTCCTCGTTAGTTAGTACTAGATATCCTTTAACCTTTCCCTCCTCCAACCAACCCCCTCCTCCACCCCCATCCACACTATAACCAGCTTTAAGTTCTAGTTGCATAAGCCTTCGCTCCGACCCACTGCTGTTATGCGGTCTCATCTAATAGCACGCGCGCGTTTGATAGATACCCAAATGTGCTCTTTGGTGTGCGGCCATTATCTTTTTTGTATAATTAAGTTTTTGTTTTTATTAAATATTTTGTATAAAGATAGCAATAATGAATGGATGATTAAAAGAATAAGGTAGAATGTTTTGTGAGATTTGATTAGGTTTTTTCTAGTTTTAAGTTGCATTAATGTCATCCGTACATTTCGATTTAAATAATAACCAAAAATTTGATTATACACATAATTTTAAAAGAAAATTGAAAAGTTAGAAAAATACAAAAAAAAAATCAAGAAAAATGTTAAAAAACAAACAAAACAAGTTTTATTTTCTATTGGATAGGTACATAACACGGGAAAGTTTGGCAACAGTATTCAATTCTACTTATATATATTAAAGAATTCACTCAAAAAACATTAGAGTAGAATGGTAACCCTCCATATTAGTAAACAAAAAAAGGAACAATCAAATAACTGTTAATTTGTAATACTTTCCCTAATGTGTTTAAACTTATAGATTTTAATCGAGCATTGAAATATAATTTTCATGGTTAAACTATGTTTATGATTTGATGTTAAAAGCATCACACACAACGACAGTTAAACAGCGTTGAAATCAGGGTTAACCAGCTTCGTTCTTTGAAACAGCTGATCGTAGTTGGATGGGAGAATGAGCGATATGCGAGTGAAAGTAAACTCACTTTATATGTATTATGTTTTATTGTAATGACTTTTAAAACCACGTTTATGGTATAACTGGCTTTTGATCTGATCAAAAATAAGTGAATTCTTTAATTTTTATTCGTAGTTTGTCAAAATTCTGACAGTATCAAAACCTGTTATTTGGCGTGCCTAAAACACTGATGAACAGGTTTTAAACATGTCAAACTATAATCTAAGTTAGTTAATTAACAGCAACGCTGTTTCTAGATGAAAATTGTAGTTCAGTACTGATGATCTAGCACTCAAAAAAACCGGTTCCTTAAATCTTTTTAGTTTAAGTCTATAAGCACCTACTGTTCAATACAAAACGTAGACAGCTATTTTCAGAGAATCTACATTTTGTCAAATCTTGATTTCAAATGCAGGATAAAAAACCCGAAAAGATTAGAGCAGATACGTAAAGAAATAGAATTGTTAATTGCCATAGTGGAAGGCAGGCGGGAATTCAAAAACACAACATATATTTTTCTTTAAACTTGTGGTTTAAAATATTAATTGGTCACACAGTTATAAAAATGTCAACTAGAAGTTGTCTTAATTAAGCAATGATTTCAAACAACATGAGTATCGTCTACGTCTAATTTGTGGACAAGATCCCCGCCGTCAGTGTCAACGATATATCACCTACAGTTTACAGGTTTTGAAATATAAACATTGAACGAACCTCTGCGACTACGGAAGCTGCACCATCAAGTTATCGGCTTGGTAAACGAATGCTATTGGAATTTCACAACCACAAACACAGTTACAATTATACTGGGTAAAATATAAAATGTTATTTTTAACTAAATACAATAAAATTCTGCATATTTAATTTTAGCTTTGCATGAATTTTTATCAGAAAATCATCTATTATTTAACATGTATATATACAGGTGGTACACGAAAAAAAAGAAACCCCATTTAGAGCGTTTTGTTGCTGCAAAAATATTTATTTTGTCCGAAAATCATTTCGTTTGCAACCTAGTCTCATACGGTTGACCGCAAAAGTTGATACTTTTCCTGCAAATAAAAACTATTATCATAAAAGCCGGTACTTTTCCTGCAAATAAAAAACTTTTATCGTAAAAGTCGTAAGTCTAAGAAATGTTCGTTTCCCGCAATTACATTTTCCAAACAAAGTTTGATACTAGATAAAGACGCTCACATAATATGGCATACCTTTGACGTCCTAATTGAGATTATTTTGCGGAAGACAGCAGTGAATACCTATGTCACATTTTGCTCCCATATGTTGGTACATTTAGAAATCATCTTGATACATGTATCTACGACATAACCACAAAGGCTGCGGTGAATATGATTGGTATTTTATACAACACAGTCAGGGTGTGCTAGTGTTCTATAGATAATTATGTAGAATCACTGAAATTGAATAAACAAAATAGCGACAACATCCAAGAAATTTTGCATATTAATTTTCATGCGAACAGGTGAGAACAAATTATACAAGTATTCTTGAGAAAATTGTCTGTCAGGATCGCTTTGTCAAGCAGCAACGTTATCAACCAGTTATACAAGTGAAGCCAAAACAGAGTACTTTATAAAAGCAATTTCAGTCCTAGCCGAGCCATTCTAAAGGAATCATAATTGCATCAATATGTATTGTGTGATTATATACATATCTTGTTAGCTTTGAATCATTGTTCCATCAGGTATTTAATGCTGCTCAAATTTCATATTAAAATTTTATATTACAGTTCCTCCTTTAGCACAGACCGCCAAACAACTGAGGATACGTGAAAATAAGAAAAAACGTTTCCCGTTATATCCCATGAAGGGATTGGGGAGAGCTTCTCACAACTACTGATTGGGACCTACAGTTTAACACCGTCTCCGAACCGAATTTTGAGAACCTTTTCATGGCTAAATACTCGATAGTGTCGCCGTCACTAAGCGAGGTGACCGCAGTCGAAAGAAATGTAAGGTGGTCAGAGCAGGGATCGAACCAAGTTCTCATGTACAAGTGCCGCGCACACAACCATTGTACTACCGACGGCCACACGTGATACGTACAACGTTTTAATTTCATCTATACAAATCTGACACATCAATTACATTCTGGCCAATCACGGCATTCCTTTGAAGATGTCATTTCGTGAAGAAAACTGCTCATAAATAATTCAGTGACTTTATCCAGTTCCTTGTAGGCTTAAAGGAGTTAATATGACTTCGGAAAAACGTATTGGCTTGAACTTCGGCTGATCACAACTGTAATATTTTGAAGTCAAAGCTTTTGACGCTTCAAATCTTCACGTCACACAATAATATAAAACATCCCATGATTTGATACGAGATAGCTTTTCACAAACACTGAGCTGCGTTCTTCTTAATTTGAAGACTCACTAATCAAGACCTACTGTTTTCCAGCTAATACGAAACGTTGCGCATTGAGAAACTTTTTAATGGCTCAATAGTATCACCGTGCCCATCGCCGAAAAAAAATAAATGTGGTTAAAAACGGAATTGAACCCACGTTATCATGTACAACAGTCGTGCGCGAAAGCTTTGTATGAACTAAATGCATAGAATTTGATATTTATCTAGATAATCTTCTTCGAGATTTCGTTGAGGTGGTAACATCTAAATATTATGATTTGTTAGTATTTTTTAATAAACAATCTCATTATTACCAATAAAACGTGTATTTAAACAGTAAATAAAGTAAAATCACAATTAAAAAATATTATTAACCTACAATAAAGTACAACATTATAAAATATAAATTGGCAATTATTTTTGATGTGTTAACATCTATAGGCACGGGTAGGGCAATCTATCAAAGTGAACACATGCAAGCAACGCACAGCGTTAGCATCACATAAGTGGTTGTTGTACAACAATAGTTTCTGTCTGAAAACAAATATGTTGGTATTGATGTAGCGGCAGGTCGTCGTCGCCGAAGAGTATTGAATAGTATAGAGAACTCATGGAACGAATTGTATGACTCAAAAACACTGACGACATCTGACGACAAAACGTATTACTCTCTTTTTGTCATAACTTGGTCCATTCATAATTTTGATGTGAAGCGTTGATGCCTTTTGAAACATTTATGCTTTTTGTATTGTCGAAATGGTGCATTTATATTGAAATATTCTATAAAAAGAATAAGACTCGTTTATGCTCTTTTACTCAGACTGACTACATGAGAGCGGAAAAAGAGTGCAATAGGTTATCTATACTATTCATGGTAGAAATATAATAGTAGTATGACAACAAATACAACAAGCCAAAAACAATAAGCATTTTGTTTTTGCTCAGTGCCTGTATTGTGTCAACTCAGCTGATTGAAAAATAATGAAAATGTAAACAAAATTTAAAAAAGTGTCATTTACAAAATGCATGTGTTTTATTTGACATTTTCAAAGTGTTTAAGTATGAAAATTAAAACGTTTCTATGTGATTTTTACGGAGAAAACATTTCAAAAACAGCAATTGTAGGCGAACGGTGGTTGTATACAAACAAAAGTAAACAAACTTTGACATAAGACAAAAACTCACTCCAGAAAAAAGTCCAAATCAGCTGGGCTAGTGCTTCTACCATTTGTTTGTACCATGATACTATTCAATACTTTTTGTTGTCGCTCTGTTCATGGTAGAGCTATCTATTAGGAAGGCGCATTAGCAATTCCGTGGTTAAGCTGTCAGAACTAACTGAATAATGAAAACACTTATAAGATTATATTACTTAATAAGATTATATTACTTGATACAAAGTCTATGCTATTAAACTGCATTTTGATTGAAATTCTTTGAATTTTATTAACAAACAAAA
Organism: Phaonia tiefii; assembly: GCA_963931995.1. NCBI lineage: Eukaryota > Metazoa > Arthropoda > Insecta > Diptera > Muscidae > Phaonia > Phaonia tiefii. Next base: position 38,344,780 of record OZ008367.1, read on the forward strand.
AGAAACAAAATCGAGTTTGACAGCAGATCCACGGAAATGATGAAAAAATAACAAATCAGCTGGGCTGACGCGTTTACCCGATAGATAATTTTACCATGGCTCTGATTATGACAAAACAGAAACAATTATGTATATCAGTGAGCTAAATTGGCTAAATATTGCTTTTTGTATGCCAGCATTCAAACAAGCAGTCGTTGTCGCTCTATTTTTGACAAAGCAAACACAATTATTTCAGTGAACTAAATATTGCTTTATTTATTTTAACAATATTATACCTAATGTTAAAGCATATGTAAGAAAAAAAATGGAGTTGCAAAAGAGCCTTCTGCACAGAAACTATTATTTTCTTTATTTTCCAATGTAACCTTTACTAACGTGTTCATGCACAGTAAAAATAACCATAGGTAATATTGCCTAGTTTGGGTTTGGTTTTTTTTTTGTATGCGGCCAAAATCAAAAATGCAAAACACACTACTAACGACTATGCTGATTTTACATATGCATGTTGGTAACTCTACTTTGTCAACAAAATAAAGATAAACACCACAACAGCGGAGTTTTTTTCGTCAGAAACTACAGAACATCTTCAAAAAACGGACTATTGTATTTCAAGTACACGGCCTCCCTGGAAATTGAGCTTAAGATATTCATACATATAATCGACTATAGCGGGCATCTAAATACAGAATATGATTGCTCTATTAACATTTTTCCAGGCCCATTCTGGTACAATGGAAATACATCCACCGAAAATTGTAATGGTAAGTAATGTAATCGAGGAGATTTACTATGTCGGGAGAGTAAACCCTTTTCCCATTCAGCTTACAAGCCAGCGCTGCTGTCAGTGTAGCAGGTGGTTCTTTAATACAGCCCCAGCAACAAAGATGTATTGTGGCAATTGACAACATTCCGCAACAACAGCAACAGCGTACACACTACGCGGGTGTTACCTCGCCCAGTATGGCGGTGAACAGCTTTATACCCGTAAAACAGTAAAGCTGAACAACATATACGCGTATCAAACAAGATCCTAAACAAGATGAGAATTGGAGAAGTTGTCTGTTTTGCTTTTGATGGAATAAAACAAACTATTACCAGACCTTTCCTCCGAAGTAGCATCAACCAAAGTGTTTTAGCCTCATTACAATTAAGTGGGTAATTAGTACGTTTTGATCCTCCAACTTTAGAAGACATCAAACGACAAGTCGATGATTATTTGATTTTAAATAAGTTTTTATTTCAAAAGTTTTACATGCTATCGTCTTTTTACATTGTGATTATAAGCTTAACAGCAATATAAAGTATACGTATGTATAAAATAAAAAATATATATGTATGTATAAATAAATAACATAATAAAAAAAAAAATATTTTATCAATCAGCCAATGCACTGGGCAACATAGGGTCAGCTATTTAACTGGGCAACATTACCAATAAACGGAGGCAATTTTACATTCACCAACAATATGAAAATTTGCCTTGCATATTTGTAGATTAACACAATACAAAAAGGGCAATGTACAGAATTTATTATAGGCGAATTAGATTAATTTCAATTTTTTTTCATATTTACGGAAACGAATGTGGTTTTTGTTTTTAATTAAAGAAGTATTTATTGCATTGTTGCTTGCAATAGTAACACTTAAATAAATGATATTATTATAATCACGAAAAACCATGCTCCTCAAATGTAGTAGCACTTATCGTTTGTCACTTCCGAAGACTCCAGTCACGTTCCCTGTGAAGAAATTTATTAATGATAAAATAGAAGTATCAAATTCTTGGGTATCAAATTTGTTCGTTTCGGCATAGGATACACATTTCTATTCCTCAAATGACTAAGAGATGTACATTTTCTTGCTGCTTATTAAATATTTTCGACACTTTTTCATTAATCAATATATGTATAAGAAACACAAGCAACACAATTCACTTTTCTATTTACAAAAGTTCTACAATATAGACTTTTGGCCAGTAGAAATGTATTCTTTGTTAAAAACACGTGCAGATTACATTTTTACTTAAAGTTCTGTATGAAATTTATAAATTCACACTTTTTTTTAAAAAATGTAATAACACAGACGCTTAGAAACTTTGACAAAATTCTTGTTTTGTTTTTCTTTCCACACATTAATGGTTGCATACATACACAGCAATACAGTAACAATACAAATTCATTGTGGATTATATTCATCTCGCTCTAACGCACTACGACTAGTCTGAATGTTGCTGCCTCACCACAGATCTTGACATTCATATAAGAAACAGGGAATTTGCCAACATTCATACACAAATTCAGCATTGTTTTCTTGTCTTCATACAAAAAATCACCAAATCCAAACTGGGCAATATCACCGATGCTTATTTTTCCTGTGTATACTCAAAAATGCACTGTACGTTTTGCACAAATTCACATTTTAAGTCATCCACAGTAAATTTTGTCCAGTGCCTTTTTGCATTGGGTAAATCATAGACTAATATTTATAGTAGACCTAATAGTTATCACCAAATTTATGACATTTGGCCTGGTGTGATATTTACGTTCGATGTTGAAAAGAATTGCTTTACTAATACCAGATAGAGCCAACGGTTCAAAACAACGAACATAATATCAACAACGGCATTTCGTTTTGTGTTTTAAAATTATTGTGTTAAATACAACACAAATGTATGCTACGAATAACAGTCAATAAAAAAGTTTAAAACACATTTAAATTTCACAGTTTTTCACCAAAACGACATGAAAAATTAAAGCAAGAAGTAATTGTAATTCCACCTGGTGCATGCCACTTTTCGCCAAACATCTCTCTATCACACCGACCGCATCACGAAAAGTGTGAAAGGAAACGTCACATGAGCCAAATATTCTCTCTAGTATGAGATTACTCTATGGGGTAAATCTACAAATATGCAAGTCAAATTCCTGTAAGGTTTGCCAAATTAAATAGTTTGCCCAATTAAATAGCTGACCCTATGTTGCACAGTGCATTGGCTGATATCAGACCATGAATGTGGGTAATATTACACTAGGTTTTTTTCTGTGTAGAAATCGAACAGGTATCGTGTAACAAAAGGTGTTAACACATCGCCGTGAGTTCGAACACTCCTTTTTTTATTGTTATTGTAGGTAAAAAAAGGTTAAAGGTTAATAGGTAAAAAAAGTCGAATTTTCATAAGAAATTTGTTTCGGATTAAACATCTTTGTTTACTATTAGGTCTACTATAACTATTAGTTTATGCACGATACTGTGGAACATAGACTAATACATACACAGATACATTTATTCTCTCAATAAATTAAACGTCATAGGTACGGTGGAAAGTAGACACTGGATGGTGGAAAACATGGGTTCAATAATACCAGATAGAGGCAATAGTAAACAACGTCCAACAAAGGAACAACAACCGAATTTCGTGTAATTGTGGTAAACTAGTTGCGTTAAATACAATACAAATGTATACTAACGATAAAATTCAACAAAAAAAGTGCCAAATACATTTAAATGTTTCAGTTATACACCAAATCGACATGAAAAAGTTAAGTGCACATACATATTTTGTAACTCCACCTGGTGTAAGTTAATATCTCTCATTTCCACTAACCTACGACGAAGAGTGTGAAATGAAACGTCAGATGAGAGAATAAATGTATCTATACCTATATTCTTCTATGTATACAACTCTGCGGTTGAAGTGTTTTGTGACATAACAATATTATCGAAGTAAATGTAGTCCATGGTAAAATTATCTATAGGGTAAACGCGTCAGCCCAGCTGATTTGTGGTTTTTTCATCTTTTCCGTCGGTAAGCTGTCAAATTCGATTTTGTTTCTCTTTGTTTGTTAATGAAATTCAAAGAAGTTCACCCAAAATGCAATTTAATAGCATAGACTTTGTATCAAGTAAGACAATCTTATAAAAATTTTCACATTTTGTGTACATAGTGGTTTTCATTATTCAGCTAATTTTGACAGCTTAACGACGGAATTGCTAATGCGACTACCTAATAGATAATTCTACCATGATGTAGTCGATCTTGGATGCATCGAACTAAAATACGCATTCCCTTTTATTTCTGTCCGTATTATGTTCAACCAAAGAGTAAATTACAATAGCAACTTGAACTCGATAAGACCTACTACCTCTTCGTCATCAAGAGAATGTGAAGAGAGGGATAACAGCTCTCGTCTATTTATCTACGCTTCTTCCCACCTCTCGCCCAACCAAATTGAAAGTCTTGGCTGAAAGCCATGGATGGAACGCATAATCTAAAACATGTCTATGTTTCGTGCTGAAACTTCCCATTTAGATTATGCTTGTCAGGCTGCAATTATTGCGCTATTCTCTTTTAAAAATCCTAAGTAAATCACGATTACTTTACAGTGTGCGTCTTGGCTTGCAACCACCCCTGCAGTTTTTGACGTTTAAAGCCCCGTATTCAGTTCTTGCGAAATTTTGTCATTTGTCTCTAAACGGAAAATTTTGCTGCGGAGAGTTACCACCTACATATCTTTGATCTACCTTGCAATTACTTCATTTATAATACGTTTACGCACTCGATTTTATTTTAAACGCATGTGGTGTTAGTTTTGGTTGTTAAAACTGTCGAAATGTTAAAATTCCGGTCCCAAACAATTATCAAACAGTAGTTTTCGTACGAAATAACTTGGCATAACAACCCTGTAATTGATTTTACCTACGAAATTTTCGCAAGGAGCTGAGTACCAAGCAAATTAAAAGTGAGCGAAATTTTCGGTTAATGAAATTTTCGTTAGATTTTATACACGTATTTCTTACGGCAACGAAAATTTCTAGTCTCCCTCATTCTTACATTCGTAAAAAATTTAAAAAGTGATATATACTAATTACAATTATCAAAAAAGGAAATTTTCTGTGTTGAATTCGTTGTCTTACATTCGTAAAAATAGTAAAAGTGGTGTATTCTCAGTTAATTTATTAAAAAATTAAATATGTGTACCGATCGATTACGTGGCCGTCGGTGGTGCAATGGTAGTGTGCGCGGCTCTTGTACATGAGATCCTGGGTTCGAACCCGGCTCTGACCACCTTCAAATTTTCTTTCGGCGGCGGTCACCTCGCATAGTGACGGCGACACTATCGAGTATCTAGCCATGAAAAAGCTTCTCAAATTACCGTTCGGAATCGGTGTAAAACTGTAGGTCCCAATCAGTGAGTGAAAACTGGAAAGCGCACAGCTCAGTGATTGTGAGAAGTTCTCCCCAGTCCCTTCATGGGATTTAATGGGAAACCATTTATTTTTATTTTTTACCGATCGATTACACCTTTTCACTTCGACATGAGAATTAATATGAAACAAAACGGCAGAAATACGAAAGTGAAGAAAGAGAAACGTCAAAACTCTCCACAAGTTTTCGTATCGTTCGTGAAAGTCTACCCCGCCTGAAAGCCATAATGTAATGCTGCCCTCAGATGAACCAACAGTTGATTCAGCTTTTGATGTTTGAGTTGAATAAGGTCGTTCTCCTCATACGATTCAACTTTTCATTCAACTTCAGTTGCAAATTATTTTTGAAGCTCCAACATGAATTCGGATGTTATTCCGTTACTTTGAATTGATGTAATTTTAGAGGGCAATTACAGAAAAACAAAAAACTAAAGAAAAAAAATGTGATCAAAGTACTGGTTAATAAATATAAATAAATTGTCAAACAAAATATTTTTAAAAACATTGAAAGAAACAGAGTTAAAAGATTACAAAAATTATATGTGAATGTCAGACGATACATTCAGTGATATTTTATCAAAAGTAAAAATTTAATTATTAATTTATCGTAACTTCTCTTTCTGATGTTTTTATTTATATATTTGTCGCTTTTGCAGTTCCATAACTTCGGCATTTTTTTATATTGCTCGATTAAATCATGCATTGGCATTTCTTGTTCGCAGTCACTCATTTTTAAATTCTTTATATTAACTTCACCTGCCTGTATGCATGCCGAAAAAAACTTTGGATTGATTTTGGATGATCCAATTGAGCTGAAACTTCGCAGGCAAACTAAAAAATATGGGCGGGATTGGACAAAAGGGCGTAGTACCTCCCATACAAATCACAAATTAATAATCCAAATTAAAAATCCATTGCTGGTGTAGTTAAGTCGGTTTGCGTTTAAGGTGAAGATATACTCTTTGTATAGTTGTCATTTAAAGTTTGTGTCTAGAGTAATGTAAAAAAAAAAAAACATGTGTCATATATAAAGAATTTATAGTTAAAAACTATGATATTTATTTATTTCTTGCGCTCACGTTTCTTGCGCTCACAGCGTTGTGTTGCTTGATCAACGTCAATATGCAAATGAAAAAACACATTGAATTTGATCATTTGCTCTCACACGTACCAACAGTTGGTTCAACTTCACTAAATTATAAAAATTTTTTGATTTTAAATTCAATCGACGACAAACTAAGGCCGAATTTTTAACTGGTCAATAATCTTTTATCAACGATCAAACATTATTTAAACTCTGAATTAGTTTTAGTTGATTGTTGTTTAAACAGAAAAAGTTGGGCATTTAAACTATGATCAAGTGACCACATGATTTTGACGGAAAACAAAAATAACAACAAACACAAAATTTATTTAATTGTTAATGTACCCAATTATAATCGCCATCCTAGTTGAAATAACAATAAAAACGTATCATTTAGCTCGTATTGCAGTTAGAACTTCATTTCTGCTCAAATACTATCCAATTTAATTTAATATTTTGTATTTTATCACTTCACTTTTCTTTTGCAAATGGTGTCAACTTGGTGCATTGTAACGATTAGCCGATAAATGTTTGAATATCGGTTATTTTTCGTAAATAACCAGTCAAAAATTGTCCGCGCATTTTTAGAACCGGTTCTGTCGAGTCCGGTTCCGAGAAGAACCGGGTATTTGGTCCGGTTCTCAGCAAATTGCAGTCCCAAAGAGGTTTATGCCGGAAAATTTTCTATCAGCCTCGTTCTCTTGCATACATGCAAAAAAGAATATTGTTGAGTTAAAACAGCGTTGTATACGACAATTTCAACGACATTGTTGTAAATATCTCAATTTCGTAGTTGTCAAAGTATATGCGAAATTGAGCAATTTCAACTCAATTTCAGCCCAAATTGCGAAAGACTTAAAATTTCGGGGCAGCGTGAACAAGGCATAATGCCCTGAACACACTTCAATCGAAATCTCGTGTTTGGAGATTCCGCTTAACCAAACAAGTGGTTTCGAGCATAGACAAAGTAAACAAATAGATGAAGCACAAGGGTTGGGAATATTTTAGTGTAATGGGTAATATTCTAGATGTCGTTGAAAGCAATAAATGGGATATTTTTGTTCCCAAAAAAAGTCAAATACTATGACAAAAAAAAGTAAAATTTCATATAAAAAGAAAAAATTATTTTCAATAAAAATATCACTTCGAAACAAGAATATACCACGTTACTTAACGTAGAATATCGAATTGCAAAGCCATGACAAGACCTACTAAGTCCTAATAAATTGGTTCTTCCTCCGCGTCAGCTACCATTCCTTGTTGAGAGTCCTCAGACACTAACGGTTTTGGTATCTGCGACCACAGAAGTTGCTACAGTTTTTGGGCGGGGAAGTTTTTAGATTAAAAAGGCGTTCCCGAATGTTCATGTTTGGGCAGTCATACGGGGTTTCTCTAATTGATATCCCAACACCGGCCTCATGGCTTTAAAATAGTTTTTTATATAAGAAACAAATGCTTTTATGTAAAATCACATACATTTTGTCACATTTTCAATTGTTTAATTTGCTTTCTCAAAAATTTCCCACAATTTTGAATAAACGTCAATGAAAATTATGGGAAACTTCAGTGAAAGTGACAAGACAGCACCTAGTGAACAAAGTTGACAATGGTCGCGCTATATCTATTATTTCCTTTAGCTATGGTTTCGAGTGCAATAATCAGCTGTTAGTTTACCCGAAATCTCAAAATGAGAGAACCCTGCTGCAATGTGAATGCAATATTAAGTGAAATATATTTTTATAAGAACATAAAATTTGATAAAAATACACATTTTCTGTCGGGTCCGGTTCCAAGAAGAACCCGGAGTTAGGACCGGTTCTCAGAGGTTCTCCAAAGAGGCTTAAGTGTAATGTATTTAAAAGAATATAAAATTTCATAAAAAACACACTTTTTCTGTCGAGTCCGGTTCCGAGAAAAACCGGGTATTTAGATCGGTACCTAGAAGAACCAGGTTTTTGGATCGGTTCCGGTTCTCAGAAAATTCCTGTCCTTAAGTGAAATATCTTATTATGAGATTATACAATTTTTTAAAAATACACATTTTCGTACCCTCGACCAAAGGATAACACTTTTGGTTTCTTTAAACAAGGAAACAAGTCCTCATAGTCAGGGACTGTTTTACGGTTCTTTTCAACCCATTTTTCAGTTCCTGTAGAATCGTTTTTCGGTCTTTTTGGAACCCTTTTCGGTTCTTTTGAACCCGTTTTTTGGTCGTAAAAGAACCGTTTTTGGTTCTTGCGACCCGGTACCTCAATTCTGTGCATCACTACTTTCCAGTGTTGGAAATCGGAAAAGACATTTTATTTTTGTGTTGCGAACAAAATGGTAAACATAACCAAATATAAACAAGTATAAAATCGACGTACAACGTTTTGGACGAAATATATAAACAAAGGTTACAGGTTTTTGTTTTGTGGTTGCTACTGTTTTCGATATAGTAATGGAGACTGTGGCGGATGGTAATTTAGGTAAACTTACGGATGAGTCAATGAAACGTAAAGAGAGATTGAGGCTGCTCCGTGAAAAGGCTGGCAAAGGTGGAGAAACTAATAAGAGTGCAGAAGATGATCAGAAATTGCCGAAGTAAGTTGGTCAGATTAAATGCATTTCATGAATTCTTGAGTAGGAGAACTTGTAGTATGCATATGTTAAGAACTGTTTGTAAAACTAACAAATCCCAAGGAAAATTCGTAAATGGCTAAATATGTCAATTGATCTGTGTCGAAATTCAACGTAAAAATTAGGGATCAAAAATGGCCTATGTAAGTAAAATAAATAAATGGTTTCCCATTACATCCCATGAAGGAATCGGGGAGAGCTTCTCACAACCAGTGAGCTGTGCGCTTTCAAGTTTTATATTCACTGATGTAAGTAAAGGTACACGAATGAAAGGAAGTTTCAAAATATATGGCTCCTTTTCATCTATGAAGCTTGTTCAACATCGCATTCACAAACTAAATTTTATTGTGTCCAGATATATAAGTTAAGTTTTCCACGATCTTCGATTGAAATTCTTCTTATTATTTAAACGAGCTTAAGATCATTTATAAGTATTGCTTATTTATTTCCAATATTTCGTCTCCACATTGGACGACTTCTTCAGGGAACAATTATTATTATTAGTGTTCAGATATATTTATTTGATTCAGCAGACGAAAATCTGTCTGAACCCATCCATTGACTTTGTTGTCGGAAATAGTGTCAGTACACGTCGGTGTCGGAAATAATGGCAGTAACGTATTATTCCTCCTGTGGGGACACGCGTAAACTAAACTTCGACTAAGCCGATTATTATGCAAAATATACGGAAATTGTTTATTGGCCAGGCTATAGTTTATTGTAGCTTTTAGGGCCCATTAGCAGCGCATATTGCCTGAAAATCCAAACGTAGGATATATCCTATTTTTATCTGTTTAATCGCACAAATGTCCAGTAATCTCTACTGATCGTAAGTTTCAACTTTAAAATAGTTGTGGGATATTTCACCTCTAGTGCATTAAACAAGCCATATGTAGGAATATATACGTATAAAAGTACTTCCACTAAAGTCTCATATCACTTCTTTACTTCAGACCAGTTTTTCGCAGTTATAAACCACAAAATGAAGCAACCGTCGGCGAAGTTATTCCCCAGCAACCATCCGGCGATATTGAAGAAGCTGTTAGCGATCAGTTGGAACTACTAAAGCAACCCATAGTTATAGATGAGATTGATATAACGAATCTAGCGCCCCGTAAACCAGATTGGGATCTTAAACGCGATGTGGCCAAGAAATTAGAGCGTTTGGACAGAAGAACCCAGAAAGCTATCGCCGAATTGATACGTGAAAGACTGAAAAAGAATCAAGATGGCCAAGATATATTTCAGGCAGTGAATGTTGCTACAGCACATGCGGGAGCTAAAACTGATGCAGCAGATGACTAGTTGTAGACAATGTTTACAATTTCTCAAATTTATATTAAATTTCAATAAAAAAAATAACTAAGTTAAGGTAACTAACATTAATATAAATATAAAGTTCTTAAAATATAAATTATTTTAGTCTGGCTGTCCTTGCAAAGTCCTTGGTGGGTTTAATGTTTTCTTTTTCCAGAGGCTGCAATTTTAATTTGAGTGTATTTATTTCTGAAAGAAGATTAAAGGGCAAATATTAGTTTACCCGAAAATTAGCTACTTCTATTTTAATTTCATTTCTTTACTTCTTCGTAATATAATTCTTCGTATAAACCATTCGATTGAATGGCGAGCTGTTTTAACAGGCAGATAACTTAAATTCTATAAAATGGTTTGACACTCATTCTAAACAGCTTGTTAGAGGCAGGAATTTGTTCAAATAACACATTGCTTTATACACACTAGGTCGATAGTGTTCAAACTGATAATAAATTATTTGAAGCCCTTGGTGGAAGGTGTTAACTCACTTTTTTTCAAAAAAAATGTGCTTTCTTCTTTTAATGTTTCCATGGCATCTGATTTTGTTTTAGATAAGAAAAAAGTTAACATTTGATATTTACATTATTAAAATTAAATTTTAAAATTTTTTTTAAATTCTTTAAATCAAATACCATGGAAACATTAAAAGAAGGAAAATATTGTTATTGAAAAAAATTTGAGTTAACACCTTCTTCCACCAGGGGCTTCATTTGAAAGATGAATTCGTTTTAAGCGAACCACAGACTTGTCATTCATGAGCGTAAACATCAGCAATCGTTGATTTTTATTGTCGATTTACCGCCCCACTTGATCCAAATAAGTATGTACTCGAAGTTGTTCGCATCACTATCATGTTCACAAAATTTTTTGTTAATATTTTTTTCAACTTCATCAGTTGGGTCAAAAGTTATCGACTAAGCTCATGCTCATGAATGGCGGCAGGTCTATGGTTCGCTTAACCGATTTTCTATAAAATTATAATCCCTGCCATTGTTATTATCGTCTTTTTGAACTTACGATCTGCATATTTAACATCTAATGCCGTTGCAAACGATCTCATCGACTCCAGCTCTTTAGGTATTTCCCTTCTCAAACTATCCACCGTATGTTTGAGAAAGTCAATTTGTTCATTTTTTTCCTTTAAATGCTCATCTTTCTGCTTGATAGCCTGCTCTTGCTGTAATGCCACCTCTGTTCGCCAACCAATAGTCTTCTTCAATTTACTCAACTCATGCGTCTGTTTGAGAATTATTTGGTTAGCTTTTGATATTTCTTCTGTGGCCATTTCTAGAGCCTGACGTTTTGTATGGCTGATTTTCTTTTCCGCCTCTAGTTCTGCCACCAGTTCAGCCTTGTTTTTGTCATACTTTTTAAGTGTTTCTTTTAAATCCGTGCATTCTTTTCGTGCATCTTGCAAGTGCATTTCTAGCTTGCGTTCAAGATTTTTTGAAGCTGACATTTCCAGCTGATGTTTGTCTAAAGATTCTTTTAGACTGGAAATTTTTAACTTTGAAGCAGCCAACTCTTCATTTAGAGCTTCATTTCGTTTATGTTCATGCCTGGGAGAAATAAAAAATAACCATTTAAAATTGCATAGGACTTCATCATTGATAATAGCTTACGATTTATCGGTTTGTAGAACTGCTTTTTCACTTATTATTTTATCAATTTGCTGCTGTAGAGCACCAATTGTCTTACGATTCCTTTCACTATCTTGTTGTCTTTGCTCTGCCGCCTTTCGTAGGCTTTCTTGCAACTGGGCGATTTCTTCAGAGTGTCTTTGATTTAGAGAACGAGTAGTTTCTAAGAGACTTTCTCTTAGTTTTATGCATTCAGCATCTAGCTGGTCAATACGCCGGGTACGGTTGTGTATATCAATCTGCATTTGTTGTGCTGTTTGCTCCTGGTTTAAGCATTTTTTCTAAAGTAAAGTGGGTTTAATTTTATAGTATTTTTAACCGTTTTTTTTATTGTACAAAATTTCGCGCTGTTATGATAGGATTTTAACGATGTTTATGATAGGCTAATAAGCATTTGTAATGAAAACTGCATTTCAAATAGGATGCAGAATATTAAAGACCGGAGCAGCATGAGTGCTTACTTTTAGTTGGCCAACTAAACAGATTGTGTTTAGATCATGTATTTTGGAATAGCGATAGATTCCCGCCAGTCCTTTCTTATTGTCGAACGGATTAAATCTCAAAAATTGAGGTCATTCCTTCATCTGAGCTTCCCAGTTACTTAAACAATTATTTGCTCACCTGAAGAACATCCAAAATATTGTTCATATAAAACAATACCACATTGAGTGGAGCCATGCGACAGGGCAAACATAAATGGACAAGGTTCTTAAAAGACCTCATTTCTACAAACTGCAACTGATACTGACACATCTGACCGCCACCACCACCAATCACAGACGAATCATTCATTCTACCCTCATTATGGGGATGCACTTGTACCAAACATATTTGCAATTTACCAGCCTGACAATCCTGCAGTATATGAATCAGATTCTCGATGAAACCGGAAAACGTCACATGCAAAGATTGATCCTGTTTCAGCTCTTGGAACGAGGTACTATCCACGGTGGTAATGTACATTTTGCGTTGATCGCATTTCTCTGTTAATCTTAACTGCTAGAATATTTGAGATTGCTAAAGTAAATTACTTCAAAATTTTCGGAAACTAACTATTAATCCTTTGAAATCCATTTTCTCCGCATAAACAAAGCAAGACTTTTGTGTTTTTATGCCATTTGTTCGAAAGTTAACCATTATTTCTGATGTCGGCAGGATGCATTCGATATTTTTGCTGTAGCTAGTGTTGGCAAAGCAATCATCCTCGTTAGAAGTTCCTAGAAACGGCTGGAACATGTCTGGTTTCTTTAACTAGGTATTTATTTCAAAAAATTTACATTTGTTGCCAAAATGCTTCTTCTTTTTCGTTTTAATTTGATTGTTGATTTTATCGACCAAGATAGTTACCGGATCGTTAGCGCCGAAAAGCTTTCAGAACTTCAAAGGCAGTGTAGAAATTAAGAATAGCCGTTCGTTTTAGCCTGTCAACGACGCATTTTTTATGGGTGGTATTCTATAAGTCGTGAATTAGTCGTGATTCTCATCGAAACCCCTTGGATGAGACAGCTGATAAAGTTAGTACCAAGGGGTACCGATGAGACAGCTGATCAAGTTAGTACTTGGAGAACAAATAGAGAATGTGCTATCAAAGAAGACTCGTTGATAGGGACTGGGTTGCGTTGTGTGATTTCAAACTTCTGCTGCCGAGTGTCAAGCCAAAAGTACAAAACACATCAACTGGGAGTAAATTTTGCCAACTAAATCGATTAAAAAAAGGGATATTCAGTGAAAAAAATTTAAATGTAATGAAATGTTAGAGTAAAGTTATATGTGTAGATCCCAATTAACACGAAAATTGTTAAAATTAAAGATTGTTCTCATTCTCTATATGTTTTCCTCGTAGGTCTCGGAACTCGTTAGTACAAAAAGCAACTAGTGCACACTCTTATAGTATTACTCGGTGGTTAGTACTTGGAGAACAAATAGAGAATGTGCTATCAAAGAGACTCGTTGATAGGGACTGGGTTGCGTGGTGTGATTTTCAAACTTCTGCCGCCGAGTGTCAAGCCAGAAGTACAAAAACATCAACTGGGAGTAAATTTTGCCAACTAAATCGATTAAAAAAAGGGATATTCAGTGAAAAAAATTAAAATGTAATGAAGTGTTAGAGCAAAGTTATATGCAAGGGGTACCGATGAGACAGCTGATCAAGTTAGTACTTGGAGAACAAATAGAGAATGTGCTATCAAAGAAGACTCGTTGATAGGGACTGGGTTGCGTTGTGTGATTTCAAACTTCTGCTGCCGAGTGTCAAGCCAAAAGTACAAAACACATCAACTGGGAGTAAATTTTGCCAACTAAATCGATTAAAAAAAGGGATATTCAGTGAAAAAAATTTAAATGTAATGAAATGTTAGAGTAAAGTTATATGTGTAGATCCCAATTAACACGAAAATTGTTAAAATTAAAGATTGTTCTCATTCTCTATATGTTTTCCTCGTAGGTCTCGGAACTCGTTAGTACAAAAAGCAACTAGTGCACACTCTTATAGTACTACTCGGTGGTTATATGTATAGATCCCAATTAACACGAAAATTGTTAAAATTAAAGATTGCTCTCATTCTCTATATGTTTTCCTCGTAGGTCTCGGAACTCGTTAGTACAAAAACACTCTTAAAGTCAAGGGGTTTCGATGAGACAGCTGATAAAGTTAGTACTTGGAGAACAAATAGAGAATGTGCTATCAAAGAAGACTCGTTGATAGGGACTGGGTTGCGTGGTGTGATTTTCAAACTTCTGCCGCCGAGTGTCAAGCCAGTAGTACAAAACACATCAACTGGGAGTAAATTTTGCCAACTAAATCGATTAAAAACAGGGATATTCAGTGAAAAAAATTAAAATGTAATGAAGTGTTAGAGTAAAGTTATTTGTATGGATCCCAATTAACACGAAAATTGTTAAAATTAAAGATTGCTCTCATTCTCTATATGTTTTCCTCGTAGGTCTCGGAACTCGTTAGTACAAAAATCAACTAGTGCACACTCTTAAAGTCAAGGGGTTTCGATGAGACAGCTGATAAAGTTAGTACTTGGAGAACAAATAGAGAATGTGCTATCAAAGAAGACTCGTTGACTTCTGCCGCCGAGTGTCAAGCCAGAAGTACAAAACACATCAACTGGGAGTAAATTTTGCCAACTAAATCGATTAAAAAAGGGATATTCAGTGAAAAAAATTAAAATGTAATGAAGTGTTAGAGTGAAGGATCCCAATTAACACGAAAATTGTTAAAATTAAAGATTGCTCTCATTCTCTATATGTTTTCCTCGTACGTCTCGGAACTCGGTGGTCTCATCGAAACCCCTTGCAAAATTCAGCCATTTTAAGAGGACCATACCCTTGCAGATCTGCATGACCGAAAAAGGGTGCACTATTCTACAATGGGTTAACAAAGAGTAAAGTATTTTTATATTTAAAAACATCTTTCTAATGACATAAATTTCAACCAATTCGGAAAAGTAGTTTCAGAGATATAGCCGACTATACACTCAAGCTTTGCAAGCCCATATCTCAAGAAGTTGGGCCGATCGTACAAAAAATATAAATTTCAGCTAAGCTTAAAAATTTATATCGATTATAAAATTTTGATTCCATTCCAAGAAATGCCACTAAACTAGAGTTAAGCCAAATTTTTTTAAAAACAGTTTCCTTTTAGACCGTTTAATGTAGAAATTTCGTTTCAAAATGATAAATGTTGGTCTGACCACCCCACACACTAATGAATAAGTCGAACCGACATTTGCAAACTCAAAGTTGTTTTGATTTTGGCTGACTTTTTACAAGCGTTTATGTTTTTTATTTTTTAACATTTTATTTTATTAAATTAAATTACACTGAAGTGTAGTATTTCTTGAATTTCACATTAAATTCTATGTAATTTGTTGTTTTTCGGATTTTTCCTCTTGGTTTGTTCTTCCCGACAGTTTATCTCTCGCTCTCTCTTTTATCGATAGCATCAAAGAAATTGCTTGGTTTTCAAACTGTTTTGCACCTGGTTCAGACGGGGCAAGTTTACTTGCTCTAGTTATTGTCAATTCTCTTTTGAACTTGCTTTCATTTTCACACAGGGAAAGTTAGCTTGAGCAATTTTTACTTTATTTAGCTTCCACGTTCTTGCTTTTGCTTTATTTATTTCCACGTTCTTGCTTTATTTATTTCCATTATGGAAAAATTTTATTCGGAAGGGAATTTTTTATATATAGGTGGGTACTATGTTGACTTTCCACGGTGAAAATCCATATAAAAAAAATGGTCGTGAAATTCTAGCGACATTTTTCCACCAGACGGTACTATGTTCTTTTCACGAGGAAAACTTTTTGTTTTTTACAACACTGGTTTGCAAGCAGATTTCTTAGGAAAAAATGACAGCGGAAAAAAGTAAGTATGTAATATTTAAAATATTTAAGTTTTATACTTCACAGATATTGGATTCTACAAAAACTCTATTTGTTTCAGGAAAGTTGACTGGCGAAGGTTTGGATAAGATGATGGATGAGGGTATCGATGCCGCAAAATGTGTAGTATAGAACACGGGCCATATTGTATGGAATTATCTTTGTTTACTTTACGTACTTGGTAAACTTGTTGGCCATGGCAACATTCATCAGATGCCGATAAATATCACAAGCCATTGAGAAGGAATGTCTCATAGACCACATCATTATAGTCGTCATATCAGTCATCTCTAAACTATGGTCAATCAGCATAGCTGCAGCAACAACAATTTGTTGCTGGCTCAATCCAAGAAAGCGACAACTACAATTCAGCCACAACATCAGCAGCAATAGCAGATGCCACCACCGCTGCCTTCCATGCATCACCACCATCATCATCAACAACTTGCTGCTTTAAAACCACCGCCATCACATCAGCAGTAAATATAGGCACTTCTAACTCCATTACATTAATAATTAGAATAATGGTGAATAACTTCTGCCAAAGTATGTGCTAAGTTGTATCATTCATAGTATAGAGTAACTTCCGATATTGTGGAATATGCTGGTAAGGTTTGACAAGTTATTTGACAACTCGGTCTTTGTCTATACAGCTTACTAGAAAATATTAACACAAGCTGCTCAGATATCAATAGACTCAAGTGGGCATGAAAGTGAAATCACAAGTACTCGACGTATTTTCTGTGTGCATTCGAAGAATATATAAAGTATATAATTCAACATATTTAGGTTGTTTATACAATTTTCAATGACATATTGTAAAGAATGAACTAAGTAACAATTTCATTCAGTAAATAAGTACGTTGAATACCTAAAATTACCGGCTACTGTATTTATATGATTTCCGGTTTAAAACTGTATTTACATGATTTCTTAAATGTTTTATTAAAAAGAGATGGTTGGGTGAAACCAACCTGGTAAGCTAGAAGAATAAAAACAAATATTTAAAGTATTGCCAATATTGCAAAATACTGTGCAGTCAGTTAAAATAGGTATCAAATTGTCATCATAGATACTGTGGTATAGAATTTCACATTACCCGGCCGAGGCGTTCCACATTACTCTCCAATTTTCAAATTGATGAACTTACTCCTCCTCAATAATCTTGATTTTGAATTTTATTTATTTATTTGCTCAAAATTTTGTTTGCATGATGGTTTAGTGAATCCTTCCTCTAGTAAGATAGAAATAGGTATTACATTCATCAAAGATAATTTTCTCCAATTTTCAAAATTATGGTTTTTTAAGTACAGTAACAGTATTAGTGGAACCTCATATTATATTTTGTCGCTCTACGAGAAAATACTAACAAAAATTGCATCTGATTGAATCTAATATGTTTGTTGATCGTTTGGTTAAGGGAATTTATTACAGAAAGTATATTTGGTTAATATTAAAAAACATTGGAGGACGCCCTAGGCAGTTAATGTAAATTTCTATGCCACAATATCTTTGATGACAATTTAATACTATTTTAACTGATTTTGCACAGTATTTTTCAATATTGACATTTTTCAATACTTTAAATATTTATTTTTCTACCTTTCTCTCTTTAATGTACACTATTTTCACATAAAACATAATTAATGTAAACTGCATGCACGTTGGTGTTTAAAAGTTTAAATAGTTTACAGTATTAATATAAAATCAAATAACTGTTATGTATAAATGTAGCTTTATATTCTGCAGTTCATTTAAAATTGCAAATAAAACATTTAAATTTTTTAAAAATATAAATTTTAGTTCCACCTAGATCTGAACTAAAGGCACAATAACTACTTCAACCTCCTCATGTGCGTGAACTAGTTTGAGTAATGTGGACCCCGCTTTATTTCGAAAACTAAATATTAGCTTAGACCCCTTTCACACTCGGCAAGTTACTTGCGCAAGTCAGTTTTTCAACTTTCCGAGTACAAGCAAGTCTGTACTCAAAATTTATTCCCCTACCCCGACCTGGCCTCTGTCATCAACAAACCAAGACTTGGGCAAGAGACTTGCGCAAGTAACTTGCCGAGTGTGAAACCAAAAAATATTAACATAAGGCGCTCTCAGCTATCAATATGGTCATACTGTTAGATTCTAGTTGGCCTGAAAGTAAAAAACGCAGGTACTCGACTTTGTTTTTGTGTGCATTTGAATTGATGTACAACTTAAGATATGTATTTAGGATTTTTGTACTATTTTGAATAAAACATTGTAAAGGGTGAACTAAGTAATAACTTCATTCAGTACATATGTTGATTTAATATACCTTATAATTTTTTTAAGTTTTGTTGTGGATTATTTGCTAATCAGGCAATGTGTAATACGCGAAGTTGGTGGTTTTTGCACTCTATTCCACCTTACCCGCCCACTAAGTTTGTTTTTTTACTTTTATTTATATGCTTAAAATACGTAAATACAATTTTAAGCAAATAACGCAAAATTAGTGAGCGGATAAGGTGGAGTAGTGCCACAACCACCAACTTGAGGTATTTTATATTAGCAAATAATACACAACAAATCTTATAAAAATTATGCGACATACATATTAAATCAACGTATTTACTGAATGAAATTGACACCTAGTTCACCCTATGCAATATCTTAATGAAAATTGTAGAAAAATCCTAAATAAGTTGAACAATATAACACTTCGAATACACACAAAAAAATACAAATACATGTGTTTTTACTTTCAGGCTAACTGAAATCTAACACCTTATGTTAATATTTTCTAGTAGGCTATACAAAGACGGAGTTGTAAAATAACATGTATTTAGTTTCCGAAATAAAGGGGATTCCACATTTCCCCCATATTCTAGAAATCCCGAAGTTACTCTACCTCATATTTTTCGAATATATCCAAAAATATTTATTGTTTGCAATACATTCACTTTACCAATTGTTTGTAATACATTCACTTTACCAATTGATCAACAAACATTAATATTTTTTCGTAGAGCGACAGAATAGAAAATATAGCTTTATTATATAACTTGAAAACGTTTTCATTAATTTGAGTATTACACTATTTCCAATTGAAATTTGAAAAATATCAATTTGATTTTGAAAAATATCAATTAGAAAATTCTATTTGAAATACATCAATTGGAATTTAAAAAACATCAACTGAAATTTAAAAGGCATCAATTGAATTTTGAAAGATATCAATTGAAATTTAAAACACATCAATTGAAATTTAAAACTCATCAATTAAAATTTAAAACAAATCAATTGAAATTTGATACACATCAATTGGAATTTAAAAGATATCAATTGAAATTTAAGACATCAATTGAAATTTCAAATTCGTCACTTGAAATTTAAAAATTATTAACCTATTTTATGTATTAGATTTTTAAATTTCAATTGGTTTCTTTTAAATTTCAATTGGTGTATTTTAAATTTCAGTTGATGTGTTTCAAATTTCAATTGATGTTTTTTAATTTCAATTATTTCAAATAGTATTTTTAAATTTCAATTGATGTATTTCAAGTTTAAAATAGAATTTTTAAAAATCGATTAATTTTTTTCAAATTTCAATTGGAAATGGTGTAGTTGAAAACCAAAATAAATAGTATGTTTTTACAACATTGATGAAAAGTATTTTATTGTTTTGAACGCGAGCGAACCACAGACTTGCCATTCATGAACACCAGCTATTGTTTATGTTTGCCGGTAAACCATCCTTCTTGATGCCAAATACGAATGTAATCGAAGTTCGTAACACTATCATGTTTAAATTTTTTTTGGTAATATTTTCCAAATTCATCAGCCACGACTAAGCTCATGCTCATAAAGGACAGGTCTGTGGTTTGCTATAGACATTCAAAAGAAAATTGTTGAGAAAGTTATTTAACTTTTGACTTTAAAAAAATGTAGATAAAAATTCATGAGTCCGGCCCGTGCTAAAAACCGAAAATCGAGGAACATATGACAATTTCTGAAACCAACAAATTTTTTAACGATCGGACCCATGGGGACCTCTGAGACAAAAAAAAGGATATCGTAAAAGGGGCAAAATCGTGCGATTAAAAAAAATTCCCCTTTGTGAAGACCCTTAATTATTTTTTATTTCTTATTTGGAGTTTTTATTTTTTAAATTTTTTAAAATAGGGTTATCTCGGTCCACAGACACCGCACAGCCGAAACATATATATGACTGAATTCGCGAGGAAACTACCTTAAATTTGTGTTCCCATACTTGCTTTGTTCTGAGATGTACCTAGGTGCACCCGTTTTTTGGAGCCTAGGGGCCTAATGGGCCCGCTCGTTAAAAAGTTTTTTGTTTCTGAAATTGCCATATTTTACACGATGTTCGGTTTTTTGAGCCAGGCCCGGGCTCATGCATTTCAGCCAAAAAACATTTTCTCTCCTAGGGACGTCTTCCTCCGAGCTGTTATATCGGGGCTCGTTATGTAATTCAGCAGCTGCCGTCCCTTCGTTTCTGTCTGTTGATTAAATGCCGGTATATTGGACATCTGCAGCATTGGTGGCAATTCCAACCAGATCGGGAATCTGTATAGAAGTACAAGGGGGTTTTAGCGAGAGTACAGTAGACTGTTAATGAGTGTGCTTACCTGGAATGTTGGCCAAACCAACACAGTTGGCATGATAATGAGCACCACAGGTGGAACACAAATGTAGAATCCTTAGTCAACTTTGTTTTCAGCTTCACAACACTAGTAGTGTTTTCACGAGGAAAACATGGTTGGGCGTATTTTTTCCTCGTGAAAAACATAGTACCCACCTTATGTGGAAAAAATTTAAGTGAAATGAAGAATAATAATAATAACGGACTTAACACCCCACGGTCATAACGCCCAAAAAAATGTCCCCTGTTTAGGCGGTCATAACGCCCAAATCCATTTTGGGTGTTGTGACCGCCCTCAAAGCGGACAAAAAGCCTACAGAAGAAGCGGCCGTAGAGCCCAAAACATTTTGGGCTTTATGTCCGCCCCTATAAGCGGTCAGAACGGCCAAAATTATTTTTGATGTTTTACTCGCTCTAATTTGTGAATGAAATATTTAGCAAGAGGAGCAAATAAGGAAGCTACAATTAAAAAACTCACTAAAGGTATTGTATGTGTGAAAGCCTACCGGAACAATTATTTTACCAAACTACGATATTGGAGACGGACTTTGCATATCCTTTATTTTGTTCCTCACTCATGTTGGGCATTATTAACGATGTAGGAGTTGCTGATCGCCATTATTTAGTTGATGCCACATTTGCAGTAGATTCGAGTGATTCGGAAACAATATTCACTATTCCAGACGGAGTGTTATGTGAAATATTTTTCAAAAATAATAAATCCACTCTCGCGAAGCCTTGCAAGCACGCAAAAATTTTTCGTCCCTGTTTCAATGAAATTCAAAAAAAAAAACACTAGGAAAACCTAATCCTTACGCTATGCCCACTTTGCTGACAAATTGTTGTATTTGTATTTAATTTTTATATTCGAGTCTGTATGTTAATTTTCTACTAATTATTAAATGAATTTCAGAATTAGTTTGTACTTTTTCTCGTTTTATTTCACATATTAAAAACGGTCAGAAAACCCAATGGGCTTTATGGCCGCCTTAGAACCGGTCACAACACCCAAAATGACCGTGGGGTGTTAAGTCCGGGCACCATTGATAGCATAGGAGAACCTTTTTTTTACTATTGTTGTAATATGAAAATTAAATTAATGATTGATGGCAACCCTTTGCATATATCTGTGTCTAGTAAATGTCATTGAGAGAAACTTGTTAAATTCTAATAAATCAGTCTCGATTATTATTTTCTACATAAAAGACCACTTTGTTTTATTCAAGAAACCACCGGGAATATTGCTAAATACCAACACGTTATGGGCCCAGGTGAATGCCATGGAGGAAAATGTCGAGATTCCAAGACTTACTGGTAGGGAGAACTACCATCAGTGGAGATTTGCTGTGGAGCATGCCATGAAGCTTCAAGGGTACTGGAAGGCAATTTCGGTTACAGAAACTGCAGACGATCTATGATGACTCTGGATTAACGCGACGGTGTGTGTTGTTGAGAAAGCTGACAACAACACAACTGGTGAACTGTTCGGGCATCGAGGAGTATGTGGATTTTATAATAGACACCGCACAAAAACTCAATCAAATCGGTATGAAGGTAGACGATGAGTGGGTCGGAAGTCTAGTACTTAGTGGTTTGCCAGAACATTTTTCCCCAATGATCATGGGCATTGCAAGCAGCAACATAAAAAGCACAGCAGATGCTATAAGAACGAAACTCCTGCAAGATTTCGACACGTATGGCGCGAATGCAAACAGTGCGGCAGAATCGGCGATGGTCAGCAAGTAGAGCGGCAGAAAGGTAGCAGAAGCGCGGCAGAGAAACGAAAAGGTGATTTGTTATAATTGTAACGGGAAAGGCCATATAGCAAAATTTTGCAAAGAAAGACCGCGAAAATCAAGAAGTGGAAAAAACATTGGCGGCAATTTTTGCAGTGAAATTTGACAACGCCCATAATAACTGGATTATTGATTCCGGTGCGACCAACCATATGCCAAACAGAAGAGAAATGTTTGTGAATTTTACACCGTTTGATGATTATGTTGTCGTTGCTAACAATAGGAGCCTGAAGGTAAAGGGAAAAGGCGATGTGCGGCTAAAACACATGATAAACAACAAAGAGTAGTATGTAATTATAAGAGGTGTTTTGTATGTGCCTGAAATATGTGCGAATTTGATTTCGGTAAGTCAGCTGACAGAAAATGGAATGACCATAAAGTTTGATAAACAGAAGTGCACAATAATAAAAGACGGACAGTCGTATGTATGTGTCAGCCTTTATAGACAAAGATATGTTCAAATTAAATGTTTTATCAGAGAGAAATGAATTTGCATATCATAGCAAGGAATTGTGACACAAACATTTAGGGCATTCGTCAGATGCATATGTTCACAAGCTGCGTGATGAATCAATAATTGATTTTAATGAAGATTCAAAACAGTTGTGTGTTTCTTGTTTAAAGGGTAAACAGACAGTTTTTCCTTAGACGTATGTGGCCCGATGGAAGAATCATCAATTGGTGGAGCTTTATACTACGTAGCAATTTTAGATGATTTTTCGGATAAAATTTTTGTTTACACCATGAAAAATAAATCCGAAGTAGCTGAAAAATTTTACATTTTCAAAAATTTGGTGGAAAATCAAAAGGGCGAGAGGGTTGGCATTTTGCGTACCGACAATGAGTTTTGTAACTTTATATGAAAAATATATGCGAAGACAAACGGTAAATGCATCAAACTTCAGCTCCATATAGCCCGCAGCAAAACGGAAAAGCAGAGCGTTTAAACAGGTCACTTGTGGAAAAGCAAGATCAATGATGATTAACGCAAATCTTAAGAAGAAATATTGGGCCGAAGCTACATCTACGGCAGCCTATTTATTGAATCGTTTGCCAAAAAAGAAACTGAACAATAAGTCACCAGAACAAATTTAAATTATCTCATTTACGAGTTTTTGGATGCATTGCAATGGTAATGGTTCCAAAGCAGAAAAGAAGGAAATGGGATCCTAAGTCAGAGAAGTGCATGATGGTTGGCTATAGTAGTATATCAAAAGCGTATCGGCTGTTCGACCCGGTGACGAATAAACTGCACGTAGGTCGTAATGTTGTTGAAGATGAGATGTATTTTTCAAATGAAAATCAGCCACAAATTTCTGATAATCAAAATTTAGTGAGGATGACTATTGATAGAAATCCTGATTATCAGAATGATGAAGAGTCGGATGAAAACTCAGAAAGTCATTATAAAAGTGGTGAGGGCGATAACAATTCGGATGAAAGTTATAGGGCTGATGATTCGTCAGGAGGCAGTGAGGAAATATTAAGCGTACAAACACCTGGTGAAGAACAAACACCCCGGCGATCATCAAGAATTAGAAGACCACCTGATATGGGGATTTCATAACATACGCTGTTTTTGGAAATAATGAAGAGCCACAAAACTTTACCGAAGCTGAGTCATGTTGTGAAAGTGTATTTTGGATGAAGGCTGTTGATGATGAGCATAATCCATTATTAGAAAACAAAATATGGACTATTGGAGATCTGCCGGAAAATAAAAGAATGCTGTCTACAAAATGGATTTTTCAGAAGAAGCGGAATCATCCTGGCGAAGTCGTGCGATATAAAGCTAGACTAGTTGTAAGAGGATACGCACAACGTTTCGGAGTTGATTATGTGGAAACGTATTCTCCAGTAATGAGATACCACACTCTTCGTTTTTTGCTTTCTTTTGTCATAGGCATGGATTTAAAGATTCATAATCTGGATGTTTGCACGACGTTCCTTCAAGGTAATTTGGAAGAGGAAATATACATTCAACCATCTGAAGGCATATCAACAACAGCTGGTAAATGTCTAAAATTAAGTAAACCTCTATATGGACTCAACAAGCCTCAAGGCAATGGAATATGAAATTAAGCGAAAAGTTAAAACAATTTGGAATGAGACAGATAAAGACTGACCAATGTGTATATCTTAAAAATGAAAATGATGATAACATTTTGATTCTCGCTGTTTACGTCGATGATATTATTATTTTTTCAAAAAGAGAGGAGCAGACAAAATCTTTAATTAAAAAGTTAAAAGCTGAATTTAACATGAAGGATTTAGATGAAGCGAAAACATTTCTCGGAATGAGATTGAATTACAAATATGGGAAATGTATATCTGTAGATAATTCGATTTGATATGACTTCGTGTAATCCGGTATCCACACCCATGGATTTAAATAAAAAATTTACGAAAATGCCAATTTTAAATTATGGGAATGATGATGCCAAAAAACATGAAATGTCTAAATATCCTTATCAGGAATTAATCGGAAGCTTACTGTTTGCAGCGCAGGTAACCTGCCCTGACATTAGCTACGCGGTTAATTTTTTAAGCAGTTTTAACAACAACTACACTTCGGAACACTGGTGTGCAGCAAAACCGATTATTCGTTATTTGAAAGGCACTATCGATCAGAAGTTAACGTTCAAGAAGGAAACGGCCTTTGAAGCAGTTGGTTATTGCGATGCAGACTATGCTGGATACCCTGATAAAAGAAAGTCATTCACTGGTTACATATTTTTCAAAAAGGGTTCAGCTATATCCTGGGGATCGAAAAAACAGCAAACAACCGTACTTTCGACATGCGAAGAATTGTTGTGGATGAGAAGTTTAGAAGAGGAGCTGTTAAACAAGCCATTGCCGGAAACAAAACTGTACTGCGACAGCCACAGCGCCATTCAATTGGCATTAAATTAATCATATCACGCAAGATCAAAACATATAGATGTTAGGCACCATTTCATCAGAGATAATTTAAATGAAAAAAAGCTTAAGTTGGAATCAATGCCATCTGATGACATGTTAGCAGATATTTTAACAAAACCATTGCCAAATATAAAAGTTAAGAAATTTATGTATGGAATGTAATTACTGTATTAATTTTAGTGAGGATGTTGTAATATGAAAATTAAATTAATGATTTTTGGCAACCCTTTGCATATATGCTTACATCTCTGTCTAGTAAATGTCATTGAGAGAAACTTGTTAAACTCTAATAAATCAGTCTCGATTATTCTTTTCTACATAAAAGACAGTTTGTTTTATTCAAGAAACCACCGGAAATATTGCTAACTACCAATAACTATCAACATCAAAGAAAACACTGATGTATTTTTTTTCTTGTCCACAATTTTATGAACGAAACAAAAAATGAAAAGCAATGTCAAAATTTAATCTGCAGCTAACTTCGCGTAAAAAATTGCGGATGGGAAAACAAAACAAAATAAGAGTACGGGCAAGTTTGTACTCCGTTTTGTTCCTTTCACCTCTCTCTCCTGTAACACGGGGGTTACACGGTCAATTTTTGCCTTTCAAGTTTCAATACATTCACACTTTTTTACTAATACACTCACACTTTTAAAAATTGAAAGGAACTTGCTTTCAATTTCTCTTTCAAGTGGAGTGTTTCAATTTTCTTTCAAGAAAACAGCTGATTACATATGTCATGAACAGTTTCTCGTTTTCCTCCTTACAAAAATTCTGCCGTCATAATTTTTTGACTTCTACTTTTACAAATATTAAAATATTATAAATAATGAAAAATGTTTGTGAGTAGAGGTAATAAATACAATGATATGTTGCGATTCATAGAGCTATACAGAAGACATGAAGGTTTATGAAAAATGAATATTGCTTTCAAGTTGGGTGCAGCCTACGTCACAGCTATCAATTTACATGAATTTTGACAAGCAGTATGTGTACAAAACTTGAAACAAAAACTTGAAAGTGTGGCTGCAGCGTAAACTAGAGAAATGAGAAAGGAAACTAGCCCTGTCTGAACCGGGTGTTGCAGACCATCATATTTATCTGACGACAGCTGTTCTGAAAAGAGTATTAGTCGACCATGCAGATCTGCCAATGTATGGTGTGCTATATGTACACACTTAGTTTTTCGGCATTTCACAAACCAATTGTACTCAATTTTACTGCAGCGTCTTGCTTCAAATGAAGTCTGTCAGATAATATGTTTGGGAACGAAAACCCGATATATTATTGATAATTCCGACAGATAAATCTGTCAAACAAAATCGTTAATGTGAACTTCACGTTACAAGCAACACCTATCCAACACCGAAAAACCAAAAATATGTTTTTTAGTTTCCAACACCCAAAATTACCAAACTCGTTGTTCACCAGATTTTCATTACATCCCTGTCGGCAACCATTGTGAAAAAAGCCGCGTCAATAGAAGAAAAGGTTACTAGGTGCAGCATTATTTAGGAATTTTATAGGCTAATATAGAAAGTAAAGCGAAACCTTGAAGTAAACATATTTAATTAAAATGGCGGTAAGTAAAACATTATAGCATTAAATCTATTTGAAATTTCCTGTATTCTTAAATTGCAAGTGAAAATTTTCCCACATTTTTTTTCTGAATGACTATCAGAAATATATCACTAATTATTACATACTGTTAAATTAGCAACCTACCAAAGTATTCGTTGGTAGTCTCCCCCAAGGCACTAAGCCTGAGGAACTTCGTCATTTGTTTGAGGATTATGGCATCGTTGTGGAATGTGACGTCATGAACCGCTGCGGGTTTGTTCACATGAAAAATGCCGCGATGGCGGAAAGCGCCATTGTTGCCCTTAATGCCACTGACTTTAAAGGTCAGTCGATTGTGGTGGAACATGGTCGGCCCAAGGAACGCGCCACTGGTGGCGGTCCCAACCAAGGCGGTGGTCCTGGTGGTCGACCCCAAAGAGGCGGCCGAGGTGGACCAGGCGGTGGAGTTGGCTTGGGACGCGGTGCTATTGGTAAGTAAATAATGATGTTTTTTCATATATGTTTTATTTAATATCGTTAATGAGGCTTAGAGGGAAGCCAACCTTAACCACATCATAGCCGTAATAACCTGATAAATTCGATTCTATTCCTCCTTTTCATTGCCCATTTTTCCATCAATGTAAAGTTGGCTTCCCTGGAAACATGCAACGTGTGAATAAACAAGTCAAAGAAGCGGCCACTTTGCAATTGGCCGGTGTCATTATGGAATTGCTAAATGACAATCAAAACGAAAACCAAAATATTCCAGGTGGCAACATGGGTGGTGGCGGTGGAGGACGGTTCATGAGAGGTGGCGGTGGTGGCCGCGGTGGAGGTATGGGTCGTGGTGGTAGCGGCAACTTCCAGGGCGGACGTGGTGGTGGCCAACAACAAATGAATGGTCCCGGTCCCGTTCGTAATCAAGGCTTTAAAGCCGATCGTCCATCACCTTATCCACAACAGAACATGAATATGAGTGGTGGTCCTCAACAAGGCCAAGGAGGTAAATTCAATAATCAAAACCGAGGCGGCGGCATGGGAGGTGGAAGCTTTGGTAATAACCAGCGGGGTGGCAATTTCTCACAAGGCAGTAATGGTGGCGATAGTAACAACTGGAATAATAATGATGGTATGCCAAATCGTGGTCAAAATAGAGGCGGTTTTCAAAATCAAGCAGGACGTGGGGGAGGTTTTGATGACGATAATTTCTCCAGCGGATTCAGTGGCAACATGTCTAATGTTGCAAGTAGTAATTTTGGAGGACAAGATCGACGTGGCTTCACATTGCCCTCGAACCAACCACCGAAATATGGTGGAGGAAATCAAGCCGGTGGTTATGGAGGAGGTGATGGAGGCTTCAGTGTTGATGATGCAGTTTTTGGTGGAGATGATGGCGGTTTTGGAGGCGATGGTGCAATTTTCCAAAGAAGAAGTAACAATGGTCCAAATATGTAAGTATCTCGGAGAAATTATTATTTTTTATTATTTATAATTAAAATCTTTGTCATATTGTTAATATTGTCATTTGGTACAATTATTGGTAAGTTATAGCTTCAATTTGCGGAAGTGAATATTTTGGTTAAAACAAAGCGATCCATAGATAGAAAAATATATGGCGTATGTTATAATTTTGTATTACACATACATCTAGTCCATGCAAACATTCGAATAGGATCTAACAATAAGCTTGTTTTTTTAATTCCTGCTAAACTAATTTTTCGACGACTTTGTATGGAGTGTCGCTTAAATTCGCTTAATATCGCTTAGCTCCCCATACAAAGTGGTCGAAAAATTAGTTTAGCAGGGAATAAAAAAACGGGCTCAATATATATGTACAAATAACCTTTTATTTAGACATGTGTGTATATAAGAAAACTTAGAGTTTATTTCTAAAATGTTTGTGTTTAATGTCATTCATAGGGGAGGTTCTGTCGGTAATATTGGAGGTGGTGGTGGTGGCGCCAACTTTAATCGAGGCGGCAATCGAACCGGTGGTCGTGGCGGTAGCTTACCCAACAGTCGTGGAGGGGCTGGTGCCGGTGGTCCGTCCCAACAAGGTGGTTTCAAGCGAAACTTCCCTGGTAATAACAATATGAATCAAGGTAATGACAATTACCAGCAACAATTCCCTTCTTTGGGTGGTAATGATGACCATCAAGGTGATTTCGGAAGCAATCGCGTTGGCAACGGTGGTTTTAACCGTGGAGGCGGTGGTGGATTCAACCGTGGCGGAGGTGCTGGCGCTGGAATGGGTCGGGGAGGTGGCGGTGCCGGAGGTCGTGGAGGTTTTGGTGGAGGTGGTGCCGGTGCCGGCGGTCGTGGTGGTTTTGGAGGAGGCGGTTCCGGCGCCGGTGGTCGTGGTAGTTTTGGAGGAGGCGGTGGTGGCGGCGGCGGCAACATGAATCGGTAAGTTTAAAAGTTAATTTGATTTTTGAATTGTTTACTTTTACATTATGTAGCTCAAGTCGAGTTGTTTCTTTTTACTATACTCCATTTCACATGAGTAAAGCGACATAAATTTCACAAAATTATGGGAAAATTTAACGATAGCGACAGCCAAAACATGGAAATGTATTGTTCGAAATGTAGGCCCCACCACCAACATAAATTGCATTAACAAATTGTTAATCATGAAAGTTTTCACATAAAGCATTTTTAACTGTTGTGTTCTTAAAGTAATTTTTTTTTCTCCTACATGTTTAATAGTTAAGAAATATCTCTTTAATTGCCGTGATTTAACAATTGATATTTACACTCGATTAAGTTATAATTATAAAACAATACTCACGTTTAAACGTAGCGTTTTCAGTCTTTTACATGAATATTCGAAATATTCGCAGTTTAAATGCAAATTAAAAAAAAAACAAAAATATTGAAACAAAGAATATATGCGATATTCATTCCAAATGTAGAAATTACATTTTCTCTAAGAGTATACAGCTGCTGTCAAAATAATAGTAGTGGGTATTGGTACAATTTTAAAGAAGTAAAAAGGACTTAAAACAATTTTGTATATTTCCAAATTTTATTTTTGTTACATGGTTTTTTCTATAAATTTTAACAAAAAGAAAAGAAAAACATAAATTAAGTTCAAGTTGGCTATAGAAATGTAAAAATATTTAAATTTATTCAAATATAGCCTGTCGAAATAATAGTACTGCTATTAATTTAATGGATATTATTAACTAAAATAAATTAAAGCGCCAGCTATTTTTTCCTACAGAGTAGGCATTTAAATTAGTATTTAGTGGCAAACCCCTTGTTCGCAATTACGGCCTCACATCGTCGTGGCATAGAGTTGACTAAATTTTGGCATCTTTCAGCAGGAATTGACTTCCATGCATCCTTCACAACTTCCCACAATGTGCTGTTGCTTGTAGGTTTGCTTTGCGCAACTACAGCCTTTACATCACACCATAAATTCTCAATGGGATTGAGATCGGGGGACTGTGCTGGCCATTCCAAAACGCAAATATTATTTTCTGCAAACCACTGTTTTGCAAGAAGGCTGGTGTGCTTTGGATCATTGTCCTGCTGAAAGGTCCAAATCAAAGGCATTTCCTCCTCAGCATATGGAAGCATTACTTCCTGCAATATTTTAACATATAAATGCCGATCCATGATATTTTTGATCCAGTATATTGGTCCAACTCCGTAGAACGAAAAGCATGCCCAAATCATAATACTGGATCCTCCATGTTTAACCGTTTTCAATGTAAATTTGGGGTTATATTCTGAATTAGGAGGCCGTCTAACGTAAGCTCGTGAGCCTTTCCCACCATATAGAACAATTTTGGACTCATCGGTCCACAAAATATTCCTCCATTTTTTAGTGGGCCAATTTAGATGCTCCTTAGCAAATTTTAGTCGTTTACCTACATGCCTTTTCGTCAACAACGGCACCTTTCGTGGGCTTCGCGCTGGCAAATTTGCATCTCGAAGACGTCTGCAGATAGTTGCTAAGCTTGCTTCCACACAAAGTTTGTGTTTTATTTCTGTAGCGGCAGCAAAGGGGTTTTGTTTTGAATATCTTACAATACGCGCAACACTTTTTTTGATAATGCTGGGGGACGGCCACGTGTCTCACTAGCGGGAGTGTATTTTATTGCATTGCGTACCATTGTCGGTGAGCAATCTATAATATTTTGTACTTCTTTATAAGTTTTTCCCTCCGAAATCAGCTTTCTTATCAATAAGCGTTTTTCTTGAGTACAATGCACGCCACGCCCCATTTTAAAAAAATCTAAATAATATATCGTTGAAAAATGTACTTATTTTAATTAAAATAAATTTTTTTTACCTCTCAATATCCAAAGTTTGCAAAAAAGATGTGTTTGCTTAAAGAAATCGGTGACTACTGACAGCACTACTATTATTTTGACCGCCAAAAACCTGTTATTATTTGAATATAGTCATTACAACAACAACAAGAACAATGGTATGCAAACAAAACGGTACATTTCTTGTTGTTGTTACATAAGGCTACGAAATGGTAAAAAGAAACCTAGAGAAGAAAAGCAAATGGAGAAGCTACAAAACATAACAAAATTTGTATAAAGCCACTACTATTTTTTTGACAGCAACTGTATATGTATACACTGACTCAAATATCTATCCGTACAACACACCAGACTAAAGCATTTATAGTGCGAGCGTATGAATAAAATGTCAAATTAAAAAAAAAAATTGGTAAATAATAGACATATATTATGTATGCGATTAGTAATATCCACTTATGGTTACAAATTAGTGAAGCCTGAAGGAATAAATAAATCTATTTTTTAAACTCTCCTTCCACCGAATTTTGCACTTGCAAAATACTTAAACTTGACGGCAGAGTACGCGCTATAAGCGATGCGATAATATGGCGCTACAACTCGCTGCTTCTGTTTTATGTGATAGTTCAAAAGATCTCAAAGTAAGAGCGGAGGGAAAAGCGGGTGTAAGCGAAAATGCAGGTTGTGAAAGGGGTTATGGGGAGGTATCGCTTCGCATTTCTCTTTATTAAAAATTTGTGCAACGTTTCCAAGCCTGCACTGGTTTTTCTTCAACATCTAATCAGAAGTGTAAAGCCAACATTTAAAAAACCAACCCGTAAAAATCAGTTTTTGACTATACATTTTTTATATATTACACTTAGTTTTTTATTTTATTTTACACATTACACACAAACTTTAAATGACAACACTACCACGCCCCCTTTGTCCAATCCTACCCATATTTGCAACAGATCTTAGAATTTGTACACCTAACCAACATACCAAATTTTGTTCAAATACCGTTAACAGGAGCAGAAATAATGAATTTTTAATTTGTGATTTGTATGGGAGGTACCACGCCCCCTTTCTCCAATCGCGCCCATATTTAGATAGTTAATTTTTAATTTTAAATGATTTCAATGAGAACATGGCACAATCTAGAGTGCTCAGATGCAACTATCCCAAATGAATCGCATTCAAAATGACTGAGTCGAAAGCACATAAAGAAATATTTCTATCAAAAGAGACTGGATTTTCTGGTCCAATTGATAGGCGCCACGTCTATCGAGCGGTGAACAAAAAACAATATGTAATTTCATACTCTAAATCCAATGGTTGTGATTAAATAACAATCAAATTTGAATGTTTATGTTGCTGGGAATTGTGAAAGGTTTATGATCATTAACCACGGATTAGTTACCTTTCGCCACATCATTCGGGCTCATACACCATGTTACAAAAGTCTACACACGATGTCGATTGTGTGCATATAGTCCGAAAATAGGATAATTTCTCAATATTTTACAATTTTAATATATTATAAAATATACCAGTTAATGCAGAGTCAAATTGTGCAATGTCTATTCTGTAAAATTTTTTAATATTAAAACCGACAAAGCACCTTGCAAAAAGCAAATTGTAATATAAAGTCTACATACGACCATGTGAACAATAATTCCGTTATGTGTCGTGGTCGCTCACTGGCACTTTTTCTTCAGTAATAGTTGTAAAACTTGAACATTTTGGAATTGAGTAAGAATACCGTCCAAACAATAATTAAAAATTACAATATTACTGGATCGTATCAGAGTAAGACAAGAAGTGGTCGGCCCAGCAAACTTGATGAGTGTCTGCATTCAATTGGAAAATTGGAATAGTTTATGTAATTTTACTTCAACATGGTTGGTATTTGTATAGTTACATCATGAAAAAATACTCATGATAGACGCAGGAGGTGTTGTTGTAGTTGATGGCAAATTTATGGCAACAACCACATACATTTTGTTTTTGCTTCACACTTACGTCGTGTAAAATCCAACCCATCCGTATACCAACAATACATGTAAACGACACATACAAAAAAAACAAAATACATGTAAACTTGACAGTTCGGAAGTGGTTTACAATGTAAACTAAGCAAATCAGCTGTGCTTATGCGTTCACCACAATAACACTATCAAAAAGGTGCTCGAGTATTGAAATATTCAATAAAGAGAGTAAGAGAGAGAACAGAGAATGACTCGAATGACTCGTTGTGTTTGTTGGCATTTGAGTGAAGAGAAATTTTGAAGAGGAATTTTGCGAAGTGTTGCCGAAAACTAGTGTTGCCAAACTAATCAAAACATTGCATGAGACCGACCGACCGATTGAGGTATATGCTCAATATATCCGGCGTTTCTTGAAAAAGGCAGGCTTAGCCTCCAGAATGGCAAGGAAGAAACCTGTAATAAGTGAAGTGAACAGAAAAAACAGACTTATTATGTATATACGCCAAACAGTATAAAAAAATCATATTGAAGATCCAAACTTTTGAACACTAGTCATTTTCACAGATCAATGTAAATTCAATGTTTTTGGAAGAGATGGGCCCGCAAGAGTGTGGCGGAAACGAAATACTGCACTTCAGCCAAAAAATGTTTGCTCCACAGTGAAACATGTAGGCGGTTCTATAAAGGTTTGGAGCTGCATGACAGCAAAGGGGAGTTGGCGAACTGCGGTTTATAGAAGCGACAATAGATCGGCACTTGTATCGGGTTTTTCAATCAGAGCGCTACAAAAGTTTTTTTTTAATAAAACAAAACCTGTTTTAGATACCAATGAAATTCTTTATTCCTGTGAATGTACGTTCGATGCCATTAAGTATGGAACTCGATTTCTTTTGCATGGCCACCACGGGCACGCTTGCAGAGGTCCAGACGCTGAACCCAATTTTCGACAGTTTTCAAGCATAAATCGGCCGATACTGCTGCTATTTCACGTTCGATATTCGTACGAAGTTCATCAATCGTCGCTGGCTTGTTGGCATAGACCATAGACTTGACGTAGCCCCACAGGAAATAATCTAACGGCGTCAGATCGCACGACCGAGGCGGCCAATCGACTGGGCCATTTCGTGAGATAACACGTTCACCAAACTTGGTTTCCAATAAATTGATTGTGGCATTCGCTGTGTGGCTTGTGGCGCCGTCCTGTTGGAACCACATGTCCTCCAAGTCCATATTATCCAATTGGGGCCAAAAATATTCGGTTACGGTAGCGATTCGCATTCACAGTAATGTGCCGGTCTTGATCATACGGAAGAAGTACGACCCAATGACGCCGCCGGCCTATAAACTGCACTAAACCGTAATTTTTTCGGGATGCAATGATGACTCATGGATGACGTGTGGATTGCTGTCTGACCAATAACGCATATTTTGCTTATTGACGAAGCCATTCAGCCAGAAATGAAATTCAGAATTCAGAAATTGGGCGTATCCCTGCTCTTAAAGTTGAGGCCACTGACTCCAAATTTCGGTAGTAAATTTTAATAATTTCCACTCGTTGTTGGCTCGTATATCTTTCCATGATGAAATGGCAAACCTTACTGAAGAGAAATGTCAAAAGAGCGGGAAAAAATATGGCGTCGTTTGCTGTCCCTATCGATTTACTTTTGTAGCGTCTCTGTTGAAAAACCCTTTATATTGACATTTTAAAAACAAATTTCGTCCAAGTATTGAAAAACTCAAATTAACCGAAAATTTTGTTCATGCATGACAACGATCGCAAGCATAGTTCTGGCTTGGTTAAAAAATGGGCATTTGTGGGCACATTTGAAAACGAGGGTTAAGGAAAGAGAAGTAACTTCAGTTCGAACTCTGAAAACAGTTTGGTTAAGAATGGGCAAACATTTCCCAGGTAGTAACAAAAAATAGCCTTATTCATGCCTTCTCATAGAATAATACATACCATAGAAGCTTTTATTCGCTCAATAAATTAAACGTCATAGGTACGATGGAAAGTAAACATTGGATGGTGGAAAATATGGGTTCAATAATACCAGATGGTGGCAATAGAATACAGCGATCCACAAAGGAACTACAACCGAATTTCGTGTTTTTGTGACAAACTAGTTGTGTTAAATACAATACATAACGATAAAAGTCAACAAAAAAGTGCAATATATATTTAAATTTTTCAGTTCTACACCAAAACGACAGGAAAAAAGTTAAGTGAACACATTTTGTAACTCCACCTGGTGTAAGATAATTTTAAATTTAATTGCTCTCATTTCCACAAACCTACGATGAAGAGTGTGAAATGAACCGTCAGATGAGAGAATAAGTTTATCTACGTATGTATTATTCTATGTGCCTTCTCGTCGAAACGAAGTAATAAAAGCTAATGGTGGCCCAACACATTATTAATTTTCCATTATTTTTGATCATTTCTCTGCCGTATGTAGACTTGGAAATGTATAGTCATGCTCTTTTTTGTTATTTTGAGATTTAAGGTAATTCTTGAGAATGAAATATGTATGTGATTTTTTACTTTTGTATTCTTTTTTTTTTGTATTGAAAATAAAAAGTTAAACTATTCTAATTGTTTTTTTTTTTTCTAAAATATTGAAGAAATTTCATTCGTATGTAGACTTTCGTAACATGGTGTAGCTAGTATTCTAAATCCCTGTCTCCGAGAAATATTTGCAAAGGGAAAGAATTGTATGGCTTGTAGATAATTAAACATACATATGTATATGTAGTTGTTCAAACCAAGCCTACATCGTATTTCACATTGGTAAATTCATATTTATAAAATATCATATACTCGTCGTGAGTACTTTATGCGTAATATGCGTGAAAACAAGACGGGATTTTGACGTAGAATACGTCTTACCTTACGGTATGAGGAGTCATGTCAGGTTTTTATTGTTGTAATCTTTTATTTTTATTTCATTTATTTATTTGTGTATATTTTACAAATCAATTTATAAAACATAAATTTGAAAGGCGCCGGGTAGCGGAGACCATAGTGCGCCTGTTGTTGTAGTGTAAGACTTTAATAGTTATGTTTTATAATATACATATTTACAAAAAATCATGTTAGTAGAGAAAGAAATTGAATAAAATAGAACAAAATAACCTTTGGCTTAAACTTTGTCTTTTACATTGTGCACCTGTAAGGATGATAGGATTCTGGGTAGCATGTTGGAGACTAAACAGTCTAAAATATTTTGAATGGGTTCGTCAATTTTGGATGACGCACATTCACGAAGAATATGATCAACCGTTAGATTGCTTTGGCAAAAGGAGCACGTCAATGGACTAGATCTGTCATAGTAATGCGAAGTATTAAATAGGGCCTTATTTACTCGTAGTCTAGAAAGTAATATACATTCAGCTCTACTGAGATTAATATTATATCTTTTTCTGTTTCGTGACGGGTTTACTTGTCTTAGGAAAGTGTTGCTTTGCTCCCAACAATCTGTTTCCTGCTTTATGCGGGTTCCCTTGTATGGGTGTATGATTGCGCCAGGAAAGCAAGGAGGTCTTGTAATGTTTGTGGCATTCAAGGCTCTCTTGGCAGTTATATCTGCCAGTTCGTTACCTGGAATGCCGATGTGGGAAGGTATCCAGATTATTGTTATGTCATCTTGTGGTTGTAGTGTGAAGAGCGAGTTGAATATTCCTTTTCTATTATACTTTAGTGCCCTAACTGCACTTAAGCTATCTGTGCAAATAAGCGATTTGGCCTGGCATTCAGATCCATAAGCAATTGCTCTGCCCAAAGCAGCAATTTCTGCGGAAAAAATGCCTGCATTGTCTGGCAAACGCGCTTCCTCGATTATGTTGGGATTGCCCTGTTTAACCTGAGATATTACTGAGAAGCCTGTCCGGGTTCCATCATAGGATCCGTCTGTAAAAAATAAAAAACAACAAATTATGAGAAATTTCTAAGACAACAATTGGCAACAATTTGTTTGTTTACTGTAAAATCTGTGAAAGATAAGTTATAGACGGTTTGCCTACATCCGTTATATTGCTTTGGGCGAAAACGAAAGACTTAAGGCACAAACTCGATTTTGTAAACTTTATACGGCCTTATTCGTAAAAAGTTATGAGAGGTTTGAAAAACTGTTTATCATACAAAAACGTCTCTCAAATCTCTCACAACTTTTTTCGACTACGGCGGATAACACAGTGCAACACAAAAAAATATAACCATATATGGACACCACTACGTGATAAAAGACCAAGAAAAAAAGACCCGTGTCTCCCAGTTTTGGCCAAAGTCATGCAATTTTTTTTATGGCCCCCAAAGATTTGTGGCCTCGGTGTCATTTTTGCAAAAAAAGTGATCATTTTGTCAGGCTCATATCTTGCAAACTGTTCGGAATTTTGATTAACTCTCTGAGGGAAAGTTGTAGCTCTTGTCATAAGGAACAAAAATTGTGAACATCAAAAAAACTTCATCTTCAAGGTCAAAATCGCAAAAAACTTCAAACAATTAGATTTTTTTTTTAAATTTTTTCCCCTGTTCAGGTCCATAGGTAGCAATCCGTTCAAAATTCAAGGAAACAATCAACTACAAAAATGTACCTAAGATCTCAATAAACAACTTTCTAGAACATGTGATCTTCCTAGGAATGCTTTTTCACCTTTGCGGCTACCTAAACGCTACCAAAGCTCTACCTAAACGATGTTAAAAAGTGCATGACTTAGGGCAAAACTGAGAGACACGGGTCTTTTTTTGTCTTTTATCACGTAGTGGTGTCCGTATATGGTTATATTTGCGTGACTTAAAAAATTGCCCGTCAGTGGTGCAATGGTTAGTGTGCGCGGCTCTTGTACATGAGAACGTGGGTTCGATCCCTGCTCAGACCACCTTACATTTCTTTCGACGACGGTCACCTAGCATAGTGATGGCGACACTATAGAGTACTTAGCCATGAAACAACTTCTCAAAAATACCGTTCGGAACCGGTGTAAAACTGTAGGTCCCAATCAGTGAGTGTAAAACTAGAAAGCGCACATCTCACTGATTGTGAGAAGCTCTTCATGGGATGTTATAGGACACCATGGGATGTTATAGGACACCATTTTTTTTTTTTAAATTAAACACAGTGAAATTAAGAAATTTTCGGGAAATTTTTCACTTTTGCGGCTACGTAAACGGTGTTAAGAATCATTCATATGTTCATATGTTCTAAAAAGTTGTTTGCTGATATCTTAGGTACATTTTTGTAGTTAATTGTTTCCTTGAATTTTGAACGGTTTGCTACCTATGGACCTAAACAGGGGAAAAAAGGTAAAAAAATCGAATTTTTTTAAGTTTTTTGCGATTTTGACCTTGAAGATTAAGTTTTGATGTAGAATACGTCTTACCTTACGGTATGAGGAGTCATGTCAGGTTTTTATTGTTGTAATCTTTATTTCATTGAATTTCAGGAAACGGCTAGATGAATTTTTTTTAAATTTCTTTTGTAGGTAAATGAAGATGTTATCTTTCGTTTGATATACATTTCATATTGGTTGATATATTTCTAGTATTTTAATTTCTCAAATGAAAATTGTTTAAACACATACACTCAAACATATGTGTGGTGTTTGGTTGAGTGTTTTTGGTTGCTCAACATTGCTTAGGAACATGTATCTAGTAAAAAGTGAAACGAACAGCAAGCTAATGTTGCTTGGCAACATGTATCTAGTAAAAAGTGAAACAAACAGTAAGCTAACGTAATAAAGCTTTTTTGCGAAAGCTTCAATAAAGCTGTTGTAACATTAATTTTGAATTGTAAAGCGTAAAGCTTTCACACAACGCTCGAATGCTAATGCGAAGACTCGATAAGGTAAACCTTTTTTAATATTAGGGCGGCCCTCTCCACATTCGCAGAACTTATATCAATAAAAATATTAATTAAAATACATAAATTAAATTAAGTTTAAAAAAAATTGAACACAATTTTTTTTTTTTAAACGGACTTGAATCAAATGCCGTTGGTAAATATAAAAATTACAGCAGACAGTTGTCCGAGGCCTTCGGCCACGGACTGTCCCTGCAGGCTGTGTCAGAGACTGTCCCTGCAGGCTGTGTCAGATTAAGTTTAACGTGGAATACGCCATCCGATAAGACAGAAAACATATATAACAATAAATGATAAATAATATAAGCAAATGAATTTATTGTTATATACATATGTTTTCTGTCTTATCGGATGGCGTATTCTACGTTAAACTTAATGGCCGTGTCTCTGACACAGCCTGCAGGGACAGTCCGTGGCCGAAGGCCTCGGACAACTGTCGGCTGTTATTTAGGCCAGGAATGTTTTACGAATTTATTCCTCATAAAATTCCATTATGGGTCGTCAAAGACCAAAATCCTCTATCTTTATTTTCAGACGTCCTGTCCTGTCTGTTCTTTTTTGAAACAAGGTAAAGAAAACAGCACCAAAATGTCCAAATGTTCTACCAGTTTATAGTGGAATAGATTTCACTGGAGAATTTCGCATACGAGAATCCTTCATCTTGGATTTGGAAATGTCCTTTTAGTCCTCTTAAAAATTGAAATCGTGAAATCTTAAAATTGTTATCTGAAATGGGCTATTTTGAACACAATATGTTCTACAAATGTACTGTCAAACAAATATGTACATATGTATTGCTCAAGAAGATTCTCTTTATTGTTTATATTGCCTTTAGTTCCTTTTCAAAACTGTCACAAAATTCCACCAAAAGTAATAAACAGAAATGTCATAAAACCCTTGTTAAAATATGAAAGAAAGAATTGGTGTATTTATGAAAAAATTAATTTTTTGAACTGCGGAACATAATAAACAAACCAACATCTCGTTCGAAAAGAAAAAATATTGATGCCACTACTTCATATTAAATTTGGAATGGTAAAAAATTGCATAATAATTGTTGCCAAAGGTGAAGAAGTACTTGATTATCTGAAAAGTATTTTCAAACGGATAAGCGTAAATAAATTAAAGAACTGTAAGATTTATTTGAGTCATGTATATATTATTATATTAAGTAAATGCTTAATTAATATTATGTAATATTAAAAATATTAAAAAAAGGAGATACTAACTGTAATCGTTCAATTAAATGTAGTACTAATTTTTTGGGTTTAAAAATGAGAAATGGTTTAGTTTTCCCTTAATTATTCGTTAATGCTGCTTCACTATTTCTAAATCACATGTTAGGAGAACACCCACGTTTATATTCTATACCAGAATTATTCTTTATTAGATAATTTTATACAACAGTTATGAACGTAAAACTTAAATGCCTGGTTGTATACGGATACATTTTTGAGTCAAAGTAACTCTGGCGGACATTATGAAGGACATGAAACTCATACGATTTTACAGCTACATACATTTATAACGATTTATGTGGGAAACAAACATTCTAGTACTAGTAACTCCTTTGGGGGTGAGATTTGTACTACTAGGCGTCGATATTATACGACATCTCATTGTAGATATAACTAAACTATATGAAAAACATAAAATCTCTACCATTTATAAAACGAACTAATAAATATATTTATATATATTCTTTTAAACAGCAATGCGCCACGCCAAAATATGCCAAATCGTCGATATTAAAAAAGAAACTATAATTTATTAACTTTGCGTAAAGGATAGCGCAAGCTAAGCGAAAGTAGCAACATCAACAAAAAGTATTTCTTAAGAATATATAATACATACATAACAAACGTAACGCAATTTAGCGTTTAGGTATTCAGTAGCGTCATAATATATCATTCAAACAAACGTACATATACAAAATTACTATGATATAAAAGACAACTACAACCCAATTCATATTTGAATAGCATTACAAAGTATTTCTATGATTAAACTATCAATAGCATCAGAATCGTTGCGTTGCACTGCGGGCAACGGTCCGTTTAAAACGAATTTCGAGTTGGTTGCACTTACATAAAAACATTTTAGTAAATTTGATTTTTTTTAAATTGATGATTTTATTTAAGAAGGTAATTTGTAAACTTGTATGAGAATTGTCCTCAAGATAATATTTAACACTCGATCCCACAACATTAAACAAATAAATGCGTTTTTAAAATATTACAAGATATTTAAAAAAACAAACAACCCCAACAAGGAACATGCGTTTTAATTCTACTACTCTCGTCCATCAAATATGCGATAATATGGAAATAAACAAAATCTGAATATATCATCACAATTATATTCAAAATAGCGTTGACACTAAGAAAAAGTAAAAAACCAGAAGTAAAAGTAAAACAGTTTCGTAAGTACAAAATCATATAGTAAAAATTGAATTGAAAAATATATATGTAGACGAGTGTGTGATAATAAATTGATTTTCAAAACTGCGAATTGTACAATTAGTACGAACTGGCGAAGAATCATTATGTCGTCTTGGTATTCTGCAAATGGCTACAGACGAATTCGGAAACTTAGTTTTCGTTCAAACTACTATGGCGAAGATAAAATTAACTAAATATTTTGAAAGAAAATGCAAATTGTAACTGGCACAAGCCCGGCCACAAAAAACTATGCTTACAAAAAATTTTATGAAAACTTACTCGAAGTACATATACTGGCATAAAAACTTACTCGTATACTGGCAGCATTCCAGTTAGCTCAAGGGTAAAGAAAATAAATAAATAGTGGACGGTAACACATTCTGCTCGTGTTGGAATAATTGACTTTCAGTGTCGGTGATTAGTGATTTTCGTTGCCTGTGTACA
Organism: Phaonia tiefii; assembly: GCA_963931995.1. Taxonomy (NCBI): domain Eukaryota; kingdom Metazoa; phylum Arthropoda; class Insecta; order Diptera; family Muscidae; genus Phaonia; species Phaonia tiefii. The sequence goes on from OZ008367.1 coordinate 38,386,934, forward strand.
TTGATGATCTACCGATGGTACAAATTCAATCATAGTAGTTGGGCATCTGATGATGAAATTGTCACGGAGTTCGATATTAATTGACGAAAACGCTGTGTATTTCAATGAAAATTCGACTGGAGGTGGTTCCCATCAAGGTAAAAGGACAAAAATTCCTGTTAATATTAAAAAAAAACAGATACTAACTTTAATCGCTCAATTAAATGTAGGAATAATTTTTTGAGTTTAAAAATGAGAATTGTTTTAATTTTCCATTAATTATTCGTTATTCGTTAACTATTAACTATTTCTAAATCAGGTTAATAATAGAATACCACGTTTATATTCTATATCACAATTTTTCTTTGACGGTTACATTATTGTGTAACGGATACATTTTTTGAGTCAAAGAATCTCTTTGGCGGACATTATGTAGGACTCAAACTCATGCTCAGCTACAAACATTTATAACGATTTACTCTTTTATCTCTTTATTATCTCTTTTGGGTTGAGATTTCTACTACTAGACGTCGATAATATACCACATTCTCTAGACATAATTAAAATCTGGGGTAACTCCAAAAAAAAAACGACACAAAAATCAGTTTTTTCGAACCTCACGAATTTCCTCGTCCACACGAATTCTATGACACGTATTCACAATTCTATGACATATTGAAAGTAGTTTTTGTTTTATGGTTCGTTGAAGTAGGCATTGTATGACACTCTAAAAAAAAAGGACCTGACCTAAAAACGGTATAACTTCGGAATGCGTTAATGGATTTCAAAATGTTGGATATCATTTTATAGCTTGCAACAACCGCTTTAATAATAGTCGATACAAAAGTCATGTCGTTGTGGTTAGACGATTATCAACCGATTTTCATTTAAAAATCATCGCCGAAGTTGAACAATGGCGAAAAAAATATTTTTTCGCTGGACAAATACACACAGACTTCTCATATTTTCTTTAAGGACAAAACTACAAAGCAAATTTGGTCCATACTGGATGGCAATGGCATAAGTAGCGTTGAGGGGGAAGTAAATAATGTAGACGTTGATGATCTCAGTAGTGCTTTTGCTGCAAATCAAAATCATTGTAGTAGGCAGCCTATAATACCTGAGGATAATTATAATGGATTTTCTTTTAGAGCAGTCAGCTATGACTAAAATCAGATCTACAGCAGTGGGGCATGATGAGTTAAAACTTAAGTTTTTGAAAATGATGTTACCTTTTGTTGGGGGCTACATATTGCATATTGTGAATACAATATTCACCACATCAGTCTTCCCCCTGGAGTGGAAAATTGCGAAAGTTATACATTTGAAGAAAAAGGGTTGGAGCATTTGATGAAGTTACAGATAGTTGGTCACTTAGAAAGCCACTCATTCTTGAATGATTGTCAGTCAGGGTTTAGATGTAACCGAAGCACCACTTCCCTTCTTTTAGGTCTGACTGATGCTGTCAGAGGAAAGCTTGGTGATGGTGGCTGTAGTGTGCTGTTATCTCTCGACCTGGAAAAGGCTTTTGATAAAATTGATCATGCGTTACTTATTGAGAAGCTTAATTGTTTGTATGACTTTTCTACGACTGAGTGTAAGTTAATGTACTTGCATTTGTTAGACAGGAAGCAATATGTAATTATCAATGGTAAATTGTCGAGTGTTTGTCTAGTTAAAAGTGGTGTACCTCAGGATCGGTTTTGGGACCTTTACTTTTGGGACCTTTACTTTTTATTTTGTTTATGAACGATATTTTCAAGTCCATTGTAACCAACAATTGTCTTTGTTTTGCGTTTGCTGATGATATTCAACTTTTTTTTTAAAGGCGATTTAGTATTTTTAGATGTTCTTCAAAACTGCATTAATTTCTCTACCAGTATTATTGCCGATTGAATGACCAATAATGGACTTTCGATTAATTGGTAGCATTCAGAATGATGATATTTCAGTTCGTATTTATGGTCGTTCTATTGATGTTATGGATAGTATGGAATGTCGTGGTGTTCTACTCGACAAAAAAGTTAGGTTTGAGTTGCATATAAGTTCTGTGACCAAGAAGGTAAATTTTGTGCTTAGAAAATTATATAGTTTTAATTTATATCTTCCACTGAATATTAAGAAGCAAGTAGTTCATTCATTCTATTATAATGCCGATTGTTTTATATCGCTTGGAACTATACAGTGGTACTCTAAGTTACATGTTAAAAAAATTAACTACGCTTTTTCATCGAGTCATTCGCCCTTATTCCCGTTGTCGTCGTCGACGTCAATACAATATTGACACCATTTTTATTGGCGACTTGAAGGCATTTGGAAAAAAACAAATTTTGCGTAATGTTTTAAGAGTGTTGTTTTTGGATCAGAGACGTCAAAAACTTTGTTTGTTGTCGATGTGACAATACATTTATAACGTTCTAAAGTTGACAAAAATCTGATGACGACGTCAACGACGACAACAGGAATAAGGCCGATTAGATATGTCTACTAGGGATGCTAAACGGGAAACGGGATTGATTTTACAAAATCCCGGGATTCGGGATTTTCGACAAACAACCACAAGGGGGGTAGAATACGTTATTCTAAGCAAAAAAAGTAAAATAACAAAATCGGGGCAAATGCATAGTTTCGGATTTACGGGCCCCGAAATTTCGGATATGTGAGAGGGTTATGGTGGTAACGTATGTACCGTGTAAAGCCATTGATATCAGTTTTTTGTGTAAAACAATTCAAAATAAACTCATAAAATAATGTAGAACTTTTTAATAAGTCGCTTAGTTATCGAGTTATCGGATGTTGACATTTAGAAAAATTATCGATTTTTTTTACTTTTCTCAAACAAAAACAAAAATTATTTTAAAAACATCGCGCGATTTTTTGATTATTTTTTAAACAAAAACTTTAAAAAAAATTTAAATTTTTGTTTGTGAAACGCAACATCCGATAACTCGATAACTAAGCGACTTATCGAAAAATTCTACATTATTTTTTGAGTTTGTTATGACTTGTTTTATACAAACAAGTGATATCAATGGCTACACGGTACGGTAGTGGAAAAGTATCCGAAATGTCGGGGTCCATAACTCCGAAACAATGCATTTGCCCCGATTTTGTTATTTGACTTTCTTTGCTTAAAATAACGTCCTATACCCGACGCAATAAATTTATAATAATAATTTTTGGAGGGTAAGCCGTATAATAGACATACATACATATGCCAAAATTAACTTACGTTAAGATGTGTTATTAAAACTTTTGTAGAACCGCCATTTTTGCAAAATTTGCATTTTGCTTGAGGTGCACTTTTCGACTCTTCCAATAAAAATATAACCACACTGAACTTATAATATCATTGTTTTTAGTTTTATGTTTTTCAAAATTAATAATAATCCCGAAAAATCCCTGGATTCGGGATTCATCAATCCCGTTTGGCATCCCTAATGTCTACTCATTAAGAAGATATGACCACGTTTCAAATTATGTCACTAATTTTTGTTGTTGTTGGTTTTTAAACTTTATAAAGTTTAGAGTTCTGATATATTTTTATAAAACAATAATAACGCGAATACCAGTGTTCCTACTTGACTTGTTTAATTTTGGTAGATTAACAAGGACTAGTAAACTTATACCCCGAATGTCATCTTTTTGAGAGCATTCTTTTCTTGTGAGGTTAGCTCGTATATATAATAAACTTCCTGGACCTCTTAAATAGTTTCAATTTTCGAAAGAGTCATACAAGAAGAAGATTTTGCATCATGTCCAAGTAAATGATTTATAAAATAAAGCATTTAATATTACAAATTTCAATTGTCCTAGTAGTGTTGTATGCTGATTTATGATTTCTATTACTCTAGATATAATATAGCAATTTCTTAATTACCACAAAGTATTGATACTTCTTTTTGGTTGAAATATTGTTACCAATATATATACATATGTATTATTTTGTCTCAATTTGTTCTATTACCACAAAGTATTGATACTTCTTTTTGGTTGAAATATTGTTACCAATATATACATATGTATATTATTTTGTCTCAATTTGTTCTATATATTTGATTTTAAAACATTTTATAATTTATAAAATAGCTCTTATAATTTATAATTTATAAATAGCTCTTTAATATGCATGTGGCACTCAGCCTGTAAGTTTGAATGTTTTGAATACTGGAATCTTTTAACTTTTTTTTTTTTATTGCAAACTAGATTAGTAGTTGAAACTGTTACCCATAATTCCATTTATATAATGTCATTATTTAAACTTTTTTTTCTAATTAATTCAAACAAATTTATATTAAAAAAATATTGTGAAGAAACAGTTATTATAATAAGTTTTAAGTTATGCAAAATCGGGTTTTTAACCGGTTTTCAAGATTGTGGAGGTGTTTTGTAAAATTTCACAAGCAGATTATGGTTTCACTCGACAATACCTACAAGAAAAATACTATCACTTCCCAGGTATTTTTACTTTAGTATTTTTTGTATCACTGTGTTATACGTAGACACTACTTGAAAACTCGAAACTAAAACAGCAAAACTCAAGATGTAGAGAAATATATGTTATGCCAGGATATTCAAGGATAAAGGATCCTTTGGAGTTTTCAATATCATTGAACCACAACGACATGACTGTTGTATCGACTATTATTAAAGCGGTTGTTGCAAGCTATAAAATGATATCCAATATTTTGAAATCCATCAACGCATTCCCAAAGTTATGCCATTTCAGAAAGTGTCATACAATACCTACTTCATCGAACCATAAAACAAAAACTACTTTGAATTTTGACTCAATAGAATTCGTATGGACGAGGAGAAACTTCTGCCAAAGTTCATACAATTCAATAGGCGTCGGGTCCTGGACTGTTTCGAAATATTTTGGAATTACCCTATATGAAAAACATAAAATCTCTACCCTTTATAAAACGAACTAATAAATACATATATTTATATATATTCTTTTGAACAGGAATGCGCCACGACAAAATATGCCAAATCGTCGATATTAACCCTGCTGTTAGATTAGGACCATTTGGTCCAAATTTTTTCTGTTTTCCCTTGTAACTTTGGAACGGTGATATATACTGACTAAATTTTTCTGCTAATGGGGTCTTTTAATAAAACAATGTTATGTGCGAAAATTAAATTTTCTAACTTTATTCAGGACTGAGAAAAATACAAAATGACGAATCTTAGATTAGAGGACCATTTGGTCAATAGTACATTTTTTCATTACCAAGCGAATGTAAATTCATGTCAAATATTTAGAAGATGTTTTTGATATGTCAAATACTTGCTTTAGAAATTATTGAACCAAAATAGTTACAAAGGATAAGATAAAATTATTATTTTGGATGAAAATTCCAGTATGGACCAAATGGTCCCTCAATCTAAGATTCGTAAGTTTTTTCATTACCAAGCGAATGTAAATTCATGTCAAATATTTAGAAGATGTTTTTGATATGTTAGCGGATGTTTTTGATATGTCAAATACTTGCTTTAGAAATTTTTGAACCAAAATAGTTACAAAGAATAAGATAAAATTATTATTTTGGATGAAAATTGCAGTATGGACCAAATGGTCCCTCAATCTAAGATTCGTAAGTTTTTTCTAATCTAACAGCAGGGTTAAAATAATTATAAGCCAGACTATAATGCGTTTAACTTTGCGTAAAGGATAGCACAAGCTAAGCGAAAGTAACAACATCAACAAAAAATAATTTTTTAATTATAACAAACTAGCGCAAGTAAGCGTTTACGTATTCAGTAGCGTCATATATCATAACAGACACATAAATAAACGTAATAATTTCTACAATATCAGTAACAATTTAACGAAAGAAACGTAAATATACAAAAATACTATGACTAAATATATAAAAGACAACTAGAACCCAATTCATATTTAAATATCTATGATGAAAACATCAATAGCATCGATATAGTTGCGTTGCACTGCGGATAACGGTCCGTTTATGAGGGCTCAATTTTATAAACTTGATGAAAATTGTCCTCAAGATAATATTTAAAACTTGAACAAATAAATGCGTTTTTAAAATATTACAACCGATATTAAAAAACAAAAACAAACAACCCCAACAAGAATCATGCGTTTTAATTCTACTACTCGTCCATCAAATATGCGATAATATGGAAATAAACAAAATCTGGATATATCATCACAATTACATATATTCAAAATTGCGGTTACTCTAAGAACAATTAAAACCCCAACAGTTTCGTAAGTACAAAATCATATTTTTAATTAATCCTAACAAAATTTAAAATGAAAAATATATAGGCGACGATGATAAATTGATTTTCAAAACTGCGAATTGTACAATTAGTACGAACTGGCGAAGAATCAAGTTTTCGTTCAAACTACTATGGCGAAGATAAATCAACTAAATATTTTGAAAGAAAATGCAAAATGTAACGGGACTACCCCAACCACAAAAAACAATGTTTACAAAAATTATTTGTGTGTTATACATAAAAACTTACTCGAAGTATGAGGGCGGATCAATAAGTCCGTGACTTTTCGAACTTCCCTTTTAGTTATTTGAAATGAAACACTGCTCCAATCAAGTACCAGCTGTTAATAGACTACTGTCAAATTGTGAGCAAGTTCCGTCATTTGCTTTGCGTTTTACAGCTGTTCAAAACATACAACCTCGTGCATTTCTTTAAAAATGGAAATTGGAATTTCGATTGCTCTTTAAACATTATTTTTTGCGAAAAAAAACCCGTCAATCAAACCAAGGAAAAGCTTGATAAATACTATGGGGACTCTGCACCATCGATTTCAATGGTAAAAAGGTGGGTTATTGACATTCGTTGTGATCGAACAAGTACAAATGACGCTGAACGTTCTGGACGGCCAATTGAGGTCAATACACCCGAAAATGTCGGAAAATCCACGATATGGTGTTGGCCGATCTAAGAGTAAAAGTGCGTGAGATTGGTGATGCCATAGGCATTTCATATGGCAGTGTGATTTCGATTTTAAATGATCAGTTGGGTTTAATAAAGCTGTCTGCTAGATGGGTGCCGCGTTAGCTCTCAATAGGCCATAAACGTAATCGTGTGACAACTTCAGAGGATTGTTTGGAGTTCCATGAATTTGAATTGAACTACGAATTGGTACCTCATCCGCCATATTCTCCGGATTTAGCCTACTGTGACTATTTACTTTTTCCAAACCTAAAGAAATGGCTCGGTGGAAAGAGATTTAGCTCCAACGCTGAAGTTGTTGAACAAAAAAATGCCTATTTTATGGACCTATATTTTTGAACGGATACAAAAATTGGAGAACGTTGGACGAAGAAGATTATGTTGAAAAATAATTTTTTTTTTCAAAAAAAAAATGTTTCCTTCAGAAATTCACGGACTTATTGAACTGCCCTGTATACTGGCAGCATTTCAGTTAGCTCAAGGGTGACGAAAATAAATAAATAAATAGTGGACGGGAAAACCTTCTGCTCTAGCTGTTGGAATAATTTACTTTCAGTGTCGGTGATTAGGGATTTTCTTCGCATGTGTAGATTAATGATCTACCGATGGTACAAATTCAGTTATAGTAGTTAGTTGGCCATCTGATGATGGATGAACTTGTTGCGGATTTCGATATTAGTTGTTGCCTGAATTGTCTATTATTCCAACAAAAAATCAATTACATATTTTTCATTTAGAAAATTATCCGATCATTTAGCTTGTGGTATGAACTTCTCATACAGTAATATGCGAAAATACACATAGTAGCTCCGCAACAAAATTTTGCTTTGTGCAAGATAAATAATTCAAAACCTCTATTAATAGTTGTAAAGGAATGACTACTGTAGCACATACGCGCAAAGTCCGAAAAAATAAACCTACAAATTATTTAAAGGAATAATATTATTAATATTAAAAAAAAAACAAATACTAACTTGAATCGTCGATTGAATGTAGGAATAATTTTTTGAGTTTATAAATGAGAATTGGTTTAGTTTTCCATTAATTTTTCGTTAATGCTCAACTATTCCTAAACCACAGGTTAACGAACATTATGAAGGGCATTTCGTGGGTAACATAAACATTCTACTACTAGTATTTCTTTTGGGTTGAGATTTCTATTACTAAGCGTCGATATTATAATACCACATCTATTCTAGATAAAATTAAAATATATGAAAAACATAAACAGCCTAATTCTCAATAGCAATTCCCTGAGAGTTTTTTCCCCATTCCCTGTTCCCCTATTCTAAATAAAATCTCCCTGGGAGTTTTTTCCCTATTCCCTTTTCCCTTATTCTAAACGAACTTCGAAAAAGGGAAATATTTCCCCGGGAAAAAAGTAGATATTCTAAATGTCAATAAAATGGAGAATGTGAAAACAACTTTTGGGAGTAATTCCCCCAACAAATTGCTAGGGAGTGCACCGCAAAAATGTAAGTATTTAACATTTTCTATATAAAATTAAATAATGTCTTTTATTTTCACCAATATTATGGCATTAGTCTACGGAATAAATTTAGTCAACTCTCAGATCTACACCAAAATGTCACCACCGAGAAAAGCGTCTGCACTGAGTTCAAAAGTTTTAAAAGAGGTTATCAAAGTTAGTAGAAATGAGTATCAGTACAAAGGTCTTTCTATATTCTATAAATCTGTGTATACACATATTTATTTTTATTAATCCATTGTTAATTAAAAAACAATATTTGTTAACCTCCCATTTTTAATAAAAATTTATTATTTCAAAAAATTTGTAGTTTTTTGGTAGACTCCGATAATAGACAAGACTTTTGCCTTTTTTAATGTATAATTCTCACCAATAACCCTTCAAGGACCGGAGACATTTAAGTTGAAAGTTTTGAATACATTTGCCACTTTTTGCACCAAAATTAAAAAATTATTTACAAAAAATCACGCGATTTAATACAAAAATACTATGCCAAAGCCACGAATCGGGTGTTGGACTCGCACTCGCACCAACTGGTTAATATAGATAAAAATGTTTATACACAGATTTATAGGGTTTAAAAAAGGCCTGTGTAATGGTACTGATCGGATAATAAATGGCTGACTTATGCCCGATCATATATTCAAGCTATGGAGGTCTATATTTCGGAAAATATAGACCAGCGCCCTATTTTTAATCTCTTTTCCGCAACGTTGAAATGGAAATAAATTTTTGAAACTCGTTAAATTTATATTTCACCTTGGCTCAGACAGGGGGTACAAATTTCCTCTGAACCTTAAGACGATGTGTGGCAAAATCAGTAAAATCGCGCGATTGTTTTAAAATAATTTTTGATATTTTTATGAAAACAGTTCCTCATATTATGTTGAAAGTTTGATAACAAAACTTGAACTTTTTATATCCCCGGTCTTTCAAGGGCTACTGAGCCGTATTATACCTTGAAAGAAAGCCTGAAATCTTCTCTATTACCGGTATGTAGAAAAAACGTAGCAACACTACGGTTTTTTTTTGAAAAAGAATGATTTTAAAGGAAAAAGTGAGGTTATAAAATCTTTTTTTTAAATTATTCCACAATGGGTTAATAAAAAGTTAAATATTTTTAACCGCGTTTGTGGAGTTTAAAAAGGCCTTTCTAATGACATAAATTTCAGCAACGTCGGAAAAGTAGTTTCAGAGATATAGCCGACTATACACTCAAGCTTTGCAAGCCCATATCTCAAGAAGATGGGCCGATCGTACAAAAAAATATATATATTTCAGCTCCTCTTAAAAATCTATATTGATGATAAAATTTTTATTCCATTCCAAGAAATGCCCCTGAACTAGAGTTTAGCCAAGTAAATATGTACGTTCCCATATTTACTTACAAAGTTTGCGGCAGCTCCAGTGAATTCGTCGCATCGAGTAACTATCTCCTTGCAAACGTTTGTTGTTGCTTCTCCTGCCCCCTGTCGTTCTTCTGCTGCCATTCTAAAGGCTGTGGTGCACATTTTCACTTATTTTGATTGTTAATTAAGTTTTATTTGCTTAAAATGATTTGCATTTAACAACCAAAACCAAACGTCATAAAGCAAAACAGCTGACTTCGAAAATTCGCAATTCTCTCTCCCTTATTATTCTATTGCCTGTCTGTTTAGAATAGGAGGATTTTATTCCCGGGAAAAAATAATTCCCCGGGAATTATCTCACGGGGAGTATTCAGAATCGGGCTGAAAATCTCTACATTCAAAATTAAAATGTTCGAGCAATTTGGTCGTTTTTTTAATTAATATTATTCTTCAATATTTCGCTGCTCTTTGGGGAGCATCGTCAGGAGGATGAACACAATTATTAATTAAAAACGAAATGAATTAATAAACAAAAAAAATGTCCTTTTTTTTCTTGTCATTTGAAAAACAACAATAACAATTATTGTTGTTTTTCAAATGATTAATTAATATTTGTATTTATCTTCCTGACGATGCTACCCAAAGAGCAGGAGAAATATTGAAGAATAATATTAATTAAAAAAACGACCAAACGCTCGAACATTTTAATTTTTAATATAAGTATAATACGAAAGGTCGGGTAAATCATCACTTTTTCTATAAAATCTCTACCCTTTATAAAACGATCTAATAAATATATTTATATATATTCTTTTAAACAGCAATGCACCACGACAAAATCTGCCAAATCGTCGATATTAAAATAAATATAAGCCAGACTATAATGCGTTTAACTTTGCGTAAAGGATATCGCAAGCTAAGCGAAAGAAGCAACATCAACAAAAAGTATTTCTTAATTATAACAAACTAGCGCAACTAAGCGTGTACGTATTCAGTAGCGTCATATATCATAAAAGACATATAAATAAACGTAATAATTTCTACAAAATCAGTAACAATTTAACAAATACAAATGACTAAAGACAGCTACAATCCAATTCATATTTAAATTTCTATGATTACCATGATTGAGACATCAATAGCATCAGAATCGTTGCGTTGCACTGCGGATAATGGTCCGTTTAAAACGAATTTTAAACGCATTAACATTTGTAGGTTAACTTTTTAAGTTTATGATACATTCAGCCACCAAACTTCGAGATGGTTGCACTTACATTATATAAAAACATTTTAGTAAATTTGATTTCTATTTTAAAATTGCTGATGAGGGCACAATATGATTTTATTTATAACTAAAAGTAATTTGTAAGAAAGTAATTTGTAAACTTGTATGAAAATTGTCCTCAAGACAGCAAATAAATGCGATTTTAAAATATACTATTAAAAAAACAAACAACCCCAACAAGAAACATGCGTTTTAATTCTACTAATGTGACAAAGCTGAAATTTTTCCCGAATTTACAATTTCCTTTCATTTGAGTACCCACATATAAAGGGTTTTTCAACAGAGACGCTACAAAAGTAAATCGATAGGGACAGCAAACGACGCCATATTTTTTCCCGCTCTTTTGACATTTCTCTTCAGTAAGGTTTGCCATTTCATCATGGAACGATATACGAGCCAACAACGAGTCGAAATTATTAAAATTTACTACCGAAATTTGGAGTCAGTGGCCTCAACTTTAAGAGCGCTACGTCCAATTTATGGTCGTCATAATCGTCCTACCAGATCAACAATTGAGCGTCTAGTGGAAAAATTTGAATCCACAGGCACAGTACAAACTGTTCCCGTGCCAGTGAGATAAAGAAGTGCCCGTAGTGTCGAGAATATTGCTGCCGCTGAGGCTTCAGTTCAAGAAAGCCCAAATGTGTCTCACACGTCGTTCTCAAGCGTTGCGCATCTCGGTGACGTCGTTGTGGCGAATTTTGCGAAAAGATCTTGGCCTACATCCTTACAAGATCAAATTGACGCAAGAACTGAAGCCGCTTGACCACCATAAGCGTCGTATGTTCGTGAATTGGGCTGAGCAACAACTTGAAAATGATTCGGATTTTCATCGGAAAATCATCTTCAGCGATGAGGCTCATTTCTGGCTGAATGGGTTCGTCAATAAGGAAAATATGCGTTATTGGTCAGACAGCAATCCACACGTAATCCATGAGTCATCATTGCATCCCGAAAAAAATACGGTTTGGTGCGGCGTTATTGGGCCGTACTTCTTCCGTGATGATCAAGACCGGCACATTACTGTGAATGCGAATCGCTACCGTTCATTGATAATCGAATATTTTTGGCCCCAATTGGATAATATGGACTTGGAGGACATGTGGTTCCAACAGGACGGCGCCACAAGCCACACAGCGAATGCCACAATCAATTTATTGGAAACCAAGTTTGGTGAACGTGTTATCTCAGGAAATGAGCCAGTCGATTGTCCGCCTCGGTCGTGCGATTTGACGCCGTTAGATTATTTCATGTGGGGCTACGTCAAGTCTATGGTCTATGCCTACAAGCCAGCGACGATTGATGAACTTCGTACGAATATCGAACGTGAAATTGCAACAGTGTCGGCCGATTTATGCTTGAAAACTGTCGAAAATTGGGTTCAGCGTCTGGACTTCTGCAAGCGTGCCCGTGGTGGCCATGCAAAAGAAATCGAGTTCCATACATAATGGCATCGAACGTGCTTTCACAGGAATAAAGAATTTCATTAGTATCGAAAACCGGTTTTGTTTTATTTAAAAAAACTTTTGTAGCGCTTTTATTGAAAAACCCGTTATATCATCACCTAAAATGCAAAATAACGTATCATCAAAAAAAATCAAAATCGAGTTTTTATTGATTATAATTTACTAGATTAAACTACATCATCTGTAAAATCTTATACTTGTGTACGTCCAAAAATAACGATTTTAAAAACAAAATTAAAAAAAAACGTATCATCAAGTGAATGATTTTCATAAAGCAAATAACGTATCATCACACTTGTATATGAAATGAAAACAAAATAGTATTTGATTTTTTGTTATTAACAAAGATGGACTGAGCATTTCTTATTACGTATGAGTTTTCAATTTGTTTTTAATTTTTTTTTTCTATGAATTAAATCTGTTTCTGCGTTTTAAGCAATATAGAATAAATTGTTTTTATATCTGAAATGTTTTGAATTTTACAAAGTTTTTTTGCTTCTCCTGTAAACCTGTGAAAAGTGATGCGTTATTTTGCATTTTAGGCGACGATATGTATGTACTTATGTTTGGTAAAGTTGCAAATTTCGATTATTCATTTACCATATAAAAATTAGTGTAGCTCACATATGTACGTCGTACGAAGATTTTTAAGGTCCTGGCGGCAATTTTCCCCATTCGGACAACCTGTTTCTATATTAAGACCCCAAGAGATAGAGATAATAAAGAAGAGAAATATAGAGAATTAAGAAATACAGTTCAACAAAATATTCCCAATGTTGTGAACATTAAAGCAGTGTTTCTTTCTGGATAAATAAAATAAATAAATGTTTTCCCATTACATCCCATTAAGGGACAGGGGAGAGCTTCTCACAATCAGTGAGCTGTGCGCTTTCCAGTTTTCACTCACTGAATGCGACCTACAGTTTTACACCGATTCCGAACGGTATTTTGAGAAGCTTTTTCATGGCTAAATACTCGATAGTGTCGCCGTCACTTTGCGAGGTGACCGCCGCCGAAAGAAATTTTAAGGTGGTCTGAGCAGGGATCGAACCCTGGATCTCATGTACAAGAGGCGCGCACACTACCATTGCACCACCGACGGATAACTGTCTTGAAAATACAGAAAACAGAAAAGTAATAAGCGAGAAACATTGTACAAATAAATGGTTTAATCGGCAATTAAATATATGCAAAAAGAAAAAATTATAAATATTAAACAGCATTAATTTTAAATACAACAGAAGCATGGAATGACTACAAATCATATATAAAGTGAAAAAATATATACACGAATAATAAGATAAATAAAACTAAAAACCAAAAAGAAATGTGGAGAGAAATTAAGGACCTAATACTTAAGAAACCCAGAGATGTGATATAAAATGTTATATTTAACAACATAGAATATAAGGACAATTTTGAAATAGCAGTGAATTTCAATAAATATTTTATAAACAGCATTAAGGAAATTCGAGACTCCATGGGATATGTGCAATATACATATAAACCAAGTAAATGTGATACACAATAAATGTAATTTCCGTGCAATAACATTGATAGAGTTAAAAAACATATGTAAGAACCTTAAAGGCAAGCCTGACTACGATAACGTTTCGACAAACATTATTTTAGATAACTGGAACATAACTGTCTGTATTTTACTAGATATATTAAATAAGTCACTTGAGACAGGCACATTTTCCGAAAGCGAAGAATACCGACCAATTAATACATTAAAAACATGTGGAAAGCTTATTGAAAAAGTGGTTAAAGAACAACTGGAGCAGTATGTAGAAAAAAATGCAATTTTATCAGAATATCAATCTGGTTTTCGAAAAAAATGCTCGTGTGAAACAGCTGTGAACTATGTTATAAACCGGTGGAAATACATGGAGAAGCAACCAAAAGTGTTGGCAATATTTCTAGACTTTAAAAGAGCGTTCGAAACAATTTATCGAAATATACTGTTGGAAAAACTTTATAACTACGGAATTCAAGGGACTGAACTTAATAGGTTCAAGTCATACCTGACTAACCGAGAGCAAAAAACCAAAGTTAACAATGCAATATCGAGTACCATAAAAAACGAATTCGGGGTACCTCAGGGTTCGATTTTGGGAGCATTGTTGTTTATTTTATACATAAATGACATGCCAAAAATATTGGAAAAGAGTGAAGTAATATTATATGCGGATATGACACTCTGATTTTTACGGAGGCGGACACGGAACAAAAATGTCAGGAACATTTAGAACACGATATGATAAATATAAATACTTGGCTTAAAATGAACAAACTAAAACTAAACGAAAGCAAACAAATATGAACAGTTGCATGGAGTTTCAAATAAACAACAAAATAATTGATAAAGTTAAAAATATAAAATATTTGGGTTTTATAATAGATAAAGACTTGAAATTTAAAGACCATATAGAATATATATGTATGCAGAAAGAGTTGCAAAAAAATTGAATTTTTTAAACGAATAAGAAATAAAATTTCTATATTAACTGGAATAAATATTTACAACACTATTATGAAGGGTCCACTTTTTTATACACTTGCTGCACAAAACAACAAATTGACAGACTACAAAAACTTTAAAATAAAGCTATGAGATCCATATTAAAATGCAACAGATACACATCTACAATATATATGCTTAAAATGGCTGAATATACATCAAAGACCGTTGCCGTTGGTGGTGCAATGGTAGTGTGCGCGCCTCTTGCACATGAGATCCTGGGTTCGATCCCTGCTCAGACCACCTTAAAATTTCTTTCGGCGGCGGTCACCTCGCATAGTGACGGCGACACTATCGAGTATTTATCCATGAAAAAGCTTCTTAAAATACCGTTCGTAATCGGTGTAAAACTGTAGGTCCCAATCAGTGAGTGAAAACTGGAAAGCGCACAGCTCAGTGAATGTGAGAAGCTCTCCCCTGTGCCTTCATGGGATATAATGGGAAACCATTTATTTATTTATACATCAAAGACTTGAAATTAACTCTCTACTCTTTATACAAAAGTTAAAAAATGGGAATGGTCCAGAATACCTAATAAGGCAATTTCAATATGTTGGGGAAGTACAACCGTACAGCCTCAGAAATTCGGAGAACTTCAGACTGCAAAGGATGTCTACCAATAATATGCAGAAATCACTTTTTTATAAAGGGCTACATTTGTACAATGAACTGGCTGAGGACATAAAAACAGAGAGAAATATCTTCATTTTTAAAAGAAAAATTATATTTTTTGTTAGAAACAAAGTAAATTGAATTATGTGAAATAATGATATTTTATAAATCGAATAATTTGTAAACTAAAAAGTATACTAATACTACTTAAATAAATAATAATAATAATAATCAATATGAAACACTATTTCACAACAACATCTGGATGCATGGTTACAAAAGACTACGACGATTTTTCAAATTTGAACCCGACAAAAAGAAAGTTTACCAAACGCTGTCGTACTTATTCCAAACAAATAGTAAGCATGCATATCGTTCTCGATGAAAATCCGACAATTGAATTGACAACTACTGCTAATGTAACAAAAGAAAGAAATACCAAAAAGACGATAAGGATTGTGCAGGAAACTTGATGCATATACGCAATACTATATGCGATGATCGAATTGGTCTGGATCCGGGGTTACGTTTGATTTACGGTGGTGTTAGAAATAACGAACTAAACTTCAACATATCAAGGTACAACATTCAACATATGAAACTACTGCTGGCCAAATATACAAATTACTGTAGTGAAAAATCACAAGAATCACCTTATCTAGAAACATGTTTCATCGTACACCAAGTATCGGCTATCTACGTTTGCACAAAAACTTTCGGCGGGAAACAGCTGGATCGCATATGAGGACCAAATCACCAGGAGCCACAGGTTTTGTATATTCGCATCACTTGGAGCTGTGCGTTAGTGTAGGCAAATACTCAACAATCCACCTTTTCCAAAAGTGGTATCGTAGCTGACGGGATAATCGACACTGCTTTTTAAACACAGCTGGCTTATCGACGACTGTTCTCTCTGGTGTACTCGATGAACTCAACAAAAATGATTAGGCATTAATGGCTCCTCATCCTCATGGCTGACAGGCAAATGAGTAAATGGACGAGAATTAACGATGTTTTCCGCCTCAATTAGATAACTTTGTAGGGTGTGTTCTTTAGGGGCCACTTTAAGAGTCACACTTAGTACCTTTTTGACACATTGAACCATTCGTTCCCATATGCCACCTTCTGCAGGATTATGTGGGCAATTGAACTGCCAGTCTATGCCCTTTGAAGACAACTCATCTTGGATTCGAGCCACGTCAAAGACTTCCTCGAACCGCTTAGCCTCTTGGTCGACACCAACAAAATTCTTCCCATTATCACTGCGTATCTTCAATGGGGTACCACGCCGATTTATAAAATTTCTTATTGCCAAGATACAAGCATCTGTTGAAAGGCCAAAGGCCACCTCCAAATGCACTGCTCTGATAGTTCTGCAGATGAACAGAGCTACCCAGCGCTTTTGGTGGCGGCGTCCAATAGTTATGTTGACTGGCCCAAAGTAATCCACACCAGTGTATGTAAATGGCCGCACATATGGAGTCAGTCTGTCCGTTGGCAAGGGGCCCATGTATGGTGGTATTGGAGTGGCACGACGAATTTTACAAATCTTGCAATTTGAGACACACTTATTCAGAGCGCTCCTAAGACGTGGAATCCAAAACGTTTTTCTTATTTCACCCAATGTAGCTTCAAAGTTTTGATGTTTCATGTTGCTACGCACATGAACCACAATAAGTTGGGTTAGGTGATGATGGGGCGCCTGGAATCTAGTGGTAACCAGCTGGCAGCATCGATACGACCATATACTCAGAGACAATTGTTTTCATCAATATATGGTGAAAGGAATACTGTTCGTTACATTTCTTCGGTATGTTGCCACCAGATCTTAAAATTTTGAACTCATCCGCAAAACTCTCCTCTTGTGCAAGCCGGTAGAGAATTGCCGGTAGAGAATTGCTGTGTTATTATTAATCTTTCTCTTACGGCAGCAATCAACAAATCTCAGTACCCACGCCATAGTACGCTTGAGTCTGAGAAATGAAGAGAAACGATTAAAATCAATGATTACATTTTAACTAACCAGTAATACAAATTTAGGACGCAGTTCTTCTTCGCAGGAATCATCTTGTACCCTAGAAACAGGTGTTGGCCAAACATCTTCGTGGCTATGAAGAAATGTTGAGGTCCCTGGAACCATCGTGTCTCATTAGAAAAGTCAACTTTGCTTTTCATTCTGGTAGTCTCATCTGCAACATTAAGGTCTGTGGGCAACCATCTCCAATCATCTGGACGAGTGGAATCCAATATTTCTGTGATTCTTTGGCAACAAATGGGTTATGTCTTCTGCTTTCAGATCCAATCCAATTTATAACAGTTGTGGAATCACTCAAACAAATACTTCGGGCAACTTTGAGTGAGTGTTCTTCCAATATAGTGCACATCAATCTTGTTCCCAATACGTACATGGACATGAGCAAAGTTTTTCAGCTCCTGCCGCCAATTATCCCAGATGACTTCTAGTCCCTCAGGCAATTCCTCGTCCCAACGTGTGTTGCTTCTCCACATTTGTACATACCCTTTCTCCTCATATTCAGCAACTATATTTTTATATGCCACGCCAAACTCGGGATTTTTCTTCATCTTTCGCTGGAATAGCTATCCGGCAGGGCTACGTCATCTTGGCACCACAGTAGTCTTTGTAGAACTTTCCAGTCTTCCGAGCACGTGCATTGTCCTTCGTTCCGGATCCGTAATAGACTTAAAAAAGGAATCCGTGCAATAACGAAAAATTTAAAAAAGGAATCAGTGTAATTGCGTATTTACGTATCTGTTGCGGACCCGTTTCGGATCCGTAAAAAATTTAGAAAAGGAATCAGTGTAATCTCGAATTTATGGATCCGTTACGGACCCGTTTCGGATCAGTAAAAAATTTAAAAAAGGAATCAGTGTAATCGTTTCGGATCCGTAAAAAATTTAGAAAAGGAATCAGTGTAATCGCGAATTTACGGATCCGTTGCGGACCCATTTCGGATCCGTAAAAAATTTAACAAAGGAATCAGTGTAATCGCGAATTTACGGATCCGTAACAATTTTAAAACGGAATTAGTGTAATCGCGAATTTGCGGATCCGTAAAAAAGTTAGAAAAGGAATCAGTGTAACCGCGAACTGAATAATCCATTTCAATCTCGATTTGTCTCCGTAAAAAATTAAAAAAAGGAATCAGTGTAATAGCTAATTGAGTTTTTTTAAGAGAAGGTCGTTATGTGGGAACCAGAAAAATCAGTTTTTAATAATTTTGTTTGTAAAATACAAATTTTAGAATAGGAGAAAAGCATTGAAAGTCAAATTTCATTTCATGTCATTTATTATACAAAATTGTAACTTTAAAGCATATTGGCCAATTAAACAAGTACAATATGTCACTTATGTAAAATCCTACTCAACAAAATGTTATGTCCTAATATGATGTCCGTAACGAGTCCGTAACGGACATAAAATCGGGTTTTGAATGCGTTTTTTTTTGAGAGGAATTTCTCCCGCTTGCGGATCCGAAACTGATCCGTAACGGATTCCTCTACGGATACGTTTTATTAAAATACACGGGTCCGCAACGGATCCTAATATGATGTCCGTAACGAGTCTGTAACGGATCCGAAAAACGGACATAAACTCCGTTTTTGGATCCGTTTTTTTGGGAGGAATTTCTCCCGCTTGCGGATCAGAAACGGATCCGTAACTGATTCCGTACAAAGAAGTGGATCCGTTTGGCACACTGGGAAATGACTAAAAAACACTAACCCATACGCCAACATGTGTACGTACACGCAGTGCATATTCATCTCGTGTATACTCGGTGGAACAAAAATTATGCCAGCACAATTGTTATCGTGTATACTGGGCCATTGACTGGTAGAGCCTTGAAGCCAAAATTGTCTGTTTCAAAATAACTTGCCACCAAATCATTCAAATTGTCCGGCTGTGCTGTCAGCAAACAAGTGCGGGCTGTAGGGTGACCTCCATTTATTTTCCCGAAAACGATCCACCCTAAAGGGGTGTTGGCAGCATATGGACAACCTTCCTCCAACGGAACTATCTCATCGAGCAATCTTAAATGGCAATGGTCCAATCCAATGATTCTTTAACAAGTCCGCATTGAAACTCAGATTGGGCAACTTCAAATTTGAGACACCATAAACACATTGCAAAGCATATTTCCGTTGCTTATTTACACCACTCACATGAAGATCGACGACTGTGGCTACCTCTTGAGACGACTTTCCACCATACCAGCTCAAATTTAATTTGTTTTGTCTTCCCTGAAGTCCAAGTTGTCTCACCCGTGAACTATCGACCATAGTAACTGATGTACCAAAAGAGCATAAGTCTCCACAACACCATTTGGCGCATAAAGTTTCACTGGTAGCACTCTAGGGAGCAATTCACCTTTTTCAGTTATGCTTGAGACACAACTTAAAACTGGTTCACCAATCGGACCACTATCAGCTGATAATACATTTGAGGTATTATTTCCACTTGACTGATCTTCATGCAATAACTTGTTACATTTCCTTCGGCAATTATTTACTTGACACTCTTTACGCGGCGGCAATCTGCTTGAATGTCGCTCATTAATGCATGAGAAACATAACTTCAACTTTTTTACTTCACTCCATCTGTTCTACACACTCAGTGATAAAAATTTCTTACCCTCAAATGTTCTATGTTGTCCTCGGCAATGGGGACACTGTATCTCTTTCCGTTGAACATCTGATGTATAAAGAACCCCTTTCTTTTTTGACTCACTGTTTGAGCGACTGGTACTTACACTACTTGTCTTTTGAATACTCCGTATCAAACTAGCTACACCTTGGAGCCAAAACCCATAACAGTGGGCCACTGGCGTATATTTGCTGCATATTGGGCCCCATCTAAACGGCGGCTCATGGGGAGCTTCTGCACTAACTCTTCCATCAAAGTTGGGATTGACAAATGCTGATGCCCATTTACATTTTCTAAAAAGGCGGCTAAATTTCTCACCTTGACAGCAAATGGTATCAGCTTATACACAGCATTCTCCCCAATTGACAAAATTTC
The DNA here is from genome assembly GCA_963931995.1 of Phaonia tiefii. NCBI lineage: Eukaryota > Metazoa > Arthropoda > Insecta > Diptera > Muscidae > Phaonia > Phaonia tiefii. Next base: position 38,407,630 of record OZ008367.1, read on the forward strand.
TCGTAATTGTTGCAGCTGGCATCTTATCAGCAATTCCGGGCGACCATACTGTAATTACAGTTGCTCAATAACAGTGGGAACTTTATTTGGATGGATAAGCAAAGACTTGACGCACTCCCGGGCCTCACCTTTCAACGCCTTTTGCAAACGCAAACAATTTTCAAAATTGCTGTATAAATATGTGGCCGTTGAGTGATTCGATAGTTCAACAATATTTCTCGCTATCAGCACTGAATGTGGGTCACATTTTCATTTGTTCCGGCAGGCATGGAACTGTTGAGTGTACTTACTTAAACATTAGCATCAGCGACAAGACGTCTACAATCTATTTATAGCCTGTTTCTCGATGTCAAATGAAAACATAAGCGAACGAAAGACAGTCACTCGAATTCGATTCAATTTGGGTTTCTCTATCTCTTAAGTTTTCGTTCGTATGCACTTGCGTCTGTCAATTTGTATGTGTTACGTAATTATGCATTTATAAATTGCCAGATCGACATTTTTCATTTGATTACAATTGCCTTAAGAAATAATACTTTATTGTATAGGCTTGAATACAACCCTGCCGATCTATTGATACCGATTGTCAGTGGAAAGCAAAGCAAACAAGACAAAGTAAACAAAGAAAAGTAATCTAACAAATTGAAAAAAATTAAAACCAAATGTTCCCCATTCCTCCTCCACCGAAAATTTGCTGGCTCCGAAAACCGGCACTCCGCTGGCAAACTCTAGGGGTTTTTTCAAATGGTGGACCAGTGGCTGCAGCTGCTGCATTGTTGACTTTTTCGGACTCTAATTTGCCAATAATAATTCTTTGCCACTCGAAAACAAAACAGCAAGTGACTGAATTTGCCACTTCCATTCGCAGTGTTGACAACTCATTCGAAATAGAGAAACCTAATTTTGTATGAAAACTTTTACGTAGTCGGAACTTTCTTTCGACTTGTCGTTCGCATAAAGTTGAATTAGTAAAACCCAAATCAGATTATTTCGCTTACAAACGTTGCGAATGCATTCTTTCGACATCGAGAAACAGGCCATTAGGTTCACGGTAGCGGGAGGCGTATGATCGTTTAGATATACCCTACTCGTTATCCTACTCGTTTCAATAACATCACAAAGCCTTAATGATCTTGTTCTGAAATACTCATGATGGAATCCCGTATAAGAACGGAGTTAAACTTCACGAGTTCAAGCGTTGTTTAGATCATTATTGGAAACATCCATCTTGAGAAATGCACCAATAGCCGCAACATAAAACTGCTCATCTTAAGCCCATTCAGCGAACCGAAAAATCATCGGGATGGTCACGAGGCTTCTGTTATTGGACTAATTGGAGTTTATACGCCTTCATACCGAGGTCTTAAGCCAAATTCTGCAAATTTTCCACTGAACGTACTGGATGAGCACGTACGGGATTTATATTGTCCAATAATGACCCGTATGTATTGATGAACTCGCTTCATAAATTGATCCACAAACTGCGGTGATGGCACTCTATTTCTATCGAATTTATTTCGTAGATTTCTTACAGTTTGAGTTGAAGACTCAGAAATTTGGTAGAAGGTTTTTAATATTTCTCAATTTTCTTCAAGCGTAAAGCGACCCATTTCGTAAATTTATAGCCTTTAACTATTAATCTGTCAGTTGATATATATCAAATTGGTCATCAGTTTCGAAATAACGAGTTTCAAATTCAAAATTTTACATGGCCCACTCTTTTCGACGCAGAGAAATAAAAATCGACTGAAGTCGCCAGACGCTCTCTCTCCCATTTCGGAATAGCGTCTGGTTCTGTTTGGAATGTTATAGGAATCAAAATATGGATTTGCAGAAAACATTTTGACAGATCTGTTAGATTAGTCTATTTTTTTGTTTTTTCTTAAGAAATGATGCAAAAATAGACAGTCAAAATTTCTCTTCACTCAAATGCCAACAAACACAACGAGTGAAACCCTAGCCATTCTCTGTTCTCTCTCTTACTCTCTTCATTAATTATTTCAATACACGAGCAGCTTTTTGATAGTGTTATTGTATATAACTATACAAATTCCAACCATGTTGAAGTAAAATTACATAAACTATGCAAAAAGTATGAAATAAGCAAGATATGACGCGAGAGAGATATGCGTTTTAGTGAACTCCTAGCACTTTTTGGTTCTCTTTTGCCAGGGTTGCCAAGTTGCACACATTTTCTGGTGTCTATTTGAATGATGCTTTCAAGGTTGCATTTTGAATGAAACGAACAAAAACAAAGTAAAAGGCAATAACAACTTTTATTTTGCCATTTTTTTTCAAATGTTTAATTTTTGTTCACAATTTTTCCTTTTCTCGATTCTATTTTTATTTTATAACATGTTTTTGCATTCTCCAAAACCAATGGTGTAAATCGAAATGGAAGAGAGTTTCATTCCATTTCTGTCACGGCGAGTCGTTCCTGCTGCCCTAATAGTCTAACACTGAATTTAATAATATAATTGAACTAGCCGACCCGGCGAACTTCGTTCAGCCTAAAATTGATTAAATTAAAAATGCCCCTTCCGAAAGTCAAGCCTGTGTGTCCGGTGCGTAAACAAACTGCACACAGCTTTCCGACGCACGATCATGCCGCGTAAATTGTACGTGCTAATAGCAAGGAAATTCGAATTTGAGGCCACACGATTGTTTATTATGACGAATGCGAGACGAACGGAAAACTGAATGCGCTTAAACTCGAACGGGAAGTAAGTCGGTATAATCGGAATTCTTGGAATTAGAACGTCGTTCATGAAGTGGAGTTGAAATTATCAGACAGATCTGTCAGACATATCTGAAGAAGTTATCGATAACATATCGATTTTTCGTCCACACAGAAACATTTATCTGACAGACTTCATTTGAGGCAACTCACCACAGTGTTAACATCAACGGTTTGCGCTTGCAAATGACTCGCAACAATTACTTGATTGGCCACAGCAAGCGAAAGGGAAGAGGAGACACTGCTGAGAACATTTGTTATGCACACGTCACACATCCATATACATCCATACGTAATTACACAAACTAATTTCTTGGAAGCACGCACACATTTCCTATTTCAATTTCTTTATTTTACCACGCATTTATGTTTTTTTATTTATTAATATCTCATTTGATTAAATTAAATTACACTGATGATTTGAATTTTTTTTCATTTCACATTAAATTCCAAAAATGCATTTATCGATAACCTCAAATAAATCGTTTATCGATAACCTCAAATAAATCGTTTGGTTTTCAAACTGGTTTGAAGACCATGAGATTTATATGACAACACGTGTTCACATTGACAATTTTTCTTCAGATTCGACAGATCATCAAATCCGTCTGATAATCTGAACTCCACTTGAGTCATCATCAAGCTGGTCCCATTGCATAATTTCGGTTGTTCGAGGTGACCGCCGCCGAAAGAAATTTTCAGGTGGCCAGAGCCGGGTTCGAACCCAGGATCTCATGTACAAGAGCCTCGCACACTAACCATTGCACCACCGACGGCCAATATCTATATACAAAAATAATACCAATCTGCAAATAATCATAAAACTGCTGTTACACCTACCAAGATTATCGCTTTTTCGGGATTATAAATATCAAACTCCATAAGAAAAAACCTCGATAATCCCGAAAACGTGATAATCTTTGTTGGTATAAATGCCGCTTTAGTTAAGGCATATAACTAAAAAAAAGTGAATCCTGAAAAAGTGAGTCCTGAAAGAGAAGGAACAACTCCAAATTAAAAAAAGAAAGAAAACAAATTAAAGAGAAACATCCATGTTAGACTCAGAACTCTGAAATGTTGTTATATTCTCCGATTTCTATATCTAAGTTGATTACAGATTCTGGCAATCCGTACCACGAAAGATTTTTCAAATAACGAGTTCAAAATTCTTTGCATTAGAATCTGAGGTCTACTACTCAAGTGGGATAAAACAAAATTGTGACCCGAAATTAACACAATCCCATATAAAACATGAGGCATGAGTAAAGTGTGAGCTAATTTATATTTAACATTAAACGGGAGACACAGATTTTTAGAATAAACTCCTCGTAAAATACCATACACCTAACGATGAACTGATTTAAGATGAGTTTCAACGTTAAGTTTATTGTCGGTGATTACTTCCAAACATTTATGATAACTTACAAATTCAACCCAAGAATTGTCTAAAATAATGTTGAAATTGGACGCCATTCATTCGGTTGGTAGAAACTCCATAGCCTAGGTTTTAGACGGATTTATACTCAATGAATTTCTATTAGTCCATAATAATACATTACTAAGTTTGTAATTGATAATCCTCTCTATATACTGGGGAGATGAACGTTTAAAACTAAATAAAAATAACAATAACAGGAACATTATTCACATCAATACACTCAGAAAAATCGTTAATATATAGTACAAAAAGCAGTGGTCCCAGAACCGAACCCTGAGGCAGACCAGATAACAGGTCAAGTTTGTTAGAATGTAAACCGAATGTGTCCACAAATTGACATTACGAGTTTACATGCAGATCTTGGAAGGTTAAAATTGTTACTCAGCTTTTTAATCATTGACTGTGACATATGTATACTATTAAATGCTGTTGCAAGATCCGAAGAAACCATAATATTCAAATCCCCATTGCTAACATTGTACCTTATAGTATCTGTCAGTTACAAAAGTAAAGACGTCGTGCTGTAGCCCTTACGGAAAACGTACTGAGACTCAAAAATCTCTACGGACATGGAAAGCATCTGATCCTTCAAGATATGCTCAACAACATTAGATAATACCGGTAGGATTGAAACAGGCCTTAACACAGTCGGAATATTGATTACCTCAGCTTTAGTTATCGGCAAAACAGGTACAGTCTTCCACGCTAATGGAAATACAGGGCTCATTAATATAGTATAAAGTTTAAAATTAAGGAGAAACAAGTTTAAAAAACGACTGAAATACCACCAATGCCCACACATCTCGAATTTAAGTTTACAAACAGCTTCTAAAACGTCAATGTCATTGACGCAACGAAATGAAATTGAGTTTTCGTTTATATGGTCAATATTACAGCTAGAATTGTCAGGATTTGTAGATCCGACAGAGTGAACGAAATAATCATTAATAGCATTAACATCACCTCCACATACCAAATCACAATCACTCTTAAATCCCGAATATTTAAGTAAACGCCAAATACCTCTTGAATCTAAATTACCAAATAGCATGGTATAATATTTTCTTTTGTACTCCCAAAGTAATTGACTAATTGACTTAGCTCGATTACGGTATTTGCTGAATAATCTCCGCTTTTCATCCGTTCGCTTAGATGAAAACTCCTTATAAGCTACGGCTCTTAATGATATTGCCAAACCTGAATATCACTAACCAACATAAAATATAGTAAAGAAGTAGATCCATGTGCAATATCAAAATGTATAGGTCTAGAAATATGTAAAACAGACAAGTTTTATCTTAGACACAAGGAACGAAGTAAACTACCTCTGGAAACGCTAAACAAATTATAATCAAAGTCACCAACAACAACAATATTCGAATATTTAGAAAAAAAAAAATGATGGTGAAGATCCTCAAAGGTCGTCAAATCTCCAGGAGAAGGCAAATAAACCACACCAAACCGAATTTTAGAGTCTCCAGACTCAAGTTCTATAAATAACGACTCATATTTTACGGCAACAGATGTTTTGAAAACAATTGTATGCTTAATCTTTCGAGAAACATAAATTCTAATACTAAAGGGTCCGTCATCTAACGTTTTTTTTTCAACTAGTGCTTATTTCGTGAATGGTAACACTTAGCTCATGTCTGATTTGACAGATAATTAGTTTTATCCTTCCGCTGAACGAATATGGTTGTGTATAAGCTTGAACAACGCTGGGAAATATTGCGACATTACTTTGAAAATCATGGTAATGTTGCAGAATGTGTGCGAAAATTGCGTACGGATTTTGGAAGAAGAGAATCACCGTCAGCTCCGTATGTTCGTTATCTTGTAAAAAAGTGAATGAAACTGGCATCCTCATCGATAAACCAAAGCGTGAAGAGCCAAAACTAGTGCGTACACGCGAGAATATTGCTGCTGTGGCAGAAAGTGTGCGTGAAGCGCCATCAACATCAATTCACCGTCGTTCTCAACAATTGAACATTTCGGAGACATCATTGAGACGAATTTTGCATAAAGACCTTGGTATGACGCCATACAAAGTCCAATTGGTTCAGGAGTTGAAGCCAACTGACCATCCAATGCGTTTTCGCCTCGCTAAGTGGGCCTGCGATCCTGAGATCGCATTATCAGCAGCAAAGCTGATGTCGTTTGGCCACCTCGGAGCTGCGATTTGACACCGTTGGACTATTATTTGTGGGGTGCCCTCAAAGATAAGTGTTACGCCGACAAGCCAGAGACAATTGACGCTTTAAAGGACAATATTCGTGAAGCCATTGGTGAAATACAGCTGCACACAATCGATAATGTGCTTAAAAATTGGACCGTTCGTGTAGGCTACTACATGGCCGGCCGAGGCAGCCATTTGAATGAAATTATTTTGCATTATTAACCGGAAGGATTGTACTTTCAAATAAAAAAAGAAATTTCAGAAAATATTCAGTATTTTTTATGGCATTTTCAAAAAAAAAAAAGTTATTTGGCGGCCCCTTATATATGGGTGGCAAATTTGCATTACCCATTCATGGGGGATATTGTTCGACAATGCACATCATAGTTGGACTGGGACAGGGCCGAGGAGAGGGATAAAGACAGCAACGAACAGAATAGTAGATACTGTCACTAATTACAAACGCAGGATGGAGAATACAAAATTGAAGAAGTATATACCGGCAACCCATTATGAGCACGGGGACAAAATAGTGATTCCAACAGCATAAAAAAGGTGACATGACGGTAGTTATGTTAATGTACAGACTACTTGAGAACAGGAATACTTCTGGAACGTCGAAAACAGATCCCACGACAGTAGAATCATAACGAAATTTTTCGAAAATCGCCAAATGTGCATATACTCAGGACACAAACTTACATGGGGAGAACCAGTATCCAAACCAAACTTACACTGAGACCAGTATCTTCATCGACCTAACCAAAATAGTGCGTACACTATATTGGATAACATAATTTCACCTGACTAAAATATTGAAAATGGCAAAACTTTGACAAAACACTGGTATCTTTTGATGTAGTATCACTATTTCCGAAAATACTAACCACACTTGAGATATGGAACATTCTGGACAATACCTAAACGGAATTATCTGAAAATTTTAAAGTTTGGATTAATTGACAACGATTATGCCAATGAAAAATCCATTATCTCCCACTATTGCGGATATTGCACTACACTAACTACGAGAATCAAATTCCTTGTGAAATATGTATACGATATTTTCGCGATTATGAAAGAAAGCCATGGACCACAAACTGGGACGACTGGATAACTACAATTTACAATAGAATCGGAAGTCTACCATTTTTGGATATTAGAATACACAGAGAACACGATAGATTAATAACGGATTGGTACATGAAACCTACATCCTCAGGGCGGATGATTAATTGCAATTCGGCACGACCATGCTATCGGAGAATCAATACAGCATATTCCATGATTAACACAATAATGGACAACGGCCACCATAAACTGACCAATACCGTACATAGGTATCCCATATACATATACCATCACTGGCAGACGAAAAGGTAATGACACCAATATTTAACAACATAAAATTAGCGCACAAACCTAACCATACACTGAACAAACTATTCACAAAGACGTTGACAAGAATGGGCAAATTGGAACAGGGCTATGTTATTTACGAAATAAGTAAACAAGTGTATATGGGAACGAGAAGGAGATAACTTGATGGGAGAATGCCAGAGCGCAAAACGGACATGGGTGGGCAGTCGAACGGTCACAGCATTACCACAACATACTATATTAGAACTCAATCACTCAGCAGATTTTGACAGGATCGGAATATTAGGCAGGGTGGACAATATGAACAGAGTTTACTTTGGAAAGCCTTCACATACAGCGAGAACTTACCACAACGATTAATACCAAATATGACAAGGACAAGATAGATGAAACGCTCAAACATTGCCGGATCGGTATCCTTTGCAAGGTAACGGAATATTTTCGAAAATCGACCTGCAAAACGCGTTTAACGCGTTTAAGTTTATGATATTTGGCTTGTGTAACGCCGCCCAAATGTTTCAGCGCCTAATCAACGAGGTGTTGATTTCGCTGCCTCAACATGGGAACAACATCGCCATGATCTGTGAATCGTACTTTAGAGACTTCGTGAAGATAGACTGGTATTAACTTGGCAAAAGCGATTTAAAATTTTTGGGACGTCAATACTGAGGATATTCGGTCATTACCTGAATAGGTTGAAGGCAACAAAAAATTTTCCTAAGCCAAAAACTGCAGAGCTAAAAAGATTTATCGGGGTGGTAAACTTTAATAGATAGTTTTGCACGAGATTGTTCCAGGCAATAAAAGAACGACCGTACACCGCTAATAAGGACATCTGTCACCGAAACCGCATTTGACCAATGGAAAATCGTATTGGCTAAGGCATCGCTGCTGGCTCATCCTATCGCACACGCAGAATTATCGATTTGTGTCGACGTATCAGATACTGCTGTTAGAGCAGTTTTGGATCAAATAGTTGATGATTTACAACCTCTTGCCTTTTATTCAAAGAAGCTTACGCCTACGCATCAAAAATATTCTACGTACGATCGTGAATTAGCAGCTATGTATCAATCAGTTTGTCGTTTTCGTTATGCGATAGGAGGACGTAGGTGTAGAATCATCACCGACCTTTAATTTTGGCATTGGTTGGTTGGTTTTCGTGGTTGCTAAAGATACTCAACCTTATTACGAATGTCGTTCTCATATTTCGACTACGACAGTTTTGTAAAATATTATAGATAACACGCACGCCCACTTTGTCTTTAATCTTTTACAAAACTGTTGTAGTCGAAATACGAGAACGACATTCGTAATAAGGCTGACTATTTAGCATCAATTAGTGTCTTGAGACACCGTTTTGCATACCACATCACTCCGCTCAGTCCAAAGTACCGTGTCTATATCCAGCCTGTTAATCGGAGGTACCTCAGATCCCCTAGATCTATCGAGTGTATCTCGGAGGTTATGCAGGAAGGGACGGCCCATAGTCTTCAGACGTCTATTCATCAGAGCCGGATAACTGCAGAGGAGATGCTCCACCGTCTCCTCTTCTGCGTCACCGGAGGCACGACATTGGTAATTATATGGCAGCCTCAACCGTCTTGCGTGATTACCGATTGGCCAGTGCCCGGTCGGCACGCCAGTTAGCCTAGATATGTTATATTCTGGCCATGTGCGTCTGGATATGCGGTACGTTTCCGTCCTATCCTAACCGGTCTTCGCTCGTTCAAGGTAATGCAGGAAAATACCTCTTTTGACTTACCCTATAGACGTTGCGACTGACACCATGTGGTGTTCGGTGGAAGAGGATCCTGCTCTGGCTAGTTCGTCTGCCTTTTCGTTCCCTAGGAGACCCCTGTGGACTGGTATCCAGGTAAGAACCACGTTGGCCAGCCGGCCTAGCTCGACAAGTTTTTCCCTATATTCACTAACGAGTTTAGATGCAGATAGCCGCCTGGCTATCTACAAATATTGCAATGTGCTCTGTTCTTCGCTGTAGTATAAGTGCGGCGCAGGCTTCTTTGATGGCCAGGGAGTTTGAATGATAAACGTAGGCATGCCTCTTCGGAGAAGACACCCGAGCCGGTTCCACGTTCCATTTTGGATCCGTCCGTAAATAATTTGTTGTCAAAACCTGTAAGTGGTTCCCCTTTATCCTACTCTATTCTCCTGGAAAACGTCAATGAGGGGGTGCAGTAATCGGTGGTTATATTGAGTTCTCTTGGGATTGTCTGTAGCATACCGCATGTCCATATGCGTTGCTCTTCCAGAGTCCAAGAGCGTTTAGTCGGGTGGCACTCCAGGCCGCACTAGCTGTGATGCGAAGGTCGATTGGTATAATATGAAGCATCGTATTAAGGGCTTAAGCTGGATACGTCCTCATTGCCCCTGTTATGCCGATGCAAGCTGATCTCTGTACTCTATATAACAGTTTCATGGTGGGCGTCTTCCCTGCGACAGGCCACCATACCATTGCTCCATAGGAGAGTATTAGAGTACATTCATAGCACCATTTTCGGTCGGAGACCCCACCGGATCCCGAACATTTTCCGACAAGCGTAGTACGCAACGTTTGCCTTCTGTGCGCGGTACTCTACGTTACGTTTCCAGGAAAGTTTAGGGTCTAGAATCACGCTCAAGTACTTGGCGTGAATTGACAGTGGAATCTCTATTCCATTTAGCCGAGGAGGATTAAACTTTGGTATCTTTGTCTTCGTGGTAAAAAGCATGACCTCAGTTTTCCCTGGATTTACTCCCAGTGGACCAATCGTTAAGTGATTTCAAGGCCCCATTCATGATTTCGCTCAACACGGATGGGAACCATTATTACTACGTCATCCGCATACGCCATGGTTTTGATCCTCATATTGTCCAGTTTCAGTAGTATTTTGTTGATCACGAGTAACCAAAGTAGGGCAGAGATGACTCCACCCTGGGGAGTTCCTCTATTCACACCCTTTGATGACTCGCTGTTTCCCATAGAGGCGTTGATAATTCTGCTCTGTAGAATTGTCACTATCCAACTCTTGAGGAATGTTTCCACGCCTAGATCTTCAAGTGATTCTTCTATAGCCGCAGAGCTCACGTTATTGAATGCACCCTCTATATCTACCAAGGCCGTGAGGGTATATTATTTGTTTTCCAATGACCTCTCAATAGTTCTGACCACTTCGGGCAGGACTGTGTCGGTTGAGCGGCCTTTTAGATATGCATGTTGGCTGCGTGATATTCTGTTCGAACCATCCATCTTCGTGCGGATGTGTGCGTCGATTAGCCTTTCAAGCGTTTTCAGAAGAAACGAGAGGCTGATCGGTCTGAAATCCTTTGCGCTCTCATGACTCCGTCTCCCTGCCTTGGTAATGAAGACCACTCTTACCTGGCTCCAACTCTTTGGTAAGAAGTTAAGAGTCAGGCAGTATCGGAATATAATACAGAGCCACGGCCTAATTATGACCTTCGCGCATTGCAGCATCTTTGGTATAATACCATCTGGACCAATTTTGGCATACAACCAAAAATTGTAAAAGCTTCGCCATGCAATTTACGACCGACATACTCCATACTCCCGGTTTAGAAAATGTACTAGTCGATGCACTTTCTAGGATCGTCACTCGACATGGGGCTGACCGTGGAGGTGGAGAGTTTCTGATAGCCACTCATTTGGGCGTAACCAGAAATGATTCCTTCATAGGACAGTTCAAGTAGCTCACTATTTGCTATTGTCCCGGGCAATGACATTATCGGAACCCTCCGTTAGCTAGCTAGAGTGAGAAGCTGAAACGAACAAGCAGCCTGATTGGTTATGCGATCACTATTGCGACTCAGGTTAAATTGGTGACCCTGTCACTTGAAACTCTTCGAACTAGTGACATATTAAGCCCTGCTAACCTAATTTTTCGACGACTTTGTATGGGGAACTAAGCGATTTTAAGCGGACCCCATACAAAGTCGGCGAAAAATTTGTTTAGCAGGAAATAAAAAAAACAAGCTTATTATTTTGTTTTTTTTTAAGGCGGATGAGCCAACACTACTGGCCCACGACAGGTCAAAAGCAAAGAAACACAAATCCAGTTTCGCCGCACTGCTTTCAGCGTCTGATCCATAATGGGCGGCTGAAACATAATCATCCTGGCAGTAGGTAAAATACAAAACCACGGAGGATTGGGTTTGCCTTCCACACACCGTTATATTGGCAATGAAAATACAAAAGGAGAATGAGAAGCCACCGTATGTTAGAACACTATACCGATCCGGTGCCACTTTCCTACTGGCAGATGTCCTCGAGAATTATGAAGCTGACATTACTGCTATCTAGGAGAAGCCATGGACAGGTCTCGGCTGTACATGAAAGAAGAATTGTGACATGAGAAAAACCATGAATTTAGTTGCAGATTTGTAGTTGGCAAAATACTGCAACATCTAGTCTCAAGTTTCAACCCCGTGAGTGAACGTAAAGCCACTATTCGCATAAACGCGAAATACTTTGACATATCGCTAATTTTTGTACATAGCCCGACGAAAGAAATATACGATGAATCCAAGGACGTACTCTATGAACACCTAGAGGAAATATACGATCGCTGCCCTGGCCATGAAATTAGCAGTGTTTTAGGTGATTTCAATGCTAAATTCGGCAGAGAAATAAATGTCTTTGAACAAACCATCGATAGATTCAAGCTGCACGCCAGCACTTCCGATAACGGAATGAAACTTGTCCTGGTTGTCGGTACTTGGATATCCCCTGATCAAGAAAAAAAGAACCAGATTGATCATAATTGTTGGTAGGAACTTTACTAGTATAATGGATGTACGTGTGATTCGAGGAGCTAATATCGATTCGGGTCACTACCTGGTTGCAGCAAAGGTTCGCACAAGGAAAAGCAGATCGAAAGCCGTACGAAACCAGACATTTAAATCAGGACATCTGAAATTTGCAAATACCAGATATAGCCACGGACTATACTGAGAAATTCACTGAGAGACGGGAGCACCCTCGTCTCATGATCCTGAAGCGCAGTACAGAAGGAAGAATCAGGCCCGTAAATTCTACCGTAAAGTACAAAGCCAAACCAACGGGAATATATGAGATAAGGACGGGGAGATGTGTAGGGTATGTTGGGTATATGGAGAGATGTATTCTCTGCTTTACTTGTCCAAGGGGACTTCAATATAGATGAGGGTGTGGATCACATACAGGACGATGGTGTGGACTGCTTTCTTCCTAGCAAAAGCTAAATTAGAACAGCAATTTCCCAGCTTAAGACCAAAAAAGCCGCTGGTGCAGATGGATTACCGGCTGAGCTGTTCAAAGCTGGCGGCTATGAGTTGGAAAGGTACATGCATCAGCTCGTATGCAAAATCTGGCTAGACGAATGCATGCCTGCAAAAAATGCAAAATCTGGCTAGACGAATGCATGCCTGACGATTGGAGTCTTAGCATACAGCATCCTGTTTTCAAAAAAGGCCACCTGAGTATATGTACCAACTACCGTGAAATAACCCTTTTATCCAACGCATTCAAGGGCCTCTCGGACGTAATGTGCAAAAGTCCGAACATCTCTATCACACCGACCTCACCACGTAGAGTGTGAAATTAAATGTCAGATCAGAGAAATTTTTCCCCAATATACCCAGCCAACCAACGGAGTCCGCAAGGTGGTCCGTTAGGACTCCCCACACGGTGCGCTAACGCTCCTAGGGAGGCTCCGACAGGAGTCCCAAAGGAGCACATCCGCCGGAGAAAACAGCACACCCAAAATATATAAAGTGCACCCTCGGGACTCCTTAAATGAGTGTTTTCGGAGTCATTACACGCTTATGATAACCCACAAGGAGTCCGTTCGGACTCCTATAAATGAGTGTTTTTGGAGTCCCATAACGCTCATTTAGATAACTCGCAAAGACTCCGCACGGGCTCCTTTTTCGCCTCTAATTTTTAAAAAAAGGTCTAATATCATTCGAAAACAACCCAATACAATATTTTTCTTTAAAATAAATTTCTTTAGAAAATGGGGTATGTGTATGTATGTATGTATATTTCAATGACTGTTTTGTTTTTACAGAATTTTTTAATATTTCTTCCGGTAATTTTGTAGGAGTTTCTCATGATTCAACGCTTGTAGAACAATCCCACGCGGAGCTCTTTCGGACGCCTCCTTTTTAGGAGTACAAAGAGAATAAAATGCCAATATGATTCAACGCTCCTAAAACAATCCCATACGGAGCTCTTTCGGACGCCCTTTATAAGTTTATTCCGCAAACACTCCTATTAGGAGCGCTATGGGAGTCCCTACACGCTCCTTTTTTGGAGCGCTCCTATTTTGGTTGGCTGGGTATTTACATATGTATTATTCTATGGTACTCAACTGAAATAACATTTTATGCGGATTTCAGCGGTTCCACTTTAGTTCTATTTTGAAGCAAACTCATGTTACCGTAGACCTTTTTTTCGGTCAACACGCATTAAAACTTTGTGTGAGGGGCTTTCTCCTCTGGGTAGATCCAACACTGGCTTCAGCAACTCTTTGTCGTCATAAAGCTTTGCGAGTGGCTGTGTGTGGCCGGTGTTTGGGACTCTTACCTTTGGGTAGAGCCAACACCGTCATCGGCAGTTTTTTCGCGCCGTAAAGCTTTTTAAGTGGCTGGCCTGCGATCAGTCTTAAGGACTTGCACCTCTGGGTAAAGCCAACACCGGCTTGCAGCTTCGGCAGTGTTTTTCGCGTCATGAACCTTTCTGAGTGATCGGCCTGCGGCAGGTCTTAGAGACTCACCTTTGAGTACATCCAACATTGGCTTCGCGGCTTCGGCAGTTTTTTTTCGCGCCATAAATCTTTCTAAGTGGCTGGCCTGCAGCCGGTCTTAGGAATTTTCACCTCCGGGTAGAGCCAACAGCGGCATCGCGGCTGCGGCAGGTTTTTCGTATCAATGCTCTCTGAATGGCCAGCCTACGGCCGGTCTTAGGGACTCTCACCTTTGGGTAGATCCAACATAGGCTTCGGCAGTTTTTTTGGGTCGTAAAGCTTTCGGAGTCGCCGCCCTGCGGCCGGTCTTAGGGACTTTCTCATCTGGATAGATCCAACACCGGCATCGACAGTTTTTTCACGCCATAAATCTTTCTATCTTAGGGATTTTCACATCACAATTATTAAATTATACAAATTGTGCTGGCCTATAATAATAAATCGCTGCGGACTCAAATTATGCGGTAGGTTTTAAAGAACATTGATCAAGTACAAAGGAGATCAAAGATACATATGTAATTTATAAGGATTCGTGATTGAGCACTCAGATTTCATTGAATATAAACCCACTAACCATTCGGATTTCCAGTATTGTTTTTTTTATCTATTTTCTTTTCTTTTTAGGCCTGCATGTCTTAGCTGAACTATTGTCAATGCCCGCCCCTACCAGTGCAAACCTACATACATATCCACGGCAAATAGTGAAACCATTAGAAGTCAAGTTTACTAACTGAAAGATATGGTCAGCTCACTTGCATACCCATGCTACGAAAATTGCCCGTCTTATAGAGCTTTAACCTCGTGATCATTTCAGCAACTAAGCTATCTTCTAGCACGTGTTTGTAGACAATTAACTGACTTGGCTCCCAATATGACGTTGCTGATATCGAAAACAATAAGCGATATATTATAACCAACGAGTGGTCCACGTTCGGCTAACAACCTACAGTACAGTTGGAGCGTTTTTTAGAATTCTGTACGAACTCAGCACATATCCCAGAGCTGTCCACTGTTCACTTTGTACGGCGTTATGGGATTTATTTTAACAGCTGTTATCGCAAAAAAATCTACAAAAATATGCAATAAATGTTAAATATCGGTTCAACGTATATTATAATACTTCTTGGACCCGTAACTATCGTTTATATTTAATAATGTGTTTGGTAATAACAACAGTTTAAAAGGATTTGAATAAATATACGAAATTAAATGAAACTACTCATAAATAAACATGCATTATTTCCAATAACTATTGACAAAAGGTTCACCTTAACCAAATAAAAACTGTTTTTTTTTTTTTAAATCTGCTCAACGGTTTTACAATTAATTGCAATTGTGGCATAGTTGTAATTTGATACTAGCATCAACACAGTTATTAAGGACTTTTTCAAGACAACTATGTTACAGTACGCGTTATTTCACCTCTGATGCGGTTGGTAAAATAAACAGTTGCTGGCAATTTAGACAGAATGAATAGATAGGACGGTGGTGGCTTAGTGTTCCCAATAATGTAATTATAAGACCGAGCTGCTCTAACAAGAAACATCTTCTCGATGTGACATGTTATTTAAGGTATAACCAAATTTCAGCTGAAAATAATAGGCACTTAATTGTATAAGTTTAATAAACAAAAATAGAAAAGTCTAAGCTCTAAGAACTCGGTAAAAGTACAACGTAACAAATCAATCAGAAAGGGGTCTCATATACATAGGTGTAACTAGGGTATCCAATTATTCGACAGTTTGCTTTGTTCGAGTAACTCGAACATTGGGTTTCATTCAACTGTATGTAATGAAAAACTTTACTCATTAAATATTTATGTACAGATCAGAACTTAGATTAGGCCTGTGGCAAGATAATGTGCAAACATTTATGAAGATCAGACCATATTTAAAACACTGATATTTAAGTTAATTTATTCATGACGAATCTGGAGAATAAAGTTTGCCATTATAATTATTAGTTTGTCGTTATAATCATGTACAAAATATTCTCAATAGTATGGTAACAAATTAAATACTTTCAAAAATTAATTTGTTCGAGCGTTTGGTCGTATTTTTAATTAATTTTATTCTTCGATACCCTTTGGGTAGTATCGTCAGGAAGATAAATACAATTAATAATTAGAAACGAAAAGAATTGATAAATCAATAATTGTGTTTATCTTCCTGACGATGCTACGCTTGGATATTACCCAAAGGATAGCGAAATATCGAAGATTAAATTAATTAAAAATACGACCAAACGCTCGAACAATTTAATTTTTTAATATATTACGATAGGTCGAATAAATCATAAATAAAAAATATATGGTTTCCCATTACATCCCATGAAGGGATTGAGGAGAGCTTGTCACAACCAGTGAGCTGTGCGCTTTCTAGTTTTATACTCACTGATTGGGACCTACAGTTTTGCACGGTATTTTGAGAAGCTTTTTCATGGCTAAGTACTCGATAGTGTCGCAATCACTAAGCGAGGTGACCGCCGTCGAAAGAAATTTTAAGGTGGTCGGAGCAGGTATCGAACCCGCGATCTCCGGTACAAGAGGCGCGCACACTAACCATTGCACCATCGACGGCGAGAATATATCAATTATGAACTTCAACGTCATTAAATAAAATGTTTAGACTTAAAAAAAATGCATACGAATTTTGCTTAAAAAATTTAATAGGGTAAAATTTGTTCAAAAAGGTGCCAAAAATCAAACCAAAAAAAATGCCGAAAAAGCACAAAAGTGACAGTCTGGCAACACTTCAACCGAATACAAATTTCATAATAGAAATATACGGTAGTAACGTTAGCCCAGCTGATTTCATTTGTTTACATTTTACCGTACCCAGTAAATGTCAAAGTTGTGTGCGTTCTTTTTCTTTTCACCCTAGAGTAATACATATATAGAAGGAAAATATATCTCATCTAACGTTTCATTTCACATTCTTCGTGGAGAGGTCAGTGTGATAGAGTGTGACTTACAATTGATGGAGTTACAAGAACTTTCGACTTACATTTATAATGTCTTTTTGGTGGAGAACTGTGCGAATTAAATATATTTTCAGCTTTTATTCTTATCTTTTATTGTAAGTATACATTTGTGTTGTATTTCAGGCAACTATTTTAATATACAAACAAAATGTTGTTGTTGTTGTTTTCTTGTAAGAAGTTGTGTTTTAAGAATCTATCTGCTATTATTGAAGTAATTCTTTTCAACATTTGTTGGCATTTGAGTGAAGAGAAATTTTGACTGTCTACTTGTACATCGTTTTTGTCCAACGCTCAAGTCACACCAGGCATAATATAATAAATTTCCGGTGAGAGGTATTTACTCTAGGTATGTATGTATTACTCTATGATTTCATCTATCTATGTTCAGAATAAGTGTTGCCAGAAGTGACTATTTATCGTCATTTTAACGATTTTTAGACCCAAAAACAGAAAATGACGAATTGACGATTTCAGCTCTTGACAATTTCAGCTCAAATTATATTATTACACAAGTTCTAATGTAAATATGATTTAATAAAATTTTCGAGGAAACGACTTAGATTTTCTCTAACGTAATCAAATCTACTTTATTTGCATTATTGTTTTTGTTTATTACAATTTTTATATATGAGATATAGTTATATGTATTTTAAACATATAAACATAATATATTGATTTATTGCTTTGGTTTAAGTTTTTTGCCACAATTCAACAAATTTGGTATAAGAATTGCAGCTTTTTATGTTGACGATTTTTTGACGATATCCAATATGTATTTTGACGATTTCTGTCCCTCCAATTTGAGGATTTTTGACCAACTTTATCTAGCAACACAGTTCAGAATGTATGTATGTAATTTTTATCAGGTGATTTTCTCAATAACTCGGTACGAGCATTACAACAATGCTAATGCTTGTTTTTGCACTCTTTTTGCATTCTTGTGTTGGTATTCTACGTGTAAAATCGACAACTGAAGTGAATGAAACAAAAACAAATTGCCTGTTGTTGCGTCCTACAACTAGTCCTGATGCTATTACCATGTAGTTATTACTGTACCATGGTATACATGGCTCAACTAGTACGGGTTGACGGGAATTGTGGACACCAACAACAGGCATTTTGTTTTTGTTTCATAACTCTAACTGTCAAATTGACCACAAATACATACTAGCATACAAATTAAACAAAAAAGTACAAAAACAAAATACACTGACTGACTGACGTCAGCTCTACTACATTGTACAATAGTATATACATGGTAATAGTAACATGCGTTGTTGTAGTTGTAGGCAGTAACAACAGGCATTTTTCCTCTTATATTCGCTTCAGTTGTCCAAATTTTAGACGAATGCATAGCAACAACACAAGAATGCAAAAGAGTTCCAAAACAAAATACATGTGAGTTTGACAGCTGAAAATATCACATGAAAAATATTAAATCAGCTGTTCAAACGACTTTACCATGTATATAATATTGTACCATAGAAAAAGGAAATAAGTAGATATCGCACATGCGTTGTCAAGTACTACCACTAGGTGCTGTGTTGTCGTTTTGTAACTCTCATTGAAGCAAGATGTATTAATAAAGGTGAGCGCAGTTCACAGCTGATTTGCTTTGTTTATATTTTTACGGTTAACTAAGTTGTCAAAAGTTGTTTACTTATTGTTGTTTGCACTGTATTGATTCAAAGAAATAAAGCGACGCGGTTTAGAGTGAAAAAGTTTGTTTTTAAAATTTATATTTAAAAAAGTAAGAAAAAAGAAAAATGTGAGTGTCCTTTGCAAGAAAAAGGAAGTTCAAATACGAAACGAGTTTTTCAGTGCTTTGTCATGCCATGTGACAACAGTGGCAATGCTACGAAAATTAACCGGTATTCATACATTTCTCGGCTAATCGTTACGATGCATCAAACTGACGCCATTTGCAAAACAAAAGTGAAGTGATAAAATACAAAATATTTAATGAAATTGGAAAATATATGAGGAGAAATAAAGTTCTAACTGCACTACGACTTAAATGATACGTTTTTATTGTAATTCAACTAGCATGGTGATTATAATTGTTCACATAAACAATTAAAGAAACTTTGTGTTTGTTCTTATTGTTGTTTTCTGTCAAAATCATATGGTCACTTGATCATAGTTTAAATGCCCATCTTTAAAGAGCAATTAACTATTAAGCTAAAAAGTGAATTCAGAGTTTACATTATGTTTGATCGTTGATCAAAAATAATTTTCCACTCAAAAATTAGGCCTTAGAGCATCTAAGTATAGTATAGTATTTTGCAAAAATATCAGTGAGCCTGAAATCGGCAAAAAGAAAATTAAAATATTTCAAATATGCTTCGACGTTTCATCATCATGCTGCGTTAAAACGAGTTATGAAATGAGGAAAGAGCTACAATATTGACGAAGATTTGCAAATCAATATTTCAAAACTGCTTAGAATTTATTGAAGTTAAATCGAAGAAGGAGCCCTGCCCTTCAGATGAAATCTTGAGGCCCTAAACAAAAACCTTCCATCTGCCGCATAATGGATTGTTTTATTACTACACAAATAATACTTAATATTAACAAAGCATATATAAATGAAAATAAAACATGAGTTTTACATTAAAAAGTGCTTACTTAAAGCAACGTTCAGGTATAATGAGATTTCGAAGTTTTTTGGGATTTCAACATACTAAACATATGTTTTGCAGTACAAAAATCAGCTGGTTATTGAAATGAAATCCCATAACCTGCAAAATCCCGGTACATCTGAGCATAGCTTTAGGTCACAAGTTGTTAACATAAAAATGGGAAATAATTTAAAAAAGCGCTAAAAAGCCCCTAGCTCTATTTTCCAAACGAAAGCACCAAAGAAAAGAGTAGGAATTGCCCTAAAAGGGCTAACTTGGCAACACTGTTCAGTCATGATGGTACAGTGTTGCCAGAGACCGTCTAAAAAAATATGCCAAATGTCCTCACGCTGCCACGAAATTGACAATTTCGAATTGAAATTGTCGATCGAAATTGAAATCGTTCACACTGGCATTTGAGTAATTTCATTGCAAAATGACAACAATCAAACACAAACATTACCATGAGTAAAGTTTTCGTGCCTTGACACAATAACTAAAATTTAGTTAGAAAATGAATGAAAACAATAAAATAAATGAATGGTGCACGAACTTTAACATGAAGCACTGATTTTACAAGGTTTATAGCTTGTTCTCACTAGTCTATATCGATGAAAACTTAAAATTTAAACTTGATGAATGAGGCGGCATACAATTGTTTATTTATGTTGTCATTTTAGTAATCATGTGTTCAGTAAACTAAGCCAACCCAAAATTATCGGCAGCGTTGGAGCAACAACAAACAAATGTGTCGGCGGCGGCAACAGAGTTTTAATTAAATGCGGTTTGGCGGCAGACATTACTTTTAGGTTCATCTCGTTGGTTGTGTAAAAAATTTAGATTTTTTTAGTAATTCGGGTCTTTAAAAGCTGCATAACCGATAATATCGGCTAACATTTTAAGTCGAAGCGTTCTTTAATGGCGGCGGCGTGAACTTCAAAAAATTATCTAAGACGATGGCACACCGGAAAATTTTGTGCCGGCTTCGTTCTCTTGCATATGTGCAAAAAAGAGTATTAAGTTAATTTTGTTGAATAAAAACAGCGTTGTATACGAAAATTTTAAGTCAATTTCAACGAAATTGTCGCACATAAGTATCTCAATTTCGTAGTTGTCAAAATATGTGAGGTTTGAGAGACGATTTATCATACAAAAAGTGTCTCTCCAATCTCTCACAACCTTTTATGAATAAGGCCGTAAATATATAAAATAAGACAATTTATTTTATACATAATCACTTTGTTCTTATATACTCTAGTCGGGATGAGACTCCAAAATGCGGGATAATCGCGCAAATGCGGAATAATCGCGCAAAATTCGGTGTAATCCCACTAAAAGCAGGACGGTCGGTCAGGTTAGTTATATCTTAACTCTTCAACTTCAAAAGATGTATTATTATGATTTTAATTTGCTATAGCATGAATATCAATTTCATTAACAAATATAACCTAAAATATTTTTTGAATTTCTACAACATTAAAAGTTAACTTTTTTCAGCTCCATAAATATCACGTTTTTTAAATAAATCTTTGATCCATTGTTTTTAACAATTTCTTTCAATCTTCTTGGAATGAAATTTTCCAAGTTTTGGATAATTGCTTTTGGAATCCGTTTCACTTATCCTAGAGAACAGTGACCAAATCGACTACGTCACGGAGGAATCCTAGTTGTATTGTGCGTACATGATGCAAACAAGTTGAATAAAAAACAGTGTGCACCAGGAGTTACATAATATTATTACTGAATATCCACACTTATCACTCTTTATTTTCCCTTTTACTTCTTACTTTATCTCTTATATTAATTATTACTTATATTCTTAGTTGTATGTCACTCTCTCAATATTATTTAATAGACTCTCTTAACGTTATTATTATTTACAATTGACTGCTCTATAAATTACTTTGTGAGGAGTTTTCCTCATTTTCAAAGGAGGTTTAATTTAATTGTTATTTGATTGAAATCTTTAGAAAAATATATAATATTTTCAATTCGAACAAATGAAAATTTTGTTGTTTGAATCCAGAATAATAATATAAGTCAGGGGGGTTCTCTGCCACAGCTGATCAACCTTAGAGTTGGGTATACATGCAGAATAAAGAATGAAAGAGAAATTGCGGTAGATGACTGGAAGTGTGTAGGGTTGCTCAATGCGTTTTTCACACAATTGCGTTTGTGCATTGAACCAAAAGTAAAAGACTCATCAACTGAGAGTATTTTTGTGATAATTAAATCGAGGGAAAAAAGGATAACAAGTGAAATAAAGCAAAATGTAATAAAGCAAATTTATAGAGGTTGGAATTAAACCACATATTTATTAAAATAAAGATTTTTTTCATTCGACATGGGTTGCCAAGTTTGTATGACTCTCTGCACAACTTTTCCAGTGACTTTTCTTGGTTTCCGGTTCAAGAAAAACAGCTGTTGCAGACTCTATGTATATTACTCTATGGTGTGCACTATTTTGTGAATCCCTTGCTTTGTGTGCAGGAACCTTAAAATGCGGAATTATACCACAAAATACCGATACATATTACAGAAATAGAACTTTTACAAAAAATAAGTTAAGACAATTTTAGTACGAAAAATTGTGCTAAAAAATTATTTGAAAATTACACTAAAATTGGAAAACTTTGCAAAAATGTTGGGGACATTGTGCACACCCGGGGATTACACTTTCAACTAGTTGCTTTCAACTCAGAGTTTTTCACTAATAAACTCACACATTTTAAAGTTGAAGGCTGTTGCATGCGATTTTCTCTTTTAACCAGTTGTACAACTAAACAACTGATTTGTAACATCATTGTCAAATTCATTTGCTTTGTTTGGTGGAAAAGTAAGGGTGGTATTCTATAAGTCGTGAATCCGTCTCTTCGCATTACTTTTGTCGTTTTGGTAGTTTATAAAACGTTACAGCTGTTCGGTGACTACCTGCGTTGAGTTACGTTATTTAATGGGTAGTTTATAAAACTCAGCGCAACGTTTTTGATCACTTCAGCTGTCAAATTGAACACACAAATTTAACCCTTCTGCATAAATTCTGATTATACCCCTCATAAACAATTTGTGGGTCAATTTGACCCAATATCAAAAACCCATCCGTATAACGGTAAACTAAATTTCCTTTTTATTATTTGAACATAAAATATACAAATTAAAAATTTATTTAAGACAAGAAGATTAATTCTGGCTGCTTATACTTTTACACATAATGTTGTTTGCATAAACAATTTTTGCATGTGTGTGAACAAACAAAAACATGATATGTGAACAAACAAAAACATATTTGTCTTTTTCCCAATTACCCAAAAAGCATGAGGAAGAATCTTGAAATTGAATGATATTCGATGAATGATCTTCGATGAACCTGGATCTTTGCCATAACTCTTTTCTCAGAAGGATTCGCGAGCATTGGTGGTCAAAATGACCCACAAATTGTATACGCGTAGGTAAACTATTTAAAATGTAATGAAAAAAAATTGGCTAGTCCCGAAAAAAAATTTTTTACGTAAAATCCATCAGAAGGCCCTGACTGAGGATATGAAAAAGTTGTATAAACGTGTAGCCCTCCTAATACATGATTTTAGCCGTTTGTTCTTCAAAATTGGGTCATTTTGACCCAATCTGTGCAGAAGGGTTAAAGAAAAATGTCGATCGAGGATAGGCAGATGGAAGTATTTTGCATTTCATTGCTTATAGTAGTTGCCAATTTTGGCTGCACTGCATTCGACGGATAGGGCTCAAACTTTTTTTTTTAAATAATTCAAAATTATACTGTTTACGCACTGAAATTCTTATTTACAATAATAAAATTAGAAATGGAACGTTCAAATAAATAATGCGTTGCAAAGCTATTATAATTATATTTACAAATTATAGACATCAGTTGATGTTGACAATAATAAATAAAAGAACCAATACATTACAATCAATACATACGGCCAAATGGCACGTGTTTTTGAAAAGACAACTAATTTAATATAGATGGGGAAATTTATTGGAGATTGAACCCCAAAATAACAGATTTTTTAAATTAAAGTGATTTTTTAATTAAAATATATGTATATATTTAAATATATAAAGTTGATCAATCTGTTGCGTGAAGCCTACGTCACAGCTGGCAGTTTTATGCAATGTCTCCACTGACTGCTCAATTTCAAATTTGTTTCAACCCGTCCACACCGAACAATTTTAATTTCGTTTAAATATCGTTGTTTAAGCGTAGTACTCAGCTGAAACTGAACTTTAGGTTTGCATATAAAATATATGTAAGTAACCACATGCTTTTTTATTTTTTATTTATTTACGATATATTAAAACTTATAGTGAATATAAGATTAATATTAAGATTTATAGCACTGGTGATTGAGGCCTTCAGCTAGTTGCTTTTTTACATATGTAGACTTCATATGGAAACCTGAAATTCCCGTTTAACTGAATACTGGGATTAAAAAGTGGAATTGATAGACAGGGTGTCTAGTAATTTCGTTTTTATGCTCATTTCTATGCAAAATTCATTGAAATGAGCTAATTTAAAATTTCGATTTTGTATGGAAAATGTTACCTAATTTCACCGAAATTACAAAAATTGCTCGTAATGCCTTGTTCACGCTGCCACGAAATTGACAATTTCGGATTGAAATTGTCGAACGAAATTGAAATCGTTCACACTGGCTTTTGAGCAATTTCGTTGGAAAATGACAATTGTTTGTTTACAAATATTGCCATTAGTAAAATTTTAGTGCCTGGGCATAATAACCAAAATTCTGTTAGGAACTGAATGAAAACAATAAAATAAATGAATAATACGTGAACTTTAACGTGAATCACTGATTCACCACGGTTTATAGTTTGTTTCTCTACCCTATTTCGATGTAAACTTAAAATTTCAATCTGTTGAATGAGGCGGCATACAATTTTTTTTGTTTTTTTTTTTGCAATTTTAGTAACC
Organism: Phaonia tiefii; assembly: GCA_963931995.1. Lineage (NCBI taxonomy): Eukaryota > Metazoa > Arthropoda > Insecta > Diptera > Muscidae > Phaonia > Phaonia tiefii. The sequence goes on from OZ008367.1 coordinate 38,432,658, forward strand.
ACGTGTTCGGTGAACGATGCCGACCCATAATTATCGACGGCGTTAGAGCAACAAAAAAAAATATATCGACAGCGGCAACTGAGTTTTTATTAAATGTAATTTTTCGCAGACGTCACTTTTAAGTTCATCTCGTTAGTTGTGTGGAAAATTTAAATATTTTTTTAAGTAATTCGGGCCTTTAAATGCGGCTTAACTGATCTTCAGAAAATTATCTACGACGGCTGCACATCAGAAAATTTTCTGTCGGCTTCGCGTTCTTAAATATTTGCAAAAAAAGTACTAAGTTAATTTTGCTGAGTAAAAACAGCGTTGTATACGACAATTTCAAGTCAATTTCAACGAAATTGTCGTAAATATCTCAATTTCGTAGTTGTCAAAATATAAGCGAAATTGAGCAATTTCAACTCAATTTCGGCCCAAATTGCGAAAGACTTCAATTTCGCGGCAGCGTGAATAAGGCATAAACATCCAATGGAGATGCCTTACGCTGCAGCCACACTTTCAAGTTTTTGTTTCAAGTTTTGTACACATACTGCTTGTCAAAATTCATGTAAATTGATAGCTGTGACGTAGGCTGCACGCAACTTGAAAGCAATATTCATTTTTCATAAACCTTCATGTCTTCTGTATAGCTCTATGAATCGCAACATAAATAAAATAAATGAATGGTTTCCCATTACATCCCATGAAGGGACCGGGGAGAACTTCTCACAATCACTGAGCTGTACGCTTTCCAGTTTTCACTCACTGATTGGGACCTACAGTTTTACACCGATTCCGAACGGTATTTTGAGAAGCTTTTTCATGGCTATATACTCGATAGTGTCGCCGTCACTATGCGAGGTGACCGCCGCCGAAAGAAATTTGAAGGTGGTCAGAGCAGGAATCGAACCCAGGATCTGAAGTACAAGAGGCGCGCACACTACCCATTGCACCACTGAATCGCAACATATCATTGTATTTATTACCTCTACTCACAAACATTTTTAATTATTTATAATATTTTAATATTTGTAAAAGTAAAAGTCAAAAAATGATGACGGCAGAATATTTGTAAGGAGGAAAACGAGAAACTGTTCATGACATATGTAATCAGCTGTTTTCTTGAAAGAAAATTGAAACACTCCACTTGAAAGAGAAATTGAAAGCAAGTTCCTTTCAATTTTTAAAAGTGTGAGTGTATTAGTAAAAAAGTATGAATGTATTGAAACTTGAAAGGCAAAAATTGACCGTGTAACCCCCGTGTTATTAACGAATTCTGACAAGCAGTTAGGTTGTTCACGCAGGGCTGCTTATCAGCTTATGTGCTGAAAAGATGAAAAATAAGCTCTGGGCTACGTGAACACCCTTCCATGTTGGTTATCTGCTTATCTGCTTATGTTTTTCAATCAGCTGTTCGATAAATGAAATCAAAATCATCAATGTACAATTGAAATTGTTTGTAAAATGCCTAAGCAGAGCATTAAACAACAAATTATGGACTTCAGAGTCAATATGAGTAGTTTGGAAATTGAATTCATTAAAGGTAAGTAGTCAGAAATGTATACGATGCAAATATTTATGGTTTTGCGTTTGTACACATAGGTTTCCCCGACCCCCCGACTTGCGCTCATTTTGATTGTTTTTTTTAATAAACAAAAAACAGATGTAAATACCAGTGCTACCAATACTTAAATATAAAATTTGAGATGCCATCTGCTAAAACTTCGTGTTTTTAGTGTTGTCAGCAAGTTAAATTTTTGGTATTTTCCAACACTAAAAATAAGCTGATAAGCTGATAAGCTTTTGCCAAAGGCACAGGTTGCTCAAAGTTGCTTATTTTATTTCAATGTATTTTGTTGTTGGCGAGATAAGCACATGAGCTGATAAGCTGATAAGCAGTCCTTCGTGAACACCCTAAGTATTTTACACATAGCAAGCAAAAGTTAAAAGTGTAAACCCGGTGTAAACGGCACTTGGCATAATTTTTCAAAAACAAGTGCTAAAACCAAAAAAAATTGTGCCAAACGGTACAAATTATGCGAACATGGTAACACTGTGATGGTATTTATAAATTCGCAAAAACAAATATTAGCGGCAGTTGAGTGGAAGCAGCATTTCGGTTGTATTTTCGTATGGTGCTCTGTCGTGGTTTGTTGTATTTTGTTTCGTCGGTGTGAAAAATAAATATACAAATATAATTACATACATACGTACATAAATCTTATGAACAATAACGAAATATTAGGAAATGAAGTAACAAAAGTTGAATCAAAAGAAAAGCAACCAATTTAAGTTGTTACAAATTAGAGTACAATAGAGTATTTAGGTGCTTTAAGAAGAAAGAAATACAGATATAATAGCTCTGTTTCTTTACTTTTTGTGTAAAGTGCGTGTAAATGAGAGTAAAAGCAAAATTCACTGTCAAATGCTCAAAATTACACAAAAGTAAAGAAACGCAAAAAACCACTTTTCTTACACGCAAACAAATGTCAAAACACAAAACATATGCTTGACAACAAATCTTGCATATCATGTTAATGTTCACTGTTCATTTGCACACTTAACATCTTCTTTAAATAAGCACACTCAAAGCAATCACTTTTCAAGTTAATAAAATTGTAAATTCAATAATTTTTTTTCACTTGTGTTATTTTTTTCACAAATAAAACATATATTCTTATTTTGACGTTTCAAACAGCTGATTGTTTATCACTTTACACAAACTTACCCGAAGAAAAAGTCTGTGTAAATTTGGGTAAAAGAGAAACGCATTTTGACGTTAAGAGAAAAAAAAAATCTCTCTCATTTACACAATTTTGGAGTAAAGAAACGCTTTTGTGTAACTTTGTGTAAATTTGTGTAACTTTGTGTAAAATTGTGCAAGTAAAGAAACAGAGCTAATAGCTCTGTTTCTTTACTTTTTGTGTAAAGTGCGTGTAAATGAGAGTAAAAGCAAAATTCACTGTCAAATGCTCAAAATTACACAAAAGTAAAGAAACGCAAAAAACCACTTTTCTTACACGCAAACAAATGTCAAAACACAAAACATATGCTTGACAACAAATCTTGCATATCATGTTAATGTTCACTGTTCATTTGCACACTTAACATCTTCTTTAAATAAGCACACTCAAAGCAATCACTTTTCAAGTTAATAAAATTGTAAATTCAATAATTTTTTTTCACTTGTGTTATTTTTTTCACAAATAAAACATATATTCTTATTTTGACGTTTCAAACAGCTGATTGTTTATCACTTTACACAAACTTACCCGAAGAAAAAGTCTGTGTAAATTTGGGTAAAAGAGAAACGCATTTTGACGTTAAGAGAAAAAAAAAATCTCTCTCATTTACACAATTTTGGAGTAAAGAAACGCTTTTGTGTAACTTTGTGTAAATTTGTGTAACTTTGTGTAAAATTGTGCAAGTAAAGAAACAGAGCTAATATGTGCACAAAAAGTATTATAGGATTAATTATGCAAAATCAAGACCGCCCAACAACAACACAAAAATGCCAAAGTTATTGGAAACGCCAAAAATTTACATTCACTTCAGTTCTATCGTTGGTATTTTTAGCCATATTTAATGCAAATTTGGTAGAAGCCATCTCTGCTGATTCGGATACCACCACAGCGAACACTGCATCACAAAACACACAAGCAACAGCTGCTGCTGTAAAGGGAAAATTAGTTTTCGCCCATGTGGTAAGTAGTGGGGGGTATCCTGTGTGTCTCATGTGCCTTGTCGCTAAATCCTTCGTTTCCTTGTTCTTTAAAGATATATCGTCACGGCGATCGTACTCCGATTGATTCATATCCGACAGATCCTTGGAATAAGCTAGAGTACTGGCCCACCGGCTGGGGTCAATTGACCAATGTAAGTTATTTCGCACATGTACTATTGATTATTTTTTACTTCCATTGATTATTTTTCTTTCATTGATTATTTTTACTTCCATTGGCCATACATACATATGTACAAACATACACACTTTAAACAGTGAAACATGGTGGTTAGACGGTTCTTCGAATCAGGTTTATTTTTGGGTTTTGAAAATATAACCACATTACTGATATTGCGGTAGTGGTGTTTATTACCTATTGTATTGTTAAAACTTCATCACACTCGAGAGCAAAAGTGTACATACATTGTTTACTTTGAATAGCTTTGTTCGTTTACTTTCCCAGTAAAAATTAGCATGAATCTATTTTTGAGAGAGAAAGAACGGATTGGCCAAAAATGCATGAGCCAGGGCCCGTCTAAAAAAAAACGGAAAATCGATAAAAATAGGGCAATTTCAGAAACCAAAAACTTTTTTAATGATCGGACCCCTGTGTCCAAAAAACGGGTGCACCTAGGTACATCTACAGACAATCAAGTGTGGGTACTCAAATTAAAGGTATTCTCGCGAATTTGGTCGTACATGTGTATATATATTTCTGGTCTGGTAAAATTAAAAAAAAATAAAAACTGCAAATAAGAAATAAAAAATAATGTAAATTAGGGTAAAAATTCCGGACCAGGGGCAATTAAAAAAATTAAAGAAAATGTTGCTCGCACCGTGTGGTAGACCTTTTGGAGCAAGTCTACTTTACCGACAACTCGCCAAGAAAAAAGTCGTTTTTACCCCTCTATTGATTTAATTAGGGGGAAGGGGAGAAAAGAAAAAATGGAGTGCCACAGTCCACGGTTCCCGAGATATGGGCCTCCAAAGTCCAACGTATATCCGGGTTTATATCTGGCACCAGTTATCCGATCAGGTCAATGTATGTATTGATGGAAAGTTCTCGGAAATGCCCACCAAATGGCTTCAAAAAAAATTAATTTTATTAACCCATTGAGGACCAATTTCAAAATTTTGATTTTTGACCTCGCCTTTTTTGTCAAAAATGTCATTATGTCGAAATATCACCTACGTTAGGGTATGCATAAATGTATATAGCCTTATGGACAGGAATTTCGCCTTTAATACAAAATATAGCATGCGCAAATAACCCTTCAAAGACCAGAGATATTCAAGTTTAAACTACATTATTTTTTTTTTAAATTTCGCTATTCTTGAAATTTAGAGTAAGAAAACAGAAACTTTAGGTTTTATATGCTTTTTTAATAGAGAACCAGGAAATGAACGATTTCATTGGATTCAAATTCCCTCTGTACCTTAAGTCGAATTTGGTGCAATTTTTTGGCGACTCACAGCCATCGGATGTTTGTCAAACCTCAGCGACAGAATTCTTCTCTTGACGTTCAAACACAAGTGTGCTCCCTTCAATCATTAAACCGATGAACGAGTTGACAAATCTATGTATAACTTTATATATACTTTATGGGATGTAACGGAAAACCATTTTTTTTAAAGTAATTTCGAAAAATTCTGACAGTGTCACGCCCATTTCCACCGTCCCTAAAACGATTTTCAAAATTTCTTGATTTAATATTTTTAATTTTCTATGAGGAACATTAACACCAATTATCATGATTCTAAGTTTGGTCAATCGAAATCAATGCGAAATTGTTGTAAGGAATTTTGTCATGTATTCATGAATTTCATGAACCGAAAATTTCGCTCGAATTTTGACATTTCGAATGTTTTAATAAACAAAAGTAATACCACATGCGTTGAAAATAGAATGGAGATATTTTAACGAGATATTTTCAAAGTAAATCAGAGATACTTATGTGGTATCTAACTATCTCTAACAAAATTTTCCGTTTACAGATAAATGACAAAATTTCTTACGAAAATTTCGCATAAACTGAAAGAAAAAGAAAATGTGAAAATTCCGGTTCCAAACAATTATCAATTGTTTTCGTACGAAATAACTATGGCATAACAACCCTGCAATTGATTTTGCTTACGAAATTTTCGCAGAGCACTGAGTACTAAGCAAATGAAAAATGAATGAAATTTCCGGTTCACGAAATTTTCGCAATTTTGTTTACACGTAGTTCTAATGAGAACGACCATTTCATAAAAAAATTCAATGAGTGTTCGAACTCACGGGCGATGTGTTAACACCTTTTTGCTACACATTTGTAAATGTTACATTGGAAAATAAAAAACAGCGTTCAATCATAAGTATCATAAGTACGTATCATAAGTACGTTACATTTAAATAATATTAATATTTACAATTATTTAAAGACAAGTGCAAGCACATGTGCCATTATTTTGTTGCTTAATACCATAGTAAAAATACCAAGTAGTCGCAGTAGATACAACAACAATAATTGGGCAACAACAACAGGCATTTTGTTTTTGTTTCGGCTCTCCTCGTGTCAAAGTCAACACATACGTATACCAACAAATAAATGTAAACAGAAACAAAACCTTTGAATCTGACAGAAGTGGCCAACTAAACAACGAGAAAAAATTGAAAACAGCTGTCTACCGAGTTTACCTTCTCATTCTACCATGCTTAATACTTTTTGTTTTATTCCCACAAAAAACAAAGAGAATGGAAAGCAACAGACACATCAAAATACATACATTGTTATGTTCGCACATACGCTACACAAGCAGGGTCGCCAGTTGTTTTTTAGGCGAAATCCCCGAATTGTTATTTTTAATCCCCGAAAATCCCCAAAAAAGAGCTAATATCCCCGGAAAAATCCCCATAGTTTTAAAGGAAGTTCGAGAAAGTTTTAAGTTTTAAAATTAAAACTTATTTAGAATTCAATATTTATTAGTAAATATTAATTATTTATAACAAAAAGATTGTAACAAATGATATCTGGCTTTAATTTATGTACACATTGGTTAAAAGTCATTAAGGCTTAGTACTGTGAGCGTCAAAAGAAAGTTTACACCTTTGTTAAATATGTGTTCAAATTTATTTAAATATTAAAAAATAATAATTAATTCAACTCATTATATTTTTTAAACATGATCTGGAACCCTTTACGACTTTATGGAAAAAGAACAAGAAAAATCGTACACCTACAAAAAATACTTGGATACTTCAGTGGATACTGTAAAATTTTCCTAAGAAGGAAACTCTGCGTGAAATTGGTTCTGGTATTGGTAGAAGCCACAACACAGTTTTAAGCCACAACACAGTATTGGATAAGTGTCAAAAGTTAAAAAAATTTTAAATTCGTCCAAAAACTGGCAGACCGAAAATATTAACTGAAGCTCAAATTCGATTCATTGTTCGAAATTTGTAAGTGTCCAGCTGAAAATTCAGTTAAAATTTCGACAGATATTTCAGCAACATCTGGAACGGAACTGTCGTCAGCGTCACAACAATACCTAGAGCACTACAAGCTAATGGACTTCATAGTAGGGTTCCAAGAAAAAAAATATTAGTATGCAAAGTCAACCAAATGCGGCGCCTTAAGTTTGCTAATAACCACAAAAATCAATTCATTTATATCTGGAATAACATAACATAGCCACGAGATCAAATTAGATTTTTTTTTGTAAAATAAAGCTCGTCAAAATTTGGAGAAGTAACTACAAAGAATTTTCCGAATAAAATGCAATATGTACAATAAAGTACGGAGGGGGTTCGGTGATCGTTTTGGGGTGCCTTACAGGGATTAGAGTCGGGAAATTAGAATTTATTGAAAGAACCATGACTAAAATAGTTAACCTTCGTATTTTGAAAGAAAATTTGGCTAGCAGAGTTGTTTGTCTTGTGCTTGAATAGGATTTTAATCTTTAACAAGATAATGATCCCAAGCACACACCAAAATTATTTAAGGCATGTCTACTTTACCACACTCCTAACAATTGGATCATCCTCCACAGTCGCCGGGCCTCAATCAGATTGAACATTTGTGGGGGCATCTTGATCGCAAAATAAAAAATGGAGTAATAAGTAACAGAGGATTTCTCACATCTTTTGTAATGGAAGACTGACAAAAAGTTTCACCTGAAATACCCGCAAATTTAGTTAAATGGATTCCGAAGAGATTACAAGCTGTTCTTAAAGCGAAAGGAATACGAACAAAATATTGAAATAATTTTTTATGAATAATTTTTGCATTGTACACTTTCTTTTGACGCGACAAAAATGAAGCATTGTTTGATTTCGATATGTATTTTTTATAGTTGTAAGATTTTCGTTGTTATATTTTTATAAATTGAAAAAGGGTCCAATACCATGTTCAGAAAATATAAAGAGTTAAATCAATTATTATTTTTTAACATTCAAATAAATTTGAATACACATTTAACAAGCGTGTAAACTTTCTTTTGAAGCTCACAGTATATCAAATACTTCAGCATCATAATCTTCAGATTCATCTACTTTATTATTTGTTTTGTACATAGACTAATACTTATAGTAGACTTAACAGTTTTCTCAGCAAATTTATGACATTTTGCCTGGTGTGATATGAACGTTGGATGTTGAAAAGAATTGCTTCAATATCACCAGATAGATGCATGGTTCAAAACAACCACCAAAATATCAACAACGGTATTTGGTTTTGTGTGTTAAAATTATTGTGTTAAATACAACACAAATGTATGCTAACAATAACAGACAATACAAATTTAAAACACATTTAAATTTCACAGTTGTTCACCAAAACAACATGAAAAATTAAAGTCAGAAGTTCTTGTAATTCCACCTGGTGTATGTCACTTTTCGTCAAACATCTTTCTATCACACCGACTGCACAACGAAGAGTTTGAAAGGAAATTCTCTCTTGTAATATTTACTCTATGGTTTTGTACATAGTTTTAGTATTTCTCGATATTTCTTCTCTACTGCTTCTGTTTTCATCACGTACAGCCTTGCCAGTAAAACATTTTGATATTTTCAGGAACTGACAAGTGTATGCATATCTTTTTGCTGGCAACATTTAGCAATAACGATTTGCAAGTTTTTACTGGCAGCGCAAAAAAAGAAAGTATAGAATTGCTTTGATTTTAGGTAGTGCCAGATCAAAACTTTCAAACAATAATACAAAAGAAGCGCTTTCAATACATCTTAAGTTTTCATCCCCAAAAAATCCCCAGATCTCCACACCAAAAAACTAATCCCCTATTTTGAAAAAAATCCCCAATTTGGGGATAAATCCCCTTTCGTTGCTCTCTTGCTATCTCATTTTTATATACGTATAAACACCCCTGCAAACCAACTACCAGAAATTTCACCGTGGTATATATCTGGTATTCTACCAGGAAGTCTTATTTGAAAAATATACATGCTCGTGACAATTAAAATTGTGTACATGTGAATACATGTGATTGTTTATCTTGTTTTCACGCATACTAGATTCCATAGCGCTTTCTCTGTTACTCTGCCGTGTTTTCCCCTGGAAATAGACAAATAGAGTGAGAAAGACGACAATATGTGGATAGGAAAATTTTGTGCACTAGGAAGAGTTTCTGGTAGATCTTCCAAATCTTGTGCCAGAAATGCGGTTAGCATGTGTTAGTAGCAAAGAAAAATTGTTTTAATGTGTTGGTGCTTTCGCATACTTTTTGGTAGACGTGATTTGCAGGGACGTCATTATTCTCTTTGCTCTGAGAGAGCTTCGCACCCACACAATACGACTATTCGCTGCCGCTACATCAGTGCATAGACTAATACATACCTAGATAAACTTATTCTCCCATCTGACGTTTCATTTCACACTCTTCGTGATGCGGTCGGTGTGATAGAGAGATGTTTGACGAAAAGTGATATACACCAGGTGGAATTACAATAACTTCTTGCTTTAATTTTTCATGCCATTTTGGTGAAAAAATGTGAAATTTAAATGTGTTTTAAACTTTTTTATTGACTGTTATTGTTAGCATACATTTGTGTTGTATTTAACACAATAATTTTAACACACAAAACGAAATGCCGTTGTTGTTATTTTGTTCGTTGTTTTGAACCATTGCCTCTATCTGGTATTAGTAAAGCAATTCTTTTCAACATCAAATGTATACATCACACGAGGACAAATGTCAGAAATTTGGTGAGTGAAAGATTTTCTCTACCCATATTTACTCTATGCATCAGTGTGTGTTTTTTTCGCAGCCTGACAATCTGTGTTTCGCAGTCGGACAAATCTGTGTTCTATACAGAGGTGGGTCACCCTTATCATTTAAGAGTATGTATGACAAATAGATGTTGACCGATTCTGAGGCCTACCCGATATGCACACAAAATTTTATTCAAATCGGTCCAGCCGTTTCGGAGGAGTTTAACGGCAAACAATGTGTGATCGCAGTCGGACAAATTGTGTTTGGATGTATTCACTTTGTGAATTTAGGCCGTACACGCGCCTATAGATGTTAACACATCAAAACTGAATACCGGGCTTTAAGCCGTTTAGTCATAGAGTAATGTCATATAGAGCTGCCATCTTTCTCATCTGATGTTTCGTTTAACACTCTTCGTGGTGCGGTCGGTGCCATAGAGAGTTATTTGACGTAAATTGACTTACACCATGTGGAATTACAAAAATTTTTGACTTAAATTTTTAGGCGCTGCGAAATAACTCCCACTGGAAATAACCCCCACTTTCAAAATGAAATAAAGCCCACCAAGTTTTCATACAAAAGTAGGGATTATTTCATATGAAATAAAACCCAAAAAGTTGGGTATTATTTCATTTTTAGTGGGGGTTATTTCATTTTGAGGCGATTAATAAACCGCTATTGGGGGTTATCTCATTTTCATATTGGGCATTATTTCACTTCTAGTGGGGGTTATTTCATTTTTTGTTTTGGGCTGTAATTTATAAGTAGTCCTTGTTATTCACTTTAATGTGCGGGGATTATTTCAAGTAAGCCGTGAAAAACTGGTCCAAAGTGTGTGCAACCGTCATTAAAAATTATTTATGCATATTCAAATTCAATTTTCATTCGATATCCTATTCAGTTGGAGTTCAGTTCAATGGCTACAGAAATAAAATTCGAAATAATCGCCGGGAAAAGGAGGAACAGCAAGTTGCTGTACACTCTGTCGGAAAAACAGTTATACGCGAAGAAGTCGTCAAAGAATAATAAAACTTATTATACTTGCTACCAGGAAGTCTAGTGGTCGAAGACAATGTATGTGTGAAGTGCTCAAAAACTGGCCATAACCACCCTAATCAGGAAACCACTAGTGGGGCTTATTTCATTATCATATTGGGAGTTATTTCACTTATAGTGGGGGTTATTTCATTTTTCGATTTGGGGGTTATTTCATTTTTAGTGGGGGTTATTTCATTTTTAGTGGGGGTTATTTCATTGGGGTTTATTTCCAGTGGGAGTTATTTCGCAGGGCCAAATTGTTAATGTCGTTCTGATGAACAACTGAACAATAAACGTATCTTGTACTTTTTAACGTAGAATACGTTATACGGTAAGGTAGGGGTGTTGATCTGGAGCACAAAATTTTGAGAAAATGTTTGTCAACTTTCACCCACTTTTACTTAAATATTAAAACATATTTTAGCAATTTTTATATGTTACTCAGTTTTGGTAATATGTTTTGTTTCGAATTACATTAAAAAAATTATATGTCTATATATAAAAGTTTTATGTAGTTAAGGAAATAAATATTTAAGAGCATGATATTTTAGACTTTTTTTTGTACATGCCGCTGTTGTTGTTGGTGTTGTTGTGAAATGAAATGATTTTGGCTTTGCTGTGCTTTGTTTATTTATCGAGCAGCGTGTAAATGTGTGTGTGTGTACATTTCGTTTTGTTGGATCGGTCGGTTATTAGTTGGTTGGCGGGGTACATAAAATGAAGGGAGGGGAGCGTGGACACTTGTGTGTGCTTGAAAGTTCTTTGCTGTCGTTTGTTTACTTCTGCGAGCAGCGTGTAAATGTGTGTGTATGTACATTAATACAAAGGATTGGCGATGTATACGCTCACAATATCAATGGCGTTTTTCCTAAACACATTTCTGTGAATACATTGGGAAGTAGTTGGAAAGCAACTTATGTTACAAAAACATAATAACTAGCTATCAGCTGTATGCGTATATATTAGATAGATTTAAATCATTTATCAAAAATTATATTTAATTCATATATTTTAATTGCAAAATGACTAACGTATTCTACGTCTGACCTATGCGCCCGTGTTATCTAACACAGGCTTGTTATTTTTTTGTTATCCTTTTTTGTGAGTATATAATTGTGGTGTATTTACGAGTATTTATATATTTTCTGTATATATTTTGTGTGATTTATTGTTGGTTGTTTCGAGCCATTGCCTCTATCTGGTATTATTAAAGCAATGCTTTTCTACATGCTACATCCATATGCAACACACCAAACTTTGTAAATTTACTGAGTCAAATCGTTTCTCTATATGTATGTACGTGATTTCTCTATAGCTTAAGCAGTTGTAGCGGCAACTTTAACCTGACATTTAATCAAGTGTTTTGAATCATGGTCTTCAAAGAAATCTAACAAGTTTTTATTTTAAACATTTCAAAACAAGTTTACTAACAAATATGTATTTATGTATGTATGTATGTATATTAGTGTCGCTGTACTTAGTGGCTAATAACAATAGCCTGTCATTCATTAGCCACGTGCCTAGACTACGTGATTTCTTTATTTGTTGCACGGGCTAAGTGAGAAATTAACAATTTTGTGTTTAGAGGAAATTCAACAGAAGTCATAACTTGATGTGCAAATGAATCACGACGCATGTCATCAATATTTAAACTGTGTCAATGTAATGGGCCACAGTATAAAATATTCGATCGGCATTTTTTACGATATTTCTTTGTGTTAGTTTCTTGTTAACTTGTATATGGTGGTAACAAGAAAATGTGTGAATGCTATCAATAAAAATGTAGAACTGGAAATAATAAGAACTAGACTAATATTAGAACAGATGAATGACTGATAACAGTAAATTTGTTATATCTTTGCCACCAATAAAACGACAAAGTAATGTAAATTATCATCGCCACTTGTGGTTTAATTTTTCTTAATGTGTTTTGGTGGAGTGTCGGATGTGTACATAATATTTATTAAAGTTTGATTGTTTATATCACAAATTTTAAACGTGGCATGATGTATTAACAACTCTTTTAGAGGGCAAAACAGTATGATGGTTTATATTTATAACATTTGATATCACACTTGTTTATATTGTACTTTTTTTTAAATTATGTACATATTTACTTAAACTATTTTAACCTATAACAGAATTTCCCTATAAATTCGCAAAAGTAAAACAGATGTTTGATTGGCTTGCCTATGGGTGTCTGTTGTGAGCTGCTCATATATTTTCTTTGTTCAGTCATTAGCTGTGTTCGACATGATAATATGTACAAATTATTACTATTTTTTTACTCGATAGTGTTCGTTTACTCCAAAAAGTTAGTAACGAGAGAGCCAGAGGGGTATTTTGGCAGTTAAATGATAGAGAACTTACAATTTTTTGCTAGAGAAATTTTTGCTAGTTAGAATTTGCACGTCCGAACATACTAAGTCTGTTTCTTTACTTTTTGGGTAAATGGGAGTAAGAGCTAAACTCTCAAATGCTGAAAATTACTCTCATTTGCCCAAAAGTAAATAAACGCAAAAAACCACATTTCTTACCAGAAAACAAATGTCAAAACACAAAACATACTATGTTTGACAACAACTATTATATTTCATACCCCAAAAGTGTAAAAAGTGAAAAAAGTGTTCCATTTTTTAAATAAACACTTTGAGCGTAAACACAATCTCTTTCCAAATTTGAATTATAAAATTTTTCTATTTCGTTAATTTTTTCACTAACAAAACATATGTTTTCGAACAGCTGATGGATTGTTTGACACTTTACCCAAAATTACTCGAAGAAAAAGTCTGTGTAAAAGGGAAACGCATTTTGATGTTAAGAGAAAAAATTTAAATCGAAATTGTAATTTCCTTTAAGGCTAAGAGATCATGTTTTCTCCGGTTAGTGAAAACAATGTAAGTGCAGCGGGTGGGATTCGAACTCACATTCGCTGGACGATCGTTTCGATGTTTGTGAAGCATAATCTTCAGCAGCGTCTAGCCCGTTAAGCCACTGCGGTGTGTATTTAAAGGAAATTTCAACTTTAAAACATGACGAGGATCTAAAACAACTAAATTTGAAAACATATGGTAGGGCCAAAAGCCAAAAACAGAACGAGACAACTACAATTAGAATAGTTCGTTCTATAAATAGAACTTTCAAAACTTCTGCATCAGTGCGTGTATGTAGGAAAGTAATGTGTGTAAGTAGCGACAACAATTGCTCTACACACAATCAATAAATGTCTTCGGTTAGTGACTTGTGTAAATACACACCGCAGTGGCTTAACGGGCTAGACGCTGCTGAAGATGCTGCTTCACAAACATCGAAACGATCGTCCAGCGAATGTGAGTTCGAATCCCACCCGCGGCATTTACATTTTTTTCACTAACCGGAGAAAACATGATCTCTTAGCCTTAAAGGAAATTACAACTTTAAAACATGACGAGGATTTAAAACAACTAAATTTAAATCGAAATGTTACACGGTACCTGTTTGATTTCTATAAACAAAGTTAGTAAATGTTACATTGGAAAATAAAAAACAGCGTTCAAAATCGTATGATGACGTTATATTTAAATAATATTAATACTTAAAATTATTTAAAGACCAGTGCAAGCACGTGTGCCATTATTTTGTTGCTTAATACTTTTTGTTTTATTCCCACAAAACACATGACACATGTACAGTCACTCACATTTCTTTGACGTTTGGGAATAAGGTCTTAAGTCAAAAAAATTAATTTTGAGTTTTTGATTGGGTTTAACTCAATTTTTTTTTCTCTTTCGTTTGGTATTAATAACTTAAATCTAGCACAACTGCATCCAATCGTAATCATTTGATCTTTAGGCAGTAAGTCAGAAAAATTCATATATAAATAATTTTCAATTTAACATTACGAAAAACTACAGTTTCTGACTTAAGACCTTATTCCCAAACGTCAAAGATTTAAAGTCGGGCAGTACCATGAAAATATTTTCAGTCCAAATATTTCTGTGTTTATAAAAGAAAATATATTTTATTTTTTACCCCTTTTGTTACAAAAACTCGGCTTTAAAAACAACTACAATGAAATTTTCTAAGTACTTTTATAAAAGCACATGAAGTCTAAACTAAGCCTTCTACACTTTTTTGCCTCACATTGAAAGTCGGACATAATAAAAAACATTAAGAAAAAAAAGTTAATATTTTGTAGCTCCGCCTTTTTGGTTCTCTACAGCTTGTAGGCGGCTTGGCATTGATTGAACAAGTTTTTTGCAAAAATCTGGATTAATATTGTTCCATTCTTCAAACAGAGCATTTTTCAGCTGATCTTTTGATGAACAGAGCCTGTCCTGCGTCCTAATTCGTCCCATAAATGTTCAATGACATTGAGGTCGGGTCTTTGTGCAGCAGTTTTGATCACCTTCGGACAATTATATAACAACCAGCTCTTAACATCGTGTGCCGAATGATTCGGGTCGTTATCTTGATAAAATTTGAAGTTTGATTCAATGCCAAGTTTTTTTACGCTATCTTTCAGATTTGTCTTCAAAATCGTCAAATACATATTCTTGTTCATTATTCCTTCGATAGCCTGAAGCCGCCATACACCCACCCCTAAACCATCACGGACCCACCACCATGTTTGACCGTTTTTCTCAAATTTTTTGATTCTAGTTCTTTGCTTGGTTTGCGCCATATTTTACCCCTTCCATCGCGTCCAAATAGTTTTACTTTCATCAGTAAACAGTACCTAATAATAGATTGTTAAAATCATAAAGCATTATTTTTTGTCCCCACTTACAGTGCTCCAGAAGTCAAAGTCCTTGGCCATATATTGATGGGCAAAAACAAGTCGGTCATTTTGGTTCTTCTTGCTAATGAGGTGCTTCTTCCGTGCAACTCGGCCATGAAAGTTATTTTTTCGAAAAAATCTTCATACTGTTTCTGGGTTAACCTCTGTCCCAGAAGCTTCTTTGACCATCGCAGTTAGATTTGGTGCAGAAATAAAGGGATCATTCTTAACTTTTCTTAAAATCATACTCGCATCCCTAGAGGAGAGTATCTTTAATCGGGGTAGGCGTTGTTTGTTGGCAATCAACCCATCTTTTATATATCTAGCTATGATGTCATGAACCGTTGATTTGCTTTTCTTCACTAGTTTCGAAATTTCGCGTTCAGATTTTCCTTCTAAATGCTGATCAATAACTATTTTGCGTTCTTCCAAGGTGGACTGTTTAATATTACGTGGCATTTTTACAGAATATTTTAATTTACTTCACTGAGCACTTGAGAAGATAACAATGACCAATAATTTTAAAAACAATTACAGAAAACGAAAAATTAACGGTATATTTACTGACTTCTCGCTCAAAACATTGCTTGCCCGACTTTCAATGTGAGGCAAAAAAGAGAAGAAGTCTTAGTTTAGACTTCATGAGCATGTTATAACGGTACTTAGAATATTTCATTGTAGTTGTTTTTAAAGCCAAGAGTTTTTGTAACAAAAGGGGTAAAAAATAAAATATATTTTCATTTATAAACACAGAAATATTTGGACTGAAAATATTTTCATGGTTCTGCCCGACTTTAAATGTGAGTGACTGTACATTAGGGTGGGTAAAATCCCATACAAACAAAAAATCACTTTTAGGTCACCACCTAAATATGAAGTTCAGAGTGTTTAATGGATATTTGCAAAATATTGCGATTCTGGGTTCAGGAAATTGTGAGCTATTTTTCTTTAAAAACACCTCTAATTATCAGGTTTTTTGGGTGTAACTTTTAAGATGTTGCAGATATTTGGAAAATTTATTATGGGTACGTAGACCTTTAGGAGTTCTTGCATTGCACATATTGTTTTTATTTGTATTTTTGAAGTTGATTGAGTTGTAGAAGTTTAAATGCCATTTTTTAGTGGATTCTCGTGGAGTCCTAAGAAAAAATCAAAATAACTCCGTCATTTTTACTCATATATTAACACTGAAGATGTCATTGTGAAGGTTATAAACTCAACTTCGTAGCTCGGTATGATTCTTTGGAACATAACGTTAAATTATACAGCTTATTTTTATTTTTGTCGGTAGTATTTCTAAATTTTTCGAAAGTTATCATTTAAAACTACATTGATCACAAAAAATGTTGCAAAGTTTTACCCCCTTTTTTTTACCCTTTGAAATGATATGTAAATTACAACACCCTAATGTACATATGTATATACATTGTTATGTTCGAACATACGCTACACAACTTCACACAATTTTCGTTGCTCTCTTGCTGTCTCATTTTTATATATGAGTATAACCATGTCATTATTCTCTTTGCTCTGAGAGTGCTCCGCACCCACACAAGACAACTATTCGCTGCCGCTACATCAGTGTGTGTTTTTTCGCCGTCTGACAATCTGTGTTTCGTAGTCCGACATATCTGTGTTCTATATAGGCGTGGGTCACCCTTATAATTTAGGGGTATGAAAAATAGATGTTGGGCGATTCTGAGATAAATCGGTCCAGCCGTTTCGGAGGAGTTTAAAACCAAACAATGTGTGTGATCGCAGTCGGACAAACTGTGTTTGGATGTACAGTGTCTCAACATTGTAATGGGACACCTACCCACATAATGAAATATATATTATTTTTAAAATATGGTAACGGAATTTTGACTTTGTTTTTATGATTTCATATTGCCACGTTAGTGTTTATTATTTAAGGAAATAGTTGCTGCCTTAAATTCAATTGAAATAAATTTATATGCATTCGTTCACAATAGTACAGATCACGACCCTCAAAGTAATAATGGGACAGAAGGCAGCCATTTTCAGTTTAGCTTTAGATAACGGTAGCAAATGTTTTTTTTTTTGACTGGCATTTTTAAGAGAACTTTATATAGAATATTTCAGTCAGTTGTGTTATAAATATCCATCATGGCGCCACGTCGTTCCCAAACATCCCCAGAGCTGAGGAGATTAATAATTACCCACTCAAAGTCTGGAAAATCTGTGCGAGATATCGCGCAAATAGTAAACCGACCAAAATCTACTGTGTTTAATATTATTAAAAGATATAAAAACTCACAAAATTTTGAAAACATTGGGAAACCGAGCAAGCGAAAAATATTTTCGGATTCAGACGAGCGTTGGCTCTTACAGCAAATAAAGAAACGCCCACATCTTAGCGCACCTAAACTGACGGCTGAAGCAGAAATATTTTTGGGGAGAAATGCTAATCCCGAAACCATAAGAAATATTTTACGAAAGCATCAATACAACTAGGAAGAAGCCTCATGTCAGTAAAGTCAACCAACTGAAACGACTATCATTTGCAAAAGAGCACAGAGGCAAAGATTTTTCGTTTTGTAGCAAAGTGATTTTTACTGATGAAAGTAAATTTAATATTTTCCGGTCAGATGGGCAGTCAGTCATACGTATGGAGAAAGCCGAAAGCCTAACTATTGCAGAAAGCTGGTTGAATCGATGCCGCAACGTTTGAAAGCGGTAATACAACAAAAGGGCCTCCCAACAAAATATTGAAGTTTTGAATATGATACCTTATTTACTTATTTTTTAATTCGTGTCCCATTATTACTTTGACCCTAATACTATGAATTAATTTACTTTTTTTGTTTCCTACTACTAATGAAAATGACTTCTGGTAATATTTTCAATAAACTCATCGCATTAGCATTAAAACGTTATATAAATTTGTTTTCTTAAGTTAGTTAGTTCAGTAGAATATAGGGAACATAAGTAATATTAATAGGTGTCCCATTTTAATTTTGAGCCACTGTAATCACTGTGTGAATTTAGTCCCTATCCGCGCCTTTAGATGTTAACACATAATACATAAATAATTTTTGTAATGCTCCGTAATTAACCTTTGACTAAAAAAAAAATAAATGGTTTCCCATTACATCCCATGAAGGGACCGGGGAGAACTTCTCACAATCACTGAGCTGTGCGCTGTCCAGTTTTCACTCACTGATTGGGACCTACAATTTTACACCGATTGCGAACGGTATTTTAAGAAGCTTTTTCATGGCTATGTACTCGATAGTGTCGCCGTCACTATGCGAGGTGACCGCCGCCGAAAGAAATTTTTTTTGAAGGTGGTCAGAGCAGGGTTCGAACCCAGGATCTCATGTACAAGAGCCGCGCACACTACCCATTGCACCACTGACGGCCTATTTTTGACTATTGACTATTTCTTTATTTCTTTAAAAAGTAAGACAGTTTTGGTGATTTGTATTGTTATATTCGAACTGCGGTAGTTGCTTCTACCAATGTTTACATTGCAAATCAGCTGTTTAAGTATAAAATTATAATTTCTTGCAAGTTTTTACTGGATGTCGTTTACGTACTTTTTGTGATATTTTTTACAAAATCATTCTTACTCTCCAAAAACTAATTACTTGATAATTGTTACTGGAAAAGTTCTCTTACACACTCATTTTGAGCCACTGTCCGAGTTTTGGAACAGCAATTTTTATTATTTTCAACCCAATTTTTTCTATGACGAAGTATAAGCAATGCAAAACGCAATGATGCAGTGATGTAGGAAATTTTGTGGGCTAATTACGTTGTGGCCGTCGGTGGTGCAATGGTAGTGAGCGCGCCTCTTGTACATGAGATTCTGGGTTCGATCCCTGCTCAGATCACCTTAAAATTTCTTTCGGTGGCGGTCACCACGCATAGTGACGGCGACACACTCGAGTATTTAGCCATGAAAAAGCTTCTCAAAATACCGTTCGAGTTTTATACTCATTGATTGGGACCTACAGTTTTACACCGGTTCTGAACTGTATTTTGAGAATTTTTTTCATGGCTAAATACTCGATAGTGTTGCCGTTATTATGCGAGGTGACCGCCTCATATAGAAATTTAAGGTGGTCAGATCGGTGGATCGAACCCAGGATCTCAAGTACAAGAGGTGTGCACACTAACCATTGCACCCCCGACGTGCACTTTTCAATATATGTACATAGTGTTTGAAAAATTGTAACATATTTTTTGGATTGTCTACACACCATCTGCTCCCTGTTGGAAGTTCGGATTACTATCCCGGTGAATGCAGTAAATGGGTTTCACGTCGGGTAGATTGTCTGGTATCAGGAATGTGCTGCGTTTGGATTGAAAGTCCTCCCTCTGAACAACATTAAGTGATATCCTTTTATGAGAGCTGCTCGGTAGTCAGTTTACCGATTGCTATTCTCTAAACGTCATTAGTTTGTCTCGGCAAATGGCACATATAAGGAAGCATACAGCTACTGTTAAATGCTCTAGCTTTGAGGCATATTCGAAAACCCTACTGGGGGATTGGTTTGTAAATGACTGGAATTTTAAGAACTCCACTGGTATTAGGAGATTACTGGAACTGGCGAATGATCCTGATGGTCTTGCCTTTGCCTAAATATAATATATTTTGCTGTGGAGTGTATTATTTTTTTTATCAATTCTTTTCTTGAGGAGAAAGGGATATTTATTATTTACTCTCTAAACATTGGATTTTGATAATCTGGCTTAAACTTTATTATGTTTTAGATTGTCATTTGCCCTTTTTCTTTAGTGTCGGATTTTTTATAAACATAAAATCACACTGCTTGAGGACTAATTGAATCGTTGGCACTATATAAATCTCTTTTGTTTTTGTATAATATTCGTTAATTACAATTTTCGAGGCAACGGAACCACGCAGTTCAGAAACTCATAACTCTTATAAATAGGGTAATGCAATGTCTCATATTGTGTACAGTTTAAACTTGTCTTATTGTCAAAACAATATTCTTTAGAAGATTTGTTTTTAGAGAATTGTTTTTTGTTGGTGGGACATTTTACTATTGTAGAAACATCGCACACAACGTGCAAGTCGCTTCCTTACTTGAGAAAGATTTTGTCTAAATTGAAAGTAATTACTCAACCTATTGTCTTTGCTTAAAATGCCAAATAAAGTTCATGCTTTTTGATTTTACATATCCCCTACTGTGGCCACGTTTTCCATTACCTTTCTTTATATATATAATTCTACTGGACGTGTGTTTGTGACTGAACTCCTCCTAAACTTCTGGACCGGTTTGAATAAATTTTTTTATATGCGTTTGGGTGGCGCCCTGGGTGGTTTAGATTTACTATTCGGTGCAATTGGACAAAGGGGCGTGGTACGTCCCATACAAACCACAAATAAAAAATCCATTATTTCTGCTCCTGCTAACGGTATTTGAACAAAATTTGCAGGACAACGTCTGCCGGGTCCGCTAGTATTTTAATATAACTTTGAGATTTTCAAATAATGTTTAATACAAATTTCTACAACATCCGCCTGTTCTGATATCACGACGATTTTAAGCCCCGAACGATTTTAAGATCAGGCCGGTGATTTGTTGGTGTTCTGAATATCACTTGATTTTATATTTTTCGGCGTTATTTTATACTTTTGAAATCACCAAGCGAACAGCTGATTTTGTTTGCTTTGCTTTGTTTAAACCCTGAACGATTTTAAGATCAGGCCGGTGATTTGTTGGTGTTTTGAATATCACGTGATTTTATATTTTTCGGCGTTATTTTATATTTTTGAAATAACCAAGCGAACGGCTGATTTTGTTTATTTTGCTTTGTTTCTCATTTCCTTTGCTTCCCAACATATGTTTGTGATCATATTTGATAAAAATTTGTGAAAGATATTGGAAAAATGTTGAGTTTTCTTAATTTAAAATATTTTCATTAATATTTATTAATTTTTAATATTTATTAATATTTTCATTCTCGAAAAGTAAAGCACGGGACAGGCAAAGAGGAACAGAAAATCACGAAAAGCAGAAGAGTAATGATGAACAAATGTGAACCAAAATAAACATAATTTTTAGAAATTGTTAAATTTATGTGTTTTTCTATTAAAATAAGTTATTTTATACTAAAAAAGAATAAAAAACATTTCAAATTATGTTTTCTAATAATTTATTAAAAGATTTACAATAATTTTTTTGCATAAAACAAGCAAGTGATCACTCTTCACCGTCAGTTTCCTGAGCCATTTTTTATCTCATGATTTGCAAAATCGTTACTTTCAGAACAGCATTCCGGTGATTTAAAATATATCGACGTGAAGTGATATCAGAACAGGTCTGAAAATTAATCTATTCTTAGGGTCACACAACTACTTAATATATGTGTCGTTTATTGTAAAAGTGGTGTAACTCCATATTTTTGATAAATGCATATTTTTGTAGAATAGTATCACATTTAGTCATATCTTTCGTAGTAACAGTGAAGAAACTGCAATATTTGCACCAAAACCCCATAGATGGCGTTACTAGTTTACTCGCGGAAGTAAAACTGCAAAATATTCACAATAAGAGTGAAGTGAGACACATGTCTGTTTAATAGTGAAGTAAGTCCGGAGTTCATACACTTTTATTGTGACTAATGTTTGACAGGTGGTCATCTATTGTGCAGTAATATTTATAAAAGATATCCTAAATAAGTATTGAAAGCTTGTTTCCATAAATATGGAGGATTTTAGTGATTCCGGATCGGAATATGAGCCGTCTTCCGAAGAAAACTGTTCCGAATCAGATTCTGGTAAGTTTGTATGAATTTTGTTGTTTTTCTAACCTCAAAATGTAGCATGAGGTTTTTTGTTTTTTTTTTTACATTTTTGTTGTATTATCGTATATTCATTTTTAACAGATAAAGGCAATGATGAAATTATTAATGTAGATAATAACCAGCCAAATCTTCAAATTGAACCTGGACCATCTACATCTAAAAAACGTTCCCTTCACATTGAAAATTGGGTAATTAATAAAAGGAAGTTATTGCGTAACAGTGGAAAAGAATATTTGACTAAAACGGGAGTGAGAAAAGCTGGCAAAAGAATTGAAAATTTTGACTGTGGATGTCCTAAAAAAAGTGGTACTTTATTTACAGAAAATGAAAGAAGAAAAATATTTGAGTCATTCTGGAATTTAAAAGACTTTAATTTGCAAAATTCTTATCAGTTTGCATTAGTGCAAAAAACAAGAGTTAGTCGGAAACGTCCTAAAGATGGGTCTCGTGTGGAAAAAAAGGTGTCGTTTAAATATTTCATCAAGTCTAGTATCAAGCCAGAATCAGCATGTAAGAAATATTTTCTGAAAACATTTCAAATAAGTGATGGAAGATTATATCGGTGCCTCTCAAAAAATGATGTCTCTCAATTCATGGATAAATGGGGCACAACTAGCTAAGGAGAACTTGATGATTCGGACATTATTAGACATATCCAAAGTTTTCCCGCCTATCACAGCCATTATATTCGTAGAAGTAATCCTAATAGAAAATATTTAAATCCTGGGCTTACCATTCTTAAGATGTATGACCTTTATAAAGAAAAATGTGAAATTGAAATGACTGAACCTAAGAAATTAAAGTATTATTACAAAATATTCAACACTAAATTTAATCTCCATTTTAAGGCACGACGGCAAGACACATGCAAGACTTGTGATGATTTTAATTTAAAAATACAAGGAGCTGATGATGAAAATGCCAAGAAAGATTATGAGTTCCAAAGAGAACTTCATCAACAAAAAACAGATTCAGCAAGAGAAATGCTACAGACTGATTCGAAAAAAACTGGTGAAGCATTCATACTAACTTTTGATTTTCAGAAAGCTTTAGCTTTCCCAAAATTAACAACGTCTGTGGCATATTATAAAAAAAATCTTTATTTGCATAATTTGGGTATACATTGCTTCAATAATAATACAGGATACATGAATGTCTGGGACGAAACTGAAGATGGAAGAGGCTCTCAAGACATAGCAGCATGTCTTGTTAAGCATTTAAAAACGTATGCAGCATTGCAGAAGCATGTCATTTTATATTCCGATTCTTGCACTGGACAAAATCGTAATATAAAGACAACCATTTCTCTTTTGTAGCTTGTACAAGATCCTGAGACTAGTATTGACACCATAGATCACAAGTTCCTGGTATTCTTATCTTCCCAATGACGGGGAATTCGGAATAATTGAGAGTGCTAGTCGCCGTCATCATCAAATTTACAACAAAGACCAATGGATTGAAATTATAAAAACAGCCAAACGCAAAGAACCTTTTTTTGTTGTTAACGAAATGAAAACTACCGACTTTTTAAGTACCGCGGCCTTGGAAACTTCTATTACAAATAGAAAAAAAACCACTTGCGGTTACGACTTCAACTGGTTGAATATTAGATGGGTTAGATTTGAAAGAAATCGTCCTTTAGAATTTCAATTTAAAGAAACATTAAATCCAGACACATCCTTTTACATAGTCGACTTATGTAAAAAAACAGGGACGACCTGCTCACTTCTACAATATTCAACAAGACGCACTCTGTTCGTCAAGGAGACCAGTCACTAACGCAAAAAAGAAAGATATGATTGACCTTCTACCCTACATCCCACCGGTTTACCACCATTATTACAAAAATCTTCCCATAGATATACCAACTCGTTCACGTACACGTAATGCCGAGGAACGTTCATCTGATGACGAAATTACATATGACTGAAAAGCAACTTATCACTTTAACAGTGAAGTAACTCCAGAAAAAAAACTTTAAGTTCGTTTATTAAATTTGTTTAAGTTGATTACTATCAGTTACTACAAATTATTATAACTTTGATTTGTATTAAACAAGAAATAATAAAGAAACACTGTAAAAAAATATTGTTTTTTTTCCTACACAAAGATTTTTAAAAGGCTCAGTTTCTCGAAATTTAATAACCAGGATATAATTCACTATTACAATGAACGACACATATAACACTATAATATAATTAATATACTTACAATTATAATATAATTATAATACTTATAAGAGATTTATTAGACTATTATTATATCAAAATTTGATTAGTTAACGTTTTCTATAAGTAATTGTGTTATACATTTCCAAATTTGGTTTAAAATTTAAACTGTTTACTAAATTTTAGTCATGTTTAACTAAAAACCAATTATCTCTAAACGATGTTCATAAAATTGTATATTCTATATATAACAAAGTTCAAAATACTCTCCAGATTCCTCACGTGACTTATAATTTTAAAAAAAAATACAAACATTTAAAAAAAATGAGTTTATTAACACAATTTACTATCATTAATTTTAATGATCCGCTTAAGCGTCAATTATATGTAAATAGAATTCAGTGCTATACATACAGGCACTTCCAAATGCCAACACTTGTTCGCTGGGAATTGATTGATATGCCGGTTGACGGTTGGTGGATGTAGGCGATGAAGCGCGACTCCGTTGCCCCACACAATTACTGCTCATTGTAAATACAATTATTTTAAAAAAAAAACCATTTCAAATACAGTAGAGTTATCTATTGTGGATTTCTAAAAATACAAAAATACTGTCATAGTAACTAAAATGAAACTATAAGCAAACACTGTACTTTGGAAATAAAAAGTTAATAAAACAAAGATTGTCTACTAAAAATAACAAATACTATCAACACCAGGGGGTTTAACACAATTAATAAATAATAATATTGACGCTTATAGTACGTTAACTTGTCGTCCGTCGCTCGTTGTCATATACAGTTACAAACATAAATGAAACATGCACATAGTACTTGACTTGAGTATATTGTATTTTAGAAATCATTGTATTCCATTTAACTGATAACGATAAAGTGAATTACGATGTCGCCCATTAAATACAGTTGGATTCAAATACATTTTTGATAAAAATTAAACGGAGGAGTCGTTTAATTATCAGACTTTATACATTTCATTTAATAGATTTGTTTATGAGAACTGTTAAACGTATTGTAGGTGTTAAACACAGAACTAAACAGTTGTTTAGTCAATACCTTATGTGGTTGACGTCCGTCCCAATGCCACGAGGTTTCATATGCACCTGTTGTTTGACACCTTTTTGGGAAAGTGTGTTATTTATTAAATGAATGAATGACAAATTCGTTTTTTTTTTGTTAAAACAATTGAGTATAATACGGATTATGATAAGTCAACGCAATCAAAGAAAAAAAATCAAGTTAAACAATAATTGCTTATGAAAATATTAATTACGTTTACCTTTGTTGCTTCTATTTCTCAAACACTACGGTAATGGTTCATTGACACTTATATTTATATATTTGTATATAGCATGACGTTTCCAAATGTTTTAAATATTATTTCCAGAGTTTCGTATTTAAAGCCCCAACCTGTAGATAACAGATTGTTGAGTTAGTAACTGACTACCTCATCAGTGCTTTGACGAAAGCTAGAGTAAATGCATTGAGATTATATTTTATTTTATTCTAGATTTTAATTTTATTTCCCACACTTTGAATTTGAAGACTCACTAATCAATTCTCACGCAAAATGCTAAGATCGAACACATTTTTAAAATTATATTTCCAAACATGGTGGTGCTTCCTATATTTATTACAATTAAATGTTTTGCTTTTGCATTTAGACTGTTAATAATATTGTTACATATGAATATATTTTGTGGGATTTTTGTTCTATTTGCAGATTGGAAAACAACAACATTATCATCTGGGACAGTGGTTGCGTCAGCGTTATTCCAGTTTATTGAGTGATATCTATAACAAAGATGAGATTTACATTCGTTCGACTGATGTTGATCGCACTCTAATGAGTGCTTTGTCAAATTTGGCTGGCCTGTATGAACCAAGAGGAAAAGATATTTGGAATCCGGCTATACGATGGCAACCAATACCCGTGCATACGATGCCAGAGAAAACGGATGTGGTAAGGAATAAAATCTATATTATCTTAACAAATATTTATCAAAACTCCAAACATATTTTTTCTGGGAGAGAGAAAATATCTTTACCACAATTGTGGTACAGGTTATTATAAGTTAGAAATCGAATCCTAATGTTTGTAACTACCAGAAATAGTGAAAATATATATACTCATCTAAATATATACCGAAGCACTTTCTAATTTGATATAGCGATTTCGGACAGTTGTCCATGTAAAGCTTGTAAATTTTAAGCAAATTTAAAAATTTGTGCCGGTTTGTACCAATGTATCAAGACCGAAGCCAAGTGTTAAGAATCGGTCCTTGTTTTGACAAAGACTCCATATAAATGTAACGTTAAAACTTGGTTGCATAGTTTCCAGGTGGCACATTTCGGGATGAAATAAATTTTTTATTTTTATTATCGACTTGTGATTTGAAACCATGTGACATAAATTGTACCAGAAACGGAAATGACACAGGAAAAAAATGGGTCGCCTGAGTCCACGTTTTGATATAGCTCCCATATAAATTGGTGCTCTCTCCTTCAGAGGTTACAAATACTTATGGTAGGGAGACCGCTTTTGAAAATGCGCTATAATCGGTTCATGTTTTGATATAGCCTCCATATACAGTGTACCAACCCGGATTGGTACAATGGGAACCAGAGTCTACGAATACATATTAACCGATTTGAGCGAAATGTGATAAATAAGCCATTACGGTCCACGTTTTGATATAGATCCCATTTGTATTGTACTAAACGGATAAGCAAAGCTTCTCTTCAAATAACATTTTCTGAGGCCAATTTTAGATAATGCGCAAATCAGTTAGCGATATAATAATGTACCCCAGAGTTCGTATTTCGCGGGTAACCCATTATTAATGCCGTGGGGAAAAGGTAGTGATCGTTTCGAAAATAATGGGTAGCTAGTAGTGATGCCAAACGGGAAATCCCGAAATCACGGGATTTTAGTAAGTAAATCCCGGGATTGTGGCCGTCGGCGGTGCAATGGTTAGTGTGCGCGGCTCTTGTACATGAGATCCTGGGTACGAACCCTGCTCTGACCACCTTAAAAGCTTCTTTCGGCGGCGGTCACCTCGCCTAGTGACGGCGACACTATCGAGTATATAGCCATGAAAAAACTTCTCAAAATACCGTTCGGAATCGGTGTAAAACTGTAGGTCCCAATCAGTGAGTGAAAACTGGAAAGCGCACAGCTCAGAAGTTCTCCACTGTCCCTTCATGGGATGTAATGGGAAACCATTTATTTATTTAAAACAAACTTAAAACTAAAAACAATGACAAAAGTTCAGTGTGGTGTTATTTTTTGGAAGAGACGTGAACCTCGAGCAAAATGCAAATTGTGCAAAAAAGGGTTTAAAAACCAATGGCGGCTCTACAAAAGGTTTAATAACACATCTTAACGTAAGTTAATTGTGGCAGAACATATAATTTTAAGCAAAGAAATTAAAATAACAAAATCGGGACAAATTCATAGTTTTGGAGTTATGAACTCCGACATTTCGGATACTTTTTCCGCTAACGTACAGTGTAAAGCCATTGATATCACTTTTTTGGATGTTGACGTTTCTCGAACAAAAATTTAAAAAATTTTTAAAATAATTTTTGTTTGAAAAAAGTACAAAAATATATTCGAAAAATCGCGCGATGTTTTGAAAATAATTTTTGTTTTTGTTTGAGAAAAGTAAAAACAAAATCGATAATTTTTCAAAATATCAACATCCGATAACTCGATAACTAAGCGACTTATTTATCAAAAAGTGCTACATTATTTTATTGAGTTTGTTTCGAATTGTTTTATACAAAAAACTGATATCAATGCCATAATCCTCTCACATATCCCAAATTTCGGGGCCCATAACTCCGAAACTATGCATTTGCCACGATTTTGTTATTTTACTTTTTTTTTGCTTAAAATACCGTATTCTACACCCCCTTGTCTTTGTTTTTTGGAGTGTAAATAAAATAAAAAAAATAAAGTCGCTAAAATAAAAAAGTGGCTATAACTCGCAAACGGTGTGTCCAATCGAAAAATATAAATACAAATTTAACCTCCATGGGAGCCTTTAACCAATATGAATCACTCTGTTTTTTTTAAAAATCGCTAAAACTAAAATGTTAAATTAATGCCATATTTTTTAAATTAATGCCATATGGAAGAAATCCATTAGTTAAAGCCTCCGACGGAGGTAAAATATGTATTATGTAGGCACCGTTACCGAGTTATAGTAATATTTTTATTTTAGTGATTTTTTTAAAAAAATTCTTCCATACGAATTGGTCCAGTTTATGAAAACCCCTAGTACCCTGAACAATTGCTTATTTTTTCGGTTGGACACTCCGTTTCCGAGATATAGACATTTGCGCGTTTTAGCAATTTTTATATTACGTTAATTTTAGTTTTAGCGATTTTTTAACCAATACGGGCATCACTTTTTTTTTTAAAAATCTTTAAAATTAAAATTTTAGGTTTAACGATTTTTTTAAATTAATATCATATTGAAGACATCCATTGGTTAAAGCCTCCGTTGGAAGTAAAATTTGTATTATTTTTTCGATTGAACGCGCCGTTTCCGAGTTATAGCCACTTTTTGTTTTAGCGGTTTTTTATTTTGGCGATTTTTTGAAAAAAAAATTCTTCCATACGAATTGGACCACTTTATGAAAAACTCGCAACATTGGTTATTTTTTCGATTGGACCCTCCGTTTCCGAGATATTGAAATTTTTTCCAAATTTTTTCATATTTTCGATAAAAAATGGTGATGGGTTACCCATCGTTACCCATCGTCGTGGGTAGCTACTAGGGATGCTAAACGGGATTGATTTTAAAAAATCCCGGGATTCGGGATTTTTGAAACCCCGATACCGATATCCCGGGATTTTTCGGGGTCCCGGGATTTTCCGGGATTTTTCGGGATTCTATTTTTAAATTTTTTTGGAAACAGGTCTATTTTACGGCTTCCACTCCAAAAAGGGGGTAGAATACGTTATTCCAAGCAAAAAAGTAAAATAACAAAACCGGGGCAAATGCATAGTTTCGGAGTTATGGGTCCCGAAATTTCGGATATGTGAGAGAATTATGGCGTTAACGTTAATGCCATTGATATCAGTTTTTTGTATAAAACAATTCAAAACAAACTCATAAAATAATGTAGCATAAAATAATGTAGCAAAACTATCAATTTATTTTTACTTTTCTAAAAAAAACAAAAATTATTTAATAAACATCGCGCGATTTTTCGAATATTTTTTTCAAACAAAAACAAAAATTATTTGAAAAAAATGTTAAATTTTTGTTTGAGAAACGTAAACATCCGATAACGAAGCAACTGTTATTCGGGGGTTCAAATTCAGATTCTTTATTGATCTTTACCTTACAATATAATTCAAATTTATAGAAATAACATCAACTGCTTCACTCGGTGGGAACACTCCCCTTAGCTTGAAATCACACGTCTTGGTTGTTAACCGTCTTCCGGGGGCACTTATCTTGGCTTAACACTCTTCTGGGGGCGCTTATCTTGGCTTAGCACTCTTCTGGGACAGGCTGGTTGATTTGGTGCGTAGCTCGGTATCGGATATGCGGGATGCTGGCTCGGTATGTGCTTCGAATATCTGGTGGAAACGGTTCGGTATCGGTCATCGTTGGGTGAGTTACATAGGAACAGTGAGCCGAAGCCCCTGTGTAGGAACAGTGAGCCGAAGCCCCTGTGTAGGAACAGTGAGCCGACACTCCTGTGTAGGAACAGTGAGCCGAAGCCCCTGTGTAGGAACAGTGAGCCGAAACCCCTGTGTAAGAACAGTGAGCCGAAGCTCCTGTGTAGGAACAGTGAGCCGAAACTCCTGTGTAGGAACAGTGAGCCGAAACTCCTGTGTAGGAACAGTGAGCCGAAACTCCTGTGTAGGAACAGTGAGCCGAAGCCCCTGTGTAGGAACAGTGAGCCGAAACTCCTGTGTAGGAACAGTGAGCCGAAACTCCTGTGTAGGAACAGTGAGCCGAAGCCCCTGTGTAGGAACAGTGAGCCGAAGCCCCTGTGTAGGAACAGTGAGCCGAAACTCCTGTGTAGGAACAGTGAGCCGAAGCCCCTGTGTAGGAACGGTGAGCCGAAGCCCCTGTGTAGGAACAGTGAGCCGAAACTCCTGTGTAGGAACAGTGAGCCGAAACTCCTGTGTAGGAATAGTGATCCGAAACTCCTGTGTAGGAACAGTGAGCCGAAACTCCTGTGTAGGAACAGTGAGCCGAAACTCCTGTGTAGGAACAGTGAGCCGAAGCCCCTGTGTAGGAACAGTGAACCGAAACTCCTGTGTAGGAACAGTGAGCCGAAGCCCCTGTGTAGGAACAGTGAGCCGAAGCCC
This sequence comes from Phaonia tiefii, assembly GCA_963931995.1. Classification (NCBI taxonomy): domain Eukaryota; kingdom Metazoa; phylum Arthropoda; class Insecta; order Diptera; family Muscidae; genus Phaonia; species Phaonia tiefii. The sequence goes on from OZ008367.1 coordinate 38,463,691, forward strand.
CTGTGTAGGAACAGTGAGCCGAAACTCCTGTGTAGCAAATGTATTATCACCGTCTTTACTAAAGAACGGATCCTAAAATGTGCTCCTGTCCTTTGCAGAACTAGAGCCCCAGGCAAAATGCTATAATCTTGTCTGGTTGTTCGCTCGGAGGCGACCCCGAGTCTAGTTTACCTTAAAACTAAGTACCCTCGTTGTAATGACGCAAATGAGAATTGTATTCAAGCACTCATTCTTGTGCGGTCATTAAAACTAATTCCCAGCTACTCTGTACACAACGTCGACTGAGCTTGTGTGTTTCAGTGAGTGTGATTGTCGCGGTGGTTGATGCGACTGATGGATGTTGTGTATGCTTAGGTGATGGGTAGACCAGGGATGTATGCGGGTGGGAATGGCGGTGAGTGTTTGGTATTATGTACGGACGGATCATGACGTCACGTTACAGGGTAACTGGGCAGATGACAAGCCATAAGAAACTGTCTTGTCAACAACACATTATGTTGTTGCACTGGCAGTAACTTGGTCCCCTCAAGTACATGATCCACGTTCGTCATTTGTGTGCATCCGGTTGCGATTCGAAGTGCACTATTGTGGATCCTCTGCAGACCTTTCCATTGGGTATCACTTAAGAAAGATTATCATAACGGGGCGGAATAGTTGAAGACCGAGCGACTTATGGCTTTATAAGTCACTACAATTGTCTCCTCCTTGCCCCAAGTTGTCCCTGCAAGGGCCTTTAGGACCTTGTTGCGGGTGTGGACTTTTCTTCTAATGTAATCCGCATGTTTAGAGAAAGTAAGGAGATTATCGAAAATAACTCGGAGTATTTTGGGGTTACGGACTGTGGGTATATACTAGGGATGCTAAACGGGATTGATTTTAAAAAATCCCGGGATTTTCGGGATTTTTCGGGATTCTATTTTTATTTTTTTTTTTGGGAACAGGTCTATTTTACGTCTTACACTCCAACAAACAACAACAAGAAGGGTAGAATACATTATTATAAGCAAAAAAAAAAAAATAACAAAATCGGGGCAAATGCATAGTTTCGGAGTTATGGGCCCCGAAATTTTGGATATGTGAGAGGGTTATGGCTTAACGTACCGTGTAAAGCCATTGATATCAATTTTTTGTATAAAACAATTCAAAACCAAATTTATAAAATAATGGAGCACTGTTTGATAAGTCGCTTAGTTATCGAGTTATCGGATGTTGACATTTAGAAAAATTATCGATTTTTTTTTACTTTTCTCAAACATCGCGCGATTTTTCGAATATTTTTTTTCAATCAAAAACAAAAATTATTTTAAAAAAAATTTTAAATTTGTGTTTGAGAAAAGTAAACATCCGATAACTAACCGACTTATCGAAAAATGCTACATTATTTTTTGAGTTTGTTATGTCTTGTTTTATACCAAAAAGTGATATCACGTTAGTGGAAAATAATTTGCCCCGATGTTATTTTACTTTCTTTGCTTAAAATAACATGTTCTACCCGAATTGTAATTTTTGGAGAGTAAGCCGTATAATAGACATTAACTTAGAAATTAACTTACGTTAAGATGTGTTATTAATAAACCTTTTGTAGAGCCGCCATTGGTTTTTAACCCTTTTTCCTCCATTTGAATTCTGCTTGAGGAGCACCTTTCGACTCTTTCAAAAAATAACACTTGCTTATTAAAATCCCGGGATTCGGGATTCATCAATCCCGAAAAATCCCGGGATTTGGGATTTCCCGTTCGGCATCCCTAGTATATACCCTCCATTGACAGAGATGTCGAGCTCTCTCCTTACTTCTTTGGTCCAAGAAGTGAAAAGGGTCACAGAAGACTTTATCTCACGAATGGCTCGGATGGTATGATACTGACTGATAGTCAATATTTCGAATAGAAAAAGTCTATCAGTGTCAAAATAAAATATGATATCAAAAGATACCAGTATTTGGAACACCCGTTTTATCAGTTAACGTTTTGATATATGGAGTTTACATTGTAATGTCCCTACTCTTAGCTTGACATTATAAGACCTGTATTGGGCCGTTCAAGTATTACGTAAGCACTATAGGGGGGCGGGGGGATCTTTGCTTTGCTTATTTTTTATGACATGTGTGGTGGGGGGTCAAGGTGGTAATTACGTCAGCATGATGGAAGATGTTACTGTTGTAGGGCAAGAACAACATGCATTTTGTTTTTGTTAAAGTTAACTTATAAAAATAAATAATAAATGGTTTCCCATTACATCCCATGAAGGGACTGGGGAGAACTTCTCACAATCACTGAGCTGTGCGCTTTCCAGTTTTTACTCACTGATTGGGACCTACAGTTTTACACCGATTCCGAACGGTAATTTGAGAAGCTTTTTCATGGCTAGATACTCGATAGTGTCGCCGTCACTATGCGAGGTGACCGCCGCCGAAAGAAAATTTGAAGGTGGTCAGAGCCGGGTTCGAACCCAGGATCTCATGTACAAGAGCCGCGCACACTAACCATTGCACCATCGACGGCTTATCGAAGTTAACTTATATTGTCAAATCAATTATGTGCTACTGTGGAAAAACACATACCAACAAACAAATATGTATACGTGATCAACATTTGACAATTTAAATTAATCAGAAATATATAAACAAAAGAAAATCAGCTGTGCAATGCGTTCACCTTACTAATTCCATCATGAGTAATTATTTACTTTTTTACACATATGGCAACCCACACATTGTCTATGCTTGAAAACACAACCTGTATTCGGGGATTCCCACAAATAATGAATGCGTTTGAATTTCTTCCGTCAATCTATTGTTTTGTTTCGGTACGATTGACGATTTGACGTGTGGTAAGCAAAGCAAAGCAAGTTAATGTTTGTGTTACCTTTGATCCACTTTCGCCAAAGTTGAATTGTTTAAGATTCGTTTCAAATAGACAAATCCGAGTTATACCAAAAATTGTTCGAAAGTTTTAAAAAACCTCATACAAATACAAAAGTACAAAATGTACAGAAGTTAGTTAACGAAGTGTGGCGTAATTATATGTTACAAGCATAGTCCGACAAGGAACTTGATATTATTGTCTCTAAGCGAATTGAAGAAGAATTGCAATCAGCGACTAAGAATAAATCTAATCTACTACGTTTTTTTTCTAAGGTGAGTGATGAAGTTAAAGTAAATAAGACATATTAAATGTACTCACTATAGTGTGTATGTAACGACCCTTTTTGGTCACACATTTATGTTTTTGTAGCTTAATAAGAGAATTATTAGCAGTACCTATAGAATGTTTTAATTTATAGGCAACGGGTACCTGTAAGCCTGCAGAAAAAACACAAATTATACAGACAGCTTCAAATTCTAAAGAACAAAAAGAAGACGGCATAAAACCAGGAGTTGAACCACAACAGCATTGCAAAAACACACAAAATACAGATAAACCACCGAGAGCAAAGCCTTCTCAGGATGTTATGAAGAATAACATTGCTTTACTCGAAAAAAATCTGAATGCTTTGTATTCTGCCAGAGATACTATGCTAAGCCGTGTTGAAGTTGATAAACAAATTATTAACTTGCGCGAAGGATTAAAAACAGCGAAACAGTCTTTCAACAGGAAGATTCAAAACGCAGTTGCCCAGAAGAAACATAGAGATGGTATGAAAAGAAAGTTAGAAGATATTTCTCATGAAAATCCAGAAATAAAAAAAACTATCCCTAAGGGATTCAGTGGGACGTCCTAGCCTAGAAAACCATTACTATTGAAAACAATTACGGATATTGCGTTATTTGGGAGTGCAGCAGATGATAGAAGACGAACGGAATCTATTCGCAGTGTAAAAACTCTTGATGAACTCACACAAGAATTACGTAAAATAGGATTTGACATTAGTCGAAGTGGGACATATCTTCGTTTGCTTCCCAGAAAATCTAATTATGCAGAGGGACGAAGACATGTATCGACATTCCCTGTTAAGCTTACTCGGGCTCAGACTGATCACCACAAAAGATAGCACTTAGATAGCAATTTCGCTGAAACATCAATCCATTATTTGGAGAACATAGCATCCATACTTGGGCCCGATCAAGCATTTTTCATATCTCAAGATGATAAAGCTCGGGTGCCTATTGGCGTAACAGCGGCAAATAAGCAAGCACCTCTTCTAATGCACATGGAATATAGAATCAAATTGCCTGATCACGACTGGGTAATCGCTGAGCGGCATAAATTAATACCATCAGTTTATGCTGATATCAAAATCACTTCCAGTTTGCTAGGACTACCGCAAGCCGTTGGATATTCTGGACCAACATACATCGCTATTCGAAGTGGAAAGCATAGTTCATCTACTGCTAATACTCATGCTCAGGATTTCCAGACGCTTCTCGAACTTGAAGAGTTTCAAGCATTAGCTAAAACTGACCATGGATTGGTAAACCAGTGGTAATCATGACGGTTGATGGAGGGCCAGATGAAAATCCGCGTTATCAAAAAGTTATAGGGTTTGCTATACAACACTTTAAGCGACATGATCTCGATGCATTGTTTTTAGCTACCAATGAATTGGCTGGTTTGATATTGCCTCATGACCATTTTGGGTCTCATTTGGATGAAGCTTTGCTTACTTTTGATGACAAGGAGGAGGGGGGGTTAATAATTGTAATAAATCTGCTTACGTAATACTTGAACGGCCCCTATTATAAACAGTTTACGTACAACAGGTTGGTGAGGATATTATATAGTCTGGTTTGGCCAAATATAACGTTGGTTGCTTCTACCTTTGAACCTGTCCACTTGTTTCTGTTTTATTGAGCAAATTTAAACTAAAACCATAATTTACTTGAAAAAGTCCATCCCGATAGAATAATTTATTTTATTTTTACAAAAATGTATGTATACGACTTTATTTATTTTAGGTTCTTGCTGGCGAAGGCGCTTGTCCTGCTTACGAGTACGCCTATTCGGCACTGCTCGACTCCGTTGAATTCCAAAGGCTTAACGATCACTACGCCTACCTCTATAATTATCTAACAAAGTATACTGGCAAACCCATAGACTCTTTAGCAAACTTACAACGTATCAATAACACGTTCTTCATCGAGGAACTCTACAATAAAACCTTACCAGAATGGGTACATAAAGTATATCCCAGCGAGGATTTGACGTATGCAGCTAAATTCACATTTTCCATTGCCACATATACCCCACAATTGGCTCGCTTGAAAACAGGACCTCTTATTAAAGAAATGCTGCAAAGATTTGTGGAAAAATCAAAGGGAAAATTGAATCCTGACCGTTCGGTTTGGATATACTCAGCACATGATACCACAGTGGCAAATGTCTTAAATACATTAAATTTATATGATGTAGGTCGAAAGGAATTGAATGTCGTAAGCAAATGATAAATTTTATATTTTTATTCGATTCAGATCCATAGTCCTCCTTACGCAGCATGCATTATGTTAGAAATGCGTCTTGATGATAAGAATCTACCATATGTTTCGATCTTTTATAAGAATACCACAGCGGAGCCACAAGCCATGGTAATTCCCAAATGTGGCACATCATGCCCTCTGCAGAAGATGTTTGATATATATAGCGATATAATACCACAGGATTGGGAGGCAGAATGCAAACTCTCTACACTGATGATGACATATGAGGAAGCAAATATCGGTACTGCGATGGGTGAGTGTTCGTTCCTGTTGGGCTTTGATTTGTATTTTCTTAAAAATAAATTTTATTTTTGTTACTAATATATTTTCTTATCGAGTGTTCCGTCTGAGTTGAGTTAGGTTAGGGGATAATGGCCCCAGCGATAACATGAATCAAGAAATAAAATTTTTTTTTTTACAACTGAGATGACGCTTAAAATTGTCAAAAGTAAATTATTGCATTTTGATTGGAAGCTACCGATCATTTTGTAAGATTTATAAATGTTGCATGGACCATTGATATCAACCTGCTTTAAGATTATAAACATGACTTTTCTGTTGAGAGAAACAAAATCAGGGGTCGGAATGATCGAATACGTTAATTTGAAATACAATTTTATTTTAATTGTATCAAGTAATAGAGGAATAAAGCGTATTAAATATTTGCCATTCATATGCATAACTTTTAATCAGACTAATAAATTTGAAAAAATATTCCCAAAAATGTTGTGAACATTACATTTTTATTTGGCATCAAGAAAGGTTGTAATAAACATAAACGAAAGCTGATGTTCATGCTCATGAATGGCAAGTCTGTGGTTCTCTTAAGATTTCTTCAATTGCGATACACAAGGGATGCTGTGTTTCGACCCCATCTTTTAATCAAAACAGATTGGTGGTTAACCACTAGTTTTTAAAGTCCGTAACCACAAGACCGTTAGAAATTTATATGATCAGTGTTTTTGAAATGGCATATTAGCAAAGAAGGAAAATCAACTCTTTACACGTTACATGAATTTCTTTTGAAGTTGTTATATGCATATGTTTTCTTAATTTCGAGTGGAAAAAATGTATTTACTGAATATCTATAAATGTTTTCATATTATACACTCCGGTTCACCTGTATCTTTTGCAATTTGTAACCGATTGCAGAATTTTAAAATAGAAATGGAAGCTAGACATCTTGAGATATAAAAAAATCATGACAATAGTGGTTTCTTAACTACAGAACTTTTTTTGAGCAATTTATAAAAAAAAGTCCAAAAATGTGATATTTTGTTTGGTTCACTTTCATTTAATAAACTAATAAATTAAAAAAAGGATTAAGCCTCTAACTGACCTTCGGGACCTTAGAGGTTACTGCACTAATTCTGAGAACGAGTACATTTATTACATTTTAATAACTTCAAATATACGGGTTTTCATTGAGAGATAAAGATAATTTATGTAATCCAACGAAATTTGATTCCAAGCATCCTTAATGGGCTGAATTAGTGACTGCTTATCATCAAATTGTCTACCTCCTTCTTAGACCTTACGAGATAACCAACCCCAGACATTTTCGATAATGTTTAGATCTGGCGAATAGGGTGGCCAGTCAAGAATATTAACATTTTGGCTTGCAATGAACTCCTTTACTACTCTGGCGTTGTGTATAGGGGCATTATTCTATTGCAATATCCAAGATATGGGACCAAACAGTTCACTGATCTTCGGAAAAGCCGATTCCAATAACGTTTTATAGCTTGCACCAAACATTTTTGCACTTTGAAATTCAAGATCGATGGTGCCATAGTACGTAATAGCACCCCACACCATAACGCCGCTCTCTCGGCTGTGATGTCGGTTCAAAAAACGCTTTTCTTTGTGCAGATCATGGAAATAATAGTTGTAGCCATCAGGCCCATCCAAATTAAACTTCTTCTCATCCGTAAATACGACGGTTGTCCAGTCATTTAAAGGGTCCGCCAAATAACTTTTGTTTTTGAAAATGCTATAAAAAAAACTACTGAATATTTTCTCAAATTTCTTGTTTTATTTGAAAGTACAATCCTTCCGGTTAATAATGCAAAATAATTTCATTCAAATGGCTGCCTTTAAGCACATTTTTAAGCACATTATCGATTGTGTGCAGCTGTATTTCACCAATGGCTTCGCGAATATTGCCCTTTAAAGCGTCAATTGTCTCTGGCTTATCGGCGTAACACTTATCTTTGAGGGCACACCACAAATAATAGTCCAACGGTGTCAAATCGCAGCTCCGAGGTGGCCAAACGACATCAGCTCTGCGGCTGATAATGCGATCTTCAAAAACAGGGCGCAAAACATCGAGTGTAGCTTCGGCTGTGTGGCACGTAGCGCCGTCCTGTTGAAACCAAATGTTGCCAATATCGTCCTCTTCAATTTTTATGAACAAAAATTCGTTCAACATGGCCCGATAAACGATCGCCATTGACTGTAACGGCCACTCCTTGCTCATATTCGAAGAGAAATAGCCCAATTATGCCTCTGGACCAAAATCCGCACCAAACAGTGACTCGTTTTGGGTGCATCGGCTTTTCAATGTATGCGTGCGGGTTTTCTGTGCCCCAAATGCGACAATTTTCCTTGTTTACGTACCCGCCAAGATCAAAATGAGCTTCTCCTGAAAATATGATTTTTTTTGGCAAAATCGGCATCTTCTGTAAGTCGATCGCAGGCCCATTTTTCCCATATTTCCCAGCGTTGTTCAAGCGTATACACAACCATATTCGTTCACTGAAAGGATAAAACTAAATATCTGTCAAATCAGACATGAGCTAAGTGTTACCATTCACGAAATAAGCACTAGTTGAAAAAAAACGTTAGATGGCGGACCCGTTACATGACCTCTTGGCTGCACATCCCATACCATGTAGTCTCTTGCGAATTGAAGCCGCTTTTCCTTACAAGGAGCATTTAGTGGCGCCTTTTTTTGTATTTAAGATACTCACAGTTCTTAATTACTCTGCGCACTGATGACTTGCTCGCTTCCACTCCAGCTTGAGCTCTTATTTTTGACAAGGCTAAGGCAGAATTAGAAGCAATTCTGATGATTTTTCTTTTCTCATACGTAGATAAAGACAATGAAACCCTTCTTTTAAAATTTTTTCCATACACCTCGGGGTACTTGATGTAATTGTCGACAACTGTTGGGCTCCGTCCAATTTTTTGTAGCTATTGCGCGGTTAGAATGTCCTTCAGAACGGTAAACATCGATTTTAGTTTTTTCCGATAGATTTAAAATTTTTTGTTTTGCCATTTTGACTCGTAAAATGATTAAGACGTAATAAATTGTAATAAACAAACGCTCCCTACAAAAAATCATCGCTTAATTTAAAAATAATAAAAAAATAATAAAGTGCCTTTATTCAAGTCAACCAAAAAAAAAGCACATTTTTGGACTTTTTTTATAAATTGCTCAAAAAAGTTCTTTAGTTAAGAAACCACTATTGTCATTATTTTTTTTATATCTCAAGATGTCAGCTTCCATTTCCATTTTAAAATTCTGCAATCGGTTACAAATTGTAAAAGATACAGGCTGCTGAATATGGAATTTTTATTGCCTTTAAATAAGTGAACCCGAGTGTATGTACATATGTATACATTTAAAAATGTTTTGTGAATTTCGTATGAAATTTGTAACTAATAAATAATATTATTAGAATTTGATTTTTACTAAATTGCAAATGCATATTTTTAGAACTTTATCAAATTCATATTCTTTGTTTAGGTGGTATAGGAGATGTGCAATAGATTTCCACAGATTTTTTGAACTAGGAACTTAGTTTTTCAATGAATAAATTTTTAACTACGCCTCAATAAGCTTCTTACCCCTGAATACTTACACTCTGATTTGTATATGTAATATTTAACCCATTATCACCATATCTGGTTATTCTACAGGTAGAGCTAACTAACAGTTTGTATTGAATGAGAAAATTTTAACTGTAGGTTAGCTCTAACCAGACGTAGTGATAATGACACTTACATTTGTAGAAAGTTGTTAACGAATTCATGCATTTCTTTCTATATTTTCAGCTGTTTTAGTTGCCATTATCACCATAATGCTCTTCCTGTCGTACGTGGTTATGGTCTACTACCGACGACGCAGTTATAAGAATTATTTCTCCTACTCACAGGTGGCTTAAATTTTCTTTATGTTTTCACTTTAAAAATAACTTCATTTTCGAACCAACTATGAATAATCATTAAAATTTTTTCTTTTCCAAAATTTCTTTAATATTCAAATGCAATTCTTATACAGCCACACAAATTGGATGCCTAAAATCACTGAATGCTGTCTAACAGATTAATCAAAACAGAAAAACATCTCTATCAAAAATCCTTCATCATCACACTCTGTATTTTAATTCTCACCGCTTATTATTATTTTTTTATTATCTTTGTTTATAATATTTAGCAGTAGCCCTAGGCTTATTTTTTTTGCATTTTGTTGTTGCATTTAATGAAAACATTTAGTTACAAATCTATATGTTTGTTGCTTTAAGACTTTTGAAAAACATTTAAGACTTAAGACTTTAAAAGACATTTGTTGAAACATTAAACCAAAATCGTGTTTGGTGGTCAAAAGAAGTCAAAAAACAAATACTAAGTAATCTACATTGTGATTCACATTTTCAATCTTAGATAAAGTAAACAAAAAAAAAATAATAAAATTAAACATTGTATTTATTTAAACGAGTATTTGGCATTAAAACAGTCTAACAACGGTGGTCAAGTTTGTACAGCTGTGCTGTGTAACACCAGCTGTGTAACACCGCCGTCTAAGTTTAATTGTAGATTTCTTGAACTTGTGGGATAGAACTCTGTTAAGTTGAGTGTTTTTTGTCTAGCATTTTCTTCCTAAATTCCTGAAAACAATTCCTTTTCACTTTCAATTGAGTCACTGATTGCAGAAACCACATGAGCCAATAATTAATCGGGGTGCTGCCATTGAGGGTAGGAATGACATGAGGCACTGACTCATGGGGTTTCTAAGCTAATTTCAGTTCCTTTAAGCTGGACGTTGAGACTTTTAACAACCTAAACGACTAATGTCGTTTTTGCACGCATTGTGAAGGTCCCCTTTAAAATGTAAAATCAGCACAAAATCTATTCCAAATCCAGACATCAGTGATTTAATTGTATCAGACCCGAGACGGGGGTAAAATGTATTTCTGTTTTCATCATATTTATTAGAATATTATATCTGTATGTTATAGGCGTTTGTTCGTTAAATCGCATCACTTAGTTCTTATATCTAATTATCGAATCAAAATGCAATGCAATACAAAAATATTTATTAAATTGAAGTTTGATTAAATTGAGGTTAAATACAAATTTAAAATCATTTCCCATATCTTTCAATGGAATCGATTACACTGTTCGGAACTAATTTATTTAGAACAACAGCCTCTATACTTTGTTCTAAAGACGAAATATCAATATAAAAATCATTTGAATGGTTGGAGTTTTTCACGTTATTATTATTTGTTATTTCTCCACAAAGAACATTTACGCATATGTGCCGGCTTCTACTTCATTTCGTTTCAGTTTCCTCTTTCAATCCACAAAAGTGAAGGGTCCTGTGATGGCTTTCCTGGGACATACAAATTTCGTAGATTTTGCTCATATCTTGTTGATATCTTTCTATCTTTTCTCATATCTTAATATCTTTTCACTCAATATCTTGATTTGTTACTTGTAATACTCCCATCAACTCCAGTTTTTTCAACATTTCCAAAATCGGATGTTGCATGTAAAACATCAAAGCGAATGGCTGATGAATAGAAAATGAATTAAAAATTTTTGATTTTTGTAGTTCACATATGGGAGTTTTAATTTATTTTTTTCTAAGTATAAGTTCTAAATTGTTATTGTTATAAATATTTTATTATATAGTAGCTCAATTGTTGTAGCACATTTAACCATAAATGGCATTACTGCTTGGTTATTGAATGAATAAATTAAATTAAATTAAATTAAATTAAATTCTTCTTAAAAAAGTGTTGATATAACGTCAACATATTTTTCGTACAAAAACTATGCATTAATTTTATTTTCACCCAGCATTAACCACGTTTTCTTTTTTTGTAAAAAGTTATCAATATATTTTTTCACTTTCAAAAACCGTAAAAAAACAACCAATTTTGGGCATAGGTCTATTTTACCGACAACTATTTTACCGAAAACTACTTACGCTGAGTCTAACAATATATTCTGTTCCCCGTCCCGGTTCACGGTTCGCGAGATATGGGTCTCCAAAGGTCCAACGTATAACCGGGCTTATCTCTCGCATCAATAATTAGATTAGGTCAACATATGTATCGGCGGAAAGCTGTCGGATATGCCCTCCTAATGGCTTCAAAAAAATTAACTTTATTAACCCATTGAGGACCAATTTCAAAATTTCGATTTTTGACCACGCCTTTTTTTTGTCAAAAACGTAATTTTGTCCAAATATATCCTATATTAAGGCATGTAAAATGTATATAGTCTTATAGAACAGACTTTAACATTTAATACGACATATAACATGCGTGAATAACTCTTCAAAGACAAGAGATATTGACGGCCGGGCGACTAGGTGGAATATAAATGTACCAATTTACAAATAGGTCTACCACACGGTACGAGCAACGCAGAGAGGAACCAATACCACCAATGAAATCGTGAGAAGATTTCCTTTGATTTGAGTACCCATACATGTATATTTGTAAAAGAAAAAAAATTCGATAAATTTTGTGGGTATTGAAATATAGAAAAACAGGCATCTCTCGACTTACAGGCATCGGATGTGAAAAGTAATGGCACCAATGAAATCTTTTATTTTCCGATATCAAACCTAAAGTTTCTGTTTTCTTACTCTAAATTTCAAGTATAGCGAAGTTTAAAAATATCGCTGGTCTTTGAAGGGTTATTTGCGCATGCTATATTTTGTATTAAAGGCGAAAGTCCTGTCCATAAGTCTATATACTTTATACATACATACCTTTTTGACAAGAAAGGCGAAGTCAAAAATCAAAATTTTGAAATTGGTCCTCAATGGGTCAATAAAATCAAATTTTTTGAAGCCATTTCCGAGAGCTTTCCATCAATACATACATTCACCTGATCGGATTACTGATGCGAGAGATATGCCCGGCTATACGTTGGACCTTTGGAGGCCTATATCTCGGGAACGGTGGACTGGGACACTCCATTTTGCTTTTTTTCCCCTCCCCCTAATTAAATCAATATGGCCGTCGGTGATGCAATGGTTAGTGTGCGCGGCTCTTGTACATGAGATCCTGGGTTCGAACCCGGCTCTGACCACCTTCAAATTTTCTTTCGGCGGCGGTCACCTCGCATAGTGACGGCGACACTATCGAGTATAAAGCCATGAAAAAGCCTCTCAAAATACCGTTCGGAATCGGTGTAAAACTGTAGGTCCCAATCAGTGAGTGAAAACTGGAGAGCGCACAGCTCAGTGATTGCGAGAAGTTCTCCCCAGTTCCTTCATGGGATGTAATGGGAAACCATTTATTTTTAGAGGGGTAAAAACTACTTTCTTTTTGGCGAGTTGTCGGTAAAGTAGACTTGCTCCCAAGTTTGGGACACGTGACAATAAGAGATAGTTTACAACTACGTTATCATCACTACACTCAGAGGTCGGTCGACCCAATGTGATTGCCCATTTAAACCATAGATTTGTCAACTCGCTCATCGGTTTAATGATTGAAGGGAAGCGCACTTGTGTTTGAACGTCAAGAGAAGAATTCTGTCGCTGAGGTTTGACAAACACAGGTGAAATTGTTACTGTGAATGTTCAAACTATGTAAATATATGAACAAAATTAAGGATTTTGTTCGACGTTGCTGACAGAAGTTCGTTTCCTCATTGAAGACGCGCAAAGATAAACGTCAGATGAGACGGGTTCTATGTATAAATTAATCTATAATTTAAAAACGAGAAGGGAGAAAAGAAATGGGGCGAGCCCCTGTAATAGTGGATATTTTGATAGATAAATAGACGTAGGACGAACATAAAAAACACCCAATTATGTTCCCAATATACATATATATCCCCAAATAATAAGCCCTGATCAATACGCACAAGTTGTTTATTAATGGATCTTCTTATTTCTAGCGTACTCATTGAATACTACTTGTTTTAACTATTGTGATTTATGTAATTATACTCTTCGTGATGGTTTAACATTGACAAAAGGTTAAACTTATTAACACAAATAAAATTTTATTTAGAAATAAACATCAATACTTTCTGACCCCCCGGTCAGTGGTGTTGTTTTTCGAAGATTCATGATTTAATTCTCGAGAAATATAACTAAAACGAGAAATATAAATAAAATCTAACAAAAACAATAATCCTATTTCTACCATTCAAAAACTTTTTATTTTGATTTTTGTGTTTAGGAGAACAAACTTCATAAAAAATCTATTTTGGAAAAAAGTGTGTCGCTTTGTCTGTCAGATCTCCCCTGTCCATCTTAAACATTTCAACTTCTAATTTTAAAAACTGTATTTTTGTTTTAGAAACCCAACTTCTCTTTCTCACAAGTTCAGATTTAGAATTAAACGAAATTTTTTATACAGTATAATTAATTAAAAACGCGGGCGTGTTTTATTATTACATATTATTATTGTTAACTTAATCGTATTGAGTGTATATTTTTATAATATCTCCTTCAATCTGTTAATGCTTAAATATATACATATATATATTACCAAACGTCATAAATTGATATAAATTTTACATTTACATTTATCCCGAATGGTTGGTTTACACATTTATTATATTTGTTCCGTTGTTGCTGCCTCTTTATTTAATGTCTTCTTTAACAATGAAATTTTAATCGTACATAAATAAATATACATAACTCATACATATATAGTTATTAATCAATTTTCGAAAAAAGATTCTAAAATCAAAAAATAAAATTTAAATTTAAATTATGTTAAAGAAATGTTAAAAAATATAAAAACTTTGAAACATAATTTAATAGTACAGAGTTTTAATTGGTTGTTAGAGGTAACATAGTAAAGGTCTCGTTAATAATGTACCACCCACCCAGTAGAAAACGGTCGAGCTGGTTGCAAAATAGTTAATAAAAACAGTTAAATATACATCCATGTTATATCTTCCAACGTGAATTTGAACCACTTGACATATTCATTTCACTCAGGTGGATCCACCATGTTCTACATTCCCCGTGGAATAGTTTTATCGTTTTTATTTTGGAATACATACTGTTTTTAAATGTGTTTTTTCTATCAGAAGACGTGACATTTCTAAAAGTCGTTTATTTAACTAAAAACCAGCAAACAAAATCAACTGCTGCGCATAATTCAACCATAGTAGATGAAGAAGAATTAAAGTCTGGGCAACAGAAAAGAAAACTGTTACAAAAAATAAAATCTTTGTAATTATTTGTTTTTGTTAAAAATTGCCTGGAAACACACTCCGGTTCAAAAAAATCATGACAATAGTGGTTTCTTAACTAAAGACCTTTTATTGATCAATTTATAAAAAAAAAGTCCAAAAATGTGCTCTTTTTTGGTTTACTTGAATAAAGGCACTTTATTATTTTTAAATTAAGCGATGATTTTTTGTAGGGAGCGTTTGTTTATTACAATTTATTACATCTTAATAATTTTACGAGTCAAAATGGCAAAACAAACAATTTTAAATCTATCGGAAAAAACTAAAATCGATGTTAACCGTTCTGAAGGACATTCTAACCGCGCAATAGCTGAAAAAAATTGGACGGAGCCCAACAGTTGTCGACAATTACATCAAGTACCCCGAGGTGTATGGAAAAAATTTTAAAGGAAGGGTTTCATTGTCTTTATCTACGTATGAGAAAAGAAAAATCATCAGAATTGCTACTAATTCTGCCTTATCCTTGTAAAAATAAGAGCTCAAGCTGGAGTGGAAGTGAGCAAGGCATCAGTACGCAGAGTAATTAAGAGCTGTGAGTATTTTAAATACCTGAAATTACAAAAAAAGCCGCCACTTAATGCCCCTCGTAAGGAAAAGCTCCTTCAATTCGCAAGAGACTACATGGTATGGGATGTGCAGCCAAGAGGTCATGTAAATGACAGGAAAACCGTTGTATTTACATATGAGAAGTTTAATTTGGATTGGCCTGATGGCTACAACTATTATTTCCATGATCTGCGCAAAGAAAAGCGTTTTTCGAACCGACATCACAGCCGAGGCGGCGTTATGCTGTGGGGTGCTATTACGTACTATGGCACCATCGATCTTGAATTTCAAAGTGCAAAAATGTTTGGTGCAAGCTATAAAACGTTATTGGAATCGGCTTTTCCGAAGATCAGTGAACTATTTGGTCCCATATCTTGGATATTGCAAAAGAATAATGCCCCTATAAACAACGCCAGAGTATTAAAGGAGTTCATTGCAAGCCAAATTGTTAATATTCTTGACTGGCCACCCTATTCGCCAGATCTAAACATTATCGAAAATGTCTGGGGTTGGTTATCTCGTAAGGTCTATGAAGGAGGTAGACAATTTGATGACAAGCAGTCACTTATTCAGGCCATTAAGAATGCTTGGAATCAAATTTAGTTGGATTA
The DNA here is from genome assembly GCA_963931995.1 of Phaonia tiefii. Classification (NCBI taxonomy): domain Eukaryota; kingdom Metazoa; phylum Arthropoda; class Insecta; order Diptera; family Muscidae; genus Phaonia; species Phaonia tiefii. Next base: position 38,479,723 of record OZ008367.1, read on the forward strand.
CATGAAATCTCTTTATCTCTCAATGAAAACCCGTATATTTGAAGTTGTTAAAAACAAAGGGAAGTTGTACCCATTACTAATAGTTCTTAAATAAAGTAAAATAAATTAAAAAACAAAGAAAAACTGTTTCTAATTAAAAATAGGTAAAGTGCCTTTATTCAAGTGAACCAAACAAAAAATAGCACATTTTTGGACCTTTTTTATAAATTGCTCAAAAAAAGTCCTTGAGTTAAGAAACCACTATTGTCATGATTTTTTTATATCTCAAAATGTCTAGCTTCCATTTCCATTTTAAAGTTCTGCAATCGGTTACAAATTGCAAAAGATACAGGCTACTGAATATGGAATTTTTAGTGCCTTTAAATAAGTGAACCGGAGTGTAATTTAAGTAATTTGTAACTCAATAGAAAACTCATTAAATTATCATTATCAAATAAAGATAATTTTGTTATATACAGGCCTGTTCTGATATCACGAAGATATTAAACCACGAACGATTTTAATATCACGCCGGTGATTTGTAGGTGTTCTGAAAATCACGCGGTTTTATATTTTTCTGCGTTATTTTATGTTTTCGAAATCACCAAGCGAACAGCTGTTTTTGTTGTATGCTTTGATTTCCTTTGCTTCCCAATGTTTGTGGTCATATTTAATAAAAATTTGTGAAAGATATTGGAAAAGAACGAAAGATAACAAAAACCAAAGCTGTCACGTCGAAATTAGTCATATAATTCACACAGACGTTGAATCATTTAATTATCCTACTCCAACATTTTATGGCTTTGGCAACTATATTTTCATTCTCGAAAAGTAAAGCACGAGACAGGCAAAGAGGAACAATATCACGAAAAGCAGAATGTGAACCACAATAAACATAATTTTTAGAAATTGTGAAATTTATGTGTTTTTCTATTAAAATAAGTTATTTTAATCCTAAAAAGAAAAAAGGGCGTTTTCGGAAATGCATCACTGCAGAGCATCTGATGCGCAACTGTGATGTGTTTGCACTGCTGATGCCAATCAGCTGATGCAGATGCTTGATTGTTGCTTATTTTGATTTGCAATTCCGAACACGAAAATATTTCAATGGACAATTTTTTAATATATTTAATTTGTGAAATTAATTAATTTGTGAAATAAATTAATTTGTGAAATTTAATTTGTGATTTAATTTGAAATAGTAAGTTTTATAAAAAAACATAAATTAATATCCAATTCCGTACTTACTCATTTATGACTTGTTTGCGCATCATACGCTGTGTTGATTACTTTTAGAACATGCGACTCTTGCAGTGTTGCATTTTCGAACGTGATGCGGATCAAATGTTCTGCAGTGATGCATTTCCGAAAACGCCCAAACAACATTTCAAATTATCTTTTATAATAATTTATTAAAACATTTACAATAAATTTTTTGCATAAAACAAGCAAGTAATGTGTTCACCGTCATTTTCCTGAACGATTTTTTATCACGTGATTTGCAAGATCGTTGCTTGCAGAATATCATTCCGGTGATTGAAAACCATTTCGACATGAAGTGATATCAGAACACTTCCACTGAGTCAGAGGAAAGTGAAACCCTTACACTAGATTTTGTGTAAAAGCGGAAATTAGAACATGATCTCGTGAAAGCGTTCCACTTTCACTTACAAACGGAAGATAGAACATGGGTGATACACTAACTGTAGTGTAACAAGTTTGTGAAATCCCAGAGTGTAATATGAATCGGTTGCGAATTCGAGACGGATCCGTTTCTTCGCACATTTTGTCAAAAACGGACTAATAACGAATTCGTTTTCGTATCAACTTCCTCGTTTATTGTACTTTTTCGGATCCGTCTCGAACTCGTAATGGACTTTATCCGCCCTGTTCTGTAAACAGAATCCAGAATTGTACGAATCGTTTATTGTATTTTTTCGGATCCGTCTCGAACTCGTAACGGACTTAATCCGCCCTGTTCTGTAAACAGAATCCAGAGAAATATAAAACATTTCAGAATATTCGGGTTTCTGTCAAACAATTCAGAAGAAAAATATCAGTTTTGAATTAGAATGCAAATGTCTTGTGATTTTAGAAACAAGTAATCCAGAACAAAAATAGTTCATGTTTTAAGAACATCAAAATTGGAGACTTTATTATGAAAGAAAATTCTTATTCAAAATGATTCTGTATGCAGAACAGGGCCGAATATTCGAATCTGTTTCGGAATCGTATGTTGTAAATCGGCCTTGTTCTGCATACAGAATAGTTTTGAATCAGAATTTTCTTTCAGAATAAAAAGTCTAAAATTTTGATGTTCTTAAAACATGAAATATTTTTGTTCTGAATTGTTTGTTTTTAAAATCACAAGGCATTTGCATTCTAATTCAAAACAAATATTCTGAAACGTTGTGTGATTGTCTGGATTCTGTTTACAGAACAGGGCCGAATAAAATGAGTTCGAGACGGATCCGGTTTTATAAATTTTTACGGATTCGTTCTGATATTTAAAATTAAAATAGTTAAAAATTATATTTTTTACGTCTAACCGACTGAAGTGTTTACATTAATATTAATTGTTACAAACAAAACAAATCGTTTCAGATAAATTTAAATCGTTTTAGCATTTTTAAGCTTTCGAGTTTTATTACTCAGATATGAATCTGCAACATTAAATATTTCACTGATTCGCTTTTTCTGTTTGTACGGACTCGTAACGGGTTCGAAACGGTTCTGCTAAATTGAAATTTCACTGATACGCTGTTTTATGTTTTTGCGAACTCGTAACGGGTTCGAGACGGATCCGCCAAATCACAATTTCATTGATTCGCTTTTTTATGTTCTTACGGACTCGCAACGGGTTCGAAACGGATTCGAGAACTCACATTTCGCTTTTTTATGATTATACGGATTCGTTACGAGTTCAAAACGGATCCGCATCCGTTTTTGTGCACATTAGGATCATAGAATAACACATACGTAGAAGGTTTTATTCGCTCAATAAATTAAACGTCATAGGTACGATGGAAAGTAAACATTGGATGGTAGAAATATGGGTTCAATAATACCAGATAGTGGCAATAGTATACAGCGATCAACATAGGAACAACAACCGAATTTCGTGTTTTTGTGGCAAACTAGTTGTGTTAAATACAATACAAATGTATACCAACGATAAAAGTCAACAAAAAAGTGCAAAATATATTTAAATTTTTCAGTTCTACACCAAAACGACATGAAAAAGTTAAGTGAACACATTTTGTAACTCCACCTGGTGTAAGGTAATTTTAAATTTAATTGCTCTCATTTCCACAAACCTACGATGAGAGTGTGAAATGAAACGTCAGATGAGAGAATAAGAGTATCTAGGTATGTGTTATTCTATGATTAGGATAGTAGTAGAGTGTCCAAAAAAAACGTAATTTTTCAAAAACCGACGCCAAATAACCGGTTTCCGGTTGGTTCGAAAATTATCAGTCATGTCACAGAGCGCAATTTCGTTCGAAAGTGAAATCAATTTCGTTTTGTCCTTCCACAGAAAAACAGAAACTCAAAAATATTGCGTATTCAAAACAGTTGGTAAAACTGCAGTGAAATTGACAAATGTAAAGAGAAAACACTAAAAAACATTGCTTATTATATTTTTATTGATTAAAAAGTAGTTTGTTTTTGAATAGTTTTTTTTTATAGTTTCATAAAAAAGCACTTTTAAAAATATAATTTTCCAAAACTTTTTCTTTAATAAAACATTATTTTTAAAGATTTACTAAAGAATATGCACGAAACGCAAAAAGTTGCTAAATTTGACATTCTGCGTTGCCACGTATGTTTATAATTGCCTGGCATCGGGGTGCAACAGAGAATCAGATGCGTCTCTTAAACTTCGCCGATTCAATATTTGAACAATGTTGAAACTCCTGGCATACTCCTTTCGATGATTAATACAGCACTTGAAGTAATTTAATTGTTCGCATTCGTCTAAAGTTACTTTTTTCTTTTAGTTTCTAACAAATTTCTTTGTGAGCCCTTAGTTGTTTTCCTTGTTTCTGTTTTGTCTATACTTTTTTCATGGAGCTGCCAGATGTTTGTTCGAAAAGAATGTATTAAGTTTTTTTTCGTTTTTACCAAAACGTACGACAGCCATAGAAGCAAAAACAAAACGTTACGAATTGGCATTTACGTTACGAATAATTGGCATAAAGCCATGACAGGACTGTATGTTTTTTAAAAAACCGGTTTCACCGGTTTCGGTTTGGACACTCTAGATAGTAGACGTCGGTGGTGCAATGGTTAGTGTGCGCGGCTCTTGTACATGAGATAATGGGTTCGAACCCTGCTCTAACCACCTTAAAATTTCTTTCGGCGGCGGTCACCTCGCATAGTGACGGCAACACTATCGAGTATATAGCCATGAAAAAGCTTCTCAAAATACCGTTCGGAATCGGTGTAAAACTGTAGGTCCCAATCAGTGAGTGAAAACTGGAAAGCGCACAGCTCAGTGATTGTGAGAAGTTAACCCCCCCTGTCTCTTCATGGGATGTAATGGGAAACCATTTTTTTTTGTTAGATAGTAGACAATAACCGTGTTTTGGTTACACCGCTTGCTTATATATTCGCTTGTTTTGTATGAAGCACTTAGCGAAGAATTAGCTAGAACTTAGCGACGAGAATCATTTTCGCTAAGTTTAAACAAATTTTTTTTACATCTTTTACCATTTCAACCCTTATTCATATTTTTAAATAATAATACTTATCGCTAAATTGCCTTTTTCTTTGCAACTTAGCAAGCGGCAATCGCTTGTTTGTAACCAAAACACGACTAATGTCTAGAGTAGAGATGGACGCGAGTTTTTAGCAAATTTTAGTCACGTGAGCAAAAATTTTGTGTGTGAGTGAGCACTATTTTCATATTGCCGAATGTTTAATTTAATTTAATTACAATTTTCTTACTACTTTGTTAAACAAAGTATATTTAGAATACTTCTAATATCATTTCCCGCTAACAAACCTTCGTTAATCATATTCTTTATTCCAAGGAGATCAGCTACAAGCGAAGGATTGTTTTCTACGTCTGGAAGAATACTAGGGGCAGTAAGAATCAAACTGCTATGAGTTACAAGTGATAAAATGTTGTTCCTGTATAAAAGGTCTTAGTTTATTTGCTGAAGGTGGATTTACACGACATGTATTTTACATATGTATTACATATATTATATATTTTTTTACATATATATTTTACATGCCATTTTTTTGACCCGCCTGTTTTTCGTAATGTCTGTCAAAATTATTAAAAAACACGGCTTTTAATTTGTTGTGTTTAAACGTTCACGTGTAAACCATATGGCATAACCTCTGCTTGTCATTAACAACTGATGTTGTCTTGTCACAAAACAGAATTTTGTGAAATTGATTCAAGAAGAACAACCATAATTACAGCGTGCAGCGTTATTACTTAATTTTACCACTCCTTGAAATTGCCCCCTTTCCATAAACGCTGTGTTGTTTATCAAAAAACAGGTGATGCGATACGGTGTTAGATACAAAAATAGAATACGCCTTATTTCCAAAATTGCCATATGTATTGCATGATGCATTGTTCAAATTACATGCTTGACAGAGTTCACACAACATGCATCTGCAAAAGTGACATACGATATGTAAAATACATGCCGTGTAAAAGATGCTTAAACACGACACCCAATTTGATTCTATTTAACGTATTTAACACTTTATTTTTTACGACCATTGATTTGGATATATTTTATTTACCACCGTCGTAGATTTTCTAAGAAAAATTTGTCCTATTTCTAAGTTTGGTTTTGGAAAATCTTATTGTTTTTTAGAGTTATATATTTGTGTGAAAATAATGTAAATGGTTTATGTAAAACCCAGTTTTATTTTTGTGAGTAATTTTTACGTTATGGTCGTGATTCACGCGTGAATGTGAGTAGGACTAAATTCTGTTCACGTGAGCGTGCGTAGACCGTCTTCCTTTCGTGAGCGTGCGTGAGTGTGAGTCAAAGCTTACTCATACGCCCGTCCCTAGTCAGGAGCTGATTCACACGAAGTTCCAATGTGACAAAAAGTGGAATTCTTCAGTGTTTGCAGGGTTCCAGAACTAGCGTTTTTTTTCTACTGGGTAGAAATACGACGGCCTTCTTAATATCTGTGATACTTTAAAAAAAATTAAGTTTTTCCATTGACTTAACACACGTAAAACATAACAATTCACAAAATACTTGAATAATAAAATTGAATTTTTACTGGTTTAAAACCAGTACATAAGTTTCAGTCGGATGAACCGACTTAATCATACCCTCACCCTAAGTCATCCATTTCGTGGGAGTTCTGTTAAAATCGTCCATACTCAAAAGTGACTATATTCAATAGCAGATTGACTGCACTAAATATTATTGAATACATAAATTAGTTGGGATCATTAATGGTTTTGGGGAATTTTCTGACTACCAACCAATTTCCCTCCCAATATTTATGTGCTATGTGCATGCGATGTGCATGTCAAGTTGTTGCCAAAATTTTGATCAGTACCAAATTTTATTAAGATCGGTTATGATTTATTGGAGATATCGAGTCGGCAAACCGCAAATACGCCCAGCTTTTGTATGGGAGGTACGAAACTGGCCGTGGCACAATAGTCATTTTTTAATTACACTGTAGCTGTTAGCAAAATATTGCCTAGTACCGAATTTTATTAAGATCGGTTGTAGTTTACGAGAGTTATCGTGTCGAGCAACCGATCATCCGCCCAACTTTTATATGGGAGGTACCAGAATGGGTGTGGCAAAACCGCTCATTTTGTATAGGAGACTGATATTTGACTATATATTGACTAGCACAAAATTTCATAGAGAGTGGTTCGGTTTTGCGGGACTTCTCGTGCCAAACAACCAGACGACCAAACAACTTTTGTATGGGAGGTACCAAAATGGGTGTGGCAAAATCACCCTTGTTTTAATCGGTGGTAGGCGTTTGATAATGTGAAGCCTTATACGTAATTCCATTACGGTCGGAAGTGTTTCACGCGATTTATCGGATTGACAACCCGGATGAATACCCAGTTTTGTATGGGAGGTACCAGAATGGGCGCGCCAATCTCGCCCATTTCCTACAGTTACGTAGGCATTTACAAATTATTAACCGGTGTGTGAGTTGAAGCTTATCACATCTACCATAAGAGAGGTTTGAAAGAAATATGATTTTGTGCTAAATGTGTCGAGTGTGCCAGAAGGGGCGTGATCAAAACGCCCATTTTCAATCCCAAACTCAATATTGACAAATAATAGTCACTGACAAAATTTCATTGTGATCTGAAAAGATTTACGGCAGTTATCGTGTTGACCAGCCTGCCAGCCAGCCAGACAGACAGATGAACATGGCTCAATCGTCTTAAAATGTCGTAAAACAAATTTCGTGTAAATATGGTAAGGGTCTTAAATGGCTCCTTCCCTTCGTTACATTTTTTCCGTATTAAATGATATATACTCCCATCCTATGGTGAGGGTACGAAAATTTCGTAAGCAAAATCAAATACAGGGTTGTTACGCTAAACTTATTTCGTACGAAAATAATTGTTTGGGACCGAAATTTTGACATTTCGATTATTTTAATCAACAAAAGTAACACATGCATTAAAAATAAAATGGGGTACAAAGATAAATTGTTAATGAAATATCAAATCAGAGAATGTGGTAACCCTTTGTAACAAAATTTTCCATTTAGAGATAAATGACAAAATTTGTTACGAAAATTTCGCAAGAAAATTTCGGGCTTTAATGCCTAAATTAACATGAACGCCAAAATAATGATATTGCGAATAATTTACATATTTGGCTTATGGTGATTTCGATTCTAAAAAATAATGTTGCCCTTGTATGGGCGACATTTAAAAAATGTTGCCATCGCGCCTTCAAAATTGTGCCTTTTGTGATGTGAAAAAATAATATAAAAATGTTGCATATTCTCACAACTGTATTTTTCCGTTAACTTTTTATTATTTTATTTACATAGCTAGACTTAATCCTGGTCGACAAAGTACCAATACTATTGGTATTTTTTGTTATTCCGGCTTAACTAATATTTTGACCACTTCGTTTGAGAATGTAAACGAATTTAACTAAAGCCGCTTCAATTAGCTAAGCGCCCCACTAGGGTAACCATCCAATTAATCATTATTCGGTTGATCGATTACACCGTGTTACACACATTCTGTCCTATGAACCAAATTTACTTTTTCGGAAAGGGGATAAAAAATAAAAATACACGTGTATCGGCGATTTTCATGTACACGTCAGAATTTTTTTTTTTTAAGTTTGAAGTATAAAGCTCGTAGTGACCTGTGTGAAAGCCTTTGGACCGATTTTAATCCTTTTTCAGTGATCCAATCGAGCTGATTTTTTGCAGGCAGACTCGTGGAAATGTCTGTATCACGTCGAATTTTTTAAAAAATAGATTTTTTTCAATTCTCAGATTTTCCTAAATTTTTTTTTTTTAAATGGTGCAGCACGATATAAAGCAGCACGACTTTAAGGCTGTTGACCGATGCATCGATGAAAAGTCGCCACTCCTCTGAAATATGAGGGTAACCAATTTTTGCAAACATCAAATCAATATCATAACAATAAGCTAGGTTTTTTTTCCCTATCTTCGTGCAATTTAAAAAATTCGTCATATGGAATAGTGGTACCTCGACCAAGAGCGGCTGTTATTTTAAAATCAGCCGCCACTATATTCCACTGCTTAAAGCGTGATGCAAAGAGTACGTACGAGGTCATTGAAGTCGGCTTGCAATTTCACTGGGTGTTGCCACAAATTCCGATACTTCTGGACTCTCGCATCTCGCATTCGATGCAAGAAAAGTTGATAGCAGTGTTGGTACAACTGTTGACTCTGCATCGCTTATTTCGGGAACATTATCAAAAATCTCCACTGAAGCCGCTACACGCTCTTCTGGTGAGTATAGAACTGCTGGAATTACCGATTCTACATTAGCGTAGCGAATTTTGTTGCGGTGAATGTATTGGTACCCTTTTGTTTGAGCAAAAGTTACACAAAAGTAGCACAATTCATTGCAGTGCTCCTGCTCCGTGCGTGGTAGCCAAATTGTTGGTACAGCGTACTTTGTTGTTGACCTTCCATCAGTAAACTTGCACAAATTTCTATAGCAATAGTCGTACACGACTTCCGGAGTATACCACAAGTAAGGAACATAAGCAGTCCTAAATATTTTCTGAAACGAATTCACCACTGTTTTAGTAATATTTTTCAAATTTTTACTTGGTGCGAATAAGCCACAAACGTAACAAAAGTTATTTCGCGTCGGACACTGCATTTTTTTCAGATGAAATATTTCCTTATTTCATCTGTCAGTTGTAAGTGTTGTAAAAGTCAAAAACTGTTTAGTGTTAGAAGGTTACTATTGATTAACTACAACTATATCGAGTAGCATGGGTCAAAAAAAATTTTTTTTCGTAACGCTTAAGTAGTTTAAAAATTTGGAGTCCCTTCAAGTTATGCTAAGAAAAGTGAAAAAAATATTTTTTTTTCAAAAATAATAAAAATTGGGGAAAATCTGAGAATTGATAAAAATTGTTTTAAAAAATTTGACGTGATACAGTCATTTCCACGAGTCTGCCTGCAAAAAATCAGCTCGATTGGATCACTGAAAAAGGGTTAAAAATCGGTCCAAAGGCTTTCACACAGGCCACTACGAGCTTTATACTTCAAACTTAAAAAAAAAAAAATTCTGACGTGTACATGAAAATCGACGATACACGTGTATTTTTATTTTTTTCCCTCTTTCCGAATATGTGCATTTGGTTCATAGGACAGAAAAAATTCTATTTTTTGTAACACCGTGTTAATCGTGTTGTAAAATGTACCGAACATTTTAATAATTAATTTTTCGATTAACGATTAACTCGAAAAAATCAATGCGATTAATAAAATATAAGTACGTGTTTATGGCAAACAGTCCATCTCTTCTACAATGTTGCAACTCATATGACAACGAGTTGCGAACAGATTTTATAACTTTACACACATTTCGAATGGATTTAATAGTTTGTTGAGAGAAAGCGTCGCACAGTGCTTTGGCTCATCGACATAAATAAAAAAAGAATTGTCTCAAAATTGGTTCATTAAATGAAATTTCAAGACCCACTGGCCACTTTGTATTGGGGGTACCAAAATGCCGGGATCGATTCTGTTCAAACTATGTACAAAAGCGATAATAGTCGGAAAATTAGGTTTTGCACAATTTGCTCAACATTAATCAATCCAATAGGGTGTTATAGTGTGATATACTATATTATATTTTTTATAGTGAAGTTGCTTTTGTTACGTTTTGTTTTAATAAATATGACTAGTGCAATGTTTGAACACTGCTTTCTTAATCGATTAATCGGTTAGTAGTCAGATTCAAATTTACGACTAACGATTAACCGATTAATCAAAAAACGCGATTAAATTAAAGGTAGAAAAATTAGCTTAGCAAAGAGAAAGAACACATACAAAAAGACAGAATGTATGCAGAATGAATGCAGAAAATCAAAATTTTTGCACTGATTGAATGCAACATTCTCAGAAACGAACACTAAAGCTTTAAGTAGGGTTGCACCTTTTTCACAAACGACACTTTTAGGGTAAAGTGCAGAAAAAAGTTGAATTTTTTCTCAGAAAGCGATTAATGTTATGCTTGAAAGTATGCCTTGCAGCACCATATCAGCTCGCAAAGTCAGTACCAGTGTTGGCACTTTTAGCTCTTTTTTTTGGTTGATGCTCTTTTTTTGGAAAAAGTACCAGTGTTGGCATTTTAAGCTCTTTTTTTGGGATGCTGCCCTTTTTTTTGGAAAAAAGGGCTAGGGGCTTTCTAGCTACTTTTTTAAATTATTGCCCTCTTTTTTTACGTTAATAATTTATGACCTAAATAAGCACTTTTTAATATAAAGCTGATATTTTATTTTAATAATATATACTTTATTAATATTAATACTGTGTGTACATTGAAAATATTTCGGTCGCGGTAAATTGTGTTGAATTTACTCTGTGTGAAATAGGAAATCAAAATATTGAATTTTAGTCGATACAAAATATTTGGTTGAATTCACACACAGCATAAGTATTTTTTGTTAAAACAATTCATTATGCGGCAATTGTAAGTTTATTGATTCGGGCCACAAGATTTCATCTACGGCAGGGCAGGGCTATTTTTTCAATTTTGCTTTAATAAATCCTAAGCAGTTTGAAATTTTGATTTGCAATCTTCGACTATATTGTAGCTCTTTCCTTATTTCATAAGTCTTTTTAACGCCTCTCAGGGAAAAACATGCTGATGAAACGTCGAAGGATATTTGAAATATTTTTACCTTTTTTGCCGTTTTCAGGCTCGCTATAGAGAAACTAACTCTCTTCCAAGGAATTGTGGGCTAGAAAGTAAGTATGGAGTATTGATAAATTGTTTCTGAAAGATATATTAGAAAGAATTACGAAATGACGAAAGAGCTACGGTATTACGGAAAGTTGCAATGCAAAAATTTTTGAATGCTTAGGATTTATTTAAGTAAAATCAAAAATAAAGCCCTACCCTTCAACCGAAATCTTCTTTGCACTGCCAAGAAAAATTGTGATGATCAGGGTCTAAACCGATTTTTGATACCACGTCCATGTACTTTCATAATTTTTTGATTTGGTTGAGTCCCTACATCTCTGCCTCACAGATATATCGACTTTCCCCATTTCTGTTTTTGCACCTTCAAAAACCCCCACAAAAAGAAGTCTGGCCAGCCAGTGCATATCACCAAAACGAGAGATTAATAGGGCGTTTACATGCACTTGATCTTGCAGATCGACTGGATAATCGACAAATCACTCTATTGTCACGTGATTTCTCAGACATTTTTTGTACCCAAGATCGAGTAAATTTACCCCAATAATGTCACATCTCATCATCACATGTCACAAATCATTTCAACCGCAGAGTTGTAAATATATGCACTTTCAGTATGAGACTGTGTGAACATGAAACGGAAATGGGAACATACAAAATGATTGATATCATAGAGTAATTATTACAGCAAGAGAGAATATTTGACTCATCTGACGTTTCCTTTAACACTCTTCGCGGTCGGTGTGATAGAGAGATGTTTGACGAAAAGTGACATTCACCAAGAGGAATTACAATAACTTCTGACTCTAATTTTTCATGTCTTTTTGGTGAAAAACTGAAATTTAGATGTGTTTTATACTTTTTTATTGACTGTTATTGTTCGCGTACATTTGTGTTGTATTTAACACAATAATTTCAACACTTACTTACTTACTTATCCGGTCTCGGTCAACCCCGGGGGGTCAGGGACCGTACTAAACGATGATAACATATTTCGCCATCCAGTTCGATCTTTTGCTTTATCTCTCCAGTTGGCAATACCAAGTGTACGCAGGGATTCGTCAACCTGATCCCTCCAGCGGAGTCTTGGTCTTCCTATTTTTCGTCTTCCTTCGAGTTCGGTTTCGAAAACCCTTCGCGCTGGTTCATCTTCGTCCATTCTACTGATATGGCCTAGCCAGCGCAATCGCGTTATCTTGATCCGCTTAACTTTGTCAATGTCAGGATAAAGCTCATACAGCTCATGATTCATTCGTCGCCGATACTCGCCGTTGTGCACTATAGGGCCATAAATTTTTCGGAGTATTTTTCTCTCGAAGACTCCTACAGATGTTTCGTCTGCTTGCGATAGGACCCAGGATTCTGTGCCATAAAGCAAGACAGGTTGAATGAGAGTCTGGTACAGCTGGACTTTTGTTACTCCAGAGAGGGCTTTATCTCTAAAGTGCTTGCTTAGCCCAAAATAACATCTATTCGCAAGCACAATTCTCCGCTTGATCTCAAGGCTGACGTTGTTGTTTTTGTTCACGGCAGATCCGAGGTATATAAATTCGTCCACTACCTCGAAGTTATAACGGTTATCAACGTTCACGCTTTGGTCTAATCGCGTGGAGGCCCTGTTCGTTGAAACCATTAATTTTGTCTTGTCCTCATTTACCGTCAGACCCACTTTTGCTGACTCCTTCTCAATTCTCGAAAAAACCGCAGTAACTTCTGTAATTGTGCGCCCAATGATATCTATATCATCAGCATACGCGAGCAGCTTGTGACTTTTGCTGCTGATGGTTTTATTCATGTTGACTGCAGCTTTTCTCATAATGATCTCCTTTAAGATGTTAAAGAGATCGCACGATAGGGTGTCGCCTTGCCTGAGGCCTCGCTTAGTTTCGAAAGGTTCGGTAAGATCCTTACCAACTTTCACTGCGGATTTAGTGTTCGTCAAGGTCATCCTGCAAAGGCGTATGAGTTTTGCAGGAATACCAAGCTCAGACATTGCTTCATAGAGTTTCTCCCGTATCGGACTATCGATAGGTGTCGATTTGTTTTTCGTGTGTCTTCTCCAGGATTTTCCAGGCCTAAAGCCACACTGGTATGGTCCAATCAGGTCAGCGATAATTGGTTTTAGTCTTTCGCACATTATACATGATAGAACCTTATATGCTATGGATAAAAGGCTTATTCCACGGTAGTTGGCACAGATACTCGGGTCACCTTTTTTAACTATGGGACATAGTACACTGAGACTCCAATCGCCGGGCATCTAACCAAATTTTGCTAATGAGCTGATGCATGCACCTTATCAGCTCATCGCCGCCAGCCTTAAACAGCTCCGCCGGTAATCCATCGGCTCCTGCGGCTTTGTTGTTCTAAAGCCGGGCAATAGCTGTTCTGACCTCGTTATTTTAACACACAAAACGAAATACCGTTGTCGTTATTTTGTTGGTTGTTTTGGACCACTGCCTCTATTTGGTATTATTGAAGTAATTCTTTTCAACATCCAACGTTCATATCACACCAGGCCAAATGTCATAAATTTGATGAGAGAAATTGTAAGTCTGGTATAATAATTAGTCTATGATTGATATAAGAGGTAGTGTTATAAGATCAGCAGATTTTACTTACTTTATTTTCTAAATATTTAAGGAATTATAAATAAATCCCACATAAAAATATCGTTAATTAAATACAGTTACTTTTAAAAATAAAGAAATAGAAAAATTTACTTACTGATAGAATCCATACAAATCCTCCTGCCAACACCTGGTATAATTCTATAATGGCATCGTGAAATACAAAAATGTCAAAATTAAATCGAGTAAAAATACAAGTAAACACCTTGTTTTTTGCCGTAGAATGATAATCATGACAATGTCACGACCGTCTTGTTGGACCTACACGTTCTCCAGTCCCAATTCGGTAATCATGGCTCTGTAGCGCGCGCCGTCCACAGTCGTCGTTTAGCCCGAAGCGTTCTCAAAAAAAAAAAGGCCGATGACTCTTCAGCGTAAACAGCACACCACGCAGTAACTTTGAACGGGTCTAATGGTTCTTCGAGGGTGATTCACGGATTTTCTGTGCACCAGAAACGATTATTTTGTTTATTCACGTAACCGCTAAGTTGGAAATGAGCCTTATAATTTTCGATGAAAAATCGTCCACCCCTTCGTTGAGATTTAGGATGGATTGAGCGTCGACTACACGTATTTGGCGGTCAACAGCTAACAGTTGATGCACTGTTTGCACTTTGTAAGGGAATATCTTCAAATCTTTCACCAAAATTCTGCGTAGGGACTGCAGGCTAATGTCCAATTACGTGGCACGTCGTCTGGTCGATGTTCCGGGCTCCTCTTCGACACCTTGGCCAACAGCAGCGATATTCTCAGCAGAAGATCTTGGGAAGATCTCATGTTGTTCCAGTCTCTTCAAGGCGAGTGGCCAAACGCTGCAGTGTTTGTCCAGTTGGAGTCGGACGGCCAGTAAATCTGCGTCGAAATTCACGCTGCGCCAACACGTTCGACGAATTGTTTCGCAAAAAAATGGAAACAATTATTCTGCGTTTGTTTACTTCACAAATGTCAAAACCGAATTGACATTTGGCGCAATTTGCAAAAGTTATAGGGTTTTCCAATAGGGTCCTTACTTTTGCCCCACCTTGTATAAGTAAAAACTAAAACTGTTGTACTTTTATTTTATGCCCTCAGCGGTACCAACAGTTGACTCAACTTTTGACAAGTGAGTTGAATAAGAAAGTTTGTCGTTCTCCTCAGACGTACATATCAACTTTTGTATCATTTGCAAATAATTTTTAAAACGTCAATATTAATTCGGATGTTCGTCGTAACTACGCTTTCTGATATTTTTATTGGAACGAAGTTCTTTATCGCACGTTGCGGGATTGGGGCTAAATTAACAAAAATTAAACAACTTTTGTTTTAACACTATTATGCTACAAACCACTATTATAAATTAGATGTTTCACATATGTTGCGAAATTTCTTGTTTAATGGGAAGTTTTCTAGGTGGAGCGTGTAACCAATATTTAGTATATATTGTAGTTTTGAACCCAATAAAAAGTAAATTTAGAAGAGCCAAAGTGGAAGAAGTTTAAAAAAAGAACATTTTCTTAAATAACTGCCTTTTCGAAAAAAAGTAAATTTCCTCAAAGATGAATTTTACCAGATGAATTTTACGACCTTGGGCGCTGGAAAAAAAATCCAATTCGTGTTCGAACTCACGGGCGATGTGTTATCACCTTTTTGTTACATGGTACCTGTTCGATTTCTATGAACACATTAGTAAATGTTGCATTGGAAAATAAAAAACCGCGTTCAATCATATCATGAAGTTACATTTAAATAATATTAATAATTAAAATTATTTAAAGACCAGTGCAAGCAAATGTCCTTATTTTCTTTCTTAATACTTTTTATTTTATTCCCACAAAAAACAAAGAGAATGTGCACAGCGACAGACACATGTACATACAAACATTGTTATGTTCGTACATACGCTACACAAGTTCACACAATTTTCGTTGCTCTCTTGCTACCTCATTTGTATATATGTAAGTATAACCACGTCATTATTCTCTTTGCTCTGAGAGTGCTCCGCACCCACTCAAGACAACTATTCGCTGCCGCTACATCAGTGTGTGTTTTTTTCGCAGTCTGACAATCTGTGTTTCGCAGTCGGACAAATCTGTATTCTATATAGGCGTGGGTCACCCATATCATTTAGCGGTATGAAAAATAGATATTGGACGATTCTGAGACCTACCCGATATGCACATAGAATTTCATAGAAATCGGTCCAGCCGTTTCGGAGGAGTTTAACGCCAAACAATCTGTGATCGCAGTCGGGCAGACTGTTTTTGGAGGTGTTCACTTTTGTGGGTTAAGTGCCTACCCGCGCCTATATATGTTTACACATCAAAAACTGAATATTCAATTTTGTTTGACTTGAGCTCCTGAGTCGGGAACAAGTTGTCTGAAAGGCTAAAATTGCCCTAAGGCCCAAAAAATCGAAAAAAAGGGCCCCTGAACTTACAGGTAAGTGTTGGTACTCAAATGAAGGGAAATCGTCTTACAATTTCATTGGTGCCATTACTTTTCACATCCGATGGCTGTAAGTCGGCAAAAAATTGCGACAAATTCGACTTAAGGTACAGAGGGAATTTGAGCCGGGCGACTAGATGGAATAAAAATTTATCGATTTTCAAATACGTCTAGCACACGGTACGAGCAACGTAGAGAGGAACCAATACCACCAATGAAATCGTGAGATTTCCTTTGATTTGCAATTTGCATATTTGTAAAAGAAGATAAATTTTGTGGGTATTGCAATTAAGAAAAACAAGCATATCTCGACTCACAGGGATCGGATGTAAAAAGTAATGGAACCAATAAAATCGTAAGACGATTTCCTTTCATTTGCGTGCCAACACTTACCTGTAAGTTCAGGGACCCGTTTTTTTATTTTTTGGGCCTTAGGGGCAATTTCCCCCTTTCGGACCACTTCTAACGTATTCTGTGAACAATTGAAAAGAGGAGTTTTTTTTTTCCTGCGCGTGTCTCCAAAAGTTGGTATAATTTTTTCTAAGTATGTACCTTTTCTTAAAAAAGTACATTTTCTTACAACCAGTTGCCTTTTCTTAAAAAAAATCCAATGAGTGTTCGAACTCACGGGCGATGTGTTAACACCTTTTTGCTACACGGTACCTGTTCGATTTCTATGAACACACTCGTAAATGTTACATTGGAAAATAAAAAACAGCGTTCAATCATATGATGAAGTTACAGTTAAATAATATTAATACTTAAAATTATTTAAAGACCCAGTGCAAGCACATGTGTCATTATTTTCTTGCTCAATACTTTTTGTTTTATTCCCACAAAAGTCAAAGAATGCAAAGCAACAGACACTTGTACATACATACATACATTGTTATATTCGTACGATATAACCGAAGATCAACATAAAATACTTTTTTAATATTACTCCAAATTAATACTCCAAATTAAAACACTTAAATCTCGGCTCGCCGATATCGGATCGCCTTAATTTTTGGCCTAAACTCTTCGTCGAAACCCGCACTAGCATTTTAATCCAAAAATTAATAAAATCGGCTATGAATTTCCGGAGAAAATCGCGTGGGAAAATTATATGAAAATCGCCCAATAATCACTTTCAATACCGACTGCCAACCAACGAACAGACAAACGATGATAAGACAAAACCGAAGATCAACATAAAACACTTTTTTAATATTACTCCAAATTAATACTCCAAATTAAAACACTTAAATCTCGGCTCGCCGATATCGGATCGCCTTAATTTTTGGCCTAAACTCTTCGTCGAAACCCGCACTAGCTTTTTAATCCAAAAATTAATAAAATCGGCTATGAATTTCCGGAGAAAATCGCGTGGGAAAATTATATGAAAATCGCCCAATAATCACTTTCAATACCGACTGCCAAGCAACGAACAAACGAACGATGATTTACTCTTACAAACCTAACACTTGCGTATGTATTAAATTTATAGTTTACTGCCCTAGAGGCGCGCGTATAGATGTTAACACATCAAAAACTACATTTTCTCTGTTTAATTATTTTAGCTTGAGGTCATAAAATAAACTGTTTTTTTCAAGATTTATTAAATTTTCCCAATATTTCGAGTAGCATCGCTAATCATCTTCGGTGTTATGTATTTATTATAAATCGCAAAATACAAATTACTACATTTTCTTTAAAAATTACCTTTTTATGAAACAAAATAACTTTTCTTGAGATAAGTACCAACTCTTAAAAATTTACCTATTCTTGAAAAGGACCAAAAAATTTTCTTCAAAAAAATTCCTTCTCTTAAAAAATACCTTTTCTTACAAAAATTCCTTTTCTTAAAAGTACCTTTTTTAAACACAAAATATTCCTTTTATTTTCTTTTCTTGAGATAAGTAGCCTTTCTGAAAATAAGTAAATTTTCTTAAAAAATAGCCTTTTCCTAAAAAGAGTACCATTTCTTTACAAAGTACCTGTTCTTAAAAAAGCACATCTTTGTAAAAAAAACCACACTTATGGCTTTTTCTTATAGAAAGTACTTTTTTTGTTATTTTGAGACCATTTTTTAAAAAAGTTTGCCGTTTTTTAAAATGTTAAACTTATAAATATTTTGTCGAAAGCTTTTTACAACGGAGTTAGGTTAGGTTACAAAAGCGTTGGTAAAAACAAATTGAAATATCAATGAAACCAAAGGATACATTTGTTATATTTATATTTAATTTCATTAAATAATTATTAATTGTACTTAAATATTTGCACATAAATCCATAAAAATTACATTGGATTCCATGGTTTTTTAATGATGAATAATTCGTTCAGTTTAATCCGTTTATAACTAAGTATAAGCTTAATTATTAACATTAAAATCATAACTTACTAATATTAATAGACTTAATATCGTAATATTAACTTAAAATTAACAAATCATTGAAATAATGTTGTAATAAAGTGAAACCTATTTGAGTCGTTGTAATGAAAACCTATAGATTGCAACTTTAAACGAATTCATAAAATTTACATATGAGTGTATGCATTTTTACATCAACTCCTTTTGTTTTTGTAAAAGGGCCCTTTTTTGACCTTAAATCTGCAATATATTCTTTTTATTAATCATTGACTTTAAATTTGAAAATTAAATAACATTTATTGTATTTTTATGTTAATGTTGAAATTATATTGTATTTCCTTTTGTTTTTAATTTACTAAAGCTTATCTCTATATACAAGAAGGCTGGGGTTAACCAAAATAGATTAAAGAAATTTTGAAAACTTCGTTATTTTTTTTCTAATGTTTGTTACTGTGTCATAAGCATAAATGTTACGCATTAATGACTGACTGAGTTTAAGTTTTTTGTTTTGTAAAAAAATACAACCGCTTTTCTAACACAGAGCGCCATCTGATGATAACTTTCGTTTAGTAAAGAAACTAAAGCATCGATCGTCAATTTAATGTACTTTAGAGCTTATGTTGGAAAGCTTTAAATTTAAAATTTGCCTCATTAACTTTAGAGACCGGAAAAACTATTGTGGCGCTACTAACTATTCCATATTCAATGCCATGATGCATAGGGGAACTTCCTGATTGATAGTTTTATTAATTTTTTTGACTAAAGCTCTTAATTAATCGTTCTCGAATTGCAAATTTTCGTGCGCTTTTGCCATTCGTCGAATTGTTGCAAGTTACGAGCGTACATTTTCTTTACATAATGTTTAACTGCCAATAAGACAAGGAACCGCTCGAAGTACGAGGGCGGATCAGCAAGTACGTGACTTTTTGAATGAAACACAGTCTTTTTTGCAAATAAAAAAATATTTTTCAACATAATCTACTTTTAGCTCAATGCACTTAGTCCAACGTTTCTACAATTTTTATATCCCACCTAAAAAATAGGACTTTCGAGGTCCATAAAATAGGCATTTGTTTGATCAATAATTTCATCATTGGAGCTAAATCTCTTTCCACCGAGCCATTTCTTTAGGCTTGGAAATAGTCACTGGAGACTAAATACGGAGAATATGTCGTAGTCCAATTCATGGAACTCCAAACAATCCTTTGAAGTTGTCACACGATTACGTTTATGGGCAATTGAGAGCAAACGCGGCACCCATCTTGCAGACAGCTTTCTTAAACCCAACTGATCATTTAAAATCGAAACCACCCTGCCATATGAAATGCCTATGGCATCAACAATCTCACGCACTTTCACTCTTCGATCGGCCAACACCATATCGTGGATTTGTTCGACATTTTTGGGTGTATTGACCTCAATTGGCTGTCCAGAACGTTGAGCGTCATTTGTACTTGTGCGACCACAACGAAAGTCAGTAAACCACTTTTTTACCATTGAAATCGATGGTGCAGAGTCCCATAGTATTTATCAAGCTTTTCCTTGGTTTGATTGACGGTTTTTTTTGCAAAAAAAAAATATTTCACTGTTTTCAATTTAAAAAAAATGCACGAGGTTGTATGTTTTGAACAGCTGTTAAACGCAAAGTATATGACGGAACGTGCTCAAAATTTGACAGTAGCCTATTAACAGGTGGTACTTGATGGGAGCAGTATTGTATTTCATATAACCACGAGGGAAGTTCGAGAAAGTGGCGGTCTTACTGATTCGCCCTCGTAATGAATAAATTGCTGCCGTTCAGACAAGTATTGCTGAAGGTCGCAATTTATCGATTCCAAGACGTTGTCAACAATTGGGATTCTCTCAAACCACAACCTGGCCATCTTTTTATGGCCGAAATTGGAAGAAGTTGATCTTGACAATATCTGGTTCCAACAAGACGTGGCTACGTGCCACACAGCACGTGCAACAACCGAATCAACTGCTTTAAAACCACTTTTCTCTAAAATTTAATTTGCAACATTCAAGCTTTCTCCACTTTTGTCACTCATTAGGCCGGGGCCACACTGGCGTTTTCTTGTCGCGCGTTTTCAAAAGCTCTAACGCAAAAAAAAGCTCAACGTTGAGTTGTATACGTTGATTGTGTATACTTCTACGAAACCTTTTGAAATCGCAACAAGAAAACGCCAGTGTGGCCCCGGCCAGAGAAATTGTCAATTCGTTGAGCTTTAAGCTTTCGCTTTTGTTTAACTTTACCCCAATTGCAACATATTAAGCTTTTCTGGTTTCAATCCAAAACATTGTTATAAGGTTGTCTTTAACTACAAGTATGTACTACTAGGAAACTTTACTACACTATTTGAAGCTTTTAAGCTTATCTATAAGCTTTATCATCGGAATATATAATATATGGTTGATTATTGGTTATATTTGCAGCAGCTTGCTGTTGTTGTGGTGTGGTACCACCAAAGTAGGACATTCTCGAGGAATATGCGGCAGCCTGTTGCTGTTGCTGTTGCTGCTGCTGCTGCTGTTGTTGTTGACGTTGTGACAGACTTTGTGTGGACTGATGTATGGAGGCGGTTTTATGGGGAAGTGTAGCATAGTTTTGGGCGGCATACGGTGGTACTGCATATAAAGCCGTTGCGGCGGCAGCTCCTTTGTAACTCAAGGGCACACTACCGGGACCGAGGGGCATAGGTCCGGGTATTCCAATCATGGCGGGGGTATTATGATACTCTGTATTGCTCATGCGTAAACGCACAATACAAATGATTATAATAAGGATGGCTATGAATGCAACAACGCCGCCTACAATGCCTATGATGAGTGTATCATCATTTGTCATTATAGGGGCTTTCATTAAAGGGGCTTTGGTTTTAATTTTCATGGGTGGCAGTTGAGTGGGTTCCATACTCCATATTATCATGGGTGGTTCTTCGGTGGTCGTGATAGCGGGTCTTGTTACTAGTCTGGAAGACGATTTCAACATGTGTGTAGATGATGTCCTGGCTGTTGTTGAGGTAATTTTTCGTGGGTCACATGTGAGTTCATCATCTCCGACTTCTATTAACTTTTTGCCAGCCAAGTAGTCGGGAGAATAACACGACACATCGGTCATGTGGGAATTGGGCAACCATCTGCGCAAGGCTCGGGCATTACAATCACAGTGTATGGGATTGGAGGATAGACCTTTGAGTTGCAAGCTAGAACGACGATCTTCTAAGGCATTAAGGAATTGTGGCACTAATACGCCCACTTTAGACCCTTCGATATCCAATGTTAAATGAGAAGATCTGGGTATAGGGAACAGCAAGGCGGGGGGCAAGCTTGAAAGCGAAGTGTTTTGCAGTTTTATGGTTAAATCGTTACCCCTAAGACCAGCTAAGGTACTGGAGGATATCGACTTTAAACGTTCACCTCTAATACCTACGGACCTAAGACGAGGATGTTTGGCAGGTTGAATTTGTTCAGAGCCAATGGCTGTGTCTTTGACTTCCACATCTAATGTTTCTAGCCCCGGCAGCAATTCCATTATACCCTGCACATCTAAATAACCCACAAAGGGCAGATTAAAGGCTTCCAAAGAAGCTAAATTGGATATATCATTAAAGGCAAACTTTTCGATGCGGGTACATTTGGACAGATTGTTGAGTTTTAGGGATCTGAGCATGTTTAGTTTTTCAAAATCGCCCTGGGATATTATTTCAAAACTATTGTTGGATAGATCTAGAGTTCGTAAAACATGCAACTTTGGCCACGCGGAGGAGAGCTCAGTCAAGTTTTCCAACTGATTGCTGGCCAAGTCCAATGTTTCCAGCAATGTGGTGCGCTCAAATACCTTAGGTTGTATGGTCTTCAAATTGTTGTGCGACAAATTCAAATACTGCAAGAAGGGAGTCTCCAAGGCTTCCAGATGGGCTATGCCAGTGCCTGCCAAATTAAGTTCTCTCACAGTTTTGGGTTCATTGAGAATATTTCTGACCGCCTCTTCTGTGAGGGGATTAAATGATAAATCTAGATTTTTGATGTTAACCATGATACTGTCATCACCAGGAATGGCTTTAATTTTATTGTGACTCAAGTCCACTGAGGCGACGAAAAAGTACTGTCTCTGTAAAGCTTTCAGAGGAGCATATTCAAAGGCATTGCGTGCCAAGTTAATGCTTTCCAAGATCTGCAATTTTGACCTCTCGAATATGCCATCGGACAGTTCATTTAACTTATTATTTTCCAAATTCAAGTACTCCAATCTAACCAAACCCTCGAAGGTTCGTTCGCCCACACGATCCAAATTATTGTAAGACAAATCCAGGACTTGTAGTTGTGTGGAATTATGGAAAGCCATTTCACTTAGCATATCCAGTTGATTATGGGCCACGTTTAGTACCCTCAGTCTGGGCAATCTGGCAAAGTCAAGTTCTTCAATGGTTTTCAATTGATTTTCAGATAAGTCTACATGTTCCAAATACTGCAGCGAGGATATCAGCTCAGCTGGGAAGAAGCTAAATTTATTATTTGACGCGAGAATAACACGCATTTTGGGATGAATGCGGAAGGATGAGGGAAATAGATAACTCAAGTGATTATTGGATATATCCAATTCTTCCAGACTAGTACCCGTATTAAAGAACTCTCCCTTAAAGGCAGACAATTGATTGCCCCTTAGATTTAATTTCTTCAAATGCATAACATTCACAAAAGCTCCCGGTCTGATGGAGGTAATTTGGTTATTGGACAAATCTATGGACGTTATGTTCCACAAATCCATAAAGCTGCCATCATTGATCTCCTGTAAGTTGTTGTCATTCAAGTAAATGTGCTTCAGGTCCTGCAAAGTAGCAAACAAGTCTCCCGACAGCTGTTTCATCGAACAGTGGCTGAAGTCCACAATTTGCAAATGTGTCAGAGGACGTATAAGGGCCGCCGGAATTGGGGCCAAATGATGATTGCCGCTTAGATTTAAATACTGCAAATTCTCCAGACCTTCCAGGATATTCTTGGGTAACTCGGCTAAATTATTATAGCTTAAGTCCAAGCTGCGTAGTTCAGTTAAGGCCAAGGGCACTGATCCCAAGCCGGTGATACGATTTTGGGCCAATTTTAAGGAGTTCAATGATGTTTCCAGCCCCATAAAAATATCACCCGTTATAACAGCCAAAGAGTTGCCTGACAAATCGAGGGTACGCAAATTGCTAAACATTTGAAAGCTTCCCGAGGGCAGTTCACGTATAACGTTTCGTGACAAAGTCAGCGTAGTGATATCGGATGCTTGGATGGACCCAAGAATTTCAGCCGATAAGGCTGCAACACGATTAAAGTCCAAATGTAGTATGTTGAGGTGTGACAGACGTCCCAAGGCATTACCGGGTACTAGCAGTATATTGTTGTCACGAATGACTAGAGTTTGCAGGTTCTCCAAACCTTCCAGAGCATCGTCTTCGATCTGGAAAGGGGGGCAGAAGATATGAAAATATTTATAAATGTGAAAAATTAATTTCTATTAAAGTAAAGGGTGTCTCAGTAAGATTAAATAAATAAATGGTTTCCCGTTACATCGCATGAAGGGATTAGGGAGGGCTTCTCTCAACCTACAGTTTTATATCGGTAGTTTTATACCGGTTCCGAACGGTATTTTGAGAAACTTTTTCTTGGCTAATACGCGATAGTGTAGGTCACTAAGCGAGGTGACCGCCGTCGAAAGAAATTTAAGGTGGTCAGAGCAGGGATCGAACCCACGTGCTTATGCACAAGAGCCGCGCACACTACCATTGCACCACCGACGGCCAATAAGATTGCACTTTTTAAATTTAGTGTAATTTTTTTTGTGCAAGTGGCATCTCTGAAATTTGGCAGCTGCCACGTATGTTTATTCCGATTATTACAAATGGAGCGCATTTTGAGAGAACAACGCGTTATAATTGTGAAAACTTATTACAAAAATTTGCAAAGTTATGCTGAGACCGCTCGCAAACTTCGAAGAATTTTCAGTCGAGAAAGTGCACCTAATGTGTCAATCATTCGAAGAGTGGTTAAAAAATTTGAAGAAACAGGGTCGGTTATGGGCACTAAGACTCCTGTACGTCAAAGTACCGGTCGGTCTCGTGAAAACATTGCTGCTGTATACGAGGAAGTCCCCGAAAATCCGAAAATACCAATTTGAAATCGTTCTCAACAACTTCAAATTTCACGATGCACTACGCAGAAAATTTTGACAAAATACCTCCACCTTCATGGGTACAAAATTTAGGATACTCAGGAGCTCAAACCAGCAGATCATGGAAAGCGCCGGCAATTGGTTCAATGGGTAATTTTAGAGAAAAGACATATTTTCCGATGAAGCTCCTTTCAACCTGAATGGCTTCGTGAATACACAGAATTGTCGAATTTGGGGCTCAGGAAATCCTTATACAATCTATGAGGAACAAATGCAGCCACAACGAGCAACTGTCTGTTGTGGATTTTGATCAGGGGGCATGATTGGGCTTTACTTTTTTAAAGGTGAGGCCGAAATTGCAGTAACTGTGAACGGCATTCGTTACAGCAACATGATAACGGAGTTCTTGTGGCCTCAACTGGACGGCATGGGTCTGGACGACATGTGGTTTCAGCAAGACGGCGGCACCTGCCACACCGCACATGAAACAATCGATTTATTGCAGCAACGATTTCCGAAACAAATAATTTCAAGAAACGCTGATGTCAACTGACCAACCAAGATCATGCGATTTAATACCGTGCGATTTCTTTCTTTGGGGGTTTGTGAAACCTGCGAATAAACCAGAACCAATTCCTGAGCTAAATTATCAGAGATCCAATGCGTCATCGGTGAGATACAGCCACATTAGGGTATGCCAAAAAAGTTGTCTTTTTGATTTTCATGGTTGCTCTAGCTTGGTTGGAAAGCTTATAGGGTAAAGTATTTTTGAGATTTTTTTCAGATTTTTCGGAAGAGGTTTAGAGGTTGCACAAATCGAATTTCGCCCAGAAATCTGGTATTCCGGTATTTTGTGAATTTTACTTAAAACTCGGTCAATAACCACTATGTTCTTAGTTTGTAAGTCAACATTTTTAAAGCAAAACGTTCAAAAACTTTTATTGTATATGCATAAAGCACCAGTTTTGGCAATGATTTTGCTCAATAAGGTTTTGAGCAACATTTGAGCTAACATTTGGTTAGTAACGCTTAAAAAATTTTAAAATTTCTATGCAAATTTAAAAAACTAATGATCCATTCTAAAAGACGGATAAATTCCAAGTAATTTTGTAGAAAAAAATTTTTAATTTGCTGTTACTGTTCCAGAGTTATACCATTTCAAAACCATTTACCCATTGTATGACCTACAAATATTATAAACTGTTTGCCATTTTTGCATCGGGCTTGCTTTAAATTTCTATGACAATTTAAAACACTAAGGATGCATTTTAAACGACGAATAAATGCTAAGCAATGTTGTATAAAAAAATTTTGAATTTGCAGTTACTGTTCCAGAGTTATGCCATTTTAAAACTCTTTACCCATTGTATGAAACTAATAACACTATAAACTATTTGGCAATTTTTTATCGGATTTGCTTTAAACATTGTATTCATGAAAAAATCTACATGCGCTAAGTAACGACAAACAGTTCCATGCAGAAAAAACAGTTCCATGCAAGAAATTATATATATGGTTCCTGCAATATGGGACAATTTTTTGCTACGTGTAATTCTTTGTCGTTACTTAGCGCATGTAGATTTTTTCAATATTACAATGTTTAAAGCAAATCCGATGAAAAAAGACAAACATTTTATAATATTATTAGGTTCATACAATGGTTAAAGAGTTTTAAAGTAGCATAACTCTGGAACAGTAACTGCGAATTCAAAATTGTTTTCTACAAAATTGCTTGGAATTTATCCGTCTTTTAAAGTGCATCATTAGTATTTTAAATTTTCATACAAATTTAAAACAAATCTGATGGAAAAATAGCATACAGATTATAATATTATTAGTTTCATACAATGGGTAAACGGCTTTAAAATGGTATTACTCTGGAACAGTAACCGCAAATTCAAAAATTTTTTTTTTACAAAATTGCTTGGAATTTATACGTGCATCATTAATTTTTTAAATTTTAATAGGAATTTTAAAAGATATAACGCGTTATTAACAAAATTTACCCAAAATTTGCGAAAAAAAACTGGTGGCTTGTGCGTATACAATAAAAGTTTGGACGTTTAGCTTCAAAAATGTTGACTTACAAATTAAGAAAATCGTGATTATTGACCGAGTTTAAAGTAAAATTCAAAAAACGCCCGGAATACCCCATTTTTGGGGGTAATTCGAGTTGCGCGACCTCTAAACCACTTCCGAAAAATCTGAAAAAAATTCTCAAAAATACTTTACCCTATAAGCTTTCAAATAAAGTTTGAGCAAAAAAAAATTTTATTGATGGGACACCCTAAGCCACATCTCTGTGAAAAAGTCATGGAAAATTTCATGAAAAGAGTAAAGGCCTGTCATCGGAGCCGTGGGGCAATTTAACTGATATCTTATTCCATACTTAATCGGAATGTCTTCTTTACAATCCAATAAAAAAATTACAACTATCTCAAAAAATACGTGGTTTTATTTTAAAATAAAAGAGTGCATTCTTACTGAGACACCCTGTATATATAGTATACAAAGATAATATTTGAAAGTTCTTAAGCTCGAATTCTTAGAGGACAAGCGAGACATGGCCGACGTTTTGAGCTAAGAAACATTGATGAAGATAACATCTCCTTGGACAATCAAGTTAAGTGAAACTCATTATTTAATATCCTGTGAGAGCTAAGGATGCCCTTTCGATAAACATTGATAACACTTACCGTTCTTAATGAATTCAAACTCAAGTCCAAATATTTCAAGACAGTCAGCTCCCGGAATGTTCCGGGCGGTATGGCCGTGATACTGTTGCGGCTTAAATCCAATATTTCCAGGGAAGTCAAAACTTGCGTGTGTGAACTATCAAAACGCTGCAAACAAAAATATAATTAGTTACTTCTATATTAGGGCTCGTAGTTCTTGACCCATGAGAAACGCATAAGTCCTTATAAGTTTTTCACGACGTCGAAGTCTTCTCATGGGAAAAAAATTTTATGTCTCACGGCACATTTCCCACAATTCATTTCTCAGTTCGAGAATTTGGGAAATAAAACTTATGCCGTGAAATAACGGGGATGAGCGCAAGTTTCTCATGAGCCAGCAATACAAACCCTAGTTATCAGTTTTGATCAAAACCCACCTGTATCATATTCGATGATATATTCAATGATTTCAAATGCGGTATAGCCCCCAAAGCCTCAACGGGAAATTTATGTATGAAATTCTCTGATAAATCCAATTTTTGCAAGGTTGTCAGATCTTGGAATACCTCACTATTCAAATCTATTAAACGGTTACCAGATAATTTAATTTCACGTATTTTAATCAGACCATGAAACGACAGATTCGCTATAGTTTGGATTTGATTATAACGTAAATCGATTATCTCCAATTGAGGTTGGGCTATAAAGGAATTGTAGTTTATGGAAGCTACAAAGGATAGAAATAAAACGGTTAGATAATGAAAAAACATCCATGGTGATAATACATACTTATGAGGTTATGCCGTAGGGATAAATGTTTCAATGATGTGGGTCCATTGAGAGAATTTGATGGTACGAATGTTAAACTATTGCGATCTATATAAAATTCCTGAAAATAAAGAAGTATTTGAAGTTATTTTTTAAATTTTATTACAATTCATTATTTTGTTTTTCTATTTCCAGCGATCTGAAAAGAAAACTGCTGTTTCGCCAATTCAACTTATACCTCAGCGTAGAGCTTCCATTGACGGCCCTCATTTGAGAAAGAAGATGTGATGTAATTGTGATATTTATTGGTTAAGAGTTTTGTTCGGAATGTTTAAGGAAAGAAACTAAGTCAGGGGAAACTCCAAGAATAATATAAATGATTTTGGGAACATGTTGCTTTATATAGGTAATTGGTGCTGTAATTTTAAAAATTTAGCTGAACAACTTTTAATAAATCTAGTAAATAATTTCTGGTAGCAACAAAAGTATTTTATTACAATTGTATATCATCTACAGGGTGATTCAGGAAGTTCCGGACAAATTTCTCCAGCGTATTCCTTGGCTCATTTCATGAAGAAAAGTCCACTAGGACCATGTCCGAAAATGCAAGGGTGCGAAATGGCAGCTGTTTCAAAATTTTCGGATTGGTGGTCGGAGGGTAGTAGGGTAAAGTTGCTAAATTCTGAGCCAGTGGTCGGTTTTTTTTGTTTTTGGGCTTGTTGGAAGGGTCTTTCAGAGGTCTTTCAGAAAAAAAGTCAAATCGCCGAGATACAGAGCTTTCGGAAAAAAATGGAAAAAAAATTCACATAACCTCAATTTGCTCAGCCAGATGGCACACCATACCTCTAACCTTTCCAAAATGATCTAAACGAAGCCCAGAGGTCTTACCGTTCCAAAGTTATGACCATTTTACTGAAATGCAAAAATGATTGTTTTTGTTTTTGGAAGCGAAATAACAGCACACAATTATTTGATTCAGGAAGTTCCGGACAAATTTTCCAGTGTATTCCTTGGCTCCTTGGCTTTTCAGAATCAATAAAGGAAAAGTAGAAAAAGGTCAAATTTCAATAAAATAAAATCTTAAACGTGTTAATTTACAAAAACAAATAAATGTGTGCTGTTATTTCGCTTCCAAAGGAAGTTACCTGCCATTTGGCTGAGCAAATTGAGGTTATGCAAATTCTTTTTCCATTTTTTTCGGAAAGCTCTGTATCTCGGCGATTTGACTTTTTTCTACTTTTTTTGTTATTGATTCTGAAAGACCTCTTAAAGACCTTTTCAACAAGCCCAAAAAAATCCGACCCCTGGCTCAGAAGTTAGCAACTTTACCCTACTACCCTCCGACCGCCAATCCGAAAATTTTGAACCCGCTGCCATTTTGCACCCTTGCATTTTCGGACAGGGTCCTAGTGGACTTTTCTTCATGAAATGAGCCAAGGAATACGCTGGAGAAATTTGTCCGGAACTTCCTGAATCACCCTGTATAAAAGGTTTGCGTTACTGACTTCCTGACTGACTGATCACTCACTCCACAGCCGAAACGGCTAAAGCTAGAACCTTGAAATTTGGCATGTAAGTTCCTTTTATGAGGTAGGCTCGCGATGAGAAGGGATTTTTGGAATTTGGGTATGCAA
The DNA here is from genome assembly GCA_963931995.1 of Phaonia tiefii. Taxonomy (NCBI): domain Eukaryota; kingdom Metazoa; phylum Arthropoda; class Insecta; order Diptera; family Muscidae; genus Phaonia; species Phaonia tiefii. Next base: position 38,509,747 of record OZ008367.1, read on the forward strand.
GGGGGTAAAAAAAGGGCGTGGCACCTCCCACACAGCTCGAAATTTGAAATGGATATATCTCAAGAGCCATTAGAGGTACGAAGATGACATATGGTACGTATGTTACGACCAACAAGAAAAAATACTTATTTTGTGGAAAGTGGGCGGTTCCACGCCCCTTTTAAAAAAATCGTAGCACTGCCCTAGAGTGTCCAAAACCGAAAACCAATTTTAAACAACTTTTTTTTAACTACAACCCATTATTATAAACTATATTGGGTACTTTTGGTTTAGTTTAAAGGGAAGTTTTTTAGGTGGAGCCTGTGTATTACATATTGTAGTTTTGAACCCAATAAAATGTAAATTTAGAAAACCCAAAGTGCAAGACTGGCAAATCTATGATATACAACCCTGAGCATGGAATTACATTTGGCAGCACACTTACTCTTACACTCGTACTTTTGTTCTGGTTTGTGTCTAGACTAACATATTGAGCGATATTTCTTGTTTAATGTGAAATTGTCTAGGTGGAGCCTGTTTATTACACATTGTAGTTTTCAACCGAACAAAAAGTAAATTTAGAAAAGCTAAAGTGAAAAAATTACATTTTCTTAAAAAAAGTAAATTTTTTCAAAAAAAAAACCTATTGATATTTTTAAACAATGTACCTTTTCTTAAAAAATTACCTTATCTTAAAGAAGTACCTTTGATTAAAAAAGTAAATTTTATTACAAAATGTACCTTTTCCTAAAAAAAAAAATTATTTTTCAAATAAGTACTTTTTCTTAAAAAAGTTACAAGTACAAATTGCCTTTCCTTAAAATACTACCTATTCATTAAAGAGTATTTTTTTGTAAAACAAAATGACTTTTCTTGAGATAAGTACCTACTCTTAAAATTGTACACGTTCTTTCGTAAAAATCCTTTTCTTCAAAAAATACCTTCTCTTAAAAAATACATTTTCTTACAAAAATTGCTTTTCTTAAAAGTACCTTCTCTAAAAATAGAATAATACATTTTCTTTTCTTTTCTTGAGGTAAGTAGCATTTCTGAAAATAAGTAGTTCCTTTTTTTATTTTTTAAAAATATACTTTTTTTTTAAATGCATTCAATAAATAAAAAATTTCTTAAAAAAAGTTTATCATTTTACAAAAAGTATATTTTCTTAAAGATCCATTTAAATTGAAGTATTTTTCATCAGGCGCCTGAGGCGTGTTGGAACTAACTAGTACATAATATATAGCGAAAGGAACTTCGTTCCAACGGGTGTCCCCTGACACCTCATGTAATTTTTTTTATTTGAAATTGAAACGAAATTAATTAAATACAGTTGAGAAATTTGAGTTTTCAACACGAAACAAATGTACTGCAAGTTCTACATGTTGAATTTAATTTAAAGCAAAAAACCGATAATAACCGGTTCCACAGGTTTTTGCCAAAATTAAAAACCGAAAACCGGTTTCTTGAAAAATCCATTTTCCGAACAAACCGAAACCGGTTTCCAAAAAATGCCGGTTTTTTGGACACTACTCTGCCCACACAGCTTAAAATTGTAAATGGTCATATCTCATGAACCACTAGAGGTACGAAAATGAGAGTTTGTACATACGTTGGTAGTACAACGAAAATTACTTTTTTGTGGAAAGTGGGCGGTGCCACGCCCTTTTTTAAAAATTGTTATGTCGGCCAAATTAATGGAAATAAATTTGCACACAGTGATACTGTCGGTCGGTCCTCTATCATACGCTATATAACAATATAATTAGACAAAGGGGCGTGGCAGCGCCCACACAAATCGATATTTGAATCGGTGATATCTCAAGAGCCATGAGGTGTATGAAGATGTGATTTGGTACATATGTTGATCCTACAATAAAAATTACTTTTTTGTGGAAAGTGGGTGGGAAAATAAAAAATAGTAAATTAAGGTTCTTTCGAAATTCTAATTATGGACGCTAGAATTGGGTGTGGCAATAAATCAGAGCAATGACCATTTTGACCAAACGCGTCATCTTAGAATAATCGAATTCGGAAAATAAACAAAAATTTATTCAGGATTTTTGAAATGAAACTTGGAGAGTGTGTTCTTCTACTGGAGTATAAATAAAAAATTTTGGATTTTTCGAAGTTTCTGCAAGATGCGGTAGAATCGGGGGAGTGACATTAAATAAAACCACTTTGCACCCTGATAAAACGATTGTGGTAAGGCTTACGCAATTTGGTGTGGGTGTTCCCACATGAAGTAATGAAGTAGACTTCAGCTTATAAGGGATTTTTGAATATCGAAATTGGGAGCGGCGTGACACTAAACAGACTAATAAGCATTCTGACCAAACGACTGGTCCCTAGAATCATGAAATTTGGCGTGGATGCTCCTACTATAGAGTAGCTATAAATACGGGTTTCGAAATTGGATTAGGGGCGAAAGAACCCCCGAATATCGGTTATCCTTTACCGAGAACCGGTTATTTAAAAAAAATGGGTTTGTCAACAAAGTAGAACCGTTTTTCTCGAAAACCCCAGTTCCAGCTTCCAATTTTTTGAAATAGACTTTTGTTTTATGCCCAGTTTGCGGAATGTTTGATTAAATTTATTTGGTTCAATTTATTTGATTAAATAAAATAAATTCGTTTTTTTAAAAAAAAAAATCTTCCACTTTTCTCCAAAATCATTGGGACTGACTGTGGATTTAAGTTATTATTCCTTTTCATAGTTGATACACACACACAGTGTTGCCGGAAGCTGTCAAAAAAAACATGCCAAAAAAAATGCAATTTGCAAAAAAAAGTGCTAAAACTGGAACAATCAAAAATTGTAGTACTGCGGCACTTTACGGCATACATATATTCGATAAAAAAAACACAATTTCGTAAACCATCCATATTCGAACACCCTTACCCATAGGGATAGGAGTATATATCATTTGATACAGAAAAAATTTAACGCGTAGAAGAAGTCAGAAGTTGACCCATGCCCGTCTGTCTGTATACAATGCTGGCTGGTCTACATGGTAACTGCCGTTAACCTTTAACGACTGCAATGAAATTTTGTCATTGCCTATTATTTAACCAGTCTTAGTTTGGGATTGAAAATGGGTGTTCTGATCAGGGTTTAAAATTGCCGGCTGGTTTTTATTTGCTAAACTGATTTACTAACTGTGACAGCGAAAATGATCAGAACAAACTGACATAAAACCGCACACACCAATTGTCTCATCGTCATTGGATATCTCAGGTACCAGTATCGCGGGGAAATTATATCTCCATATCCCCAACATGCTGTGCACATTTGCTATGAGATTTCCGTCCTTGTCTTTTCAGAAACGGGATTTTGGCCTTTTGCTAGAATTTTCGGGCTTCGTTTTTCCTTCAGTATGTATTAATTTACTCACTCTCGCGCTTTCTCCACTTCCATTTCTTACGCCTAAAGAGACGGTTTACCTCCTTTCTTTTTTCGCTATACCACTCAGTCGCAGCTCGCGTTCTTTTCATCATTTGCTATGCGACAGTCTTCATCGGACCAAGGTTTGTTGCGATGCGGTTTTTCAAAACCAAATACGGTTGTTGCGGCAGTTTGTGTAGAGTCGGAAATGGGTTTCCACTGAGCTTGAGAATGTCATTGGGCGAGGTGCGCTCTATGCCAACAGTTGCGAGAGTTTCCTTGAGTAGGCTTTTGCTACATTTGGTAATTGCAGCTTTCCGAAGTATAGCTTTCTCTGCGTCCATCATTTGCGTCATCATTTGCTATGCGACAGTCTTCATCGGACCAAGGTTTGTTGCGATGCGGTTTTTCAAAGCCAAATACGGTTGTTGCGGCAGTTTTTGTAGAGTCGGAAATGGGTTTCCACTACGCTTGAGAATGTCATCGGGAGAGGTGCGCTCTATGCCAAAAGTTGCGAGAGTTTCCTTGAGTAGGCTTTGGCTACATCTGGTAATTGCAGCTTTCCGAAGTATAGCTTTCTCTGCGTCCGGTTTCGCACGATTTTCACGATACTTAATCTTGTGCGAACCTTTGCTGCTAGCAGGTAGTGATCAGAATCGATGTCACCTCCTCTGATCACTGGTACGTCCATTACTCTGGATGATTCATGGAATACCCAAGTAGCCTTGTGAATAGCTTTATGCTGGAATCTTGTGCCACTAGCGACCATTTTTTTTTGCCGTGGCAAAGTCAATCAGTCTCATACCGTTCAGCATGTAGTCTGAAATTGATTAATCAGTAACTTTGTACTTAACTAGACAAAATCACCACGCCCTCTCATAAAAAGCTGTGCGATTAACCAAGTTAACCGCTTTAATGAAAGCTGTTTCCGTTTTTTAAACTTATTAAAGTAATTAGACGGTTGAACTATCGATTCGATTTTGACTTCGGGGCAAATTAATACTTAGGGGCAAATTAATACTTAGGGGCAAATTAAAATTTATTTTTGTTTTTTAGTCATGTTAAATAAATTGCTAATAAAAAGTCTAGACCAACATACTTTTGCAGTAAAGGATTTTTTAAATGCCAACTTACGTCCATATTTAACATCCACACCCGTGATAATTCTATATATATATGTTTAAGCATTATTTCAGAGTTCAATCTCGAAAAACAGCCATATATTCAGCCTTATTACAAATGTCGTTCTCGAATTTCGACTACGACAGTTTTGTAAAAGATTAAAAATAACACGCCAACTTTGTCTTTAATCTTTTACAAAACAGTCGTAGTCGAAATACGAGAAAAAATGCAATGTATCGACAAAAAGTGCTAAAAATTAAGCAAAAAAAGTCAAAAGTTAGCAAAAATTTTCCAAAAAAGTGCTAAAAAGCATTTAGCATGTTTTTCCAGAAAAAAAGTGCAGAAGCCAAAAAAAAGAAGCTAGAATTGCACTTAAAGTGCTAAACTGGCAACACTGCACACACACATTTGTTTTAAACATATTTCTCTTTGTTTTAATAGAGATGTTTAATGAAAAGAGTATAAGAAATCAAATGGAAGAATTTTTATGACTCTCATGTGCTCCTTCCAATCATGAATTAGTTAACAAACTTCTCATCTTCCCTTTCGGGGATTGTAGTATAATGTCATTGTGGTTTCTATACAAGTAAATTAAGAGTCAGTTTTTAGGCTACAGTTCAACGCTGGTGGAGTATATATTTAGACATGTCCCCTTTTGTACACTCAAATTGGACGCAGTAGAAATCGGAGCGTGGTAGTAAATAAGATTAATCGACGTACCAACAAGAAGCTAGACTGATGAAATTTGGGATGTACTATGTTCCCTTATAGCTTTGATATTAGCTAAAAAGAATTTTTTGAAATCCGATCAGGGGCGGTAAAAATAGGCGCCGTACTGAATCAAAGTAATAAGTGCTATGACCGAAAGCTTAATGTTAGATTCATCTAGAAGGAAGAAATTAACAGCAACAAGGGTTTTAAATTTTGTTTCGAGAATTTTAAATAGGGGACGGTGGCATTGTTGATTTGGAGTTCAACCGGAATAATGATAGTTCGGTCCCAAATTTAGAAGCTAGACTTATGGAAGATGGAGCAGGGAGCTTGAAAGTCAATTTGATTATTTATAGTTCTAAAGAAACGGTTGAAGCTGTAGTGGTCATTTTTCTATACACGAATTAAATCAAAATTTGCACGAAAGCGGTGAAGCCAGCATCATGCAATTGGGGGAATATAATAACAAAATTACCAAGTAAAAACATATTTAAAATAAAAAAACATTAATATGGAAAGAAAATTTACCTCAATTGTATTTGTGGACGAGAAACAAGAGCGTTTCACCCATATATGGGGCAAATTAATTAAATGACAATTATAATTTGTTGTTTAATTTGAATTTCCTGTCCAAAATGCAAATTCAAAAAACTTTCAATACCATTGGCAATTATAAAGGGTGTCCCAAAATTCACGCAACATTTGAATTGAATAGAAAACAAAGTTTTTATTCTTCTTATGGTAATATTTTTATTGAATCGTAAAGTACATAGGATAGGGTTATTTATGGAATAAAACATCTGGCAAATGGCCTCCACGGCTTTCCATACACATACGTATTCGTTTGTCGAAATTTTCCATGACTTTTCTGCATAAATCTGGTCGAATTTCGTTGATGCAACGATGAATCTCCTCCTTTAAAACACGAGTGGTTGTGGGCTTGTTAACATAGACCTGTGATTTTAAAAAACCCCATAAAAAAAATCTAATGATGTTAGATCACACGATCTTGGGGGCCAGTTCGGGTCACCAAATCGAGAAATCACGCGACCTGGAAATGTCTCTTGCAGTAATTGAAGAGTTTCACGAGCTGTATGACATGTGGCACCGTCTTGTTGAAACCAAATATTGGCCACATCAATTTCATTCAATTTCGGCAAAAAATCATGTCGCGATATCGAACACCAGTAACACCAGTAACACCAGAACACCAGTAATTGCGACCGCAAAACTTTCATTACTTTTGAAATATTGTTCAATAATGAAGACACGCTGTTCTATCATGTAATTTGCCATTTTTATTAACCCTGAACTGTCAGCTGTCAGCTGTTTTTTTTTAGGGTTGCCAACTCTTTTCTACGTCGATAGCAGCAAATTTAAATGTTGCGTAAATTTAGGGACACCCTTTACTTATTTTCAAAGCATTTCCTTCGTATCTGGCAGTTATGGTTCTCAAATGTTTTTTCAATACAGGTTTATGAATTTGAAAATACTACGAGGCAATACCTATCGAAGCCACAAACCTATACATCTATACTAATATATAAAGCAGAAATGTTTGTGACTTTGTTTGTTTGTATGACGGAGGTAATCTTAAGAACTACTCATCCGATTTTCAAAATCCTTTCTCCAGTATAATGCGACGTTATCACTGAGTGCCATAGGCAATCCTACCGGGAGGGGAAAAAGGGGAAAAGTCTCCCCCTTGACGGATCTTCTAAACTACACATCCGATTTTCAAAATTCTTTCTCCAATATAATGCTACGTTATCACTGAGTGCTATAGGAAATCCTATCGGGAGGGGCAAAAAGGAAAGTCTCCCCCTTGACGGATCTTCTAAACTACTCAGATTTTCAAAATTCTTTCTCCAGTATAATGCTACGTTATCACTGAGTATATTCTTTCTCCTTTCTCTTATATCCAAATGCGGAAAGGCAGCATTGTAATTCTGAAATTTTAGTGATTAATGCAAGCGTGTTTGACTGATGTTACTCAGTTGTATAACTTTTAAATAAAGTCACACAACCAATGAAACGTTTTCGTTGAAATATCTTTATCTTTTAAAAAACGAAGGAAGGAAAAAGTATTAATATCCGCTAACTTTTGCAGGCAGGACGAAGTCTTCCGGGTCAGCTAGTATAAAATACTTTACAAACAGAATTGCCAGCAGTCAAACAAATTCAAAATAATTAAAAGCATTCCCATATTTCATTACAATTGACATCTGATTTCACAACCTGCATTTGCATTGCCTGAGCAACTGCAAATTCAAAATTTTTTAATTTTCATTGCGAACAATGGTAATTCTTTTGCATTTGCATTAGATAAAGTAATGTAAATTGAAATCTAATGCAACTTAAAAAAACCCATGTATGGTTTCACCAAAGCAGGAGCAAATATTGTTTTAATTTTTTTAACATGACGACAAGATGCTACTGAAACTTTAATACGAATTGAGCACGGTTTAATAAGGGCCTGACATATAAGTACATACCTATAATATTGGTATATTCGAAAGGGTGCCGTAAAGAGCGTTTCGCCGAATACCATTCATTATGAGCTGCAATGCTGAAATTTTGAGGTTATGTTGACTGTATGAAGAAGACGTCAACTAAGAAGGTATTTTTTATGTGCCTCAAAAAGACACGTGATTAAAAACGGTGACCAAACATACCTAAGTAGATGTATGAAAGTTATGTCGACTATGGAACGATTTTTTGATTACGAAATATGACACTTTATCAGCGAATAACTTTTCAGAGTAAAGGCATCTTGATAGTAAAATATGTTAGCTCTAAAGGAAAATTGATAAAAATAGCGAGAATTTAAATTTCGAAGATGGGAATTTCATGTGGTAAAATTGTACTAGATACTGTGGCCGTCGGTGGTGCAATGGTAGTATGCGCGCCTCTTGTATATGAGATCCAGAGTTCGATCCCTGCTCTGACCACCTTAAATTTCTTTCGGCGGCGGTCACCTCGCATAGTGACGGCGACACTATCGAGTATTAAGCCATGAAAAAGCTTCTCAAAAATTTGTGAGAAGCTCTCCCCAGTTCCTTCATGGGATGTATTGGGAAACCATTTTTGCTAGCATTTGCTAGTTTCATCATAATTAAATCATCTATTGCCTCAAACGGCTTCGAACTTCCGAGCATAAAGGTTCATTAAACTGTTTTCCCCATCCCAATGCAACAATAGAGAAATTCTTCAGATACCTGACCTGAGATAACATCACATTCATGAGTTGTTAACACAAAATTCCCATAAATAATGTAAATCAATTACCAATTAAGTAAAAAGGTACACCTTCCCGTCACTTGCCAAACAATAAGACGGGCCAATAACTTCATACTAGTCGACTCATGGGTACGTGCGTTAGTAAATCAATGAACCCGAAATCGATAATATAACATAACAATAACTGTAACAAAAACAAATACAAAACATATATTAACCAAACACGCAATAATTTCATAGACACGAATCAGATTTGAAATCCAAGCAAAAATGTTAGGAGAAACAAACCACAAAAAAAGCGTAGCATATTTTATGATTTAATGGTCGACACGCTTATTAATGTAATTTTAACGCATAAACGGGTCTAAAGGAGTACGAGCCTACAAGCAGTTATGACTGCACTGACTGATATACCGCTTGTAATATGGCATGGTGCAGATTCAAGCAAAACCAGCAGTTGGTTGGACTTGGAAACAGAGATGATCAAGAGGGTAAGATTTTGGCACCATACACAAGTTTAAGATGTTGAGCTTTCTTAGCTGTTAGAAAAACAAATTAAAAAAAAACAACGGGATTTTGAGAAGCTTTTTCTTGACTCGATAAGGGACATGGGATTGTCCGTGGATGTGAAAAGTTTCTGATAGCCTTTCACTAGGACGTGACCAGAAGTGATTTCTTCATTGGACAGTCCAAGTAGCTCACTACTTCCTGTCAGTATGTCCTGGGCAATGGCTTTATCGGACACCTCCATTAGCTAGCCAGAGTGAGAAGGCGAAACAAATGAGCAACCGGATTGGTTATGCGATCACTGATACATCTCAGGCTCATTAGGTGACCCTGTCACTGAAGCTCATCAAGATATCGGGCATATTCTTTTGTTCTTTAGAAGGCGGATAATCCAAACATATGGGCCAACGGCGGATAAAAAACCAAAAGAAGAAAATCCAGGTTCGACATATTGTATCCTGGTCAGCGTCTAATATCGACGAGCAGCTAACTACCTCTTACCAGCAAAGGTTCCGACGAGATTAAGTAGAGTGATAATCGTACGAAACCAAACGCTGAGAAAGCTAGACATCGGAAAGATGCAATTACCAGAGGTAGCCACAGCCTACTCAAGGAAGCTCTCGCAACTTTTGGCACAGATCCTGAAACGCAGTTGAAACCCATTTCCGTCTCTATAAAAACCGCCGCTACAACTATACTTTGTTTTGAAAAACCGCTTCGCAACAAAACTTGGAACAATGAAGAGTATCGCATAGCAAATGATGCAAAGAACGCTGCACGCATGGCAATGCTTCAGTCAATTGCAACGCGAGCTGCGACTGAGCGGTATAGGGAGAAAGAAAGGAGGTAAACCGTCTCTTTAAGCGTAAGAAACAGCAGTGGAGAAAGTGCGAGAGTGAGAAAACTGAGTCATACAGAAGGAAGAACGAAGCCCGAAAATTTTACCAAAATGTCAAAAGCAGAACTCATCGACATGGTTCAGGGCCCCCTTCTGTAAAGACAAGGACGGACTCATTTCATCGCGCTACTGGTACCTGTGATACCCAATGACGATGAGACAATCTATCACAATTTGTACAACGACGTTGATTGCCCACCTCCTAACCAAAACGAGACCAGAACAGGTATCGCCCGGCTTAAGGACAACAAAGTCTCTGGATCGTATGGATTACCGGCGGAGCTGTTTAAGGCTGGTAGCGATGAGCTGATAAGGTGCATACATCAGCTCTTTAGCAAAATTTGATTAGATGAATGCATGCTCGGAGATTGTCCCGAGTCTCTGTGCCAACTACCGTGGAATAAGCCATTTATCCATAGCATATAAGATTATATCAAGTATAATGTACGAAAGACTAAAACCAATTATCGCTGACCTGATTGGACCATACCAGTGTGGCTTTAGGCCTGGAAAATCGACAACCGAACAGATTTTCATGCTATGCCAAATACTTGAGAAAACCCACGTAAATCTCTCGAGTAACAAAAGTCCAGCAATACCAGACTCTCATACATCCTGCATTGCTTTATGGCGCAGAATCCTGGGTCTTATCGCAAGCAGACGAAACGTCTTTTTGAGTATTTGAGAGAAAAATTCTCCGAAAAATGTATGGCCCTATATTGCACAACGGCGAGTATCGGGGACGCATGAACCATGAGCTGTATGATCTTTATCCCCACATTGACATAGTTAAGCGGATCAAAATAACTCGATTGCGCTGGCTAGCCCATGTCAGTAGAATGCATGAAGACGAACCAGCACGAAGGGTTTTCGAAACCGAACTGGAAGAAAGACGAAAATTAGGAAGACCAAGACTCCGCTGGAGGGATCAGGTTGATGAATCCCTGCGTACACTCGGTAGTACCAATTGGAGAGATAAAGAAAAAGATCGAACTGGTTGGCGAAAAAACGGGTTTTTCAATAAGAGCGCTACAAAAGTTTTTTTTAAATAAAACAAACCCGGTTTTAGATACCAATGAAATTCTTTATTCCTGTGACAGTACGTTCGATGCCCTTATGTATGGAACTCGATTTCTTTTGCATGACCACCACGGGCACGCTTGCAGAAGTCCAGACGCTGAACCCAATTTTGACGGTTTTCAAGCATAAATCGGCCGATACTGCTGCAATTTCACGTTCGATATTCGTACGAAGTTCATCAATCATCGCTGGCTTGTTGGCATAGACCATAGACTTGACGTAGCCCTACATGAAATAATCTAATGGCTTCAAATCGCACGACCGAGGCGGCCAATCGACTGGGCCATTTCGTGAGATAACACGTTCACCAAACTTGGTTTCCAATAAATTGATTGTGGCATTCGCTGTGTGGCTTGTAGCGGCGTCCTGTTGGAACCACATGTCCTCCAAGTCCATATTATCCAATTGGGGCCAAAAATATTCGGTTATCATTGAACGGTAGCGATTCGCATTCACAGTAATGTGCCGGTTTTGATCATCACGGAAGAAGTACGCCCAATGACGCCGCCGGCCCATAAACCGCACCAAACCGTAATTTTTTCGGGATGCAATGATGACTCATGGATTACGTGTGGATTGCTGTTTAACCAATAACGCATATTTTGCTTATTGACGAAGCCATTCAGCCAGAAATGAGCCTCATCGCTGAAGACCATACATTGGACGTAGCGCTCTTAAAGTTGAGGCCACTGACTCCAAATTTCGGTAGTAAATTTTAATAATTTCGACTCGTTGTTGGCTCGTATATCTTTCCATGATGAAATGGCAAACCTTACTGAAGAGAAATGTTAAAAGAGCGGGAGAAAATATGGCGTCGTTTGCTGTCCCTATCGATTTACTTTTGTAGCGTCTCTGTTGAAAAACCCTTTATGTTATCTTCGATTTATAAGGTCCGTGACCCTCCGGGGTTGTTCGAAATCGAATAAGTAATTAAGTAATTGCTCGACAGAGTCGCCGTCACTAAGCTAGGTGACCGACGTCGAAAGAAATGTAAGGTGGTCAGAGCAGGGATCGAACCCACGCTCTCATGATACCACCGACGGCCAATCTTTGTTTCAAGCTCTCTATGGACTGCAGATGGGCAGACGGATTAATAGCGAGATTCTGGATCAATCGGTATAATAGATATTTGAGTAGGTGATGTATTAAAAAGATGTAATTTTTTTTCCTTGTAGCAATGCACAGTTTCGAATATGCGACGATTTCGCCTTTGCTGATACATACATCGTGCAAATTAATTATATGATAATTATAATTTGTAATTTAATTTGAATACTTCGACAAATGCAAATTCAAAAAAATACCACTGGCAATTGTACATATTTTTATGGTTTTCAAATCGTTTATACAGTACAGGTTTATGAATTTGATAGTACTACGTGGCAAGACCTATCGAAGCCACAAACCTCTACATATAAAATACTTTAAAAACAGAATTGCCTGCAGTAAAACAAATTCAAAATAATTAGAAGCATTCCCATATCTCATTCCACTTGGCATCCAATTCCACAACCTGCATTTGCTTTGCCAGAGAAATTTTTTAATTGTCATTGCGAACAATGGTAATTCTTTTGCATCTGCATTAGATAAAATAATGCAAATTAAAATCCAATGCAAATTAAAAAAAAACCATGTATGCAATCATACAAGGAATATTTAATGCAGAAACGAAATCTATCACCCCAGGCGTACATGCACATCATGACCTTGAATTACGGATATACATCTGGATTGTAAGAAGCCTATTCCGACCTGATACCACTGTCCAACCGGCAGAATTCCAAGAAAATTATACATGTACAAGGTGGAAAATCTGTGACATCTACTATAGCTGGCATGGAACAAGTAATGATTTGTAGTTGGAAAAAGGCTACGATATTTAATCTCTAGGTTCAATGGTAATTTGGTTGGTTGGTTGGCTATATAGTCTCAATTAGTGTCTTGAGACACTGTTTTGCATACCACATCACTCCGAACAGTCTAATGTACAGTGTATACATACGACCTGTTAATCGGAGATACCTCATTAGATCCCCTAAATCTATCTCGTATATCTCAGTGAGGTTGTGTAGGAAGGAACGACCTATAGTCTTTAGGCGTCTATTCATTAGAATCGGACAACTGCAGAGGATATGTTCCACCGTATCCTCCTCTTCCGCATCTTCGCAGGTACTGCAGTGGTCATTATAGGGAAGATTCAGCCGTCTTGCGTGATTACCGGTTGACTAGTGTCCGGTCAGCACGGTTATTAGCCTTGATATATTGCCTCGATTTTGGCTAATCAGGGAGTTAGTCCGGTGAATGTTATATTCTGGGCATGCGTTTCAATGGTAATACTTTTTCCCTAAATTGTGTACACAACTTGTTCCATGAGCGCATATGAGGATCCTTTGACCCCGCTCGATTTTGCCCCTATACGTAACAATTTTTTTTACAGGCCGAAGAAAATTTAGGAGGTGGGTCAGGGCTCTATTTAAGATTTTACTTCAATAAATCGTAAACAGCTAGAAATATTGCATTACAACCTTTGACAATATTGTAGCTGTTTTCCCATTTCACAATTCCCTCTAATGTATTTCTAAGGGAAAGTACACTGTTAATCGATTATTTCACGTAACGTCATGAAAAATTTCACATGTTTTATATGTTTTGACATTTCTTGCCTAACGGTAAATAAATTGCGGTAGCTGTGTTCAAAAGAGGTGTAGCTTATGAATTTCTTGATAACTTTTCTAAATTAAACTAATCAACAAAAATTATATTTAGAGCTCCATAATTGGTGTAGAAATGCTGCGTTTAACCATATTCTTTAAATATTCACCTATATGTATTCAATATTAAACAAATTACCAATTGTTATCTTCTACAAAGTTGTAATGCTTAATATACTTAACAATATTGTCAAATACACTAATGAACAAAAATTACATTTGGGGTTCCAACATGATTGTACCAATTCAGAAATTAAATTTTTTTGTTTTAAATTTTCGCTTATAATTTCTATACTATTGACACAAGAATGTAACAATGTTCTCCAAAGTTGTACAACTGAAGGCTTTCGACAAAATTGCCAAATACATCAACGTCCTAAATTGTCATATATTTGGCATTTACACCAAACATGATTAACGCATTTTCGGGATTATCGATTTTTTTTCTTATGGAGTTTGATATTAATAATCCCGAAAAAGCGATAAACTTGGTTGGTGTAACTGCAGTTTTATACAGCATTTACACCGACCAAGATTAGCGCCTTTCGATGGTTAACTCCGTAAACCCGCGATAATCCAGAAGATGTTTCATGCAATTTTAATCTGTAGAAACTGAAGTTTAATTTTTTCCCATTTTAAACTGGTGTACATTTTGAGCAACACTGTTAGTTACTAAAAAAATGCAACCATAATAAAAACATATATAAAAACTCAACTGTTTGACAGATAGAAGCCGATCGTCGCCACCAAAACTTTTTTGAAAGTCACGCCGCCGTCTATATAAATGGCTCTTATTGGTTTAAACTGTGAGCCGATTTTACCGACTGGCCCAATTTGACCCACTGATACAACATAATCAAACACGCTACAGACGACGACGTTTTTTTACATAGGTTTCTTATGGCAGGGAAAAATCGTCACGAAAATCCGATGCGGCTGACGACTCGCCGCTAGAATAGAATCTTTTCTTAGCGGCGCTGTCACGAAACCTCTCAATTGAGAGAATGAAGTTGCCACATGTTCATTAAAATCATAAGAGAAACCAATACGTGAAACACATGTGAATGCAAAAGAAAATTAAAGAAAAGGGTTGAAAATAATTTATTGTTAAACACAATACAATAAAAGTGAATACATTTTTAAATGCAGTAAAAACACTTTAAATCCTATTCAACTATAATACTAGTTTTCCAAACTTTCAAACAAATTCCAGAAAAGAGCCGCAAATAAATACGACGCAGAGAGAAAAAAATCAACCGAAGTCGCCAAATGCTCTCTTCCATTTCGTTTAGACGCTAGAGATTTTTTTCGTCGTCATCTGAAGCGTGACTGGGTCTGTTTGGACTCATAAACGGCGGTATAAATGCGTTATTAGTTTGTAATATTTTGGGGCTTTTTACACTTGCCACTTTATGTACAATTTGGATTTTCAATTAAACGTACCGAAAAGTACCAAAGTGTTATCCTCATCATCTCTGATATCATGTGGTCAGTGAATAGTTTTACCATAAGACTAATCGAAAAGACTCTGAGCCATGTTGTTCAAGACCAGTAGATTCAGACGTCTAAACTACATAGGTGTAATTACAACAACACCATGTTAGAGGTGGTATTCCAAACATACAACGTTATTAACAACAACAACAACAACATTACATATGTGTAATAATAAACAAATTGAATGAAGCAAAATAAACAAAACACACATACTTTATGGCTAAGAGCAACTGGTTAACAACATGCAACTACGACTACAACTACAACTACAGTAAAGCAAAGTAATGTTAACTAAAACTAACTGCATTTTCATTATGTTGTTTTTGTTGGTTGCTATTGACGTGAATTGATACGCTTATGACCGTCCGGTGGAATCAGATATATGTACGTAGGTATCTCGGAGTGCGGAAAGTGTTCGGTCTCGTAGCTAAGAAAAAAAAATACCTTAAGTGGCGAAACAGAAACCTGAATGAAATATTTAATATTATGAGGTTTTTTTTTAATGAGGCACAGTGGGTAGTAATTATGTTGTGGTTTATGAAAACTGAAAATTTTAAAATTACTTTTAAACAATAAGAGCAGTGTATTAGTGCACTTAAGTATAATTATTTAAATACATAAACATTTTCCCATTACATCCCATGAAAGGACAATGGAGAGGTATTTACAATCAGTGAACTTTGGGCTTTCAGTTATTTGGACCTACAGTTTTACGCAGGTTCCGAACGGGTTTCTGAGAAGCTTTTTCATGGCCAATTACTCGATAGTGTGACATTTTTATAGAAGACTTGCGTTAAATTGCAAGTTAACATAAGAAACCCCTCATTTCCGTGCGTTTATCTGTCAAACATACACATACATTTTGTGTTTTTAATTCATAATTATATTTCCCAACTCAACTACTATATCACACAATACATGGGTTTTTTTTAATTTGCATTGGATTTTGATTTGTATTACTTTATCTAATGCAAGTGAAAAAGAATTACCATTGTTCGCAATGGCAATTAAAAATTTTTGTGGAATCGGATGCTAATTGTAATGAAATATGGGAATGCTTTTCATTGTTTTGAATATGTTTGACTGCTGGCAATTCTGTTTTTAAAGAATCTTATATGTAGAGGTTTTGTGGCTTTGATAGGTATTACCTCATACTACTTTCAAATTCGTAAACCTGTACTGTAGAAAATATTTGAAAACCAATACTGCCAGATATGAAGGAAATGATTTGAAAATATGTACAATTGCCAATGGTATTGCATTTTTTTTTTGAATTTGCATTTCGAAAGGTAATTCAAATAAATAAACTGTTTTTACCTCAATCCTAAACGAAAACACTTAATGCACTCTCAATTTTTAGCAGTTCCACCCACTGTGCCATAACTGTAGTGTATTAATTGTAGCACTACCATCAACCACATCATCATAATACTGACCTTCAATTCACCACAACCTTTCAGCAGACCTTCCTCAATCGCTTTGATTTTATTCGCAGATAAATCCAATATTTTCAAATTTTTCAATGGATGAAATTCCGCCGTTGAGAATATCGGATTTAGACTATCACCCAGCAAATTGTTGGCCAAACGCAGGGCGAGCATTGTGACCTTAAGGCCATCGAATGCCTTCTCGGGCAGACGTCTTATTAGATTATTGGACAAATCTAACTCTTCAATGGGCAATTTCAAAGTACCAAAGTGCTGTGGAAGAGAGAATAAAGAAAGTTCATTACTTACAAGAAAAGCTGCTGAATAAGATATTTTATTTATAATTATTAAAGCATTAACGATTTCCCTTTTCTGAGGTTTTGTTATAAACAATTGCACAAATCTGTATAAATAAAACCTAAAGAAATATAAAATATATTTTAATGTTAATGATATTTAACTCCTAAAAAGAAAGTCAGAATATCTTATATTTTCTGACAGTCTTATTGACTGTCGTACCACGTTTTATTTATATCTTTAAATGTAGAGAGAGTGACAGACGTCAATGTTTCTTTTGCTTCGATTATCACAAAGAAAAAATTTAAAACAATTAAAAGTACAAATTACATTCTCGTTGCAATTTTGAAAGAAAATAATGTATTTTAAATAATATTTGGAAATCTAATTCAAAATTTGACTTTAATGTTTATTATGATAATAAAAGACTTAAGAAACAAACGTTTAACTACATACATTAAAGTACAATGGATTGCATACTCCAGGGCGTTTCGATAACACAGCTGATCGACCTCCTAGCTTCAAATTTGATATAGGATAGGATTTCAAAGAAAATGAGCGATTAGCGAATAGGAAAAAATTACTTTAAATTTGATTTTAGTGGCACTTACAACTTTGAAAATAATTGTATATGCAATAAATTAGTTTTGATATGAACGAACAGAACAATTTAGTTTAATTTTGGAACGATGTTCCTTATCGCACGATGCGGGATGGGGGCTAAATGAAAACAATTAAACAACTTTGTTTTAACACTATTATGCTACGACTCAGTATTATCAACTATACTGGGTACTTTTGCTTCGGTTTGTGTCTAGACTAATATATGTTGGGAAATTTCTTGTTTAATGGGAAGTTTCTAGGTGGAGTCTGTAACCAATATTTAGTATATATTGTAGTTATAATAAAAAGTAAATTTAGAAAAGCCAAAGTGAAAGAAGTTTAAAAAAAAAGTGTTTTCCTAAAATAAGTGCCTTTCCTTAAAAAGGGTACATTTTCTCTACAAAAATACCTAGTCATGTTCTTAAACAAACTACCTTTTCTTAAAAAAAATACCTTATCTTAAATAAGTACCTTTGCTTAAAAAGAGTAAATTTTCATACGAAAAGTACTTTTTCTTAAAAAACGTATTTTTTTTAAAATAAGTACCTTTACTTAAAAAAGTAAATTTTCTCACAACAAATTGCCATTTCTTAAAAAGCTAAATTTTGTTTAAAGAGTAAATTTTTTGAAACATTATATCTTTACTTGAGATAAATACCTTCTCTTAAAAATGTACCTATTCTTGAAAAAAGAGGACCAATTCTAAAAAAATCCCATTTCTTAAAAAAAAAACCACTTTTTCTTCAAAAAATACTTTCTCTTAAAAAAATACCTTTTGTTACAAAAATTCCTTTTCTTCAAAGCACCTTTTATCAAAAATAAAATAATACCTTTCTTTTCTTGAGGTAAGTAGCCTTTCTGAAAATAAGTACATTTTCTTAAAAAAATAACCTTTTCCTAAAAGGAGTACCATTTCTTTTAAAAGTACCTGTTCTTAAAAATCAGTGAGTGAAAACTGGAAAGCGCACAGCTTAGCAATTGTGAGAAGTTCTCCCCGGTCCCTTCATGGGATGTAATGGGAAACCATTCTTTCTGTTCTTAAAAAAAGTACTTCTTTGTAAAAAAAATTCATACGCTTATGGCTTTTTCTTACAGAAAGTACTTCTTCTTAAAACTAGTACCTTTTCTGAAAAAAAAACATTAGCTTTTAATAAAAGAAGTACATTTTCGGGAAAATATAATACATATTTGGGGATGATTTTTATTTATTTATTCGGCCTTTTTATTGGTACTTTTTTATTTTAATATTCAAGCTCCAGACCATTCAATATTTCTATTAATAGAAATATTGGGTGTTAAAAGAAGTTTTGCACAATGCAGTATTATGATTCCTACCATACCGTATAGCTAAAAAAAAAAAATAACTGTTTTCCCATTACATCCCACGAAGGGACTGGGGAGAACTTCTCACAATCACTGAGCTGTGCGCTTTCCAGTTTTCACTCACTGATTGGGACCTACAGTTTTACACCGATTCCGAACGGTAATTTGAGAAGCTTTTTCATGGCTAGATACTCGATAGTGTCGCCGTCACTATGCGAGGTGACCGCCGCCGAAAGAAAAAATTTTTGAAGGTGGTCAGAGCCGGGTTCGAACCCAGGATCTCATGTACAAGAGCCGCGCACACTAACCATTGCACCACGGCCAACTGTTTGGAATGATGCTTTTGAAAAATTCATCAAACGAAATGCAAACAACATCTCATTTGAATTGAACGTGGAACACGACGAAACTGCGGGCAATTGTTATTGTCTATAAGAATTGTGTTGTCCTTTTGGTCAACTACAAAAAACATGTCTAATGGGAACCGATGGTTCTCAGGAGATGGAAAGAAGTTTCTGCAAATGTTTTCTTACGTATTTTGATTGCGATATTTGAAATGTGGTGAATTCTCAATTCAAATGAGATTTTGTTTACATTTAGTTTGATGAATTTTTCAAAAGCTTCATTCCAAACAACCGCTGATGACGATCTGTGGCTAGATCTGAAATAGCTATACGATTTGCCAGGAATCATAAGACTGCATGGTGCAAAACTTCTTTTAAAAAACTATATTTCTATTAATAGAAATATAGAATGGTCTGGAGCTTGAATATTAAAATAAAAAGTATAATACATATTCTTACAAAAAGGACCTGAAAATATAATTTTTTTAAAACTATAATTATCTATAGTTATCATTTACAAAACATCATTTTAGAAAAAGTATCTTTTCTTAAAGATCCATTTAAATTATCGTATTTTTCAACGCGCGCCTTAGATGTGTTGGACCGGGAGTCCCCTGACACCTTATCTAATTTTTATTTGAATTACGTCCGAAATCTGGCATCTGACCTGTATCAAAACTGTTGTCACTGAGCTAGACTTTCGACGAGAATTTGGCGGAACTGAAACACAATGCACACTCTTTATAACTTTCTCTATGGATTTTTCCAATGAAAATTAACGAACAAAAAAAAAATTGTATAATTATTTCTCATTTTATCAGTTGATTGTTCTTATTACTGAAGGCATAGCTTCTCGATTTTCTTGCGATTCGAAACAAATTTAGCAAATTTAATCTTTTCGTAAAGGGTTTGGTAAGGATTCCAATCAGATTAATGATGTATTCCTTAACGAAACCTACATATTTAGATTTGAACTCGGCTTCGTACTTAACTTGAAATCTTTAATTTTTGCTTATATTACTTTTACAGGCACCGATTCCATGTATTTGGTGCCCTCCTGGCCTTCGAAAGCACTGTGGTTTCCATTCAAGTGCAGCTTTAGCAATATCGGATGTTGGGCGAATAAGTATATGGACGATCCAAGTCATTGTACTTCACTAGAAATTGTCTTGCACAAAGATTGACAAAAGATTGGACCTTCGTCATTGACAGCTTCCTCAAACTCCAAGCAGTACAACCGTATTTGTTCCGATGTCCTCTAATTGCATCAGATTTTGTGCTGGTTTAGAAATGCAACACGGTACTTACTTATTCCATCACCTATATCCACCACCCTTGGTAATCTAGCACCCTAAATAGTTGATTGATTTCACGTCTTCAATTAACGAACCATCAACTGTCAGTGGAGTATTCCGTTCTATGCGAATACGTATTAGCTTCGTCTTCTTAATATTTATTATCAAACACACTTTTTTCGCATTTTTGGACTAGGCAGTCTGTTTAACTTGGCCTTGATGTCAGGAAATTTGTGGGCCAAAAGCAATATGTCATCTGCCTAGTCGATATCATGTAGGTGTTCATACATATTCCACTGTATGCCCTACCGTACTAGTGCATTATTTGCTTCCATTAACTCATCCAAAAATAAATGAATGGTTTCACATGACATCCCATGAAGGGATTGGCTGTGCGGATTCTGGTTTTGAACTCTCTGATTTTGACCTACAGTTTTTCCTAACAGTATTTTGGAAAGCTTTTTCGTGGCTAAGTACTCGATAGTGTCGCCATCACTAAGCGAGGTGATCGTCGTCGAAAGAAATGTAAGGTGGTCGGAGCAGGGATCGAACCCAAGTGCTCATGTACAAGAGCCGCGCACACTAACCATTGCACCACCGACGGCCACAACTCACCCATAAAAAGAAGAAATAAGAACACATCCTCGTCTAACTCCCGCAGATGTTGCGAAAGGTTGGCTTTCCTTTCCATTAAAACGAACTTTATATGCTGCATCTCTGTGCAGTTCACGGATCATGAATACTATCCTGTCCGGTATCCCCTTTTTAGTTAAGGTGGGCCACATTGAATTACAGTGTACACAATCAAACGCTTGCTCGAAGTCAACGAAAAGTAGAGTGTAGTTCAACTGATTGTTCTCTGATTATACGAAGTATATTCTCGTGATTGGCACACGAACGGCCAGGCCAGAAACCGGCCTGCTTCTTCCCCAATTTGCTTCACCACCGGCGAGATCTGCTGAAGTATAAGGGTCGCCATTACTTTGCCTACTGCATTGGGCAATGTAACACTTTTTCAGTTCCCGCACAGCGTTAAATCACATTTTCTGGGATAGTGATAACCACTCCCTTTTTCCACTCCATAGGGAGTTTGTTGTCTATCCATGTACTTTTGATAACCGGCGTAATGACATCTGTTAACACTGATGCACCATGTTTCAACAGTTGCACTCAAATATTCTCAGGATCAGAAGACTTGTGATCCTTCATTTTACCCAGTGCCGCTTCGACCTCTGCTTGCGAATGGGTTTCCATTGAAATATCCCTTCTCGGGTTGCGAAGTGAGTATTCTGCCGAAGGGCTACACTGATCTTCATCATCTGGAAGTCTAGATTGTGCCGTAAAGAATGCCCGCCATCGCTCCACTTGCTGATCTACGTGCCATCATTAGCTTTTAACGATGCAGTACTCCTGATGGTGTTGGCGTTTTGCTTTTCTATTGATGCGTACAAGAGGTTCACAGCTTTTCCGGTTTCCTCCGCTATATTGTTCAGATAATTTCTGTAATCGGAACGGACTATGTTACTCACTCTTCGTGCTGATTGCCGATAGTCTGATTTTAACTGGCTCTTCAACATTGGTGTCTTGGATCGTATATACATATTGTGAAGGCGTTCACGATTCCGAATTTCCGTCCGTGATTCTATACTAATTCAAGGTATATTCACACATCTTTTCACACCAAGGACCTCCATGGCAGTTTCCTTTAGCATTCGGACAATGCCTGACCACGTCGTTAGACTGTCCTGTGCCGAATTAGGGCATACAGTTTGATCATACATCAGTGATATTGATGCGTCCCGCGGATTGTCCGTATTGTATTTCACGATTTTGACCTTAATGCCGTTGACAGCCGCTGGACGGAGTCGGAAGGTGTAGACTAAGAGTTTGTGGTCGCAATCAATATCAGCCCCAAGTCTAGTTTTGATATCCAGCAGGGAACCCGAAAACATCTTGCTGACAAGTTCAATGGTCAATTTGATTGAAGATTTGGCCATCAGGTGATTCCCATGTATACTTGTGTATATTTCTATGGTGGAATTTCGTTCCGCCGATAAACAGTTGATGGCGAGTACAGAAATCTATGAGCCCTATCACCATTTTCATTTCTCAGAGTTCCAAGACCATCTATTACCACCACTTCCCGTAGGTTGTTGTTGTCGTTGCCCACTTTGGCATTGACATCGCCCAGAAATATTTTAATGTCACCAATTGGCAAGGAACTCCAGTTGGCTTTAGAACTCGTTCTTAATACTGTCCTCATCAGGATCAGTGGGTGCATACGTATGTACCACAGAAATCCTGCGTAATTTCGAATTAAAACATGCAATGCACATTAAAATACAAAGCAAATTAAAAAATCGAAACACAGCCTATTAACAACCACATACAATTTATTTAATGAAAGTTTGAAAACAAATTGCAAGAAGTGTCAGGGGACACCCAGTTGGAACGAAGTTTCTTTCGCTATATATTATGTACTAGTTAGTTCCAATACGCCTAAGGCGCCGGTTGGAAAATACGATAATATAAATGGATATTTTAGAAAAGAAGCTGGACATCGGAAAGCTGCAATTACCAGAGGTAGCCACAGCCTACTCAAGGAAGCTCTCGCAACTTTTGGCACAGAACCCACCCCCTCCCGATGACGATCTTGATGCGCAGTGGAAACCCATTTCCGACTCTATTAAAACTGCCGCAATAACCGTACTTGGTTTCGAAAAACCGCTTCGCAATAAACCGTGGTACGATGAAGAGTGTCGCATAGCAAATGACGAAAAGAACGCTGCTCGTATGGTAATGCTTCAGTCAATTGCAACGCGAGCTGCAACTGAGCGGTATAGGGAGAAGAGAAAGGAGGTAAACCGTCTCTTTAGGCGTAAGAAACGGCAGTGGAGAAAGCGCGAGAGTGAGAAAATTGAGACATACAGAAGGAAGAACGAAGCCCGAAAATTCTACCAAAAAGTTCAAAACGGAACTAATGGACATGGTTCAGGGCCCCCCTTCTGTAAATACAAGGACGGAGCAGAGCATGTTGGGAATTTCTCCGCGCTACTAGTACCTGAGATATCCGATGACGATGGGACAATCGATCACAATATGGACGACGACGTCGATTGCCCTAACCAAGACGAGGTCAGAACAGCTATTGCCCGGCTTAAAAACAACAAAGCCGCAGGAGCCGATGGATTACCTGCGCAGCTGTTTAAGGCTGGCGGCGATGAGCTGATAAGGTGCATGCATCAGCTCATTAGCAAAATTTGGTTAGATGAATGCATGTCCGGCGATTTTAGTCTCAGTGTACTATGTCCCATATTTAAAAAAGGTGACCCGAGTATCTGTGCCAACAACCGTGGAATAAGCCTTTTATCCATAGCATATAAGGTTCTATCAAGTATAATGTGCGAAAGACTAAAACCAATTATCGCTGACCTGATTGGCCCATACCAGTGTGGCTTTAGGCCTGGAAAATCGACAACCGACCAGATTTTCACGCTACGCCAAATGTTGGAGAAGAGACACGAAAAACAAATCGACACCTATCAACTATTTATCGATTATAAAGCGGCCTTCGATAGTCCGATACGGGAGAAACTCTATGAAGCAATGTCTGAGCTTGGTATTCCTGCAAAACTCATACGCCTTTGCAGGATGACTTTGACGAACACCAAATCCGCAGTGAAAGTTGGTAAGGATCCTACCGAACCTTTCGAAACTAAGCGAGGCCTCAGGCAAGGCGACACCCTATCGTGCGATCTCTTTAACATCTTAATAGAGATTATTCTGAGAAAAGCTGCAGTCAACATGAATAAAACCATCAGCAGCAAAAGTCACATGCTTCTCGCGTATGCTGATGATATCGATATCATTGAGCGCACAATTAGAGAAGTTACTGCGGTTTTTTCGAGAATTGAGAAGGAGTCAGCAAAAGTGGGTCTGACGGTAAATGAGGACAAGACAAAATTAATGGTTTCAACGAACAGGGCCTCCACGCGTGAACGTTGATAACCGTTATAACTTCGAGGTAGTGGACGAATTTATATACCTCGGACCTGCCGTGAACAAAAACAACAACGTCAGCCTTGAGATCAAGCGGAGAATTGTGCTTGCGAATAGATGTTATTTTGGGCTAAGCAAGCACTTTAGAGATAAAGCCCTCTCTCGAGTAACAAAAGTAACAAAAGATCGAACTGGTTGGCGAAATATGTTATCTTCGTTTTGTAAGGTCCCTGGCCCCCGGGGTTGTCCGAGACCGGATAAGTAAGTAAGTAGGTATTTTTTAAGAAAAAAAAGTATATTTGTAGGTCCTTTTTGTAAGAATATGTTTTACATTTTCCCGAAAAGGTAATTTTTTAAAGAGATGTACGTCTTTTATTAAAGGCTAATGTTTTTTTTTTTTCCAGAAAAGGTACTATTTTTAAGAAGAATTACTTTCTGTAAGATAAGCCATAAGAGTATGAATTTTCTTTACAAAGAAGTACTTTTTTTAAGAACAGATACTTTTGAAAGAACTGGTACTCTTTTTAGGAAAAGGTTATTTTTTTAAGACAATGTACTTATATTCAGAAAGGCTACTTATCTCAAGAAAATAAAAGAAAGGGTATTATTTTAATTTTAAGAAAAGTAATTTTTGTAAGAAAATGTATTTTTTAAGACAAGTTTTCTATTTGAAGAAAAGTTTTTTTTAAGTAATGGTATTTTTTTTAGAATTGGTCCTTTTATCAAGAATAGGTAAATTTCTAAGAGTAGGTACTTATCTCAAAAAAGTTATTTTGTTTCACAAAAAAGGTACTCTTTAAAGAAATGATAGTTTTTTAAGAAAAGGCAGTTTGTTGTAAGAAAATTCCCTTTTTTAAAAAAAAGGTACTTATTTAAAAAAAATTAAATTTTTTAAGAAAAGGTACTTTTTGTATCAAAATTTAATTTTTTTAAGCAAAGGTATAGGGTGTCTGGTAGCAGATTTATATTTTCAAACTTAAATAAAAAACATAATAATTGACAGAAAGTTTTATTAAGAGCATTGCACGATAGGATTAAATGCGGATTTAATTTTTTAAAGAGTATGTCATCCAGATGACCATTGACATTCGTCGCCTGACCTCCAGAATTTTCCAAAAATTAAATTTACACTCGGTCCATCACTTATTCGCCGAATACCATAGATACTTTGAACAAAATTGTCGACGAGCAATTACGTAAGTAAGAATCATTACTCTTCAAAAATGTCTCCACAGCGAACGCACGATGCTCACTCGACCACTGCGACATCGTGACTGACAAATCCGCACAATCGGTAATTCCAACGGCGCCACCCTTCCTCCGCACAGCTTAATACTTTTTGAAATAATCGTATTTAAAAATATAAATTTGCCACCAGACACCCTGTACTTCTTTAAGATAACGTATTTTTTTTGAGAAAATTTACTTTTTTGAAGAAAATTCACTAATTTAAGAAAATGTTATTTTTTTAAACGTCTATATGTATATAGTAAATACAATACAAAATATATAGTAAAGTATATATTGGTTACAGGCTCCACCTAGAAAACTCCCCATTAAAAAAGAAATTTCCCAACATTTGTTAGTCTAGACACAAAAGTACCCAATATAGTTGATAATACTGGGTTGTAGCATAAATAAATAAATGGTTTCCCAGTACATCCCTAGAAGGAATCGGGGAGAGCTTCTCACAACCACTTTTACACCGGCTCCGAACGGTATTTGTTGCATAATGGTGTTAAAAAAAAGTTGTTTAATTTTTTTTCATTTAGCTCCCATCCTGCATCGTACGATAAGGAAACTGATTTTAGCAGTGCAGTGGAGTCGAAGTTGGAGTCTAGGCTATTTGCCTGAAGTGGGAGTTGGAGCCATAACAATTTCGACATCTCCGACTCCAAGTTCAGCATTTCCATCACAAGTCAACATTTTCGAAAAGAATAATTTGTTGACCGATTTTTTCGGTTAATATTAATTTTTATACCGTATTAGGTAAAATCAGTTTACCTTAGTTGGGTTAAAATCGATTGGTCTTATGTATTATTAAATTCTTTGAATCGTTCAAAATGTTCCAACTCACACCTAAATTATACTTGCAAATAGACAACGGAAGTGCTTGACATTTACAATGATACAAATCGAACTTAAAATTTTTTTTTCAATTCAAAAATGTATGAACTTATTTTGAAATGTGAATTTGTTTTATAATATTTTTAAATTTTTTAAATTTAAACAAGTATTTCTTCAAAAATAACAACAACATATTATATGCAGTTCAAATTATTTCATTGTTATTAAATTTAAGATATAAGATATTTAATATTTAAGAATATTTAAGATCTTTAATATTGAAGTCGGAATGGAGTCGTGTATTTTCAAAACGATAGAGTCGTAGTCGGAGTCGTGGATTTTCAAATTCCTTGAGTCGTAGTCGTTCAATTTTGGACATACTCCACACAGTCCTGAATTTTAGAATGTTACGAGTATATATATTATGGCCGTCGGTAGTGCAATGGGTAGTGTGCGCGCCTCTTGTACTTGAGATCGTGGGTTCGATGCCTGCTCTGACTACCATAAAATTTCTTTCGACGGCAGTCACCTCGCATAGTGACGGAACCAGTGTAAAACTGTAGGTCCCAATCAGTGAGTATTAAACTAGAAAGCGCAAAGCTCACTGGTTGCGAGAAGCTCTCCCCGATTCCTTGAATAAGAAACCATTTATTTTTATATATTTCGATCTGACTTGGTTTCTTATAATTACATTTTTGAAGTTGGAAGTCTGAAACGATTTACATTTATTTAAAATTTCAGAGTAGGATTATAAATAAACATATTTATTTTTAATTTTTAAATTTTTTTTTATTTTTACACAACTATATTCTTAAAAAGAAACTTATGCATAAATATCGGGAGTCAATCACATAAATGCATCATAGTCATATTCGCTGTTTAAGTCTTTTGTTTTAACTTGCAGTTTCTAAGATCATATACCGCATTTATCCTATTCGCTGATGAAATTTACTAATTACCCCTATGGAACTTTAATGACTTGATAATTGTGTTTCTAAACAATCGCAGAATAATGATCAATAGTATAGTATCTCGTTTTTGTTTTTATTTTGACACTTGTTAACCTTAATATTCTGTCGATTTTGAATAATGAAAAATATAAATTTTTATAACTTATTTTCACTTTCATGTATTCGAGTGCTTAAGTAGTCCAAAGTGAAAGTGTTTCTCGGTGTTCACTTTCATTCATATTTTTATTACATTTTTTTCTTTTAGAGCTCTTCTTGTACCGCTTCTGTATCTGTAGGTTATAAAGATAAACAACAACACAAAAAACAAAAAACAAGTTAATCTTTTTACTTCAAAGTACTTGTTGTTTATTTAAGAGCCATAACTCGTTGCATATACGATACTTCATAGATACAAGGAGGTATTTTTACCAGATACAGTACAAATATGTTTTATGAAAATATGAACAAAAATGAAACTGCTGAATGACTAAGCTTAAAGTAAAAGTTTATTACTCTGTGGAAGTGGTTGTTTTGTAGTCTTATTACCTTTCCTGTGCATGACGCCGGCGTTGTTGCTGCTGATGTTGTTCAATCGTGTCTACTGACAATTAACGAATTAATTGTAATTTTTGGAAACCCTATTATTCTTCTATAAAACTCTCATGCTTCTGTACTTTCGATCAGTGTGACAATGTCATTTCGAAATTGTTTTATAAAAATGTATAAAAGGATTTTATTGTTTAAATAAATCGAATATTTAATATAGATTTGTTTTCTGACAGGGTTCTTTTAGAAGTCTCTTGTTTCTATCCATTAACAGATTTTTACTTTTCAAGTAACCTTGACATTTTCCTAACTGAAGTTGATTTTCATCGGGCAAGTATTTGTATAATATCACAAACCCGTTACTGAGTTATGGCTCACGTATTAATATTATTTATTAATTTTTTCGCTTTTTTCATATTATGAGTTATTAAGTTAATTGCATTCATGGGAATAATTATACTGTTGCATATGAGTTTTATGCAATTTGTTGGTAGAGTTCGTAGTTTGACATAGAAAAAGTTGATATTTGTTAAATGAAATTCAGTTTAAGAACTCAAGTGTTAAATAAATGTGTTTGGGTTATAAAGTTTGGCTGAATTGAACGATTGTTTCTAAAGTGGAAGTCATGGGAATATTTAAAACAGTTTAGTTAATATATAAGGAAGAATTAAAGGCAGTGGTAGTAGCAAGACTATGATGTTGAAAGAATATTGAGGTCTCCGTATAAAATTCCGTTTATAAATTTAAATAACAACTTTAATAATTCGAAACAAGACAACAAATCATTTAAATAAAGATTAAGTTCATACAAAATGCAAAACAAAGATCAATGTATTATGAACAACTGTTGCTGTAACATTGACTGGCATTTGTAACAACTTCTTTGATAAACAGTTTTATATAAATTCGTATGGAGATTCCCATTGATTACCTTTAAAATCCTTCTAAGGGGTGGTCCAAATACAGGCATCTTTTTGAATGATATGTTATTTTGACTCGAAATATTGACTATCAGTCAATATCATATCTCCGTGAATCAAAATGAGTCGCTTTATGCTTGAACAACGTTGACAAATATTGCAAACTAATTTCCAAAGTGAGTCCAGTGTTGCCCAAACTGCGCGTTTGTTGAACAGGGTATGTGTTGTACACTAGGGTGTACTGAAAACTTTTTTTGAGGGGGGTGTCCAACGACGCGTAATGAAGAGGTGATTACGGAAACGTCAAACTTTTTTTTAAACGAGGGTACTTTTAGTCCCCTACCGGCCGTTGAAGGTTCGATTCCTAGGACATTTTGGACATTTTGTTTTCGACAATAGGGGCTCAAACGACGTGTCATGAACATATATAGAAAAAAAATTTTAAAAATTTTGACATCGATGGGACAAAAGTAATAGGAGATGTCCTAGGCTCACGAAATTTGGTATGAAGTTGTATTTGGTGTAAATCAAGAAAAATTCAAAAGTTGATTCCGAACGGACGAAGCCTTCTGGTAGCTTCCATACAAGGATATAATTCATAACAAAATTTCAACCCACTATAACACCCTTTGTGACCACCAGATTTCAACAAAACTTTGTAGCTTCACTTTTTTCTACTGTCTAAAATATTGTGTAAAATTTAGAAGAAATCGGACCAAGGCTTCTGGTACCTCCCACACAAAAGGTGCAAGGGGCCTTAAATATTAATCATGTCGTAACACCCTATCAGACAGTCTAATTTCATTCAAAGTTTCAAAAACAATTTTTTTTATTGTCAAAAAATCTATGGCAAATTTAAAACAAATCGGTAAATATGTAAATACATACCTATTGGCAAATCAAAAAAATCTATAACATCACAACCATGAACTAGTACGTTGTGTACACTGCTTGGCATGTAGTACCATCCGTAGTGAATCAAATAATGGTTCCTAGTTATTTGTAGGAGATCCTTAAATGTGTGTTGGTTTATTTTTATTCCTCAAGAGAGCACCCTAAGTATTATTCCGAAATTTTCTATTAGTTCTCGATCAATTCTGGTAATTTCAGCAGCTAAGTAGGTATCTGAAAACACAACGACGAGCTGTATTTCCATCGTTTGTAGTGCCCGCTCCGCACTTAACCTTGTCTATTAGCAAACCAGTTCTTCTTTGAAATTCATCCTGTATTCTTGCTTTGTTTTCGGAGAATTATTTTTCATTTTCCTTACCTACACGCCATTTTTTAAACGGAAGTCGATATGCTATATGTAACACACATTCAAAAAACTTTATCCAGAAATGTAGCGTTAATAGCCCAAACTTATAGCTGATGAATTTCATGTAAAAATCGAGATGCATTGAACCCGACCCCCTCAGATATCGATGAAATTTTGTTTATAGCTAAATTTGATCAATACAAACAAACCCTCATTTTTAGAAATGACTGTTTTGGGATTTTTTGGGCGTGGCACAGTGGGAAAGTTTTCGAAAAAACGCGAAAATGCTCGAAAAGAGCTCCATTTGAACTACAATAACTCAGAATCGGCTGAACCGATTTCCATGATCTTGGTATCATTAAAAAGATATTTTAACAGGCTTTATGACACAAAAAATTATATAAAAAAACTAAACAAGGACCCATTTTTATTTTTTGATATGGTATAGGTGAAGGATAAACCTTTCTAAAAAAATACTACACTGTAAAAAAACCCTTGATCTTTTTGGTTTTTTCGTTAGTTAAAATTTTTTTTTGTTATAAAATTGTTTACAGTGTATTTTTTTATTTTTTTTAAACGTGTCATAAAGCCTGGTAAAATATCTTTTTAATGATACCAAGATCATGGAAATCGGTTCAGCCGATTCTGAGTTATTGTAGTTTAAATGAAGCAAAATGAATTTTCCTGGGACAATGTTTATTTATTTTACCTGTAAATATGAAATATAAGGGCAATTACTAGAAGTGACACTACTTAAAAAATAATATAAAAAAACTAAAAAAGAACCCATTTTTATTTTTTGATATGGTGTAGGTGAAGGATAAACCTTTCTAAAAAAATAATACACTGTAAAAAAACCCTTGATCTTTTTGGTTTTTTCGTTAGTTAAAATTTTTTTTTTGTTATAAAATTTTTTACAGTGTATTTTTTTATTTTTTAAACGTGTCATAAAGCCTGTTGAAATATCTTTTTAATGATACCAAGATCATGGAAATCGGTTCAGCCGATTCTTAGTTATTGTAGTTTAAATGGAGCTCTTTTCGACCATTTTCGCGTTTTTTCGAAAAATTTCCCACTGTGCCACGCCCAAAAAATCCCAAAACAGTCATTTCTAAAACTGAGAGTTTGTTTGTATTGATCAAATTTAGCTATGAACAAAATTTCATCGATATCTGAGGTGGTCGGGATCAAAATTTCAGTTTTATCTCGATTTTTAAATGAAATTCATCAGCTATCTATATTTGGAATTTTGTTTACGCTTAATTCATTCATTTCGGTTGATCTAGCACTGCAAAACAAACACCTACTACAAAGAATTTGTCATTGTAAGAATATTTGAAACTGCCCCATCTATCATTATGCAGTACATTTTATAAGAAACTTCAAAAGTCCTCTTGTCCAAGTCAATAGCATCGCACTCAAGACTATTAATTTTCTCCGTCATTTTTTTATATTCATCTCGAACTAGTTGCGCATTTTCTTTTGAAAAATATAATTTTATTGGCCTGCAATAATTTGTAGATGATGGTGTTTGGTTTGTCCATACATCTTGTCTTGATGTTAAATCCACTAATCTGAAAATTGTTAATTTTTAGACACATAGCACACGTATTTCTTCTTATTTCACTTACTTGATAGGCACGAAAGTAATGAAAAACATAAATTCATTCGTTTGGTCTTGATCTGTAAATTTTTGTTTATATCGGCTATGACCAGAACTTCCATCCATACCCCACTTGCATATGAGCTGAAATTTTCGCAGGGTTTGCTGTATATCACAAAGTCCTAACACTCCCTCTGCTGTTCTGCGCATTATGGACTTCGAATTTACTTCAAAAGAATTTTCGGTAGCTGTCACAATTGGAAGTACATTACGTTTTTCGTGTCGTAGTGTATATAAGGAAGGCAAACATTTTGGGTGCAATTCATTAATTACTGAACTCAATATAATATACTTTCTTTCTGAAAGATCTAAGTCAAAATATAAAGCTAACGCTTTGGAGTTAGATAAGCACTTTTGATTTTCGAGCATCTCCCTTTTTTTTTGGGTCTGCCAATGAATATTTTGCGATGAGGTCAGAAACTTTACGATTCCTTGATTTATTTGAAGAGTCCATAAAGCTTTTCATTGGCCTTCCGCGTTTTTTAATGTTGACGAAAGAAATTCACTGACATTTGCAGTTGGAGTCGTCATTGGGACTGAGGTATCTGGTGATATATCCATTTCTGTTGAGCTGTTTTTACTCGTGCAAGGGTTCTGTACAAAATGTTATTAATAAAATAACTCGGTTTATTAAAACATATTTAATCTCCCATCATCAAGATCCAAAACATTCCAATTTAGCCACTTAGAGTATTTTTTGTTAAAATACATTCTATTGCCTTTGCACTCACTCCAGTATTTTGACATTTTTGAGTTAAAAACCCGTATTTTTCCTACAACTTCTTTTTTGTTACAACATTTGTTTCCCAGTGTCTGTTCCACGAAAGCACATAAACTAGCCACTTTTTTATTAGATGGTGCTGAAATCCAGCAATCAATTAAGTCCACGTTATTTAAAGACATTGCAATCAAATAGTCACTCGCACTGATCTTATTTATTACTAATTAACGCACAACAAAATGTCAAATATTACAACCCAGTTAACGCTTTTTCAAGCTGTTTCTATATCATAAAGTTTAATTTATGAGCTTATAATCTAGAATTGTTATTAAAATGTTTGCTGGGAAAAATATACAAATAAATTGTAAACAAATATAAGTTGAAAAGGAATTTGAAAAAATATCGAAGCTAAAACCAACAACAATATGCCGCTGAATGCATTTGCAATGGAACGTTCGTTTGTATGATATTTCATTTAGGTTGTAGTTGTACTTTAACATTGTCACTCTATAAATTGTGAATTTAGAACTTTTTTAAAGTTAATTTTTTTTAAACTTGTGGGTAAAAGTTTTTCAAAAAATGTACACGGTCTGAAAGGTAACAACCCATAGGTTAATAATTTTAGGTACCTTTTAAATATTCTTAATAGCAACCCACTAAAATTCACTAATTTTTTGGACTTTTTTGAAAAAAAAGACTTTTTGAACCCATTGTATTGCATATGTGGAAGGGTCAAATCACGTTTTTTTTCTGTGTTTCGAAAGTAATAAACTAACAGAAAACGAAAAAGCCCATTAATATTTGTTAACGCCTTATTTGTTATATTTTTTTGTATTAGTCTAAGAGCTACTTTGCAATTTTGATGATTTAGCACATTTTCCAATAATTTTTTTTAAAGTTGTGGGTAAAAATTTTGAATTTTTTAGAATTTTTTTTGAAAGAACATAGCCGCTTATCTAAAAAATGCAATAAAATTTTAGCCATCTTTTGAAAACAAAAAGAAATTATCCAATAAAGTTTATCGACTTTAAAATTTGTGGTTTTATTTAAACCAAGTTTTAATACAATATAAACCAAGTTTTAATACAATAAATACTAAGTAATAAAAAAACCAAACTTGAACCTTTTGTTTGAACAAATTAATTTTTGGGAATTATTTTCTTGATGCACTACAATTAATTTTTTTTTATTCCTTATTACTTAAATTTCACCGCCTTTAACGCCCTCTGGTGTAGTCTGGGAGAGTCAGACGAAACCAATTACCTATTTCAAATTTATTTGGGTTGTGTTGTTATTTGTCGATCACTATAATTTTGGTCACATTTTGAGACAATTTTGTTATTTTTGATTTTTGTCCATCAACGACGCACTGTGCGACGTCATTTTGAATCTTTATCATGCAAATTTTTTCTTCCCCAATTTGCTGTATTTTTCATAATTTCATAAAAATTGTTGTATTTTTCAACGGGCACCTTAGGCGTGTTGGAACTTACTAGTACATTATATATAGCGAAAGGAACTTCGTTCCAACCGGGTGTAATTTTGTAGTTTCTTATGGTGTCGTAGTGCGATTTGTATTGACATTTCGTAATCAAGAACACTGTGTTGGTAGGATAATGGAACTGAAAAAGATTCAGCTTAAGATGCTGCCGGAGATGTATGAAATAGTATGTGGCTATTTTTTTTAAATTTAAAATTTAAATTTATGTAACTCTTTATGTAGTTTAAAAAAAAAATGGTTTCCCATTACATCAAATGAAGGAACAGGGGAGAACTTCTCACAATCTCTGAGCTGTGCGCTTTCCAGTTTTCACTCACTGATTGGGACCTACAGTTTTACACCGATTCCGAACGGTATTTTGAGAAGCTTTTTCATGGCTATATACTCGATAGTGTCGCCGTCACTATGCGAGGATCGAACCCAGGATCTCATGTACAAGAGCCGCGCACACTAACCATTGCACCACCGACGGCCACCGACGTTGTTACGGTATGTTTTATTGTCATTAAGCTACCTTGAACAAATAGCCCTTGCAACAGAAAATATTTATAAATTGGTTGGGTTGAGTATGAGCATTGACGCTGCGTCATTTATTTCGTTTTATAACATACACCTTTGTAGCCCAGGGAGTACCTTATAATTTGTTTCATAGCACATTTGTAATGAGTACACTTTTCGTTAGAGTTCCCCAAACCGTTCACACTAGATGCTTCAAACAAGGTAAAGGTAACTGAACATAAATTAATGCATCGAATGACCTATTAGTTCTAACACTGGAAGAGATCTTGACGTCAAATACCACTACATATATTTGGTATAAAATATGTGCCATGTAACGTGTTCGAGTTTGCACAAAACCAGATCGCCGCCTAAAGCATTTATATTGTTAGTCTGTATAAAGTTTGAAAAAAAAAACAGTTGGTTCGTTTTTTCCAGCAGATACTACCTTGTTACTGCATCAAAATCAAGGTCAATGCTGAAATATTTTCTAATTTATCAGAGAACTACAAACAAATCTTGTAGAAAATTCAAAAAAAAAAAATATATACATATATATATAAGTAAAATATATGCTTTTTATATTATAATATACATGTATATGCATGCATATATGTACATGTCTCTGTATGTACTTTGCTGGTAAAACTCCTACTATTATCACTTGGTTTGCGAAAAATCAAGTTTGTTGCTCAAGTCTTTTGTTTTGTTTTTACACTACTTATAAACAAATCTTCCTCTTCTACACATCGAAATAAAATTTTCGTAAAAATTATACTAATCAATGGAAGGAACCAAAGAGGTACTAAATTTATCTAAGACACAAATCTTACCTGTGATGGCAAAACTTGTTGGCCGCTGAAACGTTGAGAATACGCTACGATGGGAGCACCGTATGGCAGCTGTGGAGCTTCACCATAAAATACCGCACGATCACAATTCATGGCCACAGCGCCTAGCTGTCCCGTTGAGCCAAAGGCAACCACATTGCATCTGTTTTGAGAAAAGCAACAAAACGAAGACAAGTCAAGAAAAAATACGATAAAAAATACAATAAAAATATATAAATTCTTAGTCATTGTGGTGAAGGAAAAGCGGAAAAAGTTTCAAACTATTGAAAATCAATCTGCCATAGGCGGAAATTGTTCGTTTTCTGTTTTTTTCTCTCATTTCAGTCAATTCAATTCATTCAGTCATTCGAGTTTTGTTAGTGTTTTTGTTTGTGTTGTAGTGATTATTCTTTGGCATTCTGTAGAATTTTTATTGCTTCCATTAGCATAGTTATGCAGTTAGTTAGTTAGCCTGGTAATCGTCTATTATATGTGATGCTGTGGTGACACTGTGTGTGTGTGTGTTTATGTGTGTGACTCTGGCACTGACAGTGACTCTGACAGTGTGACAGTTAGCCAAGTTAGTTGGTGCTTATTGATGGCTAAGATCAGTTGGTGGTTGTTAGTTCTTTGCTATGTCATTGATATTTTTCGCAGTCTTTGTATTGAAATCTATAGTAGTTTAACACACCTGCAGGGTAAACGCAAAGCTGGACTTATTTCTGGACATGGCCGCCAAGCTTTGATTTGTGACAAATAGAGTAACAACAGCAGGAATATGCTTAAGTGTCGTATTCGTTGTACATGTTGCCGCCTTTGTTTGTAATGGAACATCTGTGGAAGATAGAAAATGAAAAAAAAATAATTTAAATTTTAAATTTTCTTATAAATGAAACAGAAATGCAATAATAACACAAAGTGGTGTAATAAAAACGGTTAATAGGTTGAACAAGAATGTTTATACCTTATTTTATTATTTTAATTAACACCTTCTATTGATACAATACTATCTATCATACGTACTTTATTAGTGATATAATATAAACTAGCTGATCTTTTATTTTAAAAGAATAATTTTAATTTTAATTTATTTTCTATTTTCTATAATTGAATTCTAATGTTGATGGAAACCTTAATCGGATAATTGGCTTAACATTTTTCTAACCAGGGCGTCAATTTACAACTGTTGGTGTTTCAATTTATTTTAGAAATGGATTTATTTACCATTTCCATGCATTTATTTACCATTAAGAATTTCATGCAGTTTATTTATAATAAAAGTTCTGCATGGTATATATTTTGAAACATCACCTTGTCAAAGAATTTCGGACACCACTCACCTAAACTGAATACACGCTGAAAAAGTTGTATTTTTTTTATTGGTTGGATGGAAATATAACGTGTTTAAAATTTGTCACAAATATAGTATACTTCTGCCCGAATACATTGTGTTTGCTATTTAATGTAACATGTTTGGGGCACAATGATTATAATATATGTAACTAGCCGACCCGGCGCAAACTTCGTTTTACCCAAAATATAACCTCGCAAAAAGTCTTGAATATGATAATTTATTTTAATGATTATTTTTTTTTGCTTTTGGTACCACGCCCATTTATCCCATTCCGCCCATTTTCAGTTCGGCTATTAATATTTGTAATTGATGGTCCGATCACGCCCAAAACGATTAAAATTAAATGAAATTTGAATGCACTAACCGGTAGAAGGATTGATCATTTTAATGTTAAAACGATAACCGTCTTCTCCTCGACAAAACAGCAGTGGGTACTGTAATCCATCATAGCAGCGATGAGTTTCAGATACTCGTTGCAGTTGCATATTTCTGCGGCGCAGCGCAATGTTACGGGAATTGAATTCATCGCCTACGATTACAATAGCGACATCATCCATTGTAGGCGCATTAAATCGTCTGACATGTTGCCCAGGAGGTGTTTTATCAACTCGAATCACAATTGCATATTCATCAGATGGCATTTGATCGAGAGCCGTTTGAAAAAGTCGCACTAATTCATTTTCAGCGTGCAACATATTCTGCAAACGCTCCATAATATCCCTCCGCAAATTTGATGAAATATCACAACGACAATCGGTTTCTACATTTGAGTTACCCACAAAGCATATTTGCAAAAATTGATAGCTTTGATCAGGAAAGGGTAATAAAGAACCAAGTCGATGGTAAACTTGGCCTTGAATCTATTGAAGATTAAAGTTTTCAAAATCATGTAAATAAACATCAAAGCGAACAAAAATACCTTGAACGTTGGCATAAAATTGTCCGGAATAATACTTGTCGCTCCGAATGAAGTCATTTGAAATCGGGAGTTATACGCTTGTATGTTTTCCAGAAAATGCTTTGAAATTGGTGTGCCACCAATTATCAAATTATGCAAGGGCTCCGGTGGTGGATTCAATTCTGCTAATTTAACTTGTCCGTTTGAACAACACAATCCAGATACCTCATGTTTAAACTTAAATGCCTTGCAATGAGTGCAAACAGTAGTCATTGGTCCAATTGAAACCTTGCCATGAGAAACGTAAACAAAGTTTCCATCATAATTGAATGCAGCACGCTCCAAAGTACGTGGCACATACGGACGTGGAGTTGGATTTCGCAGAGCCCTACCACGTGCCATGGCATTTCGAGCAGCCAAAGTATTATTTTCACGCTGTTCGTCACTTTGGGATGCTCTAGATGCCACAATATTTCTAGCATTACGTGATTGACGTAATGCATTACGTACTATTCTGTATTAAAAAATGTGGCTACACCAATTAGATATGACGTAATTGAAATTTTATTTATTCGCGAAATTCAAAGATTGCGACACATATGTTAGTTGAATAATGCAATTATTAAGAATATAAACAGATCAGCTGATCATGAAATGTCAGTCATAGGATGCACTCAAAAGCTAGCGACCTGGGAGAAAAAGTCCGTTACAGCATTACATGTATATATTAGCTGTTTGATTTAATGTTTGAAATATCCGTTAAGTTAACAAATAAGAAAGCTCATTATGTGCATAATGTATTTAAATATTTAAGTTTTTATTGATGTGTTTATATGTAATTTATTTCACAGATCCCCGAAGATGTGATTTTCAATAGCTAAGTACATAAATTAAAACAATGGTTTGAGTAAAATGGAATTGTAATGAATTTAAAAACGAATTGTATTTCCGTTTTTCAAAATATTAACTGAAATATTTTCAGTATACATGTTTCGAAATGAATGCAGTGTTCACTAAAATGGCTGTAACTCATGAACCAATAGACATACAGAGACCGTTTATACATATGAAGTTTGCAGAAACAAAATCGGTTCACGCATGCCAGAGAACATCAATTTCTAACAGAATGGAACTTATTTTTATATATATAGAAGAAGATATATGTATTTGTAACCCAAATGTGGATTTGTTTGTTGAAAACTGCGGAAAACAAAAACGTGGCATACAATAGCGAAACAAAAAGCAGAAGATCATCAATTCAGGAAAACAGTGCTTCCAAACATGTACATGGTTCGGGGGACCGTTATTTTTCAGCGTGTAGCTGGCTGAAAAAAATCTTAAATTTTTTATCACGCAAATAAGTTTTACATCACGCTACTTATTGACAATAACCTGAAGAAGAACTTTTGATAGCTTAGATTAGATATTTGGCTGATGACGATCGACAGTCCTGTTAAGATTGACATGAAAAATTTAAACAAAATACAAAGACACCTTGGCTAAACCGTTTAAAAATGTAGCCCTAAAGTCTTATATAGTGTACTAGCTGGCCCGGCAAATTTCGTTCTGCCTACAAAAGTATTGATTTAGATATTATATTATTCGCTCAGATCAAAGTGCTTATATTTTTGATGCACTTGAATAAATTATAAAAAGGAAATGATTATTTAAGTTTTTATTGTTTTTAATATTTGGTACTACTACGTCTTTTTTTCAAGTAATTGAAAAAATCTTGTTCGGAAGGTTTGCCAGGTTGTTAATAGAATTTTTGAATTGTAACAAAAGCTAGAAATAACTATCTGACAAATACTTTCCTTAAGGGTAAATGCTGAAATAAAGCTGAAAATCGACTTAATTGCATATGTTATTTGATATAAACACTCAACTTTGTTCCTATACCTTAGAACATAAAATGAAATTTTTCCCACTACATTTCATGAAGGAATTGCGTAGAGCTTCTCGCAATCGGTAAGCTGTGCGCTTTTTACATTGAGACTCAATGATTGGGACCTACAGCTTAACACCGGCTCCAAACGGATTATTTATTTATGAGAAGCTTTTTCATGGATATTAGTGTTGCCATCACTATGCGAGGTGACCGCCGCCGAAAGAAATTTGATGGTGGCTAGAGCAGGGATCGAACCCAGGATCTCATGTATAAGAGGGGCGCACACTACCATTGCACCACCGACGACTACGCTGTTTACAATTTTACAATTGCATGCAAATTATAATAGTTATTCGACTCTACTTGATGAGCTTTCAATAGCATTTGCGTAAAAATAGAAGTGAGAATATGATTTTTTTTATAATAACAATGATCATTAATTAAGAAGGTCTGGATCAGTTTCATTTTTTGCGCCTAAAAAGTTTAATAACTTTTATATTTTTTGTCCGATCTTTATAAGCTTTTTTGATTTAAAATAAAATTCTTTTTAACAACATGTATAATAGGGGCATAACCAAAATGATAAAGTATCACCACGAAGTGTGTTTAAAGAAAACAATTTATTCGAATCAATTTTGTGAAAAACCCTTCACCCCAAATGGTTTTTTTTTCTATTGACGTAGAATACGTCTTACCTTACGGTATAGGGAGTCATGTCAGATTGTTATTGTTGTAATCTTTATTTCATTGATTATGAGGAAACGGCGAGATAACTTTTTTTAAAAATTTTTTTTATAGGTAAATGAAGGTGTTATCTTTCATTTGATATACATTTCATATTGGTTGATATCTTCCTAATATTTAAATTTCTCAAATGAAAATTATTTAAACACATACACTCAAACATATGTGTGGTGTTTGGTTGAGTGTTTGAGTTTGTAGCGTGAACACAAACTATGCTGCTGTTTCAGTGTGGACACAAACCTTCGGCTGTTGTTTTGATTGATGAAATATTGAAATATCGTGTATTTTATTGAAAATACTTTATATTTACTTATGTAAGTGAAACAAAATGTTAAATGTGAATTTGAATTTAACATGGATATATAATTATAAAAAATATATGAAAAAATTAATTCATACATTTTTATGTTAAATGAAAGTGCTGCCAAGTAAGCAAAATAACAATACTGTTTGACAGCAGCTGACAGTTGACGTTTAGTAAATTAAAATAAAAACTACTAATCAAAATGGCACCTACACGAAATACAAGAAAGCAACGAGTGGTTGTTATGCAGAGAAATAAATACTCAGGTAAGTTTTGTGTTCCCTTGTTTATATATATTTTTATTAAAAATGTTAATTAATTTGTAGGCGCAACATCATCAACAAATATGCAACAAATCGCAACAGCAGCGGCAGCACCCAATATCAATCAAATAGGTAAGTTTTATACCTACATATATATACATATGTACATATGTATATATTAATGTAATGTATTAATTCCTAATAATGGATTTAATTTACAGTTCCTACAGCGGCAACAACAACAAATAGTCGATTTAAGTAAATAGGTATAGGTAATAGTAAATAGGCATAAGTAAATAGGTATAAGTACGTAGGTATAAGTAAGTAGGTATAAGTAGGTAGGTATAAGTAAATAGGTATAGGTAATACGACAACAACAACAAAACAAAACATATTTATCCTATTTTTCCTACCATAAGCTTATGTATATTATCAAAAGTAACTATCAAATAAATAAATTCATTTGCCTATGTTATTTATTGTTATATATGTTTTCTGTCTTATCGGATGGCGTATTCTACGTTAAAGTTAATGGCCGTGTCTATGACACAGCCTGCAAGGACAGTCCGTGGCCGAAGGCCTCGGACCAGAGTAACAAGCCGAGCGAATTTGAGCCGACGAGCCGCCGCCGCCGGTAGTTTTTTTATACTTCAAGCCGCCGCCGATTTGATCGGCTAAAATCGGCTTAAAATATGAGCCGATTAACTCGTAGCCGCCGATTTTTTCGTTAGGTGTACTTAAAAGCATTAATGTAACCAGTAAAGAACACCGGTAGCGAGATACTTGGTAGTTGTACTCATTATGATGATTTGTACAAGGCTGCCTAACATGACGCCTAGTTCCGACATAAAACGAGAATGACAGACATATAAAAGTAATGACAGTGGCACAAAAATCGATTGATTATTTTTTCAACAAACCTAAAGAAAATGAAACTGACTGACGAACAACACGAAGAATTCGGGAACGAACAAAACCTGGCGTTTTATCAGAAATTGGTAAAACAGAAAGAATATGCGAAAGAACATGCAAAAATTTTTCCATGTTACTGGGCCGGCTCCGAATGCTGGAATCATTTTTAACCTTTCATCATTGGAGCCAGAACCATTTTAAAGGGTTATAGATTTTATTTTCACTCCTTCGAAGAAAATATTCTTCTTAAAGCGTAAGTTTAAGTTATCTTTTTTATTTTTAAATGATATTTTAAAATGTTAGTACAAATGCAGTTTAACCCTAGTGAGATGACGTACGTCTCTGAGACGTATAAGAAATAAGCATTTATTTATTTCTATGATTTTTAAGGGGAATACTGTTCGTCGGTTTTGCAGTTTAAAAAGTGAGGGGTTTTCTTTAGATAGCAATTTTTGTAGATAGAGCAA
Organism: Phaonia tiefii; assembly: GCA_963931995.1. Lineage (NCBI taxonomy): Eukaryota > Metazoa > Arthropoda > Insecta > Diptera > Muscidae > Phaonia > Phaonia tiefii. Next base: position 38,551,945 of record OZ008367.1, read on the forward strand.
GATTTAATCTTATTAATTTGAAACAAATTTTATTTTAAAACATTTTGGAACCTTTACTAACACTAGGTCACAAATATCAAACTTTTCTCTGTTATTTGTTTCTAGCATACTTTTTCTCATGGATTTTGACCTCCTGAACACGAAAATGAATTTAAAAATTTTTTCTGTCGATTGGTTTTCGAGATAAAAATTTTTGAATTTTTTTTTTAAATTTTTGGAGGTACTCTTACAATTTTGAGCATATCTTTCGTCTTCTTTGACCGATTTGATCATACTACTACTCAAATTAAAGACAATTGAGCCGTCTCCAACTCACTCTCAAATCTCAATTTTTCTCTCAAATTTACAAATCGGGTTAGTAGTTTTGATGTTGGCGGCTTAAAAAGGCTAAAAAACTGCGTTTTTTTAGTAAAAATGTGGCTGAAAAATTCATATAAAAATTCATATAAAATAAAAAACGTGATGCTAACAGCGATTTTATTTTTTTTACGTATAGCTGGCACTTTTCCAAAGAAAATAAGCCCTTACCTAACAAAATGTGATAACAAATAGTGGACTTATGGATTTTTTGGTAAAATACCAAAATTCCGCTATTTCACGATTTTTTGATTTTCATTATTTGCACAGCTTACCTACCCAACGCAAACGAATTAATACATTTAAACTTAATTTAAAATAAACAAATTAGTGTTAGTATTTTATTTTTTAATTTATTAAGATCACTACAAAAACTGGCGAGAATTAAAGAAGGAGTTTTCGCAGGACCCGAGATAAAAACAATTTTGAAAGATGAAAAATTCGCAAAGCTTTTATCAACCATCGAAGCCGCAGCATGGAATTCCTTCCGGCTTGTTGTGGAAAACTTTTTAGGGAACAACAAAAGCCCGAGTTCTAAAGACATAGTTGAGGATCTACTAAAGAACTATGAAGCCATGGGTACGTTTTTGTTTTTCAATACAAATATTGTTTTAAATAGCGTTTTAATTCTCAATTTTTTGTTTCATTTTTGGGTAGGAGTGCACATGTCACTTAAAATACACTTTCTGCATTCTCATTTGGATTTTTTCCCTGAGAATTTAGGAGACGTGAGCGACGAACACGGCTTTCATCAGGAATTGAAGGCTACGGAACGACGCTATCAGGTCATCTATGTCACGGCTATGATGGGTGACTAATTAAATTAAATAAATTAAAAAATAATATACTAACACTAATTTGTTTATTTTAAATTAAGTTTAAATGTATTAATTCGTTTGCGTTGGGTAGGTAAGCTGTGCAAATAATGAAAATCAAAAAATCGTGAAATAGCGGAATTTTGGTATTTTACCAAAAAATCCATAAGTCCACTATTTGTTATCACATTTTGTTAAGTAAGGGCTTTTTTTCTTTGGAAAAGTGCCAGCTATACGTAAAAAAATTAAAATCGCTGTTAGCATCGCGTTTTATATTTTATATGAATTTTTCAGCCACATTTTTACTAAAAAAAACGCAGTTTTTTAACCTTTTTAAGCCGCCAGCATCAAAACTACTAACCCGATTTGAAAATTTTAGTAGTAGGATCAAATCGGTCAAAGAAGACGAAAGATATACTCAAAATTATAAGTGTGCCTCCAAAAATTTAAAAAAAAAATACCACAATTTTTATCTCGAAAACCAATCGACAGAAACATTTTTAAAATTCATTTTCGTGTTCAGGAGGTCAAAATCCATGAGAAAAAATATGCTACAACCAAATAACAAAACGACTGTTGGCTAGTGTAATTAGTCCTCAAACTAGCATATGTCTTTAAGACGTATGGTTATCTTTTATTTATAAAAAAAATAAGGATATCTTTTTAGGGTTAACCACATAGTTTCCGAGATATAGTCGTTCCAATTTTCAATATAATATATATATATATATTATCGTGGTTTATTATCGGATAGGGTTGTCATTGGGAAGATTATGTAAACCCCTTTGAACCAACGTCTAATTATTCCGATTTCATTCAGCCACTGTGGGGCGGTTTCAAGTTTTGGTCCAAACATTTTGGGAGAATACTCATGACAAAATATGAACCACGGTACAATATGTCTCATGAACCCTGGAAACACCAAAGGTACACAAGTTCAAAAAACCATATTTTGAAAAATTATTTCAAAAAATTCACGCGATGTTTTTAAAATAATTTTTCAAAATGGGTGATTTCGCCGTTCTCTAATTTTATTTGTTTTTAAATCCCGTCCCAACAGCTGCAGTTTTCCCAATAGTTTTGGAATATAAAATATATCATAATTATTCTGGGGTGTAAAAGGTTCAAGAGACAAATAATACCGCAAATTCAAGCTTGAAGTCTTACCTTGAGAATATCTTATAAAACTATACACCTCAAATGGATTATATGTGGGTAAGTAAATTTCTATTGATTGACAAAAAAATTTCTATTGATTGACAAAAAAGTGTTATATTGTTAAAAATTTTCATTTCATAAATCTTTTCTCAAATTTTCTGATAAAGATTTTTGTTTCGAATTTTATATATTTACAAATAATAATTAAAAAATTCAAAAGGAAACAAACAACTTTTTTTTAATACTAATTTAAAAAATTTACATCAAGTTCTTATAAAACAACAAGCAAAATAAAATAAAAAGTTAAAAGAAAGCGTAAACATAAAATATCATTTGAAACAAAAAATAAAATATGTATATACAGAGCATAGAAAAATACATACATAGATAAACTCATTCTCTCATCTGACGTTTCATTTCACACTCTTCATCGTAGATTTATGGAAATGAGAGCAATTAAATTTGAAATTAACTTACAACAGGTGGAGTTACAAAATATGTTCAATTAACTTTTTCCTGTCGTTTTGCTGTAGAACTGAAAAATTTAAATATATTTTGCACTTTTTTGTTGACTTTTATCGTTGGTAAACATGTGTATTGTATTTAACACAACTAGTTTGCCACAAAACACGAAATTCGGTTGTTGTTCCTTTGTTGATCGTTGTATACTATTGCCACTATCTGGTATTATTGAACCCATATTTTCCACCATCCAGTGTTTACTTTCCATCGTACCTATGACGTATAATTTATTGAGCGAATAAAAGTTTCTATGGTATGTATTATTCTATGATACAGACGGCAGAGAGGAATTTAGGATAGAGTAATTTATTCTCATTTTTTTATTTTCATGGGTATGGTTGCAAGTGAACATTGGATGGTTGAAAGCATGGGTTCAATAATACCAGATTGAGGCAACAGTATACAACGTCCACCAAACTAATAACAACCGAATTTGGTATTTATGTTGCAAAATAGTAGTGTTAAATACAATACAAATGTATACCAACGACAAAAATCAATAAAAATATACAAATTACATTTAAATTTCACAGTTACATACGAAAACGAAATGAAAGAGTTAAGTCAACCGTTCTTGTACCTCCACCTGATATAACTTCGAATTGCTCTCATTTGCACAAACCAAGACTGACTGATTTGAAATACTTATAACATTGTGTCTCTCGCGGTATGAGCTGTATCTCCGCACATGACGCTAAACATCGCCTGCAACTTAAAAAGGGAATGAAGTTTACATTTAACTTTTAAATCAGTAATGTAATTATTTGTGCCTTTTTGCAATTGTGATTCTTTTGTTATTTAACAATTACAATTAACACTCGCACTAACACTGTTTTTACATGACCAAAAAAATTGTTGACTGCAAGCCGAAAATTGAGCCGCCGCCGGCAAAAGTTCACAACGGCCGCCGCCGACCGGCTAAAAACTTCAGAGCCGCCGCCGCCGACGATATGGCCTCGGCTTGTTTCTCTGCCTCGGACAACTGTCTGCTGTTTTTTTTTCTATATTGCAACAATTTTCAATTTCAATTGGGTATAAATTAAAAAAAATGTATTGGTTTTTAAAAACACGCAAAATATTTTGAACAGACGAAGTGGGCTGACTAATGTGATAAAAATTTGAGGGTCAATGAATTTTTTTGACGAAAAACGTTCGGTTTGTTAAGGAATAAACGACATGAGTCGTAACCCAGAAAAATAAAAACCATCCGGCGTTTTTTATAAGTTAATACATTTTCTTTTTCAATCTGTCTTCTTGTTCCTTTGTATAACAAGAACTTTTTTTAAATATATTTTTTCTAAATATTATTAAAAACTATTATATAGAAAAATCTCGTTTTGAAGCAGATTTTTTCAAACTATTTTCACTTTTATTATTTCAATTGTAGTGTATAGCGTGTATAGTCTACAATAATTTAAATATTTTTGAATTAAGCACTTTAAAATATTTTAATTTTACTTCACTTCAATTTAGATGGCTCACAAAAAGAAATGGATGCTAGTAAAATCGTCGCACTTTAAGTGTAGATTAAAGATCAGTGCTGACAACATAGTACCAAAACTATGATTGAAAAATATCACACGATTGAATATTTAAACTCGCCAGCAGATGGCGTCACTCATCAACTACCCATTGTAATACATTAATCTACAAACACAGGGTTTGAAATCAAAAAAATAATAAGAGCTTTTGTACACATGGAAAATAAAAAAAAAAACAAAGGAAAAAAATAAAACAAAAGAAAAGTGCTAAATTCAAAAAATTGCTTGAAATTCGGAAACAGGCCTTCCAACCCCAAAAATATCTTAATCTTTTGTATCTTTCGAACTTTTTAACTTCGTTATTTTACCAACATGATACTTTAAAAAATCTTAAATAAAATTTAACGAAGATATCCACTTTTTTATGTAATGTAGACAGTGGAAATGGCCCCTTGCCCCTATCAACTACTTGTTGCAAGAGAGGCCATAATGAGAAATTGGGTCAAAATCTAGAGTTTTTAAGTGAAGGTTGTCAAATCGATCTGATATCTTATTATTGCAAGTGGTTGTTTGTTTGGCTGTCTATACCTGAGAAATCGCAAAGAAGGTTGCCGAAGTTATTTAAGATGGTACCAAAAATAGTACCAACAAAGTGACAACAACTGACAAATTGTATCAGAAAGTAATGAAACCAACAAAAAAGTTAACAAAAAATGTACCAAAATGTAAAAAAGGACAAGAATTTTTATTAACACCATAAATGAACAGAGAAAGATACTGAGAAAAGCCAAGTAGCATCACATAGATGTTGAAAAACGGAACAAAAAAGTACTAAAAAAAAGCGCCAACGAGTACATAAAACGTACCAAAAAGTACGAAAAAAGGAAAATAGAACTACAAATAGAGTATAAGAGAAATATCAAAGAAGGAAGCAAAAGGTACTAAAAATGGTACCAACAAAAGAACCGAAGAAGTCCCAAAATAGTACCATGAAGAACCTAAAAAATAAAATTTATTTAAAAAAATTTATTGCCCAAAATTCATAATTCCATCTCCAACCGATTGATTTTGACGACAGTACTATATTTTACCCCTTTATGCCCTATTTGAATCTCTAAAAGTGTAAATCTTGAAAATCACTTTTCTTCCTACGTTTTCAGTATAAGAGGAATCTGCAACAAAAATTTCATGATTCGGTCTTCAGCCGTTTGGTGTTTACCACTTTCGTCCCGGTTTCCCCTATTTTTCTACCTAAAAGTAAAAATGTTTAAAAGTGACTTATATCCTCCCCGCCGTTTGCATGCTTAACAGAAGTGTACACACCAAGTTTCGTGATTCTGCCTTTAGCCGTTTGGATTTTAGCGTAGTACCGATTTTGTGCCGTTTTACCCCGTTTTTCTCCCGAAAAGTACAAAATTTTTCCCCACTTTTCTATGTGTTAAGAGCAATGTAGCAAAATGAGCAAATGAGCAAAAAAGTACTAAAAAAAAGCGCCAACGAGTACATAAAACGTACCAAAAAGTACGAAAAAAGGAAAATAGAACTACAAATAGAGTATAAGAGAAATATCAAAGAAGGAAGCAAAAGGTACTAAAAATGGTACCAACAAAAGAACCGAAGAAGTCCCAAAATAGTACCATGAAGAACCTAAAAAATAAAATTTATTTAAAAAAATTTATTGCCCAAAATTCATAATTCCATCTCCAACCGATTGATTTTGACGACAGTACTATATTTTACCCCTTTATGCCCTATTTGAATCTCTAAAAGTGTAAATCTTGAAAATCACTTTTCTTCCTACGTTTTCAGTATAAGAGGAATCTGCAACAAAAATTTCATGATTCGGTCTTCAGCCGTTTGGTGTTTACCACTTTCGTCCCGGTTTCCCCTATTTTTCTACCTAAAAGTAAAAATGTTTAAAAGTGACTTATATCCTCCCCGCCGTTTGCATGCTTAACAGAAGTGTACACACCAAGTTTCGTGATTCTGCCTTTAGCCGTTTGGATTTTAGCGTAGTACCGATTTTGTGCCGTTTTACCCCGTTTTTCTCCCGAAAAGTACAAAATTTTTCCCCACTTTTCTATGTGTTAAGAGCAATGTAGCAAAATGAGCAAATGAGCAAAAAAGTACTAAAAAAAAGCGCCAACGAGTACATAAAACGTACCAAAAAGTACGAAAAAAGGAAAATAGAACTACAAATAGAGTATAAGAGAAATATCAAAGAAGGAAGCAAAAGGTACTAAAAATGGTACCAACAAAAGAACCGAAGAAGTCCCAAAATAGTACCATGAAGAACCTAAAAAATAAAATTTATTTAAAAAAATTTATTGCCCAAAATTCATAATTCCATCTCCAACCGATTGATTTTGACGACAGTACTATATTTTACCCCTTTATGCCCTATTTGAATCTCTAAAAGTGTAAATCTTGAAAATCACTTTTCTTCCTACGTTTTCAGTATAAGAGGAATCTGCAACAAAAATTTCATGATTCGGTCTTCAGCCGTTTGGTATTTACCACTTTCGTCCCGGTTTCCCCTATTTTTCTACCTAAAAGTAAAAATGTTTAAAAGTGACTTATATCCTCCCCGCCGTTTGCATGCTTAACAGAAGTGTACACACCAAGTTTCGTGATTCTGCCTTTAGCCGTTTGGATTTTAGCGTAGTACCGATTTTGTGCCGTTTTACCCCGTTTTTCTCCCGAAAAGTACAAAATTTTTCCCCACTTTTCTATGTGTTAAGAGCAATCTACCCACCAAGTTTCGTGATTCTGTCTTTAGCCGATAGGGTTTTAGTGTAGTACCATTTTTTTCACTTTTTGCCACATTTTTGTCCATAAGATTACGAATTTCAAAAAATTCCTTCTTATCTCGCATATTTAACCAAAAAGGAGTATACAATCCAAATTTCATTGGCGGTTTAGCCAGGGCGCTGATGAATCAGTCAGTCAGTCAGTAATGCAACAATTTTATATAAAGGGGTTTTCAACAGAGACGCTACAAAAGTAAATCGATAGGGTCAGCAAACGACGCCATATTTTTTCCCGCTCTTTTGACATTTCTCTTCAGTAAGGTTTGCCATTTCATCATGGAAAGATATACGAGCCAACAACGAGTCGAAATTATTAAAATTTACTACCGAATTTTGGAGTCACTGACCTTAACTTTAAGAGGCCTCAACAATCAGCGATGAGGCTCATTTCTGGCTGAATGGCTTCGTTAATAAGCAAAATATGCGATATTGGTCAGACAGCAATCCACACGTAATCCATGAGTCATCATTGCATCCCGAAAAAATTACGGTTTGGTGCGATTTATGGGCCGGCGGCGTCATTGGGCCGTACTTCTTCCGTGATGATCAAGACCGGCACATTACTGCGAATGCGAATCGCTACCGTTCAATGATAACCGAGTATTTTTGGCCCCAATTGGATAATATGGACTTGGAGGACATGTGGTTCCAACAGGACAGCGCCACAAGCCACACAGCGAATGCCACAATCAATTTATTGGAAACCAAGTTTGGTGAACGTGTTACTTCACGAAATGGCCCAGTCGAGTTGCAGCCTCGGTCGTGCGATTTGACGCCGTTAGATTATTTCCTGTGGGGCTACGTTAAGTCTGTGGTCTATGCCAACAAGCCAGCGACGATTGATGAACTTCGTACGAATATCGAACGTGAAATTGCAGCAGTATCGGCCGATTTATGCTTGAAAACCGTCGAAAATTGGGTTCAGCGTCTGGACTTCTGAAAGCGGCCATGGAAAAGAAATCGAGTTCCATACATAATGGCATCGAACGTACTTTCACAGGAATAAAGAATTTCATTGGTATCTAAAACCGGTTTAGTTTTATTTAAAAAATCTTTTGTAGCGCTCTGATTGAAAAAACCCGTTATATAGATTGTACATTCAAACCCGAAACCGGTAAACCGGTTAACACAGTATGTCGGTTTTCTACAAATTGCTATCTTCGAAGAATCAATTTCCCTGGTTATTTCAAGTCGATTAACCGGTTTTATCCGTTTTTACACAACTGATATAACGCCGCAGAATTACACACCTAAAGCCTTTTTCATAGCTCACTATGATTACTGACCCCATCAGACAGACACAAAAGACTTTGCCAATGAATTATTTTGCCGATAATTTGCTGAAATTAGTTGTCCAATGGCAATAGAAGTCATATCTGCCAACTCCGATTTAGATGTAAGTTCCGGAATTAATGACAAAACAGGTGGTACTCGTATGTTAACAGAAATGCATAAAAACAATATTCATACTCCAAAAGGATACAAAACGTCCAAAGGAATATTTACTCAGCGATGATTTTGCCTAATTAGGTTTAGGCTTAGATTACGCTGACTTTGAGCCATGGCACGGGTCATATTGATTTTAGAGCACCTCATTTGTGACTTTTTGGCATAAACCTGCGACTTAAGGAACCTCACAAGAAAACCCCTAAGGGGGCTCAAATCGCATGATTTTGATAGCCAGTTGACAATGGCTCTGCGTGAGAGAGCAATGTCCTCAAATCGCTCGTGCAGAATTCCCACTGTGAAATCAGCTGTGTAGCACGTAACGCCGTCTTATTGGAACCACTTATCATTTACGTCTACGCCATCCAATTTTGGCCAAAAGAAATTGACTATCATCGATCGGTATCGCTCTCCATTGACGGTGATAGCAATTTCATCATCGTTTTCGAAGAACCACAGACTGTACAGGCTGTCGGTGGTGCAATGGTAGTGAGCGCAGCTTTTGTGTATGAGAAAGTGGATTCGATCTGTGCAAAGACCACCTTATAATTATTTCGACGACGATCATCTCGAATGAAAAAACTTCTCAAAATACCGTTCGGAACCGGTATAAAACAGTAGGTTCCAATCAGTGAGTCTAAAACTAGAACGCGCACAGCTCACTGGTTGTTAGACGTTCTGCCTTCATGGGATGTAATGGGAAACCATTTTTTTACAGACCGAGCCTGCCCACAATTCACACCAAAAAAATTATTTTTTACAGATGCATCGCTATTTGGTGGACCTTATGTGGATTAATCAAAATTGGGCCTCGTCGCAAGATGAACTAAACACGAGCGTCGTTACAATCTGATATCGCATTCAAAAGTTATTCCAACATTACACAAAAATGCTGCAGATGACCAAATTTACACAGCTATAAAACATGAACCGTGGAAAGTTTCGACCTAGAATACACGTCATTGTAATGGCAGCAACGAGTAGAATATATGTGTTAAAATCGAAGGGTATCAAGTTTCAAAATTATGGTTTTTGGGTCGTTTTTTTACGCTAATATACAAATTTTCAAGTGAAAGACCGCGGGCTCGATTTTGATTTTAGAACCACGGTTGCTTGGGAACATTTTCTTAGAATTTGTCGTAGATTACGTTTCTGGTATACTCTTTGTCAAGTTTTTTGGTCCCATACAAACTGACCCACCCTAATATCTATGCCAGAAATATAAATGGGAACCCTCGTATACAATTTTTTCCTTCTACCTTTGTATTCCACTCATGCAAAATCCAGTTAGTTTTCTAAGTCTTCTTTCAACCCATGGTGTGTAATGAAATGTATGAATGATAAGTTGTCCCTAACCTATTTAAGATTTCCAAACTGTCTATACATTACACTGTGTGTAATTTTTTAAGTCATGGAAATATAACCCTATACGACAACCACTACGTGATAAAAGACCAAAAAAAAAAAGACCCGTGTCTCCCAGTTTTGCCCAAAGTCATGCACTTTTTTTTATGGGCTCCCAAAGATTTTGGGCCTAGGTGTAATTTTTGCAAAAAAGTGATCATTTTGTCAGGGTCATATCTTGCAAACCGTTCGGAATTTTGAGTTACTCTCTGAGGGAAAGTTGAAGCTCTTTTTATAAGGAACAAAAATTGTGAACATCAAAAAAAAAATTACAGCAGACAGTTGTCCGAGGCCTTCGGCCACGGACTGTCCCTGCAGGCTGTGTCAGAGACACGGCCATTAAGTTTAACGTAGAATACGCCATTCGATAAGACAGAGAACATATATAACAATAAATTCATTTGCTTATATTATTTATCATTTATTGTTATATATGTTTTCTGTCTTATCGGATGGCGTATTCCACGTTAAACTTAATCTGACACAGCCTGCAGGGACAGTCTCTGACACAGCCTGCAGGGACAGTCCATGGCCGAAGGCCTCGGACAACTGTCTGCTGTAATTTTTATATTTACCAACGGCATTTGATTCAAGTCCGTTTAAAAAAAGAAAAATTATGTTCAATTTTTTTTAAACTTAATTTAATTTATGTATTTTAATTAATATTTTTATTGATATAAGTTCTGCGAATGTTGAGAGGGCCGCCCTAATATTAAAAAAGGTTTACCTTATCGAGTCTTCGCATTAGCATTCGAGCGTTGTGTGAAAGCTTTACGCTTTACAATTCAAAATTAATGTTACAACAGCTTTATTGAAGCTTTCGCAAAAAAGCTTTATTACGTTAGCTTACTGTTTGTTTCACTTTTTACTAGATACATGTTGCCAAGCAACATTAGCTTGCTGTTCGTTTCACTTTTTACTAGATACATGTTCCAAAGCAATGTTGAGCAACCAAAAGCACTCAACCAAACACCACACATATGTTTGAGTGTATGTGTTTAAACAATTTTCATTTGAGAAATTAAAATACTAGAAATATATCAACCAATATGAAATGTATATCATACGAAAGATAACATCTTCATTTACCTACAAAAAAAATTTTAAAAAAATTCATCTAGCCGTTTCCTCAAATTCAATGAAATAAAGATTACAACAATAAAAACCTGACATGACTCCTCATACCGTAAGGTAAGACGTATTCTACATCAAAACTTAATCTTCAAGGTCAAAATCGCAAAAAACTTAAAAAAATTCGATTTTTTTACCTTTTTTCCCCTGTTTAGGTCCATAGGTAGCAAACCGTTCAAAATTCAAGGAAACAATTAACTACAAAAATGTACCTAAGATATCAGCAAACAACTTTTTAGAACATATGAACTTCCTAGGAATGATTCTTAACACCGTTTACGTAGCCGCAAAAGTGAAAAATTTCCCGAAAATTTCTTAATTTCACTGTGTTTAATTTAAAAAAAAAAAAATGGTGTCCTATAACATCCCATGGTGTCCTATAACATCCCATGAAGAGCTTCTCACAATCAGTGAGATGTGCGCTTTCTAGTTTTACACTCACTGATTGGGACCTACAGTTTTACACCGGTTCCGAACGGTATTTTTGAGAAGTTGTTTCATGGCTAAGTACTCGATAGTGTCGCCATCACTATGCTAGGTGACCGTCGTCGAAAGAAATGTAAGGTGGTCTGAGCAGGGATCGAACCCACGTTCTCATGTACAAGAGCCGCGCACACTAACCATTGCACCACTGACGGGCAATTTTTTAAGTCACGCAAATATAACCATATACGGACACCACTACGTGATAAAAGACAAAAAAAAGACCCGTGTCTCTCAGTTTTGCCCTAAGTCATGCACTTTTTAACATCGTTTAGGTAGAGCTTTGGTAGCGTTTAGGTAGCCGCAAAGGTGAAAAAGCATTCCTAGGAAGATCACATGTTCTAGAAAGTTGTTTATTGAGATCTTAGGTACATTTTTGTAGTTGATTGTTTCCTTGAATTTTGAACGGATTGCTACCTATGGACCTGAACAGGGGAAAAAATTTAAAAAAAAAATCTAATTGTTTGAAGTTTTTTGCGATTTTGACCTTGAAGATGAAGTTTTTTTGATGTTCACAATTTTTGTTCCTTATGACAAGAGCTACAACTTTCCCTCAGAGAGTAAATCAAAATTCCGAACAGTTTGCAAGATATGAGCCTGACAAAATGATCACTTTTTTTGCAAAAATGACACCGAGGCCACAAATCTTTGGGGGCCCATAAAAAAAATTGCATGACTTTGGCCAAAACTGGGAGACACGGGTCTTTTTTTCTTGGTCTTTTATCACGTAGTGGTGTCCATATATGGTTATATTTTTTTGTGTTGCACTGTGTTATCCGCCGTAGTCGAAAAAAGTTGTGAGAGATTTGAGAGACGTTTTTGTATGATAAACAGTTTTTCAAACCTCTCATAACTTTTTACGAATAAGGCCGTATAAAGTTTACAAATTCGAGTTTGTGCCTTAAGTCTTTCGTTTTCGCCCAAAGCAATATAACGGATGTAGGCAAACCGTCTATAACTTATCTTTCACAGATTTTACAGTAAACAAACAAATTGTTGCCAATTGTTGTCTTAGAAATTTCTCATAATTTGTTGTTTTTTATTAAGAAAATTTTTAGCTAACAAAATAATAGTAAGATTTATTGAAAGATTTTAGCTGCCATCATTCTGCCTCACCCCAGCGTTTTGTTCATTAAGCCTGATTAATTGATTTCTCTATGGGGTTGATGAAATATTATATTATAATCGCTAGAGTTTATAATGATTTCTGTTATTTCTCTTTTTATTTTTGGTAAATGTTTGGCGTTGCGAATAGTCTTTTAGCCAAAGGTGTCGATATAGGGTTGCTTCTATAAATTATATTAATTCCCAGGGTGTTCGTTATGCCTACAATGTTATACATATATTGGTGGCTATGGCTATGACTTTCAATACAGTTAATTACCTGTCCCAATTCATTATAAAACGTTTGCTAGAGTGGACCTTATATTCGAATTTTTAATTTCGAACAAGCACTTATTGTCAATAATATAATATTTTCTATTCGACTAGTGATGATGATGATTTTTCAGTTCTATAACACACAATATGACAAACAACAAAATTGTAGAGCACCCTAAAGTTAAGGGATTAAAGACAACACTTGAAGTAAAATTTCGCGCTTGACGTCTTAATGTAATTGTATGTCTGAGACTTTCCTCACAATTGAAGCAAACCCAAGCGTAGCGAAATTCCAGACCAAGACTGGGTATGATATTTCTGATATGCTGATGGTCAATGATGATGATCTTTTAACATCATTATACTGAAAATATGATGTGCAATTTGAATGAAGCCAGTTTAAATTTAGAGCTGTTTTCGATGAGTGACAGCTACTAAAACATTTATTTTACTTCTTTGTACAATACTAGTACTATTTTGTAAACGATTTCAAAATTTGTTTTCTTTAAAAACCTAGTAAAATTATAAATTTGCATACTCTTAAAATTAAGATATTTTCATATATTTTGCATTAGTTTCTTCTATTTAATTTGTAAATTAAATCAGATTTTACGCTTTTTTTAAAGCAACAAAAGAAAAAAAAGAAACTATTAATCATAACATGAAACTTGAGCTGTTTCCATTGTGAAACCCCATCATTTGTATTTCAACTTGGCGTTACGGTATTACATTTTCTCACGTTTTATTTGTAGTCACATGGGGGAGGAGGAGCAGTTCGCCTCCAATGGTTTCACAAAGAAATCATGTCACATCTTTGCCTTACAAATATCTTAATTAGTAAAAAAAGTGACAGTTGGTTTATTTTCAAAAAGTAAACAAAAACAAACAGAAAAAGTTAAGCCAACATATGGAATTTACTTGCAAAAAAAAAATTGGAGAGAGATTTTGATTTAAATTTTCATAACTTTTACTGCAGTGCGGGGTTTCATGCAACATCTTAATTTTATGCAAATTGTTATACAAAATTCAAAGAAAACCATCGGATGGCTTTAAAGCCAAGTCTGTGAGACATTCACTTGGTTAGATACCCGTTTATTTGCATTTTTGTATTAAGCTGTACATTTTTGTGTTACCTTTGGCTAATAAATAAATCATATTTTCGTCATGCAAAAGTTTTATTAATAATATTTTATAGAAAATTGCAATGTATTATCGAGAGCGTTAACAAATTTATTATTTATTTTAAAAAATGTTAAATTAAAGGTTAAATTAAATTTCTTAATAGAAAAAGTGTTTGAAAAATATTTGCAAGTCTTATGGCCAGTTTCACAGTTGGAAATTCTCCATTTAAATGGCCCATGCTTGTCATTTAATATGAAAATTTCCTGTAAGCTTTTAAATGATGAGTGTGAAACTTGCCCTTATTTTCTACTTTATTAAAATGATTAATTGGCTACAACGAAACATTTACGAATAATTTCGTATTATGTATATTCGTAACAAGGAGTTAATATTCGAAACAAACAGATTTCAAAATATCCTTAAAAAATTTCGTACGTATTTCGTCTGTTCTTTAATATTTTTTTCGGTTCAATTTTAATTTCTATGAAAAAGTACTTTTATAACAGAAAGTACATTTTCATAGAATATATTACACCGTTGTACAAAATTAAGCTCTTGGTTGCACACACGAAAAAAATTAGTATATTCTGAAAGAGGAGGAAAAAATAAAATACACGTGTATCCCACTTTTTCTGCATCAATTCGTATATTTGCAAAAAAATTGAAATTTATATTGAATTAAAAAATTAATCATACTACCCATATTCCACATAATAAGTTTTTTTATCGCCTTATCAAAATCCCTTACATGGCAGGATTCCCGGATAAGGACTTGTATGTTAATACAGAGAATAATACATAAATCAATGCTGTTGTTTTGGAGTATTAACAAATGTCTTTACATATTCAATTAAGTACATAAGATATCATAAAATAAATTTTAGTTGAGCAAAAAATTAATTCAATTCATTAAATTATTAAGTAGTGTTCACAATGGCAGCAACGAATTTGTAATTCAAGCGTTCTCGTTCCCACTCACAGTATTGCATATAATGCTCTCTCATGTTTTTCGTGAAATTGGAATTCAAATTTGTCATAGAAGTAGGTTCTACTTCTACTTCAAATTGGAATTTGTTCGAATCAGTTTATTCTACTGACCGCTAGGGGCGCTCTACTTCGAATTTTGTTTTAAAACTTGAAAGTATGAATGAAAATGTAAACATTTTGTATCAAAACTAACATTTTAATAAATAATATTATCTGTAGAATCTGCCAATAACAATAATTTCACATATAATTATAATTTTTTATTACCAAGAATACAACACTGTCGCTGGCTTTCGAACAAAATCAGCTGATGCAAATGTGAAATGTGTAGTTGTTTGTAATTAGTGTAGTTCGCGCCAATTTTATAAATAAACTAAAGAAAAAAGTTTAAAAAAAGCTGACATTTTCAGGTTTATCGAAACCGTCCACGGCCATGACATATTATGGAACATAAGTTTCTAAACAGTGTTTAGAAAAATTTGAAAACATTTCAAAAGAAAAATTTGAAAATATTTCTATAGAAAAATTTTAAAATATTTCTATAGAAAAATTTTAAAACATTTCTATAGAAAAATTTTAAAACTTTTCTATAGAAAAATTTGAGAACATTTCTATAGAAAAATTTCAACAAATTTCTATAGAATAATTTTAAAACAATTCTATAGAAAAATTTTAAAAGATTTCTATAGAAAAATTTAAGAATATTTCTATAGTAAAATTTTAAAACTTTTCTATAGTAAAATTTTAAAACTTTTCTATAGAAAAATTTGAAAATATTTCTATAGAAAAATTTTAAAAAATTTCTATAGAATAATTTTAAAACAATTCTATAGAAAAATTTTAAAAGATTTCTATAGAAAAATTTTAGAATATTTCTATAGAAAAATTTGAGATGATTTCTATAGAAAAATTTGAAAACATTTCTATAGAACAATTTTAAAACATTTCTATAGAAAAATTTTAAAACTTTTCTAAAGAAAAAATTTAAAACATTTCTATAGAAAATTTTAAAGGATTTCTATAAAATTTTACAATTTTTTTATAGAAAAATTTAAAACATTTCTATAGAAAAATTTTAAAACTTTTGTAAAGAAAAATTTTAAAACACATCTATAGAAAAATTTGACAACTTTTCTATAGAAAAATTTTAAAACTCTTCTATAGAAAAATTTGAAAAGTTTTCTAAAAAAAACACTTAATACTTTTTGCTCCGGGTAGTGGTACAAATCTGAAGTCCGTGTCTCACATTTAATTTTTCTATTTTTTACTGTTTGCTTTTTCGTTTGTATTGTAACTCTCCATGGGTTTCAATCCCCAAATATGTATACTGCTGTATAATGTAAACAATGTTGCCAGTCAGCTGTTTTTTCGAACTTATTCGAACAAATTTGTTGCTTGCATTGTGAACGCCTGTTGAATATGTTGCTATCATTGTGAACGAGCCTTTATGTTAAAATTTAAGTATTAGGAAACTTTGGACGCATATTTTGGCGTTTATATGACTCCGTATTTGTTTCGCGACAAAGCAACCAACAGTACTCTGACAACATACGTTTTATTGGTTTTCCTTTATATCTACGTTCCATATCTGCTATTTCTTGGTGAAAGCGTTCTCCATGTTCGTCACTAAAGCTTCCTAAGTTCGATGGAAAAAAACTGTTGACCCCCATTTATTGGTAGGCATCAATAATTTCCTTAACAATGTCCTTGTAATTGTTAGCTCTATTATTGCCAAGAAAGTTCTTTGTAACATTTTCAAAAGCTACCCATGCCCTATTTTTGACGGGGCTTAGTGCATTTTTAAAATGTGTACTATTTAAAAGTTTATTTGTTTGTGGACCATTAAATACTTGTATAAAAATACAATTGTTACAAATCGGGTCACAAAAAAATCTTAAAATAAGTTACCTGCTTCAATTTTCGCATCGGATAATTTTGGAAAAATTTGTTTAAGCATCTTAAGTGATACACTTTTTTTATTGAGCGTTCGTATAAAGCTTCGGATCAGACCAAGTTTTATGTGTAAAGGAGGTAATATTATGGCATCAGGTGTAACCAACGGTATATGGTCTATACTAAATTCACCTATTACAAAATTTAAGCGCGTCCCCCATTCAAAATCTGTATAGTGCAAATCTTTTTTGCGACCCTCCCAAGCACACAAAAAACATTGATGTCGTGAATAACCTTGCTTTACTCCAGTTAATAGCGCAACAACTTTAAGATCACAACAGGCTTTCCATTTGTGCTGGTTGTAATTTATGGCATCTAAAATTTTTTTCATAGGTCTCCCGCATTGAAGTGCTGATGGGTATATATTTCCAATATGTAAAAGTACGACCTTTAGACTCGATGTAGATGAGTCAATAAAAAGTCTCCACTCATCTGGGATATGCGGGCGTCCAATTTCTTTAAACAATGCATCAATGTTGTGACAGTAGCAAAGTTGAATTTCAGAAATTTCGTGCATGATGAAATGTTCATAAAATGGATTCGTCTTTGGACGTTTACGAGGTGCTGTAATTTTGAAATCTTCGGATACTAAATTCCATTCTGTTAAGCGGGAACTTATTAATTCCGCAGTATTTTTCGAAACGTTACTGTCTCGTACCAAATCATTAAAATCAGCTTGTGTTACGAGATGAGGGACTGAAGAACCAACTTCACTAGCTGAAGGTAAAAATTCTCTGATCGATTGTACTTTAATGGGAATTTCATTGTGTGTGGAAATTTCTTCGAAAACGCCATCATTAGACCTTTCTTGTGCCTTAATAACGGACTCAACATCAGTATATTGAATTTGATTGCGAGTGCTATACCGAAATCCAACAGTTTTTACGGAACAAAAATAGCAAAATTCTGGAGCATGTTCAGTTCGTCGCAGCCAAATTGTGGGTCTGACATATTTTATTTTATGACGATTTAATACACTTGTTGTTCCCATTAAACCACGATAACAATATTCACAAACAATTTCGGGTGCGTACCATATATTTGGAACATATGAAACATCGAAAAATTCTTCAAAAGCATTTACAAAACTTTTTTTTAGGTGAAAATAAACCAAATACGTGGCAAAAATGATTGCGATTCGGACACTCCATTATTAAATAATAAATTTATTAGAAAAACGATTGATTGATTTTTAAAGTTGTCTTTCTTAATTATTTGCGTCACTTCGAAGAAACGAGAACGACATATCAAATCAGAATGAAGGCGAACAAATATTAGCGTTTTTTACCGATTTCACCCGTATTAACACAGCGCCCGTGAGTTCGAACACTCATTGTTTTTTTTTTATATGACAATTTCTAAATGACTTTCGTTACACCACGTAAGTGATGAAAAAACGAAAATAGAGGGTCGGAATTAGAAGAAAAACGTGAGTGCTTTGATCCACTTGTGTTCCTATCTTACGTATCACTTTTAGGGTGAGAGGAGGTATGAAAATCTGTTATTGCAAATATGCTTCTTTTTTCAAGTTGTTTTTTGTTAAAATTCGTTAAGATGGGAGGAGGAGGGGTCTTAAATTGATAAAAAATTGTGTAACGTCATATGTGAACAGCCCCCCCCCTACACTGTTTTTTCAACTTATTTATGAATGTTATATTTTTTTTTCAGCAAAATAACATAGGTTTTTTTTATAAAAAATACAGGTAGTATAAGTGGTTATTAACCAAATATACAAGGTGGGGCAAAAGTAATCCTACTATCAGAAAATGCTATAACTTTTGCGATTGGCCCCTAATGTCAGTTCTGTTTTGACATTTGTGTAGTAAACACATGCGAAATACACGCTAATAAACAATGTTACGCTACACTGCTCCAGAACGCGGAATATTGCTGACTATTTATTTGACCAATAATCGGTCGGTGACTTTGGCACAACGTGAATTTCGTCGCAGATTTCCTGGCCGTCCAACGCCTACTGGTGAAACACTGCGACGTTTATCCGCTCGCCTCGAAGAGACTGGCACAACACGAGATGCTGCCAGGCGTGGCAGACCCCGGAGTAGCCGTTCTGCAGAGAATATTGCTGCTGTAGCCGAGGATGTCATGGATGCGCCGTCGACATCGACCAGACGACGTGCCACGCAAATGGGTATCAGTCGACGGTCTTTACAGCGAATTTTGGTACAAGATTCGAAGATCTTTCCGTACAAAGTCCAGACGGTGCCTCAGCTGTTAGCTGCTGACCGCCAATCGCGTCTAACATACGCTCAAGCCATCCTTAATCACCACCAAGAGGAAGATGATTTTTCATCAAAAATAATCATGAGTGATGAGGCCCATTTCCATCTTAGCGGGTACATAAATAAGCAAAATGTACGATTCTGGGGCACTGAAAATCCGCGAGTAACACACGAAGAGCCATTACACCCGCTCAAAGTCACTGTATGGTGTGCTGTTTTCGCTGGAGGAGTCAAAATGCCATAAAAAGGGCTCAAATGACAATCAACTGTGGCGGCGGCCATTTACATCACATCATATTCTCGACTTGATGTAAAAAAAATTAAAAGACCAAATAAAAATAATCCACAAGAAGAATAAAAGTTTTTAATTTTTTTTTAAATTACAGCCAAAAAACATCGGAGAGTTTACTCTTGCGCCACCTTGTATATTCACATTTTTCGCGAAAATACGAAATGATCTAGAAAAACTGGGACACACGGGTATTTTATTTTTCGACGTAGATTCCGAATATATAGGTCTTCTTCATGTGTGCAAAAGCGTGTTGAACGGTGTAATTGAAGAAATAATGTGAAATTGATTATTATGGTTTACGGTTGGAAATATAGCTATTTCAATGCCCTCCCAGGCATATCATCATCTACCTTCTCCACAAGTATTTTGGTATATCATCACACATTATAGGGATACACAAATATCAACTAAGCAAAAATTGTCTAAACTCCTACTTGTGCGACGGTAACCCTGTATGCCAATCTCATCGCAATCGTTGTTTGTTTTTTTGAAACAACAACAACTGTGCAATGGCTTTCGCGGAAAGCCTGCATAGGAAAGATATGTTGTGATAATTGTTGGTTATGGCAAACGCATCAATTGAAATTTAAGAGAGAATACTTGAATTTCAAGACATAAGTTTTTATTCAAACGACATCAATTGAAGTTTAAAATACATCAATAATACAATTCAGTTGAAATTTATGACATCAGTTGAAATTTAAAAGACATGAATTATAATTTGAAATAATTCAATTGAAATTTAGAAGACACCAATTGAATTTGAAATGACATCAATTGAAATTTAAAAAACATCAATTGAATTTAAAAAAGACATCACTGGTAATTGAAAAGGCAGCAACTGAAATTGAAGACAGTTTTTGCAATTTTGATTAGGAACAGATCGGTTTGATACCATTTTCAGTGTATGCGTTGTTCGAAAATTGTTTAGAGCACTATATTGTATTTTAATTAATAAGTTAACAAATCGGAAAAACCGGTCTCAGTAAACAAACAAAAAACGGGTAACCGGTTATTCGAAAATGTGAATTGTATTCTAAAATTAAATTGTTCGAGCGTTTGGTCGCATAAAATTAGTTCATAATGTGAATTGTTTAAGAAAATGGGTATTTCGGTTTTCAGTTTCGGTTTTGAACACTCTAATAATATCTCATCTGGGCGAAATGATTGCAGTATCAAAGTCAATGAAACAAAATCAGTCCAAGACACGGTTATTCTCAAACCTGAAACTTGGCTGATTTCGATAAATCAAGCAGGAATACTACTCCCGATTTCGACAAATGAAGCAGAAATACTACAGACACGCAGACAAATGACTCACATGCAGAAAATATATTCAGACAAAACAAAGGCTCTCGATGTGCAATTGAATACATTAATTTTTTTTCATTAACTACAGATCTCCCCTCTCTCCTTGAAAACAAACTATTGATTTACAAATGTATCATTTATTTATTTATTCATTAATTCAGCTATGGAGAACAAAAACTCTTCGGAAAATCTCAAATGCTACATTGGTGTGTTACTAGCAACCAAATACATTCGAATCTCAAAATTCTCGAATCTCTAGTAAAAGTCATCCAAATCCTCTAGCAGCAAATTTTATGTCAAGTACCGTAACCTTTAGAAGACTGAGAAGAAGAGCTCCCCAAAATATCTTATTTTTAAACGCATCGTCAACAATTTTGCCTTTGACACTTTATCTTCACTGTACGCTAAAAAATCTTCCTTTTTTTTTGGTTTTTTTTTGGATGCAAATATAACGTGTTTGTCGCAAATATACTATACTTGTGTCCAAACACATTGTGTTTGCTATTCATTATTATATGTTGGAGACACAATGATTAATATGTGGATTTGTTTGTTGAAAGCTGCTGACAACAAAAACGTGGCAGACAACAAAGAAACGAAAAGCAGCAGATATTCAAATCATGAAAGTAATGCTTGCAAACATATTTATGTTTACTGCAATATGTAGAGGGGCATTTTTTCACCATGTATTTATAACTATTATTATTAACTAATGTAGATTTTCAGTGGATTACACTGTTATAGTTGTTGGCATGTCATTTTTGTATCAACGTTCTAGTAAATTGAATAGCAAACACAATGTGTTTGGTCATAAGTATACCATATTTTCGACAAGTTCCTAATATACGTTATATTTGCATCCAAATGACAAATATGCTTTAATTTGTGATGTAATTTGGTTCCATGATAGTCGAGTCCGTCCGTCCATGATAGTCGAGTTCGTCCCGCACCTCTTTCACGCATTCGGTGACCCTCCTGGCCCACGACACCTTCATCATTACCCTCAAAATCAAGGTCTTTATAAACTGCTGTTGTGAAACGGTTTCTAAAATATTAAAAAATTAATTAATCAAACGTTATAATTTGTTGTTTCGAAACTGCTGCGTAATCCCTAGATTATCAAACTCCTCTTTAATAAATTTACATAATATTTAACTAAGTTAGTTAGAATATCTTAACATAATTCTTATTGAATTATTACAATAATCCAATTTGTTTTTAAAGTATAAAGAAACACTTCCTCGTCACTGTCATAAGCGTTTATCCGTTTTTTGTTCATGCAAATAA
Source organism: Phaonia tiefii (assembly GCA_963931995.1). NCBI lineage: Eukaryota > Metazoa > Arthropoda > Insecta > Diptera > Muscidae > Phaonia > Phaonia tiefii. The sequence continues at coordinate 38,574,124 of OZ008367.1, forward strand.
TATGAATATGATATGATATGACAAGTTATTTGTTCTTCTTAAAATGTCTTATGTTAAATTATATCATAAATAAGTATTTTTGTATGTAAAGTAGTTGTCACTATATACAGATATACACAAATACATATAAATGTGACTATATATATGTATATAAGGTAATGTCAAAAACATAACACCAACTTTATTCTGAGCGCTTGCTCCAAAGTTTATCAAGGACTTTGTATCGATGTTTACGAGCATTGAACGAAACTGAGACCATTAAATACCTTCTCTATCAAAGACCAGCTTTACTACGTAGGCAGAACCGCTGCTTTGGATGGTACTTTCCGGATGACCATTTTTATGGTAGATACTGTGTAGCCTTTTTGGAGTTGCTATGGATTTTAACGTGTCTTTGGGGTTGGAGGCCATCTTTGATATCTGAAAGAACAAAACGGGTAACGTCAAGTGTTGAATCGCACGCTTCCAGGCAACTGGATCGAAGACATACGGTCGGATTCACCAAATAATGACGGCAACTCTAATGTTGTTGGCACCATCGTGATTAATGAAACACTAAACTGGGCGATAGGAGGGTTTAAGCCCTATAAATCACCAGGTGTCATTTTGGGCTAAGCCAGCACTTCAGAGATATGACCCTCTCCCGAGAATCGAAGATCCAACTATATCAGATTCTCATACAATATGTTTTGCTTTATGTCACAGAATCCCGGGTCATATCGCATGCTAATCAAACATCGCCGGGAGTATTCGAGAGACAAAGGCTCCGAAAAAAAATATGGTCCTGTAATAGAGAACAGAACCACGAGCTGTATAACCGACATCGACGTAGTTATACGTACCAGAATAGCGCATTTACGCTGGCTAGGCCATGTCAGTAGAATAGATCAAAATGAACCAGTGTGAAGAGTATTCGAAGACGTCCTCGAAGGACATCGAAAAATAGGACGACCAAGACTTCGCTGTAAAGACCAGGTGTGACATTACCTGCGAGAACTGGAGAAGAAAATCTGAAGATCGAGCCGTTTGGAGAAACATGTTGTCCTCATTTTGTGAGGACCGTGACCCCTCTAGGTTGTTTAAGGCCACCTAAGTGTAAGTAAGTAACAGGAATATAAAAAAATAAATAAACAAATGGTTTCCCATTAAATCTCATGAAGGGTTGAGGGAGGGCTCCTCACAACCACTGAGGTGTTTGATTTCTAATTCTACACTCACTGATTGGGAGCTACAGTTTTACACCGGTTCCGAAAGGGATTTTAAGAAGCTTGCTAAGTACTCGATTGTGTCGCCATCACTAAGCGAGGAGCTGCGTACACTATCCATTGCACCATCGACGTCCTCACACAGAATACGGTGCAGGAGCATATCTGATGTTCGACACTCTCATCTTTACTTAATATCCCATCCCCGCAGATTCTGCAATAATCATGAACTGAGATTCCAAGCGTAGACGCGAGTCTGCCTGTTAGAAAGTGCCCAGAGATCAACGCTATTAGCGTAAAGATATTCTGCCTCGAAGTTGATAGCAAGATATCCTTCATCCATTACCTTTAGATTGGCTGGACAGGCGACAATGTCAGCAATTCGGCTAAGACTTTATTCGGTTTGGATTGCCAATCCATATGGTCACGGAACGATTTTAAGGGATCTACCTAAATCCACGTAAGAAGAAGATTATTAGGGATTAGGGAACTACCGCAAGCCATGTAAGAAGTGGATTATATATGACACCCATGTCTACCTTTGAGAGAAACTTCTCCACTCATATTCCACACGATGAAAACAAACGGCCTCTGTCATATATTCTCCCAAACCTATGCTGCAGTAATAATGTATATGTTTGGAACACACTCAAAACATTTATATATTTGCAAGACCTAACCTCATTTGTGTTTAAATGCAAACATTAGCATGCTTACTTGCAAACATGTATGATTTTTCGTGGAAACATATTTGTGTTTAGTGTGTTTCCTCCCAAAACTGCATGTACTTATGTGGAAGCATGCTCGTACTTCCTCTCAAACATGAGATGACTTACGTGGAAGCATATGCGTGTTTCCTCCCAAACATAATAATATTTAGCAACTAATTACACTGTGGAAGTCGAAAAATAAGACAACGCCGGAGAGGACGGTTTTACATTAAATCGGGTACGAGAAATCGAACTGCATCATTAGTTATTTTTGTGTCATACAAAATATATGTAGGCTTGCCAGACGTATTGTTTTCGACAGTACGCGCACTTTTTTGTTCGATGTACTGTTTTTTCGTAACCCATAAAAAAGTAGGCGAGAGTACTCTTTAGTCTTTTGTACTTTTTTTTTGTAGTTGTTTATATTTTTCTTTAGTTCAAAACCAATTAAATAAAGTGTTTCTATCCAAAAAATTTTTTAAGTGTAGAAAATAGTAAAATGAAGTGGAATTGATAATTAAGTGCAATTTGATATTGAAAATGAGGATGAGTAAATAAATATAGTTATTTAGAGAAAGATTTTCTCTTATTTGACGAAAGAATCTGATTACTGGCCATTTGTGAACGGAAAACTCAAAGAAAGTCGGAAAATGTCTTTTCTGCCGATGTTCTGAATCGAAGACCCTCAAAAACCTGGTTTTAAAGGTAGGCTTTGTTCCTAACGATTGAAGTCCAAAACGTTTGGAACAATTTTGTTAAAGGAAGTTTACCGGTAAAACCAACCAAATAGAAGTTAGTGGCTGTCAAAATGAGCCAAAATTTAAAATAAAAAAAATCCACATTATTAGTCAAAATAGAAAAAGACAATTTTGTACGAAATCGTACATGTAACTCAAAAAACTAATGATGCAGTTCGATTTCTCGTACTCGAGTTATGGTAAAACCGCTCCCTCCAGCCTTGTATTGGAACTTTTTTGCCAAAAACTATCATAGTGTTATTTTTGATTTCAATATACATACTAGTGCGGCAATGAAATGTATGGAGGAAAATATATTTTCGAATTTTAATAAACCCCAGGCGGATTCTTGTTTCTAATGGTCTAAAACTGACTTGGTGAAAATTTGAAGCGAATTGGACAACTCTAAGCCGTGCCGCATTTTAGTCAAAGGTTTCGGATTTTGGCATTGTGGGTGAAAATTCGTAGACACTAGAAATTCTTCACTCCTCGGTGCATTTGAAAAAAAAAACATTGCACATTGATTTAGTTCAACCTGAATATAAACTGGATAAAGTTTGAGTAAAATCCGACATCTCTAAGGGTTCCAACTTTTAATTTGAAAAAATTTGCAATTTTTAACAAAAATGAAAATTTTGGTTTTTCGGTTTTTTTTTCCAAAAATTGTATATAAATGAAAAAATTTTTAACTTGGATTCCAATACCTTCTAGCAGAAGTCTATACGCTTCCAATAAGCTATAACACGATATATTCATGCAACGGTTTCATGGTGTTATCGTGGTACCCTTATAAGGCCATCTTGGCGATTTTTCCTCGAGATAGCCTACTTTACCGCACGATAACGCAATGCAACCGTTGCATGACTTCTGCTAGAAGGTATTTGAATCCAAGTTAAAAATTTTTAAAATTTTTGGAAAAAAACCGAAAAACCCAAATTTTAATTTTTGTTAAAAATTACAAATTTTTTCAAATTAAAAATATGAACCCATTAGAGTTATCGGATTTTACTCAAACTTTAAGCAGTTTATATTCAGGTTAAACTAAATAAATGTGCAAATTGTTTTTTCAAATGCACCGAGGAGTGAAGATTTTCTAGTGTATACGAATTTTTACCCAAAATCCCAAAATCCGAAAATTTTGACTAAAATGCGGCACGGCTTAGAGTTGAATGATTCGGCTCAAACTTTCATGAAGTCAGTCTTAGACCATAAGAAACAAGAATCCGCCTGGGGTTTATTAAAAATCCGAAGTTGTCACCCTAATACATATACTACATATTATTTATTATAATTAATTTTATCAATATAAATCTACACTTGTAACCAATCAATAAAAAAATGCAATTGCTCTCGAAAGAGCATAAACAGTGCAACAAACACAGCTGTATTTATAACCCAAACACACATATATTTGGATTACAAACATATATATTATAACATTTTAATCATTGTGTCTCCAATATGTACTATTGAATGGCAAACACGGTGTGTTTGGAGAAAAGTGTACTATATTTGCGACGAGCTTCAAACACGCGTAACATTTGCATCCTAACAAAAAACAAGAGACAGGATTTTCAGAGTACAGACAGACAGGAATGAATTTGATGCAGAGCAGGAAGATATACAGGCTACTACACTGAAGGCTCCAATGTTAAGGTTTCGAGGCTATTTTAAAGAGATGGTTTTAGATGGTTTAGACAGTCGGTTGGGCTGTTTTAAAAACTCTACAATCTGTATTTCTCACTTCAGAAATTGTACTAAAATTATTGACATGGAACTACGTATGAGTCATTTGGTTACATGTGTGTTGAAGGGTGTATAGTTAATTAATTTATTTTAATTTTGGATTTCTAAATATAAATTGACGTGTTTTGATTATCTCTTAAATTTCAATTAGTATCTTATTAAATGCAAAGGAATTTTTAAATTTCAATTCATTGTTTTTGATTTGGAAGATGTATTGAAAATTTTTAAATGTATTCGTTTTTGAATTTCAATTTAGGTTTCTTAATATTCAAATGAAATTTTTAATTTATAATTAATATATTTGATTTTTTTCCATTTGAGGTATAAAATTTCAATTTATAATAATATTTTAATTTTTAATGTGAATTTGTGTAGTCTGTGTTTGTTTCTTTTTAATTGATTTAAGAAATATCTATTCTAAAATGAAGGAATACTTGCAATAAATCAATAATGACCGTGTTTTATTTTTAGCGTTTATAAATTAGTTACACACAGGGAAAAGATTCGTTGGACATCAATTCAGGCATTGGAAATTCCTCGTTTAAGTCCATATTTTGATTAGAATTCATAATTATCATACAACAGAATTAATTTTCAATGTTATTGATAAATTAAAAACATGTCTTACTAAATACAAGTTGCTACTACCGAACTTCAGTTGTATCAACCAATTTGAGTATTTCAAACACCTCATTCTTCTGAAAAGGAAGATACAACTCATAAAAAATACAATATTAGAGTTCCTTTGTAAATATTAGTCGCGGTAATCATAATTTTGTTTCTGTTGCAAAAACACTTGTTACAAAGTTATGTGTGTATTCGATATTTTATATACGGCTTTGGTGTCAAAGATAAACTATATTTCAGTGTTACACGAGGAGATTTCAGAAAAACTATTGTTTCAAAAGGAAAGTGAGAAAAAAATTTGTGAACAACAATAAAGAGGGCGGATCAATAATTCCGTGACTTTTCGAACTTCCCTCGTAGTTATATGAAATACAAAACTGCTCCCATCAAGCACCATCCGTCGTTTACTTTGCGTTTAACAGCTCGTGCATTTTTTTAAAAATGGAAAAAGGTGAATTTCGAGTTCTCATTAAAAATTATTTTTTGCGAAAAAAAACCGGCAATCAATCCAGGGAAAAGCTTGATAAATACTATGGGGACTCTGCACCAACGATTTCAATGGTAAAAAAGTGGTTTACTGACTTTCGTTGTGGTCGCACAAGTAGAAATGACGCTGAACGTTCTGGACGACCAATTGAGGTCAATACACCCGAATATTTAGAAAAAATCCACGTTATGGTGTTAGCCGATCGAAGAGTAAAAGTGCGTGAGATTGTTGATGCCATAGGCATTTCATGCGGCAGGGTGGTTTCGATTTTGAATGATCAGTTGGGTTTAAGAAAGCTGTCTGGAAGATGGGTGCCGCGTTTGCTCTCAATTCACCATAAACGTAATCGTGTGACAACTTCAAAGCATTGTTTGGAGTTGTTTAATTGGGCTATGAATTGGTACCTCATCCATCATATTCTTCGGATTTAGCCCCTAGTGACTATTTCCTATTTCCAAACCTAAAGAAATGGCACGGTGGAAAGAGATTTAGCTCCAACGATGAAATTACATATTTTAAATTATTATTAAATTACACAGTGCAACACGAAAAAAAATAACCATATACGGACACCACTACGTGATAAAAGACTAAAAAAAAAGACCCGTGTCTCCCAATTTTTCCCAAAGTCATGCACTTTTTTTTTATGGGCCGCCAAAGATTTGGGGCCTCGGTATCATTTTCGTAAAATGTGATCATTTTCTCAGGCTCATATCTTGCAAACAGTTCAGAATTTCGATTTACTCTCTGAGGCAAAGTTGTAGCTCTTGTCATAAAGAAATTAAAAAATTTTCGGCAAATTTTTCACTTTTGCGTGCTACCTAAACCGTGTTAAGAATCATCTCTAGGAAGTTTATATGTTCTAGAAATTTGTTTATTGAGATCTTAGGTAAATTTTTGTAGTTGATTGTTTCCTTGAATTTTGAACGGTTTGCTACCTATGGACCTGAACACGGGAAAAAAGGTAAAAAAAATCGAATTTTTTTAAGTTTTTTTGCGATTTTGATCTGGAAGGTGAAGTTTTTTTTATATGTTCTTTATGACAGGAGCTACAACTTTGCCTCAGAGAGTAAATCGAAATTCTGAACGGTTTGCAAGATATGAGCCTGAGAAAATGATCACATTTTTACGAAAATGATACCGAGGCCCCAAATCTTTGGCGGCCCATAAAAAAAAGTGCATGACTTTGGGAAAAATTGGGAAACACGGGTCTTTTTTTTTTAGTCTTTTTATCACGTAGTGGTGTCCGTATATGGTTATTTTGCCATGACTTAAAAAATTACACACAGTGTTATTTTAAAAATTAAATATTTTATGGACCTCGAAAAATCATATTTTTCGGAAGGGAAACAAAAATTGAATAAACGTTGGACTAAGTGTATTGAGCTAAAAGGAGATTATATTGAAAATTAAATTTGTTTTTTTGCAAAATGTAGATATCATCCACCGAAAGAAATGATAAGCAGACATATTCAAATTTACGATGTTAGACCCAGAATTCGATATGCTGTGGACAAAGACAACGGTTGTCATATATTTTCCTATACGAAATCAAAAGAAGGTTATTAAAGTCCGTGTATAGTTTACTGTTATCGGCAAGACGAATATACCCAGTTGATATATCTCACCCCACTACATAGTTTCTGAATTGCATGTATTTTTTTATTTTACTAGTATGTATTACCATAAATTGAGGTGAAGTGAGACTGTTAAACACAATCGTTGAATCTGACGCCACTATTAACGCCTTCCCAGATATGCAACAAATTGTGGTTACTTGTCTGGAGGAACTATTTTTGTGGACGACACAATTATCTTAAACATACATGTGATATTTCTAAATTATAACTGTTTGTATCTGTTTACAGAGTTCAGAGTATGGGGAAATAATGGGTAGCTACCCAAAACGATGGGGAATTACCCTTCACGATTATCCATTACACATGGGGCCTTCACCCAATACCCACGGCCATGAGTAAGGAGTTACCCAGGGTAACCCATTCCCATTTTTGAACGAAAATATGAAAAAGTTAGGAAAAATGTCAATATCTCGGAAACGGAGCGTCCAATCGAAAAAATTAATAATTTTTGAGAATTTTTTTTTGAAAAAAATTTTATTGAAAAATGTCAATATCTCGGAAACGGAACGTCCAATCAAAAAAATTATTTAATTTTTGAGAATTTTTGTTTGAAAAAAAATTTTTTTCAGAGAATCTCTAAAATAATCTCTATAACTCGGAAACGGTGCGTCCAATCGCAAAAATAATAAAATTGTTTTGTTGTGGTTTGAAATCGTTTTTGGTTGTGCTAAAGGCTTTAACATTAGATGTAATATTGTTAAAATAAATAAAGCAATATTTAGCTCAGTGATATAATTTCTTTAGTTTTGTCATAAACAGAGCGACAACAAAAAGTATTGAATAGTATAGAGAACTTATTGCACTCTTTCTGCGCTCTCATGTAGAGAGTCTGAGAAAAGAACATATACGAGTCTTATTCTCATTATAGAATATTTCAATATAAATTCACCCTTTCGACAATATTATTACATAAAACAATACAAAACTCATAAATGTTTCAAAGGGCATCAATGTTTCACATCAAAATTATGAATGGACCAAATTATGACAAAAAGAGAGTAATACGTTTTGAATTATTCGCCAGGTGTCGCCAATGCTTTTGAGTCATACAATTCGTTTTGCTTGTTTGTTCGCTGCCGCTACATCAATACCATCATACTTATTTTCAGGCAGAGACTATTGTTGTACAACAACCACGTATGTGATGCTAACGCTGTGTGTTGTCTGCATATGTTCACTTTGATAGATTGCCCTACCCGTGCCTATAGATGTTAACACATCAAAAAGTGATGCCGTATGAAAAGCATCAATTGGTTAAAGCCTCTTATGGAGATAACAAATTTTTAATGTTTCGTTTGGATGTACCGGTTCCGAGTTATAGCTATTTTTTTATTCTTTTATTTTGAACGTTGGCAACCGATTTAAATTTGAAGTGGTGCATGACTTTGTCTACCTTGGATCAGCCGTGAACAAGGACAAAAACGTCAGCCTGGAGATACATAGGAGAATTGTGCTTGCAAGTTGATGCTATTTTGGGCTCAGCTAGCAGTTTAAGAATAAAGCTCTCTCTCGACTATATCAGCTATATCAGTCTCTCATTTTACCTGTCTTGACATACATATGTCTTCAAAACTTGGGTCATATTGCAAGCGGATGAAAAACACCTGGGAGTATTAGAGAAAAGTGAGAGAAAAATTCTCCGTAAAATATATGGTCCTGTTAGAGAAAACGGCGAGTACCGACGTCGGTGGAACCAAGAGCTATATAATTTATATTCTGACGTGGACATAGCTAGGCGAATCAAATTAGGCCAGTTGCGGTGGCTAGGCCATGTTATCGGAATGGATGAAGATTAACCAGCGCGAAAGGTTTCCGATAACGTACCCGATAGAAGCCGGAAAAGAGGACGACCAAGACTCCGCTGGAAAGACCGGGTAGAAGAATCCCTCCGTATCCTTGGTGCTACCAAGTGGTGAGAAAAGGCGAAGGATAGAGCCAGTTGGAGGCATATGTTGAAATTTGTTTGTTTAATTAATATGTGTAAGACGTCTGACCTCATGATGTAAAATAGTCAAGAAAAATAAAACGAAGTTTAGGAATTTTCTAATTTTGGCTATTTTTTTAAAAAGTCGTCCATACGATTTGGACCAATTATAATTTTTTTTTGGACCACCCCGAAAAAATTAGTTAGATTTGGATTGAGCTCCTCATTTCCGAAATATAAACATGATGGCGTTTTTGTGATTTAATATTCGAAGAATTTTAGTTTTAGCGTTTTGTTTTAAGACAAAGTGATGCCGGATGAAAGATACCCATGAGTTACAGCGTCCTATGGAGGAAAAACTGTGCTAGTTTTGCGATTGGACGCACCGTTTCCATTCTGTTATTTTATCGATTTTGTTATTTTGGTGATTTAAAAACAAAAAAAAAATCCATACGAATTGGACCGCTTTATGGAAAACCCTTAGAGACCCTTAAAAAATTAGTTATTTTTTCGACTCGACGCTTCCTTTCTGAGTTATAGAAATTTTTTCATATTTTCGATTAAAAATGGAATTGGGATACCCAATCACGTACTCACGAAATACGAACCTTGGGTAAAAATAATAATAATTCTGAGTTTAGTTAAATATAAAATACACAATTTTAATAAAAAGATTTTTTTTCTACAAAATTCATAATGGGTTAAAGCATCAACAAATGGTTGTGACAGCAATTAATTTCAAGCATGCCAATATATTATTTTGTACAACCGAATTAGTTTTTACATTTTTCGTTGATCCAACTAATAGAATATTTACCACTACAGGATAATTTGAATGCTAGAACTAAAACTCGTTTGACAGTACAGTACGACAGTACGATTTACAATATTACACACGGCAATGCTGTGTAGTAGTTAGCGACAAGTTAATCTTTTATAAAGTTAGTCGCTACAGTTAAGTTAGCGTTTCCATATAAATAAATCGAATTGGTAAACGTATAAGAAAACACCCTTAATGTTAACGAAGATTAGTGATTGTTAAAATATCAACTCACAAGAAACCTCATTACTTTTCACTAAAATCTACACACAACAATATATTAATAAATTGTTATTTCCTTCCTCCACAAAATTAGAATGTACCAAAATGCATGATCTTTGACGACGTCGAAGATAAAACAAAAAATCAAAAGAGTTAAGCAACAAACTCGAATTGAACGTGCAGGCAAACAATAACAAACTGCCAATAATACTGAAGACTGTGTATAACATTAGTTTGCTTCACAAGAACTTTGATTGTTTCCCAACTATACTATTGTTAATAAGCATTGTCATAATAACTAATAATTGTATGAAAATATGAACACTTTTTTCTTAATTACGAAATAAATCATTTGCATGTGATTATAAAAACAACTTTGTTTTAATTATCTTTTTTTTTATATTTTTTAAAAATTAATCACATTAAATCATTAGAATTGCTAGCAGTGCAGGAGAACTAATAAAATGATCGCTAACATGGATTTGTAAATATTTTAAGAAAAACTAATTAATCTTTTTTCTTAGTTAACTTTTGGATTAACAATGGCGAGGAATTTATTCTTAACTAAATTCGAAATCTTGTAAATTTATTGTACATTTAAACACCTGTGTTGTGATTTGAATGTTGGTATAATGATTGTAGGTAATTTAATTAAATGGACATACCCATTTCCGGAGTTTGGCTGAGATAGAAGTTATAATTCCGGGGACACTAAAGTAACAACTCAATCAAGTTGTTTGTAATTGCTTTGCAATAGATCTGGCGTGTACTTTTTGTAGTTGTTGTCGAACACGATTTGCAAGACAAATGTTTTGCATTCTTTGGAAGAATAACCGATAAAGGAAGGAGTATAATAGACGGATGTGATAGATACAAGTTGATGATGTGATTATTACTTCTGGTTAATGAGGAATCTCAAATTACACAAATAATTTAAAATTGTTATTATCCAATATGATCGCGTCATCATTGCGAGGTTCAATTCGAAATTCCACAGGAGTTCTGGGGTACAGACTTATTCATCCACTGATTAGGATAATTCTGAGGATGATTTCTATAGTCAACTTGATTTTGCAATATGATGTTTTTTCGCTATATCTGGGAGACTTCAATGCCCAAGTGGACTTTGTACTTTTCGGTAGAATTTACAGGTTTCATTCTTCTTTCTGTAAGATACAGTTTGCTGTCTCGCGCACTTTCTCCACAACCGTTTTTACTTGATTGATTTTGCAATATGATGTTTTCTCCCTATTTCTGGGAAACTTCAATGCCAAAGTGGATAACGACAACAAGAACTTACAAAAAGTCTATGGAAAGACATGGGCTGGGAACTCTGAAGAACATAAACCGCGATCACACGTTTCTGTAGTCATCATGACCTGTTTGTGGCATGAAAATATATTCAAGTATACATGGTAATTTGTTTTCCGTGGGGTTTCTCCAGGATTTATGGTAAAGTGCATATCTGGTCGATAAGGTCTGATCTGGTCTACAACAAACGGCTTTAGTCTCTCGAACATTACTTTCCAAAGGAATGATGGAGAAAAGGCTTATTACACGATAGTTCGAACATATACTCGCCTTTTTTGAAACCAGGACACAGTATGCTAAGACTTCAATCAACGGGAATGCATTCGTCTAGCCAGATTTTGCATATGAGCTGATGCTGATTACCAACTCATAGCTGCCAGCCCTAAAAGATCAACACCAGCGGCCTTGTTGTTCTTAAGCCTGAAAATTGCTGTTCTAACTTCGCTTTGGCTAGGAGGGATGCCAACGATGCCATCATCCTGTATTTGCCCAACACCCTCATATCTATTGAAGTTTCCTGGGACAAGTAAATCAAAAAAGTGTTGTCTCCATATTCCCAACATACTCTACGCATCTGCGACAAGATTTCCGTCCCTATCTCTACGAAAGGGAGGCCATGATCCACGGTCGTTGATTTGACTTTGTACTTTACGGTGGTATTTATAGCCTCATTCTTTCTTCTGTAAGATTTAATTTGCTCCCTCTAGCGCTTTCTCCACAACCCTGTTTTATTTTTAACTGACTCGTGTTGCAACGCGTTGCAACTGACAGAAGCATTGCCATACGTGCAACTTTCTTTTCAGCTTTCTCTTTATCGTCTGGTTGTCTTTAAGTGGGTTTTCATACCCAAGGATGAACTCTGCAGCAGTTATCATAGAGTGGGAAATGTACACGATAAAAAATAACGGCCTCTCTAATTTATTCTCTCAAACATATTCTGGAAGAAACATGTATATGTTTGGAACACATTTGAAACATTAATATGTTTGCAAGTCCCCAACTCACTTGTGTTTAAATGTAAACAGCATCATGTTTACTGGCAAACATGTATGCTTTTACGTGGAAGCATATCCGTATTTCCCCCTTTTTTTGTTGTCTCTCACGTTTTTGTTTTCAGAAGGTTTTAGCTATGCGCTGGTACACAAAGAATATATTTGTATACAAATCAAGTTCATGCAAGCCAAGCGTTTATTTCACAAATGGTCCGCCGTTCAGATTTTCTCAGTAAAGGCTCGGAAAGGCAAAGGACTTGTTGCCCTTTCCAGTTTCTTTCCTCAAAATCGTTTCTCACTTTGGTAGCACACATACATATATATACGAAACACATACACAAAAATCAAAGTAACATCACAAACCATTTAAGCGTCCGAGCCTTCGTTTATTCTATTTTCACCGATCAAGCGCTTTTGATATCCTCTGTCCGGTGAAACATTGATGACTGAATACATGAAACTAAAACGCAATACACAAGCTAAAATAAAAAACACCGACTTCATCTGCAATTTCCATCCACATTCAGGAATATTTATGACTCACTGACTGAGAGAATAATGCAAATCTTGGAACAATTGGTTGAATTAAAATCGCCTCTGTATTGTTTTTGGACACATTTTCTACGGAATACTTGTTACAATTGTACTTTTTTTAGTACAAAGTATCATGGTACTTCCATGATATGGTACTTCCGAAATATACTACAATACTTTCACAAGAAATGTTATACCCTATCCACAAACGCTCCTATATTTAATTTGTACCAAAGGGTTTTCCAATAGGCGCGTGTAGATGCTAAAATTAAATAGCACAAATTGCGTGTGAGATTTCAACAAATTTGTTATTTTATTTGAAAGGGTTTTCAATGACATTCTGTGTGGAAAATGATTAGTACGAAATAACAACGTCCTTCTCCATCCCTAGTAAACACCCCAACTCAAGGTAGTCCACTTAGACTAGCAAGAGGATGTCGGATATACACCATACGTTTACAGAATTTTTTTCAAAATATTTGAAATTTGTTAAAAGGATATGCAAATTTTCAGAGCATTATGCCTTTTTGCCATGTGATAACTTTCAGATTTTCTGTAATACGAGTATCCTGCAACAGATTAGATACATACACACGCATACATAGATTATGATAAATAAGTAACTATTGTAATGACCGGAGGCATCATATTTAAAGATGTCTTGAGCAACTGACCCACTGATAAATGGTTTCTCTAGGGCATCTTGTGCACATGTCATAAGGTGATCACCATTGTTGACACACTGCGAAAGATTCCTGCTGACTTTTGACCAAATGAATGAAAATGCTAGGGCATGTCATTACATTTTTTGTATGGGAGCGGATCGGAAAGTCAGCAGTGACTCTGACATGTCACTTCTTTGGAAATTTTTCTTATATAGGAAATTTTCTTCTTATAGGAAATTTTCAACTGGGATTTCTTACATTTATATACTTTATAAGCAAACAGAGAATTGTATCCACTTATTCATAAAATGTAAAATCATAATACGAATTTAGTATATATTTAATTCCACAACCTCTTCTTTGTTAAAGATGTACAGGAAATTCCAAGAAAAAAAACACCACCAGTAATACGCAAGACGAAGACATAGTTTTCCCCCTGAAATTATTCCATAAATGGCCAATTTTCATTTCAATTTCTGACAAAATTATCAAAAACAATAAACCAATTTAAATAATTATTAACAAAATTCCCATAAAATAAACACAAATGAACGACAATTTGCAGTACTTTGTGAAGACAAAAACACAAAAACTGGGGCCATAACATAATTTAACAATTTCATTTCATTCCATTTTAGTATGAATTATTCAAAACAATGGACAATATTGTAAAATGCGTCATTATAAAGACATTTCCAGCTCAACTTTGTAAAGTATTACACGGGCACACTCAAAGAAATTTCCCAGTAAAATACGCAAATGGGGGGAAAACATAAATATTTCAAACTTCAAGCTCATAAATATTTCGTACTTGTCATAAATTTGAATTCAAACTTAAAATTTGTATGAAAACTATTATATATTTCGTAAATGTACAAGCTATAAAAGGTATGCGAGGCATTGATGACGTCGAATGAAATCCCATAATAAACGTCTGCTAAAAAGGCACAAACTAATTTCTTGATTAATTCAACTAACAAGTGTTTATTGGATTAACAAAGTATTTCTATAATTTTAGCTGAAAATTTTTTCCTATATTTAAATTGAAATTTCGTTAGATGAAGATACCAACAAAAGACAACAACAATGATACCAACAAATATGCTGAATCCAAAATTTATTTTCGTAAACTCTTTTGGTTTTTTTTTTTTATTAATTAGCAGTAAGAAATCATAACATGTTTCACAGTTAAAGTGCAGTAAAATGAATAACCATATTTTTCTGAGTGCACCTTATAATGAGATTGACTAATTCACAATTAGTTAAAATCACAGGGAAGTTATATTCATACCCAGTTGAAAATGTTGTCTTGAAAACATTGTCAGCAGTATTTCCTTAGGATCATGTCAGTAGGTGATGACAATTTATATAAGACAACTTCTTGACATGTCACTAGTTTTGACTTAGGTGACAGGAATTGCGAAGGGGCTAATAATCAATGTGAGACCGTCCTATTGATTTGTCAGCACTTTGTCATGGCTGACTCTTACTAAGTGCAATGCTGAATGTCGATAGAGGAAGTCCTCATCATTTGTCAACTGTGAGTCATGTGTGAGGATTTTAATATTTTTCAAGAACTTCAAACTGAAAAATTTTTATTTCTTTGTAGTTATGAAATACATGCCATACATTTTCAGAATTTATTTCAAAATATCTGAAAGTTGTTAAAGCAATATGCAAATTTTCAGAACTTTATATTTATGTATACATGTGTATACGTACATATGTATGGATAAGTAACGGGTTTTTCAATAAGAGCGCTACAAAAGTTTTTTTAAATAAAACAAAACCGGTTTTAGATACCAATGAAATTCTTTATTCCTGTGAAAGTACGTTCGATGCCATTATGTATGGAACTCGATTTCTTTTGTATGGCCACCACGGGCACGCTTGCATAAGTCCAGACGCTGAACGCAATTTTCGACGGTTTTCAAGCATAAATCGGCCGATACTGCTGCAATTTCACGTTCGATATTCGTACGAAGTTCATCAATCGTCGCTGGCTTGTTGGCGTAGACCGTAGACTTGACCTGACGTAGCCCCACAGGAAATAATCTAACAGCGTCAAATCGCACGACCGAGGCAGCCAATCGACTCGGCCATTTCGTGAGATAACACGTTCACCAAACTTGGTTTCCAATAAATTGATTGTGGCATTCGCTGTGTGGCTTGTGGCGGCGTCCTGTTGGAACCACATGTCCTCCAAGTCCATATTATCCAATTGGGGCCAAAAATATTCGGTTATCATTGAACGGTAGCGATTCGCATTCACAGTAATGTGCCGGTCTTGATCATCACGGAAGTAGTACGGCCCAATGACGCCGCCGGCCCATAAACCGCACCAAACCGTAATTTTTTTCGGGATGCAATCGCTACCGTTCAATGATAACCGACTATTTTTGGCCCCAATTGGATAATATGGACTTGGAGGACATGTGGTTCCAACAGGACGGCGCCACAAGCCGCACAGCGAATGCCACAGTCAATTTATTGGAAACCAAGTTTGGTGAACGTGTTATCTAACCAAATGGCCCAGTCGAGGCCGCCTCGGTCGTGCGATTTGACGCCGTTAGATTATTTCCTGTGGCGCTACGTCAAGTCTATGGTCTATGCCAACAAGCCAGCGACGATTGATGAACTTCGTACGAATATCGAACGTGAAATTGCAGCAGTATCGGCGGATTTATGCTTGAAAACGGTCGAAAATTGGGATCAGCATCTGGAATTCTGCAAGCGTGCCCATGGTGGTCATGCAAAAGAAATCGAGTTCCATACATAATGGCATCGAACGTACTTTCACAGGAATAAAAAATGTCATTAGTACATGCACGAAAAACATGTTTCACAGAACGCTGATTTTCGAAGCAGAGCTGAATAATTTGGAGACGTTATTGCGTTGTGAGTCTTTCCTTTATCAATTGTCTGACAATACTGGATAAAAAAATCATATGAGGTTTCAGGGGACTCCTAGTTGGAACGAAGTTACTTTCGCTATATATTATGTACTAATTAGTTCCAACACGCCTAAGGGCCCATTGAAAAATACAATAATTTAAATGGATCTTTAGGAAAAGATAATTTTTGTAAAATGGTAAACTTTTTCTTAAGAAAAGTTTTTTATAGAATGAATTTGTTTTTTAGATAAAGTATATTTTTACGTCCTTTTTATAAGAATATGTATTAAATTTTCCAGAAAAGATTCTTTTTTTTAAAGAGAGGTTCTTCTTTTATTAAAAGCTAATGTTGGCCGTCGGTGGTGCAATGGTTAGTGTGCGCGGCTCTTGTACATGAGATCCTGGGTTCGAACCCGGCTCTGAACCCGGCTCTTTCGGCGGCGGTCACCTCGCATAGTGACGGCGACACTATCGAGTATATAGCCATGAAAAAGCTTCTCAAAATACCGTTCGGAATCGGTGTAAAACTGTAGGTCCCAATCAGTGAGTGAAAACTGGAAAGCGCACAGCTCAGTGATTGTGAGAAGTTCTCCCCAGTCCCTTCATGGGATGTAATGGGAAACCATTTATTTTTATTTTTTTTAATGTTGTTTAAGAAAATGTACTATTTTTAAGAAGAAGTACTTTCTGTAAGATAAACCATAGGAGGATGAATTTATTTTTTTACAAAGAAGTACTTTTTTGAAGAACAGATTCCTTTTTAAAGAATTGGTAATCTTTTTAGGAATAGGCTATTTTTTAAGAAAATTTACTTACTTTCAGAAAGGCTACTTATCTCAAGAAACAAGAAAATAAAACAAAACCTATTATTTTATTTTTAAGAAAACGAACTTCAAATAAAAACTATTTTTGTAAGAAAAGATATTTTGTTTTAAGAGAAGGTATATTTTTGAGGAAAGGGTTTTCTTTTTAAGAAATGGGTATTCAATTCTTCATCAGCGGTTTTTTGGAATGGTGCTTTTGCTTGCGATATTTTTCGAACACTTGCATATTGGAAAATTCTCAATTGAGATGAGTTTTCGTTTGCATTTAGTTTGATGAATTTTTCAAAAGCAGCATTCCAATAAACCGCTGATGAAGATCTGTGGCGATACGGTTTGCCAGGAATCATGAGGATGCATTTGCAAAACATCTTCTTTTTTAAACAACTATATCTCTATTTATAGAGATATAGAAAATGGTCTTGAGCGTGAAAATAAAATATAAAAGTACCAATAAAAAGGCCGAATAAATACACAAATATCATCTCCAAAAGGTACTTATTTTAAAACAAATTACTTTTTTAAGAAAATTTACTTTTTGCAAGAAAACTTACTTTTTGAAGCAAAGGTACTTCTTTAAGATAAGGTACTTTTTTTAAGAAAGGTACTTTGTTTAAGAATATGAGTAGGTACTGTTTTTGAGAAAATTTACCTTTTTTAAGAGTAGGCACTTTTTTAAGAAAATGTTATCTTTTTAAACTTCTTTCACGTTGGCTTTTCTAAATTTACATTTTATTGCCTTCAAAACTACAATATATACATACTAAATATTGGTTACAGGCTCCACCTAGAAAACTTTAAATTAAGCAAGAAATTTCCCAACATTTGTTAGTCTAGACACAAACCAAAGCAAATAGTTGATAATACTGGTTTGTAGAATAATAATGTTTAAAAAAAGTTGTGTATTTTTTTTTTTAATTTGTTTTTTTTAATTATTATATTTTAATAAACAATGTGCGATATGGAACTTCGTTCCAAAAATTAAATTAAAATATTTAAAATAAATTATTTTTTTCAACATGCCTGACATTTCTTATTCATCAGGGATGATTTTTTAACATTTTATTTAAAGCCCACTATTAGTAAAAAATCCAAGCAATTTTAATTTTTTTGTGAAAAAGAGTATAGAATTTCAAACATGTTTTAAGGAAAAAATCTTCAGATACATTTAAGTGAAGAAAAAATATCTTATCAAACTTCCATCATGTCATTTGCAGAACATCTTAACTTGTTTTCCCATGGCGTTTCTTTTTGTATTTTTAGACTGTCAGAGTGGGGCCTACAGGTTTATTGCAAGAATTTGTCAGAATATGTATTTTTTCATTCCCAAATTTATTTTAATTATTAAGCCGAGTACAAAGATTGTTCACGTGAAAAATATTGAGCAACATTAATTTGTTTGTTTTTTTTATCAAACTAACACTCAGGGGATGCCCCCTATAAGTGCAATGCACAGTGTTGCCGAAGGAAAATTGAGGTATTGGAGGGTGGAAAGAGGGAGTAGTGTCG
Source organism: Phaonia tiefii (assembly GCA_963931995.1). Taxonomy (NCBI): domain Eukaryota; kingdom Metazoa; phylum Arthropoda; class Insecta; order Diptera; family Muscidae; genus Phaonia; species Phaonia tiefii. The sequence goes on from OZ008367.1 coordinate 38,592,968, forward strand.
AAAGATATCCTAGGAGTTATATTCCATGTTTGGCCTGATGTAGGTGGTGTAGATATTGAAAAGATCAGATGGAGTGAAGTATTTCTTCCACCGCTTTAAAAAGACTAAACATTTGAATGCATCTTTCTACACTTCAAAATACATGTTTTGCCCAACGGACATCACACTGTATTTTCATGCCCAGAACATCAAGAGCGTCTGATTCATCAATATCCACACCGTCCATAGACAATGACGACATACCTTGGTCAGCAATCCGCTTATGCGACAACAAACCACACTGGGTCTTACCCACATCTACTCTATTCATTCGACCCCATTCAACAATGGCCACCAGATCCCGGACGAGTGTTTCATTCATCGTCGGGCGTTTGACTCCAATGTCTTGAAAATATGGCCTGCAGTCGAATGAATAAGAATGACAGAGATTACTGTCATCCGTAAAAGAGTAGATTGGATTCACAGTCTGACCAAGGAGATCGTCAATGAAAATAATAAAAATAGAAGGAGAAAGAACAGAGCCCTGTGGTACACCTGTAGTAAATTTATGCTCGTCGGATGAAACCCCATCTACAACAACTCGTATAGTGCGATCTCTGAGAAAACTCGATATAAATCGAGTGAAATTATCACCGACACCAAAAGCAGCGAGTTTTGACAAGAGTGCATCGTGCCATGCTCTGTCAAAGGTCTTGGAAGTATCAAGAGCCACTACCTTACTCTCACCAAGCCGGTGGATGGATCGACTTCACTGTCCCGAAAGGAACGCCATCACGTCTAAAGTAGATCTCATTCTACGGAAGCTATTTCTCTGTTTTTAAGTTTCTTTTACACTAAGGAACTATTTTTCTTCCGATATTAAGCGACAGTAGAAAACATTGATCGTATCTTCCTTCAATTTGATTGATCGTTGCAGTTTCCTTAGCAACATTAAAATGTTGCTCAATACATGTTGCTGATATTTCGCGTGTACAACTTAGTACTACACGTGTGGAAATATTTCGTCGATATTCCGCAGGATTTTTGTTTGTCTAAACAATGAAGTGCTTACAAGGATATGGGTAAATATATTTCCAAATCATTATAGTATTCAGAGGTCTTCGTTTGCTTATTCTTTCTACTGGCAAGATTTGTGTGTTTCGTGCTAAGGAAAAACAACACATCGAGCCTGCTTGAAATATATTCTTCAATACCACTTTGATTGGGAAAAGTTACAAATTTCTTACCATCTAAAGTGTATTTTTCAATAAATGTTGATTTTTCTTTTGGTAACACGGTGCAACACGAAAATATATAATCGTATACCGACACCACTACGTGATAAAAGACCAAAAAAGCCCCGTGACTCCCAGTTTTGCCCAAAGTCATGGACTTTTTTTATGGGCCCCAAAGATTTGGGGCCCAGGGTGCCATTTTTTCGAAAAGGTGATCATTTTGTCAGGCTCATATCTTCCAATTCGTTCGGAATTTTGATTTACTCTCTGAGGGAAAGTTGTAGCTCTTATCATAAAGAACAATAATTGTGAACCTAAAAAATCAAAACAACTTCATTTTCAAGGTGAAAATTAAATTCGGAAAATTTTATTTTTTTACATGTTTCCCCTGTTCAGGTCCATATGTAGCTAACCGGCCGATATTCAAGGGAACAATCAACTACAAAAATGTACCTAAGATCTCAATAAACAACTTTCTAGAACATATGATCTTCCTAGGAATGATTCTTAACACCGTTTACTTCAACATTGAGATACTATGCTATCTCACCGACCGCAGCAGCACAGGCAAATCAGTAAGCTCAGCACACGCAACAAGGAACGCAGCACACAATATAAGAATCATTCCTAGGACGTTCATGTGTTCTTGAAACTTGTTTCTTGAGATCTTAGGTACATTTTTATAGTTGATTGTTTCCTTGAATTTTGATCGGTTTGCTACCTATGGACCTGAACATAGGAAAAAAGTAAAAAAAAATCGAATTTTTTAAAGTTTTTTCGACTTTGACCTTGAAGATGAAGCTAGTTTGATTTTCTATGTTGACAATTTTTGTTGTTTATGACAAGAGCTACAACTTTCCCTCAGTGAGTAAATCAAAATTCCGAACGAATTGCAAGATATGGGCCTGACAAAATGATCGCCTTTTTGCAAAAATAGCATCCGGGGCCCCAAATCTTTGGGGCCCATATAAAGAAAAGTGCATGACTTTGGGCAAAACTGGGAGACACGGGTCTTTTCTTCTGTCTTTTATCACGTAGTGGTGTCCGTATATGGTTATATTTCCATGACTTAAAAAATTACACACAGTGTAATATATTGAACAAAACTTTTCTTATTATATACATTCTCCTACAACTGCACCCACTCACGCACATCTTTTGAAATCTCAGTGATTCAAGTCTCAACACTAAACTGGATTAAATTATTTCAATTTCAAATTTTTTTTTTGCTTTCGTTTCTATTTTTTCACTCCCCAGCCATTATGGTCAATGACAATGACGTCGTGTGGTTGGCCAAAAAGTGTTGAAATGTTATGTTCGTGTTCGTGTTTGAGTTAAGAAAACAATTTTCTCAGCAGTTGCATTTTCTTTAAGTCGACCAACATCAACTTCAAATGCAGCAGCTCTGGTACTTGTAATTGCAGGTGGTTTACTTTGTTTCGCTTTGGAGCGCAATGAATCTAATGATACTCGTTCCATGGAAGTTGTGTGTGGATTTCTTGTTGGTTGCCCGATAGGTAAAGGTGCCGTTGTTGTTATTAAGCTACGCTAGTGATGGGAGTGTTCGATAGAATGTTGCAGTTGCTGTTGCCTATTCTGTTGTTTGACCACTTGTAGTTTAGGCAAAATATTGGGAAACTAGTTGGGTTTTACTAAATTGTATTAATTTATGTTTATCTTCACTATATACGAGGGTAAGGGGAGAAGTACTTCGAAAACGAAGAAGTTAACGCAGCTGAAGGTAATAGCTGTATGATTCTAATATTTATTATGTGTCATGAGGTTCTGCCACAAGATGTTTTTTTGTAATCTTTTTGCAATATCATGGGAAAATAGCACTGATGGAAAATCCCTTCGTCTCGGGGATGAAACATATTCGTTAGTGTACTTACATTGCTGCAGTGAAATGTTTCATACCCAGTTCCTACTATTTTCAGTTAACCTGATCTGTTAGCTCGCAGAAAAAACTTAAAATCTCGTAATTCAAAATAAATATATGCGTTAGATAATTTTCGATGAAATTATTCATTGAGGCTACAAATAAATTCACTCATGTGACGTAAGCTTAGCTTCCAGTATATCTTCGAATAGATCGATTGACCCCGAATTACTTTCTTAGTTTTGTATTCATTCATTACACAGTACGACAAAATCAAAATTTTTTGAGTACACATGAGAAATGTTAACAGAGTATGAAAATAGGCTTAAAATAAAGAAACACGCGTCTCGGAGTTTTGCTGTAGCACGTCATAATTTTGAGAAAATCGATTTTTAAGCTTCGAAGGACCGTGGAGGTTGACTTGTAATGTAATACTATTATAAAAAGTTCTATAAAAACAGAATGGGTGAACAGATTTTAATGATTGAGCCAGTTTTGAAAAGGGAATTTTATTAAATTCCAATTTTTCTCTCTCTAGATGGTTAAAGCGCCATCTAGAGGAGAAAAAAAATGTAAAGTTGAAATATAACCAAAAATGTAATGTAATGTAAATGTAATGGAAAAATACAAAAATTAATATGAAATCTTAACTATTATTTTGTGTTAAAAATGTTGGTCGTTTATATTTTCGTGAGTAAGCTTCAGGATTTATATTTTTTTAACTTTACATGAAAATTAAAGCGCCATCTAGCAGAGAAAAAAAGTTGTTTTTTAATAAAAAAAAAAATGCAAATTTAATTCCCTTTTCAAAACTGGCTCAAGCATTAAAATCGGTTCACCGATTCTGTTTTTATAGATCTTTTTATAATAGTATTACAATACAAGTGAACCTCCACGGTCCTTCGAGGTTTAAAAATTGATTTTCCCAAAATTCTGACGTGCTACAGCAAAACGCCAAGACACGTATTTCTTTATTTGAAGCCTATTTTCATATTCTGTTAACATTTCTTATGTGTACCAACCACTGTCGTACTGTGTTATGATTCATTTATAGTGATTTTGGAACGAAGTTCCTTATCGCACGTTGCGGATGGGGGCTGAATGAAAAAAAATTAAACAACTTATTTTTTTAACACTATTATACTATAACCCAGTATTATCAACTATATTGGGTACTTTTGCTTCGATTTGTGTATAGACTAACATATGCTGGGAAATTTCTTGTTTAATGGGAAGTCTTCTAGCTGGAGCCTGTAATCAATATTTAATATATATTGTAGTTTTGAACCCAATTAAAGGTAGATTTAGAAAAGCCAATTTGAAAGAAGTTTAGAAAAAGAACATTTTCTTAAATAAGTGCGTTTTCTTAAAAAAAGTAAATTTTCTGATTATCTTAAAGAAGTACCTTTGCTTAGAAAAGTAAATTTTCGTACAAAAAGTAAATTTTCTTAAAAAAAATAATTTGTTTAAAATATTGAGTACTTTTGCTTTGGTTTGTGTCTAGACTAACATGTGTTGGGAAATTTCTTGTAAAATGGGAAGTTTTCTAGATGGAGCCTGTAACCGATATTTAGTATACATTGTAGTTTTGAACCCAATAAAAAGTATATTTAGAAACGCCAAAGTGAAAGAAGTTTAAAAAAGGAACCTTTTCTTAAATAAGTGCCTTTTCTTAAAAAGGTAAATTTTCTCAAAAAAATACCTATTAATATTTTTCAAAAAAGTACCTTTTCGTAAAAAACTACCTTATCTTAAAGTAGTACCTTTGCTTAAAAAAAGTAAATTTTCATACAAAAAGTACATTTTCTAAAAAAAAGTATTTTTTTTTAAATAAGTATCTTTTCTTAAAAAAGTAAATTTTCTTACAACAAATTGCCTTTTATTAAAAACTACGTTTTCTTTAAAGAGTATCTTTTTTGTGAAACAAACTAACTTTTCTTGAGATAAATACCTACTCTTAAAAATGTACGTATTCTTGAAAAAAGGACCAATTCTAAAAAATTCCCATTTCTTAAAAAAATCTTTTCTTCAAAAACTACCTTCTCTAAAAAAAAATAAATTTTCTTTTAAAAATTCCTTTTCTTAAAAGTACCTTTTCTTAAAAACAAACTAATACCCTTACCTTCCTTTTCTTGAGATAAGTTGCCTTTCTGAAAGTAAGTACATTTTCTTAAAAAATAACCTTGTCCTAAAAAGAGTACCACTTTTTTAAAAACTACCCGTCCTGAAAAAAAGTACTTCTGTGTAAAAAAAAAATAATACTCTTATGGGTTTTTTACAGAAAGTATTTCTTCTTAAAAAAACATTAGCTTTTAATAAAAGAAGTACCTCCCTTTAAAAAGGACCTTTTTCGGAAAATTTAATACATATTCTTACAAAAAAAAACTCAAAAATCTTTAAAAAAATTACATTCAATAAAAAAATATTTTCTTGAAAAAAGTTTATCTTTTCACAAAAAGTATATTTTCTTAAAGATCCATTTAAATTATCGTATTTTTCATCAGGCGCCTGAGGCGTGTTGGAACTAACTAGTACATAATATATAGCAAAAGGAACTTCGTTCCAACCGGATGTCCCCTGATACGTCATGTAATTTTTTTCTTAATTTTAAACAAAGCTCTTAAAATAGAATTGGGTGTCGGGATCTTTATTATGAGCCGATATATTCACTTTTTGAAGATAATTTTATTCAAATATTAACCGCGACTACGCTGTACGTGGTCCATTCGGAAGGTGAACATTTTGATCACTCTTTCCAGCATTGGTAATGTGGCACATAACTCAAAAGAAAAAAATCCAGATGTGTGATATAAGACGATCTAGCTGGTCAGTTGACAGGTCTGGAACGCAAAATTAGCTGCTCTCCAAAATGACTTCACAATAGAGCCATTGTTTCGCATACTGTGTGTGCCGTAGCCTTGCTGAAACCAAATGTCGCGGGGATCACGAGCTTCAATTTCAGGCAACAAAAAATCTGTTATTATGGTGCGGTATCGCTCTCCATTGACGGTTAAGTTCTGTCCGGCCTCATTTTTAAAGACCACCAGCTAATAAACCACACCAAGCTGTGTATTTTTGTGAATGTAGCGGTTCAAGTTTAAGAATGTCTTCAGGTTGTTCATCAGCCCCTACAGGGAAATTTGGTTTATCAGGGATGATTTTTATTTATTCGGTATTTTGTCTACGTATCCATTTAGTCAGAAGTGTGACTCGTCACTGAACAAAATTCGGTGCGAAATCAACGGATCTTCATTGAATTGTTGCAGAGTCCATTGGCTGAAACTAAAGCGTAAAAGTAGGTCTTCTTGAATGCAAATTTAGGCAATTCTTGCCGAGTTGGATTCTGTAAGTCCTTCGATCAAGATCCTGGCATAAAATTCGTCAAGTTGTTCCAAACTAGAGGCAAAGATGCTGCGCACGGCGTCGAATCGATTGGTCACGGTCTTCATCCACACTCTCCACTACAGCCGCAATATTCTCCTCGGGGGTGGATATGATCTATTCGGTTGCGATTCATCCAACAACGCACTTTCCAACGTAGATTCAAATTTGTGGATGGTATTTTCAACAGTGGGCTCTGAAGATGCGACATAATTTTCTAATAAAGGCCACATTTCTAGGATTTTTCTAGGATTAAAGCCCCTTAAAAACGAAGAACATTTTGCTTCAGAACTATAGAGTTTTATTCAAAAACAACAAAGTAACGAATGACAAGATATATTTGCAGCATTAGAGAAATATTTTTTCATGTTGTTTGCATTATTACTGCAAATTATTGCATACTTTTTGGCGCTATTGAAATAATTTTCAAATACAAATTATTGCATACATTGTAGCGCAAATTATTGCATACCTTTTGCGCTATCGACAATTTTCTTAAATATTTGCTGGTATAATTCATTTTTCATCTAGTTAACATTGTAAGAGTTACCTGTCGGATGATATCGCTATATAAAATTATGTAGTAACAATTATATTGAAGTATCCAATAATTATTGTTTTTTGTAACACTAAAATCGTGGGTCACCCTAACATTTCGTTTTGTTTCTTATATTATAACATTATAATAAACAGACTGTTACTGCTTACAAGTGTTACTGAAACAAACGATTTTGGCTGTTGTTCACGGGTTCGGAATGGACATTTGTTTTTTAAAATTGTATCGAGGTGATCTTTAATATTTGATCACGAAATTGTTTTTGTGACCCGGTCTAATGCACACCATATGTGCCAATGTGAGCTGGCTTTTCAAAAAATGATTGACAACATCTACGATGTCATTTTCAGTAAACGACGAGTGTAAGAAAGTCAAGACCACATACATCTCATGGGGATCAGTGGTATCAATTTGAAGAAAAATGTAAGTAGAAAACCAACAACGATGATATGGATACTTCTAGAAATAGCACGAGATTTTATTTCATATAGAAAATGCACCACATTTTGTAAAGGCGCCTTTGCTGTTCTTCCCTAATATGATGAAATGTCTCGTGGACTAAATATTCACTAGTAAAGGAAGGGAAGTACAATTGTTTAGAGCAACTCCTCACATACTATCGTTGTTGCACAACAATATTTGTATTATTCACATTACTTTGAACAAGAGTCTGTCCCGATTGAAAGTACTTAGTGACCCACCCTCGTTTATACATAACGCCTTGGCGTTGTTTTACAAAATTGCATTTATAGATTAAATAAAAATATGCGTTTGAATCTATGGAATGTGTTGAAAAGAAAAACATATATAGCAAATATTTATTTTTGATGTTGCAGTTGTCGTTGGCGCAGCAAAAACACTTTTTTCAAGTCATTGAACTGAGTAAATAGACATGCAACAAGTGTCTTTAGACATATTTGGCTCTACAAATGCCACTACTCGCAAACATCCAAGGAATGCAATATGGCCAACATAAATTGAATATATGGATATGGCCAAGAGAGTCTAGTATCTAGTATATGAAACGTTGACTTGTGTCAAGGTCGTGAACAGAGTAATCGATATAAATGTATTGAAAATTGAAACGAAATTAAGAATATGTTAGAAAAAGTTCTGCATAAAATCAAAATGTTGAGCAGTGGACGAATTTTATGGTCACTGTGGTGAATTTCATTGGTATTCTAGCGTAAAACATTTTAATAATGCCAAAGTTTACCCTTTGATGAATTTAAGTACCACCTGTATGCAATTCATCCGCAGTAATTCGATTTTTATGATAAATGTTGTGTTGTAGGGGATATTTGGGGCATAACTTCGGCAAATGAACTCCAATTAGTATAAAAATACCAAAATGAGAAAGGGAATTTTAATCAGCTTTCTAGATACGTACATACTTTTTTAAAGTTGGTGAGAAAAAATAGTTATTCAAGTTTTGGGGCAGAAAATTGTGGAATTTTTCGTTAAATTTGACGCTATCATCTGAGAGACTTCTCTTTGGTGCAGGCAGAAGTTATCCTAAGAAATTTGGGAATACATAAACCATTCCAAGTGTGTATTACATCCATTGAAGGCTCCTGATCTACCATAGTTTTTTGTTTTCATAAGCGAAATGTTTTGAAATATTTAGTGCGACCAAACTATATTAGCTGTAAACAAAACATAGTTATCGTGTTAAAGCCAAGAAACTACTCTTTTATTGAAGGGAATTTTAGTGCAAAAACTAAAAAATATGTTTGGGATATAGTTCTATAAAAAAGACAAATGCATTATTTCGATTTTCATTACCCCAAAAAAGCGAATATCTGTAATACGAAAACCAACTTTCTTTTGTTCGCATTAAGAACATTTACGTCAAAATACGAGGGCGGATCAATAAGTCCGTGACCTTTCGAACTTCCTTCGTAGTTATATGAAATGCAACACTGCTCCCATCACTGAGTTTAACAGCTGTTCAAAACATACAACAACGTGCATTTTTTTAAAAATGGAAAAAGTGAATTTCGAGTGCTCATTAAACAATATTTTTTGCGAAAACAAAACCGTCAGTCAAACCAAGGAAACGCTTGATAAATACTATGGGGATTCTGCACCATTAATTTCAATGATAAAAAAGTGGTTTACTGACTTTCGTTGTGGTCGCACAAGTACAAATGACGCTGAACATTCTGGAAGGCCAATTGAGGTCAATACACCCGAAAATTTCGAAAAAATCCACGATATGGTGTTGGCCCATCGAAGAGTAAAAGTGCGTGAGATTGGTGATGTCATAGATATTTCAGATGACAGGGTGGTTTTGATTTTAAATGATCAGTTGGTTTTAAGAAAGCTGTCTGCCAGATGGATGCCGCGTTTGCTCTCAATTGACCATAAACGTAATCGTGTGACAACTTCAAAGGATTGTTTGGAGTTGTTTAACCGCAATTCGAAGGAGTTTATGCGGCGTTTTGTAACTGTCAATGAAATTTTGATCCATTACAACACTCCGGAGACCAAGCAGCAGTCTAAGCAATGGGTTTCTCCGGGTGAACCGGCTCCGAAGAAGACCAAGGTAAGTTAGTCGGCCAATTAGGTGGTGGCAACAGTTTTTTGGGATGAACGCGAGATAATCCACATCGATTACCTTCAAAAGGGGAAAACAATAAGCGGCGAATATTATGCCAACTTATTGGACCGATTTAAAGAGGATTTAAAAAAAACAACCCCATGTGGCCAAGAAAAAGTTATTTTCCAGCAAGATAATGCATGGGTGCACACGGATGTAGTCTCAATGGCAAAATTCCATGAATTCGGCTACGAATTGATACTTCATCCGCCATATTCTCTGCATTTAGCACCCAGTGACTATTTTCTATTTCCAAACCTAAAGAAATGGCTCGGTGAAAAGATATTAAGCTGTAACGATGAAATTATTGATCAAACAAATACGTATTTGATGGACCTCGAAAAATCCTATTTTTTGGAAGGGATACAAAAATTAAAGAAACGTTGGACTAAGTGTATTGAGCTAAAAGGAGATTATGTTGAAAAATAAGATTTTTTTGCAAAAAGACTGTGTTTCTTTCAAAAATTTACGGACTTATTGATCCGCCCTCGTATATTGTAGTTCAGAACCCAATAAAAAGTAAATTTAGAAAAGCCAAAGTGAAGAAGTTTTTAAAAAGAACATTTTCTTAAATAAGTGCCTTTTCTTAAAAAAAACTAAATTGTCTCAAAAAATACCTGTTCATCTTAAACAAAGTTCCTGTTCTTAAAAAATACCTTGCCCTAAAAAAGTACCTTTGCTTAAAAAAAGTACATTTTCTTACAGAAAGTAAATTTTCTTAAAAATAGTAATTTTTTTAAATAAGTACCTTTTCTTAAAAAAGTGCATTTTCTTATAACAAACAGCCTTTTCTAAAAAAACTAAATTTTATTTAAAGAGTACCATTTTTGTGAAACAAAAGAATCTTTCTTGAGATAAGTACCTACTCTTAAAAATTTACCTATTCTTGAAAAAAAGGACCAATTCTAAAAGAAATTCCCATTTCTTAAAAAAACCTTTTCTCCAAAAAAATACCTTCTCTTAAAAAATACCTTTTCTTATAAAAATTCCTTTTCTTCAAAGTACCTTTTCTTACAAATAAAATAATACCTTTTCTTTTCTTTTCTTTTCTTTTCTTTTCTTTTCTTTTCTTTTCTTTTCTTTTCTTTTCTTTTCTTTTCTTTTCTTTTCTTTTCTTTTCTTTTCTTTTCTTTTCTTTTCTTTTCTTTTCTTTTCTTTTCTTTTCTTTTCTTTTCTTTTCTTTTCTTTTCTTTTCTTTTCTTTTCTTTTCTTTTCTTTTCTTTTCTTTTCTTTTCTTTTCTTTTCTTTTCTTTTCTTTTCTTTTCTTGAGATAAGTAGCCTTTCTGAAAATAAGTAAATTTTCTTAAAAAAATAAACTTTTCCTAAAGAGAGTACTACGTCTTTAAAAAGTACCTGTTCTTAAAAAAAGTACTTTGAGAGGTAAAAGAAGTACCTCTCTATAAAAAGGGAAAATATACTACATATTTGTATAAAAACGGCCTATTTTTGCAAAAAGTATCTTTTCTTCAAGATCCATTTAAATTATCGTATTTTTCAACGGGCGCCCTAGGCATGTTGGAACTACTTAGTACATAATATATAGCGAATGGAACTTCGTTCCAACCGGGTGTCTCCTGACGCCTTGTGTAAATTTTTTTCCAGATAATTTCATTAAAATGTTGGCAGCAGCTACACAGTAGTCCATTCGGAAGGTTGCATTTTCGATTATACTTCCAAGCATTGTTACCGGTATCCCGCGAATTACGTGAATAATTTTGGCTTCCAAGTCTTGAATCGTAGCTGGTTTATCGACGAAGACTTTAGACTTCATATTAAACCAAAGAAGAAAATCCGGAGGTGTGATATTATACGATCTACCCGCCAGTTGACAGTTCCGGAACGCGAAATTAGCTGCTCACCAAAATGATTTCCCTATAAAGTCATTGTTTCCCACGGTGTGTATACCGTATCACCGTCTTGCTGAAACCAAATGTCTTCGGCATCAAGGTCTTCTATTTCAGGTGTTAAGGTATTGTTTGTCTTGGCAGACCGTTATCATGGTGCGATATGATGTTGTCAAAAGTCCAGAAAATGACAATGGTGTGTATACGTTGAAAAATTATCCTTTTTGTTGTTGTTTGGATGCAAATAAAACGTGTTTGTAGCTTATCGCAAATATAATATACTTGTGTCGAAACACATTGTGTTTGCTATTCAATATAACATGTTTGGGGCACAATGATTATAATATATGTATTTGTTATCCAAATGTGGCTTTGTTTGTTGAAAACTGTTGAAAAGTAAAACGTGACAAACAATAAGAAACAAAAAGCAGCAGAACTCCTATTCACGTGAACAATGCTTGCAAACATTTACATGGTTCCTGCAATATGGTGCTGGAGTCGTTATTTCCTAGCATCTATCACGGGTGCTTTTCGCACAACTACTTCCGAGTGTTTGGGGGTTATCTTCCACTTGTTTCCACTCGATTTTCGCGGAAGGCATATGGCTGCTATGCCAGCAATTCCTCGCAATGTATGACCAGCGTATATGGTCATGGGCCGATTTTAAAGGTTCTGCGGCAATCCACAATAAAATCCGACTATATGACACTCATCTCAAATTTGGAGAGAAACTTGGATAGGACGCATACCAGGATATACAAGGTATTTAGGCTTGTATATGGATGGCTACAAACTAGATGGCAAGGTCGAGGAAGTTGCTCTTTGGCTGGGACGAAACATCATCACCGCCTGGAGTATCAATATCTATATCAAGCTGCTATTGGATCACTAAAATCTGTAGTCCTGATATAAATAACTTCCCACAACTCTGCCACGCGTCTCTGGTCAAGCAGTTCGATATTCGCCTTATATGCGCGCAGGGGTACAAGAAAATTATAGCAAACCATAGAGCAGATGAGCTGTGCAAGATTAGGGAATACCTTATTTGTTCCACGGGATATGGTGCATGTGGTTATGAGCCTTTCCACATGCAAGCTCATGCTCAAAACCGAAGCTCTCAGACATACGAATGAAAGATGGTCTCGTGGCACGAATTATAGGATTACCAGGCGTAAGTATGAGAAAGTAATGAACTAAATACTACGTAAAACCTGGTATCCATTCCTAGGCAAGATATCTCTATGCTAGTAGCTGTGGCTACTAGACACAGCTTAATAAATAGACACGAGTCTAGACTTAGAGTCGCAGCTCATGATTACTGCAGAAGTTGTGGAGATGAAGAGTAGGCAGTGATCTCATATGCTACTGCCCCGCCTTTTGTATAAGTAAGAAGGAATATCTAGGATCTTACTTCATGTTGGATCTAACCGAAAATCAGGAAGTTAAACTGAATGATCATAGGGCCTGTCTGCATAATACTAATTATTTCCGTAGGAACCAATGTACGTCTCTTCTTCGTATCATCTAATGACGTGAACTGAGACTGAAGTTTGCAAATGGTATTGACAATAGTGCTTTCCGAAGGTAGATGATGCACACCATGGTTTAGTCGAAGTACAAGAAGAAAATTGTTCACTGAACGCTGATTTCTGTACAACACATGAAAAATTTTGAAACGGTGTTGCAGTGTGAGTCTTTTCGCTATCAATTGCTAAACAATATTGAATAAAAATATGATGACAGTATGACTTAAGGCACGAGTGATCTGTGAAAATCAAAACAAATGAAAAAAACCTGTAAATAAATCACACTTTATGTGCTGTCTCTTCCGCTGGCCGTTTCAGCTAAGAATTTATTGCTCCAATTCCACATGTTGTTTGGATAAATATTGCAAATTATGGTCAAAACTACTAATCGATTTAGTGTAAAAGTGAACTGTTTAAAGCACGTTTGGGCCAGATAATTTACTCTCCTCCCCTTTTTCCCCCGTCAGAATGCTAATGAGCTTTTTACTGACAGTTGGACGAACGGGTTTGAATTTGTATGTGTTATAGAATGTTTTGCAACTACTAAATCACCTCAGAAGATCAAGTGTTACTCTCTCCCTGAACACAAATTAGTATTGGAATTATTAAACTGAAAATGAGGAATTAAAATAAAATGTTCAGGAAATATTCAATATATGGCAGCCTAACTGGAAAAGAGTCATTACTTAAAATTGTGAAGGGGGGGGGGGAGGAGAGCGAGATTGATTCTCACTCTAAACTCATCTCAAAATTTGCAAATTTTTCAAAAACTACCTTATCTTTAAAGAGTATCTTTTATGTAAAACAAATTAACTTTTCTTGAGATAAGTACCGACTCTTAAAATTGTACCTGTTCTTGAAAAAAGGACCAATTCTTAAAAAAGTTTCCAATTTTTAAATAAACCTTTTCTTAAAAAAAAAATCCTTCTCTTAAAAAATACATTTTCTTACAAAAATTCCTTTTCTTACAACTACATTTTCTTAAAAATAAAATAATACTTTTTCTTCTCTTTTCTTGACATATGTAGCCTTTTTGAAAATAAGTAAATTTTCTTAAAAAATAACCATTTCCTAAAAAGTACCTGTTCTTAAACAAGTACTTCTTTGTAAAAAGAAAATCATAGTGTTAGGCTTTTTCTTACAGAAAGTACTTCTTATTAAAAATGGTACCTTTAGGTACATTAGTACATTAGCTTTTAATAAAAGAAGTACCTCTCATTAAAGAAAGGACCTTTTCGGAAAAATATGATATAAATTCTTACAAAAAGGATCTAAAAATATAATTTTTTTTAAACAAATACATTCAATAAATACAAATCATTTTACAGAAAGTATCTTTTCTTAAAGATCCATTTAAAGTTTCGTATTTTTCAACGGGCGCCTTAGGCGTTTTGGAACTAACTAGTACGTAACATATGACACCTCATGCAATTTTTTTTGATGAAAGGGGATTTTTTTAAGAAATGGGATTTGTTTTAGAATTGGTCCTTTTTTCAAGAATAAGGAGATTTGAGGAGTAGGTACTTATCTCAAGAAAAGTTATTTTGTTTCACAAAAAGGATACTCTTTAAAGAAAGGTAGTTTTTCAAGAAAAGGCAATTTGTTGTAAGAAAATGTAATTTTTTAAGATATGGTACTTATTTAAAAAAAGACTCTTTTTTAAGAAAAGAGTTTTTTAAGAAATGGGAATTTTTTTAGAATTGGTAAATTTTTCAGGAATGGGTACATTTTTAAGAGTAGGTACTTATCTCAAGAGTAGTTATTTTGTTTCACATAAAAGGTACTCTTTAAAAAAATTTAGTTTTTTAAGAAAAAGTATTTTTGGTGAGAAAATTTAGTTTTTTTAAGCAAATTTTTTTACAGAAAAGATACTTTCTTTAAGAATGTGATTATGTTTTTTTTGAGAAAATTTACGTCTTTCACTTTTGCTTTTTTAAATTTACTTTTTATTGGGTTCTGAACTACAATATATATTGGTTACAGGATCCAGCTAGAAAACTTTCCATTAAACAATAAATTTCTCAACATATGTTAGTCTAGACACAAACCAAAGCAAGAATACTCAATATATTTGATAATACTGGGTTGTAGCATAATAGTGTTAAAAAAAAGTTGTTTATTTTTTTTTCATTTAGTCCGCATCCCGCAACGTGTGATATGGAACTTCGGTCCAAAAGTCAAGGAACTAAAAAACTTCTCTGTAAAATTCTGTTATCATTTCCTCTTCCCTTTCGCGATAAAACTTAGAATTTTCACACATTTTGTAACTTAGCAAAACCAGTTCTTTTTCCTCTACTGAAAATTCGTAAATTTTGAATTACGACTCTTTTGTAATTAGGGTGATATATACATATTTTAGACAGCTGTATTAAGACTTATTGCAAAATCATTGTTTATGAGTGTAACTTTATATATCTATACAAGGTGGTTCAGTCACGACTGGATACATTTCACCAGCGTATTCCTTGGCTCATTTCATGAAAATATGTCCATCTACGACCATCCCCGAAAATGCAAGGGGGCGAAATGGCAGCGGTTTGAACATTTTCGGATTAGTGGTCGGAGGGTACTAGGGTATAATTGCTAAGTTCTGAACCAGTGGTCAGATTTTGTTTGTTTTTGGGCTTGTTCGAAAGGCCTTTAAGAGGGCTTTCAGAATCAGTAAAAAAATTAAAAAAAGTGAAATCTCTGAGATACGGCGCTTTAAAAATAAAAAATTGGAAAAAAGACATATGAACGTGCACATAACCTCAAGTTTCTCATTCAGATGGCCTATAACTTCTGTTTGTTTTTCTCTTAGAAAATAGCCTTATCTCTTACCTTTCCAAAATTAAGTAAACGAAGCCCAGAGGTCTTACTGTTCCGAAGTTATAACTATTTGACTGAAATCCAAACAAACTTTTTTTAAGTGAAATAACAGCACACATTTTTTTGTTTTTGTAAATTAACTCCCTTACAATTTTATTTTGTTGAAATGTTTGAATATTTTCAGTCGTGACTGAACCACCCTGTATTCACGTGGAATTCAGGAACCATATATATGTTTGGATCATTGTTTTTGTGAATTGAAGATCTGCTGCTTTTTGATTCTTTGTTGGCTGTCACTTGTTTGTTTTCAGCAGATTCCAATAGACAAAACCATATTTGGTTCGCAAAACATATATGTATTATAACATATTAATCATTGTGTCTCCAACATGTAATATTGAATAGCAAACACAATGTGTTTGTACACAAGTATACTGTATTTGCGACAAGCTACAAAGACGTTAAATTTGCATCCAAAACAACAAAAAATACAGATATGTATACGATATGTATATATACAGGGTGTCCCCTAAACTTTTGTCTAAACTTAAACACGTGATAGCTGAGAACAAAAGCTACAATGGTTGTTCTTACGCCAATTGCCTAGGTGGCTTCGTTTTTGAGATATTCGTGTTTAAAATAATTGCATTTTTGAATGCATTTTCAATAAATGCATAATCTACTTTTTAAATGAAAAAGAAATATCATTGAAAATTGCTTCAAAATTGATTTTAAATCAAATGCGACAGGAAATGACTATTAATACAACTACAACTGAAATAAGAGACCGCTTATCTAGGCTCTCATTTTGCAAATTTTCGTTAATTGAAAACATTTAAAAAAAAAAATACGTTTTCATTTCAAACGAAAAAATAAATTATTTAAAATCAATTTTGAAGCAATTTTCAATGATATTTCTTTTTCATTTAAAAAGTAGATTATGCATTTATTGAAAATGCATTCAAAAATGCAATTATTTTAAACACGATTATCTCGAAAACGAAGCCACCTAGGCAATTGGCGTAAGAACAAACATTGTAGCTTTTGTTCTCAGCTATCACGTGTTTAAGTTTAGACAAAAGTTTAGGGGACACCCTGTATATATATTCCTGCAGTTAGTATCTACTTTGAAATACACTAATTTTTATATTGTCATTGCCAGTTTTATTTTGGAGTTCACTGCCGGTTTTATATTTGTATAACAGTCAACAATATGTTAATGTGATTGCACAACAGGCATTAATTTAAGTATTTCTTAAAATAACCACAAAACCTCTAATAGAATTTGGCGCCAAGAATCCTCATCTTTGTCGAGCGCCAAACACTTTAAGCCTCCATCCCAAAGTTCGTGGCTTAAGTCTTTTGTTTTGTACATAATATATTGGCTAGAAATATAAACTTCCGTTTCGGATAAATTCCATTGTAAACAAAAACTAAATTAAAATTTCGTGTGTAATAAGACAGAAGACATTCCCCTCAAAAAATAAAATTGAAAACAATAATAGTTAACTTGCTTGCTTTCCGAACAAATAAAACTCGAGTGAAAAATAAAAGAGACAGTCAATCACATAACCAAAAAGAAACTCACATAAAGTTCAGCGAACTCATGTGGATTGCAAATGTTAATACCGCATATGTTATATGTTTTTTTTTGCTACCAAAAAAAAAAGCAGCGCAAAAAAAACAATAAACCTCTTAAATTTTGTTTCGGCGATGTCGGATGGTGATTAGAATAAATGAATCTCATTAAATTTGTGTTTTTCTCAACACATCTTGGTACATTTTTTTTTCAAAACACTTTTATCCCCCCCCCCCAAGATTGTCTGAAGTCTCGCACTCGCATTCGTACTTAGCCTTTGGCTGTAATTATCAAAGACGTTTGGTGTCTTGTGTTTGTTTGGCTTTTTTTAGTCTTTTAACCAAAAGTGATTTAGTTTTGTTCGTTTCAGCTGTAGCCGATGATCATTATGTGTGATGTTTGAGACAGAGTCAGAAATAAATGTGGCTGTGACCCACTTTTTTGTTGGTGAGATGTTAGAAGAAATTCTTTTTAAGAAACAGAAAATACGAAGATATGACTGATTGTTGTTTTATGTTTTATATCAAACAGACTGTGTTTTCGGGGAAAAAGTACAACGTTAGACCTCAAGCAAATTTCGCACTTCTCACGGAACGCACGGTATGTTTTCATTGTTTGGGCTTCATTCAAAGTTATCCAAATTTATGCATTCACGCAGCGGAAAAAGTTAGATATATATTTCAAAATTGACATTTCGGAAGAGTGGAATATACTTTCACGTTTTTGCCTCTACCAACACAAGTGTGTGTTTTGGTCGATGCCACCCATAGATATTGAAATTTCCGATTTTTATTGACTTTTATGTGTGGTGTCAATAAAATTTAGTTTTTTTATGATCCCACTTGATAAACTTTTTGAATGTATTTGGTTAGAGTTCTCAGATGGGGTAAAGCATTTGTATATAAGTTGTACACGCTGAATAAAGAGACATATTGCAGGAACAATGTATATTAGGCCGGACAGAAACATATAGTTGATGGTACAGGATTTGGTTAGCAAAAAATTCGTTCTATGGGTCAAGTAGAATACTCATCCAAATTTTCAGAAAAAATAATTAACCCCTTCATGTCCCGCTATGCACTTGAAGCAAAAACGAGATGCAATTTCACATTTTTGCATTTTCAAAATTCAAAATTGTAAATTGCATGTGCCATGTTGGTATATACCTTCAAATTTTTTTCGACCCGGCATATATATTTGCAAACATTGTTTTCATTGATTGATCTGCTGGTTTTTTATTTCTTTGTTGTCTGTCACGTTTTTGTTGTCAGAAGTTTTCAACAAACAAAGCTGCATTTGGGCCACAAAAATATATATTATAAGCTATGAAACATTGTGCCTCTAACATATTATATTGAATAGCAAACATAATGTGTTTGGCCACAAGTATACTAAATTTGCGATAAGCTACAAGCACTATATATTTGCATCCAAACAATAAAACAAGACAAATTTTAGTAAATAAAATAAATGGTTTCCCATAACATCCCATGAAGGAATTGGAGAGAGCTTCTCACAACCACTGAGCTGTGCGCATTTCAGTTTTATACTCACTGATTGGGACCTACAGTTTTAACCGATTCCGAACGGTATTTTTGAGAAGCCTTTTCATGGCTAAATACCCAATAGTGTCGCCATCACTATGCGAGGTGGCCGCCGCTGAAAGAAATCTAAGGTGGTCAGAGCAGGGATCGAAGCCAGGATCTCATGTTCAAGATGCGAGCATACTAACTATTGCACCACCGAAGGCCACAAGATAGTATAGAGGCTTTTTCCAGTTATTATATTTCAGAAGCTGCCAAAGCTGCCAATGACATCCAGACGGCAAAATATTCAATAAGGGTTGCCATTTCCTCATACATCGCTTCTGGAGGTTTACGACGATTACTGCTGCTTCGGCAGAGGCGTAGGGACCTAGGAAAATGGCTGTTTAGTTGGCTAACCTGGCGGCGCCATGTCCTAATTATTAGGAAACTGACCAGGCTGCTGCTGTGCAGAGTTAAATTCTTAAGACATTTGACGAGCTGCTGTTATAGTTGTAATAAGGGCGGATTAATATGTCCGTGACTTTTTGAATGAAACACAGTTTTTTTTTGCAAAAAACATAATCTCCTTTTAGCTTAGTCCAACGCTTCTCCAATTTGTGTGTCCCTTCCAAAAAATTGGATTTTTCGAGGTCAATAATTTCAATATTGGAGCTAAGTCTCTTTCCACGGATCCATTTCTTTAGGTTTGGAAATAGGAAATAGTCACTGGGGGCTAAATCCGGAGAATATGACGGATGAGGTACCAATTTGTTCCCCAAGTAAACAACTCCAAACAATCCTTTGAAGTTGTCACAAGATTACGTTTATGTTCTATTGAGAGCAAACGCGGCACCCATCTTGCAGACAGCTTTCTTAAACCCAACTGATCATTTCAAATCAAAACCACACTGCCATATGAAATGCCTATGGCATCAACAATCTAACTCACTTTTACTCTTCGATCGGCCAACACCATAACGTGGATTTTTTCGGCATTTTCGTGTGTATTGACCTCAATTGGCCAACTTTCAGCGTAATTTGTACTTGTGCGACCACAACGAAAGTCAGTAAAGCACTTTTTTACCATTGACATCGATGGTGCAGGGTACCCATAGTACTCGTATTTATCAAGCTTTTCCTTGGTTTGATTGACGGTTTTTTTTTCGGAAAAAATAATGTTTAATGAGAACTCGGAATTCACTTTTTTCCATTTTTAAATAAATGCACGAGTTTGTATGTTTCGAACCGCTGTTAAACGCAAAGTAAATGACGGAACTTGCTCAACATTTGACAGTAGTCTATTAACAGGTGGTACGTGATGGGAGCAGTATTGCATGTCATATAACTACGAGGGAAGTTCGAAAAGCCGCAGACTTATGGATCCGCCCTCTATGTGCAGTAACCTGTTAGGGAATGGGACTGCCTGCCTGTTGGAGTTGTAGCGTTTAAAATTTCGCCTGGCTGTTGTTATGCAAAATTTAAATTTTCGTTTAACTCCATTTGTTAATTCTTTGGAGATTAAGCTGACTGTTATTAGGAAATATTCTGATTATGGCTGTGTGTAGTTTATAGTTTGTTGTTGTTGTAACAGATTATCTGTTTCCACTCGTTCGTCCCTGGAAGATTTTAAATGCAAATTTAAGCGTAATTCTCATATTTGTCACTGGAGGTGGCGGTGGGGAGCTGGAGAAATAGTGTTGTTTTATAGGTCCACTGGGAGCAAGTCAGTAGGCCTATCAGGGCAGTTGAAAATATGAAGAGTGTCATGAGGGCTTTATAGGCTGTGTGGGCACTGATCTAAAGTATCTGAGATTAGCATCGATGAGTATGAGTTCAGAATAGAACTCCAACCAGATCTAAGCTGGGCCAGAATAGTTCTGGTGCGCATGGGCAGAAGCCTCTCATTATCCGAAACCGCGGGTAGGTGTTCATTAAGGACCCTGTTGCTAGAATATCCATTTATGGACTCGGACACTGCCTTATTGTGTAACATTTTCTGGGCTACTGCTATCGACAGTCTGTTGACGTCAGATGGAATGACGTCTTTGATGTCTGCCCAGTAGCGCCTGATGTCCTTCTGAATGTGTCGAGGAGGTGGATTCTGCATCAGAATATGATGGTTTGGGCGACTAGGCAGATGACAAGCCATAAGAAACTGTCTTGTCAACAACACATTATGTTGTTGCACTGACAGCATCTTGGTCTCCTCATGTAAGTGATCCACATTCGTCATTTGTGTGCATCCGGTTGCGATTCGAAGTGCGCTACTTTGGATCCTCTGCAGACCTTTCCATTGAGTTTCACTTAGGAATGAGGTTGCTTGTTGTGGTTGCAACGTGTTGTAAATCTGTTAATTGATCGATTATATGAAAGATTAAACAAAAAGTTATACGCCGCTAAAACACGGCGCCGCGGCAAAAAACTCAAAACGGCGGCGGCGACGTAAAGGGAACGTTTTAATCACCAAATTAACCAAGAATAATTTTTTTTTATATATTTTTGGGGCATTTGTCATAACGTACGGCCGTGTAATTTCAATCTTTTACAAAAAATTTAAAAAGTCATATCCCTATTGTACACTTCCTTGAATTTAAATTGATAGTGTTTGAATTTCAATTCGAATTAGGTAAAAAATCGTAAAATATTAAAGAGTTTTCGGTACTTTGCAGGTTGGCAGGGTAAACAAACTGTTTATTACAAAGAATCAAAATTTTTCGAGCTTGAAGTCAGTATTGCTTTTTGAAACGAAGTTCCTTATCGCACGTTGCGGGATGGGGGCTAAATGAAATAAAATTAAACAACTTTTGTTTCAACACTATTATGCTACAACCCTGGATTATCAACTATATTGTTTACTTTTGCTTTGTGTCTAGACTAACGGCTTGGATCTTACGTGGCGTTTACACGGGACAGTTTTGCTCCGACAGTAGCAATACATTCACACATTTTTACTACCACACTTACACTTCTCTCACTTGCCTCGCCACTGTCTCTCATATTTCAACGACAGTAACTTCGGCAAGAGATTTGACATAAGCGGCCAGATCATGGCTGAACTAGTAAAGGTTGGCGCAATAGAACAACTGATTGTACTTTCTTATGACTCCATCTGTTAAATTCAGTTTATTTTGTTGTTGTACTTTTTTGTTTACTGTGTTCGTTCATATGGATCTGTGTTGAATTTGTGGATTAAAGTCATGAAACAAAAACTAAATGCCTGTTGTTGGTTCACACAATTACAACAAATCCTATTGCGTCAACCTCTACTAGTTCAGCCATCGGCCATATCGGTGACTTTTCGTAGTAATTTAAGAAAAAGGCAAAACATCGCAAACGACTCTACAAATTGGGAAATATACAAGGTGGGGCAAAAGTAATCCTCCTATCAGAAACTGCTATAAATTTTGCGATTGGCCCCTAATGTCAGTTCTGTTTTGACATTTGTGTAGTAAACACATGCGAAATACACGTTAATAAACAATGTTACGCTACACTGCTCCAGAACGCGGAATATTGCTGACTATTTATTTGACCAATAATCGGTCGGTGACTTTGGCACAACGAGAATTTCGTCGCAGATTTCCTGGCCGTCCAACGCCTACTGGTGACCACTGCGACGTTTAGCCGCTCGCCTCGAAGAGACTGGCACAACACGAGATGCTGCCAGGCGTGGCAGAACCCGGAGTAGCCGTTCTGCGGAGAATATTGCTGCTGTAGCCGAGGATGTCATGGAAGCGCCGTCGACATCGACCAGACGACGTGACACGCTACAGAGCAATGATCAACGAGTTCTTTTTGCCGCAACTTGATGAATTGGGATTGGAAAACATGTGGTTCCAACAGGATGGTGCAACGGCACACACTGCACGTGCCACAACCGATATGCTGAAGGATGCATTCCCGGGCGCCTAATCTCCCGTGTTGGCGATTTGCACTGGCCAGCAAGATCGCCTGATTTGACCGCTCCAGACTTCTTTTTGTGGGGATTTTTGAAGTCGCGGGCCTATGTTAACAAGCCTCAGACTCTTGCAGCTCTTAAAGACAATATCCGTCAAGAATGTGAGGACCTATCGCCGGAAGTTTTGGCCAAAGTGATGGAAAATGCCATAAAAAGGGCTCAAATGACAATCAACTGTGGCGGCGGCCATTTACATGACATCATATTCTCGACTTGATGTAAAAAAAATTAAAAGACCAAATAAAAATAATCCACAAGAAGAATCAAAGTTTTTAATTTTTTTTTTAAATTACAGCCAAAAAACATCGGAAGTTTACTTTTGCGCCACCTTGTATTTGTATTTGAAAATTTTGCTCATTTTTATTGAAATATTGTTTGACAATAAAAACATATAAACTTGAATACATGTCTAATTTTGCAGTGTACATGAGTTCCATTGTAATTTGGAGAAGTAAGACAAAACACAATGGCAAAAGAGCGAAGAATCAAAAAATCAGAGCACGAAATTTAACGAAATGACACTGTCGGCGGTTGCTTAAAACTGTACTGTCTTTATAACTGGCTGGACGCGTACGTCACACAAACAATTTTCCTCTTTGTGACAACTAATACATATTCTCAACTATCTTGTCTCAAACTGTCACGTGTAAACGCACCGTTAGAGAAAGAAATTAACTAGTTGTCTCATATATGTTGGGAAATTTCTTGTTTAATGGGAAGTTTTCTACGTGGAACCAATATTTAGTATATATTGTAGGTTGAACCCAATAAAAAGTAAGTTTGGAAAAGTCAAAGTGAAAGAAGTTTATAAAATAACATTTTCTTAAATAAGTGCATTTTCTTAAAAAAAGTAAATTTTCTCAAAAATAATACCTACTCATAATCTTAAACAAAGTACAATTTCGTAGAAAAAAATACCTTATCTTAAAAAAGTACCTTTGCTTATAACTAAAAGTACATTTTCTTACAAAAAGTACCTTTTCTTAAAAAAAGTACATTTCCATACAAAAAGTACATTTTCTTAAAAAATGTAATTTTTTAAATAAGTACCTTTTCTTAAAAATTTAAATTTTCTTACAACAAATTGCCTTTTCTTAAAAACCTACATTTTCTTTAAAGAGTACTTTTTTTGTGAAACAAAATAACTTTTCTTGAGATAAGTACCTACTTTTAAAAATGTATCTGTCCTTGAAAAAAGGACCAATTCTAAAATAAATTCCTATTTTTGAAAAAAAACATTTTCTTTAAAAAATACCTTCTCTTAATAAAAGACTTTTTCTGACAAAAATTCCTTTTATTTGAATTTGACATTACATTAACCAAAAACTAAATATTCGATTTCTTAAAAGTACCTTTTCTTAAAAACAAAATAATACCTATAGTATGAAATAGTACCTTTTCTCTTCTATTCTTTTCTTGAGATGCGAGTAAGTAGCCTTTCTGAAAATAAGTAAATTTTCTTAAAAAAATTACTTTTCTTAAAAAGAGTACCACAACTTTAAAAAGTACCTGTTCTTAAAAAACCTACTTCTTTGTAAACAAAATTCATACTTTTATGGCTTTAAATTAGCTTTTAATAAAAGAGTACCTCTCTTTAAAAAATTACCTTTTCGGGAAAATAAAATACACGTTCTTACAAAAAGAACCTAAAAATATACTTTGTTTTAAAACATATAAATTCTCCAAAAAAAAACATTTCTTAACAAAAGTTTATCATTTTACAAAAAGTATGCTTGTCCTCCAGAGCAATTCGAAGTGAGCGATTTGTATGCTAAATAATTTGATTTTTTTAGTTTCGTTCGTTAGTAGTTGAAGGATAATATTATTCAAAAATACATTTGTGGAAGATATTAAATTATGTTCTATTTTTTGGATAGGTAAGAATCGGTAGAAATTTTGTTTTTTTTTTAAAAATAAATCTTAAAACAAAATTTTAATTGATTTTTAAAAATTTACTTTTTCAAGATGGATATTTGAAAAATTCTCAGTTTTTGGTGGCAAAAAAAAAAAAAACATCATAAAATTCAGTGAAATAGTTTTTTATGATAAATTAATTTAAATTTGAATCTATTAGAAAAATGCAAAATCTTCTCCGCTTTGTTCTTTTATATTTAAGCTTTTTAAAAAGTGTTTAAAATTACTTTTTTACTTGTTAGGCAAATATGAATTATTTTGTAGGAGACTTACTTAATTACTTTAATTAGTTAATAAATTAGTTAATAATTAGTTAATAAACATTTGCAAATATCAAGCGCTTTTGATATCCTCTGTCCGACTAACCATTGACGACTGAAACTAAAACGTAATACATCAGACAAAATAAAAATCATTGACTTTTCAATTTACACGCACATTCAGGAATATTTATGAATCAGTGACGGAGAGAATAATGCAAAAGTACTGATACACACTTACGAGATAGACTCTCTCGTTGTCCCTCTTTTATTTTTCTTGCTCTCAAGAGAGCATAAAGAGTGCAACAAACTCGGCAAACAAACATAGATACATATATTTGGTACGCAAACACATATGTTATAACATATTAATCATTGTGTCTCAAACATGTAATATTGAATAGCAAACAAAATGTGTTTTGACACAAGTATATTATGTTTGCGGCAAGCTCCAAACACACGTTATATTTGCATCCAACCGACTAAAAATGACAAATTTTCGAGGTTTTTACAATTTGTTTGGGAGGTACTAGAATTCGTTATCCCATTTCCTTCAAATTAGGCATACAATTTTCTGCATTGAAAATCTTATACATGACAAATTTTAGTTAAAATCTGTTTATACGATAGGGTGTTACGGCAGTCTATACATCTGTCTTACAGTTGAAAAAAAAAGAATGGGGATCCAACACATATCGAAAAAAATATTTTTTTTAAAAGTCTTAAAATCTTGTTTCGAGTTGTTTCACGAAATAATTCCAAAAATTCATTTTTATATGAATTGACTAAAGTTTTGTCGTTTTTATTGGTTTTTAATATACATAATAAATAAAAATATTAGTTTAAAAAAAATATATAAAATCATATTGTTTTGCGGCTTCAAAAAGCATAAATTTTTTATTTGATACGCAAAAATTATAAGTTTCATGAAATTAAAAAAAAAAATACGAAATATGAGTTTATGGTTTTTTTTATTATTTTCGTTTTTTACAGTTTATACATTTATCTACCAGGGAAAAATAAGAACAAGTCCCAATCGGCAATAGTTCAATTTTTACAGCCAATAATAGTTTCGGTTTGTATGGGCGGTGGGCGTAGTCAATGTTGATGAAATGCTATTTTTTGATTAGGTGACATATAAATGTATTCTTCGCGCAATTTTCATGAAATTTCTCGCAATAGTTAAATTTTTACAGACAATAATAATTTCGGTTTACATGGGCGGTGGGCGATGGGCGTCGTCAATTTTGTCGATACTTTAAAAGTTTTTTAATTCTATTATATTAAGGACTCGTATCCTAGGACTTATTACCCTAGGACGACTCCTTCTCTTTTTGTCCCATCGATGTACTGGGACAAAGCACTGTGCGGGTGCCCCTGACACCTCAGGTGATTTTTTTATTTTCGATATTTCGCTATACCATTGGGTAGGATCGTCAGGAAACAAAATTAAAAAATTAATAAAAATTGTCAAAATGAAAATTTTGGAATTTGCAATTTTCAATATTTTCCATATTATTTGTGTAACAATATTAATTTTATTTGTGTAACTTCAAAAATTGTCATTCTGAATTTTTTTTTATTAATTTGTTAATTTTGCTTCATGACGATGTTACCCACAAAAAGCGACACTGACCTCAAATTTGAAAAATTTGTTTTATTTATTGATAAAACAAAGATCGAATAACAAAATACAATCGTTTATTATAAAGTTGTAATTCCTTTTAAGGTAACAGATCAATTTTTGGGATTGTGAACAAAATTTCAACAACCGCGGGTAGGATTCGATGTCATATTCGCTGGACGATCACTTCAATGTTTGTGAATTATGATCTCCAGCAGCTTCTAGCCCGCTAAGCCACCGCACTGTCTGTCCAAACTCATCACCAACCGGAGTTTTGGTAACCAACACATACGGATCAAAAGAAGTCATCCGATGTTGTTTGGCTCTCATTTTTTTTCTAAATGAAAAACTTCGATTCTGTTTTTTGGTTGTATTAATTTTATTGGTTAAGTTGAGAAGATGGTATCGGTTAAATGGGCGCCGTCACAATTGATTATCATTCGGGCTCGTTTTATGGCATTTTTGTTCATAATGATTAGAAAATCATATTGTATTATCATTGTATTATGAGTGGAAGATGTATATCGTAGCTTAGTTACTTTTCTTTTTATCTTTTACATTTCCTGTAGTGCAAATGATTTTTGAAATTTGCCAATTACTCAAGAACATAATTAGTTAGAAAAATACTCCTCCAGCTCCTCATTGCCACCAGTCAGAAAATTGTTAAGATATATATCATTTCTTAAGCGATCCTAGTTCTACTACTACAAGTTGTAGCCTTGGTAAACTTTAAAATAATTACAAACTAAAGACACTACAATGCTTGTTTATATGCATCATAAACATATGTTGAAAAGCAAAAGGCTATAAAAGTCATTTGCAGTTCATTTTATGCCATTAAATGTTGCCTCTAAAGTCGCTTCAGCCTCTTCTGTGCTACCACCTTTTATGCTGTA
The DNA here is from genome assembly GCA_963931995.1 of Phaonia tiefii. Lineage (NCBI taxonomy): Eukaryota > Metazoa > Arthropoda > Insecta > Diptera > Muscidae > Phaonia > Phaonia tiefii. Next base: position 38,620,535 of record OZ008367.1, read on the forward strand.
GTTAATGACAAAATTTATAGGCTTCTTTGAAAGTTTTAATTTAATTTTATTAAGTTACACAGGTACCAGTACTAGCAGTAGCAGTAGTCATTAAAACTGAGACAAGGAAACGCAACTAATTATTCCTTACAGCCAAAGTACATAGCTGGATTCATAAAACAGAGCTTGATCAGTGGTCTCAGCCGGTCTCAGCCGGTCTCTTGTGATTATGTGTTTTTGCGTAAATTCATAATTTTAGACTTGACGTCTTTGTGTGCCCTGTTCGGATCTTTGTATGTTTATTATTCATTTGCTCTCATGTGTGTATCTTAATTGTATGGCAGAAGAAAATCCAAAAAGAGGGAGTTGAAGCTGGATTTCACCCGGCCGCATTAAGTAACTCCACAAAGTTGGCGAACTTTCTTTAAAATTGAATTGTAGATGTAAACTTGTTTGTTTTTTGCCACGAAGGAAATCACTCGCATATGCATTTGTTCACATCCCAAACTACATAATGACATCGGTTGCGTGCACTGGAAGGGCCTCTTTATCTGTGGCTCTTTAAGATTTATGGCCACCGATAAGATATGATTTGTATCATGGTGGTGCATAATTCCCAAATCGCATATAATTATGTTGGGGATTTTGTGTAAACATATTTAATTTAGTGACAGCTTAATGAGAAGATAGCAGGTGGTTATATTAGAACTGTTCACAGGTTTGTAGGCAAAATGTGATGAACTATTGCGGTTGTATATTAACTCTTCTAGTTGCAAAGAAATTAAGCACGAGTAGTATAAGGAAATCAACTCCTTTTTGTTTAGTTTAGAAAAAATCTCCAAAGTGCAATGATCTTCAACCATATGTTTATGACTACAGTAAGACGAATAAAGGAGATGCTGATACGAGGCTAGGATATGTGCTAAGAGGGTCGCTGTTTATATTTCTGGTTTAATAATGAAAAACAAATATTCATGGCCGAATTTAGTTTTGGTTGGTTGGTTGAAAAGGCTGCAAGATAGCACGCTGTCTAGCACACTTAGGCTAAAGAAGCCGATTGTGATACCTGCAGTTTCCTCTATAGCAACTATTAACTAGTCGTCTAGCCAATTTGCCCTTTTAATGAATTTGTCTATAACACCTGCAGGAATATCCTGTAGGTATACGGTGCTAACTAAATGTGTTCCGAATATCCTACTTCTCAGTCCTGCCAGAGCAGGGTAATCCAAGAGAAGGTGTTTCGTCGTTTCCTCGTCCATGCAGCATCTACAGAGAGTGGAGTTTCTATGTCCCAATCTTAGCGCGTGTTTCCTACAAGACAATGTCCCGTAAGTATCATTGTGGATAACCTGCCTCTCGGCAAGTTAAGTAGTTGCCTAGTCCTCTTCCTGTCCACCTGTGGCCAGAGGACCCTGGCTTGTTTGCAAGTTGAAGTAAGTCTCCACTTGTCCTTGAACATATTATCGGCCCACTGCCTGATCTGCAAACGGCAGGTAGAGATTGACATATTAACATTTTCTTTTGCCAGAAGAACCTGTGCCGTAGTGCCCTGTCTAGCTAACGCATCCGCTACGCAATTGCCTGGAATGTCGCTCTGTCACGGTACCCAGATGAGCCTGATGTCAAAATACTTTGCCATCACCCTAAGTGATAAGTGGCATTCTTTCACCGTCAGGGACGTAGCAAATATGGCTTCCAGGGATTTTATGGCAGCCTGGCTGTCTGTGTAGATACATATTCTCCGGAGGGTTGTGCCACTACGTTTCAGCAACCTCCAGTATGGCGGTAACTTCCGCCTGAAATACACTAAAGTGATCAGGCAGCTTGAAGGAGATATTTACATTTAGGTCCGGTGAATGGACCCCATAGCCTACTTGTTCGTCCAACTTTGATCCATCCGTGAAAAATCTGATTCTATTGGTGACCCCTTCCAGTGACTTTTCCCAGGTATTCCTGTTCCCAATAGAAGTCCTTAGATTTGTCGCTGGTAGACGGTAGGGGATACAGTAGTTCGTTTTTACGCGAATAGAGTTGATCCGGTGTAGTAATTCAGTGTGTCCGGAATGCCCCGATATCAAAACGCCACAATCTCTGATTCTGAGCAGGGATGTAGCGGCTGCCGATTCGGCCATGATATCAGGAGTGCAGATGTTCAGGATAGCACTAAGTGCAATACCTGACGTCGTGCCCATTGCCCCACTAACGCTAATCAGCGCTGATCTTTGAATTTACATTAAGGAATTCAGAATATATTTCTTTTGGAGGGACCTCCACCAAACTACGATGCCATACAGAAGTATTGGTCTGACTATTGTTGTATAAATCCACAGGGTGATCTTAGGAGACAGTCAACAGCGCTTTTCTATCGCCCCTTTACAGCAATAAAGAGCAACAGACGCCTTTTGCACCCTCTCCTCCACATTCGGTTTTCTGTCCAGAATTATTCCCAGATCCTTGACTTTCTCCGTCAACTGTAATTGCACCCCATTAACTGACGGCAGCTTAAATGGGGGTATTTTATATTTCCGAGAGAATTTGGTTTTACTACTTTCTAAATATTCTCCAATTTTTCATGTGTTTTTCAACCATTTTTCGAAGCACTTTTGCCACTTCGGATGAGGTAGCTCCAAAACATGCGTTTTGAATGCATCAACCACCACTGTAGGCATCAAAAAACGTTGACAACACAATTTATTTTCAATGTCTAGGAATACAATGAAATAAATTTGTGGCAAATCGGGGCTGGAAGGCGGCTGACCCATCAAGTCAAAGTTGAAGCTGCTTAAATACGATGTGCGAGACTCCTCATGGTCGTGCTGGTGAATGATTCTCCCTCGGTGGTTCGTTTTCCTTAGTTCACCAAAAACTGCTGGGAAACAAATGCTTGTCTACCAGTCAGATTGGACTATCCTACACTGAAAGAAAATGTTTACATCAAATCGAAGATAAATCAAATCAAATCGAAAGAACAACTCTTCATTGAATTGATGCCAAACTTCATCAATTCAATGAAAATGTTCTCCAATTTGAAGATTGTGCGTTTCTTCAACCTTTTCAGCGTCATTTAGTTGATGATCTGTTTTACATTAATCGTTATCATTGGAATTTGGATGTAATTAGTGGGATGGATTCAAAATAAGGGCGTACTATTGAAAAACTTAAAATAATAGTAGAAAATTGAAAAAAAATTACATGAGGTGTCAGGGGACACCCGGTTGGAACGAAGTTCCTTTCGCTGTATATTATGTACTAGTTAGTTCCAACACGCCTAAGGCGCCCGCCGAAAAATACGATAATGTAAATGGATCTTTACGAAAATATAATTTTTGTAAAATGATAAACCCTCTTTAATGAAAAAATTTTTTTTTATAGAATGCATTTTTTTTTAAGGAAGAAGTATAATTTTAGGTCCTTTTTGTAAGAATATGTCTATATTTTCCCGAAAATTTCCTTTTTTAAAGAGAGGTACTTCTTTTATTAAAAGCTAATGTTTTTTTTAAAGAAAAGGTACTATTTTCAAGAAGAAGTACTTTCTGTAGGAAAAAGCCATAAGAGTATGAATCTTTTTTTTTACAAAGAAGTACTTTTTTTAAGAACAGATACTTTTTAAAGAAAAGGTTATTTTAGAAAATGGTTATTTTTTTAAGAAAATTTACTTATTTTCAGAAAGGCTACTTATCTCAGGAAAAGTATTATTTTATTTTTAAGAAAAGGGATTTTTTAAGAAAATTAACTTTTATAGGAAATGGTATTTTTTTAAGAGAAGGTATTTTTTTGTAGAAGAGTTTTTTTTTTATAAGAAATGGGAATTTTTTTTAGAATTGGTCCTTTTTTCAAGAATAGGTATATTTTTAAAAGAATAGGTACTTATCTCAAGAAAAGTTATTTTGTTTCACAAAAAAGGTACTCTTTAAAGAAGAGGTAGTTTTTTTTAAGAAAATGCAATTGTTTGTAAGAAAAAGTACTTTTTTAAAAAACGGTACTTTTTAAAAAAAAATACTTTTTTTAAAAACGTTCCTTTTTGTAAGAATATTTACTTTTTTTTTAAGCAAAGGTACTTCTTTAAGATAAGTTATTTGTTTAAGAAAAGCTACTTTATTTAAGAATATGAGTAGGTATTTTTTTGAGAAAATTAACTTTTTTTTCAGAAAATCACTTATTTAAGAAAATTTTCTTTTTTTTTTCTAAATTTACTTTTAATTGGGTTGAAAACTACAATTATACTAAATATTGGTTACAGACTCGACCTAGAAAACTTCCCATTAAACAAGAAATTTCCCAGCATATGTTAGTCTAGACACAAACCAAAACAAAAGTACCCAATATGATTGATAATACTGGGTTGTAGTAAAGTTGTTATAGAAAGTTGTTTAATTTTATTTCATTCAGCCCCTATCCCGCAACGTGTGATAAGGAACTTCGTTCCAATAAATACATAATAGACAATTGTGCAATGGACACAAACATTATCCACGCTATGAGCATTTGATGTGTTATTGTACTCTGTAACTCGGGGACCACACACAACAATTTCAATTGCGCAAGTCTGGAGTTTTTAGGAGAGAGAGGGGAAGAGAACGGAAGCTGTATATCCCATAAACTCAAGACTTGCGCTTGTAAAATTGCCGTGTGTCATCCCAGAGTTATTGTGGATTTTTTAGGCTGACCAATTTACATCGAACTGATGACAATCTCATATCAAATTGATGACAACCTTACATATAATTGATGAAAAACGTACAGCAAATTGGTGAACAATTCACATTAAAATGGTGAAAAATGTACTTAAACTTGATGACAAACTTACATCAAACTGATAACGCATATAAATCAACTTGATGTAGCATTGTCGTTGAATCATCGTAAACCATTGATGAAAGATTAATGAAATGTTCTTCATCAATTCAATGAAATGTGTCGTAGGTTGGAAGATGAGGAATTGTTTCATGAAATTGTGGATCGATTCCATAAATTTAATGAAGCTTTTTCTTTCAGTGTACGCACATGAAAGATAATTGTTTCGCAAACAATCATAAGTCCATTGAAGTCTAAAATCACGAAATCTTCACGAGATAGAGGCCCAAACAATCGGAAATGTACTGAAGAATTAGGTAGATCGAAAGACGTACTGTAAAGCAAGTAGTGGCAGCCATTTGAACGATGTTGTGTTTCACTCATAAATGCCAATGATGGTCGTTATTAATAAAATCATAATTTTTAAAAAATGTCTATAAATGCCTTTTGGTTTAAAGCGAAATTAAACTTAAAATTTTACATGGCCCACTCTTTATTTGTAGCGCTACAAAAAACATGCTGGCAGGTTTAGATTCTTTTAGTCGGTTATATGAATTTTACAATTTTGATCTCAATCACTAAGTTCATTATTGGATTTTGTGTACCTCATTATTAATTTGAAAATAATGACTTTAGATTTATATTTAGTGTTCCAACAAATATTTAGTCTTAACATTCCAGTCTAATATCTCTTCAATTTTACGAGTTATGGCCAGAAAATAGGATTGGACATTCAATTGTTTACGACAACCAAAAAACGCTTCCAGTAAACAATATATGGGAACTATAAAACCAAAAACAATCTTAATGTCATGGCCAGGGCAACGGTCATACGTTTCCTCTAGGCGCCCATAGAATTTGTCTTTGGCATCATCATCATAGTCTTCTGTCGGGGCATGCACAGAAATTAGGGAAATATTAAAATATTTCGCTTTTATGCGGACTTTCACTCACTGGATTGAATCTAGAAACTAGATGTCGCAGTCTTTTTCCAACTACAAATCCGCAACCAAACTCATGTTTTATTTCATGGCAACTGTATATCTCGCAGTTTATTTTTCTTGTGCTGACCTGGTTAGCGGTAATGTCGGCCTTATAACTTTCGAGGACATCTGCCAATTGGGTACTTGCACCGGGTCTACTTATATAGAGTTCTTATATTCCAAGTGCGTATCCGTAAATCGTGGTTCTTATAACGTTTGCGGGGGCCGTCTACAAATAGGGGTTATTTAGGTTTTTGCATTTTACCTACTGCGAGGATATTTGATTGCAGCCGCCCATTATGAATCAGACACTGATCAGGATGCAGTATGTCGAACCTGGATTTTGGCTCATGTTTGGCTCATCCGTCTTCTAAGGACAAAAGAATATGCGCGATAGTTTGTGACATCTGTCAACTACTATACCTGTGGTATAGAATTTTTGATGACCGGGTTAGTATCACTTAGGTTTTACGTAGCTTTCTGTTCTTGTATTGGAATTTTGGACCTTTCAGTGTGTGTTGGTACTTGGGGATCTTCGATCGATTCTAATTCGTATGTGTAAATTGCATATTTGAGTTTGAGGAGCAGCCAGAGGCTGTTCAAGAGCTGCCAATGCACCCTAAAAAATGCGCTGTTTGGTTCAGTTTATGCGCCGATGGAATCATTGGACGGTACTTCTTCAAAGACGATGATCACGGTATTTTTTTTTGCCCAAATTGGAAAAATTGCACTTGGTTGACATGCGGTTTCAACAGGATAGTTTTGGATGACACACTGCACGAGATAACATGAACCAGTTGACTGGCGAGTTTCGCGAGTAATTAATTCCACGTCGTGGCACTGCCAATTGGCCGCCTCATTTATGCGATTTGACGCCAAAAGACTTTTTTTTGTGGGGGCACGTGATGTCTCTTGTCTATTGGAACAACTCAACCATGATTGGTGCCTTGGAAGATAACATTACTACATATGCAATTGATGAGGAACCGGCCGAAATGTTGGACAATTTAAAATTCGAATTTGTGAGAATTTTGAGATGACGTGAAGCGTAATCGTGAGCATCACGTACATGAAATAATCTTTAAAAAAATAAATGGCAGGCATTGATTTATCGATCCAAATAAATATTTCATTCATGTGCACACATTTTCTGTATTTTCTTCAAGTTTCAAAAACCAAATTGCAAAAAATTCGGCCTTAATTTTAGTATTAGTTCGCTACTTAAGTGTTTTGGTTTTATACAACATTTTTTTTTATAAAAATTCAAACATAGATAGGTATAAACACACACAAACATAAACACCCTAAAACAAATCGGTATACGTTAACCCATTTCTTACCGAGGTGCAAAAAGTGTTTGAAAAATTAATGCGAATGTCTGATCTAGGGTAATTCGGGGTCGGAAAGACCGAATCCGGTGTCCATTTTCACCTACCCCCACCCCCTCCCCTGGAATTTCAATTTTCGTGGTGCTTCGTTTTCGAAGCAGTGGTAATGATTTGACATGATTATTTTTTCCTACAAAGTTAAAATAAAAGCGCATTTTTATATTGAAATCATTTAGAAAATTACTTTTTATTCATTGGAAAATGGGAAAATTCATGTAAGACATGGTTAGTTTATAAAATAATAATCAAAAAATCAAATAAAAATCAAATTCAGTTGCGAAAAAATTCATTTTCACTTCTTTTTATGGTATTTTTCGAAACATTTCGTGTGCAATGCAACATTGCATTTCTTGCACATGTATCTTGTCATGTTTCCGCAAGTTTTACGGTTCTGGGTCTGGGAAGGACCTTGACATCGAAGACGTGTACTTCCTGGGATAGCAATCACCACATGTTCTCCATCGAGCCTGGGCAAATTGCGGGGGCGTTCAAAATCATCGTCGACTGCTTCGTCTTCGGGTGAACGATTGCTGTGATTGGGGGTATTCGACAGCAGTAAACTTGTGGCCAATTTCACCCGGAAATCTTTTTGGGGCATCGGCTTTTCCTTCCGATATTTAGACCCAAAGCAATGCAGTTTCCACGCATTCACCGCGGCAGAATTCAGAGCTGACACCCACAGCGGCCAGTACCATCGCTTCGCGCGAATGTTGACTCGATAGTTCTGCACCGCATTATCGTGCAAATCCACGCCTCCCATGCCACGGTTGTAGTTTTTGTAGAGGAGGGGCTGCTGGAAGTGGACGAATTTCCCGGCGGTGACAACGTCACCCGCTGAGTTCTTCACAGCCTTCTTCCATCGACGAACGGTTTGGCTGGGTTCGATTTGGTCGTGATTCGACATCATCGTTACTTCGCTATTATCCTGCCAGCGGCACACCAACAGCTGATTCGCGGCATCGAATTGGTAGTCGTGCTCACCTTTCGGCAATGCCTTGCCCTCTTTCAACACGGCTCCACCAAGTCGGTTCTTTCGAACGGTTCCGCTGGCACACTGCCCTTTCTCCGACAACAAACACATCAAATGATGGCTGGTGAAAAAGTTGTCGAAGTAAACGATGTGTCGTCGGGGAGTGGTGACATTCTCCAGCAACCGCATCACAACATCGGCACCGAGACCCACGGTCTTGTCATAATCGTCCGATGCGCCGCAATAAGGTATAAACGAATAGAGATAGCCGCTGGCAGAGCAAAGGCACCAAAGTTTGTACCCAAACCGAATCGGTTTGCCACGTATATACATTTTACAGCTGTGGCGGCCGAAGTATGGGACCATTTGCTCATCTATGGAGAGCTCTTCAGCCCACACTCCGAATTGCATGAATTTCCGATTCATGATCTCGAAGAACGGCCGCAGCTGAAATGTGAAAATCCATGAATCCGAGAATCAAATTGATTGAAATCGAATGAAGAAGAAACAAACCTTAGCCATCTTGTCATTCGGATCCAACTGCATGTTGTCACAGAAATGAATGTTGCGCTTGATATCGTAAAATCGCTGTCGAGCCATGGCCTGTTTGATGATGGGCACACCCAGTGCTGGCTCTGCTGACCAATAATCTGCAACGCTTGGCAACGTATGGAAGCCAGACAAGATAAGAATGCCCAAAAACCGACGCAGAAACACCTCATCGAAAAAGAAATTCGGGTCGTTGTGGTCACGCGCGTATTTGAGGGTGTGCTCCACGATGAATGTCATCACTTCCGTGTCGAAAAACAGTTCAAATAATTCGATAGGTGTAAGGCCTCTGATGTCCCGATTCACCTCAAAATGCTTGTCGGTCAACGCCTCCGGGGTAGCGGTGATGTCGAATGGAAATCGTTTCGAAGCTCGGCTGCGCTGTTTTGTCCACTTGGCATTAGGAAACGATGAGGCCGGCTTATATTTGGACACCTTCTTCGGCTTTTTTGCCTTCGGCACCTTGGGTGCATTGGGTGTACGACTACGACCTCTTCGCCCACCGGACGACGTTGATGGTTGTGGATCCTCCGGTATATTGATATCGAATTCTACTGATGATGCACCATCATCGTCGACGTCGTCTTCATCACCAAGCCTCTGCCGGCGCGTTGTCACCTCCATAGCACCAGCCATTTCGGCTATTCCGTCCTCTTCGTTCCCTTGGGGGATGTATTCGTCGTCCAGTGTTTCCTCATCCGTTATGTCGCCGGCTGGATCTGGTGGAACAATCGTCACCGCAACAATTTTATCTTCATCGTCGGACCAGCTCTCAATAATTTCATTCAATTCGGCCACCGTCAACACCTTTCGGCTAGCCATAGCGAAGCACTGAAACAAACAACACAACACCGAATTGAAATCAAATGCACTTCAATGTTTGATTTACGTGTGTTTATGCTTACCTGCGATAAAATTTGCCACAAAAATGGAGTTTATTCCGACAAAAAATTTATTTTTTCAAGCGCAATACGTTTATTTAACCAAACAATGAGAAGCGTCCATCACAAATGGCGCGATTCGCTGTCAAAACGGGTTCAATCATGCCAAAACCCGGTTTATTTCTCCTCTGGCACCTCTACCAACATGAAGAAATGAAAATGTCAAATCATTACCAGTGATTCGAAAACGAATCACCACTTTTTCACCTAACCCCACCTGGCCCAGGTGTCATGGCGGCACAAACAAATGACAGTTTCTGAATCATTGGTCCTTTGGCATTAGCTTATGGGTTGTTATTCATTTATATTAAATATTTAGTACTTTAAATAATTAATTTAAAAAGAGGTCCAAAAATAGAGGTTTTTTCAAGTGATGGGGGTGGGGGGTGGGGCTGTTGGGGGGTGGTGGGGAACCATCATAAATTGTAGCTAACAGACCAAACTTATTTACTATATCCACATATTTAATAGAATCATACTCAATCATAGACAAAAAATTCATTGAAGTTGGCAATAGGTGGTGCTTCGAAAACGAAGCAGGCGGTAAGAAATGGGTTAAGGAATGCCCTTTGTATGTCTGTGGTCCGAGCTTGTGTAGGCTATAAATACCAATTGTTAAATGCTACTTTTTATGAGCTAATTAATATGTTTGTTGCCTTTAAACTCGCAAAATTTCAAAATAATTCTCCGGACATAATTCCATGAAATATTTAACTATTTTCCAAACTTTCAACTCATCACTTCGTGGAAATTGTTTTGAGTTCATTGCATTAATAAAAAAAATGATTGCTAATGAACTTTGCATTGGCATCTACTGGGGAATGTGGTGCAAGTTCGTTGCTTAAGTCTTTTAGTTTACTAACACATCATTTTTATGATGATACCGTGAGTAAAGCTTCTTCTTCATTCTTTGGCTTTGCCGGTCGTATTCTTGTTTTATTTTTCCTAAATTTTAGTGCTGAAAGGTTGTTAATTTATTTAATGATAACTTCTTAAAGTTGCTAATAATTGTTGTTAGCCAATTTCAGTGGTATTGATGATGGGTTTTGAAGTTTGAAGTCTTTTTTGTTTCTTTACGGAGTTAAGAGGTATTTAGGGTATGAAATTGAAGATTACCTCTGCATTTAGGAAGTATCATTGGATTTTGCATTGTCTACTACATTAATTATAGCAAATAAATTTATAAATGTTGACTATTAAGTTAATAGCTGTGAATTAATTAAGATTTTATTTTTATTCTGTTGCGGTTTTCAACACTCTGGAGAATTTAATATAACTGGTTTCTGCCAATGTTTGTAATAAATGAAATATAAGGGCAATTTCCAAATTAAATTTATATTTTGAAATTTGAGATTAAAACCAAAAGAGGAAAAACATTTAAAGTATATGTATATAAAATTAAAAAATTCGAAATTAAATAATAAATTTAAATTAAATACTTGAAAACATGACATTTTAATAATCTGGGGGCTATATATGTAAGAAACGATGTAGATTTCATTATCGTTTTGCCGGCAGTGAAGTTTTATGAACTCATGTATTTTAAATCGTCTATGATCCAGTATTATCGACATAACAATATCGTTTCGACGATTACACTGTGTGTAATTTTTTAAGTCATGGAAATATTACCATAGACCGACAACATTACGTGATGAAAGACAAAAAAAAAGACCCATGTCTCCCAGGTTTACCCAAAATCATGCACTTTTTTTATGGGCCCCTAAACATTTGGGACCTCGGTGTAATTTTTGCAAAAAAAGTGATCATTTTGTCAGGCTCATATCTTGCAAATCTTTCGGAATTTTGATTTACCCTCTGAGGCACAGTTGTAGCTCTTGTCATAAAGAACAAAAATTGTTAACATATAAATCGAAAAAAACTTCATCTTCAAGGTAAAAATCGCAAAAAAAACTTTAAATGATTCGATTTTTTCATTTTTTCCCCTGTTCAGGGCCATAGGTAGCAAACCGTTCAAAATTCAAGGAAACAATCAACCACAGGAATGTGCGTAAGATCTCAAGAAACAACTTTCTGGAACATAAGAACTTCATAGGAATGATTCTTAACACCGGTTAGGTAGCATTTAAGCAGCCGCAAAAGTGAAAAATATCCCGAAAATTTTTAGTTTAATTTGTTTTTCCTTTACTTCAACATTGATATACTATGCTATCTCACCGACCGCATCAACACAGGTAAAGTAGTAATCTCAGCACACGCAACAACGGACGCAGCACACAATATAAAAGCGACACGACGCTCACACGAGGCATTACACAGCGCGACGTCAACGAGAGCTCAGCGGTGAAAGTTATGGAGAAAGTGCTACAGCATAATTCGCACACAACATTGGCAACTGACTGATTTTATATGTTCACAATTTTTGTTTTTTATGACAAGAGCTACAACTTTACCTCAGAGGGTAAATCAAAATTCTGTACGGTTTGCCAGATACGAGCCTGACAAAATGATCAATTTTTTGCAAAAATGACACCGAGGCCCCAAATCTTTGGGGGGCCATAAAAAAAAGTGCATGACTTTGGGCAAAACTGGGAGACACGGGTCTGGTTTTCTGGCCTTTTATCACGTAGTGGTGTCCGTATAAGGTTATATTTTATCGTGTTGCACTGTGTTATCGTCATACATTATTAGACCCCAGGATTTTACACATAATATTGAGGAAACTCCAAATGAAATTAACAATTTTTATTATAAATTCAGCAACTTTATAGTAAAACTTAAATTTTCTATTTGATATATTGAAAACTACACCATTACCAATTGAAATTTGAAGAATATTAATTTAATTTTGAAAAATATCAATTGAAATTTGAAAATTATAAAAACTCGCCCCAATAATGTCTTTGAGACGCTGGGGCACCATTATATCATTGTTGAAAAATATTGTACTAAATGAATTAATAAAAAAAAAATTTGAAATACATCAATTGAAATTTAAAAATTCTATGTGACATTTGTAATACATCAATTGAAATTTAAAAAACATCAATTGAAATTTGAAACGAATCAATTGAATTTTAAAATTCATCAATTGAAATTAAAAATATCAATTGAAATTTAAAACATATCAATTGAAATATAAATACATCAATTGATATTTAAAAGACATCAATTGAAATTCAAAAGACATCAATTGAAATTTTAAATTCCACACTTGACATTTAAAAATTATTAATTATTAAATGAATTAATAAAAAAAAAAATTTGAAATACCTCAATTGAAGTCTAAAATTTCTATTTGAAATTTGAAATGCATCAATTGAAATTTAAAAAACATCAATTGAAATTTGAAAGATGTCAATTGAAATTTAAAACAAATCAATTGAAATTTAAAAATTATTAACCGATTTTATGTATTAGAATTTAAATTTCAATTGGTGTATTTTAATTTTGAATTGATATGTTTAAATTTCAATTGATAGGTATAGATAGGTATTATTTTATACACAAAAAACACGAGGGTGCGCAACTGCGAATAATTTTATTACCTTATTTCAATAAAATGTCTTAGTGTAATGCTTGCGAGACCTTTAGGCACGCCTTAGAGTTATCCGATCGGGAAAAAATTTTTCACACACCTGTTTTTGGAGCAAATCAACAAAACTGTGGGGTGGGAGCAAACATTTTCACAGCAAAATCTCCATACAAATAAGGGTCCAGTCATTGTATGAATCTGGAATCAAAAAGTTGCCTGAATAATGGCAGAAGGTCATTGAGCAAAATAGCACCTACATTATAGATTAAAATTAATTATTTGAATAAAGTAATTTAAAATTCCTTTGAACAAAAAAGACGAAATTACTTTCTTGCCAACTCAATATACCTAAATCAAGAATTTCAGAGACTATTTCAAGAACGTGATTACACATTTTATATCTGTTCATAATAATGTTCACACATCTATGAAACATCATTTGCATGCACTTTGATACATTTATTGGGTATTCGCTGTTTCCAGACCAAACCACAAATCAATCAAAATCCTCCTGAAATAAAATATTGCCATTGACTGATCTTTAAAAATTAAAATTTTAACATTTTCAAGTCCTCTGCATATAACAGATGTCTGGCATGACTAAAACAATGGGTAATATCAGGAGATTTTTAACTATTGCATCAGGGTTTTCTGCAATATGTGAACAAATTGAAAAGTCGGAACTAGAATTTGAACTCGCATTGTCGGACGATCGTTTCGAAGAGTCTGAGACTTCTCATCAGCGCATTAGAGTTCTAGGCCAATGACCGTCCTGTTCAATTGCGTCACTAATGGCTGATTCCATTTTCGGGGGTTCTCTCCTCTTTCTCTCTAGCGTGCGAACAACTTTATTTCGTTACAACTGCGTTTAACAAAATCACAATTTCAAAAATATTGAACAAAAGTCGTCCCAAAAATAATTCCCTGAGGGTCACCAGATGTTGAGAAATAGGGATCAGAATACCCACCAACAATACAAACCATAGAGTAATATCATATAGGGCTATCATCTTTTTCACCATCTGATGTTTCTTTTCACACTCTTTGCCATAAATTGACTTACACCAGGTGGAATTCCAAAATTTGTTGACTTAAACTTTTTATGCTGTTTGGTGAAAAACTGTGAATATTAGACGTGTTTTGGGCTGTTCTATTATACTTTACTGTTAGTATATATTTGTGGTGTATTCACACAAAAATGTTAACGCACAAAATGAAATGCCGTTGCTGTTTTCTTGTTGTTTGGTTTGAGTCATTGCCTCTATCTGGTATTATTAAAGCAGTACTTTCCAACATGCAACGGTCATATGCAACACACCAAACTTCGTAAATTTACTGAGTTAAATCGTTCCTCAATACGTCATTTTTCTATGATACAAACTGTATAATGATGTAATATTCCAGATAACTCCGGAATTTGTTTCAAGCATTTAAAATTATTTCCGATTTATAAATTAGTATATTGTGAGGAACCCTATCAAATGCCTAGGAAATTATTTTAAAAAGGAAACCAAATTATTATTCCACGATATTTTAGTTGCGATAAATCGGTCAAAAGTAAACTGTATAAAGGTATTTCACTAAAATTTTAATTTACTTAAAAATTAAATTAATTTCAATGTAGCCGGTAAAAACTCGAAGTACGAATCAAAGACGAGATGTTTCGTAGTTTAAGTATTTAAGACTTTAAAGAGGCTATATACCAAACGCTAAAAAATCAGTCATTTTCTGTTGTTTAGATGCAAATACAGCATGTTTGTAGCTTATCACAAATATAGTATACTTGTGTCCAAACACATTGTGTTTGTTATTCAATATTGGACCAAAATATGGCTTCGTTTGTTGAAATCTGTTGAAAACAAAAACGCAATGCACCCAAACATTACGTGGCGTGCCATCTTCCAGTAGTTTGAAAACAAAAAATCAATGAGTGTTCGATCTCACGGGCGATTTGTTAACATCTTTTTGTTACAAGGTACCTGTTCGATTTCTATGAACACATTAGTAAATGTTACATTGGGAAATAAAATAAAGAATAGATTTTGTGCTGAAGGCTCTTTTTTTTTCACTTCCTTTTTCTTACGTCTGCTTTAACATTAGATGTAATATTGCTAAAATAAATAAAGCAAAGTTTTGTCATAAACAGAGCAATGACGAAAAGTATTGAATAGTATAGAGAAATTATTGCACTCTTTTGCCGCACTCAATTAGAGAGTCTGAGTAAAAGAGCATAAACGAGTCTTATTCTATTTATAGACTGTCATCATTTCGACAATATTATTACATAAGACAATACAAAAAGCATACATTTTTCAAAAGGCCTCAATGTTTCTATTCTGCACTATACTATTCAATACTATTTCGTGACGCCGACCTGCTTGTTTGTTCGCTACCGCTATATCAATACCATCTAACGCTGTGTGTTGTTTGTATGTGTTCGCTTTGATAGATTGCCCTACTCGTGCCTATGGATGTTAACTCATGTTAACTCATCAAAAATATTTTGGTGAAAAGTGGCAACCTTATAAAACATATGTTTGAAGTTTCAAGGCGCCACCTTGTTAGCATTTTTATTCGAGCCATCAAACGTAAACGATCTCAGTAAATTTGTAAACATGGGCAAAATTGTTCATCGTTATGGAATTCAATATTTCCATTTGGAAGGTCTCAGTCCAAGCAATATTAAAGCCGAGCTGGATTCTACTCTGGGGGAGTCTGCTCCTTCGTTTACGACTGTAAAATATTGGGTAGCAGAGCTTAAACGAGACCGTACGAGCTGCCAAGGCAAACAGTAGTAGTGGCCGACCAATTGACGTATCCACGCCAGACACGGTTAAGAAAATCGATAAAATGGTATTGGATTAAGGTAGACTGAAGACGCGTGAGCTACTTGAAACGATACACGCTGAAAAATTTGTATTTCATTGTTGTTTGGATGGAAATATAACGTGTTTGTCGCATGTTGCAAATATAGAATACTTGTGTTCAAACACATTATGTTTGCTATTCAATATAACATGTTTTGGGATACAATGATTACTAGGTTATAATATATATGTATTTGTAACCCAAATGTGGCTTTGTTTGTTGAAAACTGCGGAAATCAAAAACGTGACAGGCAATAAAGAAAAAAAGCAGGATATCTTCAATTCGCGAAAACAATGTTTGCAAACATGTACATGCTGATGTGGCGGTCATTTTTCAGCGTGTACGCATTTCAAACAGTCCTATACATCGTATATTGAATGAAGATTTGATGATGAGAAAACTGTTCGCAAGATGGGTGCCGCGCTTCCTTTCAATAGAGCAAAAACAACGTTTTTGAGATGTTTCAGTAGGGTGATTGGGGAAGTTTCACCACAATGGAGGGATGGTATGGGAAAATATTCATTTTTATTAGACATGGATCCACCACTTCACACCGGAGACAAAGGAACAGTCAAAGCAGTGGACTGGAATGGAAGAATGGAGTCCAT
This sequence comes from Phaonia tiefii, assembly GCA_963931995.1. Lineage (NCBI taxonomy): Eukaryota > Metazoa > Arthropoda > Insecta > Diptera > Muscidae > Phaonia > Phaonia tiefii. The sequence goes on from OZ008367.1 coordinate 38,637,111, forward strand.
AGAAGGCGAAGGCGATTCCATCTGCTGGCAAGGTCATGGCGTTTGTGTTTTGGGTTGAGCATGGGATAATTTTTATTAATTATCTTCAGAAAGTAAAAACCATCAAGGGCGAATATTATGCTAATTTATGGCGGCGTTTATGTGATAAAATTGTGGAAAATGGGCCGCATTTGGCGAAAAATTAACCCTGCTGTTAGATTAGGACCATTTGGTCCAAATTTTTTCTGTTTTCCCTTGTAACTTTGGAACGGTGATATATACTGACTAAATTTTTCTGCTAATGGGGTCTTTTAATAAAACAATGTTATGTGCGAAAATTAAATTTTCTAACTTTATTCAGGACTGAGAAAAATACAAAATGACGAATCTTAGATTAGAGGACCATTTGGTCAATAGTACATTTTTTCATTAGCAAGCGAATGTAAATTCATGTCAAATATTTAGAAGATGTTTTTGATATGTCAAATACTTGCTTTAGAAATTATTGAACCAAAATAGTTACAAAGGATAAGATAAAATTATTATTTTGGATGAAAATTCCAGTATGGACCAAATGGTCCCTCAATCTAAGATTCGTAAGTTTTTTCATTACCAAGCGAATGTAAATTCATGTCAAATATTTAGAAGATGTTTTTGATATGTTAGCGGATGTTTTTGATATGTCAAATACTTGCTTTAGAAATTTTTGAACCAAAATAGTTACAAAGAATAAGATAAAATTATTATTTTGGATGAAAATTGCAGTATGGACCAAATGGTCCCTCAATCTAAGATTCGTAAGTTTTTTCTAATCTAACAGCAGGGTTAAGTGTTGTGTCATCAAAACAATGCTCCAGTTCACACATCTACTATTGCGATGGCCAAAATTATTGAATTAAAGTTCGAATTGCTTCTTCATATATCTTACTGGCCAGATTTAGACCCCTCGGACTATTTTCTATTTCTAAACTTGAGAAAATGGCTTGGGTGGTAAAAGATTTGCCAACAATGAAGAGCAGGAGTCTGCGGTTGATGGCTATTTTAAGGAGTTTGCCAGTTCTGACTATAAACAGGGTAACGAAGCTATTGAATATCGCTGGAAAAATGTATAGAGCTGAAAGGAGATTATGTTGAAAAATTAAGAAAATGTTTCCCATTTTTTGTGTGTCTTCTTTGTTTTGTCGGCTAGTTAGCTGAAGAACAGCCAAACGAAAATTGCTACATTTAATCAGAAATTGCATTAATTAGTTTCTTCAGTAGTATTTTGTAATATCCTGTACCTCATATATTGTAGAGATCATAAATATTGTTGTTTTGTGGGAGCTTCATCCGGTTTGAACAGACCTACTACCATATATGTATGTATATAGTAGGTATGTATGAGATTCAAGTTCGTTGCTCAAGTCTTTTGTTTTAACGAACATCATTTTTCTTTTGGACTGCATCAAATGTATGATGTTTAAAGATTTATTATCGAAAATAACTTCATAATAACCCACAAAAACTGGGTACATTCAATCCATCACAAGATGTTATTATTGAAAATTCCACAACAGCCACAACAACAACAACTACACTTCTGTATGTTGTACAACCTTGGACAACAAGTTATACGCTATCAACCCCGGTACTATTGAAAGGAATGTAATCCCATAGTCCACGCGTAAATACTTGTACACCAGATACACCATCATCGACGTCATCATCAGCTATTGGCAGCTTCGATAAAACGGAATGTAATAGCGGCGTAGAGATCTTTTAAGATCGATTGTTCATTGTGGTTAAGAAGGCGAGATGAAAAACCGCTGAAGTGGGAAGTGAAACAGCTTCAAAATTTAAATGTAACGTATAAAAGACATTTAAGGTCATTTAATGGGTTACAACGAAACCAACAACACCAGCAAGCAGCGGAGGAGGAACAAAACGACAATATGGGAGGGATTTAAAAAAAATTGGAAAGCTGGTAAAACGGGTTGCAATGGGCTCACGTTGTACAGATTTTGCAAAGAGGAAAAACGTAATTAAAATTTTGAAACAATTTTGGTGGATTTTTGTTTCTTTGTTTATTTTTGGAGGAAACTAGAATTTAACTCATTTTGAGGTTAGATTTGTTTTGGTTTGTTATTTTTGGTAATATTTAAAGTTAACTCACGAACTGCACATGCCTTTGTGCAGTTTGTTAATAATTTATAACAATAGTGGTATGAAACAACAAAAACTAGTTTCGAAGGTATTGGTAACTATGTATAGCTCTATGAAAACTCACCTTGAAAATGTTTGACTGGTTACTTATTTCTTATGACAACAAAAGAAAAAAATCTAAGCAACGAAACAAAACACAGAAAGGTAAATAAAAATCGTGTTTTTTTTTTAAATTGTTGTTAGAAAAATATTTTGTTTTGTCAGAAAAATATTTGGTTTTCTTAGAAAAATATATTTTTTTGTTTATTCACTATATGTTGTATTTTCATATTATAATAATTATTTTTGTTCCAAAGAAACCTTGTGGGTTTGTGGTTAAATTAGCTTTGTTACAATTATTTCATCTCTTTATTTTATTTAAATTTTGTTCCACTTTTTGATTTTATATTTATTTCTCTTTTTTTTATTTGATTCTCACAACCGTAATATGTATTCTTATTCTTCTTCTTGGGTTTTATATATATTTCTTTTTAGTGCAAAGGTTTCTTTTTCTCTTCACATTTTTCACCATAACAATTGAGGAACAGCAAATAAATGTATTGTTGAACAGATAATTTCTATTACCGAGAAGCAGACGCGCCAAGAAAGTTGGCTTTATGTTACACAAAAATGCAGACAAACAAGTCTGCCAGCGACACTGCACCGTCACAGAAATCCAAACAACACAACACAATATTTTTTTTCTTTCAATTTTATAAACACCGCGAATTGGCCAACACAATCACAGGTATCCGTTAACAGCACGTACGCTCCCGACCACAGTCGCTCTTCAACTGAAACATTGACTAAGCATCATATAGAGCAATGCTTGTGGTTGTAGGCCAGTAAAAACGGCTAAAAGCTTAAGCAAATCTCTCTTCTCTTTCCTTTCTCGTTTTGGCTTAAACCGAACACAAAGAGTAAATCTGACACAAAACATAATGAAAAACAGGTGTTGAATATCTCGCGAGATTTTAATTTCGAATTTGAAAGAACGAGTTGTTTAGGTTTTCGAAAACTCGCGCAAATTGAGATTAACTTTTTTTACAGACAGTCCGTTATCTGTAGATAGTTTTGCATTTCAATTTGTAGACATACAGTTGTTTACAAAAGTAAAGTAAAGACTACAAAACAAAAAACAATCACATGAGGTGTCAGGGGACACCCGGTTGGAACCAAGTTCCTTTCGCTATATATTATGTACTAGTTAGTTCCAACACGCCTAAGGCGATAATTTAAATGGATCTTTAAGAAAAGATACTTTTTGTAAAATGATAAACTTGTGGAAAACACGGAACCGGTATAAAACTGTAGGTCCCAATCAGTGAGTATACAACTAGAAAGCGCACAGCTCACTGGTTGTGAGAAGCTCTTGCCAATTTCTTCATGAGATGTAATGGGAAACCATTTTTTTAACGGGGGAGGGCAATCTACCAAAGTGAACACATGCAAACAACATACAGAGTTAGCAGCACATACATGGTTGTGGTACAACAATAGTCTCTGCCTGAAAATAAGTATGATGATATTGATGTTGTAGCGGCAGCGAACAAACAAGCAAATCGTCGTCGCCAAAGAGTATTGAATAGTGTAGGGGACTCATGGAACAAATTGTTGTAACTCAAAAGCACTGGCGACATCTGGCGAATGATTAAGAACGTATTACCCTCTTTTTGACATACGTTTGTTCATTCATAATTTTGAAGTCAAACATTGATGCTTATTGAAACATTTATGCTTTTTGTATTGTTTTATGTAATAACATTTTCGAAATGGTGCATTGACATTGAAATATTCTATAAAGAGAATAAGGCTCGTTTATGCTCTTTTACTCAGACTACCTACATGAGAGCGGCAAAAGAGTGCAATAAGTTCTCTATACTATTCAATACTTTTTGGCGTCGCTCTGTTTATGACAAAACAAAAACAAGTATTTTAGTGAACTCTATATTTTTCTTTTTATTCAGTGTTATGCCAGCAGTCAAACAAACCGGCCGTCGTCGCTGTGTTTATGACAAAAAAAAAAACAATTATTTCAGTGACCCAAATATTGCTTTATTTATTTTAACAATATTACATCAGATGCAAGACAATGGAAGTGCAATAGCAAAAGTGCCTTCAGCACAACAACAACTATTCTTTTTTGTATTTTCCAATGTAACATTTACTAATGTGTTCATAGAAATCGAACAGGTACCGTGTAACAAAAAGATGTGAGTTCGAACATTTGCTGCTTTTTTAAACAATGTATTTTTTTAAAAAATGTATATTTTTTATATCTTTTTTGTAAGAATATGTATTATATTTTCCCAAAAAGGTAATTTTTTAAAGAGAGGTAATTCTTTTATTAAAAGCCAAAATTTTATTTAAGAAAATGTACTATTTTTAAGGAGAAGTACTTTCTGTAACAAAAAGCCATAATAGTATGCATTTTTTTTACAAAGAAGTCTGTTTTTTAAGAACAGGTACTTTATAAAGAAGTGGTACTCTTTTTTAGAAAAAGGTTATTTTTTTAAGGAAATGTAGTTATTTTCAGAAAGGCTACTTATCTCAAGAACAGAAAAGAAAAGGTATTATTTTATTTTCAAGAAAATGTACATTTAAGATATTAAATTTTGTAAGAAAATGTATTTTTTTAAGAGAAGGTATTTTTTGGAAGAAAAGTTTTTTTTTAAGAAATGGGATTTTTTTTAGAATTGGTCCTTTTTTCAAGAATAGGTACATTTTTAAGAGTAGGTACTTATCTCAAGAAAAGTTATTTAGGTTCACAAAAAAGTGTAGTATTTTAAGAAAAGGCAATTTGTTAATTAAATTAAAAAAAAATATTTTTTTTAAGAAAATATACATTTTGTAAGAAATTTTACTATTTTAAGCAAAGGTACTTCTTTAAGATAAGGTTTTATTTTAAGAAAAGGTACTTTGTTTAAGAATATGATGAATATTTCCTTTGTTTCCCCATGGGATGTAAAGTGAAAACATTAATTGGAACGAAGTTCCTTATCGCACATTGCGGGATAGGGGCTACATGACAAAAAATTAAACAACTTTTGTTTTAACACTATTTTGCTACAACCCAATATTATCAACTATATTGTTAGTTTTGTTTTGGTTTGTGTAGATGTCTCACATATGTTGGGAAATTTCTTGTTTAATGGGAAGTTTTCTAGGTGGAGCCTGTAACCAATATTTAGTATATATTGTAGTTTTGAACCCAATAACAAGTAAATTCAAAAAAGCCAAAAGTGAAAGAAGTTTAAAAAAGGAACATTTTCTTAAATAAGTGCGTTTTCTTATAAAAAGTGAAATTTCGCCCAAAAAATACCTATTCGTGTTCTTAAACTAAGTACCATTTCTTAAAAATAATTTCTTATTTTATTTCTTATTTCTTGCTTAAAAAAGTAAATTTTCTTATAAAAAGTGCCTTTTCTTAAAAAAAGAATTTTTTTTTTAAATAAGTACCTTCCTTAAAAAAGTAAATTTTCTTACAACAAAATCTACAAATTCAAAAAAAAAATTTTAAAAATCTACATTTTCTTTAAAGAATAATTTTTTTTACTTTTTTCTATTTCATTGATCAAGCTCAAGACCATGCTATATCTCTATAAATAGAGATATAGTTTTTTAAAAAAAGAATATGTTTTGCAAATGCATCCTCATGATTCCTGGGAAACCGTACAGCTATTTCAGATCTCCCCACAAATCTTCATCAGGGGTTTTTTGGAATACTGCTTTTGAAAAATTCATCAAACTAAATGCAAACGAAAACTCATCTGAATTGAGAATTTTCCACTATGCAAGTGTTCGAGAAATATCGCAAGCAAAACACACGAGAAAACATGTGGAAACAACTTCTTTCCATTTCCAGAGAACCTTCGGTCCCCATTAGAAATGATTTTTGTTGTTGTTTACTTTACAGGCAACTGTTATTGCCTGTTGTTCCGTCGTGTTCTACGTTCATCAGGGATGATTTTTTTATTTATTTGGCCTTTTTATTGGTTTTTTTTTTATTTCATTGTTGAAGATCAAGACCATACTATTCTTGTATATTTTCTTACAAAAAGAAACTTTAAAAAAATTGTTTTTTTTTTAAATAAGTACCTTTTCTTAAAAAATTAAATTTCTTTGTAGATACACTTTTTTGTGAAACAAAAGAATAAGTATATTCTTGAAAAAAGTACTATTTCTAAAAAAAATCCCATTTCTTAAAAAAAAAAAATTGTTCTTCAATAAAATAAAAAATAAAAAAACCGTTTCCCATTACATCCCATGAAGGGATTGGGGAGGGCTTCTCACAAACAGTGAGCTGTGCGTTTTCTAATTTTACACTCGCTGATTGGGGCCTACAGTTTTTACACCGATTCTGAATGGTATTTTGAGAAGCTTTTTCATGGCTAAATACTCGATAGTGTCGCCGTCACTATGCGAGGTGACCGCCGCCGAAAGAAATATGAGGGTGGTCAGAGCAGGGGTTGAACCCAGGATCTCATGAACAAGAGGCGTGCACACTACCTATTGCACCACCAATAAAATACCTTCTCTGAAAAAAATACCTTTTCTTATAAAAATTCCATTTCTTAAAAGTACAATTTCATAAAAATAAAATAATACCTATTCTTTTCTTGAGATAAGTAGCCTTTCTGAAAATAAGTAAATTTTCTTACAAATATTACCTTTTCCTAAAAAGAGTACCGCTTCTTTAAAAAGTACCTGTTCTTAAAAAAAGTACTTCTTTGTAAAAAAAATTCATACTGTTATGGCATTTTTTTATGGCATAACCTTTTCTTTAAAGTACCTTTTCTTTAAAAAAAAACATTAGCTTTCAATATAAGAAGTACTTCTCTTTAACAAAGAGCCTTTTCGGGAAAATATAATACATAAATATTATTTTAAAAAGGACCTAAAAATATATTTAAAAAAAATACATTCAATAAAACAAAAATTTTTCTTAAAATAAATTTATCATTTTTCAAAATGTATCATTTCTTAAAAATTGATTTAAATTCTTATATTTTTCAGCGGGCGCCTTAGGCGTGTGGGAACTAACTAGTACATAACAGATAGCGAAAGGAACTTCGTTACAACCGGGTGTCGCCTGACACCTCATGTGATTTGCACCACACCAAGTTTTATATGCAATGGCGGTAAACGAATATTTTTTTGCAGTTGGTACCAGCGGTGGATGAATGATATTGTGCTCGCCTAATGTCCCTTCCACTCTTGGCTCCCATTGTTTTTTTTGAAATATTGGTTTGCCTTTCATGTGCTTTCCCATTTGCGTAAATAACATCCATATTTACCGTATCCAGCTTGCATTCCCGAGAGAAGCTAACAAATTTTAAGTCTCAACAGATCCGCCATTATTATTTTATCATCATATTTTACTGCATTCAATATAAATTTTATCGAATCATAAGTTTCCTTCATGTCAACTCCATACGCAACTGGAATAGGAATCTTGGAATTATCGTAATAAAGGAGTACAGCTTTAAGATTTTTTTCGTATGAATCTATAAATTTACGGCAGTCCTCGGGGTTACATATATTCGATATTCATTTCCGCCATTAAGCCTTCAATATCGTTGCAATTAGTAAACGTTTTGGATTCATTAACTGAAAAGTATGGCAGAAAAATGTCTTGGCGTTTAAGAAAATAAGTAACATTAACACCAGGTTCAAGCAGATGAAGACTTTCACAAGTCTGCAGCTTATATTTCTGATTTCTGAATAAGCGATGATTTATCCGACCTTTCATATTATATTCAAAAATTAAATTGTTCGAGTGTTTGGTGGTTTTTTAAATTAATTTTATTCCTCGATATTTCGCTACCTTTTGGGTAGCATCGTCAGGAAGATAAACACAATTATTAATTAGAAACGAAAAGATGATGATGCTACCCAAAGGATAGCGAAATATCGAAGAATAAAATTTATTAAAAAAAAGACCAAACGCTTGAATAATTTAATTTTTGAAAATTTCTGTTTTCTTTTTAGACAGACTCAGCTTTCGTGTCAATTGATTTAAATGCTCTGGCGACATTAATATTGGGTTTGGGGCCACTCCATTTCCTGAGTAAACGCTGTCAATGGCTTCTGTTCCAACGCATGTAGTGATATCAAGATGTTGACTAGGACTTCCAGGTTGTAGCTCAGGTGGTGGAAGTTCATCAAAATGTGGTACTGGGAGCAAAGCTGATTGTACTGATTTATACATAAAACTCCTTCGCCTATACCTAATAATTTTTGGGTGACCGCTTCACGAGAAATACCCTAAATGTAATGCAATTCGAACAGGTAATTGAGTCATTAGTCGTCTGGCTGATTTTGAGTTTTGGTTTGGTTTAGCTTCTTCATAGTTTTTTGTTGCAGGCCGACGGATATTATCAGCCAAAGTGAAGCTGACAAGGTATGGCACGACTAATTAGAGCAGTATAACTAAATTACAGCATAACATGGTTTCCCTTTGGTGTGTTTACCCTTTTCCACAAAAAGAACCAAAACGACCCATATATTGAGGCGGTAGAGGGTTAAAGTATTCTTGTAAATTTCGACATAAAATTGCTGAATACATCCTATTCCTAAATTGTAAGGATAACATTGTTTCCTATGCCGCTTCATCGTAAGAATGTGCAAAAGGAGGAAAATACCATTCCCCTTAAAAAACTCGACGTAAACTCTGAAAACGCAGATACACGTACTTTTTTTTACCCCATCTACCAGAATCCGTTGTCAAAACCTTTTTAATTTTTTTGTGTTCCACAGTGTAATATATTCTATTAAATTTTACTGTTTCATAGAAAAATTACTTTGTAATAGTAATTGATTTTAAACCGACAGTTATTAAAGAACGTAACATCTTAATGGTCGAGTAATATAAACTTAAACGTAAATATTATAAAAAATTTTCTAATAATGTCGGGTCTTATACTTTAAATATCACGGAACAACTACATACATGTTAGTACCTAATAAAGTATTTATCTTATCAGTTCTGATGTCTAGCCAAATTCTTGGGATATGATTTCAACTTAATTTCCTATGCAAATTTTAGATAAGTTTTTATTTCGCTAAATTATGTTTATTTTATGAGATATTAAATTGAAAGTTTCACTTTATATTTATGTTATATATTTTATATTCTGAACAATAAAAATGCATGTGGTTATATCCGTATAAAACGGAGTGTACATTTTTGTTTGTTTTGCTCCGTTATAATTCTCATTCTGCTTAAAATCAACAACAATTTTCGTCTGAGATTGGTACTAAATTTAATTTAGTACAAGATTTTATGAATGATTTGTATTGTGTGGATTTAGAAAAGTCATCACAAGCCTCAAATTCGTATCTTTCATTTGTAGTACTCTTTGATGAAGTTCGTTGTGTAAGTCTTTTGTATTTTATAGCTTTATACATACTCATTAGTCAGCCCATATTGTTTGTGCGTAAGACTCTTATCATGCTCGTGGTTTAAATTGTTGGATTTTCAATATTGGCTACCCCTTCTGGCCGTCTATCCCATCATTCGTATGCGCCCATCATCAAGTTTGTTGTTTAAGTCTTTTGTTTTTCTCTTATATTTTGTTGTCAGCGTAGTGACCCTTTTTGATAAAGTGTTGATATCTACCGTAATTGAAGAGTGTATATGTTTTTGATTAACTGAGTTTTCATGTCATTCATTTTCTTAATAAATTTAGCACCTGTGTTGTTGTAATAGCTGGTGTTTCATTTGCTACTGCTGTTGTTCTTAGCGTTGTGGATGAGTTGGTTTTCATCGCTTAGGTTGTAGAGTGTTTGAATCTATAATATTGAGTAATTTATTTTAACTTAGTCTTAAGTTTATTGTTTGAATTACAAGAAATTTAATTAATGGCTTGAACTCTACACTGATATATTTATATTCTGTGCTTTGATAATAAATAATATTCATTACACTCTGCGCCATAATTGCGGTAATTATTGGGTAGATGCCGTATTGATAAATATTGGTCACACTATTTTTGAATGGTCTGACATATTTGTTTCCACGGCAATGTTGTCTGAATTAAGTTTAAAGAATACGATGTCTATTATTCAGATTCTACTTAAAATTCTAAGAAAAATCAGTTTCGACCTTCCGAATTTAAAAAAAACAATATTTCGTTCAATGTTCTGTTTTGTAATTTGGGTTTATTTTTCAATACATTACACAGTGCAACAGTGAAAAAAATACACGAACTTGACAGTATAGGTTTGATTCTGCTACCAAAGGATAGTATAACCCCATACTGTGTTTGCCGAATTTGGTGACCAATTTTTTTTTTATGAGCCTCAAAAGATTCTGAAAATCGGTGGGCCCCTCAAAATAAGGTGTCATCAGTCTTAGTACAACAGCTCATTCAGAGTTGGTGATACCGCTTAACTATATTTGGTAAAAATGTAGCTAAGAATCCGTTGAATAACTGTTGTTAACACTTTATGTCACAAACGTAATTTGTTCCTGCACTTTTTTCAAAAAATGTACGCAAAAATATATTTTTATTCACTTATTTCAGCATAAATGATAGGGACTCTTAATTTTTGACTAACAATATTTAGCAAAATTGTAGCCACGATAAAGCCGAACAACTTTTGTGAACATATTAGTACAATCTGAACGTGTCTAGACAACCTAATAATGCATCCCTACCGGGTGATTACGAGCAATTTTTGTAATTTCACCGAAATTATATAAATTTCCAAAACAAAATCGAATTCATTGCAATGTGCATGAAAAAAAATTTGTTAGATACCTTGTATATCAATTCCACTGTTTAAGCAGAGTATTCAGTATTCAAAAATAGCAGGTTTTTATTTGTAGGGAACCTGAAACTCAGTTTTAGCTGAGTACTACAGCATGTCAAATGAAATTAAAATTTGGGAATATTAGGAATTGAATAGTTAGGAATTGAACTCTTGTACATGAGATCCTGGGTTCGAACCAAGGGTTCGAAATTTTCTTTCGGCGGCGGTCACCTCGCATAGTGACGGCGACACTATCGAGTATTTAGCCATGAAAAAGCTTCTCAAATTACCGTTCGGAATCGGTGTAAAACTGTAGGTCCCAATCAGTGAGTGAAAACTGGAAAGCGCACAGCTCAGTGATTGCGAGAAGTTCTCCCCAGTCCCTTCATGGGATGTAATGGGAAACCATTTATTTATTTTATGTCTTAGCATTTATTGTTGTTTTGCCTACTTTGAGTTATTGTTATTTAGGAATCTCCAGGCCACAATGAACTAGCATTATTGAAGGAATACGAGGATTCAGATGAAGATAAATATGATTACGGCGAAGACTTTTATATGTAAGGGGTGGTCCAAACACAGGTATATTATTAAATCATATGTTATTTTGATACTGATAGATGTTTTCTCTTTGAAATATTGACTATCCATCAGTATAGTACCTGCGAGGACTAAAATTAGTCGATTTACCCTTGATCAACGTTGGGAAATATGGACCGAAAAATCATCTTTTCTGGCGTAGCGCATTGTCATCTCGGCGGCTATAAATAAATAAATGGTTTCCCATTACATCCCATGAAGGGACTGGGGAGAACTTCTCACAATCACTGAGCTGTGCGCTTTCCAGTTTTCACTCCGTGATTGGGACCTACAGTTTTACGCCGATTCCGAACGGTAATTTGAGAAGCTTTTTCATGGCTAGATACTCGATAGTGTCGCCGTCACTATGCGAGGTGACCGCCGCCGAAAGATTATTTTTTTTTTTTTGAATGTGGTCAGAGCCGGGTTCGAACCCAGGATCTCATGTACAAGAGCCGCGCACACTAACCACTGCACCATCTCGGCGGCTATGTCAACAAAATTGCCACATCCCACACGTCACTGTCGAGAAGCCCAAGCATCCACACAGAGTGACAGTTTGATGTCTATTTTCGAGTGGTGACTTACATCATTGTCCCATTTTTTCGAAAATGATGCTGGAAACCCCATTTCAGTCAACGGCGATCACTACCGAAGCTTGCTAATGGACTGTTTATGTGCTGAAATGGAAGATATGAACTTGGCTAATCATTGGTTTCAGCAGGATGGCGCACCATGTCACACAGCTCATCACACATTCGATCTTTTGCGCACTAATTTCGATAATCGTGTTATCAGTTGTCTTGGCGATATCAATTGGTCGCCTCGATGCAGCTATTTGACCCCTAAACTTTTTCTTGTAGAGTACCGTTAAAGACAGAGAATAATCCAGAAACAATTCACACTCTTAAGGCTAATATCGTCTGAACCAGAAACAGCCAACAAAGTCTTGAATAAATTTGTTGGTAAATTTGATTTAACTGACAGTATGAGCCTCTGCAAAATCAGCTGCGACAGTTACATGAATGAAATCGTGTTCCATAAATAATGGGAATATTTGGTATTTCTAATAAAGCCATACTATACCAAAAGAAATCAAGTTTAGTTGATTTTGTTTAATTTTTCAAAAGATTCTTGTATTTGGACCAGCCTTCATAGTGATTTTTGTGATAAAAATTAAAAGTCTTCAAAATGTTTTAAATATACCAAATAAATAGTACAACACAACTAGTGTATTCAAAACCGAAACCGGTTAACCGACCGGAATGTCGGTTTTCTAAAAATTGTTACATTCGAAGAACCGGGTTCACCGGTTATTTCAAGTGTCTTAACCGGCTTTTTCGGTTTTTACACAACTGATATAACGCCGCAGAATTACACACCTAAAGCCTTTTTCATAACTCACTATGATTACTGACCCCAGTTAGTATGATTATTGACAGATACAAAAGACTTTGCCAACGAATTATTTAGCCGATAATTTGCTGAAATTAGTTGTCCAATGGCAATTGAAGTTATATTTGCTAACTCAAATTTATGTAGGTGTAAGTTCCGAAACTAAACCGTTTTCACACCCCAAAAAGAAGTACAAAACGTCCAAAGGACTACTTACTCAACGATGATGATGACAGATAGGTTGAATAAAATAAATAAATTGGGAATTTGAACCCCCCGTTATTTCGAAGCAGATGACCAGTTTGAAATCTATGAAGTGACAGACTACTTGTTAATGACTAGACATTTACAAAATGGGCAAATGTGGTGTATTACGTGTAAAATGCAGCATCTTATGTACAAACAAACGCTCAATTCTATGGTAGAAACATAACTAACTTTATTTCAGTTCAGAACAAGGTAATTAGATCTAAATACTACAGACTCAGTTGCCATCTTATTAGTTTTGTTAAACGGTTGCATATTAATTATTGCACCATAGTATCCAACAGCAAATATTAAACACTTTCTTCCAAAGTTCTGTGTCTTCAACTCAAACGGTAAGAAATCCACGTAACAAATTCGATAGAAAGAGACCCAGTTTGTGGAACAATTTGTGAAGCGAATTGGTCAATCCGTATCCTTAGTGGATAAAAATGCTTGGTGTACATACACGTCCGGTGCGTTCAGTGGAAAATATTGCCGCTTTAGCTGAAAGTATCTACGAACAGCCGTCAACATCAACTCTCTACCGTTCGCAGAACTAAACATTTCTCTCAGTTCTTTTCCCAGAATTTAGAGGGTTTTTACGGAAAAATCATATTTCCCGATATTTTGTCGAGGAGAAGCCAATGCCATCCACAAGTAGTGGCTGTTGGGTGTTGTTTTTGGCTTGGCGTCATCATAGACCGCCGAAACCGTCAATGCCGAGCGTTATCGTGCCATGCTCAGCGATTTTTTGTTCCCAAAAGTTGAAGACATGGCCTACCCTTTAGATTCCCATTACATCCCATGAAGGCATTGTGTCACACACGCTACTTGGGACCTGCAGTTTTACACCGGTGTCGAATGATATTTTGACAAGCTTTTTCATGGCACTGTAATCGGTAGTCGATCTCAAAAATCTAAGAGTCGTATTAAAAATAAATGATGTGTATAAAAGGCATAGTTGTATATTTTGTAATAAAAACCGAAACCGGTTATTAACCGGTAGGCATAGTTGTCTATTTTGTAATAAAAACCGAAGGCATAGTTGTCTATTTTGTAGGCATAGTTGTATATTTTGTAATAAAAACCGAAACCGGTTATTAACCGGTAGGCATAGTTGTCTATTTTGTAATAAAAACCGAAGGCATAGTTGTCTATTTTGTAGGCATAGTTGTCTATTTTGTAATAAAAACCGAAACCGGTTATTAACCGGTTTCTACACCTCGGTTTAACCGAAAACCTGTTTCGCTCTTTACTCTTCAGTATCTACGATCGGCGATTGCCAGGGAATACAAGCTGATATAAACTCACTTAGCGAATGGTGCATGGAAAATGAAATTATGATAAATGTATCAAAGTGTAGTTCTGTTTCTTATTCTCACACTCTTAGTCCTGTCTTGTATTATTATAAAATTGATAATAATCCTTTGAGACGTAGTAGTACTGAAGTATAGGATTTAGGAGTTATTTTCGACGCTAAATTATCATTTTCTTGTCATGTTGACTACATAACTTCCAAGGCTTATTCAACGTTAGGTTTCATAAGAAGGAATTCCAAGGAATTTAGAGACCATATGACTTTAAAATCTTTATATGTTTCATTGGTACGAAGTAAATTGGAGTACTGTTCGATAGTCTGGAATCATTATTAATTGAAATACTCCAATCGAATTGAAAAGATTCAAAAATTGTATACAAGGATCATCTTTAAAAAATTAAATTGGCCTGAGGCAGTTCCTTACATATCAAGAAGAAAGTTTTTGGGGTTGCAATCATTAAGTGACCGTAGATCATATTTTTGTTTAGTGTTTGTTTTTAACGTGTTGTCTGGAGATATAAATTGTTCGGAAATAAAAGAAATTATTAATTTATATGGAATTACGATGCAACCGTATATTTGAGGTGGCCCTGCACAGGTCAAATTATGCGTTAAATGAGCCTATATCAAGATGTTTAAAACTGTGTAATAATTTTGCACCAACATTAAATTTTAACGTGTCCAAAAATATATTTAAATTAAACCTATTTATATTGTACAATTAGTATTGAGTCTTTATGTAGCTATAATCTGTAAGAATGAAATTCTGTAGATGATTGAATAAATAAGCGGAATATTCGAAGAAACTGAAAACCGAAATTTTTTTTTGAAATACCGGTTAAAAGTGTGCACTTGATTAAAAAATCTTTTTCTTTTAGCGTCAAAAAATGGTAAAAAACGGAAATTCTTAAGTTGTAAAGTGGTATTTTGAGCTATTTGAGCTGCCTAGACTTGTTCAGATTGTAATGATATGTTCACAAAATATTGTTCGTCAAAAATTAGGAGTCCCTGTCAGTTATACTGAAAAAAGTGAAAAAATAATAATTTCTCCCTATACTTTTTCAAAAAAAAGTGCTGCAATATATTTGTTTTTTTGGCATAAAATGTTAATAAGATTTGTTCACCGGATTCTTAGCTACATTAGTGCCAAATAAAGTTAAGCGGTATCACCAAGTGTGAATGAGCTGTGGGCCAAAAACCTATGACAACTTTTTTCGAGGGACCCATTGATTTTCCGAATCTCGACAAACTGAATACAGAGTTTTACTACCCATTGAACCTATATGGCCAAGTCCGTGTATTTATCAAAAAGTCTTCATTTATCGCACAGTGCTATTTATTTAATAATTGTTGTTTCGTTTCGTATTAAGAGGTGTATCTGACAGTTTAGGGTACGAGAAATTCATATTTGATATTCATTTGGCACTTAAAACGTCGCTACATAGCAATATATTCGTTAAATTTCTTATATTTTGAAGGAAAATATATTATGTTTTTTTGTCGAAATTTATTTTTCACACTTAGTTTAGTATAATTAATAATATGTCTGAATATATGCATATGTATATTATAATTAAAATACAGTAAAAGCTCTCTTAAGCGGACACTGACGGTCGCACCAATTTTGTCCGCCTAAGGGAGATGTCCGCCCAATAGAGCGTTTTAAGGAAATTAAATAAAATTAAAGAGAACACTGCCTCCACTAAGGAAATAAATATGTACCAATTTGTTGTAAATTTTTATTATTTAAATGCGTACAAATGTACACGTTCTATAAATATCATTTCAATACATGGCATTGTCAAGCCCTTAACATTCAAGTAAAATATTCACGTAGAAAAATATAATAAATCATAAATAAATTCGTATTCGTAAATTCGTATTCGTAAAATCATAAATAAATAAATATTCGTAAATCATAAACTTAAATCAAACAAACTGAAAAAGGAATTTAAAAACAATTTTTGTTGCTGAAAAAATTGACGGATGATAGAACATTCACACGTTTCAAGGGGTCCTTTTCAACTTATGCTTATCAAAATATAACAGCAAAAACACATTTCTAAAGGTAGAGGATAATCACAGTGGCTGCGCATTTTTTTTTGTCTATGAGCAAAATAGGGGAATCACAGCTCAACGCAGATAGTTACGTACTTGTCTGATGCATGAACGCGTTGTTAGTTGTTTTCTCGTTCATACTTTCTTTTATTTCAACAATAAAAATTGTTAGAAATCATGTTTTCATAATTTTGTTGTCCGCTCATGGGAGATGTTTGATTCCAAAAAAGTGTCCGCGTCCGTACAAAGGAGCGTCCGCTTAAGGGAGCATGATTTCTTCCTGAAACAAGGCGAACATTTTGGGACCAATGCATCTGTCCACTTAAGAGAACTGTCCGGCTATAAGAGCTGTCCGCGAAGAGAGATTTCACAGTATTTGTTTTCCATACGTAGAATATTTTTAAATTAATATTCAAAATAATATTCAAAATGCAAATATTATGAAGGGAGAAGTGCTGACAATTTATATCTCATAAGTGACAAATTAGAAGTTCATTAAAATGCAGTAAATCAAAAATGGGAAATAGATTTGGCATTCCAGACAGAGTGGCTTCAGGTTTAGCAACAGCCCTTACCAAGAATATATGTAGGAGAGATGATCAGGTTGAACTTGTCGTTATGAATAGAACGAAAGTAGCACAGAAGAATCAGAAAAGTAGAGGTATAGTTCTTCATAAACGAGATACTAGTTTCTCTTTATCAGCGTTTTCTTTTTTATGGTAAAACAGCAGAGTTGGTAAAAATTCCGGAAAACACGTTAGTTTGCGAAAATTTTTGGGAAATATCAAAATAATCAAAATTTTTAGTTTTGTATTCAACAAACTCAATTAAAACTATTTTGATTGACTACAATAAATACTGTTTTCGCACCCCTTTTTCGTCTTTTTGCCGCATTCACATATGAAGTTTTACCCTTTTGACTCGCATTACAAATTTTTTCCAATTTTTCCAAACGATTTTTGAAGTTTATTTCTTGCCCCTTTCACGCATTCACCCACAATCACAATTTCTGCCACACATAGAACGTTTTCACTTACTAGCACAATTTGTTTGTATTTACAGTGTGTTGAAAAATTCATTCGGTCAAACAATGGAATTAATCAGTGAAAATTTTTGCGCCATATACGGACACCACTACGTGATAAAAGACCCGTGACTCCCAGTTTTGCCCAAAGTCATGCACTTTTTGGGCCTCCTCGCACACTGGTCTGAAACGCCCAAAAAGCTGGCCAAAAATGAAAAAGTTGGTGAAACTACTTGAAATTTTGTATGCAATAGTTTTGTAGGTCGGAAAATCCAAATTTGAGGTTGACAATTATGAAAAAAATGGCGGATCCCAAATGGCTGACAGATTTCTACGAAATCGTTATCAGATTCGAAAAAATATGTTACTTGCGGTATACTGAGTCAAAAATTTTGAAATTGACGTTAGATGATAAAAACGAAAATTACCACTTCAAAATTAAGGTTTTTAATAAAAATGACGTCCCACAGTAAAACATAAACAAGTTACAATTGTATTTCATCACTAGAAGATACTTCTGAGTGAAAATCCAGAAGTTTTGGAGAACAAGCTTGGGAAGACAGTAACAATGCAAGTACTTTCAGACTGAGAGGTTCACTTGTTTTCGGCTGCATTTTTTTGAAACTGGATATCAGTGTATCCGATGATACCAGAAGCCTGTTGAAAACATCTTGCATTGTTTTTTCACGTGAACATTTTCTTTCATGGTTTTCGCGATAACTTCGAATGTCCTTGTTCCTGGCCTCCGGAGCATCTTCCGATAGTTGTCCGATTCGCAAGGCAAGAGCATCAATAATAGCATACCCGTTAAGTAAAACAATATGAACAGAGGTAGGCATGGGATACCATTCATACAGTTGAACATATCTCCTGACGATTCCCAAGCAGAACTCTTGGAATTTCGGAATATTCACGTCGAAGCCACACGACATCGTTTGCAATACAATTTTGCAACTTTACATAATTTCCTCGTCTACTTTCAATATGTTGGCACTTATTGAAACATCTCGAAAAAAACGCCTTGCGGTGTTTCCGTCGTTCGTTGTACCAGCTCCTGCTTTCGGGATGTCAATGCGAAGACCTAGCTCTTTTTGGAACTGATTTTGAATTTCAAGTTTTCGGGCTGCGACTCTCATCTTCATTTCAGCTGGCCGTGTCTGCCACTTTTTTTCACCCTCATTTTCATTGTTTTTATAGGCAAGATGCAAGAACCATTCCATGAATCGGATCCAGGCATGTAAAGAGCCAATACCAAAACGATAGTTTCTTTGTCTACTTCCTTATTGAGAATCGAATCCAAATTATTGAAGTCTTTCGACGTTGCTTTAAAAATGTAGCATCTCATGGCTGACGAAGTTCCAGTTATAGCGTTTTTAACCTTGCCATCAATCATCGTGAAAGCCAACTGGCAATCTACTCTTATTTTGCGTCACGACAAAACTGTGTTAAATGGCACAAGGTTTTCAATTTGTTCTTCGACATATGCTTTTTCGGCCAGAGTGGATTGAACAGTTTCCTTGAGAAATTGCAGCCTTAGTGGCCGGCAAAAACGTGGGGAGGAAGGCTTCAAGTTGTTCCAAATTAATAAGACATCTTCACTGTCATTTTTACGAACAATCGTAAAGGTACAACTGATGTGAAAAAAACGTGCGCATCTGAACTATTTTCATCTTTAAATTTTTGTTTGTACTCATTACCTGATGTACCGTCGCAGCCCCATTTTAGGAACAAAGTCAAATTGCTGGTTAAATTTCGTTGCAGTGATTCAATGACTTCTTTTTGAGATAGCAATAACCGACTTATAGTGTGGTCTAGCAAAGCTTGCATTGAGATTTCCGCACTTGTTTCGGAAATCGTCATTTTTGACGTTGGAGGGTAGCAACGACTCTTAGCATCTAAGACTTTTTCATTCGTCATTGATCTTACTAATAAATATGTTTCTTTTGTCATCTTGCCCGTTATAATCATATTTAAAACAGAGTCAGCAGATATCTCTTTCAGAGGCTCGTTCTTTGTAAGCGGCCTTATATTTACCAGCCCTCTGTGGAGATTTTGACGTTACCTCTTTTAGAATAGTTGACGCTTGTGGCGCTCCAGATGCACGCAAACTCATTTGCGCGGCGTACGTTAACTCCGACGTTGTGTACGAAGATCGCAAAAATTCGATCTTTCTTCTTTTGCTCCTTTCAGAAGAAGTTTCGAAGTCTGATGAATGGCGACCACGGCTTGTTGATGGTTGATCGTTTGACTTTTCTCGTTTGTGGTTTGTTTCCACCAAGATCTGGAAACTAAGGTATAAATTTCATATTTCTTATTGCTTATTGCACAAATGTATATACTCACAGCAAATTTTATACTTGAATTCAGCCACTTCTCGTTCTTTTTGAAAAATCTATCGAAAAATCTGTGAGACTCCTTCCATTTATCTTCAAACTGCGAAAGCAAATTATAATTAATATATAAAACTATATCAAACTTTATTATTGCAATTTCAATAAGAGAATAAGCAGTTTAAGATTTGTCTAAATGCCCTTTATTAAATGTGTGCCGTTGGACAGGGTCCCTTGGGGCCTAGTCCATTGACGTTCGCGCGCTCGGAAAAAATTTATAAGAAAAAATGGGGCAAAAAGGAGCAATTTTTTCCTTATGATTCCTAATCTATAGACATTTATCTTTATAGTTCTATGGAGATTTTCACCAATGGTCACCAATAGAAGAACTAACAGAATATTTATTACGAAGTTTTTAGTCAGGTTACAATTTCTGACGCGAGCAGTTTAATATCAGCCAATATTAATAAAACACGTTAATTTTTAATAAACAAAATTCAAAAGTCAATGTACGTGCCTCCAACAACAGTTTCCATGTCGCAAGTTACAAATAACACTTTTTCATCAATCACAATACCATTTCTCACTGGAGCTCAGATTTTGGAGTTTTGGGAAATCTTGAGAGGAAGTGAAAACAGATGTTTTCATCTATTCCTAAAACTCACGTAGGCATGCTTATGCTCTACATTTTCAGCTTTCCGTTCAAAAATATGTCCTAAACTAAATGGCATATTCGAATTTCGAAAAAAAAACATTTTTTTATTTTTGATTTTTGACCAGCTTTTTTGGCGTTTCAGACCAGCGTGCCTCGGTGTCATTTTTGCAAAAAAAAAAGAGATAATTTTGTCAGGCTCATATCTTGCAAACCATTCGGAATTTTGAATTACTCTCTGAGGGAGAGTTGTAGCACTTATCATGAAGAACATATACAATCAAACAAACTTTATCTTTAAGGTCAAAGTACCAAAAAAAAAATTCGATTATTTTATCTTTTTTCCCCTGTTCAGTCCACAAAATTCAAGGAAACAATCAACTACAATAATGTACCTAAGATCTCAATAAATAACTTTCTAGAACATATGAGGAATGATTCTTAACACCGGTTACTTCAACATTGAGATACTATGCTATCTCACAGACCGCAGCAGCACAGACAAAGCAGTAAGCTCAGCACACGCAACAATATAAAAGCGACACGACTCTCATATCGAGACATTACACAGCGCGACGTCAACGAGGGCACGGCGGTGAAAGTTACAGAGAAAATGCTACAGCATAATGCTCACACAACATTGGCAACTGACAATTTCAATATGCGGTGCGACAATGTTGATTTATTTTGCTACATTTGCGGTCATCAAATCGGCACTACCAGTGCTTGCATCTGAAATTATTGTATCACCAAGGCCGTCAACTCCACATCGTAGGACATAATTAACAGGAATGACTAGAGCAAATGGTGTTACTTATGAGGAACTGATAAAGCAAGACCGACATGTGACATACCGTGAGAGCCACAGGTGACGTATCATGGATCTATGCATATAAGCCCAAAACAAAACAGCAATCGATCGTATGGGTCTTTCAAGACGAGCTAAATCGAAAAAAAAGTTGTACGTGGAAGAAGCACATCGGAGCAAATGATCGCGTTTATTTGGGGTCCAACCGGTCATGTGGCCACAGTGACTTTAGTGGAACGTAGGACGGTCTATTCTGAGTACAATGGCACCATCTCTTTGCCAATAGTGTTTGAAGAAATAAGGAAAAACAACAAGACAAAACGGATCATTTGCATCACGACAAATCGCAGCTCTCACTCATCAGGTGAAACAATGGGCTATTTGAGCACTCAACAGCCATATTCAACCCAATTCTTTTTACTGCGTGGTCTATGTTCTTCGACGCCCGAAGCAGCTGTTGAAGCGTTTAAAACCCATATTTTGGAGGTGTCTCAATCGGAGTGGAAAAGTGCTTCGAAAATTGATTTGATTGAGCGCATGCAAAATATATTGAAAATATCAGATTATTTTGAAAAATAATGAAACCATTTCCAATGATTGTTTTTTGTTGCTGGACCCGAAATATAAATAGCAACCCTCTAGGTTTGAAATAAATATATTCGTAGCAAACGATATATTTCTTCGGCAAACGGACTCGTGTCTTCTCTATTAATCAGCTGGTTAATTGCGTTATGTATAGAAAATTGTGTAAACCACTAGAATACAATAGAGCATGACAAATTTAACAAGTGGAACTTGAATACCAAGATTTTGAGTGAAACCTCATAATAATTTGAAAGCGTTGCATCATTGAACTTAATTTTATTTTCTTGTTACAGTTAAATATACAACTTCTTAACATTTGTTGTTGTAGTTAAATAATATATTATTCATATTTTTCCATCTTCCCAATTACGTTTTCAGTTCTTTTCCAATTGAAATGTAAACATCTACTGGCTACACTTCATAACAACGCTATTGCATTTGGTTCAGTAGCAAATTGTAATAACAGACTTCTGTGCACAGAAGTAGAAATCCAGTAGATGGAAATTGGTTGAATGGACTGATGATGATGGTCTGATCAACACAGTGGCTGCTGGTAAGGTAACCCAACTGGTAACAGTAAGTAGCCATGGAAAATGAAAACAACAACATCACAATAAAAAGATGCAACAATTGCAGCATTGGAAACAGCATAACTGATAAAATTATATAAGTACGAGAAACAAGTAGTTTGGAGTGGGCAATTCGTCGTCGGCCAGCCTCCTCCAGTGTACGGGGAATGAAACACTCAAATGCCTAAGAAACACCTCAATTAATTGCAGATAGTTTGAGTATTTGTATGGTTGTTGCTGCTGGTATTATGCATTTTATGTAAATTATGATTGAAATAAAATTGTTGTCTGCATTCTAGTTATTGTTACTACGTAAAGGTATTTTCACTTTGTAAAACTTGAAATTCATTATGAATGTAGAATTTAATAACTTTAATCACAACTGCTACGAAGATGGTTTAATAAGTTCTTATAATATTTGAGGAATGAATTACGAGGTATTAGCGCGCCTCTTGTACAGGAGATCCTGGGTTCGATCCCTGCTCCAACCACCTTAAAATTTCTTTCGACTACGGTCACCTCGCTTAGTGACGGCGACACTATCGAGTATTTAGCCATGAAAAAAGCTTCTCAAAATACCGTTCGGAATCGGTGTAAAACTGTAGGTCCCAATCAGTGAGTGAAAACTAGAAAGCACATAGCTCAGTGATTGTGAGAAGTTCTCCCCGGTCCCTTCATGGGATGTAATGGGAAACCATTTATTTTTTTTTTAACATACACACGCTGAAAAATAACGGCCCCAACAATATATTGCAGAAACCATGTACATGTTTGCAAGCATTGTTTTCGTGAATTGAAGATCTGCTGCTTTTTGTTTCTTTATTGTCACAGACATCAGTGTTTTCAGCAGTTTTCAACAAACAAGTCCACATTTGGGTCACAAATATATATATTATAACCTATTAATCATTGTGTCCCAAACATGCTATATTGAATAGCAAACACAATGTGTTTGCACACAAGTATACTATATTTGCGGCAAGCTACAAACACGTTATATTTACATCCAAACAATAAAAAAAGACAAATTTTTCAGCGTGCAAGGAGGGGCAAAAGTAATCACCCAATATTATTATTTTGCTGTAACTTGTTTTTAATGAAAAACTTTGATTATGCTTGTGAAATTTGTTTATTTAATCCATTGGAATTTATTCCATCAAGTTGAGAAAATTATATCGGCCAAGTGGCCGCCACCAGAGTTGATGGCCCATTTATGGCATTTTTCATCACTCTTGCCAGAACTTCGGGCGACAGGTTCTCTCATTCTTGGCGAATATGCTGCTTAAGAGCTTCATGAGTCTGAGGCATGTTGACGTAAACCCGCGATTTCAAAAAACCCCATAAAAATAAGTCTGGAACGTTTAACCCTCCGATGAGCGTAAGGGTCTGGTCCAAATCGATTTTAAAATGTCTCCAGCTATTTTTCTGTAAATTTCTGTGAGACTCCAGTCTATGACTTCCTCAAAGATATTATGCCGAACACAATCGAACAGTAAAACAAACATTTTCGGAGTATTTATTGCGAAAAAGTTGCATTTGAAACTACTTTCGTGAATCATACACACATCGGTCTGAGCAGACCCAACTTTAATTTATTCGAAGAGACCCCGTTTTACCTTTTGGGCAGCGGCAGAGTGTACATATTTTAGTTAATGTGGAGAAATCAGTGAGAGCACTGGTTTTTGAATTCTTCAGTACAGGTGTTTTATTTTTAAAATGGAGCACGGATGCATTGACGAATTACAGGCCAGGAGTTCGACTTATTCGAATCAGGTAACGAGGAGACTACATGCTAACGGAGGACGAACATTTGGATGATGCTACTGATATTGAACAAGAGTCGCCTTGGATAATACCGATGACAATGAAGATTTGGAATCAAGCTCCAACAGAAAGTGTATCATCCAGCAAAGCCAAAATTCAGGGAGAGGTTTACTGTAAACGAATCCAACATCTAGAAAGACACGATCGTAGAATGTGGCAACTATATGGACAGCGGAAGAAAAGTTTTCACTGGCAACTTCTTTTCATCCTATAATTTGACAGAAATATTGACGGATCGAAATGTGGCGTTTGTGGGCACCGTACGGAAGAGCAAGACCTTCATTCCCATTCAATTGTTGGACCCAAAACGTGGTGTGGATAGCACCAGCTTTTGCTTCCACAATAATAACGTCACCCTGTGGCGCTACATGGCAAACCCAGTAGTCATGTTATCCACCGTTCACTACTGTCGCGACATAGATCCACTGAAAAAACCGAAGCCGAATCAAATACTGGACTATAATAAATTCAAAGTGAGAATAGATACAATGGACCAGTCGTTGACTGGACATTTCATGCTAATGTATAAGTGCAAAACGAGAATGCGCTTAAAATGTATTATCGGATGATAAATGATTTAAATTATTAAATACAATTATATTTTATTATATTTTCGTACATACACAATCACACATTTATCACACCTGTGACCATCTGCGTGTGCCTGTCCTGACATATACGTCTTCAATATATATGGGTCCGGTCAGACCCCTACGCTCCATTTACCACCTCTTACGTCACCGCTCATCGGGGGGTTAAATCGGTTGATCTGGCCGGCCAGTGCAAACCACCACAACGAGAGATTAACCGATCCGGAAATTCTTCCTTCATAATACCGGTAGTAGCTCGAGCAGTGTGCGCCGTAGCACCGTCCTGTTGGAACCACACGCTCTATATTGTTGTTAGGGGACACCCGGTTGGAACGAAGTTCCTTGTACTATTTAGTTCCAACACGCCTAAGGCGCCCGTCGAAAAATACGATAATTTTAATGGATCTTTAAGAAAAGCTACTTTTTGTAAAATGATAATCATTTTTTGAAGAAAAATTTTTTTTATAGAATGTATTTTTTTTAAAAAAAGGATATTTTTAGGTCCTTTTTGTAAGAATGTGTATTATAATTTTCCGAAAAGGTGAATTTTTAAAGAGAGGTTCTTGTTTTATTAAAAGCTAATGTTTTTTTAAGAAAAGTTACTATTTTTAAGAAGAAGTACTTTCTGGAAGAAAAAGCCGTAAGAGTATGTTTTTTTTTAGAATGAAGTACTTTTTTTAGAACGGGTATTGTTTTAAGAGAAGGTATTTTTTTGAAGAACAATTTTTTTAAGAAATGGGTATTTTTTTTTAAAATTGGCCCTTTTTTCAAGAATAGGTACATTTTTATGAGTAGGTACTTATCTCAAAAAAAGATATATTGTTTGACAAAAAAAGTACTCTTTAAAGAAAAGGTATTGTTTTAAGAAAAGGCAATTTGTTGTAAGAAAATTTACTTTTTTCAGAAAAGGTTCGTCTTACTCAAAAAAATATCTATTCATATTCTTAAACAAAGTACAATTTCATAAAATAGGTACGTATCTTAAAGAAGTACATTTGCTTAAAAAAAGTAAATTTTCCTAGAAAAATATCTTTTCTGAAAAGAAGTAATCAACAACAATTAAACATTTCCATGACAGCAATAACACCCATTCATTATACCAATGAACATATTCATTGCAGCAACAATTGAAGTGACAAAGCGTTTTTAGTTCATGAACACATTTTCGTGGCGGTAATGCAATGGTTCGTTGGCTCTCTTTCGATGACAGAAGTGGTTGGAAGAAGAAGCTTTTCCGTTTAGTATATTCTCCATTTTAGGGCCGTCGGTGGTGCAATGGTTAGTGTGCGCGCCTCTTGTACAGGAGATCCTGGGTTCGATGCCTGCTCCGACCACCTTAAAATTTCTTTTGACGACGGTCACCTCGCTTAGTGACGGCGACACTATCGAGTACTTAGCCATGAAAAAGCTTCTCAAAATACCGTTCGGAACCGGTGTAAAACTGTAGGTCCCAATCAGTGAGTATAAAACTATAAAGCGCACAGCTCACTGTTTGTGAGAAGCTCTCCCTAATTCCTGCATGGGATGTAATGAGAAACCATTTTTTATATTCTCCATTTGGAAACTTTATCTTAATGACTTGTATCGTCTGTAACATTATTGATACTTCTCCAATGATTGAACCCCCTTCCATTTTTGTTTCAAACTACACCTGTGTCTAAAAGCACAATAACTTAAACACTTATACGTTAAGCTGTTCCAGCAATCTAAGGTTTAACTGGTTGCTAAGTAATCGGCCACAACAAAGCCAGAGAAAAATGCATTTATTACCTGTTTACCTTGGCTAACAATTATAAACATATGGATGGGTTTTTAGCCGTAGCCGTTGTAAAGTGTTGCAATTTATACTTTGGCAGATTATTAACATCGCCAACACAAGAGAGTCAAGCACGCGTGCGTGACAAATGTGAAGATGAACCTGTTGCTGGAGACCGGCAGATGAACCGACGGCATGAAACGGAACGGCTGGCTGGACGGCCAGACATAAGGACCAGTACATTTTTGTATATGAATGTCTGTTTGTCTGTAAGCGATTCCATTGATTTGTATTGCAGTTTTGTTGTTGTGTTTATTACACGGGTGGCAGGCAGGTTTTTGTTTTCAATGCAACTACATTCAATGCAGATGCAGACGAGTTGAGATGCTGTTCCGCAATCTTTTGCACGCAGCCTCAAAGAAAACTTGTTTTGCAACGATTATAATTTGTCATTTAGTTGTAACTAGTTTTTCTTCATACCTTAACACTTGTATTTCTTCACTCGATTTAATGCCATTTCTAAGAATTTCAATAAAATGCAAAAGTTTAAGAAGTTTCATCTGCTAATGCAAGTTCTACATCGTTGTTATTACTGTAATATATACACGATATCATTGAGAATCAGGCTAAGACTTTAAGAAGTTAACAATAAGAATGTAATGGAATTTGTATGGGGAGGTTCTTGTAGCCATCTTGATGATGTTCCTACGCTGTAGGTTCTAACAACGTTCTCGCTTTTGATCATGTTGATGATGATGATGATGTTGTAGTGTCTTCTATGCTGTTAATGTTAAGCTGATGTTGCTCTAGAATTCTTATTTTCTTCCAAAATGAGTTTAAGATCTTGTGTTTAGTTCTGCTTTCGTGGATTTCAGTTGCTTTTCTAAAGAGGAATTCCATTTGTTTTAGTTTTGTGAACCAGTGGCGTTGTGCCATTTTACAATTAAAAACTTTGTTACTTAGGGTTCTCATATTTGAGTTAAAATTCAAATATGTATTCGAGACTACACAGTGGGTTTAATGACAAAAATATAATAAAATGCAATGAAAATGTTTCTAAACTAATATACGATTATAGGGACACCGTACTTAAATCGTTTGACAGATTTCGACATTGTCGCATGCTAAAAAAGGCACGTGTAACTTTATGCAGGTACCATGTATATGTTTGGAATATTCTTATACTTACGTGCAAGCATTGTTTTTCTGAATTGAAGATCTGCTGCTTTTTTTGCTGTTGTCTCTCACATTTATGTTTTTATCAAACAAAGCCATTGTATTAATCATTGTGTTTCCAACATGTACTATTGAATAGCAAACACAATGTGTTTGGACACAAGTATACTATATTTGCGACAAGCTACAAACACATTATATTCGCATACAAGCAACAAAAAAGGGCAAATATTTCAGAGTCTAGGGACATACAAGAAATCGTATTTGTGAAGATAACCAGAGACATTTGGAAGGGGATTTGAGAAAAGGGTTATTCAGAGACTGTCTGCACAATTGGACCCCTTAAGAAATTACTTACTACTTACTTCGGTGGCCTCAAACATCCCAGAGGGCGCTTAAGGGCCTTACAAAATGAGGATTACCGGCTCGATTTTCAGCGTTTCTCCTCCAGTTTGTAACACCAAGCTCTCGCATTCAATATTCCACCAGGTCTTTCCAGCGAAGTCGTCATATGTTTCGATGGCCTTCGAGAATCTCTTCGAATAACTCTCGCACTGGTTAATTCCGATGCATTCTACTAACATAGCCTAGACAGCGTAAACGCGCTATTTTCATAAGCATAACTTCGTCGATGTCGGGATAGAGATTATACAGCTCATGATTATACATCCATTGTCGATACTCGCCGTTTTCTATTACACAGCGCAACATATAAAATGCAAACTCCTTCTCGTGTGAAATTTTTCGAAGTACTTATCGAAACTTCTGTACTTTAGCTGCTGTTTTTTATGACCGAAAATGGTGAAAAAATACTAAAAAAAACTAAAATTTTAATTTTAAAAAGTTAAAATTAATAATTAAAATTTTTTGAAATTTTGAGGCACCAGATTAGTTTTGGTTTATTTTACACTTTTTTCTCACAGTCTGTAGCTACAATTTTGCCGGAGACAGGAAAACAAAATTCCAATTAGTTTCCGAGATATAGCCGATAGAAAAATTGCAAGTGTTTCGGAAAAATTAAGTTTCAGACAAAATATACATGGGGTCATATAATCCTAACAGCAGCTAAAGTAGCAAAACCAAAATAAATCATTGCGTTTGCAATATGTAATATTGAAATGCAAACACAATGTGTTTGGACACAAGTATACTATATATGCGACAAGCTACAAACAAGTTATGTTTATATCCAACCAAAAAAGGCAGATTTTTCAGCGTAAAGGGACATACAAGAAATCTCTATTTGTGAATGTGATCTGAGACAATTGTAAGGGGATTTGATAAAAGGGTTATACAGAGACTGTCTACACAATTGAATCCCTTTAGAAATTAATAACTACTTGCTTAGGTGGCCTCAAACAACCCAGAGGGGTCAACGGCCTTACAAAATGAGGATAACATGTTTCTCCAATCGGATCGATCTTCAGCATTTGTCTTCCAGTTGGTAACACAAAGCTCTCGCAGGCAATATTCCACCAGGTCTTTCCAGCGAAGTTGTCATATATTTCGATGGCCTTCGAGAATCTCTTCGAATAACTCTCGCACTGGTTAATTCCGATGCATTCTACTAATATAGCCTAGACAGCGTAAACGCGCTATTTTCATAAGCATAACCTCGTCGATGTCGGGAAAGAGATTATACAGCTCATGGCTCATCCGTTGTCGATGCTCGCCGTTTTCTATTACACAGCGCAACACATAAAATGCAAACTCCTTCTCGTGAGGAATTTCTCGAAGTACTTATCGAAACTTCTGTACTTTAGCTGCTGTTCGGATTTTACGGCCGAAAAAGATGTAAAAATAGAAAAACTAAAATTCTAATTTTGGAAATTTTGAGGCGCTAGATAAGGTTTTTTTTAGTTTACACTTTTTGTAACTGTATATAGCTACAATTGTGTTGGAGACAGGAAAACAAAATTCCAAATGGTTTCCGAGATATAGCCGTTAGAAAAATTGCATGTGTTTTGGAAAAATTAAGATTTCGCGAAAATATACATGAGGTCGTATAATCTTAACAACATCTAAACCAGCAAAACTCAAATAGAGTTTTGTTAGTTTCGATAAATACTTCGAGAAATTTTACACCAGAATGTGTTTGCACTCGATTACTTCAAAAATGTTGCACAGTGTTATCGGACGATATAGTTTTTGAAGCATTATTCTCTCGAAGACTTCCAACGATGTTTCGTCAACATGCGATATGACCCAGGATTCTGCACCATAAAGCAAGACAGGTTTTATGAGAGTCTGATAAAGTTGGATCATCGATTCTCGAGAGAGGGTCTTATCTCTGAACTGCTTGCTTAGCCCGAAATAACACCTGTTTGCAAGCACAATTCTCCGTTGGATTTCCAGCCTAACTTTATTGCTGCTGTTCACGACAGATCTGAGGTAAATAAATTTGTCCACTACCTCGAAATTAGAACGGGTTTCATGGTATACCCTTTCATCAGATCGGGTGGATGTTCTGCTTGTCAACACCATTAATTTTATCTTGTCCTCGTTTAGTGCCAAACTCACTTTTGCTGATTCTTTCTCAATGCGTGTAAGTACTGCAGTCACTCCTCACAGATTTCGCCCCATGGGTTCTAAATTATCAGCGTAGGCGACCAGCATGTTTCTCACCATGATCTCAATTAACACATACTGAAAAATAATGGCCTCTCTAACATATTTTCCCAAACATATTCTGCAGGAACCATGTATATGTTTGGAACACTTATTTAAATATAGATACACACTTACAAGATACATACAAAAATACAGAAACATACTTACAAAATAGGCTCTCTCGTTGTTCCTCTTTTATTCTCTTGCTCTCGAGAGAGCATAGACAGTGCAACAAACACATCGGTATTTGTCTCACCAACATAAATGTTTGTGGGTCGCAAACACATATATTCTAACACTTTAAGCCTTGTGTCTCAAACATGTCATATTGAATAGCAAACCTAAAATGTTTGGACACAAGTATATTATATTTCTGACAAGCACCAAACACACTTTATATTTGCATCCCAACAACAAAAAAAGACACATTTTCAGCGTGTAGATACTTTCACAAAAATGTTCACCTTGACTTTTTTAGTTTTATGTAGAAAACATTTTTTGGAAAAAGTGTAAAGCGTACATGTGGGTTTTGGCACTTCCAATTTAATATGAAAGGAACTGCAATAGAAATGTATGAAAGCGGTATTATTTGTTATAAATTTCATGCAGTTTATTCTTAAAAAAAATATGGGACACGCTTTTTATCGAATGTGCACTCCATTTAGACTTCAGTTTCTGAAAGAACTTAACAAAACTAACAAAATGGAATTTTTCTGGTTTAGCTTCATTTGTATCGTGATTTTATGGTGTCGTGAATATATCGGCTGAAACTTAATTTTCAGCATTTTTTTAAAAAAATCTATTTTTCTTACGGCTTCTTTTTGTTAACCGATAGGAATTTTGTTTTCCAGTCCTCAGCATAATTATAGTTAGGTAGCGACCAGGGGGGAAAATATTAAACACTAGTTTGAAAATACAGCAGTTAGTGCTTCAAAATCGCAAAATGTCAAGAAATTCCCAATTTGTTGAGATACTTCTCCACATAATTTATCATAACTCGGTACTGACTGATATAAATTTAGTTGACACAAATTTAAGTTTTCATTAACTTTAACGTATGCATGTAACACTTTTTCGGAGTTATTTGTTTTTTCTTATCATGAAAAACCGAATGGGGGAAATGTGTCTCATTTTATTACTTTGTCTTATGAATAAAGTGCATTTTATGACACTAATTTCGCAAACCTCCATTTCCTATTCTGCGGGAAAATCTTTTGAAAAGTGGTGAATGTTTTTTTTTTTTGATTTTTAGAATAAAAAAATAAGTAAACCGTAGACAATATATATTTATGATTGAATTCTCGTGAAATTTTCACACAAAAGATAAACAAAATTTTTCAGGTAATTAGTAAGTGTTCGTTCATCCACTTTTTGATATTCAACAAGTGCTTACGAAAGTAAAAAGGACCCGCATTGCAAAAGTCATATAAAGCGTAAAAATTTCCGTTTATTTTCATGATCCGCCTTGTTTTATTCATAAGATATGTAACTTTATGATAAAGTAATAAAATTAAACACATTTTCCTCTTTTCGGGTTTTCATGATTGTTTAAAGAAAGTAAAATGATATTTTAACGAAAAAAAAAATTTGTTTGTCAGAATTTTTTTGATAACTCCGAAACTATTCATCAAATTAAAATGAGGCATAGCCAGAAGTTGAAGATAATATAAACCTACATTTTTTCAAATTTGGTTCAACAAAATCGGATTGGTCATTTTCGAGTTATTATAAATTATGTAGAGAAATATCTCAAAAAATTTAGCAGGTACTACTACTCTCCACCTGCATTTATGATGACGGCATTTGAATTCGAGCTAATTCAGAAAAACCGCAAATGCGATTTTGTTGGTTTCGAAAAGTATTTTCAGAAACTGAAGCCGAA
Organism: Phaonia tiefii; assembly: GCA_963931995.1. Taxonomy (NCBI): domain Eukaryota; kingdom Metazoa; phylum Arthropoda; class Insecta; order Diptera; family Muscidae; genus Phaonia; species Phaonia tiefii. The sequence goes on from OZ008367.1 coordinate 38,669,430, forward strand.
TTGGAGTGCACATTTTATATGTTGCACTGTGTTATCAAAGAAAACTGTAGCTTAAAGTACCACTGCAGAAAAAAACATGAAAGAAATGGAATTTAGATTTTTTAAAGTTACAGAAAATAGAAATCTTTTGAAAAATCTATCATGATGTACTTTTTTTCAAATATTTAATATGAAAAGCACAACCCACCCGTAGGTATGTTTACATTGTGTCTCAAAAGTTATGGGCATCCCAGATTAAAATTTCAGAACTTACTACTAACAAGTGTAGCTATAATGTATAAAACCAATATGGAAAGGGTCTTAAAAGTCCCACCCAAGGAAATTCTGATAAATCATCGCATCTTTTTGAAACAAAACAAATTTTAATAAATAATCAATATTCTTCGAGCTTGAGGTCAGATTTGCTGTTCTTGTATTTATTTTCCTCGATATTTCGCTACTCCATAGTGTAGCATCATCATGAGTTATAAACAATATTTAACAATTAAAACAAAATAACAATTGTGAAAAAATTATGTCAATTTAAAAATGTTCAAACAAATTTTCCTGCCTTTTTCAAAATTTTCTGAAGTTACACAAACAAAAATAATGTTCGTAAAAAGTTCATATAAATTAAGCCAAAGAAAAATATTAGATTGATAAACTATTTGTGCTTAAATGGTTCTACTTTTTACTAATTAAAAAAATTTTATGTCATGACATTTTTTGAATTAAAAATACTGACTTTAAAATATTTATTCGGTGTTTATAAAAATTCTACGATTTTGTCAACTCATCGTTAAAAACACTTAAAACTGTATGATAAATATATAGTAGGTACTAAATACTATATACAAACGCAAATATATGTATATAAAAAATTGTTTCTTTTAATTTTAGCATAATTGTTTTGCATTTCGCATAATTTTTTAAACGGCTTCTGGCAACACTACACCTTGTCTTTCCAGCGAAGTCGCCATATATTTCGATGGCCTTCGATTAAGTCTTCGAATACGATTTGCACTGGTTAATTTTCATCCATTCTACTGACATGGCCTAGCCAGCGTAAACGCGCTGGTTTGATAGGCATAACTTCGTCGATGTCGGGATACAAATATCTTTCGATAATACTTGCCGTTTTTTATTATAGGACCATATATTTTTCGGAGTATTTGTCTCTCGAAGACTCCCAATGATGTTTCATCAGCGTGCGAAATGACCCATGACCCATAGTGCCATAAAGCAACACAGGTTGTTTGAGACCCTGATTTAGTTGGATCTTTGTTTTTCGGGAGACGGTCTTATCTCTGAAGTGCTTGCTTAAATCAAAATAAATGATTTCCCAGTACATCCCATAAAGGAATTGGGGAGAGCTTCTTACAACCACTGAGCTGTGCGCTTTCTAGTTTCATACTCACTGATAGGGACCTACAGTTTTACACCGATTCTGAACGGTATTTTGAGAGGCCTTTTCATGGCTAAATACTCGATAGTGTCGCCGTCACTATGCGGGGTGACAGTCGCCGAAAGAAATTTAAAGTGGTCAGAGCAGGGATCGGAATCAGAATCTCTTGTACAAGATGCGGGCACACTTCCCATTGCACCACCAACGGCCAGTGCTTGTTTAGCTCGAAATAACAACTGCTTGCAACCAAAATTCTCCGTTTGATTTCTAGGCTGAAGTTATTGCTTTGTATTGATCCGAGGTGGATGAATTGGGCCACTACCTCGAAATTAGAACGGTTATCAACGTTCACTCTTTCCTTCAATCGGGTGAATGGTCTGCTTATCGAAACCATTATTTTTGTTTTGTCCTCGTTTACTGCCGAACTCACTATTGCTGACTCCTTCTGAATCCTCGAAAATACTGCAGAAACGTTTCGCCGATTTCGCCCAATGATGTCGAAATCATCAGCATGGTTGGTTGGTTGGTTTTCGTGGAAGCTAAAGATACTATTTAGCATCAATTAGTGTCTTTAGATACCGTTTTGCATACCACATCACTCTGGAAGGTCCAAAGTACCGTGTCTATATCCAGCCTGTTAATCGGAGATACCTTATTAGATCCCCTAGATCTATCTCGTGTATCTCAGTAAGGTTATGCAGGAAGGGACGACCCATAGTTTTCAGGCGTCTATTCATCAGAGCCGGATAACTGCAGAGGAGATGCTCCACCGTCTCCTCCTCCACTGCGTCATCGCAGGCGCGGCAGTGGTCATTATATGGCAGCTTCAACCATCTTGCGTGATTACCGATTGGCCAGTGCCCGGTCTGCACGTCAGTTACCCTAGAAATGTCTCCCCGATTATGGCTGATCAGGGAGTTAGTCCGGTGAATGATATATTCCGGCCAGGGTTCGTATTTCCTGGGTTAACCCTGGGTTACCCATTATTTTTGCCGTTGGGAATGGGTAGAGATCGGTTACCCATTACCCACAGGGTATGGGGGAAATAATAGGTAGCTACCCACGAAAATGGGGAATTATCCATCACGATTAGCCATTTCCTACAGGGCAATGGGGAAAATAATGGGTAGCTCCCACGAAATGGGGAATTGCTCATCACGATTACCCATTACCCTCAGGGAAATGGGGAAAATAATAACGATGGGTAGTGGGTTACCCAGGGTAACCTATCCCCATTTTTGATCGAAAATATTAAAAAATTAGGAAAAATCTCTATATATCGGAAACGGAGCGTCCAATTGGAAAAATAAACAAATTTTTGCGGCTTTCTGAGGGGTTTTTCATAAAGTGTTCCAATTCGTTTGGAAGAATTTTTTTTTCGAAAAATCGCCAAAATAAGAAAAGAGCTAAAATAAAAATATCCAATATGGCATCACTTTTTTTAAATTTATAGCCACCTTTTGATATAAGCGATTGTCTTATTTTGGCGATTTTTCGACAAAAAAGTCTTTCATACGAATTGGACCACTTCATGAAAACACCTTGGAAACCCGGAAAAATTTGGCGATTTTTTGTTTGAAAAAGTTTATTTTTTAGCGATTTTAAAAAAAAAAAGTGATGCCATATTAGAGACACCCATTGGTTAAAGCCTCATAAGGAGGTAAAATTTTTATTATTTTTTCGATTGGACGCACCGTTTTCGAGTTATAGCCACTTTTTTATTTTACCAATTTTCTTATTTTGGCGAGTTTTCGAAAAAAAATTCGTCCATACGAATTGGAACACTTTGTGAAAAACCCCTTAGAAACCCACAAAAATTGGTTATTTTTTCAATTGGACGCTCCGTTTCCGAGATATAGACATTTTTTCTAATTTTTTCATATTATCGATCAAAAATGGGGATGAGTTACCCTGGGAAACCCATTACCCATCGTCGTGGTGGTTCGCTACCCATTATTTTTCCCATTTCCCTGAGGGTAATGAGTAATCGTGATGAGTAATTCCCCATTGTCGTGGGTAGCTACCCATAATTTTCCCAATTTCCCTCAGGTTAATGGGTAATCGTGATGGGTAATTCCTCATTTTCGTGGGTAGCTACCCATTATTTTCCCCAAACGTAAACGTTCGTTACACATTCCCCACGACGATGTGTATGAGTTACACATAGGGTTGTAAATACGAACTCTGATTCTGGCCATGTGTTCCTGGATATGCGGCACGTTTCCGTCGTATCCCATCTGGTCTTCGATCGTTCAAGGTAATGCAGGAAAATACCTCTTTTGGCCAAACCTATAGGCGTTGCGACACACCATATGGAGTTCGGTGGAAGAGGATCCTGCCCTGGCTAGTTCGTCTGCCTTTTCGTTCTCTAGGAGACCCTTATGGCCTGGTATCCAAGTAAGAACCACATTGGCCAGCCGGCCTAGCTTCCCTACATTTCCCTACATTCACTAACTAGTTTAGATGCAGTAGTGTAAGATTTGAGTGATAGGAGAGCCGCTTGGCTATCTACTAATATTCCAATGCGCTCTGTTCTTCGCTGTAGTATAAGTGAGGCGCAGGCTTCTTTAATGGCCAGTACCTCCGCTTGGAAAACGCTGCATTTATCTGGGAGTTTGAAAGATAAATTGCGGCCTGCCTCTTCGGAGAAGTTACCCGAGTCGGTTCCACATTCCATTTTGGATCCGTCCGTAAATACTTTGGTGTCAAAACCTGTAAGTGGTTCCCCTTTATCCCACTCTATTCTCTTGGGAAACCTGACATCGAATAGGTTATCATCAGCATACGCGAGAAGCATGTAACTTTTGCAGCTGATAGTTTTATTCATGTTGACTGCAGCTTTTCTCACGATGATCTCAATTAATATGTCGAAGATTAAGGCCTAAATAATGCAATTTTTTTAACATAATAACAGGCAAATATTAAAAATTTTACAGCTACTTCGTCAGTTTTAGAGAATACTTACAAGCAAATCTTTCCACTAAATTCGGTTTCCTAATAAAAACATTCCTAACTAAATCAGTAAATTGTTCAAACTGTTTTTTGTTTGTTACAAATTCAACTAAGCCGAACAGTCAATGATACATCCAACATGGTATTCACACTTTTAATTGTGGCTTTACTGATGCGCTAATTAATCAAACAAATTAAATTCAATAAATCTTCTAAAATCGAAATTATAACTAATTAAACCATGATTAGTATTTGTTAAATGTTGATTAGCTGTTAGGTTTTTATGCGGCATTAAACGTTAACACGCCATAATTTCAACGGCGATTGTTTGTGCAATTTAAGTTTTTCAATCAACATTTAGTAGTTATGTTGTGAATGCACCCTACAGTTATTAAATAGTTATCTCGTTATATTTTTTTACACGCTTTAAAGGATGAGTCAAACAGCATAGATACTAGAGAGTACGCCAAATGTTCTTCATCAATTTAATGAAATGTGTGGCAGGTAGGAAAATGAGGAAATGTTTCATCAAATTGATAAAGAAGTTCATAAATTTGATGAAGAGTTTTCTTTCAGTGTACGAAATTTCGGAAGTAGTAGAAACTACAGTGGGAGTTTTTAAAGAAAAAGTCCTCCGAAGTATATTTGAACCTTTGCCTATTTGTAATATCAACGCGAATATCAACGTTGTATGTACCAGGAGCTGCAAAACGTATTTCCCGTTATAAAGGGTTTTTCAACAGAGACGCTAAAAAAGTAAATCGATAGGGACAGCAAACGACGCCATATTTTTTCCCGTTCTTCTGACATTTCTCTTCAGTAAGGTTTGCCATTTCATCATGGAAAGATATACGAGCCAACAACGAGTCGAAATTATTAAAATTTACTACCGAAATTTGGAGTCAGTGGCCTCAACTTTAAGAGCGCTACGTTCGGATCTTCATCGGAAAATCATCTTTAGCGATGAGGCTCATTTCTGGCTGAATGGCTTCGTCAATAAGCAAAATATGCGTTATTGGTCAGAAAGCAATCCACAGGTAATCCATGAGTCATCATTGCATACCGAAAAAATTACGGTTTGGTGCGGTTTATGGGCCGGCGGCGTCATTCTACTTCTACGTACTTCTTGCGTGATGATCAAGACCGGCACATTACTGTGAATGCGAATCGCTACCGTTCAATGATAACCGAATATTTTTGGCCCCAATTGGATAATATGCGAATGCCAAAATCAATTTATTGGAAACCAAGTTTGGTGAACGTACTATCTCACGAAATGGCCCAGTCGATTGGCCGCCTCAGTCGTGCGATTTGACGCCGTTAGATTATTTCCTGTGGGGCTACGTCATGTCTATGGCCTATGGCAACAAGCCAGCGACGATTGATGAACTTCGTACGAATATCGAACGTAAAATTGCAGCAGTATCGGCTGATTTATGCTTGAAAACCGTCGAAAATTGGGTTCAGTGTCTGGACTTCTGAAAACGTGTCCGTGGTGGCCATGCAAAAGAAGTCGAGTTCCATACATAATGGCATCGAACGTACTTTCACGGGAATAAAGAATTTCATTGGTATCTGAAACCGGTTTTGTTTTATTTAAAACAACTTTTGTAGCGCTCTTATTGAAAAACCCGATATAAAGGGTGTTTTTTAAGCCCTATAGAAACTGAAATTGTAAAAATAACAGAAAATTTAAATTTTGATCAAAAAAATGTTTTTCTTCGAAAGGCCGATTCATGGCCTTCAAGGCGTCAATTATTGCCCCATGAGAAATAATCGAAATGTGTCATAGCGCACGCTCTTGGAGGCCAATTGACAGGTACATTTCTCAAAATCAACTTATCGCCAAATTTTGATTACAATAAATCGATGGTTGCGGTCTCTGTATGGCACGTAGCGCCATCCTGTTGAAACCAAATCTCACACGGATCCATTTCATCTATATTTTTAAACAAAAAACCATTGATCATGGTGCAGTAACGATCCCCATTGACCATAACGCGAGCTTCGGCTTCATTTTTGAAGAAATAGGGTCAGATGATCCCACCACCATGTAAACCGCACCAAACGGTCCATTTTTCTGGTTGTAATGGAGTCTGTAGGGTCTGTTGTGGATTGGTCTCAGTCCGTATGCGGCAATTTTGTTTATTAACAAAACCCGTTAAGCGTTAAGCCACAAATGTGCCTCATTGCTGAACACAACTTTGCGCTCAAACATCGGGCCAGTTTCCAATTGCTCTAGAGCCCAATCGCACAGTGGGCCCGATTGGAAAAATAAAACATAATAATATCACAACTTTTAAAGTAATATTCTGATCATTTTTGAATGTACTAGACATTTGTAGAGAAGGAGTCAGGATTTCAGAATATTCTATTAAATATTGTATACCCTGTGTCAACACAGTCGGTGCTACAGGGTGTCACTTTGCTGCTGACCACTTTGCTGCACTGAAAGAAAAACGCTTCGTCGCATGGATGAAACATTTTCGTTAATGTTTTTACGTTGTTATAGTGTAAAGTGTCGTATATCCGACAATTTGTTAGTCGCTGCAACGAAAAATTTCACACTTGACTTCTTTGACAATTTTTCGTTCCGTTGCTGCAACAACTTACTTGTTGTTCCTGCAACAATTTTATTTAACTTGAAATTTGTAGAAAAATGGGTTGAAAATTAAAAAAAAAGTAAAGGCATGGGTTTTAAACTACTAATATTTGGTTTATCTCTTACTTTTTATAGTTTATTTTTATTATTTATTTATTTTGGAAGTTTTTCAACATTTTTAGTTGACGAAACAATTTCGTTATTGTAACGAAACTAATTTTTATGGTGGTATAGTCTCTCTCCAGTCGAAAAAATGAGCGTAAGCGAGGCCAGCAAGAGAAAGTGGTGAGCGTGAGTGGCGGGTCACGTACACATCTTAGATCAGTTCCATTGCAACAACTGAAAGTGGTAGACATATTTCTCCGCCGGAATAATTTAAATAAATTTGTTAAAACACACTAATTAGTTATACTTAGTAATAATCTTTTATTGTGAAAACTAAAGTATGTGAATTTATGTGTTTGCTGTGATCGTTTGTGTAACTGGCGAATCTATAAATCTAATAGATAAATAAACAGAATGCAAGGAGTAACACGACAGCAAAGAAACTGCCGCATCGATAGCAGAAAAACTACCCCGAAATATGTAACTGAACTTTTGTGTGTGTGTATGCCCGTGACGGTACAAGTCGAAACAAAATGTTCGTGTTTTTGTGTTTTTGTCATAATTCGGTCGCGCCTGTTTCGTTGTGTTGGTATTTGGATTCAGTCGTCGAAGTCAATGAAAACGAAGAAGTCAAAGTGTTTCAAATGCGACGAACATAAATAACAATTCAACGTACAATCAAATGAATCCAATCGAATTTTAACAAATTTGGTTAAAATGAATAAATGAGCAGTTGAAGAAAATGCCTACAGAGCGTTCACTGGCTTAATGACGGGGAGATTTGGCGCTACAATTGAATATCAAAATCCTCAACACAACAACAATTGCATGATTTAACAAAACTATGATGTGGTTCTATTTTAAAGGAGTAGAGAATACGGGAGTAGCGCTTATGTTCATGGTAAGTACAGACATATAAATGTACGTATCGTAAATAGAAATCTTAACAATAAATTCCGCGTATGTGTTTTTAATTGCAGGACCTGCATATGACGGCCACAATAACAATCAACCCCTTAACTACCCTAATCTTTCTCCCTGACGAGTGGAATGGATATAATATATTTAACAAACTCAGACCATTTTCGAAACAAAAATTAAATTTTTTTTTATCAAAACACCTGCAATGTAATCCTAACAGTGTATTTATGTACAATAAACAATAAATAATTTCAAACACTTTAACACATTCATTACAACAATGAAACAAAATCATTGCAGCAATGAAACATATTCATTACAACAATGATTCAAATTCGTTGCAACTATGAAACAAATTCATAGCAGCAATGAACAAATTCATTGCAGCAATGAAGCAAATTCCTTGCAGGAACGATACCTATTCATTGCAAGAATGAAACAAATTCATTGCAGCAACGAAACAAATTCGTTCCAATAATGAAACAAATTCATTGCAGCAAGAACAATTCTTTCACCGCAGTAACGAACAATTTACAGTTGATGAACACATTTTCATAGCGGAAATGAAACGTTACGTTCGCTCACTTTCGATGGCAAAAGTTTTTGGGGTGATGAACATTTTGATCCGTGTGACGAAGCTTTTCCGTTCAGTGTGCTGATAGAACTATCAAAGCCTGGTGCATCTAGAATTATAGTCCGATTTCAAAGATTGTTACGTTTGAGAATCTACTATTATTTATTATTACTTTTATTGTTATAAAGATATTCTCTATCAAAATTTAAAATTGTAAATTATTTCATTGACTTTTTCAGTTTTTTGTTAATAACTCGGCCATTTGAGAGGAAATAATATTTTTGAAAACATCACTAAATCGGAGGCGCTTCAATGAAGAATACACTTTTAAGTTATTCCCATGCGTTTGGAAATGCCGACTTCTCAAATTTGAAATTTGTTTTCCACCTGTAAAAAACACAATATTTTCCAGAATTGGTACCATAGGTTAGGTTAGGTTGAAAGGGAAGCCGGTCATTGGAGTTAGAATCAAAAAAATCAATGAGTGTTCGAACTCACGGCGATGTGTTACATTGGAATATAAAAAAAATAATAGTTTTTGTGTTGAAGGCTCTTTTGCTATTGAACCTTCTTTTTCCTTCCATCTGATCTAATATTGTTAATATAAATAAAGCAATATTTAGCTCACTGAAATAATTGTTTTGGTTTTGTCATAAACAGAGCGACGACTAAAAGTATTGAATGGTATCATGGTACACACAAATGGTAGAAGAACTAGCCAGCTGATTTGAACTTTTTCCTGGAGTGAGTTTTTCTCTTATGTCAAAGTTTGTTTACTTTTGTTTTTATACAACCACCGATTGTAAAAATCACATAGAAACGTTTTAATTTTCATACTTAAACACTTTCAAAATATCAAATAAATCACACGCATTTTGTAAATGACACTTTTTCCAATTTTGTATATATTTTCATTATTTTTGTTGTATTTGTTGTCCTACTGCATCTACCATTATATTTCTACCAGAAATAGTATAGAGAACTTATTGCACTCTTTTTCTGCTCTCATGTAGAGAGTCTGGGTAAAAAAAGCTTAAACGAGTCTCATTCTCTTTAAACAATATTTTAATATAAATGCACCATTTCGACAATGTTATTACATAAAATAATACAAAAAGCATCAATTTTCCTATTCTATTCTATACTATTCTTTGGTGACGACGACCTGCTTGTTTGTCAGCTGCCGCTACATCAATACCATCATACTTATTTTCAGGCAGATGCTATTGTTATACAACAACCACGTATGTGATGCTAACGCTGATCCTTGTTTGCATGTGTTCACTTTGATAGATAGTCCTACCCGTGCCTATAGACGTTAACACATCAAAAAAACAAGTTCACCCGAGGCCGTAATTTCGGCCCATTTTGGCCCCTTATAAAGAATTGAAAGGAGAAAGGAATAATTGTAGAGAAGAGCAAGAATGTAGGAGAGAGGGTAAGGTAAAGGATAAAGTCTTGAGAAAAATGTTTTCTCAGTTGTCCTCTTGAGTTCTGCTAAACTGAATTAGAGCGTCTGCTAGGTCATCGATATTTCCGAAGAGTCTGCCCCCAGGAAGGCTAGACAATACTCTCTCAGTCCTCTACATGAACAAAGGAAGTGCTGCACTGACTCCTCCTCTTCTTCATCTAAACAACTTCTGCAGAAGTCTTCATATGGAAGTTTCCTACATGCAGCCATGTGGCCTATCTCACAATGTCCAGTTATGACGCCTGTGAGAGTGCTGAGTGTGTTCTTCCCAAGGGAGAGCATCCCTTTGGTATGTGTTTCATCAATGGTCGGCCAAAGATATCGAGCTATTCAACAGTACTGTAATGGTTGCATGATTCATTCAGTATTTTCTTTAAATTTTTCTAAGAAATCAATACAAATTTAAAAAATTTTTCTGAAAGACAAGGCAAATACATTTAAGGCAAAATTATGATCAATTGGAAATGCACCCTACAGTCAGTATTCTCTGAAAATGTGAAATGTTTTAACAATTTCGCTCGGTGTTTGATAAAAAATGGAAAAGGTTTCCCATTACATCCCATGAAGGGATTAGGGTGAGTTTCTCACAATCAGTGAGTTTTGCACTTTCTAGATTTTACACTCACTGATTGGGTCGTAACATTTTTCAAAGGTTCCGAACGGATTTTGAGAATCCTATTCATGGCTAATTACTCAATTGTGTTGCCGTCAATAAAGGAAGTGACCGCCGTCGAATGAAATGTAAAGTGGTCAGAGCAGGGATTATTCTCACGTTCTCATGCACAAGAGCCACACACACTACCATAGCATCACCGACGGCCATTACTTACTTACTTACTTATCCGGTCTCGGACAACCCCGGGGTGTCAGGGACCTTACAAAACGAAGATAACATATTTCGCCAACCAGTTCGATCTTTTGCTTTATCTCTCCAGTTGGCAATACCAAGTGTACGCAGGGATTCGTCAACTTGATCCCTCCAGCGGAGTCTTGATCTTCCTATTTTTCGTCTTCCTGCGAGTTTGCCTTCGAAAACCCTTCATGCTGGTTCGTCTTCATCCATTCCACTGACATGGCCTAGCCAGCGCAATTGCGTTATCTTGATCTGCTTAACTATGTCAATGTCAGGATAAAGCTCATACAGCTCATGATTCATGCGTCACCGATACTCGCCGTTGTGCACTATAGGGCCATACATTTTTCGGAGTATATTTATCTCGAAGTCTCCTACAGATATTTCGTCTGCTTGCGATAGGACCCAGCATTCTGCGCCATAAAGCAAGACAGGTTGAATGAGAGTCTGGTACAGCTGGATTTTTGTTACTCGAGGGCTTTATCTCTAAAGTGCTTGATTAGCCCAAAATAACATCTATTCGCAAGCACAATTCTCCGCTTGATCTCAAGGCTGACGTTATTGTTTTTGTTCACGGCAGATCCGAGGTATATAAATTCGTCGATATGTTGAACCTGGATTTTCTTCTTTTAGTTTCTATCCGCCGTTGGCCCGTATATTTGGCTCATCCGCCTTCTAAGGACAAAAGAATATGCCCGATTGTTTGATGAGCTTCAGTAACATCAGTCACCTTCTAAACCTGATTTGATGCTCATTTGTTTCGCCTTCTCACTCTAGCTAGCTAACGGAGGTTTCCGAAAAGCCATTGCCCAGGACATACTGCGTGAAAGTAGTGAGCTGATGAAGGAATCATTTCTGGCCACTCCCAAGTGAATGGCAATCAGAAACTTTCCACCTCCACGGGCAGTCCCAACCGACGGCCATTACCCAGTAAATAATTTGTTCCGAATTCGGTCAGAAATCTGGCAGACACTCTGCACAAGTTGCCGAGTCTAATGCCGATGTCGGTCAGATAACGTACAGAAAATCGTATGGGCGGTTGACAAGAATTCGGAAAGTTGTGTCGGAGGAAATTCGGAAGAGTGTACAGAGTTATCGGACAGATTTCTGTGAGAATTCTGAGGGAAATCCTGAAGAATTTTTAGACGTAGCTGATCGAAGTCGGCATAAAGTTTAATTAAACATCCGATAATGGTCCGACTTGTCCGATAATTTTTTGGCCCTTTGTCCGATTTGTCGAACCAATTTCGGAGAGAAATCTGAAAAAACATCTGATAACGGTCCGACTGTTCCGATCGTTTTCTGACACATTGTACTATTTGTCGTGGCAATTTTGGAAAGACGCCTGAACAAACATGCGAGAATGTTACGACTTTTCGGATTATTTTCTGACCATCTGGTAGATTTTTCGTACCACGTACGAAATTTTTCGTGAACGTACAAATTAATTATTAGTTTATTTAACGACCGCGACGTCTTAAGCACTTGCTTGCTCGTTTGTGATTGAAGACAACAAACAAAATGTTGCTGACAAAACAAAAGCAACATTTTCGGGGAATTCCCTTACTGGCGCATGGTTGCGGAATAGAATAAAAAATTCCCTTCAGAGAATGTGCAGAAACATTGCATGATTTTCGTATGGATTTTCATAGAATGTTCAGAACCGGCTGTAAGAGAATGTACAGAAAACTCGTTTAAATGACTGAAGGAATTTCAGATATTTTGGCTAATTGTCTGACATAATTTAAAAGAACTAACAGACGTACGACACGCCGGAAACAATTGTTTACTGGGTAGATACACAAAAATTCCATATAACAAATTTATATCTTGGAGAGAACTTAACCATGTTACATAGTAATTGTCATGACATAAAACACAAATCAGCACATGATTTCGATTATTTTAAATTTACAACCCTACGGGAAAACGTTTTAAGTTTGGTCCCTGTAGGTCAAGGACGAGTCCTAATTCTTACACAAGTATATAAGGGAAACGCTAATGTTAACATGGCTTTGGTGCATAATAATGTGTAGCTCATAATAAATTCGTACTTAACCATAGTACCCGCAGTTGTATTCACATGTACCTGTTGCCATCAATGTTGCAATGAAACATATTTAATTTTCTTACAACATAAATGAAAAATACCATAACGATGTAGTGCGGTTAAAAGCGAACAACTTGCCATCAATCTAACATGTTGCATGCCTTTTTCAAGTTTTTCGGTTTTTGGGTTTCTTTGGTCTTGGATAGTTTAAAGTTGTACCTGTCCACCCCCACTACTGGAATCTTCAGTTCATCCAACTCACTCAATGGCAGATGTAGTGCAACACGTTAATTACATGTGAGTGGTTTTTACTCCACTTGTTTAAATTTAAGTCAAGTAAAGACCCAAATTGAAACAAAACAAAATGGAAAGTTTTTAATAAAACATGTTGCTGCTGCACCAACAAGCATTGGGGGCAGCAACCCAAGATGTTGACAACATCAATGATGTTTTTGTAAGCTGATCATGATCAGATTCGTGAGGGTTACGGCCGTATGCTTGTAAGTAGTTTTGTTTCTTCTTTGTTAATAGGCTTTGATCATGAATCCAAAATTTTCAGTCATTGATATGATTTCATTTTCATATCATTGCTAAATATGGGCAATGATGATGCTACCCATTGAGGTAATGAGGTGTTGTCAGGAGAAGACATTTAAATTGAGGGTAAATAAACCATGTGAATCATATAATTGTAGGGGTTGCGTGTGGCCGCCATGATGTGGAACAGGTGTTTGACTTTTGAAACATAATTTATTCAGTTTTAGTTGAAAGGGAGTGTGAAAGAACCGTTTGGGACTCATAGATTGCAGTTAGCACAATTTAAATTTAAATTTTAAAACGCAACGCTTTAGTAGCTTTATATCCAATCGTGTTAGTGTTTATCTTCGGCAACTCAATGACTTGTTTTATGAACTATTGTTCATGTGATCGCGAGTTCAACGACCCCTGAGACCATTTACTATCACATTGGGAGGGGTCACAAAGTATTGTAACACAATCAAATCATTGTATTTTATAGAAATAGGGTACAAAATGTGCACAAGGAAAGAAATCAACGTACATTTTAATACTAAGAGCCTGTGCCAATCGGTATCAAAGTGCACAGGATAGTAAAACTATGGCATTTGCGTGGTGAATAAAATTTCACTAGCCCATGGTGCTAGGTAAATTTTTGACAAGTGGATGGGACATTTGACGTTTAAGCCCGGTATTCAGTTTTTATGAAATTTTCGTTGCCATAAGAAGTACGTGTATAAAAAATAACGAAAATTTCATGAAACGAAAATTTCGTTCACTTTTCACTTGCTTGGTACTCAGCTCTTCCGAAAATTTCGTAGGCAAAATCAAGTACAGAGTTGTTACGCCAAGTTATTTCGTACGCAAACAATTGTTTGATAATTGTTTGGGACCGAAATTTTGAAATTTCGAGTATTTTGGTAAACAAAAGTAATACTACATGTATTAAAAATATAAAGGAGTGCGAAGATGAAATATTTGCAAGGTAAATCAGAGATATGTGGCAACTCTCTGTAACAAAATTTTCCGTTTAGAGATAAATGACAAAATTACTTACGAAAATTTCGTTAGAACTGAATACTTACCAAATACACACCAGCGGACAAACAAGTTGTGTAAAGCGAAACCGAACTGCCGCCGCCGTCGCCAATATTTTTATTGCAGTGAGGCGTCGCCGAAGTTTTTAGATACTAATTTGGATAACGATGACTCAATAAATATATATATATATATATACTAGCTGACCCGGCAGACTTCGTCCTGCCTTCAAAAGTATTTATAACATCAGATGGTAAACAATGATTAATATCTCGACGTCGGCGCCATCTATTTTATCAACACCTTTACTTTTGCCTAAAGGTGGGATCACACGATTTGTACATTTGTACAAAAAATGACAAATTTACATTTGTACACATTTGTGCATTTGGGTATCGATGTGCAAATGATTTGTTTTTTGCGATCAGACGATTTGGCTATTAAACATAAAAATGATTTGTCACACATTTGTACACAGCAGTAAAGTGACAAATATTTGCCAGTTCATTCAGACGATTTAACCATTTGGTCATAAACACTAAAACAGCTGATCAGCTGTCATCCATAATTTTGCCTCTTTATTGTAAAATTTAAAGTGAAATAAACGAAAATGATGGTAACGCAAAGGCAAAAGAAACTCGCTGCAGTTACATATATACATTTACTACTATTTAGAACGCGAAAAAAGTGTCAAAAATAAAGTTACTCGTAGACATTAAGTAAAATGGTAAAATCAACTGAATCAATGTTTTGCTTTTACTTGTCAAAACACCTGCTGAGTCGCGAGAGGAGACAGTGTTGCCAATATGTTGATTTTTTCGTACTTGTTATGGTTTCAATTTCTTTGCCATTTTGATTGAAATTTTGCTCCTCACCGATTTACACCAATGTTTCACTATCGATAGAACTTTTTAAACGATTAAAAATAACCGAAAATTTTTTTGGCGGCCGGTCCAACTTTTTGGTATATAGGCCTTCAGAGCTTGAGTATATAATCGGCTATATCTCAAGTATTTTTGGTCCGATCTGGGTCGAGTAAGTATCATTAGAAAGCTCATACAAAATTCTATAAATTACATTATGTACATTTTTTCATTTTTATTAACCCATTGGCGGAAAATTAACAAAAAGAATTTTTTAACCTCACTTTTTTGATAGAAACCTATTTTTCTCAAAAAATGGACGTCGTAAAGTTAGCTTTTTTCTTGATTTAGTGAGCAGACAACACTTCAAGCTTTTTTCTAAGGTATAGTACTCCTTATTAACCTTTCAAAAACCGTAGATATTCACGTTCAAAAGCCTAAAATGCCCAGAGAGAAAGTCTGATAGCAAAATTCGGGCCGGAAGGGGTTTTTCAGTTTGTTTACAAAGTAAATTAATAACAAAGGAGTCTCAAGTCGGTGATCCCCTATTTTCAATGTCCAATGTAATTATGTTACTGATCACTGTGACATGCTACATTTTTTTCAGTTTTATAACTTTGATATCTCTTGACCCAGATCTCAGGTGTTTAAAGGGTTACTGCAGAGTATTATACCTTAAAAAAAGCTTGAAGTGTTGTGTCTTTACTACGTCCATTTTTTGAGAAAAATAGGTTTCTATCAAAAAAGTGAGGTTAAAAAATTCTTTTTGTTAATTTTCCGCCAATGAGTTAATAAAAATGAAAAAATTTATATAATATAATTTATAGAATTTTGTATGAGCTTTCAAATGATGCTCACTTGACCAAGATCGGGACATACATACCTGAGATACAGCCGATTATATACTTTTAATCGTTTAAAAAATTATATGAAATCGATGAGAAGGAACTAATATGTAGTTATGCCGAATTGTTAATCAAAATGGCAAAGAAATTGAAACCATAACAAGTATGAAAAAATCAACATATTGGCAACACTTACACTTGTCAACAATATTTGTCTATTCGGCACTTGCATTTGTCTTCAAGTGGCAAATCAGAAATTTGGCCATTTTCATAAATTTGATTTGGCTTCTGTGGCAGCATTGCATTCACACGATTTGGCATTTATGGTTGTTTTTGATTTGTCACAAGAAGCCAAATATTTGGCGTTTCTGATAAATGACAAATGCAATTTAGAGATCACACGATTTGTCTACGAATATGACAAATTTTTAGCCAAATGTACAAATCGTGTGATCCCAGCTTAAGAATCGTATGTTGACAAATCGGTTCATAAATAACCGAAATCGACATCAGCGCCACCTACTTTGCAGCGCCACCTATCTATGGAAATTATGGAAATTTTTTTGTCTACATACCATTCGGAGTCAACAGTGAACAAAATAAAAAAAGGCTCAGCCAAATCCGTCACTCCGTTATTTAGTTATGCTGTGACAAACACACGCCAACTCATTTTTATATATATTAGATATTTGTCAGTTTTTCCTATTTACATGAATGCTTAAATTTTGTAATAAAATAATTTTGTTTTTAATCATCGGCTTGATCCAACGCCATTTGAAATTTATGTCCGGCGCCGCCGTTAAGTTTATATGTCGACTTGTTTATCAAATGTATATTTGTAAACAAAAAAAGAAAGAGGAAGAAATTTGGTAGCAATTTGGATGAAATTTTCCAGCAATTTGGAAGAAATTTTGCAGAATGAAAATATTGTAAAGATCGTATTCGCAAAAGCAATGGAAAATATTTTCTAAAAATATTCATTTCGTAAAATTGTATTTCAATTGCGTCTCAAAACTTATACTTATGATGAAGCTGTCAAAATTCACTATTGTCAAAAAAGATATCGATTGGCACAGAAAAAATGGAAATTTTTCTCACCATAACAACTTTTTTTTCACCATATTACTTTGATACCGATTGGCACAGGCTCGAAATTTTAATAATTGATTGCGTTCTTGACTTCAATAAAATGAGCCGAGTTTTGTTCAAATCTAGACGCATATTTGCAACAGTAGCTTGATTGACATTGTATATGCAAGCAAATAAATACAGAAACGTTTACAGCTCGTTTGTTAATACTTTCCGAGAATAATATAACTTTTGTAAAAAAATAAAAAAATCGTTTCTTTTGCTGCGAACTGAGAGTTAGTTCACAACAATAGAAGCAACAACAAAATTTTCATAAATTACTTTTGCGGCAAACAAAGAAACCGTTTGTTATAAATAATGAAGTATTATTCTGATAATATTAGGATGTACTAGACATTTGTAGAGGAGGAGTCAGACATTCAGAATATTGTATTTAGAGGCACCCTGTGGCAACGCAGTTGGTGCTACAGGGTGTCAAGTTTGACCACTTTGGTGCTGTTACAACTTTCAAAGCCTGGTATTTCTACACTTATAGGCCGATTACAAAGATTGATTGTTTTTGAGAATCTACTATATACGACAAACAAAAAATGTGCTCAGTGTTGCGCCATATTTTTTTATCGTTATATCAAAATTAAAAATTGTTAATTTTTTGATTGACTTTCTTCATTTTGTTTAAATAACTCGGTCATTTGACGTGAAAAAATATTTCTGAAAATACCAATATATTTGAAACACTTCAATAAAGATTACACAGTATACATGTTTGAAAATGTTGACGTCTCAAAATTCGATTTTTTTGTTAAAAATACAATATTTTCCCGAAAAGGTTCGATGATTCAGTATTTTCTTTAGTTTCTTCCAAGAAACTTGTACAAATATTTAAATTCTTCTGGAAGACAAGGCTTTGGCAAGTAAAGTACATTTAAAGTAAAAGTATGATCATTTGAAGATCCACCTTACAGTCAGAATTCTCTGAAAATGTGAAATTTTTAAACAAATTTTTCAATCTCGATGTTTGGCAAAAATTTCGCTTGGGGTTTTCTATATATTTTTTTTATTTTTATTGTAGACTAAAATGTTCATAAATACACGCCAACAAATAAATAGATCCTACTCATAAATAAGCCCAGGAGAGCTTAATAGGTAAAAAATGAGCCGAGTTTTGGACGCATATTAGTAGCAGTAGCTTGACTGACAATGTAAATATATGCAAGCAAAAAAAAAAAACAGAAACGTTTACGGCTCGTTTGACGGAAAAATATTGCTTTTGCCTCAAAAATATTTCGTTAGTTACTAGTCCCATGGTTGACCGCAAAATAATAATTTCCCTTTTGTAGTAACAATTGTTTCATTTGTTGTGAACTGAGAGTTAATTCATAATAAAGGAAGCGACCACAACATGCACATATTTTATTCAAAAATAAAATGTTCGAATGAATTAATAATAATTCATTAATTTTTAAATAATAATTGTATTTATCTTTCTAACGATGCTACCCAAAGGGCAGCGAAGTATTGAAGAATAAAATTATTTAAAAAAAAAACGACCAAAGTCTCTAACATTTTAATTTTGAATATAATAAATTTAAAAAAAAAAATGTTATGTGTATCGTTTCATAGGTTTTTGGATGGCCCGATTTAATTTTTGGCAAACATTTTTCGATCAGGATTTCGATAACTAACCTAACGGAGGGAAGGGCATGTGTAATTTTACCTTTTCGCATAAAATTTCGTTTCTTAACAAGGTTTAACGTTTTAAACTTTTCTACCAAATTTATTAGGAATTATAAAATAAATAAAAAGTTTGCGAAGTTTGTTCCGTAACCATACAAGATTTATTTGGGACCACAAAAAAAAACTTCTGTTTAAAAAAATTATATATCATTACGTTCGACATTTTCATCATCGTCGTCCTCGGAACTTTCAAAATTTTAGTGTGAAATTTCGAAATTTTAGTTCGACATTTTATGGTATTGCCAGACCTAAATTCCGACAGAGTAATGTATTTAACTTTACACTTAAAAAAATTATTTTATATTTAAATATGAAATTAAAAACTGGACCAAAGTTTAAAAAAAAATTTTCTTCAGCAAATGGTAGTAAAGGGTAATGAAATAAAATCACTGACTTCGGTTAGGGTCTGAAGTGTTCAGAAGTGAAAATCGCGCGCTGATCCCAGTTGATCATAATTTTTGTCGGTCCACAAAAGATTAAAATATGTAATATTTTTTGTCAATTACTTTCATTGCAATTGAACTAGAAACCTTAAGTAAATTAAATTAACTTAATGTACAATTTCGTAGCTCTGATAACACAAAATAAATAAAAAAAGTTTAAAACAACCAGAGACATAACCTTCATATAACACACATCTACTAAAAATAACCCAAAATTAGCCTGCATACATGTATTGAAACAATACTCAACTTTGGACCCCTTGGCTGATCAGCAACGTGCATGGAACCTTCAAAACAGTTAATTCTCGACCTCAGTGGTTAATTGGCAACGGCTTAAGTCACTTATTTTATCTGGATTACTGCTTCGATTTTTGGAATTGTGTCCGGTCATTTTTTAAATCTGTCCCAGTGTGCACTGTCAACAATTTAAAGTTATCTCAAGGCGTTTGGAAATCCCGACTTCTCAAAGTTGGAATATTTTTTCATCCTGTAAAACACACAATATTTTCCCGAATAGGAATCAAAAATCAGTCAAGAAGATGACAAGAATTGAACTGAATTAGATTAGATTGGACTTAGTTAGATCAGATTGGATTGAATTGACTTGGACTAAATTGATGGAATTAAATTGAATGGAATTGAATTGAATTTAATTGAGTTGAATTTGTAGAGGAGGAGACAGGATTTCAGAATACTGTATTTAGAGGCTTCCTGTGATAACACAGTAGTAGCTACAATGTGGAAAACTTTGGAGCTATTACATCTTACAAAGATAGTTTATGTTTGAGAATCTAGTATGTAAGGTTTATTGCGGCATATATATTATAGTTATTAAGATATTCTCTATCAATGTTAAAAATTGTCAATTTATTGAGTTTTTTAATTTTTTTTTAATAACTCGATCATTTGAGGGAAAAAATATTTCTGAAACTACCACTAAATTGGGAACACTTCAATAAAGATTACACTGTCAACATTTTTAAGTTATCTCAAGGCTTTTGGAAATGCCGACTTCTCAAATTTGGAATACTTTTCCATCCTGTAAAAAACACAATATATTCCCGAAAAGAAATCAAGAATCAATCAAGAAGAAAAAAAGAATTGAACTGAATTAGTCTATATAGGACTTAGTTAGAACAGATTGGATTGAATTGACTTGGACTAAATTGATAAAATTTATTTGAATTGAATTGCATTGCATTGCATTGAATTGAATTGAATTGAATTGAATTGAATTGAATTGAATTGAATTGAATTGAATTGAATTGAATTGAATTGAATTGAATTGAATTGAATTGAATTGAATTGAATTGAATTAAATTAAATTAAATTAAATTAAATTAAATTAAATTAAATTAAATTAAATTAAATTAAATTAAATTAAATTAAATTAAATTAAATTAAATTAAATTAAATTAAATTAAATTAAATTAAATTAAATTAAATTAAATTAAATTAAATTAAATTAAATTAAATTAAATTAAATTAAATTAAATTAAATTAAATTAAATTAAATTAAATTAAATTAAATTAAATTAAATTAAATTAAATTAAATTAAATTAAATTAAATTAAATTAAATTAAATTAAATTAAATTAAATTAAATTAAATTAAATTAAATTAAATTAAATTAAATTAAATTAAATTAAATTAAATTAAATTAAATTAAATTAAATTAAATTAAATTAAATTAAATTAAATTAAATTAAATTAAATTAAATTAAATTAAATTAAATTAAATTAAATTAAATTAAATTAAATTAAATTAAATTAAATTAAATTAAATTAAATTAAATTAAATTAAATTAAATTAAATTAAATTAAATTAAATTAAATTAAATTAAATTAAATTAAATTAAATTAAATTAAATTAAATTAAATTAAATTAAATTAAATTAAATTAAATTAAATTAAATTAAATTAAATTAAATTAAATTAAATTAAATTAAATTAAATTAAATTAAATTAAATTAAATTAAATTAAATTAAATTAAATTAAATTAAATTAAATTAAATTAAATTAAATTAAATTAAATTAAATTAAATTAAATTAAATTAAATTAAATTAAATTAAATTAATTTAAATTAAATTAAATTAAATTAAATTAAATTAAATTAAATTAAATTAAATTAAATTAAATTAAATTAAATTAAATTAAATTAAATTAAATTAAATTAAATTAAATTAAATTAAATTAAATTAAATTAAATTAAATTAAATTAAATTAAATTAAATTGAATTGAATTGAATTGAATTGAATTGAATTGAATTGAATTGAATTGAATTGAATTGAATTGAATTGAATTGAATTGAATTGAATTGAATTGAATTGAATTGAATTGAATTGAATTGAATTGAATTGAATTGAATTGAATTGAATTGAATTGAATTGAATTGAATTGAATTGAATTGAATTGAATTGAATTGAATTGAATTGAATTGAATTGAATTGAATTGAATTGAATTGAATTGAATTGAATTGAATTGAATTGAATTGAATTGAATTGTGATACTCGTGGGCACAGTCTCTAAGTGTAGAAGTACCAGGCTTTGAAGGTTTCAATAGCACCAAAGTGGTCAACTTTGCTAACCTCTAGCACCAACTGTGTTAACACAGGGTACCCCTGAAAGCCTGTCTCCTCCTCTACAAATGTGTAGTATATTTCAAAGTGATCGAAAGATATTTTCGAAGTTGTGATATTATTACTGTCTTTTTTCCAATCGGCTCCACTGTGATAATCAGTTCGAAAAATGCGAAAAACTACGAAGGCGGACACAAAACTAGCCGACCTGACATATAGATGGTGCCAGTAGTTTGAAAAAAAAATAATTTCGTGAAAAGTGGAAACCTTATGAAACCTTATGAAATATATGTTTTAAATTTCAAGGCGCCACGTTGCTTAGTATTTTTATTTGAGCCATCAAAAGTAAACGATCTCAGTGAACATCAAAAGTAAACGATCTCAGTGAATTTTGAAACATAGAAAAAATTGGCCACCGTTATGCATTTCAATATTTCCATTCGAATGGTTTCAGTCCCAGCAATATTAAATCCGAGCTACATTTTTCTTCTTGCCCGTCGATGCGGCAATGATAGTGTACGCGTCTTATGTACATGAGTACGTGGGTTCGACCCCTGCTCAGACCACCTTAAATTTCTTTCGACGGCGGTCACTTCGCTTAGTGACGGTGACACTATCGAGTGTTTAACCATAAAAAAGCTTATCAAAATAACATTCGGAACAGGTGTAAAAACTGTATGTCCCAATCAGTGAGTGTAAAACTAGAACGTGCACAGCTCACTGGTTGTGAGAAGCTTTTCACAATCCCCAAATATTGTTTTGATTAGATTGTTCTCTAGGGGAGTCTACTCCTTTGATTACGACTGTAAAATATTGTGTAGCAGAGCTTAATCAAGGCCGTACGAGCTGCCAATACCAACACCGCAGTGGTCGACTAATTGAGGCGTCCATGCCAGACACGCTCAAGAAAATCCACAAAATGGTATTGGATGATCGGTGCGTGAGCTAGCTGAAATTCTAGGCATTTCAAAAAGTGCTATACATTGTATATTGACAGAAGATTTGAAGATGAGAAAGCTGTGTGCAAGATGGGTGCCGCGCTTGCTTTCAATGGAGCAACGACAGCGTCATAGCGTCTGTTTTTTGGGATGCGCATGGGAAAATTTTTCTTCGCCATCGACGGCGAATATTATGCTAATTTATTGCAGCGTTTAAGTGATGAAATTGTGGAAGAAGATCCCCATTTGCCGAAAAAGAACGTGTTGTTTTATCGAGACAATGCTCCAGTTCACATATCCACTATTGCGATGGCCAAAATTAATGAATTGAAGTTCGAATTGCTTCATCACCCACATTATTCGCCAGATTTAGCTCCATCGGATTATTTTCTATTTTCAAACTTGAAAAATTGTCTTGTGTGGTAAAAGATTTGCCAACAATGAAGAGATGGAATCTGCGGTTGATGGCTATTTTAAGGAGTTTGACAATTCTTACTTTAAACAAGGTATCGAAGCTATTGAATATCGCTGTAGAAAGTGTGTCGAGCTAAAAGGAGATTATGCCTATTTATAGAGATATAGAAAATGATCTTGAGCTTGAACAATTAAATAAAAAAGTACCAATAAAAAGGCCGATTAATAAAAAAAAATCATCCCTGATAAACGTAGAGCACGACGAAACAACGGGCAATAACAGTTGCCTGTAAACATTGTGTTGTCTTTTAGACAACAACAAACACATATTTCTAATGGAGACCGATGGTTTTCTGGAGATGGAAAGAAGTTGATTGCGAAGGTTTTTCTTGTGTGTTTTGCTTGCGATATTTTTCGAACACTTGCATATTGGAAAATTCTCAATTCAGATGAGTTTTCGTTTGCATTTATGTAGTTTGATGAATTTTTCGAAAGCATCATTCCAAAAATCCGCTGATGAAGATCTGTGGCGAGATCTGAAATAGCTATACGGTTTGCTAGGAATCATGAGGATGCATTTGCAAAACATATTCTTTTTTAAACAACTATATCTCTATTTATAGAGCATTTAAATAAAAAAGTACCAATAAAGAGGCCGAATAAATATAAGAAAATCATCCCTGTTGGAAAATAAAGATAATTATTCCCAACTTTTTTGTGTCTTCTTTGTTAGGTCGGTTTAGTTTTGGGACCGCCCTCGTAAATTGAAAAACTAGTTTATAGGTATAAATTAAGAAATGCCGCATGATGCTTTTTTGGGCAGGCGTTAGCCCACACCTACACTATGAACGATTCCGCATGATTGATAGTCTAGCGGCCCTATTTGCGAACATTTGATGATATGCATGACATTTATACGAACGATGGTGTGAAAATCAATTTTCTATTCATTTAATTTTTTCCTAATCACCTTCATGTCACATGAGGTGTGTAAGGTCATAAATGACGACTATGACGACTTTTTATAAAGGGTTTTCCAATAAGGACTTGAGAACATTTTTTTTAAATAAAACGCAAACCATTTGAGATATTTCCCAAACTTTATGACCGACTTGAAATACAATCAAAACATTTATGAATGGAGCTCGACTTTGATCATATGGCCATGGCGGGCACGTCGGCAGCAGTCGATTCGATGGACCCAATTTTCGATGACTCGGTCATACATTTCGGCCGTAACGGCCGCTATTTCTCGTTCAATGTTGGCTCTGAGTTCTTCCATTTTGACGTAGCCCGAAAGAAAAAAGTCTAGAGGCGTTAAATCGCACGAACGAGGCGGCCAATTGACTGGTCCATTTCTTGAGATAACACGCTCACCAAACTTACTCTTCAATAAATCGATTGTAACGTGTGCTGTGTGACTTGTGGCACCGTCCTGTTGAAACCACATGTCGTCCAAGTCCATGTTTTCCAATTCGGTCCAAAAATAATCGGTAATCATGGCGCGATAACGATCGTCAATCACAATAACGTGACGATCGTTATTGTCGACGAAAAAATATGGCCCATTGACGCCGCCGGCATGCAAACCGCACCAAACACGATGAATTCATATATGGTGAACGCATAAGCACAGCTGATTTGCTTTGTTTACATTGCAACATGTATTTTGTTTTTGTATGCGTTTGTTTACATATATTGTTGGTATAGGTATGTGTTGCATTTGACACAACGTAAGGGAGAAGCAAAAACAAAATGTGTGTTGTTTTTGGCATCTATTTGCCATCAGCTACAACAATACCTCCTAAGCCCAATCGGAGACTGTACCTCGCGTTAAATGGTCCATCGGCTTCAATTCTTGAGTCCGCTTGATCTTGTATGGGTGTAAACCAAGATCTTTACGCAAAATTCGCAATAAAGTGCTCTTGGCGATGTCCAGTTCTTGAGAATGCCGCTGAATCGACTAATTTGGATCGTTTGCTACGGACGCCTGAACGGCAGCGATATTTTCGTCACTTCGACCAACGCGTTTTCTCACTGGCACGGCAGCATCACACAATGAATATGTAGACTCAAACTTTTGCCCTACACTTGTTATTGTTTGTCCACTAGGGCGAGAATAACGATCGAAAATTGGAGTTAACGATCTTAAAGTTGCGATCACCGACTCCGAATTTCGGTAGTACATTTTTGTAATTTGCATACGTTGTTCGGTCGTGTACTTTAAATAATAAATAAAATAAATGGTTTCCCATTACATCCCATGAAGGGACTGGGGAGAACTTCTCACAATCACTGAGCTGTGCGCTTTCCAGTTTTCACTCACTGATTGGGACCTACAGCTTTACACCGATTCCGAACGGTAATTTGAGAAGCTTTTTCATGGCTAGATACTCGATAGAATCGCCGTCACTATGCGAGGTGACCGCCGCCGAAAGAAATTTTATTTTTTTTTTTTTTTGATGGTGGTCAGAGCCGGGTTCGAAACAAGGATCTCATGTACAAAAGCCGCGCACACTAACCATTGCACCACCGACGGTTCGTGTACTTTACCATGATGAAAATGTTGAGTTTACTGAAAAAAAGGAAAGTAACAGGTTAGATGATCAGTGTAATAGTGCGTTCACAAATTAAATTCAAAGTTGTGAAGGACCTATTGGAAACCCCATTAGTTTCTTAATCAATTTTCTTTCTGTCGTTAAAAACTACTGGCGCTACTCAGTTAGTGCATAAAATATGATGTCCGATCATTGAAATCAGCACAAAAAAATCTCAGAATGTTAACTGAAATGAGTTTAGAAATACAAATCATCATGCCGTATGATGCGTTTGAGGGCAAGTGTCACTACACATAGACACTATGACTTATGCCACATGATTGATCGTCTAAGGGTTCATTACGAAAAATTAAAAATATACATCTAAATCATGACGTCGGAAGACGCATGACGAATTCACCACGATTGACGACGAATCATTGATTGTATATTGACTGAAAAATAGAGTTTTAAACAACGAATAGAATTTAAAAATTACATTTAATTTTTTTTTTAATTTTTACTTGGAAATGGTGTTGTTCTTGTAAATAATAAAAGTGAAACTTTTAATTATGTATGTAATTTTGAAAATTTTGTTGTTAACGAGGGCAGTTTCCACATGTTTAGATTTCGTTTTTAAAGGAAATAACGAAGGCTCTTACATTCACAAAACAACGAGTTGAAACCATTAAACTTGTTACAAAAAAATGTGGCCAATTAATTATTATTGTAAATTAGTTGTTATATTACATTAATATGAATATCACGATTTTCAAAATCATAACACTCGACCATAATAACATTACTTATGTTTCCAACAAGATATCCCCCCGTGTTGAGGTTTCATTCATAAACAGACATAACAACAGAAATGACACGTAGAAATCTCAAGATTCGGCTTGTACGTGAAAAGATAAGTCAGCCCATTAATCTCACTAAATGTGGAGGCAGAAGAAACCTACAATGACGGCTGTGGATGTCAAAGAACAGCTTTCGTTTTCCATCACGGACTTTAGATGGGCACACGAGATTTATTTGAGTGACCAGTAAATTCTTTCCTCCGTCTGTTTGATGAATTCATTAAGTCGAATGGCAACGTATGCGAGTGCGCATGCGCGTAGTTAACAGCCAGCGATAAGAGTCATTCACACATACGTGCCGCTTTGTAATGAACACAAACTCGACCTTAAGTTCTGCTGTTGAATGGTGTCTAAGAGAGTTAATACAATTGGAAAGAAAATAAAAACAAAATACTTGAAGTTTTTTCTTGCGCAGTATCATTTGGTTTGACCGTTTATTTCGGTTGTCATGGTTCTTTTGCCCCCTTTCTGTCTATCCAATTGTCTGTAGAGATGCTTTATTGATTTTGACAATAACACGTGAAAGCGGCGTAAATTAGCCCAAACCAGCGATGAGACGAGATGTAGCGGCCATTGGACCTTAAGACTTGGTAAGCAAACAAACCAAACCTATCAACGTTATTATCTTGGTTGTGTCTGTCAGTGGTTTTAAGTAAGCAGTTAGCAGCGTATTGGTGTCAAACAAACCGACAGGTTATGAGGTTGGATATTGTTTGGAAGAAAAATTCTGTTAGTTTTAGAAATTTTTGTTCTTTTGCTGGAAGTATTAAAGAATCACTTTGGAGGAAAATACTCAAAGTTTTCGACATTTCCACAATCCTAATTATGTATATTTATGAATGTCCCGATGTGCGATGTCCCGAAGTTAGTATCACCAATGAATTGCTGGTTGCTCATGCAGAAGTCGATGAGAAGTTCATCGTTGTTGCTGCGGTTGTTGTTCATACCCCTGACCCACATAATTAGGTGAAGATTGGTGTTATCGCTGCCAAATTTTGCGTTCATATCTCCCGTAACAACCTTCATGTTATTGTCTGTCGCGGTGATTATTTCTCTGTCCAGTTGTTGGTAGAAAGAATTTTTGACGTCGTCATCAGACGCATCTGTCGCTGAGTAGCACTGTATTAAAGAGATATTACTATATTTAATGTAAATGCGGGCTGTGAGTATTCTTTCAGATATCAGGTTGTATTCTATTAAAGCTTTCTTCATGCTGTTCGTGAGCAGTAAACCAACTCCGTTTATATGCGAATTCGGGAAGCTACAAAGGAAAAAGCGGTGAACAGAGTTAGTGCGCAGCTCTTCACTACCTTTCCATCTGACCTCACATAGTCTTAGGAAATCAAGTAGATATCTCTCCATTTCGCTTCATACTGCGCCGGGCGCGATGTTTCCGAAAGAGTCCTTACATTTCATGATCCGAATCTTGTCCTAGTACGATAGCCAATAGGTTGTGCCGTATTATCCATTTCATTTCTTATTTGTTGTCTCGTTTCGTAGATAATGGCTTTTTTGTGCTTCGGCTTATCAGGCCTACGACCAACCTACGATGATGCTGGAGGAACGCGGTTATTTTATTCAGGATAGTGTTGCCCCGTTTTCTGAAACCCTCCTCTTTTATCCAGGCTTGGGACAGGTAGGCTAGCGCTTGCGGTTAATCATAGTTTTGATTGATCGGAATTTCTGTTTATTCGATTAACTGATTAATCACGATGTGCAGAGCATGTTACGAATATGGAAAGATCATTTCTCCGCGCTATTGGAACCTGAGAAACCAATGACGATGAGACAATCAATCACAATTTGGACGACGGCGTCGATTGCCTCCCTCTTAATCTAGACGAGGTAAACACAGGTATTGGCCGGCTTAAGCGGATCTGTTTAAAGCTGGCGGCGATGAGCTGATAAGGTACATGATTCAGCTCATTAGAAAAATTTGGTTATATAAATGCATGCCCGGCGATTGGAGTCTCATATTTTGTCCCATATTTAAAAAAGTTGACCCGAGTCTCTGTGTCAACTACCGTGGAATAAGGCGTTTATCCATCGCATATAAGGTTCTATAAAGTATAGTGTGCGAAAGACTAAAACCAATTATCGCTGACCTGATTGGACCATACCAGTGTGGCTTTATGCCTGGAAAATCGACAACAGACCAGATTTTCACGCTACGCCAAATTCTGGAGAAGACCCACAAAAAACAAATCGACGCCTTTCGTCTACTTGTTGATTATAAGGCGGCCTTCGATTGCCCGATACGGGCGAAACTCTATGAAGCAATTTCTGAGCTTGGTATTCCTGCAAAACTCATACACCTTTGCAGGATGATCTTGACGAACACCAAATCCGCAGTGAAAGTTGATAAGGATCTTATCGAACTTTCCGAAACAAAGCGAGACCTCAGGCAGGGCGGCAGCCTATCGTGCGATCTCTTTAACATCTTAATGGAGATCAGTATAGAAAAGTTGCAGTCAACATGAATAAAACCATCAGCAGGAAAAGTCACATGCTGCCCCCGTATGCTGGTAATATCGATATAATTGGGCACAGAATTAAAGAAGTTACTGCGGTTTTTTTTCGAAAATTAAGAAGGAGTCAGGAAAACTGGGTCTGACAGTAAATGAGGACAAGACAAAATTAATGATTTCAACGAGCAGCGCCTCCACGCGATTAGACCAAAGCGTGAACATTGATAACCGTTATAATTTCGAGGTGGTGGACGAATTTATATACCTCGGACCTGCGGTAAACAAAAACAATAAAGTCAGCCTTGAGATCAAGCGCAGAATTGTGCTTGCGAATATATGTTATTTTGGGTCTATGCAGTCACTTTAGAGATAAAAAGTCCTCTCTCGAGTAACAAAAGCCCAGCTATACCAGACTCTCATATAACCTGTCTTGTTTTATGGCGCAGAATCTTGGGTCTCATTGCAAGCAGACGAAACACCTTTAGAATTCTTCGAGAGAAATATACACCGAAAAATGTATGGTCATATAGTGCACAACGGCGAGTATCGGCGGCGGATGAACCATGAGATGCTATATCCCGACATTGACATAGTTAAGCAGATCAAAATAACGCGATTGCGCTGGTTAGGCCATGCCAGTTGAATGGATGAATACCAACCAGCACGAAGGGTTTTCGAAACCGAACTCGAAGGAAGACGAAATGTAGTAAGACCAAGACTGCGCTGGAGGGATCAGGTTGACGAATCTGTGCGTACACTTGGTATTGCAAACTGGAGAGATAATGCAAAAGATCGAACTGGTTGGCGCAAAATTTTATCTTCGTTTTGTAAGGTCCCGGACCCCCCGGAGTTGTTTCGAGACCGGATAAGTAAGTATATAAGTAATATTAATCACGATATCTATTCATCAAAATTTTAATTAATCGATTAATCGCATATCCCTAATCCTAATAGAATTTTTTCGTTTAATTAATGAGACAACATATTATTGGAAAAAAATGTCATGACTTGTGTTGAATAAAAATTAAAGATCACAACTTACTTTAGTGGTTGTCACAACCGACTTTAGTCATTGTCACAACTGACTTTAGAGGTTGTCACAACCGACTTTAGATGTTACCATAAGCGACTTTAGTGGCTGTCACAACTGACTTTAGTGGTTGTCACAACTGACTTTAGTGGTTGTCACAACTAACTTTAAAGGTTGTCACAACCGACTTTGGATGTTATCACAAGCGACTTTAGTGGCTGCCACATCTGACTTTAGTGAATGTTACAACCAACTTTAGTGATTGTCACAACTGACTTTAGAGGTTGTCGTAAGCGAATTTAGAGGTTATCACAACCGACTTTAGTGGCTGTCACAACTGACTTCAGTGGCTGTCACAACTGACTTTAGTGGTTGTCTCAAATGACTTTAGAGGTTGTCACAACCGACTTTAGATGTTATCACAAGCGACTTTAGTGGCTGTCAGAACTGACTTTAGTGAATGTTACAACCGACTTTAGTGATTGTCACAACTGACTTTAGAGGTTGTCACAACCGACTTTATATGCTAGCACAACCGACTTTACAGGGTATCACAAGCGACTTTAGTGATGGCAACAACCCACTTTAGTGATTGTTACAACTGACTTTAGTGATTGTCACGACTAACTTTAGAGGTTGTGACAAGCGACTTTAGTGGTTGGCAAACTGACTTTAGAGGTTGTCACAAGCGACTTTAGAGGTTATCAGAATCGACTTTAGTGGTTGGAACAACCGATTTTAGTGAATGTTACAGGCTACTTGCCAGAAATGATTTTAGAGGTTGTCACAAAAGATTTTGCCAGCCACACACGGAAAAGCTAGATATTGACAAGCTACGAATACCGGAGATATCAATGTCCTATCGAGAGAAGCTCTCTCTCCTGCTAGGGCAGAATACCCCCACTCCCGAAGACCCAGATGCGTAGTGGAAGCACATCTCCCAATCTTTGGAAACCGCTGCAAGGACTGAACTTGGCTCTCAAAAATCGCAGAAGGATAAGCCATGGTACGACGAAGAATGTCGCATTGCAACTGATGAAAAAGACGCCGCACGTATTTCAACAAAACAGACAGTTGCAACGCGTGCTTTGAATGAGCGGTACAAGCCGCTGAGAAGGGAGGAAAACCAACTGTTTAGGGGGAAAAAATGGCAGTGGGAGCAGAGAGAGAGTGAAGAGACCACTTTCTATCACTACTCCACTCAGATTCTTTCACTGAAGATCAGGACGTAATGATAGTGGAAGATAGTGTAGATTGTACCCGCCCCCAACCGAAGCGAGATTAGAACGGCGATCTCCCGGCTTAAGAATATTAAAGCCGCTGGTGCGGCTGGGGCTACCCGCTGAACTTTTTAAGGCATGTGGCGAAGGACTGCTAGCCCACATGCATCGACTTATATGCGGTATATGGTTGGAGGAATCTATGCCTCACGATAGAAGTCTCAGTGTTTTATGTCCTGTATTCAAAAAGCATGATCCGTGTGTCTGGTCCAACTATCACGGTATCAGTCTCTTATCAATCGCGTATAAAGTCTTGTCGAGCGTATTATGTGAAAGACTAAAGCCTAATTGTTGTAAACCTGAGTGAACCTTATCAGTGTGGATTTAGACCAGGCAAGTCCACGTCTGACCAAATATTCACGTTGCGCCAAATCCTGGGAAAGACGCACGAAAAGTAAATCGATACATACCATCTGTTTGTCGATTACAAAGCTGCTTTCGATAGCCCCACATTTGAAAAATTGTACGAAGCTATGACTGAACTTAACTAGCCGTGAAGACTACATCTCAATCTTCACGGATGGATCTAAATTGGAAGCGGGCACGTGATGGGAAATATACTCTGAACCCCTAAATCTCAAGATTTTCACCAGACTTGCGAACAAATTCATGGTCTTTCAACCAGAGATGAATTCCGCAAAACAGATTTTGGAACGGGATTAATCTACGTCGACAGCAGAACAGCCCTCAAGGCCTCACCTCTAACCCAAATTCAAGCGCACGAAATCACGCTCTGCTGGGTACCGGGACATAGCAACATTCACGGCAACGAAATAGCAGACGAATGCGCTGGAAGACGCTGCGACCCTAGACGTGCATATTCCGTAAGTGGAACTAAGGAACCAAGTCGATGAACTGTGAGTAGCATTAACCAAGTTGAGATGGGAATCGGTACGGAACTGTAGGATATCTCGATCTCTTTGGCCGGCCACTGATGGAATACGTACCAAAGGGATGTTCTCCCTTGGGGCGAACACACTCAGCACTCTCACAGGAGTCATAACTGGACACTGCGTGATAGGCCATATGACTGCATGTGTGAAACTTCCATATGAAGACTTCTGCAGAAGTTGTTTAGATGAAGAAGAGGAGGAGTCAGTGCAGCACTTGCTTTGTTCATGTAGAGGACTGAAAGAGTATTGTGTAGCCTTCCTAGATGCAGGCTCTTTGGAACTAGCAATGAACTAGCAGACGCTTCAATTAAACCCTTTGTCAAAGTCATAGAAAAATCTCGCTGTTTCAGCAAAGCACATGAGGGCAACTGAGAAAACTTTTTGCGCTAGAGTCTCTCTTTTAACTTACGTTCTCTCCTACATTCTTTCTCTTCTTTACAACAATTCCTTTCTCCTTTCAGTTCTTTATAAGGGAGGCACAATGGGCCGAAATTACGGCCTCGGGTGAACTTGTTATTTGTTTTTTTACTCAAGTGACGGGCTTTCCATTCAACCTAATCTAACCTATGCCTGAACTTAGGATTCCGGCAAAACTGATCTGCCTCTGTAGAATGACGCTGACCAAAACCAAATCAGCAGTGAAGATAGGGAAAGACCACACCGAACCATACTGTTCCAAGCGAGGACTAAGACAAAGCGACACGGTTTAATGCAATCTCTTCAACATCTTAATGAAGATAATATTGAGAAAAGCTGCAGCAAATATGAACAAGATCATTAACACGGATAGCGATATGTTGCTGGCGTATGCTGACGACATAGACATCATTGGGCAAAATTTTCGAGAGGATTCTGCAGTTTTTTCAAGAATCGAAAAATAATTATCAAGGGTGGGCCTTGCAGTTAATGAAGGCAAGACAAGATTGATGGTGTCATCGGCTGGACAAACCTCTCGACTTGGTCCTCACTGGAACATCGACAACCGATTTAATTTTGAAGTGGTATATGAATTTATCTTCCTTGGATCCGCCGTGAACAGGGACAATAACGTCAGCCTGGAGATAAATGGGAGAATTGTGCTTGCAAATAGATGCTATTTTGGGTACAGCAAGCAGTTTAGGAACAAAGTTCTCTCTCGACAGACAAAAGTCCAGCTACACCAGACTCTCATTTTACCTTTTCTGGCATATGGCTCCGAAACTTGGGTCATATCGGAAGCAGATAAAAAAGACCTGGGAGTATTCGAGAGAAAATTTCTCCGTAAAATATATGGTCCTGTTAGGGAAAACGGCGAGTACCGACGTCGTTGGAACCATAGGCTATATCATTGGTATTTCGACGTGGACATAGGCGGAGGCGAATCAAATTGGGTCAAATGCATTGGCTAGGCCATGTTATCAGAATGGATGAAAATGAGCCAGCGCGAAAGGTTTTCGACAACGTACCCGATGAAAGCAGGAAAAGAGGACGACCAAGACCAGACCGAAGAATCCCTCCATATCCTTGGTGTTACCAAGTGGCGAGAAGAGACGAAGGATGGAATCAGTTGGAGAAATATGTTAAAATTTTTCTATTTGTTTGTTTAATTAATATGTTTAAGACATTTAACCTCATGAGGATGTAAAATAATAAATAAAAATAAGTAACTGAAACGTTAGGTCGCGGATGAGACATCACACAATTGTCGTCCGGCAATGTAAGGTCAAGTTTTAATTCCAATTGTTTCGAATGTATCACTAGTTTGGGGAAAAAAGCCAATAATATTAACTTACCGTCATTCTAATGTCAAAAAAATGTTTAGATATCTAAATACATGCTCAGATGTTCGGTGTCTAAATTGAATTGAATTGATATGATTTGAAGTGAATTGAATTGAATTGAACTGAACTGAACTGAACTGAACTGAAATGATTTGAATTGAATTGATATGAATTGAATTGATATGAATTGAATTGAATTGAATTGAATTGAATTGAATTGAATTGAATGGAATTGAATTGAATTGAATTGAATTGAATTGTATTGAATTGTATTGAATTGAATTGAACTGAAGTGAATTGAATTCAATTCAATTTAATCGAATTGAATTGAATTGAATTGAGTTGAATTGAATTGAATTGAGTTGCATTGAATTGAATTGAATTGAATTGAATTGTATTGAATTGAATTGATATGATTTGAATTGAATTGAATTGAATTGAATTGAATTGAACTGAACTGATATGAATTGAATTGATATGAATTTAGTTGAGGAATTTAATTGAATTCATATCAATTTAATTCAATTGGCTCGTAGAATTCAGGAGCTATAATGTCAAAATACAAGTGGAATAAGGAATTAGAAATCCAAAGGAGACTTAAAAAGGCAAGCCGATTATCCTAGGTATAATTGGTTCATTAGTTTGATCAAAAACTATTAGGATATCAGATTGGACAGATTTCAACTTCGTTTTAAGCATCACAAAATAAAATGAAAAAAAAATCACAAAATAAATGAAATATATGAAATATTAATTTAATTCCAACTTAAATTTTCACCTCTCTACTTGTTCCTCTTTGTGGCTACCAAACATATTATAAGGTATAAAAGGTTGTTTAATGATTTTCGCCATTAACAAATAGAAAGCAATGTTGTTTCTTTTTAGCCAATTTATCTCGAAATAATATCTTTACTTTCGATGATACTGAGACAGCATAAAAAGGTTTCAATTAATTTCAATTTGTTAAATTAATTTTAAACAACAAAGACAGTGTCAATATCATCAATTTAAACAAAATACAGACAATGATAACTTTCTTCGTGCATTATGTTTTTTTTATATCCTTACACATTGGGGGGTTTATTTATGTATGTTTGTATTACTTCGTCTTAAATTTTAGGACAAGTACTTCTCGGTAATGCTATTTCCAGACACCCGTCTGATGGTAGCTAAAGTGAGAAGGTGATTGGGTTAACAAACTGTATATCATCCTAACACTGGTGCGTCTTAGGTTATATGTTGACAACTGCTACTGATCTTAGAAGATGGGTATTGAAGAGCTGTTTATGGAAAAGGCTAACTTTTTTTAGACGAGGGTGCTTATAATCACCTAACGGCCGCCCAAGTTTCGATTCCTAGTGTATTTGGTTCAAATTTAATTTTTTTTGTCATGATGAGCATAAACACGAAAATATATTTTCAAAATTTTGGTATAGTTCTATTTTCCACAGAAACATTTTGAAATTTCAATCATGCATACTTTTTCTTCCCACTATTTCAAATAAATTTTCAATTGACTTCATTTTGTATTTTACATTAAACTAAGATTGCACTTTTTAAATTTAGTGTAATATTTTTTTTTTTTGAGTGCCAGTGGCAACTCTGAAAATTGACAGCTCTCACATATTAAAGTCCTATTATTAAAAATGGAGTTTCCGAAATAACAACGCGTTATAATTGTGAAACATATTACATAAATTTGGAAAGTTAGGCTGAGACAACTCGCAAACTTTGAAGAATTTTCAGTCGAGAAAGTCCAACTAATGTATCAACCAGAGTAAGTACAAATTCCGCTCGCGAGCCGAAAAATTCAGGTCCCCCCTCAATATAAAGCTCTCAATCTGAGTTTAAAAAAATTAAATTCTCGAGAGAATTTAATTTTTAAAATTTTTGTTTATTTGAATCGGTCCCGAGCGAATCAAATATAAAAAATTAAAATTCGGTTCAAAGTTTAATTTTTGCTTTATTGGGAGTGGGAGCTTTATATTTTGAATTTATATATTTTATGCGAAATATTTTGAATTTGGATATATTTAAAACTCGACTGCAATGTTGTGGAAGGTGAAGAAAATAATAAACGTCTATCAGAAAGGGCAGAATTAAAAACGACTAAAAAAACAGCAGACAGTTGTCCGAGGCCTTCGGCCACGGACTGTCCCTGCAGGCTGTGTCAGAGTCACGTCCATTAAGTTTAACGTAGAATACGCCATCCGATAAGACAGAAAACATATATAACAATAAATGATAAATAACATAAGCAAATGAATTTTCATTTTAATTTACTAAACGTCAACTGTCAGCTGCTGTCAAACAGCATCAAGCAGCATTAATATTTTGCTTACTTGGTAGCACTTTCATTTAACATAAAAATGTATGAATTAATTTTTTCATATATTTTTTATAATTATATATCCATGTTAAATTCAAATTCACATTTAACATTTTGTTTCACTTAAATACATAAGTAAGTATACGAAATTTCAATATTTCATCAATCAAAACAACAGCCGAAGGTTTGTGTCCACACTGAAACAGCAGCATAGTTTGTGTTCACGCTACAAACTCAAACACTCAACCAAACACCACACATATGTTTGAGTGTATGTGTTTAAACAATTTTCATTTGAGAAATTTAAATATTAGGAAGATATCAACCAATATGAAATGTATAGCAAACGAAAGATAACATCTTCATTTACCTACAAAAAAAATTTTAAAAAATGTTATCTCGCCGTTTCCTCATAATCAATGAAATAAAGATTACAACAATAACAATCTGACATGACTCCCTATACCGTAAGGTAAGACATATTCTACGCCAAAACTACAAATAACGAGATAACTAGTATGGAATGATTGGGTCTAGAGGTCGCTTAATAGTTGGAATATAAGTTTAAATAAAGTTACTACAGGCAGACCAAAATTTGTTTTGGACAAAGGTGTAAAAATTGGCGAAAAGAGTTGGACTTCAAAATGCAATAAAAATCGTTTGGAAAAATCGAATTGGTAAAAGTGGTACAACCTACAATAACGGCATTTTTAGAACACTTAGAATTGATTAAATGATTAAAAATAATGTGGGTGGGTAAGCCGTTTGGAATGATATAGAATATGTTAGAAATAGTGCACGTAGCCCAAAAAAATCAATTTTCGGGCATTTTGCTTTGCTATGATGACACTTTTTCTTTCGCAATTTTCCAAACGATTTGGTCGCATTTTCAAGTTTTACCTCGTTTGCCCTCTTTTTGCCCGCTTTTAACCACATTCACAAATTTGTATCCATTTTGGTCCCTTTTTATCCACATACACAATTTTTGCCTCATTCCTAACCATTTCAAACAATTTTCTCGCATTTCCTAGGTTTACCCTTTTCGCCCCCCCCACTTTTGCCCTTTTTTTTAATCACATTCACAATTTTTGCCACATTCCTAACCCATCCAAACGATTTTTCTCGCATTTTAAAGATTTACCCATTTTTCCCCGTTTTACCCTTCTTATACACATTCACAATTTTTGCACATTCCTATTCTTTCCAATCCATTCTTCGCGCATCTTCAACATTTACCCTTTCGCCCACTTTTTTTTATTGCATTTTGAAGATTTGCGTTCATAATCATTCGACACGTCTTTTGTCGCATTTTTAAACACCTTCCCGCCCTTCCCATTTTAAACACCTTACCATCCTTCAAACAATTTTCCCATATAATAAAATTTTCACAATTTGTTGGCCGCTTTTCTATTTTTTCACCCATATGTAAATTTTTTCTATTCATTCAATAATTAAAAATTATTATGGAATTTGACCCGCGAATAACTCTTTTTCAATTAAATCGGGAGCGAGAAATATTTTAAAATCTTCGAAAATAATAATTCGGTTCCCGAGCTAAAAATAAAACTCGGGAGTTTAAAAGACTGAAATGTTCAAAGAATTCAAAATTAAACTCCCTTGCCGATTTAAATTTTTCGAGGGAATCGAAAATGAATGGCTCTCCTTACTCTGGTGTCAACGATTCGAAAATTTTAAGAAACTGGGTCGGTTATGGACAGTCTTAAGCATAAAACACATAGCCGACGACAGGCTACATGAACACACGACTACAAATGCCGCTGACTGCAAATGTAGACGTGTGGCAGCTACTGAATTATTGATGTGTTAACATCTATACGCGCGCCTCTAGGGCAGTAAACTATAAATTTAATACATACGCAAGTGTTAGGTTTGTAAGAGTAAATCATCGTTTGTTTGTTCGTTGCTTGGCAGTCGGTATTGAAAGTGATTATTGGGCGATTTTCATATAATTTTCCCACGCGATTTTCTCCGGAAATTCATAGCCGATTTTATTAATTTTTGGATTAAAAAGCTAGTGCGGGTTTCGACGAAGAGTTGAGGCCAAAAATTAAGGCGATCCGATATCGGCGAGCCGAGATTGAAGTGTTTTAATTTGGATTATTAATTTGGAGTAATATTAAAAAAGTATTTTATGTTGATCTTCGGTTATATCGTACGAATATAACAATGTATGTATGTATGTACAAGTGTCTGTTGCTTTGCATTCTTTGACTTTTGTGGGAATAAAAGAAAAAGTATTTAAGCAAGAAAATATTGGCACATGTGCTTGCACTGGGTCTTTAAATAATTTTAAGTATTAATATTATTTAACTGTAACGTCATCGTATGATTGAACGCTGTTTTTTATTTTCCAATGTAACATTTACGAATGTGTTCATAGAAATCGAACAGGTACCGTGTAGCAAAAAGGTGTTAACACATCGCCCGTGAGTTCGAACACTCATTGGATTTTTTTCAAGACGGCAACTGCAAAGTAAACAGCTGATCTGTAATGTTGACGTTTGTGTTATTGTGTTATTTATGTTAGAAGAAAATAAAATGTCTGGAGAATATTTAATAAATATTATTACAAACATAACAAAAATTGTGAAAACAGTTGATTATTCTGTCAGTGGTGCCACTTCAGGCATTGACTGCTCTAACCTGTTGATTGTCGCCCACACAAATAGAAATTAGTTTAATTCAACTACAGCTACATAAGTAGCATAGACAACAACCTGCAGTCGTGTCGCCTTGCCGTCGTTAAAATATTCACTTGCATATAAACGCATGTATTTTATTTTTGACAGGTTGTGGTCGGTAGCCCGTCGTCGTCTATGTTTTTCATGCTTTACTCCTGTGCGTCAACGTACCGGTTGTGCTCTTGTAAATATATAAACGAGAGTGTCGCCGAAAACCCGAAAACATCAATTCGTTCTCAACTTCACGAACCACTACGCAGTGAATTTTAACAAAAGACCTCCACCTTCATGCGTACAAATTAAATTCAACTTACTCAGGAGCTCCAACCAGCAGAACATGGAAAGCGCCGGCAATTCGTACAATGGCAATGGAGCAAAGTGAAGTCAATGCCAATTTTTCAAAAAATAGTCATCTTCTCCGATGGAGCGCATTTCCATCTGAATGGCTTCGTGAATACACAAAATTGTCGAATTTGAGGCTCAGAAAATCCTCATGCACTCCATGAGAAACAAATGCAACCACAACGAGTAACTGTCTGGTGCGGATTTTGGTCAACCGCCGGTAGGGGATTATAAGTAAAATAAAGTTTGATGTTCCCGTAATCAGCTTTTCAATATGGATCTTTTGCCCCTCTCCACGATTTAAATTCCAAGAAACGCTGTTTACAGTACGCCCTAGTATACATGCCTCCAACCTATAATAAAGACGAAGAGACATATAGTAGAAGAGTCATAGATGATCGCTGCCCTGACCTTGAGATGGTTCCAGTAGAATTTAATGCCAATTTTTCAGCGGAAATATCGTCGTACCAACCGTCAGTAAATTCCAGGTCTTACGCTAACGAAATATCTAAATTCCAGGTCTTACGCTAACGGAATATCAATGAAATCATTTTGATAGACTTCGCTGCGGTAAAACACAGATGTGGCCCTGCATACGAAAACCCCCCTACTGTGTCAAAACAAGTTTTTGAGTAAAACGCAATTAAACTTTCCCCGCAATTAAAATTTTACACACTAAGTGGGTGTTTTACTGTTTTATACAGGGTGATTCAGGAAGTTCCGGACAAATTTCTCCAGCGTATTCCTTGGCTCATTTCATGAAGAAAAGTTTACTAGGACCATGTCCGAAAATGCAAGGGTGCGAAATGGCAGCGGGTTCAAAATTTTCGAATTGGCGGTCGGAGGGTAGTAGTGTAAAGTTGCTAACTTCTGAGCCAGTGGTTTTTGGGCTTATTGCAAAGGTCTTTAAGAGGCCTTTCAGAATAAATTAACACGTTTAAGATTTTATTTTATTGAAATTCCGACCACTGGCTCAGAAGTTAGCAACTTTACCCTACTACCCTCCGACCAACAATCCGAAAATTTTGAATCCGCTGCCATTGCGCACCCTTGCATTTTCGGACATGGTCCTAGTGAACTTTTCTTCAGGAAATGAGCCAAGGAATACGCTGGAGAAATTGGTCCGGAACTTCCTGAATCACCCTGTTTAATTGCATTTTTACATACTTGCAATGACTGAGAATTCATGAAATTTGACACACTAGCTGGGTTTTCTTAAGAAGGGTCACATATGTACGTGTTATTAGTCTAATATTCCAACATGAATACAAGGCTACTATGGAATCTATGGAATCTTCTGATTAAAAAAATCAAAGAATTAGATCGATCTCTTACAGTGTACGAATGTGCACTGTCGCTAATATCGATTCGGATCAATACCTGGTGGCAGCGAACACAGAGAAAGCTTAATATCGAAAAACTATTTCAGTCAAACTATTCAGTCAATCACCAGCGCAAAACTCTTCCTGTCTCGAAGAGTCTGAAGCGCAGTGGAAACAATTTTGTGACTCCATAATAACTGGTGCAAAAACCGTGATTGGTTATGAAAAAGCAACGAAAGACAAATTCTGTAACGATGAGGAGTGTTCTATGGCAACTGATGAAATAACGCTGCACGTATGGCAACTGTTGTATCAGTCGCAACGCATGCTACAAAGGTGAAAGGTGCTAGAAAGAGGAAAAGGATAGAGGAACTCTGACTATTTAAGTGAAAGAACAGCAGTGGAGCCAGGGTGAGAGTGAAGAAATTGCAATTTACAAAAGAATGAACAAAGCGAGAAAATTCTACCACAGGACAGAAGCCGAACTATTACCCTACTGTTAGCCTATTGGCTCAGGCCCCCAATCTGTAAAGATAAGGATGGACTCCTAATCGTAGATGTGCGGAGTATGTTTGGGATATGTAGATACCATTTCTGTGCATTACTTGGCCTAGGAGAATGCAATGCAGATGAGGTAGTTGAGCAAAAAGAAGACGATTGTGTCGATCGTCCCCTTCTTAATCAAGACGAGATTCGAAGAACAATTGCACGACCTGAAAATAGCAAAGCTTCTGGTGCTGATTGACTACCTGCTGAGCTGTTCGAGGCTGGAGGCGATGGGTTTCACATGCAAAGTTTTGTAAGACGAATGTATGCCCGGCGATTGGAATTCCAGCGTATTTAAAAATATGACCCTAATATATACGCCAACTACTGTGGAAGAAGTATTTTATGCATTGCACACACTTTCCTTTCAAGCGTAATGGGCGAAAGAGTAAAGCCGCTAATTACAGACCTGATCGGATCTCATCAGATCCGCTTTATACCTGGAAAATTCACAGCTGACCAAATATATATATTGCGGCAAATCCTGAAAAAAACCCCATGAAAATCAAACCCACACTTACCATCTCTTTGGTGATTGTACGGAGTATCTAGATAAATAAAAAACCACAGATGGTGAAAAATAAGTGGTGGATTTGAAAGTAAAGGGAAAATTTTCTAGATGGCGCCGGAGTGATGGATATGGGCAAATTTCCCTTGAAACAAGAAGTATTGAGAAATCTATATAACAACATTTTTCCCCTTTATATTGTCAACAAATATCAACATCGATATGATTTTCTATTATTAATATAATCTATTTTAAAATGTAAACAACAGAATAGAAACAAAAATGATGTTTGAGTGCTATTTCGTCGCATCCGAGTGAAAAATGGCCGTACGAAAACAGCATGTGCTCTATGGTGAGAATGGTAATTAAGCAAATGAACCAACTAAGGTTTTTATTTATCTATGGAATATTTAGCGATGAAAAAGCTTCTCAAAATACCGTTCGGCACCGGTGTAAAACTGTATACCTCACTGGTTGTGAGAAGTATTCCATAATCCCTTCATGACATGTAACGGGAAACCAGTTTTTTCTTTTTTTATGTCTGAGGTTGGTACCTCTGCTAAACTGAATCACCACTGCAGAATCTTACTGAGCGTCACCAAATCCATAGTGAAGATTGAAAAGGATCCTACCAAACCATTTTATACCATGCGAGAACTTAGACAAGGCAACACCCTCAACACGCTATCGTGCTATCTCTTCAACATCTTAATGGAGATCAAAATGAAAAAAAGCTTCAGTTAATATGAATGAATGCACTAAAAGCCACATGCTGTTCGCGTATGCTGATGACAAATATACCATTGAGCGAAGTCTGTGTGAAAGTATTGGAATATTTTCGAGAATCCAGATGGAACAGGTAAAGAGCAGTAATGAAATGATTCCAACGATCAGAGTTTCCACATGACTAGAGCAACTCGGAAACACTGATAACCGTTATAACTTAGATATAGTGGATGGAGTTCTTTCTCTTGG
Source organism: Phaonia tiefii (assembly GCA_963931995.1). Classification (NCBI taxonomy): domain Eukaryota; kingdom Metazoa; phylum Arthropoda; class Insecta; order Diptera; family Muscidae; genus Phaonia; species Phaonia tiefii. The sequence continues at coordinate 38,712,360 of OZ008367.1, forward strand.
ATTTGCCGTAAACAAAAATAATAAAGACGGAATTGGGATCAAGCGGGGAATTGTGATTGGTAATCATCATACATGGGACAAACTAATTATGTGACAAATATTATTTCTAGTTTCATTTGTATTACCTCTACAAACGCAAATTCAAGAAATTTCAATATCTTTGGAAATTGTACTTATTTTCAAAGTATTTCCTTCATACTGGCACTTTTGGTTTTCAAATATTTTATACAGTACAGGTTTATGAATTTGAAAGTACTGCGAGGCAATACCTATCGTAGCCACAAACCTCTATATATAAAATACTTTAAAAACAGAATTGCCAGCAGTCAAACATATTCAAAATAATTAAAATCATTCCCATATTTCATTACAATTGGCATCCGATTCCACAACCTGCATTGGCATTGCAAGAGCAAATGGAAATTAAAAATTTTTTAATTGTCATTGCGAACAATGGTAATTCTTTTACATTTGCATTAGATAAAGTAATGCAAATTAAAATCTAATGCAAGTTAAAAAAAACCCATGTATGTGGGTAATAGATGTTAATTCGGACTGAACAAGTATTTCAGAGATAATCCATTCATGAGAAAGAAAGACCCAGCTGTGGCAGCATCTTATAAAACTTGTCGCAGACACCTTGGTCATATAGTAAGGAGATGAAACTGCATTTCTTGATATAAAATGTTCCGGGAGTATCACCGAGAGTATCGATATCGTATCACAGTCTTTGATATAAAATGTTCCGGGAGTATCACCGAGAGTATCTATATCGTATCACAGAGAGTATGTGCCACGAGCTGTATGAATGGTGTCGATGTAGTTAAGCGAATACAAATATTTCGAATGTTCTGGCAGAACCTTGTCACTAGAATGAATAAGAATGAACTATCGCGAAAGATACTAAAAGACCAACTCCAGGGAAGCCGAAAAAATACATAGGAAGACCAAGACTCTGTTGGAAGCACCAGGTGAATGAATCCCCCAAAAAGGTTGGAATTACCAATTGGTCAGTAAAGAGACAAGATCGATCCGGTTGGAAAAATATTCTATCTTCGTTATGTAAGGCCACTTACCCAAATGGGTTGTTGTCTATGCCCAACTAAGTGAGTGTCTTTACACATGAGGGGGGTTTTGGTAAACTCAGCATTTTTGACATATTTGCGTATCACTCTGTTTTGAACTGCTTGTTACTCCTCAGTTGTTGCGTCGGCTATTATTTAAACCATTACAGAGGCATGTAACATTCGAACAGAAAACAACATGTTGCCGTCGCTGATGCCACGGTTATGTTGAACATGGCTCATATTTTTGTTCAAATTATGTAGTACTCGTGCTGGTATGTTGAAGCATCTTACATAAATATGTGTGTACTCGTCTGTAGCTTATTGTGTACATTAATAGTACTTGTACTCTCTGGAGTACAGAAATAACTTCAATTGGATGAACTGTGTTGCAAAAATATTTTCCTTGTCGTTTTGCTTTGTTTGGAAATTTAAACAATTTTGAGACTTTTTTAAACACTTACGAATGTTGCATGCATGTTGTCGAATACAACCTACAGTATAAATTGTGATAATGAGTTAGTCAAACTTTGAAATATTTTAAAAGAAGACAAAAATATAAAGGGGAGTGGAAATTATGTAGCCCAGAAAAGTTTCGAATTGTTTTTAAAGATATGATTTTTAAAGATAATTGCAGACGATATCCATTAAAACCTTTTAGATGATTATTAACGGCTGTTGTTAGTAATTGGCCACAGGTCTTCAATAAAGTTCAAATGTTGTTACTTCTATCATTCAGCGTTATTTTCTTTATTGCCAACTTTTGATTATAATTTCATAATATTTATAGTTTATATTTTACTTAATAAATATTATTTTATATATTATATTAAAGTTTTATACAAAGTTATATTAGATCTTAATGTTTAAATAATTAGGCTCGAAAAATTAAGATCTAACTATTCAAAAAGGTCGAATAGAAAACGAAAAATAGAATAAAGTTATATTATGTACACAAATTTATCTAAGTTTCTGTACACATGCTTTTACTACAATCGGAAGGTGTGTACAGTTCCTTTTAATTGATACTGAAAATAATAGGAATATCAGTTTACTGTTTCCAGCACATGTAGCAACCCGTCTACAACCATCTTCAGTCATCTTGCATTTGCTACTCCATTTGATTATAAGCGGATTCTTCAACCTTTTCCAAATACCGTGATTAATTTTACTACTGATATTCGTTACTCCTAAAAATATGTTAACTTATTGACACTTTTTATTACACTACCAATAAATCCAAAGGTGATGGAAATACCATAGATCATTCATTCGCTTCTTCACCATTTCCACCAGAGGGCACCTACTGTGTCTGTACCAAAAACGATGAACAAGTAGATTGTCAAAATTTCTCTCCACTCGAATGCCAACAAACAAAAAAAACCATTCTCAGCTCTCTCTCTTACACTCTTCATTGAATATTTCAATTCACGAGCAGCTTTGTGATAGTGTCATTGTATATAACTCAAGGCGAATTAACTAAGGTGGAAGCACTAGATGTTGTTGGGCAAATTCAGGCAAATTGAGAATGTCTTCGGTTTCCAAAATCAGCTGATTATGAGTGTGAATTTTTAATGAACTGCAGACACATGCACACATATTTAAACAACATTTGACAATTGAAGACACGGCACGCGAATGTAAACAAAACCGATCAGCTGGGCAAGTGCTTTCACCTTTACAAATTCGCCTTGATATAACTATACAAATTCCAACCATGTTGAAGTACAATTACACAAGCTATGCAAAAAGTATGAAATAATCCAGATATGACACGAGAGAGAAATGTGTTTGAGTGAATTGTGACCACTTTTTGGTTCTCTTTTATGAGGGCTGCCAAATTGCGCACATCTTCTGGTCGTCCAATCCCTGATCACCTTTGTAAGTACGACTATTTTTCTTTCGGATGCGATGAAATATCAATCAAAAAACATTTTTATTTCTATTCTTTTCCTTGAATTTGAAAATAATATATTTATGTATAATAGAAAGCCAAATCGCTTTTGATATTTTTTGACAATACAAAAAGCAAAAAAGCATTGTTACATAATTTTTTAAATAGTTTTTGTTTTCAGGGAAATTTACGCATTTCCACCATTTCTGCGCCATCTAGAAAATTTCCCTTAACCTACAAATTAACTACTTATATTCCACCATCTAGGGGTTTCCTATCACCTATGCCAATACTCAATGATGATAGAAATTCTAAAACCGATGTGCTGAAGTAGTCAGTCAAAATTTCTCATCACTCTCTTACTCTCTTCATTAAATATTTCAATACACGAGCAGCTTTTTGATAGTGTTATTGTATATAACTATACAAATTCATCAGATTTTCACCAGAGGGCTCGTGATGTTTCGGTACGACCATTTTTCACTCGAATGCGACGAAAAAGCACTCAATAATTATTTTTGTTTAGATTCTGTGGTTTGAATTTGAAAATAAAATGTAGATAATAGACAGACATATTGCTTTTGTTATTTTTTGGCAATGCAAAAAACCCGATTAAATGGGTATCAGAGTATATACTAGGGCATAGCAACAAATGTATTTGAATTCAATTGCATTTGCTTTTTTAAGCTAATTTTCTTCTTTTAAATATAGTCTTCGACGAACAAATCAAGTAAATACAAATGTAAAACGAAATCGAATAAATTATATCAAAATCAAATAAAACAAATATATTTGTATTGACTTATATTTGTACAAAGTAAATACAACAAATGCAAGCTACAAAAAAGTGAAGTAAGCCGAGTAGGCAAAAAATACTTGGAGTGTTTTTCAAAACATTTGTAATATTTGTGAAAACATTTGCAGCATTTGTTTTTTATTTAAATTTGTTTTTGTATGGGTACGAGGCACTGTGTGGTGCTTTAAAAAAAAAAAATAAAAATACAGCTGACAGTTGTCCGAGGCTTTCGGTGACGGACTGTCCTTGCAGGCTGTGTCAGAGACACGGCCATTAAGTTTAACGTAGAATACGCCATCCGATAAGACAGAAAACATATATAACAATAAATGATAAATAATATAAGCAAATGAATTTATTGTTATATATGTTTTCTGTCTTATCGGATGGCGTATTCTACGTTAAACTTAATGGCCGTGTCTCTGACACAGCCTGCATGGACAGTCCGTGGCCGAAGGCCTCGGACAACTGTCTGCTGTAATTTTTTTAAACTTAATTTAATTTATGTATTTTAATTAATATTTTTATTGAAATAAGTTCTGCGAATGTTGAGAGGGCCGCCCTAATATTAAAAAAGGTTTACCTTATCGAGTCTTCGCATTAGCATTCGAGCGTTGTGTGAAAGCTTTACGCTTTACAATTCAAAATTAATGTTACAACAGCTTTATTGAAGCTTTCGCAAAAAAGCTTTATTACGTTAGCTTACTGTTTGTTTCACTTTTTACTAGATACATGTTGCCAAGCAACATTAGCTTGCTGTTCGTTTCACTTTTTACTAGATACATGTTCCTAAGCAATGTTGAGCAACCAAAAACACTCAACCAAACACCACACATATGTTTGAGTGTATGTGTTTAAACAATTTTCATTTGAGAAATTAAAAATACTAGAAATATATCAACCAATATGAAATGTATATTAAACGAAAGATAACATCTTCATTTACCTACAAAAAAAATTTTAAAAAAATTCATCTAGCCGTTTCCTCAAATTCAATGAAATAAAGATTACAACAATAAAAACCTGACATGACTCCTCATACCGTAAGGTAAGACGTATTCTACGTCAAAACGAATAGTAGAAAATGCAATTTTTTTCCTTATTCATCTTTACCTACTAATAAAAGAAGCTGTTTCTTGTACTGTCGTGTGCCACAATTCAAACAAATCCAATAAACGAAATGCGAAATACTCGAGTATTTTAATAAATAACTCAAATATCAACTACAGTAAATTGAGATAATTTGTATTTACATTGTTTTATTCTCTCATCAACTCAAGTTTGCTTACTGCATTTCGATCTCATACAATATTTATTGTATTTGTTTCTCAACCCATGAATGCTTTATAGTATTTGTTCGAGGGCAATAGCATAAAGCAAATGATCAAATTATTTGCGAATGCTTGACGTATTTAAAATAGGTACTCTTGCTAAGTAAGGCCTACTATATACATACATCAGTTTGTTCGGCCGAATAGTTTAAAATTCAGTCGTCATACCAAATAGTGAGGGCACCCACGAAGGAATAACCTTCCTGTCATCTGCTGTGTTTTCTCAGATCTTATCAGTTGAGATTTAATACAGGAACCCCAACACAATCCACATTACAGCTTATCACATCCCTGAACCACTCAATGCCAATTTGTTGATACTAGGTGGTCGATTGATGTAGATGGTGTTAGCGTCAAATGGACTGCCATCCTACAGAAAACAGGAATTTCATTATAAAACACATATGGGCATTTCCACAGAAGGTCCACCCTGACTGAAATAATAATAATAATATACTCGGTTGCTAAACAAAAATTACATTGTTCATTTTATATTAAATGGTACAAACAAATATGATAGAAAAACTATAGGTGGTGACATAGACAGTATTGCGCAAAACCTAGGCTATTTCTTAAAATAAAAAATAACTTCAAAAAGATATCAATTAAAAAAAAAATTGTTGCCTGTAAAGTCGGTTTTACGGGCGAAGATTTTACGTGACAACGTCTTTTTCTCGGTAGAATATTTATTGATATGAATATAATTAAATTGCACAATAGGAGTGCAATGAACTCACTTGCCCAATGAGTGTTAGAACTCACGGGCGATGTTTTAACATTTATTGAAACTTATGGTTTAGGAAAATAGAAGTAATTTCAACACCATCTAGGTACCTGTGCGATTTCTATGAACACATTATCAAATGTGACATTATAAACAATAAACATATCCTTTATTATAAAATATAAACATTTCTTTTATTATAAAAAATAAACATTTCTTTTATTAAAAACAAAAGAAAATAATTTACTAACCAAAAAGTATTTCAATTCATCATATTCGCATATCGTTTTTAAAGCCGACCGCAGCTCTCTGTTTCGTTTTGGCTACCTAATTCATATGAAAATTTCTACACACAAACATACACTACACATATCATAAAGCCAAAAAACAAAAAACAAAAAAAAATAATACCTTATCCAATGCAGACTGATCTAAATCAATATTCATACACACGCACATATATACGCACATACATACTTGCTCAGTCGTCATATATATGATGTGCCAAAAAACAAAAACACTCACACCACCGACCAACAGCCACTAGAAGCCAGCAAAGCAAATCGTTTCTGGCACACAAGTAAACACATTGCGTTTACTTGTGTTCGGTGACTCATCGTAACGTTACCGGGCGTTACACTTTTTCATAAGTGACTCCCAGCCGCAACCTAATTTAAGACGTTGTCACGTCAAAAAAACAAAAAGACAGTGTTTCATTTTTTTCAACATAAATATTTGCAAAAAAAAATACAACAGACAGTTGTCCGAGGCCTTCGGCCACGGACTGTCCCTGCAGGCTGTGTCAGAGACACGACCATTAAGTTTAACGTAGAATACGCCATCCGATAAGACAGAAAACATATATAACAATAAATGATAAATAACAGACGCAAATCAATATGATTATTTGAAAGTTACTTTTGATAATATGGGCTTATGATAGGAAAAATAGGATAAAAAAAAGTTATCTCGCCGTTTCCTCATAATCAATGAAATAAAGATTACAACAATAACAATCTGACATGACTCCCTATACCGTAAGGTAAGACGTATTCTACGCCAAAAATTTAAATTCATATCGGCAAAATATTTGACGAAAACAATATACATATACTCAAATTTTAGCAGCGCAAAACCTAAGCAACTTTTGGCTGTTTGTTTCTATTCTCTCGTTGTTTCTATTCTCTCGTTTCTATTCTATTATTTTCGAAGACATGAAGACTAGTTGCAAATATGATTCAATTATGCTCCAGCTGTGATCGATTGTACCCCGCGAAAGTATAAATTTTGGAACGAAGTTCCTTATCGCACGTCGCGGGATAGGGGCTAAATGAAAATTTTTATTTTTTTTAAAACTGTTATGCTACAACCCAGTATTATCAACTATATTGCGTACTTTTACTTTGGTTTGTGTCTAGACTAACATATGTTGAAAAATTTATTGTTTAATGGGAAGTTTTCTAGATTGAGTATAGATAAATTGAAACCATAGATGGTTCATTTGCTCAATAACCATTTCCACCACAGGTCAAAGGTTGTTTCCGTGCGAACATTTTTCACTCGGATGCGACGAAAAAGCACTTAAACATCATTTTTATTTCGATTCTGTTATTTAAATTTAAAAATAGAATATAAATAATAGAAAAGCATATCGCTTTTGATATTTGTTGACAATACAACAGGCAAAAAAGCATGGTTATATATATTTTTTTCAATAGGTTTTGTTTCCAGGGAAATTTGCAACTCCGGCGCCATCTAGAAAATTTCCCTTAACTTTCAAATCCACCACTTATCTTTCACTATCTATGGGTTTTTATTTATCTATGCAGTGTGTTAACAGCGACAAGCTGAAATAGGAACATAAAGTTGCCATCACGACAGAAAACAGGAATTTCATTATAAAATACATGTGGGCATTTCCAAATAAATTGGTTACTTTTGATTTGGTTTGTATCTAGACTAACATATGTTGGGAAATTTCTTGTATAATTAGAACTTTTTTAGGTGGAGTCTGTAACCAATATTTAGTATATATTGTAGTTTTGTACCAATAAAAAGTAAATTTAGAAAAAAAAGTGAAAGAAGTTTAAAAAAATAACAGTTTCTTAAATAAGTGAATTTTAGTAAGGAAAGTACATTTTCTCAAAACAAATTACCTATTCATATTCTTAAACAAAGTGCATTTCCCTACCGTAGGGAGTACCATCGCTTAAAAAAAGTTTATTTTCTTACAAAAATTACCTTTTTTTAAAAAAGTAAATTTTCTTACAAAAAGTACCTATTTTAAAAAAAGTAATTAATTATTTAACTAAGCACCTTTTCTTAAAATAGTACATTTTCTTACAAAAAATTGCATTTCCTTAAAAACCTACCTTTTTTAAAGAGTACCTTTTTTTGAAACAAAATAACTTTTCTTGAGATAAGTACCTACTCTTAAAAATGTACCTGTTCTTGAAACAAGGGCCAATTCTAAAAACTCCCATTTCTTAAAAAATCCTTTTCTTAAAAAAAAAAATATTCTCTTAAAAAACCCTTTTCTTACAAAACTTCCGTTTCTTAAAAATACAATAATACCTTTTGCTTTCTTTTCTTGAGATAAGTAGCCATTTACTTAAAAAAATAACCTTTTCCTAAAAAGAGTACCACTTCTTTAAAAGGTACCTGTTCTTAAAACCAGTACTTCTTTGTAAACTCTACTCTTATTGATTTTTCTTACAGAAAGTACTTCTTCTTAAAAATGGTATGTTTTCTTAAAAACACATTAGCTTTTAATAAAAGAAGTATGTATCTCCCTTTAAAAAAGGACCTTGTCGGGAAAATATAATACATATTCTTAAAAAAGGAGGTTTTTTTTTTTAAAAAAATACATAAAAAATTTTTCTTAAAAAAAGTTTATCATTTTACAAAAAGTATATCTTCTTAAGGAACCATTTAAAATATCGTATTTTTCAGTTCGTGTTTCAGTTTTAGTTCGTGTTGGAACTAACTAGTACATAATATATAGCGAAAGGAACTTCCTTCCAACCGGGTGTCCCTTGACGCATCATGTAATATTTTTTATTAAAACGATAGACATTTAAAATTGCTCTTGCTGGAGACACATAGTGGAGGTCAGTCACAATGTGAAATAGCCAAAAAATTGCAGCAGACAGTTGTCTGAGGCCTTCGGCCACGGACTGTCCCTGCAGGCTGTGTCAGAGACACGGCCATTAAGTTTAACGTAGAATACGCCATCCGATAAGACAGAAAACATATATAACAATAAATTCATTTGCTTATATTATTTATCATTTATTGTTATATATGTTTTCTGTCTTATCGGATGGCGTATTATACGTTAAACTTAATGGCCGTGTCTCTGACACAGCCTGCAGGGACAGTCCGTGGCCGAAGGCCTTGGACAACTGTCTGCTGTAATTTTTATATTTACCAACGGCATTTGATTCAAGTCCGTTTAAAAAAAAAATATTATGTTCAATTTTTTTAAACTTAATTTAATTTATGTATTTTAATTAATATTTTTATTGAAATAAGTTCTGCGAATGTTGAGAGGGCCGCCCTAATATTAAAAAAGGTTTACCTTATCGAGTCTTCGCATTAGCATTCGAGCGTTGTGTGAAAGCTTTACGCTTTACAATTCAAAATTAATGTTACAACAGCTTTATTGAAGCTTTCGCAAAAAAGCTGTATTACGTTAGCTTACTGTTTGTTTCACTTTTTAATAGATACATGTTGCCAAGCAACATTAGCTTGCTGTTCGTTTCACTTTTTACTTGATACATGTTCCTATGCAATGTTGAGCAACCAAAAACACTCAACCAAACACCACACATATGTTTGAGTGTATGTGTTTAAACAATTTTCATTTGAGAAATTTAAATATTAGGAAGATATCAACCAATATGAAATGTATATCAAACGAAAGATAACATCTTCATTTACCTACAAAAAAAATTTAAAAAAAATTCATCTAGCCGTTTCCTCAAATTCAATGAAATAAAGATTACAACAATAAAAACCTGACATGACTCCTCATACCGTAAGGTAAGACGTATTCTACGTCAAAAATATGGCGTGAACAAGAGCATTGTGTACTTGATATTACCAACAAATGTGGACGGCCTCGCAAGACATCTCAGCGAACGGATCGAGAAATTTGCAAGTTGATAAAGCAAGACTCTTTTATTTCGTCTATGGAAATCGTAAATACTTTGGAACTTAACATACACCAGAATATTGTTCGGAGAAGAGCCGCCGAAAATGTTTTGAAAAGTTATCCACCATGAAAAACCCCAATGCTTAGAAATAAACATTTGGATAAACGGTTATCGGCTCAAAGCGTTATCGGTTCGGCTACAAAATATAAGGACGGGAATGAAAAAAAAAATTATCAACTATGCTGTTTAGTGACGAATCCAAATTAAATTTATTCGTCTCTTATGGCAAGCGACATGTTCGCCGCAAAAAAAGGATAACTGCTGGATCCACGCTTCTCTAGAAACACTGTGAGTCATGCTGGAGGAAGTGTGATGGTCTTGACGTGTTTCCCTGGTAATGGTGGGTGTTGGGCCCCTTCATGTCATTGACAGCATTACGGACCGTGTAATGTACAAAAACATCTTAGAGATTGTAATGATTTCGTACTCAGAGCGGAACATGCCACTTCGATTCGTGTTCCAACACGACAATGATCCAAACACACACTTCGAAGTTGGTCACCGGCTATTTTAAGATGAAAATGGTTTCAGTCCTGGGTTGGCCGGCTCAATCACCACACTTGAATCCAATTGAAAACCCTTTTTTAATCCTCAAACGCAAAGTTGGTGGAAGGCATTTCAGCAACCGCGAAGATCTTATAAAAACCCTAAAACAGGATTGGAAATCTACTTCGATAGGAACAATAACCAACCTCATGAAATCTATGCCGAAACGTTGTCAGCAGGTTTTAGACAATAAAGGATTGCGCAGCTAAAATTTGAAATATTGTTTTCGCTACAACAACGAAGTAAAGAAAATACTGCCTTTTATTTTTTTAAATAGGGTTAGTAAATAGAATTATAAGGCAATATGAAAATAAGGGGAAAGATAGTCAAAACCCAACGGTGGAACCGAAAAAGTTTAAATCATTATCTTTTGTGCCAGGATTTTCTGAGAGATATATGATACTAATAATTATAAAAAGGCTCATAAAGCAGCAGCAGCAAATTTGACATATCTAATATACTACACAAAATACCTTGTGGAGGAAATAATTGTGAAAGTTGCAATGGCACAACTAGAAACAAACTTAAGACTAGAATTGCAGAACATAAATCAGGTCAAAAATATAGACACATCTCAACAAAGAAAAAAACAGCATTTTCATCACACTGTGCAAACTTAAATCATTTTCCAAACTTTCAAGATACGTCAGTTTTGAATAGGGAAAATCATAATAAACGTCGTTTTATGTTAGAAATGTTACAGATAATAAGGACTCTAATAGCGAAGAGAATAAACTTTAAAGCAGATACGGATAATGTAGCACAGAATTATAGACATTTAATTAGTAAAATGTAGAGCATTTCACTGAAAATTCTTTGTTGTATCAATGAATTTGTCATTAGGTAACATTCTGAACTTATCAGGATGTAACTTGTTGAATTTACCATTATGTATATACGTTTTCAACCAAATTATTTTTCTGGCTGTAATTTAGAGAAACTATTTCTACAAAACTTTTTCTGGCTGTAACTTAAAAAATTTTTCATATGACAAAGAAATTTTCTTTGTTTAATTTTTTCACTTTGTTATTGTTGTTTTTTAAAATGACATAAGGAGAAATTTATGTTTATTAATTCATTTTATTTTTAATTAATAACTGTGTTTATCTTCCTGACGATGCTATCCAAAGGTCAGCGAAATATTGGAGAATAAAATTTTTCCAAAAAACGCGCAATACTATGTGTTGGGTTTGAAAGTCAAGGGAAATGTTCCAGATGGCGCACAAATGGTGGAAATGGGCAAATTTCCCTGGAAAGAAAAACTATTGAGTAAATTATTAGGGCATACTTTTTTGCCTTTTGTATTGTCAAAAAATATCACAAGCGATATGACTATTATTATTATCCATATTTTATTTTCAAATATCAGAGTGAAAAATGGTCGGACGGTGAAAATTGTAAATAGTCGAATACACCATCTATGGCATTTCTATCATCATATCGCACCACAACAGAATCCACATTTGAGCTGAGTACGTCTCTGAACCACGTATCCTAATGTATTTGATTGACGCCAGGTGTCGTAATATTTACAGAGATGGGTCATCATAATTGGCTTATATTAGGTTGTCATATCACATAGCTAAATAAAAAAAACATAGATGGTGAAAGATAAGTGGTGGATTTGAAAATAGAGGGACATTTTTTAGATGGCGCCGGAGTGGCGGATATGGGCAAATTTCCTTGGAAATAAATACTATTGAAAAATCTATTTAACCACACTTTTTTACCTTTTGTATTGTGAACAAATATTATAAGCGCTATGCTTCTCTATTATTTATATTCTATTTTCAAATTTAAACAACAGAATCGAAATAAAAATGATGTTTGAGCGATTTTTCCTTGCATCCATAGATAAATAAAAACCATAGATGATTCATTTGCTTAGTCACCATTTTCACCAGAGGGCACATGCTGTTTCCATACGACCATTTTTCACTCGGATGCGACGAAACATCACTCAAACATAATTTTTATTTCGATTCTGTTGTTTAAATTTGAAAATAGAACAACTAGGTACTAACTGAAAATTCTTGATAAAATCATCTAGATATTTCACCGTACTAAATTGGGTATGACCTTTAGATTACTGGTATCACCATGAAGATATCTCTTACCTTTAACGAGATACCCAATGCAGCAAAGTTCTAACTATGTACATATTTTCCCATACTAATTTGGTTAATCACAAACATTCAATCTTGTTTCTCTCCAAACATACTGGGTTCGAACCCTGCTCTGACCACCTTAAAATTTCTTTCGGCGGCGGTCACCTCGCATAGTGACGGCGACACTATCGAGTATATAGCCATGAAAAAGCTTCTCAAAATACCGTTTGGAATCGGTGTAAAACTGTAGGTCCCAATCAGTGAGTGAAAACTGGAAAACGCACAGCGATTGTGAGAAGTTATCACAGTGATTGTGAGAAGTTATCCCCTGTCCCTTCATGGGATGTAATGGGAAACCATTTATTTTATTTTTTTAATGTTCTGACAAGTGATAGGTTAAGGAATTTGTGTCATTTTCAAAGAATATTATTCTAAATATCGTACATATTAAATATGTGCTGTGAAACTGAAAAAATTAGTGATAAATAACGTTTTACAAAACAGGTATATGGGCATTTCCACAGAAATGTCTATCTTTTGTCACATCACGTCACCCTCGTTAATTGCTTATATTTTAGGGCCAGTTTCATTGATTGTTTTCTCATCTGTTATTAAATATAGACCGTCTTCCATTCTGTATTTAGTAAAAGAGTAGAAAACAATCGAACTTCATGGTCCTAAAATATAAACAAATAACGAGGGTGACATGATGCGACATAGGGTGGCACTTTCAGTGGAAATGCCCATATGCAAAAAGCTCGCTATGTCACAGTGGTAAAATTTTTATGTATGCTGATGATTTGTGTGTACTCTACCCATATAATGCGGCAACACCTCTGGAGGATGTTATTGAGAGTGATGCTAGGTTGAGTTTACAGTTCGCAAAGAATAATATGCTAAGCCGTAACTCAAGTGAAACCATTTTCATCAGATTTATACCTCAGCCACACAGAAATGCTGTATGTAAAATAACAATTAACGGAAATGAAATTATGGAAAATAATTCAATAAAGTATTTGGGAGTTTATCTTCAGAGCAATATGTCATGGCAATTTCACATACAGAATATTAGGTCCAATTTGGCTCCCGTATTAGGGATTTTATTCAAACTTAAAAACAAATTGAGTAAGGAAAGAAAATTAATAATATTTGAAGCACTTATACAAAGCAAACTAAAATATTTATCACATGTTTACGGGTATAGGCGAAATTCGGCTTTAAAATCTTTGCATATAATTCAGAATAAGGCACTGAAATGTGTTTATAATCTTCCCAGAATGCATTCTACGGTCTCATTATATCGTGATGTTTACAAAACCGTTTTGCCAATAGTTGGCTTGTTTGTACATTGGACACCACACGTTGCAGTTTCAACGAACACAACAACGCAAGACACAGTTCAAATTTAGTACAATCTCGATGCCGTTTAGAAATGACTAAACAGAGAGTAGAATACATAGGTGTTTTTGAATATAACAATCTACCTTTAACAGTAAAAAATGCAGACACAATTTCTATTTTCAAAAACAGATTAAAAAATCACTTGATGCAAAACATTGAGATGCTTCTATTGTAATAAATAATCAAAGAAAAATCTCATTAAAAAATATGTATATATGTATTTCATATTTAAATCATTTAAAACTAAAAACTTAATAATTTTATTTTTGGATTTAAAAATTAGATAAAAATATGATGTAATTGTTGTCAGACAGCCTCTACAATGCCTTTATGGCGCTGAGGCAAACACATTGTAAATTTTTCAATTTGAAGTAAATAAACTTAAAAAAACTAAAAAAATCAATGAGTGTTCGAACTCACGGATGATGTGTTAACACCTTTTTGCTACACGGTACCTGTTCGATTTCTATGAACAAATTAGTAAATGTTACATTGTAAAATAAAAAATAATAGTTTTTTTGTATACACCGGGCAATGCTGAACATCAACTGACTCGCTTTGTTTGGCCATAGCAACAACAACGAAACAACCAAACACACAACATCACACATACTTTGTCCGAAGTAACTGACGTATACGTGTGTCACATAACCACATGTTTGCCATATCAACAGCAACGAAACAGCCAAACACACAACATCACACATACTTTGTACGAAGTAGCTGACATATTAGTGTGTCACCATAACGTCGACTGCGCAAGCCCATGGGTTTGCAAATGAAATTTTGCGTGGCTATGCTTTATATCTCCGTTCAACAACAGCAACAGACACATGTACACACATACATTATTATGTTAATACATACGCTATAGACACAATTTCGATTGCCTCACCCCTGCCACACCACTCTTTCATTGCTCTCTTGCTCGCTCATTTTTGTTTAACACGTCATTATTCTCTTTCGCGGTCACAGAAAATCTGGTTTTAGCAGCAGCATAAAATCTGGTTATAGCAGCAGCATAAAATCTGACTTTGATAGATTTAGTCCTATACGCCGCTATAGAAGTTAACACATCAAAAGATAAGTGGTGGATTTGAACGTAATGGGAAATTTTCTAGATGGCGCCACAGTGGTGGATATGGCCAAATTCCCTGGAAACGAAAACTATTGAAAAAACTATATAATTGCCTTTTTTATTGTGAACAAATATCAAAAGCGATATGCTTTTCTAATATTTATGTTCTATCGTCATTTCCCTTACGGGAATTTTCTATTCGGTCTGTTTTCTAATACTCACAAATTTACCCAAGCTCAGGACCTTTTTAAATAATATAAAGCTTATTATCTTTATATTACTTTCAAAAAAAGTCGAGCATAAAAATACTCCAATGATACCAAGGCTGTCCATGAAGGTGTTCCAATGGTAGTGCTTGGTATTCTTCAAACGAGTGTATGAAGGAATTCTCATTAATATGATGAGTGTTTCTGGATATATATTTTTGAAGAATTCACCAAAAATATACCAAAAACGTCTGCTGATGAAGATCTTGGCAAGATCCGAAATAGCTATACAGACAGCATTGGTATCATTGGAGCATTTTTATGCTCGACTTTTTTTGAAAGTAATATAAAGATAATAAGCTTTATATTATTTAAAAAGGTCTTGAGCTTGGGTAAATTTGTGAGTATTAGAAAACAGACCGAATAGAAAATTCCCGTAAGGGAAATGACGAAAGTTGACGAAGAGCACCGCGAGCTTGAAACAATAATATTGTTGATGGCAACCCTCTGTTTTGTTGTTTTTTGTAATGACATAACAAAAACAAATCATGTCTGATTAAAACCAATGGTTTTACGGCATGATAAAAAGAGTTGTGCATGAAGGTGTTCCAATGGTGGTGCTTGGTATTCTTCAAACGAGTGTATAAAGGAATTCTCATTAATATGATGAGTGTTTCTGGATATATATTTTTGAAGAATTTACCAAAAACATACCAAAAACGTCTGCTGTTGAAGATCTTGGCAAGATCCGAAATAGCCTTGGTATCATTGGAGCATTTTTATGATCGACTTTTTTTGAAAGTAATATAAAGATAATAAGCTTTATATTATTTAAAAAGGTCTTGAGCTTGGGTAAATTTGTGAGTATTTATGTTCTATTTTAAAATATAATCAACAGAATCGAAATAAAAATGATTTTTGAGTGCTTTTTCGTCGCATCCGAGTGAAAAATGGAAGCACGGATACAGCATGTGCCCTCTGGTGAAAATGGTGATTAAGCAAATGAATCATCTATGGTTTTTATTTATCTATGCCAGAGGGCACATGCTGCTTCCGTACGACCATTTTTCACTCGGATGCGACGAAAATGCACTCAAACATAATTTTTATTTAGATTCTGCTGGTTGAATTTGAAAATAAAATATTATATAGAAAGAATATCGCTTTTGATATTTGTTCACAATACAAAAAGCAAAAAAACATGGTTATATAGTTTTTTCAATAGTTTATTTTTCCAGGGATATTTCCCCATATTCACCACTCCAGCGCCATCTATAAAATTTCCTTTTACATTCAAATCCACCACTTATCTTTCACCATCTATGTTTTTTTATTTACCTATGTGAGTGGTCAATAACCACAATATGGCTGTAAGTTCAAAGCTGCGATTTCATCACGAATGGTTGATGATTCACTAAGGAAGTAAGGTAATAAATGCAGGCTATAGCGAAATTTGTAAACAATAAAAGCTAAGAGTCTTTGGTGTCGATAAAATCGTCGCTTCGTTTTACTTTATATGGAGGTCGGTGGTGTAATAGTTAGAAAGCGCGTCTCTTATGCATGAAATCCTGGGTTCGATCCCTATTTGACCTCGCATAGTGACGGCGACACTATCGACTATTTAGCCATGACAAAACTTCTCAAAATACCGTTAGGAACCGGGGTAAAACTGTAAGCACCAATAAGTGAGTATAAAACTAGAAGGCGTACATCTCCTCACAGGTTGTGAGAAGCTCTCCCCTATTCCTCCATGGGCTGTAATGGGAGACCATTTATTTATTTAGCTGAAAAAAGAAGGCAGACTCCGTTTAAACTTTGGGTATCATAGCCGGAGCATATAAATCAGTAACCATATGGTAATTGAGATGTGCCACTATTAAGCCAACGTACTTCGCTTAAAACTAGGATGTCCACATTGTATCATTCCATAACTCGTCTAACCTGTTCAAGTCACAATTTTTCGGATAGGACTCCTACATTACAGGTACCAATCATAAACCGTTGTTTAAAGCCAAAAGTCGCGTACGGTCTATACTGGAATACAACTCAGTCATATCGACGGTACCTTCGGCAACTACTTGACCGAGTTCAAAAGATTACACGGGTGGTGATTGGGGGCACTGTCAGACTCAGTTGCTCCCCTAGAATATCATCGGCATGTGAGTTGTGTATCACTATTCTATAGATATTTTCACGGTCTTTATTCTTCGTTTTTATTCTCAGTCTCTAGAATATTCAGACTAGAATATTCTGCAGAAATTCTGAAATGTCCAGAAGGGCTCATCTGCTTAGTATAGGATTAAGCTTCCGCTAGCACATTCTTGAGCAGAACAACTCGTATGAGGAATTGCCCCCACTTCAACTTACAATAATTTAAATCGTTGAGGAGAGTTGTAACTGACATAAGTATACAGCTGGCGATGTATTTCGAGCCAGTATGAAACACTTCGAATTATACATCGCCGAGTATTATCAAAAGTGTTTAATAATTGAAGCCCCTGGTGGAAGAAGGTGTTAACTCACTTTTATCAAAAACAATATTTTCCTTCTTTTAATGTACCAGGTACTTTCCCTGATTAAAAAAGAAATTTTAATTTAATTTTAATAATTTAAATATCAGATGATTATTTTTTTTCTTATCTAAAACAAAATTAGATACTATGGAAACATTAAAAGAAGGTAAATATTGCTTTTGAAAAACAGTGAGTTAACACCTTCTTCCATTCCTCATACGAGTTGTTCTGCTCAAGAGAAGTAAAGGGTGCACCAGTAAGAATTCACTTTTTTATTTTATAACAAAAACTCGTATTTTTTGAGATAGTTATGATTTTTGTTATTGTATTGTAAAGAACACATGTTTCGATTAAGTATAAATATAATAAATAAAATGTCCGTCAAATGGCCCCACGGCTCTGCTGACAGACAATTACTCTTTCCATGAAATTTTCCATGACTTTTTCACAGTGATGTGGCTGTATCTCATCGACGAGGCGTTGGATCTCGGATTTGAGCTCAGGAATTGTTTCGGATTTATTCGCATAAACCCGAGATTTCACAAAATCCTAAAGAAATAAACTGCATAGCATTAAATCGCATGATCTTGGTGGCCAATTGACTTCAGAATTTCGGGAAATAATTTGTTCTGGAAATCGGTGCTGCAATAAATCGGTTGTTTCATGCGCGGTGTGGCAGATGGCGCCGCCTTGCTGAAACCACATATCGTCCAGATCCATGGCGTCCAGCCTTACTATTCATACCCGACCCAGTTTCTTCAAGTGGTTCGAATGTTTGACACATTAGGTGCACTATCTCGACTTAAAAGTCTTCGAAGTTTGCAAGCGGTCTCAGCATAACTTTCCAAATTTTTGTAATAAGGTTTCACAATTATAACGCATTGTTCTTTCATAAAGCGTTCCATTTTTAATAGTCGGAATAAACAAATGTGACAGCTGCCAAATTCCAGAGTTGCCACTTACACACCAAAATCAATGAGTGTTCGTACTCACGGGCGATGTGTTAACACCTTTTTGTTATACGGTACCTGTTCGATTTCTATGAACACTTTAGTAAATGTTACATTGGAAAATAAAAAATAAGAATAGTTGTAGTGCTGAAGGCTCTTTTGCTATTGCACTTTATTTTTTCTTACATCTGCTTTAACATTAGATGTAATATTGTTAAAAGAAATAAAGCACTGAAGTAATTGTTTTTGTTTTGTCATAAACAGAGCGACGACAAAAAGTATTGAATAGTATAGAGAACTTATTGCACTCTTTTTTCGCACTCATGTAAAGAGTCTTAGTAAAAGAGCATAAACGTCTTATTCTCTTTATAAAATATTCAATAGAAATGCAACATGTCGACAATGTTATTATACAAAACAAGACAAAAAGCATAACAGTTTGAAAAGGCATCAATGTTTCACATCAAAATTATGAATGGACCAAGTTATGAAAAAAAGAGGCTGGTAATACGTTTTGAATTATTCGCCAGATGTTGCCAGTGCTTTTGAGTCGTACAATTCGTTCCATGAGTTCTCTGTACTATTCAATACTCTTTGACGACGATGACCTGCATATTTGTTCGCTGCCGCTACATCAATACCATCATACTTATTTTCAGTCAGAGACTATTGTTGTACTACAACCACGCATGTGATGCTAACGCTGTGTGTTGTTTGCATGTGTTTACTTTGATAGATTACCTTACCCGTTCCATACACATGAAACAATTACACTAAATTTAAAAAGTGCAATCTTACTGAGACACCCTTTATTTCCAGTATAGAAATGTGAAAATAATTGATTTATTAATGATAAATAGAACAAAGGATATAGAATAAGTCTCAGAAGTACGATTTAAAAATATTGTCATTGTATCAAATATGCATTCTTAAAGAAAATAGTTAGTCCACTTTGTCGTGTTATGATATTCGTTGCAGCTTCAAACTATGCATACTTGTTGCTACTTGTTACTACAGTAAAATCAGCAAGGATACCAAATCTATTTGTTTTTGGACTATAATATTTCTGCATATAGAATCATTTATTGTGACTAACAGTTTTATAACTATTCTGCTCCACTTTATCCCAGCTAGGAGGCCCAAGATCAATTTATGGGGTAAAATTAACAATATTTCTGCCGTAAGTCTTATCTTTCCCTTAAGTTGATGTAATAAATCCTGATTTATGGTATTCCAATTGCAACTCTAATTATCTAACTCTATTATCATAAATTCCAATTTAAATTTCAATTTCCGTTTAACAGATTACATGGAACAGTAACGAGTTTGCAAAAGTATATCATCCATTGAAAATGCTGGCCAACAATTTGTCTTGGTCCTTCGACCAGAGGACATAAAAAATTTAAATTTATGAAACAAATTTTACAAATTATTACTAGACTGTTTCTTCATGGTGATGCTTATCATATTTTTGCTATTCTGGCGTGTAATCATGATGTCCTTAAAATTATCATTATCAGACGACAAATATATTTTCCTGTAAATATTCTGTTCCAAGTAATCGGAGTCATAATTTTTGTTTATAATTAATGTTTATGTATTTAAGTATCTATGTAGGTGGAACACCAATAATGATTGTAATAAGAAGCACATATTAATATGAAATGACTCGTGTCTCCAGGCGAAAATATTCCAGGTGTTCGAAAGAATTGTTTTAAAGATTAAACAGAAACTGATATGGAGACGTAAAATTGTTGCCATAACCATAAATTGTAAAGAAAATTTTTGAGTTTACCATTGGATACCTTTGCACATTGGGGGAATATTTGAGAAATAGTTACAGTTTCCATAACAAGTTTTGTAATCTTATTAAATCAACAAAAATTTTTCTGAAAAATTCGAAATATATCGATTTACAGTGGGGAAAAGCTCACATATTAAGCACAACATCTTAAAGTTGTTCATAATCATTGATTAATCAAATTACTAATTGAACACCGAAGGTAAAGCTTTCTCACATGAGTGAAGATGTCGTCGCCTCCACTATGAATATATTTCAATGTTGAGATAAATATTCCAGCAAAAAGTTGTAAGTGTTTGGGAAGCATGAGCTACAATCTATACCAAAATTCAAATGAAAAGTAAAGATATGTTTACTAATTACTATGACGTTTCATTTTATGCGATATCATAAGGCAATGATTATATTTTTCCGTAGTTTGCTTACTAACATATAGTACAGAAAAACATTGGATATGCTGTCACGACTAGGTCCAAAACTCGGCCCACCTAGAGGCACGTAGGAAAAGTCAAGTGTGGGTATTATATTGAAATGTAATCTTCTCACGAATTCAACGGTGGCTTTACTTTTTTTTGGTGACATCTGTGCGGCCAGAGAACTTTGTTTTGGCATATTGTATAATTGCATACATGACCGGCTTAGGGATATTTTCTTCTGGTATTGGTTCAACATTATTATGATTGTAATTTCCTTTAAGGCTAAGAGATCACGTTTTCTCCAGTTAGTGAAAAAAATTGTAAATGACGCGGGTGGGATTCGAACTCACATTCGCTGGACGATCGTTTCAATGTTTGTGAAGCATCATATTCAGCAGCGTCTAGTCCTTTTTTTACTAACCGGAGAAAACATGATCTCTTAGCCTTAAAGGAAATTACATCTTTAAACATTACGAGGATCTAAGACAACTAAATTATTATGATTATTTTTCAAAGCTTTCTGCGAGGCCGGCCTTAGGTATTTCCTCCTCTGAGAAGGGTTCAACATTGAGTTGCTAACATTCGGCCGGGCTGAGGGATTTCTCCTCGAATTCGCAAAAATAAACAAATCGACCGATTTAAGAAAAAAACAAATTGATTTTTCTAAAAAGTTGCATTGCATTGAATTGAATTGAATCATGGATTTAAATTGAATCACGAATTGAATTGAATTGAATTGAACTGAATAGAATTGAATTGAATTGAATTGACATGAATTGAATTGAATTCAACTGTAATGAATTGAATTAAAATGAGTTGAATTGAATTCAACTGAATTGAATTGACTTGAATTGAATTGAATTTCATAAATTTGAATTGTATCGCATTGTATTGAATTGAAATGAACTGAATTGACCTAAATTGAATTGAATTGAACTGCATTGAATTGAATTGAAATTAATTAAATTAAATTGAATTGAAATGAATTAAATAGATTTGAATTGCATTGAATTGAATTTACATGAATTGAATTGAATTGATTTCATCTGACTTGATTTGAACTGAACTGAACTGAATTGAATTGAATTGAATTCAACTGAATTGGAATTAATTGAATTGAATTGAACTGAATTACATTGAATTGAATTAAACTTAATTGAATTGACCTGAATTGAATTGAATTGAACTGAACTGAATTGAATTGAATTAAGTTAAATTGAATTGAATAGATTTGAATTCCATTCCATTGAATGGAATTGAATTGAATTGAATTGAATTGAATTGAATTGAATTGAATTGAATTGAATTGAATTGACATGAATTGAATTGAATTGAATTGCTTTGAATAGACTAGACTTGAATTGAGTTAAATTGAATTGAATTAAATTGACATGAGTTGAATTGAATTAAATTGGATTGAATTGAGTTAAATTGAACTGAGTTGAATAGACTTGAATATATTAAATTAAATTAAATTAAATTGATTTGAATTGAATTGAATTGTATTGAATTGAATTGAATTGAATTAAATTGACTTGAATTGTGTTGAATTGAACTGAATTGATTTTGAAATGATAACGATTTTTTAAGGAAATTTTTAAGTGAGCCTCATTTTCATCTGAGTGGTGCGGTAAATAAACAAACGGTCGATTCTGGTTCACAAAATATCCACAAATTATTCATGGGCAACCATTACATTCACCTAAAGTGACAGTTTGGTGTTGTTTTTGGTTTGGTGGAATCATCGGTCCGTACTTCTTTCGAAATGAAACTGGTAATACCGTTACTGACAATGGAGGGCGGTATAGATCGATAATAACCAACTTTTTATGGCCGAAATTGGCAGAAGTTGATCTTGACAACATCTGGTTGCAACAAGACGAGGCTACGTGTCACACAGCACGTTCAACAACCGTATTAAGAAGTTGTGATTCAAGACCTTGAGACTATTTCTTGTGGGGTTCTTTGAAGTCACTGCAATAAACCAGACTCCCTTCAAGCTTTACAAGTCAATACTGAACATGCTATTCATGACCGACGAAGTGATTTATTGGAAGAAGTGTTCGAAAATTGGGTTTATCGAATTCGTTCCTGCAAAGGAAGACGTGGAGGACATTTGTAAGACGTTTTATTCAGAACTTAATTGTATCGATTGTACTTTACGTGTTGATGTATTTTCCTTATTCCGCCTCCGATTTAATCTTCCTAAAGTTTTCATAAAATCAAGCTCAAGTTAATTAATATGTTCAATTTTAATTTTACTCGATATTTCGCCTTCCGACGAAAGGCATCATCAGCAATGTGTGAAGAGTTAGGAGACAGTCGAAGCAGTAGAGAGCAATAAGTTTTTGTTATTTGCCAATTTATATTCCTGACGATTAAAATTGAACATATTAATTAACTTATTGGGGTAAAACACATGTCCTTGAGCTTGATTTGGAAAACGTGAAGATTGTACTTTACATTAAATAAAAAACATTGGAAAGTCCTTTCCAATTATTGTGGTTTTTTTTAAAGAAATCATATCACTCAAATTGGAAAACACTTTATAATAGATAACAGAATTAAGAAAATTCATTAATATTTGAAAGTCATGCCTTTGTGTTTAATTTTTGTAAGTATAATTAGCACAAATTTAGTAAAAACCGGTGAACCGACGTCAAATAACGGGTCTTCGGTTTATTCGACAATTATGTTTCTTAAAATCCGGCACACGGGTTATTGTAGAAAACCGGTTAAATGGTTTCAGCGCTTTTTGATTTCGGGTTTTAACACTATGGTGACTACACACCGCGACGTGTTAATGGGTTAGACGCTGCTGAATATGATGCTTCACAAAGAACGAAGCGATCGTGCAGCGAATGTGAGTTGGAACCACGGTAGAAAGAGATGGTAAACTCAGTAAACAGCTGATTTCAATTTGTTCAGCTGATTTCAATTTGTACAGCTGATTTCAATTAGTTGGCCGCTTCTGTCAGATTCAAAGGTTTTACAGTATAGTTATTGTTGGTATACATATGCGTTGACTTTGACATGAGAAGAGCCTAAACAAAACCAAAATACCTGTTGTTGTTGTCCATAATTGTTGTTGTATCTACTGCGATTACTTGGTAATTTTACTATGGTTGGTATTTTATCCGCGGCGTTTACATTTTTTCTCTAACCGGAAAATATTGACCTGTTGGTTTAAAAGAAATTACAACTTTCTAAAGATAACACCCAAAATGGAGATATTATAAATAAGATTTCACCTGTAGCCTTTTGGGAGTAGTGGAGTGCTTCTTCTGAAAGATACTTTAGAAACAATTATGAAATTAGGATCAAGCTAGATTGTAACGCAAAATTTCAAACTGCTTAGGATTTAGTTACATAAAGCAAAAAAACATCCCTGATCTTCAGCTGTAATCTTCTTAGATCTGCAAACAAAACTACTGATGATCAGGGGCAAAGCGGTGATTTGTGAAATCACTTCGATGTAGTTTCACCATGTGATAATTTGTTTGAGATCCTAAATTCACTGTCGCAGAGTGTTATCGATCAGATTGACGTCTTGGACATTCCTAAAGCGAGTTTGGTCCAAAGATATTTTTGACTTTCGATGACAAATTTTTTTGCGATATCTTCCACTGTGCGATGGAGTAAAGATTAAAAGCGCAGTGACGACTAAATTCTTTTGGGCTGTGTCGACAAGAAGATACACTACAGTATATATTAAAATTGTTTATATTATTTTTTGAATTATTTTACTAAAGAAAATTCTAATTAATTAATATTATAAAAATTTAACAAGCAGTAATGATTGAAGCTTGTGTGGGAATGTATAAGTCATTTATTGAATGACTTTGTAATTATCAGATCTATTTCCAAAAATCCAGAACCTGGAATGGTAAATGGAGGTAAATGAAAAAAAAAAAAAATCTTATTCTTTTTGCGATCAGGTTTGTGTTAAAGTACAGATTAATTTTTTTTCTGTGTTTGCTGGATTTTACATCAAGTTTCCAAGAACTGTCTAGGATAGTGTCTTAGCGCTTTTTGGTGGGTATGAAGTTAATTTTACAAAATCGAGTTCCCGACATTTTTCTAAGGATTATTGCAGCTTAGTCAGTTCGCTAAGAGACACGAAGATACTAAGCAAAGGATTTCCCTGTCATTGCCATGCAATTGTTCACTATTTCCCTTACAAAATACCAAACATTAGCTCCAACTGGAAATGTCGCATGAAAACGCAATTTGCCTCAGAGCTTACCAGCCGTAAAACAGTAAATAAATTTCAGTTAAAAAAGGAAAGTATGGGAATTTATTAACAGAATGTCGACTACAAGTGACACTTATACACGTATAAATGTATTTTAGTCGCGTGTTGAGTCAGTCAATGGAATGGGTAACTCAAGAGTAGGATACCATGGAACTCCTACCGACACGAATCGCAAGAATCTTCTCACTAAACTGTAATTTGTTGGCTGCTGCCACTGGCTGTTGAACAAGTATCAACAGTGGTTTGACATTATGACTGTGCCATTTTGGCTGGCTTACCTACCGTCTCCTATCATTTTATTAAAGCAAACACTTAAGTGTTTTTTATGATGTTCCTGGCCTTGAGCTATGAAATTGTGAAATTCCTGTAAATTAAATTTGAAAGTTTTTCATTTTATGTTTTTGCTTAATTTAGCAAAGAGGACTGGACTGGGGGGGCTGGATGTGATAAACAGTTGAAGTTAAAGTGAACAAATGCAAGAATTTGTCTAAAGTATTCATTTGAGAAAAGTTTCGTAATTATTATTTGGGTTTGGGAAAAAATAAAAGTTTGTGGTTCAGAAATGCCATAATAACTGTATGACATTTATAATTTGTAGTGTAATTTGAATTACATCTTCAAATGAAAATTAAAAAAAAAAAGAAAAATTAAATACCATTTTTAAAGCATTTACTTCATATCTGGCAGTTTTAGTTTTCAAATATTTTATATGTACTGTTTTATGAATTTGAAAGTACTAGGAGGGAACACCAATCGAAGCAGCAAACCTTTAGATATAAAATATTTCAAAAACAGAATTCCCACACGCTGAAAAATCTGTAGTGTTTTGCTGTTTGGTTGAAAAAAAATAGCGTGTATTTGCAGCTTGTCGCAAATATAATATATTTGTGTCCAAAAACATTGTGTTTGCTATTAAATATTACATGTTTGAGACACAGTGATTAATATGTTATAATATATGTGTTTATGACCCAAATATGGCTGTGTTTGTAATACTAATACAGCTGCGTTTGTTGCACTGATTATGCTCTCTCGAAAGAAAGATATTAAAAGAGGGGCAACGAGAGAGTCTATCTTGTAAGTGTGTATTTTTGCATTATTCTCTCAGTCAGTGATTCATAAATATTCCTGAATTGTCAATTGTCAATGAATGAAATCAGTGTACAAGTACAAATGATGCTGAACGTTCTGGACGGCCAATTGAGGTTAATACACCCGAAAATTGTCGAAAAAATCCACGATATGATGTTGACCGATCGAGGAGTAAAAGTGCGTGAGATTGTTGATGCCATAGGCATTTAGTATGTCAGTGTGGTTTCGGTTTTAAATGATCAGTTGGGTTTAAGAAAGCTGTCTGCAAAATGGGTGCCGCGTTTGCTCTCAATTGACCATAAACGTAATCGTGTGACAACTTCAAAGGATTGTTTGGAGTTGTTTAACCGCAATTCGAAGGAGTTTTTGCGGCGTTCTGTAACTGTGGATTAAACAAGGATCCATTAGCAGAAGTCTAAACAATGGGTTTCTCCGGGTGAACCGGCTCCGAAGAAGGCCAAGGTGAGTTTGTTGGCCAATAAGGTGATGACAACAGTTTTTGGGATGCACACGGGATAATCCAAATCGATTACCGTCAAAAGGGAAAAACAGTAAACGGCGAATATTATGCCAACATATTGGACCGATTTAAAGAGTATTTAAAAAAAAACGATCCCATATGGTCAAGAAAAAAGTTATTTTTCATCAAGATAATGCACGGGTGCACACGTGCGTAGTTTCAATGGCAAAATTCCATAAATTGGGCTACGAATTGGTACCTCATCCGCCATATTCTCCGCATTTAGCCCCCAGTGACTATTTCCTATTTCCAAACCTAAAGAAATGGCTTGGTGGAAACAGGTTTAGCTCCAACGATGAAGTTATTGATCAAAGAAATGCCTATTTTATGGACCTCGAAAAATCCTATTTTTTGGAAGGGATACAAAAATTGGAGAAACGTTGGACTAAGGGCGAGTTTCACACTCGCCATTTAAAAGCTCAATTTAAAAGCTCACAGATATCTTTCATATTAAATGACATTTAAATGACAAGCGTCGGGCATTTAAACTACATTTAAATGGAGAATTTTGAACTGTGAAACTGGCCATAAGAATATTGAGATAAAAGGAGATTATGTTGAAAAATAAAATAAGACTTATTGATACGCCATCGTATGTTTTATTATAAAAAAAAATGTACACACACACACATTTACACGCTTCTCGATAAATAAACAAAGCACAGCAAAGCCAAAATCATTTGATTTCACAACAACAACAAAAACAACAGCGGCATTTACAAACCAACAACAACAGCGGCATGTAGAAAAAAAGTCTAAAATATCATGCTCTTAAATATTTATTTCCTTAACTACATAAAACTCTTTTATATAGACATATAATTTTTTTGCTCATGCTCATAAATATTTATTTCCTTAACTACATAAAACTTTTTTATATAGACATATAATTTTTTTAATGTAATTCGAAACAAAACATATTACCAAAACTGAGTAACATATAAAAATTGCTAAAATATGTTTTAATATTTAAG
This sequence comes from Phaonia tiefii, assembly GCA_963931995.1. Classification (NCBI taxonomy): domain Eukaryota; kingdom Metazoa; phylum Arthropoda; class Insecta; order Diptera; family Muscidae; genus Phaonia; species Phaonia tiefii. Next base: position 38,740,246 of record OZ008367.1, read on the forward strand.
TAAAAGTGGGTGAAAGTTGACAAACATTTTCTCAAAATTTTGTGCTCCAGATCAACACCCCTACCTTACCGTATAACGTATTCTACGTTAAAAAAATAAACTTAGTTTTGTATTTAATGTTTTTTAAATAGTTCACCCAAAGAATATTATTATAACTTTTTATTAAAATCGAATCGAGATAGAGGCTCAAAGAATACAAAATATAAGGTTTCCCATTAAATCCCACGAAGGGATTGGGGAGGGCATCTCACGACCAGTGAGCTGAGCAGGTTCTAGTTTTACACTCACCAAAGCAAGTCGAGGAAGCCATTTGAAGGATGTTGTGTTTCATACATAAATGTCTATGATGAGTCGTACGAATAAAATCATAATTTTGAGAAAATGTGTATTAGAATTTTTTGAAAGCAAACTTAAATTCCAAATTTTGCATGGCCCACTCAGGAATACTCCCGCCAGAATAAACTTGTAGTACCGCCATCTGTTCTCGATTGTTCGTATAGAAGCGCCAACTGTTCTCGCTTACTCTAGGGTTCTTAGCGAATTCATTAACCGTTCTAGATGCGATCTTATGAGGTAACTTTGAACTTAAAGTGAAAACTTACTTATCGACATTAAGCTTCACTGCCAAGCTGTTAGAACAATCAAGCTGTAATACACACCACAAACTGTTTGTTGACATTCATTTCATTTATTTACGTCTATGAAAATACATCCTTACAGACCAGCAAATTTTTAAATATTTAACAATAATTCCTATATGTTAACAAATAAAATACTTATATTTATTAATCTAATAAATTAAGTAACAATTTTTTAAACTCATTTTAGGAAGAGTCCAAGTGATCCAAAAACTATTAAAAAGTATCATGGATCTATTTATAGGTTCCTTTAAAGCATAATTTGTGAAATGTGTTTCAACATCAATTGTACTAAAATGGCGTAGAGAGCGTGATGGGGCATTAAAACGAATAAGTGAGAGCAACTCCGGACAATCAACAGATCCAGAAATAATTCCATGAAGAAACATAATAGAGGCCATATCCCTTCTGGACACTAATGACTTTAGAGAAATAAGCAAACAACGGCTTTCATAAGAAGGAATAGGGGCTGTAAAGTTACTTGCTACCTTGCCATACTGTGATTCAAAAGTTATTTAAGCCAAAATATTTTAAGCAATTTGTATCGCACAATGTGCTCCAAATAAAAGCGTAAAAAATACAACAGTATTTCAATAATAACGGGTGGGTTGTTTAAAATTTGGAATTTAATTTTGCTTTAAAAAAATTCTAATGAAGTTTTTTCAAAAATATCATTTTATTTGTAAGGCCCAGCATTGAATGAAACACAACATAGTTCAAATGGCTTCCATAACTTGCTTTACAGTACCCCATTCGATCTGCCTAATTTTTTAGTTGATTTTCGAGTATTTTGGCCTCCACCTCGATGGACTCGGTATTGTTTGCGTAGTACTTATCCTTCACGGCGTCCCAGAGATAATTGTGTAACTGGTGCAACTCGCAGCAACGAGACGGCCAGTGACTTTTCGCGTTTCGGCTGATTATGCGTTTTTTGAAAACAGTGCACAAAATTTCGATTGTAACGTTGGCTGTGTGGCGCGTAGCGCTGTCCTGTTGAAAACATACTTCGCCCGTGTCATCCTCTTAACTTTGGGAACAAAAAAAAGCTTCTGAACATGATTTAAGGTAACGGCAGCTTCTTGCTCATTTTCGTAGAAAATAGTCTTATGATGCCGCCATGTCAAAACCTGCACCAAACAGTCATTTGATGCATCGGAAAAAATGAAAGTTTTTTTTAATTTTTTCAAAAATTTTATTTATTGTCCTAGCATAGGCCTCAAGTTAAGCTTCAAAATCAAAATATTGGACTTTTATATATTTTTTTCGTTTTTTTTTAAAGTTAATTAATTATAATTAATCAACTTTAATAAAATATCTTTGTATTTATCTTGTATTTCAAATTTTTAACATAAATATCTCCGGTCTTAGAAGGGCTAATGCAAAGTATTATACCTTAAAACAAAGCCTGAAGTGTTGCCTACAACCTGAGTCTAGGTAGAAGATAGGTTTACTAGGGTTTTTTTTTGAGAAAATCAGATTTTTAGCAAAAAAGTGAGGTTAAAAAATCGTATTTTTTAAATTTGTTTGTGTGGGTTAATAAAATGTAATATGTTTATATGCAGATTTAAAGAGATTTTAATGGTCTTTCTAATGATATTCACCGGAACCAGATCGGACCATAAATATGTGAGATATGGCCAATTATATACTCAAGCTTTAAAGGCCCATATCTCAAGAAGTTGGACCGAGCGCAAACATTTGTTTTTTCTATTTTAATAAGCTTTTTAAGCCCTTTTAGGCCAAAAAAAAATTGGCCTATGGCCGGTAAAATTTGTTTAAATAGCGCAGACTTAGCTATATCCATATATACCGATTTCTCAAAAACTGGAGCCAATCTGACACTTCCAAATGTACTATCGCACTCAGGGGACTCCCTCCTAATAGTTCGAAAAGGATTCATCAAAGTTCATTTTTTTCGGGTCAAAAACTATCACAGTGTAATTTGCCACTTCAAAATTGTCAAATTTACCATCTGATTCGAAATAAAGGGCAGTTCGAATTCCAAATTTTACATGGCCCACTCATTACTACTACGAAAACTGTTGAACATTTTTGGCTGGAGTAGCACTTGAATCTCAAAAAACATCTGCGATATGTTAAACTAATATTTAAATGTTAATGCACCACAGTCGTGACAGTTGCAGTTTGGTTGTTCTGCCTGTTTTCAGATTAGTGATGCCTAATGTAACTAAAATGCCGACAAACACATTGTGGCTGTAATTTGAAAGCTAACGTTCACTATCTCACCACGAACTGTTGATGAATTCGCTAAGGAACCTTCGAGATTGTTTAGGATCTAAATCAAACCAAAGAATTATGAAAGTACATTGACCTGGTATCACAATACCCTGCTCGATACTGTCCCTAATCATCAGAAAGAAGATTTCGGCTGAGGATCAGGGCATACAATTAAGAAAATCGATAGAATATAAAACAACATAACCGGCATGAACTGTCAATAGCTTCCCGTCCCTCTTGGAAAACCCTTTATTTTATTTCGTGTAATTCTTCTTCCTTATCTTTAGCGTGCCAGGTTATATTTAGTTGAAGCTCCTAATTTTGAAACAAATAAATTTTTGTTTATAATAATATTATGTTGACTTATTACGAAGCTACTGAACTGAAACTTAACTTTTTAGAAACGAAAGCTTTGGTAGAAATAAAAACCAATGAGCCATCCATCAGTAGAATATAAGGGTGTCTCAGTAAGATTGAATTTTTTAAATTTAGTGCTATTTTTTTGTGCAAGTGGCAACTCTGAAATTTGGCAGCTGTCACATATGTTTATTCCGATTATTAAAAATGGTGCGCTATACGAAAGAACAACTCGTTATAATTGTGAAAACTTATTACGAAAATTTAGAGTATTATGCTGAGACCGCTCGCAATCTTCGATGAAATTTTATTGTGGAGAAAGTGCAACTTATGTGTCAACTATTCGAAGATTGGTTAAAAAATTTAAAGAAACTGGGTCGGTTATGGCCAGTAAGACTTCTGTGCGCCAACGCATCGGTCGGACTCTTTGAAACCAATGCTGCTGTAAACGAGAGTGCCGTCGGAAATACGACATTGTTCTCAACAACTTCAAATTTCAGGAAGCAGCGAATTTGAATTTGCGTCCAACTTCAAATTTCAGGACGCAGCGAATTTTGACGAAAGACGAATTTTGATGCAGACCATGGAAAGCGGCGGTAATTCGTTCAATGGGTAATGGACCAAAGAGAAGTCAATGCCAATTTTCAAAAAAGTCATCCAGTCACACAACGAGCAACTATCTGGTGCAGAATTGGACAGGCGGCGTGATTGAGCCTTACTTTGAACTTACCGTGAACGGCATTCGCTACACGAACATGATAACGGCATTACTGTGGCCTCAACTGGGCGGCATGGATCTGGACGACATGTGGTTTCAGCATGACGGCGCCACCTGCCACACTGCACATGAAACCATCGACTTTTTGCAGCACCGATTTGCAGAAAAAATTATCTCAAGAAATTCTGATGTCAACTGGCCGCCAAGATCATGCGATTTCTTTCTTTGGGTTTTTGGGAAATTTCGGGTTTATACGAATAAACCAGAAACAATTCCTGAGCTCAAATCCGAGATCCAACTCGTCATCGGTGAGATACAGCCTCATCTCTGTGAAAAAGTTATGAAAAATTTCATGTAAAGAGTAATGGCCTGTCATCAGAGCCATGGGGACCATTTGATACATAGATTAGTTCATAATTGATCGGAACATATCGTCTTTATAGTCCAAAAACAAAATTAAAACTATGTCAAAAAATACGTGTTTTTATTTCAAATTCAAAAAGTGCATTCCTACTGAGACACCCTTTATAACGTGTATAAATGTTAAAGGAGTGCGACAGGAGCAGTACCACTTAAATATGAATTGAGTCCCAAAATTGAGCAAACTGTCCAATTGAGCTACTAACAACGGAGCTGAGTTACTACAAACCTCGTTGGAATTTTGGATATAATTATAAGAAAGGGTATTTTGCTAAATTTATGCCGCAGGTGACAAAATTTATATACTGGAAGCAGCTACAGATATTTTCTCTGATAACAGTTAAGCAGATATTGAAAATCAAAATGATTGTCAAGTCATAAAGCGTGTTTTTTAATTGTTTCGATTTTTTTCGTTTAAAATACATTCCAGTATCATAAACAGTCACCGTTGAGATAATATTTAAATTAAATTGCAAATAGCAGTTTTTTCCATTTATAGTGTGTGTGTGAATCTTGTGATTCTTTGTATTCATTTGAATTATAATCCTTGTCATGTTTTCATCATTACATCGCAAATTGATATCGACAGAATCCTTGTGCATCTGTATGTTCTCTGTAGAAACACAGACGTTTCTCTGAAATGTTGCAATGATAAAAAATATCTACGTGATAGTAATCGTGGTTTATCTTGTGGAATTCAGGTGAAGCAAGTAAATTGTGGCAGTAGATGGAGTAGAAACATGACCATTTATTTTATTTACAAAAGCACATATTTTTCAAGGGCTTAATATGTTGCTGTATTTCATGGAGGTGGATTCCATAGAACACATATTTTTGTTAGCAAATGTAGTTTGTTTCAATTTTTTCACCAAAGAATGCTGACTGCGTTAACACTTTGCAATTTCTTTAAAAAAAAATTAAAAAATTTCAATAATAAATTTAACTTTATACGATTTGGGTTTTTGTTTTGTATAACTACAATAGATTTAATTAATTTAATTTAACATTCAATGTTTTATATTAACATATTAAGTGTGTTTTTTTTACCCTGCTAAAGTTAATTATACCTTAATTTGAACCGGACAGCTAAGCGACATTAAGTGGCATTTCAATTTCCCACTTAAATTCGGACTTGAGCAATGACAATGTTGCCACACGTTCAATTTCACGAAATGGCAACAAAAAGTTTATCTTACATTAATTTTGTTATCAATTCTAGTGAATGAAAATGTTATCAAGGAGAGATTCAAAAGCAGAAATTTCCAAAATGGCTTACACTTTTTAAGTTCATGAAAATTATTTTATTTAATAGAAGACTACTACGTATATCTCAAAATTAGAAGGATGTGTTTTTATTTCGTATTGAAAACAAAATTGGAACTAAATTGTTCACAAAAATGCGCGTCAGATGTTATACATATTGATCATGGTAGCATTATCTATCAGGTATAGTCGTTTAAACACGTGATAAAATTTTTTCCACCACATTTTTCGTTTCACTTGTCAAAATCATATGTATTTTCTTTTTATACTTCTTGGTATTCTTGTATTGTTGGTATATATTTGGGTAGAGTTTGACAACTGAAACGAATGAACGAAAATAAAATGTCCGTTGTTGCTGCTTACAACTACATAAACATCTGCCGCTACCACGTATTTGTTGGCACTGGCTACAAACGTGTTGCCGTATCGCATTTTTTTTCCCATAACAGAAAATGTTGCCACATTTCGTAGTATTAAGTGTGGATAGTTTTATTTGGAAAGTCGTAAGTGGCGATAGCTTAATGGAATAAAAAAAAACAGCCTTATAAAAAAATATTCCTTTCTAAAAAATAAAAATAAATGGTTGGTTTCCCATCACATCCCATGAAGGGACTGGGGAGAACTTCTCACAATCACTGAGCTGTGCGCTTTCCAGTTTTCACTCACTGATTGGGACCTACACAGTTTTACACCGATTCCGAACGGTAATTTGAGAAGCTTTTTCATGGCTAGATACTCGATAGTGTCGCCGTCACTATGCGAGGTGACCGCCGCCGAAAGAAAATTTGAAGGTGGTCAGAGCCGGGTTCGAACCCAGGATCTCATGTACAAGAGCCGCGCACACTAACCATTGCACCACCGACGGCCTTTCTAGCGTTGCTTTATTCCCCGTTAATAGAACAGGGTGCGTTTTAAATTACGAGAAGTACACAAATTTCCTTTATTTTTGTTGCCCAGTACAAACTTGACACTTAACTAGATATAAGTATTTACTCAATAATAAAGGGGTTTTCAACAGAGACGCTACAAAAGTAAATCGATAGGGACAGCAAACGACGCCATATTTTTTCCCGCTCTTTTGACATTTCTCTTCAGTAAGGTTTGCCATTTCATCATGGAAAGATATACGAGCCAACAACGAGTCGAAATTATTAAAATTTACTACCGAAATTTGGAGTCAGTGGCCTCAAGTTTAAGAGCGCTACGTCCAATTTATGGTCTTCAGCGATGAGGCTCATTTCTGGCTGAATGGCTTCGTCAATAAGCAAAATATGCGTTATTCGTCAGACAGCCATCCACACGAAATCCATGAGTCATCATTGCATCCCGAAAAAATTACGGTTTGGTGCAGTTTATGGGCCGGCGGCGTCATTGGGCCGCACAGAGGGATTTTGCCGGCAAAAATACCCTTTTTCGAGTGTCAAATATCAAAGAAGAGAATTGAGAATTGTGTAATTAAGAGAAATAAATCTTTAGTTCTTTTCAGCAAATTTTGTTTTTGTACAAAAAAACGCGGCAAAGTCAACAAAATGAAACTCTGCAGTAACCTGCCTCAGATTTTCATGCATTTCAATGGGCTGGAAACATAACTTCTTTTTGTCGTATCAATTTGGAATATGTATATTTGAAAAATATGGTATTTCTACATTAAGTTTTAACAAAAAATAATTGAATAACAATAACAGATTAAAATATATTCATGCTTTTATGATGACAATCAAAAAACTAAGTGTTTTTAGTTTTTCTTGGACTAAAAAAAGGTGGTCGTTATCGATCGTTGTGGTCTGGTTGCTAAAATGTGAAAGGTGGGAGTGTATTCTTTTGATTTCATAAATAAAATTCCCATAATATTTTATACTGTTGAACAAAGTTATAAATTTTATAAAAAAAGTGCCACGAAATTACATTACAAAAATGGATGAAAACACCATATAAATTGGTGTATACTTTTAGGCACACCACAATATGAATTTTCAAGCATATTGCCACAAAATTTACATTATGTTTTGGTTGTGTTTAATATATCATATCCCTAAAAGTATGCACGGAGAAATTCTGAAAAATTAGTAAATTTCGATAATTTTATAGTACAAATTTGACTTTTATTTGGAATGATTGGTTAATTAAAAAAAAAAGGTAAACAATGGCCCCCTAAATTTTTTGCAAATATTCAGCTAACATATTAGGCTTAGTTATTTATATAGCTGTAACTGCTGATTTACATCTATCACAAACTACAAAGAATTATATCTGCGTTTCCGAAAATTTTGAAAAATGACAATTTGTATATGGGCGTTGGGCGTGGCACTTAAATTTTTAGTATAATTGAGGACTCAAATGCAAGCATTGGCAGTAATTTTTATTGACATAGATATGAAAATGAGGAAAATACAACGATTTTTTATTTTACGTTATATGGGAGGTAGGCGTGGTTGTGGGCGGATTTGAACAAAAACTTGTTTTTTTCCTAATTTAGCAATATGAGAGATGTGTGCGAAATTTCAAAGCCCTAGCTCGATTCCTTCTAATTTTTGCCGCGGCTTGTATGAAGAAATCCCACTGTGGGCCGTACTTCTTCCGTGATGATCAATACCGGCACATTACTGTGAATGCGAATCGCTACCGTTCAATGACAACCGAATATTTTTGGCCCCAATTGGATAATATGGACTTCGAGGACATGTGGTTCCAACAGGACGGCGCCACAAGCCACACAGCGAATGCCACAATCAATATATTGGAAACCAAGTTTGGTGAACGTGTTATCTGATGAAATGGCCCAGTCAATTGGCCGCCTCGGTCGTGCGATTTGACGCCGTTATATTATTTCCTGTGGGGCTACGTCAAGTCTATGGTCTATGCCAACAAGCCAGCGACGATTGATGAACTTCGTACGAATATCGAACGTGAAATTGCAGCAGTATCGGCCGATTTATGCTTGAAAACCGTCGAAAATTGGGTTCAGCGTCTGGACTTCTGCAAGCGTGCCCGTGGTGGCCATGCAAAAGAAATCGAGTTCCATACATAATGGCATCGAACGTACTTTCACAGGAAAAAACAATTTCATTGGTATCTAAAACCGGTTTTGTTTTATTTAAAATAACTTTTGTAGCGCTCTTATTGAAAAACCCGTTACTAGTACCGATGCTGAGTACCTTTACTCGTTAGAAATGAGACCGACTCCAGTTTTGTTAATAGAAAATTAATAGAAACCCCTAGATGGTGAAATGTAAGTGGTGGATTTGAACGTCAGGGCAAATTTCCTAGAAGGCGCAGAAATGGTGAAAATAGGCAAATTTCCCTCAAAACAAGATCTATTGAAAAAACTATTTAACCGTCCTGTTGTGCTTTTTGTACTGTCAAAAATTAATAATAGTAATATGCCTTTCTATAGTCTATATTTATTCTCTCACCCATAGGGATGAGGGGACTATATCATTTAATACGGAAAAAAATGTAATGCATAGAAGGAGCCATATTAGACCCTCACTATCTTTTGGACGAAATTCGTTTTGGGACTTTGTAGGACGATTGAGCCATGTCCGTCTGTCTGGCTGGCTAGCTATTTATCGATATTATTCGATCACAGCGAAGTTTTGTCAGTGACTATTATTTGTCCATGGTTAGTTCGGGATTGAAAATGGGCGTTGTGGCCATGCCCCCTCTGGTATCTCCCATACAAATCGACCCATTTAGTACGAAATCATGTTTCTTCTAAAACCATTTTCTGTTAGATGTGATTAGCTTCATCTCCAACATTGGTTAATAATCTGTAAATAGCTGCTTAATTGGAAAAAATGGGCGAAGACGCCACGGCCATTCTGGTACCTCCCATGCAAAAGCTTGGTGGTCGTCCGTGTTGTCAATGCTATAAGTCGCGTGACACACTTCCGATCTTAATGAAATTTGGTATTAGGCTTAATGTCAATAAACGCCTCTCACCAATTAAGACAAAGGTGATTTTGCCACGCCTATTTTAGTACCTGCCATACACAAGTTTTTCGGCCGTCTGGTTGTTCGGCCAGATAACTCCCGTAAATCTTTGTCTATCATAATTATATTTTTTTAGTGACCATTTTTTGTCCAAGCATAGGTCGGGGTTGAAAATGGGCATTTTGGCCACGACTCTTCTGGCACCTCCCATACAAATCGACACATTTAGTACGAAATCATGTTTCATCTAAAACCTTATTCTGGTAAATATGATTAGCTTTATCTCAAATATTGATTAATAATTTGTAAATGTCTACTTAACTGGAGAAAATTGGAGAGGTCGCCACGCCCACTCTGGTACCTCCCATACAAAAGATAACTCCCCAGAATTACTTAGGATCGCAATTAACTAGGGTATTGAATAATATTTAGCGCAATGCCACTCTGCTATTGAATATTGTCACATTTACCAATGTTCAATAGAACTCGGTCGCAATGGATGACTTCGAGTGAGAATATTTTTAAGTCGGTTCATCAGACTGCAATTTTTTTTACTGGTTTATTTTCAAACTCAAACAACAGAATCGAAATAAAAATGATTTTTGAGAGGTTTTTCGTGCTATCCGAGTGAAAAATGGTCATACCGGAACAACCTTAGCAAACTGTCTATCTATTATCTTTGATACCACCTCAGCCATTTTCAGAATCATATAGTAGTGAAAACACTTCTAAAACTACAATTCAGAACCGTTGTAAAACTATAGGTCCCAATCAGTGAGTGTAAAAACTAGAAAGTGAGCATCTCAGTGATTGTCCCATAACATCCCCTTCATGGGATGTTATGGGACACAATTTTTTTAAGTAGTACACTGATCTCCAAAGTTCGATATCAATTTAATAATAACACTGTGTGTGATTTTTGCACTTTAAAAATCTGAATTGAGTGAAACATAGCGAACCTGCATAATTTTGATACGCTGAATCTAATGGAATTTCCCGCTTTTCTCTACCACGTCAAAATTTCGAGATATTTGACCCCAAAGTTTGCTGGGATGTCAACAACTGTAATATTTTTGAGACTGAATTAGAGGCAGAAGGCTTCAAAATTGAAGTTTGACTTCTGAGTAAAAAATTTAGAGGACCTTAAAAAGAATACCAACTTCAAGTTTGTACCCCCTCTCCTCCCCCCTTAACCCTAATAACTCGACAAAAACATTATTATTAGGGGTAATATAATTATTCATTCACACGCTTCGATTGAGGGCTGTGGAGAATGGAACATGTAACATATATATATATATATATTAGGGCGGGTTAAATTTTTTTTGACGAAGCGTATAGCAAAAACGTAATCTATAGGTGATTTTGAGAAATTTTACTCAAGAGACCATAGGTCTAAGTCGGATTTGGAGCCCCCCAAAATTTCAAAATAAATATTTTTCCATATATACATAGAATAATTTAATTAAATTCGTCATAAAATCGGATAGAATTATCTCAGTGTGGGCTTGTTTGAAAGGTATTTTTATCACCTTTCAGAATCTGTATTGATACCAATATTTTTTTTATTTTTGGTAGAGATATTAGGAGTTTTTTGTCGCAAAATAGCCTAAAATGAACTTTTAACTAATACATTCTGAATTTTCTACCAAGTGATCATATGGAATCTGTAGAGTAAATGCTGGTTCATTTAATATATCGTCGTTATTCATATCAACCATATTGACATAGTCGGTAGCATCGAAATTTAAGATATTTTTGTTGTAAACTCTGAGTTTAGTTGGATCGTACAATTTTTCTCGATAGTGTAAAATCTTTTTGATAGCTCTATCCCGTATTGCTTTTCGATCATCGAATACCATTGTTATAAGATATTTTCTGGATGTACGCGTAATATGAGTTGCTTTGAATTACACCATCTACAATATTACGTAAGTTTGATTGTAAGTATCGTGTCCAACGTATAAATTTTAATAAAAGTGCACTGCCGTACAACAACAGAGTTATAAAAATTCACATTGAAGTACATTGGCACATAAACTGTAATAATATAAATTACCAAAGTTTTTAAATTGGTCGACGGTGTATTAGTTGTTACATATAATCGTAGTAATCTACTTGCCAATATTTGAGATGAAGCTAATAACCAACGAGAATGTGCAATTGGTCCTGGTTTAATTTTAGCTAAATCAACTGGAACAATACCATTCAAAATTATACTGTTGATAGTTCGAGCTCATGTTCATGATCCATCATTGCAGGCATATTCTCCAGTGGTATTGGATCAAAATCAGCTACTACCTGAAAAATGAAATGTTTAGATCAATTAAAATGCAATTATTTTATTTTAACTTTATTCCAATCGAAAAAGTAAAATAATGACAATAAATAATGATAATAAATGATGATAGTAAATAAAATAAAGTGTTACATACCTGCAATTTCTCACATTCTTGAATAGCTTTGAATAACTTTCCACTTGCTGCTCGTGGTCCACTGTTGACTGTTTTGTCCAATGCTTGATATAAATGACGAAATGGCAGTTCATTGAAATGAAGCAGACATACAAGGTGGCGCAAAAGTAATCCTCCTATCAGAAAATGCTATAAATTTTGCGATTGGCCCCTAATGTCAGTTCTGTTTTGACATTTGTGTAGTAAACACATGCGAAATACACGTTAATAAACAATGTTACGCTACACTGCTCCAGAACGCGGAATATTACTGACTATTTATTTGACCAATAATCGGTCGGTGACTTTGGCACAACGTGAATTTCGTCGCAGATTTCCTGGCCGTCCAACGCCTACTGGTGAAACACTGCGACGTTTAGCCGCTCGCCTCGAAGAGACTGGCACAACACGAGATGCTGCCAGGCGTGGCAGACCCCGGAGTAGCCGTTCTGCAGAGAATATTGCTGCTGTAGCCGAGGATGTCATGGAAGCGCCGTCGATATCGACCAGACGACGTGCCACGCTACAGAGCAATGATCAACGAGTTCCTTTTGCCGCAACTTGATGAATTGGGATTGGAAAACATGTGGTTCCAACAGGACGGTGCAACGGCACACACTGCACGTGCCACAACCGATATGCTGAAGGATGCATTTCCCGGGCGCCTAATCTCCCGTTTTGGCGATTTGCACTGGCCAGCAAGATCGCCTGATTTGACCGCTTCAGACTTCTTTTTGTGGGGCTTATTGAAGTCGCGGGTTTATGTCAACAAGCCTCAGACTCTTGCAGCTCTTAAAGACAATATCCGTCAAGAATATGAGGACCTATCGCCGGAAGTTTTGGCCAAAGTGATGGAAAATGCCATAAAAAGGGCTCATATGACAATCAACTGTGACGGCGGCCATTTACATGACATCATATTCTCGACTTGATGTAAAAAAAAATAAAAGACCAAATAAAAATAATCCACAAGAAGAATCAAAGTTTTTCATTTTTTTTTTTAAATTACAGTCAAAAAACATCGGAAGTTTACTTTTGCGCCACCTTGTATAAACCAGTGAATTGGACTATTTAACTGTTTTTATTTTAATCGTAAAACACCATTTTCTGTTCCAGTATTTGCTGGCTCACCATCACTGCATATGCCAATTAATTGATCAACTGTTAATATTTTATTGTTGAAAAATTCATTCAGTTTTCTGTGTTTGGTTTTTGCATCTTCTTGACTACCCAAATTTACATATCCAATCCAAGTAACTCATTATAGGGCTCTTTCAGTACAACTACACTCAGAGAACTAATTGTTTGAGAAGAGGTTGCAGCAACCGTAAATTCGGCTACTGAATTGAGGTTCCTACAACGGAATTGAGGTTGCCACGACCGAATTTAGTTCCCACAACTGAAATTCGGTTGAAGCAACCTCGTTGCAAAATTGATTCAGTTGTGACAACCGAATCTTCAATTATATTCGTTCCGTCAACTAAATTTTCTAAAATTTCGGTTGGAACAGCCGAATTAGGAATCAATTCGGATACGACAACCGAGATTGGCACCAAATTCGGTTGAGTGACTGAATGTGGCATCAATTCGGTTGGAGTAACAGAAGTTGGCATCCATTCGGTTGTAGCTATCGAATTTGGTTTCAATTCGGTTGCAATGACCGAATTTAAACTAATGTCGGTTGCAACGACCGAATTTGGCGTCAATTCGGTTGCTGTAGCCGAATTTCTCATTAGTTCTGTGGTTACAACCAAATTCTATGTATTTCGAACCTGACGTTTAAAATTCTAAAAACAAATATTATGTCAGAGAAAGATAAAGACTGTATAATTATTGCTGCTCCGGCGATATCAAGGTTTTTTTTGTGGTTATTAAGAAAGGTAAATAAAAATATTGTAATTACTGGATTTGTATTAAAATGACTTTCTGATTTTGCAGAAAATATCCAAGCAGATATGAAGAGTTTTCAAGTTTTTCAAGGTCGGTCGGTTGAGATATGCTGTAATCGTCTGTACATATGAACAACGGTTTAGGACCTACATCAAAATGATGGCCGGGACTTCAAGGTCAGATTGATTTAAATGACTTCATTTCCTCGCTTTGTAATATATGAGTACAGGAAAATAAATAATCACTTAATAATAAAATACATTCAAAATTATAAATTACATTCAAACACTATGTAAATTCGGTTGTAACAACCTCTATTGAGGTTGTGTCAACCTCTAATGAGGTTGCGTCAACCTCTAATGAGGTCGCATCAACCTCTAACGAGGTTGTGTCAACCTCTAATGAGGTTGCGTCAACCTCTAATGACGTTGCGTCAACCTCTAACGAGGTTATGTCAACCTCTAATGAGGTTGCGTCAACCTCTAATGAGGTTGTGTCAACCTCTAATGCGGTTGTATCAACCTCTAATGCGGTTGTATCAACCTCTAATGCTGTTGTGTCAACCTCTAATGAGGTTGTGTCAACCTTTAATTCGGTTGAGACAACCTCTAAATTCGGTCACGGCTAATTCGGCTGTCTCAACCGAATTTTTCTGTGAGTGTAAATGCGGTTCTTTTACCATAGTGGTATGAAATTTGTCATTAATTTGATCTGTAGTTAATGAGTCATCTTTTCTACCATCGAAAGAGAAAGCAGTTATGGAAGAATTTGTATGTCGTGTACGAAGCATTGCATCTCTAGGTTTAACTTTTTCTCTAGCCACTTTTGATTTATCCATAATAACAAGATTACCATGAACATCTCTAAAATGTATATCTTCGAATAAAGCTGTTGCTAAACATGAAGCGACTCTATCTGAAACACCGAATATAAGGCATCGTATCTTTGGGTATAATGACCTCGTGTCATTTGAACAGCTGCTTCTGGAACTTCTGTTGTTGCTTCATTTTCATCTTCATCCATGTGTAATTCTGGTGGTTCGTATGTTTCATCATCGGTACCAGTTGCAAGTGTTGGTATTGTTGTAGCTACTTGTTCAACGTCTTCCGTATATTCAGGTATTGTGAATTTTCTATCATTATGCTGGTCCATCATAAATTCATTTAGATGTTCTGGAATCAATCCACACGAGCATTCTGTTGTATTGAATTTGCAATTACATTTGCCAATATAAAATAATTCGTTTATTGAATCAACAAATGCTTTAAATTCATCTCTTTTGTTTCTATGTTGTACATGTTTCTGGTATTTATCAAGCAAACCAGTTAATTTTTTGAAAACACTCTTTCTATTAATGATTTCAATATTTAATTTACACCAAATTTGGATCAATTTATGTGTTACGTGAGGAGTAAAAGTTTTATACGAGAACAGTTTGTTTTCAAATTTAGCACGATCACTTAAAAAAAAAACACTTTAAAATGTCACATTTAGTAGGCAAACTAAAATCATTTAAATCACTTTGTTAAACCAAAAACAACAATATCTTGATGAGGGATGTTAGTGTCAATCTAGACTCAAAACTAGTTGATGTTGTTGCTTCCATTTGCGAAGACACCGCAGACGATGTTGATGGTTATTGATTATCCGTAATAACTATGATATTATCACTGCACTCTTTGATTGTGTCCCAATAAATTTAAAAATAAAAAAAAAATATTGGTATTGTGATAACCGAGTTTTTATTTAAGTATTTTCGTAAACTGCGTGCGCATTGCACGATGAACGATTAAGGAAGAAGGAAAAGCAAGCTTGGCAACGTTTAGTGTTGGTAAACGTCATTATTTTATAACGTCATTATTCAGTGTTACAAAGTTGTTCAATTGAACAATGCTGCCATTGACGACTTATTCTACAGGTATCAATACAGATTCTGAAAGGTGATAAAAATACCTTTTGGGGGGCTCCAAATCCGACTTAGAGCTATGGTCTCCTGAGCAAAATTTCTCAGAATCACCTATAGATTACGTTTTTGCTATACGCTTCATCAAAAAAAAAAATCGTTCCATACAATTTGACCTGCCCTAATATAGTATAGATTGGGTAAAACTTAAAGTTGCAATTTCTTAAAATCAAAATATTTTAAAAAGATAACATATATATTGGTAGATAATTTGAAAAACGCTACATCCATTACATCTAGGAAAATGCACCGTTTGGTGAGCTTTGCACACTAGTGGCATCATCGGACTCTATATCAGCAAAAAAAATTAGCCAGAGCTCCCGTTACGGGACAATGACTTTTTGTTTGAGAATATAGGTGACAATAATCCAGGTGAAATGTCGACCGCAACCCATGATTTATTGAAATAAAAATATGGCGATAAGTTGATTTCGGGACCTGTCAATTGGCTGGTGCGATTTGACACCTCTTGATTATTGCCTATCGTGAAGTTACTGCATTATACTGATAAACCAAAAAAAATTGACATCTCGGAGGACACAATTGTTCGTGTTATTCGTGACATACGGCCAGCAATGCTTGAAAAAACGACCAAAAATTGGACATCCAGAATGCGTTTCGTTATGAACAACTGCGGTGGACATATACCCGAAATCATTTCAGACGTTAATGCGATGTATTGTTCTTTCGAAGAGAAATTTTTTTTGACCACAATTTAATTTTTTGTGTGCTATTATTTACAAGTTCAATTTCTATCGCACTTAAAAAAACACCTTACATTTGTGTCCCATCAACAACAAACAACAGATTTTTTCCCGATATAAGAATAATGTAACAAATTCATCGTAGCAATGATCAATGTTGTCACATCAATAAAACGTTTTTAGTTCAGAGGGACAAAAAATGTTCAGTTAATAAAGATATTTTCGATTGCGGCGATGAAACTGCACGTTATATCACTTTCGCTGACTACACGCTGAGAAAAACGGTCTCTGTAACTTATTCTCCCAAACATATTTTGCCGGAACTATATATATATTTGAAACACACTTCAAACATTTATATGTTTGCAAGTACCAAACTCAGGTGTATTTAAATGAAAACATTAGCATGTTTACTGACAAATATATATGCTTTTACGTGGAAACATATGCGTGCTTCATCCCAAACATCCATATACTTCCGTGGATTATATGTGTGCTTCATCCCAAACATAATAATATTTAGAAACGAATTATACTTTCTTTCTTTATTTATTATAATTAATTTTATCAATATATATCCACATTTATAAATAATTAATATAACAAATTAAAATATTTAAAGCGACCCTTTTTACATTTACTTGCATTGAATGCATTATTTGTTTTGTTCTGAATCTGCTGCTCTGTTGTTTCTCTTTTCTTTGTTATCTCTCACGTTTTTGTCTTCAGAAGGTTTCAACTTTGCCTTGGTTATCACTATGCGTTGGTACACGAACAATATACTTATATACAGCTCTAGTTCATGCAAGACAGGCGTGTATTAATTACTTGTGTTTTTTTTTATTATATTTCACAAATGGTCTGCCATACCGATATTTTCAGTAGAGACTTGGGCAGAAAAAGGGACACACGTTGTTGACCTTTCCAGTTTCTTTCCTCAAAACCGGTTCTCACTTTGGTAGCACACATAAATATATGCGAAACACATACACAAAACCCGAAGCAACATCACAAACCATTTAACCGTCCGAGCTTTTAAAAAATAAATAAATGAATCGTTTAACATTACATCCCATGAAGGGATTCTTCTCACAAACTTCTCACAAACCAGTGAGCTGTGCGCGTTCTAGTTTTATACTCACTGATTGGGACTTACATTTTTACACCGGTTCCGAACGGTATTTTTGAGACGCTTTTTCATGGCTAAGTACTCGATAGTGCCGCTATCACGAAGTGAGGTGACCGCCGTCGAAAGAAATTTAAGGTGGTCAGAGCAGGTATCGAACCCACGTTCTCATGCACAAGAGCCGCGCACACTGCCACCGTGCGAGCGTTTGCTTATTCTTTTTTCACTGATCAAGCGCTTTTGAAATCCTCTGTCCGATGAACCATTTACGACTGAAAACATGAAATTAAAACACAATACATCAACCAAAGTAAGGAACACTGACTTCATCTGCAATTTGCACGCACATTCAGGAATATTTATGAATCACTGACTGAGAGAATAATGCAAAAATACAGAAACACACTTACAAGAGAGACTCTCTCGTTGTTCCTCATTTATTTTCTTGCTCTCGAGAGAGCATAGACAGTGCAACAAACACGTCTGTATTTGTATCAGAAACACATATATATTTGGGTCGTAAACACATATATTATAACATATTAATCATTGTGTCTCAAACGTGCAATATTAAACAGCAAACAAAATGCGTTTGGACGCAAGTATATTATATTTGCGACAAGCTCCAAACATATGTTATATGTTCATCCAAACAACAAAAAACACATATTTTTAAGCGTGTTTTGGTTACACCGCTTGCTTATATAATCGCTTGTTTTATATGAAGCACTTAGCGACGAAAATCATTTTCGCTAAGTTTAAAAATTTGTTTTTTCACATATTTTACCATTTTCTACACTTTGTCATATTTTTGAATAAAATTACTTTCGCTAAAAAGGCATTTTCCCTGCAACTTAGCAAGCGATAATCGCTTGCTTGTAACCAAAACACGACTATTGTCATTTCAGGGAAGACGTTTTTTCGTTTAGTGTGTCATGGTATTTAAATTACACTTCATGAATAAAATATATATTTAAATAATACAATGAATTTATAATTTGATTTCCGAAACAAAATTTCATACACACCCTGAAAAATAACTGCCCCTGGAACATGATGCAGGAAACATGTACATATTTGCAAGCATTGTTTTCAAGAATTGTTGATGTTGCGTTGTTTTCTATCTCGTTATTATTTTTAGCGGTTTTGACAAACACAGCTACATTTGGATCACAAAAACTTATATTAGAGACTATTAATCATTGTGTCTCAAACATGTTATATGGAATAACAAACAGAATGTGTTTGGGCACAAGTATAGTATATTTGCGACAAACAAGTTATATTTGCATCCAAATAACAAAAAAGTACAGATTTTTCAGTGTGCACTTGTATGTTTTTGTCTTATACTGAAAAATCACCAATTGGTTTTGGAATGTAAAATGTAAAACAAATTAACCAAAATGAAATCCACGTTCCTGTCTTCAAGAAAAGCTCACATCTGCCATGCATTTCTTAATAAGATGATCAAGCAGTTCGATATTCACTTTATATGAGTACCGGGGTACAGAAACATTCCAGGGAACCATAGCGTGGATGAGCTGGTGAGATTAAGGATTACCTTACCACTTCACTGGATATACGCTGAAAAATATCGGCCCCAGCAACATATTGCAGGAAACATGTACATTAGGGTGTCCGTTATTTGTATGGGCAACTTTTTCTTATGAAAATGTTTAAGTCTCAACCCTCAAAAAGCTGAGGCTTGATGCAAAACTGACTCTCCAAAAATTTCACGCCCCTAGGACCACGCCTTCCCGTCCCGACTTACGCTTGAAATTTTACTTTATAACTTTCACGCGACATGAGAAGATAAATCGCAAAATATAATAATAATAATAAAAAAAACATACCGGCAGCCAGAAAATACAGTTTTATATGTTTAAATTTCATAATTTGTATTTAAAGTAATTTTTGTGCAATTAGGATAAAGTTTTTCATGGTTATGAACACATTGCATCACATATTCGAATTGACTTTCATCCTTTGTCAGCAGGCCATGATATTCTTCCACCAACTTTACGGCTCGTTCCGCAGTATCATTTACAACCATTAAATTAGTGACTAAGTTCCTTCCATTGACAAAGGTTTCATCATTTTCCCACTTCTGAGGATCTTTTTTTAAAAACGAGGAATCTATGTTGAACCGTGAAAAAAAGTTCATGCTTCTGCTTGATATAAAAAATCTATAAATTTTCCTGAATAAAAACCAAATTAGTACTGTTAGTATTTACTGAACTATATAATATTTTACCTGAATACGATTGTATGTCTTTATAATCTATCAACAGCTTTTTATTCGCTTTAACTTTTGACTCTTTTTGTAGCGCATTTACCATATTGGTTCTTGTAGTGGCGTTTAATCTAACATCAAAAAAGGCTAAAGCAGAAGTTTCTTCAACGAGATACCATAAGTGGTTACATAATTTTTTAACAGCTGCCTCCGACGTTTCTGGATCTTTGTCTTTGTACAATATGAGATTTTGTAGAAAATTCAAATCATTGACGCAAGCTTCAGATGCATTGGGGCAGTTAAACCATGCCTTAACATAAAACTTAATGATGAAATTACAAACGTCTGCTAGTGCATTCTCTTGGTTTGCTGGAATGGAACATTGTTCTCGTAACAGAAATATTTTTAAGCAGTATATTGCTCAAGACATCCATCTGGCTTGATGCATTGCTCCCGGAGTTCGAATTGTGACAGAAGTTTCTTTATGTGGTGTTATAAAACATTCTGTCAACTCTAAAAACTCACGGTAATCCTCCCTTATATGAGTTTTAGCTAGTTGCCCCGAAACAAAACTCATAATTTCTCCTAATTCAGGTTCTATGATACGGCAACGCTTGTGACCTATTCCAGTACTTATAGTTTTTGGGTTAATATTTTTCCAGCCGATTTTTAAATAACGGCACATCTGGACTTGTTGATAACTGGGGCAACTTTCTTTCAAATACTGCTTTCAAAACCAACTCATAAATATGATGACGACAAGGAAGGTAAAGCAGGTCTCTACCGAGCATGTTCTCCAAGAGCACACAAGCTCCATTCGACCGACCCGTATTTGAAGCTGTAGTATCACAACACAATGCACTAACTTTGTCTTTCAAGTTCCACTTTTCCAATGCTTTAAAAACAGCCGTTGCTTGCGCTTTGCCAGATGCATTATCAAGTTTGGGAATCTCAAGAATATGTTCCACTTTAGTCCCGGTAACAAATATTGGAAGGCGTTCAACAGCTTTTTCATTAACATCTAGAGCCACAAAAATTATACATTTGTAATATAAATATTGCAATTTCACTTACTCAATGCCGGCAGTAGCTTTCCATCCCAATGAACTACAAGAAATGGTTGATTCAATTCCTTAAATTTTGCTTTTAGGTCTTGAGCACGCGCACATCTTAATTTTGCACGTTGTTGTTGGATTGATGTTTTTGTAATTATTAAATTATCCAATTTGTGACCCAAAGCTTCTGCTGCCACCTGCAATATAAAAACTGCATTTCGGGCGCTTACGCGACATAGATCCAGGACTGCAACTAATTTTGGAGTGATGAAATGTTTAGTTGCCCTCTTGGTTACCGCTGATTTTGGATATGATGCTGTTGAAATAGATTCAGCAATTTCTTCATCCTGTTCATGCTGTTCATCCTGTTCATTCTGTTCATTCTGTTCATACTGTTCATCCTGTTCATCCTGTTCGTCCGAATCGTCTTCAAATAAATTCTCACTACAATTTCTAGGACGTTTATTATTAAGATGATTCTGCTGACGGTTGAGTTCTTCTTGCTTTCGCTTCTCTCTTTTCTTCTCAATTTGTGTAAGGTTATAGTCAACTCCACTCATATAGCCTACGCGGCCCGGTTGTCTCTGAGAAAGGAGAAAGTGCCTATCCTCTTCTATTTTCATCATTGATAAGGCATCAGCATGAGAAACATCGAAAAGGTTCTCCAAATTGTTGCTGAATAGGGCTTCTCTTTCACGAAATACACTCCCATCTTTTTTATTATTTTTTATGCAGATCACCCCATTCACCATACATTTTTAATAATTTAGAAATGCAGTGCTGGCTTTGTTTGGTAGGTATGCGTGCTTTTTCCCAAAAAATCGTTACCTCACGTATTACTAAACTTGCACTATTGCGTGTATTTAATATCACTATTCTCCTATTGTAAAAAAAAACCGATAAAACTTGTCTATTGGATGGTAATTTTGACCCGGTTATGTTTAAATCAATAGCGCCAATTAGATAAATAATATTATTTGTTCTTAATGACAATGCCATTCTGCTTTTAATCACTCTTGCTTCACTGACTTTTGAAGACTAAAACCATTGTTTTAGTGAAGGAGTATTGAAAGCTGAAAGAAATAAATACAGAATATAACGGGACATTAACACTGTGTTTCTGGATGCGGGGGGAAAGCGACAAAAGGGAAAGAGCTTGCTTGGTGTAGAGAAAAAATGAGCAGCATTTTTCTTTCCTATCACATGTGTGCCATCGCTGTCATAGTCGTTGCAAACGCAATCATTTTGTGTGTGTATCTGTTTCATTTCATTATTTGTCATTTCATTTTCGTAGTCATAGTCAACAACGCATTCTACAAATGGAAATTAGTCAGTAAATTTAAACCCTGCATACGAGTGCATTTTAAGTATGTGCAAAATTTCAAGCGTAAGTCGGGACGAGAAGGCGTGGTCCTAGGGGCGTGACATTTTTGGAGAGTTAGTTTTGCATCAAGCCTCAGCTTTTTAAGGATTGAGACAGAAAATATTTCCATTTTAAGAAATAACGGACACCCTAATGTACATGTTTCCAAGCATTGTTTTCGTGAATTTAAGATCTGATTCATTTTTGTTTCTTTGTTGTCTATCTCGTATTTTGTTAGAGGTTTTAAACAAAAAAAAAGCCACATTTTGGCCTCAAAAACATATATTGTAACCTATTAATCATTGTGTCTCAAACATGTTATATTGAATAACAAACACAATGTGTTTGGGCACAAGTATAGTATATTTGCGACAAGCTACAATCACGTTATACGTTATAGATTTTTCTGCGTGTATGGATATGTCCCTTTCTGCATACAGGCACATTCTTAAAATCGAAGCTCTTAGACGTGCGAATGATAGATGGTTTGGAGGCACAAACTGCAGTATCAGGCAAGTACGACCAAGTTATAACCTGAATCGTAATTGATTACTATAGAAGCTGTGAGGATGGAGAGGAGGACGAGAGTATCAAACACCTGGTATGCTAATGCCGGCATTTTGTATGAGAAGAAAACCATATCTTACTTCATGTTTGATCTAACAGACATTCAGGAAGTTAAGCTGACTGATCTTTTGACGTTTTTATAGAGTACTAAGTGCTTCGCCAAGGTCTAATATAGGTCTCTTCTTCAGTCACATCCAGAACTGCCATAATATGGCTTGAACGCCCTTATCCATATAAGGTCAATTTATATGTTCAACAATGCGGAGGTACGGTATCACTATGGTCCTCATTAGACTATATATATGTGTGTGTGTGTGTGCCACTTCTACCTAACCTAACATAGTCTCCTGTCCTAAAAGCTTTCGAAGTTTTTAGTGGTTTGCTTACTAGTTTTACTCGACTTTTTTTATACGTTTGAAATTTACAATTTTGCTCTATCAGTATAACGAACTAAAAAGTTGTATTGGAAGCTTTTGTGGGCTAGTCACTTACGTCTTTAATGGTACCATACAATTTATTGATCGCGTCTTCCTACTAACAGTTTTAAAGTTAAATTTGTGCTGTGGAGCTCTTTTCAAATTAAAAACAAAAATACGAAATTCCAATTAGGCTTACAATTTACAAAGGCTGGCATATCATTTACACTGTCTTACACAAAAAATATGTAGCAGTTCGGATATAGCACTACCGTTTTGTTGGAGTCCATAGGATACGACAATACTTATAATTTTCTCGATCACTTCGTTTAGTATTATTTTTTAATTAGCAAGTTTAGTAAAATAGCGATGTTCAAAAAATCATAAGATTGTTGTTTTGAAACTGTATTTTTTTCTTTCCCTTTTGTAGCACAGTGGTATTTTTACAACGAACAAAAATATTTATCCTCTTCCAACTTTACACCTGTTATCTGGAATTACTTTAATTTAAATTTGCCTTTAATCTTAAGCTATCATAAATATCATTCATTAATCCAACAATGTCAAATTCTTTCTAAATAACTAAAGGCATTTACTGAAATTACCCAGTGAGGCAGACGATTATTAAATGTGATATTTATCCCATTAATTTTCAAGATAAAACCTTTCTAAAATTAATAGCAACATTAAAATGTAGACAAATGTGATTTAAAAGAATTATGTTATTTTTATTACTCATAAATTTATTACATACAATTACGAACCAAAGTTTACCACCATGTTGGCCATATTTGTTAGTCTATAATTATAAATTAAAGTAATGATAATTACAGAGAAGATGTACTATGTGGACAGTTTCATTTTTTGAAGGTTACGCCGTGCTCAACTACAATGTCCTTTCCACTCTCTTGTTTGTCCTTGAATATTTCATTATAACACAATTAATTAATAGAATTGATGAGTTGGCTTGGAAACGAATAAGATCCTTTTGCTGTGTTTAATTACAAATTTATTTTATTTTTTGTCATCTCATTGTTAGCGCCATGTGTTTAATATAATTTTGTTTTGATATTTTGCTGGCGATTTTTATCACTTTACCACTTGAACTTACCAAAAGATAAGTTTGTATGTAGGAACAGACTTAATGGCGAATGATGTCGGTAGTAGATAAAATTGTTACAGGAAAGTTAAAATAAAATGAAATCCAATCACGGCAATAATTTTGAAAAATACATTATCTAGACGTAATAGATAACAACAGAAATCCTATTACATTTTCTAGAGAAGATATTCAAATCCAAACCTTTAATGCACATAAAATTCAACATGTAACGGGTTTTTCAATAAGAGCGCTACAAAAGTTTTTAAATAAAACAAAATCGGTTTTAGATACCAATGAAATTCTTTATTCCTGTGAAAGTACGTTCGATGCCATTATGTATGGAACTCGATTTCTTTTGCATGGCCACCACGGGCACGCTTGCAGAAGTCCAGATGCTGAACCCAAGCATAAATCGGCCGATACTGCTGCAATTTCACGTTCGATATTCGTACGAAGTTCATCAGTCGTCGCTGGCTTGTTGGCATAGACCATTGACTTGACGTAGCCCCACAGGAAATAATCTAACGGCGTCAAATCGCACGACCGAGGCGGCCAATCGACTGGGCCATTTCGTGAGATAATACGTTCACCAAACTTGGTTTCCAGTAAATTGATTGTGGCATTCGCTGTGTGGCTTGTGGCGCCATCCTGTTGGAACCACATGTCCTCCAAGTCCATATTATCCAATTGGGGCCAAAAATATTCGGTTATCATTGAACGGTAGCGATTCGCATTCACAGTAATGTGCCGGTCTTGATCATCACGGAAGAAGTACGGCCCAATGACTCCGCCGGCCCAGAAACCGCACCAAACCGTAATTTTTTCGGGATGCAATGATGACTCATGGATTACGTGTGGATTGCTGTCTGACCAATAACGCAAGTTTTGCTTATTGACAAAGCCATTCAGCCAGAAATGAGCCTCATCGCTGAAGATGATTTTCCGATGAAATTCCGAATCATTTTCAAGTTGTGGCTCAGCCCAATTCACGAACATACGACGCTTATGGTGGTCAAGCGGCTTCAGTTCTTGCGTCAATTTGATCTTGTAAGGATGTAGGCCAAGATCTTTTCGAAAAATTCGCCACAACGACGTCACCGAGATGCCCAACGCTTGAGAACGACGTGTGAGAGACACATTTGGGCTTTCTTGAACTGAAGCCTCAGCGGCAGCAATATTCTCGACACTACGGGCACTTCTTTGTCTCACTGGCACGGGAACAGTTTGTACTGTGCCTGTGGATTCAAATTTTTTCACTAGACGCTCAATTGTTGATCTGATAGGACGATTATAACGACCATAAATTGGACGTAGCGCTCTTGAAGTTGAGGCCACTGACTCCAAGTTTCGGTAGTAAATATTAATAATTTCGACTCGTTGTTGGCTCGTATATCTTTCCATGATGAAATGGCAAACCTTACTGAAGAGAAATGTCAAAAGAGCGGGGAAAAATATGGCGTCGTTTGCTGTCCCTATCGAGTTACTTTTGTAGCGTCTCTGTTGAAAAACCCTTTACTATGGGAACTGTGCACCATCCATTTCCATGGTAAAAAGTGGTTTACTGACTTTCGTTGTGGTCGCACAAGTACAAATGACGCTGAACGTTCTGGACGGCCAATTGAGGTCAATTCACCCGTAAATGTCGAAAAAAATGCACGATATGGTGTTGGCCGATCGAAGAGCAAAAAATGCGTGAGATTGATGATCCCACAGGCATTTCATATGGCAGTGTAGTTTCGATTTTAAATGATCAGTTGGGTTTAAGAAAGCTGTCTGCAAGATGGGCGCCGCGTTTGCTCTCAATTGACCATAAACGTAATCGTGTGACAACTTCAAAGGATTGTTTGGAGTTGTTTAACCGCAAGTCGAATGAGTTTTTGCGGCGTTTTGTAACTGTGGATGAAACATGGGTCTGGAGACGAAGCAGCAGTCTAAACAATGGGTTTCTCCGGGTGAACCGGCTCCGAAGAAGGCCAAGGTAAGTTTGTCGGCCAATAAGGTGATGGCAACAGTTTTTTGGGATGCACGCTGGATAATCCACATTGATTACCTTCAAAAGGGAAAAACAATAAACGGCGAATAGTATGCCAACTTATTGGACCGATTTGACGAGGATTTAAAAAAAACGACCCCATATGGCCAAGAAAACGGTTATTTTTCATCAAGATAATGCACGGGTGCACACGTGTGTAGTCTCAACGGCAAAATTCCATGAATTGGGCTACGAATTGGTACCTCATCCACCATATTCTCAGGATTTAGGCCCCAGTGACTATTTCCTATTTCCAAACCTAAAAAAATGGCTCGGTGGAAAGATGATATTATTGATCAAACAAATGAATATTTTATGGACCTCGAAAAATCCTATTTTTTGGAAGGGATACAAAAATTGGAGAAACGTTGGACTAAGTGTATTGAGCTAAAAGGAGATTATGTTGAAAAATATTTTTTTTTTCCGAAAATAACTATGTTTCATTCAAAAAGTCACTGACTTATTGATCCGCCCTTAC
Source organism: Phaonia tiefii (assembly GCA_963931995.1). Classification (NCBI taxonomy): domain Eukaryota; kingdom Metazoa; phylum Arthropoda; class Insecta; order Diptera; family Muscidae; genus Phaonia; species Phaonia tiefii. The sequence goes on from OZ008367.1 coordinate 38,767,195, forward strand.
TTGTGTTTTTTTTATTATATTTCACAAATTGTTCGACGTTCCGATTTTCTCAGTAAAGGCTCGGCCAGACATAGTGCTTCACAATGTTGCTCTATCCAGTTTCTTTCCTCATTCAATTTGTGGTGGATATTTCAGCTTGATTGCCTAATGTAAATTACGCCTAATTGTATGCCGTCGTTACAAATTGAAAAGCTACCTCATAGCAACTCACCACGAATGTTTGATGATATCACAAGAACAATCTGAAACTATTGAGAACAGATGTCAGTTGATCGATAACCATTAAGTCGATAGCGAACTTTCGAGAACAATCATTAGTACAATCATTAGTACATGGTGGTTCTGGAAATGGCTGGTAAAAATCTTCGATTTGTAGCGAAACTGTGATCAATCTTATTTCAATTGTTATATTGTTATTGAGCAAAGACTAATTGTAATGTGTTGAGTTTGTAGCGTACTCGAAAAATAAAAAAATCTGTTGTACTTATCGTAATTTAAAAATATCCTTGTTTTATTGCCGGGAAATAAAGCAGCTCTAAAAAGGAAAAGAAAATTCTTAACAAAATTTCATGTATTGTGATAATGAAATTTTAAAAAAATTTGACCTTACTCCATTTTATGGACCAGAGTGTAAGCCTATTGAAAACTGTTATCCACGGTTTAATAAAATAAAATCTCATTATGTCTGTCCGTGTTTGTCTATAGTCAAGCTGGTGTTGTTAGAACCCAAAAGCGGTTGAGCTGCTTCTTTATAAAAATAAATATAGCAGCTCTTATTTTTTTCTTTAAGTTTTGTTGATACAAATATCGTGTTTCGCTTGAATAAAGGGAGTTTACATTGGCAACTCTCCCACAAAAGTGTCTATACATATTTGACTAACAGCTCTGTTGTTCATAGATGCCAAGGAGATGAAGTTTGTTGAGGGCAAACAAGATGTTCGAGTGGAATCGTTGTGGTGTTGTAAATATTTAACTTATGATGGTTCGAGTGCCGGTGTTTATACTGTCAACATTTTTTATTCCATAAAGGAATAGACCTGTAAGTGGCACTGAAACTTTTATATATTTTAAAGGTGTTAGTACCTATATTTGAAAATATATAAATTTGTTTTTAGTAAACTGATACTGTAAACTGATTAATCAATTAAAGTAAGTCGTTCGGCTTTGCTGCCATCTTGAAAATATTATGCTTAATAATTATTATTTCCGTTTTAATTTGTTTTGTGTTATTTTTAAAGTAAATATGTTTTTTAATCATAATCCGGTTTGAGATAAAATATTTTCTATTTTAAAGTTGTAATTTTCTTTAAGGCTGTAAGAGATCATGTTTTCTCCGGTTAGTGAAAAAAATGTAAATGCCGCGGGTGGGATTCGAACTTACATTCGCTGGACGATCGTTTCGATGTTTGTGAAGCATCATCTTCAGCAGCGTCTAGCCTGTTAAGCCACTGCGGTGTGTATTTACACAAGTCACTAACCGAAGACATTTATTGATTGTGTGCTGAGCGATTGTTGTCGCTACTTACACATTGCTTTCCTACTTACACGCACTGATGCAGAAGTTTTTGAAAGTTCTATTTATAGAACGAACTATTCTAATTGTAGTTGTCTCGTTCTGTTTTTGCATCATCTTCAGCAGCGTCTAGCCTGTTAACCCACTGCGGTGTGTATTTACACAAGTCACTAACTGAAGACATTTATTGATTGTGTGCAGAGTGATTGTTATCGCTCCTTACACATTGCTTTCCTACTTACACGCACTGATGCAGAAGTTTTTGAAAGTTCTATTTATAGAACGAACTATTCTAATTGCAGTTGTCTCGTTCTGTTTTTGCATCATCTTCAGCAGCGTCTCGCCCCTTAAGTCACTGCGGTGTGTATTTACACAAGTCACTAACCGAAGACATTTATTGATTGTGTGCAGAGCGATTGTTGTCGCTACTTACTCATTGCTTTCCTACTTACACGCACTGATGCAGAAGTTTTTGAAAATTCTATTTATAGAACGAACTATTCTAATTCTAGTTGTCTCGTTCTATTTTGGTTTGGCCCTACCATATGTTTCAAATTTAGTTGTTTTAGATCCTCGTTATGTTTAATGTTGTAATTTCCTTTAAGGCTGTAAGAGATCATGTTTTCTCCGGTTAGTGAAAAAAATGTAAATGCCGCGGGTGGGATTCGAACTCACATAGGGTGGACGATCGTTTTTGTTGTTGTTTAAAAAACAACGATTCATACAGGTAATAATTACAAATTATTTTAGTAGAAACCAGACTTTCCCAAATGATACATATGTGAAATTGATTAGACTGTGCAAGTTTTTGAAAAAAAAAATGTAAAACATAAGCGCAACAGTTTTGCAGTTATAAATAAATTTATGAAGAAAAATAATAAGTTTTTGCTTAAAAAATTAAAATTGTATATGAAAAAAATTTGTATAAAACCATCATTATACGGCAAAAAAACTACTGAAAAATGAAAAAAATCCGTTGAGTTTACTTCTGTTTTTTTTAACGACTTGCACAGTGTTATTATCTGTGGATGATTGTCAATTTAGTTACTCCATTCTCTACTATTACAAAACATTAGCTCCCTTCACCACAAGTATTTTGCAGGAATCATGTATATGTTTGGAACACACTCCAAACACACATATGTTTGCAAGTCCCAAAGTCACTTGCTTTAAATGCAAACATTAGCATGTTTACTGACAAACATGTATTGTTTTACGTGGAAACACGTGCGTGCTTCATCCCAAACATCCATATACTTACGTGGTAGCATTCGTGTGTTTCCTCCCAAACCCCCATATACTTACCTGAAACATGTGCGTATTTCCTCTCAAATATAATAATAATTGGAAACTAATAATTTTTTGATTTCAATACATATATACACTCCGGTTCACTTATTTAAGGCACTAAAAATTGCATATTCAGCAGCCTGTATCTTTTGGAATTTGTAATAGACTTGCCTTTATTGTATTGTATCTTAAAAAAATCCTTTTCTTCAAAAAAATAACTTCTCTTAAAAAATACCTTTTCTTTCAAAAATCCCATTTCTTGAAAGTACCTTTTCTTAAAAATAAGATAATACCTTTTCTTTTCTTTTCTTGAGGTAAGTAGCCTTCTGAAAATAAGTACATTTTCTTAAAAAAATGACCAGGTACTTTTTAAAGAAGTGGTACTCTTTTTTGGAAAAGGTTTTTTTTAAATAAAATGTATTTACTTATTTTCAGAAGGGCTACTTATATCAAGAAAATAGAAGAAGGTATTATTTTTAGGTACTTTTAAGAAATGGAATTTTTGTAAGAAAAGGTATTTTTTTAAGGGAAGGTATTTTTTTGAAGAAAAGGTTTTTTTAAGAAATATGAATCTTTTTTAGAATTGGTCCTTAGTTTGTTTACAAAAAAGGTACTCTTTAAAGAACATGTAGTTTTGTAAGAAAAGGCAATTTATTGTAAGAAAATATACTTTTTTAATTAAAGGTACTTATTTAAAAATAAAATTAAATTTTTTTAAGAAAAGGTACATTTTGTAAGAAAATGTACTTTTTTAAGCAAAGATACGTCTTTAAGATAAGGTTTTTTTGGAGAAAAGTTACTCTATTTAAGAATATGAATAGGTATTTTTTTTGAGAAAATTAGCTTCTTTTAATAAACGGCACTTATTTAAGAGAATGTTCTTTTTTTAAAGTTCTTTGACTTTGGCTTTTCAAAAATTACTTTTGGTTGGGTTCAGAACAGCAAATATTCTAAATATTGTTTACAGGCTCCAACTAGAAAACTTCCCATTAAATAAGAAATTTCGTAACGGGTGTTAGTCTAGACACAAACCAAAGCAAAAGTACTCAATGTAGTTGATAACACTGGGTTGTAGCATAATACTGTTAAAACAAAAGTTGTTTAATTTTTTTTTTCATTTAGCCCCCATCTCGCTACAGAGAAAAAATATTGGCCTGTAAATTTCAATTAAAAATATAATTGAATTTTTTCAAATTATAAAAATTCAATTAAAAATTAGTTGAATCAATTAATTTTTTTATCATATTTACAATTTATTTATTTCAGTTTACAACAGAACTTGGAGTTGGCAAGGCGCAAATCTACGGCGCTAAAAATTTTTAATATTTGAGTACATTATCGAATTTTTGCTGTGAATCTTTCTAAATTAATATAAATATGCATGATATGTTCTTCATAAACCTTAATATAAACAATTTTTATAAACAAAACTTGTTGTTATAAAGTATTTTGCAGAAAGTTGAATTTTACAGCGCCGTTGGGAGGCAATATGTGTGGCGGCGGAGTCAGCAGCCGTCGTCGTCACTTTTCGTACGACTCTAGTCTTCGATATACAACACTGTTGTTATTTGTAATTCGTTTATTGTTGATTGAAAGAGTTTATTTTGTGAACTTAAAGAATAATAGTGTTAAATTGTCTTGTTTCGTGGTTAAAACTGCGTTTTTTGTAATTGTGTTTAATTGGCAAGTGTTTTTGAATAAATTGTAATGGAAATGAGTGCTTGCGTTGAGTGTTTTGTTTGCAATGGAAAATGTGGCTGTCCACAAACATTTTTAATGCACTTGAAAAGACACAATTTGCCGCCTTATGCAACATACAATTGTTTGCAAGAAAATTGTTTTAAAAATTTTCACGTAAAAAGAAACTTTAGGACTCACCTTCTTTGACAATTTGAACGTTTAAAAGAAGAGTGCCCAAAATTGGATAAAAGCAATACATTTCTCCCACAAAGCTGTGAATATGCAGAAGAGATGGAATGCGACAATGGCATTTGCTTTGTTGCTGCGGAAGGAAAAGATAAATTGAATGTTTCTCCAGAACCACCAGAGCGTGTCACTCTTTCAATTATAAAAAAAAAATGAAAATAATTTGTGACAATGCAATGGAATTTATTGTTGAATTACATTCCCTGAATAACTGTTCTCGTGTAAGAAAACCGGACATTAGTTCCGATTATGAATCCAAATTCTAAAAAACTAATCTTTTTGATAGATATAAGAATCGGTGTAAAACTGTAGGTCCCAATCAGTGAGTGAAAACTGGAAAGCGCACAGCTCAGTGATTGTGAGAAGCTCTCCCCTGTCCCTTCATGGGATGCAATGGGAAATATGTTGATGATATTTTTGCCATCATCAAAAGACAGGACACGGACACCATTTTAGAACACTTGAACAAATACCATAATAAAATACAATTCACCATAGAAAAAGAAATAGACGAAACCATTGCATTCCTGGACTTGAAGATACACAGACAATCAACAACTTTAATTACAGACTGGTATTCAAAACCGACAGCATCCGGACGAATGATGAATTATTACTCCACACAACCGCAAAATCAAAAGTTAAACACAGCCTACAATTTCATTAAAACAGTTTTCGATAACAGTCATGAAAAATTCCACAACAAAAATTACAAAATCATAACTAAAATTCTCCACAAAAACAACTATCCACAATATATCATAAAACACTTAATACTAAAATATAACAATAGGACAACAAACACTACAACCCAACTTACGGAAAATCGAAACGAAAACACATCATATATAAGCGTCAAATACATACCATCGCTAACAGATAACAAATTACTGAAAAACATTTTCAATAATGACATTAAAATTGCACACAAACCCAACAACACCCTACAGAACATATTCTCCAAGACAAAAACCCGGATACACAAAAACCACCAACACAATGTAGTATATGAAATTTCATGCACTGGCAACACTGATGAAACATGTGGGCAAATATACATTGGCACCACTAAAAGATCATTGGAAACTAGAATGACAGAACACAAGGCAGACATAAGGAACAGGAGAATGAGCACTGCACTCTCACAACATATGATGGAGAACAATCACACACCAGACATGGAAAACGTCAGAATTATAGACAGAGAGAAGAACACTAACAGGAGATATACACTAGAGAGTTTGAGAATTCAACAAAAACATGACATAAGTATGAACACAAAAGAGGACAAAGACAAGACAAATTGTCACTACTACATGACGCTAACACTGGACAAACATATATAGTGTGGAGAAAACATACATGTACGACATATATACATTTATTTTAGATTAACACTAAATAGACATGCAAATAAATATATAGAAAAACGAAGTAAGTGTGAACAGTGAACGGAAAATACTAAATGTAATATTAATTGTTATCATTGTTATTTAGAATAAAACTCCCCTGAAGAGGATGCCAATAAAGCATCGAAACGTAGGGAAAACAATTGAATTAAATAGTTTTATTTAATACATTGGAATTGCGACCAAAAAAGCCAGCAAGGTTATAGAATATATAACATTTTCATCGAACAGAATAATCACGAACAACTTGGTCTGAAAAACACTCAACATAGAAACCATTTATTTATTTATTTAAGTTAATGTGTATCTGAGAAACCTTGAATAAAATCGTTTTAAAAATAGAACATTTTAGTTTTTTTGGCGTCGTGGCAGGGGTGGGTCTTTCATGCTGAAAAAAGCAATAACGGTTTTAATTGATTCAATGCCAAATTTAATCAAAAATCGCGAAAAAAAATTAATAATTTTTTTAATTACCTTGATTACATACTTAATCAATATTTTCCAACAAATTCAATAAATGTTTTCATCAAATTTACAAATTTTTTAATTGAAGTTTTTTTTTACAAATTTACAAATACCTTTAATTAATATTATTATTTTCGTGATTACATCAAAATCAATTAAAAAATTCATCAAATAAACAATTTTTTGTAATTGAAATTGATTTTTATTTTTTTCTGAAACACTATACAAATTCTGAAAATTGCATGTACAAAAACAAAATTAATAAATTTTCGATTTTCAAAATCAGAAAAAAGTGAGTATCAGTAATTCGAACCTTTTTACATTTTTTTCTATGCATTATGAACAATTAGTCAAAATATGTTAAAAAATCATAAACAGAGAAAAAGCCAAGATTTTTGATTTTGGAAATCGACAAAAAAAACAAAACGTAGTCAAATGTGGAAAATTTCCCGAAATATATCCCACTGTGCGATTTTCAATGCTGATATATCGCGTGGCCTCCTTACCTACAATCCGGTTTTTACAGATCTTAAAAATGTTTACTAGATCAAAAGATATTGAATTTTGGCGAAGGAAATCGTATTTGAATAACAGTGCATAGGTGGTGCAATCGTAGTGTGCATGGCTCTTGTACATGACAACGTGGGCTCGATCCCTACCCTGACCACCTTCCATTTCTTTCGACGGCTGTCACCTTGCTTGGTGATGGCGACACTGTCGATTATTCAGCCATGAAAAGGCTTATACAAAGTGAATATAAAACAAGAAAGCGCACAGCTCACTGGTTGTGAGAAGCTTTCCCCAATCCTACATTGGCACGGAATGGGAAACCATTTTTTGCTTCTTAAAATTAGAATCTGGTATTTACACTTCGGTCTCGAAGCTTTTGTATCTCCTTATGGACTGATTGTACAAATATACATTTATATCAAAATCATTAACATTTTTATTAAGACCATAACACGCGTCATCGTCACAAAAATAAAGCACTGAATCTTCTAAGGAATTACAACAATGACGTGCTTGTACTTAATCTGTAGGCAAAACAATTTCCGTAAGACACAGATATTGATTTCACATATTTACAGACACGAGTACAGATCCATATGAGATGATAAACATGTTTACAACCATTTCTAATTTTTTTTGGATACAAGATGGAATGTGAATTGTGTGTATTGAAGCTTTGGTGTGATTCTGTCTGGTGGGTTTCCGCAGCAGACAATTGCACTAAACGAATTTAGACTTTTTAAGTGTCTTAACGAAATTGAAAAATATGTTTTGATATTTGTTTTCGATTAACATTCTTTTTTATTTAGGATATTAAGACGATTGTGTTATTATTGTATTGAGAAGATTGTATTTTTACAACTGTCGTAATCAGCTTAAATACAAATAACTTCGTTAACAGATGTAAATCAATATTAAAATTGTTTTAATATATCAGTAAATATTAACATATTGAAATGAATTAAAGTGTCGATAGATTAAATTGATTTGCAGTTATAAATACACACAGAGAAAATATTAGTTGGAAATCAATTCAGGGATTGGAAATTCCATTCTAAAGTTTATAGAATTCATAATTATCATACATCAGAATTATTTGTCGCTGTTATTGATACTTACTTACTTTTATTGACTATATTACAACCTCATGAGGTCAGACGTCTTACACATATTAATTAAACAAACAAATTAAACAAATTTCAACATATTCTTCCAACTGGCTCTATCCTTCGCCTTTTCTCGCCAGTTGGTAACACCAAGGATACGGAGGGATTCTTCTGCCTGGTCTCTCCAGCGGAGTCTTGGTCGTCCTCCTTTCCTGCTTCCATCGGGTACGTTATCAAAAATCTTTCGCGCTGGCTCATCTTCATCCATTCTGATAACATGGCCTAGCCAACGCAATTGGCACACTTTGATTCGTCTAGCTATGTCCACGTCAGAATAGAGACGATATAGCTCTGCGTTCCAGCGACGTCGGTACTCGCCGTTTTCCCTAACAGGCCCATATATTTTACGGAGAATTTTTCTCTCGAAAACTCCCAGGTGTTTTTCATCCGCTTGCGATATGACCTAAGTTTCGGAGCCATATGTCAAGACAGGTAAAATGAGAGTCTGATATAGCTGGACTTCTGTCCGTCGAGAGAGGGCTTTGTTCCTAAACTGCTTGCTGAGCTGCTTGTTCACGGCGGATCCAAGGTAGACAAATTCATCTACCACTTCAAAATTAAATCGGTTGTCAACGTTCAAGTGCGGACCAAGTCGAGAGGTTTCTCTAGTCGTTGACACCATCAATTTTGTCTTACCCTCATTAACAGCAAGACCCACCTTCGCTGATTCCTTTTCGATTCTTGAAAATACTGCAGTAAACTCTCGCAAATTTCGCCCAATTATGTCTATGTCGTCAACATACGCCAGCAACATATGGCTTTTCGTGTTAATGGTCTTGTTCGTATTTACTGCAGCCTTTCTCATTATTATCTCCATTAAGATGTTGAAGAGATTGCACTAAAGTGTGTCGCCTTGTCTAAGTCCTCGCTTGGTACAGAATGGTTCAGTGAGGTCTTTCCCCACTATCACTGCTGATTTGGTGTTGGTCAGCGTCATTCTACAGAGGCGGATCAGTTTTGCCGGAACACCAAGTTCAGACATAGCTTCGTACAGTTTTCCCCGTATGGGGCTATCGAAAGCAGCTTTGTAATCGACAAAAAGGTGGTATGTATCGATTTGCTTTTCGTGGGTCTTTTCCAGGATTTGGCGTAGCGTGTATATTTGGTCAGTTGTGGACTTGCCTGGTCTAAAATCACACTGATAAGGTCCAATCAGGTTTTCAATAATTGGCTTTAGTCTTTCACATTATACCCTCGACAAGACCTTATACGCGATGGATAAAAGACTGATACCGCGATAGTTGGAACAGACACACGGATCACCTTTTTTGAATACATGACATAATACACTGAGACTCCAGTCGTCGGGCATAGATTCCCCCAGCCATATACTGCATGTCATTTGATGCATGTGGGCTATCAGTCCTTCGCCACATGCCTTAAAAAGTTCAGCGGGTAGGCTATCCGCACCCGCAGCTTTATTATTCTTCAGGCGGGAGATCGCCGTTATAATCACGTCTTGGTTAGGGGGGTACAATCTATACTATCTTCCACTATCATTACCTCCTGATCTTCAGTGGAAGAATCTGAGTGGAGTAGTGCTGAAAAGTGGTCTCTCCACATTTTGAGCACACACTGCTTCTCAGCCACCAGATTTCCATTCTCGTCCTTGCAGGAGGGCAGCCCATTATTAGGCCCGTTGGTCGATCTTCTTACCCTCTGGAAAAACTTTCGCGATTCACCATTCATCCTGCACATTTCGGTTCTTTCACTCTATCTCTGCTCCCACTGCCATTTTCTTCGCCTAAATAATTGGTCTTCCTCCCTTCTCAGCCTCTTGTACCGCTCACTCGCAGCACGCGTTGTAAGTGACTGTTTCGGTGCCATACGTGCAGCGTCTTTTTCACCAGTTGCAATGCGACATTCTTCGTCGTACCATGGCTTATCCTTCTGCGGTTTTTGATAGCCAAGTTCAGTCATTGCAGCGATTTCCAAAGAATGGGAGATGTACTTCCACTGCGCATCTGGGTCCTCGGGAGGGGGGGTATTCTGCTCCAGCAGGAGAGAGAGTTTCTGTCGATAGGACATTGATATCTCCGGTATTCGTAGCTTGTCAATATCGAACTTTTCCTGTGTTCGGCTCCGTACGTTTTTCGCCCTGCTCAATCTCGTGCGAACTTTCGCAGCCACCAGGTAATGATCCGAGTCGACATTGGCACCTCGAATCACACGTACATCCATTACACTAGAAGAGTGCCTGCCATCTATTACCAAGTGATCAATCTGGTTCTTCGTCCGTTGATCAGGAGATATCCAGGTCGCCTTATGAATGTCCTTATGCTGGAATCGTGTGCTACTAACTACCATGTTCTTTGCAGCGGCGAAGTCTATCAGTTTTATTCCATTATCGGCGGTGGTATCATGTAGACTGTGATTGCCGATGGTTGGTTGAAAGACACATTCCTTTCCTAATTTGGCATTACAATCGCCTAGAATAATCTTAATGTCGTGGTCAGGGCAGCGTTCATATACTTCCTCCAGGCGCTCACAAAATGTTTCCCTGACCTCATCATCCTTATCCTCTGTCGGTGCGTGCACATAAATTAACGAGATGTTGAAATATTTCGCTTTGATGCGAATTCTGGCTATGCGGTCACTCACTGGGTTGAACCTTGAAACTAGGTGTCGCAGTCTCTTGCCTACTATAAATCCGCACCCAAATTCGTGCTTACGCTCATGGTAGCTGTAGTAAATATCGAAGTTTTTCTTTCTGGTGCAACCATATCCTGTCCATCGCATTTCCTGGATCGCTGTGATGTCAGCTTTATATTTTCCGAGGACATCCGCCAGTTGGAAAGTGGCACCGGTCCTGTATAACGTTCGAACATTCGAGGTACATATCCTTCAATCATGGTCCTTATAACGTTTGCGAGGGTCGTCAACAGTTGGGGGGTTTCTTTGTTCATCATATTCTCTGCGTATTTTCATTGCCGATATAACGGTGGCGGGAGGCAAACCCAGCCCACCGTGGTTTGCATTTAACCTACTGCCAGGATGATCATGTTTCAGCCGCCCATTATGGATCAGACGCTGACCAGAATGCAGTCTGTAGAAACTGGATTTTGGTTTCTTCAATTTTGATCCGCCGTTGGCCAGGGGTGTTGGCTCATCCGCCTTATTGATAGATTAAAATAAAACCAGTACATAAGTTTCAGTCGAGGGAACCGACTTAATCATACCCTCACCCTAAGTCATCCATTACGTGGGAGTTCTGTTAAAAAACGCCCATACTCAAAAGTGACCATATCCATATTGATCTAAATATTATTAAATACCCAAATTAGTTACGATATTAAGTGGCTTTGGGGAATTTTTTCCCCTCCCAATATGGGCATGGCAAGTTGTTGCCAAAATTTTGATCAGTACCAAATTTTATTAAGATCGGTTATGATTTATTGGAGATATCGAGTCGGCAAACCGCAAATACGACCAACTTTTGTATGGGAGGTACGAAACTGGGCATGGCACAATAGTCAGTTATTACTTATACAGTAACTTTTAGCAAAATTTTGCCTAGTACTGAATTTTATTAAGATTGGTTGTAGTTTACGAGAGTTATCGTGTCGATCAACCGGTCATCCGACCAACTTTTATATGGAAGGTACCAGAATGGGTGTGGCAAAATAGGTTATTTTCTATAGGAGAGTTTTATTTGACTAAATATTGACTAGTAGAAACTTTCATAAAGATTGGTTCGGCTTTGCGAGACTTCTCGTGCCGAAAATCCAGAAGGCCCAAACAACTTTTGTATGGGAGGTACCACAATGTGCGTGGCAACATCTCCATTGTTTTAATTGGTGATTCGCGTTTGATAACGGGAAGCCTTATACCTAATTTCATTAAGATCGGAAGTGTTTCACTCGATTTATCGGATTGACAACCCGGACGAACACCCTCTTTTGTATTGGAGGTACCAGAATGGGCATTTACAGATTATTACCCGGTGTGGGTGTGTGAGTTGAAGCTAATCACCTCTACCAGAAGAAAGATTTGAAAGAGATATGATTTTGTGCTAAATGTGTCGATTTGTATGGGAGGTACCAGAAGGGGAGTGGTCAAAAGGCCCATTTTCAATCCCAAACTCAATATTGGCAAGTAATAGTCACAGGCCAAATTTCATTGTGATCTGTAAAGATTTACGGCAGTTATCGTGTTGACCAGCCAGCCAGCCAGTCAGACAGACAGACAGACGGACATGGCTTAAACGTGTTACAAAAGTCCTAAAATGAATTTCGTCCAAAGATACTAAGGGTCTAATTTGGTTCCTTCTATGTGTTAAATTTTTTTACGTATTAAATGATATGTACCCCCATCCCTATGGGTGAGGGTATAAATAGGTCTTCCTAAATACAAGTTGCTACTACCAAACTTCAGTGTATTACCAATTTCAGTATTTGTGAAACCTCATTCATCTGAAATGGAAGATACAACTAATAAAAAGTACAATATTAGAATTCGTATTCAAATATTAGTCACTGTAATCATAATTTAGTTTCTGTCACAAAAACAATTGTAGTAAAGTTATGTATTCGATTTTCCACAAGAGGCTTTGATGTTAAAGAGAAACTACATGTATGGGAATGTTAGACGAGGACTTGACAGAAAAACTATTATTTGAAACAGAAAGTTATAAACAAAGTTGTGAAAAACAATAAAGTGTATATAAGTAGATATCAGCCACCGAAGAATATGGTAAGTATACATATTCACAAAGACCCAGAATTTGATATGCTTTGGACAAAAACAATAGTTGAAATATATTTTTCTATACGAAATCAAAAGGTCATTAAAGTCAATGTATTCGATGAGACGAATATACCCAGTAGATAAAGGATTTTTCAACAGAGACGCTACAAAAGTAAATCGATAGGGACAGCAAACGACGCCATATTTTTTCCCGCTCTTTTGACATTTCTCTTCAGTAAGGTTTGCCATTTCATCATGGAGAGATATACGAGCCAACAACGAGTCGAAATTATTAAAATTTACTACCGAAATTTGGAGTCAGTGGCCTCAACTTTAAGAGGCCAACTTTAAGAGGCCTCAACAATCAGCGATGAGGCTCATTTCTTGCTGAATGGCTTCGTCAATAATTTTGCTTATTGGTCAGACAGCAATCCACACGTAGCAATCCACACGTTATTGGTCAGACAGCAATCCACACGTACTCCATGAGTCATCATTGCATCCCGAAAAAATTACGGTTTGATGCGATTTATGGGCCGGCGGCGTCATTGGGCCGTACTTCTTCCGTGATGATCAAGACCGGCACAGTACTGTGAATGCGAATCGCTACCGTTCAATGATAACCGAATATTTTTGGCCCCAATTGGATAATATGGACTTGGAGGACATGTGGTTCCAACGGGATGGCGCCACAAGCCACACAGTGAATGCCACAATCAATTTATTGGAAACGAAGTTGGGTGAACGTGTTATCTCACGAAATGGCCCAGTCGATTGGCCGCCTCGGTCGTGCGATTTGACGCCGTTAGATTATTTCCTGTGGGGCTACGTCAAGTCTATGGTCTATGCCAACAAGCCAGCGACGATTGATGAACTTCGTACGAATATCGAACGTGAAATTGCAGCAGTTTCGGCCGATTTATGCGTGAAAACCGTCGAAAATTGGGTTCAGCGTCTGGACAAAAGAAATCGAGTTCCATACATAATGGCATCGAACGTACTTTCACTGGAATAAAGAATTTCATTGGTATTTAAAACCGGGTTTGTTTTATTTTTGTAGCGCTCTTATTGAAAAATCCGTTATATCTCACCACACTAGTTTCTGAATTGCTTGTATTTTTTTTATTGATTTGTTAACATCTATACGCGCGGGTAGGGACTAAATTCACAAAGTGAATGCATCCAAACACATTTTATCCGACTGCGATCACACAGATTGCCAGACTACGATCACGCAATTTGTCCGACAGCGATCACAGATTGTTTGGCGTTAAACTCCTCCAAAACGGCTGGACCGATTTGTAGGAAATTTTGTGTGCGTATCGCGTAGGTCTGAGAATCGGCCAATGTCTATTTTTCCTACCCCTAAATGATAAGGTTGACCCACCTCTATATAGAACACAGATTTGTCCGACTGCGAAACACAGATTGTCAGACTGCGGAAAAAAACTCACCCTGACGTAGCAGCAGCGAATAGTTGTCTTGTGTGGGTGCGGAGGACTCTCAGAGCAAAGAGAATAAGGACGTAGTTATACGCATATAAAAATGAGATAGCAAGAGAGCAACGAAAATTGTGTGAACTTGTGTAGCGTATGTACGAACATAACAATGTATGTATGTACATTAGACTGAAGTGTTTTTGTTCCACCCCCTGAAATGTACCTTGACTTGTTTTTTGATGATTCCCAAAATATTTCGCGTCTAGGATTAAAACCCCGTGAGCTGGACCATTTTTAAAAAAGGCTTTTTTTGAGTTTTTCAAAGATTTTTGATAGTTAACTAAAGATAGTATGTGCAATATTAGTATCATAGGAAAGCATTTTGTAAAGACGCATCCAACGGTATGAAAAACATGCCAACAGATGTTCTGCCAAGGCCTTTTTTCAAAGATATTCTGCAAAAAAGCCGTTTTTTAAAAACGGTCCAGCTCACGGGGTTTTAATCCTAGACGCGAAATATTTTGCGAATCATAAAAAAACAAGTCAAGGAACATTTCAGGGGGTGGAACAAAAACACTTTTTTTGGCCCCATACAAAATGAGTCGGTTTAATGTAGATGTGTCTGTTGATTTGAATTCTCTTTGTTTTTTTGTGGGAATAAAACAAAAAGTATTTAAGCAAGAAAATAATGACACATGTGGTTGCACTGGTCTTTAAATCATTTTAAGTATTAATATTATTTAAATGTAACGTCATCGTATGATTGAATGCTGTTTTTTATTTTCCAATGTAACATTTACTAATGTGTTCATAGAAATCGAATAGCTACCGTGTAACAAAAATGTGTTAACACATCGCCCGTGAGTTCGAACACTCATTTATTTTTTCCTAGAATTTCCATAAATTGAGCTGAAGTGAGACTTCTAAACATAAATCGTTGAGTATGACGCCACTATTGCCGCTTTCACAAACACATGCAAACAATTGTGGACATTTGCCTGGAGGAACTAATATTGTGGATGACACAAATTAACTTAAAAATACATACATATGATACACAGGGTAACCCATCCCAATTTTTGATAAAAAATATGACAAACTAAGAAAAAATTTCTATATCTCGAAAACTAAGCGTCCAATCGAAAAAATTAAAAAATAATGTACGCGTTTCTAAGGGTTTCTCACAAAGTGTTCCAATAGGATTGAAATAAATAAAAATGGCTATAACTCAGAAACGGTGCGTCCAATCGGAAAAATAATAAATTTTTTACCTACATAGGAGTCTTTCACTTATGAATATCTTCAATTCAATTTTTAAAAAATCGCTAAAACTAAAATTTATGGAATCAAAAATCGCTAAAACGACCCTGTGCTTTTGAAAATATTTTTGAAGAGTTTCTAAGCGGTTTTCATAAAAAATCCAATCGTATTCAAGAAATTTTTATCAAAATATGAAAATCGCTGAAATTTAGAAATAGTATAACTTAGAAACGGTGCATCAGATCGCACAAATAAAAAAAATTTTAACCTCCAATAGTGGCTTTAACCTATTTATGTCTCTAATACGACATCACTTATTTTTAAAACAAATCGCTAACACATACATATGTGTGTTTTAGCGATTTTTTATTTGAAAAGCCCTAATCCATTGGTTAAAGCCTCCTATGGAGGTAACAAATTTATTAATTTTACGCTACGAGTTATAGCAATTTTTTTTATTTTAGCGATTTACTTATTTTGTCGATTTTTAGAAAAAAAAGTCCATACGAATTGGACCACTTTATGAAAAACCCTTAAAAAGCCGAACAAATTAGTTATATTTCGATTGAACGCTCCGTCTGCGAAATATATACATAATGGCGTTTTAGCGATTTTTTATTTGAACAAATTTAGTTTTAGCGATTTTTTTTAAAGAAAGTGACGCCGTATTAAAGACATCCCTTGGTTAAAATATTTATTATTTTTGCGATTGGACGCACCGTTTCAGAGTTATAGCCATTTTTTTATTTTAGTGATTCTTTTATTTTGGCGATTTTTTGAAAAACAATTTAATTCATGAGAATTTGAACACTGGAAGACACCCTTAGAAACGCGTAAAAATTTGTTATTTTTCGATTCGATGCTCCGTTTTCGAGATATAGGAATTTTTCTAATTTTGTCATATTTCCGGTCAAAAATGGGCATGAAATATGAACCCTGGTTATAAATACTAATATTTTAGTATATTTATATTTAAATTATAAAATACACAATTTTAATAAAAAATAATGTTTTTTACTTTTTTCTCTATAAAATTAATCATGGGATATGGGTCAATAAATGGTTGTGACAGCCATAAAATTTTGTTTGTTATTTGGTACAACCGAATTTGCTTTTACATTTTCCGTTCATCCAACTAATAGAAAATTCACCACTACAGGATAAATAGATTGGTAGAACCATAGATAAATAAGAAACTATTGAAGGTAAAAGATATGTGGTGGATTTGAAAGTAAAATCAATTATTTATATTCTATTTTCAAATTTAAACAACAGAAACGCAATAAAAATGATGTTTGAGTGCTTTTTCGTCACATCCGAGTAAAAAATGTTTGTACGGAAACAGCATGTGCCCTCTGGTGAATAAGGTGATTAAGCAAATGAATCATCTATGGTTTTTATTTATCTATGGTGGAACTAAAACTCGATTATTTCTTGTTGCTGCGTCTTCAACTAAATATTTTAGTTCTTGCAACCGAAACTGAATTACAAATCAATTGATATGCACAAAATTTGGTGATAAAGAACACAATTATCTGTAATCAGAACAGAATCCTGTGATAGTCCAAGGAACCGCCAAATTTTAGTTGGCTGCAAATATAGTTGTGACAACAAATCTCTTCTCTGTGTGTACAGTTTATTATTAAACAAATTTAATTAAAAAATGTATTCACAATTAAAAATATCTTTTTAAACTTTTGTCAGTTTACACAAGATAACGATGCTTCAAAATGTTTCCCATTGTTGAATACATTTTTTGTTACTTTTGTAAGAATTACCCTGCACCGTATAAATGCCTTCCTCTGATTAAAATCATTTCATTAAATTACCACCGTTTAAAAACGTTTTGATCTCGCACCAGCTGAAGTTAACAGGTCATTTAGTATGACACTTAACACTTTCATTTCCCAAATAGGCAATTTGTTAGGTCATAAAAACGCTTCACAAAAAGATGTAAAAACGGCTACAGAAATGACACTCAAACACAACATTATCTAATACAAAGTTGGCAACTGCCGCCTGCTTAGCGTATATAACATTAGCTGTTGGAAAACATAGTAGATAACGTTACAGATGTTAACTTGTAGGCAATTGTTTTAAACTGCAGGACATCTTTGCCTGCTAGGTAACACACACGATTGCTGGCTTCCACGAGTTGCTTTCTTTGTCATTCAGAATAAAATATCAATTAATGCCTGTTCTATATATTCCCTACCTAACACTTGATTTTATAATGAAATTCATTTAATTTAATTGGTAATAAATGAAATCTTTTTTCGTTTTGTTTCTAATGAAAATATGAGAGATGTTTTCAGTAATTTGATTATATTCCTAGAAAGGTATTGAGACAACAGGTGTCTTTTATGTTAAACACTTGTAAGGATTTTTAGCAATTTTGTGTGTCCATTTTCCAATTTCGAATTACTATTCTGTGACATTTAAAGCCCAAATTAGACATGGAACAGATATTTTACCAACCTATTAAAGACAAGGTGCGCATGCCAGATATGACTGTCAGAAACATGGTCATTAGTAGCAAATGATTTAAGCACCAAGTGTGTCGCCTTGTGAAATCGGTCTTGGAAAATATCTGTAGTATTTTTATCTTTGTGCTACCGCGGCTCAGCAAAAAGACATATAGGTCGGATCATCCTCGAGAATTTATGGTCACATCGCTGGACATAGGAGATTCGTGAACTTCTATACAGATTGTACAAAACTTAAACAACTTGAACTTGTCTTTTCTAAGGACCTAGGGCTATGCATTGCGAAACGACGGCCTGATCACTGTAGTGTCTACCAAACAGAAATCTTAGCTATTAGGGAAGTAACGAAATGGCTAAAATGCAATGTAATATTTTCTCGGATATTCAAGTTGCCATCAAGCCCCTGGAAGCTGTCTTCCTGATTTCGGGAACTGAGTTCGACTTTCGCAAATCTCTGTACGGGATGCTTGAACAGTTTCATATTCACCTTATTAGGGTGCCGGGGCACAGCGATATTACAGGGAACTATAAAGCACATGTATTTGCCAGACTGGGGACTATCTTACATACCCCAGGGGAACTGGAATATGTGGGCTTTCCTCTACACGCTGAAAAAACAGCCACTGTAACATATTCTCCCAAACATATTGTGCAGGAACCATGTATATGTTTGCTACACACTTCAAATATTTATATGTTTGCAAGTCCCAAACTCAAGTGCCTTTAAAAGCAAACATTAGCATGTTTACTGACAAATATGTATGCTTTTACGTGGAAACATATGCGTGCTTCATCCCAAACATCCATATACTTACATGGAAGCATTCGCGTGTTTCCCCCAAACCTCCATATACTTACGTGGAAATATATGCGTATTTCCTCCCAAACATACTAATATTTAGAAACGAATTATTCTTTCTTTCTTTATTTATTATAATTAATTTTATCAATATATATCCACGTTTACTTATATAAATAATTAATACAAAAAATTAAAAGATTTAAATGATTTTTACATTTCCTTGCATTGAATGCATTATTTGTTTTGTTTTGAACCTGCTGCTCTGTTGTTTCTCTTTTCTTTGTCGTCTCTCACGTTTTTTTCTTTAGAAGGTTTCAACTATGCGTAGGTTATCACAACACAAACAATATACTTAATTACAAATCTAGTTCATGCAAGACAAGCGTGTATTAGTTACGTGTGTTTTTCCTATTATAATTTCACAAATGGTCCGCCATTCCGATTTTTTCAGTAGAGGCTCGAGCAGAAAAAGTGGTTCACGTTTTTACCCTCTCCAGTTTATTTCCTCAAAATCGATTCTCACTTTGGTCGCACACATAAATATATACGAAACACATATACAAAAACCAAAGCAACATTACAAACCATTTAACCGTCCGAGCGTTTGTTTATTTTTCTTTCACTGATCAAGCGCTTTTGATATCCTCTGTCCGATAAACCACTAACGACTGAGTACATGAAATTAAAACGCAATCCATCAGCCAAAATAAGAAACACTGACTTCATCTGCAATTTACACACACATTCAAGAATATTTATGAATCACTGACTGAGAGAATAATGCAAAAATACAGATACCCACTTACAAGGTAACCACACTCGTTGCCTCTCTTTTATTCTCTTGTTATCGAGAGAGCATAAAAAGTGCAACAAACCCGGCTGCATTTGTATCACAAACACAGCCATATGTGGGTCGCAAACACATATGTTATAACATATTAATCATTGTGCCTCAAACATAGCAAACACAATGTGTTTAGGCTCAAGTATATTATGTTTGCGACAAGCTCCAAACACATGATATATTTGCATACTACAGATTTTTCAGCGTGTAGCAATTTGCAAACGTATCTTGAAGAATTGTGCCCTTACAGAAACTAACGGTTGGTGGTCACTAGTAGGGCACAGCGTACTTTTCCCGCCTGGACT
Source organism: Phaonia tiefii (assembly GCA_963931995.1). Lineage (NCBI taxonomy): Eukaryota > Metazoa > Arthropoda > Insecta > Diptera > Muscidae > Phaonia > Phaonia tiefii. The sequence continues at coordinate 38,787,296 of OZ008367.1, forward strand.
TGGTACCCACTAACGCCCTGCTGCTGTTATCAAGATCGGACATCGCACTTGTATCTAGTGTCTGTCATGACGGGCACTCTCTCATTGGACGGCACGCAGAGACACCAAAATTTTGAAAAATTACTTTTGCAGAAGTGGCAGTGACGAAGAGGAGGTGGAGCCACTATAACACCTTCTGTATCTGTGCCCCGCTCTTTTCAGCAGACGACAGTTACTAAATCTGGCCGATGTTACCATCAGCCAACACTTGAGCTTCTTGAAGCAATCAAACTGGTTCAACGGAAGAGACTAGGATAATATTATCTTTCTCCTTTAGTCACTGCAGACCACAATGAGGCTTAAGGTCTAAGTGAGCCTGACATGCAGGCGGCCACTCCCACCTTACCTAACCTAACCTATATGAAATTTACATATGCGAATTAGTATCGATCGAAGATCCCTAAAAGTCAATTATTCGAACACAAGGGCAAAAGGCTTTTTCCTCCATGTTCTTCTTTTCCTCTTGCATTCTCGCAGCGTTTTAGTGCTTTGAAGTTAGTTTATTCTTCGATACACAGTGTTGCATTTTTCTGTGCGTATACCTCTGTCAAAAATTTATGTGGGCAAAATAATTTTTTTTCTTTCCTTTTGAAAACTAGCTGTAATTTAATGTCGACCATATACAATTTTATCGATAATATCCTTCTCTCTTTATCATATACTTTTTCCTCTTTTGGCCTTTATTTGTAGTCCCTTTATCTATGATTATCTCTGTAAGTTTGCAACTCAATAGAAAATAATTATATGTGCAATCGCGTTCCTAACTTTTTAAAGTGAACAACTCTATTTTTCTCGGGTGTTTAGTATAAAATATCTTTCTGCACGTGAGTTAAGTGATCGTTATGAATATATTCTAAGAGACGTGTTATTCACAGCTTTGTTTCTAGTTGAACATGCCACGCGGAAGTGAACTTACGGATGAGGAGCGCGGAAAAATTGTGGGAATGAGACTTGCAGGAAAAGGAATTGCCGAGATTGCAGCTGCGGTAGATCGGCATCGCAATACAATTTCGACTTTCCTAAAAATACCCCGAAAACTATGGTTATATTATTAGGTTATATTAAGCTGCTAATGAGAATATGAGTTGTAGGGAAATATAGGTGGAATTGGGTCTAAATGTAACGAGACAGCGTGTCCAGTAACTGCTAAAGGACGATATAGGTCTTCGGTACCAAAGCAAAATGGCCAAACCAAGCTTAACCCAGCGCCATAAAAATGCGCGTATTGGTTTTGCAGAAAAGTACAAGTTTTGGAAGGACAAATTGGAAACCGTTAGTTTAATTTGGACGGACCTGATGGTCACCATAAATATTGGAGAGATTTACGACATCCTCGGCAAAGGTGCTACAAGCGAATCTACGGTGGTTGATCTCTTATGATATGGGCTACATTTGCAGCACGAGGGAAGTCAGTAATAAACTATGTCCCAACTAAAATTAATTCGGAAGCATACGTTGATCTGTTGGACAGCAATTTAATTGACTTTGCTGTCGAATTATATGGAGATAACTGGACTTTCCGACAAGACAACGCCCCGATCCACATTGCTCGGCTCACAAGGGATGTTTTTAAGTCCCGAAATGTTCCATTACTGGAGTGGCCAGCCATAAATCCTGACCTCAACCCAATTGAAGATCTCTGGGGGGTACTTTCCGCCAAGGTGTTTTCAAAGAGGAAGCAGTATACGACTCTTAAAGAACTAAAACTAGCAATATTGGCGGAATGGGAGAAAATTGACATGTCCACTTTAAGCAACTTAGTGAGTTCTATGCCACGCAGGCTACAACAAGTTATTATGCACAAGGGCAACTCAATATCATATTAATTACATATTTTAATTGGATAAGAATAAGAATTAAATTTAAGTTTCATTTTTGCATATATAAATATTTTCTATGACGAATATATCAAACACTTTTTTTTTGTTCTAAAACAGAAATGAAAAATATGGTTTCTTATAATTTTAAAGTAATAAAATATAAACTAATATAATAAATAAAAATAAAAAAAATTTTAGATTTCAAAGCTCCAACTCAAAATGATACATTGCACATATAAACATTTGACAGGGGTATATCTAATGGCTGGGCTAATGTCAGTTATGTTTGTGCTAAATTTTTGTGAACGATTTTGTTTGATTACATGTTAATGTATGATGAATTCATACTAAACGTTATGTTGAGGTATAAATTGGTAATTTATAACCAATAACGCTGAAAAATCTGTAGTTTTTTGTAGTTTGGATGCAAATATAACGTATGTTTGGAGCTTGTAGCAAATATAATATACTTGTGCCCAAATGCTGTGTGTTTGCTGTTCAATATTACATGTTTGGGACACAATGATTCATATGTTATAACATATGTGTTTGCGACTCAAATATATCTGTGTTTGTGATAGAAATCCAGCCGTGTTTGTGGCACTGTTTATGCTCTCTCGAGAGAAAGAGAATAAAAGATGGGCAACGAGTGTGTACATTTTGTAAGTGTGTAACTGTATTTTTGCATTATTCTCTGATGTGTGATGTATTGCATTTTAGTATTCAGTCGTCAATGGTTTTTAGGAAAGGGGATATCAAAAGCGCTTGATCGGTGAAAGAAGAGTAAACAGCAGCTCGGACGGTTAAGTGGTTTACCAATGTGCCATATGAATCCGTAACGAATTCGAGACGCACCCGTTTCCTCGGACATATTGTCCGAAACCGACATCCGTTACGGACTCATAACGAATTCGTTTTCGTATGAAATTCCTCTCGAAACCGCGAATCATTTTTTGTACTTTTTCGGATCCGTCTCGAACTCGTAACGAACTTCATATTCGAATCCGTTTCGGATTCGTTTTTTGGAAATAAATCGAGTTCGGTACGGATTCAGTTTTATCAATTTCTGCGCAATCGAAACGGAATCGATCTGACTTGCCATTTGTATTAATAAGAATTTGAAATTTAAATTATTAGCTGTATTTGATACTTTTACAAACACGATCATAAGCGTAGCGGACAAACTTCTAAGCTAAATTCAAATCGTTTTAGTATTTTTTTTAAGTTTTGTGTTTTATCAACTCAGATATAGATTTGCGACATTAAATATTTCACTGACTCGTTTTTTTATGATTTTAGGGACTCGTAACGGGTTCGAGACGAATTCGAGAACTCACATTTTTTTTTCATCATTTTACGGACTCGTTACGAGTTCGAAATGGATCAGCATCCGTTTTTGTGCACATTGGGTTGTGATGTTGCTTTGGTTTTTGTGTACGTGTTTCGCATATATTTATTTGTGCTACCAAAGCACTAAGGTCTGTGAGTTTGGTTTTATCACTACAATCTGATAGTGAATACTTAAGAGCATCAAAAAATATATGACATCTTAGTAAACAACAAGTTGCCGTTTGACAGTAAACCCTCAAAAGCTGACATATTATTGAAGGTTAACATAAAAATTGGGTTTGCGCTTTTTTTTAGTGTTTTCTTATTGTTTCCTGTGTGTAACGTGAAAATAGATAGAAACAAAATAAAATATGGAAAATATAGCTGAAAGTGAGTACTTAAATAAGAAATTAGCAAAAAGGATGAAAAAAATGTTCAATGTTAATAAAAGTGGTTTTATACATTTCCTGTGAAATCAGAGAGTTTTTTTTAAATAATAACTTAATAGTTGACTATAAAATTTAGGTAGCATTTGGTAGGCCTAGGGTAAAATTAACACAAAAGCTAATTATGTGACGTGTTCCTCTTCCAAATCCTAATTTGCGCTTTTTTGCCCTTCTTAAAAAAAAATTGTTTTTTCCAGATCACCTCTTGTACAAAAATTCAGAGCTTCAGGATCTCTTCAGGAGCACACCAAAAACAAAAGGAATGACCTTGTTTTGAATTTTGCATGCGGCAAAAGAAGAGAACCAACAAATTCTTATAAATGTGTTCAATAGGGTGGAGTGAAAAAAGTCAATATTTTTTTCGGAAAATATTTAATTTTTACGACGTCATCTTGAGTCTGCACATTTGGCTTAAAGTTTGAAAATTCTTGAATATTTTTAATTTTTAAAAATTTTTTCTAGGTACTTCCTGGCCGACGGTGGTGCAATGGTAGTGTGCGCGGCTCTTGTGCATGAGGACCTGGGTTCAATCCCTACTCAGACCACCTTAAATATCTTTCGACGGCGGTCACCTCGCTTAGTGACGGCGACACTATCGAGTATTTAGCCATGAAAAAGCTTCTCAGAATACCGTTCGGAACCGGTGTAAAACTGTAGGTCCCAATCAGTGAGTGTAAAATTAGAACGCGCACAGCTCGCTGGTTGTGAGAAGCTCTCCCTAATCTCCTCGTGGGATGGAACGGGAAACCATTTATTTATTTGTTTACTTGAAACATAAAAAATACAATGACGGGTAGTCACTAAATAGTTCAACAAGGCCTTAAATAAATATAGTATTTTTTTTACATATTTTCTGGCAATGGTTTTAGTCTGCTCATTAGGTCTAAAGTTCGCCAATTTGTCCGAAATTTCCGATATTTACAATTATTTCTATAATCAGTAATATATTAAAATAGCATGTATGTATCATCAAGTCCCGTTCTTATATCTTAGGTATCATCAAGTCCCGTTCTTAATCTTCTAATAAGCTTTTTCACAAAACTTGAAAGACACGTAAACACGTGCCGATTTGATTCTCACTTCCACTCCCCCACTGTTATATCTAGTCGTTGAGTTATATTCGTTCTATTGTTCTAGTTCAGTGTTATAGTACTGTGTGTTACTGTACTTTTTGTGTTTATCACTGCGTTATGGCGTTCCCAGCCATCGCTGGTGCAATGGTTAATGTGCGCGCCTCTTGTACATGAGATCCTGGGTTCGAGCCCTGCTCTGACCACCTTAAAATTTCTTTCGGCGGCGGTCACCTCGCATAGTGACGGCGACACTATCGAGTATTTAGCCATGAAAAAGCTTCTCAAAATACCGTTCGGAATCGGTGTAAAACTGTAGGTCCCAATCAGTGAGTGAAAACAGGAAAGCGCACAGCTCAGTGATTGTGAGAAGCTCTTCCCTATCCCTTCATGGGATGTAATGGGAAACCATTTATTTTTGATGTGTTAACATCTATACGCGCGCCTCTAGGGCAATAAACTATAAATTTAATACATACGCAAGTGTTAGGTTTGTAAGAGTAAATCATCGTTTGTTTGTTCGTTGCTTGGCAGTCGGTATTGAAAGTGATTATTGGGCGATTTTCATATAATTTTCCCACGCGATTTTCTCCGGAAATTCATAGCCGATTTTATTAATTTTTGGATTAAAAAGCTAGTGCGGGTTTCGACGAAGAGTTTAGGCCAAAAATTAAGGCGATCTGATATCGGCGAACCGAGATTGAAGTGTTTTAATTTGGAGTAATATTAAAAAAGTATTTTATGTTGATCTTCGGTTATATCGTACGAATATAACAATGTATGTATGTATGTACAAGTGTCTGTTGCTTTGCATTCTTTGACTTTTGTGGGAATAAAAAAAAAGTATTGAGCAAGAATATAATGACACATGTGCTTGCACTGGGTCTTTAAATAATTTTAAGTATTAATATTATTTAACTGTAACGTCATCATATGATTGAACGCTGTTTTTTATTTTCCAATGTAACATTTACGAATGTGTTCATAGAAATCGAACAGGTACCGTGTAGCAAAAAGGTGTTAACACATCGCCCGTGAGTTCGAACACTCATTGGATTTTTTTTAATGGCGTTCCGTAGGACTCGTGACAAGTATTTACCTCATCCTATCATAGGTAATGGTCAAGATATGGTCGAGTATTTGCTTCCTACACGTAGGGATGTGTTAAAATACTACATTTATGTTTGGAACATTCAAAATACTAAGCGAAATGGCAAAAGATTGTTGTTGACAAGTTAAACTTCATGTGGGGAAAAGCTTCGATTCCATGCATAACCTCTAAAACTATTACAGATTTATTAGAAAAAGAAGTTGATTTACTTCAAACACTCAACAAAACATACAAACGTGACAAAGATAAGGACAGTTTCAAAAAAAAAACTAGCCAACTTTAACAATAGAGTTGAGGCATTGTTCGATGTTAGTGCATGTAAATGTAAAGATTTTCAACTTTGTAAATGTGCTCCCGCTAAGAAGGTTCCAATACTTGAACGCAAATTCTTGGTCGATCAAAGAACTGTACGGAAAATGTCGATTGGACGTGTTGATATTAAAGTGTCATCAGCAAATAACAAGAAAATATCAAGGAAAATGATAGAAGAAGAAAGATTGTGTAAGAAACGTTGTGAAGGAATTCAAATTGGCTAATATAGTAACAATGAGGACGCTATGGACTTAACTGTCCCACTCCAAGAAATGGGTTGTGTTCCAGAAGATTTGGAGATTGTTTTAGAGGAACCAGTTCCCGGCCCTTCCTCTGCTACTTCCATAAACACTCAAACTAGGCTAAAAATACCATCGTTTTCCCGAGTATGTGATAGGTATGGCGTACCTGATCGCGCAGCATCAGCTTTAGCCTCTGCTCTTTTACACGATGTACAGTCCGCTCATTCTTTAGATAATGTTATAAATGACGTTGTGGTAGACAGGAGTAAAGTAAGACGCGAGCGAATCAAATCTCGGCATGAAGTTCTTAATAAGGACACAAAGGTAGAAATTCAGGCCTTATACTTTGACGGCAGAATTGACGACACCCTTCATATTCACAAGACAGACGATGGGAAAATGCACAGAATAACTGTTAAAGAAGAACTTATATCACTCATAGAGGAGCCTACATCGAGATTCATCGGTTACACAGTTCCATTGTGTGGGAAAGCCGTTGAAATTGCTAATTCTATCGTCGATTACTTTTCTGAGCACAATCTTACAATGTCGGAAATAGTTTGCATTGGTTGTGATGGATCCCTACAAATACAGGAAAATATAATGGTGTAATTCGCTCGCTAGAAGATAAACTTGGTGGACCCTTGCATTGGGTTATTTGCCAATTGCATACAAATGAACTTCCATTACGGCATTTAGTGGAAAAGCTGGATGGACGTACTAGCGGACCAAAAGGATTTGTTGGACCTGCCGGTCAAAATTTGGCAACATGTCATGCATTGAAAATAGTTCATTTTGAGCCCATAGAGTTTATTACTGATATAATCGATGGTGGTGATGAAAAGGCTTTGAGTATTTACCAGCAATAAAAAAAAAACCGTTTCCCCTTACATCCCATGAAGGGATTGGGGAGAGCTTCTCACAACCAGTGAGCTGTGCGCTTCCTAATTTTTCACTCACTGATTGGGACCTACAGTTTTTACACCGATTCCGAACGGTATTTTGAGAAGCTTTTTCATGGCTAAATACTCGATAGTGTCGCCGTCACTATGCGAGGTGACCGCCGCCGAAAGAAATTTTAAGGTGGTCAGAGCAGGGATCGAACCCGGGATCTCATGTACAAGAGGCGCGCACACTACCCTTTGCACCACCGACGGCCACATGACCAACAATACCTTTATGATATTTGTAAAGCTGTTTCAAGTGGGAAAATATCTCAAGAATTGGAAAACAGAAACTTTCCCATGCGAGATGGTTGACTACAGCTAATAGAGTTTTAAGATTATACGTAGCTACAAAAACTCCATCGCAAACATTAAAAGAGCTGGAAACCTTCATTGTGAAAGTTTATGCACCTAGCTGGTTCAGAATCAAGTGAAATCCAAAAGTTTATAATGGAGCTCAGAACTTGTGGGAAAGCATAAAGAGTTGCACTTACCTATCTGAGGAAAATCGGAAAATTGTTCACAAATGTATCCAAGACAATGGGTACTTTGCTCACCATGAAAACACGCTCATAGCTATATTGGTTGATAACAGAGATCATATACAGAAAATGGCTTTAAGACGTATCATCAAGGCTCGATCTAAAGAACAAGCTAGTAAACCACTAAGACGGTTTGAAATCCCGAAAATAAATTTTGAAGCATCAGAGTATGTCGATATGATTGTTTGGAATGATGTGGAAGTGACAGAACCACCTCTCACAAGTCATTTGACAAATCAAGATTTGCAAAGGTTACTGGAAACCGAGAATGTAGACATAGCTTCTGAGTGCACTCTTTTTGAACTCCCATTACACACTCAAGCGGTAGAAAGAGCCGTCAAGGAAGTCACTGCTTCCTCAAAATTGGTCTGTGACCAAAAGAAAAGAGAAAGCTTGATCAAAACTAGACTATTTGATAGAAATATTCGTCCAATATATGACACAAAGAAACAGTTTACCTGTTGAATACTTTTCTTAAAGATATAAATACATGCTCTCATGATTGGATGGTTGGGAGGGCATGGGTGGGACTCGAAGTGCAACCACCTCCCCGTGGTGAGTCCTGTGTAGTTTAGCATGAACTAGCGAAGATTTGCACAATGCAAAGTTGATTAACGAAAGCTATATAAACAAGTTTTGATAACATTATAAGAGGATATCACAAATTATAAAACGTTAAAATATCAGAAATTTATGAATATTTGGATAAGTTTAAGCCGCGTGTTGAGGTTAAAACCACCGCCTAAAAATATTTAGAAAAAATCCTGTCTTTTTTAAAGGTCTTGTTTAACCATTTAGTGGCTACCTGTTAGGGGTCTTTTTTGTTTCAAGACCTAAAAAAAAATTTGTAAAAATTTAACAAAATTCAAAAATGTTCAAACTTTAAGCCAAATGTGCAGACTCAAGATGACGTCGTAAAAATTAAATATTTTACAGAATTGTTACTAGGCCTCATACACAGTCATTGAAGGGTACACGTTTCGGAGAAAAAAATATTGACTTTTTTCACTCCACCCTAGTGTACAATAAGTGGAAGAAAAAGCGCGTATATTTTGCAAAAATTTAGCATCGATGTGGGTAAAGTGTCACAGAAGGCTGGACAGGTTTCAATCTCAACATGCAGTGTGGTTATCTTCCGAATCAGATTTTGAAAAGGAACCTAGAGAAACTGTTCCAGAAAATATATCTGAAGCAGTTCATCTAGAGCTGGTCGCCCTCCTACGTCATATGTCAAAAAATCAGATCGCAGTAAGAGAAGGGAAGCTGCAAAGGTTTCGGCTGACAAAAACAATGAAACTGACTTGTTAGTTCATGCGGCATCAATAGCAGCTCGAAAGCAGGGAAGAACAGATTTGGCAGTGGTTCTTAAAGAATCCATGGAAAGCCCAACAAGGCCAACAAAAATTCGGAGATTGTGCATTGAAGCAACAAAAACACCTACTCCACTTTCGGGTGAGGAAGCATTAGCGTTTTTTCTTGAAAATAACTTTTCGAGAAAACAGTACAGCAGCATTCGTATGGAAAATAAACAAAGAAACGTTAATATATTTTACATGAAAATATTAGAAATGAAAAAAAACAATTGTAGGCCAAATGGTGGCAGTATTTGTGAAAAAATTGCCTCCGTACCTTTAAAAATGCTTTTATCGCACACACGAGAAAGAATAGTGGAGCTGCAAACGGAAGTTATTGTAGCTGCTATGAATTTAAATAAAATCAATTTAATATCAGCTGAATTGATTTTAAGCTGCGGGTTTGATAGCAGCACTGGGCAAGCTCTGTACCATCAACGTTATCAGCAATCAACCACATCTCACGATACAGAATGTTCGCTTTTGGCGACCACTGTGATTCCCTTGAGACTTTTGGACACATCAGGTATAATTCGTTGGAATAATCAGACGCCTCAGTCAACTAGGTTTTGTCGGCCTTTGAAGCTAGAATTTATAAAGGAAACTAAAGAAATTATTTTAAAAGAAAATGCTGATTTGCAAAATCAAATTAAGAAAGTGGAAAAACTTAGAATACAAATCGATGGAAATAAAATTGTGGAAATAACTTTCAGTCTTTACCTTACGGTTATCGATGGTAAAGTTTTGAATGTCCTGATTGGAACAAAATCTACGCAAGCAGTGTCCTATATGTGGCGCAACACCAAAGGACTTTATGAATATTACAGATTATTTCTCCGAAAAATTTAAACCCATCGAAGACAACTTAAAGTATGGCAGAAGTCCACTTCATTGCTGGATTCGGTTTTTCAAGTTTGTTTTACACCCGGCTTATAAAAGCGGCATAAAAAAAGGCAGATAAGAAATTATTATGATAAGGAGGCCGTTAAGAAAAAGAAAGAAGATGTTCAAAACCAGGTGTGGACAGAACTCGGCCTCCGAGTGGATATTCCAAAGACAGGGGGATGTGGTACAACGAACGACGGGAATACATCTCGTATGGCTTTTTCGGTTCGGATTACAGGAGTCGACGAAGAATTAATCTTTCGTCTAAAGATACTCTTAATATGCCTATCATGCCAATTTCCTTTGAATTTGGAGATGTTTCAAAAGTATTGTTTTCAAACTGCTTAATTGATTCAAAACAAGTATTCTTGGTTACCAATGACACCGACGGTTCATAAAGTGCTTATTCACTCCAAGGAAATAATGAGAACACGGCACTTCCCGTCGGTTGCTTTGGAGAAGATATATAAGATACATAAAACTGATCGACTATATCACACAAGAAAAACTAGCCGATGTATTTTGTAGAGCACTGGACACATCAGATCCACTAATTTCATCTCTACGTTTAAATACTCGGGTCCACCAAAGAAAAAGATTATCGCTTCCGGCAGAAGTAATCGAATTATTAACCAGTGAGGCCAACTTTAGTAGAACCGCTTGGCGACATTGATGAAAGTTCGGATGAAAAGGCAGAACATGATAAAGAAGTTCAAGATTATGAAAACTTGGTTTTGGAAAACGAGTTTAATATTAATGGAAATATGGAGTCTGATAGTTTATAATATCGATTATTTTTTAAATCCTTTTATATCTTAATTTACCAAATAGTTCATTTAATTTTTGTCAAAAATAACACAAAATTTTGGATTTTTTTTTATTATTTAAATTCAATAATAACTTAATGCATTTTTAACACAAAATTCAATAGAAACACATTTTATTCATATAATTAATTTTGGCCAAGAAAAGTCTACATCGAGACCATAGTGTAAAGTGAGAAACGATTTTGAGGAAAGGAACAGGAGAGGGCAACAACGTGAATCCTTTTTTTTTGCCCGAGACCTTACTGGAAATATCGGAACGACGGACCATTTGTGAAATATAATAAAAAACCACAAGTAACTAATTCACGCGTGTCTTGCATGAACTAGATTTGTGTATAATTATATTGTTCTTGTACCAACGCATAGTTGAAACCTTCTGAACACAAAAACGTGAGAGACAACAAAGTCAGGAGAAACAACAGAGTAGCATATTCAAAACAAAACAATAATGCATTCAATGCAAGTAAATGTAAAAATCATTTAAATCTTTAAATTTTTTATATTAATTATTTATATATAGATAAAGTTAATTATATTAAATAAAGAAAGAAAGAATAATTCGATTCTAAGTATTATTATGTTTGGGAGAAAATACGCATATGTTTCCACATAAGTATATGGAGATTTGGGGGAAACACGTGAATGCTTCCGAGTGAGTATATGTATGTTTGGGATGAAGCACGCATATGTTTCCACATAAACATGCTAATGTTTGCATTTAAATACTCCTGAGTTTGGGACGTGCAAACATATAAATGTTTGAAGTGTGTTCCAAACACATACATGGTTCCTGCAGAATATATTTGGGAGAATATGTTACAGAGGCCGTTTTTTTCAGCGTTTATATATCGTTTGTTGTAAACGTTTTTCGTAAGCGACTTTATTTATTTATTACAAACGAAATTATATGTATGATTCAATTAATGTTCATTTGTCGCAACTACATTCCCCAACATGAAATTAATTTATTTCGAATTTTGTTTAGGCGTAATGAAATTTTCCTTTGCGTGTAAACTTTCTTGTAATAAGCTCTTTAATTTGCATGACTCCATTAAAAAAAGGTTGTTAGTGCACCCTAATGTACATGTCTTAATTTTATAATTATGATAAATGAAATACTCGTATGTGGCAAATTTCGTAGTCGGAAATTAATTATATTTTAAATATAATTCAATAGAATTTTTCAAAGTTCATATAAACAAGATTCAAATTCTGCATCACCCCCTAGTCTCCTGCCAATCAATGCCACAACGTTGACATAAAAATGCCCGGCATTATGTGGGAGTCAACACGTTTGAATATTCCTCTTTGCATCGAAATGATGAATGACGATTGTAATCTTTTTTACTTCATTTGCATGTACGATGCTAAAGTTTATTTATATACATATACATACATATATATTTATAGAATACGCTTTATATATCTCTTACTATTGATTTCAATCAGATGAAACTGTTGGGATTAAGGAGCATCAGATTGGATTAAGGAGCATCAACCGTAATAACTATAATTGGGAGTTAATTTTAAAACTCATGAATTGTTTCCTACTAAAGCTATAATGACACAGTCTGAGTTAACTCTAAAAACAATTAGAAAAAAAAATTGCCTGACCTACTCAGATTCGCACTTGCATGCTGTTTTATGTGAAGTAATCTGTTTTGACACGTACCCGAGTTTCAAATTGATTTTCTCACCATCTACTCAGATGAAAATTCAGATGGTGTAATTATAGCTAAAGTAAAGAAATGGATCTTTACATCCACGCGATTTTTACACGCTGAAAACATACTCCTCCATACATATTCTACAGGAACCATGTATATGTTTGTAACACACTCCAAACATTCATATGTTTGAAAGCCCCAAACTCACACCTATTTAAATAGAAATATTGGAATATTTACACGCAATTATATACGATTTTACGTGGAAAGGTATACGTGCTTCATCTCAAACATACATACACTTTCGTAGAAGCATTCGCGTGTTTCCCCCCAAACCTCTATATACTTCTGTGGAAACATGTGCGTATTTCCTCCGAAACATAATAGAGACAAATTATTTTTGATTTTAATATATATTGTACAATATTTATTATAAATAATTTTCACAATATAAATTAACATTTCTAACCAATTAATAAAAAACTAAATGGTTTAAATCGTCCGTTTTTATATTTACTTGCATTGAATGCATTATTTGTTTTTATGAAATAAGAATCGGCTGCACCGACTAAGCTCATTTGATATCCTCTATCCGATGAACCATTGATTGACACTAAAATGCAACGCATCAGGCAAAATAAGAAACATTAATTTCATTTGAAATTTACACGCACATTCAGGAATATTTTTGAATCACTGACTGAGAGAATAATGTAAAAATACAGATATACACTTACAAGATGGACTCTCTCATTGTCCCTCTTTTATTCTCTTGCTCTTGAAAGATCATAAATAGTGCAACAAACACAGCTGTAGTTGTATCACAAACACAGATATATTTGGGTCGCAAACACATATATTATAACATATTAATCATTGTGTCTTAAACATGTAATATTGAATAGCAAACACAGTGTGTTTGGACACAAGTATATTATGTTTTGCAACAGGCCCCAAACACATTTTATATTTGCATCCAAACAACAAAAAACTAGGATTTTTTAGCGTGTAGTGACATTGTGATATTTGTGGAATGGGATTCCTCTATCAATGACTGGGTTAGATATATCTACTGACGGATCCAAAATGGACAACAGAACGGGGAAGGAATTTACAGCCAAGACCTCCAAATACGTCTACCCCTTGGACTTTATAAAAATTGTAGTGTCATTCAGGTCGAAATTCTTGCGATCACGGTAGCGGTACGTGAGATTCACAAGATGGATCCATTAACCACTTGTGCACTGTGATATTTGTGGACAACAAGGAAATTAATAACGCAATCAGCTCAAATTTGTGCAAACCGAGAGTGGCCTTTGAGTGCATTTAAGCTCTAGCCGTACTGACTCGCTATAGAGTAAGACTCTGCAGGGTTCCTATCAACAGTGACATTACGGGGAACGATATAGCGAACATAGGCTACTCAAGTGCAGATCGGCCCTTGTTGGCGCCTACCAGACCCCCTAACTCGTTCCTGTATGAACTGATTGACAAGTGGGTCCGATTCGCTACCGAATCCTACTGGTCGAGGAGATCGGACTGTAGGGTATCTAGGGAGATCTGACCTAACCTGCATGTTTTCTGATTCTATCTCAAGAATGGCTCAGACGATTTTCGTCTTAAGGGTGTGGATCGTTTGTGGATTATTCGCATAGCAGCGGCCTTTAACGGCATTTCACAAGAAAATAATAAAGGGGTCAAATAGCAGCATCGAGGCGGCCAACGGACAGCTGATAATACGATTACCACACTTGTTGCGCTAAATATCGATTGTTTGATGAGCTGTGTGATATGGAACGCCATCCTTCTAAATTTAAAGATTATCCAAGATCACATCTTCCATTTCAGCCCATGAAATGTTCGTAGTCATGGCTCTTTAGCGCCCGCCGTTGATCTAAACGGAGTTTCTAGCAGTATTTAGGAAAAAATGGGCCAATGGTGCCACCACTCCAAAATCCACACCAAATTATCTCTCTTTCTGTAGATGCATTGGCTTCTCGACAATGACGTGCTGGTTGTCCGATCCCCAGATGATGCAATTTTTTTTCTGACTTAGCCGCCGAGTTGAAAATTTTTCTTATTAGAAACTGCGAGTTTTGTGGCCAAATTCTATGCCCGATAGGAGTTTTACTCCGGGTATGATTCTGCCTGATAGTCAATATTTCGAACAGAAAAAAATCTCTTAGTATCACAATAATAAATGATTTAAAAATATACCTTTATTTGGACCACCCTTTACTGTTTTATTTTTATGTACACTATTTGTACTTTTGTCTACACGAATTTCGGTTGAATGTAGGTTTATACTAAATGTATCTAAATCGTTTATAAGGATACATGGAAAAGGAAAGGTTGTGTCACTTAAAAAACAAGGATACAGCTTAGGTATTTTACGAAACTTCATCTGATTTCTATTTAGTTGTTTAATTTTCATACAAACCTTTCATAACCACCTGTGTTAAAGTTCAGGATTACCGTGTAATTACTTTATAGTGACCCATCCAAGGTGTGTCGACCACGCACATTAATCTCACCTACGCATCATCATTCACTCCTGATTCCATAGCTATTCATATTCAATATATTACATTATTATTCATTAGCCGGAAATTGCAAGTTAACGATTCCAAGAAACTTTTTCACCCAATCCGAAACCTGATAATAAACTTCATTCAACTTCGTATTCAACTAAACATGAATTAATTTATAAGTTTTACGAGTCGATCAAATATGCCCAGACATTCAACCGAATTCTGAAGAATTACATTAATTAATACGCTGGAATGTTTACAAGTTAGTTATCAAAGTTGTCCAACATCATGGCTAAAGCTGGAAGTTAGCAAGTTACGCACACTTTATGTGAAATGTACCATTGCAGCAACGAGAGCTTTCCAAGTTTCCTTAAGCTCATTATATGGAAATTTCTTCACAGGATGTAATTTTAATGGATGTGCAGTGGGTGAAAAGTAATCAAACATTTACTGACACACACATTTTGATTTCGTAATGTAATTATTTGTTTTGGGATGAGATGTAAAATACAGTTGTTGATTGAGTAAAAGAAATGTTTTCAGGATAATTTGGGGGTTTGCATAAGAAAGTTTAATTAACAGGTTTCGAACAAAGGTAGATTAATACGAATTTGCAGGAGACTACCGCCCAGGGGAGGAATTAGGAATTTTGTAGAAGAAAAGGCAAAAATAAAATAAATTCTATTGACAAGTGTATGCACGCTGGAAAATCTGTCTTTTATGATTGTTTGGATGCAAATATAAAGTGTGTTTGGACCTTGTCGCAAATATAATATACTTGTGTCCAAACACATTGTGTTTGCTATTCAATGTTACATATTTGAGACACAACGATTAATATGTTACAATATATGTGTTTGCGACTCACATACAGGTGATTCAGGAAGATCCGCACAAATTTCTCCATTTCATGCAGAAAAGTTCACTAGGACCATGTCCGAAAATGCAAGGGTGCGAAATGGCAGCGGGTTCAAAATTTTCGGATTGGCGGTCGGAGGGTAGTAGGATAATGTTGCTAACCTCTGAGCCAGTGGCCGGATTTGTTTGTTGGAATGGACTTTAAGAGGCCTTTCAGAATCAATTTTGCATTTCAGTAAAATGGTCACAACTTTGGAACGGTAAGACCTCTGGGCTTTGGAACTGTAAGACCTCTGGGACATAAGTTACCTGCCATCTGGCTGAGCAAATTGAGGTTATGTGAATTTTTTTCCATCTTTCCGAAAGCTGTGTATCTCGGCGATGTGACTTTTTTTCTACTTTTTTTTTTGATTCTCGAAGGCCTCTTAAAGACCTTTCCAACAAGCCCAAAAGCAAAATCCGACCACTGGCTCAGAAGTTAGCAACTTTACTCTACTACCCTCCGACCGCCAATCCGAAAATTTTGAACCCACTGCCATTTCGCACCCTTGCATTTTCGTACATGGTCCTAGTGGACTTTCCTTCATGAAATGAGCCAAGGAATACGCTGGAGAAATTTGTCCGGAACTTCCTGAATCACCCAGTGAAAAAAGAATAAACGAAGGTTCGGACGGTTAAATGGTTTGTAATGTTTCTTTGGTTTTTGTGTATGTGTTTCGTATATATGCATGAGTGCTACCAAAGTGAGAAATGATTTTGAGGAAATAAACTGGAAAGGGCAACAACGTGAAGCCGTTTGTCTCTCCGAGCCTTTACTGAGAAACTCGGAACGGCGGACATTTGTAATAAAAAAACACAAGTAACACTACATCACAAAAAAAGTAACTCGACATTTGATACATAATTTCTATGTAGAATTTTCCACTGAATCGAAATATGAAGTCAGATTGTTCAAAAGTAGAACAGTTTTTGAGATATTGCAAAATTACTGTTTTTTTTGGTTATACACAAAGATGACCTCACTTTTTATGTAAGATGTTTAATATTTGTTAACCGATTTTTAATTTATTTTTATCAAATGAAAGAGAAGTAAATAATCTTTTCAACAGTGAAGAAGTAATTGAAATTCGTCGAAAAGCAAAAGAGTTATGCTTAATCAAAATCTATAATTTGTGTAAATATTCGTCATTCTTAGCTATTTACCAACTTTTACATAATTTGTTGTAACATAAAACGAAGATATTCTTCATATTTCGCCCTGAAGATCGATAGTTTATTTTGTAAAGAAAATCTTGAACCTCTTTTGATTAAAATTGCTGAAAAAATGACTGAGTTATTCGCAATTTAGCAAAAAGAAACTGTTTTTATTCATTGTAAACTAAAAATGTTTTGATAACAATTTTTTTTGCGCTTTGCATTATTATCCATTTCTCGGCCAAGAAACCAACAAAAATCGCCCATCATCGCTGCATTTTCGTTTGATGAAAACGCTCACCGTGTTCGTCACTTTCATCACCAAGATCATTTGCTAAAAAAATCGCAATGAGAATGAAGGAAGTGTATTTTTAAAGACTTAATCTTAATTATATAAGTATATTGTTCGTGTACCAACGCATAGTGATAACCAAAGCATAGCTGAAACCTTCCGAAAACAAAACCGTGAGAGACAACAAGGGAAGAAGAAGCAAAGGAGTAGCAGATTCTCATTTTATGAAAACAAAAATAATGAAAAGGGACCGTTTTAAATCTATTAATTTTTTGTATTAATTATGTCTAAATGTGGATTTATATTGTTAAAATTAATTATAATAAATAATAAATATACATTGAAATCGAAGAAAAATTCGTTCTTAGATATTATTATATTTGGGGGGAAATTCGAATATGTTTCCGCGTAAGTATGTGTAGGTTTGGCGGAAACACTCGAATGCTTCCACGTAAGTATATGGATGTTTGTGATTAACAACGCATATGTTTCCACGTAAAAGCATACATGTTTGTCAGTAAACATGATACTGTTTGCATTTAAATACAAGTAATTTTAGGACTTGCAACCATATGAATGTTTGAAGTGTGTTCCGAACATATACATGGTTTCTGCAGAGTATGCTTGGGAAAATATGTTAGAGGCCGTTATTTTTCAGCGTGTGGTGATAAACAGCGCACTGCACAAATGTTTATATTGCTGCAAAAATAATGTACAATAATTATATTTTTGTTTGCCAGAATTTAGTTGTAGTATATGCCGTCTAGGGTGAGACAGACCAAAATGAGAAATTGTGGAAAAATTTATATTGAAATGGTTGACATGGAAAATTATATATTGAAAATAATACTAATTACACTGTGTATGACCAAAAAATCTAAATTGAGTGAAACAATGCGATTCAGCATAATTTTTATACGCTACGTCTAATGGCATTTACCGTTTTTCTCTATCACGTCAACATTTTGAGATATTTGGCCAAAAATTTTGCTGGGAGGTCAAAAACGCTGAGATCTTTGGGCCTAAGATTACTTAGGGACTTAAAGGACTTTAAGACTTAAATGCAGAAAGTTTCCGAATTAATATTTGAATTCGGAGTAAGAAAGGTAGGGCACTATTAGACGATTACTAGCTTTAAATTGTTACCAACTCTCTACTCCTCTTTGCCTTTAATAATTCGACAAAAACAAATTGTATCCATTAAAAGTAATGGAAATTGTGGACATTTTGGAGTAGTATCTTTGAGAAATATTTTCCTCGTTAAAAAAACACTACATGCCCTCAAACCACATTTGTATGAGAAATTTACGGTTTATAAGTTATATTATTAAGGGAAAATGGGAGAGGAGAGGGGTAACAACTTAAAGATAATAATATTTTAAGGGTACACTACATTTCTTACTCAGAAGTCAGACATTTATCCGGAAGCTTTCGGCATCTAATTTAGTCTCAAAGATCTCAGCATTTTTGACTTCCCAGCAAACTTTGCGGACCAAATATTTCAGAATGTTGATATGATAGAGATAATTAGAAAATGCCATTAGATTAAAGTTATGCTGACTCACTTTGTTTCACTCATTTCAGATTTTTAAAGTAAAAAAGTTATTTGTGATTCTACCGGAAATTATTTCGTAGAATAATTTTTTTTTGAATTTCTTTTGAAATAATATATCAGATTGTTTTTTGGTTAAACAAATTTACATTTTCCACCGATCAAAGATAAATTATGGATTTTGTTTTACCTTAGCAACAATATCCAATGCCTTGGACATTTGGACGGCTCAGCAGCAAAGCTGTAAACGAATCATTTTTTTCAAAATTAATTAGCAAAATTTTGAATTAATAATTTTCACCAAAAAATGACTGGAATGAAATTTGAATCAATTCATATGTGTTTGGCAAAAATTAATTGTAATTCATTTCCAATTCAAATGAATTTGCAATATGAATTGCAATTCATTTGAATTGAACTGATTTTGAATTAATTCAAATGAATTCGAAAAATAAATTTGCACTTAATTTCCAAATCATTTGAATTGAATTAATTGTGAAAAAAGTGTAAATAAATCTGGAATAAGATCTACTCTCGTTTTGTTATCCAACTCACTTTTTGATGTGTTAATATCTATAGGCCCGGGTAGGACAATCTATCAAAGTGAACACATGCAAACAACACACAGCGTTAGCATCACATTCGTGGTTGTTGTACAACAATAGTATCTGTACCTGAAAATAAGTAGGATGGTATTGGTGTAGCGGCAGCGAACAACTAAGCAGGTTGTCGTCGCTAAAGAGTATTGCATATTAAAGAGAACTTATGGAACGAATTGTTTGACCCAAAAGCACTGGCGATATCTGGCGTATGATTCAAAATGTTTTACACTCTTTTTGCCATAACTTAGTCCATTAATAATTTTGATTCGAAACACTGATGCCTTTTGAAACATTTATGTTTATTTTGTATTGTTTTATGTAATAACATTGTCGAAATTTTCCATTAATATTGAAATATTCTATAAAGAGAATAAGACTCGTTTATCCTCGTTTACTCAGACTCTCTACATGAGAGCGAAAAAAGATTGCAATAAGTTCTTTATACTATTCAATACTTTTGTCGTCGCTCTGTTTATGACAAAACCAAAACAATTATTTCAGAGAGCTAAATATTGCTTTTTATTCAGTTGTATGCCAGCCAAAGACGATCAAGAATTAAACGACCAGAAGATGTGAGTAATTTGGCAACTCTCTTAAAAGAGAACCAAAAAGTGATAGCAATTCACTCAAACGCATTTCTCTCTCGCGTTATATCTTGATTATTTCATACTTTTTACATAGTTTATATAATTTTACTTCAACCTGGTTGGAATTTGTATAGAAGTCAAAAACCTGCTCGTGTATTGAAATATTCAATGAAGAGAGTAAGAGAGAGAGAGCGAGAGCAGAGAATGGCTAGGGTTTCACTCGTGTTGGTTGTTGGCATTTGAGTGAAGAGAATTTTTGACTGTCGACTTGTAAACCGTTTTTGTGCCAGCATTCAAACAATTAGGTCGCCGTCGCTCTGCTTATGGCAAAACAAAAACAATTATTTCAGTGAGGTAAATATTGCTTTATTTATTTTAACAATATGACATCGAATGTTAAAGCAGATGTAAGAAAAAAGAAGGGGCAATAGCAAAAGAGTCTTCAACACAAAAACTACCCTTTTTTTATTTTCCAATGTAACATTTACTAATGTGTTCATACAAATCGAACAGGTACCGTGCAACCAAAAGGTGTTCAAACATCGCCCGTGAGTTCGAACACTCATTGATTTTTTTTCGATACGCTACATTATTCATTACGTTACATTCTACATTACGTTACATTCTTCTTGGCCATCTGTGGCAATTTCCATCAGAAATAAAGTTCATAACACCAAAATCTACCTTTGAGGGATCTTCTTTACTAATACCTCCGGCAGACACGTCTATTACCAGGTGCGAGAAGGTAGTTAGACTTTGGAATCTATTTTAAAGAAGTGGGTACACACCTTTGAAAAAGGTTACTAGAATATTGCAATGTTTTTCAACCAGACGCCATTGCAATCTAGATGGGACGAATCTTTGTCACCGCTAGGACTATCAATATCAGCTCTGACGGTCAGGCTGCTCTCAAGTATCTGAAATTTGTATTCGTGACTTCAAAAATTGTCCATAACTAATGTGCGTGCCGTAATCAAATAGACATGCGGATCGATATTCATTGTCTATGGGTACCAGGGTACACACTTTCCAGAGAACAATATAGCGGGTGAGCTGAGTAGATTCGGAACTACTGTACTTGTTACTTTGGATAGAGAGTATTTGATTATGCAGTTTTTATCATGCAAACTCATGCTTAAATCCAAAACTCTCAGACATGCGAATGACAGATGGGCATATGCCCACTATAGTGATGAATAGAACGGATGAGCAGCCGAGGTTTGACTCTGCCTCACTTGTTCCACTGGTTATAAACCATTTGTGTATGCCCCTTTCTACACAAGCTCAAGTTTAAATCTGAATCGTTCAGATATTCGAATGATAGATGGAACTGCAGGATTACCAGACACGTTTGTCCTAGGTATGAGCTAGGTAATAGCTCGAAAAACTGCATACCCCCTCCTAGACAGAACCCCACTTCGCTTGTAGATGTAATCACGTTTATTGACTATTTTACAACCTCATAAGGTCAGACGTCTTATAAATATTAATTAAACAAACAAATTAAATAAATGTCAACATATTCTTCCAACTGGCTCTATCCTTCGCCTTTTCTCGCCAGTTGGTAACACCAAGGATACGGAGGGATGATTCTTCTGCCTGGTCTTTCCAGCCGAGTCTTGGTCGTCCTCTTTTCCTGCTTCCATCGGGTACGTTATCGAAAACTTTTCGAGCTGGTGCATCTTCATCCATTCTGATAACATGGCCTAGCCAACGCAATTGGCCTAATTGGATTATCAATGTCCTCGTCAGAATATAAATTATATAGCTCTGCGTTCCAGCGACGTCGGTACTCGCCGGCCGTTTTCCCTAACAGGACCATATATTTTACGGAGAATTTTTCTCTCGTATACTCTCAGGTGTTTTTTTATCCACTTGTGATATGACCCAAGTTGGCCGTCGGCGGTGCAATGGGTAGTGTGCGCTCCTCTTGTACTTGAGATCTTGGGTTTGATCTCTGCTCTGACCACCTTAAAATTTCTTTCGACGGCGGTCGCCTCGCATAATAACGGCGACACTATCGAGTACTTAGCCATGAAAATGCTTCTCAGAAATACAGTTCGGAACCGGTTTAAAAGTGTAGGTCCCAATGAGTGAGTATAAAACTATAAAGCGCACAGCTCACTGGTTGTGAGAAGCTCTCCCCCATTCCCTCTAGGGATGTAATTTGAAACCATTTATTTTTTTATGTTAAGACAGGTAAAATGAGAGTCTGATATAGCTGGACTTTTGTCAGTCTAGAGAGGGCGTTGTTCCTAAACTGACTGCTGAGCCCAAAATAGAATCTGCAACAACCCGCTTCTTAATCATCAATAAAATACCCTTTATTACTATCAAAATCTGTTCTTCAATTTATTTATCTTTCACTCGTGGTAAATCCAAAATTAAATTAAATTAGATACAATCAGCTGATTGTCAAAACTACACATCATCGCCAAGCAAGCATCAACGCCGACGCCGAAGGGTTGGCGGCTTATGCCGGTCGCCACAGCATCTATTTACAAGAACAATTCTCCTATTTCTCCTCATTGCCCTCGTTCAGAGCGGATCCAAGGTAAATAAATTCACCTACGGCTTCAAAATTAAATCGGTTGTCAACGTTCAAGTGCGGACCAAGCAGAGGTTTTGTCTAGTCGTTGACACCATAAATTTTGTCTTGCCCTCATTAGCAGCATGACCCACTTTCGCTGATTCCTTTTCGATTCTTGAAAATACACTATCTTCCACTATCATTACATCCTGATCTTCAGTGGAAGAATCTGAGTGGAGTAGTGCTGAAAAGTGGTCTCTGCACATTTTGAGCACACACTGCTTTTCAGTCACCAGATTCTCATTCTCGTCCGTGCAGGAGGGCAGCCCATTATTAGGCTTCTTACCCTCTGGAAAAACTTTCGGGATTCACCATTCATCCTGCATATTTTGGTTCTTTCACTCTCTCCCTCTGCTCCCATTGCCATTTTTTCCGCCTAAATAGTTGGTTTTCCTCCCTTCCAGCCTCTTGTACCGCTCACTCGCAGCACTCGTTGTAACTGACTGTTTCGTTGGCATACGTGCAACGTATTTTTCATCAATTGCAATGAGACATTCTTCGTCGTACCATTGCTTATCCTTCTGCGGTTTTTGATAGCCAAGTTCAGTCCTTGCAGCGGTGTGTCCAAAAACTGGGAGATGTGCTTCTACTGCGCATCTGGCAGGGGGGTTTTCTGCCGTAGCAGGAAATCAATGATAGCATTGATATCTCCGGTAGTCGTAGCTTGTCAATATCTAGCTTTCCTGTGTTCGGCTTCGTACGTTTTTTGCCCTGCTTAGTCTTGTGCGAACTTTCGCAACCACCAGCCAATGATCCGAGTCGATATTGGCACCTCGAATCACACCTACATCCATTACACTAGAAGAGTGCCTATCATCTTATACCAAGTGATCAATCTGGGTTTTTGTCCTCTGATCAAGAGATATCCAGGTCGCCTTATGTATGTCCTTATGCTGGATGTGATCACTGGACGCTGTTTAATAGGCAAATTTGCATCTATACTTGGAATCTCAACACATGAAACGAAGGACGCCTTTTCGCCTTTCTGCTACGCGTTTTTTGTGAGTAAGGATCTTACTTCTGTTTGGATTTCTTATACATTCCGGGAGTTATGCTGAGTGACCTTAAATTTTTTGTTGCGAAGCACAAATTGGTTTATTTGGGACTGATATTCTTTAATTTTTCAGAGTCCTCTTGGAACATCGAGATGGTGTATCATGGCTGGATCGACCCTTAATCACTCCAGGTCAATTTGCAAGGATTGACGATGAGGACGGAATATGACATTTCGAGGTATAACAATGGTCCTTACTGGGCTAAGTGAATTAATTGGAGCATTTTCTTCCAACCGTTATAAAATTTCGTCCGTTTTCAATTAAATGTGTTGTTATACCTCTACGGGCAAACAGAAGAAAGTTGCTGAGTCGATATAGGATATTTCATTAAGATTTGAAAGTTATGTTATCAACTATAAGCGCAGGCATTTTCACCTTTCAAATCATATCTACATTAGACCGACTCACAAAAAAAAAAAATTTCCTTTTGTCCATCCCTCAAAATGTACCTTGGTTTGTTTTATGATGATTCCCAAAATATTTCGTGTCTGGCAATAAGACCCCGTGAGCTGGACCGTTTTAAAAAAATTTTGTTTTAGTTTTTCAAAGAAATTTTGTACTTTAGCTAAAGACAATGTATACAAAATTGGCATCATATGAAAGGCTTTTTTAAGGTGCATCCAACCGTATATAGAGTACGCCAAAGCATGTCCTGACACATCCTATTTTCAGGGACATTCTGGAAAAAATACCATTTTTATGTTTTTAGTGCGGAGATTTTTCTGACTAAAATGTCAGATTGACGTATTTTAATCTTTAGACGATTTAAGTAAATGCGTTTTGCAGCTAATTTTAAAATTCTAACTTCTTCGCGTTTTAACAAAAGATAAATACGGTAGGAACATAACTTTCTAAACCGGGCAAAATGGGTATCAAATCTTTTTTTTGACAAGGAAAGAATCGAGGTGATCTAAACCAAATTTTGGATATTTAGAATTACTCCAATCTGACATTTAAATCAGAAATACCTCCGTATTAAAAATTCGTTTTTTACAGAATCTAACTGAAAAAAGGTTACGTCACGCCATGCTTTGGCATGTTTTACATACCGTTGGATGCGCCTTAAAAAAGCCTTTCATATGACACCAATATTGTATACATTACCGTTAGCTGAAGTACAAATTTCTTTGAAAAACTAAAAAAAATCAACCCGTGAAAAACATAGTTTTAAATTATAAATCCTTTATATACAGGGTGATTCAGGAAGTTCCGGACAAATTTCTCCAGCGTATTCCTTGGCTCATTGCATGAAGAAAAGTTCACTAGGACCATGCCCGAAAATGCAAGGGTGCGAAATGGCAGCGGGTTCAAAATTTTCGGATTGGCGGTCGGAGGTTAATGTTGCTAACTTCTGAGCCAGTGGTCGGATTTTTTTGTTTTTGGGCTTGTTCGAAAGGTCTTTAAGGGGTCTTTCAGAATCAATAAAGTAGAAAAAAGTCCAATCGCCGAGTTACAGAGCTTTCGGGGAAACAAATGGAAAAAAAATTCACATAACCTCAATTTGGTCAGCCAGATTGCAGGTAACTTTTTTTTTTTTACAAAAACAAATAAATGTGTGCTGTTATTTCGCTTCCAAAAACAAAAACAAACATTATTGCATTTCAGTAAAATGGTCATAACTTTGGAACGATAAGACCTCTGGGCTTCGCTTAGGTCATTTTGGAAAGGTAACATGTATATCTTTCAACAGAAAAACATAAGTTACCTGCAATCTTGCTGAGCAAATTGAGGTTATGTGAATTGTTTTTCCATTTCTTCCCCGAAAGCTCTGTATCTCGGCGATTTCCAACAAGCCCAAAAACAAAAAAATCCGACAACTGGCTCAGAAGTTAGCAACTTTACCCTACAACTCTCCGACCGCCAATCCGAAAATTTCGAACCCGCTGCCATTTCGCACCCTTGCATTTTCAGGCATGGTCCTAGTGGACTTTTCTTCATGAAATGAGCCAAGGAATACGCTGGAGAAATTTGTCCGGAACTTCCTGAATCACCCTGTATGACACTTGGTTTTTTATTTTATTGATTATTGATTTCTATGAGAGGTACCCCGTCCCTTTGTCCCATCCTGCCCATATTTGCAGCAGATCTTAGAATGTGTACACCTAACCAACATACCCAATTTTGTTCAGAGCAGAAATAATGGTTTTTGAATTCGTGATTTGATTGGGAGGTACCACGCCCCTTTGTACAACCCCGCCCATATTTTCCCAGTTTTGCCCAAAGTCATGCACTTTTTTTTTATGGGCCCCCAAAAATTTGGGCCGCGATGTAATTTTTGCAAAAAAGTCATCATATTTGTCAAGCCCATATCTTGCAAACCGTTCGGAATTTTGATTTACTCTTTGAGGGAAAGTTGTAGCTCTTGTCATAGAGAACAGAAATTGTGAACATATATTTGACCTTGAAGTTTAAGTTTTTTTGCTTTTATATGTTGTTACTGGAGACACGGGTCTTTGTTTTGGTCTTTTATCACGCGGAGGTGTCCGTATATGGTTATATAAATTACAGCAGACAGTTGTCCGAGGCCTTCGGCCACGGACTGTCCCTGCAGGCTGTGTCAGAGACACGGCCATTAAGTTTAACGTAGAATACGCCATCCGATAAGACAGAAAACATATATAACAATAAATGATAAATAATATAAGCAAATGAATTTATTGTTATATATGTTTTCTGTCTTATCGGATGGCGTATTCTACGTTAAACTTAATGGCCGTGTCTCTGACACAGCCTGCAGGGACAGTCCGTGGGCATTTGATCCAACGGCATTTGATTCAAGTCCGTTTAAAAAAAATATTATGTTCAATTTTTTTAAACTTAATTTAATTTATGTATTTTAATTAATGTTTTTATTGAAATAAGTTCTGCGAATGTTGAGAGGGCCGCCCTAATATTAAAAAAGGTTTACCTTATCGAGTCTTTGCATTAGCATTCGAGCGTTGTGTGAAAGCTTTACGCTTTACAATTCAAAATTAATGTAACAACAGCTTTATTGAAGCTTTCGCAAAAAAGTTTTATTACGTTAGCTTACTGTTTGTTTCACTTTTTACTAGATACATGTTGCCAAGCAACATTAGCTTGCTGTTCGTTTCACTTTTTACTAGATACATGTTCCTAAGCAATGTTGAGCAACCAAAAACACTCAACCAAACACCACACATATGTTTGAGTGTATGTGTTTAAACAATTTTCATTTGAGAAATTAAAATACTAGAAATATATCAACCAATATGAAATGTATATCAAACGAAAGATAACATCTTCATTTACCTACAAAAGAAATTTTAAAAAAATTCATCTAGCCGTTTCCTCAAATTCAATGAAATAAAGATTACAACAATAAAAACCTGACTTGACTCCTCATACCGTAAGGTAAGACGTATTCTACGTCAAAAATTACACATAGTGTAATTAATGTACTAGTGTTTCATTTACTTCATCTTCCTCTATATAAACTAAGTTAATACGAGAATTAATTCTTTAATTAGTATTTGAATGCCAGACAGGAGAACGTGAAAAGTTTAAACGTATTGTAACACAATTATGAAATTACTGCTTGTATAACTTGTATAATAGTTAAAAAATGTGGCCGTCGGTGGTGCAATGGTTAGTGTGCGCGGCTCTTGTACATGAGATCCTGGGTTCGAACCCTGCTCTGACCACCTTCAAAAAAAAAACATTTCTTTCGGCGGCGGTCACCTCGCATAGTGACGGCGACACTATCGAGTATATAGCCATGATAAAGCTTCTCAAAATACCGTTCGGAATCGGTGTAAAACTGTAGGTCCCAATCAGTGAGTGAAAACTGGAAAGCGCACAGCTCAGTGATTGTGAGAAGCTCTCCCCGGTCCCTTCATGGGATGTAATGGGAAATCATTTATTTTTATTTATAACAGTTAAATATAGACGATTCTTGTCGTTACACGCGGTCACGCAGTGCCCCATTGGACACCAAGTGTTCCAAACTTTTAGTTAATTCTAAAAATAACTACAAGAAAATCCTTCATGGTAATATTCAAATTTTCTATGGAAATTATCATTGCTAAATTTTACTGTTCCTACACAGTGGTCTCCATGTTGTTGGTTGGCTAAAATTATTATTTGTCTATCGATAAAAAGTTTGTTTAACCACAAGCGTGACATACTTTTTGCTCCTTCTTAACAAATCTAATTGACTAAGTTTAAGTAAACTTTGTCTACCAAATTCTTAATTGGCAAAGTTCAAATTGAACATCTTTAATCAAGGACGAGGGACAAATAGTATTAATGAAATAAGAGCACGATAACAATATATCAATATTGGTTGATACTTTTTTCTTGTTTTAAAAATCGTTCTATTTTTACATACATAAATGTAATCAAATGGGCTACAGCATCAGCATCAACATCTACAGCACAGCTGTAGTAAAGATACGAGTTTTTTTGTTATCCCTACGAAGGTCTTCATAGCACAGCAACAGCAAAGCTGTGGTTTTTCTTGTTAACTACTGTCGCTTTTATTTCGTACTGCGGATAACTTGATAGTGTAACAAAATGACAGCCACGGCTTTCTAATTGTGCCGCTTTATATGCTGTCGCGCTGCCAAATTTCGAAGCCACAGCCAAAAATGGCTAAATCCTTTATTTATTTAAACAATATATCATAACAGTCTGACATTTTACTTGTTGAGACAACAGTGGTAGAAGCTTTGGCAATTAATTCCATCAATTCAATTTTGCTCGAAAATCACATTAAAATATTCAAAATATCGGGAGATGTTAACAACTAAATTTTGGCATATTATTGAAGATATGGATATCACTGACATGTAGTTTCAACAGGACGGTGCCATCCATAGAGAAATGATGTATAGAGACGCCATCTCTCTCAGTATTTTGATGACGTATTCCTTGGCTCATTTCATTTCATTTCATTTCATTTCATTTCATTTCATTTCATTTCATTTCATTTATTTATTACGTCTATGGTCCACTAGGACCATGTACGAAAATGCAAGGGTGCGAAATGGCAGCGGGTTCAACATTTTCGGATTGTAGGTCGGAGGGTAGTAGCGTAAAGTTGCTAACTTCTGAGCCAGTGGTTACTTTTTTGTCGTTATTCGCTTTTAAAAAACCGGACAAAAATGTTGAATGTTGAACATGTTGAATGACAAAATTCTATCAATGAATACCTATAAATACTACTTACTTTTTTAGGCCTGATGAATGGACTGGAAAATAAAATCTTAAACGTGTTAATTTACAGAAACAAATAAATGTGTGCTGTTATTTCGCTTCCAAAAACAAACACAAACATTTTTGCATTTCAGTAAAATGGTCATAACTTTGGAACGGTAAGACTTCTGGGGTTCGCTTAGGTCATTTTGGAAAGGTAAGAGGTATGGCTATCTTTCAAAAGAAAAACACATAAGTTACCTGCCATCTGGCTGAGCAAATTGAGGTTATGTGAATTTTTTTTCTGAAGTTTCGGAAAGCTCTGTATCTCGGCGATTTGACTTTTTTCTACTTATTGATTCTGAAAGGCCTCTTAAACACCTTTCCAACAAGCCCAAAAATCCTACCACTGGCTCAGAAGTTAGCAACTTTACCCTACTACCCTCCGACCGCCAATCCGAAAATTTTGAACCCGCTGCCATTTCGCGCCCATGCATTTTCGGACATGGTCCTAGTGAACTTTTCTTCATGAAATGAGCCAAGGAATACGCTGGAGAAATTTGTCCGGAACTTCCTGAATCACCCTGTATAAAAAAATTTTTTGGTCCGATATAATTTTTCGTCTATAGTTGCCAAATCGTACTCTTTTGCATGATTTTTATATAAATTCTTGGTTTTATTTCGTTATAAAAAAGCAAAGTTCTTGTGAAACAATACAAAGTTTAGGTCAAGTTTATGAAGAATGTAGGACGTCCTGTGGTCCTAGTGCTGGGGCTGCCGACGACTTCAAGACGTAAAGAAAAATTTTAATTATTTACAGACTTTTGACGTCCTAAATCTTGAATTTCGCACAGTGTGCAACGTCCGAAAACTGTTTTCGGTTTGTTCGAAAATTTGGGGTTTAAAACCCCAACGCACGGGTAATAGCTAAACAACCGGTTAAACGCTTATACCGGTGTTTCGGTATCGGTTTTTGACACTTTAGCTATGTACTATCAGAGAAGAATCTGAAGGCTTGATGTCGGAAGTAGTAAGCTGCGTGATAATTTATCAAAGGAATCGCTAAAAAGTGCTTTGGACATAATGAGAAGGAACATAATTTTTAATTTAATATTAATTTTCTATTAACTTAGTTAGTTTCAGTAAAGGTGAAATATAAATAATTGGCAAATTGGGCTTAGCTGTCAGTAGGGTGCGGCAACGTTTTATTTTAAATGGACACCAAGATAAAGATGTTTTAGTTTAAGCTAAGAATGTTAGATTATTTGTAATCGCGACAAAAAAATCTATTTTCCTAATGAAAATGAAGCATATGCGAGCACAGTCAGAGGGGTAGGAAACCAAATTTCATAGGAATGTGTGAGGGTTTATTTGCTGTTAGTAACTGTGTGTAAGTTAAAAATATTCACGAGCGTATCTCCATGATCCAATAAAATTATGTTCATATCTGTGGCAGTATGACACAACTTATTGCTCTCGTATTTGATTACAAAAAATTTAATTCCAGCAAAATGTGTCATATATTTTATCCCATAAAACTTTCAGAACGTCTATTTACTTCATGATATTATTTATTTTTATTTTATGAGATTTCTTCATCAATTTGCCATTGCACATATGTACATACGTATAAATATGCTATTGCATAAAAATTATTGGTTCGTTAATCCTTTATATCTACTATATACGAGTATATATTATTTACAATCAATACAATTTTTATTAACATCTGAACAATTTAATATTTACTTTTATTGTCGCCGTCGTTTACAATAAATTTTAAGCGCAGCAATATCATATATTTCTCGCTTATTTAGAATTCGAATTGAAAATGGTAACAAAATATTTATTTGCACTTATAAATTTGCAATGAATATGAAGAAATATATAGGGGGGCATCATACATCCTATAGAGGTGTAAATAACAATTTAGCAGTAAATAAAGTTCAGCTAAAAATAAATATACTGAACGCGAATGCCATAACAAACGTTTATTGCTTTGTATTGATGAATCTAGGATTAACATACCTTCTGTCTTACTAGAGAGAGTAACGTACATACATCATAGGCGTTTCCATTGTCTTCAAAGTTTTCATTCAAAGGTGCTACACGTACGTAATCTTAAACCCAGTTAGTAAGCGTTCTGTTCATCTGGACTTTTTACAACCCATCATTGATATGAATGAAAAGGGCTAGAGCCAAATTTTTTTCAAGTGCGACTCGCTATTCGCAATTGTTGGAGTGCGCGATGCTTTTAACTAAGAACTCTGTTTATAGCCAGGATTAAATCGGCAGCAATTTATGTCGCCCACATCCCCACTGTCAAGGCTTGCAAAATGTAATACTTTTAACCAAATTATGCATTGTATCTGGGGTTATTAAATTCCCGAACTTTTTAAATTCCCGGGAGAAAATTATTTTTTTTTGCTAATTCCCGGGAATTTTTAAAATTTTACAAAATTACCTTTTTATGTTTTAAACATAAAACAAAATGCACAAAACACTTAAAAACATATAAATAAAGATTTTTCTTTTATTCATAAGAAAAAAAATCGTTGGTATAAACAAAATAAATATAAATTCAAAAGTTTAAATTATGAGATGGTACATTGCAATTTGTACATTGTTTAAAGTAGAAAAACAAAGTTTTAAATTATTTTTTTTGTAAAAAAATAAATTTCAATATTATCAGAGCATTTAACAGTTCATCAGACCTTCTATTTCTTTTTTTTGTTACTATATTCGCCGCAACAGGAAACACACGTTCGCTTTCAGTTGATGGCGGTGTTATGGTTATTAAAGCGTTATACAAATTTTCCAAATTGGTTGTTCTGTTACCAGTAGCTTCATATACATTAAGCTCTTTTTTTAAAACATTATCTGGCTTTCTTTTTTTGACGTAGAATACGTCTTACCTTACGGTATGAGGAGTCATGTCAGGTTTTTATTGTTGTAATCTTTATTTCATTGAATTTGAGGAAACGGCTAGATGAATTTTTTTAAAATTTCTTTTGTAGGTAAATGAAGATGTTATCTTTCGTTTGATATACATTTCATATTGGTTGATATATTTCTAGTATTTTAATTTCTCAAATGAAAATTGTTTAAACACATACACTCAAACATATGTGTGGTGTTTGGTTGAGTGTTTTTGGTTGCTCAACATTGCTTAGGAACATGTATCTAGTAAAAAGTGAAACGAACAGCAAGCTAATGTTGCTTGGCAACATGTATCTAGTAAAAAGTGAAACAAACAGTAAGCTAACGTAATAAAGCTTTTTTGCGAAAGCTTCAATAAAGCTGTTGTAACATTAATTTTGAATTGTAAAGCGTAAAGCTTTCACACAACGCTCGAATGCTAATGCGAAGACTCGATACGGTAAACCTTTTTTAATATTAGGGCGGCCCTCTCAACATTCGCAGAACTTATTTCAATAAAAATATTAATTAAAATACATAAATTAAATTAAGTTTAAAAAAATTGAACATAATATTTTTTTTTTCAACGGACTTGAATCAAATGCCGTTGGTAAATATAAAAATTACAGCAGACAGTTGTCCTGACTGTCCCTGCAGGCTGTGTCAGAGACACGGCCATTAAGTTTAACGTAGAATACGCCATCCGATAAGACAGAAAACATATATAACAATAAATGATAAATAATATAAGCAAATGAATTTATTGTTATATATATTTTCTGTCTTATCGGATGGCGTATTCTACGTTAAACTTAATGGCCGTGTCTCTGACACAGCCTGCAGGGACAGTCCGTGGCCGAAGGCCTCGGACAACTGTCTGCTGTAATTTTTTAGTTACTTTATCTCTAGTACTACAAATAGCCTTTTCCACTTGGTCTTGAAATGAAACCGGAAAGTCTTCTTCACAAGATGATGAATCGCCTCCAAAAAGTCGTTTAAAAATCTCCTCAGCAATTATAAAAAGACTTGATTTTGGAGTGTAAAAAAGGAACTTGGCTTTGTAGTCATCTGAATTGTGTAGATATTTTATCAAAGAATAAATTTGCATGTCTCGTCTTTCATTTGCTATTGTTTTTAATGAAGTGAACATTTTAATTGACAATGAATTATTCTTATTTTGAAGTTCTTCAAAAAGTTTAGAAAGAATAATTTCTGCAATGACTAGATTACAATCTCTTCGACTAAGAGCCTCCACTGCTACTTTCATTGGATGAAGGACTTCAAACAACATTTTTAAAACTGGAATGTGGTCTTCATTCCACATCTCAGCCAAATCGTAGTCTATTAGGCATTTTTTAATTTCAAAAAACTTTCAATCATAACAACTATCGAGTTCCATCGAGTTTTTACATCGCTGCATAAATCTTTTCCATACTTCTTTTCCATACTTTTGTAATGATGCTGTCTTTAATGGACTCTTTTTAAATACTTTTATAATTTTTCTTGCGTTGTCTAAAACTTCACAGTAGTTTGGAGATATGCTATAACTTGAAGTTTCAAATTCATCATCATATTCTGAATAATCGGATTCTTCTGACATTTCCAAATGTTTGCTTTTTTAATACAGCACGTCAATAACAGCCAGGTGTATACCGTGAATTAAACAAAAAATACCCAAAACTGGACTATTTTTGACAAACGATTTCATGACATTAGGTCCATCAGAAATTGTACATGTAATATGTTTTTCAAAATTAATATTAAACTCTTGATCATAGTTCTTATTTCTATAGCTCCACATTTCCCTGGGATACAGACTAAGCCCAAGTTAAAAAAATTATCTGATGGCCTATACAAAAATGTGTTGAGGTATCTTCGTTGTTTAATGCTAGACCATTCATCTAATACAACAGAAAATCTTCCATTATTTTCAATTATTTTTTGTATGTCCATTATTATTTGTGTCTTAGCAGTATCAAAGTATGATAAAATTAATTTTTTTTACCGATGAAACTTTTTTGGTAGATTTAAGCCCGTTTTTTGTAGAGAATCTCTTAAAAAATTGCTTTCAGTAATGGCATTAATTGTGATTCCGTCTAAAGCAGCCATTCGAGAAACTATCTCTTCCATGGACTGATTTGGTTGCAAAAATTGTTGTATGCTTAAATCAGATTTGCTCTTTTTTTCAAGAAATCACATCACCAGCATCCGGCTTGACTTTATGAACATTTTCCAAATGTCGTGTTAACCCACTTGTACTTCCGCCTTTATACGTCAGTGTCTTAGGGCACAGGGAACATTGTGCCAAATCATTTTTCTTGGTGAAGTACTTCCAAGCTGTAGATTGAACGCGATCCATAGCAGTCTAAAAATTATCGCTTGTTAAAAAAAGTTATGTATTATTTTGAACAATTTGAGAATATTTACATTTATTTTTGTAAATCAAGTAATTTATTTTATAAAAGAACAACTATCCACTTGTAATAAAAGAGCAAAACATTTATATTTACATTAATGGAACAACACACAATAACAAAATACAGTCAGCTGTGTTTTAGTGTTGCATTTTTTTGGTACCAAAACAATGAACATGGTTGCCAATAAAAAGTAAAATACTAAAGTTTGAAATAAAAAATCCCGAAAATTCCCGATGAAAATTTCCCAGCAATTTCGAAAGGAAATTCCCGTATAGGAACCCTAATTGTAACCAATGATTGCATAGTCAGTTAGTGTCGGTTGAGGCAGCCGAATTCACCGTCAGCGAATTTGAAGGTTATCACAACCGCGCTACAGGTTGTCACAATTAGAGGTTGCCACAGTCGAATTAATTGTTATCAAAACAGACTTTTATAAGGTGTCACAACCGAAGATAACTACAACCTAAATAACACTTTTTGATTTTCACTAAAATGGCAACATATGCTGAAAAACCTGTATTTTTGTTGTTGTCGCAAATATATTATATTTGTGTCCAAACGCATTGTGTTTGCTATTCAATATTACATGTTGGATTCACAATGATCACAAAGATGGGAAATATTCTGGGCGATATAAGCATGTACAGACGACTGAGGATAGATCCGACGTCAAGTCTACAGGTGAAGAACAACAAACTATTGGATAAATTATTCAACGAGTAGTTAATTGACGTGCCCACGAGGAAGAAATTATACACGAGAACATCCACAGCCCCAGAGTCTATGGGTTGCCGAAAATTCATTAAGAGGGGAATCCTTTAAGACCTATTGGCGCATCCATAAATGCTCCTTGTTATGCACTTTGCAAATTCATGGCGGAAATACTCAACAAAGTGACGAGAACCTCTGAATATAATGTTAAGGACGCAATTGATATCAAATCCAGGATAGAAAACTTAAAAATAGACTAAGACGAAATGTTAGTATCGTTTGATGTGGTCAATATTTTTCCAAGTATACCCATAAATCTGACATTAAGGACCATAGAAGAAAAATGGAGTAAAATTGCGAATTACACGACCGGATTAATTAACGACCACAGGATATTTTTATGGATTTAGTGTCGTTTTGTATCAAGGATACACGTTATTTTAAATATGAGGACAGATTTTATGAACAGACAAAGTGCATGCCTATGGGTTGTCCAGCGTCACAGATAATGGCGGACATTATAATAAGAAGAATTACTTGACACCACGCTCAATACATTGACGGGGAGACCGAAAATTATAACCAAATATGTGGACGATATATTTGTAATCATTCGGAAATCTGAGGTGGAAGAGGAAAGGGACCAACAATTACCATACCTTGATTGCATGGTTATAAGACAAAATAGAAATTTAAAAGTTGACTGGTATCAAAAGCATCCTAAAAATAAATAAATGGTTTCCCATTACATCCCATGAAGTGACCGGGGAGAACTTCTCACAATCACTGAGCTGTGCGCTTTCCAGTTTTCACTCACTGATTGGGACCTACAGTTTTACACCGATTCACCGATTACACCGTATTTTGAGAGCATCCTAGAGGGACAATAATTAATACGGCCAAGAATTTCGTTAACAGAGTGCTGAAAATAAGCGACATGGAAAAATAATGGGAAAAATAAGAGGAAAGTACAAACTATTTACAAATGAACAGTTTTCCCCTCAATACGATTGACGACTTGCTAACGCGAACAGATTTGAAACCACCAACACCAAAGGCTGAAACTAGACCGGAGAGGATATATAAATCCATAACGTATATGCCGGGACTCACTGAAAGAATCAAACATTTAAAAAAACATTTATGACAGGGAGAAATATCAATTAGCTCCAAAGTCTAACTTTACCTTACATCACCTTTTTAGTAGGACTAAATCGAGAATCGATACGGATGACAAGCCCAAATGTGGTGTACGAAATAAAGTGCAACTGAGACAAAACCAACCAAAACAGTACTACGATGAATAAACTGAAGACGAGAATTTCATCACATAAATCGGACCGAAAGGTACATTATAAGCCTTTGGAACAAAAACCAGCACTCGCAGCCCACTGTACGTTCACAGGCCAAGGACAAACATTGACGAATTGAAAATTCTAACTGAAGAGAAGATTTACTCACGATGTCTCGTTCAGGAAATGCTGCATGTTATTGACGTTCCATTTGAGAAAAGAAAAGACTGGAGGAAAGACTTAACCAATGTGTACAAGTTTACAGACATACAATTGACAAATTCAGGCGGAAAAATCAAATTAGTTGACAAAATCATGCAGCGAAGACTAGTCGTATAATTTTAGTTATCTCGCAGTGTAATTATATGCATAAATATTGTTGTGATTTCCTACTCAGTAATCTCTAATAGACAATATTGTACTTGACGAAAAATTTTACTGTTTCCATTAATGCGTTATAAAATCTTGGTGTTTTTCTTATATTAGATCGTTGAAAATGATCAACGAGGTTGATTGAAATAGTGGAAACTAAGTAAATTGTAATAAAAGGAAAATTATGCAACTTCGTTTTTTTTTTCATACCTATGACCTCGAGTCGATACTAAAATTGAAAATTATAATAATAGGAAAGGTCAGCTATAAATAGAGCTTAATTATTACAATTTTTTTTCGAGAAATCCCCCACGGTGCACCATCCTGTTGGAATCACATGCTCTTCAATACCAATTTATCAATTTGTGGAAATAAATTTTTTATTTTTTTTTGACTCCAATTTTATTTGCAATTTATCATTATATGGGTGATTCCTTGGAAATAACGTTTTTCGGATGGTGAAATTATTAGTTTTTATTATACCTCCGATGTGATTTTTTTACAGGTTTTGTTTATATATACTACTATAGTGTATACCAACATCTATTGTACTACATCTATTGTACTACATTTATCAATATATTTTATACTATAATTTTCAGAATTGCCACGATTCTGACATCCACGGTATTGACATTTCATATTTAAATTGACTTCATTCTATGCCAAATTGACGTGAGATAATTTCCTTTGAAAATCACATTTCGATGACTAAATATCGAACAAATTTCGTCACTAGGAGGGCGAGTATTATATTGCGCAATAAAAAAGCGGTACCATGGTATTGACTGCTAATTTTGTGACTTACCCTTCGTAAAGAAAACACTTCACTCCAATCGATTCAATGTGGATAAATCTGTCAGCCATTGATGTAAACATAACATTTGATATACAATGGTCGAGTTCTCACAGCGAGGGCGCCTTTATACCCATCCAACATGGCGCCACAGCGGTAAAACGTAAATGTACGATATTAGGCAAAAATGCTTGGACAAAGTTTAGATCTTGTTAGTCGGGCCTAAATAGGAGATTTACGCTCGGTAAATACATGAAAATATCCTCTATCTAGGCAATTTCAATGACCATAAAAAAATATCAATCCATCCTGCGAAATGACGGAGTGAATATAGTATAAACCTTGATTTTTATGAAATGGACACGCCACGGTTCTGATATTTTCATTAGTTTCTGTATGTTTCTATCGAATAAGCGCGACGCAGGTGAGAATATTGTTGTGGAAAATCTTGTGTACCATAAAAGTATTGAAATTACGCGATTATTTATTTGCCGTCCCTTAATTACATGGAAATAAACGTGATGGACAAAGAAAACGTTATTTCCAAGGAATCACCCATATATGACATTAGGCAATTTGTAGATTTATATGAATAAATTAAACATAGTGTTTTAGCATGTGAAGGACGAGCCATTGCTTATCCTCCTTTGAAGTTAAGGTAGCAATAAAACTACTATTACATTTACATAATTTATCTTGAATAGATTATCTGGTGGCAACAAGATTAGTATGTTGAAAACGTCGTAGTCGTAGTTGGGATGATGAGACGTTCCGCAGTAGTAGAGCTAATGGGTTACTGTGGCTTGATAACCTGTTCGCATAGCGTTGATTAACTTCATATATTTCCTGTTGAACAGTATTTAATTGAAGGTCCCTATTAAGAATTTTATTGTTGGAGCATTAGCTATTAAACGCAAGAATTTTGATTGGAAGCGCTGTATAATATTAATATTTGTTTTCGATGCTGTACCCCAAATTTCAGATCCATAAGACCAGGTAGGTCTGAAAAGGGTTTAATATAGCAGTAATTTGTTGTCAAGCAATAGTTTAGAATTTCGTCCTAAAAGCCAGTAATATGCGGTAAGTTTAGGGCCTAACTGTTTCCTTTTGGAAAGTATGTGCTTTTGCCATGTGAGTTTCCGGTCTAGATGAATACCCAGATATTTAGCACTTTCTACCTGAGGTAATTTATCGTTGCCGAGCGTTACTTGAGGGCCGGTTTTAGTTCTTAAAGTGAAGGTGACATGAGTTGACTTGTTAGCATTTGGCTTTAATCTCCAAGAGTGACACCAGTCATCTATTTTATTTAAGTGGCCTTGCAGGATGTTGAGAAGCGACTACATTATCCTGGTGTGTTGACAGCAAAACAGTATCGTCTGCAAATATAGCAATCGTAGTGTTAACGTCAGTTGGGATTTCAGCCATGAAAGGGGTGTACAATCCTAGAATGCTACCTTGTGGAACACCTGACTTTATACAACATAAGCGAGTTTGCTCATCGTTGAACTTCACGTAGAAGAATCTATTTTCCAGATAAGATTTCAGTATTAACAAGTAAAAGTGTTAAATTCGGCTGTGCCGAATCTTTGATACCCTCCACCTTAGTGTTAACCAGCAAAATATTAAATTTTAAAAAGGACCTTTTTTAAGAAAATTTACTTTTTTAAAAAAAATAAAAATAAGTTACTTGTTCACAAATGCAATTACTTGTTCACAAATGCAGGATGCTTACAAATGCTCACAATGCTCACAAATGCATTGCTCACAATGCTCAAATGCTCACATTGAAAATGTACTTAAGAAACTGTACTTTTAAATGTACTTTGAAATGTACTTAATGTACTTTGAAATGTACTTTGAAATGTACTTAAGAAATGTACTTAAGAAATGTACT
Organism: Phaonia tiefii; assembly: GCA_963931995.1. Classification (NCBI taxonomy): domain Eukaryota; kingdom Metazoa; phylum Arthropoda; class Insecta; order Diptera; family Muscidae; genus Phaonia; species Phaonia tiefii. Next base: position 38,826,698 of record OZ008367.1, read on the forward strand.
TAAGAAATGTACTTAAGAAATGTACTTTGAAATGTACTTAAGAAATGTACTTTCTCTTAAGAAAATTTACTTTTTTAAAAAAAATAAAAATAAGTTACTTGTTCACAAGTAAAATAAAAAAGCATTTTTTTAAAAATAAAAAAGCATTTTTTGAAGAACTGTTAAAAAAAGACAAGCTGGGACGAGAGTTGTACCAACAACCCTCAGACTCCAAGGCGTAACCCTTTACCCATCAGGCCACAGCGATCTTAGATGAAGTGTAACAAAATTCATATAAATGTATGAACACATGAAAGCACATCTAAACATTCTAAAGTACTTACCTATTATAAAGAACAACAAAGATTTTCAACATGGAAATTCACCACACGGCAAAAGGAGTAGTAAGTAAAATAAAAAAAGCATTTTTTAAAAATTAAAAAGCATTTTTTGAAGAACTGTTAAAAAAAAAACAAGCTGCAAAAAGCATTTTTTAAAAATAAAAAAGCATTTTTTGAAGAGCTGTTAAAAAAAAACAAGCTGGGACGAGAATTGAACCAACAACCCTAAGACTCCAACGCGCAACCCTTTACCCATCTGGCCACAGCGACCTTAGACGAAGTGTGGCAAATTTCATATAAATGTATGAACTCATGAAAGTACATCTAAACATTCTAAAGTACTTACCTATTATAAAGAACAACAAAGATTTTCAACATGGAAATTCACCACACGGCAAAAGGAGTAGTTTAGTATAAAACTACAAAAATTAATGTGAAAATTTTATGAGTTTTTTTACGTTTCCAATCATAAAATTTTTTCCAATGGACGAATTTCGCTGATTTTCAATACCAAACTGCTCAGGAATACGTGACCGCGTTATCGCCGATTGAAGTCGTGAGAATGTTTTCAACAGACGGACAGACGGACATGGCTATATCGACTCCGGTTGTTATAAGGATCAAGAATATATTTACTTTATGGGGTCGCAAAGCCTTATTTCTATATGTTACAATCAGAATGACAAACTGATATATACCCTCTATCACTTACAGTGGAGGGTATAAAAACAATGGGTAAGGCAACGACTTTTTGAGTTTGTACAATAGTCCCACATGCCAAACCTTGTCAAAAGCTTGGGTAATGTCAAGGAATACAGCTGAACAGTACTCTTTTTTTCGAATGCTGTCCTTATGACCTTGATGGTTCTATGAACCTGTTCAATTGTCGAGTGCCGCTCTCTAAAACCAAACTGGTGATCAGGTATAATATTTCTGGAACTTATTATAGGTTTCATTCTATTAAGTAGTATTTTTTCAATAAGTTTGCCCATTACCGGAAGAAGGCTTATATGACTTTACATCCTGGGGGGGTTTTCCCGGTTTCAGTATCATTATGATCTCCGCTACTTTAAGCTGAGCAGGGAAGTAGCTATTTCGGGAGACTGAATTAATCAGGTTTCTCATGTGTATAATAGCTATGTCGGGTAACTCATTTAAGACTTTTGTTGTGATCAGATCGAATCCTGGTGCTTTTTTTCTGTTTGGTAGATTTTTTATGATGGTTTGTATTTCCATTTTTACTGGCAAGTCCATTTGACCAGGGGACAGAAGAAACTCCGTTATTTGTTCATCATTCCTACTAGGTAAAAATGGTTTGAAAACTTCTGATATATGCGTGGCAAACAGATCAGCTGTGTCTTTATCAGTTTTGCACCAGTTTACATTAGAGCCCTTTATAGGTGGTATTCTGGTTGTTTGTGGGAGAAACTCTTGAGGTATATGTTTTAAACTCAATATTGTCCTGACAGAGTAGTGCCTTTTTAAGTTTCTTTGTGGCTTTATTTGGGTTTGTTTTATCCCTACGATGTCTCGTTGTTTGCGATATCTTTTTTAATTTACGTTTACCTTTGGATAAAACTAGCCTAAATAGGGCGTCAAGGAAGTTACGAAAGCTAATATCTTACCAAAAAAACAGAAAAGTCGGATTATATTTACAACAGCTCAGTCCTTCCAAATCCGAAAATGAATCCAACCTGTACAAAGCCACTAAATACTTAAAAAGACCATCAAAAAGAAATGTTCCCATTAAGGATTGTAACAACACCTGGTGCAGAACTGATAAGCAGAAGGCAACCGCTTTTGCTGATCACTTGGAAGAAACTTTTAAACCTTTTTCATGCAACACAAGTACATCGGAAATAGTTAGTAGCCTGGATTCTCCTTGCCAAATGGATTTGCCGATAGCCCATATGACACCACATGAAATTAAATCTGAAATTAATGCAATGAATACTACTACGTGCCCCGGATACGACAAAATAGACGCGAAAATTATCAAATTATTGCCTTTTAAAGCAATAATGTTTCTTACGATGCTATTCAACTCCATTATCCGTCTACAGCACTTTCCCGTACAGTGGAAATGTGCAGAAATCATTATGATTCAGAAGCCTGCCAAACTTGAGAATTGCGTTAATTCATACAGACCTATAAGCCTCTTGGTAATGTTTTCGAAGCTATTTGAAAGAATTTTTCTCCGTCGTCTCCAACCACTTCTCAATCGAATCAACATTATTCCAGAACACCAATTTCGATTTCGCCACAAGCATGTCACACCGGAACAAATTCATCGAATTGTGAATGTGGTTTCAAATGCTTTAGAAAACAAAAAATATTGCTCTGCTGTATTTTTAGATATACAGCAAGCATTCGACAGAGTTTGGCATACGGGTTTGCTGTTCAAATTGAAGAATATTTTACCAGCTCCATTCTATTTGTTTTTCAAGTCTTATTTAGAAGACAGAAAGTTTTATGTTCGAGTAAACAACGATATCTCAGAAATAAGAAATATTGAAGCTGGTATACCGCAGGGAAGTGTTCTGGGACCAATATTGTATACTATTTTTACGTACGATATGCCATGTATACCCGAGCTTACAGTTGCTACGTATGCCGATGACACTGCGTTTATTGCTTCGGACACTTGTCCTAATGTTGCTTCAACGCTAATCCAATCTCAACTTGACACCCTGTATTCCTGGCTCACTAAATGGAACATAAAGGTAAATCCACTAAAATCGACCCACATCACGTTTACGTTAAGAAACGGGGACTGCCCATCAGTTATGTTAAATGGATCTACAATTACTCATACCGATAGTGTCAACTACTTAGGAATGCATTTAGATAGGCGACTAATATGGAAGAACCACATAAAAGCAAAGAGAAATCAACTCGATATTAAATACAAGAAAATGTACTGGTTGTACTGGAATTAAGTTTGGAAAACAAAGTTTTACTATATAAAACAATTTTAAAGCCAATATGGTGCTATGGCATACAAATCTGTGGAACTGCCAGCAAATCAAATATTGAAATTATCCAACGATTTCAGTCTAAAATCTTGCGAAAAGCTGTAAATGCCCCATGGTTTGTTTCAAACAAGACCATACATAAGGACCTGAACATACCATTCGTCAAAGATGAAATAACTAAATTTAGTAGCAGATACCTTCAAAGACTGAGCAATCACGAAAATCCGCTGGCAATTGCATTATTGGATGACAGTGAAGAAACTAGAAGACTGAAGAGATGCCATATTTTAGACCTACCATTTGGACAATAATTTTTATTATGTTTATGTACATGAATTTTCAAATACGATACCATAGTATATAGTTATTGTGTATAACATATGTCATTTTCGTTAATTTATCAAATTTGCTTAATATTATATATATTAATAGATTGCAAATAAAAATAAAAAATAAAAATAAAAATCCCTTGTTACCAAATCAGAATTTCGTCCAGTAGTATCTGCAATTGTAGATTCCCAAACTGCTTGTTGAATAGCTGTTGTGAAGTTATAGAAAGCTTCCTCTATGTCCTCAGCATTTTTTAAGGGGAAATTTACATCTATTCTATTCTCAATGTTTTGCTTAAACAAGCGCCAGTCAGTTGTGTCTGTATGCAGAAAAGGTTTAGGTATGGTGTCTGCTACCCTAGACTGTAATGTAACAATAAATGGCGAATGATCAGATGACAATGCAAGACAAGTAGTTATAGAGCATTTCCTTTTGTCCACATTTTTTAATATGCAGAAATCTATTAGATCTGGTGTTTTGCTTGGGTCAGAAGGCCAATATATTGGTTCGCCGGTAGACAGGTGATTTAGATTTTCCGCCAACATGGACTTATACAGTTCTCTGCCTCTTGTAGCAAGCAGTCGTGAACCCCATAGTTTATGCTTGGCATTAAAATCACCGCCGACCAAGAATTTTGAGCCGAGGTTGCGGAAGTAGCTTGTCAAATTATTTTCGTTTGTAATCACAGAGGGTGGACAATAAATAGAGGCTATTGCCATGGAGTCATGACTGTCTTCTATTTTGATGATTGTGGACTGCATGTTCTTATTTTTATGTTTAAATAAAATAGTTATACTGTTTCTATATCACTGCCTAGTCACAGTAGCCATGTTATGCACAACGTCCAGGAAAAATAAAGCCCGATGATACCTCCGGCGTAAAGGGGGTACAATACAGTGACTTGGAGTGGATGTAATGGCTCGAGTGTGTGTGCGCGGCTCTTGTATATGGGTACGTGGGTTCGATCCCTGCTCAGACCACCTTACTATTCTTTCGACGGCGGTCACATTGCTTAGTGACGGCGACACTATCGAGTATTTAGCCATGAAAAAGCTTCCCAAAAATACCGTTCGACACCGGAGTAAAGCTGTAGGTCCCAACCATTGAGTGAACAATTAGAAAGCGCACAGCTTACTGGTTGTGAGAAGCTCTCCCCAATCCCTTCATGGAATGTAATGCAAACCGGTTTTTATTTTCAAGTCTCTCATTAAAATGCGCTGCAGTGTTGATCGTGTAACCACCAATTGGTTGGAACGTTCTTTGATCGTCGTTGATATCCTTGTCAGAACGAGCCGTACTATAGCTTCTGGTACTCTATTTCACGTGTTGTTTTAGGTTTTTCGAGATAGGCGGCTAAACGGCATAATGTTTTACCAGTTGGCGTAGTCGCTCGAGAAATCTATGCCGAAATTTACATTGCGCCAAAATCACTGTCAAATTATTTCGAAATAGTCACAAGTAGTCCACGTTCCCGTTGGTAACCGTCCGTAGTGCAATGGTGACAGTGCCCGATACTTCTCAATGAGGACATAAGTTCGTTCCTTTCTCTGAACACCTGACACATTCCTTTCGACGACAGTCAACTCGTATAGTGGCAGCAATATTCAAAAAACCGTTTGGAACCAGAGCAAAACCGTAGGTCCCAATCAGTGACTATAAAACTAGAATGCGCACTGCTCACTGGTAGTGAGAAGCACTCCCCTTCCTTCATACATCCTTCATGGGATGTAATGGGAAAATATTTATTTCTTTATTTTTAGTCACATGTAATCTGCGTTCCCGCCGGCAGCCGTCGGTTGTGCAATAGTCAGAAAATCTTCTCAAAAAACCGTTTGGAACCGGAGTAAAACTGTATGTCTCAAGTACGGAGTTCAAAACTAATGTAATGGAACAATTTTAATGTATTCCGCAGTCTTAAGGAGCACATCGTTACACGGCTTGTCGACGTGTATTCTGTACCACTATTCTCCATAAATACCAAAACATGTCTGAGAGTTTCCGTCATTTGCATAAGTTACAGCGCATTCTGCTGGGGTGTTACATTATGGGTCACTCTTCATATCCTATGCGGCGTAGGGTGTACTTTGATACAAAAATCTGGTTCAAGGCTTCTCAAGTTGCTATATCAATATATTTCGCACCCAATGCAGCAACTGGAGTAAACACATGGAAGCACTTTGAAAATCCACAGATTAGATTCAATGATATAGGCCTACAATTTTACTCCGTTTAGGCTTTGAAAAGCTTACATGACTTCAACAACAGCTATCACAACCATAGAGTAATCGCATCTACGGCTGTCATCTTTCCTATCGGACGTTCCGTTTCAAAACCTTCATAGTGCCGTCGGTGCGATAGAGAGATATTTGACGTAAATTTAGTTACACCAGGAGGAATTACAAACATTTTTGACTTAAATTTGGGATGTCTTTTTGGTTAAGAACTGTGAAATTTTTTTAACGCACAAATCGAAATTCCGTTACTGTGTTGTTGTTGGTTGCTTTGAGACATTGCCTCTACATGGTATTAATAAATCAATACTTTCCAACATGCAACGTTCATATGCAACCACACCAAACTTCGGAAATTTACTGAGAATTTGAATTTGATATTTTTGTAAAAAATAATTGAATTACTCTATGATCAAAACTATTGAACGGAAATAGTGTTTATTTGAAATATTGTCAAAATCAAATGTTTGACATAAATATCAGAATTTAAGCCGGAATCACAATGCAAGCGACATTTTCAATAGGCGTTCGCAATGTAAGCAACAGTTTACATCGAATCGAGATGTTTGTTCTAACAGGTGATACCAGTATTACGGCCAATATATCAAGGCAACAATAAAATATATTTTGTTTTCGTGTCAAAGTTAACACAAATGTATGTCAAGAATAAAAGTAAGCCAGCAATTACAAAAACCCAATACATTTGAATTTGATTCTTCATGTAATGAACAGAAGGAATAGAAAATAATTTAAGTTGTTCTTATAACACAACCTCTATTAGTTGCATCATGATTCAAATGCCACAAATGTCACATCCTGGTTTGTATTTTGAATATTAAAAATTTTTAATGTATTTAAACATATTTGCCATTAAAAGATTCTACAGATAAAATTACGTTTTATAATGAATCATTTAACACAAATGGGTTCAATTTTCATTGCTGTTTTTAAGTTTGAAAATGAAATTCGAAGTACAGCGCCATCTACCGCTTAATAGTATATTATTTATTCGAACAAATATATTGCTGGAGTAGAAATAGACCAACTTCGGTGACAAATTTGAGTTAAATTTTTGTAAAAAAAAACGAAAAGACATTATGTGAGATTCTGTGTGTGAGAACGAGTTGGCTTGAGAAACTAAACTGTCGCTTGCATTGTGAATGCGGCTTTATATCTCTTTTGTTATCCAATATTGATAAAAAATTAATGAAATATCGATCAATTCAAACCCTGTCTTAAAACTGGTGTTTGGTCACATCATTTATTCAAATTTTTATAGAATTTTATGCTTCAATTTAGTTATGTTGGAAAATTTTAATTAAAATATAAAATTGTTTGCTTAACCTTCGGAATTTATATAAAAATAATGTAATTTTAGTTAGAAAACAAGCACAAAAATCATAATTTCCAAATTGAACTCGTTTCAACCAGGAAATCCCAGTTCATGTCGGTAGATATTTAATTATTCATACACTCCTAGCATCGACATTAGGGTGTCCCTTTGTCACTGTAAATCTAATAATAGCACTCAGACGAAACGTGAAAAACAGTAGATTACAAAAAAATAAGTGTACTTTGTTAGGAACATTAACCAGCGTTGATTCAGTTTTTTTTCCATTCAATTCAAAATATTTATTAATCCAAAAATACAATTTGATCTTACAGAGATATGTTACATAATTGTGAGTTTTATCATTTGATATTTCAGCAACTGGAACTTAGTATACATTTACATTTGATAGCATTTTTATCATTTGTTTTTATTTATAAATCGTATTATTGTTTAAGGCAAAAAGGATGAAAACCTTATTTAATATTCTTAACGTTAGGATTCAAACATAGGATAAAAATATTAACCATAGGGTCATTATTTGTTAAAATAATTTCCTATTTATCAATATTTTGGTTTGGTAAATTTCTGAGATGTACTTATAATAATTCGTTACACTCTCTTAGAATTTCATAAGGAGTGTCTGAGATTTTTTGAAAATAATTTAAGTTCAACCGAGTTATGAAATCGTTGATACGTTCATATCCAGTTTCCTCATGAAACATTATTGTGGAGTAACGCCAATGGTTTTTTATTCATCATCTTCAGACATTTGTTATGAATGATTTGCATGCATTTAATGTGAGGCTTTGCTGATTTGTACCATATTGGCGATGCAAATGATATTATTGGTCGAATAATACATTTGTGCAAAAGGTTCTTATTTTGGTGTGTAAGGATGGAACGTTTATTTAACAAAGGCCACAGTGCCCTTAATGATTTTATGGCCTTTTCGCGAGAAAACTCAATATGACTTTTAAACGTTAATTTTTTGTCTAATATGACACCAAGGTATTTAACTTCGTTGTTGATGCAAAGAGAGCTACTGCCGAAATACAACGGCCTCAATGGTGACCTCTTAGGCGATTTATTCCGAGGGAATACAATGCTTTGCGTTTTTTGCTCATTAAGTTTTATTGTCCACTATCGAAAATAATTGTTGCATGCAACAAGGCTGCGTTCCATCTTCTTGAGTAATGCCTTTGTTAATTTACTCGATGATATAAGAGCTGTGTCATCCGCGTAAAGCGCAATTTCTATTTCGTTTGGAGGTTTGAAGTCGGAAATATAAATAGAATACAGAATAGGGGACAGAATAGATCCCTGAGGGAGTCCTGCTGCTAGGATTTTAAATGAAGATGTACTATTGTTGACTGATACTGCAAATGTTCTATTATTCAGAAAATCCGCTATAATGTTGTAGATGTATTTTGGGGTATTTACGGCTGCTAATTTGTAGAGAAGGCCGTTATGCGAGACAGTGTCAAATGATTTTTCTACATCCAACAGTACTAATCCTGTGGATTTTTTCTGGCGTTTGTTACCAATTATAATGTTTTTAATTCTGCCCACTTGGTGGACCGTGTTGTGACCTTGTTTGAAGCCAAATTGTTTTTGGCATATAATATTTTTGTCTGATGTGAAGTCCCTTAGTCGATTGTGGATAATTTTTTCATATATCTTTCCCATGTTGCTCAAAAGACTGATGGGTCTATAACTATTAGGGTTGTCAGCAGGTTTGTTTGGCTTCTGTATTGGAATTACTTTGGCCATTTTGAAAGCTTTTGGGAAGTAATTTAAGAGAATACAACTGTTAAAAATGCACCTCATTAGTCTTATTGCTTTTACAGGAAGATTTTTTAAGCGACTGTTGTGAACACCATCGAATCCTGGAGCTTTTGACGTCTTTAAGGTTGACAATAAGAAAGAGATTCCAGGAATTGTAATTAAAATCCTTCCATCAGTACGAGTAGATACTAGGGGATTCACTGTTAAGATTTGCAACTGTCGAATTCACTAACGAATCGATAGAGTGTTTGTAATCTGCAGTCTAGGTGTTTGATTTAGCAAAGGTGTTCGCTAGTATCTCTGCGTTTTCTAAGTCGGTGATGATCTTTGAGCCATGTAGTTTCAGATGAGATATATTGCGTTTCCATTTGCTTCTTAAGGATCGACTTATCTTCCAAAATTTTTTGTCGCCCGGTTTTAAGCTTTGTAAAAGGTTGGTCCACTTCTTATTAATAACCTTTTTTACCATTATGTCAATAGCATTATTTAAAAATTTAACGCAATTTATAAAATCTAAAAATCTTTTTGTTGCCAGCTATTCGACCGCTGTTCTTTTCTTTTGAATCTGTTTCGGTGTCCAATAAGCTGGACAATACTACTAGGTAGACAATTGCTTCTTGTTATTGAAATTGTGTTTTTTGTGTTGGTGGAAATGTTTCGGGCGGAGATAATAAGGTTTATAAAAGATTGAATTTCCCTTTCAATTGCCTTTTTAGAACTTAATCGTTCTGTTGAAAAGTGAATGCTTCTATTTATTGTACTTCGATAGACGCCCCAGTTAGTATTTTTGTAGGTAATAGTATTAGATTCGATAGTTTGAATTGATGAGCATTGTACTGAGCACAAAATTGGACGGTGATCAGACGGCAACACGTATTCTAATATCTTTAAACTGAGTGGCATAATGATATTGCTAAGAATAATACCGACCGTTGACGGCATTCTATTTACTTGGTGAGGAAACAATGTATGGTTAGCTGGATAGGAAACAAATAAGTTGCCCGCGTAATGGAGATTGTTGCGACCAGGACCAGAAGAATTAGCATAGGGACAGTTCCATGATTGATGCTTGGCATTAAAGTCCCCGAGGGTTATAAAATCTTTGTTGCATGGTGTTAGAGCTGTAATGTCCTTGCAGAAATTGTGATTGTGTTTGGGAGAATATGCTGTGGTGACTATAACATTTGTTCTGTTAATAGTTATTTCAATAGACAAATTTTCAATATGCGATGTTTTTGTCAAAGGTGGTAGGTAGTTTGTGTTTAAGAGTTTTATGCGAAATTCCCTGGTAAAATTTGAAAAAAAATTTAGACTTTTTTTCCAACATGGTTGCCAAAGTTTAAGTACTCTGATGCTTGTTACTGAGGAACAAATATTCAAACAAATCTCGTAGAAAAATTTTGATCCACCACGTTCCTTTGAAAAAGGACCCATATAAAATAATATTTTACTTTTAATAAAATCGTATAAGTTTTACAGATTTTCTGGAAATGTTGTCATAAGATTATAACATTTCAGATTTTTGTAATTTTGTAAAATGTTGGTAAAGCAAAATTTTTAAAACATTTTTCCAGTAACAAGGCTCTCATAAAGAACCATTAAGACCTTGATTGCAGAAAAAATCGACTTTTTTTTCAGAAAATACACAGGAGACCCGTCCAGTGGCTTCAAATTTCGAATGAGTGGGAAAATTTTACATTTTTTCTTATTTCTTTTTATGACTTTAACGCGCGCTAGTTCTGTACTAGTACGTTAAAAAATACATGAGGTGCCAGGGGACACCCGGTTGGAATGAAGTTCTATTCGCTATATATTATGTAGTAGTTAGTTCCAACACGCCTAAGGCGCCCGTTGAAAAATACGACAATTTAAATGGATTTTTAAGAAAAGATACTTTTTGTAAAATGATAAAGTTTTTTTAATAAAATTTGATTTTATAGAATGTATTTTTTTTAAAAAATTATATTTTTGCGTCCTTTTTTAAAGAGAGCTACTTCTTTTATTAAAAGCTAATGGTTTTTTAAGAAAAGGTATTATTTTTAGGAAGTACTTTCTGTAAGAAAAAACCATAAGGGTATGAATTTTTTTTTTTACAAAGAAATACATTTTTTAAGAACAGGTACTTTTTTACAGAAGTGGTACTCTTTTTTTTAGGAAAAGTTTATTTTTTTAAGAAAATGTACATATTTTCAGAAAGGCTACTTATCTCAAGAAAAGAAAAGTTAATATTTTATTTTTAAGAAGAGGAATTTTTGTACGAAAATGAATTTTTTTTAAGAGAAGGTATTTTTTTTTGAAGAAAAGTTTTTTTTAAGAAGTATTTAGAATTTTTACGTACATTTTTAAGAGTAGGTACTTATTTCAACAAAAGTTATTTTGTTTCACAAAAAAGGTACTCATTAAAAAAGCTGGGTTTTTTTTAAAGAAAAGGCAATTTGTTGTAAGAAAATTTACTTTTTTAAGAAAAGGTACTTATTTCAAAAATTCTTTTTTTTAAGAAAATGTACTTTTGTAAGAAAATTTACTTTTTTTAGGCAAAGGTACGTTTTAAGATAAGGTAGTGTTTTAAGAAAGGTACTTGCTTAAAATATGAAAAGATATTTTTTTTGAGAAAATTTGCTTTTTATAAGAAAAGAAAATTTTCTTCTTTAAACTTCTTTCACTTTGGCTTTTTTAAATTTACTTTTTATTGGGTGCAAAACGACAAAATATACTAAATATTGGTTACAGGCTCCACCTAGAAAACTTCCCATTGAACAAAGAATTTCCCAACATATTTTAGTCTAGACACAAGCCAAGGCAAAAGTGCCCAATACAGTTGATATTACTGAGTTGTAGCATAATAGTGTTAAAAAAAAGTTCTTTAATTTTTTTCATTTAGCTCCCATCCCGCAAAGTGTGATAAGGAACTTCGTTTCAAAACTACAAACTTTTCACTTTATGGGACACACTAATTTACATGTATGCTCTTTGCGGCAAGTAGTAGTAGGTGACTGCTTCCAACTATCCCCTGCTTATGCATATGGAGTGTGTGAAAAATTACACTTTACTTGAAGCGAATACGTAACTTAAACATTACTCAATATCCAGTACTTCATATCACCATGCAAGGACCTCTCCCACAAACACTTAATGTTCATTTTTATCTCAGGCACTTTAAACATTTCAAAGAAACATCATAGTTTATAAGAGAATTCACCCATAGCGTGTGTGGAAAAGATGTAGGAATAGATAATGTCTGTACATAAGAATCATATCATCTAAACTACAACATGAATAAGAACTTCAAACATTCAAGGACTTGACAAAGGACCGGACCCAAGTGGACAGAATGCATCAGTAGAAGAAGAATACAACCAACACCCCCCAAGAAATGTGTGTTCTTTGTGGCTGTCCTGCTTTCATGTTGAATGTCATATAAATATTTTTTTGTAGCAAAAAGAAGAGTAAAGTGACGGATTTAGGTGGCGGTATAAGAAGAGTGGTAAAAAGTAATGGTAGACAAATTTTCTTTTTAACAACTAGACGCATAGTAAAGATTTTGGTATTAAATGAAGGGAACTTTATTGGGAAATTGTTACAATGGAGGGTTGCTATTTATATTTTGGGTCCTAGCAATACTAGTATTGCCATATGCAAACTGTAACTTCCATTGGAATGTTTAACATGTTTAGCATAAACATACATGGAACGTTTTCACTTACGAGCACTATTTGTTGTATTCACACTGTGTTGAAAAATTCATCTCCGTCAAAAAATGGAAATGGAACCCGTGATAGTTTTCGTGCGGTGATTTTCAGCGTGGATTATCAAGGCAAGAGTGCCCCAAAAACCTGTTTCGACTTTTGGTGACGAAGCATCATTAAAAACCACTATAAACCACTGGTAACAAGAGTTCTGTCTCAGACATCGTTCGCTCCATTATGTATTTCGTGATGGTCATCCAACTTCGGTCGTTTTGATAAAGAAAGACCGACATGTGGCATACCGTGAGATTGAGGCATACCTGGGCATTAGTATGACTAGCATCAATATAATATTGCATGTTCATTTGGCCCGTTGGACCCCACATAATTAGACGAATGCTCAAAAAAAAGGCTCGTGTCGATTGGAGCAAAGAAATGTTGAAAAATACAACCGCTGTAGCTCAAATGAAGTGTACAACATCATCACAGGTGAGGAATCATGGATCTATGCATACGAACCCTAAATAAAACAGCAATCAACCGTATGGGTCTTTCAAGACGATCTAAATCCAATAAAAGTTGTTCGTGGGGCAAGCGCATCGAAGCAATTGATCGTGTTTCTTCGGCTTAACCGGTTATGTGGGCACTGTGCCTTTCGTGGACCGTACGACGGTCAATTCTGAGTGGTATACTACCATCTATTTGCCTACAGTGTTCGAAGAAATAAGGAATAATAACAAGAGAAGACAGATCATATTGCACCAGGACAATGCGAGCTCTCACGCATCAGCTGAAATAATGGGCTATTTGCGCACTCAACACGTCGAAATGATGGGTCATTTGCCGTACAGCCCTGATTTGATACCCAATGACTTCTTTTTACTGCGTGGTCAACGTCGTTCGACGCCCGAAGCAGCTGCTGAAGCGTTCAAACACCATGTTTGGGAGGTATCTCAATCGGAGTGGAAAAACTGCTTCGAAAATTGGTCTGAGCGTATGCAAAAGTGTATTGATATTCACGGAGAATATTTTGAAAAACAATAAAACCATTTCTAATTATAAATAATAATTTGTTTTATTGCTGAACCCGAAATATAAATTGCAACCTCGTATTCACATTATTTTTATTTTGATCAAAGATCCAGTTTTACTTTGTATTTTTAAATATTTGTGATGGTGAAATTGATCAAAACCCTGTACAATAATTTCAGTCGGGTGAACCGACTTCAACATACCCGTTACAAAATTGTTTCCCGTTATATGAATGGATTCTCACAACCAATTAGCTGTGCGCGTTCTAGTTTTACAATCACAGATTGGGACCTACAGTTTTACATCGGTTTCGAACGATATTTCAAGACTCATTTTCATGGCTAAATACGCGATAGTGTCGCCGTCACTAAGCGAGGTGACGCCGTCGAAAAAAATCGCGCACACTACCAATTAGTCATCCAAACGTCCCAGATTTATATTTTTGAAGCCGTATTCCGTTGGCCATCGGTGGTGCAATGGTTAGTGTGCGCGGCTCTTGTACATGAGATCCTGGGTTTGAACCCGGCTCTGATCACCTTCAAATTTTCTTTCGGCGGCGGTCACCTCGCATAGTGACGGCGACACTATCGAGTATCTAGCCATGAAAAGCTTCTCAAATTACCGTTCGGAATCGGTGTAAAACTGTAGGTCCCAATCAGTGAGTGAAAATTGGAAAGCGCACAGCTCAGTGATTGTGAGAAATTCTCCCCAGTCTCCTTATGGGATGTAATGGGAAATCATTTACTTATTTTATTATTCAATAGCAGATTGACGTTGCCCCAAATTTTATTGGTAAAAGATTACATTTTTTGGTAAAAGATTACATTTTTTTACATCGTAGCTTTCGAGAAAATATTGTTTAGTACGAAATTTTATTAAGATTTGTTTTAGTTTACATGATATATCGCATTAATCAACCAGACAGTCGCCCATTTTTTGTACAGGAGGTAGTGAGGCAAAACAATCGAGGAACCAGTTGTGCAGAAATGGTTCTTGGCAAGATGCGACCAGACCGGTTCTTACAGGAACCGAATCACGGTTCCAAAACAACCGAAAGCGGTTTCAAATGAACTGAAATGTGGTTCGCAATGAAAAGGGTTCTTAAAGGAACGAAAAACGGGTTCAAAAGAACCGAAAGAGATTGTCTAATGGACGAGAAACGATTCTAAAGGAACTGAAAAACGATTTGAGAGAACCATTAAACGGTTCCAGAATAACAGGACTACATTCCAAGAGAACCAAAACTATTTGAGGATATAAAAATGTGTCTTTTTTATCATAATTTATAGTGTTATAATAAAATATTACACTTAAGCCTCAGGGACAGCAATTTGCCGAGAACGGGAGCAGGTCCAAATGCCCAGTTCTTCTTGGAACCGGACTCAACAGAACCGGTTTTTCAAATACGTGGAACCGCGCATCACTAATACATACTTTTATTGACTATTCTACAACCTCATGAGGTGAGACGTCTTACACATATTAATTAAACAAATTTCAACGTATTCTGCCAACTGGCTCTATCCTTCGCCTTTCCTCGCCAGTTGGTAACACGAAGGATAGGCAGCGATTCTTCGGCGTGGTCTTTCCAACTAAGTCTTGGTCACCCTCTTTTCCTGCTTCCATCAGGTACGTTATCAAAAACCTTTCGCGCTGGCTCGTGTTCATCCATTCTGATAACATGGACTATTCAACGCAATTCGCCTGATTTGATTCGCTTATCTATGTCCACGTTGGAATACAAATTATATAGCTTCTGGTTCCAATGATGTCGGCTCTCTCCGTTTTCGCTAACAGGACTATATATTTTACGGAGAATTTTTCTCTCGAATACCAAGTTTCGGAGCCATATGTCAGAATAGGAAAAATGAGAGTCTGGTATAGCTGGACTTTTGTCCGTCGAGAGAGGGCTTATAGGGCAATATTATGAAGTTCCGGAAGCATTATTTTCTGAAGGGGGATCAATGGTGGACGAATTACGTGTACTTTGTATAACCAGTTTGCATTCCGGCTAATAGTGAAAGAACCTTAAAATCACAATTTACCCGCCAATTGTGTTCGTCATAACTGATGCGTTCCAGAATTAATTTCATGGTATCAAACGACTCATGCATTCCAAGAGCATTCATCAATGGCACTGGTTTAACGCTGCTGTTTTCAAATAGCAAGACTACTTTTATGCTTCTGGTTGAAGAGTCTATGAAAAGACCCAATAAAGATGGATTATAGTTGCAGATTCCCATTTCATTCATTAAACCGGGAATATATTGAGATAGCTTCAGCTTATTTTGAGATAGCTTCAGATTTCGAACGAGTCTATCTAAATGTTCCTGCGAAATTAATGATGAATATTGTATAACTGGCTGAAGGTAATCAGAATCAGCATGATGTAATGATGTTGCTGAAGTTTGTGATTGTACTTCATAGGATGCAGTATCATATTGATATGTCGATGGATGTACTGGGACAGGCAATTCATCACTGTGTGGAACTGGCACACCTTTGTTTATAAAATCGGATCGCTCTATAAGAATAAATTATTGTGTACTCGTGTTCCATATATAGTCTATCTAAGTGAACTTACTCTTTTGATTGAGACCATTTTCATCGATCTTGCACGTATCATGTTCCCCTGGATCGGTCCATATCATTGGAAGTCCAAAATGGCATCGAATATCGCCGTAATTTTCACCATTTGTTTAATGCACTAAAACATGTGATGCACGTAAATTCAGGTGCAGGATCAACATTTCGCATTTCTTCAGCGGGGGTAACCAAAAATTACTGATTGTAAGCTTTGAGGGCATCATATTTAATTTGTCGCAATGTGATCTGCATTTTTCGTCACTCATTTTTCTATTTTTTCAAAATGGTCAATAAAATGCTTATATTTTTGATGTGTTAACATCTATAGCGGCGGGTAGGGACTAATCTGTCAAAGTGAACACTTTATGTTGTAGCATATTTTTGTAATAGGGATGCCAATCCCAAAATCCCGAATCCCAATATCCCGAATCCCTAAAGTATTATAATTATTATGGCCCCAAATTGTAAGAGGTAAATTAATTCTGCTTCCAAATAGATGTCTATTATTTCAACGGCTACATTTTGTCGAAAAAAAATATATAAATTGATTTAACAAGAGCTTTTGCAGGTTTTTCCCTCAAATAAAATCAAAAATCACCTTAAATCTACTACAAATTTAAAATCAAAATATGTCGTTATTTTGAGCTAACTTTTTCAAATGGAGAACACCACTGGATTCTATGACCCAAAAGTTAGTTGGGGTGTCTCGGTGTTTTTGTGTGTCATTTCAAAACATCAAATTTTACTTACAGTGTTATAAGTATCGCAGCAACAAAAATGCATTGTAAAGTATCGAGAAAACAACGATACTCAAATCTGGACGATGGAAAGGTCAAGTATAAGTGGGCAATATTATCGGCCAACAACGTCATAGATCTCTTTATTACCCGGTCCAGAAGTTTAATAGCAGACCTTGTGAATGCCGGCCTTATATAAGGTGTCACAAAAGTTGTGACCTGATGTGCTTTGGCTGTAATTTTATGAATAAAATAGTTTGCTTCTGCTTTAGGATTATGTTTATTTGATGTCTTAATTTTTTCCATTAAGTAGAGAAAATGATATCGGCCAAATGGCCGCCACAAGAATCGATGGCCAGATTCATGTAATTCTCCAACACTCTTGACAAAACTTCCCGCGATGTTACATGTGAGAGCTTCCAGAGTCTCAGTTTTGTTGACATAGACTCGTGACTTCAAAAACCTTCTAAATTTCTGGAACTGTTCAATCAGACGATGTTACCGGCCAGTTAAAATCGCCAAATTTGGAGATAAGGTGATCTGGAAATGTAGACTTCAGAATTCCGTTTGAGACTCGCGCAGAATTCGCCGTAGCTCCAACCTGTTGGACCAGCATATTCTCCAGTCCAAAATCATCCTCCAATTCATCCAACGAGCATAAATTGACTGCAGCTGGACCACAGGGCTCTGTTCTTTCTCTTTATCTTTTTCTTATTTTCATTGACGACCTCCTGGGTTAGAATGTACTCTTTTGCGGATGACAGTAATCTCTGTCATTCTTATTCATTCGACCGTAGGCCAAGTCTTCAAGATATTGAATTCAAACGCCGGACGATGAATTAAACACTCGGGGCGAATGAATAGAGTAGATTTTAGTGCGAGCAAGACCCAGTGTTGTTTTTTGTCGCATAAGTCGCATAAACGGACCCAGGTGTGTCGCCATTGTCTATGGACGGTGTGGATATGGATGAATCAGAAGCTCTGGATGTTCTGCACATGATAATACAATGTGATGTCCGTTCGGCAAAACATGTATAAGTATTTGAAGTGTCGAAAGATGCATTCAGATGTTTAGTCTTTTTAAAGCGGTGCAAGAATTGCCTAAAATCGCATCCCGCAAGTTATAAAGGCTGCGTAGTTTATCAAAGATTGTTGAATAGAAAATTACAAGACGGCAATATTGGGAATCAACGAAAAGATATCAGATTTACATTCAACAAGAATGACTATCCGGCCATAACCAATGAATTGAACACCACATACAATCAACATACTAAACAGTCTTCATATTCAGAAGTAACTAGATCTCCACCTTCAGCTTCTTTCGACAGAATAGAACAACTTTTACAAAAACAAATTGAGCTTACCAACACATTACTAAACATGATGTCACTTCTGATGTCAAAACTATGCAACTAGATATTAAAATTGCAATATGCAATGCCAACGGGCTTTCCCGCCACGCACGAGAAGTTGAATTGTTTTTACAAATGAATTTTATAGATATACTACTAGTGTCTGAGACACATTTTACAACTAAAACGTATTTCAAAATAAAGGGATATGTACTAATTACCGCCAATCATCCTGAAAATAAAGCACGCGGTGGATCCGCAATACTTATAAAGTCTTCCATTAAATTTGACATTATGGATGATGTACGAGAAAAGTATCTACAAACGGCTTGCATCAAAATCAAAAGTGACATAGGTGATATCTCAGTCTGTGCTATCTACTTTCCTCCACGATTTTCTGTGAATAGTGCACAGTTCTACAACTTTTTTAGGAAATTGGGATCCAGATTTTTCGTTGGAGGTGATTTAACGCAAAGCACCAATGGTGGGGTTCCAGGCTTATAAATCCCAAGGGAAGAGAACTATATAAGTGCGTAACAGATCATGACTTTTCAGTCATATCAACTGGAAGACCAACTTATTGGCCTACTGATTCTAGGAAAATTCCAGACCTGCTAGATTTCGCTGTTTATACAGGTATTCCTAATAGCCTTCTTCAAGCATCAGATTGTAATGACCTCTCTTCGGATCATTCACCAATTTTGATAAACATAAACACAATTGCACAACATGTTGCCGAAAGTTATAGAATTCTTCAGTCTAACACAGATTTAAATATATTTCGGTCGTTAATTGAGCAAAATCTTAACCTTAATATATCTATAAAATCCCCTTCTGAGCTAGAGTATGCTGTCGAAAGTTTTTGCAATCTATTACACGAATCAGGGTCTTTAGCGTCTCCTAATGAAGAAAGAAAATCAATTGTTCATCAAACATTTTTTGTGACAACGGAAGTACGGCAGATGATCAAACAGAAAAAGAGATTAAAAAATATATGGAATAGAAGAAGAAATCCACTAGATAAGACGTTATTAAACAAGGCAACTAAAGACCTCAAGATTAAACTTGATGAAATTAGAAACAAAAGTGTGGCAACCTATGTGGAGAAAATTGACGTAACAAGAAACGATGAATACTCGTTGTGGAGAGCTACTAAATATATTAAGCGACCACTTAAAATAAATGTTCCTATAAAGAATGAAGATGGCTTGTGGTGCAAAACGGATTCAAGCAAAGCTGAGACTTTTGCAAAGTACTTAAAAACTACATTTACACCTTATTCGTTCAGCAGCAACTCAGATACAGAAATCGTTTTAAGCTTTTTAGACAGTCCATGTCAAATGGATTGGCCTATTAGGCATATATCACCTCGTGAAGTCCAAGAAGAAGTACACAAAATAAACACCAATAAATCGTCGGGCTACGACAGTATTGGAGGGAAAGAGGTTAAAAATCTGCCGCCAAAAGCAATAAAGTTCTTAGCATTAATCTACAACTCCATTTTACGATTGAATCACTTTCCGTCTCAATGGAAGTGTGCAGAAATCATCATGATACCTAAACCTAATAAACCAGAAAATGAAGTAACATCGTACAGGCCTGTTAGTCTCCTAGCAACTTTTTCCAAAATATTTGAAAGATTATTTTTAAAAAGGCTCTTACCGGTTTTAGAACTAAATAACATTGTACCGGAACACCAATTTGGATTCAGGGCTAAGCATGGCACGCCAGAACAATGCCACCGTATCGTAGCTTACATTAGAGATACTTTGGAAAACAAAAAATATTGCTCCGGCGCATTTTTAGACATTCAACAGGCATTTTATAGAGTTTGGCACCCTGGCTTACTATTCAAACTTAAAAAACTACTTCCAGCTCACATGTACTTAGTATTGCGGTCCTATTTAACGGAGAGACACTTTTATGTTAAGGTCAACAATGATTACTCCAAAATATATGATATTGAAGCTGGTGTACCACAAGGAAGTGTACTAGGACCCATACTATATACCATTTTTACTGCAGATATGCCAACAAGCGAAAATGTGTTGGTTGCTACTTATGCTGATGATACAGCTATTTTATCTTCGAGTAGATGCGCAATAGAAGCTTCCTACAATGTACAAATTGAACTTTCTGAAATTGAAGCATGGATGAGAAATTGGAATATAAAGATAAATGCTACAAAATCAACACACGTCACTTTTTCATTAAGGAAAGGGAACTGTCCTAATCTGTTAATTAATCATAGTGTTATACCGCACAGTGATTCAGTTAAATATCTTGGCTTGCATATTGATAGAAGATTAACTTGGAAAACGCATATTAAAATGAAACGACAACAACTTAATGTTAAAACCAGACGACTATACTGGTTATTAGGGCGAAAATCTAAACTAAATACTTTTTCCAAACTAGTGATATATAAATACATACTTAAACGAGTGTGGACTTATGGTATACAATTATGGGGAACGGCTAGTAATTCCAACATAGAGATACTTCAAAGATATCAATCACAAACTTTGCGGTCTATTGTCGATGCACCATGGTTTGTATCGAACAACACAATTCACAACGACTTGAAAATGCAAACAGTCAAAGATGAGATTAAAACATACAGTTCGAGATATTTGCAAAGGTTAAGCAGTCATCCCAACTTATTGGCTATAACCCTACTGGATGACACAAATGAAACTAGACGGCTAAAGAAACATCACATTCTGGATCTACCTTTTCGAACATAATTATATAGAACAACAACAAAATAAGTTGCAAACAACGAACTAAAAGCTTGATACCCGTATAATTCAAAGTTCTTATTACATTAATTTTTAAATGTATCGTTAATCCAATTAATTTTTGCCAATTATAACTTTTTTCCTTGTATTTGAGTAACAATATGAATCTTATGTACATATGTATCTTATCTAAGGAAGTTTTAGATATTATTGTTCTCACTGGAGTTCAATAATTATTGTCATAGTATTAATGTTATCATATTTACTTATTATCCTTAAGTGGATAGAATGTAAATAAAATTGGAATAAAAAAAAAAAAAAAAAAAAAAAAAATTGTTGTTATAGTAGTCATCAGGTCGCAACTGTATAAGTCTCTATGAAAACTATAATGTCGCTCATTATGCAGGCCGTTTTTCATAATATTGTAATATTCGGGAATACCTATCAATTCCACTAAATTGCAATTTTACCAAACTGATTGTTCTGCTCTCGTTTATTATTCATATTTAATTGAATTTCGCATAAACGTAGAATATTTATCACATCACATATTTTATATGAGGAGGCGATAAGAATAATTTTATTGTCGGCTGGCTGTCTCTTGTCCCTGATGGTGATAAGTGTTGAATATTGTTTAAGGAGCAAAGAAAAATACAATTCTATAGATGTCCACCAGATGACACAATACTATTATTATCATTGCCAACATAGAAAGTGTTCCATTGCGATTTATTCTCACAATTGGTGTCTTAATTTGCTTTGTTTTATTTCATCTATATATTTTAACAAGAATTGTGTTTTTTTATTATTAAAAACACAGTACGGCAAAATCCAACTTTCTTGTGGGCGCATGAAGAAAATTGAATAGATTGTGAAGGAAGAGCAAAAACACAATACCCGTGTTTCCCCATATTGTACTTGGATGGACATTGGTAAAATCTTATGTTGTGTTTTAAAGACGTCAACGAATTGTTGTAGAAGATATGGGAGACTTAGTTTTGTGTTTTGAATTCAGAATTTGTTTGATTTTTTCATGTGTGCAAATTCGTGCAAATGCGTGATACAAATATAATGGATTGATGAAATTTGTTCTTAGTGGTGACCACTTGCCTTTTTATGGCAGAATGTATATCTTAAATTTCAAAGCTGCAGAGTTGCCACAATTTTCAACATTTTTTAAAAGTATATATTTTATCAAAATCGGAGACCGTGAGAAAAAACAAGTTGATTTAAAATTAAATTCCTCAATTCATTATAAGTTTACTATCTGCATGTCTGTAAATCTATCTATATATATTTAAAAGAGAGTGATGTTAGTTACTACGCTTATAACTCAAAAACGCCTGGACCGAATTCGATGATTGGACAATCGAAATTTCGATGATTGGACAATCAATCAAAACGTTATTTTAGGTTTGTGCAATTAATTTTTAGGTGGATTGCTTTGGAAATCAATTAGAATTCGCTGTTCATTTCATTCTGATCGATCATTTTGGTGTGAAATTATATTTACAAACGGTAAGTAGCCAACGAAGATGTTTATTTTGAGAGATTATCACATTTGTGCACATGAATTTATCGATAATTCCATAATTGTTTTTGTGCCATTCATTTCTCAGTGTTATTCATAATTCCGCGAGCAAGAAGATCAAATCTTTCGCGTCGAAACCGTAATGCAAGTAGAGTTCGGAATATCGCCAATCAATTTAATACGGATGAACAAGAAATCGGATGAGAACAGCGCCGTGTTAGTATGGCCCGACTTCGTGCATCACAAACACAAGAAGAGAGGCAGACGGCAAATTAAACGGCGCAGTTAACAATGAGACATCGTCGTTCAAATCAAACAAATCAACAACGTGAAAATCGAAATCAACGTAAAAATCGAAATCAACGTGAAAATCGAAATCAACGTGAAAATCGAAATCAACGCGTAAGAAGAATTGCTTCAAGTGTTGATTTGAATCGAGTAGCGTTAAAATACGATTGCACAATTGACTATAGCTCGCATCCCTCCGTTCAAATTGGCGCAATGGAGGTTGTGTGCAACCATGGCAGTGCATTGAAGTTAGCCGGAGAAACGCCTGGATTGTGCTGTCTCAGTGGCAAGGTTAAATTACCACCATTGCTCTTGCCACCAGAGCCATTGCATTCTTTGCTTCGTGCTGAAACACCAGAATCACGTCATTTTCTATCGAACACTCAGAAATGTAATGGATGCTTTCAAATGACTTCATTTGGAGTAGATATAATTGATGAACGCGGATTCAATCCGACATTCAAGGTAATAAAGTAACCGTTCATTTTCTTTTGATGATCAAAATTCATTGGTTCAAATTTCGTCATAGACTCTACAGATCCAAGGCCAAATTCACCATCGAATTAGATCATTGCTACCGCTTGAAGACGCACAACATAAATTCCTCCAAATCTATTTCATGGGCAATGTGGAGAATCAGCTGGATCAGCGCCAGACAATTAATACGGCAATGAGAAGAGGAATTCTTCGAGATCTGCAGCAGCTACTTCATGAACATCATGCATTGTTTAGGTTATTCAAAACTTCGTTGGATCGCATGCCAAGTGATGACTATAAAGTCTTCATCAGAGCGGATAAACGATCTGCTGGAACGCACGAACGTCAATTTAACGCTCCAACAATAGACGTGGTTGCAGTTGTGAGATGATGAAATCACGCGCTATCAAGTTGGCCGATACGTAAGCAGCAATAAGGCGATTGGGCGTATATTCTCATTTCCCATTCACGAACGCTATCCACCTGTTACACATTTGGCAGTGCATCTGGAGAACGGTCAACGAGTTTGTTTCACCAGCGACAACATTGACCAGTTTCTTCTCGATTTGCCAAAGTGATCCGTTTGCTCGTACGTTACTTTACTCAGAGATGCCGCGATATTACACTTGGAATGCTTCATCGAAGAAATTTCAACGTCGAAAGCAAGGCGATGTAGTTCCTGGTCATCCGGATATGCGTTCTACTGAACTATTGCTGGTGAATGTTCGTGGGCCGACATCTTTCGAATCACTTCGAACTGTCAATGGTGTAATGATGCCAACATTTCGTGCTGCATGTCAGAAGCTCAATTTGCTTGACGCATTGGGACACGACAATCACTGAAGCAACAGTTACCACATCTCCAAGTCAGATACGCGCATTATTTGCGGTCATTGTTTCAACATGTTTTCCATCGAATGCACGTGAATTGTGGGGCAAGTACAAGGATGACATGTCAAAAGACATTTTGCATCGAGTTCGTGTCCATTCAGAGAATCCCCATCTTGAGATGAATGAAGAGATGCACAACCAGGCTTTGATTTTGATGGAAGACATGTGTTACCTCATGTGCGGCAGTTTGTTAGTCAAGTTAGGAATGCCATCGCCAGATCGTGGAATAAACGACGCTTTCGAACGAGATTTTCAGCGTGAACGTGAATACGATACAAATGCATTAAGCCACTTGGTCCAAACGAATGTACTTTTGTTGAATCCCCAACAAAAAGAAGTGCACGATACGGTGATGAAGGCAATTGATGATGGAAATGTTGGGATGTTTTATCTTGATGGGCCTGGTGGCACTGGCAATACATTCCTCATATCATTGATTTTGGCTACAGTTCATGCAAGGTCAGAAATTGCTGTAGCAGTTGCTTCTTCTGGAATAGCAGCTACGCTGCTGGACGGTTGCCGAACCGCTAATTCGGCATTAAAATTGCCATTAAACGTTCAAGCGGTTGAAGAACCATCATGTAACATAGCGAAACATTCAGCAATGGCCAAAGTTTTGGTAGCAAGTAAAATTATTATATGGGACGAATGCACAATGTCACATAAACGTGCGTTAGAAGCTCTGAATCGCACTATGAAAGATCTGCGTAAAGACGCAAGACGTTATGGAGGTGCATTGATTTTGCTCTCAGGCGATTTCCGGCAAACACTACCAGTAATACCACGGTCGAGCGCTGCCGATGAGATCAATGCGTGCCTCAAATCATCGACATTATGGCGTTATGTGAAGAGACTTCAGCAGACGATAAACATGCGAGTTGCATTGCTAAATGATCCATCTTCCGAAGTGTTCTCCAATCAACTGCTTACTATCGGTAATGGACGTGTTCCTGTCGACGCATCGAATAGATTGATTTCGTTCCCACCGAATTTTTGCAATTTCGTCTTAACGAAAGAGGAACTCATCAACAAAGTGTTTCCGAACATCATTGCTAACCACAAAACCTACGATTGGTTGAGTGAAAGAGCAATTTTAGCGGCAAAGAGCAAGGATGTGGATCACTCAAACTGCACAATTCAAAATCAAATCGTTGGTTCACTGCATTCGTTCAAATCTATCGACTGTGTAACAAACGAAGACGAAGTAACCAACTATCCAACAGAGTTTTTGAATTCATTGGATGTGCCTGGCTTGCCACCGCATAATTTACAACTGAAGGTTGGTTCCGTCGTCATCATGCTTCGCAATCTCAATCAACCAAAATTAGGTAACGGCACGCATTTAAAATAAAAAATAAATGGTTTCCCATTACATCCCATGAAGGGGCCGGGGAGAACTTCTCACAATCACTGAGCAGTGCGCTTTCCAGTTTTCACTCAATGATTGGGACCTACAGTTTTACACCGATTCCGAACGGTATTTTGAGAACCTTTTTCATGGCTATATACTCGATAGTGTCGCCGGCACTATGCGAGGTGCCCGCCGCCGAAAGAAATTTTTTTTAAGGTGGTCAGACCAGGGTTCGAAACCAGGATCTCATGTACAAGAGCCGCGCACACTAACCACTGCACCACCAACTGCCACGGCACGCATTTAGCGGTCACAAAGCTCATGAACAATGTGATTTACGTGAGAGTACTAAAAGGAAAGTTCAAAGGTGAGGAAGTTCTCATATCCCAACCGATATGTCATTCGAGTTTAAGCGAATCCAATTTCCAATTCCTCTAGCATACGCCATGACAATCAATAAATCTCAAGGCCAATCATTGAGTGTTTGCAACCCATCCAGCAAATATTTCAACACAAAGGATCAATTGGAATGGACAATTGACCACAGATTTTCTGTAATTTGAAATGACGCAGGGAAAGGCCTGCGAGACGAAGTTCGCTGGGTCCACTAGTATAGAATATAAAAATTAGTTGTTTGTTAGTTGATTAGCCGTCGGTGGTGCAATGGTTAGTGTGCGCGGCTCTTGTACATGAGATCCTGGGTTCGAACCCTGCTCAGCCGACCTTAAAAAAAAAAAAAATTTCTTTCGGCGGCGGTCACCTCGCATAGTGACGGCGACACTATCGAGTATATAGCCATGATAAAGCTACTCAAAATACCGTTCGGAATCGGTGTAAAACTGTAGGTCCCAATCAGTGAGTGAAAACTGGAAAGCTCACAGCTCAGTGATTGTGAGGAGTTCTCCCCGGTCCCTTCATGGGATGTAATGGGAAACCATTTATTTTATTTTTGATTGTTGGTTGATTTGCCTTAAATCTACTAGCCACTTGAACCTTAATATTCCGTAAACAAAGTAATAAGTTTGCGATGCTAGAAGTCCACTATGAACAATTTTAATCCTTTTAAGTCCTTTCATTTTATGCGCACAACTAAGTTCATCTTCAAAGAGCTCTTTTATTGTAGATGCCATTACACTAAATACCAAAAGTTGTTTTCATAAATAAAGTTTACACTCAAGAGAACAAACAATTTTCCGAATGATGCACAAGCAAAGATGTTCCTTTGTTGTGTTGGTACAAATGCTTTTTTGTGTAACTGCAATTGTTGTAAACAATGAATAAACTTATGGTGCATTTAATTATTTTTAATACTTTTAGAGTCGTAACAACTTTGTCTGAGTCTGGTCTTATAAGGAGTTCCCTCGAGCTAAATGGGATTATTTGAGAAAAAGTTTTGTCTTCAACTTTAGGATACAGAAAGTAAGTGGATGCAGTTAAGTACAAATACAAAAACTTGTCAAAGTTCTAACTAAAACGATAAAAAGATGACTCCAAGGTGTTTTAAAAATATATACATATAGATTTAATATTAACTAAAATAACTGTTGTGAACTTTGAAATTTGTGTAAGAAAAAAGTTAATAAGCCTTCACTTAACTTGAACTTAATGTCAATGGAGTTGGCGCTTAAAACGTTTTGGAAAAATATTTCACATTTGTCGAGGGTATCACAGAATTGTTTGAAAAAAACTTGATGGAATGCAATAATTTCTTTGATATTAATCTGAAATTCAACACTAAAACCTTTTCGCACTAAAAACTTTCCTCCTTCATTTGCATTTGTTTACATTCCTCCACACTCGTACGTATGAGTAATTTTAAATATTTATGCAAATATTACTCATACTGTGTGGTAGCACCACACAATTTCATTACGAGTACAGATTCACAATTCCATTTCTCTGCAGTCTAATGAATTAGTTTCTGGCACTTAATTATGTCAAAAATGTGTCCTTCTGTGGTTTCCACTGGCAGTTTTATTTTAATACAATTCCAAATTCATATCGCACCGTTACTACAAAAGATTCATAACTCATAATTTGCAAATTTTCAAAAGAGGCAAAAAACTGGCTTTGATTGGTTAAAAAAATGTAGGAGAATTCATAATAATGGACATATTCATACGGGGTTTTTTTTCGATGAAGGAGAAGAACAAATGACGACAGATTTTGCCAGCGGATATAAGTAATCCCGTGTTACGATTTGCAAGCAAAACGTTAAAATCAGATAATTCTGAGTTATGACTCTGTTGTCGTTAGGGTGCGATATGTTGATAAAAGTTAAGTGTTTTGGATTTATTATGCATGCGATTTTGTGAAAGTTCATTAGAGCTCATGTTTGTCAACAACGCAGAGATTGGAAAATATTCATATTTCGAAGTGATGTATGGTAATCGTGAGATACTGTTTGCGTTACCAGGAAATACATATATTCATTTGGTATGACATTTAATCTTAACGAAATTATGCTAAATTCATTATTTTTTTGGCGTTTTTATTTTATTAAATTTCGTCAATTATTCAGTTTTTCATTAACACGAACAAGGGTTTCCTAAAGTGAATTGGGAAAATTACAATTTTCGAGCTGGGTATTGGTGAAATCTTGTCATAGTAAAATGATAGTAAAATGACGCTGGGTATATGTGAAATCTTTGTCATAGTAAAGTGATTGTGATTTTTAAGGTGGATATAAAGGAAGTGCCTGTAAGAATGCACTTCTTCATTTTAAAATAAAGACACGTACGGGTCGAATTTTATGTTCCGGGATTTGGCAATCTTAGTGTTGCAATCTGGCAACTGACAGCTCTATCGTAAAGTCGGACATTTTTGAGGTTATGCGTACTCAGAACGTTTTGACATATGAGCACTATTTGTGTTGTTTACAGTAACTTGAAAGATTCACCTCGGCCCAAAAATGGAATTAAATCGTGAACATTTTCGTGCGATATGTTTAACAACTTTCGACGTCGATTAACTCAGCAACACTGCATGGATGAACTTAATTCAATTTTTGCCGATGATGCTCCATCAAGGACCAGGGTTTATCGATGGTACGGTAAATTCAATCGTGGTCGTGGTTTACTCCAAGACGAATTTCGTGAAGATCGTCCAAAATCAGCTGTTGTTCCGAAAATCATTGATGCTGTGCGCGAACTGATTTTGCAAGATCGTCATGTGACCTATCGTGAGATTGAGACAACCTTAAGCATTAGTGGACCAGCATACATTCAGTATTGCATAAACATTTGACTGTCAAAAAAATTTATTCGCGTTGGATCCCACACAATTTGTCAGTCGCTCAAAAAAAGGCTCGTGTCGATTGGTCGAAAGAAGTGCTCCAAAAATACGATCGCGGTGCTTCGAAAAAAACAAACTGAGAGGTCAACGTTTTTCGACACCTGAAGAAGCGGGTGCTGCATTCAGAATGCATGTTTTGGAGATACCTCAATCAGAGTGGCAAAAGTGTTTCGACAATTGGCTCAAACGCTTGCAAATGTGTATAAATCTTCATGGGGAATATTTTGAAAACAATAAAGTGATTTTCGATGATTAATATTTGTTTTTTTTCTCTAATCCCGAAACATAAAATTTAACCCGTATTTTTTGAGATAGTTGTGATTTTTTTATTGGATTGTAAAGAAAATTTTGTTCCGATTAAGTATGGAATAAAATATTTGTCAAATGGACCCCACGGCCATTTCTCTTTTCATGGAATGTTCCATGACTTTGTCACTGAGATGTGACTTTATCTCACCGATGACGCGTTGGGTCTCGTAGTTGAGCTCAGGAAGTGATTCTTCGTTTATTCGCATAATCCCGGGATTTTCCAAAACCACGAACAAAGAAATCACACGGCGTTAAATCGCATGAATGACATCAGACTTTCTTGAGATAATTTGTTCTGGAAATCGTTACTGCAATCAATCGATTGTTTCATGCGCGGTGTGGCAGGTGGCGCCGCTTTGCTGAAACCATATGTCGTTCAGATCCATGCCGTTCAGTTGAGGCGACAAGAACTCTGTTACATGTTCCTGTAACTAATGATGTTCACAGTCACTGCAATTTCGGCCTCATCTTTAACAAAATTAAGGTCCAATCATGCAGCCTGACCAAAATCCGCCCCAGACAGTTGCTCGTTGTCGATGCATTTGTTTCTCATGGATTGCATGAAGTTTTTCTGAACCCCAAATTGTGTATTCACGAAGCCATTCAGATGGAAATGCGCTTCGTGGGAGAAGTCGACTTTTTTTCTTCAAAAATTGGCATTGACTTCACTTTGCTCCATTACCTATTGAACGAATTGCCGGCACTTTTCATGGTCTGCTGGTTAGAGCTCCGGAGTCTTTTGTTTAAATTCGCTGCGTAGTGCTTCCTGAAATTTGAAGTTGTTGTGAACGATGCCAAATTGACTTTTTCAGGTTTTCGGTGACACTCTGGTTTACCGCAGCTATGTTTTCAAGAAATCGACCAGTACGTTGACCCAAATGAGTCTTACTGTCCATAACCGACCCAGCTCCTTCAAATCTTTTGACTAGTCTTTGAATGGTTGACATATTAGGTGCACTTTCTTGACTGAAATGTCTTCGAAGTTTGCGGGCGGTCTCAGCATAACGTTCTAAATTTTTGTAATAAGTTTTCACAATTTCAAAGCGTTAGTCTTTTGTTAAGCGCTCCATTTATAGTAATCGGAATAAACGTATGTAACAGCTGCCAAAGTTCAGAGTTGCAACTTGCACAAAAAAGATATGACACTAAATTTAAAATGCGCAATCTTATTGAGACACCCTTTACATATGCTCAAACGCATACTTTCACAATAGAGTGGCTTGTTAGTTCTTTTTAACTAAATTATAAGTATAATGAAGTCGGTTTTAAAAGCGCCGTCAGAATACACCTTGGATTAGATTTGAAAATATATCTGGTTTGTGCTTTATAAAAGGCAATGTAAATACACTAACGAACCTTTTAAATAGTAAAGCTGTGTAGACCCGGAGGAAAGTTGATTCCGAAAGTAAACCCCAAAACGAAGTAGACGACCAGTTTTGTCACTTTCCATCTAACTGCTTCTTAGTTCGATCGTCATGTCGTGCAGCTGTGTTAGCTCTTTCTGTTTCTTACGTTCAAAACCCTTATCCGCTTTAGTCAACTCACTTATATTCTTTATTAAATTTTATTATGTTTTTTAGCTTTTTGTCAACTCATTAGGTTCTTTACTTACTTTTATTGACTATGTTACAACGTCATGAGGTCAGATGTCATACACATATTAATTAAACAAACAAATTTCAATATATTCCTCCTTCGCCTTTTCTCGCCAGTTGATAAAACCAAGGATATCCCTCCCTCCGTATGGACTTTCCAGCGGAGTCTAGGTCGTTCTCTTTTCCTACTTCCATCGGGAACATTATCGAAAACCTTTTGCGCTGGCTCAACTTCATCCATTCTGATAACATAACCAACGTTATTGGCCTAATTTGATTCGCCTAGCCTTGTCCACGCCAGAATACACATGATATAGCTGTTGGTTCCAACGACGTCGGTAGTCGAGAAATTTTCTGTCGAATACTCCAAGCTATTTTTAGTCCGTAATTAAGTCGGTTGTCGACGTTGAAGTGCGAACCATGTCGAGAGAGTTGTCCAGTCGTTGGCACCATAATTTTTGTCTTGTCCTCGTTAACAACAAGACAGACCTTTCTTGTTCTTTTTCGATTCTTGAAAAGTATGTCTTTGTCGTCAGCATATGCTAACAACACATGGCTTTTCGTGTTAATAGTCTCGTTCGTATTTACTGCAGCTTTCCTCATTATTATCTTCATTACGATGTTGAAGAGATTGCACGAAAGTGTGTCGCATTGTCTCAGTCCTCATTGGTACAGAATGGTTCGGTGAGGTCTTTCCCCATCTTCACTGCTGATTTGGTGTTGGTCAGCATCATTCTACAGAGGGCGATCAGTTTTGCCGGAATTCCAAGTTCAGACATAGCTTCATACAGTTTTCCCTTATGCTATCGAAAGCAGCTGGTAATCAACAAAAGGATAGTATGTATCGATTTGGTTTTCGCGGGTCTTTACCAAGATTTGGCGTACCATGAGTATTTCGTGAGTCATGGATTTGATCGTAAGCATGAGCTTACTTGCAAAAATGGGCATCCCCACATGCTCGATATCCAGTGGAACAAGTCAGGTACTTCCTAAACTCACCAGCTCAAAGCGCTTTATAGTTCCCTGGAATGTTTATATGCCCCGGCACCCACACAAGGTGAATATAGAATGAGCTTGCTTGATTAAGCATGAGCTTGCTTGCAGAAATGGGCATACCCACATGCCCCATATCCAGTGGAGCAAGTCAGGTACTTCCTAAACTCACCAGCTCAAAGCGCTTTATAGTTCCCTGGAATGTTTATATGCCCCGGCACTTTATGGTGCAGATGCGCGGCTGTTCTTGAGTTCAGGAATACAGATTCTCAGAATGGTTGTATAAAGCACAGGCAGTGATGACGTTTCGAACCAGACAAAGGGCACCTTCTCAGATTGTCATGAATTCAGCTTCAAATACGTAACAATTATCTGATAGCCTTTGTGCAAGGTTTTAATCCAGCTCTTTAGAATAGATTACAAACGCTACTATTTAGTTTGGAGCCACCAGTATGGAAGTCTAAAAGGCTTCAAGAACCTGAAAGATAGAAGTGGGTGGCGTAAAATGTCTTAGGCAGATTTCCGACTCTTTAGCCATTTTCCTTTCCAACAAATTTACGGATTATATGTGGCGGAGATCCCCCAAACCCCCGGTAGGTATTGTGCGAGGGGCAGCCATGATACCCACCTTTGTCATTCTCTGGCCAGTACAGTCAACCAAACGACAATATCATAAAGCAATACTGCACGGATAACAGCTGCATATAAACAGTAGACTATTTTCGAGGTTAGGCCCCGTTGTGCACCGATGGTCCTTTTCGTATTACTACACGCTGAAATTTTTTCTTTTTTTTTGTTTGGATATAACGTGTTTATAGCTTGACGCAAATATAGTATACTTGTGTCCAAACACATTGTGTTTGCTATTCAATATAACATGTTTGGAGCACAATTATTAATAGGTTATAATATATGTATTTGTGACCCAAACGTGGTTTTGCTTGTTGAAAACTGCTGAAAATACTGCTGTCTGTCACTATAAAGAAACAAAAAAGCAACAGATCTTCAATTCACGAAAGCAATACTTGTAAACATGTACATGGTTCCTGCAATATGTTGCTGGGGCCGGCATTTTTCAGCATGTGTTCATAGTGTTTGCCTTGAAAATAAGCTTTCTCTCCAGAATCACACCCACATGTATCTACCACATTAATAAAGCGACTGCATTCTTCTTCTTCCCGGTTAAGAGTACGAGCTCGGCTTTCTGTGATTTAGTCCTGGAATGCATCTCTGTATATGGAAGGGTATTTATCTTTCACAGCAATTTCCAGGTAGTTAGTGAATAACTGTCAGACTGTGCAACCCGATTCCACCAATTATAGCAAAATACTAAAAACAAAAAAAAAAAATTGGTATTCCATAACATCCCATGAAGGGATTGGGGAGAGCTTCTCATAATCAGTGAGATGTGCGCTTCTAGTTTTAAACTCATTGAAAATATTTACATATTGATTGATGTCTTTTTTGGGTTGATATTAGTGTATTCAAAACCGAAGCACGGTTAACCGGCCGAAATTCGGTTAAAATTGCTATTCTCGAAGAACCGCTTTCACCGGTTATTTTTTAATCGATTAACCGGTTTTCGGTTTTTATATACCTTTTACGCAACTGATATTACAACACAGAACAACAAACCTAAAGTCTGTTAAATTGCTCGCATGGTTACTAAACCCATCACAGAGACAGAAACTTTGGCAACGAATTATTTCGCCGCCTGTTTCCCGAAATAAGTTGAACAATGGAAATAGAAGATATATCTGCCAACTCCGATGTAGACGTAAGTTTCGGAACTAATGACAATACAAGTACCATAGTATGTTTGCAGAAATGCATAAAACAATAAACAATATTCACAATCCTAATAAAATTGCAACACGTTCATGGAACACTTACAGTTACTGCTGAAGTTGGAGTAGGAGCAGTTACTGGACCACGCTCGTCAAAGATAAGTTTGAAATGGGTTTCGTTCTTTGTGCGGACGTCAATCAGCACCACACAATTTGATGAAGTACCGGAGTACGACTGGAATATGTACAAAATTCGACATAAATAATTTAAGAAAGAAGTAAAATCTTCAAATAGTAGTTCTTGGAAATATTACTGCGAAGGCAATGAAAACGCGGCTGAGACTTCCAAATAAACACTACACTAGGCAATAGGAAGTAGTAAGCCCTACAAATTACCTGGCTTCTGAAACTTTATATGAGCTGTATCAAGTTATCCTATATTTCCGTTGTATGGAGACAATCCAAATTCTGAATCCGGAGAAATCATCGCATATTAGTCCAAAAGTCGTCAGACCAATCAGTCTCTCATATATTCTTCTGAAGGCATTGCACAGGATGAATGTCTCATACCTGTGAACGATCATATAGGGGTAGATACTTCTCAGCTGTCCGCATGCCCTCACTTTTACAATAAAGGCACACCTACGGAAACATTAGAATAAACTCTTGTCGCATTTGTTGACATAAAAGGACCTTTCACAATGCCTTTCCGGGGTCGATAAAATCAGCTGTATCGGACCAGGCAATCATTAATTCTATATATGGATTGCCTACGCGAAGGCTCATAACACCGTTCCTGTGTCACACGACTTTAACTCGAAGTGTGAATTAAGGGACACCCGAAGCGGAAATCCTACCCCAACTTCTCTGGAATTTAGCACTGGATAGTATTTTGCTATATGGCCGTCGGTGGTGCAATGGTTAGTGTGCGCGGCTCTTGTACATGAGATCCTGGGTTCGATCCCAGCTCTGGCCACCTTAAATTTCTTTCAACGGCGGTCACCTCGCTTAGTGACGGCGACACTATCGAGTACTTAGCCATGAAAAGGCTTCTCAAAATACCGTTCGGAACCGGTGTAAAACTGTAGGTCCCAATCAGTGAGTGTAAAACTAGAACACGCACAGCTCAGTGGTTTGTGAGAAGCTCTCCCTAATCCCTTCATGGGATGTAACGGAAAACCATTTATTTTATTTTAATCACATTAAATTTGATCGCCATTGAAAACGGTTGTAATATTAAAGACCTTGCTGCCGCAGCCGCCGAAGTAGAATCCTCTATCCTGTTGTACGATTTGAAGCTTCACGAAACTGACAATGAAGAAGGCACAAACGTTTGTCAAACTGTGTGAGACATATGCTCCGTATCTACTGACTCAAGACAAATTCTAATGAAGTTCCTGGCAAACTTGCATGGTACAAACTGGACTTGGATTGACCATATACTTAGGCGCCCAACACTAAAATTTGCTAGAGCGGCACTTGAATGGAACTCGCTGGGATATCGAAGGCCAGGAAGACCACCAACTGCGTAGAAAAGGTGCCTCGAAAGAGAGTATAAGCAAACTCGATTATCATGGAACCAAATTAAATCACTTGCCAGTGACAGAAATCGTTGGAGAGAATTCGTTGACACCCTATTGCCTTCGTGAACCTTTTATTTGAACTTTGTATTGTAATATTGTTTTATATTGTTATATTTTGTTTAAACAAATAAAGGACATATATATATATATATATATATATATGTGTATATATATTAGGGCGGGTTAATCTTTTTTTGATGAAGCGTATAGCAAAAACGTAATCTATAGGTGATTTTGAGAAACTTCGCTCAAGAGACCATAGACCAAAATTTCAAAATAGATATTTTTCGTATATACGTAGAATAATTTAACTAAATACGTCATCAAATCGGATAGAATTATAGTAAATTTCTCAATGTTGGCTTGTTTGAAAGGTATTTTTATCACCTTTCAGAATCTGTATTGATACCAATATTTTTTGTTTTATTTTTTTGTAGAGATGTTAGGAATTCTTTGTCGAAAAATAGCCTAAAATTAACTTATTCTACAGGTATCAATACAGATTCTGAAAGGTGATAAAAATACCTTTTGGGGCGCTCCAAATCTGACTTAGAGCTATGGTCTCTTGAGCGAAATTTCTCAGAATCACCTATAGATTACGTTTTTGCTATACGCTTTATCAAACAAAATCGTTCCATACAATTTGACCCGCCCTAATATATATATATATTTATTTACATTTGCTTATCCAATTGTCCAAAATTGCATTGTATGCCAATTAAACACAGTCATTTGCCATTCAAATGTTCAGTACTTTATCTTAAGGCAGAAATTTATTTTCTATTTACAGCAGGAAATGGGAGTTCCAATACAGATTTCCAATGAAATGCAAATTTAAACTTTTATAGCATCAAAACAGAGATCCCTTTGATTCAATGTTGTCTATTCAAGCGTGATAATTGGACGTCATTAATCAACGACATCTGGAAACATAATTATGGTAAATGGCATTGATAGTTTTCAATGAAATCAGTTGTTCGGAATTGATTTGATTGATTTATAAATTGAAGGCGATTGAATAAGTTTGTAGGTAATTAAAAATGTATGGAATGCTCCCCAATTTTTGTAAAAATGTCTTATGGTATTCCCAAAACAAAATCTTTAACTGACACCTTTACAACCAATTATTATTTAAAAAGTGTAATCAAATTAAGTAACATTGCCGTCGTTACAGACACTACAGTATCGGCACGTGATGAATTGGTTGCATGGAGAGCCTTTACATTTTGTTAACAATACGCAAGCAATACACGTCGTAGTTTATTGACATGTTTCGAGAACTAAGTGAATGAAATCGTTTAATATTTTATATAAATTAAGCTCAAGTTTTTAGTAGTCTAAGGATATTTAGTTTAAAGTAAACATAAGTGAACGTACACAATTATGATAAATGGAAAGTTTTTGAAAACTTATCAGACAGTGTTAAAAAGGTCCTTGCATATCCTAAATTACTGCAATTACAAATTTTGTTGTATATGAATAACAAATGCAATTATTAATTAAAATCTGTTTGCTCTCAGCTCTGAAGAAAATATCTGAGCAACGTGTGTTTCCCTACCCTAAGGATAATGTTGAACTTTTCAGTCTTAACGCAGTTAATGCAGTTGTTAACGTTAATGGACATATTATAATCACTACCTTAAAACTGTTATTGGCAATTAACAAACAGGGCTTTGTATTATCGGTTCTTTGATGTTGGTGAAAGCAATCATGAGCTTCATATAACAAAACAACCTAACGCAGCTCACACGCAGAAGATGTAGACAACAAAGAAGTCTTTATTTAATTTATAAACAGAATTATAATGAAAATGTATTATGGTTTCATTTCTATTTCTCTATTGGATAAAGTATTTAACATTTTTGACAGGAACATGTGCTGTTGTTGGCAAGACATTGAGGCTTTAGTTGGGTACAAAGAGAAGCGATTGAATGGCATGCATTAAGTAATCAGTGCAGTTGCCTGTCGACTGTAACCAATTAACACAAAATGTGACAATGTCGACTTAAGTTTAATTAAATATTCTTAAAATGTCAACAAACAAAATTTTAGACTACGATGCACTAAAAATTACACAGTACAACACGAAAATTACGGGGTTCTGACAATACGGGTTCTGACAAAAGAAAAACCAATGAGTGTTCGAACTCACGGGCGATGTGCTAAAACCTTTTTGTTACACGGTACCTGTTCGATTTCTATGAAAACATTAGTAAATGTTACATTGGAAAATAAAAAACAGCGTTCAATCACATGATGACGTTGGTTGGTTGGTTGAAAAGGCTGCAAGACAGCACGCTGTCTTGTGATACCTGCAGTTTCCTCCATAGTAACTATTGAGTAGTCGCTCAGCCAATTTGCCCGTTCAATAAATTTGTCTATCAAACCTACAGGAATATCCTGTAGGGCTACGATGCTAACTAAATGTGTTCCGAATATCCTACTTCTCAGTCCTGCCAGAGCAGGGTAATCCAAGTGAAGGTGTTTCGTTGTTTCCTCGTCCTCTTCCATGCAGTATCTACAGAGAGTGGAGTTTCTATGTCCCAATCTTAGGGCGTGCTTTCCTACAAGACAATGTCCCTTAAGTGTTCCTATAACTGTGCATAACCTGCCTGTCGGCAAGTTAAGTAGTTGCCTAGTCCTCTTCCTGTCCACCTGTGGCCAGAGGACCCTGTCTTGTTTGCAAGTTGAAGTAAGTCTCCACTTGTCCTTGAACATATTATCGGCCCACTGCCTGATCTGCAAACGGCAGGTAGAGATTGGCATACTAACACCTTCGTTTGCCGGAAGAACCTGTGCCGTAGTGCCCTGTCTAGCTAACGCATCTGCTACGCAATTGCCTGGAATGTCGCTGTGTTTCGGTACCCAGATGAGCCTGATGTCAAAATACTCTGCCATCATGATGATGAGTGTCATTTTTTCACCGTCAGGGACATATGAAAAATGGCTTCCAGGGATTTTATGGCAGCCTGGCTGTCTGTATAGATACATATTCTCCGGAGGGTTGTGACACTACTTTCCAGTAGTTCAGCAAGCTTCAGTATGGTGGTAATTTCCGCCTGAAATAGATTTCAGTGATCAGGCAGCTTGAAGGAGATATTTACATTTAGGTCCGGTGAATGGACCCCATAGCCTACTTGCTCGTCCAACTTTGATCCATCCATGAAAAATCTGATACTACTGGTATCCCCTTCCAGTGACTTTTCCCAGGTATTTCTGTGCGGAATATAAGTTCTTAGATTTGTCGCTGGTAGAAGGTAGGGGATACAGTAGTCCGTTTTTACGGGAATAGAGTTGATCCGGTGTAGTAATTCAGCGTGTCCGGAATGCCCCGATATCAAAACGCCACAATCTCTGATTCTCTCAAGGGATGTAGCGACTGCCGATTCGGCTATGATATCAGGAGTACAGATGTTCAGGATAGCACAAAGTGCAGTACCTGACGTCGTACCCATTGCCCCACTAACGCTAATCAGTGCTAATCTTTGAATTTTCATCAAGGAATTCAGATTATATTTCCTTTGGAGGGACCTCCACCAAACTACGATGCCATAGAAAAGTTTTAATGATCTTAGGGGACATTCGCCAGCGCTTTTCTATCGCCCCTTTACAGCAGTAAAGAGCAGCAGACGCCTTTTTCACCGTCTCCTCCACATTCGGCTTCCAAGAGAGTTTTCTGTCGAGAATTATTCCCAGATACTTGACCTTTTCCGTCAACTGTAATTCCACTCCATTAACTGACGGCAGTTCAAATGCGGGTATTCTATATTTCCGAGAGAACAGGATAAGCTCGGTTTTAAGTGGGTAAAGTGATAGTCCGTTGGTGGCGGTCCAGTTCGAAATCAGACTAAGTAGGCTGGTTGTACGAATTCTAAGTAAATTGAGGTTTCTACCCGTAGAGATGAAGGCAATATCATCGGCATAGGCAAAGAACTGACATTCGTCCCTTTCTAACTCAAGAAGCAGTTCATTGACAGAAGTTAACCATAATAGTGGAGACAGAACTCCTCTCTGCGGTGTCCCCCTGTTGACGTTCCTAGCAGTTATAACACCACCC
Source organism: Phaonia tiefii (assembly GCA_963931995.1). NCBI lineage: Eukaryota > Metazoa > Arthropoda > Insecta > Diptera > Muscidae > Phaonia > Phaonia tiefii. The sequence continues at coordinate 38,865,965 of OZ008367.1, forward strand.
CATTCAGCTTTGACGGATCTATCCACCAGAAGCTTCCCAATTAGGCGTGTCACTAAGCTGTCGACTCCTGGTTTCTGTAACGACCTAAGAATCGCCGACGGTTGAATGTTATTGAAGGCTCCCTCGATGTCCAGGAAGGTCTCTAGAGCGAAGAGCTTATTCTCAAGAGAGTTTTCTATTATGCTGACTATAGAGTGGAGAGCCGTCTCAGTTGACCTGCCCTTGATATAGGCATGCTGAGAACTCGATAGTAGATTCTGTGGAAGTTTACTTCGAACGTGAACGTCCAGTAACCTTTCAAATGTCTTAAGAACAAAGGATGATAGACTGATTGGTCTAAAGTCCTTTGGTTTGACTTTGCTTCTAAATGCTAGAAATAACTCCCAGCATAAAGCAGCCCCTGAAGATTGCCTCCAACCAACTACAAGATAGCTGTAGTGCCACGCGTAGTTGCGCGGGAATTATCTCGTCAAGTCCGGCTGATTTATAGGGCCTAAAGCATCTAATGGCCCATATCAGATTCTTTCTGCTCACTATTGAGCGAACTTTTTCTAAGCTAGGTGAGTTTCCGCATGATGGAATTACATTTAAATAATATTAATGCTTAAAATTATTTAATGACCAGTGCAAGCACATGTGTCATTATTTTCTTGCTTAGTACTTTTTTTTGTTTCCACAAAAAACAAAGCGAATGCAAAGCAACAGGCACATGTCTGTATTACCATTAACTACCCGCCAGACTACAATCAATGTTTTACACTGATGAATTTTATATGGGGATGTCATTGACGGTTTTCAGAGGCTACGTTCTGCACTACCATGGAGTGCAGTTACATGGAATTGACGAAATATCTAACAACATTGTACTAACTACTTGACTCGTACAATCCGCTTGATGAATTCGCCAGACCATAATGAATTAATGTTATGAATAAATCTTTTTCATTATCTTCACCGCATTGTTTGTCTACATTTTCAAACTTTGCACAATTTGTTCCTTTTCTTTCTTTATTAAGCGTTTCATTTGTCTTTTGATTGTCATTTTACCGTTCCAAATATTAAAATTCAAATTTTTATACCTCTAACCCACGTACGCTGTCACGATGATACTTCTACGAACATTAAATATCAACTGGCGCCAACACAAAGCAATAACCAAGGAACCACTAAATTATAACGCGATATTGGTTCAGTGCATTGTTTTTTTCACTTGTTTTCATATTTATAATAATCAAGAGGCGAACTCTAGCATTACCTGTAGCCACTCAAGTAGCTAGTCAGGCTTCTCGCTAACGAAATAACTGACTACATAGAGCCACTAGCCACTTTTGAAACTGCAGGTTTCTTATGCTCGAATATACGCTACACAAGTTCACAGAATTTTCGTTGCTCTCATGCTATCTCATTTTTCTATAGTTACGTATAACCACGTCATTATTCTCTTTGCTCTAAGAGTGCTCCACACCCACACAAGACAACTAATCGCTGTCGCTACATCAGTGTGTGTGTTTTTAAGCAGTCTGATAATCAGTTTTTCGCAGTCGGACAGATCTGTGTTCTAAGGAGTGGGTCACCCTTATCATTTAGGGCTACGGAAAATAGATGAAAATGAAATTTCATACAAATCGGTCCAGCCATTTTTGAGGAGCTTAACACCAAATCGCAGTCGGACAAACTGTGTTTGGATGTGTTCACTTTGTGAGTTTAGTCCCTACCCGCGCCTATAGATGTTAACACATCAAAAATTTAGGTAAACAGTGCACCACACACATCTGTGTTTGTGCCACAAATAATACTCTATTTGAATCATGGTTATACACTAAACACACGTTATATTTGCGCCCAAACAACAAAAAAAAAAACTGATTTTTCAGCGTGTATCTAATAAACATATCTAATGCTTATTGCTTAATCAAATTTTAGTTGATTTTCTAGTCCATTTTACATTAAAATTAACGTTACAACAGTCTCATATAATAAAACCAGATGATCACCCCTTTCGTGTTCAGAATCGATTAACTTCATATGTGGATGTTTTGTTTTTAGATTTTCTGTTCACTCCAATCTCATTAACATTAACATATGTACATGGAAAACAAAAACATACAAATTAAAATGTGTCCTTCAGCCTACCGTGTTCTGCAGTATCAAGGACTCATTAATATTTACGCACCTATGCATTTCAACATTCACAAAAATTAATTTTTAAACATTTAAATTAAACTAAAAAACCATGTTAAACACTCGATACAAGCAAACAGGTTTTAATTAATTGTTTAAAAATATATGTGGAATTAAAAGGACAAAAATGGGTTCAGTGATTCAAAAGATCTGACATCCTTTTTAGGTACAGGGTTCTTTCCTATCGTTATTACAGATTTGTTATGGTGGTCATACACGAGTTAATAATTAATTCAACAAAAAGTCCTTTGAAATGGTAAAAACACTCTTCCAGTTCTTATCTAGTAACTTCAAAAGAAATATCAATATCATGAAAATAACATCAAATAATACTCGTATCTGCTTGACCTTTTGCTTTGTTTGTCAAATGAATTTAAACTTTTTTTAGAACCTGTCGAATAACAACACCTTTATTCAAGAGGTAAAAGATGTAAAGTTGTTCAGTCTATTAGGCAAAAGGAAGGTAATCCTTTTTATTAATAAAAATATCCACTCTTCTTAATGAGATGGGACAGTTGGGTATGAATATTAAATAAATGCAAATGAATTGCAACAATATTTTTAAATTGCCTAGTCATTTCGTTTATGCCTAACCTTTTTAGCATTTCAAGTGTTGAAGTAAAATTTCAGTCACGACTGAAAGAATTGTGAAAAGACTGCTGCCATGGTGTCCTTTAAAATACATATAATACATTCTAACATTAAAAGTCCAGATATTCTAATCTTTCACAATAACAAAACATCAAAATTTGTAAAATAAAGTAACTCGAAACAGCGAAATTCTCTCAAGCATTGTTAGTAGTTGTAAGTCAAATTTTAAAATTTCGTATATTCGTACAAGGTACAGGGTGGCACGCGAATCGTGCTATAAAAACAAAACATACTAATAACTTTTTCTTCTGTGTAAAGTTACATATATCTTTTTTAATTTACAGGTTACTATTTATTATTAAAATCAATGCTTGGCATACCGAAAAAAGGATTTTGATAGTGCAGCGGTACCATGCTTTGCAGTCGTTCATTTCCGTCCACAGAGAATTTTGGCGGGGGTTTGGCGGCACTCCCCCGAGTAGACGGACCATTATGAGGTGGGTTAACATGCAGGTATCTGTGAAACTGTTAAAAATATCACAACTATGAAGTAAGTTTTTTTATTTGCCTTCTATGGTAGATTCTTAGCGATGAAATGGAATTAAAATTGTTCTAAAAGTTTGGAAGTTAGATGCCTTGAAACGGTAAACAACAAAAAAGTGTTCATGTTGACACCCTGTAACACATTATTCATTATAACAGGGTGCTTCTAAATGCAAATTTCCTACAAATGTCTAGTTCTAAAACGACTAATTGACACCACAGTACCGTGCATTAAAGATCAGCCTTCCTGATGTTCTTTGATGTTGGGTGCGAGCACACACCAAACTTTTGTAATGGACGGTGAACGACAACAAAAAAAGGGGCTATATTTTAGAACTTTTATGTTATGGCCATTTCCACATAACAAATTATGAGAATAATGAACAAGATGTTTAAGACTTTGCATTTCTATATTTTAATATTTTATTTTTATATATCCCTAATTTGTGTGCATGCCCCGACAGAAGAGAAAGATGATGATGACAAAGACATATTCTACGAGCGCCTACAGGAAACGTATGACCGCCGACCTGGCCATGATATTAAGGTTGCACTAGGAGATTTTAATGCTAAAATAGGCAGGGTGAATGTGTTTCATCCAAATATTAGCAATTTCAGTCTACATGCTGACAGTTCCGAAAACGGTATGAGACTGATTGACTTTGTCGCGGCAAACAACATGGTCATTAGTGGTACAAGACTCCAGCATAAATACACCCACAAAGCTACTTGGGTATCCCCTGATCAAAGAGTGAAAAACCAAATGAATCTCGTGGCAATTTATGGAAGGCACTCATTCAGTGTAATGGACGTACGAGTGATCAGATGAGCTAACATCGATTCTGATCACTACCTGGTAGCAGCAAAGGTTCGCACAAGATTAAGTAGAGCGAAAATCGTACGAAACCAGACGCAGAGAAAGCTGGACATTGAAAAGCTGCAATTACCAGAGGTAGCCAAAGCCTTCTCCAGGTAGCTCTCGCAGCTTTTGGCACAGAACCCACCCCCTCCCGATGACGATCCGGAAGCGCAGTGGAAACCCATGTCCGACTCTATAAAAACTGCCGCGACAACCGTACTTGGTTTTGAAAAAGCCCGAAAATTCTATCGAAAAGTCAAAAACGGAACCAATGACACGGTTCAGAGCAAGACAAGGACCGAAATCTCATCGCAGATGTGCAGAGCATGTTGGGAATATGGAGAGATTATTTCTCCGTGCTGCTGGTACCTTAGATATCCAATGACGATGAGACAATCGATCACAATTCGGACGACGACGTCGATTGGCCCCTTCCTAGCCAAGACGAGGTCAGAAAATCTATGGCCTCGTCTTAATAACAACAAAGCCGCAGGAGCCGATGGATTACCGGCGGAGCTCTACGGGTATAATGCTGGCTGCGATGAGCTCATTAGCAAAATTTGGTTAGATGAATGCATGCCCGGCGATTGGAGTCTCAGTGTACTATGTCCCATATTTCGAAAAGGTAACCCGAGTCTCTGTGCCGACTATCGTGGGATAAGCCTTTTATCCAAAGCTTATAAGATTCTATCACGTATAGTGTGCGAAAGACTTAATCAAATTATTGCCTGATTGGACCATACAACTGAGCAGATTTTTACGCTTCGCCAAATCCTGGAGAGGCCCACGAAAAACAAATCGACACCTATGATCTATTTGTCGATTATAAGGCGGCCTTCGATAGCCCGATACGGGGGAAACTCTACGAAGCAATGTCTGAGCTTGGTATTCCTGCAAAACTCATACGCCGGATGACCTTGACGAACACCAAATCAGCAGTGAAAGTTGGTATGGATCTTACCGAACCTTTAGAAACCAAGCGAGGCCTCAAGCAAGAAGACACCCTACCATAATGAGAAAAGCTGCAATCAATATGAATAAAACCATCAGCAGCAAAAGTCACATGCTGCTCGCGTATGCTGACGATATCGATATCATTGGGTCAGTGATAATTTGACCTGCTGCATGCACCTTATCAGCCCAATGCCGCCAGCCATAAACAGCTCCGCCGGCAATCCATCGGCTCCTGCAGTTTTGTTATTCTTAAGCCGGGAAATAGCTGTTCTGACCTTGTCTTGGTTAGGGGTGGGCAATCGACGTGGTCGTCTAAATTGTGATCGATTGTCCCATCGTCATTGGATGTCTCAGATACCTGTAGCGCGGATAAATTATCTCTCCATATTCCCAAATGTTCTGCATATCTGCGATGAGATTTCCGTCCTTGTCTTTACACAAGGGGGCCCTGAACCATGTCTAGTAGTTACGTTGTTGACCTTTTGGTAGAATTTTCGGTCTTCGTTCTTCCTTCTGTATGACTCAATTGTCTCACTCTCGCGCTTTCTCCACTGCCGTTTCTTACGCCTAAAGAGACGGTTTCTCTTCTCCCTATACCGCTCAGTCGCAGCTCGCGTTGCAATTGACTGAAGCGTTGCCATGCGTACAGCGCTCTTTTCATCATTTGCAATGCGACACTCTTCATCGTACCATGGTTTGTTGCGAAGCGGTTTTTCAAAACCAAGTACGGTTGTTGCGGCAGTTTCTATAGAGTCGGAAATGGGTTTCCACTGCGCTTCAGAACCGTTATCGGGAGGGGTGGGTTCTGTGCCAAAAGTTGCGAGAGCTTCCTTGAGTAGGCTGTGGCTACCTCTGGTAATTGCAGCTTTCCGATGTCCAGCTTCCTCTGCGTCTGGTTTCGTACGATTTTGGGTCTTCTTAATCTTGTGCGAACCTTTTCTGCTACCAGGTAGTGATCAGAATCAATGTTAGCTCCTCTGATCATGCCTTCCACCAATTACCACGTGATCAATTTGGTTCTTCGTTCTTTGATCAGGGGATACCCAAGTAGCCTTGTGGATGTCTTTATGCTGGAATCTTGTACCACTAATGACTATGTTTTTTGCCGCGGCAAAGTCAATCAGTCTCGTACCGTTTTCGGAACTGTCAGCATGTGGACTGAAATTGCCAATAGTTGGATGAAACACATTCTCCCTGCCTACTTTAGCATTAAAATCTCCTAGTACAATCTTAATGTCATGGCCAGGGCAGCGGTCATACCTTTCCTCTAGGAGCTCATAGAATATGTCCTTGGCATCATTATCTTTAGCTTCTGTCGGGACATGCACACAAATTAGGGAAATATAAAAATATTTGACTTTTATGCGGATTGTGGCTATATGTTCACTCACAGGATTGAACCTAGAGACATGATGTCGTAGTCTATTGCCAACTACAATTCCGCAACCAAATTCATGTTTTTACCATGGAAACTGTAGTAAATATAGCAGTTTCTTTTTCTTGTGCAGCCATGTCCTGTTCATCGTATTTCCTGGATATCGGTAATGTCAGCCTTAAAATTTTCGAGGACATCTGCCAATTGGGTACTTGCACCGGATCTATATAGAGTTCTTACATTCCAAGTAACTACATATCCGTAAATCGTGGTTCTTATAACGTTTCTTTTTTGTTGTTGTTGTATATTCACTGCCATTACGAACGGTGGCGGGACGCAAACCCAGTCGACCGCGTTTTTGCATTTTACCTATTGCCGGGATAATTGATTGCAGCCGTCCATTATAGATCAGACGCTGACCAGGATGCAATATTGGGAAACTGGAATTTCTTCTTTTAGTTTCTATGCTAGGCTCATCCGCCTTCTAAGGACAAAAGAATATGCCCGATAGTTTGATGAGCTTCAGTGACATCAGTCATCTACTTTACCTGAGACTTACATGTGATCGCATAACCAGTCAGGCTGCTCATTTTATACCTACAGAAGTGTCATATTTTATATTTATATTTTTTTTTTACCAAATTACAATTATAATTCCGGACATAACAACTGATATTCAAAAAATACCGAAAAGTTAAAAGTTTATAATTTTTTTGAAATGCGAAATAGGAAGACTCTGTACGCACACAGCCCTATGACTTATTTATAATAGCTTTGCGAATGACGTCAGCACATTGTACGTAATTACATGGGCCATCAACTCCTTTTCAATTTTCATTATGTTAATAGGATAATTATAGAAACGACTGAAATTAGTATTCAATTTTGTACAGGTTATAAATTGCTCTTAATAAGAGGTATATAAATTGTGTGTTTACTGGCTCTATGTCCCCAGTGTAATGAGTCGTCTTACCTTTTATCATAATCCACAATTCAGAACACGGGGAAGAATATTAAACAAAGAACGACAAAAATCTTCTATGTTCCATGCCATTTTGCTGGAATTTTGAAATTTAAATTCCCTATTACTTTCAAAAATTATGACGGTGGGCTAAACATTTTGACTTGGTCGCCGTCGCAATTGGCAATCTTCCCAGAAACTTGTACTACATTCATTTATAAAAGTTTTTGACGTTACTGTCGTGCATCCTTTCATTATTCTAAGTACTTACTCAAGACCTTAACCTTGGGAAACGAATCTTAACTACCTTTCCATTAAACGGTTCTGCACCATTTAGCACAAGTTTATTATTTGCTTGTATATAATTTGAGTCCTTGTGTTATCTGTTGGTTGTTAGGCTGTGTACTAAGTAATCAAAACTTCGTAAGAAACTTTTTCCCCAAACCGTATAATTTTAATTGTATATTTGTTGTATTTTAGAAAATCAAACAAATATTTAAACAACAACTGTAACGTAGTAGAAAACAGGATGCAGCCTAAGGATGTTTAACTATTCAATAGAAAGTTACAACAATGATTGTGGAAATAGAAATAGAAAGATAAAGTTTGCTAACTCATCCGCAATACAACACGCAAGAATGAATGGGGTTTTGCGAATGTGAGCGCTGAAATATTAACATATATCATTAGTACTAGTACAATGTCAAATATAAGATTACAATCCCCATTGCAATTTTAAACTCTAATATTATTTCAATCTATTGAGTCGAGTGTGAAACACAGCAGTTTCACCAAAACCTTTTGGATGTGCATATCATTATTAGTCTGGCGATCATTCGTATAAAACATATAGCGATTCGCTTCCTTGTTTCCTCTCAACGAAGAGTAATCCATCGTTAGCTGAAATGCAAAACAACATAACTACAAATTATATTTTTTTTTACAGGAGATGCTAAACTCTTTACAGAATTGTAAAGAATACAGTAGTAGCATCAAATAATAATTTATGTACAATAACATACTTTTGTATTATAGGGGGTGGATCAATAATTCCGTGACTTTTCCAACTTCCCTCGTAGTTATATGAAATGCAACACTGCTCCCATCAAGTACCACCTCTTAGTAGACTACTGTCAAATTTTGAGCAAGTTCCGTCATTATACTCTCTACTGTAAGTGATAGAGGGTATATATCAGTTTGTCATTCTGATTGTAACATATAGAAATAAGGCTTTGCGACCCCATAAAGTAAATATATTCTTGATCCTTATAACAACCGGAGTCGATATAGCCATGTCCGTCTGTCCCTCTGTTGAAAACATTCTCACGACTTCAATCGGCGATAACGCGGCGATAAAATCAGCGAAATTGGTCCATTGTAAAAAATTTTATGACTGGAAACGTAAAAAAACTCATAAAATTTTCACATTAATTTTTGTAGTTTGACTACTAAACTACTCCTTTTGCGGTGTGGTGAATTTCCATGTTGAAAACCTTTGTTGTTCTTTATAATAGGTAAGTACTTTCGAATGTTAGATGTACTTTCATGTGTTCATACATTTATATGAATTTTGTCACACTTCATCTGAGGTCGCTGTGGCCTGATGGGTAAAGGGTTGCGCGTTGGAGTCTTAGGGTTGTTGGTTCAACTCTCGTCCCAGCTTGTTTTTTTAACAGTTCTTCAAAAAATGCTTTTTTATTTTTAACAAATGCTTTTTTATTTTACTTACTACTCCTTTTACCGTGTGGTGAATTTCCATGTTGAAAATCTTTGTTGTTCTTTATAATAGGTAAGTACTTTAGAATGTTTATATGCACTTTCACGTGTTCATACATTTATATGAATTTTGTCACACTTCATTTAAGGTCGCTGTGGCCTGATGGGTAAAGGGTTGCGCGTTGGAGTCTGAGGGTTGTTGGTTAAAGCCTCGTACCAGCTTGTTTTTTTTTTTAAAAGTTCTTCAAAAAATGTTTTTTTATTTTTAAAAAATGCTTTTTTATTTTACTTGTGAACAAGTAACTTATTTTTATTTTTTTAAAAAAAGTACATGTTCTTAGAAAAAAGTACATTTCTTAAGTACATTTCAAAGTACATTAAGTACATTTCAAAGTACATTTCTTAAGTACATTTCATTAAGTACATTTCTTAAGTACATTTCTTACGTACATTTCTTAAGGACATTTCTTCTTAAGTACATTTCTTAAGTACATTTCTTCTTAAGTACATTTCTTCTTAAGTACTTAAGAAATGTACTTAAGAAATGTACATTTCAAAGTACATTAAGTACATTTCAAAGTACATTTTCTTAAGTACATTTTCAATGTGAGCATTTGAGCATTGTGAGCAATGCATTTGTGAGCATTGTGAGCATTTGTGAGCATCACAAAGTAATTGCATTTGTGAACAAGTAACTTATTTTTATTTTTTTAAAAAAAGTAAATTTTCTTAAAAAAGGTTAACACTAAGGTGGAGGGTACCAAAGATTCGGCACAGCCGAATTTAACACTTTTACTTGTTTACTTTGCGTTTAACAGCTGTTAAAAACATACAAAGTCGTGCATTTTTTTTTAAAATGGAAAACAGTGAATTTCTGTTGCTCATTAAACATTATTTTTTGCGAAAAAACACCCGCCAATCAAACCAAGCAAAAGCTTGATAAATACTATGGGGACTCGGCACCATCGATTTCAATGGTAAAAAAGTGGTTTATTGACATTCGTTGTGGTCGCACAAGTACAAATGACGCTGAACGTTCTGGACGGCCAATTGAGGTCAATACACCCGGAAATGTCGAAAAAATCCACGATATGGTGTTGGCCGATCGAAGAGTAAAAGTGCGTGAGATTGTTGATGCCATAGGAATTTCATATGGCAGTTTGGTTTCGATTCTAAATGATGACTTGGGTTTAAGAAAGCTGTCTGCAAGATGACCATAACGTAATCGTGGGACAACTTCAAAGGATTGTTTGGAGTTGTTTAACCGCAATTCGAAGGAGTTTTTGTGGCGTTTTGTAACTCTGGATGGAACTTGGATCCATTACAACACTCCGGAGACCAAGCAGCAGTCTAAACAATGGGTTTCTCCGGGTGAACCGGCTGCGAAGAAGTATGTTTGGTATGTTATGTTTGTCGGCCAATAAGGTGACGGCAGCAGTTTTTTGGGATGCACTCGGGATAATCCACATCGATTACCGTCAAAAGGGAAAAACAATAAACGGCGAATATTATGCCAACTTATTGCACCGATTTAACGAGAATTTTAAAAAAAACGGCCCCATATGGCCAAGAAAAAAGTTATTTTTCATCAAGATAATGTACGGGTGCACACGTGTGTATTCTCAATGGCAAAATTACATGAATTGGGCTACTAATTGGTACTTCATCCGCATATTCTCCGGATTTAGGGCCCAGTGACTATTTCCTATTTCCAATCCTAAAGAAATGGCTCGGTGGAAAGAGATTTAGCTCCAACGATGCAATTATTGAAAAAATCCCTATTTTATGGGCCTCGAAAAATCCTACTTTTTGGATGGGATACGAAAATTGGACAAACGCTGGACTAAGTGTATTGAGCTAAAAAGAGATTATGTTGAAAAGTGTATTTTTTTTGCAAAAAACACGGTGTTTCATTCAAAAAGTCACGGACTTATTGATACGCCTAGTAGAAGTCTAAAAATTTGAAACTGGATGTTGAATTTTTTGGTACTTATTTGGTTTTGCATTTCAGCAAACGAAATACCGATGCAGCTGGTACTAGGTATAACACATCCAACTTTTAAAGTATCGTCACTTGCTAGCAATATTATTTATAAGCTGCTGCCAACATCACTTGTTTCGGAACAACTTGCTTTATAATGGCCTTCCATTCCATTACTTGTTCCGCGGAACACAAAGTAAATCTATCAGTAAATAATATTACCAACAGCTAATATGCTGTTTGTCAAAAGAAATGAGCCACCAATGCTGTTACGAGGGTGGTCACAGAACTAGTTGTTGGGAAAGTTGGGAAAAATTTTCTGTATTTTTCAACATAATCTCCTTTTGGGTCGATATACTTTTTCCAGCGATATTCAATAGCTTTGGTACCTTGTTTATAGTAGGAACTGTCAAAGTCCTTAAAATACCCATCCACCACAGACTCCAGCTCTTCATTGTTGGCAAATCTGTTACCACCGAGCCATTTTTTCAAGTTTGGTAAAATAAAATAGTCCGAGGAAGCTAAATCTGGCGAATGTGGTGCGCGATGAAGCAATTCGATTAATTCATTAATTTTCGCCATCGCCATTGTGGATGTGCGATCTGGAGCATTGTCTAGATGAAACAACACTTTTATTTTCGCTAAATGCGGCATTTTTCATCAATTTATTCACTTTAACGCTCCAGGAATTTAGCATAATATTCTTCGTTGATGGTTTTTCCTTTCTTAAGATAATCAAGAAAAATTATACCATACGCATCCCAAAAATCAGATGCCATGACCTTGCCTGCAGATGGAACTGTCTCCGCCTTTTTGGACACGATTCTCCCATTCCAGTCAACTACATTGACTATTCCTTTGTCTCAGGTGTAAAGGGGTGGACCCATGTCTCATTCAAGGATATAAATCGACGTAAAAATTCGGCTTTATTTCGATGATACATCGCCAAACACTCTACTGAAACATCTTCACGACGCTGGTTTTGCTCTATTGGAAGCAAACGCGGCACCCATCTTGCTCACTGCTTTCTCATCTCCAAATCTTCGGTCAATACACGATGTATATCACTTTTTCAAATGCCTATCTTTTCAGCTAGCTCTCGTACCTTCAGCCGACGATCATCCAGTACCATTTTGTGGATTTTCTTAAACGTGTCTGACGTGGACACCTCAAGTGGTCGACCACTACGGTGTTTGTATTGGCAGCTCTTACGGCCAGGTTTAAGCTCTGGTACCCTATATTTAACTCGGCTTTAATATTGCTTGGACTGAGACCTTCCAAAAGGAAATATTGAATTACACAACGGTGAGCAATTTTTTCTATGTTTACAATTCAGTGGGATCGTTTACTTTTGATGGCTCAAATAAAACTACTAAACAACGTGGCGCTTTGAAACTTAAAACATATGTTTTATATGGTTGACACTTTTCACCAAAATATTTTTTGCAAACTAGTTGCACCATCAATACGGCAGGTAGGTTAGTTTTGGGACCGCCCTCGTATTGTTCGTTTAAACGCAATGTCTTCCATAGTTCAATGCATAGATCAGCGGCCGAAAATCAATAAAATAGTAAATCGTATCAATGAATGTTTTTCCCATTGTTACGATTAAGTAAAAGCTTTTGCTTACTCTTAAGGACCAAATCAACATAATGTAAATAACAGGGGTATTAATGTTGCGCCTGACAGTATACTCTTACAACAAATCAGATGACGAACCAGTTAAAACGTTATCTTAAAAGTGCTGTGCATCAGGTTTTGGAATCGGGTAGAACAATTTAGAAACTGGTAGATACCCTGGTGGCAAAAAGCATAACTTGTATAAATATCTGAGGTCATAGGCGTTTGGAGTTAGTCTGTGATTAAACGCAATAGTGAACGGTTTCATTACCAACTACGTCGGCATTAGCGTCAATTAATAGTAAAAAGGTTGCATATAGACAAGTATGAATATTAAGCTGTGTAAGTAATGTAAACGTTTGTTCTGTGAACGTAAAATAAAAGAAAGTGAAATTGTTGTACTTATCGTAATTTAAAAACGATCCTTGTTTTATTAATAGGAGTAAAACAGCAAAAAAGGACAATTAATTAAATTTGTAACAATATTTTGAATTTGTTTGACTGCTGGCAATTCTGTTGACAAAGTATTTTATGAGAAGAGGTTGGTGTCTACGATTGGCGTTGCCTCGTAGTACTTTCAAATTCATAAAACTGTACTGTATAAAATATTTGAAAACTAAAACTGTTAAATATGAAGGATATAGCCATCCTCCTTCCTCTGCTCGTAAAAAAATATCTTGCCCTCTCTACGCAAAACTTCACTAGTTCTTTGAATAACTATTGCGATACTCTCGTAAATTGTCCAAGCACAACACACTTGACCAGTTATTCATCCAAACGGGATCTAAGTTAACTGATAGGGACAGATCAAATGTGGTGTATGGTATCAATAGTAAAGGTGATAAGACCGACGTATGTAAGAAGATATATGTCGGCATTACGATGAATACATTATAAGCTAGACTTTCGTCATATAAATCTGATTTGAGGGCCACCGGTGTACCATTGGAGCGGAGAACAGCATTGGCAGCGCACTGTGTCATTACAGGGCATACCCCTGATTTTTTTGACTTCGATATCCTGAGAGAGGAACGCAATTAGTCACGTCGTTTTACTCTCGAAATGTTGCATATTATTGACGTTCCGCTGGAGAAAAGACTCAGCTATAAGACTGGCATAGACGGATGTGCTCGAGTATATCGACATACGGTAAACGGGCACAGGGGAAGTCATATTTAGTTGACGAAAGCTTGCATATCGCATTGGACAACCTAATCTTTTCCTTTTTGTTTTTTGAGTTTATTGAACATGTGGATAATGTTAATTGTTATTGTGTTCTTGATTCGTTATTAATGTTAACATCTTTTGTACACAGAACCCTTGAAGATGATGAGCGATGCTAATCAAAATATTGGGAATTAATTAATAAATTATAGAAAACATTTCTGACCTCGAGCCAAACAATATAGACATAGTTAATATAGATAATAGAAAAAAATTTCGGTTTTGATATTATTTGACAATACAAAATTCAAAAAAGCATTGTTATATAATATTTTCAATAGTTTTTGTTTCTAGGGGAATTTGCCAATTTCCACCATTGCTGCGCCACACAATGTGATTTTGGTATTAACAACCCTTTTTTGTCGACCAATGACTTTCAAAAATCTAATGATGCAGTTTGGTAGAGGAATGTTTAGATATGAAATGTGCATTTATGGTATTTTAGAAAAATATTATTTTATATTCGAAAAATTGAAGTAAAGTCCCTGCAATGGTGCTAAGCACGAAATGACTCTTTTCATGCAATTCAGTCGTCCATATACGTATAATTTTCGTGATAGTAGTATTTGACTTTAATATATTTGAAAAATATAGTATTTCTCCATAAATTAAAAAATTATGGAGATATCATAATCCGTTAAGAAGATATTGTAACGTGGTTTTGTCTAGGGCTGAGGTAAGCTCAGCCAAGTCCAGGGTCTTTCGTTAGGATCCACCAAACCTTTTGAAATAAGAACAGAATAGTTAACCCTTTTTGGGGGGTACGAGTTCAGATTCTTTATTGATATTTAATTTACAAAGTAATTTGATTTACAGGAATAACATCAACTGCTTCACTCAGTGAGAACACTCCTCTTAGCTTGAGAACACTAGTCTTGGTTGACAACACTCTTCTGGGGGCACTTATTTTGGCTTGACAACACTCATCTGGTGCACTTGTCTCGGCTTGACAACAATCTTCTGGGGGAACTTGTCTCGGCTTGACAACACTCTTCCAGGAATACTAGCATTGGCTTGAGGAATCGTCTGGGGCAGGTTGCGAATTGGTAGATTCTAAGCTGATCGGTATCGGATATGCTGGTTCGGTATGTGCTTTACATGTCCGGTTAGAACGGTTCGGTATCGGTTATCATCAGCTGGTTTACATGGGAACGGTGAGCCGAAGCTCCTGTGTGGGAACAGTGAGCCGAAACTCCTGTGTAGGAACAGTGAGCCGAAACTCGTGGGTAGGAACAGTGAGCCCAAACTCCTGTGTCGGAACAGTGAGCCGAAACTCCCGTATAGGAACAGTGAGCCGAAGCCCCTGTGTAGGAACAGTAAGCCGAAGACCCTGTGTAGGAACAGTGAGCTGAAACCCCTGTGTAGGAACAGTGAGCCGAAACTCCTGTGTAGGAACGGTGAGCCGAAGCTCCTGTGTGGGAACAGTGAGCCGAAACTCCTGTGTAGGAACAGTGAGCCGAAACTCGTGTGTAGGAACAGTGAGCCCAAACTCCTGTGTAGGAACAGTGAGCCGAAACTCCTGTATAGGAACAGTGAGCCGAAGCCCCTGTGTAAGAACAGTGAGCCGAAACTCCTGAGTAGGAACAGTGAGCCGAAACTCCTGTGTAGGAACAGTGAGCCGAAACTCCTGTGTAGGAACAGTGAGCCGAAGCCCCTGTGAAATAACAGTGAGCCGAAACTCCTGTGTAGGAACAGTGAGCCGAAGCCCCTGTGTAAGAACAGTCAGCCGAAACTCCTATGTAGGAACAGTGAGCGGAACAATGAGCCGAGACTCCTGTGTAGCAAATGCATTTACACCGTCTTTACTAAAGAACGGATCCCAAAATTTGCTCCTGTCCTTTGCAGAACTAGAGCCCCAGGCAAAATGCTGTAATGTTGTCTGGTTGTTCGCTCGGAGCCGACGACTCGAGTCTAGTTTACCTTAACACTAAGTACCTTCACTGCAATGACGGAAATGAGAATTACATTCAAGCACTCATTCTTATGCGGTCATTAAAACTAATTCCCTGCTACCATGTACACAACGTCGACTGAGCTTGTGTGTTTGCAGTGAGTGTGATTATTCGCGGTGGTTGGTGCAACTGATGGATGTTGTTTATGCTTAGGTGACGGGTACGCCAGGGACGTATGCGGATGGGAATGGCGGTGAGTTTTTGTTATTATGTACGGACGGATCATGACGTCACGTCACAATATGCCCAAATGTGTAAGCCTCTAAAAATTAACTTATTTTTGACTTTCAATGGAAACAAAATAATGTAGCTCCACTTGCCTCCGAGTTGTTCTTTTAATAAAATGAAAGGTGAGAATGTCTTCATTCGATTAAAACCAATAATAGTTTGCGGTAATTTGTGGAACTGGAAGAAAACTATAAATTTCTGGTAAAATTCATGAAACTTGTCATAAAATTTTTGTAAAAAAGTATTGCATTACTCTTAGGCCAGCTATTGAAGAAGCGGAAGAGGCAAGAAATAAGGACTACAGGAAGTATAGGTTAATGTTTGCTAGGAAATGCAGTAGAGTTTCTCGACAAACACAGATATTTTTCGTCGATTACTGGTTTCATCAGACCCTTTTCTAACCAGCTTAAGGCATGAGCGATCCAAACATGATTTGGAATGTTATGAGGTAGTCAAAGAAATTGTAGATGTAGAATAAATAGTTTTTTGTGGAATGATAAACAAAATATTAAAAAAAATCGCATCTATATTTTGCACATGTACCCTTATCTACATGCACATTTTTTGTATTCCAGAAAGTGTATGTAACAAATTTAAAGCCTTTTGTTCGGACAGAACAAATTTTATGCCAAAAAATCGATGTGGATTGTATGAGCGGTGGGCGGTGGGCGTGGCCGATTCTGATGAAACTTGTCATGCATCTATGGTTTAATGTGGGAAGTGTATTTACTTATGTCATTAATAAATAGAATAAATTTTAGGGGGCCTAAAATGCTACACTGAGTCCACTGCTGAGATAAGCTGCAAAGTGAGTTGAAAATAATGAATGAAATCTTATTGTCTTTAATTTATATAGGAGAATTCTATTCGAGAATTTATCAGTGGTTTAATTAAATCAAGATATACCGCCTACCACCCTGCTACCCTGAATCAGAGATATTTCTAAAATATTTTGTAAATTGGTAACCGTTGATCTATTTCTGATGAATCCAGGCTGTGGTTCGCTAATATTTTGAAAAATGTTCTTGTAAACTAAATGTTGAAAAAGTTTTAATAGATTGGACAGCTTTGAACTTGGTATACAATTGCATACATCATTGTTTTATATTTAGGACTTAATGACGTAATTTTCCCGTGGTCTTACAATATATACTCTTTCATGAAGTATTGAAGATATGTAGAAGCGGAAAACTAACACAGGAGCAGCAATTCTTAGCCACAGTACCATAGACGAATATAGTATAGACACATTTATTCTCTCAATAAATTAAACGTCACAGATATGGTTGCATGTAAACATTGGAACATGGGTTCAATAATAAAGGGTTTTTCAATAAGGACGCTACCAATGAAATTCTTTATTCCTGTGAAAGTACGTTCGATGCCATTATGTATGGAACTCGATTTCTTTTGCATGGCCACCACGGGCACGCTTGCAGAAGTCCAGATGCTGAACCCAAGCATAAATCGGCCGATACTGCTGCAATTTCACGTTCGATATTCGTACGAAGTTCATCAGTCGTCACTGGCTTGTTGGCATAGACCATAGACTTGGCGTGACGTAGCCCCACAGGAAATAATCTAACGGCGTCAAATCGGACGACCGAGGCAGACAATCAACTGGGGCATTTCGTGAGATAACACGTTCACCAAACTTGGTTTCCAATAAATTGAGTGTGGCATTCGCTATGTGGCTTGTGGCGCCGTCCTGTTGGAACCACATGCCCTCCAAGTCCATATTATCCAATTGGGGCCAAAAATAATCGGTTATCATTGAACGGTAGCGATTCGCATTCGCAGTAATGTGCCCTTCTTGATCATCACGGAAGAAGTACGGCCCAATGACGCCGCCGGCCCATAAACCGCACCAAACCGTAATTTTTTCGGGATGCAATGATGACTCATGGATTACGTGTGGATTGCTGTCTGGCCAATAACGCATATTTTGCTTATTGACGAAGCCATTCAGCCAGAAATGAGCCTCATCGCTGAAGATGATTTTCCGATGAAAATTCGAATCATTTTCAAGTTGTTGCTCAGCCAAATTCACAAACATACGACGCTTAAAGAAAATTTATATAATATAGATACTTAGAAAAAAAGTACGAGGTCCAATAGCCACTCCAGCAGAACATACAGCGCTATTGAATTTTTATATTCTGAAGGACTATGCAAGCGTTCACAATCACTCCAGAAAATGAAGAGTTGTATTGTAATGTTCTACATATGTCTAGAAAGACACCGCCACGTCGCCGCCATAACTCCGAATGCGCTCTTTATACAATTGCGACTTTTGCATAGAGCTTCATTATACAGGAACCTAGGTGTACCGGGAACATGATTAGACAAAGGATTCATTCACCATGGCTCTAGAGGGTATCACGAATCACCTAACAAACGTTACTAGTAAAATATTTAGTCTTTTAAAAATACTCTGAATACCAATTAGAAAAGTTCTTCGCCACTACAGAAGGCCTGTCCATCACGGTTTTTACGGAAGTGCAGATCCATATGAATGAATCATGGCTAGATCCAGGAAATATTGCATTCACATGTAAAGTGTTTGGATTCGAAAATCTTTATAGTAAAATACACAAACTTATTGTAGAAAAGTACTGAACAATCGTAATATTTGTACCCCTTTTGACATTTAATGAGTGGTAGCAATAGTGGTTAACGTATTCACCTTGATGGCTTTTGCGTGCAATTATTGCAATGTGGGAACAATCAATTGCCCCTTAGATCCTAGACTCATTTGAAATTCTTCCTTTCCACAATTCCTTTCGTCTGGAAGTTTTATCCATTGTCTTAGAAGAGAGTTGTTAACGACATCCCTAACTCTATGTAAACAACGGCTAATTGAAGTTTGGCTAAGAGAAATTCCCCATTGTTTTCCCACAGGCGGCTCGTGGCGTAAACCCGAATTGCAGATAAATCGTTGTACCAAGATATAACGGGTCCGCCAAAAACTTTTTTTTTTGAAAATGCTATAAAAAAAACTACTGAATATTTTCTCAAATTTCTTTTTTATTTGAAAGAATAATTTCATTCAAATGGCTGCCTCGGCTGGTCATGCAGTAGCCTACACGATCGGTCCAATTTTTAAACACATTATCGATTGTGTGCAGCTGTATTTCACCAATGGCTTCACCAATATTGTCCTTTAAAGCGTCAATTGTCTCTGGCTTGTCGGCGTAACACTTATCTTGTCAAATCGCAGCTCCGAGGTGGCCACACGACATCAGCTCTGCGGCTGATAATGCGATCTTCAAAAACAGGGCGCAAAACATCGAGTGTAGCTTCGGCTGTGTGGCACGTAGCGCCGTCGTGTTGAAACCAAATGTTGCCAATATCGTCCTCTTCAATTTTTGTGAACAAAAATTCGTTCAACATGGCCCGATAACGATCGCCTTTCACTGTAACGGCCACTCCTTGCTCATTATCGAAGAAAAGTGGCCCAATTATGCCCCTGGACCAAAATCCGCACCAAACAGTGACTCGTTTTGGGTGCATCGGCTTTTCAATGTATGCGTGCGGGTTTTCTGTGCCCCAAATGCGACAATTTTGCTTGTTTACATGCCCGCCAAGATCAAAATGAGCTTGTCACAAGATAACGAACATACGGAGCTGACGGTGCTTCTCTTCTTCCAAAATCCGTACTCAATTTTCGCACACATTCTGCAACATTACCATGACTTTCAAAGTAATGTCGCAATATTTCCCAGCGTTGTTCAAGCGTATACACAACCATATTCGTTCAGCGGAAGGATAAAACTAATTATCTGTCAAATCAGACATGAGCTAAGTGTTACCATTCACCAAATAAGCACTAGTTGAAAAAAAAAAACGTTAGATGGCGGAGCCTTTACATAGTTAGTTAGGCTTTGTATGGCTTGTATAAAGGAATACAAATGGAAAATGCCAGATATTCTATTGGAAATCCTATTGTCCTTGTTTAGCCCAATCACATATTCACTATGACTCAAGTCAAATGGATATTCAATATGTCTTAGAATTCTTCTTTCCTGCGTCCGTGTTTGAAGCACAGAATTTTCTAATGGCATATCAATGTACTGAAATGCCATTTTAGATAACTATTTTTACTTTATTCCATATTTAGTTGCATTTATATTGAACGCCAGTCCCAATTTCATTCCAAATTTAAATATTTTTTGGCGTAGAATACGTCTTACCTTACGGTATAGGGAGTCATGTCAGATTGTTATTGTTGTAATCTTTATTTCATTGATTATGAGGAAACGGCGAGATAACTTTTTTTTAAAATTTTTTTGTAGGTAAATGAAGATGTTATCTTTCGTTTGACATACATTTCATATTGGTTGATATCTTCCTAATATTTAAATTTCTCAAATGAAAATTGTTTAAACACATACACTCAAACATATGTGTGGTGTTTGGTTGAGTGTTTGAGTTTGTGGCGTGAACACAAACTATGCTGCTGTTTCAGTGTGGACACAAACCTTCGGCTGTTGTTTTGATTGAAGAAATATTGAAATTTCGTTTAAGTGAAACAAAATTTAAATGTGAATTTGAATTTAACATCGATATATAATTATAAAAAATATAAATCAAATTGATTTGCGTCTGTTATTTATCATTTATCCTTACTCTTTTAATTTAAAAACATATTTATCCTATTTTTCCTACCATAAGCTTATGTATATTATAAAAAGTAACTATCAAATAAATAAATTCATTTGCTTATGTTATTTATCATTTATTGTTATATATGTTTTCTGTCTTATCGGATGGCGTATTCTACGTTAAACTTAATGGCCTTGTCTCTGACACAGCCTGCAGGGACAGTCCGTGGCCCAAGGCCTCGGACAACTGTCTGCTGTATTTTGCTTTTTTTAATCGAATATCGGTATGACTTTATTACAGCTTTTTTGTAGTTAGCTCACCGACAATTTTCGTAATTCACCGATTATTTGAACGATAAAATTGGGTACAAATAATTTATAGAATCACGTTTAACGACAATTGTAGTTAAATTCCGAATTTTGACAAGTTAACTACCGAATTTTGTAGCTGAAAAGTTGTAAGTTAATTTTTGTAGAATTTCTCTCATTTCCACAAACTTTTGACGAAGAGTGTGAAATTAAACTTCAGATGAGAGAATAAATGTGTCTATTCATATTTGTCTATGCACAGTACTCTTCTAACAGGTCCAACGATCATTTAGCTTAACTCCGAAAATAAAACACGCTAAATAAAATATCGCAAAAAAAGGATAAGTCGTGAATTTGTGACAATATTTCAAATATAGAAAAATAATTTTGTAAACATTGCAAAGGAATCGGAAAAAGTAAAGGCGATATTCGAATCTAATATTTTCTCTGTGTCTTGTTAATTGTAATTTGAGTGAGGAGATTTTATTATATGACTATGACATTCTAACAATCCCAATGCTTAATATCCTCTAAAAATAAAGAAAATGCATCGCTTATTTCCATTTGGAAATTCTGTCTGTGCTCGGAGTGGGTGTGACCATTGAATGTTTTTTTTGCCCATAATAGCTGAAGTTTTGTGTTCGTTTGTATTCGGTGTAAAACTGTAGAACCCAATCAGCGATTGTAAAATTTGAAGGCGCAGAGCCCTTTAATTGTGAGAAGCCCTCTCCAGTCACTCCATGGGATGTAATGAGAAACTATTTATTTATTTATATTGTTTATGGGGCAAATAATTTTTTTGGCATGCCAACGTTTCCCAGGGCAGTATTTATAAATAAGCATACAAATTTATAAATTCATTTCTTAGTTTTAATAAAATTGGAGGCACTTTTCTTTTAAGAGTTTTTAAATTCAGTTTTTTATGTTTTCATTCAAAATGAATTAACGTTTTTACTTGAGCGTATTTAGGAACAAGCGTTACTGCTACTGTTAGTTTAGAAAACATCCTTCATTAAGTTGCAGTTATTTTTTAATTTTATTACTCTAAATTTAATTTAATACATCGTTAAATTCAAACGTTGTAAATCGTTTATCATTGCTAGTAAAAAAAAATGTTTATTAGTCATTAAGAATATGACGATTTCCCAAATAAACCGAACATCCCACCATTGAAAGGGGGTTATTGTTTGACTTACAGATGCTTAGGAAAATTACAGTAACAGAAAACTTTAGTGTTTGTGATTGTTATAAATTGTTTTGCTGAGAATCAGGTGGAGAAGTATAAATCATATGAATTTAGATTTTAATTTAAACAAGATCTTTTAAGGACTTTTATTATACGAAGGTGTTATAAAGGGATTTTCACCAGAGACGCTACATAAGTAAATCGATAGGGACAGCAAACGACGCCATATTTTTTCCCGCTCTTCTGACATTTATCTTCAGTAAGGTTTGCCATTTCATCATGGAGAGATATAAGAGCCAACATCGAGTCGAAATTATTAAAATTTACTACCGAAATTTGAAGTCAGTGGCCTCAACTTTAGGAGCGCTACTTCCAATTTATGGTCGTCATAATCGTCCTACCAGATCAACAATTGAGCGTCTAGTGGAAAAATTTGAATCCACAGGCACAGTACAAAATGTTACCGTTCCAGTGAGACAAAGAAGTGCCCGTAGTGTCGAGAATATTGCTGCCGCTGAGGCTTCAGTTCAAGAAAAAAAGAAAATGTGTCTCTCACACGTCGTTCTCAAGCGTTGGGCATCTCTGTGACGTCGTTGTGGCGAATTTTGCGAAAAGATCTTGGCCTACATCCTTGCAAGATCAAATTCACGCAAGAACTGAAGCAAGAACTTGAACACCATAAGCGTCGTATGGTTGAGAATTGGCCTGAGCAACAACTTGAAAATGATTCGGATTTTCATCGGAAAATTATCTTCAGCGATGAGGCTCATTTCTGGCTGAATGGCTTCGTCAATAAGCAAAATATGCGTTATTGGTCAGACAGCAATTCACACGTAATCCATGAGTCATCATTGTCTCCCAAAAAAATTACGGTTTGGTGCGGTTTATGGGCCGGCGGCGTCATTGGCCGCCGGCACATTACTGTGAATGCGAATCGCTACCGTTCAATGATAACCGAATATTGTTGGCCCCAATTTGATAATATGGACTTGGAGGACATGTGGTTCCAACAGGACGGCGCCACAAGCCACACAGCGAACGCCACAATCAATTTATTGGAAACCAAGTTTGGTGAACGTGTTATCTCACGAAATGGCCCAGTCGATTGGCCGCCTCGGTCGTCCGATTTGACGCCGTTAGATTATTTCCTGTGGGGCTACGTCAAGCCTATGGTCTATGCCAACAAGCCAGCGACGATTGTAGAAATTCGTACTAATATCGAACGTGCAATTGCAGCAGTATCGGCCGACTTATGCTTGAAAACCGTCGAAAATTCGGTTCAGCGTCTGGGCTTCTGCAAGCGTGCCCGTGGTGGCCATGCAAAAGAAATCGAGTTCCATACATAATGGCATCGAACGTACTTTCACAGGAATAAAGAATTTCATTGGTATCTAAAACCGGTTTTGGTTTAATTAAAAAAAAACTTTTGTAGCGCTCTTATTGAAAAACCCGTTACATAATATGTATCCTTTTATTGTATCGTTGGTGGCCATCGGTGGTGCAATGGTTAGTGTGCGCAGCTCTTGTACATGAGATCCTGGGTTCGAACCCTGCTCTGACCACCTTAATTTCTTTTGGCGGCGGTCACCTCGCAATAGTGATGGCGACACTATCGAGTATATAGCCATGAAAAAGCTTCTCAAAATACCGTTCGGAATCGGTGTAAAACTGTAGGTCTCTATCAGTGAGTGAAAACTGGAAAGCGCACAGCTCAGTGATTGTGAGAAGTTCTCCCCGGTCCCTTCATGGGATGTAATGGGAAACCATTTATTTTTTTTATTGTATCGTTGAGCTATATTTCAATGAACTGACAAATAAAGGCAAACTGTATATCGCAGAAAATGGAATATAAAAAAAAGTAACAGACGCAATGCTCATTTTTAACTGATGCCTGCGAAATCATTTTCTTTTGTACCTGTTGGCAATAGCAACAGTTTCCAGAATCATATTATACGAAATGTGTCTCTATTCTTAAAGACAAAGGCGGCGACCAAACAATTGTCCCCAGATATTATTATTTTATTATTCAAGCTCAAGGCCAGCTATATCTCTTTAACCCGTCTGCACAAATTCAGATTATACCCCTCATAAACAATTTGTGGGTCAATTTGACCCAATATGAAAAACACATCCGTATAACGGTTAATTAATTTTTTTTTTTTATTATTTGAACATAAAATATACAAATTCATTATTCATTTTAAGACAAGAAGTTTAATTCTGGGTGTTTATACTTATACACAACATGTTGTTTGCATAAATTGTTTTTCCATGTATTGCGACGGATTGAGTGGTTGTTTGAGTTTTTGGTATGTGGACAAACAAAAGCGTCTTTGTCTTTTTCCCAATTACCCAAAAAGCAGGAGGTAGAATCTTGAAATTGAATGATCTTCGATGAACTGGGAGTGTCGGCTACTACAGCTTCCTGGATCTTTGCCAAAAGATTTTTCCCAGAAGGCCCATAGGGCATTCGCGAGCATTGGTGGTCAAAATGACCCACAAATTGTATTCGCGTAGGTAAAGTATTTAAAATGTAATGAAAAAAAATTGGCTAGTCGCGAAAAAATTATTTTTACTTAAAATCCATCAGAAGGCCCTGACTGAGGATATGAAAAAGTTGTATAAACTTGCAGCCATCCTAAGACATGATTTTCGACGGTTGTTCTTCAAAATTGGGTCATTTTGACCCAATTTGTGCAGAAGGGTTAAATAGAGATATGTGACTTGCTCCACGAAAAGGGACCTCTGCGCCGAAAAAAAAAATTTACTTTTTGAGTGATTCTTATACGAAAAAAAAATGCCGCAAACCGCAAGTTTCTATGTCTTTTAGTTTTTTTACAAATCACCTGTAAATCTGTTTAATCCTGTTTAATCCTCTGGCCACTCTCCACATAAGGTATCCAAGAACCGCATTATTTTTATTTTGCGCAACGCAGTTGTCACTAAATAATATCAAGGTTTTGCCGGGTACAGATGAAAGGTATTTCGTACAAAGTACCAGAGAGTCGAAAAACATCGCCAGATGATCAGGTTGAAGGAAGAGTTGCATAACCATGCGCAAAACACGAAAAAACGAAGCGCTTTTTTTAAACGCGTTTTTCTCAATAACTTCTTTTCGGCGCAGAGGTCCCTTTTCGTGGAGCAAGTCACATATAGTTTTTTTAAAAAAGAAGATGTTTTGCAAATGCATCTCCACGATTTCTGGCAAACCGTATAACTATTTCAGATCTAGCCACAGATCTTCATCAGCGGTTGTGTGGAATGGTGCTTTTGAAAAATTCATCAAACTGAATGCAAACGAAAACTGAGAATTTTCCATTATGCAAGTGTCATTAAAAAACACTATCATATGATACTAACATTATGTAGATTGTCTTTAGCTAATGTCCAAATTTCTTTGAATAGTAAAAAAATTAGGTTTTTTAGAAACGTTCTAGCTCCCGGGATATTAATGCGAGACACAAAATATGTTGGGAGTCATCAGAAAGTAAACCAAGGTACAAAAACGCTTTTCTCCCCACCATACAATGTGAGTCGGCGTAATGCATATACATAAATTTCACTTCCTTTAAATTCCTCCGCAATCCTATTATTATTTCCTAGAAAAAAATTTAAATTTTGAAATTGAATTGAAAGATTTCCTTCGGTCTGACTAATTTTTTTACAGTTTGGTTTTATGTTTTTGAAGTTGCTTTTATGTGTGTTTAAATAACTTTAAACAAAACCACTAAGTAGTCGTTTATCTCGTTGCTTAATAATGACAAAAGTTCATTAAATATAAATATGTTGGAACAACATTTGAATCCACATTAAAGTTACCACAAATGACTTTAAATTTAATGCTAAGAATCTTGCTCGAAAGCAGACATCAGATGTTTTATAGACTTTGGGACAATAAAACACAATTATTTATGGGAGTCGTAAACAAATTACAATTTCGAAAAAGAAAACTGGAAAGGAGATTTGTATTTAATAAAAGGTCGTTGTCTAGTTTGTGAGTTGTGCCGGTCGTTAGAGCAATAGAGATGGTGCGAGAAATTGTACATTAAAACTGATGGTAGTTACGATTATATTTCATTAATAGCGGTTTGAGTCACCTCGTTGGATGTAATGAGAATATCAATAAATGAGACATAAAAAAGAGTTTTAAAGCATTTTCATTCAAGAAATGGTGTAGAAGTGCGAGGTTTGATTGGAGGCGTTAATGATATAAATAAATTACTTTTAATTTTCATTATTTTTAAGATGTAGAGGTACTAAAAATAAAACTCATAATAATTTCATACGTGCAACTAACATATAGCGATTTTAAATAAAATTGTTTTACGTTATAGAGAATTTAAAAATAAAAATCACATGAGGTGTCAGGGAACACCCGGTTCGGATGAAGTTCCATTCGCTATATTTTATATACTGGTAGTTCTAACACGCCTAAGTCGCCTGTTGAAAAATACGAAAATTTAAATGGCTTTTTAAGAAAATATACTTTTTGTGAAATGATAATCTTTGCTTAAGAAGAAGCACTTTCTGTAAGAAAAAGCCATAAGACTATGACATTTTTTTTGATGTGTTAACATCTATAGCGGCGTATAGGGACTAAATCTATAAAAGTCAAAATCTGCTAAAACCAGATTTTATGCTGCTTCTAAAACCAGTTTTTCTGCGAAAGAGAATAATGACGTGTTAAACAAAAAAGAGCGAGCATGAGAGCAATGAAAGAGTGGTGTGGCAGGGGTGAGGCAAACGAAATTGTGTCTATAGCGTATGTATTAACATAATAATGTATGTATGTACATAATCTGTTGCTGTTGTTGAACTGAGATATAAAGCATAGCCACGCAAAATTTCATTTGCAAGCGCATGGGCTTGAGCAGTCGACGTTATGGTGACATACTAATACGTCAGCTACTTCGGACAAAGTATGTGTGATGTTGTGTGTTTGGTTGTTTCGTTGTTGTTGCTATGGCTAAACAAAGCGAGTCATTTGATGTTCAGCATTGCTCGGTGTATACAAAAACAAGTAGAATCGGTATTAAGTTCGGCCGGGCCAAAGCTTATATACCCTCCGCCATGACAATTTACACTCACACTCTCCACTCTTTGCATTCCCTTAACAGTTTTTATTTTAGGTACCCCCCCCCCCCCCCCCCCAAAACCCGCCACCCACACAAACACTCCACGACACACAGCAAGCACAAATAAATCACCAACATATCAGTAGTAGTAGTAGTAGTTGTTGGTGGTGGTGTTGTTTTTTTATTAGTGAAAGGTAAGTCCAATAAAAAGTGGGTGCGGAGCACTCTCAGAGCAAAGAGAGTAATGACGTATTATACGTATATAAAAATGAGATAGCAAGAGAGCAACGACAATGTTGTGAAGTTGTGTAGCGTATGTACGAATATAACAATGTATGTATGTATATACAAGTGGCTGTTGCTTTGCATTCTTTGACTTTTGTGGGAATAAAACAAAAAGTATTGAGCAAGAAAAAAATGACAGTATTATTTCTACAAAGAAGTACTTTTTTACGAACAGGTACTTTTTAAAGAAGTGGTACTCTTTTTAGGAAAAGGTTATTTTTTTAAGAAAATGTACTTATGTTCGGAAATGCTACTAATCTAAAGAAAATAAAAGGCATTATTTTGTTTTTAGCAAGAAGTACTTTTAAGGAAAGGAATTTTTGTAAGAAAAGGTGTTTTTTTAAGAGAAGGTATTTTTTGAAAAAAGGGTTTTTTAAGAAATATTTTTTTTTTTAGAATTGGTCCTTTTTTCACGAATACGTACATTTTTAAGAGTAGGTACTTAGCATGGGACTGTCCGTGGAGGTGGAAAGTTTCTGATTGCCATTCACTTGGGAGTGGCCAGAAATGATTCCTTCATTGGGCAGTCCAAGCAGCTCACTACTTCCACGCAGTATGTCCTGGGCAATGGCTTTTCGGAAACCTCCGTTAGCTAGCTAGAGTGAGAAGGCGAAACAAATGAGCATCGAATCGGGTTTAGTAGGTGACCGATGTCACTGAAGCTCATGGGACAATCGGGCATATTCTTTTGTCCTTAGAAGGCGGATGAGCCAAACATACGGGCCAACGGCGGATAGAAACTAAAAGAAGAAAATCCAGGTTCAACATATCGCATCCTGGTCAGCGTCTGATCCATAATGGGCGGCTGCAATCGAATATCCTGGCAGTAGGTAAAATGCGAAAACCCGGTGGACTGGGTTTGCCTCCCGCCACCGTTCATAATGGCAGTGAAAATACAAAAACGAAACAGAAAACATAAACAACCCCTATTTGTTGACGACCCCCGCAAACGTTATAAGGACCACGATTTACGGATATGCACTTGGAATGTGAGAACTCTATATAGATCCGGTGCAAGTATCCAACTGGCAGATGTCCTCGAAAGTTATAAGGCTGACATTACCGCTATCCATGAAATGCGATGGACAGGACATGGCTGCACAAGGAAGGGAAACTGCGATATATACTACAGTTGCCATGAAAAAAACATGAATTTGGTTGTGGATATGTAGTTGGCAAAAGACTGCGACATCTAGTCTCTAGGTTCAATCCTGTGAGTCCGCATAAAAGCGAAATATTTTTATATTTCCATAATTTGTGTGCATGTTCCGACAGAAGAGAAAGAGGATGATGCCAAAGACATATTCTATAAGCTCCTAGAGGAAACGTATGACCGCTGCCCTGGCCATGACATTAAGATTGTACTCGCAGATTTTAATGCCAAAGTAGGAAGGGAGAATGTGTTTAATCCAACTATTGGCAATTTCAGTCTACATGCTGACAGTTCCGACAACGGTATGAGACTGATTGACTTTGCCGCGGCAAAAAACGTGGTCATTAGTGGTACAAGATTCCAGCATAAAGACATCCACAAGGCTACTTGGGTATCCCCTGATCAAAGAACTAAGAACCAAATTGATCACGTGGTAATTGATGGAAGGCACTCATCCAGTGTAATGGACGTACGAGTGATCAGAGGAGCTAACATCGATTCTGATCACTACCTGGTAGCAGCAAAGGTTCGCACAAGATTAAGTAGAGCGAAAATCGTACGAAACCAGACGCAGAGGAAGCTGGACATCGGAAAGCTGCAATTACCGGAGGTAGCCACAGCCTACTCAAGGAAGCTCTCGCAACTTTTGGCACAGAACCCACCCCCGATGGATTACCGGCGGAGCTGTTTAAGGCTGGCTGCGATGAGCTGATAAGGTGCATGCATCAGCTCATTAGCAAAATTTGGTTAGATGAATGCATGCCCGGCGATTGGAGTCTCAGTGTACTATGTCCCATATTTAGAAAAGCTGACCCGAGTATCTGTGCCGACTACCGTGGAATAAGCCTTTTATCCATAGCATATAAGGTTCTATCAAGTATAATGTGCGATTGGGACCTTCAGTTTTACACCGATTCCGAACGGTATTTTGAGAAGCTTTTTCATGGCTATATACTCGATAGTGTCGCCGTCACTATGCGAGGTGACCGCCGCCGAAAGAAATTTGAAGGTGGTCAGAGCAGGGTAAGATCCTTAAGATCCTTACCAACTTTCACTGCGGATTTGGTGTTCGTCAAGGTCATCCTGCAAAGGCGTATGAGTTTTGCAGGAATACCAAGCTCAGACATTGCTTCATAGAGTTTCTCCCGTATCGGACTATCGAAGGCTGCTTTATAATCGATAAATAGATGATAAGTGTCGATTTGTTTTTCGTGTGTCTTCTCCAGGATTTGGCGTAGCGTGAAAATCTGGTCAGTTGTCGATTTTCCAGGCCTAAAGCCACACTGGTATGGTCCAATCAGGTCAGCGATAATTGGTTTTAGTCTTTCGCACGTTATACTTGATAGAACCTTATATGTATGCTATGGATAAAAGGCTTATTCCACGGTAGTTGGCACAAATACTCGGGTCACCTTTTTTAAATATGGGACATAGTACACTGAGACTCCAGTCGCCGGGCATGCATTCAAATTTTGCTAATGAGCTGATGCATGCACCTTATCAGCTCATCGCCGCCAGCCTTAAACAGCTCCGCCGGTAATCCATCGGCTCCTGCGGCTTTTTTGTTCTTAAGCCGAGCAATAGCTGTTCTGACCTCGTCTTGGTTAGGAGGGGGGCAATCGATGTCGTCGTCCATATTGTGATCGATTGTCCCATCGTCATCGGATATCTCAGGTACTAGTAGCGCGGAGAAATGCTCTCTCCATATTCCCAACATGCTCTACACATCTGCGACGAGATTTCCGTCCTTGTCTTTACAGAAGGGGGCCCTGAACCATGTCCATTAGTTCCGTTTTTAACTATTTGGTAGAATTTTCGGGCTTCGTTCTTCCTTCTGTATGTCTCAATTTTCTCACTCTCGCGCTTTCTCCACTGCCGTTTCTTACGCCTAAAGAGACGGTTTACCTCCTTTCTCTTCGACCTATACCGTTCAGTTGCAGCTCGCGTTGCAATTGACTGAAGCATTACCATACGTGCAGCATTCTTTTCGTCATTTGCTATGCGATACTCTTCATCGTACCACGGTTTATTGCGAAGCGGTTTTTCGAAACCAAGTACGGTTGTTGCAGCAGTTTTTATAGAGTCGGAAATGGGTTTCAGGATCGTCATCGGGATGGGGTGGGTTCTGTGCCAAAAGTTGCGAGAGCTTCCTTGAGTAGGCTGTGGCTACCTCTGGTAATTGCAGCTTTCCGATGTCCAGCTTCCTCTGCGTCTGGTTTCGTACGATTTTCGCTCTACTTAATCTTGTGCGCACCTTTGCTGCTACCAGGTAGTGATCAGAATCGATGTTAGCTCCTCTGATCACTCGTACGTACATTACACTGGATGAGTGCCTTCCATCAATTACCACGTGATCAATTTGGTTCTTAGTTCTTTGATCAGGGGATACCCAAGTAGCCTTGTGGATGTCTTTATGCTGGAATCTTGTACCACTAATGACCATGTTTTTTGCCGCGGCAAAGTCAATCAGTCTCATACCGTTGTCGGAACTGTCAGCATGTAGGCTGAAATTGCCAATAGTTGGATTAAACACATTCTCCCTTCCTACTTTGGCATTAGAATCTCCTAGTACAATCTTAATGTCATGGCCAGGGCAGCGGTCATACGTTTCCTCTAGGAGCTCATAGAATATGTCTTTGGCATCATCATCTTTCTCTTCTGTCGGGGCATGCACACAAATTAGAGAAATATAAAAATATTTTGCTTTTATGCGGATTGTGGCTATTCGTTCACTCACAGGATTGAACCTAGAGACTGGATGTCGCAGTCTTTTGCCAACTACAAATCCGCAACCAAATTCATGTTTGTTTCATGGCAACTGTAGTATATATCGCAGTTTCTTTTTCTTGTGCAGCCATGTCCTGTCCATCGCATTTCCTGGATAGCGCTAATGTCAGCCTTATAACTTTCGAGGACATCTGCCAGTTGGATACTTGCACCGGATCTATATAGAGTTCTCACATTCCAAGTGCATATCCGTAAATCGTGGTCCTTATAACGTTTGCGGGGGTCGTCAATAAATAGGGGTTGTTTATGTTTTCTGTTTCGTGTTTGTATTTTCACTGCCATTATGAACGGTGGCGGGAGGCAAACCCAGTCCACCGGGTTTTTGCATTTTACCTACTGCCAGGATATTTGATTGCAGCCGCCCATTATGGATCAGACGCTGAATAGGATGTGATATGTTGAACCTGGATTTTCTTCTTTTAGTTTCTATCCGCCGTTGGCCCGTATGTTTGGCTCATCCGCCTTCTAAGGACAAAAGAATATGCCCGATTGTTTGATGAGCTTCAGTGACATCAGTCACCTACTAAACCTGATTTGATGCTCATTTGTTTCGCCTGCTCACTCTAGCCAGCTAACGGAGGTTTCCGATATACTGCGTGGAAGTAGTGAGCTGCTTGGACTGCCCAATGAAGGAATCATTTCTGGCCATTCCCAAGTGAATGGCAATCAGAAACTTTCCACCTCCACGGACAGTCCCAATCAGTGAGTGAAAACTGGAAAGCGCACAGCTCAGTGATTGTGAGAAGTTCTCCCCGGTCCCTTCATGGGATGTAATGGGAAACCCAAAAAAAAAAACTTATTTAAGGCTATGTTCTTTTTTAAACTTCTTTCCCTTTGTTTGTTCTAAATTTAATTTTTGTTGGGTTCAAAACTACAATATATAATAAATATTGGTTACATGCTCCTCCTGGAAAACATCCCATTAAACAGGAAACTTCCCAACATTTATGAGACATCTAGTTATTCTAGACACAAACCAAAGCAAAAGTAAACAATATAGATGATAATAGTGGGTTGTAACACAATAGTTTTAAAACGAAAGTTGTCTAATTTTTTTCTCATTTAGTCCTTCAGGAACTTGTTCCCAAATATGGAGGACAGATGGTTGATCAATATTTATAAAAATCAGTGAGTGTTCGAACTCACGGACGATGTGTTAACACATTTTTGTTCCACGGTACCTGTTCGATTTCTATGAACACATTAGTAAATGTAACATTGGAAAATAAAAAAAGAACAGTTTTTGTGTTATAGACTCTTTTGTTATTGCACTTTCTTATTTCTTACATCTGCTGTAACATTAGATATAATATTGTTAAAATAAAGCAATATTTAGCTCACTGGAATAATTGTTTTTGTATTGCCATAAACCGAAAGACGACAAAAAGTATTGAATATTATAGAGAACTTATTGCACTCTTTTTCCGCTCTCATGTAGACAGTCTGAGTAAAAGAGCATAAACGAGTCTTATTCTCTTTTTAGAATATTTCAATATAAATGCACCATTTCGACAATGTTTTAAACATAAAACAATACAAAAAGCATAAATATTTTAAAAGGCATCAATGTTTCACATCAAAATTATGAATGGACCAAGTTATGACAAAAAGAGAGAAACACGTTTTGAATCATTCGGCAGATGTCGCCAGTGCTTTTGAGTCATACAATTCGTTCCACGAGATCTCTCTTTGGCGACGACGACCAGCTTGTTTGTTCGCTGCCGCTACCTCAATATCATCATACCTATTCTCAGGTAGAGATTATTGTTGTACAACAACAACGTATGTGATGCTAACGCAGTGTGTTGTTAACACGTCAAATGAAATACAGTTTGTCAACATTTTTTAGATATAAGAAAATAAATAAATTGTTTCCCGTTACATCCCAAGAAGAGATTAGGGAGAGCTTCTCACACACCAGTGAGCTGTGCACGTTCTAGTTTTACAGTCACTGATTGGAACCTACAATTTTACACCGGTTCTGAAAGGTATTTTGAGAAGCTTTTTAAATATGGTTTCCATTATATCACAGTTTCTTTTGATCAAGATATTCCAGAAGTGGAAACTTAAAACACCCGCTGGTCACTGCCTCGCAAAATAATTGTTTGATATTCGTGTAATATGATTTGCCCAAGATTTGCGGGCGAGGTTCTAAAACCGTCTCGGCAAATCATTTATTTTCAATTGATGAATGGTGTTTGACCAATAATTGCCAAGTACTGAATTTCGCTTAGATCAATTGACAACTTTCGTATTGGAAATACAAGAATAGATATGACGAAATAGATAATTTTCCTTCATTATATATCTTTAATATCGGGGTTGCTTTACAGGAAGTATCATGTCTACCAAACAGTCGTCCACCGAACTTTTCTTTGGAGGGTTATACAAATGGGGGTCTCAAAATAGTGCCTAGCACCAACTTTGATTAAGGTCGTTAAAGTTTGTTAGGATTTATACGTTCAAAAATCCGCCCACCTATTT
This sequence comes from Phaonia tiefii, assembly GCA_963931995.1. Lineage (NCBI taxonomy): Eukaryota > Metazoa > Arthropoda > Insecta > Diptera > Muscidae > Phaonia > Phaonia tiefii. Next base: position 38,900,033 of record OZ008367.1, read on the forward strand.
TATGAGTGTGGCAAATCATAAATTATATTTAGTGCAATAATAGTTTACATGATATTTGCCCAGCACTGAATTGAATTTAATCAACATGTAGGCTAATGTTTTAAGAAGAAAAACAATAAAGATTTAAAAATGTCATCATTTATTCTCTGTCAAAACTTAGAAACTATATTTTTCTATATAAGATTGGTAAAAAATATAGATATCTGTTTAAACTATAGGTCCTTTTGACACTGATAGATATTTTCTGTTCTAAATATTGACTATGAATCAGTATAATAACGGGGTTTTCAATAAGAGCGCTACAAAAGTTTTTTTTTAAATAAAACAAAACCGGTTTTGGATACCAATGAAATTCTTTATCCCTGTGAAAGTACGTTCGATGCCATTATGTATGGAACTCGATTTCTTTTGCATGGCCACCACGGGCACGCTTGCAGAAGTCCAGACGCTGAACCCAATTTTCGACGGTTTTCAAGCATAAATCGGCCGATACTGCTGCAATTTCACGATCGATATTCGTACGAAGTTCATCAATCGTCGCTGGCTTTTTGGAATAGACCATAGACTTGACGTAGCCCCACAGGAAATAGTCTAACGGCGTCAAATCTCACGACCGAGGCGGCCAATCGACTGGGCCATTTCGTGAGATAACACGTTCACCAAACTTGGTTTCCAATAAATTGATTGTGGCATTCACTGTGTGGCTTGTGGCGCCATCCTGTTGGAACCACATGTCCTTCAAGTCCATATTATCCAATTCGGGCCAAAAATATTCGGTTATCATTGAACGGTTTGAATGGTAGCGATTCGCATTCACAGTAATGTGCCGGTGTTGATCATCACGGAAGAAGTACGGCCCAATGACGCCGCCGGCCCATAAACCGCACCAAACCGTAATTGTTTCGGGATGCAATGATGACTCATGGATTACGTGTGGATTGCTGTCTGACCAATAACGCATATTTTGCTTATTGACGAAGCCATTCAGCCAGAAATTATGACGAGGCACTGACTCCAAATTTCGGTAGTAACTTTTAATAATTTCGACACGTTGTTGGCTCGTATATCTTTTCATGATGAAATGGCAAACCTTACTGAAGAAAAATTTCAAAAGAGCGGGAAAAAATATGGCGTCGTTTGCTGCGCCTATCGATTTACTTTTGTAGCGTCTCTGTTGAAAAACGCGTTACCTCCGCGTACAGAACTGAGTCTATTTATGCAAGAACAACGGTGGGAAATATTGGAAACATATTTCCGAAATTAGTGTTTTGTTGCGAAGCAGTGCGTCTGGTCGTGCTGAACATAAGTTTATGCACCCGCTGAAAAATCTGAATTTTGTTGTTGTTTGGTTGCAAACATAATGTGTTTATAGCCTGTCGCAAATATATTATGTTTTGTGTCCAAATACATTGTATTTGATTTTCAATATTACATGTTTGACACACAAAGTTTTCACTTTTTAAAGTTAGTGTAATTTTTTTGTTGTGCAGCTGATAACTCCGAAATTTTGCAGCTGCCACATATGTTTATTTCGATTATTAAAAATGGAGCGCTTTACGACAGAACAACGCGTTATAATTGTGAAAACTTATGACAAAAATTTGGAAAGTTATGCTGAGACCGGTCGCAAACTTCGAAGAAATTTCAGTCGAATATCTGCAGCTAATGTGTCAACCATTCGAAGAGTGGTCAATAAATTTACAGAAACAGGGTCGGTTATGAACAGTAAGACTTCTATGCATGAACGTGGCGGTCGGTCTCTTGAAAATATTCCTGCTTTAACGAGAGTGTCGCCGAAAACCCGAAAAGAACATCATTTCGGCATCGTTCTCAACAACTTCAAATTTTACGAAGTACTACGCACCGAATTTTGACAAACGACCCCCACCTTCATGCGTACAAAAGTCAGCTTACTCAGGAGCTTAAAACAGCATACCATGGTCGGCAATTCGTTTAATGGGAAATGGAGCAAAGTGAAGTCAATGGCAATTTTTTAAAAAAAGCCATCTTCTGCCATGAAGCTCATTTCCATCTGAATGACATCGTGAATACACAAAATTGTCGAATTTGGGCCTTAGAAAATCCTCATGCAATCCATGAGAAACAAATGCACCCATAACGAGCAACTGTTTTGGTGCGGATTTTGGTCAAGCGGGGTGATTGGGCCTTATTTTATTGAAGATGAGGCCGAACTTGCAGTGGCTGTGAACATCATTCATTACATGAGCATGATAACGGAATTCTTGTGGCTTCAATTGAACGGTATGGATCTGAACGACATGTGGTTTCAGCAAGACGGCACCACCTGCCATACTGTGCATGAAATAATAGATTTATTGCAACAACGATTTCCAGAACAAATTATCTCAAGAAATTCTGAAGTCAAGTGGCCACCAAGATCATGCGATTTAACGCCGTGCGATTTCTTTCTTTAGGGTTTTGTGAAATCTCGGGTTTATGCGAATAACTCAGAAACAATTCCTGAGCACAAATCCGAGATTGCCGGTGCTTTCCATGTTCTGCTGGTTTGAGCTACTGAGTAAGCTGAATTTTGTAACCATGAAGGCGGAGGTCTTTTGTAGAGATTCGTTTCGTAATGCTTCGTTTACAACAGCAGCGGCCGACCGGTACGTTGACCCACAGGAGTGTTGCTGTCGTTAACTGACCCAGTTTCTTAAAATTTTCTGACCACTTTTCGAATGGTTGACACATTAGGTGCTCTTTCTCAGTTGCAATTTCTTCGAACATAACTTTCCAAATTTTTGCAATAAGTTTTCACAATTAGACGCGTTGTTCTTTCGTAAAGCGCTCCATTTTTGAAAATCGGAATAAACATATGTGACAGCTGCCAAATTTCAGAGTTGCACAAAAAAAAATTACACTAAATTTAAAAAGTGCAAAACTTACTGAGACACCCTTTAGAACCAGAAGCCGTCAACAAAGTCTTGGAAAATCGGGCTGACAGGATGATCTACTGGAAAGCCAGCCGCGGTAGCCACATGAATAAAATTGTGTTCCATAAATTAAAGTTAGTTCGGTTATAGCAACAGAATTCGTAAGATATTCGTTTACCATAACCTCAGTTTTCATAGATACTGTTGCTGTAATTAAACCGGTGCCAATTTTGCTTGTTGTAACCGAATTTATGGAAAATTCAGTTGTTGTAACCGAACTGATGGAAAATTCAGTTGTTGCAACCGAATTGATGCTGAATTCGGTTGTTGCAACCGAATTGATGGCAAATTTGGCTGGCGAAATTTTTCTTGATATAACGAAAATAATTAGTAGTTCAGTTGTCACAACCACAAGAATTACGAAACGAGTTTGTTTCAACCGAATTTCAGTTGTTGAGATTGAATGCAGTCGTGACAGTCGTGCAGTTATGCTGTGATATCCGAAATTCGGTTGCAATTGCAGAACACATTCAGGAATAGTTATAGCTTAGTGACAGAAAGAATAATGCAGAAATACAGTTCCACACTTACAACTCAGGCTGTGAATAATCTCTTTTTGTCTCTCTTTTATTCGTAAACATTGCGTAAACATTGCAACAAACGCAGCTGTATTTGTACAGCTATGTTTGAACCTCAAACTCACATATTAACACATTTAATCGTTGTGTCTCGAATATGTAATATTGTACGGCAAACATAATGTGTTTGGACAAAAGTTATATTTGTAGACAAACAACAAAAATATACAGATTTTTCAGCGTGTAGTTGCTAGAATCAGTGAGTGTAACACAAAAAACCGCACATCTCACTGATTTGAGAAGCTCTCCACAATCCCTTCATGGAATGTTATGGAACACCATTTTTTTTAGTTGCTGGCATACAAAAACTGAAGCATTTGCAACTGGGATAGTATGAAAATTAACCAATTATATTAAAATTTGTGATGACTCTTTGTTTGACTGTTTACATTATTTTGTGAGAACAATTTTATGTTTGTGGGAGGTAAATTTATGCCTCTGTTGCCGTTCACCGCTCAACTTAGTTTGGTGGACCTAGAGACGACCCAACTTCAACACGACCATACTTATCTTTTGTTTTGTCGTTCACAACTGTTTTTGGTTGCAATTGTTATGGTGTTACCAGCTCGAAATATCAATTTTGACAAGTAAAATCAGCTCATTTATGTTTTGTTGATAATTGTATGTAATGAACGATTTGGTTTCTGCTACTAACCATTCAGTTTCTTTTAGTTTGCACGTTTTGTGTGGAACGTGGAACACCCACTTCATATAGAGTATAAAAGTATATTTGCTTTGCATTTTGCTCATGTGGACGTCTATGGCTAGCAATATGTTTAAATTCATTGCAACATGTAGCAGAGCTCTCTATAATAATAATATACCATTCTGAAAACATTCGGCAGCCAGATTGCGTGTAGCACAAAGATGGGATGTATTAAATCACTACGGAATGATAAGATTTTACTAAAAAAAACAAAAATTAAGAAATAGATGCTGAAAGTACAATTTTATTTGGATTGTACCTTTTTTGGCCAACCCTAATCTGGGTGAAAACATAAAAATGGCAGGGAAAAAACGAGCTATGCTTTGCTTATTATCATTATAAGTTTCTTCTAATAGAGATATCGGGTGGTTATCTATTTATATACCTGCATAACGAGCTTGCGAAAGGCATCGAGGAAATTTTTACTTCCTTTCTTCAGAATACCTCAAGAGCATCAGACTGATCTACGACTGTGAAAATATTATAAGTTTTGTGAGGAAAAAGTGAAATCTAAAATTATTTTCGCCAACCTTGTGCAGTTTTTTTAGGGAAATTAGTGGAAATTATAATCACATTCTTCTTGCTATTCTTGCTAAAGGTAATATTTTAACATTTATTAAATTTTTTTTTGAAGTGCTAAGAATATTTATCTTGTTGAAAGGTTCAGCTGGAAACGTGGCAAAATTTTCCAATTTCATCTGAAAAGGGTACTTTTAGCCGGAATACCACCGGGAAAGTAATAGTAGCCCAGCGTTTTGCGACTTCCCGAAAGACGGGACAAACGATCCTGGGATTCTTTGGTTGGAGCTTTGGGTTTCATCACTGTGACAGCTCGTATTTTAAAAAGGGAGTGATTATAGTGTCTGCAACAGAAGCACCAAGACCTCTTTTAACGCCACTTCTGACAAACCACACTTGGATACCTTTAAAATTTGTTAAGGGGTTAATTGAGCAAATGACCGTAGAAACTCGTACGGCGCTGCTTTTTTTTATTTGATAGGACGATGGATAATGGTATTTTCATTGCATTCGTACATATATAACTGTAAGAGTGAATAATTGCATATAACGGGGAAAAGATAAAAATACTCAGCTTAACAAACTTTATTTACAAAGACAACACCAAGAATCACATGATTGAGTCATTGGTAAACTATTCCTCAACCAGTGCAATCTCAATTCTGTACAGTCTGACAATACGTCATCAAAATCATGTTTTTTCTCTTCTTCCATTGCTCTTCAATGCCAGATTTTTCTACTTAAAATAAAATAAATAAAAAAATGGAAAAACAAACAAATATAATTTCTTAAAAAAATAACACAAAAAAAAACAAATAAAAGTTATAATAAATACCGTGATAAGAATGAAATAATATAAGTATATCTAATTTACTATAAGATAATTCCAAATCGAATATCACAGAAATGGAAGAAATGATCATTAAGGAATAAGTAAAACACAACATCGTCATCATTGTAGCAGATTATCATCAATTTCAACAACATTTCCGTCAAAAACGTATTGTTGGGTGAGTTTCTTGATTATATGTAATTCGATTTGTTATTAATAGTAAAAATAGAGAACAGAAAGAAAATAATAAATAATAAAATCTCTCTCAGTACAAAAAAAAAACTCAATTATGTTCCACTCATAAATATAATCGCTTCGTAGACTCATTCGTAAATTCAATAATATGCTATTACATTTTTTTTTCTTTGCATAATTTTTTTTTTTTGGTATCATTCATAAAATTAGTCTAGTTTCTCTTTTTATTCATTCTTATTCAGCCATAAATATGTTTGCTCACTTGAGATGATCATTCATCACCTGTTAGAAACGAAAGAAATGGTTCGTATACGGTTTTCAAATAACCGGGTTTTGGTTCTATAAAGATATTTACGATAATGAAATACTGAATTGAAAAATTAAAATAGGTAGAAAATAAGTATGAATACATATAATATATTTCATTAGTGCCACTGATTATTCTAAAATGTATATGGAATAATAACGAGTAAATTTAAGAACATTCTTTCAATCTATTAAACTTGCAAGTTATATTGTTGTGTTGAATTACACGGTGTTACAAAAAATAGATTTTTTTCTGTCCTATGAACCAAATGCACATATTCGGAAAGAGGGGACAAAATAAAAATACACGTGTATCGTCGATTTTCATGTACACGTCAGAATTTTTTTTTTTTAAGTTTGAAGTATAAAGCTCGTAGTGGCCTGTGTGAAAGCCTTTGGACCGATTTTTAACCCTTTTTCAGTGATCCAATCGAGCTGATTTTTTGCAGGCAGACTCGTGGAAATGTCTGTATCACGTCAAATTTTTTAAAAACAATTTTTATCAATTCTCAGATTTTCCCCAATTTTTATTATTTTTGAAAAAAAAATATTTTTTTCACTTTTCTTACCATAACTTGAAGGGACTCCAAATTTTTAAACTACTTAAGCGTTACGAAAAAAAAATGTTTTTTGACCCATTATCGAATAGTTGCAGTTAATCAATAGTAACCTTCTAACACTAAACAGTTTTTGACTTTTACAACACTTACAACTGGTCTGACAGATGAAATAAGGAATTGCAAAATTGTTTTAAGTTCTGTTGTGCGAAAACGTATTTGTATATATTTCATCTGAAAAAAATGCAGTGTCCGACTCGAAATAACTTTTGTTACGTTTGTGGCTTATTCGCACCAAGTAAAAATTTGAAAAATATTACTAAAACAGTGGTGAATTCGTTTCAGAAAATATTTAAGACTGCTTATGTTCCTTACTTGTGGTATACTCCGGAAGTCGTGTGCGACTATTGCTATAGAAATTTGTGCAAGTTTACTGATGGAAGGTCAACAATAAAGTACGCTGTACCAACAATTTGGCTACCACGCACGGAGCACTGCAATGAATTGTGCTACTTTTGTGTAACTTTTGCTCAAACAAAAGGGTACCAATACATTCACCGCAACAAAATTCGCTACGCTAATGTAGAATCGGTAATTCCAGCAGTTCTATACTCACCAGAAGAGCGTGTAGCGGCTTCAGTGGAGATTTTTGATAATGTTCCCGAAATAAGCGATGCAGAATCAACAGTTGTACCAACACTGCTATCAACTTTTCTTGCATCGAATGCGAGATGCGAGAGTCCACAAGTATCGGAATTTGTGGCAACACCCAGTGAAATTGGGACTGCAATGCCGCATTTAATAACGCAAGCCGACTTCAATGACCTCGTACGAGACGGAAATTTGTCGAGGAGAACAGCAGAACTCTTTGCATCACGCTTTAAGCAGTGGAATATAGTGGCGAATGATTTTAAAATAACAGCCGCTCGTGGTCGAGGTACCACTATTCCATATGACGAATTTTTTAAATTGCACGAAGATCGGGAAAAAAACCTAGCTCACTGTTACGATATTGATTTGATGTTTGCAAAAATTGGTTACCCTCATATTTCAGAGGAGTGGCAACTTTTCATCGATGCATCGGTCAACAGCCTTAAAGTCGTGCTGCTTCATATCGGTAACATACATCCATCTGTCCCGATCGCATATGCCACAAACCTCAAGGAAACATGCGAAGGCATGGAATTAATATTACAGCTGATAAAGTACAAAGAGCATAATTGGAAAATATGCTGCGATCTGAAAGTGGTCGGTTTACTCATGGGTGTTAAGCGTGGATTTCCAACCCACCAGTGCTTTTTGTGTACATGGGAAGGTCGAAAAAGAGATGAGCATTACACTGAATTTAAGTGGAAGCCGCGAACATGCTACAAAGTAGGCGTAGAAAGTCTAGAGAATCTACCATTGGTGCAGCCGTCTCAAATCATTTTGCCTCCACTACACATTAAGCTCGGTCTCGTATCAAATTTTGTTAAAAAACTGGATCGTGATGGCGAGGCCATTGCAACTTTGCGCAAAATTTTTCCGAAATTGAGCGGCGCAAAGATTCATGCAGGTATTTTTTTTAAGAAGTCATTCAGTAACTTTATGTTTTTTAATGATTTTTTTGATTTAAGGTGTTTTCAATGGTCCGCAGATAAAAAAATTAATTGCAAGTTCTGAATTTTCATCAAAATTAAATGCTATCGAACAACATGCATGCCGTTTTTGAGCAGTTTCTTGGCAACAAACGTGCTGCCAATTATAGAAATATTGTAGCAAAATTGGTTTCGGCATATGGCGAAATGGGCATATTAATGTCGCTAAAGATCCATTTTCTTCACAATCATTTAGATTTTTTCCCTGATGATTTAGGAGCTTGTAGCGATGAGCATGGCGAAAGGTTCCATCAGGACATTGCGGCTATTGAAAAGCTCTTTAAAGGAAAATACATTACGCATATGCTTGGCGAATACTGTTGGTCTATTTGTCGCGATACTGAAGCAAATGCTTACAACCGCAAAAATAAAAGGCCTAAATTTCTATAAAAACATTAAAATTTTTAATGTAACAATTCTTTATTTTTATAAAACAAAAGTATTAAAAAAAATTGTTTTTTTAACGAACTGAAACCTTAAAAACAAACGATAACCATTTAAAAAAAAAAAAATGTAGGAAAATCTGAGAATTGATAAAAATCTATTTTTTAAAAAATTTGACGTGATACAGACATTTCCACGAGTCTGCCTGCAAAAAATCAGCTCGATTGGATCACTGAAAAAGGGTTAAAAATCGGTCCAAAGGCTTTCACACAGGCCACTACGAGCTTTATACTTCAAACTTAAAAAAAAAATTCTGACGAAAGTAAATTTGGTTCATAGGACAGAATGTGTGTAACACGGTGTTATGTGTAGATTTAAATGCAATAAATTGTATATAGAGTAAAATGAATTGCTAAAAGGTTGAATATGTTTTCTTGTATGGATTAATGGGTTAGTAAAATTTCTCTCTTTGGGTCCCTAGACATTTAAATGTGCAGCTAGGGAAAGGTAGGCGTGGGTTAAGAGGCATGGAACTCAGTACATCTTGAGTATCCAATATGATACCAGCCCATGTAATTTAATTTAATAATCTGCTTAAATTTTGGGGAGTCTATAAAAAAAATGTATGTAAAGGAACATATATAATTCGGATGGCAACACGAACTTCCCCAAAACTTTCTGATCGCTAGCGATGCAATGCCTCCCACAGTCTTCTTTCGAATGGTATCAAAGAGAGTTTTGCCCTAGAAATAATTTTTAGGACAGGTCTCACGAAAATATGAATTTTTTCCAGATTTCATTCGTACAACTGAGTTTGTACTTTACATGTATTGTGCTTGCAAAATCGAAATGGATATAAGTAGCATAGATTTGTTTTATGAAGATGGAGTCGAGAACGTGAATATACCCAGTGCAAGGTGCAGTTCATATTCTGGACGGTGGTCCTAAACTATTTAACTCCACAGCAAATCCTCCCCATAGTTCTGCGTGGTGCCAAATTGTGGTTTTCCAAATGCAACGGCTGGATTACTTTCCATTAGCTGGACAAGTTTCTCAAACTGAGCCCCTTTTTGTGAGTTTGATACTTCTAAAACATATAAAATATTATTGCTAAATAAAAGTGTTCAAATGTTAAATACAAATTATAATTTGAATTCAAAATAATATCTACTTACGACCTCTTATCAAATTAAAAACACCACAACTCAAGTGCTCTCAAGCAGTGGTGTAAATTTAACACATTTGTCGACCAAAGTGGCACAGAGTTGTCAACGGCAATACGACAAAAATAAGTGAACACAACCAAAAAACAACAGTTGAGTTGAGTCGACCGTTGAGTTGAGAACGGCAATACCAATTTATCGATTAAGACCAAATTTTCACAAAAGTTGAGAACCGTAATAGGGGCATTAGATGTCAGCATATTAAGGTTGCATGCCGCACATAACTTTAACCTTAACAATCTCTGTCGTATTTTAGTAGAGACAGCCAAATTTGTCATGCGGGGGGATTATCTGAACGTCAAAATATTATAACTTCTCCTTAAATGAGCCTGTTTTTTATGAGCATCGATAAAAAACCCACATAATATAGAGTGGGAGTTGTACAATTTTAAATACATCTGCATCTCTCTGTCATTCATCTTTGACCAGTGAATAATAATGTGCTAATCGCCTCATATCTGGGATTAAGTGTCTGGGATCTGGGATTTTTTGAATTGCCTTCAACCATAGTACTTTTCACTTGCAAGGTCATTTAATGATTTCACTCTTAACAGCCATTAAAAAATTACACCTTGAAAGCTAAATAATACATTATTTCGAAAATTTCATCAGGGTACAACTTGTCTGGAAATCTAGTAAAATTCCAAAGGAAAACTCCTATAAATTACATCAGTTATCTTAGATATGGAGAATTGCAATGGTCTCGCTGCCAGCTAAATAACATATATAATTACATGTAAATGTCTTTGACACCTTGACAAAGCAAATGTCTCTTGCATTGTTTAGAAGAATTTAACAGAATTTATACGATTCAGTTGAACTCCAGTGTATGATTGTCTGCTCATTCTAATTCACAAAAAATTTTAAAATCAACATAATTTCTCCGTTCATTGCTCTAGGTTACAAAAAGTTCAACAGCCTTATGCTGGTATGTCAAGTTATATAAATTTATTAATTTTATTAAGTGATCGAATGACACTGTCTGTCTCAATTGCTTTCATTTTAACTCATTTAAGTAGCAAATATCATAATAAACTCTTCGCATTTTATTTGCTATTGACATGGCTCCATCGTTTACTACGAACTGTGTGCTAAGTGGTTTTGGGTAAATTCAGAGGACATATTCATTTTGCTCAGCATGCCAGGACGTATTTATAAAGAAGGAGGTAAGTAACACAGTGACATACTATTAAACGGGTAGACTGTCAAGTATACGTAGCTAATGCGGAATGATGATACTTCTTATCGATAAGAAAACCCCAAGCTGGGTTATGCTAAGTTAGCGAGGATGCGAATTTAAATGCGATTTGAAAATGATGTAAAAAAGTTATTTTATCCAAGAATTGCGTTTAATGATAGTGTGTCGTATTCTACAGTAATATTGCAACAAAGAGTATATAAATACAACAACGTCAACAATGTCAGCCTTGAGGTCAAGCGGAGAATTATGCTCGCGAATAGATGTTATTTTGGGCTAAGCAAGCACTTTAGAGATAAAGCCCTCTCTCGAGTAACAAAAGTTTGGCTTTACCAGACTCTCATCTTTCTTGCTTTATTGCGCAGAATCTTGGGTCTTATCGCAAGCACACGAAATATCTGTAGGAATCTTCGAGAGAAAAATACTCTGAAAAATGTATGGCCCTATAGTGCATAATGGCGAATCAAAATAATGCTATTGCGCTGGCTAGGCCATATCAGTAGAAGGGATGGAGTAGAATGGTTTTTGAAACCGAACTCGAAGAAAGACGGAAATAAGAAAACCAAGATTCCGTTGGAGAGAGTAGGTTGACGAATGCCTGCGTACCCTTGATATTACCATCTGGAGAGATAATGCAAAAGATCGAATTGGTTGGTGAAATAAATTATCCTCGATTTGTAATGGCCCTAACCCCCCGGGGTTGTTCGAGACCGGATAAGTTAGTAAGTAGATTTTATTCCAAAATTATGTCGCCAATTTAAGGTTAGTGATTCGCAATCTATTAATGAAAGTATTTCGTAGCCCACAGCAATAGTGCCCCAAAGAGACCAATAATCATATTTTATCTATAGAATAAATAACATCTGGTAAAGCGTAGTACGCAGCAGAACCTGCATTTTAGTTTGCCATATAGTTCATGGGACATGGAATGTGCGTGGAGATGAAAAGTTTCTGATAGCCATTCACTTGGGAGTGGCCAGAAATGATTCCTTCATTGGGCAGTCCAAGCAGCTCACTACTTCCACGCAGTATGTCGGAAACCTCCGTTAGCTAGCTAGAGTGAGAAGGCGAAAGAAATGAGTAGCCTGATTGGTTATGCGATCATTGATACGTCTCAGGTTTAGTGTAGGTGACTGATGTGACTGAAGCTCTTTAAGTTATCGGTCATATTTTTTGGCCTTAGAAGGCGGATAGAAACCAAAAGAAGAAAAACCAGGTTCGACACTTTACATCCTGGTCTGCGTCTGATCTATAATGGCTGGATGCAATCAAATATCCTGATGAAATGCAAGTGACCGTCGGTGGTGCAATGGGTAGTGTGCGCCCCTCTTGTACATGAGATCCTGGGTTCGATCCCTGCTCTGACCAACCTAAAAAAGAAAAAAAAATTCTTTCGGCAGCGGTCACCTCGATTAGTGACGGCGACACTATCGAGTATTTAGCCATGAAAAAGCTTCTCAAAATACCCCTTCGGAATCGGTGTAAAGCTGTAGGTCCCAATCAGTGAGTGAAAACTGGAAAGCGCACAGCTCAGTGATTGTGAGCAGCTCTCCCCTGGCCCTTCATGGGATGTATTGGGAAACCATTTATTTATCTTATGTAAAATGCAAAAACCAATGGACTGGGTTTGCCTCCTGCCACCGTTCATAATGCAATGAATATACAGAAATGAAAGAGAAAACATAGACAACCCCTATTTGTTGACGACCCTCGCAAACGATATAAGGACCACGATTTGCGGATATGCACTTTGGAATGTAAGAACTCTATATAGATCCGGTGCAAGTATCCAATTGGCAAGTTATAAGGCTGACAGTACCGCTATCCAGTAAATGCAATGGACAGGACATGGCTGCACAAGGAAAAAACAGCGACATATACTACAGTTGCCATGAGAAAAAACATGAATTTGGTTGTAGATTTGTAGTTGGGAAAAGTCTACGACATTAACGTCCTTATTAGTAAAATGTTATGAGAGGTTTGAGAGACAATTTTCCATACAAGAAAGAAGAAAAAGAAAAAAAAAATTACGAAGAACGTCTCTCAAATCTCGCACAACTTTTTATGAATGAGACGTCTAGTCCATAGGTTCAATCCTGTGAGTGAACTTGTAGCCAGAATCTGCATAAAAGCGAACTATTTTTATATTTCCCTCATTTGTGTACATGGCCCGACAGAAGAGAAAGATTATGATGCCAATGACATATTCTATGAGTGCCTAGAGGAAACTTGTGACCGCAGCCCTGGCCATGACATTATGATTGTGCTAGGAGATTTTAATTCCAAAGTTGGAAGGGAGAATGTGTTTAATCCAACTATTGGCAATTTCAGTCTACATGCCGACAGTTCCGACAACGGTATGAGACTGACTGACTTTGCCGCCGCAAAAAACATGGTCATTAGTGGTACAAGATTCCAGCAAAATACATCCACAAGGCTACTTGGGTATCCCCTCATCAAAGAACTAAGAACCAAATTACTCACGTGGTAATTGATGGAAGGCACTCATCCAGTGTAATGGACGTAAGAGTGATCAGAGGAGCTAACATCGATTCTGATCACTACCTGGTAGCAGCAAAGGTTCGCACAAGATTAAGTAGAGCGAAAATCGTACGAAACCAGACGCAGAGGAAGCTGGACATCGGAATGCTGCAATTACCAGAGGTAGCCACAGCCTACTCAAGGAAGCTGTCGCAACTTTTGGCACAGAACCCACCCCCTCCCGATGGCGATTCTTAACCGCAGTGGAAACTCATTTCCAACTCTATACAAACTGCCGCAACAACCGTACTTGGTTTTGAAAACCGTTTCACAACAAACCTCGCTACAATGAATATGTGTCGCATAGCAAATGATGAAAAGAACGCTGACCATATGGCAATGCTCCAGTCAATTGCAACGCGAGCTGCGACTGGGCGGTATAAGCAAAAAAGAAAGGAGGAAAACCGTCTCCTTCGGCGTAAGAAAAGATAGTGGACAAAACGCTAGAGTGAGCAAATTGAGATAGACAGATGGGAGAACGAAGCCCGATAATTCTACCAAAAAGTCAAAAACGGAACTAATGGACAAGTTTCAGAGCAGCCCTTCTGTAAAGACAAGGACGGAAATTTCATCGCAGATTTGCAGAGTATGTTGGGAATATGGAGTGATTATTTTTCCGCTCTAGTGGTACCTGATATATCCAATGACAAGGAGACAGTCGATCACATGTTGGTCGACGACGTCGATTGCCCCCTCCTAACCAAGACGATGTCAGAACAGCTATTGCTCGGCTTAAGAACAGCAAAGCCACAGGAGCCGATGAATTACCGGCGGTGGTGTTTAAGGCTGGAGGCGATGAGCTGATAAGGTGCATGTATTAGCGTATTCGCAAAATATGGTTAGATCAATACATGCCCGGCGATTGGAGTCTTAGTGTACTATTATGCAAGACAAATAAAAAATGTGCAAAGTTTTGCGGAATAGCTTTTATCGTTATTAAGATATTCTCTATCAATGTTTAAATTGGCAATTTTTTTATTGAGTTCTGTTAGACTTTTGTTAATAACTCGGCTATTTGAGGGAAGCAAATATTTCCGAAAAACCCACTAAATTGGAAATACTTCATTAAAGAACACATTGTACCACATTTTTAAGTTATCTCAAGGCTTTTGGAAATGCCGACTTCTCAAAATTTGATTTTTTTCCAACCTGTAAAAAACACAATACTTTCCAGAAAGTTCAGTATTTTTTTTAGATTTTTCCAAGAAACCCATACAAATTTTTAAATTTTTAAAAACAAGACAAGGCTTCGGCAAATATATCTAATGTAAAATCAGCATTCACTGAAAATGTGCAATTGTTGAAAAAAATTTTCAATTTCGAAGTTGGAAATTTCGAAATTTCGCTCGGGTTTTTTTTATTGTTTTTTTTTAAAATTTTTATTGTAGATTGAAATGTTGTTAAAGACACTCAAAAAAATAAAAAAAGATCCTACGTATAACTGAGCTCAGGAGAGATTAATATGTAAAAACGTCGAATTTTCAAAGAAAATTTGTTTTTGGTTAAAAATTTATATATTTTTTTTAAGAAATTAGAAAACAAATTTGATTGGATTAATTGATTAATGAGTTAATTGGCCGTGTATTATCCTATAACATATAAAAATATTAGCAAGATAGAATGCTACCTTTTCGGGAAAATATTGTGTTTCTACAAGTTTAAGTTAAACATTTCAACAGTATGTTATTTCTTGAAGTGGTCCATAAGTGTAGAAGTACCAGACTTTGAAAATTGTAACAACAGAAAAGCGGTCAAGTATGACGCCCTCTAGATCCAATTATGTTGACACAGGGTGCCTCTTAATAGAATACTCTAAAAGCATTACTCCTTCTCTATAAATGTCTGGTACATACCAAAATAATCAGAATAATATTTTAAAAGTTGTGATAATATCATGTATTACTTACTTACTTCTCCGGTCTCGAATAACCCCGGGGAGTCAGGGACCTTACAAAACGAAGACAACCAGTTCAATCTTTTGCTTTATCTCTCAAGTTGGTAATACCAAGTGTACCCAGGGATTCCTTCGACTGGTTCGTCTTCGTGCTGGTTCGTCTGTATCCATTCTACTGACATGGCCTAGCCAGCGCAATCGCGTCATTTTGATTACAATTATTTTGATTA
Source organism: Phaonia tiefii (assembly GCA_963931995.1). Lineage (NCBI taxonomy): Eukaryota > Metazoa > Arthropoda > Insecta > Diptera > Muscidae > Phaonia > Phaonia tiefii. Next base: position 38,915,787 of record OZ008367.1, read on the forward strand.
TTAACTATGTCACTGTCAGGACATATCTCATACACCTCATGGTTCATGCGTCGAAATATCTACTATTCACATGCACAAGTCTCTGCTTGATCTCAAGGCTGACGTTGTTTTTGTTTACGGCAGATCCGAGGTATATAATTTCGTGCACCACCTCGAAAGTATAACGGTTATCAACGTTCACGCTTTGGTCTATCGCGTGAAGGCCCTGTTCGTTGAAACCATTAATCTTGTCTTGTCCTCATTTACCGTCAGACCCAGTTTTCGGGGCTCCTTCTCAATTCTCGAAAACACCGCAGTAACTTCTCTAACTGTGCGTCCAATGATATCTATATCATCAGCATACGCGAGCAGCATATGACTTTTGCTGCTGATGGTTTTATTCATGTTGACTGCAGCTTTCCTCATAATGATCTCCATTAAGGTGTTAAAGAGATCGCACGATAGGGTGTCGCCTTGCCTGAGGCCTCGCTTTGTTTCAAAAGGTTCGGTAAGATCCTAACCAATTTTCACTGCGGATTTGGTGTTCGTCAAGGTCATCCTGCAAAGGCGTACGAGTTTTGCAGGAACACCAATTTCAGACATTGCTTCGTAAATTTTCTCCTGTATCGGGCAATCGAATGCCGCCTTATAATCGACAAATAGATGATAGGTGTCGATTTGGTTTTCGTGTGTCTTCTCCAGGATTTGACGTAGCGTGAAAATCTGGTCAGTTGTCGATTTGCCAGGCCTAATGCCACACTGGTATGGTCCAATCAAGTCAGCGATAATTGGTTTTAGTCTTTCGCACATAATACTTGATAATACCTTATATGCTATGAATAAGAGGCTTACTCCGCGGTAGTTACAACAGAGGCTTGGGTCACCTCTTCTAAATATGGGACATAGTACATAGCCATGCATTCATCTTACCAAATTTTGCTAATGAGCAGACGCATGCACCTTGTCTGCTCATTGCCACCAGCCTTAACTAGCTCCTTCGCTAATCCATCGGCTCCTGCGGCTTTGTTGTTCTTACCCCCGGGCAATAGCTGTTCTGACCTCCGGGCAATAGCTGTTCTGACCTGAACATCGTCCTCCAAATTGTGATCGAGTGTCTCATCTTCATTGGATATCTCAGATAAAAGTAGCGCGCAGAAATGATCTCTCCATATTCCCAACATGCTCTGCACATCTGCGATGTGATTTCCGTCCTTGTCTTTAGAGAAGGGGGACCTGAACCATGTCCATTAGTCCCGTTTGTGACTTTTTGGTAAAATTTTCGGACTTCGTTCTTCCTTCTGCATGTCTCAATTTTCTCGCTCTCGCTCTTTCTCCACTGCCGTTTCTGACACCTAAAGACACGGTTTACTGCCTTTCTTTTCTCTCTATACCGCTCAGTCGCAGCTTGCGTTACAATTGACTGAAGCATTGCCATACGTGCAGCGTTCTTTTCATCATTTGCAGTGCGACACTCTTCATCGTACCATGGTTTGTTGCGAAGCAGTTTTTCAAAACCAAGTACGGTTGTTGCGGCAGTTTTTATAGAGTCGGAAATTGGTTTCCACTGCGTTTCAGGATCGCCATCGGGAGGGGGTGGGTTGTGTGCCAAAAGTTGTGAGAGCTTCCTTGAGTAGGCTGTGGCTACCTCTGGTAATTGCAGCTTTCCGATGGTTTCGTCTGGTTTCGAACAATTTGCGCTATACATAATCTTGTGCAAACCTTTGCTGCTACCAGGTAGTGATCAGAATCGACGTTAGCTCCTCTGATCACTCGTACGTCCATTACACTGTATGAGTGCCTTACACCAATTACCACGTGATCAATTTGGTTCTTCGTTCCTTGATCAGGGGATACCCAAGTAGCTGTGTGGATGTCTTTGTGTTGGAATCTTGTGCCACTAATAACCATATTTTTTGCCGCGCCAAAGTCAATCAGTCTCATACCGTTGTCGGAACTGTCGGCATGTAGATTGAAATTTCCAATAGTTGGATGAAACACATTCTCCCTGCCTACTTAGGCATTAAAATCTCCTAGTCAAATCTTAATGTCATGGCCAGGGCAGCGGTCATACCTTTCCTCTAGGAGCTCGTAGAATATGTATTTGGCATCATTATCTTTATCTTCTGTCGGGGCAGGCACACAAATTAGGGAAATATAAAAATATTTCGCTTTTATGCGGATTGTGGCTATACGTTTACTCACGGTGTCGCAGTCTTTTGCCAACCAAATTCATATTTTTTCTCATGGCAACTATAGTATGTGCCGCAATTGCTTTTTCTTGTGCAGATATGTCCTGTTCATCGCATTTCCTGGATAGCTGTAATGTCAGCCTTATAACTTTCGAGGACATACTTGCACCGGATCTATATAGAGTTCTAACATTCCAAGTGCATATCAGTAAATCGTGGTCCTTGCATCGTTTGCGGGGGTCGTCAACAAATAGGTGTTGTTTATGTTTTCTTTTACGTTGTTGTATATGATAATACTTATTCCTATTCAAATTGCATTCGTGTGGTATCGATCAAAAATCCATATTTTCAAATTTTTGTACTAAATAAGTTTAAATTTCAAACTTCAAGAAGACCATCGCCAGAGGAGTTTGACAATCGGTAATGCCCATCATTAGCGATTAAAAAAAATGTTTTAGAACACCCTAATAAATATTCCTAGGTACAATACAAAAATGTACTTAAATGCATTACAATGCATTAACTGCTTTCAGAAATAGTAATTATATAAATTCACAATGACTGTTTAATGTCATACAAGTGTCGTGAGTGTCCTTTCCCTTTCCAACTTGCATATGGCTTCACGGTTACAATTTACAATATTCTCACTGACAAGGATATAAATTACGTTTAAGTCCTGTGATCTCATGTGTTTTAGAGAATTGAGATTATCATAATTCATTCTGCTTTCATTCCACTTAGTTTGTTAAACAAAGTCATTTGTCTTATCTATAATCCAATAGTCGTTATAACGCAATTGATATCATTTGATATCGATACAAGTGTCATGATAAAATACGAGTACTAGCAACGATAGCGGAGGGGGAGAAATATAAATATATTAAGTATTTGGTGAACGGAATTGCATTTGTGTGCACTCTATTATGCAATTTTATATTTACATGGAGGTACAAATTTGGCATGAATTTAAAATCGCATGCAATCGCAATATATAATTTCAATAGGAACTTATAAAAATTACGTGGAATTTCAAAAATTAAATTTGAAATTTAAAAGACAATAATTGAATAATTGAATTAAAAACCTGGATGACATTTTGAAAATATATAAGTTGAAAATTAAATTACAGCAATTGAAATATGAAAGTATTCATTGACAATTTTAAAACAAACAATTGAAATTCTAAAAAATTTCATCTGATATTTAAGATAAATCACTTGAAATTTTAAAGACTTCAATTGCAATTTAAGCGAATTAAAAAGATGTGTTGCAAAGAATAAACGCTTCGACAGGGAAGATTGCATTTTAAGAGCAACAAGCTAAATGTTGGTGGAAGTCGATAAACCTCACTTAGACATATTAGTTCATTCCAATTCCACAGGCTAACAATATAAAATGTTACTCTTACCGGAGAGCCATACAGTTTTCTCCAAGATGCTCAAAGTCTATTCAAAACCTATTCTTTTAGATCCCTAAAGAAGAAGAATCTAGGGGCAGATATCATTCTGATGGCTAGCGCTGGCTACGTGCGGAGAATATGGACGGTAGACTCTTACTCATCGTAGCAAAATGTGCAGAAGATATTTTCCATAACCACCAGATGCGTCGCATGTATTCCATTCATGCAGTGTACCCTCAACTGCGACCTTAGACAGGGAGAGCAAGTTCAATCTCCTCCTACTAAAAGCCGGTAGTAGAAGTAAATGCTATAAATAACATTAAGTAGCAGTAACTTACTTTACTTTTATTGACTATTTTACAATCTCATCAAGTCCAATACCATACACATATTAATTAAACAACCAAAAAAATAAATTAAAAAAATTTTCTCATATTTCTCCAACTGGTTCTATTCTTCGCCTTTTCTCTCCTGTTGGCAATATCGGATACGTTATCGAAAACCTTTTGCGCTGGCTCTTATTCATCCATCCTGATAACATGCTCCTGTTGGCCTAATTTAATTCGCCTAGCTATGTCCATGTCGAAATACAAATTATATATCTCCTGGTTCCAACAACGTTGGTACTCACCGGTTTCTTTAACAGAACCATATATATTTTACGGAGAATTTTTCTCTCGAATAGTACCAGGTGTTTTTCATCCGCTTGCGATACGACCCAAGTTTCGGAGCCATATGCCAGGAGAGGTAAAATGAGAGGCTCACGGCGGATCCAAGGTAGACAAAATCATCTACCACTTGAAAATTAAATCGGCTGTCGAGGTTCAAGTGCGGACCAAGTCGAGAGGTTTCTCTAGTCGCTGATACCATCAATTTTTTCTTGCCTCCATTAACAGCAAGACCCACCTTCGCTGATTCTATTTCGATTCTTGAAAATACTGCAGTAAGCTCTCGCAAATTTCGCCCAATGATGTGTATGTCGTCAGCATACGCCAGCAACATATGGATTTTCGTATTGATGGTCTTGTTCGTATTTATTGCAGCTTTTTTAATTATTATCTTCATTAAGGTGTTGAAGAGATTGCACGAAAGTGTGTCGCCTTGTCTAAGTCCTCGCTTGGTACAGAATGGTTCAGTGAGGTTTTTCCCCACTTTCACTGCTGATTTGGTGTTGGTCGGCGTCATTCTACAGAGGCGAATCAGTTTAGCGGGAATACCAAGTTCAGACATAGCTTCGTACAGTTTTCCCCGTATGGAGCTATCGAAAGCAGCTTTGTAATCGACAAAAAGATGATATGTATCGATTTTCCTTTCGTGGGTTTTTCCAGGATTTGGCGCAGAGTGAATATTCGGTTAGTCGTGGACTTGCCTGGTCTAAAACCACACTGACAAAGTCCAATCAGATTTTCAACAATTTGCTTTAGTCTTTCACATAATATGCTCGACAAGACCTTATACGCGATGGATAAAAGACTGATACCGCGATAGTTGAAACAGACACACGGGTCACCCTTTTTGAATACAGGACATAACACACTGAGACTCCAATCGTTAGGCATTGATTCACCCAACCATATCCGGCATATAAGTTGATGCATGTGGGCTAGCAGTCCTTCGCCACTGGCCTTAAAAATCTCAGCGGGTAGCTCATCTACACCAGCGTCTTTATTATTCTTAAACGGGTAAGTTCCCCTTGTAATCTCACCTTTGTTGGGGTGCAAAATCTACACTGCCTTCCATAATCATAACGTCCGGATCTTCCGTGGAAGAATCTGAGTAGAGTAGTGCGGAAAAGTGGTCTCTTCATATTTTAAGCACACACTGCTTATCATTTACCAAATTCCCATTCTCATTCTTGCAGGAGGGCAGCCCATTATTGGGCCCGTTATTCGATCTTATTACCCTCTGAACAAATTTTCTGGATTCATTATTCATCCTGCACATTTCGGTCCTTTCACTCTCTCCCTCTCCTTCCACTGCCATTTTTTCCTTCTAAATATTTGGTTTTCCTCCTTTCTCATCCTCTTGTACCGCTCACTCGCAGCACGAGTTGTAACTGACAGTTTGGTTGCCATACATGCGGCATCTTTACAATGCGAACATTTTTGTCGTACCATGACTTATCCTTCTGCTATTATTGATAGCCAAGTTCAGTCCTTTTAGCGGTTTCCAAAGAATGGAAGATGTGCTTCCACTCCACTTCTGGGTCATCAGGAGGGGGAGTATTCTGCCGTAGCAGGAGAGGGAGCTTTTGTTGATAGGAGTTTGATACCTTTGGTATTTGCAGCTGGTCGATATCTAGCTCTTCCGTGTTCGGCTTTGTACGTTATTCGCCTTTATCAGTCTTATGTGAACTTTTCCAGCCAGGATAAGGATCCGAGACGATATTGGCACCTCGAATCACACGTACATCCATTATACTAGACGAGTACCCTACCATCTATTACTAAGTGAGCAATCTGGTTCCTCTCTCTCTGATCAGGAGGCAACCAATTCGCTTTATTAATACCCTTATGTTGGAATCGTGTGCTTCTAACTAAAGGGTGTTTCAACAGAGACGCTACAAAAGTAAATCGATAGGGTCAACAAACGACGCCATATTTTTTCCCGCTCTTGGAAAGATATACGAGCAAACAACGAGTCGAAATTATTAAAATTTACTACCGAAATTTTGGAGTCAGTGGCCTCAACTTTAAGAGCGCTATCTACAGCGATGAGGCTCATTTCTGGCTCATTGGCTTCGTCAATAAGCAAAATATGCGTTATTAGTCAGACAGCAATCCACACGTAATCCATGAGTCATCATTGCATCCCGAAAAAATTACGGTTTGGTGCGGTTTATGGGCCGGCGGCGTCATTGGGCCGTACTTCTTCCGTGATGATCAAGACCGCCACATTACTGTGAATGCGAATCGCTACTGTTCAATAATAACCGAATATTTTTGGCCCCAATTGGATAATATGGACTTGGAGGACATGTGGTTCCAACAGGACGGCGCCACAAGCCACACAGCGAATGCCACAATCAATTTATTGGAAACCAAGTTTGGTGAACGTGTTATCTCACGAAATGGCCCAGTCGATTGGCCGCCTCGGTCGTGCGATTTGACGCCGTTAGATTATTTCCTGTGGGGCTACGTCAAGTCTATGGTCTATTCCAACAAGCCAGCGACGATTGATGAACTTCGTACGAATACCGAACGTGTAATTGCAGCAGTATCGGCCGATTTATGCTTGAAAACCGTCGGAAATTCGGTTCAGCGTCTGGACTTCTGCAAGCGTGCCCGTGGTGGCCATGCAAAAGAAATCGAGTTCCATACATAATGGGATCGAACGTACTTTCACAGGAATAAAGAATTTCATTGGTATCTAAAACCGGTTTTGTTTTATTTAAAAAAACTTTTGTAGCGCTCTTATTGAAAACCCCGTTACTATATTCTTTGCAGCGGCGAAGTATATCAGTCTCGTTCCTGTATCGGAAGTGGTAACATGTAGACTGTGATTACGGATGGTTGGTTGAAAGACACATTCCTTTCCTAATTTGGCATTACAGTCGCCTAGAATAATCTTAATGTCGTGGTCAGGGCAGCGTTCATATACTTCCTCCAGGCGCTCACAAAATGTTTCCCTGACCTCATCATCCTTATCCTCTGTCGGTGCGTGCACATAAATTAACGAGATGTTGAAATATTTCGCTTTGATGCGAATTGTGGCTATGCGGACACTCACTGGGTTGAACCTTGAAACCAGGTGTCGCAGTCTCTTGCCAACTATAAATCCGCACCCAAATTCGTGCTTACGCTCATTGCAGCTGTAGTAAATATCGAAGTTTTTCTTTCTGGTGCAACCATATCCTGTCCATCGCATTTCCTGATAAGCTGTGATGTCAGCTTCATAGTTTCCGAGGACATCCTCCAGTTGGAAAGTGGCACCCGTCCTGTATAATATTCTTCCATTCAAGGTATATATCCTTAAAACGTGGTCCATATGACGTTTGCGAGGATCGTCAACAGTTGGAGGTTTCTTTGTTCATTAATTTTAAAGTGTATTTTTATTGACCATGGTTTTGCATTTTACCTACTGCCAGGTTGGTCATGGTTCAGCCGCTCATTATGGATCAGACGCTGACCAGAATGCAGTGGGTCGAAACAGTTTTGAACCGCCGTTTGGCCAGCGGGGTTAATGGCTCATCGGCCTTTAAAGGATCGAAGAATATGTCCACTTCAGTGACAGGTTCAAATAATTAGCCTGAGACGTATCAGTAATCGCATAACCAATCCGGCTGTTCATTCGTTTCGCCTTCTCACTTTAGCTACCTTCCGATAAAGCCACTGCCCAGGACATACTGCGTGGAATTAGTGATCTGCTTGGACTGGCCAATGAAGGAATAATTTCTGGACACTGCAAAGTGAATGGCTATCAGAAACTTTCCACCTGTACTGACAGTCCCATGGCCCCGAAAACGAAAAAATTGCAACTAGCGCCACAATTGAACAAGACGGTCACTGGCCTTGAACTCCCAATCTTCGAAGCGATCGTCCGCCAATATGAGTAAAAATCGCAGTTTAGAATGTTTATTTTTTTTCACTAATTGCAGGAAAATCTGATCTGTTAACTCGGAGAAAAACTAGAAAATTATTAGGTTTTGAGTTATAACTCTTTTGTAGTTAGGATGGGAAATGTACGGTCACGTAGACCAAGTTGATATGAACACTCGATGGTACACGATACAGCGAAGGGAAAATATAACACCTGAGAACACGGGAGTGATATTTTAAACCCAAAGCCATAAAATGACCACAGCAGTTTGTATAGAACCAAAACCCACAGATTTTTTTTAATTGGATTTTTTTTTTGCTGAAAAGTTACTAGAAATTTGTAATCCCACAAATCGCCAATAATTAAAAAAAAAAAAAAAAAAAAATGGTCTCCCATTACATCCCATGAAGGAATTGGGGAGAGCTTCTCACAACCAGTGAGCTGTGCGCTTTATAGTTTTATACTCACTGATTGGGACCTACTGTTTTACACCGGTTCCGAACGGTATTTTGAGAAGCTTTTTCATGGCTAAGTACTCGATAGTGTCGCCGTCACTTTCGACCGCCGTCGAAAGAAATTTTAAGGTGGTCGGAGCAGGAATCGAACCCAGGATCTCCTGTACAAGAGGCGCGCACACTAACCATTGCACCACCGACGGCCACAATCGCCAATAATTATTCCTTGATAATATTTTGTTTTTCAAAAATCCTTGTACAGTATAAAATGCGGAAAATTAAGTGTGCTATTAATCTGTCTCCAGCCGCCGGTGGTGCAATGGATAGTGTGCGCTGTTCTTGTGCATGAGAACGTGGGTTCGGTCCGTTCTCTAATCACTTTCTTTTAGCGACGGTCACCTCGCTTATTGATGGCGACACTATCGAGTACTTAGCCATCAAAAAGCATCTCAAACTACCGCTCGGAACCGGTGTAAAATTGTAAGTTCCAATCAGTGAGTGTAAAATTAGAAACTAGCTCACTGACTCCGAGAAGCTCTCCCCCAGTCCCTTCATGGGATGTTATGGGAAAATAATTATTCATTTTATTAATTTGTTTCTATGATACTAAATATTGCATTATAGTAAAGCGGAGAATTTAGGTTTAACTCTTCCAAACTGGCCAATATACCCACTATGGTGCAATGGGTTGTCTGCGCAACTCCTGTACATAAGAACGTGAGTCCGATCCATATTTAGATTGCCTTATATTCCTGACGGCGACTGTCACCCCATTTAATGGTGGCGGTACTATCGAGTATTTATCCATGAAAAATCTTAACAAATCACAGTTCGGAACCGATGTAACAATCGGTAACAATGAGTGTAAAACTAGAAATTGCACAGCTCACTGGTTATGAGAAAGTCTCTCCTGTCCCTTCTTGAGAAATTGTGGGAAACTATTTATTCATTTATTTCAACTGAATAATGAGAATATAAAGGGTATCTCAGTAAGAAGGAATTTTTTCATTTTACAATAAAAATACGAATTTTTTGAGACAGTTGTGATTTTTTTATTGGATTGGAAAGAAGTCATGTTCCGATTAACTACGAATAAAATATCCGCCAAATGGCCCCCACGGCTCTCATTTCTTTTCATGAAATTTTTCATGACTTTTTCACAGAAATGTGGCTGTATCTCACCGACAACGCGTTGGATCTCGGATTTGAGCTCAGGACTTGTTTCTGGTTTAATCGCATAAACCCAAGATTTCACAAAACCCCAAAGAAAGAAATCGCAGGGCGTTAAATCACATGATCTTGGTGGCCAGTTGACATCAGAATTCCTTGAGATAATTTGGAAATTGTTGCTGCAATAAGTCGATTGTTTCATGCGCTGTGTGGCAGGTGACGTCATCTTGCTGAAATCAGATGTCGTCTAGATCCATGCCGTCCAGTTGAGGCCACAAGATTTCCGTTAAAAAGTAATTACGCCCAATCACCCTATCACGCCGCCTGACCAAAATCCGCACCACACAGTTGCTCGTTGTGGGTGAATTTGTTTCCAATGGATTGCACGAGGATTTTCTGAGTCCCAAATTCGACAATTTTGTGCATTCACGAAGTCATTCAGATGGAAATGCGCTTCATGGCAGAAGATGACTTTTTTTTTTTGAAAAATGGCATTAATTTCACTTTTCTGCGTTGCCCATTGATCAAATTGCCAGCGATTTCCATGGTCTGCTAGTGTGTGGTCCTGAGCAACCTGAATTTTGTACGCAAGGAGGTGGAGGTCTTTTGTCAAAATTCGATGCGTAGTGTTTCATGAAATTTGAAGTTGTTGAGAACGATGCCGAATTGATGCTTTCGGGTTTTCGGCGACACTCTCTTTTACAGCAGCAATGTTTTCAAGAGGCCGACCCTTACATTGATGCACAGAAGTCTTACTGTACAAGCCGACCTAGGTTTTTAAATTTGTTTGTCCACTCGTCGAATGGTTGACAAATTAGGTGCACTTTCTTGACTGAAAATTCTTCGAAGTTTGCGAGCTGTCTCATCATAACTTTCCAAATTGTTGTCATAAGATTTCACAATTATAACGCGTTCTTCTTTCACAAAGCGCTCCATTTTTAATAATCGGAATGAACATATGTGACAGCTGCCAAATTTCAGAGTTGCCACTTGTACAAAATAAAATTAAAACAAAATTTAGAAATTGCAATCTTACTGAGACACGCTATTTTTAGTAAATGGAAGACACTCGTATAATGTTCACTAAATTTAAACTGTTGGAAATTTTATTACAGGGTGTTATATAAATTATACAGGGTGTTTCAAAAGTGACCACCCTATTGGAAGCTCTTATTTTTGCAAATGGCCGCCAATATCAAATCTGTTTTGACATTTGTGGACTAGACAGATGTAGAATACAAGTAAACAAGCCATGGAGCGATACAATCGCCAAGAACGTGGAATAATCGTGTCAATTTTTTTTGCGTCACAATTCGTCTGTGGTGTTGGCGCAGCGCGAATACCGTCGCCGATTCCTTGGTCTTCCGACACCGAATGCGCAAACACAGTGCCGTTTGGCCACTAACGTTGAAGAGTATGGGACCACACGAAACGTTGCCATTAGTGGCCGGCCCCGGAGCGCCCGTTGCCGAGGATGTCGAGCTGTCGCCGGAAACATCGACCAGACGCCGTGCCTCGCAATTAGCCATCAGCCGGTCGTCCCTATGGTGAATTTTGGTTAAAGACCTGCGCATGTTCCCATACAAAGTCCAGTCCGTGCATCAGCTGCTGCCTGTCGACCGCCAAACGTGTGTCAACTACGCCCAAGCCATCCTCAATCTCGTGGACGAAGTGGACGATTTTCCCACCAAAATTATAATGAGGGATGAGGCTCATTTCCACCTCAGCGGGTACGTGAACAAGCAAAACTATAGCTTCTGGGGCACCGAAAATCCACGAGTGATGCACGAGGAGCCATTACACCCGCTCAAAGTGACTGCATGGTGCGCTGTTCAGGCTGGAGGAGTCATCGGGTAATTTTTTTCGAGAACGCCGCTGGTCAAACGGCAACAGTGGACGGTGCGCGCTATAGGGCCATGTTAACCGAGTTGTTTTGGCCGAAATTCGACGCACTAGGACTGGAGGACATGTGGTTCCAACAGGACGGAGCAACGACACACACTGCGCGAGCCACAACCGATATTCTGAAGGCGGCGTTCCCGGGTCGACTCATCTCTCGATTTGGCGATTTGCACTGTCCCGCAAGATCGCCCGATGTAACCGTTCCAGACTTTTGTTATGGGGTTTTTTGAAGTTCCGTGTTTACGTGAACAAGCCCGAGACCCTGGAAGCCCTCAAGGTCAACATTCGACACGAGTGTGAGAATCTGTCGCTCGAAGTTCTTGCCGAAGTGATGAAAAATGCCATGAAACGAACCCGTATAGTAATGAATTGTGACAACGCCCATTTAACCGATATCATCTTCTCAACTTAACCAATAAAATTCTAAAGGCTCAAACAAACATAATCAAAAACAGAATCGAAGTTTTTCATTTAGAAAAAAAAGAGAGCCAAACATCATCAGCCAAAAAGAGAGCGGATGACTTCTTTTGAAACACCTTGTATTTTCATAGGCCCGATAAACCCTGAAAATAAAGTTCAACGATAGAACATTTTATACAGATTTCCTTAAATATTTTCTGCCACCACTTCCGCTTTTGGATGAATTCGCGTTTAACAATGTTGCTAGTTCGTTTCACCCTAATGGGTTGTTTATATCGAGAATCTTTTCTGCATAAATAGTTTTGTCGGCAGATGTAAATATATAAATGCACACTGCATGCTACATCGCTGTGTGGCTATCATTATCTCTATGGGAGTTGTCATTAAATATTTATTGTCTTTAGGCGCTATCAAGAGAATCACGCCATGACGTAATGAACAAATAGGGCATAAATAATATTGTATAAAATCACGTTCTATTGTTTGGTGACATTTATATAAATAAAACGTGTTTTAAACGAAACTCAGAACCTCACTAAGTAATCATTTGTTGATTTTGTTACATACAATTGTACTGATACTTTATATAATATTGTATGCAAATTTGTAGCCATTGGCAACAATTAAAACTATTCATAGTGTAATACTAGAAATTGATTTCCAGCAAACATCGGTCTAGATAAACATAGTGACGTAGTCCCAATGTAATACGGACTTTCTATTCTCATCTCTTCATAGTTATTGAAAGTTCTCAATATGTTTAAATTTTCATTATCAGAAAATATAAAAACGTCCTTAAAATCCTGCATTATCGTGTGAATAAAGATGGCAACAACATCCCTTAATGACATTCGCTTATTAATCCGTAGTATAGAGGGCACTATTCCCAATGAAACCGAAAGACGAAGCAACATGGAGTGGTAACTAAATTTTACAAAGTACATGTACATTCATAATAGTTATTAAGAAATTAAGTTTCTAACTTATCCTAATCTAATCAGTGTAATTGGAAAAACTTTCGAATGAAACTATTAATTTTGCAGATATTAACTAAAAGGGTTCACAATCCAACCCGTCTTGACTGGACTTTCGTGGTTATTTGAAAACATTTGTCAAATTTGCATTGATAGTCCATATACCAGATGACTCAAGCTACGGTCAGATTGGGCAAATATTTGATCAAAATATGTTTCATCCTATTTGCTCAAAATGTTGTAAAATCAATACAGGGTTGATTTTGTGTTCACACTACGCACATTTATTTGCCTCTTTATGTTTGATCAAACAGGTATCAAATAGAGTCAAATAAACAGTAGGGCAAATACATTTGCCCTGTGGTCACACTATATCTGCCGCAAATAATTATTTGATCAACCTGCCAGAATATACAAATTTGTTTTCTCAAATATGTTAAGGGAATTGGCAGTAAATACGATTTTGTTTTTCAAAAGTTTTAAACAAACTGCAAGAAAGTATTTTAAATATGTAACTATGATGCAGGAGGATGAATGTTTTCTTGTTTTATGCTGTGGAGCAGCGACAGTAGGCGTGTGTTCGATACAATCTAGCGATTATCGCTTGCTTGCTAGTAACCAAAACGCTAAACTAGCGATAATTTATTATAATATATATAATCGTCTTGCTCTAATGCAAGGTTTGTAGTTATTCTTGGATATGTGTATATTCTTCTCCTTGTCTTTGGCTCCCAATGACGATATCTAACACTGGTTTTCTGATTTTTTCATACTGGGAACTTTCTGCCTTTTAAACCGGAAATACATATAATCGTCTTGCTCTAACGCATGGTTTGTAGTTATTCTTGCAAATGTTTATATTCTTCTGCTTAACGATAACGATATCCAACACAGTTTTCTGATTTTTTCTCAGACTGGTAACTTTATTCCTGCTTAGAGCTGAAATGGAAGCCGTAACTTCAACTACCGCTTAATATCGCTTAGCTCTCCATACAAAATAAATGTTAATCTAAGCAGGCGGTGTAACCAAAACACGGCTAGTGTTAGTTTTAGAATAGGAAAAATCTAAAAAAGACTCCAACAAAGTTTAGCTCCCACTGGTCTAGCCAAAAAAGCTCACTGATTTGAAGTAGAACTCATTGTTTTAAAGAAAACATATTAAATTTCAAACAAACATAAATATTTTCGTAGTTATGGGCCTCCAAAGTTCGGATATAAGGGAAGATATTATGTTGACTGAGCCACCTTAAGCGATCTATGTAACCTCTAATACATTTTTGAGATAAACGAAGTCAAAATAAAGAAAAAAACTTAAATGAAATTTTTCGATAACTCGCTTAGTTATCGTGATATCCTATGTTGAAATTCTGAAAAATTATCGAATATTTTTAAATTTTTTTTAATTCTTTTTTGCGAGTTTGCTCCAAAATCACCCAAAAAAAAAATTATAACTATGGCCAAATTATCCTTATTATGTATTTACTTACATATCCTAATTAGAGTCCAATCAGAACCAGACACGCTTCAGACGACGACGAAAAAAATCTGTAGCGCCTAAACTAAATGAGAGAGAGAGCGTCTGGCGACTTCGGTTGATTTTTTTTCTGCGTCGTATATATTTGCGGCTCTTTTCTGTAATTTGTTTAAAAGTTTGGAAATATAATATTATGGTTGTATTAAATTGCTGTTAGTGCTTTTAAAAATGTATTCACTTGTATTGTATTGTGTTTAGCAATAAATTATTTGTAACCCGTTTTTTTGATGTGTTAACATCTATAGCGGTGTATAGGGACTAAATCTATAAAAGTCAACACATGCAAACAACACACAGACAGGGTTTCTGCTGCCGCTAAAACCAGATTTTATGCTGCTGCTAAAACCAGATTTTTTTTACAGATTTTCTGCGACTGCGAAAGAGAATAATGACGTGTTAATCAAAAATGAGCGAGCAAGAGAGCAATGAAAGAGTGGTGTGGCAGGGGTGAGGCAAACGAAATTGTGTCTATAGCGTATGTATTAACATAATAATGTATGTATGTACATGTGTCTGTTGCTGTTGTTGAACGGAGATATAAAGCATAGCCACGCAAAATTTCATTTGCAAGCCCATGGGCTAGCGCAGTCGACGTTATGTGACACACGTATACGTCAGCTACTTCGGGCAAAGTATGTGTGATGTTGTGTATTTGGTTGTTTCGTTGCTGTTGCTATGGCCAAACAAAGCGAGTCATTTGATGTTCAGCATTGTCCCGTGTATACAAAAGCAAGTAGAAACGGTGTTAAGTTCGACCGGACCGAAGCTTATATACCCTCCACCATGACAATTTACACTCACACTCTTCACTCTTTGCATTCAGTTTTTCTTTTAGGTAACTGCTCTTTTTAAATATGTACACAGTTTTATAGACGTTGAACAAAATTACCAAAATATTTTTACAAATGTTAATAATATTTACCGTTTCTTCTTTTTAGTTTTCTGTTGGTGATTTTTTTTTCCGATTTTATTATTTGAGTCGTAAAAGCTGACAAAACTGCTTATACCATCTGTTTTTTACAATTGTTTGCTCTTACAATTCATTTGTAAGATCAAATAAATGTTTGCCACAAAAAAGAGGAAAGTATTTGCACTTTAGTGGTCACACTTTGGTCACATTGAGCAAATTTTTATTTGAAGGCAAATAATTGTGTTTGGCGAAAATCAGCTGTTTCGCTGTTTGCCATACAAAAATATTTTATGATCAGACTGGGGCCAAGAACTATTTGACGTTTATCGTCAAATATTTGGCCAATCTGTACTTACCTAAGATTGCACTTTTTAAATTTAGTGTAATTTTTTTTGTGCAAGTGGTAACTTTGAAGTTTGACAGCTGTTACATATGCTCATTCCGATTATTAAAAGTGGACCGCTTTACGAAGGATCATCGCGTTATAATTGTGAATACTTATTAATAAAACGTACACGATGTACTAAAGTAGACAGTTAAAATTTCTCTTCACTTGAATGCCAACCAACAAAACGAGTGAAGCGTTACCACTCTCTGCTCTCTCTCTTAACCTCTTCATTGAATATTTCCCTCACGAGCTGCTTTTTATACTCTCACCCATAGGGATGGGGGTATACATATATCATTTAATACGGAGAAAAATGTAACGCATTGAAGGTGACATATTAGATCCCCAGTATCTTAGGCTGAAATTCGTTTTGGGACTGTCTGTGTGTCTGCCTGGCTGGCTGGTCAACACGATAACTGCCGTAAATATATATCGATCACAGCGAAATTTTGTCAGTGACTATTATTTGTCCATGGCATGGCTAGTTTGGGATTGAAAATGGGCGATTTGGCCACGCTCCTTCTGGTACCTCCCATTTAGTACGAAATAATAAAAATTTTTTCAGGTAGATGTGATTAGCTTCAACTCAAACATTAGTCAATAATCGGTAAATATCTACTCAACTAGAGAAAATGGGCAAGGTCGCCACGCCCATTCTAGTAGCTCCCATACAAAGCTTGGTGGTCGCCGCGTTATCAACGCGATAAGTCACGTGAAACATTTCCGATCTTTGTCAAAATGAGTATTAGGCTACATGTCAATATACGCCAGTCACCGGTTAAGCCAAAGGTGCGTTTGCCACACCCATTTTAGTACCTCACATACAAAAGTTGTTTGGTCGGTTGGTTGTTCGGGCAGGTAACTCCCGCAAATCTTTGCCGATCACAATGATATTTTCTTAATGACCATTATTTGTCCATATATAGGTCGGGATTGAAAATGGGGGTTTTGGCCACGCCCTTTCTGGTACCTCCCATACAAATCGACACATTTAGTATAAAATCATATTTCTCTTAAAACTTTTTTCTGGTAGATGTGATTAGATTCATCTCAAACATTGGTTAATAATCTGTAAATGTATACTTAACTGGAGAAAATTGGCTAGGTTGCCACGCCCATTCTGGTACCTCTCATACAAAAGCTTGGTGGTCTTCCGGGTTGTCTATGCAATAAGTCCCGTGTAATACTTCCAATCTTAATGAAATTAACTTATAGGCTTCATGTCATCAAACGCGAGTCAGCAAGTAAGACAAACGTGATTTTGCCACGCCCATGATGGTGCCTCCCACACATACATAGATTGTTCGGCCGGCGGGTTGTTCGTTAAGATAACTTCCGCAAAACCGAACCAAACTTTATGAAATTTGGTTTAGTCAAATGCCAATCTTCTACGGAAATTGTGTCGTTTTGCCACGCCCATTCAAAAAAAAAGCTTGATGGTTGTCCGGGTTGTCAATGAGATAAGTCCCGTGAAATACTTCCGATTTTAATGAAGTTAGGTTATATGCTTTGTGTCATCAAACGCCAGTCACCGATTAAAACAAGAGTGATTTTGTCACGCCCTACCAATATAAGTTGTGTGGCAAGATATCCCCCGCAAAACCGAATCAATCTTTATAAAGTTTGGTACTAGACCAAAATTTACTCAAATGCGCAAAAAAGGGTGACCAGTTGATCGATACAGTTACTCTTGTGGACTACAAGCAATCTTAATGAAAATCGGTAATAGGCAATGTTTTCCTAAAAATTAAAGATTAACTACTGTCCGCGCCCATTTTCGCATATCCCATACAAAAGTTGGCGGCTTTCCGTCTGGCCGACACGATATCTCCACATTGGCACATTTGCCAATATTCAATAGAATTCGGTCGCAATGGACGACTTCGGGTAAGGGTATGTGTAAGTCGGTTCACCCGACTGAAAGTTCTGTACTCGTTTTTAACACAATTATTCTACAACCCAGTATTATCAACTATATTGGGTACTTTTGCTTTGGTTTGTGTCTAGACTAACATATGTTGGGAAATTTCTTATTTAATGGGAAGTTTTCTAGGTGGAGCCTGTAACCAATATTAGTATATATTGTAGTTTTGGACTCAATAAAAAGTAAATTTAGAAAAGCCAATGGCAAAGAAGTTTAAAAAAAGCACATTCTCTTAAATAAGTGCATTTTTTTAAAAAAGCAAATTTTCTCAAAAATTATCTATTCATATTCTCAAAGAAAGTACCTTTCCTTAAAAAAAACCGTATCTGAAAGAAGTACATTTGCTTAAAAAAAGTAAATTTTCTTACAAAAAGTACCTTTTCTTATAAAAAATAATATTTTTTTATAAGAACCTTTTCTAAAAAAAGTAAATTTTCTTACAACTAATTGGTTTTTCTTAAAAAACTACATTTTCTTTAAGAAGTACATTTTTTGTGAAACAAAATAACTTTCCGTGAGATAAGTACCTACTCTTTAAAATTTACCTATTCTTGAAAAAGGACCAATTCAAAAGATACTTACTTACTTATCCGGTCTCGGACAACCCCGGGAGGTCAGGGACCTTACAAAACGAAGATAACATATTTCGCCAACCAGTTCGATCTTTTGCTTTATTTCTCCAGTTGGCAATACCAAGTGTACGCAGGGATTCGTCAACCTGATCCCTCCAGCGGAGTCTTGGTCTTCCTATTTTTCGTCTTCCTTCGAGTTCTTGATCCGCTCTTGATCCGCTTAACTATGTCAATGTCAGGATAAAGCTCATACAGCTCATGATTCATGCGTCGCCGATACTCGCCGTTGTGCACTATAGGGCCATAAATTTTTCGGAGTATTTTTCTCTCGAAGACTCCTACAGATGTTCCGTCTGCTTGCGATAGGACCCAGGATTCTGCGCCATAAAGCAAGACAGATTGAATGAGAGTCTGGTACAGCTGGACTTTTGTTACTCGAGAGAGGGCTTTATCTCTAAAGTGCTTGCTTAGCCCAAAATAACATCTATTCGCAAGCACAATTCTCCGCTTGATCTCAAGGCTGACGTTGTTGTTTTTATTCACGCAGATCCGAGGTATATAAATTCGTCCACTACCTCGAAGTTATAATGGTCATCAACGTTCACGCTTTGGTCTAATCGCGTGGAGGCCCTGTTCGTTGAAACCATTAATTTTCTCTTGTCCTCATTTACCGTCAGACCCACTTTTGCCAACTCCTTCTCAATTCTCGAAAAAACCGCAGTAACTTCTCTAATTGTGCGCCCAATGATATCTATATCATCAGCATACGCGAGAAGCAT
The DNA here is from genome assembly GCA_963931995.1 of Phaonia tiefii. Taxonomy (NCBI): domain Eukaryota; kingdom Metazoa; phylum Arthropoda; class Insecta; order Diptera; family Muscidae; genus Phaonia; species Phaonia tiefii. The sequence continues at coordinate 38,934,921 of OZ008367.1, forward strand.
GTGACTTTTGCTGCTGATGGTTTTATTCATGTTGACTGCAGCTTTTCTCATAATGATCTTCATTAAGATGTTAAAGAGATCGCATGATAGGGTGTCGCCTTGCCTGAGGCCAATTCAAAAGATGCCCATTTATTAAAAAAAATTTTTTCTTCAAAAAAATACCCTCTTAGAAAAAATAAATTTTCGTACAAAAATTCCTTTTCTTAAAAGTACCTTTTCTTAAGTATAAAATAATGCCTTTTCATTTCTTTTCTTGAGATAAGTAGGAAAATAAATGTTAGGAATAATTCATTTGATAAATTTTAGTATTTTATTTATTTTCGTTTTTGGAAAAAGCTTCTATAAAGGAATCACGCAATAAATATTGTAACTTTTAACGTTTGTAAGAAATTCTAACTGCAGTCTTTAAAGTTAGACTAATATAAATACATTTTCAAGTATGCATGGTTTGGTTAAACTTCTTTAGCCAGCATTTCTTTTATAAAATTTCTGACATAATGTATTATTATTGTATAATGTATTATTATTTTACAAAGTGTTTGTTGTTACTATACCTGGGCTGAAGTTTAAAATGTTGTAAGCTTTTATGTTCTCTATAATAAGCTTAATGTTGTAGAGAAAATTAACAGTTGCAATCACGCATTTGTTATTACGCATTCTAATTTTAGCAAACCCAATATGTCTGACCATACTCTGTCGACGAAATTTACTATGAATCTGTCATGTTGCTAATGAATGTGGGGATTTACCAGAAATTCTAACAAAAACAGTGTTAATAAGCTTAAGATGTCATTGTACACACAAGCTGATTTTGCCAATATTGATGTTTTAAAGCTTTTAAATGAATTATAAGCTAAAATCAAATATCAACAATATTTGCATGAAATGAAGTTAAGAGAGTTTGAACTACATCATTGAACTACATTCTCGTACTTTATACCAAGTACACGATGAAAATAACGCTCCTTATAACAATATTCAGGAACTGTGTGTATAAAGGGTTTTTCAACAGAGACGCTACAAAAGTAAATCGATAGGGACAGCAAACGACGCCATATTTTTTCCCGCTCTTTTCACATTTCTCATCAGTAAGGTTTGCCATTTCATCACGGAAAGATTTACGAGCCAACAACGAGTCGAAATTATTAAAATTTACTACCGAAATTTGAAGTCAGTGGCCTCAACTTTAAGAGCGCTACGTCCAATTTATGGTCGTCATAATAGTCCTACCAGATCAACAATTGAGCGTCTAGTGGAAAAATTTGAATCCACAAGGCACAGTACAAAATGTTCCCGTGCCAGTGAGACAAAGAAGTGCCCGTAGTGTCGAGAATATTGCTGCCGCTGAGGCATCAGTTCAAGAAAGCCCAAATGTGTCTCTCACACGTCGTTCTCAAGCGTTGGGCATCTCTGTGACGTGGTTGTGGCGAATTTTGCGAATAGATCTTGGCCTGCATCCTTACAAGATCAAATTGGCGCAAGAACTGAAGCCGCTTGACCACCATAAGCGTCGTATGTTCGTGAATTGGGCTGAGCAACAACTTGAAAATGATTCAGATTTTCATCGGAAAATCATCTTCAACGATGAGCCTCATTTCTGGCTGAATGGCTTCGTCAATAAGCAAAATATGCGTTATTGGTCAGACAGCAATCCACACATAATCCATGATTTGACGCCGTTAGATTATTTCCTGTGCGGCTACGTCAAGTCTATGGTCTATGCCAACAAGCCAGCGACGATTGATGAACTTCGTACGAATATCGAACGTGAAATTGCAGCAGTATCGGCCGATTTATACTTGAAAACCGTCGAAAATTGGGTTCAGCGTCTGGACTTCTGCAAGCGTGCCCGTGGTGGCCATGCAAAAGAAATCGAGTTCCATACATAATGGCATCGAACGTAATTTCACAGGAATGAAGAATTTCATTTGTATCTAAAACCGGTTTTTGTTTTATTTAAAACAAGTTTTGTAGCGCTCTTATTGAAAAACCCGATATTGCGTGTAATTATTATTTACATACGTTGAAGATCTGCCTCTTTTTTTGTTTCTTTGTTGTCTGCCACGTTTTTGTTTTCAGCAGTTTTCGCTAAAGAAAGACATATTTGGGTCACAAAAACATATATTAGGACATATCCAACATGTAATATTGAATAGCAAACACAATATGTTTGGACACAAGTATACTATATTTGCGACAATCGACACACAAATTATATTTGTTATATTAAAACAATGACAGATTTTTCAGCTTCAGATGGTGTTTTAAACGTTTTTTCAGAGTTCACATTTTGAAGAATGAAATACAAATTCCAACCTTTCAACGTATTTTGCAAATGGGCCACATTGGTCAACGATTTGATATAGCCTCCACACAAATTATACCAACCACGATTGGTACTCTCGACTCCAGAGATTTCAACTATTAACTTTTGTCAATGAATTTTGGTATAAAATATTTGGCCAAGAATACTCGTAATCACTTTAAAAAATGGCACTCTACACAATTTGGTATAGCTGACTTATTACTGATTGATGCTATCGACTTTTGTTAGAAAAAATTACGGTCGCAAGTTGGTATATGGTATTCTGACGTCGGCGGTGGGCGAATATAATATTAATTGATTTCGACTTAGCGCTTTTCCACCTTTGCAGCTAACCACTTGATTTTTGTCGGGACTTATTTTTTCCAGTTAAGAACTAACATTTTTAAGAAATTTGCTCCCAATCAGATAGCGCACAGCTCATTGATCAATTGACATTCTCCCCAGTCCCTTCATGGGAAATAATATGAATATTTGTTTTTATTCCCTATTTACTATTCTTACTACTAAAACCCCATTTAGGTTATTTTAATCAGAATAAAATATACGAAATATTGGGTGAGTAAGAGCATATCGTCAGCTAAAATGCAAAAGAACGTAACTACAATTTTCACTGTGTTCAAAGGAGTTGAAAAAAAACTTATAAAAAAATACAACAAATTCAGTTTGCCAGTATATTTTCGAATCGTATTGAAGGTAAGACCTTACTTTAGCAAAAAGTTGAAAATTTGAATTGAAAAATTAATTCCTCACCCTTTTACGAGGATTGCTTAAAATTGTAGTTACGTGGTTTTGCATTTCTGCTAAAGATATATTCCATGAAAATGGGTTGGTTATTTTGTGTTATAAATTCCTATAGATTCAACTAGTGACACATTGGGAGGAGACGGTCAATGGCCTAGTACGCTAATTCGCTGATGATAGTAGTCATAGATTTCGAATTGATCGTCGGCCAATGTGAGTTCAAATCCCAGTTCGAACTACAGTGACAAGCAAAATTTGAATTTGCCCTAATTGGTAAAAGCAAAGGAAAAAAACATTTAGTGCTCGGTTGCCGCAACAATACTTTGACTGATTTGTATTCATTCATTAATCGCAACCGTTCACGTAGTTCTTCCAAATAAACTCGTATTTCGCAAATCTATATCATGTTGTTGCAAACGACTTCTCGTTTGCATCAAACGCGTATAAAATTATATTTGCCGCAAATTTAAATAATGTTTGCGCTAACTGAAATTAGCCATTTTTCTAGTAAGAGCACACATTACGAAGAACGAAAATTTCTCTCATTCTGTCGACTGTATACATAGTCTCATCCACTCCTTTGGCATACACACTCATGCATATACATACAAGTGATGAAACACTCTAATGCTTCTACCTTGTTAATATATTTTGGATGGACAATTGACGCGCTATAATTTGCTGTGCTTTTAGTTGTAGAGAAAAAATTTAAATAAACAAAAATGCCAACTTTTTTTAGAACAAACTTTATGGGTAGAACCACAATCATAAAGGTTGGTAATTTAAACAAAAAAGAGCTTAAAGTTTTAATATACAAGTAATGTCTTTCGCAAAAATTTTTTTTTTTGTCCAATTTTTCATAACTCGTTTACTGCAAATGATTTTCAATTCTCGATAACATTTTCTTAGTTAAGAGTAACTACAACTCGGTTACTCTAACCGAAAGAACAGCTGGTGGAACCGTTTTTCGTTTATCGTAAATGGGTTTTCAGCTCTCGTTTCTCACGTTTTTCAGTTCTTGCACACTTGTTTTTTATTTTGGGGTAACTAGAACTCAGTTACTGTAACGGAAACAACAGTTGGAGGAACCGATTTTCGTTTCTCGCAAATGTTTTTCATCTCATATTTTTCATAACTCGTTTGCTGCAAACATTTTTCGGTTGTCCCAAACGAAATGACATGTATGGGTTAACAGAAGTTCGTTTCTCCCAACTACAGCCCCCAAACGAACTTCAGTTATCTGAGATTTCGTTTGGGAGGAACGAGTTTTTTCGTTGCGTGTACCATTGGTAAGATCATCAATCGTATGCATAGTGGCGGGCAAAATTGTAACTGACCCCAGAACAAAAATATTTTTTTAAAATTTTATTTTACTTTGATATGGTGAACTTTGAACAGTGAACACTTCAAAAGAGCGTTATATCTATCTAAATTTTTTTAAAATTTTATTTTACTTTGATATGGTGAACTTTGAACAGTGAACACTTCAAAAGAGCGTTATATCTAAACAAACCTCAATGTTACAATTACGCACCTTCTTCAATGTCACAATATTACACTCTCTTCAACTTCTTAAAGATCCAGAAACTCAAACGTAACCGTCACGTATCTCATAAATTTTCTGTTATTTTTTTCAATTGCTCATTATTGTCCACGTGCTGAAAATGGGAAAATGGAAGCATCTAAACCAGTTGAAATCCTGGAATTAATAAAAAAAAATAATTACTCTGTTCGGAAACGTTGCAAAAAAGTTTAATATAACTCGTATGACGGAAAAATATGAAAACTTCAACAGCTCCTGGACGCCCCAGCATGATTGACGACCGCACTTGTCGTCATTTGGTAAAATAAATGGCAAGCGACAATGCAATGGCTCCAGCTGCGGCCCTAAAAACATAAAATATTGAAGCCAGTGAGTGGATTGCTCGTCGAAGTTCCAAAATATTGGCTGCAAAGTAGAAAAATAAACCATTTTTATCACAAAAGGATATGAAGCTTCGTATAGAATTAGCCCAGATCTACGAAAACTGGACTAAGACTGACCGAAAGAAGGTAAAGTCTTAAATTCGACACGTTTTAAGTAATAAAAATACAATTACGCCTTGTGTTTAACCCTAGTGAGATAAGGTGCGTCTCTGAGACTTATGACAAATAAGCATATATTTATTTCTTTGATTTTTAAGGGAAATACTGTTGGTCGGTTTTGCAGTTTAAAAGTTGAGTGCTTTTCTGTAGATAACATTTCTTTACAGAGCAAGACTTAATCTTATTAATGTGAAACTAAAATTATTTTAAAACATTTTGGAACCTTTACTAATTAGACCTCAAACTATCATACGTCTTTCTAGGGTTAAGGTTATATGGTCAGATGAGACTACAATCAATCGAGTTGAGTCCGACGGCCGTGATTGATACTGGACCAAAGATACAAATACTACTACGCCGAATGCAGAAACACAAACCATGAAACATGGTGTTGGATCCATAATGGTATGGGGATGTATTTTTGTTTAAAGTTGAAGGTATTATGAAAGGAGAATAATATCTTTCAATTCTGCAAAATCATTTACGAGCTGCTTTAGAAAACACGGATCTTGCTCCTTAAAGGGTGATTTTTCAGCATGACAACGAAGCAAAACTTTCATCCAAAATGGCAAAAACCTGGTTTAGTAGTCAACAATTTACACCTACGAATTGGCCAGTACCATCACCGGACTTAAACCCGATCGAGTAACCAGATGCTCCAGAAGGCGTAAACGAGCTGTGGGATAGAGCAAAAGAAATTTGGGATGCGATTCTAGCGGAAATGACGGCACAATTTTGCTACAACATGCCTCGCCGTATACAAGTTCATAAAAACCCGAAAAGGTACTGGACAAAAAATTTATTCAGAAAAAAGTAAATAAATCAACATAAACCCACAGTGCAAAATTGTAACATTTGTATATCTTTACAATATGTACTGTTCACTTTGTATTAAAGTGTGCAAAATCCAAAAACCGGGGAAACCGGCATTTTTGCTATTAACCGTTTTCCGGTTTTTTAAAAAAGTAATTTTCGAACAAACCGGAAACCAGTTATTTGACAGCGGTTAATCGGATTTTACTTAAGTTGTGTTAATATCCTTAAACTATAAGTGATATGATTTTCGAATTTTTATAAAATTTTAGAATTAACAAACATGATTTATATTTGAAATATGATCGAACTGACATATCCAAACAATTTTTTTCAAAACGATTTTATGATTTAAATTAGAATTAATTAAAAATTAAGAATTAATTAAGCTTTACAAAATTTTTTTTTTTTATAAAATTTCAAATTTAAAATTATTTGATAACTAAATATTTTAAACTTAATAAGATTTTCATACGTGAAAATCTTTTTCAAATTTGAATATGATTTACAATTTAAAATCCAAATTGGAATACTATATACATACATTTTTTAAAATGTGATGATTAATTCGCCCTTTCGTACTATATTTAAAATTAAAATGTTCGAGCGTTAGGTCTATTTTGAATTATTTTATTCTTCAATAATTCGCTACCCATTGGGTAGCATCGTCAGGAAAATAAGCTCAGTTATTAATTAAAAATTTAATTTTAACTTTTAATTTGAATATTTTTTTTCATTTATTTTTAATAGATTTATTTTAAATTTTTAAATTTGTTCTAAAATTTTAATAGTTTTTTTTAAACTAAAATGTAATTAATTAAATACAGATATGAAATTTTTAGTTTTCAACACGAATAAGTATATGAAATGGTCGTTAAACATATGTATTGTAAGCAAAAAAAAAACGAAAAAACCGGTTCCATCGTTTTTTGCTAAAATTAACATCCGAAAACCGGTTTCTTGAAAAATTGATTTCTCGAACAAATCGAAAACCGGTTTCTTGAAAAACTAATTTTTCGAACAAACCGAAACCCCGTTTCTTGAAAAATTGATTTTTCGAAAAAACCGAAAACCGGTTTCTAAAAAATTTTTTTTTTTTTTCGACACTCTACTTTGTATATATCAGTATAGAATTAAAATTGTTGTCGTTTTTATTCACGAGAGAACAATAAATTGATTTAGATAATTATTATTATTCTTTTCAATCAAATATTTAAAATATACAACTTTCTTTCCAAACTGTTACAACCACAGAGTAATATGGTATAGAGTAGCCAACTCTCGCAGTACATTGATGACATTTGGTGTGTTGCAGATGGGCGGTTGGATGTTGGAAAGTATTGCTGTAATAATACCAGATAGAGGCAATGGCTCAAATGGCACAAACAAAAAAAATTACATGAGGTGTCAGGAGACACCCGGTTGGAACGAAGTTCCTTTCGCTATATATTATGTACTAGTTAGTTCCAACGCGCCTAATGCGCCGGTTGAAATATACGATAATTTCAATGGCTCTTTAAGCAAAGATACTTTTTGTAATATGATGATTTTTTTAAAGAAAAAAATTTTTTTATAAAATGTATTTTTTTTAAAGTATATTTTTAGGTCCTTTTTATAAGAATACGTATTATATTTTCCCGAAAAGGTAATTTTTGAAAGAGAGGTACTTCTTTTATTAAAAGCTAATGTTTTTTTTTGAAGAAAATGTACTATTTTTAAGAAGAAGTACTTTCTGTAAGGAAAAGCCATAAGAGTATGTACTTTTGTTCTTAATAATTGTTCGGTTCAAGATCAATAACTATTAAAAAGTACTTTTTTATGATAAATTTGAAGACGGCACAGTCTAAACGCCAATCTCATGGCAATCGTTGTTTCATTTTTGAAACAACATCATCTATGCAATGGCTTTCGATGAAAGCACGCATGGGATAGAAATGTTGTGAATATTGATGGTTATGGCAAAATATTTTTGTGGATGTTTTCGCACAAGTAGGAGTTTGGAAAATTCTCGCTTACTTGAGATTTGTTTATCCCTGTAATATGTGATGATACACCTAAATACTTGTGGAGAAGGGAGCTGATGATATGCCTGGGAGGGCATAGAAATAGCTGTATTCCCAACCATCCACCATAATGATCAATTTCACAATTTTTTCTTTTTTTAATATTTCTATTAAAATTTACTTTTCACAGAAAAAGTACTTTTTAATAGTTATTGATCTTGAACCGAACAATTATTAAGAACATAACAAATGAAAGATCGAATAATATAAACTCGGATAAGTATGAAGTTTTTTTACAAAGAGTACTTTTTTTAAGAACTGGTACTTTTTAAAGAAGTGGTACTCTTTTTAGGAAAAGGTTATTTTTTTAAGAAAATATACTTAGTTTCAGAAAAGCTACTTATCTCAAGAAAAGAAAAGGTATTATTTTATTTTTCAGAAAATGAATTTTTGTTTGAAAAGGTATTTTTAATATTTTTATTCTGTTGTTCGACCTTCTCTTTATCAATAAATAATCAATTTTCTCCGAGCTTGAGGTCAGATTTGCTTTTCTTGTATTTATTTTCCTCGATATTTCGCTACTGCATTTTGTACCAAGGTTTTTTTTTTTGAAGAGAAGGCGGTTTGTGAAGAAAAGGTTTTTTTTAAAAAATGGGAATTCTTTTTTGATTTGAGCCTTTTGTCAAGACTAAGTACATGTTTAAAAGTAGGTACTTATCTCAAGAAGATTTACTTTGATTCACAAAAAAGGTACTCTTTAAAGAAAAATTACTTTTTTTAAGAAAAGGTAATTTTTGTAGGAAAGTTTACTTTTTTAAGCAAAGGTACTTCCTTAAGATAAGGTATTGTTTTAAGAAAAGGTACTTTGTTGAAGAATATGAGTATGTTTATTTTTGGAGAAAATTAACTTTTTTTAAGAATAGACACTTATTTAAAAAAATGCTTTTTTTTTAAAATTTTATCAGTTTGGGGTTTCTAAATTTACTTTTTATTGGGTTCAAAACTAACTACAATACTTATATATACTAAATATTGGTTACAGCCTCCACCTAGAAACCTTCCCATTGAACAAGAAATTTCGCAACATATGCTAGTCTAGACACAAACCAAGGCAAAAGTACCCAATAGTGTTAAAAAAAGTTGTTTAATTTTTTTTCGTTTAGCCCCATCCCGCAACTTGCAATTAGGAACTTTTGTTAGGAATTTTTTTAAGAAAATATACTTAGTTTCAGAAAAGCTACTTATCTCAAGAAAAGAAAAGGTATTATTTTATTTTTAAGTACTTTTAAATAAAGGAATTTTTGTTTGAAAAGGTATTTTTAATATTTTTATTCTGTTGTTCGACCTTCTCTTTATCAATAAATAATCAATATTCTCCGAGCTTTTCTTGTATTTATTTTCCTCGATATTTTGCTACTGCATTTTGTACCAAGGTTTTTTTTTTGAAGAGAAGGTTTGTTTTGAAGAAAAGGTTTTTTTAAGAATTGGGAATTTTTTTTAATTTGAGCCTTTTATCAAGAATAAGTACATGTTTAAGAGTAGGTACTTTTCTCAAGAAGATTTACTTTGTTTCACAAAAAAGGTACTCTTTAAAGAAAATTTAGTTTTTTAAGAAAAGGCAATGTTTAGTAAGAAATTGGCCTTTTTTTATAAAAAGGTACTTATTTTAAAAAATTACTTTTTTTAAGAAAAGGTAATTTTTGTACGAAAGTTTACTTTTTTAAGCGAAGACACTTCTTTAAGATAAGGTATTGTTTTAAGAAAAGTTACTTTGTTGAAGAATATGAGTATGTATATTTTTGGAGAAAATTTACTTTTTTTAAGAAAGGGCACTTATTTAAGAAAATGCTCTTTTTTTAAAATTCTATCACTTTGGCTTTTCTAAATTTATATTTTATTGGGTTCAAAACTAACTACAATACTTATATATACTAAATATTGGTTACAGGCGCCACCTAGAAAACTTCCCATTAAACAAGAAATTTCGCAACATATGTTAGTCTAGACACAAACCAAGGCAAAACTACCCAATAGTGTTAAAAAAAGTTGTTTAATTTGTTTTCGTTTAGCCCCATCCCGCAACTTGCGATTGGGAACTTCGTTCCATTAAAATATAACAAAAAAGTCCAAAATACGTTTAAATTACACAGTTTTTCATCAAAACGACATGAAAAATTTAAGTCAATAATTTCTGTAATTCGACCTGGTGTAAGTCCATTTACGTCAAATAACTCTCTATCGCACCGACCGCATCACGAATAATGTGAAAGGAAATGTCGGATGAGAATACTGACAACTCTATATGACATTAATCTACGGTTACATCCCTGTTACAATTTTGCTCGTCACTGTAGCTCTGGATTCTGTTGTGCCACGCCGGGTCTATTCTATTCATACACGCCGAGTGTATTCTTTTCATTAACAGTTCCCAGTATTTCCTTATGCACTCAAACACTTTTAACCAATCGCGATTACATCACAAAAATCTTAAATATTTAAACGGTTTAAAAGGATCTTCTTTAAATGAAACGAATTTCTAATTAGAAACTGCCATAACAAACGCGAAGCATAAACCACAAGGAAATGAAGAGTCAGTGTAAATGACTTTAATTAAAATACTTTCTTTCTCTGTTTTAACGCTTAATTTCTTCATATCTGTCTGAAGAGTAAAGCAAAGTGAATGTTAATTAGTTAACTGCTTTTTTCGTTGCGTCTATTATTTCTGCGATTATTTTGAGTTCTTTATATTCTCTTGCTCATTTTAAAGGGAAACATTTAGTTTCTTGAAGCTACTGATTTTTTTGTGTGAGTAATAAAATAAACATTTGACCCTTTTCGTTAAAAACTCTATTTAAAAGTTTACCCTACGATTCAGCGAATACACTTATTTATATCATTTTGCTTTTCAACTTTTTACATCAAATTAAAATACGTTTTGATAAGGAAGTGCCAAAGCAAGTGATAAATAAGTTCTCCATATTAATCTCACTTTGTGGGGTTCAAACACTTAAGTGCTCACAAAAAATTGTTATTCAAAGGCCAAAAGTTACATGGAACCCCTAGTGAAAGTGGCTGAATAACATCTAATATAGAAACAAATAGAAAACATCAAAGGGATTTATATGAAATCCCTCCTCATGTATGAAAGCAAACAGGAGAAATTGAAGTGAATTCAAAATACATACATATATTAATTTTTGAAGTCGCTGATATGAGTTGCTTACATAAATATGTAATTTTCGATAAATCTTCGAACGATAACTTATTCTTAAATCCTCGTAGGTTGTAGTTTAAGATTACACTCACCGAACTATTTGAAGTGCTCCCAGCTACCGTAAATTCAGCTGTTGCCTCCGAATCGGGGTTGCCACAAACGAATTGAAGTTTGCCACAACTGAATTTGATCCCCACAAATGAAGTTCGGTTGAGACAACATGATTTCATAATTGATTCGGTAGTGACAACTGGATTTCCAATTACATTCGTTGTGAAGGGGTCTCAGTAAAATTTCACTTATTAAATGTAGTGCAATTTTTGTTTGTTTAAGTGGAAACTCTGAAATTTGGCAGCTGTCAGATATGTTTATTCCGATTATTAAAAATGCAGCGCTTTACGAAAGAACAACGCGTTATAATTGTGTGAAACTTATTACAAAAGTTTGGAAAGTTATGCTGAGACCGCCGGAAAACTTCGAAAAATTTTCAGTCGAGAAAGTGCAACAAATGTGTCAACCATTGGAAGAGTGGTCAAAAATTTGAAGAAACTGAGTCGGTTATGAACAATAGGACTCCTGTGCGTTAACGTACCGATCGGTCCCTTGAAAAAATTGCTGCTGTAAATGAGAGTGTCGCCGAATACCCGAAAACATAAATTCGACATCGTTTTCAACAGCTTCAAATTTCACGAAAAACTACGCAGCGAATTTTGTGAAACGACTTCCATCTTCATGCGTACAAGATTCAGCTTATAGCTCATTCGCACTGAAAAATATTTTCTTGATTTCATATCAAATGTCCTAACAAAATCTGAAGTGTTCGCAGTGGGGTTTTTTCCAGATTTGATTGAAAGTCAAGGGGCATTGGCCGAGGTAGTGTTACTGCGACAACAAAAACGCCAAGCCTTCAATAATAGACAATTTGCTTTAAGTGGTATGTATACCCTCACCCATAGGATGGGGGTATATATCATTTAATACGTAAAAAAATGTAACACATAGAAGGAACCAAATTAGACCCTTAGTATCTTTGGACAAAATTCGTTTTAGGACTTTTTAAGACGTTTGAGCCATGTCCGTCTGTCTGGCTGGTTGGCTGGTCAACACGATAACTGCCGTAAATCTTTACAGATGACAATGCAGCTTAATCAGTGACTATTATTTGCCAATATTGAGTTAGGGATTGAAAATGGGCATTTTGACCATGCCCCTTCTGGTACCTCCCATACAAATCGACACATTTAGCACAAAATCATATTTCTTTCAAACCGTTCTTCGTGGAAGATGTGATTAGCTTCAACTCTCACACCGGTTAATAATCAGTAAATGCCTACTTAACTGGAGAAAATGGGCGAGATTGTCACGCCCATTCTGGTACCTCCCATACAAAACAGGGTGTTCGACCGGATTGCCAATCCGATAAATCGCGTGAAGCACTTCCAACCTTAATGAAATTAGGTATAATGCTTCATGTTATCAAAAGGTAATCACCGATTAAAACAAGGGTGATTTTGCCACGCCCATTGTGGTACCTCCCATACAAAAGTTGTTTGGCTGTCTGGTTGTTCGGCATGAGAAGTCCCGCAAAACCAAACCAATCTTTATGAAAGTTTGTACTAGTCAGTATTTAGCCAAAAAAGCTCTCCTTTCTAAAATGACCTGTTTTGCCACACCCATTCTGGTTCCTACCATATAAAAGTTGGGCGGATGACCGGTTGATCGACACGATAATTCTGATGAACTACAACCGATCTTAATAAAATTCAGTACTAGGCAATATTTTACTAAAAGCTACTGTGTAATTAATAACTGACTATTGTTCTATGCCCAGTTTCGTACCTCCCATACAAAAATTGGGCGCATTTGGGGTTTGCCGACTCGATATTTCCAATAAATCACAACCGATCTTAATATAATTTGGTACTGATCAAAATTTTGTCAAAAACTTGCTATGACCATTTTTGTACCTCGCAAATAAATATTGGGAGCGAGACTATCTAATTTGGGTATTCAATAATATTGAGCGCAATGTCGTCAATCTGCTGTTGAATATGGTCACTTTTGAGTATGGGCGTTTTTACCAGAACTCCCACGCAATGGATGAGGTACGGTATGGTGAGGGTATGATTAAGTCGGTTCACCCGACTGGAACTTATGTACTGACTTTCACAATCAAATTCAGCACGAAAGTATTCAAAGAATAAAATTTAACAAAAAAGTATACAAACTGTATGTTTGAGGAACAAAAAATACATACGAAGTGAGAAAAATAAATAAGCTGTTTATTCTAGTCATACCACCATATCAATGCCCAGTGATTGAAATGGTTGTAAACAAATGTAGTAAAACAGCGTTGCTTAAAGAAAATCAACCATTTGCTTTGCTGATTCTTAGAAAAATAAGAAAAAAAATACACGATTTGTACACGATTATTTTCTCTTGATTTATGCTTAAAATCAACAAAGGTGGCAAAATCAAGAAAATAACTCAGGAGCTCAAATCAGCAGACCATGGAAAGCGCCGGCAATTCGTTCAATGGGTAATGGAGCAAAGTGAAATCAATGGGAATTTTTTTAAAAAAAAGGTTATCTTCTCCCATGAAGCGCAATTCCATCTAAATGGTTTCGTGAATACACAAAATTGTCGAATTTGGGACTCAGAAAATCCTCATGCAATCCATGGGAAAAAAGTGAACCCTCAACGGCCAACTGTCTGGTGCGGAATTTGGTCTGTGATTGGGACTTTCTTTTTTAAAGATGAGGTCGAAATTGCAGTGACTGAACGGTATTCGTTACAGGAACATGATAACGAAGGTCTTGAGGCCTCCACTGGATAGCAGGAATCTGGACGACACGTGATTTCAGCAAGCCGGTGCCACCTTCCAAATCGCGCATGAAACACTCGATTTATAGCAGCAACGATTTCCAGAACAAATTATCTCAAGAATTTCTGATATTAACTGGCCAGCAACAGCATGCGATTTAACGCCATGCGATTTCTTTCTTTGGGATCTAATGAAATCTCGGGTTTATGCGAAGAAACCGGAAATAATTCCTGAGCTCTAAGTCGAAATCCAACGCGTAATCGGTGAGAGTCAGCCACATGTCTGTGAAAATGTCATCGACATTTTCAGGAAAAGACTAATGACCTGTCATCAGAGCTGTAAGGGGCGGCCATTTGACGGAAATTTATTTCCATACTTAACACTGTAGAACAAAATTAAACTTTTGACGTAGAATACGTCTTACCTTACGGTATGAGGAGTCATGTCAGGTTGTTATTGTTGTAATCTCTATTTCATTGAATTTGAGGAAACGGCTAGATGAATTTTTTTAAAATTTTTTTTGTAAGTATTTTAATTTCTCAAATGAAAATTGTTTAAACACATACACTCAAACATATGTGTGGTGTTTGGTTGAGTGTTATTGGTTGCTCAACATTGCTTAGGAACATGTATCTAGTAAAAAGTGAAACGAACAGCAAGCTAATGTTGCTTGGCAACATGTATCTAGTAAAAAGTGAAACAAACAGTAAGCTAACGTAATAAAGCTTTTTTGCGAAAGCTTCAATAAAGCTGTTGTAACATTAATTTTGAATTGTAAAGCGTAAAGCTTTCACACAACGCTCGAATACTAATGCGAAGACTCGATAAGGTAAACCTTTTTTAATATTAGGGCGGCCCTCTCAACATTCGCAGAACTTATTTCAATAAAAATATTAATTAAAATACATAAATTAAATTAAGTTTAAAAAAATTGAACATAATATTTTTTTTTTAAATGGACTTGAATCAAATGCCGTTGGTAAATATAAAAACTACAGCAGACAGTTGTCCGAGGCCTTCGGCCACGGACTGTCCCTGCAGGCTGTGTCAGAGACACGGCCATTAAGTTTAACGTATGTATAATACGCCATCCGATAAGACAGAAAACATATATAACAATAAATGATAAATAATATAAGCAAATTAATTTATTGTTATATATGTTTTCTGTCTTATCGGATGGCGTATTCTACGTTAAACTTAATGGCCGTGTCTCTGACACAGCCTGCAGGGACAGTCCGTGGCCGAAGGCCTCGGACATCTGTCTGCTGTAATTTTTTTTTAGAAAATGACATGGTTCTGAGGACGGTTTCGGGTAGAGAGAGTAAAAAAAGAGAGTTTACGTGTGTCGGCGTTTTGAAAGTTTGTATATGGTGGTAATTAAAGGGGGTGTGAAAATTTTCCCCACTTATGCACATTCTTATGATGAATCGATATAGCAGATAATGTGATCCTTGCATTTTATGTATAGGATGTCTTCACCAATTTTGTGTAAAATTTTACGAGAAATATTATTGTGAATCATTTTAACCCTCTAGCTCTTTAAGATATATGTCTTTTATGCCCCTTTTGCGGAGAAGGCTAAAAACACCCCTAAATCAGTGGCGTAATGGGTTAAAATGTACAGCAAAAATATTTCCTGTAAAATTTTACTACAAGTGTTTGAATACCCCAAAGCTCAGAACTCAATCTAAATTCGTGAAATAAGACAGAACTGAACATCCATTTAATTGATAATTTCGTACTTATTCCCAGTAGGTGATAAAATGTCTAACAAAACAGCATTCTAGGGGGTTGGTGTTTATTAGAAAAATATTGTACGTATAATTTCACTACAAGCCACCGATCAAAATAAAGCTGTAGACAAATATCTATATATAAAAAATAAGAGACAATGTTGTAATTTATTCACACTGCGCTAATTAGGAGGTCCATACTTTTTCAGTTGCACTTTCGCTGATCAGATCGGTCGGCCTGCAACAAAAAACTATGAAGAAGCAAAATTAAAACTAAACTCAAAATCAACCAGCCGACTACAGACTCAATTACCTGTTCGAATGGCATTATATGTGGGGCATTTCCCGTGAAGCGGCAAGCATACTATTTCTGGAAAAACAGTTGCGTTTTTCAACAGCATAGAGGAAGAACATCTATTAGAGGTGTTTTCAATTGGACGTTTCCCTGATGAGTTGTGGATGCCAAAACATAGCTGTCGCACATGTTACAACGGTGTAATGCTGTGTTCTAAAGGTAATATAATTTTTCAATTTGGTTTGCACCACGATGGAAATATTTTTGATGTGCTAACATCTATAGGAACGGGTAGGGTAATCTATCACAGTGAACCCATACAAACAACACACAGCGTTAGCATCACATACGTGGTTGTTATACAACAATAGTTTCTACCTTAAAAAAAGTATGATGGTATTGATATCGAAAAATCAAGCAGGTCGAAGTCGCCAAAGAGTATTGAATAGTATGGTATAGAACAGAATCATTGATGCCCTATGAAACATTTATGCTTTTTGTATTGTTTTATGTTTAAAACATTGTCGAAATGGTGCATTTATATTGAAATATTCCATAAAGAGAATAAGACTCGTTTATGGTATTTTACTCAGACTATCTACATGAGAGCGGAAAAAGAGCGCAATAAGTTCTCTATACTATTCAATACTTTTTGTCGACGCTCTGTTTATGACAAAACAAAAACAATTATTCCAGTGGGGTAAACATTGCTTTAGAAATTTTAACAATATTACATCTAATGTTACAGCAGATGTAAGAAAAAGAAAGTGCAATAGTAAAAAGCCTTCGGCACAAAAACTATTTTTTTCCGATGTAACATTTACTAATGTGTTCATAGAAATCGAAAAGGTACCGTGTAAGGTGAATACAATTGATTAGTATTTGTATTGCTATTTTATGCGACGAAGAATTAGAAGGTGCGTAACGCATGCAGATCTGATTTGTGAATAACCTGCCAAAAGTATTGGCATTCGTGATAAGAAATGCCTCCAATTGCCGTGAATTTTGACGGATTTCATTTAGTGCCTTGGATGTCCCTTTGCGAGACATTAGGGGTATAAAATATCTTAACATGAATTCGAAATATCAAAACGTTAATTGTGTGAAATGTATCATCGATATTGATCTATGGCATTAAAAATTCCACAGATTACACTTTATTTCATCAAAATTTGATCAGCACCTTCGATGTCAAATTGGAAATACTCTGGAGATAAAAGCTCCAAAATGTTTTTTATAACCTTTTTTATCTTTGACTGACTGAAAATGTGGGAAGTAATACAAATATCAACAACATCTATATACATTCGGATGTTTGTAAGTGTATAGGATAAAAATGCATTAACGACATTATGTCAGATGCCACCAGTTATGAAATAATGGAGGTGTAGGGTTTTAAAAATTTTTTGACTTTGGCCCATATATGTTTAAACAGAATATAAAGATATAAATCAATATTACAATACAAAGTTTAAATAAAACTTTCACGAAGAACATAGGCCGGACAGCAGTTATGTGTTTTTAACGCGATTTAACCGCAAAAGGTATGAAACCCGGATTTTTATCCCTAAGTTAAGATTGCGACGGTGTCTGGAATATTTCACAAATGGATTCATATTTTACTCAACACCACCTACAAAAAAATGGCATCACTTCCCAGGTATTTCTGCGTCATTCCTTTTTATATCACTGTGTTATCCTGATGTGAAGTTCATTACAATGCAAAATTATACCATGTTTTATATTCTAGTTATCTGCTTGATAAAATGCTAATTTTGATTCTTAGCAAATATATCAGTGTATTTTTTTTAAACACAAGAGATTATATTAAGGATATCCTAAAAGTTATGTTATGTAAAGAAAACGTCACCGTAATACCATAATTGACATTCCAGGAAAGTACAAAATTGATCATAATGTGTGCCATGAAATACATGATGATTTGACAAAATTATATTAATAAAGGGTTTTTCAACAGAGACGCTACAAAAGTAAATCGATAAGGACAGCCAACGACGCCATATTTTTCCCCGCTCTTTTGACATGTCTCTTCAGGAAAGTTTGCCATTTCATCATGGAAAGATATACGAGCCAACAACGAGTCGAAATTATTAAAATTTACTACCGAAATTTGGAGTCAGTGGCCTCAACTTTAAGAGCGCTACGTCCAATTTATGGTCATCATAATCGTCCTACCAAATCTACAATTGAGCGTCGAGTGAAAAAATTTGAATCCACAGGCACAGTACAAAATGCTCAAGTGCCAGTGAGACAAAGAAGTGCCCGTAGTGTCGAGAATTTTGCGAAAAGATCTTGGCCTACATCCTTACAAGATCAAATTGACGCAGGAACTGAAGCCGCTTGACCACCATAAGCGACGTATGTTCGTGATTTGGGCTGAGCCACAACTTGAAAATGATTCGGAATTTCATCGGAAAATCATCTTCAGCGATGAGGCTCATTTGTGGCTGAATGGCTTCGTAATGCATTATTGCAAATATGCATTATTGGTCAGACAGCAATCCACACGTAATCCATGAGTCATCATTGCATCCCGAAAAAATTACGGTTTGGTGCGGTTTATGGGCCGGCAGCGTCATTGGGCCGTACTTCTTCCATGATGACCAAGACCGGCACATTACTGTGAATGCGAATCGCTACCGTTCAATGATAACCGAATATTTTTGGCCCCAATTGGATAATATGGACTTGGAGGACATGTGGTTCCAACAGGACGGCGCCACAAGCCACACAGCGAATGCCACAATGAATTTATTGGAAACCAAATTTGGTGAACGTGTTATCTCACGAAATGGCCCAGTCGATTGGCCGCCTCGGTCGAGCGATTTGACGCCGTTAGATTATTTCCTGTGGGGCTACGTCGAGTCTGTGGTCTATGCCAACAAGCCAGTGACGATTGATGAACTTCGTACGAATATCGAACGTGAAATTGCAGCAGTATCGGCCGATTTATGCTTGAAAACCGTCGAAAATTAGGTACAGCGTCTGGACTTCTGCAAGCGTGCCCGTGGTGGCCATGCAAAAGAAGTCGAATTCCATACATAATGGCATCGAACGTACTTTCACAGGAATAAAGAACTACATTGGTATCTAAAACTGGGCTTGTTTTATTTAAAAAAAAACTTTTGTAGCGCTCTTATTGAAAAACCCGTTATATGCTAGGATATTTTTGGATGACTTAATGGTTGATATTTGAATGAAAATGGTATAATGGTCAGTTTACTTGTCCTAGTTTAGGGCGAATAATATAGTAGGTAATGAATTGAAAATGTTAAGAAAATTACGAACAAAACAGAAATTAAACAGTTTAAAATTGATCAGTTACAATAAATCCCGAAACCGTAATACAGAAGGAGGATGAAGAACGTTAAGAATACGCGTAGTGACAGGGTAGTGACAATATTGAACTGACGATGAATAAAATTCGACTAAAACCAGGGATCGTATTTCGTGGGTAATGAGTGTAATGGGTATTATTGCCGTGTGGAATGGGTAGCGGTCGTTTACCCACTACCCACATGATACGGGGCAAATACAGGGTAGGTACCCACGACAATGGGAAATTACCCATCACGATTATTCATTACCCTCAGAGTAACGGGGAAACTAATGGGTAGCTACCCACGGCGATGGTTAATGGGTTACCAAGGGTAACTCATCTCCATTTTTGATGGAAAATATTAAAAAAAAAATTTATCTCGGAAACGGAGCATCCAATTGAAAAATAAACAATTTTTCCTCTTTTCTAAGTGTTTTTCATAAACTGGTCCAAATCGTACGGAAGATTTTTTTCACAATATTGCCACAATAAAAAAAATCCCCAAAATAAAAATGTGGCTATAACTTGGAAACGGTGCGTCCAATCGAATAAATAATAAAAATTGTACCTCAAAAGGAGGCTTTAGCCAATGAATGTCTTCATAGTTTTTTTTAAAAAATCGCTAAAACTAAATTTTTCTGAATAAAAAGTCGGTAAAACGCCATACTGGAGACATCCATTGGTTAAAGACTCTTATGGAGGTAAGCAATTTATTATTTTTGCGATTGGACGCACCGTTTCCGAGTTATGGTCACTGTTTTTAGTGATTTCATACTGTGATTTCATATTGTGGCTATTTTTTGAAAAATAATTCTTCGATACGAATTGGACCAGTTTATGAAAACCCCTTAAAAACTCGGAAAAATTGAAGAATTTTTCGTTTGGACATGAGGATGTTTTAGCGACTTTATATTTGAAAATCTGTAGTTTTACCGATTTTTTTTATAAAAAAGTGATTCCATCTTGAAGACTTCCATTGGCTAAATCCTCTTACCGAGGTATACATTTTATTATTCTTTCGACTGGAAGCACCGTTTCCGAGTTAGAGCCACTTTTCTATTTTTGAGGTTTTCTTATTTTGGCAATTTTTTTTAAAAAAATTCTTCCATACCAATTGGGCCAGCTTATGAAAACCACTTAAAAACTCGGAAAAATGTATTATTTTTTCGATTGGACGCTCCGTTTCCGAGATATAGACATGAGGGCGTTTTAGCTATTTTTTTCGAAAAATTTTAGTTTTAGCGATTTTTTTAAAAAAGTGATGCTATATTGAATACATCCATTGCTTAAAGCCTCCTATCGAGGTATAAATGTTATTATTTTTCGATTGAACGCACCCTTTCCGAGTTATATCCACTTTTTAATTTGAGCGATTTTCTTATTTTGAGGTTTTTTTTTTATCCAAAATTCTTCCACAAGAATTGGACCAGTTTATAAAAACCCCTTAGAAACCTTAAAAAATGTGGCAAAAATTCAGGACATGGGGCAGGCAAAAAAAAATTTTTTAAAAATAAACCAAAATTAAAGAAAAGGTAAAGAATGTGAGAAAATGGAAAAGTAGCCCTCGCAGGGACCTATGTTGCTCGTACCGTGTGGTAGAACTTTTGGAAAATCGTTTAATTTATATTGCACTTAGTCGCCGGCCGTCCGGCCGGGCTCAGGCAGAGGGGTTAAAATTCCCTCTGTGCCTTAAGTCGATGTGTGGCAAAATCAGAATAATCACTCGATACTTTTAAAAAAAAAAATTATTTTTCTGGATGTTACCATGACCAATCTCATGGTTACTGTATGCACAAAAGTGGACTTATATGGACTTACAGACATCCCACGAAAAAAAGAATGACACCACGGAATTCGTGACACAAATACCTTTCGTTGAAGTACCCACATTAATCCATACCCAAATGGCCCTGGGTGTGACAGTATTTTGGACCCTGTGGGCCCCATAGGTCCGTGCGACGGCTAGTTTTCAACTTTCTCAAAAATTTGTATTATTTTTTGCAATTGGACGCACCGTTTCCGAGTAATAGCCTTTTTTATATTTTAGCGATTTTCTTATTGTGGCGATTTTTTTAGAAAAAAATTCTTCCATGCGAATTGTACCGGTTTATGACAACCCCTTAGGAACTCGGAAAAATTGGTTATTTTTTCGATTGGACGCTCCGTTTCCAAAATATATTTTGGCTATTGATTATTTGAAAGTTTTTAGTTTCAGCGACATCCGTTGAAGACATCCGTTGGCTAAAGCCTCATACAGAGGTCAAATTTTTACAAATTTTTCCATTGTTTCCGAATTATAGCCACTTTCTTAATCTAGCGATTTTTTTTGGCGATTCTTTGAAAAAAATTCTTCCATAAGAATTGAAGCATTTCATGACAAACCCTTAGAAATTCCCAAAAATTTTTTATTTGTCCGATTGAACGCTGCGTGTCGAAATATAGTAATTTTTTCTAATTTTTTCATATTTTCAATCACAAATTGGGATGGGTTACCCTGGGTAACCCATTACCCATCGCCGTGCGTAACTACCCACTATTTTCCCCATTACCGCAATGTGCAATCGTAATGGGTAATTCCCCACTGTCGTGGGAAGCTACTAGAGTGTCTATAAACTGTAATTTTTTGGAAACCTTTTTTCGGTTTGTGCGAAAAATCAAGTTTTCCAGCAACCGGATTTCGGTTTGTTCGAAACATCAAGTTTTCAAGAAACCGCTTGTCGGTTATCAATTTTGGCATTAACCGGTGGAATCGGGTTTTTTGCTTGAAATTAAGTTATACATGTAGGACTTACAATACATTTTTTTAGCGATCCTTTCATATACTTATTAGTGTTTAAAACTCAAAATTTCACAACTGTATTTAAATACGACAATTTCGTTTTAATTATAAATAAAACAATTATGTCATATTACAATTTGGAATGCGAGTTTAATATAAAATGTAAACATTTTGTTCAAATTTGCATTAAACTGATTTGAATTCGAAAATCATATTCAAATGTAAAAGAGATTTTCAACTATGAATATTCATTTATTAAAAATTTAATTTTTAAATTTGAAAAACAATATATGGAAAGTTCAATTAATTCTTAAATAATTTGTAGTTATTTCTTATTCAAGAGATAAAATCATTTTGAAATTTTATTAAAAATGTTATTAAATAATTAAAAATTTATTATTTTTATTATTAAATTTATAAAATTTAAAATATTAAAAATTTTATCATAGAAGTCGTGTTTCGTAATTCCATAATTTCATTAAAATTAGAAAATCGTATGATTTATTAACTTGTTTGAACACAAATTTAATAAAACGCGGATAACCGACATCAAGTAACCGGTATCCGGTTTGTTCGAAATTTACGTGTTGTAAAAAACCGGCACACGTTTAAGAGCAAAAAAGCCGGTTAGCCGGTTTCACTTGTTTTTCAGTTTCGGTTTTGGACACTCTAGTAGCTACCCATTATGTTCCCCATACCCTGTGGGTAATGGGTAAACGTTCATTACACATACCCCACGATGATGTGTATGGGTTACACATGGAGGGTAAATACGAACTCTGTATAAAACCAACCACAGGATACTCAACTCCATCGTATCAATTGTTATTTCAGCTTCGAGTTATATTATGCAAAATTTATTCAGTTTTAAAACGAAGTCAGTAGTCCTATGCTGTTTGTTTATGATATATATCATTGGAGCAGTAATGTGAGTAGCAACTGCTATGTTCCACAATTGGCTTGTAGTTGCTGAAAATTCTGATTTGGGAATTCGTATTAAAATCAGTGGTCTATCACATGTTATGGCGATTCTCAACTGATTGGCTTTTTTTATATGACAAATATCTTTCCAAAGGTGAACAGTCTTATAATATTCGCTACCAGAGTAGTGTCTCGCGTAAAGCTAAATGGAAACAGAGGATTGACTTTGTCTTTTATGGTGGCATCATGTTACTTAAGTGTGTTTCCATATTCTCATGTTTGCTGTCACACGTGTGTAAACAAAAAAAAATCCAACGTTCTCGGATAATCAAATTCATTGCTTTAGCGATAGCAACCCATTGCAGTTAAGAAGTTTCAAAGTGACAGCTGGTGAAATTGAATTTTATCATGATGTGATTATGGCCCCAAGATGTGAGCACAATCTCACACACAGTTACCACCAAACAAACACGAAGCATTTGAATTTTAAACTGGAAACTAAAAATAACGAAAAATTTAATATATGGGGAGGGAAGTTTAATAAAAAGAAACTTGAAAAATTATTTGTTTATTCAAATGAAAAGGAAAGGAAAGACAATATTTCAAGAAAGTATGTACAAATTTGTACTTTAGCATTTCGTTTTCACTAATCTTTAGTTAAAGCTTCACAGATATCAAATATTAAACACGACAAGTTAACAAATTTAAAATATTTTCTTAATTCATCCAAGTTAAGACAAATGACTTCAATCTGCCCCCCCCCCAGGAGATGCTTACGTAGCAAATAATACCAATAAAGGTAGAAAACCTCCAAGTAATTAGACGCTTACATTCCTACGTTCAGTTTTAATAAGAAACACATGCACATTAATGAGTAATTTCAAGCCGTTATCACAGAAAATGTTAAATGGTAAAATTCTCAATATGTGAAATGCATTCATTCCTGCGTAGTATTTGACTTTGAAATTTAATTGAAATGTCATTTTGAACATGTGCTAAAAATACTGTCAAGTATTTCTCAAACTTAGTTGTTCTGATCTTTGAACTAAGACAAGCATAGACGAGTCAGTACGAAATTGAGCTTTGAAGATGCTTTTGAATATGCAAGACGTTCAAAAATGTCAATGTACTCTTTCGTATTAAATTTAATACAAACATGGCTATTGCAGAAAATACATAGATTTTGTAGGTTAGCACATACATGAAAAACTATAATTCAAATCACTGAAATGCGTTTCTGAAATTTATTGAATTTATGACCAAGTTCCAAGTCTTTATTAGGAACGTTTTTTATTATTTTCCGTCTTTCCAAAATGCCACAAAATGAAGACTTTAACTGGATGTAAAGGGTTTTTCAAAAGAGACGCTACAAAAGTAAATCAATAGGGACAGCAAACGACGCCATATTTTTTTCCGCTCTTTTGACATTTCTCTTCAGTAAGGTTTGCCATTTCATCATGGAAAGATATACGAGCCATCAACGAGTTGAAATTATTAAAATTTACTACCGAAATTTGGAGTCAGTGGCCTCAACTTTAAGACCGCTACGTCCAATTTATGGTCGTTATAATCGTCCTACCAGATCAACAATTGAGCGTCTAGTGGAAAAATTTGAATCCACAAGGCACAGTACAAAATGTTCCCGTGCCAGTGAGATAAAGAAGTGCCCGTAGTGTCGAGAATATTGCTGCCACTGAGGCTTCAGTTCAAGAAAACTCAACTGTGTCTCTCACACGTCGTTCTCCAGCGTTGGGCATCTCTGTGACGTCGTTCTGGCAAATTTTGCGAAAAGATCTTGGCCTACATCCTTACAAGATCAAGCTGACGCAAGAACTGAAGCCGCTTGACCACCATATGTATCGTATGTTCGTAAATTGGGCTGAGCAACAACTTGAAAATGATTCGGATTTTCATCGGGAAATCATCTTCAGCGATGAGGCTCATTTCTGGCTGAATGGCATCGTCAATAAGCAAAATATGCGTTATTGGTGTGACAGCAATCCACACGTAATTAGTCATGAGTCATCATTGCATCTCGAAAAAATTACGGTTTGGTGCGGTTTATATGTCCTGTATTATGTCCCGTATTATGTCCTGTATTCAAAAAGGGTGATCCGTGTGTCTGTTCCAACTATCGCGGTATCAGTCTTTTATCCATCGCGTATAAGGTCTTGTCGAGCGTATTATGTGAAAGACTAAAGCCAATTATTGAAAACCTGATTGGACCTTATCAGTGTGGTTTTAGACCAGGCAAGTCCACAACTGACCAAATATTCACGCTACGCCAAATCATGGAAAAGACCCACGAAAAGCAAATCGATACATACAACCTTTTTGTCGATTACAAAGCTGCTTTCGATAGCACCATACGGGGAAAACTGTACGAAGCTATGTCTGAAATTGGTATTCCGGCAAAACTGATCCGCCTCTGTAGAATGACGCTGACCAATACCAAATCAGCAGTGAAAGTGGGGAAAGACCTCACTGAACCATTCTGTACCAAGCGAGGACTTAGACAAGGCGACACACTTTCGTGCAATCTCTTCAACATCTTAATGGAGATAATAATGAGAAAGGCTGTAGTAAATACGAACAAGACCATTAATACGAAAAGCCATATGTTGCTGGCGTATGCTGACGGCATAGACATCATTGGGCGAAATTTGCGAGAGGTTACTGCAGTATTTTCAAGAATCGAAAAGGAATCAGCTGTTAAAGAGGGCAAGACAAAATTGATGGTGTCAACGACTAGAGAAACCTCTCGACTTAGTCCGCACTTGAACGTTGATCCGCCGTGAACAAGGACAACAACGTCAGCCTGGAGATAGATAGGAGAATTGTGCTTTCA
This sequence comes from Phaonia tiefii, assembly GCA_963931995.1. NCBI lineage: Eukaryota > Metazoa > Arthropoda > Insecta > Diptera > Muscidae > Phaonia > Phaonia tiefii. Next base: position 38,960,846 of record OZ008367.1, read on the forward strand.
AAGAGACGCTATTTTGGGCTCAGCCAGCAGTTTAGGAACAAAACCCTCTCTCGACGGACAAAAGTCCAGCTATATCAGGCTCTCATTTTACCTGTCTTGACATATGGCTACGAAACTTGGGTCATATCGCAAGCGGATGAAAAACACCTGGGAGTTTTCGAGAGAAAAATTCTCCGTAAAATATATGGACCTGTTGGGGAAAACGGCGAGTACCGACGTCGCTGCAACGCAGAGCTATATAGTCTCTATTCTGACGTGGACATATCTAGACGAATCAAAGTGTGCCAATTGAGTTGGCTAGGCCATGTTATCAGAATGGATGAAGATGAGCCAGCGCGAAAGATTTTTGATAACGTACCCGATGGAAGCAGGAAAAGAGGACGACCAAGACTCCGCTGGAAAGACCAGGCAGAAGAATCCCTCCGTATCCTTGGTGTTACCAACTGGCGAGAAAAGGCGAAGGATAGAGCCAGTTGGAAGAATATGTTGAAATTTGTTTAATTTGTTTGTTTAATTAATATGTGTAAGACGTCTGACCTCATGAGGTTGTAATATAGTCAATAAAAGTAAAAAGTGGTGCGGTTTATGGGCCGGCGGTGTCATTGGGCCGTACTTTTTCCGTGATGATCAAGACCGGCACATTACTGTGAATGCGAATCGCTACCGTTCAATGGTAACCGAATATTTTTGGCCCCAATTGGATAATATGGACTTGGAGGATATGTGGTTCCAACAGGACGGCCCCACAAGCCACACAGTGAATGCCACAATCATTTTATTGGAAACCAAATTTGGTGAACGTGTTATCTCACGAAATGGCCCAGTCGATTGGCCGCCTCTGTCGTGCGATTTGACGACGTTAGATTATTTTCTGCGGGGATGTGTCAAGTCTATGGTCTATGCCAACAAGCCAGCGACGATTGATGAACTTCGTACGAATATCGAACGTGAAATTGCAGCAGTATCGGCCGATTTATGCTTGAACACCGTCGAAAATTGGGTTCAGCGTCTGGACTTCTGCAAGCGTGCCCGTGGTGGCCATGCAAAAGAAGTCGAGTTCCGTACATAATGGCATCGAACGTACTTTCACAGGAATAAAGAATTTCATTGGTATCTTAAACCGGTTTTGTTTTATTTGAAAAAACTTTTGTAGCGCTCTTATTGAAAAACCCGTTATTTAATACGACATCACTTTTTTTTAAACAAATCGCTAAAGTTAAAATTTTTCGAATAAAAAATCGCTAAACCGCCGTTATGTCTATATTTCGGAATCGGAGAGTTCAATCGAAATATAACAAATTGTTTCGGGATTCTAAGGGAGTTTCATAAAGTGGTGTCAATAAGAATGAACGATTGAAATAACAAAAATAAGAAAATCGCTAAAATAAAAAATAGATATAACTCGGAAACGGTGGGTCTAAACGTAAAAATAAATAATAATAAATAATTTTTGCGATAGGCCGCACTTAAAAAAATATCTACCCTTAGAAACCGGCAAAACTTTGTTATTCTGTCGACTGGACGCACATTTTTTTTTAAATTTACCACATTTTCGATCTAAATTTAGGATGGCTTGTCCTGGATAACCGATTACCCATCGCCCTGGGAAATGGATAAAAGCCGCTTACCTGGTCCCCGCATTTAATTAATAATCGTGCAGGGTAATTTCCAGTCGTCGTGCTATTTGCCCATAAGTAAACGTTCTTTTTTTTACATTGACCAATACTCAGGGGATGCCCCCTATGAATGCCGAGCATGGTATTGGACTAAGGAAGTAGGGATAGAAGTGGGAGAAAAAAGGGTATAATGTTTGTTAATGTTTGATTTGAATCTCTCCATATTGAAAGAATTAGGGAATACACCCGCCGGAAGTTTATTCCACATACGAACTGTACGGCTAAAAAACGAATTCTCCCTGTAGTGAGTAGTTCTATCCACAGGCCAAGAAATAACAAATGGATGTGAACGACTGGAAAAGCGCGTTGAGCGATTAAATATTCTTACCTCCGGAATAGAGGCGTGTATCTCATGAGAACACTTACCGTGAAAATACCGATACAAAAGTGATACGCAACTCACGTTTCGACGATGCTCTAAGGACGCAACAGAGTTGGTTACCCTGCTATCTCCTATAAGCATCATCGCTCTCTGTTGTACGCGGTCCAGAAGCTCCAATGTGGACCTAGGGGTACCAGCCCAAATATGAGAGTTGTATTCCATTTTCGGCCTAATATATGAAATGTATATATTGAGGAGATCAGATGAGGTGAAAGATTTCTTACACTGCTTTAAAAAGTCTAAGCACTTGAAAGCTTCTTCGTACACGTTAAATACGTGATCATTCCACCGAACATCACACTGTATTTTCATGCCAAGAACTTCAAGAGCATCTGATTCCTCAATGTCCACACCATTCATAGAAATAGGTGACAGGGATATGTCATTCGTGCGCTAATATGCAGCACTGGGTCTTACGCTCATTAAATTCGACCCGATTCGACCTACCCCACTCAGTTCCCAGGCGAATGCTGACATTACCGCTATCCAGGAACATAGCTGCACAAGAAAAAGCCAAGCCACTACAGTTGCCATGAAAAAAAACATGAATTTTTTTGAGGATTTGTAGTTGGCAAAAGACTGCGACGTTAACGTCCTTATTAATAAAAAGTTATGAGAGATTTGAGAGACCATTTATCATACAAGAAATGTCTCTTAAATCTCACACAACTTTTTATGAACGAGACTACTTGTCTGTAGGTTTAATCCTGTGAGTGAACGTACAGCCACAATCCGCATAAAAGCGAAATATTTTTTTATTTCCCTAATTTATGAGCGCCTAGAGGAAACGTATGACCGCTGCCCTGGCCATGACATTAAGATTGTACTAAGAGATTTTAATGCTAAAGTAGGCACGGAGAATGTGTTTCATCCAACTATTGGCAATTTCAGACTACATGCTGACAGTTCCGACAACGGTATGAGACTTATTGACTTTGCCGCGGCAAAAAAGATGGTCATTAGTGGTACAAGATTCCAGCATAAAGATATCCACAAGGCTACTTGGGTATCCCCTGATCAAAGAACGAAGAACCAAATTGATCACGTGAAAATTGTTGGAAGGCAGTCATCCAGTGTAATGGACGTACAAGAGGATCTAATATAGCCTCTAATCTCTACCTGGTAGCAGCAAAGGTTCGCAGAATATTAAGTAGAGCGAAAATCGTACAAAACCAGGCGCAGAGAAAGCTACATATGGGAAAGCTGTAATTACCTAAGGTAGCCACAGCCTACTCAAGGGAACACTCGCAACTTTAGGCACAGAACCCACTTCCACCCAATGACGATCCTGAAGCGCATTTCAGACTTTGCAAAAACTGCCGCAACAACGGTACTTGGTTTTGACGATGCAAAGTGTGTCGTTTAGCAAATGATGAAAAGACCGCTGCAGATATGGCAATGCTTCGGTCAATTGCAATGCGAGCTGCGACTGAGTGGTATACGGGAAATGAAAGGAGGTAAACCGTCTCTTTAGGCGTACGAAACGGCAGTGAAGAGCGAGAGTGAGAAAATTGAGACATACAGAAGGAAGAACGAAGCCCAAAAATACCACCAAAAATTCAAAATCGGAAATAGTAATCATGGTGCAGGGCCCCCTTCTGTAAAGACAATAATGGAAATTTTATCGCAGATGTACGGAGCATGTTGGGAATATGAAGAGGTTATTTGTCCGCGCTACTGGTACCTGCGATATCCAATGACGAGAAGACAATAACAATTTGGACGACGACGTCGATTGCATCTTTCCTAACCAAGACGAGGTCAGACCAGCTACTGCCCGGATTAAGAACAATAAATCCGCCGGAGCCGATGGATTGCCGGTGGAGCTGTTTAAGGCTGGCGGCGATGAGCTGATAAGGTGCATATGTATCAGCTCATTTGCAAAATTTGGTTAGATGAATGCATGCCCGGTGAATGAAGTCTCAGTGCACTATACCCCACGTTTAAAAATAGTGACCGAGTATCTGTGCCAACTACCGTGGAATAAGCCATTTATCCATAGCATATAAGGTTCTATCAAGTATAATGTGCGAAAGACTAAAACCAATTATCGCTGACCTGATTGGACCATACCAGTGTGGCTTTGGGCCTGGAAAATCGACAACTGATCAGATTTTCACGCTACGCCAAATCCTGGAGAAGACACACAAAACACAAATCGACGCCTTTCGTCTACTTGTTGATTATATACGAAGCAATGCCAGAGCTTGGTATTCCTGCAAAACTCATACGCCTTTGCAGGACGACTTTGACGAACACCAAATCCACAGTGAAAGTTGGTAAGGATCTGAGCCAACTTTTCGAAATTAAGTGAGGCCTTAAGCAAAGCGACACCCTATCGTGCGATCTCTTTAACGTCTTAATGGAGATCATTATGAGAAAAGCTGCAGTCAACATGAATAAAACCATCAGCAGCAAAAGTCACATGCTGCTCGCGTATGCTGATGATATTAATATCATTGGGCGCATAATTAGGGAAGTTACTGCGGTTTTTTCGAGAATTGAGAAGGAGTCAGCAAAAGTGGGTCTGACGGTAAATGAGGACAAGACAAAATTAGTGGTTTTAACGAACAGGGCCTCCACGCGATTAGACCAAAGCGTGAACGTTGATAACCCTTATAACTTCGAGGTAGTGGACGGATTTATATACCTCGGATCTGCCGTGAACAAAAACAACAACGTCAGCCTTGAAATCAAGCGGAGAATTGTGCTTGTGAATAGATGTTATTTTGGGCTAAGCAAGCACTTTAGAAATAAAGCCCTCTCTCGAGTAACAAAAGTCCAGCTGTACCAGACTCTCATTCAACCTGTCTTGCTTTATGGCGCAGAATCCTGGGTCCTATCGCAAGCAGACGAAACATCTGTAGGAGTCTTCGAGAGAAAAATACTCCGAAAAATTTATGGCCCTATAGTGCACAACGGCGAGTATCGGTGACGCATAAATCATGAGCTGTATGAGCTTTATTCTGACATTGACATAGTTAAGCGGATCAAGATAACGCGATTGCGCTGGCTAGGCCATGTCAGTAGAATGGATGAAGACGAACCAGCACGAAGTATTTTCGAAACCGAACTCGAAGGAAGACGAAAAATAGGAAGACCAAGACTCCGCTGGAGGGATCAGGTTGACGAATCCCTGCGTACACTTGGTATTGCCAACTGGAGAAATAAAGCAATAGATTGAGCTGGTTGGCGAAATATGTTATCCTGGTTTTGCAAGGTCCCGGGGGGTCACCGGGGTTGTACGGGACCGGATAAGTAAGTAAGTAAGTAAGCTAGGATGCGAAATGTACTTTTAGTAGCACCAAGAAAGGTCAGTTGCTTTAGGTCGTTTATGTATTAAGGTCAACAAATGACCCCAACAATATTTCCTCTGTAAATAAAAGTCTCACCAACCGATATAAAATGGCCACTTTTTATATTTTATTGTCGTTACTCCCGTCTGCTAATATGGTGTGGCGCAATTGACATTCCATCTTCAGGATTTTAAGATTAGTTTTAGGATGATTTGCAGCATAAAAAATACATAGAAAATGTGTTTTTAATATATAAATATCTTTAAATTATATCTGTGGGATACTTTTTACTATGTAAATGTAATGACATGGGATTATAAAGGGAACCAAATTGTATTGTGTCACCACTCAAAATACTTATTAGTACGAATCGTTTTCAAAACTTAAGATGAATTTCCATTGAATGAACAACTTCTAATTTAAATGTTGTATACAGAACTAAAATATTGTATGATATATGTAAGAGGTTTGTTTTTGCCTTTATTAAGACGAGCAAACCAATTAAAGTGAAGAAATCTTTTTCTGATTTCAATATATATTTATCGGAATTGTGTACTTTCGTCTCTATTATAAAGTCGACCAGCAAAATTACTTTAGGAAGTAGCAACCAAAACAAAACTGAAATAACCACAAAATGTTGATATCTGTGGCTGATATTTTGTATGAACTGCCCACCAACTCACTCGTTAATTGTGGACATTGAAACAATGTTATTGTTGTTAAGGGGAAATTGTATTTTCAGCAATAAAACACTCGGATTTGAAATACCACACATTATGAAATTCTTTGTCATATTTGCCAACAGGCTATTTGTTACATATTTTCGACACGTATCTCATATAAATCATAACTCATGATCGATATTAATTGATGTAGACCAAATATTGGCAGACGTGCTCGCATTTGTATTCCATATAAATTCAATATATTACCTTCTACATTTGATATCGAGAACTTAATTTATTATTACAAATTGGCATTGCAGAAAAATCATGGGGCCGTATACTTATTATCATTTAAATTAAACAACGTATACGTTAGAGGAGAATCAACGTGGTGAATTATTTTTGTATGAAATAATATGATTTTATTTTTGTCGACATAAGCTAAACTTAAATTGAGATTTGTCGTTTTGATGGTAGCGAATGAACGTTGTGATTTTATAGTAAAGAGAAGTTGAACTGTAACAACGCGTGCATACAAAATCATTAACAAACGTAGTCTATGTAAGGGGATTTAAAGTTTGTTATATTTTTCTCTATACAATTGACATCTCCGAAATTTCGAAATTTGACAGCAATGGTCTACGATTGTTGCGATTATTAAAATTGGGGACCTATACAAACGAAGACTATTGTGAAAACCCATTACAAAAATTGGGGAAGCTACGCTGCCAGAAATGGGTATCACCAAATCGGGGACCGATCAAAGAATTTGAAGAAACTGAGCCGACTACGGACACTAAGTCTCCGGTGTGCCGACATACCGCCAGATCTCTCGTAAACATTGCAGTTGTCAAAAGGGCTGCAGAGTCTGGTCAAAATTGCACTCGCCTCTAACTCATACTCCATTAATTTAAAAATCCTTGATTCGACTCCTACTCTAGCATTTTGAAAGTACAAGACTCCACTCCGACTCCAATATTAAAGGAATCCATTTTTTAACGAATCATTTTCATTAACAAACAAATAATTTGAAATTAATGTAATATTTCATTATTGGCAGAACAACACAAGAATTTTAATTTTGTTTTTGAAGAAATATTTTTTTAAATTTAGAACCAGTAGATACCCTTTTCATAATAATAGCCTCGTTCTTTTCGTCCAGTATACGCGTTTCCCCAGGCGACCGGTCATAACGCCCAACGGTCACAACGCCCAAATTCGCGCGATTTTTTTTCAAATTCTCCTCATCACCAGCTCCATAATTTCTTCCTTTTCCAAATTGCATTCCCCATTCACTTTGAAAATTCTAATCATCACCAGCTCCATAATTTCTTCCATTTCCAAATTGCATTCCCCATTCACTTTTTAAATGTTAGTATTAAATAGTACAACAATAAGTGAACTGATGACAGGAATCGCAAAATAGAGCTGTGTGATTCTTCTTAGAATTTCACATACTCTAATGATCTGCAGTTTGTTAATAATTTGTATAGATGCCTTACAATTTTCTTGGTAACAAATTTATCTCTGTATACATTATTTTTCTTTATTTACATATTTAGATTTCACTTTATGAAGTTGTTTGGAGTATACACCAATGCACAATTTCTACGAGCACCTCCAACAAATTGAAATTCAACATGGTCTCCCATTATTCTCACTGATTCATAAACAATTGAATGAATGTTACAAGTACATCTATCATCAAACAATTCTACTTTTCAGCCTTAAGAAACTATTGTACAGTTTCCTTTCGCACAGTAACAACACTTTTTTTTTCCAAAAACATTCAAATTTGCTCATAAGTGGAGAAAAAATATCAAAATAATATTTGGGCATTATGACCGCGCTACGGGAGGTCATAACGCCCAAAAATTTTGGTCTTTGTGTCCTTCCATCTGTTGGGCCTTATGACCGCTCTGAGGCCGATCATAGGGCCTAAAACCAAATTGGGCGTTATGAACGCCTTCAGAGCGGTCACAAGGACCAAAAAAAAGACAACAAATTTGGGCGTTATGACCGTTGGGCGTCATGACCGATCGCCGTTTCCCCATATAAATGAAAAGTGTATACGTTATAGTCGATAATTTTCTACTATAAGTCGATCAGTCGATAGCAGAGTTGTCGGGTTTCAAAAAAAGGTAAAATAAATGAAAATGTGAACTTGTCAACATATTTTAGTTTTAACATTCTCAGATTTTCCTGAAACAGACTCAAATTTTACTGTACTCACGTATTGTCTCGTTATTTGAAATTCGAAGGTGGCATGATGAATAGCACATGCAACTAACAACCGTGAGACCTGGGTTCGAATCCTGGTTAAATCGTATTTATTTTTAATTATATGTTTAGTTGTGACCGTCGGTGGTGCAATGGGTAGTGTGCGCGCCTCTTGTACAGGAGATTCTGAGTTCGATCCCTGCTCCAACCACCTTAAAATTTCTTTCGACGACGGTCACCTCGCTTAGTGACGGCGACACTATCGAGTATATAGCCATGAAAAAGCTTCTCAAAATACCGTTCGGAATCGGTGTAAAACTGTAGGTCCCAATCAGTGAGTGAAAACTGGAAAGCGCACAGCTCAGTGATTGTGAGAAGTTCTCCCCGGTCCCTTCATGGGATGTAATGGGAAACCATTTATTTATTTTTTTATATGTTTAGTTGTGACGTAGAATACGTCTTACCTTACGGTATGAGGAGTCATGTCAGGTTTTTATTGTTGTAATCTTTATTTCATTGAATTTGAGGAAACGGCTAGATGAATTTTTTTTAAATTTTTTTTGTAGGTAAATGAAGATGTTATCTTTCGTTTGACATACATTTCATATTGGTTGATATCTTCCTAATATTTAAATTTCTCAAATGAAAATTGTTTAAACACATACACTCAAACATATGTGTGGTGTTTGGTTGAGTGTTTTTGGTTGCTCAACATTGCTTAGGAACATGTATCTAGTGAAAAGTGAAACGAACAGCAAGCTAATGTTGCTTGGCAACATGTATCTAGTAAAAAGTGAAACAAACAGTAAGCTAACGTAATAAAGCTTTTTTGCGAAAGCTTCAATAAAGCTGTTGTAATAATAATTTTGAATTGTAAAGCGTAAAGCTTTCACACAACGCTCGAATGCTAATGCGAAGACTCGATAAGGTAAACCTTTTTTAATATTAGGGCGGCCCTCTCAACATTCGCAGAACTTATTTCAATAAAAATATTAATTAAAATACATAAATTAAATTAAGTTTAAAAAAATTTAACATAATATTTTTTTTTAAACGGACTTGAATCAAATGCCGTTGGTAAATATAAAAATTACAGCAGACAGTTGTCCGAGGCCTTCGGCCACGGACTGTCCCTGCAGGCTGTGTCAGAGACACGGCCATTAAGTTTAACGTAGAATACGCCATCCGATAAGACAGAAAACATATATAACAATAAATGATAAATAATATAAGCAAATGAATTTATTGTTATATATGTTTTCTGTCTTATCGGATGGCGTATTCTACGTTAAACTTAATGACCGTGTCTCTGACACAGCCTGCAGGGACAGTCCGTGGCCGAAGGCCTCGGACAACTGTCTGCTGTAATTTTTTTGCTCAATACTTTTTGCTTTATTCCCACAAAAGTCAAAGAATGCAAAGCAACAGACACTTGTATATACATACATACATTGTTATATTCGTACATACGCTACACAAGTTCACAAAATTGCCGTTGGTCTGTTGCTATCTCATTTTTATATACGTATAATACGTCATTACTCTCTTTGCTCTGAGAGTGCTCCGCACCCACATTTTATCTTTCAATATTGCTTAGGAACATGTATCTAGTAAAAAGTGAAACGAACAGCAAGCTAATGTTGCTTGGCAACATGTATCTAGTAAAAAGTGAAACAAACAGTAAGCTAACGTAATAAAGCTTTTTTTGCGAAAGCTTCAATAAAGCTGTTGTAACATTAATTTTGAATTGTAAAGCGTAAAGCTTTCACACAACGCTCGAATGCTAATGCGAAGACTCGATAAGGTAAACCTTTTTTAATATTAGGGCGGCCCTCTCAACATTCGCAGAACTTATTTCAATAAAAATATTAATTAAAATACAAAAAAAAAACAACAACACCAACAACAACACCAACAACAACACCAACAACAACAACAACTACAACTACTACTACTGGTGATTTATTTGTGCTTTTTGTGTCGTGGAGTGTTTGTGTGGGTGGTTGGTGTAGGGGGGGGGGGGTACCTAAAAGAAAAACTGTTAAGGGAATGCAAAGAGTGAAGAGTGTGAGTGTAAATTGTCATGGTGGAGGGTATGTAAACTTCAGCCCGGCCGAACTTAACACCGTTTCTACTTGTTTTTTTATACACCGGGCAATGCTGAACATCAAATGACTCGCTTTGTTTGGCCATAGCAACAGCAACGAAACAGCCAAACACACTACATCACACATACTTTGTACGAAGTAGCTGACGTATTAGTATGTCACCATACCGTGCAAATGAAATTTTGCGTGGCTATGCTTTATTCTTGCGTTCAATAACATGCAACAGACACATGTACATACATACATTATTATGTTAATACACACGCTATAGACACAATTTCATTTGCCTCACCTCTGCCACACCACTCTTTCATTACTCTCTTGCTCGCTCATTTTTGTTTAACACGTCATTATTCTCTTTCGCAGTCGCAGAAAATCTGGTTTTAGCAGCAGCATAACATCTGGTTTTAGCAGATTTTGACTTTGATAGATGTAGTCCATATACGCCGCTATAGATGTTAACACATCAAAAAAATAAATATTTTAATTTTGTGTTTTCTCTGAGGTTTGAACTCACGTTCTATCGATTTGTAGGCAAAAATGTATGCTCTAGGCCAGAAGCTTTGACACAGCTAAAGTGACAAATAAAGAAGAAAATACATTCGGGTAAATGTTTAGTTTTCTATTGTTCAACTGCTAGAGTTGAAAAGTTGAAAATTTTGCTTAAAGGCGATGTGTGTTCTTTTCGACCAGTATATACTGGATGAAATAAACGAGCCTAATATCAAACGAGTTCAGTTTTCTAAAGTAAATGCGTGTATTCTTGAATTGAAAATAAAGTTCGAACTCCGATTTTGATTGTTATTAATGTAAATCTCTCCCAGTTGTCAGTTGGGAAATTGGTCTAGAAGACATTGTCAGTAGAATATCTTTAGGACCATGTCACTAGGTACAATTCATAAAAGGTTTATTTCTTAGATATAACTTACAAAAGGAGTAGCTGTGGCACCAACTGTCATACTGCGCTCACTTTTTGACAATTATGATCAGCATTCTCTGGCAAATCTTCATGAGCAGAGTCACGCATGATCAACGCTACCAAAATAGCCACATTTATTTTGAATATCAGTCATCGATTCGCGCAACTTATAGACAACTTCGTGTGTTTTATGGCGCACATCCATCTGAGCAAGATTTGGATAGATTTGTTACCACATACCCCGTAAATGGTGTAAATGCACCAACACGTCGAAGCAATGTGCGCACTGAAGAGAATTTCGCCGACGTAAACGAAAGTGTAGAGGAAGATCCAAATATATCGATTCTTCGTCGGTCGTGGGAATTGGGGCGCTGCGCGTCCACTATTTGGTACATTTTGAGCACGATCTAAAATTACACACGTTTAAGATCCAGCTGGTGCAAGAATTAAACCCACGAACCCTATTTCGCCAACTGGTCTCTAGAGCAGTTGGAAACTGACCCGATGTTTTATCTCAAAATTGCGTTCAGCGATGAGGTTCATTTTTGGCTTAACATTTTGGCTTAATAAACAAAATATGGATTGAAACCAATTCACAGCAGATTCTAAAGACATTTAGACATTCAGAAAAATACAGCGTTTGGTGCGGTTTTCTTCAAAAATGAAACCGTAGCTACTCGCGTCACGACCAATGGAGATCGTTACTGCACCATGGTCAATGATTTTTTGTTTGAAAATATGGAAGACATTGATCCGGGTGAGATGTGGTTTCAACAGAATGAAGGGCTAATTGGAGTTTTGATATAATTTGAATTTTTAATCGACTACTCTGCATTTTGATTTATCAATATTCCTGATTAATTAATTAATCTAAAAATTCATTAATCCAAAGCTTGAACAATTGAGCAATTCAAAAATTTTCTCATATATTTCCTGTTGTTTGTATACTTATATAGGGTTTTCCAATTTGAGTGATATGATTTCTAAGTGACGTTTAGGCCATTTGTGGTATGTAATGGTCTGTCATTTTTTTCACTGTATTCAGTAATATTAACAATATCATCTTGGAGGGAACTGAAGCCATTCGACTACCGTAGACGTCATGAATTTGCTGATTTTGTTTTGGAACAACTTGAAAACAATAACAATTTTTTTTAGAAAGTCATCTTCTCCGATGAGGACCACTTTCATCTGATAGACAAAATTGTTGATTTTTGTGAGAGGAAAATCCACAAATTATTCGTCAGCAACCATTATATTCATCTAAATTGACAGTTTAGTGTGGTTTATGGTTTGGTGGAGTCATCGGCCCGTACTTCTTTCGAAAATTTAACCAACTTTTATGGCCGAAATTGAAATTAGTTTATCTTGACAACATCTGGTTCCAACAAGACGGGGCTACGTGCCACACAGCATGAGCAACAACCGAATTATTGCGAGAAATGTTTGAAAGATTCGAATATTTCAAGAATTTGTGACATTGAATGGCCTCCAAGAAGTTTTGATTTAACACCATTAGACTATTTCTTGTGGGGTTATTTGAAGTCATTGGTCTTTAGCAATAAACCCGACTCTCTTCAAGCTTTACAAGTTAATATTCAACGTGCTATTCATAACCTACAACTTGATTTAATGGAAAAAGTGCTCGAAAATTGGGTTCATCAAATTCGTTCCTTCAAAAGAAGGCTTGAAAAATCATTTAAAGGACGTTTTATACAGAACTTAATTGTATCGATTGAGCTTAATGCTAAATTAAAACACATTTCAATATCCTTAACAATAAGTGTGTTTTTTTTTAAAGAAATCATATCACTCAAGTTGGAAAACCCTTTATTGTATATATTTTTATATTTTCCCAAAAATTATTTGAATGGTGACCACACCTTTATTCAATTGTGATTAATCAATATCCACATTACATATTAAATCATGATTTTGATTAATCAGAATTTTGGATTATGTGATTAACTGATTAATAACGATATCGAAAAAATTTGATTAATGGCTCATGAATAGCTTATAAAGGGTATCCCAACACGGAGACAGAAAAAATATTCTATAAAAACATTTTTTCGAAAATTATTTTCTGGAAAAGCATTTACTCGAAGAACACTTTCTCGCACATGTATAAAACTAAATTTGATCGAAAAACAACTTGGCAAAAATTCATATTTAAAACTTTATTTGTTAGAAGGATTAATATTTAATATTTTCAAGGAATAAGTAGTCTACGTTTTCAACCAAAAAGGTGAAAGTTTTTTCAAAAACTTCAACGCGAACTATCGACAAATGAAATAGGTCTCGATCAAATTCTTGCTGGAACTCCAAAACACACAAAATATCGGGATTTAAATATAAGAATCCAAAATGTTATTGGAAAATATTCAATTATGGAAATCATCGACTAGTTAACTGCAATTGCATAAAATACTGTAGATATTATAAGTAACCAAAAAAAAAAATTTTATAAAAAATCTAAAAAAACCAAAAAAAAAAATATTTAATTAATACATTTAATTAATAAATCATTTTCTGGTAAAATTAATAATCGATAAAATTCTTCATAAAATTGCGCAATTTTGTGATAAATTTTTTCGGTTATTAATTTTACCAGAAAATGGCGTTCGAGTAATTGTTATTCGAGCAAATGTTTTCGAGCAAATGTTTTTCTAGATAATGTTTTTCGAGTAAATGTTTTTCAAGCAAATGTCATGGAATCCTCATAAAGTCATTTTAAAATTCTTATGTGCCACTTAAATCGAATTTATTGTCAGTTTTTTTTGAATTTCCCCTATCGCGTATCGCTCATTTTCATTCTATCCTGTTTCAAATTGCTATGAGGTGAAACTGCTATTTCAGCCAACTCCCTACACGCTGACAAATACCGGCCCAACAACATCTTGCAGGAAACATGTACATGTTTGCAAGCATTGTTTTCATGAATTTGCGATCTGTTTCCTTTTTGTTTCTTTGTTGTCTGTTTTTGGTTTTAGCATATTGAAAAAACAAATCTACATTTGGGTCACAAAAACATATATTATAGCTTATTAATCATTGTGTCTTAAACGTGTTATATTGAATAGCAAACACAATGTGTTTAGGTACAAGTACTGTCTATTTGCGACAAGTTCCAAACACATTATATTTGCATCAAAACATTAAAAAAATACAAATTTTTTAGAGTGTAGGAAGAATGTTATGGAAATATGGTGGGTTGAGGTAAAACGGAATACAACGAACGCTGTAAGAAATATGATGTTACGGGGTTTTCAATAAGAGCGCTACAAAAGTTTTTTTTAAATAAAACAAAACCGGTTTTAGATACCAATGAAATTCTTTATTCTTGTGAAAGTACGTTCGATGCCATTATGTATAGAACTCGATTTCTTTTGCATGGCCACCATGGGCACGCTTGCAGAAGTCCAGACGCTGAACCCAATTTTCGACGGTTTTCAAGCATAAATCGGCCGATACTGCTGCAATTTCACGTTCGATATTCGTACGAAGTTCATCAATTGTCGCTGGCTTGTTGGCATAGACCATAGATTTGACGTAGCCCCACAGGAAATAATCTAACGGCGTCAAATCGCACGACCGAGGCGGCCAATCGACTGGGCCATTTCGTGAGATAACACGTTCACCAAACTTGGTTTCCAATAAATTGATTGTGGCATTCGCTGTGTGGCTTGTGGCGCCGTCCCGTTGGAACCACATGTCCTCCAAGTCCATATTATCCAATTGGGGCCAAAAATATTCGGTTATCATTGAACGGTAGCAATTGGCATTCACAGTAATGTGCCGGTCTTGATCATCACGGAAGAAGTACGGCCCAATGACGCCGCCGGCCCATAAACCACACCAAACCTTAATTTTTTCGGGATGCAATGATGACTCATGGATTACGTGTGGATTGCTGTCTGACCAATAATGCATATTTTGCTTATTGACGAAGCCATTCAGCCAGAAATGAGCCTCATCGCTGAATATGATTTTCCCATGAAATTCCGAATCACTTTCAAGTTGTGGCGCAGCCCAATTCACGAACATACGACGCTAATGGTGGCTTAGCGGCTTCAGTTCTTGCATCAATTTGATCTTGTAAGGATGTAGGCCAAGATCTTTTCGCAAAATTCGCCATAACGACGTCACAGAGATGCCCAACGCTTGAGAACGACGTGTGAGAGACACATTTGGGCTTTCTTGAACTGAAGCCTCAGCGGCAGCAACATTCTCGACACTACGGGCACTTCTTTGTCTCACTGACACGGGAACATTTTGTACTGTGGCTTGTGGATTCAAATTTTTCCACTAGACGCTCAATAGTTGATCTGGTAGGATGATTATGACGACCATAAATTGAACGTAGCGCTCTTAAAGTTGAGGCCACTGACTCCAAATTTCGGTAGTAAATGTTAATAACTTCGACTCGTTGTTGGCTCGTATATCTTTCCATGATGAAATGGCAAACCTTACTGAGGAGAAATGTCAAAAGAGCGGGAAAAATATGGCGTCGTTTGCTGTCCCTATCGATTTACTTTTGTAGCATCTCTGTTGAAAAACCCTTTACTACGCATTATTTTCAGATTTTCTAAACTTCATCATAAACCGCAATTAAGAATATTATGAAATTTCTTGAAACTTGAAGGAATCAGCAAAAATTCTTTTGTAATTTAATTGAATAAATTTTGCTAACATTTCTAATTGAAATTTAAATTTTTTTAGACTAAAAGTTAAGCTTACATTTATCTCATGACCCGTTGGTGCTGGATGGTAACCACCTTTCAACATCTTTAATGCGACACTGCGACAAGGACAATTACAAATACTTTACGTAATTTCATCTCAGTTCCAAGGATTACTAATTTCAACTCACTTCCAGGGATTGAGTGACTGAGAAATCTTATTAGTACAAATTAATGCTGCCTCTCGAGATGTTGTTGACATTAATACAGCGCATTATTCATTATATTGGCTTAAGGATGTGTCACTTTCAGTCATATATATTATATGATGTTGCCTGGGGGTTTCTTTTGTGGCTTGGAAGGATGGTTATTAATTTTATGATAATATTATGAGAGTTGTATCGCCCTACAGCGTTTGTGAAAAGGTATGTTGTGAATACTGTGAAAAGGATTTGTAAGAGAAATAATATAATTAAATTTAGTTTTGTATTCACAAACTCTAATGGCAAAGAAATTTGGGGATAGAATAAAATTGTGTTAAGTTTAGAATTTTATGCCGTTCAAGTGAGATTTTTTTAAAGTTATGGTAATAAGTAAAATTATACGTTGTTTCCTTTAAATTGTATGTTTAATATCTGCTATTATAATACCACCTCACCAACACAAAATATACTCCAAGAACTCCAGGTTGCAAACAATGCCAGCACTCAGCAAATTGGTGGGAAAGAAGGACGAACATATAAACAAATTTAACACTTGGTGAAATCGATTTGGAAGATATATTGTAACAAAAGGAAGACATTTAAAAAGTTTAGCAAACAAATGCCACAATGTTAGCTGTCACAATTTGTGACATGTCAGAAAATTTACACAAAGTTAATAAACAAAAAGTTGTTATTATATTCACACATATGTACCAGATGATATCGAAAATAAAACATTGCATTGTTAATCTTTAAATATATTCGAATATTTTATCATGACAATGCTAGATTGGAAATAAAATCCTCTTGTTTTTGTTTCACTTACGGCCGTAGAAAATACAGTGACAGAAAGTAAATAAACAACAGTTGTTGCTTTGTTTTTCGTTTTTTTTTTTTTTGTAAATAACAAATAGAAGAGGTGTAACAGACAAAGTTGGTCTGGCACATGTGCGCTTATTAATTGTATTCTGACAATTTATGGAAAAACTGAACTTTGCAAAAAAACTTAACTTTGCGATATAAATGGAGGCTGCAAGAAATATCACAACATATTATTATCACAATATCCAAATTAAATGTTTGAGCAAACTGGCATTTTTGTCGTGTTACAAAGATTATTGTAATTGAATCAGAAAGTTTTGAATTTAGAGTTAAAAATTAATAAATTTAATGAACGAAACATGATACTTTAAAAGAACAACTCAATCAGTAAACCACAGTCAGAATTATAAATATATATTTGAATCTGGACAAAATTCGCGTAGAGGAGAAAAAATGTAGAGGAAACCAATACATGAGGTGCCAGGGGACACCCGGTTTGAATGAAGTTCCTTTCGCTATATAAAGAGTTTTTCAACAGAGACGCTACAAAAGTAAATCGATAGGGACAGCAAACGACGCCATATTTTTTCCCGCTCTTTTGACATTTCTCTTCAGTAAAGTTTGCCATTTCATCATGGATAGATATACGAGCCAACAACGAGTCGAGATTATTAAAATTTACTACCGAAATTTGAAGTCAGTGGCCCCAACTTTAAGAGCGCTACGTCCAATTTATGGTTTTCAGCGATGAGGCTCATTTCTGGCTGAATGGCTTCGTTAATAGCAAAATATGCGTCATTGGTCAGACAGCAATCCACACGTAATCCATGAGTCATCATTGCATCCCGAAAAAATTACGGTTCGGTGCGATTTATGGGCCGGCGGCGTCATTGGGCCGTACTTCTTCCGTGATGATCAAGACCGGCACATTCCTGTGAATACGAATCGCTACCGTTCAATGATAACCGATTATTTTTGGCCCCAATTGGATAATATGGACTTGGAGGACATGTGGTTCCAACAGGACGTCGCCACAAGCCACACAGCGAATGCCACAATCAATTTATTGGAAACCAAATTTGGTGAACGTGTTATCTCACGAAATGGCCCAGTCGATTGGCCGCCTCGGTCGTGCGATTTGACGCCGTTAGATTATTTCCTGTGGGGCTACGTCAAGTCTATGGTCTATGCCAAGAAGCCAGCGACGATTGATGAACTTCGTACAAATATCGAAAGTGAAATTGCAGCAGTATCGGCCGATTTATGCTTGAAAACCGTCGACAATTGGGTTCAGGGTCTGGACTTCTGCAAGCGGCCCGTGGTGGCCATGCAAAAGAAATCGAGTTCCATACATAATGGCATCGAACGTACTTTCACAGGAATAAAGAATTTCATTGGTATTAAAAAACCGGTTTTGTTTTTTTTTTTTAAATTTTTTATAGCGCTCGTATTGCAAAACCCGTTACTATGTACTAGTTAGTTCCAACACGCCTAAGGCGCCCTTTGGGAAATACGATTATTTAAATGGATCTTTAAGAAAAGATACTTGTTGTAAAATGATAAACTTTTTTTAAGAACAATTTTTTTAGAATGTATTGTTTATTTTTATATCCTTTTTGTAAGAATGTGTATTATATTTTCCCGAAAAGGTGATTTTTTAAAGAGAGGTACTTCTTTTAAAGGGTCCGCCAAATAACTTTTTTTTTTGAAAATGCCATAAAAAAAAACTACTGAATATTTTCTCAAACTTCTTTTTTTATTTGAAAGTACAATCCTTCCGGTTAATAATGGAAAATAATTTCACTCAAATGGCTGCCTCGGCTGGTCATGCAGTAGCCTACGCGATCGGTCCAATTTTTAAGCACATTATCTCAACAATGTATTTCAACAGCTGTATTTCAACAATGGCTTCACAAATATTGTCCTTTAAAGCGTCAATTGTCTGTGGCTTGTCGGCGTAACACTTACCTTCGAGGGCACCCCACAAATAATAATCCAACGGTGTCAAATCGCAGCTCCGATGCCAGTTTATTTCACTTTTTTCACAAGATAACGAACATACGGAGCTGACGGTGCTTCTCTTGTTCCAAAATCCGTACGCAATTTTCGCACACATTCTGCAACATTACCATGATTTTCAAGGTAATGTCGCAATATTTCCCAGCATTGTTCAAGCGTATACACAACCATATTCATTCAGCGGAAGGATAAAACTAATTATCTGTCAAATCAGACATGAGCTAAGTGCTACCATTCACGAAATAAGCACTAGTTGAAAAAAAAAACCTTATATGGCGGACCCTTATTAAAAGCTGGTGTTTTTTTTTAAGAAAATGTACTAGTTTTAATTAGAAATACTTTCTGTAAGAAAAAGCCATGAAAGTGGCTCTATGAAATAAACCCCAAAATGAAAATGAAATATGTCCCCAAAACTGGGGATTTATTTCATTATGAAATAAGTCCCCAATTTTTAAAACGAAATAAATCCCCACAAAATGAAATAAAATCCCAAACTGAAAATGAAATAACACCCCATTATTTGGGGCTTTATTACATTATGAAATAAAACCCCATTTTTAAAATGAAATAAGTCCGCAAAATATTATTTTGATATTTCAATATATGTATGTATGTATGTATGTAGGTAACATTTGAAATGTTTAAGTATAAACTTGCATTGAATCCTTGACTGTTTTACGGCAATATGGACAATTAAAATTTTCCATTCCTTCAGCATTAGTATCTGGTTTTAGAATAAGATGTCATGCATCGCAAATTTTCAAATGACTACATGGCAAAAGAACAATGTTCGGAGCCTTGTCTCTGCACACCTGTCGTATGTTGTTTGTTTCATTAACCATCCGTGAAAGAAAAGTGGCAATGGTAATATTGCCCTGGTCTAATAAGCGAGTATTTTCAGAGATTTTTTGGCTTCTTTCCACATCTATCCTTTTCCTTCTCTTTGCCGGGATTCCTCCATTTTCACACAACATGCCAAAGTCCCTACTTTTAAAAAACTCTTCATCACGGATAACACGAACAAATTTAAAGAAATTACCGATTCTTTCCACAGACCGCCCAAGTACACCGTTGTAAGCCTCAACAGCAGAAGTAGTTCTAGTCGTTTGATTGTGAACGCTAAAGTTTTTGCAGCCAACCTAAACCATAAAAAATTATAAATTATAAAAATTGTATGTCTTAAAATAAGATGGATATAACCTTTTGCATCCAGTAACTTTCAAAATATTTTAGAAATAGTGTAAATAAGCCTTGAAAATCCATTAAGGCAATTTGTGATCGTATATCTAGGAATGCACGTCGTATTAAATCAGAGGGTAATAACGGAAGAGCTAATACTTTGTGATAAAACATGGATGCATTCTTTGCTGATCAAATTTCGTCTTTCGGCCTGGCAAAAATGAAACCTTAAACAAAAAAAACTTACAGTCAAAATATATAAGAAGAAAATATCGTAATGATTAATATTCTTTGGAATAAAAGAACTAGCCTTTCTGGTTTATTGCAAAGATTTTTTTAAATTGTTTTTGTTTTTATTTTTTATTACAAAGATTATTACAGTCAAACCAAAAAGATGTATTCTTATTTCTTAGACCGATTAGTATAGATACAATTTTTTTGAGTGTAATAATCGTTCAATTGGTAAAGAAAATATCTTTTTGGTTTGAGTGTAAATCGATTGGAAGTATATAACTATAACTATTATTTATTTAGTGAAACGTTATTAGGGAATCGATCTAGCAAAAAATAAACCATGTTTTTGTTTTTATTTTTTTTAGAACGATTATTGCAGTTAAACCAAAAAGATGTATTCTTATTTTTTGGATCGATTAGTATAGATGAAATTTGTTTGAGTTTAATAATCGTTCGATTGATGAAGACATTTATTTTAAATCGTTCAATTGATAAAGAAAATATCTTTTTGGTTTGAGTGTAAATCGATTGAAATGAGAAAAATTCGCGCGAATTTGGTTTAACTGTAATAATCGTTCTAATAAAAAATAAAAACAAAAACATGGTTTGTTTTTTGCTAGATCGATTCCCTAATAACGTTTCACTAAATAAATAATAGTTATAGCAACTTACCAGCATCCCAGCAGTTTTGCTTGTGGGAAAACCAAATTTACAGCCTTTCTCATCCCCTGCTCGAAATCAGTAATAAAAATTGATGGCTCCATGGCAAAAATATTATCTCTTATGTACAGCAACAAGGCGTTATATGCTTCTAATGTTTTTTTGTCCATTAAATCAAAAAATATCGGAAAAATCTGAAAAGAAGATACCCAATTATTATATTCGTTATTTTGACGAATGTGAAACATTACCTCTTCAAAGTATTCTATGTAAATAACAAGGGGTTGTTTAAAACATCCTTGAGGTACAATTTTAAAGGTTGCGTCCATTAAATATGTTCTTTTCGCTAGAGGAATATTTTCTTTTATTAAATTGATAGTTTTCAGCGATGAAAACAAGCAAAAAGAAAATTTTTCCTCTATGATACAGGCTGTGAAAAAAGATTTTGGATTTGTTTCATTCTTTGTTATTCCGTAAACTGTCCAAATATTTTCCAAATTGAAGGCTTCAATTACTTGGACGGCTGTTTATGGTGAAGTGACCAAGCCTTTGCTTAGAATATACTGTAAGCCTCTTTTTATTTTTGAAAAAGAAATATTTTTCGTTTCTTCTTGATTCCTAGATAACAAGGTATTCAAATGCTTACTACATTCTATTATTATACCAGTATGTGATATTTAGCTTACCTTTCAACAGTTCTTCGAAAAGAATCTCTAATTGAGCTCAAAGCTGTATTGCCTCCTCCCAAAGTTCCTACGGAGTTTCGGCAGTCATCCTTAATTTTTTTCAAAGCCTTTAGTTGTTCATAAGCGTCTTCTTCATCGCCGTGGTTATGATCTATGTACTTTTTCGGTAAAGTACATTTCCCCTCAGGAAGCAAATTTTTTCTTGCTTTACACGATTTAATCCTGCATTCATATTTTACTGTATTGTTATACACCGATTTTTTTTGATAGATCATTTTTTGATCTATAACATAGAGCAATTCACTATTGCTCCTATTACCGGCTATTATTTCGTAATTCATTGCTATCAATTGGTGCTTACTACGCGACGTTGTTTAACAAACTGTAGTCTCAGTAAATAGTTTTGGACAATGAATTCTGAAAATCTAACGGTATTTATTTCTTTCATTCTCGTTCAATTCCTAAAATCTCCATTCATAGTAAATATTTGTGATAGTGAGTACAGTCTTAATTTTAAGAAAATGAAATAACTTCCCAAAATCAAATTTGGGGATTTATTTCATCCCTTCAAAGTGGGGGATTATTTCATAATGAAATAAGTCCCCAATTATAATAATGAAATAAATCCCCAAAAAAAGAAATAAGTCCCCAATTATCGTTGTTGTTGCTTCCTATAGAAACTTTTGGGGACTTATTTCATTTTCATTTTGGGGGGTTATTTCTTGGGGAGTTATTTCATAGAGCCCATGAAAGTATGATTTTTTTTTCAAAGAAGTAATTTTTTTTAAGAACAGGTACTTTTTAAAGAAGTGCCACTCTTTTTAGGAAAAGGTTATTTTTTAAGAAAATTTACTTTTTTTCAGAAAGGCTAATTATCTCAAGAAAAGAAAATGTGTTATTTTATTTTTAAGAAAAGGTACTTTTAACAAATGGAATTTTTGTAAGAGAATGTATTTTTTTTAAGAGAAGGTATTTTTTTGAAGGAAACGTTTTTTTTAAGAAACGGGAATTTGGTCCTTTTTCAAGAATCGATACATTTTTAACCCTGGTCCTTACACCCGGATACAGGTATGGCCAGTATGTATCTCCTAGTAATGTACCTCCGAAACCGCTTAAGAATTTCTGCTGAAACTCCGGATCTAGGAAGATGGTGCAAATCTGCGATGATTGACACCTCAACTACTGTCCTAGGTCCAAGCATTGTGGAGCTATGAGCCTCCAAAGTCGAGACCCCCCAGGAACGTATACCCAAGTACAGGTGTACTTTGTGTAATGTTAATGCAAATTTAGGAACATAATCAAAGAATGATTGCGTGTTGGTAATGTAAATTTATGTTTTTCCTTTTATATTGTAATAATAATAACATTAATATTATAATAATTATTTATTATAACTTTTATATAAATTTTGTCCCCTTATTGCAAATTTCGCACACAAGCGAATTGTTACGAGTGCATCTTTCGCGTTCTTCGCGAATATAACACATGTTGCAGCTTCCAACCTGGGGTTTATTTCCCCGCCCATCAGCTTCTGCAGACGTTGATGGTAAAGCGTCAGCTCTTTCTTGTAAAGCCCTACTTATACAGCTCGCTATTCCCAGTTTCGTGTTGAAGTTGCACATTTCCTGAACATTAACTGACCGCTCTTCAATGGCCAGCATACAAAGTTCCTTGGCGAGCTGGCGAAGAAAGCGTTTACGCCTCAACTTACTGTATGTTATGTTAGTATCATAGACTAATACTTATAGTAGATATAATAGTTCTCTCACCAAATTTATTGAGTTTGGTCTGGTGTGATATTTACGTTCGATGTTGAAAGGAATTGCTTCGATAATACCAGATAGAGCCAATGGTTCAAAACCACGAACAAAATAACAACAACGGCATTTCGTGTTGCGTGTTAAAATTATTGTGTTAAATACAAAACAACGGTCTGCCATCAATAGCAGTCAATAAAAAAGTGTAAACACATTTAAATTTCAAAGTTTTTCACTAAAACGAAATGAAAAATTAAAGCGAGAAGTTATTGTAATTCCACCTGGTGAATGTTACTTTTCATCAAACATATCTTTCTCACACCGACCGCATCAACAAGAGTGTGAAAGGAAACGTCAGTTGAGCCAAATATTCTCTCTAGTAGGATTTACTCTACGGTTAGTATAATTTTCAAAATTAATGTGATGTACGCTGCCAATGCCATCAAATCACTCATATTTAAAAAATAGAGATAAAGATCAACGATTCGTCTGCCTCTGGAAAGTATATTCTCCAAATAATTGGTCCATAACGTACACTGTGAGAAGTTCTCCCCGGTCCCTTCATGGGATGTAATGGGAAACCATTTATTTTTTATTTTAACGCACACTCCTCCTTTTGGCCCATTATAAATTTCTGGGTTGCCGCTGGTGCTGATGGCATCGTCATCATGGTTTGATGATAATATAACAGCTGCCTTGCTTTTGAGGATATGGAAATGTTAGGCATAAAACCGAAGACTGCCGACTCCACGGGGCGGTCTTTATGTGCCAACATTTCTTTGGGTATAAACGACTTATTTGTTCGCACAGTTCCAATCGCTGTTAAATTCGTCGACCATAAGTTTTGAAACAAATTGAGGTTTATAAAAAATTGTCCATTGTTATATTACGTCCGCTTCCACGAAAGCGGCTTACCAAATCCTTATCAACGAATTCACCCTGACTACTTTCCCGTCCCGTAACAGCGTGGCCGGTATATATTTTCCCGTGAAGTGGGTAAGAGTTTTTGGCATCACATAACCACCACACTCTAGTACTGTACTTTGCCGATTTGGATGGATTGTATTGCGTGAAACGTGTACGGCTGAGATAGGGAAACAACTGCTATAGTCCAAATTAGGTTTTCGGCTATATATCTTTTTGATATTTCAAGTGGGCGTGGCCCCTCCCACATAAATTGATTAACATCATATATATTGACCGATTTGGCCCAAACCGGTTTCATTTGAACGGACATACTCCAAATTCGGTTTTCGGCTATATATCTTTTTGATATTTCAAGTGGGCGTGGCCCCTCCCACATAAATTGAATAACATCATATATCTTAATTATTATGATCGGACCAGTGGGAGTGGCAGCTCCCATACAAAGTAAATATTTAATATCATATATCTACAGTTCTATAATAGCCAGAGTCTTAGCAATTTGTACACGTTGATTATTTGTTAATGTGAATAGTCATGGGAAAAATGGGCGTGATCGGACCATCAATTACAAATATTAATAGCCGAACTGAAAATGGGCGGAATGGGATAAATGGACGTGGCACCAAAAGCAAAAAAAAATTAGCATTAAAATAAATCATCACATTCAAGGCTTTTTAAGATGTTATTTAATAATGTTGTTCAAAAATTGTCTTAGCGTTCCTCCTAGAATAAATAAAAAAGGTAAAGAAGTAAACAATAAATTTTATGATACGGTTTTAAGCAACAATTCATGTTTAACAGGTGCACTTAATATAAAAAAGATATTTTACCATCACATGCGGTGTAATTTCCGTCATTACAGAATCATAGAATTAACATCATTATAGAATTAACAAGTGAAATGGATCAGGTATATTTCATTCAACTCATTTCCTTCTTGAATGTGATAATTTATTTAAATGCTTATTTTTTTTTGCTTTTGGTACCACGCCCATTTATCCCATTCCGCCCATTTTCAGTTCTGCTGCAATATTAAAAACAAGCTCACTTATTGTATGGGATGAATGCACTATGGCACACAAGAAATCTCTTGAAGCTCTTGACCGTTCTCTGAAAGATTTCCGAGAAAATTATCGACCAATGGGTGGAGCTCTATTGCTTCTTGCTGGTGATTTTCGACAAACTTTGCCAGCGATTCCAAAATCAACACCAGCACATGAACTAAATGCATGTTTGAAAGCGTCATATCTTTGGAGACATGTAAAAAAACTTACATTGCCGACAAATATGCGTATGCATTTACTTCAAGATGCTGCTGCACAAATATTCGCCAAACAGCTTTTGGATATGGGCGATGGAAAACTTCCGTATGAACCGACTATACGTGAAATATCTTTTCCGCTAAACTGTTGCCAAATGCAGTCATCAATTCAAGATGTTGTGCAGAAAGTTTTTCGCGATATTGCAAATAATTTCCAAAACCATGATTGGCTTTGCGAACGAGCAATTTTGGCTCCGAAGAATGATGATGTCAACAAAATAAACCATCAAATTCAATTGAAGCTACCCGGTGGAGTTGTGAAGTACAAATCGATTGACACAGTTTTAGATGAAAACCAAGCTGTTAACTATCCAATAGAGTTTCTGAACTGTCTGGAACCTTCTGGAATGCCACCACACATCTTAACTTTAAAAGTTGGTTCAGCACTGATGCTCATTCGCAACTTAGATCCACCGAAATTGTGCAACGGAATAAAACTTGCTGTTAAAAAACTATCTCCAAATTTAATCGAAGCCACAATCATCAGCGGCAAATGTAAAGGAGAAGAAGTGCTGATACCACGAATTCCAATGATTTCAACCGATTTAGCCTTCGATTTCAAGCGATTACAGTTTCCAGTGCGTCTTGCTTTTGCCATAACCATCAATGAGGCTCAAGGCCACTCGCTAAGTGTTGCTGGTTTGAACTTAGAAAATTCCTGTTTTTCGCACGGCCAATTATATGTTGCTTGCTCTAGAGTTGGAACGCCAAAAAATCTTTATGTTTACACACCTACCGAAAAAACTCAAAATATTGTTTATCCGCTAGCATTAAGATAAAGAAGTTAATAAATAAACAACATTTTCTTTTTTTGCAAACACACTTATTTCATTTTATTAGCGTAGTAGCACACGCAGGGTATCCGCTATCGCCAATATTTAAGCAAAAAAAGCTAATTTTGTAAATATTGGTTACAGGCTCCACCTAGAAAACGTCCCATTAAACAAGAAATTTCCCAATAAATGTATGTCTAGATACAAACCAAACCAAAATTACTCAATATACTTTAGTTCAAAAAAAAAGAACAGATTTTTCAGCATGTGGGGAGAGGTTACCACAATGAATGAGTTATATACTTTCCAGTTTGGGACTCACTAATTTGAATCTTCAGTTTTACACAGATTCCCCATATTGTCGCCGCCACTAAGCGAGGTGGTCGTCTCCGTGGTCAAAGCAGAGCTCAAACCCACATTCTTACGCACACTTTGCATCAACGACGTCTGTATGTTTGCTAAAATAGAAAATATTTTTGCCTTTGCTTTTTCATCAATACTGTCAGCTGCGTTTATTAACATATTCGTTTTAGTGCGGCCTCACTATAGAAATTAATGCAGAGTCAATATACTAAAGTGCTACAAAACAAAAGTATTAACTAAACATACATACCCACCACATATGGCATAGGGAACAAGATTATGCTTTCTGTGAGAAGGCGTTCCAACGCGCATCGGGTTCTATTAAATTAAATCATTACTCTTCCAAAATACAGCAATCATTCATGAACCGAAAAGTCTGCCGAGATGAATTACTTACAACCAGTTGTGGTCGTTACACACATGCAGACCATCGACTGGTACGATACATGATGTGGGTGCGTTACCACTTTCAATCTTTTCGTCGTAAAAATAACAGAAACCTTTTTGAATATCGACACAAATCAATTCATTACATTGTTTAAACATTTCAAAACGACGGAGAACATTAAGTTTCTGATTAGTGATGCACAGAGTCGACGAAACGGTTCTGAAGAACCGGTTCCTTATAAGAAACTACCGGACTGGTGCTTACAAGAACCGAATAATGACTCCAACAGAACCGAAAACGGTTTCAAATGCACCAAAATAGGGGGCCTAGTGAACCGAAAACTGTTCTTATAGAATATAAAACGGTTCTTAAAGGACCCAAAATTGGGTTCATAAGAACCGAAAACTGTTCCAAAAATACCGCTAATGGATTCTAAAATAACTGAAAAACGGTATGAAAAGAACCGTAAAAGGGTTCCAGAATAACAGAACCGAAAACTGTTCCAAACAACCGACAAACGATTCTGAAATATTTGAAAAATTGTGTTAAAAGAACCGTAAATGGGTTCCAGAATAACAGATGGACTCAAATGGACTAAAGTTTTAACCTTTGGGGGCATGTGTATTTTAATCAAGTTTTATATTTTTATAATAAGATATTACACTTAAGACTATTTGGGACAGCAATTTTCTGAGATCCCGAACCGGTCCAAATACATGATTGTTCTCGTAACCGGACTCGACAGAACCGGTTCGTCAAATACGCAGAACCGCACATCACTATTTCTGTTGATACACGTGCGCTTTAGACTGTTCAAATTTGTGGCGGAGATGTTGAAGAACTTGACAGAAAATTTAAAGTATAACGTTAAGAATGTGGTGAATTTCATGACAAGAATAACTAACATATAATAGTTTCATATTCCGTAAATGACTTATGTCTACTAATCTGGCTATCAGAACTATGGAGGACAAATAAGTGACGAATTTATGTATATTTTGGCATTTTGTAACAAATAGAGACGGTACTTCAAGCCCAAGGGTAGATTTTACGCGTAGAGGAAGGGTATATAATTTTAGCACTACCAATATTAGCTGATATGGTAATGGAATTACTAATCGATACAATACTTAACACATTAGCGGAAATCCTGAAATTCTGTCGGAACTTCGAAGAATTTGTAGAGGACGACACTTTTGGAGTATCAAGCTTCAACATCCAATTACAATTTACAGTGGAGGAGGAAAAGGTGCATTCTTTATTATCATATATAAAGGAAATAAGTAGATATCCCACAGGCATTGTCAAGTACTGTCACTAGGTGCTGTGCTGTCGTTTTGTAACTTTCATTGAGGTTTCTCATAACATTCACTGACGTTTATTCAACAGTGTGGGACATTTTTTCAGTACAAAAATAGAATCATTTTCCAGGTTGTGCTATTCAAACAACTAATTTAGTTTTTTTCATGTCGTTGTGTTCCCCAATTTCAAATTAAAATTTTGTTATTTTGATTGCATCTTTTTGTTTACTGTTATTGTTGGTTTTCGTTTGTGTTGGATTTGAAAGCAACGGACCACAAAACAAAAACAAAAGCCCTGTTGATGTTGCCTACCATACCTATTGTTAGCACCTGTTCTAAATACATCTTGCAAGGTATATTTTGGTTGGGATCAAACGTTGTAATTATTGCATTCAGCTCCATCTAGAAAATATCCCATTGAACAAGAAAATTCCCAAGGCATGTGCGATATCTAGTTAATTCCTTTATCTATGCTTTTTATACTTAAATAATTTAATTATGAGACTTACTTTTATTGACTATATTACAACCTCATGAGGTCAGATGTCCTACACATATTAATTAAACAAACAAATTAAACAAATTTCAACATATCCTCCAACTGGCCCTATCCTTCGCCTTTTCCGGCCAGTTGGGAACACCAAGGATACGGAGGGATTCTTCTGCCTGGTCTTTCCAGCGGAGTCTTGGTCGTCCTCTTTTCCTGCTTCCATTGGGTACGTTATCAAAAATCTTTTGCACTGGCCCATCTTCATCCATTCTGATAACATGGCCTAGCCAACGCAATTGGCCTAATTTGATTCGTCTAGCTAAGTCCACGTCAGAATAGAGATTATATAGCTCTGCGTTCCAGCGACGTCGGTACTCGTCGTTTTCCCTAACAGGACCATGTATTTTACGGAGAATTTTTCTCTCGAAAACTCCCAGGTGTTTTTCATCTGCTTGCGATATGACCCAAGTTTCGGAGCCATATGTCAAGACAGGTAAAATGAGAGTCTGTTACAGCTGGACTTTTGTCCGTCGAGAGAGGGCTTTGTTCCTAAACTGCTTGCTGAGCCCAAAATAGCGTCTCTTTGAAAGCACAATTCTCCTATTTATCTCCAGCTGACGTTGTTGTCCTTGTTCAAGGCGGATCCAAGGTAGACAAATTCGTCTACCACTTTAAATCGGTTGTCAACGTTCACGTGCGGACCAAGTCGAGAGGTTTCTCTAGTCGTTGACACCATCAATTTTATCTTGTCCTCATTAACAGCAAGACCCACCTTCGCTGATTCCTTTTCGATTTTTGAAAATACTGCAGTAACCTCTCGCAAATTTCGCCCAATGATGTCTATGTCGTCATCATACGCCAGCAACATATGACTTTTCGCGTTAATCGTCTTGTTCGTATTTACTGCAGCCTTTGTCATTATTATCTCCATTAAGATGTTGAAGAGATTGCACAAAAGTGTGTCGCCTTGTCTAAGTCCTCGCTTGGTACAGAATGGTTCAGTGAGGTCTTTCCCCACTTTCACTGCTGATTTGGTGTTGGTCGGCGTCATTCTACAGAGGCGAATCAGTTTTACCGGAAACCCAAATTTAGGCATAGCTTCGTGCAGTTTTCCCCGTATGGTGCTATCGAAAGCAGCTTTGTAATCTACAAAAGGGTGGTATGTATCGATTTGTTTTTCGTGGGTCTTTTCCAGGATTTGGCGTAGCGTGAATATTTGGCCAGTTGTGGACTTGCCTGGTCTAAAACCACACTGATAAGGTCCAATCAGGTTTTTAATAATTGGCTTTAGTCTTTCACATAATACGCTCGACAAGACCTTATACGCGATATAATACACTGAGACCCCAATCGTCGGGCATAGATTCCCCCAGCCATATACCGCATATCAGTTGATGCATGTGGGCTATCTGTCCTTCGCCACCTGCCTTAAAAAGTTCAGCGGGTAGGCCATCCGCCTCAGCGGCTTTATTATTCTTCAGGCGGGAGATCGCCGTTATCTATACTAGTACAATCTATACTATCTTCCACTATCATTACCTCCTGATCTTCAGTGGAAGAATCTGAGTGGTGTAGTGCTGAAAAGTGGTCTCCCCACATTTTGAGCACACACTGCTTCTCAGTCACCAGATTCCCATTCCCCAGACTAGTACTCATAAAATGCGTACAAGCAAACAGCGATTGAAAAATGTTCACTATAAGGATCCCCTAGAAGGACAATAACACAGAAGGGCGTAGGACGAACACAGTGCTGCAAGTAAGCTACGTTGAATTCCATAGGACGAATAAAGGCAAAATAACAATAATACCTCGAATGGAGTAGTTGCGCCAACAAAACGATTGAGAATTTGATAACACGAGGAGAGATGAACAGGCCGACAACACACACTACAAAGTCTGAGAAAATATATAAGACCACAATATATCGCACCCTAACTGCAAAAGAGTCATAACGTAATATTTATAAAATGTTGTTTGACTAATTGACTTTCAGGTTGAGTTTGTACTGAGGAATTTTCGTTCGATAACAATTCGCATATGAAAATTGCATAGAAATGTTGGTACACGCTGAAGAAAACGGCCGCTGTAACATATTCTCCCAAACATATTCTGCAGGAACCATGTATATGTTTGGAATACACTTCAAACATTTATATGCTTGCAAACTTTAGCATGTTTACTGACAAAAATTAATGATTTTACTTGGAAATATATGCGTACTTCATCCCAAAAATCCATATACTTACGTGGAAGCATTCGCGTGCTTCCCCCAAACCTCCATATGCTAACGTGGAAACATATGCGTATTTTCTCCCAAACATAATAGTATTTAGAAACGAAATATTATTTCTTGCTTTATTTATTATAATTAATTTTATCAATATATATCCACATTTATAAATAAGTGATGTATTCAAAAATTAAATAGGTCGAGCGTTTGGTCGTATTTTTAATTAATTTTATCCTTCGATATTTCGCTACCCTTTGGATAGCATCGTCAGGAAGATAATCACAATTATTATTTAGAAATGAAAACAATTGATAAACAAAATTTGTTCATGTCATTTGAAAAAATAACAATAACAAAAAATTAAAAAATTAAACAACAGAAAAAATTTTCTTTTCATATGAAAAATTCTCTAATTTACAGCCAGAAAAATTTTTGTGTAGAAATAGTTTCTCTAATTTACAGCCAGAAAAATAATTTGGTTGATAAAAATATGTACATATGGTAAATTAAAAAAGTTACATTCAGATGTATTAAAAATGTTACCTAGTGACAAATTCAATGATACATCAAACGATTTTCGGTGAAATGTTCTACATTTTTCTAATTAAATCTCTATAATTCTGTGCTGCATTATCCGCATCTGCTTTAAAGTTTATTCTCTTCGCTATTGGAGTCCTTATTATCTGAAACTTTTCTAACATAAAACGATGTTTATAATTATTTTCCCTATTCAAAACTGACGTATTTTGTAAGTTTGGAAAATGATTTAAGTTTGCACAGTGTGATGATAATGCTGTTTTTGTGTTGAGACGTGTCTATATTTTTGATCTGATTTGTGTCCTGCAATTCCAGTCTTAACTTTATTTTTAGTTGTACCTGCATATACCATATTGCAACTTTCACTATTATTTCCTCCACAAGGTATTTTGTATACTATATATTGTGATGATCTGTTCGCAGAAGTATGTATTATTTAGGACCTGCCTAAAGAGTAGCCGGCTTTTAAGAAAGCCACTGGCTGGAATGTATTTTTTTATGTACCGGCAGCTTCAAGAGCGCCAGGTAGCTTTTTTATTTAAGAAGAAGTCAAAAGACTCGGCTGAGTTTGATCTGTTAAATGATAATTTATTTTCAAATTTTGTTCCTTAAATACCTACTTAACGGTACTTCTTAAATCTATCTTAAATCTATTGTTATCCTACTTAGAATTACTTATTGCAATATTACATTTATTCCCATCTCCTTTGCTCTAATTATGTTTACATTGTTTGTGTATCTTGTTGTTGCATTATGCTTGTACATTTTCTGTTTATGTTGTTTTTGTGATTCATTATGTTTTGCATACAGTTGCCTACTTATGTTTCTGAGCACTTTTTATCAGAGATGGTAAAATACTATCGTATCACAAATAGTACCAAGAAGTGGTACATTTTCTGTTTATGTTGTTTTTGTGTTTTGCATACAGTTGCCTACTTATGTTTCTGAGCGCTTTTTATCAGGGATGGTAAAATACTATCGTATCACAAATAGTACCAGGAAGTGGTAATGTTACAATTAGTACAATATAATTATTAGATTATTGTTGTGGGTGTGTACCAAAATAGTACAAACAGTACACCCTCACCCTTAAGAAAAAATTATCAAGAAAAATAATTTTTTATAATATTTTGGTATGCACATTTTATGATATAGTTTATATAGTATAGTTTTATAATTTACAGATTATTCATAATTCATTTTCAATAGTTTTCCATTTTCTTAGCATGTTATTGTGATACTTTTTAGTTATATTTCCTAAGTCTAAAACTGAATTTACTCCCTCTCTTGCTATTATTCTATAGGGACCATGATAGGGTGCTTGGTATTTGCTTCTGTTCA
Source organism: Phaonia tiefii (assembly GCA_963931995.1). Classification (NCBI taxonomy): domain Eukaryota; kingdom Metazoa; phylum Arthropoda; class Insecta; order Diptera; family Muscidae; genus Phaonia; species Phaonia tiefii. Next base: position 38,994,025 of record OZ008367.1, read on the forward strand.
TGGATTTTATTATAACTAAATCTCCTACTTTTACTTCTAGTGGATTTGTATATGTTTTTTTTCGAATTCTATTATTTTTCGATTTTTCTAGGTAATATTTTGCCTTTTGCAAAGAGAATTTTAATTTTTCGCGTAATTCATAAACATAATCATCTATATTGTAAAATTTATTTTTGTTTGATTTTATATCATTAGGTAAGTATGGCAACTTCCCAAAAACTAGTTCATATGGTGTGTAACCCGTATCGACATGTGGTGTAGTATTGTATGCAAACGTGAAATATGGGATCTATATGTCCCAGTGATCATCTTTACAGTAATTTAATAAAAATTCATTGAGTACTCTATGGTTTCGCTCTATAGAACCCAAAGTTTCGTGATGGTATGGGGTGCTAAATATTTGTTTTATATCCAATAATTGACATACTTCGGACATTTACAGTTTGGTAAATTCTGTACCTTTATCCGATTTAAGTATCTTAAAATGACCATATTTTAATATGACCTGCTCAACTAGTGTTTTTGCCACGGTTTTGGCATCTTTTGTCTCCATTGGACATGCTATGACGTATTTTGTTAATTCACATTGAATTGTCAAGATATATCGGTGATAATTCGACAACCTCATTGGGCCGACTGTATCTATAGATACTACTTCAAAACTCGTTCTCGGTGTTTCAGTCAAAGTTAACTTCTCTTTAGTACTTCTGGTTTGCTTATTTAGCCTGCACTGTTTACAATTTAATACAAAATGCTTTATCATTTTGCCCATGTTTTTCCAAATATATCTTTGTTTCAACTTTAGTGTTGTTTTCCTGACGCCTAAGTGTCCTCCGTGTAGCGAGTTATGATATTCAGCTATTAGTTTTAGCTGCGTGTCTTTGCACATGATGCGTCTTGGTTCATCATAGAGGATTATTTTAAAATTTGTATTTCTTCCTTTTTGTAATTTGTTAAATATAGTTTTGAACTCCTCTACGGGTATGATTTTAAATATTTCATCGTTTTTGTTTAATGCTACTTCTAATGTGTTAATTTCTCGCATTTTTGATGTCAGCTTCTCCAAAATCAGCATTGTGTTTATAGGATTATCACTGCACCTTGTAATAATTTCTTCTCCTTTTGTTTCAATAGTCAACTTCTTGACCTTCTTGGCTATAACGAATTTTAGTTTTCTCATATTCTTTACATCAGATAGTGAGGTACCTTCCCATATAAAAAGTTTTTCATGGGTTCTTTCAGTGTAGTATTCTTTTTCGTGGTTTTTGTCAAAATTTTTATTCATACTTCGTGTTATCGCCAATATTTGCTCATCTGTATCCTCTCTTGTTGGTATCATCGCCTTCAGTATGTCGCTATTCAGCTTTATTCTCGATAGAGCATCAGCATTAGTGTTAATTTTTCCTCTTTTGTATATTATTTCAAAATCATAGTCGCATAAGTCCAGTCGGATGCGGGTCATTTTTGATGACGGATTTTTGTGAGAAAATAAAGAGACTAATGGTCTGTGGTCGGTAATTACGATAAATTTTCTTCCATATAAGTAGGGTCTGAAAAAATTTATTCCCCAATGAATGGCCAAGAGTTCTTTCTCTATTATTGGTTTGTTAAGATCGTGTTTCGCTAATGATTTACTCGCATATGAAATAGGTAAGTCTGAACCAATTTCACCTTGTGATAAAACTGCTCCAAGGGCATAATTCGAAGCATCTGTCGTTAGTACGAATGTTTTTTCGAAATTCGGGTATTGTAAAATTGGTGGTTTAATTAATTTTTCTTTTAATGTATTGAATGAATGTTGGCATTTCTCATCCCATTCAAATTGTGTATTTTTTTTTAAAAGTGAATTTAAATTTTTGGCTGTATCAGCAAATTTAGGGATGAAACGCCTGTAATAATTGCAGAAAGCGACAAATCGTCTTACCTCATCTGCTGTTGTTGGTAATGGATATTTCCTTATAGCATCGTTCTTTGCTGGGTCTGTTTTTATGCCTTTATCCGTGATCAAGTGACCGAGGTATACGACTTCGGCTTTCAAGAAACTACATTTGCTTGCATTTAATTTTAGATTACAATTTCTTAATCTTTCAAAAACTTTAATTAAATTATCATTGTGGTGCTTCAAACTGCACCCAAATACAATGATGTCGTCGACGTATAGGAAGGCTTCGGCGTCTAGGCCACTTAACGCGATTGTCAGCATGCGTTGGAAACTGTTGGATGATATTTTTAGCCCAAATGGTAGTCGGTTAAACTGGTAGTGGCCGTTTCCTGTGGAAAATGATGTTAATGGTCTAGAGTTTTCATTCAGTGCTATCTGATGGAATGAGCTTGTCATATCCAACGTGGAAAAATATCTCGCTCTTCCTAGTTTATCTAAAACGTCTTCTATTCTCGTCAGTGGAAATTTATCGTTGACTATTTTATCATTGAGTTTGCGGTAATCTACCACGAGTCTCCATTTCTTTTCGCCGTTTGTGGCTTTTTTAGGTACTACTAGTAATGGTGCATTGTACGGGCTTACAGAGTGTTCAATTATGTTATCTGTGAGTAGTTGGTCGACTTGTTTGTTTATTTCATCTACCTGTGTTTGTGGTAGTCTGTAGTTTTTTATGTAAACAGGTGTAGAATCAGTTGTCTGTATTTCTTGCGTATAGAAATTGTTTACGCTCAATTCCTCTCCTGGCAAATGAAAAACATCTTCATATTTTGTAAAAATTTCAATCAGTGATTTTTCGGCTTTTTTATCTTCGCTATCAATGTCCAGTGTTTTCAACAAAACGCGTAGTCTGTCTCTTTCCTTCGTATCAGTTTTTTTTTGTTTTGTATATATTATAGTTTCTCAATGGTTGTATTTCACAATCCAAGTGGTTCAGAGTTATCTCATTGTCGCTTGTGTTGAGTGATTTTACGTGAGCTATGCCCTTTGCTGGTATTATGGAATTTCCCAGATATACTCCTTGTTTTACTTCCCTGTTTAAAACAATGCTATCTTCTTTAATATTCAGATTGATAGGAACAATGCATTCTGATCTTGCAGGTACCGTTATATTCGTCTGATAAACAGGTCTCGAGTTCATTGGTATTATGATGTCTCGTCCTTGCACATTAAATAATATGGTGAAAGTCTCAAAATCTATTTTGCACATGTACTTTGCCAGCATATCACGTCCTATTATACCATCTGCATGTATTGGGAAATCATTTTTGACAATATGGAAAGTGTGATCGATTATTTCGTCTGATATGTCGAGGCTCAAATTTTTGGTTCCTAAGCACTGTATTGCTTCTTTTGTTATTCCGGTTAAAGTTGCCGTTTCCCGTGTGTGAATGTTATTCAAAGATGTCTGCCCCAGTATCTATTAGAAAAAAAAAATTTTGATTTACGTTTTTGCATTTTAAAGTTACGAATGCGTTATTGTTTTTTGAAATACTGAAAATTCTTAGTTTTGGGCGCTCTGGGTGATTTCTTCTGTCACCCGGCCATTGTAGTTTTCCGGATCATGGTCTCTATCAAAGTTATGTGATTCGTTTTCTGGGCCATCGTCACCTTCAACATGATAAGTCCGGTATGGTGGTTTTCCTCTGTTATTATTGTTTCGCATATTGTTGTTATTGTTGTATGTTTTATTTCCATTGTAGTTATTTCGGGCATTATCTTCACCAGAATCGTTACTTCGATTATTTACCCGTGTGTAATTTGGATTGTAGCTACCGTTGTTGTAACTCACATTCCTGTTATCGTTTCTGTATTTATTGTTGTTAGAGTTTCTATAACCACTCCTCTGATTGTTGTCGTTTCTGTCATATTTGTTATAATTGTTACCTGTGTATTCATCATTATTTCTGTTGTAGCTGTTACCCCTGTAGTTGTTATTATTCCTGTTGTAGTTTCGGTTGTTCTTTTTGTTCATTTGGTAGACTTGCTTATCCTCTGGGCAAAAACTCTTTTCTGCCGTGACGCATCTTTCCACCGCTTCATTAAACGACTTGGGCACGTTGCTCAGTAAAATTTGTTTATAGTCATTATTGACTACTCTCATAAATGTGTTGAGAGCTATGCCATCGCTAACCTTGTAAACGACATCTCTTGCCTCTTGTGAAGGACTATTAAGGCTTGAAATCTCAAAAGAGCTTAGCTGGTCTGAAAGCTCAGCAATTTTTTCTCTAAGCTCGGATATACTGTTGTCGTGTTGTCTTGTCGCCCCCAATTCAGATAGTACCTGTTGTTGTTGCCGATGAAGGGATGGATCTGTCCCCAATGTCCTGTAATTTGTTTGGCAGGATCGCCATGTGATGATCTGTTCGCAGAAGTATGTATTATTTAGGACCTGCCTAAAGAGTAGCCGGCTTTTAAGAAAGCCACTGGCTGGAATGTATTTTTTTATGTAGGAAGTGGTAATGTTACAATTAGTACAATATAATTATTAGATTATTGTTGTGGGTGTGTACCAAAATAGTACAAACAGTACAGATCTATCAAATTTATATATTCTACCTTTGGTTTTACTAAACAATCTACCTAGTATGTGTGTATATTTTTGATTTTTCTAATCTCTCAGAAAATCCTGGCACATAAGATAATGATTTAAACTTTTTCGGTTCCACCGTTGGAGTTTGGTTATCGTGCCCCTTATTTTCATATTGCCTTATTAATCTATTGACTAACCCTATTGGGAAATTGTTGTCCAAATTCCCGTCGCTTATCTCCAAAACTCTCCCTATTAGGTTTCTTGCCGTATTGACAACCATTGATTTCGGGTGTTTGGAGTGGTAATTGATAACCCTTCCAGAAGCAGTTGGTTTTTGGTACCAATCCACTAATAAATTCGCCCCATTTCTTATTACCATGGTATCCAAGTAAGGGAGTCTTGATCCACACTCTTCTTCAATTGTAAACCTAATATTAGGATGAAAATTATTAAATGTTGTCAAAATATTATCTATAGCACTATTTGTAAATTTGTAAATCGTCTACATATTTAATAATGATTTTCGGTTTTATGGCTATTTCTTCTATGCAGGAATCAAATAGATTCTCCATAACAATATCAGCCACAATCGGGGAAGCTGGAGATCCCATTGTAAGTCCTTCTTGTTGAAAATATACCTTGTCGTCATATCGGAAATACCTGTTGTCTTCTTCATGAAAAAATTTTGTTTATCAATTGTTTTCACTTCTAATTGTGTTTATTTTCCTGACGATGCTATCCAAGGGGTAGCGAAATATCGAAGAATAAAATTAATTAAAAATACAACCAAACACTCGAGCAATTTAATTTTTGAACACATTTATAAATAATTAATACAAAAAATTAACGCATTTAAAATTACCCTTTTTCCATTAATTTGCATTGAATGCATTACTTCTGTTTTGAAATGAGAATCTGCTGCTCTTTTGATTGTCCTTTCTTGATGTCTCTCACGTTTTTGTTTTCAGAAGGTTTCAACTATGCCTTGGTTATCACTATGCCGTGGAACAAAAACAATGTACTTACATTCAAATCTAGTTCACGCAAGACAAGCGTGTATTAATTAATTGTATTTTGTTTTATTATCTTTCATAAATGGTCCGCCATTCCAATTGTTTCAGTAGAGGCTCGGGCAGAAAAAGGGATTCATGTTGTTGCCGTTTCTTTCCTCAAAATCCTTTCTCACTTTGGTGGCACATATAAATAAAGGGTTTTTCAACAGAGACGCTACAAAAGTAAATCGATAGGGACAGCAAACGACGCCATATTTTTCCCCGCTCTTTTGACATTTCTCTTCAGTAAGGTTTGCCATTTCATCATGGAAAGATATACGAGCCATCAACGAGTTGAAATTATTAAAATTTACTACCGAAATTTGAAGTCAGTGGCCTCAACTTTAAGAGCGCTACGTCCAATTTATGGTAGTCATAATCGTCCTACCAGATCAACAATTGAGCGTCTAGTGGAAAAATTTGAATCCACAAGGCACAGTACAAAATGTTCCCGTTCCAGTGAGACAAAGAAGTGCCCGTAGTGTCGAGAATATTGCTGCCGCTGAGGCTTCAGTTCAACAGTTCAAGAAAGCCCAAATGTGTCTCTCACACGTCGTTCTCAAGCGTTGGGCATCTCTGTGACGTCGTTATGGCGAATTTTGCGAAAAGATCTTGGCCTACATCCTTACAAGATCAAATTGATGCAAGAACTGAAGCCGCTTAGCCACCATTAGCGTCGTATGATTTGGGCTGAGCAACAACTTGAAAATGATTCGGATTTTCATCGGAAAATCATTTTCAGCGATGAGGCTCATTTCTGGCTGAATGGCTTCGTCAATAAGCAAATTTGCGTCAGACAGCAATCCACACGTAATCCATGAGTCATCTTTGCATCCCGAAAAATTACGGTTTGATGCGATTTATGGGCCGGCGGCGTCATTGGGCCGTACTTCTTCCGTGATGATCAAGACCGGCACATTACTGTGAATGCGAATCGCTACCGTTCAATGATAACCGAATATTTTTGGATAATATGGACTTGCAGGATATGTGGTTCCAACAGGACGGCCCCACAAGCCACACAGCGAATGCCACAATCAATTTATTGGAAACCAAGTTTGGCCCAGTCGATTGGCCACCTCGGTCGTGCGATTTGACGCCGTTAGATTATTTCCTGTGGGGCTACCTCAAGTCTATGGTCTATGCCAACAAGCCAGCGACGATTGATGAACTTCGTACGAATAACGAACGTCAAAAATTGGGTTCAGCGTCTGGACTTCTGCAAGCGTGCCCGTGGTGGCCATGCAAAAGAAATCGAGATCCATACATAATAACATCGAACGTACTTTCACAGAAATAAAGAATTTCATTGGAATCTAAAACCGGTATTGTTTTATTTAAAAAAACTTTTGTAGCGCTCTTATTGAAAAACCCGTTATATGCGAAACACATACACAAAAGCAACATCACAATCCATTTAACAGTCCGAGCGTTTGTTTATTCTTTTTTCAGTGATCAAGCGCTTTTGATATCCTCTTTCCGGTGAACCATTGACGACTGAATACATGAAATTAAAACGCAAAACAGCAACCAAAATAAGAAAAACTGTCTTCATCTGCAATATACACGCACATTTAAAAATATTTATGAATCACTGACTGAGAGAATAATGCAAAAATACAGACACACACTCGTAACCCCTCTTTTATTCTCTTGATCTCGAGAGAGCATAAACAGTGCAACATACACGGCTGTATTTATATCACAAACCCAGATATATTTGGGTCGTAAACACATGTGTTATAACATATTAATCATTGTGTCTCAATCATGTAATATTGAATAGCAAACACAATGCGTTTGGGCGCAAGTATATTATATTTGTGACAAGCTCCAAACATATGTTATATTTGCATGCAAACAACAAAAACGACAGATTTTTCAGCGTGAACAGAATCAGTATGTGACTCTGCTTATCAAAACGAACCTAGAGTGTCAAATTTCATGACTTCATTTTTTTTTTGATTTGGATGTAAAAAGCCTTCAATTTTCCCTGAAGTCTTAAAAGCATGAGAACGCACACACTATGAAAATGCAACACAGAGGGGGAAACTTTAATTGCGTTTTACTCAAAAACTTGTTTTGACACAATAGGTGGCCGTCCGTTGTGCAATGGTTAGAGTGCGCGCTTCTTATACATGAGATCCTGGGTTCGATCCCTGCTCTGACTACCTTAAATTTCTTACGGCTGCGGTCACCTCGCACAGTGTAGCCGACACTATCGAGTGTTTAGGCATGAAAAAGCTTCTCAGAACACCGTTCGGAACCGGTGTGAAACTGTAGGTCCCAACCAGTGAGTATAAAACTAGAAAGCGCACAGCTCACAGGTTGTGAGAGCTCTCCCCAATTCCTTCATGGGATGTAATGGGAAACCAATTATTTATTTATTTAGGTGGGTGTTAGTATGCAATGTCACATATACACTCGGGTTCACTTATTTAAAGGCATTAAATTTGCAATTTGTAACCGAGTGCAGAATTTTAAAATGGAAATGGAAGCTAGACATCTTGAGATATAAAAAACTAAAGAACTCTTTTGAGCTATTTAAAAAAAATCCAAAAATGTGCTATTTTTTGGTTCACTTGAATAAAGGCACTTTAACTAATTTTAATGAAAAACTGTTTTTCTTGTTTTTTTTTCAAGTTATTTTACTTTATTTAAGAACTATTAGTAATGAGTACAACCCGCTTTGTTTTTAAAAAATTCAAATATAAGGGTTTTAATTGAGAGATAAAGATAATTTATGTGATCAAACGAAATTTGATTCCAAGCATCCTTAATGGCCTCAATTAATGACTGCTTGTCATCAAATTGTCTATCTCGTTCATAGACCTAATGAGATATTTTGAGAAGCTTTTTTCATGGCTATATATTCGATAGTGTCGACGTCACTAAGCGAGGTGACCGTCGTCGAAAGAAATTTTAAGCGACCGAACCCAGGATCTCCTGTTCAAGAGGCGCGCACACTACCCATTGCACCACCGACGGTCAAACAATATGTAACCCTGATAAACAAAGCCCAGCTAGTGTGTCAATTTTTATGAGTTCTTTGTTTCTTGGGATTTGTACGTAAAAACTTTCTGTTTTCACGCTCGCAAGTCATAAAAATATCGGAAAGTAATGTAAGACAAACATTGAACAATGAAATGAGAACGCGCATATTATGAAAACGTAACAGCTATAATTGCGTTTAACTCAAAAACTTGCTTTGACACACTAGGTGGGTTTAATATGCAATGTAACATATATATTTGAACTGCATGCCTCAAATATAACTTCAAAATTTAATACATCAAAACAAGGAAAACGCTGTTTAAAAAACTAGTATAGTTATAGAAAAGAACCCGCCTTTATTTTAAAAATATTCTAAAGGAATGATTTGTTCTTAAAATTGAAAATATTTTAAGTTTCGCGATATAGACCTGAGCAGTTTTTTAAGATTTTGTATCTCTTTGTTTAGGCAGAATAATCGAGGAAACTAAATATCTTAAAGCGAAATTACCCAATTTGACCCCTACCCCTACATCGCGTTATTTAGGAAATGAAAAAGTATTTTTCACATTCAACAAAAACACGTTCAACAAATAGAACCAATTCCTGTTACTCAAGCGAACTCTTTCATTTCATTTTATTTTTCCTAATATACGGATGGGATTTTACGCATTTGTATGGTTTTTTTAGAGTTGTTTTTAATTTCAGTCTATGAGGAAACTGTAGCCACAGTTCCCAATGGCATCACATGGCAAGTGGGTGCTGTTAACGTTTTTCATGAAAGTGATTTACTATTGAACTTAGAAAAAAATTTACTGATATATTTTCCTCAGGGCCTCATTATTTGTTACTCATTTCATTTTATCAATACTTAAAATCCACTATTGATATAGATAGGGGGTTTCTCAACAATATTAAAAAACAGTTGATTATTATGGACGTGATGACATCGTATAAGAATATCTTTAAACTAGAGTTTCTGCAGAATTTATTTACAAAACTAATGAAAATTTATAATATATACATATGTGTATATGTCACAAATTAGCCATTGAAAATGACAGATATTTATCTGAAAACTGTTAACAATTCTGTTAACATTAGCTACTGAACGCTTTAATACTTCAAAATAGACTCATACAAAGAAAAGGTCGCTGGGACCTTCGAATACATTAACGAATGATATCACATTACATTAAATTATTTCTGTTGAGTCATTAGACAATTACATCCCTTAAGAGGGTCAGACAATGTACGGATATTAAGAACCTTTGACCCCAATATGCATAAGTCAAAAGGACACTCAATTCTCAACCTACAAGGAAAACATGCATGGTAGACATGATTAAACATAGAAGATTTCTAATATAAGGACTCACACTTTCTGATGTCCTAAGTGTTATGGAATCTGTTGGTTCTGTGGACGATAAACAAATCTCCTTTATCAAGATTGCTATTCCAATATTTGAAGTTCATAGGAAGTTATTAAGTGTCTGTTAGCCTTTGTCTTCGTGTTCTAAAGAATCTTTGAGATTCAAGTTTGAGGAACACAGTCGATTATTTATGAGATTTAACTTGTAAACTAAGAGTGTGTCGACATGAAGACAACATACAGATTGAAGCATAACAGAGACAGTGGGTTACGTCACAGTTGATGTAGATAATGTTGGCCATTTCGGTTTGGTCACATCTCCGGCAGTTGTTAATATATTGTCAGTTGCAAAAGTTTTATGGGTAAACTTAATAGGCAAAGCGTAAATAATTGATGACTGAACATTTTTATCTTTTGTGCAAAGTGAAAACTCAAACTTCAAACAGTGACACCTTGCTTTAGTAGACAATGGGTGGTGACAACCAATTGCATGGAATATGATAGTGCTCTGTTAAAGTAAATAAATAAATAGTTTCCCATTACATTTAACGAAGGGACGGGTGAGAGCTTCTCACAATTAGAGAGTTGTGTGCTTTCTAGTTTTACACTTCCTGATTAGTACCGGCAGTTTTACACCGGTTCTGAATGGTATTTCGAAAAGATTTTCCATGGCTAAATAGTCGATAGTGTCGCCGTCACTAAGCGAGGTGACCACCGTCGAAAGAAATTCAAGGTGGTCAGAACAGGGATCGTACCTACGTTCTAATGCACAAGAAACGCGCACAGTAACCATTGCACCACCAACGGCCACGCAGATTTTATATTAATGACTTAATGAATATCTCATTTAATGGCAAATTTAAGGCGGAATGAAGAAAATGGGCCCCAAACCAATACACAGGCTAAAATAGCACGAACTTTTGGGGTGTTATTTCGTACTGGGGTCCATTTTCGCTTAATGTGAGGAGCCCCAATGAAAGTAGTCCCCAATTATATTTTGGGGAACATTTTCGTTTTACTTGGGGTCCGTTTTCATGTTTTGGGTTGTTATTTCACAACTAAATTGGGGTGTAATTTCTCGGGGTGCTATTTCGTATAAAACTTAATGAAAAAACACCAATAATAACAAATGAAATAAGACCCGAAATATTACTAAAAAGTAAATAAAAGTAAATTTTAATAACCTATGTTTTACAGTTTTGGAAAGAAATGAAAAATATTTCAAATTTCACTATCAACAACAATTTTATTAAACTATATTTTGCTGTTTTAGAAAGAATTGAAAATAATGTTTCCAAAAAAATCGCGCGGTTTTTGTGGGAAAATTTTTTTACCTGCGGCGGCTTCAACACACGTTCAACAAAAATTTTAATATATCATATTTTACCGTTTTAAAAAGATATGACAAAAATTTTTCAAAAAAATTCGCACTTCAATACACTATCAACAACAATTTTAATAAACTATATTTTGCTGTTTTAGAAAGAAATGGAAAAAATTTTTCCAAAAAAAAATCGCACGATGTTTTTGGGAAAAATTTTTTGCCTTCGGCGCTTCAACATACATTCAACAAAACTTTTAATAAACTATATTTTACTGTTTTAGAAAGAAATGAGAAAACGAAACGAACTTATTATACAAGTTCCGAATTAGTTGGAGTACTGATAGTAACATGTTGATATATAACTTAAACACTTATACATTCAAGCTTAACATACATCTCACTGCCTTAAATTCTTCAAAATCCTTGCAGTCGGCAGAAAGTAAAGCTTTAATATTGGTATTTAAACTTCCATTGCGATACTCTACACTTTTCCTGTATAAATACAAATCCAAAAATGTATTACCAATCCAAAGACTGTACAAGCTAAAATTGTTGCTGTAGGTATTTCAGTCAAGAATAGGTTATGTTGGCAGAACTATAGTATTTAACCAAAATGCAGACAGAACTGGGAGGAACACAAGGCAAGCTCAAAACTTAGAAACTAAACGATTCGGGCTGGATCTTACGAAACAGCGTTTTGGCTTTGGTGGACCAGAAGAATACAATAATTTGGCTGAAAGGCTAACAAATACCCTCCAGTTCACTTATTTAAAGACACTAAAAATGTCATATTCAGCAGCCTGTATCTTTTGTAATTTGTAACCGATTGCAGAATTTTAAAATGGGAATTGAAGCTAGTCATCTTGAAATATAAAAAAATCATGACAATAGTCCTGTATTAACTAAAGATCTATTTTGAGCAATTTATAAAAAAAGTCCAAAAGTGTGCTAATTTTTTTGGTTCGCTTGAATAAAGGCACTTTATTATTTTTTTATTATTTTTAAAGTAAGCGATGATTTTTTGTAGGGATTGTTTGTTTATTACAATTTATTACATGTTAATCATTTTACGAGTCAACATGGCAAAACAGAAAATTTTAAATCTATCGGAAAAAAACTAAAATCGATGTTTAGAGTTCTGAAGGATATTCTAACCGCGCAATAGCTAAAAAAATTGGACGCAGCCCAACAAGGAAAATATGGGAAAGTATTAAAGGAAGGGTTTCATTGTCTTTATCTACGTATGAGAAAAGAAAACTCATCAGTATTTATTCTAATTCTGCCTTATCCTTGTCAAAAATTAGAGCTAAAGCTGGAGTGGAAGCGAGCAGTTCATCAGTACGCAGAGTAATTAAGAGCTGTGAGTATCTTAAATACCTGAAATTGCAAAAAAACCGCCACTTATTGCTCCTCGTAAGGAAAAGCGGCTTCAATTCGCAAGAGACTACATGGTGTGGGATGTGCAGCCAAGAGGTCATGTAAATGACTGGAGAACCGTTGTAGTTACGGATGAGAAGAAGTTTAATTGGATGAAAGCCGCCACTTAATGCTCCTCGTTAGGAAAAGCGGCTTCAATTCGCAAGAGACTACATGGTGTGGGATGTGCAGCCAAGAGGTCATGTAAACGACTGGAGAACCGTTGTATTTACGGATGACAAGAAGTTTAATTTGGATGGACCTGAAAGCTACAACTATTATTTCCATGATCTGCGCAAAGAAAAGCGTTTTTTGAACCGACATCACAGCCGAGACGGCGGCGTTATGGTGTGGGGTGCTATTACGTACTGTGGCACCATCGATCTTGAATTTCAAAATACAAAAATGACTGGTGCAAGCCATAAACCGATATTGGAATCGTCAGTGAACTATTTGGTCCTATATCTTGGACATTACCACATGATAATGCCCTATACACAACGCCAGAGTAGTAAATGGGTTCATTGCAAGCCAAAATGTTAATATTTTTGACTGGCCACCCTATTCGAAAGATCTAAACATTATCGAAAATGTCTGTGCTTGGTTATCTCGTAAGGTCTATGAAGGAGGTAGACAATTTAATGACAAGCAGTCACTAATTCAGACCATTAAGGATGCTTGGAATCAAATTTCGTTCTCTTTATCTCTCAATGAAAACTCGTATATTTGAAGTTATTAAAAACAAAGGGAGTTATACCCATTATTAATAGTCCTTAAATAAAGTAAAATAAGTTTAAAAAAAACTTGAAATTCAAGTGAACCAAAAAAATAGCACATTTTTGGACTTTTTTTTGATAAATTGCTCAAAAAAAGTTCTTTAGTTAAGAAAACACCATTGTCATTATTCGATTTATCTTTATTCCATTTCCATTTTAAAATTCTGCAATCGGTTACAAATTGCAAAAGATACAGGCTGCTGAATATGGAATTTTTAGTGCCTTTAAATAAGTAAACCGGAGTGTATATCAGGTATGTACACAGGGAAACGATTAGTTGTAAATCAATTCGGGCAGTGGAAGTTTCATGATAAAGTCTATATAATGATTAAAATTCATAATTATCAGACATCAGAATTACTAGTCCATGTTAGTGATAAATTCAAAATAGGGCTTACTAAATAGAAGTTGTTACTACAGAAATTAAGTTGTACTAACAAATGGAAGATACAACTAATAAACGGAAGATACAACTAATAAAAAGTACAATATGTGACCTGCTCCACGAAAAGGGACCTCTGCGCCGAAAAATTTGTTTTTTACTTTTTGGGTGATTTTTATAGGAAGAAAAACGCTCTTTCAAATGCCGCAAACCTTTTAGTTTTTTTTACAAATCACCTGTAAAGATGAACATAATTAATGAAAAAATTGAAAAATGTGATATAAATAGATAATATAAATAATATTTGAAATTTAAAAAAAGTTCAATATCAAAGGTACAAAATTACAAAAATAACAAAATTTTACTATTTTTAACTCCTAACACGTTTGTTTTGGTGGTTCTTCTGTATTTTGCTGCTTTTCACCTTTGTCTGATTTTTTTTAGGAAGTTCTTCCAGTTTTTTTTTTATTTTCATCTCCGATTTATTCACCATTGTAGCACGTTTCTTTATAGATTGTTTATCTCCGTCTTTGTTTATGGTTTTCACATCAGCTTGAGCTTTTTCAACTGCAGCTGTCTTCTTAGGGAGTTTTTCCACTTTTGCTACCGATTTTTTGGAGTCTCAGTTTTGTTTTCAGTCAGTTTTTTTTGTTCTTATTTTTTTTGGTGACTGCCTTGTTTTCGGCTGATTTAAATTCTTCGGATTTCACTGCCTTCTTCTTCATCGGGTTTTGTGGCTTCGGAGCCACATCATCGCACTTTTTCTTATCGAAAACAAGCGCTCTTATATTTTTGTATAAATAACATTGTCTTTCTGAGTTTAATCCATAACGTTAGGATAGGATAAAACATCGGTGCAGATACGTAGCTCAAATTTTATTGTATCCTGGCTATCTGCGAATAATTTCGCTTCCACGCCATCCTTACTAATGGTGAAGTGGTGAAAGGTCGTAATTCCCACTAATGGCTTGAAAAACTTCTTGAAATATTCAACGCAATCATACCATGTGACGTTTTCCATTGTCACTGGTTTATTACAGCCGGAGGGAGAAGAGGCAGTCACGCAGTTCTTGATATGTTCGTAAGTATTAATATTACTGATGGCATACTTGGCTTTAAAAATTCCAAAAACGAAGTGCTTTTTTTAAACGCGTTTTTCTCAATAACTTCTTTTCGGCGCAGAGGTCCCTTTTCGTGGAGCAAGTCACATATTAGAATTCGTGTTCAGATATTAGTCACTGTAATCATAATTTAGTTTCTGTTGCAAAAACACTTGTTACAAAGTTAGGTATTCGATTCTTCATAAGAGGCTTTGCTGTAAAAGTGAAACTATATTTGAATGTTACACGAGGACTTTTCACAAACACTATTATTTTAAACAGAAACAAAGTTGTGAAAAAACAATCATGTATATAGATATCATCCACCGAAAAAAATGGTAAGCATACATATTCACATTTTACGCCGTATAGACCGAGAATTTGTTGTGCTTTGGACAAGAATAACGGTTGACATACATTTTTCTATGCGAAATCAGAAAAATGTCGTTAAAGTCCATGTATTTTTTACTGTTATCCACAATCGGAATGATAACAACGTAGCATTTATTGCATTACTGGACGACACTAAGGCCTTTGACTCAGTTGACCATACAGTACTCCTATTAAAACTTGAGAAAATATTTAATTTTTCTTCCACTGCTATTAGACTAATCTCATCGTACTTACACGGTAGAAGCCAGTCGGTATTTTCTGGAGATACTATTTCAAAGAGTCTTTCAGTATCACGGGGTGTACCACAGGGGTCTATACTTGGACCTCTTCTTTACACATTGTATGCCAATCATTTACCTGAGAATTTAAAATTTTGTAACATCCATATGTATGCAGATGAGGTGCAATTATACATCAGCTGTAAAACTACGGACATTGATAATTGTGTAAATAATATTACTCCAGCTGCTCCAAGCGCATGGAACCAACAAAATGCCACATTAGGCCAAAATAATCTATCAGGAAACGGTGAAGAGCTATTCTCACTCGAAGAATTAAGGAATTTGACAATGGAACTTGTGTCAAAATTGAAAAATTGCAGGTCCAAGACAGATCAATTCACTGTCATTACAGATCTAGCGTGCAAATTTTTGTTTAAATGAATGAAAAATTAACATTGTTACTTGGAATGTCAGAGGCATTCGAAATAAAAAGGAAGAACTCTATGAATTCCTATTGAGTACTAATATTGATATTTGCCTCCTAAGCGAAACTTGGTGAAATCAAAATATATCCATTCGCCATAATGAATTTTACTGCTATAGGAATGATCGGGTTATCGGCAGAGGCGGTGGTGTTGCTATATTTCTCAAGAAAAATATCAAGCATGAATTGTTGCCAATCATAAACACAAACCTAATAGAAAACATCGGTGTCAAAATATTGAGATCTAATGGAGACAGTATTGACATTTACACATGCTACTTTCCAGGTGGAAATAACAGATCCATTGATAATAAAAAACAAAAATTCAGCTCTGATATTAAATACTTGATAGTGGTAAGAAATAGATCACGACGCAATTGGATTCGCTATCGATCCACCGCTGATCTTGCTGTAATGAAAATGCTGAACTTTCGTATTCAAGAGGAAATTATGAAATTCAGAAACATTTCCTGGAATTCTTTTTTATTATCTTTAGAAGTAGGCTCTTCCTCCTTCTGGAACGCAACAAAAATATTAAGGAAGAAGTCGAAGAATATACCAACGCTAATACACAGCAATACACGTTACACTAATGGTTTGGACAAATGCGAAATTCTAGCCGAATCGTTTAGTTTAAACCATACAGTCTCTAATTCCTTAAGTGATCCTGAGACCGTACATCAGGTCAACGAAACACTATAATCACTAGAGTCACAAGAGAATAGTTTGCATGATAGCTTAGTCGACATTGATACCGTTGCGAGCTTTATTAATCAACTGAAGCCCCGTAAAGCCCCGACAATAGATGTATAAAAGCCTTGCCTAAAAAAGCTGTACAATTTCTAACTATGATTATAAATGCATGCCTCCAACGGTCATATTTTCCTCAAGTGTGGAAAGAATCAGAAGTTATCCCCATAAAGAAACCCAACAAACCCCCCCAAAATCCAGGCTCTTACAGACCTATTAGTTTATTATCATCATTGAGCAAAATCCTGGAAAAAGCCATTAAGCTGAAATTAAACAAATTCGCTGAAGGTAATAATGTTCTTCCTGCAGAACAATACGGATTTCGTCGACAACATAATACCATCCATCCTATTTTGCTAATTAGAAAGCTGGTACAAAATAATTTCAATAAAGGAGAATCTACCGGATTGATGCTGTTAGACGTAAAAGCAGCTTTCGACTCCGTTTGGCACGATGCCCTAATTTCTAAAATGTTTAACTATAATTCCCTCGTATATATCATTAACATTATTAAATTGTTTCTCACCGATCGCACCTTTAAAGTCCACGCTTGTGGTAACCTGTCAACAACTAGAAGTATTGTAGCTGGGTGCCCTCCAAGGATCTTGTCTTTCACCAATTCTGTACAACATCTTTACTTCAGACTTTTCCCAATTAGATGGATGCCAAGCATCAATTTTTGCAGATGATACCGCCAGTCTTATTTCTGCTGTTCTTGCGACGAATATAATAACAAGATTGGAAGAAGCTTCCGCTTTCGTTAACGCGTACTTCAAAAAATGGAAAATTCACGTTAATGCTGAGAAAACTCAAACTAGCTATATACTTCACCAGAAGGCGAAAATCGATATTCGTCCCACAAAGGTGTATCATCTGCAACAATGATGAAATAAACTGGGAGAAAAAAGTAAAATATCTTGGAGTAATTTTGGATTCGAGAATGACGTTTAAAGATCACATTGCCTATATAGTAGATAAGTTTAATCATTTGATTCGTATCATGTACCCTTTAATTAATAGAAACTCTCATTTGAATATAGATGAATTTCATGTAAAAATCGAGATGCATTGAACCCGACCCCCTCAGATATCGATGAAATTTTGTTCATAGCTAAATTTGATCAATACAAACAAACCCTCATTTTTAGAAATGACTGTTTTGCGATTTTTTGGGCGTAGCACAGTGGGAAAGTTTTCGAAAAAACGCGAAAATGGTCGAAAAGAGCTCCATTTAAACTACAATAACTCAGAATCAGCTTAACCGATCTCCATGATCTTGGTATCATTAAAAAGATATTTTAACAGGCTTTATGACACGTTTAAAAAAAATGTAAAAAATTTTATAACAAAAAGAAAATTTTAACTAACGAAAAAACCAAAAAGATCAAGGGTTTTTTTTACAGTGTATTACTTAAAAAATTATATAAAAAAACTAAAAAAGAACCCATTTTTATTTTTTGATATGGTATAGGTGAAGGATAAACCATTCTAAAAAAGTAATACACTGTAAAAAAACCCTTGATCTTTTTGGTTTTTTCGTTAGTTAAAATTTTCTTTTTTTTTCACATACAGTGTATGTCTCATAAAGCCTGTTAAAATATCTTTTTAATGATACCAAGATCATGGAAATCGGTTCAGCCGATTCTGAGTTATTGTAGCTTAAATGGAGCTCTTTTCGACAATTTTCGCGTTTTTTCGAAAACTTTCCCACTGTGCCACGCCCAAAAAATCGCAAAACAGTCATTTCTAAAAATGAGAGTTTGTTTGTATTGATCAAATTTAGCTATGAACAAAATTTCATCGATATCTGAGGTGGTCGGGTTCAAAATTTCAGTTTTATCTCGATTTTTAAATGAAATTCATCTATAGCAAATAAAATGTTTATATTCAAGGCGGTATTTCAAGCTGTCCTCTTTTACGGATCACCATCATGGAGCTGTGTCGCACAATACCATATTAAAAAACTTCAAATAGCCCAGAATAAAGTTTTAAAAATGATTTTTAACCTGCCATGGCGTTATTCGACACTGTGTCTTCATGATTCCGCAAAAGTGGAATTAGTAAACGACAGACTAGCACGTCTAACTGAAAACTTTATATCAAGATGTCAATCATCTGATTTCGACCATATCAGAGAAATAGCCTCGTTAGATAACAATTAGTTTTTAGTATAGGTTAAGTTTTAATGTGATATTCTAGTCACAACATTCAGAAAGGTTTTTTGTGAATTTTCCTTCAAACTGCACACCATCCAAAACCATACCTTACATAAATTATAAAATTAATTTTTAAGTAGCAAACGTTGATACGAGCCTAAACTCTTTGTTATATTATACTAATAAGAAATTAAATGTTTATATTAATAAATGAATAAATTGAATTGAAAAAAAAAATATTAATACCGATCTATCAATTGTTCTTGAATGGGCTACTGCAAATGGACTTTCCATCAATCCAAGAAAATCGAAATGTCTGATGATTCACAAGCGTCGTTCGAATCCTTCAATTAATCGAAGTTTAATGTTAGGTGATTCAACGATTGAGGTAGTTGAATCTGCCAAAAACTTAGGAGTGGTGTTTAACAAATACTTAACTTGGTCGGATCAGGTATATGTTACTACTGGAAGAGTTTATGAAATGCTTCGCAATCTTTGGTGCTCACAATGGTTTACACCATTTACAATTAGGATGCTTTTGGCCAAAACGTATCTGATACCAACGTTGTTATATGCATGCAAACTTTTCGCATATTGTAACTCAGACGCTAAACGGAAATTAAATGTTACTTATAATAATATCGAGAAATACATATTTGGTCTAAAACGTTTTGACAGTGTGTCTGAGTATTCAAAACAAATCGTTGGAGTATCATTTGATAACTTGTAGATATGCAGATCGTTAATATATTTGCATTAGATAATATATATTGGATGTCCAGTTTATCTCTATGAAAAATTTGATTTTTTGAGATCTAACTGAGGCAACCGACTTGTGCAGATAAGACATAATAGCCATTTATCTGAACGTCACTTTTTCATAAACACTATTCGTATTTGGAATCAATTACCTTTACGTTTTCAAACCACCAGCAACACAAGGCTATTTAAAACATGTATATTCAATCACTTCAGAAACTAAACCATTGCAAAATTACATTAATTTTTTCGTCACTTTTAGAATATAAATTCAGGTACTATTATTTGTTTTTTTCCAACTATGCATATTATTTTTATTTTATTATATTCCTTCATTTTTTCTTAATTATATATGAATACATACTCACAATTTTGTAAGCATTATTTTGATTTAACGTCCTGTGATCCAATACACTCGATATATGAATTAGTTTTCTTTTGTATTGGTTGTGATCAATGAATAAATAAATATATATTAACGTGTTCACACGTCATAACCAAAATAATAAATATGCCCAGTTGATATATCTCACCACACTAGGTTCTGAACTGTATATATTTTACTACACGCTGAAAAACCTGTCCTTTTTTGTCGTTTTAATGCAAATATAAAGTGTGTTTGGAGCTTGTCGGAAATATAATATACTTGTGTCCAAACACATTGTGTTTGCTATTCAATATTACATGTTTCAGACACAATGATTAATATGTTATACTATCGGGTGTTTTTTTTAGGGGTATAGAACTTCGAATTGAAATAAAACACAAGAAAATCGTTTTAATGTCCATCAATTTGGCTTTATTGGAAGGATAATTTTATGCCATTAATGTTTAAATATGATTTCGGGCATGTGGCCGCCGCGGCTGGCTCGAATAAAGCCAATTCTACAGGTCCAATTTTCAACCACTTTTTCGAGCATATGGGGCCGTATGTCGGCAATAACGCCACGAATGTTGGCTTCCAATTCCCCTAACGTTTCTGGTTTGTTGGCGTAGACGAGCGACTTCACATATCCCCAAAGAAAATAATCCAATGGTGTCGAATCACACGATCTTGGTGGCCAATTGACAGGTCCATTCCGCGAAATTATGCGCTCATCGAATGTTTCCTTCAATAAATCGATTGTGACGTGCGCTGTGTGGCATGTAGCGCCGTCTTGTTGGAATCACAACTCATCCACATTCATGCCATCCAATTCGGGAACAAAATAGTCGGTTATCATGGCTCTATACCGGTCTCCATTAACGGTAACTGCCTCTCCAGCATTATTTCGGAAGAAGTATGGCCCAATGACTCCACCAGCCCATAGAGCACACCAAACAGTCAGTTTTTGTGGATGTAATGGCGTCTCAAGGGTCTCATGTGGATTCTCTTCACTCCAAATGCGGCAATTTTGCTTGTTGACGTAGCCATTCAACCAAAAATGAGCCTCATCACTGAACAAAATTTTGCGATGAAAATGGACGGAGCTTGCGGTAAACTTCGCGAACTGAACCATTATTTTCGAAATAAATTTGCACGATTTGCAAGCGTTGTTCTTTTGTCAACCTGTTCATGATGAAATGGCAAACCAAACTGAACATAAATGACATTAGAGTTGTCAGATTTGACCACAAAATGCCAGTTTTATCTCTATTCGAAAAACAAACCTCTAAAAAAAACACCCGATATATGTGTTTGCGACCCACATATACAGGGTGATATAGGAAGTTCCCGACAAATTTCTCCAGGGTATTCCTTGGCTCATTTCATGAAGAAAAGTCCACTAGGACCATGTCCAAAAATGCATGGGTGCGAAATGGCGGCGGGTTCAAAATTTTCGGATTGGTGGTCGGAGGATAGTAGGGTAACGTTGCTAACTTCTGAGCCTGTGGTCGGATTTTTTGAATAGGTCTATAAGAGGCCTTTTAGAATCAATAAAAAAAGTAAAAAAAAGTCAAATCGCCGAGATACAGAGCTTTCGGAAAAAAATGGGAAAAAATGCACATAACCTCAATTTTCTCAGCCAGATGGCAAGTAACTTATGTTTTTTTTTGCTGTTGGAAGATAACCAGACCTCTTACCTTTCCAAAATGACCTAAACGAAGCCCAGGGGTCTTATCGTTCCAAAGTTATTACCATTTTACTGAAATGGTAAAATGATTGTTTTTGTTTTTGGAAGCGCAATAACAGCACACATTTATTTATTTTTGTAAATTAGCACGTTTAAGATTTTATTTTCCTGTCCATTTTCTAGTCCATTCATCAGGCCTAAAAAAGTAGGTACTATTTGTAGGTATTCATTGATAGAATTTTGTCATTGAACAAGTGTCTACGAACGCGAAAAGTACAAGTGATTGCTGTCCGGTTTTTTAAAAAAGAATAATGACAAAATTGTTCAAATTTACGCTAATCTCTGCTGCAGCAACAGTTTCGAGTACGTTGTGTTTTGAATTAGTAAAAATGGCAACTTATTCAAACGAAGAATTAGCAGACATTCATTACATTTATGGGGTCTGCGATGGTAATGCAAGAGCAGCTGCGCGTGAATATGCATTACGTTTTCCTAATCGACGACCACCAAACCGAACTACATTCAGTGAGACGCACCGCCGATTTCGTGAAGGTACGTTGTTTACACAAGTGAAGCGTCCCGGAAATGAACAACACGACGTTGCAGTTGAAGAGTAAATTTTGGATGCGATAGACGAAGTCATGCCAGAAATCCTAGAGGAAGTACCTCTTGCGGCACGAAATCATGTTTTCTACCAACAAGATGGCGCTCCAGCGCATTACGGGCTTATTGTGCGGGATTGGCTTAACACCAATTTCCCTCGGCGTTGGATTGGGCGAGCTGGACCAATCGCCTGGCCGCCACGATCTCCAGATCTCACACCACTTGATTTCTTTTTGTGGGGCTACATGAAATATTGTGAGTCATAAATATTCCTGAATGTGAGTGTAAATCGCAGACGAAGTGTTTCTTATTTTCCTTACGTATTGCATTTTAGTTTCATATATTCAGTCGTCAATGCTTTATCGAACAGAGGATATCAAAAGCGCTTGATCAGTGAAAAAAAGGATAAACGAAGGCTCGGACGGTTAAATGGTTTGTGATGTCACTTTGGTTTTTGTGTTTCGTATATATGTATGTGTGCTACGAAACTTAGAAACGCTAGTGAGGTAAGAAATTGGAAAGGGAAACAACGTGAAGTCCTTTGTCTGTCCAAGCGTTTACTGAGATAATCGGAACGGCGGACTTTTTGTGCTAGAAGTGTAATAAAAAAACACAAGTAATTAATCCATGCTTGAATCGTAAGAACTTGACTTGTACACAAATATCTTGTGTGTGTACCAAGGCAGAGCGATAGAAAACGCATAGCTGAAACCTTCTGAGAACAAAAACGTGAGAGACATCAAAGAAAGGAGAGCAAAGGAGAAAGATTCTCATTGCATGAAAAAAATGAAATAAATGTAAAAAGAGCCGTTTTAAATCTATTAATTTTTTTTATTAATTATTTATAACTGTGGATTTATATTGTCATAATTAATTATAATAAATAATACATATACAGGGTGATTCTGGAAGTTCCGGACAAATTTCTCAAACGTTTTCCTTGGCTCATTTCATGAAGAAAAGTCCACTAGGACCATGTCCGAAAATGCAAGGGTGCGAAATGGCAGCGGGTTCAACATTTTCGGATTGGTGGTCGGAGGGTAGTAGGGTAAAGTTGCCAACTTCTGAGCCAGTGGTCGGATTTTTTTGTTTATGGGCTTGTTGGAAATGGTAGAAAATGTCGAGATACAGAGCCGAGATACAGAGCTTTCGGAAAAAAATGGAAAAGAAAATTCACATAACCTCAATTTGTTGGAACTATTTTTGTGGATGAGAAATTATCTTAAAGATACATTTGAAATTTTTAAATTATAACTGTTTGTATGTGATTGTTACAAGCAGAGTTCGTATTTACCCTAGGGCAACCCATCCCCATTTTCGATCGAAAATGTGAAGAGTTTAGAAAAAATCTCTATATCTCGGAAGCGGAGCGTCCACTTCGAAAAAATAACTAGTTTTTGGGAGTTTCTAAGGGTTTTT
Source organism: Phaonia tiefii (assembly GCA_963931995.1). Taxonomy (NCBI): domain Eukaryota; kingdom Metazoa; phylum Arthropoda; class Insecta; order Diptera; family Muscidae; genus Phaonia; species Phaonia tiefii. The sequence continues at coordinate 39,017,749 of OZ008367.1, forward strand.
CGTATAGTGGTCCAATTCGTATGGAATTGGGTAACCCATCTCCAGTTTTGATCGAAAATGTGAAAAATTTACATATCTCGCAAACGGAGCATTGAATCGAAAAAATAACTAATTTTTGACGGTTTCTAGGGGTTTTCCATAAAGTGGTCCAATTCGTATTGATTTTATTTTTTTGTAAAGATCACACAGACAGATCACACTTATTTGTTGTTGCTGTGGCTTCAACTAAGTATCTCAGTTCCTGCAACCAAAACTGAATTGTAAATCAATTGATATACACAACATTTGGTGATACGGAATAAAATTATTGGTGATCACAACTGAATAATGTGATAGTCCTAGGAACTGCCCAATTTTAGTTGGCCGTAAATGTAGTTGTGACAACGCATCTCTTCTCTGCTCTTTTATAGAGCAATGGAACATTAACTTAATAACTAATATAGAAACTCTTTTATAAAGGGTATCTCAGTAGGAATGCACTTTTTCATTCTAAAATAAAAACACGTACTTTTCGAGATAGTTGTGATTTTTTTTATTGGATTGTAAAGAAGACATGTTCCGATTAAGTATGGAATAAAACATCCGTCAAGTGACATACCATTACCCTTTTCATGAAATTTTTCATGACTTTTTCACAGAGATGTGGCTCTATCTCACCAGTGACGCGTTGTATGTCGGATTTGAGCTCAGAACTTGTTTCTGGTTTATTCGTATAAACTCGAGATTTGACAAAACCCCAAAGAGAAAAGTCGCACGGCGTTAAATCGCATGATCTTGGTGGCCAGTTGACATTAGAATTTCTTGAGATACTTTGTTTTCGTTGCTACATGAAATCGATAGTTTCATGGGCGGTGTGGCAGGTGGCGCCGTCTTGCTGAGACCACATGTCGTCCAGATCCATGCCGTCCAGTTGAGGCTACAAGAACTCCGTTATCATGTTCCTGTAACAAATGCCGTTCACAGTCACTGCAATTTCGGTCTCATGTTCAAAAAAGTAAGGCACAATCACGCAGCCTGACCAAAATCCGCACCAGACAGTTGCTCTTCGTAGTGCATTTGTTTCGCATGAGGATTTTTTGAACCCCAAATTCGACAATTTTGTGTACTCACGAAGCCGTTCAGATGGAAATGCGCTTTTTCGGAGAACATGATTTTTTGGAAAATTGGCATTGACTTCGCTTTGCTCCATTACTTATTCATCGAATTTTGGTACTTTCCATGGTCTGCTGGTTTGAGCTCCTGAGTGAGCTGGATTTTGTACGCATGAAGGTGGAGGTGTTTTGTCAAAATTCTCTGCGTAGTGGTTGATAGTTTCCGATTTTCTACGACACTCGTTTACAGCAGCAATGTTTTCAAGAATGGTTGACACATTAGGTGGACTGAAAATTCTTTGTAAAATATTTATTTATTGTAAAATTTAAATATTTAATGAAATATACATATATATTTTTCTGTAATAGATAAACAGCAACAAAAAGAAAAATATCATATTGGTGGACGATCTGTTCGTAGTTTCTGAGTCTTCTCGTCAGAGCCTTGACTTTCTAGTTCAGCGACTGTCTTGTTCACATTGCCTTTAATGACAGTTGTCGCCGTCTGGGGTTCTCTCTTTTTTTTCAGTGATATTCTTTCACAAATATTTAACCTGTATATTTTTAAGGAATTTAAAATATTTTGCCAAAAGTTATTTGCAATTGAATATTATGGCACTATGGTTTTGACTCGGTTTCGGGTTTGAATTCCCTAATGACAATGCCTGGGATTAGATAAAAGTATTTGATTGAAAAAAATCCCCTACGCATACAACACTAAGTTTGCCTTAATATCCTTCATTTCCTTTACAATTTGGCTGACATTTTATGTTGGTTTTGCTGGGAACGGAAAAGCATAAAATGCCTAACAGTTTTTTATTTGGATTGAGGAGCATCCAGTCTGTACTTTATCCGTTTAATTAAGACGAATAAAAAAATTGTGATGATGATGAAGAAGGTTGTTCATTTCTCCCATTTGATAAGAAAACTTGTATTTGTTATTTGTGAGACGATTCGAACTCTGACGCATGATTTAATTAATCGTAAATCGTGTCAAATGAAATTTTTTAAAAGAAGAAGCTGAAGTAATTTCTTGGTATTTTTTAAATTATAAATAACAATATACGAGTTTAAAGCCCGGACAATATTTATTGTATATCAGAAATGAAAATACATACTTGCGGATGTATTGGAAATCTGTAGTTTTAAATCATTTAAAATGCCTCAAGAAGCTTTTCACTGTGACTATCAGCAGATTTAGAATGACGTATCCCCATTAATTCCACAACTCCTATAGCTGGAGCAGTCAAATAGTTTATATGGTATTTGAAATTTATAGATCCTGAATGTTACTGTATGAGACGTTCATACTACAAATTTTCAAGGTCTGATACACTTTTCTGCAAAATACTTAGGTTTCGTTGGAATAATAGGTAATTCAGGAAATCATACTCACTGCCATGACTATTTTCGTACTCCCTCACAAGTTCATCATCAGATGCCTACTTACTGTGCCTGAATTGGAAGCATTTGTAGGAACATAAATCGTATATAAATGAACTTTATATGGAATTTATAGATCCTGCTTACCATTATATACATCCTCTTTACCATCAACGATAGATGAGGATAATGGTGCTTAACCATAAACAAATCCAACATAGGTGTTAAGGCCCAACTATATAAAAACGGCTTGCATCTCAATTTTTAGCAGTATTTAGGTTCTCGGCTGGAGGTCAGTTAGTTTATCATATGGATTCTCCCTTGAGTACTGAAATGAGTTTCTTAATCTGATTCTTGGAACATCAAATACATTAATACTCACCCCACCATTCCAAAACAGTTTTTGATATTCCTCCTACTGGGTACCACCTCAGGTGGTGGATAGAGTGACACCCTTCAGTTCTGTTTAACACCGTAAAAATCAAATATTCGTGTCGAACTATAAACTAATGCATTTCTAGCATATGATTGAGTTATCGGAATTTCATTCTAATACCAGTATATCTCAGGTTAGCGAGCGACAACCGTTACTGCAGTTTATCGAATTATTAGATTATTTCTTTTGTCCTTAGAGGGCGGATGAACCAACATTACTGATCAACGGCGGATAAATCAACCAAAGAAAAACAAAATGCAGGGCAGACAAAGACACAGAGAGCTGCACGCTGAAAAATATGTCTCTTTTGTTGCTTAGATGCAAATATAACATGTTTGTAGCTTGTCGCAAATATACTATAATTGTGCCCAAACATATTGTGTTTGCTACTCAATGTAACATGTTTCAGACACATTGATTAATGGGCTATAATATATGTTTTTGAGACCCAAATGTGTCTTTGTTAGATAAAAATCGCTAAAAACAAAATCGAGACAGACAACAAAGAATCAAAAATGCAGCAGATCTTCAATTCATGAAAACAATGCTTGGAAACACTTACATGTTTCCTGCAATATGTTGCTGGGCGTGTGTATACTATTCAGCCTGTCATATATAATTGGTGGCTGCAATATCAACAGTTGTAGTTGGTAAAATATCAAACTCCAGTTGGCTGGTCTTGTCCCAATGACCTTTCGTAAAGTCAATGAAAATACAAAAGCGGAGAAGAAAAAAAACAACCTCCCTATTAGGTAAATACATCCGCAAATTTAATAACATATGCACGGAAAATATTGGAATATGTAACCGGAATGTTAGAGCCCAACACGATATCTGCCGTAAATCTTTACAGATCCCAATGAAATGTTGTCTATGACTATTATTCGCCAGTATTGAGTTTGGGATTGAAAATGGGCTTTTTGACCACGCCCCTTCTGGTACCTCCCATACAAATCGACACATTTAGCACAAAATCATATTTCTTTCAAACCTTTCTTCTCTCCGGTATAATTAGCTTCAACTCACACACCGATTAATAATCTGTAAATGTCTACTTAACTCGAGGAAATGGGCGAGATTGTCACGCCTCCCATACAAAACAGGTGTTCGTTCGGGTTGTCAATCCGATAAATTGCGTGAAACACTTCCGACCTTAACGAAATTAGGTATAAGGCTTCACGTTATCAAACGCTAATCACCGACTAAAACAAGGGTGATTTTGCCACGCCCATTGTGGTTCCTTCCATACAAAAGTTGTTTGGCCGTCTGGGTTTTCGGCACGAGAAGTCCCGCAAAATCGAACAAATCTTTATGAATGTTTGTACTAGTCAATATTTAGTCAAATAAAACTCTCCTATAGAAAATTACCTGTTTTGCCACACCCATTCTCTCGTAAACTACTAACTCTCGTAAACTACAACCGATCTTAATAAAATTCGGTTCTAGTCAATGTTTTGCTAAAAGCTACTGTGTAGGTAAAAACTGCCTATTGTGCCACGCCCAGTTTCGTACCTCCCAAACAAAAGTTGGGCGTATATGCAGTTTGCCGACTCGATATCTCCAATAAATCATAACCGATCTTAATAAAATTTCATACTGATCAAAATTTTGCCATGCCCATTTTTGTACCTCGCATATAAATATTGGGAGGGAAACTAACTAATTTAGGTATTCAATAATATTAAGCGCAATATCGTCAATCTGCTATTGAATATGGTCACTTTTGAGTATGGTCGTTTTTTTTATTTAACTGAACTCCGACGCAATGGATGACTTAGGGTGAGGGTGTGATTAAGTCGGTTCACCCGACTGAAAATTATGTATTGGTTTTGAATAAAATTACTAATCGCTAAATAGCCATTTCCTTTGCAACTTAGCAAGCGATAATCGATTGCTTGTAACCAAAACACGGCTAGTATTAGTTTTATATTATGGGTGAGAATTCCCCCTAAAGCTAAATTTTCCAGCATCTATACGCAAAACATGATTGTGACTTAGAAATTGTAAAAATTTAAATTCAAACAACGTCCTTTTCATATTCTGCATAATACAGGTAACTCGACAGTCATCCACGTTTTGTCTATTCGAAATCCATTTGAATCTCATACCTACACAATCTTTTGCCATCCACACAAAGCAGCTGTCCTACACGACTGCTGTACAATGTTCACAACTTGTGTGATGTTCATAAAATCCCACTCATTTTGACATATGTTGCTCAAGAATGTTTGTAGAATATTTAAATGAAGATTTAATTTGCAAACATTTTTCGGTCATGGCCTTAAGTTAACAAGAAAAACGTGAAACGTATTTTTGTAAATTGCCAACAACTTGGCTGAGAATGGCTAAATATCTTCACGGGTTTGTGTTATTTATACACTTTTATAGGGTTGAGTTCAAAGGTGCATATTTAACAAAAGCACTGAACCTAAAGCCCATATCCATAAGACCTATGAAACATTTAGTATGTGAAATTTGCATACAATAGTCGCCCACAACATCTCTCAGAACAAATATGAATATAGTTCTAAGGAGTCCTATCAGCCTTCATTTTCTTAATGCAAACATGTGTTTGCATCAACATAAAACAATAATTTTGGAAAACATTATTAAAATTATGGAACAATTTTTATCAACTAAATCACGCTCGATTCAGATTGTTAAATAAAATTAAACGTAATACAAACGCGTATATTGCTTTTGCAAAAGGATTGAAAGACAAAAGCATCAACAACAATTCCGTGAAAAAAAAAATTTTGACAAATATTTCGCATTTATGTGATGTTAATTTGGCAAATTTCACAAGGACACAACAGGACTGGGATAGATGTAAAGAGGAACTCAAGCAGTACCAACTAGAGTTGAGGAAGGCTAAAAATAAATCCTGGATCGATTTCTGCAGCAATGTGGAAAGCTTATCCGAATCATCCAGACTTAGGTAAATTTTGTTCACAACAACTTGTACTACTGGGTACGTAAGGATTGTAGTACTTGGATGGCGTTCAGTGAGGACTCATTGTGGGTGCTCCTGGCTATACATTGCCCAAGCGCTTCTAAGGGTGAACTAGATACTTCAGCTGAAGATTCCATCGAACTACAGACATCAGATGGGAAATTGTAACCGAATCTAGAATTCTTTGGGCCATAAAAAATTCAAGCCTTTCAAGTCGCAAGGACCGGAAAATGTATCGCCGGTGGGGCCATAAGCGGATAGACTTGTCCTATGGCTCAAAGAGTTCTTCACCGGATGTATCAAACAAGCCTACATTCCTTTGAAATGGAGGAAACTAAGGCTGTCTTCATACACAAAGCGAGTAAATAAACCCATACTGGCCCTAAGGATTTTCGACCGATTAGTATCTCAAATAGAAAAATTTAACTCTGCTGATACATCAAGATCTGATCTTGAGGAATCGTTTATTTTAGCAAAGGCTGCTATATTGAAGCGTTTAAATAAATATCGTCGTTCGAGTAATGTAGATTAAAGCTTTTTTAGTACCACAGCTCACAGTATATCGCAACACCCACGATTGCCACAACTAAAGTTGCCGAATTTCGATGGCAAATATTCCGATTATTCTCGATTCATCAGTACATACAAAACTTTAGTACATGAAGATTTATCAATTCCAGTAATTGATAAATTTAATTATCTTCTAAGCTGCTTAAGTGGACAGGCATTAGCTGTTGTTGAACCATTCCTTATCACTGAGGAAAATTATCAAAAAGCGGTGGACAGGTTAAATGAAAGATATGATAACAAATCGTTGATTTTTATTAATACAATAAATTCATTATTTGCAATTGACACAATGACGAAGCCCAACGCTGAAGGTTTGCGCTCGATTTTGGATAATGTTGCTGCCATTCAGTCATCGTTATTGTCAATTGGATCAGAAAAGGATGTATTAAATGCCATTATTATTCATATAGTGTTGTCAAAAGTAGATTCTGAATCGAAAAAAGTCTACAATGAAAAACAAGACTTAGGGTCATTGCCATCGTGGGAGGAATGTTACAAAATACTGAGCAGACGTTGTCAGTTTTTAGAATCATCAACTACAAATCCTTCAAAACTAAATGATTATGACAATAAGCCTAAGCATAAAGATAGACGCCCAGGTTCTTCGTTTGTTGCTTCTACGGTTTTTTGCGAATATTGTCAAATCAAAGAACATTTCATTGGGAATTGTAAGACATATATATCGTTGCCTATACCCCAGAGATTTGACTTCGTAAAATCATCTTCACTTTGTATAAATTGTTTGCGTAGAGGTCATAGAGAAAATGTTCATCAAAGTCTCGTTGTCGTGATTGCCGTATGTCGCACCATTCCTCGTTGCATAAGCCATTTTCGCAGAACTCCTCAACATCCAATTCGTCGTCGCAGCCAACAAACAATCGTTTATCGTCGAATGCTGATTCATTTACACCCTACTCTTCGCAACCATCGACAAGCAAGTCTGTTCAAAACACATCATCGGCACCTATAACTCACAATGCCTCATCGTTTCACATTACTACAAATTTATCGCTTGGAACTCGGAGCCATACCATTTTACCAACAGCTGTTATATTGATAAAAGATCGTGTTGGAATTCTACAGCCTGTGAGAGCTCTGTTGGATTCGTGTTCCGAAATAAATTTAATAACTCAAGAGACTGTCGATCGTTTACATTTGCCAAAAACCAAATCATTTCACGAAATTGCCGGTGTATCAGAAATCAGAACAAGGACAAACCACTCAGTTACGGCAACAATAAAGTCTCGTACATCCGATTTTGAATGGACAGCAAGCTTTTTGGTTATCAAAAATATTTCATTTCAACAACCAGGTGAAAAATTCAGTGTTAAAAATTGGTCAATTCCTGAAGAAATTGATCTGGCTGATCCCCATTTTTTTGTACCCCAACGTGTTGACGTTTTGATAGGGTCAGAAGCCTTCTTTGAACTGTTGCTAGAAGGAATGATTGTTCTTGGCTCTGGTTTACCCAATTTAAGAAACACTTTATTCGGATGGGTTGTTGGTGGTGTCGTTAATTCCCAGCAAGTGTCACAAATGTCGTCCTGTAACATAATTACAAAATTTAACGAACTTGATACCTTTTTAAAACGATTTTGGGAAGTTGAAGAATTTGTTCGAAATGAATCAAAGATGACTGAAGAAGAGCAAGAGTGTGAAAAACATTTCGTTGAAAATACTGTTTTTGATGAAAATAATAGAGTTAAAGTTCGATTACCATTCAAACATTCTCGTCAAAACTTGGGCAATTCATTTGAAACTGCACAACGCCGTTTTATGTACTTGGAGAAACGGTTGTTAAAAAACGATGAATTGAAATCTATGTACGTGGATTTTATGCGTGAATACATTGATCTTGGACACATGTCCAAAACTAGCTTCGAGAATCTTAAGGAAGAACATTTTGTAATACCGCACCACTCGGTTCTTCGACCACAAAGTACTTCCACTAAACTACGAGTGGTATTTGATGCCTCTTCGCGAACCTCAACGAACATTTCGCTTAATGACACTTTAATGGATGGTCCTACAATTCAACAAGACTTAATTATCACTATGCTCTCGTTTCGTTTGAACAAATTCGCTTTATCTGCTGACATTTGCAAAATGTATCGACAATTTATCGTTGATGCCAGAGATAGAAATTATCAGCTCATTTTATGGAGAAGTAATGTCAATGAGCCCATCAATCTATACCAACTAAATACAGTTACATATGGTACTGCAGCTGCACCATTTCTTGCCATAAGAAGTTTATTCTTCTTAGCTGATAAATTTAAGGAAGCATTTCCTATTGGGTCAGAGGTTTTGACACAAGATGCGTATGTGGATGATATTCTCACAGGAGCTGAAACCATATGCGACCTCTCAAACAAAACGGAACAATTAACAAAAATTTTAGAAAGAGCTGGTTTAAGTTTGTCAAAATGGAATTCAAATTATTCAGAAATTACTGGTGCACATGAAGAAACCATTTTAAAACGAATAATGACAATATATCAAAAACTCTTGGAATGTCATGGAAATCAAATTCAGATATGTTTTGTTTTCGATTTGATCTACATAACGTCGAAACCGTTACAAAGCGTTCAATTCTGAGCACTGTCTCAAGAATATTTGACATCCTTGGTTTATTGAGCCCCATAGTGGTGACTTTTAAGATTCTTATTCAAGAGCTATGGAAACAAAACATAGATTGGGACTCTCCCGTAAATGATCAAACAAAAATTCGTTGGGCACAAATTCAAGAAAGTCTACCACATTTAAATGAAATTGAAATTCCACGTTTTGTATTAACTTCAGTTGAGTATGAATTTGAAATTCATGGCTTTGCGGATGCGTCGCTATTAGCATATGGGTGTTGTATATATGTATATTCGAGCACCTCTTGGAAACAGTTTTAAGTCAAACCTACTCATTGGAAAATCAAAAGTAGCACCGGTAATCCAGCAATCTCTACCAAGGCTTGAGCTATGTGCGTCATTATTGCTTAGTAGAACCTGGCAAAAATTCAAACATAAATTCGAGAAATACAATTATAGAACATTTTTTTGGTCGGATTCGAAGATTGTTTTAAGCTGGTTAAAGAAACATTCATCAACCTTTGTTTGCTTCGTTGCCAATAGAGTATCAGAGATACAAAATATCACTCACGATATCTCGTGGAGACATGTACCGTCGAAACAAAATCCAGCAGATGTAGTATCAAGAGGCTGTTTGGCACATGAATTGAAATCTACAATTTGGTTTAATGGACCAGATTTTTTAACAAAGGGTGAGCAGGAGTGGCCTGATAATAGTCAACAGAGTGCCGAACTTCCATCAAATGAAATGAGAAAAACGGTATTAAAAACAGCAATTTTCGTCGATTCAATCATTCAACAACTTATCGTTCGTCAATCGTCATATCTTCGAATTCTTCACACAATTGTTTACATTCACCGAGTCTTCGATATATCAAAAAGGGGTCAGGTTATAACATCGGAGGAGTTAACTGGAGCCTTTTGGAGAATAGTACATGACGTCCAACAACATTCATACCAAACAGAAATACAGCTTATAAAAAATGGAGAAGATTTAAAACCATGTCTTCAAAAACTGTCACCATTTCTTCAGGAAATTACGATTTTGAATCAGAATCACTTTATTCTTCGTGTAGGCGGGCGACTAGCAAATGCATCTTTATCGTTCGATACCAAATTCCCTGCACTGCTGCCAAAGGATCATCGATTTACTAAACTCTTCATCGAATACCTTCATGTGAAACATTATCATGCAGGTCCTAAATGTCTCCTAGGAATTCTTCGGCAAAATGTATGGGTTGTCAATGCTAGAGAATTAGTTCGAAAGGTGGTTCGAAATTGTGTTCGCTCTTTTAAATATAAACCTCGTCTACAACAGCAAATTATGGGTGATTTACCAGCCGACCGATTGAATGCTCAACGACCGTTTTTAGTGAGTGGGGTAGATTTTTGTGGCCCTTTTTTTACATCATACCGGATTAGAGGAAAGGCGCCCTATAAAACATACGTCGCAATTTTCGTCTGTTTTGCATCAAAGGCAATACACATAGAGGTTGTGTCAGACTTAACCACTAATACATTCCTCTTAAGCCTTAAACGATTCATAAGCCGTCGTGGAATACCTATCCGGCTGTATTGTGACAATGCCACAAATTTCGTCGGCGCCAACACAAAGCTCAAGGAATTCAGAGACAAACATTTTGGCAAACCGAATATAGATGCCGTAGTGCATTACAGTGCAGTTACTGGATTCCATTTTTCATTTATACCTCCGCGATCTCCACATTTTGGCGGTTTATGGGAGGCGGCCGTCAAGTCAACAAAAACGCTTCTTATCAAAAACATCTCTCATGCTAATTTAACACTTGAAGAATTTCAGACAATATTAATAGAAGTTGAAGCCATATTGAATTCTCGTCCTCTAGCTGCCAGATCAGATGACCCGAACGATGGCGAAGCATTGACACCAGCCCACATGTTGATTGGTTCTTCACTCTTGTCGTTGCCTGACGAGACACTACAGCCTAATATCAGTTGTAACTATCTGAAACGCTATCAAATGGTTACGTTCCTAAAGCAACAATTTTGGGAGCAATGGTCAAGAGATTACATTCTCAATCTCCAGCAGAAATCCAAGTGGTATAAGACGTTTTCAAACATTCCATTGGGTGCGCTTGTAATTGTGCATGAGGATAACAATCCACCGCAGCAATGGATTCTCGCTCGAGTGGTCAAAATCTTCCCAGGTCGTGACGGAAAAGTGCGAGTGGTTGAGGTTAAAACGGCAAAAGGAATTCTGCGAAGATCCATACATAAAATAGCTCCGCTACCAATAGATCATACTGATTGAAAGTGCCCTTTCAATGGGGGCAGAATGTTTAGTCACTTTGCTATATAATTGTTACAAATTTATAATAGTTACATTCATATGAATTTTCTGAGTGTATAGTTTTGGTTTGAATATTTGGCTACTCTAGAAACTGTATCATTAACTTAACGAAGACATTGGCCTTTGTACGTACTCATAAGTGAATTATAATTGAGATCGTTTTCGCACATTAAAGAGTAAACAACTAAATTCTTCTTCGAGTTTTATTTCTTTATAAACATAAATTTTGGCGACCGTGACAGAATTTTCTCTATAGTGTGCAGTTATTATTGCACCTTTGATATTTTTCTACGTAACATTTTTTTTGTGTATTTGATTTCGTTTATTTGCACAAAAAATTAATTCAGATAACAAATTGAAATGTTTATAAAGTTTTTAATAATTAACAAAGTATTAGTGTGTCATCCTTGATAATGGTACAATAAATTGGGCACAATGTTTGGGTTTCTTTTTGTTTCTATTTTTTTTATCAAACCAACACTCAGGGGATGGCCCCTATAAGTGCAGTGTATTGAGTTGGCGAAGGAAAAGTGTGGTAGTGTAGGATGGGAAGAGGGAGTAGTTTCAGTTGACATTTGCCTTGTATCCCTGTATGTCTCAATTGGTGGTGAAGAACGAATTTTCTCTATAGTGTGCAGTGCAGTCAACCGGCTACCCGATAAATAAAACGGATGAGAGTTCCTGGAAAGCCGAGTACTTCGGCTAAATATCCTCACTTCTAGCAAGGATATTGCTCAAGGGAGGCAATGGAGTTGGATACCCTACGGTCCACTGTCGCTCTCCTCTGGACACGGTCGAGAAGCTCCAAAGACGTCCTAGAAGCACCTTGCCATATATGGGAGCTATATTCCATCTTTGGCCTGATGTAGGTGCTGTAGGTATTAAGAAGATCAGATGGAGTGAAGTATTTCTGGCACCGCTTTAAAAAGACTAAACATTTGAATGCATCTTTCGACACTTCAAATACATGTATTGCCCAATTTACATCACAATGTATTTTCATGCACAGAACATTAAGGGCGTCTGATTCATCAATATCCTCTCCGTCCATAGACAAGGACGACACACTTGGGTCGGCAATCGGCTTATGCGACAACAAACAACACTGGGTCGTACCCGCATTAAAATCTACTCTATTCATTCGACCCCATTCAACAATGGACACCAGATCCCGGTAGAGTGTTTCATTCATCGTCCGGCGTTTGAGTTCAATCTCTTGAAGACTTGGCCTACGGTCGAATGAATAAGAACGACAAAGATTACTGTCATCCGCAAAAGAGTAGATTGGATTTACAGTCTTACCCAGGACATCGTCAATGAAAATACGAAAATGAGGAGGAGAAAGAACAGAGCCCTGTGATACACCTGCAGCCAATTTTTGCTCGTCGGATGAAACTCCATCTAAACAATTCGTATAGTGCGATCTCGTCGCACAGTGCGAAACTAGATATAAATTCAGTGATGTTATCGCCGACACCAAAAACAGCGAGCTTTGACAAGGGTGAATCGTACCATACTCTGTCAAGGGCCTTGAAAATATCAGGAGCCACTACTTTACTCTCACCAAGCGGGTGGATGGATCGACCCCACTGTCAGGTCATCAGGTCTCCAGTAGATCTCATTCTATGGATGTCATATTATCGATCATTGAGAAGGTCATTGGACTCAAGATATTTCACAAGATGGTGGTCAACCATACTCTCCATAACCTTCGAGAGCGCATAACAAATTGCAATGGGGCGGTAACTTGAAGGATTACTTGCATCGCCCTGTCGTTGAATACATGAATTTGATAGAATTAAAGAAGAAAAGAATAGAATGCGCTGTTCTCTCGCTATATAACGCTATAACTTGCTACTCTCTGTCTATCTTTTCATAAGTCGATAACCGATTTGCAATACTAGAGAAAACTTCCAATTTCGGTCATCGAAATGCGACAAAAAATGCTTACATATATTCAAGAAGGGGAACAAAATGTAATACATCGCGCCCCCTGTCGCCCCCCATTCTCTTGGCAAAGTATAACCATAACAATTGATTGCGTTTTACTCTGGAAAGGCAATATTTTCACTTTGGCAGCTAAACAATTATGGCGTTATTGCACTTCTACTATGGAAATAAAGGCATATGACCTTCTTTTTCAATGTTTCCTTGTCTGAAAGCGCAAAAATTACTCTAAATTAAAAAAAAATACTTTAAATTAAAATTGAAAAAATTCTGAGAAGTGCCAAAAAGTCTATACCTCTGCAAGGGCAATGGGCAAACGTCGGGATTTGAACCCGCGTATATTTCATTAGATGTATATGGCAGTAGTTAGAGCCTTAATGATGTATGGTGTTGTCGTCTAGTGGACAGCTCTACGGAAATCCATGCACTGCGCTATTCTGAATAAAGATCAGCGAATGGCTGGTATGTGGGTCACCGTTTTGCTGAGACTGGCACCGACTAACGCATTAAATTTCATACCACATTTATACTACTGAACATTGTGGCTAGGAAGTATACAGATACTGCTGCCAGACTTAGGGAACAGTGTCATTCTCAAGCCAATCCCTGACCTTTGTGGTATTGTCGATTTCACTTTGAATAGATCAGAATCAGAATGAAATGGTGGCATTCCTGGACATAGGACATTCACGAACTTCTAGACAGATCTGTGATGTCGAAATAGACATGGAGTCAGTAGAACACCATCACTGACTGTGCACCGCTCTTTGCACAAGACAACAGACTACACTAGGCTCACACTTCTGTAAATTTTAAAAAGTGATTAGGTATGGAAACTATTAAAATTAACAATGGATGCAATTATTTTTGGAATTTGAATATCTACAGTATTTTAAATTTCTAAAGCATTTACGAATGTCCTTAGTTTTGTACTCGAGATGAGATCAAAATTTATATTGCAAATTTATTTTTTCAAGCAGCTGATTTTTTTTCGACACTCCTTCTCCATAGTTGTGTAATTTTTAATATTTAACCTTCAAGGTCAGGAATATATTTCTACGGTGAAAAATGGTTGGTTTTTGTAATAATATTAGACAATCCACTTATACACACTCACTGGCTGGCCTAGTTTCGAACTCCGTAACAAGTTCATCATCAGATGCCCAATTAATGTGTCTGAATAGGTGCCATCGGTAGAACATCAATCGTAAATAGACAAACTCTAATATACAACCAACACAAACTAAGAAGTCGATAATTCCAACACAAGAATAGAAAGCATATTTCCTCCATGCTCTTCTTTTCCTCTTGCATTGTCTCAGTGGTGGAGTGATTTGAGTGAGTTTTAATCTATATCACAGTTCTCATACATTAACTAAAACTTAGGTTAGATAAAGTTAAGCAAAAGTGGCTGCAACTAATTGATACACTTACTCCTTGACGTTGCGATACCGCGGAACTCAATATCCCATCCCCATAGTTAACCCCGCAGAATTTACCTAGAATGGATAAGGGACGTTTAAGTCATATGATACGTCCTCCCAAAATTCAAAAAAGGGGCTTTGAAGACCCGTACATAAGTGTCTGGTGAACGAATTAGTATTCCGCAAACAAGTTGTAAGTTCACGCACCTTAACTCTTAGAACGTCAGTTCGATTCAACACGAAGTAAAATCATATATATTGTATCCTACTCACACAAGATGCATGACAGTATCATAAGATCTTCATCATGCAGCTCTGCAGGAGTCATGGGATGAAATTCCAAATCTCGAAGGGTGACTGTGTCTGCCTATTAAAGAGTATTCAGTGATCACAGTTAATATCAGAGAGAAGCCTTGTCTAGTAATGGATTTCAAGCTTAACGTATGATTCAGGTAATACCTTGCCTTACCTTACATTTTCTGCCTACAGGTAATCTATGATTGGCATGTCAGAGAGCTGCGGATTTAAGAATGGGTATGCATGCATTAACCCATTTTGAGCCGCGTTGCGAAAAGTTATGATTTTTTTATACTTCTCTATTAGGATCCGCTGAAATCAAATCTGTGGTCTGAATTTCGTTATCTCGTATAGTTTCATCGATATCGAGAAGTCTAAAAATGGTCATTTGAACGACCCCAATAATTTTGTCCGACCTGCAGCGTCTGGTACTTCAACAAAAACTTATTTGTAGATTTTTCTTCAAAAGTCTTATTTTCCTTTTAGAAATTTGGTCTAAATATAAGCCCATAAAGAGGAGGGTGATAAGCAATGTAATTATTTTTTGAAAAACAACAAAATTTCCAATAGCACTGCCTCATTGAAACTCGCTATTTGAAATCTCGAACAGTGGCTCAAAATGGGTTTAGGAGCACGCTCACATGCACCGTATGTAGTTGGAAAGGTACGGTAGCCGAAACATAGCCAGTGTATGCGCTCTACACTTCCTTTGAATGTTCTTGTGCCTGGCACCCTAATAGGGTGCATATCAAACAGTTTGGCCAACTAATTTTTAACTGCGTAGTAGTTTTTGGCTGTTCTTGATGTCAATATTACAGATTGCAGAGATTTTGTAACAGCCTGATTGTCAGAGTTGATACTGATACCCCTGACGGTGATTACATTTATTTCCAAGCCAAAGAGCAACTTCTCCGTTTGCAATAACTTCTGCCTGAAGGACACTACAATAGCCTGGTAGCCTTTGTGCAAGGTCTAGTCCCAGCCCTTTAGAATAAATTCAAACCCCCTACTTTTATATCTAGTTTGGTATAGGAGCCTAAATAACTTCTATAACGACTTCTTCAGGGAACAATTATTATCATATAAGGGAACAATTATTATCATACAATACTAATTGTTCCCTGAAGAAGTCGCCCAATGTGGAGACGAAATATTGGAAATATATAAGCAATACATATAAAAGATCTTAAGCTCGTTTAAATAATAAGAAGTATTTAATATATTAATATGGTTTTATGATTCGATAAGTTTCAAATGTCATTTCTAAACATTGTTTTTGCTCAAATTTCAAAGTGATTATATGATTTGAGTAAGAATTAATTTTTATTTTTAAATTTCATAAAGTAAATTATTTTATAATAAACCTTTTGAACTTAATAAGATTTTCATACCTGAAAATATCTTTCAAATATTGTTTTTGGAATTTGGTTGTTGAATTTAAATCAGTATAATTTGAATTTTAATAAAATTATATTATATTTTTATTAAACTCGCATTCAAAATTGGAATATGATTCAAATTGTAGTTTAAATTTATAATAAGATTGTCAAACTTAAATTGAGTTGTAAAATTTGTAGGTATAAAACGAATAAGTGTATGAAATGATTCCTAAACAAATATGTTGAAAGGCTAACTGTGCAATTTAATTTAAATCGAAAAAACGAAAGAACCGTTCCACCACTTTTTGCCAAAATTGAAAACCGAAAACCGGTTTAATGAAAAACGGATTTTTTGAACAAACCTAGTTGGTAGTCAAACAAATACCCTAAAACCACTTAGGATCCTAACTAATTTGGGTATTAAATAATATTTAGAGCAGTGTCAATCTGCTATTGAGTGTGGTCACTTTTGAGTATGGGCGTTTTTTAACAAAACTCCCTCGCAATTGATGACTAAGGGTGAGTATCTGTATATATATGTAAAACTCTCGTGTCACAATGTTAGTTACCTTACTCCTCCGAAACTGCTGGACCGATATGTATGAAATTTTGTGTGCATATCGGGTAGGTCTGAGAATCGGCCATCATCTATATTTCATACCCCTTAATGATAAGGATAACCTAGGCCGTGCCACGCCCGCTTTTCAAAAATCGCTCTGACGGCTTTTCTAATGTACCAATTGTTATGAAAATTTCACAATGCGGTACTGATGACCTGTTGACAATCCTTGGCTATATTTGGAAGTGTTTGGATACAGGGACGGGCTACAGGGCTATATCTCATGAACTATCAGAGGTAAGAAGATGAGATTTTGTATATACAAGGTGGCGCAAAAGTAAACTTCCGATGTTTTTTGGCTGTAATTTAAAAAAAAATTAAAAACTTTGATTCTTCTTGTGGATTATTTTTATTTGGTCTTTTAATTTTTTTTACATCAAGTCGAGAATATGATGTCATGTAAGTGGCCGCCGCCACAGTTGATTGTCATTTGAGCCCTTTTTATGGCATTTTGATTTCTCCAGCGAAAACAGCACACCATACAGTGACTTTGAGCGAGTGTAATGGCTCTTCGTGGGTTACACGCGGATTTTCAGTGGCCCAGAAGCGTAAATTTTGCTTATTTACGTACCCGCTAAGATGGAAATGGGCCTCATCACTCATGATTATTTTTGATGAAAAATCATCTTCCTCTTGGTGGTGATTAAGGATGGCTTGAGCGTATGTCAGACGCGATTGGCGGTCAGCAGCTAACAGCTGATGCACCGTCTGGACTTTGTACGGAAACATCTTCAAATCTTGTACCAAAATTCGCTGTAAAGACCGTCGACTGATACCCATTTGCGTGGCACATCGTCTGGTCGATGTCGACGGCGCTTCCATGACATCCTCGGCTACAGCAGCAATATTCTCTGCAGAACGGCTACTCCGGGGTCTGCCACGCCTGGCAGCACGTCGTGTTGTGCCAGTCTCTTCGAGGCGAGCGGCTAAACGTCGCAGTGTTTCACCAGTAGGCGTTGGACGGCCAGGAAATCTGCGACGAAATTCACGTTGTGCCAAAGTCACCGACCGATTATTGGTCAAATAAATAGTCAGCAATATTCCGCGTTCTGGAGCAGTGTAGCGTAACGTTGTTCATTAACGTGTATTTCGCATGTGTTTACTACACAAATGTCAAAACAGAACTGACATTAGGGGCCAATCGCAAAATTTATAGCATTTTCTGATAGGAGGATTACTTTTGCGCCACCTTGTATGTTGTTGGTACAGTATGAATTACAGCCTGGCTGTAAGTAGGCGGCGCCACGCCCCCTTTTCAAAAATCGCACTGACGGCTTTTCTAATGTACAGATCGTTGTGAAAATTTCTTAATGTGGTACTGATGATCTACTGATAGTCCTTGGTTATACTTGGTAGTGTTTGGATGAAGCAGCGTGGCGCCGCCCATACCATTTTAAATTTAAAATGACTAAATCTCATGAGCTATCAGAGGTTTGATGATGAGATTTGGTATATATGTTGTTGATACATTATGAATTACAGCCAGAGTGGTAGTGGGATGCACCAGGCCCCTTTTAAAATAAACCGTTATAGCAGTGATAATAATAGTTTGATCGTCCTGAAAATTTCTCAGTATGTTACAGTTGGCCTACATATACGAGCAGCCTATTTGGCAAAATGGGTCGTGGTGCTGCCCACACGCGTCAATATTTGACTAGTACATATACTATATCAAACAATTGTCCGTAAACCAGGCACTTGACAACATATGTCACTGTATCACAAAAAATATATGGCCGATTCGACTTAAATCATTTTTTGTAAAGTTCAATGCTTCTAACTTTAAAAAAAATATTTGAATCATATCGGCCGTATATCTTTTGAGATACATTAAAATATGTTCACAACTGCCAGGTGTACGGACAATTGTTTGATACAGTGTAGGAATGTGAGGTTCGGTACATACTTCTATGCTACTGATATGATGCAAATTACTTTTTGGGGAAAACCAATAAAAATACGGCTATTAAAAAGGTCAGACTATGACGCTCGAATGAATATGAATATCATTGTGGTCAGTTTCGAGAGCATCCAAAGTATCGTAATCCCAAAAATGCATTTTTTAAAAAAAATTCAGAATAAACTTATAGAGGCTACTATAATCATTGGAAATTAGAAACGAACTGATGTACTGATTCCACGCATTCCAATGATACCTACAGACATGCCCATCGATTTCAAAAGGTTCCAGTTTCCGATTCTGTTGCCATTTGCGATGACCATTAATAAAGCGCATGGGCAGTCACTTAAATTTGACAAATCCGTGTTTTCACACGGACAATATATGTTGCATGTTCACGTGTAGGTAAACCTTCCGACTAATATACATTTGCACCAGATGGCACAACTAGACACATTGTATATCCTGGAGCACTTGAATAAATAGAAAAAAAAATAACAGAATTATGATTCATTAAAATTACAATTCAGGGGTAACGAAGCGCAACGGGTACAGCTATTATAGTATAATGAGAAGCTTTTTAGACAAATCAGCACTCGATCGAAATCTAAACAAATACTTCTATCAAATAGTTATTTTACATTCTACAGGTTTATTTGCCCATTGTCAACTAAACGTGGCATTATCCTGTGTCTAAACGCCAGCAGATATATTCATTTACTGCAAACATAATGGAACAAAATAATTTTGTTCACCCTTGGGCATTACAAAAAATTTGAAGGCAAAACGAAGTTTGCCGGGTCCAGCTTTACTTATATATGTATAGATATATAGATAGATTTTGATTACAGGTGCTCCTCCTAGAAACCCATTAAACAAGAATTTTCCCTCCATATATTAGTCTAGACACAAACCAAAGCAAAAGTACCCAATATAGTTGATAATACTGGCATGTAATAAAGTTGTTAAAACAAAGTTGTTTATTTTTTTTTTATTTAGCCCATAACTTCGTTCCAAAAGAACATCGAAAAATATCTACGCATTTCCGTTGTACGCACACTTTTGTGATCATTTGTGGCCATGACATCATCGACTACTTTTTGTCGGCAGGGCGAAGTCTGCCGGATCAGCTAGTGATAACATATTAATCAGTGTGTCTCCAACATGTAATACTGAATAGCAAACACGATATGTTTGGACACAAGAATACTATATTTGCGACTAGCTACAAATACGTTATATCTGCATCCAAACAACAAAAATATTCATTTTAAAATGTTCAAAATCATTTTTCAATTCCAAATCATTAATTTATTTTTTTCGTCCAGAAAGCTGTTGCCGTAGTTTTAAAAAAGCTTAAAATTGTGGAAAAAGTAGTAGTGATAAATAATAAATCAATCTTTATATTTTAATATTTGACAATAAAGTTCAGTACTATCTTGTTCAAAATGTAAATTTCCCCTTTTTTAAATAATTTTTGTAAAATACAGCAGATTTAATAACGCCGCAAATACAGCCCAAACTCGTATTTCTGGGGACACAAATAATAGTAATTATTTATGTTAAGTAACAAACAATGCTTTCCCATTACATCCAATGACTGGATTAGGGAGATCTTCTCACATGTTAAATAATCTCCCACTTAAAATCCTTAATGTTTCCCAATGCGTTGCATATACGAATAATAATAATATGTCCTTCAATACATATAATGTGTAAGAGAATATTCTTTTTACTCTTCAGATTATTACACTCGAGGACATTGGAGAGATTATAAATTAATGTTGAACAAAAAGGAAATCAAATAGATACATTTTACAAATTGTATGTGACTGCAGATAAATTATAGCGCAGCACTTCAATGAACGGTATGGAAAGGGAGTGCAGTTTCTGTTACCATTTGAGTAGGGAATAGAAGGATAGTAACAACTGTAACAAAACTTCAAGAAAACACACCAATATATTTTGACGTAGAATACGTCTTACCTTACGGTATGAGGAGTCATGTCAGGTTTTTATTGTTGCAATCTTTATTTCATTGAATTTGAGGAAACGGCTAGATGAATTTTTTTAAAATTTTTTTTGTAGGTAAATGAAGATGTTATCTTTCGTTTGATATACATTTCATATTGGTTGATATATTTCTAGTATTTTAATGTCTCAAATGAAAATTGTTTAAACACATACACTCAAACATATGTGTGGTGTTTGGTTGAGTGTTTTTGGTTGCTCAACATTGCTTAGGAACATGTATCTAGTAAAAAGTGAAACGAACAGCAAGCTAATGTTGCTTGGCAACATGTATCTAGTAAAAAGTGAAACAAACAGTAAGCTAACGTAATAAAGCTTTTTTGCGAAAGCTTCAATAAAGCTGTTGTAACATTAATTTTGAATTGTAAAGCGTAAAGCTTTCACACAACGCTCGAATGCTAATGCGAAGACTCGATAAGGTAAACCTTTTTTAATATTAGGGCGGCCCTCTCAACATTCGCAGAACTTATTTCAATAAAAATATTAATTAAAATACATAAATTAAATTAAGTTTAAAAAAATTGAACATAATATTTTTTTTTTTAAACGGACTTGAATCAAATGCCGTTGGTAAATATGAAAATTACAGCAGACAGTTGTCCGAGGCCTTCGGCCACGGACTGTCCCTGCAGGCTGTGTCAGAGACACGGCCATTAAGTTTAACGTAGAATACGCCATCCGATAAGACAGAAAACATATATAACAATAAATGATAAATAATATAAGCATATGAATTTATTGTTATATATGTTTTCTGTCTTATCGGATGGCGTATTCTACGTTAAACTTAATGGCCGTGTCTCTGACACAGCCTGCAGGGACAGTCCGTGGCCGAAGGCCTCGGACAACTGTCTGCTGTAATTTTTTTTTCAATGTTTTCTTCTTCTGCTTGGTAGTATTAAACCATCTGACTGTATCAACATGGAGGGAAAGAAAGGTATAGTAAGTAAGGAATGTACACGCCCATAGTCTTAGTAATCTGAAACGACATGAAATGAAATGAAAATTTTACGTTATAGTGTAATTCAAAAAACTTTCTCGATAAACTTAATCACTTGGCGTCAACATTTGTCATCCCTGTTTACATTTTCAGTTTTGGTCACTAATCCAAGCGCAACAAATCTCAGCAATTATTCTGAAATTAGTATTTTAAGATTTCACAGCATAGAACATGAATTTACCATATCCGTTCATATTTCTTGGAAAATTTCGAAGTATTTTAATTGTCAGAAAAATAGAAAAACGACTTCCAACTCATAGTATTTTTTGTATTAAACTTTTGTGGCCTACGCCAGAAACGAAGTTAAACGTCAACTCTTGTTCTGGAACTGGACTATGAAAGATATCATACTTACTGAAATAGGTGGGTTCATACAAACCAGAGAGGCCAAGGCCTTATAATATGAGGACAACGTGTTTCTCCAACCGGTTCAGTTTAAAGCTTTTCTCCTCCAGTTGGTAACATGAAGCTTTCGCATGCAATCCTCCTCCTGGTTTTTCCAGTGAAGTCTTGGTCGTTCCATTTTTCGGTATCCTCCGAGTACGTCTTCGACTATCCTTCGCACTGGTACATTCTGATTCATTCTATTGACATGGCCTAGCCAGCGCAAACGCGACATTTTGATGTGCATAACTACGTCGATGTCGGGATACATACATATTATACAGCTCGTGGTTCAACGGTCGCGATATTCGCTGTGTTGTATATAGGGCATGCTTCATCAGTATGCGATATGACTCAGGATTCAGCGCCATAAAGAAACGCAGGTTGTATGAGAGACTAATATAGTTGGATCTTCGATTCTCGAGAGAGAGTCTTATCTCGGAAGTGCTTCCTTAACCAGAAATAACACCTGTGGACAAGTGTAGTTCTCCGTTTGATTTCTATGCTGACGATATTTCTTCTGATTACGGCAGATCCGAGGTAAATGAATTCGTTCACCACTTCAAAATAAAAGCGGTTATCAACGTTCAGCCTTTCCTCCAATCAGGGTGATATTTTATTTTGTCTGCGTTTAGTGTCAAACCCACTTTTGCTGATACCTTCTCAATTCACGAAAATATTGTAGTAAATTCACGCAGATTTTGCCTAGTGATGATGTCAGCATACTCGAGCGGCATGTGACTTTTGATGCTGATAATTTTATTCGTGTTGTAACAATTGAAATGCTAAAGAGATCGCATGACAGGACGTCGCCCTGCTTGAGGCCTCGCCTGGTACTAACTATTTCGATGAGATCGGCAACAATCATTACAGGGGATTTTGTTTCGGTCACTGTCATTCTGAAAAAAAAACGTGTAAGCTTACCAGGAATACCGAGCTGCGACGTAACTTCGTACAGTCTTCCTCGTATCGGGCTATCGATGCCAGCTCTATAGTCTACAAACAGGTGGTAGGAGCTTTTTCTCCAGGAGCTGTCGTAATGTGAATAGTGGGTCGATAGTTGATTTTTAGGGCCTACATCCACACTGATAAAGCCCTATCAGGTTTGCCTCAAATGGCTTTAGTCTTTTGCAAATTACGCTCAAGAGGACCTTTTTTTGAAAACAGAACACAGTATGCTAAGACTCAAGATTTCGCATATGAGTTGAATGATACATACATGCAGCTTTCCCACTTATAGCCGCCAGTCTTAAACAGCGCAGCCGGTAGTCCATCAAGACCAGCGGCTTTATTGTTATTAAGCCGGGAAATTCCAGTTCCAACTTCGCTTTGGCTAGGAGTGGGGCAGTCGACGCTATCGTCTTGTATTTGCTCAACACCCTCAACTGTACTGAAGTCTTCTAAGGCAAGTAAATGAGAGAAGTGACCCCTCCATATTTCCAATATACTCTCCACATCTGAAACTAGATTAAATATCTTTACTTCTATACACATATCCTTATCACCCGTAGACAAGTTGAAAGCTTCGTGGGGTGTGAATTTTAAAATTGTAAAAATAATAATAAGGAATAAAAGGGGGGCCCTGATCCAGTGCCGTTGGTTCGACTTTTCATTTTTCGGTAGGATTTATCGGCCTCATTCTTCTTTCTGTAAGGCTCAATATGCTGACTCTCGCGCTTTTTCCACATGCGTTTTATCCTCTTAAACAAACGGGATACCTCACTCCTCTTCTCCTTAACATACGTGCAGCATCCTTTTCATCACTTGCCAAGCGACACTCTTCATCATACCATTGTTTGTCTTTAAGCTGTTTTTTATAACCAAGAACGTGGGAAATGTATTTTCACTGCGCTTCAGGATCATGAGGCGTGGGATTGATCTGCGCCAGTAGATGCGTGAGTCTTTCCGATGTCCAGCTTTCTATATGCGTGGCTTCGCACGAATTTCGCTTATCTTCACTTTGTGCGAACCTTTGCTCCAACCAGGTATTTATCAGCATATCCTTGTTGATGTCTTTATGTTGAAAGTTCGTACCATTGACAACCATGTTTTTCGTTGCGGCAAACTATAAGAAACTCCGTCGGTGGTGCAATGGTAGTGTGCGAAGCTCTTGTACATGAGAACGTGGGTACGATCCCTGCTCTGACCACCTTACATTTCTTTTGACGGCGGTCGCTTCGCAAAGCGATTCTCAAAATACCATTCGGAACCGGTGTAAAACTTTAGGTCCCAATCAGCTAGTTTAAAAACCAGAACGCGCACAGATCACTGTCAGTCAGAAGCTCTCCCTAATCCCTTCATGGCATGTAATAGGAAACCAAATGGTCTCAACGGCTCAGATCAAGGACCCTTTCGAAGTTGCGGTGAACGATGCCGTATTAATGTTATGACGTACTACAAATAATCGAACCAGTTTCTTAAAATGTTTTGATAAGTCCTGAAATTGTTGACAGATTAGGGACCGAAAATTCCGTGAACTTTGGGACAGGTATCAGCGTAATTGTCCCTATTTTTGTAATGGGTTATTACAATGAGAACGCATCCTTTATTTATGTAGTGCTTCTGTTTTAATAATCGGACAATTGTGTACAACCGCTGTCGTATTTCATAGTTGACACTTGCACAGAAAACACAAGGGCAACAATTCTGTACTTTTACCAAGAACTTTACCTGTTCTTAAAAAAAGTACATGTTTGTAAAAAAATTCATACTCTTATGGCTGTTTCTTACAGAAAGTACTTCATCTTCAAAATAATACCTTTTCTAAACAAAAACATTAGCTTTTAATAAACGAAGTACCTCTCTTTTAAAAAGGACATTTTCGGGAAAATATAATACATATTCTCACAAAAAGGACCTACAATATACAGTTAAAAAAAATTAATTCTATAAAAAAGTACCCTTTTTTAAAGATCCATTTAAATTATTGTATTTTTCAACGGGCGGGAACGGGAACTAAGTAGTACATTATATATTATATATAGTGTCTGCAAATATGTGTGAGGCGTAGCGTTATGGTGATGGAAAACCACGCGTTTGCGATTTACAAATTCAGCTAGTGTTTCTTTCAGCGACCCACAAGGTTCCGTCAATTGCCGGTAATAGAGGACAGAATTTATACTTTGGTTTTTAGGAAGCAGTTTAAAATAAATTACTCCCATGGACAACATAATCTTTTTTTTTGGTGCAGTTCAGTCTTTGATGAAGTTTGAGCGCGTTCATCGGCTTGCCATTGTTGTTTGTTCGGTTGTCATTGTTTTAAAGAATCCATTTTTCATCTCCAGTGACAATGGGTTTCAGAAATAAAGTATTTTGATTGCGTTTGCGAATCCAAATGTACGGAATCCAAATGTCTTTTTGACAAGTCCAAGCCCTTACAAATGGAATCCAAATGTACGGAATCCAAATGTCTTTTTGACAAGTCCAAGCCCTTACAAATGGATTTCAATTGTCGTGTGCGATAACTTCAGTTTGGCTGTAACTTCTCGAACAGAATCGTGTCGGTTAGATTCGATAACGGCTTTGATTTCATTTGTCCTACTGCTCCCTGTGGCACTTTTTGATCGTAAAAGTTCCAGAATGAAATATTTTATTTAGCTTTGGCATGTGCGTTCTGTTAAAGCATAAACACCATACGCGTCACAAATATCCCGGTGTGTTTCCGCAGGATTTTTTAACTTTTCAAATATGATGAAAATGCTAATTTTTATCGTCCATATTCACCAAACTGACCACAGAAAATAATGTGGCATATCACACATTTACTCTTGAAATGTCAGTTGTGTAAGTGCCCTATTACACGATGGCATTTCTTGCGGGCATATTAGTTCTCTTTTGAAGTTGCTACACAATTCATCCAGCTATTACAAGTTGTAATTTTATAATATGGAATTATTGAATTACCAAACCATGAAATATTAAAATCAAGACAAAAATGGAAAATATACCAGGTGAAATTGAAAACAATCTCCCGAAACACAATGCCACGGCATTTCATGACATTTTGTCCTCCTCTCTCTTCTCTACACCTCTTGCCTAACAAACGTAAAATTCACGAACTTTCTTCCAGGGATAAATTCATCGTGTAATTAGTGCTTTAACTGTATAACAAAAAATTTATTCAGCTGATCAAAATTATTTCAAAAATAAACGAAGCATCATCTACAAGGTGTTTCAAAAGAAGTCATCCGATGTTGTTTCGCTCTCATTTTTTTCTAAATAAAAAACTTCGATTCTGTTTTTTGATCACGTTTATTTGAACCTTTAGAATTTTATTGGTTTTGTTGAGAAGATGATATCGGTTAAATGAGCGTCGTGACGATGATAATACGGGCTAGTTTTATGGCATTTTTCACCACTTCGGCGAGAACTTCGGGACACAGAATCTCGTACTCGTGTCGAATGTTGACCATGAGGGCTTCCAGGGTCTCGGGCTTGTTCACGTAAACACGGGACTTCAAAAAACCCCAAAAAAAAGTCTGGAACGGTTAAATCGGGCGATCTTGCGGGCCAGTGCAAATCGCCAAAACGAGAGATGAGGCGACCGGGGAGCTCTGTGTACCGTTGCTCCGTCCTGTTGGAACCACATGTCCTTCAGTCCTAATTCGTCGAATTGCGGCAGAAAAACTCGGTTAACATGGCCCTTCTCGAAACAAAAATGGCCCTATAACTCCTCCAGCGTAAACAGCGCACCATGCAGTCACTTTGAGCGGGTGTAATGGCTCCTCGTGCATCACTCTTTAATTTTTGGTGGCCCAGAAGCGATAGTTTTGCTTGTTCACGTACACGCTGGGGTGGAAATGAGCCTCATCGCTCATTATGATTTTGGTGGAAAAATCGTCCACTTGGATGTAGGTTACGCGCGTTTGGCGGTCGACAGGCAGCAGCTGATGCACGGACTGGACTTTGTATGGGAACATGAGCAGGTCTTTGACCAAAATTCGCTATAGGGACGATCGCCTGATGGCGAATTGCGAGGCACGGCGTCTGGTCGATGTTTCCGGCGACAGGTAGACATCCTCGGCAACGTCTCGTGTGATACCATACTCTTCAAGGTTAGTGGCTAAACGGCGCAGTGTTTGTGCAGTTGGTGTCGGACGGCCGGGGAATCGGCGACAGTATTCGCGCTAATACCACAGACGCAATTATTCCGCGTTCTTGGGGAGTGTATCGCTCCATGGCTTGTTTACTTGTATTCTACATCTGTCTAGTCCACAAATGTCAAAACAGATTTGACATTGGCTGCCATTTGCAAAATTAAGAGCATCTGATAATAAGGTGGTCACTTTTGAAACACCCTGTATATGCGAAAACCGTAGCTACTTTCTTGACAACCCTATAGCTGAACATATGTATATGGAGGTTTGGGAGGAAACCCATAAATGCTTCCACGTAAGTATATGGATGTTTGGTATGAAACACGGATTAGGTTCCGTGCAAAAGCATGCATGTTTGCAAGTAAACATGTTAACGTTTGTTTTTAAATATAAGTGCGTTTGGGACTGACAAATGTATAAATATATGGAGTGTTTTATAAAAATGTATTTGGTGCCTGCAGAATATATTTGAGAGAATACGTTACAGAGGCAATTTTTTCGGCTTGTAAAATACATATGTATGTATGTGGGACGCCGGCGTTTCGCTCTCTTGAGATCATTTCGAAACCATGGTGTTCATATTGTGCTTTTGTTAACTACTGTGGTTTCATGTGACATTTCTCATTTCTGTTTTGTGTTTTCTGTATTGACTGTAAACAACACAAACGCACATTTGTGAATAAAGAAATATAAAATAATATCAAAAAATTAATGTAATTTTTATAATATTAGAATTTTTATCATTGTATGATAAAGCAATGAATGCATTCAAAGATATAAATGATTATATTCATAAATAACATTGCAATAAGTACTTACCACCACAAAGCAAACTAGAAATGTAAACAAACAGATTTGTTTTCCCTCATTTTTCTGACATTTGCTTTGAACCAGCAATGGACATTTTTCATTTTACTCCTTTTTTTAACTACTATTGGAGTACAACACTGTGCTCTCTCTCATTTTTACTGCGGTTTCAAACAAACTACAGTAAAGAGAGCATAATGTTTGCGTTTTTTTTTGTATGGAAATAAGTGCCAATTAAAGTGTGTATCGCTGAAATCATCGAAAGAGAGCGAAACGCCGTCGTTTCAGCTGAAACGCGGTAAATGTGAAAAGGGTATAAGACGACCCACGTAGTGTGTCAAATTTCTTGAAATCACTTTTTTTTGGATTTGTATGTAAAAATCCTTAAATTTTCATACGATACCGTTCGGAACTCTCAAAAACATCGAAAAATAATGTAAAAATCCAATTATATAAACCAGTAAACTATAAAAATGCAACACAGAGGGGGAACTTTAATTGCGTTTTACTGAAAAACTTGTTTTGACACAGTAGGTGGGGTTTTTAAATAGCAGTAAATTAAAAAACTAAAAGCATTTTTGACGTAGAATACGTCTTACCTTACGGTATGAGGAGTCATGTCGGGGTTTTATTGTTGTAATCTTTATTTCATTGAATTTGAGGAAACGGCTAGATGAATTTTTTTAAAATTTTTTTTGTAGGTAAATGAAGATGTTATCTTTCGTTTGATATACATTTCATATTGGTTGATATATTTCTAGTATTTTAATTTCTCAAATGAAAATTGTTTAAACACATACACTCAAACATATGTGTGGTGTTTGGTTGAGTGTTTTTGGTTGCTCAACATTGCTTAGGAACATGTATCTAGTAAAAAGTGAAACGAACAGCAAGCTAATGTTGCTTGGCAACATGTATCTAGTAAAAAGTGAAACAAACAGTAAGCTAACGTAATAAAGCTTTTTTGCGAAAGCTTCAATAAAGCTGTTGTAATAATAATTTTGAATTGTAAAGCGTAAAGCT
Source organism: Phaonia tiefii (assembly GCA_963931995.1). NCBI lineage: Eukaryota > Metazoa > Arthropoda > Insecta > Diptera > Muscidae > Phaonia > Phaonia tiefii. Next base: position 39,047,000 of record OZ008367.1, read on the forward strand.
TTCACACAACGCTCGAATGCTAATGCGAAGACTCGATAAGGTAAACCTTTTTTAATATTAGGGCGGCCCTCTCAACATTCGCAGAACTTATTTCAATAAAAATATTAATTAAAATACATAAATTAAATTAAGTTTAAAAAAATTGAACATAATATTTTTTTTTTTTAAACGGACTTGAATCAAATGCCGTTGGTAAATATGAAAATTACAGCAGACAGTTGTCCGAGGCCTTCGGCCACGGACTGTCCCTGCAGGCTATGTCAGAGACACGGCCATTAAGTTTAACGTAGAATACGCCATCAGATAAGACAGAAAACATATATAACAATAAATTCATTTGCTTATATTATTTATCATTTATTGTTATATATGTTTTCTGTCTTATCGGATGGCGTATTCTACGTTAAACTTAATGGCCGTGTCTCTGACACAGCCTGCAGGGACAGTCCGTGGCCGAAGGCCTCGGACAACTGTCTGCTGTATTTTTTTCAAATCATGGTGGATTTCGAAGATGATGTTACTAAAACAGGCAACAATTTTCGCTAAATTAAAAAGCCACTGGCTGCTGCTTTAGGAAATATATTTGGTTTCTTTATTTCAGGAGCCAAAGTTTTCTGTTTCTGCAGCGTTATTTACTATTATTACTAATATTTTGATTTGAGCGTAGCAAACATAAAACTGTATCAATATACTGCTATAGTGTAACGGCCTTATTCATAAAAAGTTTGGTAAATCATCTCTCAAACCTCTCATAAGTTTTTATGAATAAGGCCGGAAATGTTTCGAAAAAGCCGTAACATCATACATTTGTTTTTTACATATTAGAGTTCCTTGTAAAAATATGAAATGCCTGTAATTCGATGCTTTACAAAAAAAATTTCATGTTTGTGTACTTGTTCAATATGTATAACGGGTTCATAAAAAAAACACGTGAATACTCGTATGAATGTTAAACATTCGAATACGCAAGGTGAAATGTTTCACGAGAATCGGTTCCTATTTATTGCGGAATATTGATAATGTACCACCCTCTACAAGTTACGAATATGGATACCAATGCAACAATTTTGTAGCCATATTTTGAGTAAAATCAAACACAATCAATTTCCCAGCCCTTCCCTAATTTGATGAATTTTGTAAGGAATATGGACGCTGATTGAAATTTGATGCAATTTAAATTAATTTGTTATTTAATAGTGTTCCGGAATATGGGAAGAATGTTTGAAACTTTGGATATTTGTGAATTTTACAGCCATTTACAGTCACTGAAGGCATCCACTACGTGGTCAGTTGCATGATTTGTATTCATTGTAGTTAAATGGGGTTACTGACATTGATCGGCTACCATACTTGATATTATTTCACTGGTCAAACTTTTTTCTTTTAAAACACTTTTTTTCATATATCAAATTTTTCTTTACTTTCTTAAAATTTATTTAATTGATCATGTATTTATCTGTTTTTGAAAAACTTTGATGTTTTCCAAAACTTCTTTCTATCTACTGAAAGACTGGATAACATTTATGTCCAGTAGATACATCTGTCCTTATCTATATGAGTTGAAATCATACGATTTGTGTAATAAAAGATTTAAAGGACTTTATCAGAATCTTTGAAATTTGTGGTTCTTATGAGGTAAACGGCTAGTGACTGATATATAAAATCGATTTTGACAGTTAACTATATAGAAAACTGTAGATAAACTTGTCTCAGGTACATGCTGAAAAGTCTGCCATTGTTTAGTATTTGGATGCAAATATAACGTGTCTGAAGCTTGTCGCAAATACAGTATACTTGCAGCCAAACAAATTGTATTTGCTATTCAATATTACATGATGGAGACACAACGATTAAGAGCTTATAATATATTTCAAACGAAAATATTCGAGCTTTATGTCAATGCTTGAAATTAGAGAGTTAGGTAAATACTTGAAATTGTATTAGTTTCAATATTTCGCTACCAATTGAGTTGCATCGTTAGGAAGATAATTATTTAATTGTTTATTTATTTAATTAATAATTGTTTATTTTCCTGACGATGTAATCCAATGGGCAGCGAAATATAGAAAATAAAAACATTTCAAATAATGACCTAACGCTCGAATATTTTCATTTTAAATAAAATACAATAATGTCGAATAAATTATCACATTTTCAGGTTATAATATACATATGTTTTGTGACCCAAATGTGGCTTTGTTTGTTGAAACTACTGAAAACAAAATCATTACAGATAGTTTCCAAAAGCGAAACCGGTTAACCGGTTAACCGAATTGCGGTCGGTTAACCGTATGTCAGTTTTCTAAAAATTTTTGTTTTCCTAGAACCGGTTTTACCGCTTATTTCAAGTCGTTTAACCGGATTTTTCGGTTTTTACACAACTGATATAACGCCGCAGAATAACACACCTAAAGTCTTTTACATAGGTCACTATAATTAGAGACTCCATCAGACAGATAGAAAAGACTTTGCCAACGAATTATTTCGCCGATAATTCACTGAAATTAGTTGTCCAATGGCAATAGAAGTGTTATCTGCAACTCCGATTTAGATGTAAGTTCCTGATGTGGTATTTTAGCATAAAAGCAGAAAAAACAGTAGTCACACTCCAAAAAGAAGTACAAAACGTTCAAAAGAATATTTACTCAACGGAAGTCAAATATGTATGAGAACAGATTGGTTGAATAAAATAAATATGGGGTGGGACATGTAAAATCTGGAACTTGAACCTCCCGTTATTTCGCAGTCGATGACCCATTTGAAATCTATGAAGTGTCAGATTATTTTTTTGAAGGTTAGAAATTTTCAAAATGAGTCGCTTTACGCTCGAAAATATATTAGGAAATATTAAAAACTTTCTTCCTAAGTTCTGAGATTTCAACTCAAACTGTCAGAAATCTGTGAAATAAATTCGATTGAAATAGAGTGCTATAATACAGTTTGCGGATAAATTTGCAAACGCTGTGCGAACCGCCGTCAACTTTAACTCGCCACCATTCGCAGAACTTAAAATTTCTCGAACTTCCTTTCGCAAAATTTTGGGCGTTTTACGGAAAAATCATATTTCACAATGTAGCTCATTTTCACCTCGGGGGTTACGTTATCAAACAAAATTTTCGCTCGGAAAATCCACACGTCGCACAGTGGCTGAGATTTTGATTTCATTGGCCAAAAGTCTAATTTTTTTTTGTCACCGATTTTTAAAATTTTTACGCCTTTTTGTAGCTACTACATCCAAATTAAGGTAACCAAAAACTTAGGGTAAACTATTGCTAATTATGGGCGTCGCATGCTGTCAAACTCAACTGTTTTTTTAATTTCAGAAAATGGTGTCTTTTATTGTTTTTTATCAAAAATAAATGGTTACTGCTCGCAAGCTATCATCGATAATGGCCTGCGGTCTTTTTTATAATGTTGGTAGGATTATAGTCTTTAGTTGTTGTAAGTGGTCACAGCTCTAGAGTTTAATATTGGGGGCGTTATGAAATATTCATGAAACTACTATATTTTTCTCAAATTTAAGCTTTAGTGGAATATAACTTCTAGGGAACAAAAGGGAACAAGAAACGTATACCACCCGGAGAAAGGTGAAAGTGTCCTCTTTAAACCTATATATACTTTTGCACTCGCCACGACCCGCCGGTAGAACACTTTTTTCATTTTAATGAAATTACTCTAAAAAATTCGAATTACGATAATTTAAACAGCCCTATAAGCGTCGTCGAGGAAAAGCCGATGTATCCACAACAAGTGGCGTCAATGGCGAGCGTTATCGTTCCATGCTCATCGATTTGTTGTTCCCAAAAGTTGAAAACAGGACGGCGCTATCGCCAACGTCACAATCGACCTTTTACACACTGTGTTCGAAAACCGCATAATCAGCCGAAACCTTGAAGTCCATTGGCTGCCTCGCAGCAACGATTTGAACCCGTTAGACTGTTATCTCTGGAGCGCTGTAAAATACAAGTGTTACGAAAACAATCCCGAGTCCTTTGAGGCGGTAAACAAGAAATAGAGGCCCAAACAATCGAAACTGATCTGAAAAATTGAGTAGAAAAAATTATGTACTATAAAGCCCCTGGAAGTAATTCGAAATGTGTTCATTCGTAAATATCAATAACACTGTGATAGTCGAAAAAATTAACTTTGATGAATCCTTTTCGAACTATTAGGGGGGAGTCCCCTGAGTGCGAAAGTACATTTGGAAGTGTCAGATTGGCTCCAGTTTTTGAGAAATCGGTATATATGGATATAGCTAAGTCTGCGCTATTTAAACAAATTTTACCGGCCATAGGCCAATTTTTTTTTGGCCTAAAAGGGCTTAAAAAGCTTATTAAAATAGAAAAAACTAATATTTGCGCTCGGTCCAACTTCTTGAGATATGGGCCTTTAAAGCTTGAGTATATGATTGGTAATATCTTACATAGTTACGGTCCGATCTGGTCCCGGTGAATATTATTACAAATACCATTAAAAACTCTTTAAATCTGCATATAAATATATTACATTTTATCAAATTTTGAACATAAATATCTCCGGTCTTAGAAGGGTTAATGCGAAGTATTATACCTTAAAACAAAGCCTGAACCTGAGTCTAGGTAGAAAATAGGTTTACTAGGGCTGTTTTTTGAGAAAATCAGATTTTTAGCAAAAAAGTGAGGTTAAAAAATCGTATTTTTTAAATTTGTCCCCAATGGGTTAATAAAATGTAATATATTTATATGCAGAAAATTGGCCTATGGCCGGTAAAATTTGTTTAAATAGCGCAGACTTAGCTATATCCATATATACCGATTTCTCAAAAACTGGAGCCAATCTGACACTTCCAAATGTACTTTCGCACTCAGGGGACTCCCCCCTAATAGTTCGAAAAGGATTCATCAAAGTTAATTTTTTTTCGGGTCAAAAACTATCACAGTGTAATCAATAAAATCATAGCTTCGACCATAGACTAATACTTATAGTAGACCTAATAGTTATCTCACCAAATTTATGACATTTGGCCCGGTGTGATATTTACGTTCGATGTTGAAAAGAATTGCTTTACTCATACCTGATAGAGTCAATGGTTCAAAACAACGAACAAAATAATAACAATAGCATTTCGTTTTGTGTGTTAAAATTATTGTGTTAAATACAACACGAATGTATGCTAACAATAACAGTCAATAAAAAAGTGTAAAACACATTTAAATTTCACAGTTTTTCACCAACGACAAATTACTACAAAAACGAAAAATTAAAGCAAGAAGTTATTGTAATTCCACCTGGTGTATGCCACTTTTCGTCAACCATTTCACTATCACACCAACCGCCTCAAGAAGAGTGTGAAAGGAAACGTCAGATGAGCCAAATATTCTCTCTAGTATGACTTACTCTATGGTTTTGACAAAATGTCTTAGTATTTTTTAAAGCGAAACTAAATTCCAAATTTTACATGACCTACTCTTTAGTTTTCCATTAAATCCCATGAAGGAATAGGCTCAAACACGTTGATTGGGACCTGTAGTTTTGTACCGGTTCTGGACGCTATTTTGTCATGGCTAGGTACTCGATAATCGATCTCAAAATTCAAAGAGACGAATTAAAAATAAACGATGTTTATAAAACGCATTGTTGTCAATTTGTCATAAAAACCGAAACCGGTTATTAAACCGGTTTCTACCACCTTTTTTGAATATACTAATTACAGATAAAAAAGAAACTAAAATATCACATGAGGTGTCACGGTACACCCGGTTGGAACGAAGTTCCTTTCGCTATATATTATGTACTACTTAGTTACAATACGCCTGAGGCACCCGTTGAAAAATACGACAATTTAAATGGATCTTTAACAAAAGATCCTTTTTCTAAAATGATAAACAAGAAACATTTTTTTTATAGAATGTATTTAAAAAAAGTAGATTTCTAGGTCCTTTTTGTAAGAATATGTATTATATTTTCCCGATAAGGTCATTTTTTAAAGAGAGGTACTTCTTTTATTAACAGATAATGCTTTTTTTTATGAAAATGTACTATTTTTAAGAAGAAGTACTTTCTGTAAGAATAAACCGTAAGACTATGAATTTTTTACAAGGAAGTACTTTTTTAAGAACAGGCAATTTTTAAAGAAGTGGTCCTCTTTTTGGGAGAGCTTATTTTTTTGAAGAAAATTTACTTATTTTCAGAAAGGCTTCTTATCTCGAAAAGAAAAGGTATTATTTTAGTTTTAATAAAAGGTACTTTTAGAAAAGGAATTTTTGTAAGAAAAGGTATTTTTTTAAGAGAAGGTATTTCTTTTGAAGAAAAGTTTTTTTTAACAAATAGCAAAAATTTGCCTTTTTAAGAGAAGGTAAAATTTACTTCTTTTAAGAAAAGGCACTTATTTACGAAAATTTTCTTTTTTAAACTTGGTTCACTTTGGCTTTCCTAAATTTACTTTTTATTGGGTTCAAAACTACAATATGTATGTACAAAATATTGGTTACGGGCTCCACCTAGAAAACTTCCCATTAAACAAGAAATTTCCCAACATGTTTTAGTCTAGACACAAACCAAAGCAAAAGTACCCAATATAGTTGACAATACTGTGATGTATCATAAATAGTTGTATATTTTTGTTTTCATTTAGCCCCCATCCCGCAATGTGCGATAAGGAACTTCATTCCAAATACAGAAGATCTTCAATTCTTGAAAACTTTGCTTGCAAACATGTACATGGTTCCTGCAATATGTTGGTGGAACCATTATTTTTTGGTTACATGTGACGCAGTTATTGACTGTAGAGCTTGTTTTATATTCGATTGATTGATTTCTCCGATATTGGAAGATATTAACAATGAATTGGGTTTTTCCCTGAACAAGTTCCTGTTAGCTCTAGAAAAGTCAATCAGATAAAGAAATCGATTGGAAACTTTGATATTGACTGACATTTCATTGGTAAATGATCAAAATATAGGCGGTGATATACGTTTCTAGATCAAAAAAGTGTCGTGCTGAGTTCGATAATTTTAGACTAGTTCTTGTGGAAACTCTGTGTCACAAATTTGGCCGAAGTCTAAATTAAGTAGAAGGAAAATATATATAGTATTTGGGTTAGTAAATGGGGTCCTTTCAAGCGGTATTTGTTCTAGTGAAATTTCAGCTACTGTGTTATGCAATTATGTCCCCAAGCATGAAGAAGGCAATATTGATAAATGCTACAGTGTTAATATCTGCTACGAGATCGTTGTTCTGTTGTTTTAGACAATATGAAGCGACAACGGTGATGGTTTTGTATTGTTGATGGTGATTGAAATAGCAATGTTTTCGATTAGATTTGTTTTTTATATTAGGTAACTGATTTATGAATTACACTGCGCGACCAATGGTAGGGGTCAGTGATCTGCCGCCGTTTCGATGGGTCACGTCTAGGAATCGAGATATATCGATTTGAAGTTAGTAATTATCTAATAGTGGAATTTGTCACATTTGAGGCTCTTTTGTTAGACATGAACGACTAATCCGATTTTGCTGCAACATATTTAGAAAAATTAAGCATTATAATTCCTTTAATCTATTGATATACTATTTCTCTGCATAATCAACAGTTTTGCAGTTATAAATAAATTTATGAAGAAAAAAAATAATTTTTTCCTAAAAAATTTAAACTTTTATATTTAAAAATCGTGGAAAATACAAAACGGAAAAAGTGTCGGGTCTTATTACTTTTGCGTAAAGTAAAATAACCTGTAAACAAAATGAGATATGGGTCATAAAAATCGATGAACGCATAAATTTATTTTCGTTCGTTTGCTCCCTTTATTTACTTCTTGCGTGGAGTAGCGTGGTAGTGGTTGTTCGGAGTCTGTATCGGATGAGGATCTGGAAAATAATCAATTTTTTTAATCAGTGAGTTAACTTCAATTTTATGACCTACATTTGGAGGAAACTCCCTTTGTATATTCTTCTTCTTCATCCTCATTGTCGGGATCGTACTTCTTTTACGACCACCAACAAATTTCAGCCACCAGCGAGTTCTGCCTTTTGCCTTTACATCGCGTTTCCATTTGCATGACCACTTGATGGAAGCGCTCGCCCTGTTCAACCGACTCTGAGGCTAGCTGCTGGCTAAAATATTCTAGATGGTGATGCAAGAAGTGAATTTTGAGAGACATGTGTACTCCAATTTTCTGGAATTATTGCAACATCTTGGTCACAAGACCGGGGTAATTGTGTGCTTGGTTACTTCTCAAAAACTATCGTTTGACTTTTGTCACTGCCCTACAGGCAACGTAATCATTACCGACTAAAGCGTCTTTAAATTCTTTTAATTTCATGAGATTCCGTATATCGGCACCATTCAGAACACCATCCTTCGATTTTGCTTCGCTGATTCGTGGGAAAATATTTTTCAATCAATCGAGAATTTTCGGTTGATTCACAACAGCATTGATGAAATTTTTGACGATTAACAGTTTGAAATGGAGAGGGGGCATAAGGACGTTCTCCATTGGCACGAGTGGATCATTTCCGCAGTTGTGTCCTTTCTCTGTTGAATCTTGAGCAACCCAGTCATGAGGTTGGTACTGATTTCTTTTAAATCTGGTATTCCACAGATACAAGAAACGTATGTGTTTCGTATAGCCTCCTTGGAGACCTCTTAGCATCGCCAAGACTTTCAGATCACAACTGATCCGCCACATGTGATCACTGTAGCAAACTTTATCGAAAATTATTTCCATCGAATCGTGTGTTTCACTCATGTCTGTGCAGTAGTCAATGGGAGTGCTTGGTTTTTTACTATGTTTATATAGCAAAACGACTTTCAAGCTTGATTTCGAAGAGCCTGCGACGTAATTAATGCCCATTGTCGCCATCAGTCCGTTTATATCGTGGCAATAAACAAATGGGTTCCCTTAGTTATGTGTGAAGTAACGTTTGAATAGTAATTGTTGTCTTCGATATCCGGTGACTTTGACTCGAAATTGCTCGAATCGCTCGAAATTGTTGATTTCTTTCAAAAGTTGGACAAGTTTTTCTGCTTCACATTGAGACAAGTTTAATTCTCCAATAATCTTGTCCATTCTTACTTGTGATATTGGAATTATTTTGTTCGATGGATCCAGTGTTGCAACAGAAAATAAGTTTTGAGTAAGATTCGAATGCGGAAGAGGTCTTTGTGCCTTTTAACAAAGATGTAAACACTTTGTTTGAGGCCTTCATAAAGTTTTTATTGTGCGTACATTTAACATTATTTATGACTATGTATACGAGCTTGTGCATTTCAAAATTTTTCAGAACTTACTATATAATGACACTCATAAATGTGCATGGAATTTCGGGAAAAAAATCATCCGTTACAGGTAAGAAAAATAAATAAATGGTTGCCGTTACATCCCACGAGGGGATTAGGGAGAGCTTGACGTTGATCAAGCAAACACATACGCTGTGAGCGTATGAAAGAACAAGTGTGTGACAGCCGTCCCGTACAGACGTGTTTTTGGTTGTGCTCCGCGTCCCGTTCAATGTTTAATGTTAAACCATAATATCCAGTCCGCGTCGTTGTCATGAATCACAAATTTTAAAATCGTGAAAACATAATACAAAACCAAAACATTATTACAATATCAAAGTGCAAGCAAATAAAACAAAACGATCAGTACACAAGTGCAATAACACAAACCAACGAGAACAACAACAATAATCGACACAAAATGCTCGCGACACCACTCCGTTCCCAACGCAACATGTTTGACACCGCGACATCAACACAAACCAAACCAAACCATAATCAAACAACAACAAATAAGGAAACAATAACATCAACTAGGCTGTTTACATAGTCTAATAATATAAGTCGACGCGTGGCGTGTTGTTGTAATAATAAACGATTTTGACAGAATTTTGTTGTACTATTGTTATGACAATACACTCGATATGTCAAAATCATTTTATATACGAAGAGAGCAAAGGAAAAACGCCAAAGTAAATAATTACATGCATAGAATTACATGTATTAAAAAAAAGTAATAGGCAGAAAGTTGGAACGCATTTAAGATCCAAATTGGTAAGTATCCATCAGTAAGTCCATACATATGTATGTAGGTAATTTTAGTTACTTCTTCTATATATTTTTAGCCATCAAAAAAACTACAGGCGGTGAAACGATCAGCGTAAGCAAAGAGGGCAAGGAAGATTCAAAACAAATGATGCGACAAGTTTGACACTTCGAGTGTATTACGTAAACAAAGAATGATAAAAAGAAACAACCCGATAACAAAATGCCTGATCAGCTGGGCTTATGCTTCCACTTATATTATTACACTATGGCTGTTTACGTCAACCACGCGAAGGGCTTTTATGCCCCTCTCTGTGTGGTGCATTTGTTGTCCCCCGCTCCCTCTCCTATACGGTACAGCATAGACTGTGTTTTCTTCGTCTTCTCGTTGCTGCTCAGTGCTTAAGGCATAACACTAAGCATTGTGTGGATATCAGCGGGAAGGCGGGGGACTCACTGTTTGTGTTTACTGCTGTGAATTTGTTCTGTGTGTTTGTGTGTCGCAATGGTGTGTAATTTTGTTATACATTATGGTAACATACGAGGGTTGAGAACGAATTTTTTCGGTGTGTACTCTCATATTAATATTCATCGGCCTGATGTTCTTGCTCTATGTGAAACCCAGGTGCGCGAGGATTCTGATCCACAGGATTTTCACGTTCCTGGGTACCACACTCTATCCCTTTTTATTTCCCACAGAGGCCTTGTGGTTTATATAAAAAATGGCATAGTGTTTCAGAGTCAGCGACATTTCGACTCACAAGATCCAGAATTTAACTCTCTTTGGTTAAAATTCAAGATTGGAACACATGTCCTACATTTCGGATTTCTTTATAGAAGTCCTAATGCGGGAAGGGAGACATCCTTTAATGGCTTTGACACCCTTTCCGATTCCATTTCTGAGATATTGGGGAATTATCCAGACAGTGAAATCGTTGTTGCTGGTGATTTCAATGTCCATAATTCCTCCTGGTTAACGCATTCGAGCCATACAACTACGGAGGGCCAATACGCTGAGCTCTTCGCCGCTCATAACAACTTAACGCAATTGGTGAATGAACCGACGCACATTCCGTGTGTTCAAGGGCACAACCAAAATTTACTTGACCTCTTCTTAACTTCGCACCCTGAAAAGTACGAAGTTAACACGCTTGCACCTCTGGGTAATTCGGATCACTGTATCATTTCAGCGTCCTTTTCGTATTCAGCTCTTCGTCTCGCTTCAAACACAGTCCCGAAGCGAAAAATTTTTATCTACGAAGAGGCACGTTGGGCAGAGCTCAACAACTTTTATCAGCATTTTAACTGGAAGCTTTGTTTTCTGGACAATGACATAGATGCTGCTGCTGAAATGATCGAGAAGATAATTTTGATTGGTATGAATTCATTCATTCCGACGAAAATTATTTCGGTTAAACCATCGGAAAAAAGTTGGTGTAACCAGACATGCAAGAATGCTGTCAGATCCAAAGAGGACGCGTTCAGAGACTGTCGTTCTAATAAAAACGTTGATACTGAACTGCTACGCAAACAGGCAAGATCCAAGTGTGCCAAAGTACTTCGACGCGAAAAGTTTCTTCACGAACAGCGTATTCGTGCTAAAGTCCTTTCTTTCCCTAGAGGAAGTAAGAACTTTTTGTCATTTGCAAGAAGAATAAAGGATAGTTCTTCCTCTATCCCAACTCTTCTTAAAGATGACATAACATTCACTGAACCGGTTGATAAAGCTAACCTCTTGGCTGAAATGTTTGCAAGGAACTCTACCTTGCCGGATAGCAATCAACCACTCCCCGTGATCAATCACGTATCTTGTTCCATGCCCAAGATATTTTTTCGAACGCGAGGAGTTAAAAAGGTTCTTGCGAATCTCGTCGTAGGTAAATCCCCGGGCCCGGATGGCATATCTGCACTGGTCTTGAGTAGGTGCTCTTCGACACTGGCGTGTCCACTGCGCAATCTTTTCAACCTTGCATACCGTGCCGGAGTCTTCCCTGCGCGTTGGAAGGTTGCTAAAGTCCAGCCAATCCCTAAAAAAGGTGATGCAAGTAACCCTGCAAATTACCGCCCAATTGCAATTTGTTCTGCGCTCTCGAAGGTTATGGAGAGCATGGTTAACCACCATCTAGTGAAGTATCTTGAGTCCAATGACCTTCTTAACTATCGGCAGTATGGTTTCCGTAGAATGAGATCTACTGGAGACCTAATGGCGTTCCTTTCGGAACAGTGGAGTCGATCCATCCACCGGCTTGGTGAGAGTAAGGTAGTGGCTCTTGATATTTCCAAGGCCTTTGACAGAGTATGGCACGATGCACTCTTGTCAAAGCTCGCTGCTTTTGGTGTCGGTGATAACTTCACTCGATTTATATCGAGTTTTCTCAGAGATCGCACTATACGAGTTGTTGTAGATGGGGTTTCATCCGACGAGCATAAATTGACTGCAGGTGTTCCACAGGGCTCTGTTCTTTCTCCTTCTCTTTTTCTTATTTTCATTGACGATCTCCTGGGTCAGACTGTGAATCCAATCTACTCTTTTGCCGATGACAGTAATCTCTGCCATTCTTATTCATTCGATCGTAGGCCAAGTCTTCAAGAGATTGAAGTCAAACGCCGGACGATGAATGAAACACTCGACCGCGATCTGGTATCCATTGTTGAATGGGGTCGAAAGAATAGAGTAGATTTTAATGCGGGTAAGACCCAGTGTTGTTTGTTGTCGCATAAACGTATTGCTGACCCAGGTGTGTCGTCATTGTCTATGGACGGTGTGGATATTGATGAATCAGACGCTCTTGATGTTCTGGGCATGAAAATACAATGTGATGTCCGTTGGGCAAAACATGTATTTGAAGTGTCGAAAGATGCATTCAAGTGTCTAGGCTTTTTAAAGCGGTGCAAGAAATACTCCACTCCCTCTGATCTTCTCAATATCTACACCACCTACATCAGGCCAAAGATGGAGTATAACTCCCATATATGGGCAGGTGCTCCTAGGACTTCTTTGGAGCTTCTCGACCGTGTCCAGAAGAGAGCGACGGTGTTAATAGGGGACAGTAGGGTATCCAACTCTATTGCCTCCCTTGAGCATCGTCGAAATGTGGGTTGCGTGTCACTTTTCTATCGATATTTCCACGGTATGTGTTCCTCGGACATCCGTCAACTTATGCCGGACGTGAGGATATTTAGCCGATGTACGCGGCTTTCCAGGAACTCTCATCCGTTTTTTATCGAATGGCCGATTGACCGCACTACACACTATAGAGAAAATTCGTTCTTCAGCCGTACAGTCCGTATGTGGAATAAACTTCCGGCTAGTGTATTTCCCACCAATTGTGACATACAAACATTCAAGGCAAATGTCAACAGTCACTACTCCCTCTTTCCACCCTCTACTACCTCAATTTTCCTTCGCCAACACAATGCACTGCATTTATAGGGGGCATCCCCTGAGTGTTGGTTTGATAAAAAAAAAAAAAAAAAAAAAAAAAAAAAAAAAAAAAAAACGATCTACTTTTACACTCACTGATTGGAACCTACAGTTTTACACCGGTTCCGAACGGTAGTTTGAGAAGCTTTTTCATGGCTAAATACTCGATAGTGTCGCCGTCATAAAGCGAGGTGACCGCCGCCGAAAGAAATTTTTAAGGTGGTCAGAGTAGGGATTGAACCCACGTCCTCATGCAAAAGAACCGCGCACACTACCATTGCACCATCGACAGGTAGCCAACGGAAAAATACACATTAATAAAAGAAGTGCACTTCCCTTGTTTCCCTTTAATCATTCAATTTTTCAAATAAAAACCGCTGTGGTAACATCTGTAGGTACGAGTAGGTCAATCTATCAAAGTGGACACATGCAAACAACACACAGCGTTAGCATCACATACGTAGTTGTTGTACAACAATAGCCTCTGCCTGAAATTAAGTATGATGATATTGATGTAGCGGCAGCGAAAAAACAAGCAGGTCGTAGTCGCCAAAGAGTATGGAATAGTATATAGAACTCAAGGAACGAATTGTATGACTCAAAAGCACTGGCAAGATCTGGCGAATGATTCAAAATATATTACTCTCTGTTTGTCATAACTTGGTCCGTTCATAATTTTGTTGTGAAACATTGGTACCTTTTGAAAGAGGGGTGCTAAACTATGTGATATTTAAACTAAAAGTATAAATACTTTTTGTGTTGTTTTATGTAATAACAATGTCGAAATGGTGCATTTATATTGATGTGTCCTATAAAGAGAATAAGACTCGTTTCTGGTCTTTTACTCAGACTCTCTACATGAGAGCGGAGAAAGAGCGCAATAAGTTATCTACACTATTCAATACTTTTTGTCGTCGTAAAAAAATTATTTCAGTAAGCGAAATATTGCTTTATCTATTTTAACAATATTACATTGAATGTTAAAGCAGATGTAAGAAAAAAGAAAGTGCAATATCAAACCCGCCTTCAACACAAAAACAATTCTTTGTTTTATTTTCCAATGTAAGCTTTATTAATGTTAACAAAAAGTTGTTAACACATCTCCCGTGAGTTCGAACACTCATTGATTTTTTTTAATTCTGAGAGTCATTAAAAAGTCATCAGCATTTTTTCCAAAGAATTTTGAATATATCCACGAGCAAATTTTGTTTTAAATCCTTTCAATACGATTATCCATATGCATTGAAACAAAAAATCAATATTCTTGTCAAAATGAAATGACCTCACTTAATTGTGAATAAAAGCGATTTTCATGACCTATATCTCATTTTGTTCATGGGTTATGTGACTTTATGTGAAAGTAATAAGTGTTGACACTTTTTGTTCATGATTTTTAAATTTAAAAAAATTTGAATTTTTTTTAAATTATTATTTTTCTTCAAAAATGTATTTATTACTGCAAAGCTGATGATTATGTGGAAAACTATTATACCAACAGATTAAAGGAATTGTCATACTTAATTTTTCTAAGCTTGTTGCAGGAAAATCAAGCTGATTGTTCTCGAGTTATGTCAAATAAAAAGCCCCAAACGTGACCAATTTACCCATATATTATACTTACTAATTTCAAATCGATATATCTCGATTCCTAGACGTGACCCAGCGAAATGCCGGGATACGTATAATTTTTTCTGATGTTATTGCTAAAGCAACTGCACCATTGTACATATGCAGATGTATGGATTCTGCACATTTTGTATCCTGGTAACTGGAGTTGATTGTGTTATTTCAGGAAAGTTTTATTTAGAAGAAATAGATCTATTGAATTTTGTTCGGAAAATGTGTGTAACTGAGTTGAATATGAAAAAAATTGGTATCGAAATGTTGTGACGTTCAATTTTGTTACTCTTGTAAGCGTTCCTATGGTTCACTTTGATCTGATGACCAACCCGAATTGCGTTTTAGTTTTACATGTATTTTTATTTGCTATTAAAAATTTCTGAAGATACTACACAAAGTATTGAAAAATATCGAAATTAATTACACTGACCAATTTTAGAGGAGAATTTAAAAGAAACATTCAATATAATTATTTGATAAATTTTAAATTTATTTACGACAATTGCTTTAAGAATATTTGGGCGCAATTCACAATTTACGCTATTCACACTCCCTAACAGGAAACATGAGTGTGTTCCATCCTAAATCACCTTTATCAGATTTGTATTTGTTCATCGCTAATGATATCTTCGGAGTGTATAAGACAATACTTTGTACTAAGCAATTAAATGTAATAGGTGGCTCTCAAATATAATGTTTCTAGATATGAGATAGATATCTCATGCTACCAAGTAAATGACATAAGTTATTTGTTATCACTCGCACCATAAATACGAGACAAATTCATAATTGTTTTTTCTTTTCCATTCTGCTCCGGCATCAATGTACACAACAGTCCAACAAAACTTTCAGTATCCTTAAACTGTCGACCACATACATCCGACAAACTGCACATTATTTCATAATTGTTATCCTGCGAACAGTGTTAACATCTAGTTCTATACGTTAACAGTTTGTACAGAAACACACAAGATAGAATCGACAAATAATTTTAGCAGTGGGGGTGCTACACTATGTGGTGGATAGATGAGTGGTATCAGAGTAGAAGGTATCACAATGAAATATTAAACACGTGCTAGTTCCTATTTGTTTACGAATGGTCAATAAAAACAAAGTAATGATAAAAAGAGAAATATGCAATGCGCATTTGTTTTTCTTATAATACATATGTATAAGAACAGTATATGATAGAGTTTATGCTAAGTAACAGATGAAATGTAAAGCATCAGGTAAAATGTAAAGTAACAGATATGTTAATACATGAACATTTTAATAGCAGAATATTATGTCTTAAAACAAAACAAATTATACAGGGTCATCCGTTTCTCGATTTCAAAACTAAAGTTAAATAAAACACACATGATGCTATGATTTCGATGAAGATTTTATTTCAATATAATGCTTGGACCCTGCAATTATGTATGAAATACACTGTCAATCTGAGCGGAGTAGTGTGGAAAAGTGGTCTCTCCATATTCTAAGCACACACTGCTTATCGGTCACCAGATTCCCATTCTCATTGGTGTTGTCAGTAAAATTAATTAAGTATTTGTAACGTTTTATTAAAATAATTCCAGATGATGATCATCGAAATTGACCGAAATATCGAAATAAATATGTAAAATAATAAATGAAAATATGAATTAGAGTTTGTTATACTATTTATTTATTTGGACCAGGAGCATGAAAAACACAACTATAATAATAAAAGATGGTTGAAAAATATCAACAATCATTAAACAAAAAAATTGTGGCCTTCGGTGGTGCAATAGTAGTATACGCGGATTTTGTGCATGAGAACGTGGCTTTCATCCCTGCCCTGACCACCTTACATTTCTTTCGACGGCGGTCACCTCGCTTAGTGACGTCGACACTATCGAGTATTTAGCCATGAAAAACCTTCTCAAAATGCCGTTCGGAATCGGTGTGACACTGTAGGTCCCAATCAGTGAATGTAAAACAAGAACGCGCACCGCTTACTGATTGTGAGAAGCTCTCCCTAATCACCTCATGGGATGTAACGGGAAACCATTTTGTCAATAACCAGTGTCACTTTTCTTTGGTTTTGTCATGCAAATTCCACATGAATATTCAGAATTTAAGGGCTAAAATGACCTGTCATGATGAGCATAAATACAAAAATTTTTTTTCAAAATTAAAAATTACAATGTTCGAGTGTTTGGTCGTATTTTTAAATAATTTTACTCTCCAATATTTCGCTGCCCTTTGGGTAGCATCGTTGTGTTTATCTTCTTGACGATGGTACCCAAAGGGCAGCAAAATATTGGAGAATAAAATTAGTTAAAGAAACGACCAAACGCTCGAACCTTTTAATTTTGATATCGGAATATTGAAAGGTCGGATAAATCATCACATTTGTTTTATTTTAAAAATTTTTATAGAGTATATTTTTCACGGCAGCATTTTGAAATCATAAGCAAGCTTAACTTTTCTTCTAAATTTTTCAATTTATTATTAAATTTTCCACCTCATACTGTGCATCTAAGTGGTGATGTTCAACAATTATTCTCGGATTTAGGGTGGCCCATATTCTGCAAATTTTGTTTATTCACGTGACCATTGGTGTGAAAATGGGACTCCTCGTTCATTAAGAGTTTGTAAATAAACTCGATGATTTCAAGGCACAGTTGTCGAAAACGGCGACTTTTTTGAATGCGAGTTTGTCCATTATTTGGTTTTAAATCGTGAACCAATTGAATCTTATATGACAGAAGATGTAACTTATGTAAAATTCTTTGCAAAGTCAGCCTAGATCTCAGTACTTCCTTGCACCGGAGCAATGTTCAGATCATTTCAAACTGCACGAGGTCTTACAGCACGCGCAAGATTACAAACAGCCCCTTTTTGCTCGAAACCCTGAACCAAACGGTAAATTGTTGGAGCGCTACGTACATTTCGAACATGAAAGAAATTTCTATATAATCTTTGTATAAGAATAATCGAATGCTGATTTTTAAAATAATATTGAACTTCTTTGGTTCTTTGTTATGTGCTGAGTCTTCCCGTAACAAATTACCCAAGGTTTTCGAAGTTACTTCTGAAAAAAAACGAAAAAATAACGTTACTTCTGCGCCACCTTGTACTATCAAAGAGATGCCTCAAAAAGCCAATTCGCGAAATGTATTGAGAAAGTCATAAATAATTGAATAAATATGCTCGATTAAGATTTCAAAATGCCGATGTGAAAAAAATGCTCTATCCAAATTTTGAAAATATCAGGACACGACGGTTATTCCCTATATTGACCAATAACAATGTTATTTTTTTTGCCAAAATACACTGCACTGAATGGAAAAGCATCGTCACAGGGATGAAAATGTTCATCACCCCAACAACTTTTGTCATCGAAAGTGAGCTAACGTACAATTAATCAACTGCAAATTGCTCTTCCCTGCGATGAAAGTATGGTTGTTGCTCCAATGAATTTGATTCATTATGGCATCGAATTTGTTTCGTTGCTGCAAGAAATTTGTTTCATTGTTGCAATGAATTTGTTTCATTGTTGCAATGAATATGTATCGTTCTTGCAATGAATTTGTTTCATTGCTGCTATGAATTCTTTTGATTGCTGCTGTGAATTTGTTTCATTGTTGCTATGATTTTGTGTCTGCCGTTGAAGTGTGTTTGAAATTATTTATTACTTATTGTATATAAATATATTGTTATAATTACATTGTAGGTGTTTTGATAAAAAAAAAAATTTGAACTATTGTTTCGAAAATGGTTGAAACACTTATCTGGAGAAAGATTATGGTAGTCGAGGAGTTGAGTGTTATTGTGACCGGTGAATTCAGGTCCTACAATTAAACACAATTATGAAGAATTTATTATTACAATTTCTATTTAAGATTTGTACATTAGGGTGGGTCGATTTAGCAATCGATATTGCGCCATCGATTTTACGATAGCTTTTGGCATGAGGAAAAAAATTTCCACTGCGACATATCAACAAAATCATTTTCCGAACTTTTAGTTTTAAGTGTTCTGTCCAAAATACCTGGGAAGCGATAGTATTTTTCCTGTAGGTGCGCTGTCGAGTGAAACGAGAATTTTGTGGTGAAATTTCCCAACCACCCCCGAAACCTTGAAAACCGGTTAAAAAACCCGGGTTTGCGTACCTTTGAGCACTTATATGCCTGTAAGTTAGTTGATTATTAACGGATTTTCACTTTCTCACCGGATATAAAAGGACGAATCTTAGACCTGTCAAACGATATATACGGTATTTAAGAAAATAGGAGAAGTCTGTGTGTATTTGTCCAGCAAACAGATATTTTTTAAAGTTGTAATTTCTTTTAAGGCTGTAAGAGATCATGTTTTCTCCGGTTAGTGAAAAAAATGTAAATACCGCGGGTGGGATTCGAACTCACATTCGCTGGGACGACCGTTTCGATGTTTGTGAAGCATCATCTTCAGCAGCGTCTAGCCCGTTAAGCCACTGCGGTGTGTATTCACACTAGCCACTAACCGAAGACATTTATTGATTGTGTGCAGAGTGATTGTTGTCGCTACTTAAACATTGCTTTCCTACTTACACGCACTGATGCAGAAGTTTTAAAAGTTATATTTATAGAACGAACTATTCTAATTGTAGTTGTATGGTTATGTTTTGGTTTGTCCCTACCATATGTGTCAAATTTAGTTGTTTTAGATCCTCGTTATGTTTAAAGTTGTAATTTCCTTTGAGACTGTAAGAGATCATGTTTTTTTCGCCATTTTTCAACTTCGGCGATGATTTCACACTTGATTTTATAAAGAACCCGATTTATTCAAAATGGAAATTTCCTAATGAGTAAAATGCAATGCAATGTTTTCAAAATCCGGTATTAACTGACTGAGTTCTTAAAGTTTTATTAAAACAAAAATTTTGCAAAAATTCCTGCACAAAGTTTTTCGATTTCTTTTTATGCATTTTCTTTTTTTTTTACTTAAGCTTGATGATGCTGGTAAAATTGTATAAAAACAAAGCGTAATTCATTTTTGTTTTGGTCCTCCTCCTAACTAAATAATAAAAATAGACAATAAAAAGTAAGAGATAAACCAAAGATCAATAGTTTAAATGCACTTACTTTTTTTTAACTTTTACCCCATTTTTCTACAAAATTTAAATTAAATAAACCTGTTGGAGGAACAAGAAATAATTTGTTACAGCAACGAAATGAAAAATTGTAAAAGAAATCCTGCATACAATTTTCCATTGCAGCGACTTCTCAATTGTTGGATGTACGAGACTTTCATTGTAGCAACGTAAATGCGGCGAAGAGTTTTTCTTTCAGTGTTGGTATTCAACAGCAGGTAGTAGTGGACTATAAATACCCTTCTATAAATAATTGGCAATCCCGAAATCAGCTCTTTAATACCCATATTTTGAAACCATCAACTTAAAAAAAATTGTATTTGTAGACCGTAGTGAATTTGACTACTATTAAGAATATTCATACGTTTTTAAACTTAACAAACCCAATATTTACAAAATTTTAATTTTATGACTCTTTTGCAGATAGGGTGCGATATACAAAAGATTTGGAGACTAAAAATATGACGTGTGTTGCTGTTAAGTTTAATTTCTAACTTTAGTGTTTAATTTATATTTACAATTCACTGCATTGCATTTACTTGGACTATTACTACTTTAATATTGAATCATCATAACATATCTGTTAATAATGTGTGTTTGTGTATGCCACTATATCTACCAATGCTTTTAGTTTTAACATTAAACGTTAAATTCTGGCATTTCATTCTCATTTTGTTTCTTCATTCATTGTCTGACATGCAGTCTAACAACGTAAACTCAGTCAGTCGTGAACCATCAAGAGTAGCGATTGCAAATTTTGGAATAAACAGTCATTTCCTTCCCCCCACTTGTTGGCCCCGTAAAGCGAAACAAGAATTTGAGAATTATTAGTAAATTGAATAAGCAAACAATGAAATGTTGTGGGAAGTAAACAACATGAAGATTTAAATTTCAATTTAATTTTCAATAATAACAAATCAAAAAGTAAACAACATTCGTTACCCATGCATTTATGATCTTTGCTATGTTTACGTGATAGGTTGTTGTTATGTGGAACGACTTGCAAATTGGTTTCCCACAACATTTATATGAGCCCACAATTAAACAAGTGGTGATGCAAATGCGTAATAAAGGGTTTTTCAACAGAGACGCTACAAAATTAAATCTATAGGGACAGCAAACGACGCCATATTTTTCCCCGATCATTTGACATTTCTCTTCAGTAAGGTTTGTCATTTCATCATCGAAAGATATACGAGCCAACAACGAGTCGAAATTGTTAAAATTTACTACCGAAATTTGGAGTCAGTGGCCTCAACTTTAAGACCGCTACGTCCAATTTATGGTCGTCATAATCGTCCTACCAGATCAACAATTGAGCGTCTAGTGGAAAAATTTGAATCCACATGCACAGTACAAAATCTTCCCGTGCCAGTGAGACAAAAAAGTGCCCGTAGTGTCGAGAATATAGCTGCTGCTGAGGCTTCAGTTCAAGAAAGCCCAAATGTGTCTCTCACACGTCGTTCTCAGGCGTTGGGCATTTCTGTGACGTCGTTGTGGCGAATTTTGCGAAAAGATCTTGGCCTACATCCTTACAAGATCAAATTGACGCAAGAACTGATGCCGCTTGACCACCATAAGCGTCGTATGTTCGTGAATTGGGCTGAGCAACAACTTGAAAATGATTCGGATTTTCATCGGAAAATCATCTTCAGCGATGAGGCTCATTTCTGGCTGAATGGATTCGTCAATAAGCAAAATATGCGTTATTGGTCAGACAGCAATCCACACGTAATCCATGAGTCATCATTGCATCCCGAAAAAATTACGGTTTAGTGCGGTTTATGGGCCGGCGGCGTCATTGGACCGTACTTCTTCCATGATGATCTAGACCGGCACATTACTCTGACTGTGAATCGCTACCGTTCAATGATAACCGAATAGTTCTGGCCCCAATTGGATAATATGGACTTGGAGGACATGTGGTTCCAACAGGACGGCGCCACAAGCCACACAACGATCAATTTATTGAAAACCAAGTTTGGTGAACGTGTTATCTCACGAAATGGCCCAGTCGATTGGCCGCCTCGGACGTGCGATTTGACGCCGTTAGATTACTTCCTATGGGGCTACGTCAAGTCTATGGTCTATGCCAACAAGCCAGCGGCGATTGATGAACTTCGTACGAATATCGAACGTGAAATTGCAG
The DNA here is from genome assembly GCA_963931995.1 of Phaonia tiefii. Taxonomy (NCBI): domain Eukaryota; kingdom Metazoa; phylum Arthropoda; class Insecta; order Diptera; family Muscidae; genus Phaonia; species Phaonia tiefii. The sequence goes on from OZ008367.1 coordinate 39,069,312, forward strand.
CAGTATCGTCCGATTTATGCTTGAAAACCGTCGAAAATTGGGTTCAGCGTCTGGACTTCTGCAAGCGTGCCCGTGGTGGCCATGCAAAAGAAATCGAGTTCCATACATAATGGCATCGAACGTACTTTCACAGGAATAAAGAATTTCATTGGTATTAAAAAACCGGTTTTGTTTTATTTAAAAAAACTTTTGTAGCGCTCTTATTGAAAAACCAGTTATATCGCGTAATACATTCTGCCGTGAACGTGTCGATATATAAATAAATAAATAAGTATTTTCCAATAACATCCCGTGGCCGGGACTGGGGAGAGCTTCTCGCAAACGGTTTTGCACTCACTGATTGGGATCTACAGTTTTACACCGGTTGCGAACCATATTTTGAGAAGCAATTTCATGGCTAAGAACTCGATAGTGTCGGTATCACTAAGCGAGTTGACCATCGTCGAAAGAAATGTAAGGGGGTCTGAGCAGGAATCGAAAGTAACAACAAAATTCGAAATTTGGGGTTTTTACTTATATTAATTGCAATGTACACAAAAAAGTTGCAGCTTAGGTACACAAAAAAAATACACCAAATTTAAAAAGTGCAATCTTACTGCGACAGCCTTTATATGGTCACGATGATTGATTCCCTTATGTACTTGTGTATATTTAAATAGGAGAATTTCGTTCCGATGATAAACAGTTGATGCCGAGTAAAGACATCTATGATCCTGTCACCATTGCCATTCCTTACAGTTCCAAGACCAGGTCTTCCCATCACTTCACAAAGGCAGTTGTATTCGTTGCCCAATTTGGCATTGAAATCTCCCAGAGATATTTGAATGTCACCAATTGTCAAGGAGCTTACAGCATAATCAAGTTGGCTATAGAACTCGTCCTTCAAACTGTCCTCATCAGCCTCAGTAGGTACATACGCCTGTACCACAAACTTAAAACTATCGAATTAATGCCATCAGATGTAGCCTTGTATGATGTTGGAGCATGTCTGGCCCTATGTGAAAAAAGAAGATTGACTCTGTTTACACGTTGCCTATCATTGCCGAAATGTATAAAGCAGTGACCATACATATGGTAACTGTGATTTGCCACTATTAAGCCAACGTACTTTGGTTGGTTGGTTGGTTTTCGTGGTTGCTAAAAATACTATTTAGCATCAATTAGTGTCTTGAGATACCGTTTTGCATACCACATCACTCCGGAGAGTCCAAAGTATCATGTCTGTATCCAGCCTGTTAATCGGAGATACCTCATTCGATCCCCTAGATCTATCTCGTGTATCTCAGTGAGGTTATGCAGGAAGGGACGGCCCATAGTCTTCAGGCGTCTATTCGTCAGAGCCGGACAACTGCATGGGAGATGCTCCACCGTCTCCTCCTCTTCTGCGTCATCGCAGGCACGGCAGTGGTCATTATATGGCAGCTTCAAACGTCTTGCGTGATTACCGATTAGCCAGTATCTGGTCAGCACGGAGTTAGTCCGGTGAATGTTTTATTCTGGCCATGTGTTTCTGGATATGCGGCACGTTTCCGTTCTATCCCTTCTGGTCTTCGCCCGTTCTAGGTAATGCAGCAGAAGAGGATCCTGCCCTGGCTAGTTCGTCTGCCTTTTCGTTCTCTAGGCGACCCTTGTGGCCTTGTATCCAAGTAAGAACCATATTGGCCAGACGGCCTAGCTCGACAAGTTTTTCTCTACATTCACTAACGAGTTTAGATGCAGTGTTGTAAGATTTAAGTAATAGGAGAGCCGCTTGGCTATCTACAAATATTTCAATGCGCTCTGTTTTGCAGTGTAGTATAAGTTCGGCACAGACTTTCTTCATGTCCAGTACCTCCGCTTGCAAAACGCTGCACTTGCCTGGTAGTTTGAATGATAAGTTGAGGCCTGCCACTTCGGAGAAGACACCCGAACCGGTTCCACATTCCATTTTGGATCCGTCCGTAAATACTTTGGTGTCAAAACCTGTAAGTGGATCCCCTTTATCCCACTCTATTATCCTGGGAAACCTCAAATCGAATAGGTTATCGAACGTCAATGAGAGGGTGCAGTAATCGGTGGTTATTGAGTTCTCTTGGAATCCTGGGAAACTTCAAATCGAATAGGTTATCGAACGTCAATGAGAGGGTGCAGTAATCGGTGGTTATTGAGTTCTCTTGGAATTGTCTGAAGTATAGTCGCATGTCCATATGCGTTGCTCTTCCAGAATCCAAGAGCGTTTAGTCGGGTGACACTCTAGGCCGCGCTAGCTGTGATGTGAAGTTCGAGTGGTATAATATGAAGCATTGCGTTAAGGGCTTCAGCTGAACACGTCCTCCTTGCCCCTGTTATGCCGATGCAAGCTGATCTTTGTACTCTATACAATAGTTTCCTGGTGGACATCTTTGATTATGCAATTGTACATCCATAGCACCATTTTTGGTCGGGGACCCCACCAGCGTCTGAACATTTTCCGACTAGCGTAGTACGCAACGGTTACCTTCTGTACGCGGTGCTCTATGTTACGCTTCCAGGAAAGTTTAGGGTCTAGAATCACGCCCAAGTACATGGCGTGAGTTGACAGTGCAATCTGTATTTCACTTAGCCGAGGAGGATTAAACTCTGGTATCTTGGTCTTCTTGTTTTCCATAGATTCACTCCAAGACTACTCCCAGTGGCCCAATCGTTAAGTGATTTCAATGCCCCATTCATGATTACACTCAATATGGATGGGAACAAACCAGATTATTGCCACGTCATCCGCATACGCCACGGTTTTGATCCTCAGATTGTCCAGTCTCAGTAGTATTTTGTTTACCACGAGTAACTAACGTAGGGGAGAGATGACTCCACCCTGGGGAGTTCCCTATTAACTGACTCGCTGTTTCCTATAGAGGCGTTGATAATTCTGCTCTGTAGCATTGTCACTATCCAACTCTTGAGAAATGTTTCCATGCCTAGATCTTCAAGTGATTCTTCTATAGCCACTGAGCTCACGTTATTGAATGCACCCTCTATATCCAAGAAGGCCGCGATGGTTTATTGTTTGTGTTCCAAGGACCTCTCAATAATTCTGACGACTTCGTCGGACTTCGGGCTACGTCGGTTGAGCGGCCTTTTAGATATGCATGTTGGCTGCGTTATATTTTTGGCGATCCATACATTTTCGTTCGGATGTATGCGTCGATTAGCCTTTCAAGCGTTTTCAGAGAAAACGATGAGAGGCTGATCGGTGTGAAATCCTTTGCGCTCTCATGACTCCGTCTTCCTGCCTTGGGAATGAAAACCACACTTACCTGGCTCCAACTCTTTGGTAAGCAGTTAAGAGTCAGGAAGGATCGGAATATAATATAGAGCCACGCCCTGATTATGACCCCGCCTCCGTACTTTGGTTAGTCCTAGGATGTCCAAATTGTAGGATTCCATAACCCGTTTAACAATGCCCAAGTCTCGATTTTTCACACAGAGTTGTTATATTACAGGTACAAATCATAAACTAGCCAGCAGCCTGTATACACCCTTTATTAGAGGGTATTTTTTTGTTATCGTTTTATCAGTCTAGATCCGTAGTGGTAAGAAAACAGCAGGGTCACCTCGTGCACGATGTGACTCTTCACGTCGCTCGACAGTCTTGGCATGAGCATTAGCTGACCAACTTTGAACTCGTCCGAAAATATTCTTTGGCCTGAGAGATAACTTTTGATGATCAGGGATAGAACAGGCTATCAGGGTTTTGTGATCCCACGTGCACGTACTTTCATAATATTTTGTCTTCAAGTAAATATATTTTAACCCAAAATCTGATTGGAATAAACATTTTCAGCTAGTTTCATTTACATCTTGTAATTTCACTGACTTAGTATAATGTTAATTGAAAGATCAAAAGATCTCTGCAGAAATAACGGGTTTTTCAATAAGAGCGCTACAAAAGTTTTTTTAAATAAAACAAAACCGGTTTTAGGTACCAATGAAATTCTTTATTCCTGTGAAAGTACGTTCGATTCCATTATGTATGGAACTCGATTTCTTTTGCATGGCCATCACGGCCACGCTTGCAGAAGTCCAGACGCTGAACCCAATTTTCGACGGTTTTCAAGCATAAATCGGCCGATACTGCTGCAATTTCACGCTCGATGTTCGTACGAAGTTCATCAATCGTCGCTGGCTTGTTGGCATAGACCATAGACTTGACGTAGCCCCACAGGAAATAATCTAACGGCGTCAAATCGCACGACCGAGGCAGCCAATCGACTGGGCCATTTCGTGAGATAACACGTTCACCAAACTTGGTTTCCAATAAATTGATTGTGGCATTCGCTGTGTGGCTTGTGGCGCCGTCCTGTTGGAACCACATGTCCTCCAAGTCCATATTATCCAATTGGGGCCAAAAATATTCGGTTATCATTGAACGGTAGCGATTCGCATTCACAGTAATGTGCCGGTCTTGATCATCATGGAAGAAGTACGGCCAAATGACGCCGCCGGCCCATAAACCGCACCAAACCGTAATTCTTTCGGGATGCAATGATGACTCATGGATTACGTGTGGATTGCTGTCTGACCAATAACGCATATTTTGCTTATTGACGAAGCCATTCAGCCAGAAATGAGCCTCATCGCTGAAGATGATTTTCCGATGAAAATCCAAATCATTTTCAAATTGCTGCTCAGCCCAATTCACGAACATACGACGCTTATGGTGGTCAATCGGCTTCAGTCCTTGCGCCAATTTGATCTTGTAAGGATGTAGTCCAAGATCTTTTCGCAAAATTCGCCACAACGACGTCACAGAGATGCCCAACGCTTGAGAACGACGTGTGAGACACATTTGGGCTTTCTTGAACTGAAGCCTCAGCGGCAGCAATATTCTCGACACTACGGGCACTTCTTTGTCTCACTGGCACTGGAACATTTTGTACTGTGCCTGTGGATTCAAATTTTTTCACTAGACGCTCAATTGTTGATCTGGTAGGACGATTATGACGACCATAAATTGGACGTAGCGCTCTTAAATTTCTCCAAATTTAAATTGACTCCAAATTTCGGTAGTAAATTTTAATAATTTCGACTGGTTTTTGACTCGCATATCTTTCCATGATGAAATGGCGAACCTTACTGAAGAGAAATGTCAAAAGAGCGGAAAAGATATGACGTCGTTTGCTGTCCCTATCGATTTACTTTTGTAGCGTCTCTGTTGAAAAACCCGTTATATATGGTGTTTAACAACATACATATGGGCAAGGCAATTCCGATTTTAACTGTGTTAAATATTTTGAATTTGTACACGCAAAGAAAAAAGCGTTTATTGCTCGGTTGCCACAACAATACTTTGATTGATTTGTATTAATTTATTAATTGCAACCGTTCATGTAGTTCTTCCAAATAAACTCATATATAGCAAATATGTATCATATTGTTGGAAACGAGTTCTCGTTTGCATTAAACGCGTACAAAATTACATTTGTCGCAAGTTTAAAAACCGTTTGCGATAACTGAAATTAGCTATTTTTCTAATGAGAGCACAGATTTGGAAGAACATAATATTCTCTCATTATGTCGATTGTATACGCAGCTTTATCCACTTGTTTGGCATATACACTCACGCATACGCATTAAAGTGATCACACTCTCTAATGCTTCTTTCTACCTTGTCGATATATCTTCGATGGGCAACTGAGGCGTTGTAGTTTGCTGCGCTTGCAATTGTTATGTGAATGCAAAACGAAACAGACGTGTAGGTAAACAGACTTTATGGGTAAAACCAAAATCATAAAAGTTGGGAATTTACACAAAACAGAGCTTTGGGAGCCATAAATAAAAGTTTTAATTATAACTCGGTTGCTGTAACCGAAGGAACAGTTGGTGGAACCGTTTTTTGTTTCTCGCAAACGTTTTTCAGCTTTAATTTTTCATAACTCGTTTACTGCAAACGTTTTTCAGTTCTCGCAAACGTTTTTTTTAATTAGGATCAATAGCAACTCGGTTGCTGTAACCGAGGGAACAGTTGGCGGAACATTTTTTCGTTTTTCGCAAACGTTTTTTTCAGCTTGTGTTTCTCATAACTCGTTTGCTGCAAATGTTTTTCGGTTCTTCCAAACGAAATGACATGTATGGCTTAACAGAAGTTCGTTTCTCCCAAGTACAGCCTCCAAAAGGACTTCAGTTATCTGAGATTTCGTTTGGGAGGAACGAGTTTTTTTTTTGCGTGTATGCTATACGGAATGTGACACTATTCTATTTACGAATTTCAACTAACGGAATAACAATCACATTATACCACCTACTCCATGATATGAGCTTATATAGTTACAAGGAAATTAACCTTCGAATAGCAGTGAGAAAGTGTTAATGTTTCTGTTGATTTGCTGCACTCGACAATTACGACTAAATTAAGTCAGTACTCTTTGTGCCCACTTATAACCCCCAATGAATTCAAACAACAGCATCTGTTACTGTCATAAATGTTACGTTTTATATCCAACAGAGAGAGATAGAAATGAAAGTAAAATCCATTTTGATTACAATCATATTTGCTAATTAAATGGAGACGCCTTTGTAGTCTGCATCTTTTGTATGTGTGTTCTGGTATGATTTTTAGCTATACGGAGCATATGATAGCATTCATTAGAATCACTGGATCAACAAACGAAACAAAGCTCTAGATGTTTGGTAACTCCAATAACAGTTTTGAGGTAATAATAATCTAACGACCATTAATGGCAACATCTCCATTAATTTTGTTAAGACTGGGAAATTCAAAATTCTCTTTATGGACGGAAGAAAATTATGCTCAAAACAGTTAATGAATTTTTAATTAATTGCAACATTTTACACTACTTTATTATTAATTGCAGACTTTGTTATTTACAAACAACACATGTATTGGAATATAATATAACAAAATTACATTCAATTTGTTCCCAATACATGTCAGTAACCAAAGATATGTATTGCTTACATGTTGCTAACAAAGTCGAAAGAAACTTCAGGAAATGATTTTACCACTTGCCACCAGTCCTCCTGCGTTTGCAGCGACGACAATGTTGTATATATTTAGAGTATCTGCAATATGTTAGCATTATTATTTGGTATTACTTTTAAAATTGTTTGCTGCTTTAATTTAATTCAATAAAAGTTTATATTTAATCAATGAATGTCCCAGTTGGAAAAATTGTCTTGAAGACATTGTCAGTAGAATTTCCTTAGTACAATGTCAGTAGGTGCTGGCACTTTATATAAGACATGTTCGTCACATGTCACAAGTTTCGCCTTAGGTGACATAAATTGTGAACGGGCTCGCAATCTATGTAAGACAGTCGTATTGACTTGCCAGCATTAGGTATTGACTGACTCTTTTTAACGCCAATGCTGAATATCGAAAGAAGAAGTCTTTATCTTTTGTCGACAGCGAGTCGGGCGTATAGAATTTCAAGTTATTCAGAAAACATAAAACTGAAAATTGTATACTTGAATTGTATTTCATAAATTTTCAGAATAGATTTAAAAAAATTTGAAAATGAATACAAAAATACGCACATTTTCTGAGATTATATATATACACTAGGGCGGGTCAAATTGTATGGAACAATTTTTTTGATGAAGCGTATACCAAAAACGTAATCTATAAGTGATTCTGAGAAATTTTGCTCAAGGGACCATAGCTCTAAGTCGGATTTGGAGCCCCCCAAATTTTCAAAATAGATATTAGTGTTAATAGTGTTTTTTTTGTTGAAACCTTAACAATGTTGATTTTTTCAGATCGATGTTCCTACAAAAAGGAGTTCGAAAACAAAAAAATTGATCGTAATAAAAGTTGTTGGAAATTATCTGAACTTTCATAATCTGCAAAAAATAAAAAAATAATATTGGTATCGATACAGATTCTGAAAGGTGATAAAAATACCTTTCAAACAAGCCCACATTCTATCTACTATAATTATATCCGATTTTATGACGAATTTAATTAAATCATACTATGTGTATATGGACATATAAAAAAAAATCTGTTTCCCATTACATCCCATGAAGGGATTGGGGAGAGCTTTTCACAACCAGAGAGCTGTGCGCTTTCTAATTTTTCACTCACTGATTGGGACCTACAGTTTTTACACCGATTCCGAACGGTATTTTTGAGAAGCTTTTTCATGGCTAAATACTCGATAGTGTCGCCGTCACTATGCGAGGTGACCGCCGCCGAAAGAATTTTTTTTTTGAAAGGTGGTCAGAGCAGGGATCGAACCCAGGATCTCATGTACAAGAGGCGCGCACACTACCTAGTGCACCACCGACGGCCAAAAAAAAATATCAATTTTGAAATTTTGGGGGGCTCCAAATCCGACTTAGAGCTATGGTCTCTTGAGCAAAATTTCTCAAAATCACCTATAGATTACGTTTTTGCTATACGCTTCATCAAAAAAAAAATTAACCCGCCCTAGTATACATACATACATATGTATACAAATGCATGTATCTTATTATATCTTATCTTATTATAATAACATGACTTATTTTAGCTTTTTTCTCAATTAGAGCTCATTCATCTCAAATATAATAATTATAAAGGAAATGACACAAGGTCACCACATTTGGAGGCGCCTTGGCTAACTGAACCACTGCTGAATAGTGACTTCAGGACGACGTATGTACATGTCATAAGGTGATCGCCATTATTGACAAACTGCGGAAAATTCCTTCTGACTTTTTACCAAATGCATGAATATGTCAGGCGGTGTCATGAAGGTTTTTTGTATGGGAGCGGATCGGCAGGTCAGCAGGCACTCTGACATGTCAATTCTTTGCCACTGATTATGTCTTTAGTAAATTTCCAATTGCGGTGTTATTTGATTAAAACCAAATTATAGTATAGCCCTAATAGATCTGTGTCGGGATTCTGCAACTTTTTAACGATATAATTTAGTAGTTAAATTGGTAAAATTCATAAAACTTCCAGACAAAATTTTCGAGTTTGTCAATTTAACAATCGAAACAACAGAAATCACTGCTGTCGGTCCTAATGCAGAAACAAAAAGCAGCAGGTCTTCAATTCACGAAAACAATATTTGCAAACATGTACAAACATGAATCTGATCAAAGTTGCTCGCATCACTATCATGTTCACAACAGTTTTGGGTAATATTTTTTCAAACTCATCAGTCAAATAAAAAGTTATCGAAAAAGCTCATGCTCATGAATGACAAGTCTGTGGTTCGCTGGAGAGTCAGGATTTCGATAAAAAATTAATGTATGCTATAATATCGAAGATAGTAATATAGTATGATTCAACAAGACCGCAGACTTTTGTTTATAATAATTTGTCCAAATGATTCTATTTTTATTTCGTCGTGTTTTTGGTCTATGACATTTTATAACTCCTCTGGCAACACGGGATGCGCGTGTCAAAATTTCCCATAACTTTTTGACATAGTTTGGGCTGTATGTCATTTATAGGGCGTATGGTTACGTACTCTGAAATCGTCTCGGTCGTACGACACTTTTCACGTAGCCTCAGAGAATAAGTCGACAAGCACCAAACACATTATATTTAAAGGGATTTTCAATAAGAGCGCTACAAAAGTATTCCTGTGAAACGTACATTCGATGTCATTATGTATGGAACTCGATTTCTTGTGCATGGCCACCACGGGCACGCTTGCAGAAGTCCCGACGCTGAACCCAATTTTCGACGGTTTTCAAACATAAATCGGCCGATACTGCTGCAATTTCACGTTCGATATTCGTACGAAGTTCATAAATCGTCGCTGGCTTGTTGGCATAGACCATAGACTTGACGTAGCCCCACAGGAAATAATCTAACGGCGTCACGACCGAGGCGGCCAATCGACTGCGCCATTTCGTGAGATAACACGTTCACCAAACTTGGTTTCCAACAAATTGATTGTGGCATTCGCTGTGTGGCTTGTGGCACCACATGTCCTCCAAGTCCATATTATCCAATTGGGGCCAAAAATATTCGGTTATCATTGAACGGTAGCAATTGGCATTCACAGTAATGTGCCGGTCTTGATCATCACGGAAGAAGTACGGCCCAATGACGCCGCCGGCCCATAAACCGCTCCAAACCGTAAGTTTTTCGGGATGCAATGATGACTCATGGATTACGTGTGGATTGCTGTCTGACCAATAACGCATATTTTGCCTATTGACGAAGCCATTCAGCCAGAAACGAGCCTCATCGCTGAAGATGATTTTCTGATGAAAATCCGAATCATTTTCAAGTTGTTGCTCAGCCCAATTCACGAACATACGACGCGTATGGTGGTCAAGCGGCTTCAGTTCTGCGTCAATTTGATCTTGTAAGGATGTAGGCCAAGATGTTTTCGCAAAATTCGCTACAACGGCGTCACAGAGATGCCCAACGCTTGAGAACGACGTGTGAGAGACACATTTGGGCTTTCTTGAGCTGAAGCCTCAGCGGCAGCAATATTCTCGACACTACGGGCACTTCTTTGTCTCACTGGTACGGGAACATTTTGTACTGTGCCTGTGGATTCAAATTTTTCCCCTAGGCTCTCAATTGTTGATCTGGTAGGACGAGTATGACGACCATAAATTGGACGTAGCGCTCTTAAAGTTGAGGCCACTGACTCCAAATTTTGGTAGTAAATTTTAATAATTTCGACTCGTTGTTGGCTCGTATATCTTTCCATGATGAAATGCCAAACCTTACTGAAGAGAAATGTCAAAAGAGCGGGAAAAAATATGGCGTCGTTTGCCGTCCCTATCGATTTACATTTGTAGCGTCTCTGTTGAAAAACCCTTTAGAAGCTTCAAAAGTGTGTTATTGCACAATGGTAGCAGATATGGCTGTATTCCAATTGCTCACTCTACAGAACTTAAGGAACAATACGAAAATGTCAAAAAGGTATTGGAAAAGATCTGCTATAATCAACATCAGTTATCTGTTTGTGTTGATCTAAAAATGGTGAACTTTTTGCTTGGGCAGCAAAGTGGATATACCAAAAACCCATGTGTTATCTGCTTGTGGGATAGTAGAGCGAAGAAAAAGCCTGGTAGTAGGTGCTGCGAACATCATTAATGCGCCCATGGTGGACAGGGAAAAAATAATTTTACCACCGATACATATTAAGCTGGGTCTTATGAAACAGTTTGTTAAGGCTTTGAACAAACACAGTAATTGCTTCGCATAGACTTGTAAGTCGTTCCGTGGATTAGGTATTGAGAAACTAAAAGCTGGAATATTTGATGGCCCTAAAATTCGTAAGCTAATCAACGATCCTAATTTTAAAAACAATATGAACAATGTGGAACTGTCAGCATGGTCCAGCTTTATCGCAGTTGTAAATAACTTTTCAGATAACCACAAAGCTTACAATTATGAAGAGTTTGTTAAGAATATGCTGCTTCACTTTGAAAAACTGGGTGTTAATATGAGCATAAAAGTACACTACCTACATACCCACTTAGATAGATTTGCATATAATCTTGGCGATTTTAGCGAAGAACAAGGAGAGAGGTTCCATCAAGATATAAGAATTATGGAGGAAAGGCAGATGATGGCCGACTACTATTGGTCCATTCGGCGTGATTGTTCTGACAGTTTCCATAAAAGAAAATCTAATACAAAAATATTTAAATAAATTTTGTTCATTTTATTACCATTACGTAAAGAATATAATTTATATCTTGTTTTAACTTTTATATGAATAGACTGCAAACTTATGTTTTTAAAATATATGAATTGTACACAAAAATTTTAAAATTGCCTTTTTAAGTCTAAATTTAATTACAAAAGGTTCTAAAATTTCATATAATTTGTTTATACAAAATGACATATAACGGGGTTTTCAACACAGAAGATATACGAGCCAACAACGAGTCGAAATTATTAAAATTTACTACCAAAATTTGGAGTCAGAGGCCTAAACTTTAAGAGCGCTACGTCATTCTGGCTGAATGACTCATTTCTGGCTGAATGACTTCGTCAATAAGCAAAATATGCGTTATTGGTCAGACAGCATCCACACGTAATCCATGAGTCATCATTGCATCCCAAAAAAATTACGGTTTGGTGCGGTTTATGGGGCGGCGGCGTCATTGGACCGTACTTCTTCCGTGATGATCAAGACCGGCACATTACTGTGAATGCCAATTGCTACCGTTCAATGATAACCGAATATTTTTGGCCCCAATTGGATAATATGGACTTGGAGGACATGTGGTTCCAACAGGACGGCGCCACAAGCTACACAGCGAATGCCACAATCAATTTATTGGAAACCAAGTTTGGTGAACGTGTTATCTTACGAAATGGCCCAGTCGATTGGCCGCCTCGGTCGTGCGATTTGACGCCGTTAGATTATATCCTGTGGGGCTACGTCAAGTCTGTGGTCTATGCCAACAAGCCAGCGACGATTGATGAACTTCGTACGAATATCGAACGTGAAATTGCAGCAGTATCGGGCGATTTATGCTTGAAAACCGTCGAGAATTGGGTTCAGCGTCTGGATTTCTGCAAGCGTGCCCGTGATGGCCATGCAAAAGAAATCGAGTTCCATACATAATGGCATCGAACATACTTTCAGAGGAATAAAGAATTTCATTGGTATCTAAAACCGGTTTTGTTTTATTTAAAAAAATTTTGTAGCGCTCTTATTGAAAAACCCGTTATAATGCAGGAACCCTGTATATGTTTGGAACATTGTTTTCAGGAATTGAAGACTTGCTGCTTCTTTGTTTCTTTATCTTCTGTCACGTTTTTGTGCACGCGCTGGTGGCATCATCGGGTTCTGTTTCTTCAAAAGTGAAGCCCGAGCATGCGTTACGATCAATGAAGATCGTTACTGCACCATGATGAATGATAGATTGTTAGCAAATATGGATTTATTTATATCAAAATTTGCCGATAAGTCGATTTCGAAGAATGGATCTGTCAATTGGCCTCCAACGTCATGCAATTTGACACCTATCGATTATTTCCTGAGGATCTAAGTGAAGTCACTGGTTCATGCTGATAAACGCCTGGGAGATCACAATTTTTCGTGTTATTCATGACATACGGTCAGCAATGCTCGAAAAAGTGACCCAAAATTGGATGTCCAGAATGCGTATATGACCGAAATCATATTTACTCCCTTGTATAGATCTTTCTAATAGGAAATCTTTTTTGATTAAAATTAAATTTTTTTATTTTGGAACGAAGTTCCTTATCGCAAGTTGCGGGATGGGGTGTCTAAATGAAAAAAAAATTAAACAACTTTTTTGACACTATTATACTGCAACCTAATGTTATCCACTATATTGGGTACTTTTCTTTGGTTTGTGTCTAGACTTATGTTGGGAAATTTCTTGTTTAAGGGGAAGTTTTCTAGGTAGAGCCTGTAACCAACATTAGTATTTATTGTAGTTCTGAACCCAATAAAAATGTAATTTAGAAAAGCCAAAGTGAAAGAAGTTTAAAAAAAGAAAGTTTTCTCAAACAAAAAAAATACCTATTCATACTCTTGAACAAAGTTGATTTTTTTAAAAAAAAATACCTTATCTTAAAGAAGTAGCATTGCTCAAAAAAAAGTAAATTTTCTATCAAAAAGTACCTTTTCTTAAAAAAAGTATTTGTTCTTAAATAAGTACCTTTTCTTAAAAAAGTAAATTTTCTTACAACAAATTGCCTTTTCTTAAAAACTCCCTTTTCATGAAAGAGTATCTTTTTTGTGAAACAAAATTACTTTTCTTGTGATAATTACCCTCTTTTAAAAATTTACCTATTCTTGAAAAAAGAACCAATTCTAAAAGAAAATTCCATTTTTTAAAAAAATACATTCTCTTTAAGAAAATACCTTCTCTTACAAAAATTCCTTTTCTTAAAAGAAAAATAATACCATATCTTTTCTTCTCCAGAGATAAGTAGCCTTTCTGAAAATTAGTAAATTTTCTTAAAAAATAACCTTTTTCTAAAAAGAGTAGCACTACTTTAAAAAGTATCTGTTCTTAAAAAAGGTATGTCTTTGTTGAAAAATGCATACTCTTGTGGCTTTTTCTTACAGAATGTACTTCTTCTTAAAAATAGTAATTTTTCATAAAAAAAATTTATACAAAATATAAATATACGGAAAGTAGGAAGTCCACTACTCTGCTGGACGGATAAAGTTGACGAATCCCTGCGTCCACTTGGTATTACCAACTGGTCAGATAAGACAAGATATCGAACTGGTTGGCGAAATATGTTATCTTCGTTTTATAAGGCCCCTGACCTCCGGAGTTGTTCGAGACCGTATAAGTAAGTAATATCTGTATTTAACAGCCGCTGGTAATTTGTCAGACATTTATCCTACTATTCTATTGAATTAGTTCATTTTTATAATCACTCAGTTAATGGAAGAGTTGGAAGTAAAAAGATGAACAAAAAGTTGTCCAAATTAGTTAATAAATCATACTCAACGTTGTGAATTTCAAGTTTTGTGAATTTATTTATTACCAAAAACTATTTGCCAACGGGCACAAGATTTCCTTCTCCTTTTGTCAATTTTCGTATTTCTATTTCAGTTCAAGGAAATGAGAAGGCGTAATAGTAATAAATATAACCTGACGTCTCAATTTCCGTTTACCAGTATCTACAAAGGACTATTGTTCCTTAACTAGTATGATCAATATAATTGTTGTTCACTTAATAGTTTATTTTTATAAACAGGAAATAATGACTCCAAGGCACGCATTTGCGTGATTTTGTGTTTGGCTAGCTGTTATAACGATTGTATTCCTTTCTTTCAACCAACTATATAAATATTTTGTTTAGTAATCTTGAAGATATCATCAAAATTTTTGGCCCATCATCAGAGAGTTCAAACAAGTGAAATTGGATTTTGTTCCGTTTGGTATGTATAAAGGGTTTTTCAACAGAGACGCTACAAAAGTAAATCAATAGGGACAGCAAACGACGCCATATTTTCTCCCGCTCTTTTGACATTTCTCTTCAGTAAGGTTTGCCATTTCATCATGGAAAGATATACGAGCCAACAACGGTTCGAAATTATTTAAATTTACTACCGAAATTTGGAGTCAGTGGCCTCAACTTTAAGAGCGCTACGTCCAATTAATGGTCGGCTCATTTCTGGCTGAATGGCTTCGTTAATAAGCAAAATATGTGTTACTGGTCAGACAGCAATCCACACGTAATCCATGAGTCATCATTGCATCCCGAAAAAATTACGGTTTGGTGCGGTTTATGGGCCGGAGGCGTCATTGGGCAGTACTTCTTCCGTGATGATCAAGACCGGCACATTACTGTGAATGCGAATCGCTACCGTTCAATGATAACCGAATATTTTTGGCCCCAATTGGATGATATGGACTTGGAGGACATGTGGTTCCAACAGGACGGCGCCACAAGCCACACAGCGAACGCCACAATCAATTTATTGGAAACCGAGTTTGGTGAACGTGTTATCTCACGAAATGGCCCAGCCGATTGGCCGCCTCGGTCGTGCGATTTGACGCCGTTAGATTATTTCTTGTATGGCCACGTCAAGTCTATGGTCTATGCCAACAAGCCAGCGACCAAAATCTCTACAAAAATATCAGAAGTTACCTAAAAAAGACATCCTATCAAAATATTCTTCTTTGCCCTATATGATGGTTTTATAAAACATTTTTCACAAACAGTTTTAATTTTTTGAGCAAAAAATTATTATGCTTTCTTCATAAATTTATCTATAACTACGAAATTGTTGCCTATCATGGGAAATAGTTTAGGTATAGATTAAAGGTATTGTAATTGTTAATATTTCTAAATTTGTTTAAACAAAATCGGATGAGAGGTTCTCGAGTATAGATATAGATAAACTTGTCTCAAAAAATGAGCTCTAAGTCGCAACCACTGACTAATAAATTAAAAAAATAAATGAGTGTTCGAATTCACGGGCGATGTGTTGACACCTTTTTTTACACGGTACCTGTTCGATTTCTATGAACACATTAGTAAATGTTTCATTGGAAAATAAAAATAGAATAGTTTTTGTGCTGAAGGCTCTTTTGCTACTGCACTTTCTTTCTTCTTACTCGTACATCTGCTTTAACATTAGATGTAATATTGGTAAAATAAATAAAGCAATATTTAGCTCACTGAAATAATTGTTTTAGGTTTGTCATAAACAGAGCGACGACAAAAAGCATTGAATAGTGTAGAGAACTTATTGCCCTCTGAGTAAAAGAGCATAAACGAGTCTTATTCTCTTTGTAGATTAGTTCAATATAAATGCAACATTTCGACAATGTTATTACATAAGACGATACAAAAAACATAAATGTTTCAAAAGACACGAATATTTCACATCAAAATTATAAATGGACCAAGTTGTGACAAAAAGAGGGTGGTAATACGTTTTGAATTATTCGCCAGATGTCGCCAGTGCTTTTGAGTCATACAATTTTTTCCATTAGTTCTCTTTATTATTCAATACTCTTTGGCGACGACGACCTGCTTGTTTGTTCACTGCCGCTAAATCAATACCACCATCCTTATTTATTATTAGGCAGAGACTATTGTTGCACAATAACAACGTATGTGATGCTAACGCTGTGTGTTGGTTGCATGTGTTCACTTTGATAGATTTCCCTACCCGTGCCTATAGATGTTAACAAAAATTCAGTATGATGTTAACATCAACAAAAGTTCAGTATGAAACCATCATTATAGGCCAAAAAAAGCAGTTCGAATTAGTGTAAATCCGTTGAGCCCGCATATGTTTTCCAACATTTTTTTCAAAAGTCTGCTGAGCATTAAAGTTTTAACTACTAGACTACTTTGTCCACAAAATTTACAAACGTTCTTACATCTGTATTTTGTTACTCGACTTTTGATTTACTAATAAATAATCCAAATTTTCTACGAGCTTGTGCTCAATATTCATAATTATTCTGTTTTCAAAATTTACAATTCCTGGAATATCAGATACAACTTTTCAAACAAGAACACATTTAAGTTAACTTCCTTAGACAAAGACCTTAAATCGACTGTCAGATTTTAGGGTATACCAAACAGCTTTCGATTCATTCATCTGTTAGTTTCTTGATATAAATGGGAAATTAACAATTCCTAGCACGTCTTTGATTGAATTTGCTTAATTTTGTTAGCAAACAAATGAATAAAGTAAAAGCTAATATTTAGTACTTTTTGCCAAACACTTTTGAAAGTGTAAATAAACAAAAGGATGTTAAAGGTTCAATGGATTATCCTGTCGTCAGACAAGGTTAGCGAGAGTTTAATTATGACTATGCATGAGGTCTATGTAACACAATTAAGTACTATTAAGTACAAAATCTTAAGGTTCACAATATCAATGGCAACATAAATTTGTGTTGAAATGCCATTGGAAAGAATTTAAGATAATTTAATTTGGAAAGTTGAGGAAAATATTTCGCCATGGCCCTTCAATACCAAATTAAATTCACTCTAAAAATCTATATGTATATAAAGTACACGCTGATAAAAATTGCCCATGTAATGTTATTCAGGAACCATGTAAGAAGTGAGCCACGTAAAATTTGGAATTTGGACCCTCCATTATTTCGAACAGGTGGTCAATCTAAAATTTATGAAGTGACAGATTATTTGTTAAGGGTTAGAAATTTATGAAATGGGTCGCCGTGCGCCCGAAGAAAATTGAGAATTTTTAAAAACTTTCTTCCAAATTTCTGAGTCTTTAACTCAAACTGTAAGAAGTCTACAAAATAAATTCGATAGAATTAAAGTGCCATCAACGCAGTTTGTTGATCAATTTGGGAAGTAAGTTCCTCAATCCGGATTCTTATTGGACAAAACAACTCCCGTACGTGCTCGTCTAATACTTTCAGTGGAAAATATTGCCGCTGTAGCTGAAAGTAGTTTCAAACAGCCATCAAAATCAACTAGTCACCGCTCGCAGCAATTAAATATTTCTGGCAGTTCGTTGCGCTGAATTTTATATAAAGCCCTAGGCATGAACACGCTGAAAAATAATGGCCCCAGAAACATATTGTAGGAAACATGTATATGTTTCCAAGCTTTGTTTTCTTGAATTGAAGATCTGCTGCCTTGTTGTCTCTTTGTTATCCGCCTCGTTTTTGATTTTAACAGTTTTCAACCACAGATCTCAAAAACATAAAATAAAGCCTATTAGTCATTGTGTCTCAAATATGTTTTATTGTATACAAACACAATGTCTTTGAGCACAAATGGAGTATAGTTGCTATAAGCTACAAACACATTATATTTGCATCCAAACAACAAAAAGAGGCACATTTTGCAGCCTATAAAGTGTAATTAACCCAAGAACTGACGCCTCGTGACCAGCCGATGTTTCGCTGACACCGCTGACTGGGCTGAGGGCCGCTTGGTTGAAGATGATAATTTTTACCGGAAATCATCTTTTCCGATGATGTCCATTTTTACCTCGGGGGCTACGTTAATTAACAAAATTGTCAAATTTGGGGCTCGGAAGATCCACACGATTTCGAGCGCATATACAATGAGCGTCGATTTTGTGCGGGTTTCGACATGGCGGAATCATAGGTCCATTTTTCATCAGAAATTAGTACGGACCCGCCATTTCCGATTTCAACAAACAAAGCCACATTTGACTCGCAAACCCATTTATTTTATTATATTAATCATTGTGTCACCAACCTGTAATATTCAATAACAAACAGAATGTGTGTTGGACACAAGTATACTATATTTGCGACAAGCTGCAAGTGCCAGATTATGTTTAAAAATTTTCCAGCAGACAGTATGAATGGGTCATTTAAAAAAAAATAAAAATTTTTAAAAATTTTCCAGCGGACATTATGCATGGGTCCCTTAAACAAAATCAGGGGGCACCAGGTTGGAGCGAAGTTCCTTTCGCTATATATGATGTACTAGTTAGTTCCAACGCACCGAAGGCGCCCGTTGAAAAATAACATAATTTCCTTAAGAAAATATATTTTTTGTAAAATGATCAACTTTTTTTAAGAAAACATTTTTTTTATAGATTGTATTTTTTTTTAAAATATGTATTATATTTTCCCGAGGTGGTCCTTTTTTAGAGATAGGTACCCTTTTTTATTAATGTTTTTTTTCAAGAAAAGGTACTACTTTTAAGAAGAAGTACTGTCTGCAAGAAAAAGCCATAAGAGAATGAATTTTTTTACAAAGAAGTTACTTATTTTTAAGAACAGACACTTTTTAAAGAAGTGGTACTCTTTTTAAGTAAAGGTTATATTTTTAAGAAAATTTACTTATTTTCAGAAAGAATACTTTTCTCAAGAAAAGAAAAGATAACCTATAATTTTATTTTTAAGAAAACGTACTTTTAAGAAATGGAATTTTTGTAAGAAAGGGTATTTTTTTAGAAGGTATTTTTTTTTGAAGAAAAGGGGTTTTTTAGTTATTTATTTTGTTTGTTATTTTGATTCACAAAAAAGGTACTCTGTAAAGAAAAGGTAGTTTTTTAAGAAAAGGCAATTTGTTGTAAGAAAAAATATTTTTTTTTAGAAAAGGTACTTATTTAAAAAAATTAATTTTTTTAAGAGAAGGTACTTTCGTAAGAAAATGTAAATTTTTTTTAGCAAAGTTACTTCTTTAAGATGGATAGTTATTATTTTTGAGAAAATTTATTTTTTTTATGAAAAGGCACTTTTTTAAGACAATTTTTTTTTAACGTGTTTCACTTTGGCTTTTCTGAATTTATTTTTTATTGGGCTCTAAACTACAATATATTTTATACTAAATAGTCGTTACAGGCTCCACCTAGAATACTTCCCATTAAATACGAAATTTCCCAATAAATGTGAGACATCTGGTTAGTCTGGACACAAACCAAAGCAAAAGTAAACAACATGATGATAATAGGGAGTTGTAGCATAATAGCGTTAAATCAAAATTTGTTTTCATTTAGCCCCCATCCCATAACGTGCGATAACGAACTTCGTTCCAAAATTAAATAATTTATCAATGAACTGCTATTTGAGAGTTCATAAAGTTTAAAACTCATTTAATTTTTGACAGTTGGCAGCTATTCAAAAAATTTACAAATTATTCGTAAAGGGTCCGCCATCTAACGTTTTTTTTTCAACTAGTGCTTATTTCGTGAATGGTAACACTTAGCTCCTCTCTGATTCGACAGATAATTAGTTTTATCCTTCCGCTGATCGAATATGGTTGTGTATACGCTTGAACAACGCTGGGAAATATTGCGACATTACTTTGAAAATCATGGTAATGTTGCAGAATGTGTGCGAAAATTGCGTACGGATTTGGAAGAAGAGAAGCACCGTCACCTCCGTATGTTCGTTATCTTATGACAAGCTCATTTTGATCTTGGCGGGCATGTAAACAAGCAAAATTGTCGCATTTGGGGCACAGAAAACCCGCACGCATACATTGAAAAGCCGATGCACCCAAAACGAGTCACTGTTTGGTGCGGCTTTTGGTCCAGAGGCATAATTGGCCCATTTTTCTTCGAAAATGAGCAAGGAGTGGCCGTTACAGTCAATGGCGATCGTTATCGGGCCATGTTGAACGAATTTTTGTTCAGAAAAATTGAAGAGGAGGAAATTGGCAACATTTGGTTTCTACAGGATGGCGCTACGTGCCACACAGCCGAAGCTACACTCGATGTTTTGCGCCCGTTTTTTGAAGATCGCATTATCAGCCGCAGAGCTGATGTCGTTTGGCCACCTCGGAGCTGCGATTTGACACCGTTGGACTATTATTTGTGGGGTGCCCTCAAAGATAAGTGTTACGCCGACAAGCCAGAGACAATTGACGTTTTAAACTACAATATTCGTGAAGCCATTGGTGAAATACAGCTGCACACAATCGATAATGTGCTTAAAAATTGGACCGATCGTGTAGGCTACTGCATGGCCAGCCGAGGCAGCCATTTGAATGAAATTATTTTCCATTATTAACCGGAAGGATTGTACTTTCAAATAAAAAAAGAAATTTGAGAAAATATTCAGTAGTTTTTTTATAGCATTTTCAAAAAAAAAAGTTATTTGGCGGACCCTTTACCTATTAAACTACAAGTCATCTATTACCAATAAAATTGCCTGAATATACAATGATATCTGACAAGAGACAACTTGTTTGATTCCCAATTAGGGAATTCAAATTTTTACCATTTAACAAATTTTAATTGTATTTAGAAATTGAGATCAATCAACAACTTATGTTTAAATAATATAAAAGTATTGGTTTAAATGAATTGTTGGCAGTTATATTGATTTGAGTGTGCAATTTGTTGTGGAGAGGGAACAAATTTGATTTTAGTTATGTTTAAGTTGACGAATATTTAATGAAGGATATGTAAAGGGTGGGCCATGTAAGCTATTAGTTATTTCGAAGACGATGGCCAATTTGACCGCGGTTGGTTAAATTATGACAATTGTATCATTTGAAGAAAAAAAACTTCTGCAAAAATTTCCAAGCAGCCGTAACGAGTGGAAATACACATTTTGTTTAAGTCTATAGATATGGGCGAAAGACAAAAACTTTTAAATTCATGAAGTCGACCTACACTGCTCATTATTTCATAACTGGTGGTATCAGAAATAATGTGGTTAATGCATTTTCATCCTATAAAGTACATTTCTGGAAGGAAGTTAGAATGTAAAAAGATTTTAGTGATATTTTTATTACTTCCAACGTTTTCAGCCACTCAAAGTTAAAAACTGCCTCAAGATGTCTAGTTTATTCTAGTGATCTAATTTCATTTGCATAAAAGTGGGTCGTCCTAGAGTAAAGTGGTTTACCGAAAAGATACATTACACTTAGTGCTATAAACCCCTAATATGCAAAAATGGTGTATAGTCAACCAGTAACGTTTTATGGGCCGTCAACAATCGGAGATGGTTTTTTGTCACTTTTTGTATTTTGGATGGGAAAATCGTGTACCTTGGCTAATGGACAAACTTTATACGGTAGTTTGTACTACTAACCGTTACCAACATTTTTATATATACCGATAGTTCGTGCCAGTTTTATAGGAGCTTGGAAAATCCCTCGTAAAGTCCTAAGTTTGCTTAGAGAATTTGTTAGAAAACCCACTTTCTCCGTGTAAATTCGCGATATTTGCCATGATGGTCCAGTGTATTGCGCGAGTCTAGATTTTTTCGACGTTACATCAAATAAACAAGAGCGCGTTTAAAAATAATTAAATGCACACCGGTTTTTCGTATTGGTGAAATTTGAAACACTACATCCCTGGATTTATGAATTTTTGACACTTAATGGAGATTAACATCAATGATATGTAAATCACTAGAAAGTTCGTGATAAGAACTGTCATCTAGGAAAACGAAGTGCCATCATAGTCAACTTTAAGCGGGAATTTTGGTACTTTTATCTCTAGAGAATTTCCAATTTGACATCGAAGGCGCTGATCAAATTTCGTTGAAATAAAGTGTAATCTATGGTATTTTTAATGTCACATAACAACATCGATGGCATGTTATACACACTGGAAATCTGGTCATTTCGCAACCATTTTAAAATATTTTATACCCCTAATGTCTTGAAATCTTATCGCGAATCTCAATTACGTTGGCACGTTAATCACAAATCAGAACACAATACGTTACGTACCTTTTAATTATTCGTTAGATAAAATGGAAATAAAAATACTAATCAATTGTATTAATAATTAATATAATTGCTAATAAATACATTAATTTTAAGGATTATAAAATAATTTAATGATATCGCAAAACAGATTCTATTTTTTGCTTAATAAAGCAGCCATTACTGAACAAAGTGAAAAAAGTCAACGATATCGCCTTTAATTAAAATGAAATTGTCGTAATCATGTTTATAAAATCAAAATTTGTCCTAGGAAAATAAGAGAAGTGTCTCAGCAAGAACGCACTTTTTTTATTTTAAAATAAAACAGTTGTGATTTTTGTATTGGATCGTAAAAAGACATAAATAAATAAATAAATGGTTTCCCATTACATCCCATGAAGGGACCGGGGAGAACTTCTCACAAGCACTGAGCTGTGCGCTTTCCAGTTTTCACTCACTGATTGGGACCTACAGTTTTACACCGATTCCGAACGGTATTTTGAGAAGCTTTATCATGGCTATATACTCGATAGTGTCGCCGTCACTATGCGAGGTGACCGCCGCCGAAATAAATTTTTTTTGAAGGTGGTCAGAGCAGGGTTCGAACCCAGGATGGCATGTACAAAAGCCGCGCACACTAACCGTTGCACCACCGACGGCCACAAAAGGACATGTAGGAATAAAATATCCATCAAATGGCCCCCACGGCCATTCACCGATGATGCGTTTGATCTCGGATTTGAGGTCGGGAATTTTTTCTGGTTTATTCGCATAATCCCGAGATTTCACAAAACCCCAAAGGAAATAAATTTCAGAGCGTTAAATCGCATTATCTTGGTTGCCAGTTGACGTTAGAATTTCTTGAGATTATTTTTTCTGGAAATCGTTGCTGCAATAAATCGATTGGTTCATGCGCGTTGTGGCAGGTTTCGCCGTCTTGCTGAAACCATATGTCATCCAGATCCATGCCGTCCAGTTAAGGCTACAAGAACTCTGTTATGATGTTGCTGTAACGAATGATGTTCACAGTCATTACAATTTCGGCATCATCTTAAAGAAAGTAAGGCCCAATCACGCCGCCTGACCTAAATCCGCACCAGACAGTTGCTCGAGGTTTTTCGGAGCCCCAAATTCGACAATTTTTGTATTCGCGATGTCATTTAGATGGAAATACGCTTCATGGGAGAAGATGACTTTTTTTTTCAAAAAATTGGCATTGACTTCATTTTGCTCCATTACCCATTGAACGAAATTGAGCTGAATTTTGTACGCACGAAGGTGGAGGTCGTTTGTCAAATGTGCTTCGTAGTAAAAATAAATGGTTTCCCGTTACATCCCATGAAGGGATTAGGGAGAGCTTCCTAGAAATCAGTGCGCTGTGCGCGTTCTAGTTTTACACTCACTGATTGGGACCTAAAATTTTACACCGGTTCCGAACGTTATTTTGCGAATCTTTTTCATGGCTAAATACTCGATAGTAGTGCTTCGTTAAATTTGAAGTTGTTTCGGAGTTCTGGCGATACTCTGGTTTATAGCAG
Organism: Phaonia tiefii; assembly: GCA_963931995.1. Taxonomy (NCBI): domain Eukaryota; kingdom Metazoa; phylum Arthropoda; class Insecta; order Diptera; family Muscidae; genus Phaonia; species Phaonia tiefii. Next base: position 39,093,381 of record OZ008367.1, read on the forward strand.
CAATGTTTTCTGTCTATAACCGACCCAGTTTCTTTAAATTTTTTTATCACTCTTCGAATGGTTGACACATTAGGTGCACTTTATAGACAGAAAATTCTTCGAAGCTTGCGAGCGGTCTCAGCATAACTTTCCTAATTTTGTAATATATTTTCCCAATTATAACACGTTGTTCTTTCGTAAACCGCTCCATTTTCAATATTCGGAGTAAACACATGTGACAACTGGCAAATTTCAGAGTTTGCACAACAAAAAACTAACACTAAATTTAATAAGTACAATCTTACTGAGACACTCTTTATAATATCTCTTCCACTGTGTAGGAAAATGACCAAATTTCAACTAAGCGTTAATTGAGAGAGTCAATGGTAATCTGAGAGAATTTGAACAGTATTCCAAAATAGAGCTTGGGATACCATGACGACCAGCTTTAATTGAGGCTTTCAATCTGATCAAGTTATCTATGAGCCAAAAACAATTTACAACAGATGCATCAAACTCCGTTTGAGAGCAGTGTACAGTGTACTGGTATGGTTTGGGAACATCATGGGCTGGGGGAGAATAAATAGATGCGAACAAATCGGCGAAGCAGTTAGCAATGGATTCCTCATCTGAATAATGAATAGCTTCTGGCTAAGAAATTTATAGAATGATTTGGGGTCCCGTCTAAATTTAGTTTCCAACTTATCCAAATATAATTTATAACTCTCACGATATTTGGGGTGTATTTAATCTTATCGAACTAGCCAGGACAGGATCCTCTTCCACCGAACTCCACATGGCGGCAGTCGCAACGCCTGTAGGGTTGGTAAAAAAAAGGTATTTTCCTGCATTACCTTGAGCGAGCGAAGACTAGATGGGATAGGACGGAAACGTGCCGCATATCCCGAAACACATGGCCAGAATATAACATTAACCGGACTAAATCCCTGACTAGCCATAATCGGGAGACATATCTAGGCTAACTGGCGTGCTGACCGGGCACTGGCCAATCGATAATCTTCCAAGACGGATGAAGCTGCCATATAATGACCACTGCCGTGCCTGCGATGACGCAGAAGAGGAGGAGACGGTGGAGCTTCTCCTCTGCAGTTGTCCGGCTCTGTTTAATAGACGCCTGAAGACTATGGGCTGTCCCTTCCTGCATAACCTGACGAAGATACACGATATAGATCTAGGGGATTTAATGAGGTATCTCCGATTAACAGGCTGGATATAGACGCGGTACTTTGGACTGTCCGGAGTGATGTGGTATGCAAAACGGTGTCTCAAGACACTAATTGATGCTAAATAGCATCTTTAGCAACCACGAAAACCAAACAAACCATACCTATCATAGTCTGCTATCAATCCAGATTTTCTATACTTTTTCGAACATCTATTCCCTTACATTCTTGAGAGTGTTTAGAGCCCTTGAGGACCATGGGCGACCAGTATTGCCAGTAAAAATATACCCATTAATAGTATTATAAAATTCATCCAGGGCGATTTCAAATTGAAAAGTATTATCACGCTGGCATATGCTATGTCAGTCAGTATCGAAGATGCGATTATCCAAAAGAATAAAGTTCGCACACGAAAATCATAGTCCAACATAGGAAGAAACGCGATTCCAATCAACCTACATGGTATCATACACACAAACAAAAAACGTTTATTGCCCGGTTGCTGCAAAAATACTTTGATTGATTTGTATTCATTTATTAATCGCAACCGTTGATGTAGTTCTCTCAAATAAACTCATATATCGCAAATGTGTATCATTTTGTTGCAAACGAGTTCTCGTTTGAAAATTTGAAAAAACGTTTGCGATAACTGAAATTAGGCATTTTTCTAATGAGAGCACAGATTACGAAGATCGTACATTTCTCTCATTCTCTCATTCTGTCGACTGTATAAACAGTCGTATCCACTCGTTTGGCATACAGACTCACGCATACACATAAAAGTCATCACACACTCTAATGCCTCTACTTTGTCAATATATCCTGGATGGACAATTAACGCATTGTAGTTTGCTGCGCTTTTAGTTGTTATTTGAATGCAAAGCGAGACAGAGGTGCAAGAGGTACAAATTTTTTAAAACAAACTTTATGCGTAAAACCAAAATCATAAAACTTCGAAATTTAAACAAAAAAGAGCTTCTGGAAGCCATAAATACAAGTTCTAATTACAACTCGGTTGCTGCAACCGAAAGAACAGCTGGTGGAACCGTTTATCGTTTCTCGCAAACTTTTTTCAGCTCTAATTTTTCATAACTCGTTTACTGCAAACATTTTTCAGTTCCCGCAAATGTTTTATAATTAGGAGTAACTACAACTCGTTTGCTGTAACCGAAACAACAGTTAGCTGAACCGTTTTTCGTTTCTCGCATACGTTTATTCAGGTTATATTTTTCATAACTCGTTTGCTGCAAACATTTTTCGGTTCTCCCAAACGAAATGACATGTATGAATTTACAGAAGTTCGTTTCTCCTAACTACAGGCCCCAAACGAACTTCAGTTATCTGAGGTTTCGTTTGGGAGGAACGAGTTTTTTCTTTGCGTGTATGTATAATTAAGTCCTAGCATTGGATGTTAACTATCCTCAGGAGAAATTAACGGATCAATTCGAGAAATATCAAAGTTGTTAGAATCATCCACTAAAACTAGATCGAGGACTCGATTCATGGAATGGGGAAAGTCGTTAGATTGAATCAAGCCAAGTTCGGATATATGGGCATTTCCAGAGAAAGTGGCACCCTATGTCACTTCACTTTAAGCTCGTTAATTATATTTTATTTTTCGTTATATTTTCGTTATTATCGTTATATTTCAGGACCATGTGGTTCGATTGTTTTCTATTCTTTTCCTAAATACAGAATTTAATTAACTACATATTTAGGAAAAGAAAAGAAGACGACCAATCTCACTGGTCCTAAATGTAAATATCGAGGATGACGTGATGTGACAAAAGGTTGACCTCTCTGTGGAAATGCCCATATGCACACCAAAATCAGATGACCAATCACATGGTGTCAGTGAATCGGTATTGGATAGATAAACCCCTGTCACAGAAGACAAGTTAGAGTCACCCAATACTAAAATACGGTCATCATTATTGGCTAACGTAATGAATTTTGCAATAACGTCAATATGCTCTTCATATACCTCAAAACAAGAAGACGAACAAGTGACAAACAGTTTGAAATTACCTAAGTTAATGGACACTACAATAAATTCAAGATGGCTTAGAAAAATCAATGAGTGTTCGAACTCACGGGCGATGTGTTAACACCTTCTTGTTACACGGTACTTGTTCGATTTTTATGAACATATTATTAAATGTTACGTTGGAAAATAAAAACAGAATAGTTTTTGTGCTGAAGACTCTTTTGCTATTGTACTTTCGTTTTTCTTCGATATGCTTTAACATTAGATGTAATCACTGAAATAATTGTTTTTGTTTTGTCATCAAGACAGCGACGACAAAAAGTATTGAATAGTATAGAGAACTTAATGCACTCTTTTTCCGTTCTCCTGTAGAGAGTCTGAGTAAAATAGCATAAACGAGTCTTATTCTCTTTATAGAAGATTTCAATTTAAATTCTCCATTTCGACAATATTAATACATAAAACAATACGAAAAGCGTAAATGTTTCAAAAGGCACAAAGTTTTCACATCAATATTGTCAATGGACCAAGTTATGACAAAAAGAGAGTAATACGTTTTGAATCATTCGGCAGATGTCGCCAGTGCTTTTGAGTCATACAATTCGTTCCATGAGTTATCTATAATATTCAATACTCTTTGGCGACGACGACCTGCTTGTTTGGTCGCTGCCGCTACATCAATACCATCATACTTATTTTGAGGCGGGGAGTATTGTTGTACAACAACCACGTATGTGATGCTAACGCTGTGTGTTGTTTGCATGTGTTCACTTTGATAAATTGCCCTCCCGTGCCTATAGATGTTAACACATCAAAAAAACATTGAAAATTTTTCAACTCCAAATTTTAAAAAATTTTGACTTTGGCCCATATAAATTTTTCGCGCAAATGATTGCTATTTTCCATATGCCCTGAAACGTCTTTGGTGGTTGAAAATATATTTATATTTAACCTTTTTTTAAAGGGTGAACACAGTGTTCTCTTATAACCTAAAACCCAAATGGACACAAGGGCAGCTAAAGAATTAATTGCAAAAGTTCAGTGCGCCCCTAAAACCCCCTCGGTTGGTTTATTTTTATAAATGCCCCAAATAAGGAAAAATTTAATTTTGTTTTTTTTGGAGTTATTGCGAATGTAAAAAAGAAGCAAATTTAAAACTTCAAATTATTAGTATCAGTATAATGTTAGTCAAAGTCATGTACCCAAAGGCATGAAATGGTAAATATGGTGGAAGAATAATAATCACATTATAAGGTTTAACTTTTAATATTCTTATTAATTTTATTTAATGCTAGGGATATTAACCAGCTTAGGCCTAGGTAATATGTTTATATTGTTTTGATTAAAAAAAAGTGCTTTAAGCCCAAAGAACATACAAAAATAAAAAAATTAGAAAACTAAAATCAAGTAAAATTTACCGTACAATTCACCCACTTCTTTTGTTGATATGAATCCAATCGTACTTATAAAAAAATTTTGGTTAAAGTAAATAAAAGTTGAGCAGTTGAAGAAAATGCTTACAGAGAGATCACTGGCGTGATGACGGGGAGATTTGGCGCTACAAAGAGAGCAACAAATGCAGAATTTAAGAAAACAATGTTAGATTTAATGTTAGAAATAACATAGAACCACATGTTAAAGGAAGTTTTGAACAAAGATCAACTGCTGTGATGAAACCCATCGGAGAGTAGAGTTTATGTTCATAGAAGGTACAGATATAGATATGTACATTTGGGTGCACTTACAAATTTGTTGGTTGGCTGCGGGGGGTTTCAACAGATAAGTATAGAAAAGCTAATTACACGTCAAACTTTTTTATACGAGGCTACTTGTAGTCCCCTACCATCCGATCAAGTTTTACTTCCTGGTGTTTTTGGGTAGTTTTTATTTTTATTTTTTTTGGGATTAACTGACGTGCCATGACGTCTGGAGGAAGTATACGAACGCTACCCTGACCACGACTATAAGATTATTCTTGTCGATTTTAATGCCAAATTTAGAAAGGAAAGTGTCTTTCGACCAGCAATCGGTAATCACAGTCTACATGATACCACCTCCGATAATGGAATAAGACTGATAGACTTCGCCGCTGCAAAGAACATCGTAGTTAGCAGCACACGATTCCAACATACGGAAATACATAAGGCGACCTGTATATCTCCTGACCAGCGGACGAAGAACCAGATTGATCAGTTGGTAATAGATGGAAGGCACTCTTCTAGTGTAATGGATGTACGTGTGATTCGAGGTGCCAATATCGACTCAGATCATTACCTGGTGGCTGCGAAAGTTTGCACAAGACTGAGCAGGGAGATAAACGTACGAAGCCGAATGCAGGAAAAATTAGATATTGACGTGCTACAAATACCGGAGATATCAATGTCCTATCGAAAGAATCTCTCTCTCCTGCTAGGGTGGAATACCCCCCCCCCCCCCTCCCGAGAACCAATATTCTGCAGTGAAAGCACATCTCCCATTCTTTGGAAACCGCTGCAAGGACTGAACTTGGCTATCAAAAACCGCAGAAGGATAAGCCATGGTACGACGAAGAATGTCGCATTGCAACTAATGACAAAGACGCTGCACGAATGGCAACGAAACAGTCAGTTACAACGCGTGGTGAGAGAGTAATAAAACCGAAATATCCAGGCTGAATGGTGAATCCCGAAAGTTTTTCGAAAGCGTAAGAAGATCGAATAACGGGCCTAATAATGGGCTGCCCACTTGCAAGGACAATAATGGGAATCTGTTGGCGAAGCAGCAGTGTGCTCCAAATTTGGAGAGACAACTTTTCGGCACTACTCCACTCAGATTTTTCCACTGAAGGTCAGGAGATAATGATATTGGAAGATAGTGTAGATCGTAACCCTTCCCCCCCCCCCCAAAAACAAAGGCGAAATTAGAGCGGTGATCTCCGGGCTGAAGAATAGTAAATCCGCTGGTGCGGATGGGCTAGCCGGTGAACTTTTTAGGGCAGGTGGAGAAGGACTGCTAGCCCACATGCATCGACTTATATGCGGTATATGGCTGGGGGAATCTATGCCTGACGATTGGAGTCTCAGTGTATTATGTCCTGTATTCAAAAAGGGTGATCGGTGTATCTGTTCCAACTATCGCGGTATCAGTATTTTAGCCATCGCGTATAAGGTCTTGTCGAGCGTGTTATGTGAAAGACTAAAGCCAATTATTGAAAACCTGATTGTACCCTAGCAGTGGGGGTTTAGACCAGGCAAGTCCACGACTTACCAAATATTCACGCTACGCCAAATCCTGGAAAAGACCCACGGAAAGCAAATCGATAAATACCACCTTTTTGTCGATTACAAAGCTGCTTTCGATAGCCCCATACGGAGAAAACTGTACGAAGCTATGTCTGAACTTGTGATTCCGGCAAAACTGATCCGCCTTTATAGAATGACGCTGACCAACACCAAATCAGCAGTGAAAGTGGGGGAAGACCTCTGTGAACCATTCTGTACCAAGCGAGGACTTAGGCAAGACGACACACTGTCGTGCAATCTCTTCAACATCTTAATGGAGATAATAATGAGAAAAGCTGCAGTAAATACGAACAAGACCATTGACACGAAAAGCCATATGTTGCTGGCGTATGCTGACGACATAGACATAATTGGGCGAAATTTGCGAGAGTTTACTGCAGTATTTTCAAGAATCGAAAAGGAATCAGCGAAGGTGGGTCTTGCTGTTAATGAGGGCAAAAGAAAATTGATGGTGTCAACGACTTGAGAAATCTCTCGACTTGGTCCGCACGTGAACGTTGACAACCGATTTAATTTTGAAGTGGCAGATGAATTTGTCTACCTTGGATCCGCCGTGAACAAGGACAACAACGTCAGCCTGGAGATAGATAGGAGAATTGTGCTTTCAAAGAGATGCTATTTTGGGCTCAGCAAGCAGTTTAGGAACAAAGCCCTCTTTCGACGCACAAAAGTCCAGCTAAATCAGACTCTCATTTTACCAGTCCTGGCATATGGCTCATATCGCAAGCGGATGAAAAACACCTGGGAGTATACGAGAGAAAAATTCTCAGTAAAATATATGATCCTATTAAGGAAAATAGCGGGTACCGACGTCGCTGGAACCAAGAGCTATATAATCTATATTCTGACGTGGACATAGGTAACAGAATCAAATTAGGTCAGTTGCGCTGTCTAGGCCATGTTTTCAGAAGAGATGGAGAATCCATCCGTATACTTGGTGTTACCAACTGGCGAGATGAAGCGAAGGATAGAGCCAGTAGGAAAAGTGTCCTTTTTCTTCCCAAATTTTTCAATCACATTTTCAATTTACTTATTTTTGAATTTTACATGAAAATACTATCAAATATATTGGGTTGATAAGAATAGGGTGATCCTTGTATGGGCTTTTTTATAATTTTCGTTAAAAATTACGTCTGATGTGTAGCCTTGCCACAAAGAGGCCACATACATATGTCTTCAAAACGAATTTGTCGCCCCTGGATGTTTATCTCTAGGAGAGAGGTAAATTAGTGGATAGATGAACTATAGCTACACGTGTTTACCATATCGCTTTTAAATTGCAATACAATCGGTGTTAAGTTCGCAATTTTTCACAGAAATTTTGTATCTTAGACTCTTTTTACTAGGATAAATCTCCAAATTGTCATTGTCTAATTTGTATACATCTTGCACTCAGTCACATGTATGACAAACACCTCACAATTTCCGATTTTCAGTTAGTGCATACTTACAATATTATCCACTCGACATTCAACAACACTATCTTAGTGTCACATTCGACACAAAATGTGTCACTAGACTTTATATTATGTGGGAAGTTTACCTCGAACACTTCAATGATTTCGTTTGAATAGTAGATACGAAAATATTCATATTGAATGAAAATGCTAACTGATTTCTAGTTTAAAATCAATTTAAAGTTTTTTCTCTTTTTCTTTCTTTCAGCTTTCACTCGTAATTCAATTGTTGTTGGTTGAACAAACTACGACTGTAGGTATTTCTATGGAAATGCAATCACTTAATAACTGCATTATAGTAAAACTGAGAAGTGGCGAAAGACATTTTATGCCGAATTATTTCAATATTTAAAAATATTTCGATTTATTGCTTTATTCTGAAGATAAGGTTGAATAGTATTAAATTTTTTTAGAATTCGAGTGTTATGGAGATATTACGTAGAACATTTGAAAATATAGGGTGATTCAAGAAGACCGTAGTTTTTTTTATGAACAAAACACATCAAATTTGGTCCAAATATTTTTTTCATTTTATCATGGTGTTTTTATTTTATGGCATTTATGTATGAAATACAACCAATAGTGTAAAATGGTTTTGCAATAGGGTGAGCTAGTCTGAGCCGCCTCTAGGTCGTCGTAAAGACTCACGAAACCTTTTGAAATGAGGTGGTAGATTCTTCGTGATTATGTGATAATATGTGGCCGTCGGTGGTGCAATGGTTAGTGTGCGCGGCTCTTGTACATGAGATCCTGGGTTCGAACCCTACTCTGACCACCTTCAAAAAAAAATTTCTTTCGGCGGCGGTCACCTCGCATATTGACGGCGATACTATCGAGTATATAGCCATGAAAAAGCTTCTCAAATTACCGTTCGGAATCGGTGGAAAAATGTAGGTCCCAATCAGTGAGTGAAAACTGGAAAGCGCACAGCTCAGTGATTGTGAGAAGTTTTACCCGGTCCCTTCATGGGATGTAATGGGAAACCATTTATTTATTTAGTTATGGTCATATTTATTCAATAATAATCTACACAATTCTATATTTTAACGAAAATAATCAATGTTGATGGTGTTTATTCGAATGCCAGTACTCGGCTGTCTTCGGGCCGCACGAGATATGGGTAAAGTGGCGGCGTCTACAGAGTTGGTCCCTATACGAGTACAATGCTTGATGCTAATTAAAGATGTTGAGTTTCGGGTTACAAGTTCGAAGATGTTGGAACTGAGTGTCATCCTATACACGAGAACTGTAACTCGGTTACGATAGGCACTGTTCAGGTTCGGGTTATACACGCAAAGAAAAAAAAACTTTTATTACTTTTAAACTTTTAGTACAGATTACGAAGAACGTAAATTCCTCTCATTCTCTCGACTGTATACACAGTCTTATCCACTCGTTTGGCATACACACTCACGCATTCACATAAAAGTGATCACACACTCTAATGCTTCTACCTTGTAAATATATCTTGGATGGGTAATTGACGCATTGTAGTTTACTGCAATGAAAAAATAAACAAAAATTCAAACTTTTGGTTAAGACCAACTTTATGGGTAAATCTAAAACCTTAAAAGTTGGAAAATTTTTCAGCTCTAAATTTTCATAATTTTTTCGTTTTTGATGTGTTAACATCTATAGGCGCGGGTAGGGACTTAACTCACAAAGTGAACACATCCGAATACAATTTGTTCGACTGCGATCGCACAGATTGTTTGGTGTTAAACTCCTCCGAAACGGCTGGACCGATTTGTTTGAAATTTTGTGCGCATATCGGGTACGTCTCAGAGTCGGCCAACATCTATTTTTTATACCACTAAATGATTAGGATGACCTACCCCAATATAGAACACAGATTTATCCGACTGCTAAACACAGATTGTCAGATTGCGAAAAAAAACACACTGATACAGCGGCAGCGAATAGTTGGCTTGTGTGGGTGCGAAGCACTCTTCGAGCAAAGAGAATAATGACGTATATATAGCAAGCGAGAAACGAAAATTGTGTGAACTTGTGTAGCGTATATACGAACATAACAATCTATGTATTTACATGTGGCTGTTGCTTTGCATTCTCTTTGTTTTTTTGTGGGAATAAAAAAAATGTATTAAGCAAGAAAATAATGACATATGTGCTTGCACTGGTCTTTACATTATGATTGACCGCTGAAATCGTACAGGCACTGTGTAACAAAAAGGTGTTAACATATTGCCCGTGCGTTCGAAAACACATTGGATTTTTTTAGTTTGGAGCAACTACAACCCGGTTGCTGTAACCGAAACTACCTATTGGTGGGCATTGAAATAGCTATATTTCCAACCATCCATCATATTAATCAATTTCACATATTACTTTTATAATATTTCTATTAAAATGTACTTTTCATAGGAAAAGTACTTTTTAATAGTTATTGATCTTGAAAAAGAACTATTTTTTCTTAACAAAGTACTTTTTCTTACAACAAATTGTCTTTTCTTAAAAAACTAGCTTTTCTTTAAAGAGTACCTTTTTTGTGAAACAAAATAGCTTTTCTTGAGATAAGTACCTACTCTTAAAAATGTACCTATTCTTGAAAATAGACCAATTCTAAAAAAAATCCCATTTCTTATAAACATAACATTTTCTTCAAGAAATTACATTCTCTTCAAAAAATACATTTTCTTAAAAGTACATTTTGTTAAAAATAAAATATTACCTTTTCTTGAGGTAAGTAGCCTTTCTGGAAATAAGCACATTTTCTTAAAAACATGACCGTTTACAAAAAAGAGCACCACGTCATTAAAAAGTACCTGTTCTCAAAAAACTATTCCTTTGTAATGAAACGCATACTCTTATGGCTTTTCTTAGAGAAAGTACTTCTTCTTAAAAATAGTACACTTTCTTAAAAAAAACATTAGCTTTTAACTATTGAAGAGGGTTAACTCCAAATTTCGGTCGTTATACTCGCACTAGTAGACAAGGAGTAACAAGTGTAGTGCTAAAATTTGAGCCTACATGTTCATTGTGTGATTGTCGAAGTGACGAAAATATCGCTGCCGTTCAGGCGTCTCAAGAACTGGGCATCGCCAAGACCACTTTATGGCGAATTTTGTGTAAAGATCTTGATTTACACCCACATAAGGTCAATCTGACTCAAGAATTGAAGGCGATGGACTCTTTGACGCGACGTACGTTCTCCGATTGGGCTCTGGAGAAGATGCGCCAAGATGATGAATTTCATCCCAAAATCATCTTCAGTGACGAAGCTCATTTTTGGCTGAATGGGTTCGACAATGAGCAAAATGTGCGTTATTGGTTTGGTGAAAATCCACATGTGCGTCATGAAACACCATTTTATCCACAAAAAATAACTGTTTGGTGCGTTTTCCATGCCGGCGGCGTCGTTGGGATATATTTTTTCGTCGACAATAACGATTGTCACGTTTCTGTGAATGGCGATCGTTATCGCCAGCGTTCAGAATTACACCAAAACACTTGACACCGCACGTTCCATGTCGTGATAAAGTGTTGCTAATGGACACACACCACAACTGTTTCAAAAACCAAACCATTTGCACCCAGAGAACACAAAAACAAAACACTTTTGTGTGCACACATATTAGTGCAGCACACATAATAGAACCCTCATCAGCGTGCAACACTAATTTCCATCACCAAACCGGTGCAGTGTTTCGACATCAATGGCACATAGACATATTTCATTGCCCAGCGGACCAAAACTTCGTATACTATATCGCATACGAGAGTTACGCGAAACTTTTCCGGGTAAAACAGATCCGAAAACGATCGGAAAAGGAATCATCAGTCGCTCAGTTTGTGGCAGTAAAAGTTTCGTTTACGATGTCTTGCAAGAGATTCGTTTGCGAGACTTTTGCAATATCTTTTGCGAGAACAACACGAAAAATAAAACAAAATGCAATTGCCAAAACTTTGTTGTTGTGTCGTGTGCCTGCACGGGTGTGCCGACACAACGACAACAATGTTTCTCTCTCTTTTTTCGTCCGTTTAGCACCCGTTTTTAAACCAGTTTGCGAAAATTTGGGCGAGTTTAATTTCTCCCCCGGTTTTGGTCCGGTAAATATTCGTTTCTGAGCCCGTTTGCGAGCATTCAGCGTAACACTCGCTAAGGCTCGGTTTTTTGCCCGCTGGGTGGTTACAACATTCATTCATTTTTAGTGCGCTTAATTTTTCTGTGTGCAGCCGATGCTCCTGATGTCTTCTCAACGACTGAATAAGAGAGAAAAACAATACATGTCAATTGAGCGAGCCCAATTGTGCCAGTGTTGGACGTCTATGAATTCTATTAAGAATATTAAGAATTTTTTTTGTTTATTTTAACTACTGAAGTGTATTTTATTTAGTTATTTTTTTTTAATAAAGAATTTTATAAAAATTTATTTGAATGTTATCTACATATTATATGATAACCTGTTGAATATTAATCTTTCAGTGGGTGGTTTTTAATAGATAAGTTAAACATAAATACTATACATCACAAATAAATAAAATGTATGTAATAAAATATGATAAATATTAATAATTAAAATTAATAGAAAAATATAACAAAATACGGACCTTTTCGGAAATGCATCACTGCTCTGCAACTGATTCGCAGCACATTCGTAAATGCAACATCTGACAACTTTGCACGTGTTTTGAGACCGTAATTGCAAACAAAATGGGCAACAAACAAGCATCTGCAACAGTTGTTGCATTTCCGAATAGGCCCTAACATTCCAAAATATGACACTGAGAGTGTTGTACCGAACCGTACGATTTAACGACACCCATGATCACACACACAATCATACGGTGTCCACACAACACACCAGCTCAACATAAAATTGTGTGTTTGCACACATGTTTCGCACAATTCGGTGTTTCTTTTGGTGTCAGCTCAACACTGAGAGTGCAAGACAACGGTGCGGCACGGCTTAGAGACACCCAACAGAGAGTGTTAGCATGTAGACACGCACCATCGCAGAGAGTTCGTGTAGCACGAAAGCACAAACACTTCCACAAAAGTGTTTTTCATACTTTTGTGCACGATTTTGTGTTGATGATGATTACCGATTAGTCTTGGCCCGAATTGGAAACCATGGATCAGTCAATTGGACGCCTCGTTCGTGCAATTTAACGCCTCTAGACGTTTTTCTTTGCGGCTACGTCAAATCATTGGTCTACTGGAAGAACTCAGAGCTAACATTGAACGCGAAATAGCGACCGTTACGGTCGAAATGTGTGACGGAGTCATCGAAACTTCGGTCCAACGAATCGACCACTGCCGATGTGCCCGCGGTGACCATATGAACGAAGTCAGATTCCATTTATATATGTTTTGATTGTATTTGAAGTCGATCATAAAGTTTTGGAGATATGTAGAAAGCGTTTGCGTTTCATATAAAAAAAAGGTGCCAAGTCCTTACTGGAGAACATACATATTCTTACATAAAGGACCTAAATATATAATTTAAAAAAAAAAATACATTCTAGAAAAAAATTCTTAAAGATCCATTTAAATTATCGTATTTTTCAAGGGGCGTCTTAGACGTGTTGGAACTAACTAGTACATACTATATGGCGAAAGGAACTTCGTTCTAACCGGGTGTCCCCTGACACCTCATGTGATTTTTGATTCTAAGCTTGAATTTGCACCTTTCAGTTGAAACCCATGTGCGGCTACTAGTGTAACTCGGGTTGAGGAAATTTGGAAATCCTTCTTGAAGTTCGCTTTCATCTCAACTGTACAGTTCCCATTCCTTCTTATGAAAGCAATGGTTTGCTTATTTATTTAAAGTTACTAGAATCCAAAAGGGGCATGTGCTCTGTTATGTTACTTCATGGAATTATTTGTGGATCTGTTCAATGTCCGGAGATGTTGTCATTTATATGTTATATTGCACCATTATGCTCTCGCCGTCTTCGTAATAAAGTATATTTAATATTATGACACATTTCAAAAATTATGCCTGAAATGAACCAATACCTAGTTGGAAATATTCTAAAGACATCATCAGTGACCAGAACTGACATGTCAGAGTCCGTGCTGGCTTGCCGATCCGCTACTATACAAAAAACTTCATGGCACCGTCTGACTCTATGAATACATAAAGGGTTTTTCAATAAAGACGCTACAAAAGTAATCCGATAGGCACAGCAAACGACGCCATATTTTTCCCCGCTCTTTTGATATTTCTCTTCAGTAAGGTTTGTTACTACCGAAATTTGGAGTCAGTGGCCTCAACTTCAAGAGCGCCACATCATAATCGTCCTACCAGATCAACAATTGAGCGTCTAGTAGAAAAATTTGAATCCACAGGCACAGTACAAAATGTTCCCATGCCAGTGGCACAAAGAAGTGCCCATAGTGTCGAGAATATTGCTGCCGCTGAGGCTTCAGTTCAAGAAAGCCCAAATGTGTCTCTCACACGTCATTCTCAAGCGTTGGGCATCTCTGTGACGTCGTTGTGGCGAATTTTGCGAAAAGATCTTGGCCTACATACTTAAGATCAAATTGACGCAAGAACTGAAGCCGCTTGACCACCATAAGCGTCGTATGTTCGTGAATTGGGCTGAGCAACAACTTGAAAATGATTCGGATTTCCATCGGAAAATCATCTTCAGCGATGAGGCTCATTTCTGGCTGAATGGCTTCGTCAATAAGCAAAATATGCGTTATTGGTCAGACAGCAATCCACACGTAATCCACGAGTCATCATTGCATCCCGAAAAAATTACGGTTTGGTGCGGTTTATGGGCCGGCGGCGTCATTGGGCCGTAGTTCTTCCGTGATGTTCAAGACCAGCACATTACCGTGAATGCGAATCGCTACCGTTCAATGATAACCGAATATTTTTGGCCCCAATTGGATAATATGGACTTGGAGGACATGTGGTTCCAACAGTACGGCGCCACAAGCCACACAGCGAATGCCACAATCAATTTATTGGACACCAAGTTTGGTGAACGTGTTATCTCACGAAATGTCCCAGTCGAGTGGCCGCCTCGGTCGTGCGATTTGACGCCGTTAGATTATTTCCTGTGGGGCTACGTCAAGTCTATGGTCTATGCCAAGAAGCCAGCGACGATTGATGAACTTCGTACAAATATCGAACGTGAAATTGCAGCAGTATCGGCCGATTTATGCTTGAAAACCGTCGAAAATTGGGTTCAGCGTCTGGACTTCTGCAAGCGTGCCCATGGTGGCCATGCAAAAGAAATCGAGTTCCATACGTAATGACATTGAACGTACTTTCACTGGAACAAAGAATTTCATTGGTATCTAAAACCGGTTTTGTTTTATTTAAAAAAACTTTTGTAGCGCTCTTATTGAAAAACCCGTTATATACACAAAATTCTTTGAAAATGTGCATATTCTTGAAAAATTGTTGCCTGTAAAGTCGGTTTTACGGGCGAAGATTTTACGTGACAACGTCTTTTTCTCGGTAGAATATTTATTGATATGAATATAATTAAATTGCACAATAGGAGTGCAATGAACTCACTTGCCCAATGAGTGTTAGAACTCACGGGCGATGTTTTAACATTTATTGAAACTTATGGTTTAGGAAAATAGAAGTAATTTCAACACCATCTAGGTACCTGTGCGATTTCTATGAACACATTATCAAATGTGACATTATAAACAATAAACATATCCTTTATTATAAAATATAAACATTTCTTTTATTATAAAAAATAAACATTTCTTTTATTAAAAACAAAAGAAAATAATTTACTAACCAAAAAGTATTTCAATTCATCATATTCGCATATCGTTTTTAAAGCCGACCGCAGCTCTCTGTTTCGTTTTGGCTACCTAATTCATATGAAAATTTCTACACACAAACATACACTACACATATCATAAAGCCAAAAAACAAAAAACAAAAAAAAACAAAAAATAATACCTTATCCAATGCAGACTGATCTAAATCAATATTCATACACACGCACATATATACGCACATACATACTTGCTCAGTCGTCATATATGTATATGATGTGCCAAAAAACAAAAACACTCACACCACCGACCAACAGCCACTAGAAGCCAGCAAAGCAAATCGTTTCTGGCACACAAGTAAACACATTGCGTTTACTTGTGTTCGGTGACTCATCGTAACGTTACCGGGCGTTACACTTTTTCATAAGTGACTCCCAGCCGCAACCTAATTTAAGACGTTGTCACGTCAAAATTTTAAAATATTTTTAAAATTAATTCTGAAAATTTATGACGCACAATCAAATATAAATTGTTCACTTCTTTTTCTCAATAAATTCTAATCGTATGTGTCGCCCTTTTCGAAAGATAAAGACTTTTCCTATCGCCATTATACTACAAAGTGTCAGCATCTACTGACATTGTCCTAAGGAAAGTCTATTGGCATTGTCTTCAGGACAAATTGTCTACCTGGGTAAATATATCCCTGATACTATTTAATAGTTTTTGCTGTAACATTTCCATCAGTATGACTAATCATAAGTTTAAAAAATTGTTACTTAATTTAATAGATTAATTAACATACGGATTTTAGTTACTAAAATTATAACGAATTTTGTTAACTTTGTAATAACTCTGCTTGTCTGTAAGAATGTATTCACACAGGCTTAAAGAAATGAAATGAAATTTTGTTGCAGCTGCCAAATTTTCCAATTGTTATCAAGAATCACAATTTGAGTAATTCATAGCAAAATCTGCTCTTGACAGCATCTAGCCATGTTATTACTCACGTTCACAAATTATGAGAATTGAAAATGTTTTTACAGCGACAACAAATTCTGTTAATTCAAAGAAATGTTTACAAATTGAAACAAAAAATTTTAGTACACAATTTATAGCTGTCAAGATGCTGCTGGGTCCTGTTTTATTACTCGCTATTAATGCCACAGCCACAGCCAGTGCCAGTGTTGAGTGTTATGGGTTTGTTAAAGAATTGCAGCGGTTGATTGAATTACGAACAATTTATTATTCCTGGCTGAAGAATGGGATAAGATCTTAAAAATTGTATTCTATTATACGACTATGGTTATTGTAATGGAAATCAATGCAATTGGTTTCACTGATTGATTTCGTTAAAAGAAATTTAACGTTTTCATTGTGCCATTGAACATATCGCACCCTAAATACAAAAGTGTCACAACTCAAAATTGGCAAATTTTCAGTAGAGGCAAAAAACTGAGGTGGAAAGTTAAAAAATATATGAAATGTCCCAAACATAGACATATTAATACTGGATTTGTTTGGCGAAAGGGAAGAGAAACTGACCCCAGATTTTCACAGCAGATAGAAATAGTCCTCGGTGATTGTTTTTAAGCAAAAAATTAAAATCTCGAAATTTTGAGTTGTGACGCTTTTGTATTTAGGGTGCGATATATTCCTGCTAAATTCTATCATATCGTTGAAATACAAATAATTTGGTTTAAAGCATAGTTTCATGACTGTGTAAAATGTATTTCTTTATTAGCACATGCATGGAATGACATAAATACAGTTTAATTGTTCTTAGATATATATGTCCATGTTGAGATGGGTTGGAGTTTAAACATTAACCAATTTTTTAATTTTGTAAGCCTTTTTTTGTATTTTTCCTCCAAATTCGGAGAATTCCAAAAAGAATTTACGTTGTGAAAATTCCGCATCAAACCAAAATTTTACATTTAGCATTTTAAAAATAGTAAAGATAAATTCCAGATATTTTCTAAAGATATTGATTACACTGTGGAACAAAGAAAAAATAACAAGGTTCTCACAACGGACTCTGGTAGAGAGAATAAAAAAATATACGTGTATGGGCGCTTTGAAATTTAACGTCTGAATTTTTTCCCCTCTTTTGCACATTCTTATGATGAGTCGGAAAACCATGTTATCCCTACATTTTAGGTATAGGATGTGTTCAGCAAATTTTATGTAAAAAAAAAATATGAAGCCTGTGTTAGATAACACGGGCGCATAGGTCAGACGTAGAATACGTTAGTCATTTTGCAATTAAAATATATGAATTAAATATAATTTTTGATAAATGATTTAAATCTATCAAATTTTTCTTTAATTTTTATGTTAAAAATTTAGGATAGTTTTTAACAAAATTTGGGTACACTTTATATCAATTCGATGCACTTTTGAAAACAAGTGTAAATACTGCATGTGGCAACACTGGTCCTGTAATGTTTACATAAAACAAACATGCATTGTCATTATACTTCTTCTCTTTCTCACACTGGTTCTGTGATGAACACACAGATAATCGTACTGCTCTTACACATGATATTATAATACATAAAATACAAAGCATATGAAAATTAATACAAAATTTGAAGGAGTTAAATTTTGATTTACTTATAGAATCAAAAAAATTATATGTAGCAATATGATTATTTAAATACAAATCAAAAGAAGACATATTAAATATGTTACGACCGTACTTGAATTTTCTTCAATGCATGCATAAAGTATTAAAAACTTGTAATGAAAGTGACAAACATTTTCTCAAAATTTTGTGCTCCAGATCAACACCCCTACCTTACCGTATAACGTATTCTACGTTAAAATTACGAAAAACATTTTCGTGGACTACTTTAATCCCCTACCGGCACAATATATGGGTCTTTTTGTTGTTTTTGTGGAAAGGGTAAAAAACATACCTAAAGGCGGGATCACACGATTTGTACATTTGTACAGAAAATGACAAATTTAGATTTGTACACATTTGTGCATTTGGGTATCGATGTGCAAATGATTTGTTTTGCGATCAGACGATTTGGCTATTAAACATCAAAATGATTTGTCACACATTTCTACACAGCAGTAAAGTGACAAATATTTGCCAGTTCATTCACAGGATATAACCATTTGGTCATAAACACTAAAACAGCTGATCAGCTGTCAACCATAATTTTGCACCTTTATTGTAAAATTTAAAGTGAAATAAACGAAAATGCTGGTAACGCAAAGGCAAAAGAAACTCGCTGCAGTTACATACATTTACTATTATTTAAACGCACATTGAATTAAGTAAAATGGTAAAATCAACTGAATGAATGTTTTGCTTTTACTTGTCAAAACACCTGCTGAGTCGCGAAAGCAGACAGTGTTGCCAATATGTTGATTTTTTCGTACTTGTTATAGTTTCAATTTCTTTGCCATATTGATAGAAATTTTGCTCGTCACCGATTTACACCAAAGTTTCACTATCGATAGAACTTTTTAAACGATTAAAAATGACCGACAATTTTTTTGGCGGTCGGTCCAACTTTTTCATATATAGGCCTTCAGAGCTTGAGGATATAATCGGCTATATCTCAAGTATTTATGGTCCGATATGGGTCAAGTGAGTATCATTAGAAAGCTCATACAAAATTCTATAAATTACATTATGTACATTTTTTCATTTTTATTAACCCATTAGCGGAAAATTAACAAAAAGGATTTTTTATCCTCACTTTTTTGATAGAAACCTATTTTTCTCAAAAAATGGACGTCGTAAAGTTAGTTTTTTTCTTGATTTAATGAGCAGACAACACTTCAAGCTTTTTTTTAAGCTAATAGTACTCCGTATTAATCTTTCAAAGACCGTAGATATTCACGTTCAAAAAGCCTAAAAAAAAAGTTTGATGGCTCAATTCGGGCCGGAAGGGGTTTTTCGGTTTGTTTACGAAGTAAATTAATAACTAGGGAGTCTCAAGTCGGGGATCCCCTATTTTCAATGTCCAACGTTATTATGTTGCTGATCACTGTAACATGCAACATTTTTTTCAGTTTTATAACTTTGATATCTCTTGACCCAGATCTCCATTTGGCCAGATGGCCAGATGGCCATTTTCATAATTTTGATTTGGCTTCTGTGGCAGCATTGCGTTCACACGATTTGGCATTTATGGTTGTTTGTGATTTGTCAGAAGAAGCCAAATATTTTTCATTTCTGATAAATGACAAATGCAATTTAGAGATCACACGATTTGTCTATGAATATGACAAATTTTTAGCCAAATGTACAAATCGTGTGATCCCAGCTTAAAACAGTAGTGAAATTCTACTACATATAAGTTTCTTAACACACGAAAGCTCAAAACTCAAATTGAATGCCAAAAACTAGTAAAAACTTAAAATCCGTTTAAAGGTTAATTTCGTACTTATTCCCATTTGGCGTTAAAATTACCCACAAAACTGCATTTTAGGTAGTTTTATCTACAACATTATCGCAATTTTTTAATTTTTCTACGCACTGAAAACCCTGTATATAACGTGTATAAATATAACGTGTGCAAATGTAACGTGTGTTTGGAGTTTGTAGCAAATACAGTAGACTTGTGTCCAAACACAATGTGTTTGCTATCCAACAGTACATGTTGAAGACACAATGATTAATATGTTATAATATATGTGTTTGTAACCAAAGTGTAGCTGTATTTATTTATTTATTTATGTCTATCGATTACAATCCTTACAGACTTAACTAAAAGTAATATAAATCCAAAATATTTTTAAATTTATTAAGTGAAAACGAAAAATCAATTGAACAATTCATATTAATAGTATTATATTCCTTAAGACACCTCAATATAGGCTCAAAAGAAGAGTAATTATTTCTATTAACTGATATATTAAAAAATTCATTATTTCTAAGACACCGTAAGGGAGTATTAATATTTATGCAGCTAAGAAGCGGAGGACAATCTACAAATCCACAAATTAATTTGTATAAAAACAATACAGAACACTTGGATCTGTGACTACATAGGGTTTCCAAGTGAATTAATCTGCATCTAGCTTCATACGAAGGAATTGGACTATGGAAATTTACTGCAAACAATGCGAATTTAATAAATTTCTTTTGCAATGACTCAATACGATTAATGCGTACATTATGGTAGGGATTCCAAATAATGGCACCATCATCTAATTTAGATCTAACAAAAGCGGTGTATAGTAATTTTCGAGTGTAAAGTCTTTACTATTTCTTTTCACATAAGCAAGGGTGGAGTACGCTTTAGGCATTATATAATCCACATGCAAGTTAAATACCAGTTTTGGATCGAAAACAATGCCCAAATCTTACATTTTACCAACTTTAGGTATTAAATAAGTCCCAATGAAATAGATGGAGTTAACTAAATTTATACGCCTTGCAAAAGGAGGATGGAAGCATTTAGCAGTATTTAGTTTTACATGATTACATTCACTCCAAATGACTAATCGATTGATGTCTTCCTGAAGTAAAATAGAGTCTTGAAGACAAGAAATTTTAGTAAAAAGTTTTAAATCGTCAGCGTACATGAGAAACTTAGAATGTTTGAAACATGATTCAATACCATTAACAAATAATATAAAAAGAAGAGGTCCTAAAATACTACCTTGCGGTATACCAGAGGTTGCTGAATACCTATTAGAGTAAACATTATCAACACACACACGACACACTCTATTACTTAAATACGATTCAAACCACTGTAAAAGACACGAATGAAGTCCAATTTTAGCCAATTTCGTTAAAAGTAAACTGTGCGATACCTTATCAAAGGCTTTGCAAAAGTCAAAATAGAGTGTATCAACTTGAAATCCTGACTCAAAAGACTTGATACAGAAATTAGTAAAGACTAATAGGTTAGTAATTGTTGAACGATGTTTTATGAAACCGTGCTGCGATTCAGATAAAAATTGGTAAATAGAATGATAAATTTTATCATAAACTAAATGTTCCAAGAGTTTTGATACGTTAGATAATTTAGATATCGGTCTATACTTGCTAATGTCATTTTTTGATCCTGATTTATAATATAGTGGAAACTTTCCATTGGTTTAAGAACGTACCAGCTTTAAGGGAATTATTAAAAATCAATTTAAGCGGACCGCAAATAGATACACTACATTTCCTAAGAAACAACGTAGGAAGCCCATCTATATCAGGTTTAGGTGAATCCTTTAGATCAGATAAGGCAGCGAGTATATCAGATTCATCAAACTGAAAGAAAGATAAATTTGTGATTGAGTTAACACCATCCAAAAAACTTGAAGCAATACTTGGTACCCCAAATTCAAAGTTGGATTTGAAGAAATCGGCGAATAAGTTTACTTGTTCAACTGGAGAATTTGCAAATTTATCTTCCCAGAACATTGATGACGTAAAATCACTGCTTCTACGTTTAGCTTTTATGAAGTGCCAAAATGACTGTGGATTAGTAACTATTTTATTTTCAAATTGCACAATGTAATTGCTGTACAGAAATTTATTTAGAAAATCAAATTCCCTAGAATAATTCTCAAACATCCTCTTACTTTCAGCACAATTTGTGGATTTGTAGACGTTTCTCAAATTTTTAAGTTTTTTTTTAAGCCAGGCAATTTATAACAATCTGGCTTAACCTTAGGCACCACAGAATGAAGTATTCCATTAATCTTACAAACAAATTCATAGTAACAATCATCGATGGTTTTGTTTTTAAAAACATCCAACCAAACAATACTCAAAATATGCTGATTTAAATCCTCAAAATTACATCTGCTAAACTCGTAACGTAAATAATCAATATTAGAGCAGGGAAACTTATAAAAATCAACATTTACATTTAATGGCACGTGATGCACGTCTGGAGTACTGAAGGGCTTATCACATTTTTCAATAGAAAATTTAATATTATTGGAAATAAATACAAGATCTAAATTTTTTCTGTGTAGATAACCTTGACATGAGCTCGAAAAACTATTTTTTTTTTTTTTTCGTTTGGTTTTTTTTTTAATTTTTTTTTTTTAAATTTTAAAAAATTTTTTTTTGGTTAATTTGTTTTTGCATGAAACATTGTTTCATAGTAGACCCCAAAACATAAATAATGTGCGTCTTCATTCATCGGCTAGCTACAGCGGTCGTAATCGGTTGTTGAATCAGGAATTTTACAAAATTTTACCGAAAATTTACAAGTGTAAGCCGCTTAAAGCATTTTAAAAAAATATTAATTCACAGAGGGCATTTTTTTTTGTATTTTATACGCAATGTGGCAGGTTTTAGAAATCAAACAAGCTACTTTTTAAGAAAATCCATCAATTAATAATGAAGTTATGAATTTTTGCGCTAAAGCCCTCAGAATCTACTTTTTAGTTCGAACATT
The DNA here is from genome assembly GCA_963931995.1 of Phaonia tiefii. NCBI lineage: Eukaryota > Metazoa > Arthropoda > Insecta > Diptera > Muscidae > Phaonia > Phaonia tiefii. Next base: position 39,116,368 of record OZ008367.1, read on the forward strand.
GCATTTTACCTTTGAAATTATCTCACTAGTCAACCAAATAACAAAATGTCATGTACTTCTAATGAAGTATTTTTTTGGGCGCGATTTTGGTCTCACTAAGGAGATTTGGTTAATTTCGTTAGTTTAGCTAACCTGGCACATCCATTTCTAATTGTGCCATACATTGAGTATGTAGTGCTCTAAATAAATTAAAAAATAATATACTAAGACTAATTTGTTTATTTTAAATTAAGTTCAAATGTATTTATTCGTTTGCGTTGGGTAGGTGCGTTGGCTGTGCAAATAATGAAAATCAAAATATCGTGAAATAGCGGAATTTCGGTGTTTTACCAAAAAAATTATAAGTCCGCCATTTGTTGTCAGATTTTGTTAAGTAAGTGCTTATTTTCTTTGGAAAAATGCCAGCTATACGTAAAAAAACCAAAATCGCTGTTAGCATCGCGTTTTATATTTTATATGAATTTTTATATGAATTTTTCTGCCACATTTTTACTAAAAAAACGCAGTTTTTTAACCTTTTTAAGCCGCCAACATCAAAACTACTCACCCGATTTGAAAATTTTCAGAGAGTGAGTTGTAGACGGCTCAATTTGCTTTAATTTGAGTAGTAGTAGGATCAAATACGTCAAAGAAGACGAAAGATATGCTCAAAATTGTAAGTGTACCTCCAAAAATTTAAAAAAAAAAGTTCAAAAATTTGTATCTCGAAAACCAATCAACAGAAAAATTTTTAAAACTCATTTTCGTGTTCAGTAGGTCAAAATCAATGAGAAAAACTATGCTAGAACCAAATAACAAAACGACTGTTGGCTAGTGTAATCAATGCTGATCTTTGAATTTTCATCAAGGAATTCAGAATATATATCTTTTGGAGGGATCTCCACCAAACTACGATACCATAGAGAAGTATTGGTCTGACTATTGCAGTATAAATCCACATGGTGATCTTAGGAGACAGTGCCCAGCGCTTTCCTATCGCCCCTTTAGGGCAACAGTAAAGAGCAACAGACGCCTTTTTCACCTTCTCCTCCATATTCGGTTTCCAAGACAGTTTTCTCTCGAGAATAATCTCCAGATACTTGGCCTTTTCCGTCAACTGTAATTGCACCCCATTCAAATGCGGGTATTTTATATTTCCCAGAGAACAAGATAAGCTCGGTTTTAAGTGGGTTAAGTGATTGTCCGTTGTTAGCGGTTGACCGGTTTGATATGGGCATGCTGAGAACTCAATAGTAGATTGTGTGTGGATTAACCTTTCAAATGTCTTAAGAACAAAGGATGATAGACTGATTGGTCTAAAGTCCTTTGGTTTGACATGAGAGCATTTGCCCGCTTTCGGGATAAAAACCACTTTGGTTTGCTTCCAAATGCTAGGAATGACTCCCAGCATAAGGCAGCCCCTGAGGATTGCCTCCAACCAACTACAAGATAGGTATAGTGCCTCCTGTAGTTGCGCGGGAATTATCCAGTCAGTTCCGGCTGATTTATAGGGCTTGAAGCATCTAATGGCCCATATCAAATTTTTTCTGCTCACAATTGAGCGAACTTTTTCTAAGCTAGGTGAGTTTCCGCATAGCTCTTCTGGCTGATGACCAGCATTCCGATCATCGCTGATGACCAGCATTCCGATCATCGTTGGGAAAGTGGGTATCCAGGAGAATCCCAAGAGACTTTTCAGGCGAATACGTCCACGTTCGCACACGGTGGGTTGTTAGCGAGCACGTATCTTAAGCGTGCAGTCTGGTTGGTTCCCTCAATGGATTCACAGAAGTTTCGCCAGGATTTCCGTTTGGCCTTCTTGATTTCACCTTTATATAGATTAAGACTAATCTTTGTAAACGTCCCAATCCCTTTGGTCACCGCTCTTTTTGGTCTTGTTAAAAAGCCGCCTAATGGACGATCTTAGATCCTGAAGCTCAGTGTTCCACCAATGATGGTTTTTGTTACCTTTGGCAGCATTATAAACACTGGTCTTACAGGACTCATTGAGCGCGTTTGTGCACGCATCAGTAAATTTGCCAACTAGTTCTTCCAGCTCTGGCACATTAGTCGGAATATTCGGATGGTAACCTAAGAGTTTCCTTAGGCGCCCACGATAGGCGTTCCAGTCCGTTTTCCCATAATTTTTAAAAACTTATTTTTTCAGAGGTTCCATATTTATGTGGAACTGTAGATATCTATGATCAGAAAATGAGTGATCAGAAAGTACGCTCCAATCGGATACAGTTACATAGTCGTAGCCAAGTAGTATAATTAGGTCTAGTACTTCCCTCCTAACCGAAGTTATAAAGGTCGGTTCCTCGCCTCGTCCCTCGCTAATGATGGACAGGTCGATGATGCTGCCACTGTCGTCATCCAGTAGTGCTTCTTCAGCATCTACCGCCGTTTCAGAATGCTTTCCAGCATTTACATCTGTAACTTCCGACTTCGACTCGGCCAGTTTGCCACTCAGCGTATCCACTTTGTACAAAATATATAAATATAAAATAATATTACAATACAAACATTAAATAAAAGTTTCAGGAAGAATATAGGGCGTCAACAAATTCACTCCATCTATTACTGTCTGGCAATTGATTTAATTTGGTTCCACGATAAACGGGTTTGTTGCATTCCTTCCTCAGGCACCGCTTTCATGTATTTGGTGGTTTTCCTGGCCTTCTACATCCATGTGTGTTCCATTCAAGTGCAGCTCTCTTAATATCTCTTGTTGGGCGCCTAAGTACATGGCCGATCCAAGTCAATGTTCTTCTATGTATGTCCAAATAAATAAAACTGTTACATATACGTTCTACTTCATTAGAAATTGTCTTGGGAAAGTAGATACGGACAATTTGTCTCAGACAACGATTGGCAAACCTTTTTTATTTCCTTCTTCTTATTTTCAGCTACGTTAAGCTTCCATACAACAGTACAGACTTCACATTTTAATTGAATATACGCTATTTCGTCTTTTCCGATATTCTCCTATTGCGCTGGTTTAAAAATGCAACACGGGCCTTATCTATGCCATCACTTATATACGCCGCGGAGCCACAATCTTTGATAATCTTGCATCCTACATAGTTTATTGAATCCACGTTTTCAATTAACGAACCATCAACTGTTGGTGGAGTATGATCCAGTACGCATTAGAGTTGTCTTCTTTATGTTTATTATCAATCCTACTTTTTCGCATTTTCGGACAGTCTTTTTACCTTGGCCTCGATGCCATTAAATTTGTGGGCCATATGACATATGTCATCTATACACTGACAAGTTTTTTTTTTGATATTTGGATGCAAATATAACGTGTTTGGAGCTTGCCGCAAATATAGTATAGTTGTGTCCAAAAACATCGTGTTTGCTATTCAATATAAAATGTATGGGACACAATGATTAATAGGTCATAACGTATAAATTTGTGACTTAAATGCGGCTTTGTCTGTTGACAACTGCTGAATTTGACAGATAATAAAGTGATAATAATGTGGCAGTACCTGCAATATGTTGATGGGGCCGTTATTTTGCAGCGTGTACGTAGTCAATATCATGTAGACCTTCTTACATAATCCACTGAATGACGAAACGCGCTTCTACATTAGTTGCCTCCGTCACCTCGTCCATAAGTATACCCAGAGAACTAATTGGTTGAAAAGAGTTTGTACCAACCGTAAATTTGCTGTTGCCACCGAATTGGTGTTGGCCCAACTGAATTGAGGTTGCCACGACCGAATTTAGTCCTCAGAACTGAAATTCGGTTGAAGCAACATCGTTTCTTAATTGATTCGGTGATGACAACCGAATTTTGAATTATATTCGTTCTGTCAACTAATTATTCCAAAATTTCAGTTGGTACAACCGAATTTGGAAATAATTCGGATACAGCAACCGAAATTGCTACCAAATTCGGTTGGAGTAACCAAATGTGGCATAAATTCAGGTGCGACACACGAATTTGGTTTCAATTCGGTTGTCACAACCGAATTTGGCATCACTTCGGTTGTCACAACCGAATTTGACATCAATTCGCATGCCACAACCGATTTTGGTACCAATTCGGTTGTAAGTACTGAATTTTCTATCAATTCGGACGCAATAACCGACTTAACACTTAAGTCGGTTGCAACGACCGAACTCGGCGTCAATTTGGTTGCTGTAACCTAATTTCTTATGAATTCTTTAGATACAACCGAATTTAATTTTCAACTTGACGTTTAAAACTATAAAAACAAATATCATATTAACAGAAATTAAAGAATGTATAATTGTTCTTTTCTCCGCGATATCAAGATGTTTTTTGTTGGTTATTAACGAAGGTAAATTAACATCTTGTAATTATGGATTTTGTATTAAGCCGTCTTATTTTGCAGAAAATGTCCAAGAAGATCTCGAGAGATTTGGAACTTTTCAAGGTTGGTCGTTGGGGATATGATGCAATCATCTGTGTGTGTAACGACTAAGGACCTACATCAACAGATTCAATACACCAAAATTCGAGCGGTTACCCATGATGGCCAGGACTTCCAAAAAGGTCCATAGTGACAAATGTGTTACCCTAAAGATTACCCTATTTTTTTAAAATAACAATACAGGAAAATAAATGATAATATTAATTTAAAATCATTATTTAATAATAAATATTTAATATTTAAAAATAAGCGAATGTGGTTGGAGCAACTCCATTGAGGTTATGACAACCTCTAAATTCGGCTGCCTCAACCGAATTTTTCTGTGAGTGTATTGCAAATAATGTGGGGCTAGATACATTCTTGTCTAACTCCCTAAGATGTGGTGAAATGTTGGGTTTCCTTCCCATTAAAACGAAGTTTATACGTTGCATCTCTGTACAGTTCACTGATCATGGACACTATCTTGTCCGGTTTCCCCTTTTTGGTCAAGGTGAACCACATTGAGTTACGGTGTACATAATCTAACTCTTGTTCGACGACTATGAATAGACCAGTGAAAAGTTCAACTGATTGTTCTATGACTATGCGGAGTGTGTTGATGTGATCGGCACACTAACGAAATTTGCGCCACCATCGGCGAGATCTGCTGAAGTACGAGGGCCGCCATTGCTTTGCCTATTGCATTGAACAATATAATACCTCTCCAGTTCCTGCATAGCGTTAGATCATCTTTTTTCGTGATAGTGATAACCACTCCCACCTGCCACTCCAGAGGGATTTTGTTGACTGTCAATGCAATTTTGATATCCGGCGTACTCCTAACGCCGATTAAGCATTTTTTAACAGCTGCGCTGGAATATTATCAGGGCCAGAAAATTTGTGATCCTAAATTTTACCAGTAGCGCCTCGATCTCTGCTTTCGCCGGGGGTTCCATTGAAATGTCGATCTGATACACTGATCTTCATCATCCGGAAGTATAGATTGTGTTGCAAAGAATACACGTCATCGCTCCACTTGCTGCTCTGGTGATGATATATGCCTGTCATTATTAGCTTTTAAGGATACAGTACTCCTGATATTAATGCCGCTCAGCTTTTTGGCGTAGAATACGTCATACCTTACGGTATAGGGAGTCATGTCAGATTGTTATTGTTGTAATCTTTATTTCATTGATAATGAGGAAACGGCGAGATAACTTTTTTTAAAAATTTTTTTGTAGGTAAATGAAGATGTTATCTTTCGTTTGATATACATTTCATATTGGTTGATATCTTCCTAATATTTAAATTTCTCGAACGAAAATTGTTTAAACACATACACTCAAACATATGTGTGTGGTGTTTGGTTGAGTGTTTGAGTTTGTAGCGTGAACACAAACTATGCTGCTGTTTCAGTGTGGACACAAACCTTCGGCTGTTGTTTTGATTGATGAAATATTGAAATTTCGTATATTTACTTATGTATTTAAGTGAAACAAAATGTTAAATGTGAATTTGAATTTAACATGGATATATAATTATAAAAAATATAAATCAAATTGATTTGCGTCTGTTATTTATCATTTATCCTTACTCTTTTAATTTAAAAACATATTTATCCTATTTTTCCTACCATAAGCGTATGTATATTATCAAAAGTAACTATCAAATAAATAAATTCATTTGCTTATGTTATTTATCATTTATTGTTATATATGTTTTCTGTCTTATCGGATGGCGTATTCTACGTTAAACTTAATGGCCGTGTCTCTGACACAGCCTGCAGGGACAGTCCGTGGCCGAAGGCCTCGGACAACTGTCTGCTGTATTATTTTTTTTTTTTATTGAGGAGTACACAATACGGAGGTTATCTGTATTCGTAGTTTTTCGGTTTCCTCCGCTGTATTGTTCAGATAAATGCCTTAATCTGAATGCAGCATCTAATTGATTGCCGATTGTCGATAGTCTGATTTTAACTGCTTCTTCAACGTTGGTGTATACGCATACTGAACAGACGTTCACTATTCCGAATTTCGGTCCAGGATTTTGCACTATTCCAAGGTTTATTCACACATCTATTCTCATCTGGTTCCTTCAGCGATCGAACAATGCTCGATGCTATGGCACCGTATAGTGGCAGAGTAGTGTTTTTACTAGGGTTGTGCGATTAATTGATTAATCAGGTAACCTGATTAATCGACATCCTGATTAATGAAATAATTGATTAATCACATATTTCGAGTAACATAAAAATTGATTGAACAAAAATTTGACTAATTGTACAATTCATATTTTTAGGTTTACTCAAAATGTTCAAATGTTTCCTCTTTGTTTGTATATATTTGTGTGGTTTTCGAAAAATTATTTAATTGATGGACACAATGTGACTAATCAATATTCAAATTAATTGAATAATCAGCGATTTGATTAAATACATTTTTTTGATTTCTCGATTAACTGACTAATCACGATATTGTTTAATCACAATGTTATTTAATCGATTAATCAATCGCACATTCCTAGTTTAAAAAAAAAATTACAAAGGATTCATAAAACTACATTAACCAACCGACTATCAAATGTTCTCACGAACTCACAGACTCCTCCTCTACAAACTCGATATTCCTTCGAGTATATTCGATCTGGCCGTCGGTGGTGCAATGGTTAGTGCGCGCGGCTCCTGTGCATGAGATCCTGGGTTCGAACCCTGCTCTGACCACCTAAAATTTCTTTCGGCGGCGGTCACCTCGCATAGTGACGGCGACACTATCGAGTAGTTAGCCATGAAAAAGCTTCTCAAAATACCGTTCGGAATCGGTGTAAAAATTTAGGTCCCAATCAGTGAGTGAAAACTGGAAAGCGCACAGCTCATTGATTGTGAGAAGTTCTCCCCGGTCCCTTCTTGGGATGTAATGGGAAACCATTTATTTATTTATTTATATTCGATCTCGACCCACCCACTGCAAGCACATTTACCACCACACTCTCGTCACTTGCTGCCGAGATACTTCTCTATACCCAACGCCGCATGGCAGCAAAATTGACTTCGCCCTGTTCGTGTCGGTGCACTCATCCCTGTCGTGCTATTTGAAATGGAGTAAAGGAAATGTGGGACAACAATTATCGAGTTATACAAAATCAACACCTGGTTTTCTTCTTCCCATGCAGCACTGTATTCCTTATTTAATGTTGCTTACAATTTAAAGAGTCGATGTCGATTTCTGGAATTGTCAGTGTCAACATTCCAATGGAATCAATAATCTCAATTTCAGTGGTTATAATTGGTTTCAACTCTGAAGTAGAAATTTGCTGGAATGCGTTTACAAATGGCACGTCCATGTAAGTCTTTGTCATACGATTTTGTGTATAGTAAAGTGTGTTATACAAAATTTGTCCTCTTACCCTGTAGCTTTAAAGTTTACATGGGGTTTAACCATTGACCTCTATGCGGTTTAGGATGTTATTCTTCTCTTTTGGTTTTTTGTGGTTTACACAGTTAGATGGATTTTCCATGTTGTTATTTACATCGGTTTCGCATTAGGAAAATTAAATGGTTGCAGAATAACATGCAGACGCATTGAGATGCCAAATAAATTGAAATAAATTATACAGTTCTGAATACTAATTTCTTCACCAATGATGTGTCGTAAATGTGCAGAGGAGGTTAAAAGTAGAGGTTAAACTTTGACAGATACTCGTACTTAGTGTAACTAAAACCAAGTCCTTCTTCTCTATTAATTTAGCTTTGTTTTTACTGCAAATTATGACAAATTACAAAGAGGCTCAAAATATTAACAGGTTGTCTGTCTGGAGGGCTAAAAATGCTATATACGAATTAAACATGACCATAACAAAATAAATACTGAATATTTATCATACACACTTTCGATTTGTGTTTGGTACTAACATACGAAATTTCAAATCAATTTGATATTTCAAATATATAAGAAATAGTGCTTCAAGAAGAAGATTTGTGAAGATTAAATTATCTCTGCGTTTTCCTTTTATATCTCATGTCTTTGAATATTCGTTCGAATGTATAGATATGTGTGTGTGAATGTATAAACATGACGTTCGTGTTGACGCTCTCGAAGATTAGGGTTTATTTTCCTGGTCTCTCTCTCTCTCTCTCTCTTGATTTCCTCTTTGATATAACAATGAAATGGTTTACATGCGTCTTGTACAGTGAGTGATTGCATGTGCGTCTGTAGCAATGTTGGAATTTTTTAATTTGCATCGGATTATACCCAATGCACATGCAGAAGCTTTACCATTGTTCGCGAGGACAATTAAAAAATTTTGATTTTCCATTTGCTTAGACAATGCAAACGCAGGTTGTGGAATAGCCTGTCAATTGTAACGAAACATGGGAACGCTTTTGATATTTTGAATTTTTCAACTACTCGCAATTTTGTTTTCAAAGAATTTAACATGTAGAGGTTTGTGGATTTGTTTGGTGTAGCCTCGTAGTACTTTCAAATTCATAAACCTGCTCATAACAACCAAAACTGCCAGATATGAAGCAAATGCTTTAAAAATTAGTACAATTGACAATGGTATTTACATTTTTTGAATTTGCATTCGTAGACGAAACTCAAATGAAACTGAAAATTATAAATGCAATATTTGTAAATTGATCCATCTATGGTGTGTAGGCGGTTACCAGTTTGGTTTGGTCAAGCGCTTTCGTTCTGAAGAGGGAAGTTATCGTAATATTTTTCATATGATTAATCGGACAACTTTTTGGTAAGACATGAATGAGCGTCCCAAAATTCGCACGCACGTATCACAAATTGCATATTTCACTTGTCATGGAAAAAATTTCTAACATTGCATCGCTTGAAATTTTCTTTGCATATATTGACTGAGCATAGTCGCATTAAGGTTATAAAATTTCGCTCTGATTGGAAAATTTTGTAGAGATAGCGTATTTTTTAAATTGTTGGATCGAAAAAAATTATTCTTTCTATGGACCGTACATGGGGCTAATTAGATATATGGCAATTATAATTTGTTGTTTAATTTGAATTACCTCCACAAATGCAAAATCCAAAAAAAAAAATTTAAAACCATTGGCAATTGTGCTTATTTGGAAAGCAATTCCTTTATAACTGACAGCTTTGGTTTTCAAATATTTTTGATATGTACAGGTTTATGAATTTGAAAGTACCAACACCAATCGATGTCACTAACCTCTACATATGAAATTCTTTATAAAGAGAATTGCCAGTAGTCAAACAAATTCAAAGTAATTAAAAGCATTCCCACATTTCATTACATTTGAGATCCGATTACAAAACCTGCATTTGAATTGCGTGAGCAAATGGAACTTCAAAATAATTTAATTGGCATTACCAACAATGGTTATTCGTTAGTAGTTGCATTAGAGGGTGTATATATATATCCTTCCTTTATTTAAACAGAATATATAAATATAAGAGTATGTAATTAAACGAAGCAATCCACATTAAAATCTAACGCAAATTACGAAATCCCAACACGGTTGTGGACAACGACTAAAAAAAACCGTTTCCCATTTTATCCCATGAAGGGATTAGGGAGAACTTCTCACAACCAGTGAGCTATGGGCTTTTTAATTTGTGAATAACATTTTTCACTACAGTTCAGTTGTGAATGGAATTTTGAAAAGAATTTTCATGGCTAATTACTCAATAGTGTCGCCGTCACTAAGCGAGGTGGCCTTCGTCTCATGAAATGTAAGGTGGTCAGAGTAGGGATCGAACCCATGTGTTCGTGCATAAGTGCCACGCGCACTAGCCATTGCTCCACCGATGGCCACAATGGGAAAAGGTTGGTTCTCTTAAAAATAAAATAATACCTTTTCTTTTATTTTTCGCGTTTTTCTTGAGATAAGTGCTCTTTCGGAAAATACGTAAATTTTCTAAAAAAAAAAAATCTTTTCCTAAAAAGAGTACCACTTCTTTAAAAAGTACCTGTTCTTAAAAAGAGTACTTCTATGTAAAAAAATTTCATACTTTTATGGCTTTTGCTTACGGAAAGTACGTCTTCTTAAAGATAGTACCTTTTTTTGAAAAAAAAACACTAGCTTTTAATAAAAGAAGGACCTCTCTTTAAAAAGACCTTTTCGGGAAAATGTAATACATATCCTGAAATATAATACATATCCTGACATATCTTCATCAGCGGTTCTTTGGAATGATGCTATTGAAAAATTCATCAAACTAAATGCAAACGAAATAGCATAATTTCAAACAACCGTTGATGAAGATGTGTGGCTAGATCTGAAATAGCTATATGGTTTGTCAGGAATTATAGGAACAAACTTGCAAAGCTCTTTTTTAAAGACTATATCTCTATTAATAGAGATGTAGAATGGCCTCGAGCTTGAACAATATAATTAAAAAGTATTAATTAATTTATATTACTATAACAATAAAATGTTTACAATTTATATGATTAGCATTCATGAAAATTGCTTTCAAATTCGAACGAATAGCTCATATTCATAGCAAACTTATTCGATTTTCAAATTTAAATAAGATTACTATGAATATGAACTAAACTCGTAAATTTTACATTAAAGAGGCATTACAAATTGGAATATGATTTACATTTCAATTTAAAAATAAAGCGTTATTGTTAAATTTAAATACAGCTGTGAAATTTTGAGATTGAAACACCAGTTAAAATAGTCAATTCAGTTCAAAGCAAAAAAACAATTCAATTCATTTATTATAGACTAGATTAGACTATGTTGGATTAGATTGGATTGAATTGACTTGCGCTAAATTGATGAACTTTAACTGAATTGGATTGCATTGCATTGAATTGAATTCCATTGCAATGAATTGAATTTAATTGAACTGAATTGAGTTGAATTCCATTGAATTGAATTGAATCGAATTGAATGGAATTGAATTAAATTAAATTGAATTGAATTGAATTGAATTGAATTGAATTGAATTGAATTGAATTGAATTGAATTGAATTGAATTGAATTGAATTGAATTGAATTGGATTGAATTGAATTGCATTGAATTGAATTCCATTGCATTGAATTGAATTTAAATGAATTCAATTGATTTGAATTGAATTAATTGGAATTGATTTGAATTGAATTGAATTGAATTGAATTAAATTGAATTGAACTGAATTGAATTGAATTGAATTGAATTGCATTGAATTGAATTGAATTGAATTGAATTGAATTGGATTGAATGGAATTGAATTCAATTGAATTGAATTGAATTGAATTGAATTGAATTGAATTGAATTGAAGTGAATTGAATTGAATTGAATTGAATTGAATTGAATTGAATTGAATTGAATTGAATTGAATTGAATTGAATTGAATTGAATTGAATTTAATTAAAATGAATTGAATTGAATTCAATTGAATTCAATTGAATTAAATTGAATTGAATTGAATTGAATTGAATTGAATTTAATTAAAATGAATTGAACTGAATTGAATTGAACTGAATTGAATTGGATTGAATTGAATTGCATTGAATTGAATTCCATTGCATTGAATTGAATTTAAATGAATTCAATTGATTTGAATTGAATTAATTGGAATTGATTTGAATTGAATTGAATTGAATTGAATTAAATTGAATTGAACTGAATTGAATTGAATTGAATTGAATTGAATTGCATTGAATTGAATTGAATTGAATTGAATTGAATTGAATTAAATTGAATTGAACTGAATTGAATTGAATTGAATTAAATTGAATTGAATTGAATTGAATTGAAGTGAATTGAATTGAATTGAATTGAATTGAATTGAATTGAATTGAATTGAATTTAATTAAAATGAATTGAGTTGAATTCAATTGAATTCAATTGAATTAAATTGAATTGAATTCCATTGAATTGAATTGAATTGAATTGAATCGAATTGAATGGAATTGAATTGAAGTCAAATGAATTGAATTGAATCGGATTGATTCTAGTCTTGGATTCAATTGAATTGAACTGAATTGAATTGAATTGAATTGAATTGAATTGAATAGAACTGAATTGAATTGAATTGCATTGAATTGAATTGAATTGAATTGAATTGAATTGAATTGAATTGAATTGAATTGAATTGAATTGAATTGAATTGAATTGAATTGAATTGAATTGAATTGAATTGAATTGAATTGAATTGAATTGAATTGAATTGAATTGAATTGAATTGAATTGAATTGAATTGAATTGAATTGAATTGAATTGAATTCAATTGAATTCAATTGAATTAAATTGAATTGAATTGGATTGAATTGAATTGAATTGAGTTGAATTGAATTGAATTGAATTGAATTGAATTGAATTGAATTGAATTGAATTGAATTGAATTGAATTGAATTGAATTGAATTGAATTGAATTGAATTGAATTGAATTGAATTGAATTGAATTGAATTGAATTGAATTGAATTGAATTGAATTGAATTGAATTGAATTGAATTGAATTGAATTGCATTGAATTGAATTGCATTGAATTGAATTCCATTGCATTGAATTGAATTTAAATGAATTGAATTGATTTGAATTGAATTAATTTGAGTTGATTTGAATTGAATTGAACTGAATTGAATTGAATTGAATTGAATTGAATTGAATTGAATTGAATTGAATTGAATTGAATTGAATTGAATTGAATTGAATTGAATCGAATTGACTTCAATTGAACTGAATTGAATTGAATTGAATTGAATTGAATTGAATTGAATTGAACTGAATTGAATTGAATTTAATTGAATTGAATTGAATTGAATTGAATTGAATTGAATTGAATTGAATTGAATTGAATTGAATTGAATTGAATCGAATTGACTTCAATTGAACTGAATTTAATTGAAATGAATTGAATTGAATTAAATTGAATTCAATTGAATTAAATTGAATTGAATTGGATTGAATTGAATTGAATTGAGTTGAATTGAATTGAATTGAATTGAATTGAATTGAATTGGATTGAATTGGATTGAATTGAATTGAATTGAACTGAATTGAATTGAATTGAATTGAATTGAATTGCATTGCATTGAATTGAATTGAATTGAATTGAATTGAATTGAATTGAATTGAATTGAATTGAATTGAATTGAATTGAATTGAATTGAATTGAATTGAATTGAATTGAATTGAATTGAATTGAATTGAATTGAATTGAATTGAATTGAATTGAATTGAATTGAATTGAATTGAATTGAATTGAATTGAATTGAATTGAATTGAATTGAATTGAATTGAATTGAATTGAATTGAATTGAATTGAATTGAATTGAATTGAATTGAATTGAATTGAATTGAATTGAATTGAATTGAATTGAATTGAATTGAATTGAATTGAATTGAATTGAATTGAATTGAATTGAATTGAATTGAATTGAATTGAATTGAATTGAATTGAATTGAATTGAATTGAATTGAATTGAATTGAATTGAATTGAATTGAATTGAATTGAATTGAATTGAATTGAATTGAATTGAATTGAATTGAATTGAATTGAATTGAATTGAATTGAATTGAATTGAATTGAATTGAATTGAATTGAATTGAATTGAATTGAATTGAATTGAATTGAATTGAATTGAATTGAATTGAATTGAATTGAATTGAATTGAATTGAATTGAATTGAATTGAATTGAATTGAATTGAATTGAATTGAATTGAATTGAATTGAATTGAATTGAATTGAATTGAATTGAATTGAATTGAATTGAAATGAATTGAATTGAAGTCAAATGAATTGAATTGAATCGGATTGATTCTTGTCTTGGATTCAATTGAATTGAACTGAATTGAATTGAATTGAATTGAATTGAATTGAATTGAATTGAATTGAATTGAATTGAATTGAATTGAATTGAATTGAATTGAATTGAATTGAATTGAATTGAATTGAACTGAATTGAATTGAATTTCATTGAATTGAATTGAATTGAATTGAATTGAATTGAATTGAATTGAATTGAATTGAATTGAATTGAATTGAATTGAATTGAATTGAATTGAATTGAATTGAATTGAATTGAATTGAACTGGATTGAATTGAATTGAATTGAATTGAATTGAATTGAATTGAATTGAATTGAATTGAATTGAATTGAATTGAATTGAATTGAATTGAATTGAATTGAATTGAATTGAATTGAATTGAATTGAATTGAATTGAATTGAATTGAATTGAATTGAATTGAATTGAATTGAATTGAATTGAATTGAATTGAATTGAATTGAATTGAACTGAATTGAATTGAAATGAATTGAATTGAATTCAATTGAATTCAATTCAATTAAATTGAATTGAATTGGATTGAATTGAATTGAATTGAGTTGAATTGAATTGAATTGAATTGAATTGAACTGAATTGAATTGAATTGAATTGAATTGAATTGAATTGAATTGAATTGAATTGGATTGAATTGAATTGAATTGAATTGAATTGAATTGAATTGAATTGCATTGAATTGAATTCCATTGCATTGAATTGAATTTAAATGAATTGAATTGATTTGCATTGAATTAATTTGAGTTGATTTGAATTGAATTGAACTGAATTGAATTGTATTAAATTGAATTGAATTGAATTGAATTGAATTGAATTGAATTAAATTGAATTGAATTGAATTGAATTGAATTGAATTGAATTGAATTGAATTGAATTGAATTGAATTGAATTGAATTGAATTGAATTAAATTGAATTGCATTGAATTGAATTGAATTGAATTGAATCGAATTGACTTCAATTGAACTGAATTGAATTGAATTGAATTGACTTGAATTGAAGCGAATTCAATTGAATTGAATTGAATTGAACTGAATTGAATTGAATTGAATTGAATTGAATTGAATTGAATTGAATTGAATTGAATTGAATTGAATTGAATTGAATTGAATTGAATTGAATTGAATTGAATTGAATTGCATTGGATTGCATTGAATTGAATTGCATTGAATTGAATTCCATTGCATTGAATTGAATTTAAATGAATTGAATTGATTTGAATTGAATTAATTTGAGTTGATTTGAATTGAATTGAACTGAATTGAATTGAATTGAATTAAATTAAATTGAATTGAATTGAATTGAATTGAATTGAATTGAATTGAATTGAATTGAATTGAATTGAATTGAATTGAATTGAATTGAATTGAATTGAATTGAATGAATTGAATTGAATTGAACTGAATTGAATTGAATTTAATTGAATTGAATTGAATTGAATTGAATTGAATTGAATTGAATTGAATTGAATTGAATTGAATTGAATTGAATTGAATTGAATTGAATTGAATTGAATTGAATTGAATTGAATTGAATTGAATTGAATTGAATTGAATTGAATTGAATTGAATTGAATTGAATTGAATTGAATTGAATTGAATTGAATTGAATTGAATCGAATTGACTTCAATTGAACTGAATTGAATTGAATTGAATTGAATTGAATTGAATTGAGCTGAATTGAATTGAATTGAATTGAATTGAATTTAATTGAAATGAATTGAATTCAATTGAATGAGCAAGATGAAAGGGCATAGAATTGATGCCTGTGTAATAAGCAGAGAGACGAACCCTACACACAACTACATTTACGTCAACGACGAACTTACACCATATAATAGGCGCCTTTTGTGGATTGCGAAAACTAAAGCGAAAGAGTGTAAATGGAAGTTTGTGTGGGTACGAAATGGCCAAATTTATTCACGCAAAAATGAAAATTCATCACCTATTGTTATCTGTAATTCTTCCGATATTGAATCCATAACATTCACAAATTAAAATCTTATTCTTAACACAATAAATTACCTCGAAAACATTTCTACATAATATTTTTTTCTCTTTTTTTAATTAAAAAATGAACAATTTTAACAAAATAATAAACAATTTCGATGAAATCGATAAAACATTGCTAAGTTATCCCACATCCTTTATACACATGAACATCCGCTCCTTACGAAAAAATTTCATACCTTTGATAATACAGATAAAAAACATCACAAATAAAATATGCCTAATAATTCTAACCGAGACAAATATAACAGATGCCGAAAACAATCTTTATAACATAGATGGTTACAGAACCACTTTTTTAAATAGAGAAGGCAGAGGAGGTGGAATAGCTGTGTACGTTAACGAGAACACCAACTACGAAACAATAACAATAAACGCATCATCATTCGAATCTACCCAAATAAATATAAACACGAACAACAACAAAATTGTCACCGTCTTACCCGTCTACCGTCCGCCAAATCAAAACATTAAAACCTTCATAGATGAGTTAGACGAATGCGTAAACAATATCAACAAGAAGCAAGACGCAATATTAGTGGAAGATATGAATGTTGACATAAAGAGAGATAATGCAATAACAACAAACTACATGGATATGCTGTCGTCACACGGAATGCAGTGCATGGTGACGGAGACAACGAGAGAAGATGTTAACAACAACACGCAAACATGTATAGACCACATATTTATGCGGTGTAACATAGCGACAGCAACCGCACACTCTGCCGTGGTCACAACAACAATATCGGACCACTATTCTCTTTTTGGCTGCATCGAAGAAAGCAAAACAGAAAAGACCATCGAAGATGAGCAGGGTACGGATTTTAGTGCAAAAATAAATAATGTAAAAGTTAACCGTCTAATAAGTGAAGTAAACTGGAATGATGTTATAAATAGATCAGGCAACACAACTGAACTTTTTGATAATATACATAACATTTTTACCGAAATTTATGAGAAATCAAAAGAAATACCGAAGGTGAAATTTAAAAAAAGAAAACCATATCCGTGGCTTAGCGTTGAGTTATTAACATATTGCGATATTCGGGATAAACTTCATAAAAAGTGGCAAAATAATAAAAGCAATACAATTAATGAAAAAATATACAAAACGTATAACAATAAGTTAAATAAAAAAATTATAAATGCAAAAAATTCATACAATATGCGGCAATTTCAAATAAACAGAAATAACATAATAGGAACTTGGCAACTAGTAAACGATATACATACATAACTGGTAAAAAGTCCAATAATATAGATAAAACAATTAAAAGGAACTTTCCACATGAAAATACTCAGAATTTAACAGAAAGTTTCGCACAAAAATTTAAAGAAAATGTGCAAAATATAATACACATATGCAATATAAAAACAAACACAAATCCAGAAACAAAACACAGTGTACCTGACTTATGCTACTGAAGGGGAAATATATGTAATACTCAAAAATCTAAATGCTAGAAAAAGTCCCGGAGCTGATGGAATTAGAGCAATAGACTTAAAAAGTAATGCGAATTGTCTAACCAAAGTAATAACAAAGCTAATTAACAGCAGTCTAAGCGAGTCAAAAATCCCAGAGTTATTAAAAACTTCTATTATCCGGCCAATTTACAAAAATGGAAGCAAATCGGACTTCAATAACTACAGGCCAATTTCAATTCTTCCAGTTGTGGAAAAGGTGCTAGAAGAAATATTGGTGAGGAGATTGAACGACTTTCTGTCTAAATACAACATAATAAGTAAAAATCAGTACTGGTTCCAAAAAGGAAAGAATATCAATCAACTTCTAGGTTCGTTCTCGAACTTTGTAAACCAAAGTGTAAGCAATAATCTCCAATGTCTTGTACTGTATATAGACTTTAGTAAAGCTTTCGACACCCTACCACACGAAAAGCTAATTGAAACACTGGAAAGAAATGGAATACGAGGCACGTGCCTAGAATGGCTCAAAGACTACCTACAGTGCAGAACATTTCGAGTCAGGATTGAAAATTATCAGAGCGAAAATACCAATGTAATGCACGGAGTTCCACAAGGTTCCAAGCTTGGGCCGTTGCTGTACATAATGTATGCAAACGCGATGATAAACCAACTTAAAGAAAGTAAAGTATTTGCATATGCGGACGATACTGCAATAGTCGTATCACACGAATGTATTCATACTGCTATAAGAATTATGCAAAACGAATTAAACAATATAACCAGATGGTGTCATGACAGTGGACTGATAATAAATGCAAACAAAACTAAAATAATGCACATAAGATCGCGACATACCCATCCGACAGATATTACAGTGACCTTTCACAACACTGATTGCCTGCACAAGACATATGCTAACAACAACATTCCTTATAATGACGACTGCTCCACGAAAATAGAAGTGGTTAGTACATATAAATACCTAGGAATACATATAGATGCACACTTGAAGTGGAAAACGCACATCGAGAAACTACAGAAAAAGCTACGTCAATCAACCTTTGCGTTATATCACTTAAGCAAATGCTCTCCGTACAACGTTCTGAAGCAGGCTTACTTCTCGCTGGCGGAATCCTATTTACGGCACGGGATAACTGCATGGGGAACATCAACATACTGCAGGACACTTCAATTAACGCAAAATAGACTCCTTAAATTACTACATAAAAACCAACAATATAAAACAAACTACATGTATTAAAATATTCCGAACATAAACTTTCACACAACTAACAATCCCGAAACGACCAACACAGCCAATCAAAAGAACAACGCACGCATAAATCGCTCCCAAAGACCACACAATGATATCAATTTATACAAGCAACTCCAAATACTGAATATTGAGGGAATATACAAAACCTCAATAGTAAATGAATTTTACAATGATCCAAACTTGCTTGAACATATTGACCATCAACAGAACACGCGAAGAAGGGCACAAGGGCGCTATAAAGTACCGAGCTTCCGAAATGATTATGGAAAGAAGTCATTAGCCGTAACTCTACCAACAACTCTAAATAATATGCCAACAAATCTATTAAGCATACATAATAAGATAAGTAGAAAAAAATTAATAAAAAACCACTTCCTAAATTAAATTAAATCTTTAGAATTAAAATTAAGAAAACCAAATTGAATTTAATTATATTTTATATTAAAATAATATACATGAAATATGCACACAGCTGAGCTGAAATAAGCATACTAGTATGAACATTGCTTTACACAACTATTTATCATCCTGCAGACAAGCCGCAATGGCTTCACGGGAATTTGAATTAAGATGAAATGTAAAAAATATTTTTTGTTCAATAAAGCTCAAAATACTGAAAAAAAATTTCACTGAATTGAATTGTATTAAATTGAATTGAATTGAATTGAATTGAATTGAATTCAATTGAATTGAATTGAATTGAATTGAATTGAATTGAATTGAATTGAATTGAATTGAATTGAATTGAATTGAATTGAATTCAATTGAATTCAATTGAATTAAATTGAATTGAGTTGAACTGAATTGAATTGAATTGAATTGAATTGAATTGAATTGAATTGAATTGAATTGAATTGAATTGAATTGAATTGAATCGAATTGACTTCAATTGAACTGAATTGAATTGAATTGAATTGAATTGAACTGAATTGAATTGAATTGAATTGGATTGAATTGAATTGAATTGAATTGAATTGAATTGAATTGAATTGGATTGAATTGAATTGAATTGGATTGAATTGAATTGAATTGAATTGAATTGAATTGAATTGAATTGAATTGAATTGAAGTGAATTGAATTGAATTGAATTGAATTGAATTAAATTGAATTGAATTGAATTGAATTGAATTGAATTGAATTGAATTGAATTGAATTGAAATGAATTGAATTGAATTGAATTGAATTGAATTGAATTGAACTGAATTGAATTGAATTGAATTGAATTGAATTGAATCGAATTGACTTCAATTGAACTGAATTGAATTGAATTGAATTGAATTGAATTGAACTGAACTGAATTGAATTGAATTGAATTGAATTGAATTGAATTGAATTGGATTGAATTGAATTGAATTGAATTGAATTGGATTGAATTGAATTGAATTGAATTGGATTGAATTGAATTGAATTGAATTGAATTGAATTGAATTGAATTGAATTGAATTGAATTGAATTAAATTGAATTGAATTGAATTGAATTGAATTGAATTGAATTGAATTGAATTGAATTGAGTTGAATTGAATTGAATTGAATTGAATTGAATTGAATTGAATTGAATTGCATTGAATTGAATTCCATTGCATTGAATTGAATTTAAATGAATTGAATTGATTTGAATTGAATTAATTTGAGTTGATTTGAATTGAATTGAACTGAATTGAATTGAATTAAATTAAATTGAATTGAATTGAATTGAATTGAATTGAATTGAATTGCATTGAATTGAATTGAATTGAATTGAATCGAATTGACTTCAATTGAACTGAATTGAATTGAATTGAATTGAATTGAACTGAATTGAATTGAATTGAATTGAATTGAATTGAATTGAATTGAATTGAATTGAATTGAATTTCATTGAATTGAATTGAATTGAATTGAATTGAATTGAATTGAATTGAATTCAATTGAATTGAACTGAATTGAATTGAATTGAATTGAATTGGATTGAATTGAATTGAATTGAATTGAATTGAGTTGAATTGAATTGAATTGAATTGAATTGAATTGAATTGAATTGAATTGAATTGAATTGAATTGAATTGAATTGAATTGAATTGAATTGAATTGAATTGAATTGAATTGAATTGAATTGAATTGAATTTAATTGAAATGAATTGAATTGAATTGAATTGAATTCAATTGAATTCAATTGAATTAAATTGAATTGAGTTGAACTGAATTGAATTGAATTGAATTGAATTGAATCGAATTGAATTGAATTGAATTGAATTGAATTGAATTGAATTGAATTTAATTGAATTGAATTGAATTGAATTGAATTGAATTGAATTGAATTGAATTGAATTGAATTGAATTGAATTGAATTGAATTGAATTGAATTGAATTGAATTGAATTGAATTGAATTGAATTGAATTGAATTGAATTGAATTGAATTGAATTGAATTGAATTGAATTGAATTGAATTGAATTGAATTGAATTGAATTGAATTGAATTGAATTGAATTGAATTGAATTGAATTGAATTGAACTGAAATGAATTGAATTGAAGTCAAATGAATTGAATTGAATCGGATTGATTCTTGTCTTGGATTCAATTGAATTGATTTCAATTTAATTGATTTGAATTGAATTAAATTGAACTGAAATGAACTGAATTAAACTGATTTGAATTGAATTGAATTGAAGTGAATTGAATTGAATTGAAATGAATTGAATTGAATTGAATTGAATTAAATTGAATTGAATTGAATTGAATTGAATTGAATTGAATTGAATTGAATTGAATTGAATTGAATTGAATTGAATCGAATTGAATTGAATTGAATTAAATTGAATTGGATTGAAATGAATTAAATTGAATTGAATTGAATTGAATTGAATTAGATTGAATTGAATTGCATTGAATTGAATTCCATTGCATTGAACTGAATTTAAATGAATTGAATTGCGTTGAATTGAATTGATTTGAATTAAACTGAATTAAATCGAATTGAATTGAATAGATTTTAATTGAACTGAATTGAACAGAATTGAGTTGTATTTAATTGAATTGAATTGCATTGAGTTTAATTGAATTGAGTTGAACTGAACTGAATTGAATTGAATTGAATTAAATTTAACTGAATTGAATTGAGCTGCGTTGAATTGAATTGAATTAAATTTTAATTTAATTGAATTGAATCTAATCGAATCGAATTGAATTGAGTTGATCTGAATTGAATTGATTTAAACTGAATTGAATTGAATTTAGTTGAGTTGATTTGAGTTAAATTGAAATGAATTAAATTGAATTGAATTGAAATGAATTGAACTGAATTGAACTGAATTGAATTGAATTGAACTGAATTGAACTGAATTGAATTGAATTGAATTGACTTGAATTGAATTGAATTGAATTGAATTGAATTGAATTGAAATGAATTGATTTGAATTGCACTGAATTGAATTGAACTGAATTTAAATGCACTGAATTGAATTGAATTGCATTGAATTGAATTGAATTGAATTGAATTGAACTGAATTGAATTGAATAAGCGGAAGTGTTTTTAACTAAACTATTAAAAACTATTAAAATCTTTCAAATACTGTTATGTTTTCAGAATAATAGTTATTCATTTTACGGGCAAACGAAACAAGACATAAACATTTTATTTTAATTTTGAATTCATTTTTCTAAAAAAATTTAATCATTTTTTTTCTATATGAAACGATAGAACCGAAAAATAACCGAAAAGAAAACTGAAAATTAGCCGGTTTCCTCGGGGTTTTCCAATCTGTGAAACCGGAAGCCGGGTTTCCGAATAACTGATTTTTCGAATAACTCGAAAACCGGTTATTCAATGATGCCGGCTTTTTGAACACTCTAGTAGCTTCCCAAAGCAATGGGAAATTACACTTCACGATTATCCATTAACCACTGCGATGGGTAATGTGTAAAGGCCGCTTACCCAAATCCCACGGGGTATGGTTTGGGTGGTATTCTATAAGTCGTGAATCAGTCACTTCGCGTTAGTTTTGTCGTTTTGGTAGTTTATAAGACGTTACAGCTGTTCGGTGACTACCTGCGTTGAGTTACATTATTTAATGGGTAGTTTATAAAATGCAGCACAACGTTTTTGATCACTTCAGCCGTCAAATTGAACACGCCACAGTTCTTCGCGTTAGTTGAAGAAATTACAAATTTAAAGAAAAATGTCGATCGAGGATAAGCATATGGAAGTATTTTGAATTTCATTGTTTATAAGTAGTTGCGAATTTTGGCTGAAATGCACTCGACGGATAGAGCTCAAACTTTTTTTTTTTAGATAATTAAAAATTATACTGTTTACGCACTGAAATTTTTATTTGCAATAATAAAATTAGAATGGAACGTTCAAGTAAATAATGCGTTGCTAAACTATTGTAATTATATTTAAAAATTATAGACATCAGTTGATGTTGACAATAATAAACAAAAGAACCAATTGATTACAATCAATACAGGCAGCAAGATGGAACGTGTTTTTGAAAAGACAACTAATTTATTGGACATTGAACCCCAAAATAACATAGGTTTTTTACGCATTTTATGTTAATATTGTTGGTATTTGCAGTATTATAAATAAAAGCAATCTTAAAATCTGTTGATCGACTGAAATAGAGCTAAATTTTTTAATCATTTTCATTCTGAGCATTTGACTCAAGATAACTTTTTCTGATCTATAATTGTTTATTTTAGTTTGGCAACTCTATAAACCGTATATGTCAGTGACAGCTTTCGTAAACAAACGCAAGCGCGAAGTGATATATAAACTACCATTTTTTGACTTTGGCGTTCGCGTTGGCTTTTGCGTTTACGTTCATCTTCGGGACTTCTAGAATCGCATGAGAATTTCAGAATATTATGTTATATTGCTGACAAAAAATTTTAACCTAATGATTTTTGACGTAGAATACGTCTTATCTTACGGTATGAGGAGTCATGTCAGGTTTTTATTGTTGTAATCTTTATTTCATTGAATTTGACGAAACGGCTAGATGAATTTTTTTAAAATTTTTTTTGTAGGTAAATGAAGATGTTATCTTTCGTTTGATATACATTTCATATTGGTTGATGTATTTCTAGTATTTTAATTTCTCAAATGAAAATTGTTTAAACACATACACTCAAACATATGTGTGGTGTTTGGTTGAGTGTTTTTGGTTGCTCAACATTGCTTAGGAACATGTATCTAGTAAAAAGTGAAACGAACAGCAAGCTAATGTTGCTTGGCAACATGTATCTAGTAAAAAGTGAAACAAACAGTAAGCTAACGTAATAAAGCTTTTTTGCGAAAGCTTCAATAAAGCTGTTGTAACATTAATTTTGAATTGTAAAGCGTAAAGCTTTCACACAACCTCGAATGCTAATGCGAAGACTCGATAAGGTAAACCTTTTTTAATATTAGGGCGGCCCTCTCAACATTCGCAGAACTTATTTCAATAAAAATATTAATTAAAATACATAAATTAAATTAAGTTTAAAAAAATTGAACACAATATTTTTTTTTAACGGACTTGAATCAAATGCCGTTGGTAAATATAAAAATTACCAGCAGACAGTTGTCCGAGGCCTTCGGCCACGGACTGTCCCTGCAGGCTGTGTCAGAGACACGGCCATTAAGTTTAACGTAGAATACGCCATCCGATAAGACAGAAAACATATATAACAATAAATGATAAATAATATAAGCAAATGAATTTATTGTTATATATGTTTTCTGTCTTATCGGATGGCGTATTCTACGTTAAACTTAATGGCCGTGTCTCTGACACAGCCTGCAGGGACAGTCCGTGGCCGAAGGCCTCGGACAACTGTCTGCTGTAATTTTTTTAATTACCAAAGGATTGAATTATCAAAAAATTGTGATTATGCCTAACAAACTATGCAAAAATTTTCTGGTGACAAAAATATGATTTTAAAAAAATACAAAAAAATCACATGAGATGTCAGGCAAAATGATAAACATGTTTTAAGAAATTTTTTTTTTATAGAAGTTATTTTTAAAAGCAGATTGTTAGGTCCTTTTGTAAGAATACATATTATACTTTCCCGAAAAGGTCCTTTTTTAAAGTTAGGTACTTCATTTATTACAAGCTATTTTTTTAAAGAAAATTTACTATTTTTAAAAGAAAGTAATTTCTATAAGAAAAAGGTAGTACAAGGGTATGATTTTTTTACAGACAAGTAACTACTTTTTTAACGGTTAGGCACTTTTTAAAAAAGTGGTATTATTTTTAGGAAAAGATTATTTTGCTAAGAAAATGTACTTATATTCAGAAAGGCTACTTATCTACATTTATATTTAAGAAATAGTTCTTTTAAGAAAAGGTATTTTTTGTTAAGAGAAGGTATTTTTTTTTGAAGAAATGGTTTCTTTTTATGAAACGGGGATTTTTTAGAATTGGTTCGTTTTTTCAAGAACATGTATATTTTTAAGAGTTGGTACTTACCTCGAGAAACGTTTAAAGGAATATAATTTTTCAGAAAAGACAATTTGTTGTAAAAAAAATTTACGTTTTTAAGAAAAGTTACTTTTTGTAAGAAAACTTACTTTTTTTAAGCAAAGGTACTTCTTTGTCTTTTTATTAAGAAAAGGTAAGTTGTTTAAGAATATGGATAGGTATTTTTTTTTGAGAAAAGTTATTTTATTTTGGTTGAGAAAATTTACTTGTTTTGAAAAAAGGCACTTATTTCAGAAAATGTTTTTTTTTACACTTCTTTCACTTTGGCTTTTCTAAATTTACTTTTTGTTGGGTTCAAAACTACAATATGTACTAAATATTGGTTACAGGCTTCACCTAGAAAACTTTCCGTTAAACAAGAAATTTCCCAACATAAATATGTGAGCCATCTAGTTAGTCTAGACACAAACCATAGCAAATGTATATTGTTGATAATAGTGGGATGTAGCATAATAGTGTTGAAACAAAAGTTGTTTACTTTTGTCATTTAGCCCCCATCCCGCAATGTTCGATAAGGAACTTCGTTCCAAAGTATGCCTAGTTGACGTGTAATTTGTCTCTAAACCACATTAATTTCGTATAGAGCTACACTTTGTTCTTCCTTCTTTTCAAGTGATAATACAATAGTTAATTTTACTTCTTTTAACATTTCGCTCAAAACAATGGTAGCAATTAAATATATCAAAAATAGAGATAAACGAGTATGCGGAATTTCAAACATAGTCAGGGTTGTACTTATAATAAAAATAACATTTAAAGACAAGTTGCAAGTTTTAAAGTGCTTGCGGTTTTCGTCGATGGGTGTATGTAAAACTGCACAGCCAAGAAACTTCAATTCAAATCAAACAAATCAAACATTTTAAACTTTTTAATCTAAATGTTGCTTCTATAAAACAGGCACCTGTACTCAGCATTTCACTTTCCTCACAAAAACTTTTCATACTTCGAAAAATGTTAGAACTTTTAACTTCACAGCCATTGCTAATGTTTACGAACTGAATACCATTCTGGTCCTCGTATAAGAACATTGAACGACATAAGTTTCCATGCCCTTGTGCAAACTCTTATAGAACATTCATAATACATTTATTTAGTTGGATTTTAGGGTGTTAGTTGTTTCGGTGAAATTAATAAATGGCTTGCAAAATTTCCTTGAAATCGTACAAAATATGAATAATTTTCAAAGGTAATGTTCTGTCTTGAAAGAGAGATTCCTAAATAGGACTATAGGAATTTTAGGTTGTATAGGACTATAGGACTTTTTATAGTTGTATAGGACGTTTTAAGTTGAGTCTCAAATAGACAACCAACAAATTAAAAGTTGTTTCACTAGCTGCCACCCGTATGACCATGTTACACATGTTGGACTGTGTACTTAGTATAGTAACATGTTAATGTTTTCTGAGTTTCCTGCTGCAACTGCTGTTGTACACCGGAAGTCGAAACATTTACCGCTAATTGAATTCCTTTTTGTATTTAAATTCCGCGTGCATGCAGCAACTTCGCCGATGTCTTTACGATTTCCTAGAAAGATTTAAATGGTGAAATGTTTAATATGCTTGCAATATGTTCGGATACATGCAATGGAATAGAATTTACTATGTTTCATAAAGTAACTCAAAGTTTTTGCCAAGTTTAGCATTTAGCTTTTGCAACAATAACAAAATCCAAAACTATTATATACTGTTACAAAATTTATAATTACGACCATTATATTTCGGCACGCGAGCTCTCTTTGAAACACTTTGATAAATGATCCTGTTGGGGCACTTAGGAAAAAAATAATTTCACTTGAATTTTGGAATTGTCTGCAAAATTTTATTTTTTGCGCGAATACGCCTGAAATGTTTTTGTTGTAAAAGTTAAGACTTTATGAGTTTTCTGCCAATTTATGAAACGCATCAAATTATTTCTGCACGTTCATAAAGAAGAAATGTCGCTTGAAATTACTATCCATTATTTTCTGAAATCATGTCATTTGTGGGATATATTAACATATCTTTGAACAAACTGAATCTCTTCAAAATATCTTGGTCATTAATTGTCAATATTTTGTGTCAACTTAACCATATGTGATCCTGAGTAGGGAAACCCACGTAGGGCGTCAATTTTCATGAATTGACTTTTTTGGATTTGTATGTAAAAAACCTTCAAGTTCATATGAAAACTGCAATCATAAAAAAACAGTAAACTATGACAATGCAGGAACTTTAATTGCGTTTTACTCAAATACTTGTTTTGACACACTAGGTGTCTTTTTTTGCAGGGTCACATATACAGAAATTTCCGAATTTCCGATTTGTCTTTCGACACTGTGGTAAATATTTCACACACAAAATATTGCACATACTGCCCAATATGTTTATTACATTTTAATTTGTTTAAAATTTATATAAACTGCAAAATATTGCCCGACAGGCATCTCGCTTAGTGGCGGCGATACTATCAAGTAATTAGCCAAGAAAAAGCTTCTCTAAAAACCGCTCGGAACCGGTATAAAGCTGTAAGAAAATAATTATTTATTGGAACGAAGGTCCTTATCGCATGTAATGGGATGGGGACTAAATGAAACAAAATTAAACCACTTATTTTTAACACTACTATGCTTTAACTTACTACTATCAACTATATTGTTTCCTTTTGCTTTGGTTTGTGTCAAGACTAACTAGATGTCTCACATATATTATTTAATGGGAAGTTTTCTAGGTGGAGCCTGTTACCAATATTTAGTATATATTGTAGTTTTGAACCCAATAAAAAGTTATTTTAGAAAAGCCAAAGTGAAAGAAGTTTAAAAAAGTAAATTTTCTAAAAAAAAAAAGAAATAACTATTCATATTCTTGAACAAATTACCATTTTTTTTTTAAAAAAAAACCTTTTCCTTTTCTTAAAAAACATAAATTTTCTCAAAAAAAAAAATAACTATTCATACTCCTAAACAAAGTTTCTTAAAAAAATACTTTATCTTAAAGAAGCACCTTTGCTTAAAAAAAGTAAATTTTCTTACAAAAAGTACCTTTTCCCCAAAAAAGTAATTTTTTGGTTAAAAGCTCGAAGAATATTGATTATTTATAAATACTTTTTCTTAAAAAAGTAGAATTTCCTACAACACATTGGCTTTCCTTAAAAAACTACATTTTCTTTAAAGAGTACCTTTTGTGTGAAACAAAACAAATTTTCTTCAGATAAGTGCCAACTCTTAAAAATGTATTTAAAAAATTCTCATTTCTTAAAAAAACATTTTCTTCACAAAAGCACCATCTCTTAAAAATATTCCTTTTCTTAAAAAAATCATTTTATTGAAAATACGACTTCTTAAAAATAAAATAATACCTTTGCTTTTCTTGAGATAAGTAGCCTTTCTGAAAATAAGTAAATTTTTTAAAAAAATAACCTTTTCCTCAAAAGTGTATCAGTTCTTTGAAAAGTACCTGTTCTTAAATCAAGTACTCTTTGTAGAAAAAAAATCATACTTTTAGGACTTTTTCTTACAGAAAGTACTTCTTCTTGAAAATAGTATCTTGTCTTAAAACAAACATTAGCTTTTAATAAAAGAAGTACCTCTCTTTAAAAGAGGACCTTTTCGGGAAAATATAATACATATTCTTACAAAAAGGACCTAAAAATATATTTGTTTTTTAAAACAAATACATTCTATAAGAAAATAATTTTAAAGATCTATTTTAATTATCGTATTTTCAACAAGCGCCTTAGACGTGTTGGAACTAGCTAGTAACGGGTCCGTCATCTAACGTTTTTTTTTCAACTAGTGCTTATTTCGTGAATGGTAACACTTAGCTCATGTCTGAGTTAACAGATAATTAGTTTTATCCGTCCGCTGAATGAATATGGTTGTGTATTCGCTTGAACAACGCTGGGAGATATTGCGACATTACTTTGAAAATCGTGGTAATCTTGCAGATGCCGATTTTGCCGAAATTGCTAAAAAAATATGTAAACAAGCAAAATTGTCGCATTTGGGGCACAGAAAACTCCCACGCATACATTGAAAAGTCGATGCACCCAAAACGAGTCACTGTTTGGTGCGGTTTTTCGTCCAGAGGCTTAATTGGGCCATTTGTCTTCTAAAATGAGCAAGGAGTGGCCGTTACAGTCAATGGCGATCGTTATCGGGCCATGTTGAACGAATTTTTGTTCACAAATATTGAAGAGGAGGATATTGGCAACATTTGGTTTCAACAGGACGGCGCTACGTGCCACACAGCCGAAGCTACACTCGATGTTTTGCGCCCTGTTTTTGAAGATCGCATTATCAGCCGCAGAGCTGATGTCGTTTGGCCACATCGGAGCTGGGATTTGACACCGTTGGACTATTATTTGTGGGGTGCCCTCAAAGATAAGTGTTAAGCCCCCTGGAGACGTACCAAAAAACCCATCAATCACAAAGTTGTGTGCGTGCGTTCGTTCTTTTTCGGCTACACGTACATGTTGTCGGCAATTGATTGATGAAAATCAAAAATTTTTGATATTTCTATTTGATGGCTGATTTGTGGTATGTGTCCTGTTGTTTTGACAAAAAAAATTCATTTGCTTTGTTTTTCCCGTCATGTAAACAAGTGCGCGGACGAAAACAAAAAATAAACATACATACGTACATATTTTGTGTTTGGTAAGAAAACAAGTGAAAAGAAAATAAGTGAAATAATGGAAAAGTGCTTAGATGAACAAAAGTTTATATTGCGTTTCATTGAGAACTATCAAAATTTGCCAGCTTTATGGAATGTAAAACTGGAAGCATACAGTAGTCGAGATGAGAAAAAGAAGCAGTATGCAATTTTGTTGGAGATGTATAAAGAAAAATACCGCAATGCAACAGTGGATGATGTTAAAAAAAAGATAAATCTTTTGCGGACTAATTATCGACGAGAAAAACAAAGATTGGCCGAATGTAACAAAAGTGGAGCTGGAGCTGAGGATTCGCTGGAGTCATATGTATTTTACTATGACGAAATGCAGTTTCTGGACGACGTCGAGAAACCCTGTACATCAAAAAGTACAACAGTAAGTAAAATAAAAACATTTTGTTGATTTTATTAATTCAGTTTTTTTATTATGCCAAGAAACAAATGTACACTTTGTTTAGTATAAGTAAGTGTCTTAAGTCATAAATTTTGTTTGCCAAGGCACTGCTCCCTCATTTATAAAATATTCCGCAAAATTATCCCGAATTTGTTTCGCTTTATTTGATGAATTTCGTGTTTGCGTATATTCTAGAGCCTTGAGTTCAAAGATTTCGCGCCAAGTTCCACTAAAGAAATCACCTGAAGTTGTATCTTCTCTATCAATTAATTGACCAAATGTGTGTGATTCTTTCTTGCGCAAGAAGTTGTGAAGATAGCAGCAAGTTAAAACAATTGTTTTAGCTTTATCTGGTCCCAGTGAAATTGTTGTTTGTAGAACGCCAAATCTTGAAACAAGTATTCCAAAAACATTTTCCACAATTCTGCGGGCTCTGCTCAACCTATAATTGAAAATGCGTTCTTTGTCCGTGAAACTCCTTCCGGAAAATGGCTTCAAAAGATTTTCATGCATTTGGAAAGCATTATCTCCAACGAAAACGTACGGCATTATTTTGACGCTATTTGGCAATTGTGATGGTTCAGGAATTTTTAAACATTTGGTGTAAATTGCCTTCCCAAAATCTGTGTTTTTTATTACACCACCGTCAGAGATACGCCCGTTCGTTCCAACATCCGCAACTATAAATTCGTAATTAGCGTTCACAGTTGCCATAAGAACGATGCTAAAAAATTTTTTGTAATTAAAGTACACTGACCCGCTGTCAGGTGGTTTTTTAATGGCAATATGTTTGCCATCGATCGCTCCTACACAATTCGGAAAATTCCAATCTTTATTAAAGCCTTCTGCTACTGTTTTCCATTCGGATTCTGTTTCTGGCACCTGTAAAATAATAAAATAAGAAATTATACACATGTAGATATATAAGTATGTTTTTATGTCATTATCACATCATTTTTTTTATAATTTCAGACACCTTTTAAGGAGAGTACAAGTAAAGCTGCAAAAAGGAAACCTGACCCAGCGGATGTTTTAGTAGAAATTGCCACTAAGAAATTTTTATCCAACGACAAAAAGAAATCAGATCCAATAACCGAATCTTGGGCTCTTAAGTTGGAACGAATGACTACAGAACAACGAATCCTATGCGAAAAATTTGTGGAGGATTTAATGTTTGAAGGACAAACTCTGTGAAAATCAATTGTGATAACGACTATCCAACACCCGACACATTCAGAGGCAGCAGTTCCAACCTAGCGCATGCTTACACCGGCAGCAATAGTATCCAATCAGAAGAACATTTTACAAATTCACCAATTCAACAGTTTTTTTCCTCATTTTCAGATTAACTAATACTTATGTATGTAGATATTATTAAATAAAATCCTTAATTTATGAAACAATAAAAAATGATGTGTTCTATGTAAGTTTTATTTAAAAAGGTAAGTTTTATTTAATATAATCACCTTGATAAAACTGGAAAGACATCTACAAATAGCTTCACAAGTTTCCATAATGATTAATCCAAGGGATCTTGGGGAGATTGCCGTTATAAACTTGAGATCTTCAAATTTATCCCCAGTCGCCAAATACCTCAATGTTGCTGACAAACGCATACTGGCTGTAATTGCTTCTCGCATCACAGTATTTTTTTTTCTATGAAAGGCTTCACCATACATAAAAGTTCATCAAATGTCTGGGAATCCATTCGCATAAAATTCCCATAATCGTCCGTACAATTTAGCCTCAATTCACTTAAAAGATTTTCGTGCGTAAATTTCTCCCTTTTTTTATACCAAGTTTTCATCCAAATTTTTTTTTCTCTTTCATACTTTTCTTTTTCCTCAACAACACTGCACAAGTAGTCAATAATAATAAATCATCATCCGACGACGACATGATTAGGTGCGAACGCTACGAAGTCAAAATACAAATGGTGATTGATGTGTTTATTTGTACGTCTCCTCAAAAGCTTCAAATATACGACACTCACACATATGCACTGATTGACGGGTTTTTTGGTACGTCTCCAGGGGGCTTTAGGCCGACAAGCCAGAGACAATTGACGCTTTAAAGGACAATATTCGTGAAATACAGCTGCACACAATCGATAATGTGCTTAAAAAGTGGACCGATCGTGTAGGCTACTGCATGGCCAGCCGATGCAGCCATTTGATTGAAATTATTTTCCATTATTAACCGGAAGGATTGTACTTTCAAATAAAAAAAGAAATTTGAGAAAATATTCAGTAGTTTCCTTTTATAGCATTTAAAAAAAAAAAAGTTATTTGGCGGACCCTTTACATAATATATAGCGAATGGAACTTCGTTCCAACCGGGTGTCCCCTGACACCTCATGTGATTTTTGTTTTTAATTTTTTATGTTTTTCTTTGGTTCAAAAACTCTCTGAATAAAGTGTTTCTAACTACACAATTTTTTTAGTGTAGAAGAAAGTAAAATTTAGTGAAATTGATAATGAAGTGGAATTTGATAATTCAGTGTGAACACGAGTAAATAAATAAAGTTGTACAGTGAAAGGTTTGCTCTTATTTGGCGAAAGAATCTGATTACTGACAATTTGTGACTGGAAATCTCAGAGAAAACCGGAAAGTTACTTTTCTGTCTAGGTTCTGAATCAAGAAGGACCACAACCTGGCTTTAGAGATAAGCTTTGTTCCCAGAAGTTGAAGCCCAAAACGTTTGAAACAACTTTGTGGAAGAAATATTAATGGTACAATCAACCAAATAGAAGTAAGTGGCTGTCAAATTGAGGAAAAAACGAAAAAGAAAAATTACATGAGGTGTCAGGGGACACCGGTTGAAACGAAGTTCCAATCGCTATATATTATGCACTAGTTGATTTACAACACGCACGTTGAAAAATACGATAATTTAAATGGATATTTAAGAAAAGATACTTTTTGTAAAATGCTAAACTGTTTTTAAGATTTTTTTTATAGAATGTATTTTTTTAAAAGTATATTTTTAGGTCGTTTTTGTAAGAATATTTATTATATTTTCCCGAAAAGGAATTTTTTTTTAAAGAGAGGTTCTTCTTTTATTAAAATCTAATGATTTTTTAAGAAAAGGTACTATATTTAACAAGAAGTACTTTTTTTAAGACGAGGTGCTTTTTACAGAAGTGGTACTCTTTTTAGGAAAAGGTTATTTTTTTAAGAAACTGTACTTATTTTCAGAAAGGCTACTTATCTCAAGCAAAGAAAAGATATAATTTTACTATTAACAGAAGGAATGTTTTAATAAAGGTTACTTTTTTAAGAGTAGGTATTTTTTTTTGAATATACTAAAAGTATCACCAGAAATTTATCAAACTGAAAATATTGTCTTATATTTTATTATTTGTGGAAATAATCTTAATCTCAATAAAGAGTTACGCTCATCGCTGACTAACTGATTCACTGATTGACTGACGCTGTCAAACTTTTGTGTCACACTTTTTGAACACTTATATAACTATATACATACAAAAAAAAAACGCAAAAAACATGCAAAAAACTGAAAAAAAAACGAAAAAGAAATCGGAAAAAAACCGAAAATAAACGAAAATACCAAAAAAAAAAACGAAAAAAAAAGAAAAACAAAACGAAAAAAGGAAAAAAAAAAACGAAAAACAAACCGAAAAAAGAAGAAAAGAAACCGAAAAAAGAAGAAAAAAACGAAAATAAAACGAAAAAAACCGAAAATAAACGAAAAAAACCAAAATAAAACAAAAAATTTCATAAATTGTTGTGCCACTCTTAGTTGGAAGATCCATTTTCCATTTGCTATACATATATATATTCACTATACATAATTCACTTTTCATACACTTGCAAGTCAAGTGAAGGTGTATATTGAATCGAACCACCCACAGCAGGGAAGATTATTGAATTACCAGAGACAGTTAACAAGTAACGTAGTTTTCAAAGAAGTTCTTCATTAAACATAGCAAATCTTTTCTTAAAATAAGTACCTTTTCTTAAAGAAGGGAAATTTTTTTGAAAAAAAAAAAATTTTGATAAAGCACTTTTAAAAAAAATAAATATTTTCTTTAATTTTCTTTAAAAATGTAAAATTTTCTGTAAAAAAATTATTCTTCTTAACAAAAAAGAATGTTTTCTAAAAAAAAGACATCTTACAGAATATTTGCCTTTTATTAAAAATCGATTAAAATTAAAGCATGTTTGGACGGGCGCCATAGGCGCATTCCAATTCACTAGTCTATATATGTATATTCTTTATTTTTCCATTGAAGGCTGTTTGATTTTTTTGCCTTTTGAAAAATGGTGTCCCACAACATCCCATGAAAGGATTGAGGAGAGCTTCTCACAATCAGTGAGATGTGCGCTTACTAGTTTTACACTCACTGATAGATTGGGACCTACAGTTTTACACCGGTTCCGACCGGTATTTTTGAGAAGCTTTTTCATGTCTAAGTACTCGATAGTGTCGCCAACACTATGCGAGGTGACCGTCTTCGAAAGTAATGTAAGGTGGTTTGAGCAGGGATCGAACACACGTTCTCATGTACAAAGCCGCGCTCCACCCATGGCCTACTTGAATTGTTATTAGTTTTACAAATTTCAAACCTTTAATTAAGCATTCCACGCCACAATTACTGAGATATCCATACGATATAAACTCAATAATGTATATATGTAGTTCTAACAAGGTGTAATGTATGTTTGAATTAATAAATATTGTGAATTGAATAGAACTGAAGCAAAGGCTTTATTAAAGACATAGGATTTTTTAGAATTGGCCCTTTTTCAAGCTTAGGTAAATTTTTAAGAGTAGGTACTTATCGCCAACAGAGTTATTTTGTTTCACAAAAAAGGTACTCTTTACAGAAAAGGTATTTTTTTTTGAGAAAAGCCAATTTTTTGTAATTTAAAAAAAATATTTTTTTTTAAGAAAAGGTACTTTTTGTAAGAAATTTTACTTTTTTAAGGAAAGGTGCTTCTTTTTTTCTTTAAAGGTACTTTCTTTAAGAACATGAATAGGTTTTTTTTGAGAAAATTTACTTGTTTAATGAAAAGGAACTTATTTAAGAAACTTTTCTTTTTTAAACTGCTTGCACTTTGGCTTTTCTAAAATTACTTTTATTGGATTCAAAACTTCAATATCTAAACGATTTTTCAATAAGAGAGCTACAAAAGTTTTTTTAAATAAAACAAAACCGGTTTCAGATACCAATGAAATTCTTTATTCCTGTGAAAGTACGTTCGATGCCATTATGTATGGAACTCGATTTCTTTTGCATGGCCACCACGGGCACTCTTGCAGAAGTCCAGACGCTGAACCCAATTTTCGACGGTTTTCAAGCATAAATCGGCCGATACTGCTGCAATTTCACGTTCGATATTCGTACGAAGGTCATAAATCGTCGATGGCTTGATGGCATAGACCATAGACTTGACGTAGCCCCACAGGAAATAATCTAACGGCCTCAAATCGGACGACCGAGGCGGCCAATCGACTGGGCCATTTCGTGACATAACACGTTCACCAAATTTGGTTTCCAATAAATTGATCGTGGCATTCGCTGTGTGGCTTGTGGCGCCACATGTCCTCCAAGTCCATATTATCCAATGGGGGCCAAAAATATTCAGTTATCATTGAACGGTAGCGATTCGCATTCACAGTAATGTGCCGGTCTTGATCATCGCGGAAGAAGTACGGCCCAATGACGCCGCCGGCCCATAAATCGCACCAATCCGTAATTTTTTCGGGATGCAATGATGACTCATGGATTACGTGTGGATTGCTGTCTGACAAATAATGCATATTTTGCTTATTGACGAAGCCATTCGGCCAGAAATGAGCCTCATCGCTGAAAATGATTTTCCGATGAAAATCCG
The DNA here is from genome assembly GCA_963931995.1 of Phaonia tiefii. Taxonomy (NCBI): domain Eukaryota; kingdom Metazoa; phylum Arthropoda; class Insecta; order Diptera; family Muscidae; genus Phaonia; species Phaonia tiefii. The sequence continues at coordinate 39,152,572 of OZ008367.1, forward strand.
AATAATTTTCAAGTTGTTGCGCAGCCCAATTCACGAACATACGACGCTTATGTTGGTCAAGTGGCTTCAGTTCTTGCGTCAATTTGATCTTGTAAGAATGTAGGCCAAGATCTTTTCGCAAAATTCGCCACAACGACGTCACAGAGATGCCCAACGCTTGAGAACGACGTGTGAGAGACACATTTGGGCTTTCTTGAACTGAAGCCTCAGCGGCAGCAATATTCTCGACACTACGGGCACTTCTTTGTCTCACTGGCACGGGAAGATTTTGTACTGTGCATGTGGATTCAAATTTTTCCACTAGACGCTCAATTGTTGATCTGGTAGGACGAGTATGACGACCATAAATTGGACGTAGCGCTCTTAAAGTTGAGGCCACTGAATCCAAATTTCGGTAGTAAATTTTAATAATTTCGACTCGTTGTTGGCTCGTATATCTTTCCATTAAACAAGAAATTTCCCCACATATATGAGACATCTACTTATAGTTAGTCTAGAAAAGTAAACATTATAGTTGATAATAGTGGGAATAACAGTAGTGCGCATAATGGTGTTAATGTCATAATAGTGTTAATGTGTCATTTAGCTCCCATCCCGCAACGTGCGATAATGAATTTCGTTCCAATAAACGGGCTTGAAATATTATCGAGAACGATATAGCTCGACCAAAAACCAGAATTTTTTCTCGAATAAATTTTTTTTTTTTAAATATAATTCTTATCTCGGGTTTGCCTAATAGATTATACATTTAAACAACATAAATTTAATATATCTAAAATTTAAACTTTTATTGTTTTTATGAAACGTATCAAATTTTGAATCTGCATTTGATTAGTCAATGCAAATACATGGCTTTGGGCTAGACTAGCAATTATGTGAGATGCTACTGATTCTATTGGTTATAAATTCCCAACTTTTGAGTTTGTTAGAGTTGCCGATAAATTATTTGTTGCATTTCAAATTTGAGTAGAAATTGCATTAGTATTATCTCGTGCATTATTCCTGCTTTTTCTGTAAACACTTTCCGAGTCGCCATCGTACCATACGATACCAAATATTAAACATGCAAAGTTTAATTTTCACGTACAAATTCATACTCCCACACATTAAGTTTGACTTATTCCCTCATACACGTACAAACTTAAATTTCTGACAACAAGCAATTGCATACACAATATACATTGTTGTAAAGAAAGTAACAACAACGTTACGTCTGCTTCCCGTTCTGTATACACAGCACCTGAGTATCCGGGTCTTGCAAGAAGCCATTTGAGCGCATGCAAAAGCGTTATGCAAGTACGAGAATAATAATTTAAGGTAATAACATTCATTTCCCGCATAATTAAGTGACATTTTATTTCTCTTAATTTATTCGTTGAATATGGAGCCATAAGTTACGTGAGAATAAAGGTGAAGCCGGTAAATGTGCACAAGCCATATCACTTTTTTTTTATAAAGTGAAGCAAATAACTTTAAGGAATTCACTTAACTTTGTGGCGGATACAGTTCCACTTGTAGTCATTTGGTAATTTGACATGAGTTGGATGATACTATATTGGAACTACACTGTAAACAAAGAATTTGTTTCATTACAGCAATGAATTTGCTTAATTACTGCAATGTATTTGTTCATTGCTGCTATGAATTTGTTTCACTGGTGCAACGAATTGGAGTAATTGTTGCAATGAATTTGTTTAATTAATACTATGATTTTGTTTCATTGCTGCAATGAATGTTTTGAGGTGTGTTTGAAATTATTTATTGACAATTGTACATAAATATACTGTTAGTATTACATTGCAGCTGTTTTGATAACAATTTTTTGAAGTTTTGTTTCGAAAATGGTCTCAATTAGCTAAATTCCATGTTGAAACACTCGTCTGGAGAAGATTGTGGTAGTCGAGGGGTTGAGTGTTATTGTGGCCGTCGTATGCAGGTCCTGCAATTAAAAACAAATATGAGGAATTTATTATTAAGATTTTTTATTAAAATATGTACATGCATATCAATGTCTGCACATACCATGAACATAAGTTCTAGTCCTCTAAAATAGAATAGAATTTAACAAAACAATGGTTAAATCATGCAATTGTTGTTATGTTGCGGGTTTTGCTATTCAATTGTAGCGCCAAATCTCCCCGTCATTAAGCCAGTGATCGCTCTGCTCTCTAAGCGTTTTCTTCAACTGCTCTTTTATTTATTTTATCCAAATTTGTTAAAATTTCGATTGGATTCATTTGACTGTACGTTGAATTGTTATTTTATATTTTTTATGTTCGTCGTACTTGAAACACTTTGTTTCTTTGACTTCTTCGTTTTCATTGACTTCGACTGCCAGCACAAATGTATGTATGTCTTTCGTTTTTTTCTGAATCCAAATACCAGCACAACAAAACAGGCGCGACCAAATTATGATTTAAACACAAAAATATGAACATATTGTTGCGACTTGTACCGTCACGCGCATACACACACACACACAAAAGTTCAGTTACATATTTCGGGTAGTTTTTCTGCTGTCGCTGCGACACTTCCTTTGTTGTCGTGTTGCTCTTTGCATTCTGTTTATTTATCTATTTGATTTGTAGATTCGCAAGTTACACAAACGATCACACAATTTAGTTTTCACAATAAAAGATTACACTAGCCAACAGTCGTTTTGTGATTTGTTTCTAGCATACTTTTTCTCATTGATTTTGACCTACTAAACACGAAAATGAGCTTTAAAAATTTTTCTGTTGATTGGTTTTCGAGATACAAATTTTTGAACTTTTTTTTTAAATTTTTGGAGGTACACTTACAATTTGGAGCATATCTTTCGTCTTCTTTGACGTATTTGATCCTACTACTACTCAAATTAAAGCAAATAGAGCCGTCTACAACTCATTCTCAGAAAATTTTCAAATCGGGTGAGTAGTTTTGATGTTGGCGGCTTAAAAAGGTTAAAAAACTGCGTTTTTTTAGTAAAAATGTGGCAGAAAAATTCATATAAAAATTCATATAAAATATAAACGCGATGCTAACAGCGATTTTGGTTTTTTTACGTATAGCTGGCATTTTTCCAAAGAAAATAAGCACTTACTTAACAAAATCTGACAACAAATGGCGGACTTATAATTTTATGAAACCCATAGTTTAAATGGAGCAAAATGAATTTTCCTGGGACATGGTGTATTTATTTTACCTGTAAATATAAAATATAAGGGCAATTACTAGAAGTGACACTACTTAAAAAATTATATAAAAAAAACTCAAAAAGAACCCATTTTTATTTTTTGATATGGTATAGGTGAAGGATAAACCTTTCTAAAAAAATACTACACTGTAAAAAAAACCCTTGATCTTTTTGGTTTTTTCGTTAGTTAAAATTTTTTTTGTTATAAAATTTTTTACAGTGTATTTTTTTATTTTTTTTAAACGTGTCATAAAGCCTGTTAAAATATATTTTTAATGATACCAACATCATGGAAATCGGTTAAGCCGATTCTGAGTTATTGTAGTTCAAATGCAGCCCTTTTCGACCATTTTCGCGTTTTTTCGAAAACTTTCCCACTGTGCCACGCCCAAAAAATCGCAAAACAGTCATTTCTAAAAATGAGGGTTTGTTTGTATTGATCAAATTGAGCTATGAACAAAATTTCATCGATATCTGAGGGGGTCGGGATCAATGCATCTCGATTTTTACATGAAATTCATCATATGTTTATTCCGATTATTTAAAATTGAGCGCTTTACGAAAGAACAATGCATTATAATTATGAAAACTTATTATAAAAATTTGGAAACTTATGCTGAGACAGCTCGCAAACTTCGAAGAATTTTCAGTCGAGAAAGTACAACAAATGTGTCAACCATTCGAAAAGTGGTAAAAGAACTTGAAGAAACTGGGTCGGTTATGGACAGTAAGACTCCTGCGTGTCAACGTAAAGCTCGGTCTCTTGAAACCATTGCCACTCTCAGCGAGAGCGTCGGCGAAAACCCGAAAATATCAATTCGGTATTGTTTCAGCTTACTCAGGAGCTCAAACCAGCAGACAATGGCATTTCGTTCAATGGGTACTGGAGCAAAGTGAAGTTAATGCAAATTTTTCGAAAAAGTCATCTTCTCCGCTGAAGCGCATTTCCATCTGCATTGCTTAGTGAGTACACAAAATTGTCGAATTTGGGGATCAGAAAATCCTCCTACAATCCATGACAACCCACAACGAGTAACTGTCTGCACTCAGAGAACTAATTGTTCGAAAAGAGGTCGCAGCAACCGTAAGTTCGGCTGTTACCACCACCGAATTGAGGTTGCCACAACCGAATTGAGGTTGCCACAACCGGATTGAGGTTGTTACGACCGAATTTAGTCTCCACAACCGAAATTCGGTTGAAACAACCTCGTTTCATAATTGATTCGGTTGTGACAACTGAATCTTCAAATTATATTCGCTCAGCCAACTAAATTTTTTAAAATTTCGGTTGAAACAACCGAATTTCAAATTAGTTCGGATGCAACAACCGAAATTGGTACCTAATTCGGTTGGGGTAACCGAATCTGGTCTTAACTAACCTCAATTCGGTTGTAGTAACAGAATTTGACATCAATTCGGTTGTAACTATCGAATTTGGTTCAATTCGGTCGCAATAACCGAATCTAGCCTTAATTCGGTTGCAACGACCGAATTTGGCGTCAATTCGGTGGCTGTAACCAGATTTCTCATGATTTCTGTAGGTACAACCGAATTCCTTTTCAATTTGGTTACCACAACATAATTCTATATATTTAAAATCTGACGATTAAAATTTTATAATCAAATATTATTTTAAACAGTTAAGTAAAATATATTTTGTATTAAACCGCCTTATTTTGCAGATGTTATTTAAGCAGATAGCAGCAGCAGATTTATATGCGGTAGTCTGAATACAGAACGGTTTTGGACCTACAGCAACCGATACAACACGTCAGAATTAGTGCGGTGTCCCATGATGGCCGGGACTTCAATAAAGGTTGGAAGAGGCATGTAAATTAAATGTATTATTCTACTTATATAGATTACCCCATATATATGACTTTATTTTCTCGGTCATTTATAAAAATACAAGAAAATAAATCATCACTTAATAATAAAAAAAACTTTAATAATTAATTTATGTCAGTATCTAAATTCGGTTGTAACAACCTCTAATTCGGCTGTGACAACCTCTAATTTGGCTGTGACAACCTCTAATGTGCTTGAGTCAACCTTTAATTCGGCTGTGACAACCTCTAATGTGGTTGAGTCAACCTTTAATGAGGTTGTGTCAACCTCCAATGAGGTTGTGTCAACCTCCAATGAGGTTGTGTCAACCACCAATAAGGTTGTGTCAACCACCAATGAGGTTGTGTCAACCTCCAATGAGGTTGTGACAACCTCTTAATTCGGTTACGGCTAATTCGGCTGTCTCAACCGAATTTTTCCGTGAGTGTGGTGCGGATTTTGGCCACTCTGCGTAATTGGGCCTTAATTTTTGAAGATGAGGCCGAAATTGTAGTGACTGTGAACGGCAGTCGCTGCAGGAACATGATAACGGAATTGTTGTGGCCTCAACTGGATGGCATGGATCTGGACGATATGTTGCTCCAGGAAGATGGCGCCGATTTATTGCAGCAGCGATTTCCAGTACAAATTATCTAAAGAAATTCTGATGTCAACTGGCCAAAATATCATGAGATTTCTTTCATTGGCGTTTTCTGAAATCTCGGGGTTATGCGAATAAACCAGAAACAATTTCTTTTGTCAAATCGCAGATCCAACGCGTAATCGGTTAGATACAGCCACATCTCTGTGAAAAAGTCATGGAAAATTCCATGAAAAAGGTAATGGCCTGCCATCAGAGCCGTGGGGGACATTTGGCGAATATGTTATTCCATACTTAATCGGAATATGTCATCTTAACAATCCAATAAATATCACAACTATCTCAAGAATACGTGTTTGTAATTTAAAATGATAAAGTGCCTTCTTTATGAGACACTATTTTTGTTAAACATATAACGGGTCCGCCAAATAAATTTTTTTTTGAAAATGCTATAAAAAAAACTACTGAATATTTTCTCAAAATTTCTTTTTTTATTTGAAAGTACAATCCTTCCGGTTAATAATGGGAAATAATTTCATTCAAATGGCTGCCTCGGCTGGTCATGCAGTAGCCTACACCATCGGTCCAATTTTTAAGCACATTATCGATTGTGTGCAGCTGTATTTCACCAATGGCTTCAGGAATATTGTCCTTTAAAGCGTCAGTTGTCTCTGGCTTGTCGGCGTAACACTTATCTTTGAGGGCACCCCACAAATAATAGTCCAACGGTGTCAAATCGCAGCTCCGAGGTGGCCAAACGACATCAGCTCTGCGGCTTTTTTCGCAATTTTCGCAATTTTCGCACACATTCTGCAAGATTACAATGATTTTCAAAGTAATATCGCACTATTTCCCAGCGTTGTTCAAGCGTATACACAACCATATTCGTTCAGCGGAAGGATAAAACTAATTATCTGTCAAATCAGACATGAACTAAGTGTTACAGTGTTACCATTCAGGAAATAAGCACTAGTTGAAAAAAAAAAACGTTAGATGGCGGACGCTTTAGTATATAACTACCAACACATTTAAAAAAATGGTGAGTTGGTGAGTATAGCTTTTCACAAAGATTTTTAAATACTGAAGATTGTAATGAATTGTTTAAAATCGAAGAAAAAATCTATAAAGTAATTGGTGATTAAATTTTGATTGTGTTTTTGAAAATTGAAGAAAACTCAGAAAATTTGCGCAAGTGAAAGAAACTATTATATGTATCACTAAATCGCATGGCTACGCTTCATGTAGTCCATTGTGAAAGTCCAATGATGAACGCTTTTCCCAACATTTCGGACGGCATAGCACCTATGATACGTGTTACGTTGTCTTCAAAGGTTGTGATTGTGGTTGACCTGTTCCTGTGAGCGAGAGACTTCACTTGCCACACAGAAAAAAATCGAATGAGCTTGACAACGCCGTAACGTGTGGCCGTCGGTAATGAAATGGTTACTGCATGCATCTCTTGTACATGAGAACGTGGATTCGATCTCTACTCAAATCGCAATAAATTTCTTTCGAAGACAGTCAACTCACTTAGTGACGGCGACACAATCGAGCAAGCGTTTCAAAAAACCCGTTCGGAATAGGTGTAAAACTGTAGGTACCAGGTAGTGAGTGTAAAACTAGAAAGCGCACAGCTCACTGGTTGTGAGATGTTTTCCCCAATCCCTTCCTTCCTTTCCAATGTGTTATTAACTGTTCACCAAACTCGAACCGTCCCGTTGAAACTGCATGTCAGCCAAGTCCAATTATTCCACATAGGGCAAAAAAACCAATTCATACATACGTTTTAGTCGGGTGAACCGGCTTAATCAAACCCTAACACTAAGTCATCCATTGCATGGGAGTTCTGTTAAAAAAAGTCCATACTCAAAAGTGACAATATTCATATTGCTCTAAATATTATTGAATACCCAAATTGGGTACGATTCTAAGTGATTTTGGGGAATTTCTTTCCCCCCCAATATTTATATGCGAGGTACAAAAATGGGCAAAATGACCAATTTTATTAAGATCGGTTATGATTTATTGGAGATATCGAGTCGGCAATATACGCCCATCTTTTGTATGGAAGGTACGAGGGCGGTTGTAGTTTACGAGAGTTATCGTGTCGATCAACTGGTCATCGGCCCAATTTTTATATGGGAGGTACCAGAGTGGGTGTGACAAAACAGCTCATTTTCTATAGGAGAGTTTTATTTGACTAAATATTGATTAGTACAAACTTTCATACAGATTGGTTCGGTTTTGCGGGATTTCTCGTACCGAACAACCAGACGGCCAAACAACTTTTGTTTGGCAGGTACCAGAATGGGCGTGGCAGAACAGCTCATTTTCTATAAGAGAGCTTTATTTAGCTAAATACTGACTAGTACAAACTCCATACAGATTGGTTCGGTTTTGCGGGACTTCTCGTGCCGAACAATCAGACGGCCAAATAACTTTTGAACGGGAGGTACCAAAATGGACGTGGCAAAAGCACCCTTGTTTTATTCGGTGATTGGTATTTGATTACGTGAAGCCTTACATTTAATTCCATTACGGTCGGAAGTGTTTCACGCGATTGTTTGGATTGGCAACCCGGACGAACACCCTGTTTTGTATGGGAGGTACCAGAATGGGCGTGATAATCTCGCTATATTCCTCCAGTTAAGTAGGCATTTGCAGATTATTAACGGGTGTGAGAGTTGAAGCTAATCATATCTACCAGAAGAAAGGTTTGAAAGATATATTTTGTGCTAAATGTGCCGATTTGTATGGAAGGTACCAGAAGGGGCGTGGTCAAAACTCCCGTTTTCAATTCCAAACTCAATATTGGCAGTGACAAAATTTCATTGTAATCTGGAAAGATTTACGGCAGTTATCGTGTTGACCAGCCAGCCAGACAGACAAACGGACATGGCTCAATCGTCTTAAATTGTCGTACAACAAATTTCGTCCAAAGATACTAATGGCCTAAAGTGGCTCCTTCGATGCGTTACATTGTTTCCGTATTAAATGATATATAGCCCCATCCCTATGGGTGAGGGTATCTGGTGATCTTGTAATTTGTGTCATAAGACCATTTATCATTCCCATGTCGGAGAGGCTTGGTTTTAAATATAAGCTTGTATACAGAAAATAGCTTAGCCCTATGTTCCACGTCCAGTCAAACAGATAAAGTAGTCGTATATCTTGTCAAACTGAGCGGGTGATTCATGTCTTATATTTATGTTGGCTGGTGACGGTGCATTTTCCGCCGCCGGACCTTCGATCATGCGCATGTCTAAGAGCTTCGGGTTTGAGCAGTAGCTTGCATGTAGAAAGGTCATACCCTCGTGCTCCATATTCAGTGCATCAGGTGAGGTCGTAATCACGCCATCTGACCTATGGTTGCCTGGATTGTTCTTGTGCTCCTGCACCCAGATAAGGGGAATGTCGAAGTTCTTAACCAGCTCATTTAGAGATACTCGGCAGTTGTGGGCAGTTCTTGAATTCATGAATACTGATTGCAGGGTTTTATAGAAGCCTGACTGACAGATTTGATGGTGATACCGTAGTCGGCAATGACGTTTCGTCCCAGCCAAGGGACAACTTCTCCGCATCCCATGACATCTGGCTGAAAGAAATATGGTTGATAGCATTAAATACAATTCGAAGGTATATTACGTTACCCTTCGATCGACGTAAATATGTTTGTCGTTCAATGTTCGAATAGTGATTTGTTTAACTACTATTTATGGCCCCTGATTTAAACATTTTTCATCTAATGTATAGCAACATAAAGATGTCGAAAAAAGTACCACAACTTAGGCATAGAATTTAAGTAGAATTGGTTACTACACAATACAGTTTACTTTGATATATAATACGCTTGGTTATGCAGCAACCAAAAAGAAACGCGAGAAGGACCTCCCACCACCAAAACTAGTTTGTGGTTTTAATTGAAACATCCTTTTGATATCCCACAGTTTCTCTATGTGTAGGTATAGAAATTACAATGATTCTTTTCTTCATACTAAGACTAACGTTACATTGTACGTTGCCATTGAAAACAAAGAGAACAATACATTATCCACAGACCTTGTATTGTAATAATAGAAATCCTCTCAAAACGAGGGTATCTGTTCATAATGTTCGTTTCGCTATTTATGTTGATAAATATGTTTAAAGACCTCAGTGCAATGATCTGTTAATGACAGCTTCATGGTTCAGAAATTGGACAGCAAGGAACAGTAACGACATGGTGGATGAATGTCTTGGAAAAGGACGAAATTTTTTAAATTTTGACAGAAAAAAGAAAACAATAGGTTGCTTCTATTGTATCGATTTCAATAATACAAGTAAACAGACATTAGCAATACAATCACTTCTTCTAAAAAAGTTGCTTCCAAAGTGTCGCAATGTGTGTTTTATGCCCAATATGGACTCTACATTGAAGCGATTGTCGTGAAATATGTCGAGCCTTTAACACTAAAATGACGTAAACGACAAAAATTAAATTTTACAAGAGAACGTTCTTTCTAATGTAGACAACAACAAAATTGGCATTTCATTTAAATCTGTCTTTGCTTTAAATTCATAATTTTCGTATTTAAAGCTTTAACATTTTATTAGATGGTGCGTATTCTGATATATTTGCGATTTTCGGTAATAAACCAAAATGATTATTACAACTTTAAACCTAAACCTAAACAAATAAAAGACAGGACAAAAACTACAACTAGAATAATTGCGTTGTATAAATAGAACTTTCAAAACTTAGGCACCAGTGCGTGCAAGTAGGAAAGCAATATGTAAGTAGTGACAAATAGTCAATCTGCACAACAAAAGTCTTCGGTTAGTGACAAGTGTGAATAGACACTGCGGTGGCTTATCGGGCTAGACGCTTCTGAATAGGGCATCCAATATCGATAGTGTGAATTCCGAGATCTCGGAAATATCGGACATTTTCATGGTATCGCTAAATCGGAATTGCTTTAGCTTAGTATCGATATTTCGAGGTTGAAAATATTTAGTTGTTTTTGCTTTTGTAAAAGGTATTTCAAAAGAAGTCATCCGATGTTGTTTGGCTCTAATTTTTATTCTAAATGAAAAACTTCGATTCTGTTTTATGATTATGTTTATCTGAACCTTTAGAATTTTATTGATTAAGTTGAGAAGATGATATCGGTTAAATGGACGCCGTCACAACTGATTACCATACGGGCTGGTTTTATGGCATTTTTCATCACTTCGGCGAGAACTTCGGGCGACAGATTCATGCACTCGTGTCGAGTGTTGACCTTGAGGGCATCCAGGGTCTCGGGCTTGTTCACGTAAACACGGGACTTTAAAAAACCCCACAAAAAAAGTCTGGAACGGTTAAATCGGGCGATCTTGCGAGCCAGTGCAAATCGCCAAAACGAGAGACGAGGCGACCCAGGAACTCCGCCTTCAGAATATCGGTTGTGGCTCGCGCAGTGTGTGCCGTTGCTCCGTCCTGTTGGAACCACATATCCTCCAGTCCTAATTCGTCGAATTGCGGCAGAAAAAACTCGGTTAACATGGCCCTATAGCGCGCACCATCCACTGTTGTCGATTGACCAGCGGCGTTCTCGAAAAAAATGGCCCGATGACTCCTCCAGCGCGAACAGCGCACCATGCAGTCACTTTGAGCAGGTCTAATGGCTCCTCGTGCATCACTCGTGGATTTTCGGTGGCCCAGAAGCGATAGTTTTGCTTATTCACATACCGGCTGAGGTGGAAATGAGCCTCATCCCTCATCATGATTTTGGTAGAAAAATCGTCTACTTCGTCCACGAGATTGAGGATGGCGTGGGCGTAGGTTACACGCGTTTGGCGCTCGACAGGCAGCAGCTGATGCACGGACTGGACTTTGTGTGGGAACATAGGGGACCATAGGGACGACCGGCTGATGGCTAATTGCGAGGCATGGCGTCTGGTCGATGTTTCCGGCGACAGCTCGACCTCCTCGGCAACAGCGGCGATATTCTCGCCAGAACGGGCGCTCCGGAGCCGGCCATTCCTGGCAACGTCTCGTGTGGTCCCATACTCTTCAACGTTAGTGGCCAAATTGTGTGTTTGCTTAGTCGGTGTCGGACGGCCGGGGAATCGGCGACGGAATTCGCTTTGCGCTAACACCACAGACGAATTGTTACGCAAAAAAATAGACACGGTTATGCTGCGTTCTTGGGGAGTGTATCGCCCAATGGCGTGTTTACTTGTAGTCTACATCTGTCTAGTCCACAATTGTCAAAACATATTTGACATTGGCGGCCAGTTGCAAAAATAAGACCATCTTTCAATAGGGTGCTCACTTTTGAAACACCCTGTATTTGTTTTGTTTGCATCTGCTAAATAAATTTCGTATTTTATATCAGCGAGGTAAAACTTTGCCTGCGGTTTTGTCTAGACTCATTGCGTTAGACGGACTGCCCTTCAGCGTGTTCATAACTTCTTCGGAATTGAGAAGGTCTCTCGAGGCTCGCGAATTTGAAGTTCCAAACTCAGCAGCCACAATTCGAAATATGGTGTTGGATTTTCCAAACTCCCTTCAAAGATGGTGAAGTGTGAGTTAAGCCTTCCCCGGTTTCATGGAACTCGATTCAGTCTAACGTTTGAAAAATGGTTTTCGATTAGAAATCGTAGATACTTAAACGTGGAAGTGCTCACCCAGAAAGATTTTTGGAATCTTGGACTGGTCAGAGTTATGGGGTCGTGTCCTGCAGAGGAGTGCATTAAGCTGGTACAACAAGTGCTGCAGAAGTTTGAAATTGAGCTGGCTGAAGTACGCATCATTGTCAAGTTATTGGAACAGTCTACATGCAATGGTTGAACACTTCTTGAATTTAAAAAATTGCATCAAAATATCACTGATTGATACTGACCGAAAAATTTAGATCAGTTGTTTGAAGTTTGATACCATTTCATCGTTTGTCGCGTGCCTTGAACCGTCGAAACTGGCCGTAGAAGCGTTGTGTCGAAATGATGCGACTCTTTTGTCAGTTGACACGGTCATAGTGTTCAACTTGGGAACATCAGATTTGACTCTCAGTTTGAATGCATCTTTGGTGTCGTGCATCAACGGAAGACGTACAATGTTATCTGGTTTTCTGCATTACCTCCACAAAGTCATCATCGATATGAAAATGTGAGCAATGCTCTAGCACTGCAGCAGAGCAAATCAGCGGCAGCACAGCAAATCAGCGATTGCCAATGCTGTGATTGAACTGTATGAGCGACTTAACAAAGCTACAGGGGAACCAGAGTTTGTAATCGATACATCGTCTGGCAGTGATTCAGCCAGCTTGTCGTTGAAGGAGCAACTTGATATGGCCATTTGCAATGATATTAAAAATGAAAGCTCTTCGCAGGGAAATTACCACTTTCGAAGAGAATCGCATCACCGTGAAGAATACGAATATTTGAAAACTGTAAAACCATTCAGTGCCAAATTTGAAAGTTCATTTTCCGCCAGTGCAATTTTGTCACAAAACTGCGTTCATCCTTAGAAGATACAACTTTAAATACCCTATGTTTTCTGCGGGCCCACTTCCAGAAAGAGCATGAAAAGAAACACAATTAAAAAACTAAATAAATGTACTTTTTTTTTAAATTGTTCCGTTAACATTTATTTTAATTTTTTATTTTTGTTTATTCGTATCTGAGGATTTTTTCAGCAAAAAATTGATTTTCAAATTGTTTAATTAAAGACGCTCAATATCGATTATAGTATCGGAATCTCGGAATTCAAAAATTCGATGTTGGAATTGGAAAACCTGTCCGATATTGGATGCCCTACTGCTGAAGATAATGTTTCACAAATAACGAAGCGATCGTCCAGTAAATGCGAGTTCGAATTGCACCCGCGGAAGCTAAATTTTTTGAAATTACAACTTTAAAAATAACTCGGATCTAAAATCAAAACTATTGTTGTTTACGACATTTTGGCGATTAGGACTCATTCTATCTAAACCATGCGGAATGAAATTGCAACAAATTTTGCAACGCTGGGTAAAAGAGAGTGCTAAAGCTGTCAAAATCTTACCATTATTTTTCGATTACTATGTTGTTGGTTTATATTACTTTATACCGTTGCAATGGCAATGTGGAAAAAGAAGGTCGAAGAAACATTTGTAATTTTACCGACAATCATCGTCATTGGAAAAATACGGAAGTCGTTTCTCATTTTGTTGAAGAAGGAGCAAATCTTTGTCCTGTACATAGAATACTGGATCGATATAAGAAAACAAATCACATGAGGTGTCAGGGGACACCCGATTGGAACGAAGTTCCTTTCGCTATATATTATGTACTAGTTAGTTCCAAGACGCCTAAGACGCCCGTTGCAAAATACGATAATTTAAATGGATATTTAAGGAAAGACACTTTTTGGAAAATGATAAACTTTTTTATGGAATGTATTTTTTTTTAAATTTATATTTATGCATATATTTTTATTATGCATTATAGTTTTCAGAAACGATCCTTTCGTAAAGAGAGGTACTTCTTTTATTAAAAGTTAATGTTTTTTTAAGAAAAGGTACTATTTTTAAGAAAAAGTACTTTCTGTATGAAAAAGCCATAAGAGTACGATTTTTTTTACAAAGAAGTACTTTTTTTAAGAACAAGTACTTTTAAAGAAGTGGTACTCATTTTAGGAAAACGTTGATTGTTTTAGGAAAATGTATCCATTTTCAGAATGGCTACTTATCTCAGGAATAAAGGTATTATTTTATTTTTAGGAAAAGGTACTTTTAAGGAAAGGAATTTTTGTAAGAAAAAGGGTTTTTAACGTAGAATACGTTATACGGTAAGGTAGGGGGTAAGGTAGGATGAGCACAAAATTTTGAGAAAATTTTTGTCACTTTCATTATAAGTTTTTAATACTTTATGCATGCATTGAAGAAAATTCAAGTATGGTGGTCACATATTTAATATGTCTTCTTTTGATTTGTATTTAAATAGTCATATTGCTACATATAATTTTTTTGATTTTATAAGTAAATCAAAATTTAGCTCCTTCAAATTTTGTATTAATTTTCATATGCTTTGTATTTTATGTATTATAATATCATGTGTAAGAGCAGTACGATTATCTGTGTGTTCATCACAGAACCAGTGTGAGAAAGAGAAGAAGTATAATGACAATGCATGTTTTATGTGAACATTACAGAACCAGTGTTGCCACATGCAGTATTTACACTTGTTTCCAAAAGTGCATCGAATTGATATAAAGTGTACCCACATTTTGTTAAAAACTATCCTAAATTTTTAACATAAAAATTAAAGATAAATTTGATAGATTTAAATCATTTATCAAAAATTATATTTAATTCATATATTTTAATTGCAAAACGACTAACGTATTCTACGTCTGACCTATGCGCCCGTGTTATCTAACACAGGCTTCATATTTTTTTTTTTAAGAGAAGGTGTTTTTTGCAGAAGGGGTTTTTTTTTTTAAGAAATGTGAATTTTTCTAGAATTGGTCCTTTTTTAAGGATATGTACAATTTTAAGAGTAGGTACTTATCTCAAGAAAAATTATTTTGGAAAAAAAGTACTCTTTAAAGAAAAGGTATTTTGTTAAGAAAGCGCAATTTGTGGTAAGAAAATTTAGTTTGTTAAGTAAAGGTACTTATTTTTAAAAAAAATTACTCCTTTTAAGAGAAGGAGAAGAGGAGAAAATTTACATTTCTAATGGTACTTCTGTAAGATAAGGTATTTTTTAAGAAAACGTACTTTGTTTAAGAATATGAACAGTTTTTTTTTTGAGAAAATTAACTTTTATTTAGAAAATGCACTTGTTTAACCCTGCGTTACTATCGTGTATTGCATTTACATCATTACTATCGTTGAGTGCTTCCACCCATACTTAATAAGTATGCTTTTTTAAGCTAATGAACTTAAAAATACAATTAAATAATGAAGGTTAGCAAATACATTTATTTTACATTATATTTTGTTAACATGCATCGCATCGCACATGAAAAAAAAAAGAAAAATCCAAAAAAGTTCATTCTAGAAAATTAACGAAAACTTGTAAAGTTTTGATGCCAAGCTCATTTGAACGGTGACTGTGGAAAGCTGAAACAACAATTTAATTAAAGTTATTTAATAATTTTATTTTTGCACACAGTAAAAATTTGCGTAAAATTGAGCTAAATACTTACAAAATTTCTGCTTCTCATTTCAGCCATCAAGCATCTCATCATAGTTTGCACTCGTTTGTGGTATAGTTGAGTCCATCGATTCATAGCAAGTAGTGCAGACTGGATTGGTGTGACTCTTACAAATGAAAATATTACACTTGCAGCACGTTGTCTTAGTCTTTCGATCGTTTGCGTTGCCGCACAGCTGACAACGACTCTGTTTAAATCTTTTGGGTGGTGGTTCAACATTATCATTGTTATTTTCCTTGCCACAGAGCTGTGTCGTAAATTTTTGTCAGCTCTTTTGAGACTTATTGGTAGGGATTTAATTTTGCTACGTTTTTCAATCTGTGGCGCAATTAGACTGAATGCAAGTTCTTTGCACAAAAAGTGAACGCTTTTTATACTTCAAAGGAGGATTTTGAGTGCACAGCAAAACGATACGTGCATTTATAGCTGCTACATTCATCAACGCATAAAATATCACCAGAGGCCAGCGGCGGCAGTTTCTGGTCAGTCGTATCGACACCTCCTTTAGCTTTATTATAAAATTCTATTATTTCTGGCAAACATTTTGAACCGTCCAGTATTTTACCATCTCTATCAAATGTTGATAGCAGTAAGACACACTTATTCCGCTTTGGAATGTACGACAATATTGTGGCTTTTTTTCTAAAGCCAAAAATCGTCGATTTAGTAGGCCGATTTTTAGCTTCTGAAAAGGATGACGGTAAAACCCTTTTGTTCTTGCGTATGGTTCCAACTAATGTCGTCTTTTTTTCTAACAAATATTCTGCTAAATCATACGAGGTGAACCAATTGTCTGTGGTTATATTTCGACCAGCATCTTGAAGGTGCTGGGTTAATCGTTTAACCACTTGTTCCGCTTTGTTGGAAAGATTATACGGTCCAGGTGGTTGTTGGCCACAATAAACTTCCAATTTCGGTGTGTAAAAGGTAATGGAATCCACTGCAGAGAAGATTTTAATGCCGTACTTTGCTGGCATATTGGAAATATATTGGCGAAAGCTACATCTACCACGAAAGCTTTCCAATTTCTCGTCAACAGTGATATAACTTCCACAAGTAAAGTTATTTTCACAGTTTTTATTAAAATATTGAAATAGTTCACGGATTGGGGCAAGTTTATCCAATTTTTTACGCTCCTGACGGGTATCCACGTTATCAAAACTAATGCATCTCATTAAAAACTAAATCCGATTATAGGACATTGTGGTAGCAAATATTTCCAGTCCAGTGCCATCTGAAGCCTATATATCTCGTACATTTACATGTGATGATCTGTGCAGACCAGCGATATACAATAGGCCAAGCAAAGCATTTATTTATTCTCTGTCTGTAATATGTGCATTTCTCCACTCTTTGTATTTTATTTGCACTTTCAAGATATAAATGTTTGTGTATTCAACCACTAGGTCCAAGAAGTTGAAAAAAATGTCCCAACTTTCTAATGGTGTTGTTACACATTTTGATAGAGCTGTTACCTTCGAAATGCTTGTGGTTATATTCTCAGCCGGCGTACGAGTTTTCGGAAATGGGTTGTTTCGCCAAATAGTTCCATCTTTTCCAATGTATTCTATTATATTATTTCCCTCGTCTTCATCAAGTTCCTGCTCAGTATCGGAGTCATGGTTGTTTAATATTTCTTGGTCATCACTCTCATCACTGCTTAAGTTAATATCGGATAAAAGCGACATCAGTCGCTCTTGGTCTTTTTCGCATGAACACATATTTTATGTTTACTTTGATAACAGTTATTAAATTATTACCTAGCACTCTTGACTACGCGGCTCGACTGGCACGTATCGTTTTGCTTGAGAAACAAGAAACAAAAAATAACTGAAAAATACGTTACTTTTGTACACATACGACGACGAATTCACTGCAGGTGGTGTCACCATTAGAACACCTGATTGAAATATTTTGTTTGTAAAAAAAATCCAATCTTGTCAAGATCATTAGCTTTTTGCTTTTGTACTATTTTGTTCCTGTTGTTGCCATCTATTACAACAACAATATCGCCAGCGTTGGCAATACTTAGTTTGCCAAATGGTGACGTAAATTTATTTCTCAAGAAAAGGTTGTACTCTTTCGTAAAAACAATAAATATGACATGAATGATTTTTAAAAGCATCAATAAACGTCCAAATGAGGATTACATTTTAGTTAAATCAAAATTTTTTTGAAAAATTGTATAAATTACTAAGAAATTCGATCGTCTGGGTGGATTCCACCCAAGCGATAGTAATGGAGGGTTAAGCAAATGTTCTTTATTTAAACTTCTTTCACTTTGGCTTTTCCAAATTTACTTTTTATTCGGTTCAAAACCCCAACATATACTAAATATTAATTACAGGCTCCACCTAGTAAACTTCCCATTAAAAAAGAAATTCCCCAACATATGTTAGTCTAGACACAAACCAAAGCAAAAGTACCCAATATAGTCGATAATACTGGGTTGTAGCATAATAGTGTTAAAAAAAGTGGTTTAATTTTTTTCATTTAGCCCCCTTCCGCAACGTGCGATAAGGAACTTCGTTCGCACGATTTTTTGAAAAAAAGTTTTCTTGACTTGAAAAATTATAATCAAGAAATTGTAAATTTTTCTATAATAATTGTTAATTACGACACCTTATCTTCGCTGTTTCTATTCGGAACATAAAAACGCTTTACTACTAATTATATTGAAAGAATTTTCTTATGAGGCGCTTAATTCTACACTTGAAAAATTAAACAAAAATAATTATTAACACAATGAAAATTATTTTGAAAAACTTGGGCGATTGTTAGCCTTACAAATAAATACATTGGAAATTTTCGCTTACGGGTCTTACTACGATGAATGAAAAAATAAATGGAAATGATAATCAACAAATTGAAATAATTTTGATATAATTATTTAGGAAAAATTATTTTGAAAACGAACTATATAAGTAGAGCCATGAACCATACTTAGAGCTGGCAAAATTATCTTCCTAAATTAATATGGCACTGCGTACTGATGGTGGAATGAGTTGCCGATTCCATCGATGAATTTACGAAATCGATTAGGAATGGAAAAAGGCGATTGCTTTAATACCTAGCAAGTTGTTGTCATATGTTTGTAGTTTAATGTGTTTTGCAAACACATTTGGTCTGTACGCTCATTATACCAATAAAAGATATTGTCGCATTTATTACCACTTTCATGTAAATGCAATTTTTGTAGGCTGTACAAATTTTAAAAGAGAGTAAAATATTCAAATATACCAGTTTTATCCAAAAAAATTAATTATACATCAACACAAATATTGAGTGAGATCTTTAATTATTTTACCTACGTAAATTCTAATACAACAGTCTACCACTCGAGGCCGATCCAAAAATACTGTCCATCGACACTTTCTGACACCTGTATTTACCAAACACTTATCCAATTAATGACACAAAGTTACCGAAACCTTGTGTTATCCTTTTGCATTTAACATTATTATCGACATCGTAGGCAAAGGACACCCTATTACTCTTTAATTAAACATCAACATCACATAAGTAAACACTGGTTCAAAGTGAAATATACTAGGGTTTATAGAGCTTCTTATGATTTGTATTTAGAAAAAGAAGATAAAGCACTCGAATTTCCTGTATCTAAGATATAAGTAATTAACGCGACAAAAAGTGGGCTTTTCTATGGAAATGCATGTATTAAACTATTGTTACAGAGTCCTCAAGTTGTTGCCCACAAATGACTAGATTGAGAAAATGTGTCGATATAGTTTAAAAACAAGGCTCAATTATTAACATCCAAAGTGAGTCCTTTCACACTAATTGTCATCAATTTTCCTTTTCTTTTATTACAATGTGCATATCTACAGCCTATAAGAAGGTACCCGACTAAATAAAACATTCAATTACATTTATACATCGGGCAGTCACTGGTCTTTATGCGGACTTTGCTTTAAAATTTTCCAATTAATTAATTACGACACTGAGGAAAATTGTGTAAGTATTTTATCTGATGACGATATCAATCCACAGATAGGTTAATTGTGGCTAATCCAACAAGAGAAAATGTGAAACCTCAAAGGAACCTGGGCAGTGCAAAGGTGTCTAAACCAGATTTTTTGGAATGAAGTTCCTTATCGCATGTTGCGGGATGGGGGTTAAATTAAAGAAAAATTAAACAACTTTTTTTTTAACACTATTAGGCTGAAATCTAGTATTATCAACTATAATGGGTATTTTCGCTTTGGTTTGTGTCTAGACTAAAATATGTTGGAAAATTTCTTGTTTAATGGGAATTTTTCTAGGTGGAGCCTTTAACCAATATTTACTTCATATTGCAGTTTTGAACCCAATAAAAGTACATTGAGAAAAGCCAAAGTGAAAGAAGATTAAACAAAGAACATTTCTAATTTCCTTTAAGGCTGTAAGAGATCATGTTTTCTCCGGCGGCATTTACATTTTTTTCACTAACCGGAGAAAACATGATCTCTTACAGCTTTAAAGGCAATTACAATTTTAAACATAACGAGGATCTAAAACAACTACATTTGAAACATATGGTAGGGCCAAACCAAAATAGAACAAGACAACTACATTTAGAATAGTTCGTTCTATAAATAGAACTTTCAAAACTTCTGCATCAGTGCGTGTAAGTAGGAAAGCAATGTGTAAGTAGCGACAACAATCACTCTGCACACAATCGGTAAATGTGTTCGGTTAGTGAGTTGTGTAAATACACACTGCAGTGGCTTAACGGGCTAGACGCTGCTGAAGATGATGCTTCACAAACATCGAAACGATCGTCCAGCGAATGTGAGTTCGAATCCCACCCGCGGCATTTACATTTTTTTCACTAACCGGAGAAACATGATCTCTTACAGCCTTAAAGGAAATTTCAACTTTAAACATAACGAGGATCTAAAACAACTACACAAGAACATTTTCTGAAATTAGTGCAGTTTCTTAAAAGAAGTAAATGTTCTCAAAAAATATACATATTCCTATTTTTAAATAAAGCACATTTTCTTTAAAAAAAATTCCTTAGCTTAAAGAAATACCTTTGCTTAAAAGAGTAAATTTTCTTACAAAAAGTACCTTTCGAATTTGGTTTTTTCATCCAAATTATTTTTCTGGCTGCAAATTAGAGAAACTATTTATACAGAAATTTTTCTGGCTGTAACTAAAAACATTTTTCATATGACAAAAAGATTTATTCAATTGTTTAATTTTTTCATTTTGTTACAGATTTTTTTTTCAAATGGCAAAAGGAAAAATTTTTGTTTATTAACTCATTTCGTTTTTAATTACTATTTGTGTTTACCTTTCTGACGATGGTACCCAAAGGGTAGCGAAATATTGAAGAATAAAATTATTTAAAATATCGTCCAATCGCTGGAACATTTGAATAACGTTTTTAAAAGTTGTTTTTTTTTTAAATAAGTACCTTTTCTTAAAAAAGTAAATTTTCTTTAAAGAGTATATTTTTTGTGAAACAAAATGACTTTTCTTAAGATAATTACCTGCTCCGAAAATGTACCTACTCTTGAAAAAAGGACCAATTCTAAAAAAATTCCCATTTCTTAAAAAAAGTCCTTTTTCGAAAAAATAGCTTGTCTTAAAAAAGATACCTTTCTTATAAAAATAGCTTTTCATAAAAATAAATTTTTTTAAAAATAAAAAAATACCGTTGCTCTTCTTTTCATGAGATAAGTAGCCTTCCTGAAAATAAGTAAATTTTCTTAAAAAATAACCTTTTCCTAAAACATCTTTGTAAATGAAATGCATACTCTTATGGCTTTTTCTTACAGAAAGTACTCCTTCTTAAATATAGTACATTTTCTTAAAACAAACATTAGCTTTTAGTAAAAGAAGTACCTCTCTGTACAAAATTAAATTTTCGGAAAAATATAATACATATTCTTACAAAGATGACCTGAATATATATTTCTTTCTTAAAAAAATACAATCTATAACAAAAAATAATTTCTTCAAAAAAGTTTATCATTTTACAAAAAGTATCTTTTCCTAAAGATCCATTTAAATTATCGTATTTTTCAACGGGCGCCTGGGTGTGTTAGAACTAACTAGTACATAATACGTATATAACGACAGGAAGTTTGTTCCAACCGGGTGTCCCCTGATACCTCATGTGAGTTTTTGTATTAAATATATCTGGTGCAATTTTGACCAACTGGAATGGTGTCTTAGAGACGTCCATCACCTTCTATCATACTGGACAGCATTTAACAGTCTAACGATGTTTTCAAATCAAATACTTTAAAAACAGAAGAAGAGGATAAATTTAAACACCAAAACGATTATATCAATATATTTGAAACTGTTTAATTCAGTGGGTATTTAAATTAGAGTGGTTTTATTTTTAACGAAAACGCCGTAATCCAATATAAAAGTTGTCGAATTTTTATTATGTTACCCATTGTGCAATGGCATAGAACCAACATTACTAATGTTTCCCAATAGTGATGCACGAATATTGACACAAATAATTTTATTATACTTTATAGTTGGCATTACCTTTGGCCCATTAAATAATATAGTACCTTTTAAGAGAACAAGTTCCACAATTCCACAATACCTGCGATAGAATTTATACATAATTCTTCGTAGCTGTATGTGATTCCAATTTCAATGTATTCCTTTACCCTTATTTCTGCTTTTAGTTATGTGACAATTGTAAGGTCTTTGGAACCACGTACACACAGAGAAGAGATTCGTTGTGACAACTTTATTTACAGCCAACTAAAGTTTGGCGGTTCCTTGGGCTATTACATTATTCAGCTGTGATTACCAATAATTGTGTTCCGTAGCACCAACTGTTGTGCATATCAATTGAATTCTAATTCAATTTTGGTTGCAAGAACTGAAATATTTAGTTGAAGCCACAACAACAAGAAATAAGTGTGATCTGTCAATCGAGTTTTAGTTCTAGCAATCAAATTATGCTGTCGTGGTGAATATTCTATTAGTTGGATCAACGAAAAATGTATAAACTAATTCTATTGTACCAAATAATATATTGGAAATTACTTGAATTTTTTGAATTCAACTATTTGCTGAATTTTATAGAAATTATGAATTTTATGGAAAAAAAGGAAAAAATGTAATTTGTTATTAAAATTTTATATTTTATTTACTTATAACGTATTATAAAAATATTTTTTTAAAAAACTACCTTTTCGTTAAAGGATACCTTTTTTGTAAAACAAAATAACTTTTCTTGAGATATGTACCTACTCTTAAAATGTTATCTGTTCTTTCGTAAAAAAAACGATTTTCTTCAAAAAAAAAAATACCTTCTCTTACAAAAAATACCGTTTCTTTCAAAAATTCCTTTTCCTAAAAGTACCCTTTCTTAAAAATAAAATAATACATTTTCTTTTCCATTCTTGAGTAGCCTTCCTGAAAATAAGTAAATTTTCTTAAACAAATAAATAACCTCATCCTAAAAAGAGTACCACTTCTTTAAAAAGTACCTGATCTAAAAAAAAAGTATTTCTTTGTAAAAAAAATGCATACTCTTAGGCTTTTTCTTACATAAAAACATTAGTTTTTAATAAGAGAAGTACCTCTCATCAAAGAAAATAACTTATCGGGAAAATATAATACATATTCTTACAAAAGGGACCTAAAAATATACTTTTTTGAAAAAAAAAAAAATACATTCAATAAATAAAAAATTTCTTAAAAACTAACTAGTACATACTATATAGCGAAAGGAACTTCGTTCCAACCGGGTGTCCCCTGACACGTCATGTAACTTTGTTTACTTCTGGTTACTTTTGAGCAATACTCAGGGGATGCGCCTATAAATGCAGTGCATTGTATTGGAATTGGGAAGCAGATACAAAAGACGGAATGATAGAGGAAATAGTATTTCTTAATGTATGATTTAAACTTTTTGATATTAGTAATGGAAATGGGCGTCGGTGGTGTAATGGTAGTGTGCGCGGCTCTTGTTCGTGAGAACGTGGGTTCCATCCCTGCTGTGACCACCTTCCATTTCTTTCGACGGCGGTCACCTCGCGTAGTGACGGCGACACTATCGCGTACTTAGCTACGAAAAAGCTTCTCAGAATACCGTTCGGAATCGGTGTAAAAATGTAGGTCCCAATCAGTGAGTGTAAAACTAGAACGCGCACAGCTCACTGGTTTGTGAGAAGCTCTCCTTAATCCCATTACGGGATGTAATGGGAAATCATTTATTTTTTATTTATATAATGGAAAATACAGTCACCATAATTCTATTCCGTATACGGCAAGTTCAGCTGAAAACGAATTCTTTTTGTAATATCGTAGAATAAGGGTACACAGCCTACATTTCGACT
Organism: Phaonia tiefii; assembly: GCA_963931995.1. NCBI lineage: Eukaryota > Metazoa > Arthropoda > Insecta > Diptera > Muscidae > Phaonia > Phaonia tiefii. The sequence goes on from OZ008367.1 coordinate 39,176,658, forward strand.
ATGTTTCATGGAGATAGCACTGTGGTCTACCCTGCTATCACTCATTGAAGCAAAAATATCGGGTTTTTCAATAAGAGCGCTACAAAAGTTTTTTTTAAATAAAACAAAACCGGTTTTAGATACCAATGAAATTCTTTATTCCTGTGAAAGTACGTTCGATGCCATTATGTATGGAACTCGATTTCTTTTGCATGGCCACCACGAGCACGCTTGCAGAAGTCCAGACGCTGAACCCAATTTTCGACGGTTTTCAAACATAAATCGGCTGATACTGCTGCAATTTCACGGTCGATATTCGTACGAAGTTCATCAATCGTCGCTGGCTTGTTGGCATAGACCACAGAATTGACGTAGCCCCACAGGAAATAATCTATCGGCGTCAAATCGCACGACCGAGGCGGCCAATCGACTAGGCCATTTCGTGAGATAACACGTTCACCAAACTTGGTTTCCAATAAATTGATTGTGGCATTCGTTGTGTGGCTTGTGGCGCCACATGTCCTCCAAGTTCATATTATCCAATTGGGGCCAAAAATATTCGGTTATCATTGAACGGTAGCGATTCGCATTCACAGTAATGTGCCAGTCGTGATCATCACGAAAGAAGTACGGGCCAATGACGCCGCCGGCCCATAAACCGCACCAAACCGTAATTTTTTCGGAATGCAATGATGACTCATGGACTACGTGTGAATTGCTGTCTGACCAATAACGCACATTTAGCTTATTAACGAAGCCATTCAGCCAGAAATGGGCCTCATCGCTGAAGATGATTTTCCGATGAAAATCCGAACGTAGCGCTCTTAAAGTTGAGGTCACTGACTCCAAATTTCGGTAGTAAATTTTAATAATTTTGACTCGTTGTTGGCTCGTATATCTTTCCATGATGAAATGGCAAACCTTAGCGGAAAAAAATGGTGTCGTTTGCTGTCCCTATCGATTTACTTTTGTAGCGTCTCTGTTGAAAAACCCTTTACAACAATACAGAAATACAATACAACTGAATAGCGAAAGTCAAACCCATCAGGTATAATTTATTAACTGTATTACTATTTAAAGAACTATATCTCTATTAACAGAAGTGTAGAATAGTCTTGGCCTTGAATAATAAAATATAAACAATCAAACACTTTATGAAATATTCTAAATTAACAAAATTCTTAACCGTCCACTTAGGGCAGAACATCAATTGCTTACACAAGTTGAACGGGTAATTCCAACAAAAATCGACAAAAAAAAAATTAGTATTTTCGAACCTGACCACTTTTCATTGGTACAAAAATTTGGACAGTAGTTTCTCCTCGTCCATAGGAATTCTATGACATACGAATTAATAAAAACCAGTCAATTAATGCCGAATTTTGTAAAAAAAAATTTCGTTTTAATAAATTCAAGAATATTATGGTTTCATTATAAAATAATGTGTGAAATCATCGTCGAAGTTGAATAATGGTGAACAAAATAAAAAAATATCTGTTTGCTGGACAAATACAGAATATGAGAAAATAGACTTCTCATATTTACTAAAATAACATACAGTAGCTCCAAGTGAAACTCGTACAGCTACAGAAAATTCATGAACTTTCTTATATCTTGGAGAAAGTAATAGTTTTAAAAAAACATTTTTTACATTTTATTAGTTAATTGTAAAGTAAATTTAACATAACAGGCAAATTTAATTTTTTAATTCATTTAAATATCTTAAAAAATAAAAAATTAAAATACTACCTATTTCAATGCCAAAGCCAAACTCGTACACTATACATAAAGGTAAAGTATTATTCAATATTAATACTTTGTATGCATGCCTGTGATTTTTATTACTATCTGTAATATATTTGGAATACTTGTAAGCATTTTTTTGACAAAAGCTGGGTTAAAGTTTTTGCCATTAACCTGAAGGGCTCTCTTCAAATCGTCCTTGGAGAATATGGTGTGTTGGCGAATTTTCCTATCGACATAGCTTAACAAATTCTCTATAGGATTGGTGAATCCATGGCATGTGGACAGTTATACAACAACCACGATCGCACAGTGTGAGAATTATGCGCTGGGCCATTGTCTTGGTAAAAATGATATCCTTCATCTAGACCAAATTTTTCTTTCAAACGCAGCAAATTTTCTTTTGGCAATACCCCTCAAATACCCCCAACAAAATGCTATACTCCAGGCTCGGATGCAGAAAATGATGCCCACACCATTCAATACTCACCACATTGCTTTGCAATGGGCTTCAAATTGTTGGCAAGGAGCGCTTCATTTGGCTTCATAGGGTCTACCATATGAACCAAAGCAATTGAACTTGCTTACATCTGTCAATTGCACGTTCTTCCAAAATTAAAAATCTTTCGAATGATGTTTGTTTGATAATCGCAGACAAGCTTTTTATTCCGATTGTTGATTAGAGGTTTACTCCTTGCTCTTCTGCCATGGAAATCAAACTTATGCAATATATTTCTTATTGTTTGTGAGCAACATCTTTTCCCCAAATCATTTTCAACAATTAATGCGAGTTTCAGCGCCCTTAAGAATGAATCCTTTTTGACCTGACGTAGAATATACTGGACATCACTCACGGACAAAATGTTGTTATTTGCTGATTTTGAGATATTTTCAACTCTTTTATCAGTTTTGTACCGTTGTATTTCATACTGAACGGTTGGTTGATTGAATTTGGTTTACAATTTCGGATTGTTTGTTGTTTTCGAAATGTTGAATTACTAATTTTCACTCTTCAACTCCGGGTTGTCCTCTTTGCCTTCACATTTTCTACTTCTTTTATCTTTTTTGAAACAAATAATACAATATTCAAAATTCGTCAAACAAATTTAATTTTAGGAACTTCTCTAAATACTTTTACCCATATAATATGAAGTTAGCTTCAAATAGGTACAGGATTGCCTAAAAAATTTGAACTGTACGAGTTTGGCTTTTGCGTTGAAAGTTGTCACTTCATAGAATATATGTTTTTATTCTAATACATAAAGATAATTTTGAAAGTTTTCATCTGCGGTTAAATATAGTACCTAGTATACTAACAAAATAAAATATATTTACTGTGGTAGTAGAATTAGTAATAAATATATTATATGAAACAAAATATTTCCCTGGGTGTACGAGTTTCGCTTGGAGCTACTGTATATACTAGGGTAACCATCCAATTAATCATTATTCGGTTAATCGATTAATTGTGTTATAAAATTAAACGAAAAAAAAATAAAATCTCTCAAAATTGGTTTATTAAATTAAATTTCAAGACCCACTGTTCACCTTATATGGGGGGTACCAGAATGCCTGGTCACATTCTGCTCAAACTATGTACAATAAAGATAATAGTCAGAAAATTATGTTTTACAAAATTTGGTAAAAAATAATTAATCCAGTAGGTTGTTATAGTGTAATATAAAAGGGTTATCCATTTCGTGGTTTCAAAAGTATAGGGCTGGAATTCGACATCTGTCAAGCTAAGTTGTTAAACCAATTTTTTTTCTTTATCAGTTGAAAGTCTGACATTGACGAAAATGGATCGCTTGACTATCACACAACGCATAAAAATTATTAAAACCTACTACAAAAATGGTGATTCTGGCACAGCCATATATCGTGCTTTAAGAGGAGATTATGGTTTACATAATCGTCCAACTACGCAAGCAATTGGCAAAATTGTGATGAAATTTGAAGAGACTGGAGCTGTTACAGATATTGTAAGGCCTGTGCATCATCGTTTCTCCTCGTTCCGCTGAAAATATCGCTGCTGTAAGTGAAAGTGTTGCCGAAGACCCGAATGTGTCGATTCCTCGCCGTTCTCAGGAATTAGGACTGTCTTACGGCACATTATGGCGTATTTTGCATTTGGATCTACACCTACATTCATATAAAGTCCAGCTCATACAACAACTGAAGCCAGCTGACCATTCACAACGTGGTAGATACGTGGAATGGGTGCTAGAACAACAGGCGGTGGACGGCGATTTTTCGAACAAAATTTTCTTCAGCGATGAAGCACATTTCTCACTCGGTTAATAAATGTTAATAAACAAAATTGTCGTATTTGGGGTTCTGAGAATTTTCAAGTAATTGAAGAGAGGCCATTACATCCAGAAAAGGCCACTGTTTGGTGCTCTCTTTGGTCCGAAGGTGTGATTGGACCTTACTTCTTCGAAAACGACGATGGAACGACTGTCACCGTCAATTCGGAGCGTTATGGTCTTATGATAACCGACCTTTTTTTGCCTGCTATTGACGAATACGACTTGGAGGATATGTCAAGACGGTGCCACATGTCACACAACTCGAGCGAATATGGCTTTATTGCAAGAGACATTTCCTGGCCGCGTAATTTCTCGTCCTGGCGATATCAACTGGCCACCAAGATCATGCGATTTGACACCATTATACTTTTTTTGTGGGGGTACGCAAATGACCGTGTTTATGCAGATAAATCTTTAACACTTGAGCACTTAAGAACCAACATTCGTCAAGTTATGGCAGAGGTACCGCCCAATATGTGTCAAAAAGTGGTCGAAAATTACCTCAAAAGAATCAATGATTGCAACACTTCGCGTGGTAGTCATTTAAATGATGTAGTGTTTGACACATAATGTCAACGTTCAAACTTTATAATACAAAAGAAATATCATGCAAAAAAATATTTAATATGTCTTTTATTTACGTTTACTTTTGAAACCGCAAAATGGATAACCCTTTATAAACCCAAATAACCGCAAACAATTAGCAATCTGCAATTTATAGAGGAAATTATAGAGCGCAACATACGTATATCCTTAACGATCACAAGTTTTTATGAGTTTTATAAATGAATTTTATATTATGATTAAAAAAAGTTTTCTTTGGTTTAAGTAAAACGTTTTATTCTGACTGAAAAGAAAAATATACTAAGTTTGATACGATTGAAAAGTTTCTGATACAATTTTTGGGGTTTTTCATCGTTTACGACAATTATTGCTAAAGATATTTTTTGATTTTCATCATGAGAAAAAGTATTTCAATTCAAACTGTTCAAAATTTTATATACGTGTATACAAAGTTGAAAAAAATTTTCAACATATACGATATTTTGTTTGGTGAAACCAAATTAAAACGCTTTTCGCCCCTGGGATTAATCGTCACTTTTACACTTAATGAAATATGTGTTATTAATCTATTAGTTTTTAGTTTAAGCATATTTCAAATTTTCAGATTTTTGAATATTTCACTTTGATTGGTCGCCCAATGATTACACAGTGCAACACGAAAAAAAATAACCATATACGGACACCACTACGTGATAAAAGACTAAAAAAAAAAAGACCCGTGTCTCCCAATTTTTCCCAAAGTCATGCACTTTTTTTTTTATGGGCCGCCAAAGATTTGGGGCCTCGGTATCATTTTCGTAAAATGTTTTTTTCTCAGGCTCATATCTTGCAAACCGTTCAGAATTTCGATTTACTCTCTGAGGCAAAGTTGTAGCTCAAGTTTAATCCAGTTTACCGGCTTCATTTTTTGCTACCTATGGACCTGAACAGGAGAAAAAGGTAAAAAAATGAAATTAAAAAATGTTCGGCAAATTTTTCACTTTTGCGTGCTACCTAAACAGTGTTAAGAATCATCTCTAGGAAGTTTATATGTTCTAGAAATTTGTTTATTGAGATCTTAGGTAAATTTTTGTAGTTGATTGTTTCTTTGAATTTTGAACGGTTTGCTACCTATGGACCTGAACACGGGAAAAAAGGTAAAAAAAAATCGAATTTTTTTAAGTTTTTTGCGATTTTGATCTGGAAGGTGAAGTTTTTTTGATTTTATATGTTCGCAATTCTGAACGGTTTGCAAGATATGAGCCTGAGAAAATGATCACATTTTACGAAAATGATACCGAGGCCCCAAATTTTTGGCGGCCCATAAAAAAAAAAGTGCATGACTTTGGGAAAAATTGGGAGACACAGGTCTTTTTTTTTGTAGTCTTTTATCACGTAGTGATGTCCGTATATGGTTATTTTGCCATGACTTAAAAAATTACACACAGTGTTAGCGAACGCGACTCATATCTAGAAACGGGAAAGGAGGGAATAAAATAAACACCTTTCTATTTTCGGCGATTCTCAAGTCATTGATCATAAGAAACCTTCTCCAAAAGGCAAAAGTGCTGGGCACAACCAGTAAGCGTATAGAAAGCTCACTGCTCTGCGATTGTGACCATCTCCATCCAAATCTTTTACGTAATGTAAGGAGAAGACATGATATGATGGTTGCTATCCTAAACTTGTGGCAGCTACGTTTTTGCAAAAGCTGTATCTGCTCAAAAATTGGTTGCCTATGAGTAATTCCATGACAATCCAATTATATACTGTTGGAAGAATTCACGGTAAGAAACTGTGATATGCATATGTATGTAAGTATACAAGTACTCGTATGTGTGTCTGCACTTGAAATGTACTTTTAGGGTGTCCTATTTGAATAAATATATCAGTTTCGCCGTTTCGAAATTTGTGACGCGCCACGACAAAAGGGACCTTATCTTGCCAGGGGTCAAAATCGAGTTTATGATACCAATGGATAAAGGACAAAATTCTGAACAAAATGACACCAAAATCATGCAAATATCTTAAAAATTGACGAAGTTACAGCATTTTAAAGTTTTTATTTCAAAAAAGGTAGTTTCGAGATAATTGAGGTTAAAGTTTGACTATGTTTTTGAACGTGTTTTTTTAGGATTTTGCCTACCCTATGAAGTGCCTCAGTGTTTATTGTGTTTTCGTTTGGGAATTTAACCCACTCCATTTTTGAACTACCCCTCCCCCAAGTGCTGACCACCGCCACCCCCACCCCCAAGTGCTATTCCCCCCTCAATCGTTTATTTTGGAGGTTTGGAAAATTGACTTTTACGCAATCTTGCGGTTAAAAAATCAACTAATCGATCAACTATAATTCATCTTGAGATATGTAGGCAGCGTGAGGCGTCAAAAACCCAAAACGTGAAATTTATACTTTAATTCACATTTTGGCCTGTACTGAAAATTTTACTCTGGCAAGTTAAGGTCCCTTTTGTCGTGGCACGTCACATTTAGTGACTTATGTGTAAATTACTTGTAACTTATACGTAACTTATGTGAAACTTATCCGAAACTTATGTGTAACGAATGTGTAACTTATGTGCAAGTTTGTAACATGACGTCGTAACTTTGTAACATGACGTCATATTAGTCTATGCACTCACTGTCATTCACGCCCCCGTACGTCCCTGGTCTACCCATTACCTAAGCGTACACAACATCCATCACTTAGGTAAACCACCGCACACAATAACACTCACTGACAAACACACAAGCTCTGCCGGCGTTGGATAAATCGTAGCAGCAAACTGATTCAATGGCCACACAAGAACGAGTGCTTTGATGCAATTCTCATTTGCGTCACTACAACTATGGTACTTAATGTTAAGGTCAACTAGACTCAGGGTAACTTCCGAGCACATAACCCTATCAGATTATAGCATTTTATCTGGGGCACTAGTTGTGTAAAGAACAGGAACTATTTTGGGATCCATTCTTTGGTAAAGACGGAGTAAATTCATTTCTACACAGGGGCTTCGGCTCACTGTTCCTACACAGGTTTCAGTTCACTGTTCTTACATAGGGGTTTCGGCTCACTGTTCCAACACAGGAGCTTTTGCTCACTGTTCGTATACAAGGGTTTCGGTTCACTGTTCCTACACAGGGGTTTCGGCTCACTGTTTCTACACAGGCGCTCCGGGTCACTGTTTCTACCCAGAGGTTTCTGCTCACTGTTCCTACACAGTGGCTTTGGCTCACTGTTGCTACACATGGGTTTCGGCTCACTGTTCCTACACAGTGGCTTCGGCTTTCTGTTCCTACACAGGTGCTTCGGCTCACTGTTCCTAAAATGTTCCTATAATGAATTTCATTCGCTTGAATTTTACTACTTCGGCTCACTGTTCCTACACAGTGGCTTCGACTTTCTGTTCCTACACAGGTGCTTCGGCTCACTGTTCCTAAAATGTTCCTATAATGAATTTCATTCGCTTGAATTTTACTTTTTTACGCAATTAGTTTAAATGAATTTTCAGGCAAGTTGTGCGAATATTGGGTTGTGTTTCTTGAAAAATACCCACCCTAGTGTAAACCTACAGTGAATATGGACCATCAACAAAAAAAAATAACGATAAAGCTGTCGCACAACAGACAACACGGAATGTAAATATTTCCAATGACAGTTCCTTTCAAAATGTTTCGCTGCCAATGTTTCACGAGAAAACAATAGAATTTCAAATATGCTTAGTGCTTCAAGTGTAAAGATGTATCCGACATGTTTGATGGGATGTACATGAGTATATGTATGTAGTGGTTTTTTTGTACGTAAATCATGTGTGAATAACTTGAATTCCTTCGTGCATGTGAGTAGTATGACTTTTGGTATTTGGAGTCATTTTTGTGTGTTATGGATGATTATCAAGTATACACAATACATCTATATACAAATATGTTACCCCAAGATTCCTTTTATACACAAGTTAAAGAAAAGAGCATAGAATCTTAAATTTAATGTTATTTAATGTAGTTGTACTTTTCAGATTGAATTGAGTAAATGAAAATTTGTGTTATTTTTTCGCAGCCGTGTCAGATGCGATACGTCAGATAAGTGTGAAGTTATACTGGTCAGAGTTTTGGACCTTTGGACGTAAAAATTTAAGTTTTATCGCATCACTCACTTACCAATGCAAATTACTCCTAAAGTTCTGGATACATTCGAAATTGATGTAGAACTACAGAATCACACTTTTCGGATACTTTCCCCCCTCCCCCCTTTACATCCCATGAATGAAGTGGGGAGAGCTTCTCACAACCAGTCAGCATCCAGTTCGCTTTCTAGTTTTACATTCATTGATTAGGAGCCACAGTTTCACACCGATTCCGAACACTGTTTTGAGAAGCTTTTCATATCACTAAGCGAGGTTACCGTTGTCGAGGTAAGGTAGTTAGACAGGGGATTGAACCCACTTTCTCATGAACCATTGTACCACCGGCGACCGATCAGATACTTAGAAACCGATAACTGATTTAATTTGAAAGGTAATGTAAATGCCAGTTGGTCATGGCTAGACGGGGTAATTATGAAGAAAGGACAGTGTTGACAACAAAAGGGATTACAGATAGAACTGAGCAGGCAATTATCACAAAGCACTTCACAGACGTAATAAGAGCCGCATTTGCAAGACAGAATGTGTGGGTATAAAAACGTTTAATTTACATTTAAGTACTCTATGGACAGTTTTGAAAACAAAAAAGGTAATAGGCAGTGTTGAAACTGCCCTTTCATTTTTGATGCCCCGTCTCGTAGTACTTGTAAAACACAACAGTTTTTGGGAATGACTTTATTCGATGTGAAGACCTTTTATGCCTACTCACAGGTGTCTGGAAGACAATGAAAGTTTGCTCACGAACACGATCTGCCATATTGACGGGAAATCGTCAACAAGGTCTCCAGGAAACATAAAAAACTTACCCCCAAATTGTACCTGTTCCTAAACGTGATTTTTTCGTGAATCCGTAAAAATAAATTTCAGGGTTGAATAAACATAGTGAAAATTTATCTTCATGACTCAAATTTATTTATTATTTTTTAGATTTTTTTTTATTTATTCGATTTTTCTCATTTAAATTATATTGTCCCAAAAGATAAACTTCAATGAACATATAATGAAACAACAGTCTCGGCTAATATATTTCAAAATGTTGTCTCCTTTGATACAATTCGTTCTTTTTCTGTGGAAATTCAAATATGTTTTGACGAGAAGTCGACAACAGCAGCTTTTAATCTTAGCAGGCAATCTGGATCATCTAGATTATTGATTTTACGTCTATCCCAAAACTTAAGGAAGTCTCTATGTATCGATTCGCCAGCCTGCTCGGACCATAATCCAAAACCTTCATCATCGTTCAAGAATTCGAGACTTGCTTCAATGTGGCATAGAGCAATATGAAATTTAAGAGTTTCAGATACGTCTATTGCAAGGGAGCTGTCTGCAAATTTTTAATATGTTGACTCAATACGGATTGAACCACAATTTTATCCATAGCTCTAAAAGCTACAATGAATGGTAGAAGAGCTAGAGATCCGCCCAAGTGTTCACTGATTGCTGGGTCCAATAACACATCTGCTCGCTTAAGTAAAGTTCTGCAGGCATTCCCTTCGAAAGCCTCTCCGTGATAGGTTTTTGATACCACTTTTAATATCCGGGGCCATAACAGAGCTTTCTCTTTCCCGAGAATTGGTACGAGAGCTGTCCAAAACAAATGATTCCCAAACCCTTGGAGAATGTGCAATTCGGTAATAATGCACTTCTGCAGTACTGGAACATTATCATCATCGTCGAATAGAGGCAAATGTATCGTACTCCTGGACTTGTTAGCAACTTTTTTATCGCAACCCAAAGATACGAATTCTTGATAATCTTTGCGCAGATCGCCGTCAGTTTTCGTCACCAGAAGTTGTTCATCGTGAAAATCTCTATTGTTCTCGTCATTTGTGGGAGGATCAACCCTATTTATGTCCGTACGATTCCTCAAATCTTGCAGCTCCACGAAACAATACGGGCAAGGGAACGAGGAGGCAGCTGTTTGTTGGCCGTTGACAATAAGCAGGAGTTTTAGGTCAGACACAAATGTGAACGGAGTGTCGTTTATTTTAATCAAATCAAATAATATCTTCACATTCTCATAACTCTCCTTTATCGCAGGTACTATTGTACTAACAAGTACACGATGAGCCACACAGTGCAGAACTACTTCTCGTGGATTTCTGAAGAAGAATATCTTCCCAATTCGGCATACTTTTGAATGGATGCGTACATTCATTTTTGTTATGTTTCTGCAGAATGAGTCGGCAAGTAACGCATACTCCTGTGAGATAACGAGGATCCTGTAGATTAAAATTCTTATTCAGGAACTTTTTTATTGAAGATTCATGATTTGCTGTGATATGGAAAAATTCCAAACTTTTAGAACCACGATTGATTTTTCTCCCGCACAATGCACAGATTTTCCTCCTATTCTCATCGTGATCACATTGATGATTGATATGAGACGGCATTATCACAAAAAAATTCAATAAAGTACAAAATATTTACAATGCTCTATAATGGAGATGATACGGTGTTACGCTTCGGTAATTGAATGCTGACTGAAAGACTTTCTGCTAGTACAGTGCTGTCGAGGTCGTTGCAATTTTGTTTTGTACTAAATACCGTTAGTTTTTGCATGTTACATAATTTTTAAGTGCTGTTGCACCGGCGAACTCATAGTTATTTAGTACTGTGGAGAACGACTGTGTAAGTAAGACCCACAGTAGAGGTAAGTATTTTATTTTTTGGAACAGGTACGATTTGGGGGTAAGTTTTTCTGTTTCCTGCAGACCTTGTTGACGATTTCCCGTCAATATGGCAGATCGTGTTCGTGAGCAAACTTTCATTGTCTTCCAGACACCGGTGTACTAAATACATTAACTAAAAACTACAAGTATAGTTAAGCCAAATAGGAAGACATTTTGAAATTCCCCAACTGTATTGCAATTCGAACAGGTAATTGAGTCAGTAGTCGGCTGGCTGATTTTGAGTTCTCGTTCTATTTTGCTTCTTCACAGTTTTTTGCAACCAAAGTGCAGCTGACAAAGTATGATGCGCCTACTTATTGCGGTGTGAATAAATTACAAAATTTTCCCTTATTTTTAGTTTATACGCACAGCGAAGAGATTCGTTGTCACAACTATATTTACAGCCAACTAAAATTTGGCCCTTTCAATAAATTTGTCTATAAGACCTACAGAGATATCCTGTAGGGCCACGGTGTTCCGAATATACTACTTCTCATTCCTACCAGAGCAGGGCAATCGAAGGGAAGATGTTTCGTCGTTTCCTCGCCCTCTTCCATGCAGCATCCCTGAGCAAACCGTTAAAGTTTACGTAGAGTATTTTTTCAATGCACCACAAACCCCTAAAATTCAGTTTTATGGGACATTTTAGCGACAACTCGGAATAAGTACGAAATTGGCCCTTAAATGGATTTTTGGTTTTGACTTGTTTTTGGCATTCAAATTGAGTTTTGTGCTTTGGTGTGTTAAGAAACTTATTTATTATTAATTTGTTTATCCTACATAACAAGATATAAATCTTATAATTACTGCATAGGAATTTATAATGAAAGACTTTATATTGCATAATGAAAATGAACAGTGAATAGTGTACAAATTAAACTTAAAATTAAAATTAATATTAATCTATTAATTTAATTTAACAAAATCTTTCATACAGTAAAGGAAGGAAATAAAAATCTTTGAATTTTTGAAATTAGGTTTTCTGATCAACAATAAAACAACACTGGTAACAATTTGTAGTTTTCCAAAAAAACATTAAACAACAAAAAAAAAAAAAATAACAAGCCTGTGTTAGATAACACGGGTGCATAGGCGCTTCCTTGGTCTATCACATTATTCAGTTGTGAATACCAATAATTGTGTTCAGTATCACCAAATGTTGTGCATATCTATTGATTTGAAATTCAGCTTTGGTTGCGCGAACTGAAATATTTAGCTGAAGCCACAGCAACAAGAATCAAGTGTGATCTGTCAATCCACTTTTAGTTCTTTAGTTCAAATTATACTGTTGTGGTGAATATTCTATTTGTTGGATCAACGAAAAATTTAAAAACAAATTCGGTTGTTCAAAATAATATATTGGTATGCTCAACTAAGTAGTTGAATTTGATGGCTGTTTTAACCATTTGGTGATGCTTTAACCCATTACGAATTTTATAGGAAAAAACAAAAAAATATTTTTTTTATTAAAATTGTATATTTTATATTTAATTATAAACAAAATTATTATTATTTATAACCAGGGTTGGTATTTCGTGGCTAATGGGTTACCTTGGGTTACCCCCATTTTTGATCAAAAATATGAAAAAATTAGAAAAAAATGTCTACATCTTGAAAACGAAGCGCGTCCAATCGGAAAAAAGAATACATTTTCACGGGTTTCTAAGTGTTTCTCACAAAGTGTTCCAATTCGCATAAAATAATTGTTTTTTCCAAAATTCGCCAAAATAAGAAAATCGCTAAAATAAAAAAGTGCCATAACTCGGAAACAGTGTGTCGCATCGCAAAAGTAATATATTTGTAACCTCCATGTGGATATATCTCATACGGCATCACTTAAAGTTTAATCTAATCACTTAAACTAACATTTTTCAAATAAAAAATCGCTAACGCACTCATATGTATGTATGTGTTAGTAATTTTTTTTCTAAATAAGTGTTGTCGTATTAAAGATATCCATTGGCTAAAACCTCTTGTAGAGATAACAAAGTTATTAGTTTTCCGATTGGACTCACCGTTTCTGAGTTACAATCATTTTTTATTTCAGCTATTGTTCATATTTTCACAATTTTGTGAATAAAATTTCTTCGATACGATTGGACCACTTTATGAAAAACCCTTGGCTGGTTGGTTGAAAAGGCTGCAAGACGGTGCGCTGTCTAGCACACTTAGGCTAAAGAAGCCCATTGTGATACCTGCAGTTTCCTCCATAGCAACTATTGACTAGTCGTACAGCCAATTTGCCCTTTCAATAAATTTGTCTATAAGACCTACAGGGATATCCTGTAGGGCCACGGTGTTCCGAATATACTACTTCTCATTCCTACCAGAGCAGGGCAATCGAAGGGAAGATGTTTCGTCGTTTCCTCGCCCTCTTCCATGCAGCATCCCTGAGCAAACCGTTAAAGTTTACGTAGAGTATTTTTTCAATGCACCACAAACCCCTAAAATTCAGTTTTATGGGACATTTTAGCGACAACTCGGAATAAGTACGAAATTGGCCCTTAAATGGATTTTTGGTTTTGACTTGTTTTTGGCATTCAAATTGAGTTTTGTGCTTTGGTGTGTTAAGAAACTTATTTATTATTAATTTGTTTATCCTACATAACAAGATATAAATCTTATAATTACTGCATAGGAATTTATAATGAAAGACTTTATATTGCATAATGAAAATGAACAGTGAATAGTGTACAAATTAAACTTAAAATTAAAATTAATATTAATCTATTAATTTAATTTAACAAAATCTTTCATACAGTAAAGGAAGGAAATAAAAATCTTTGAATTTTTGAAATTAGGTTTTCTGATCAACAATAAAACAACACTGGTAACAATTTGTAGTTTTCCAAAAAAACATTAAACAACAAAAAAAAAAAAATAACAAGCCTGTGTTAGATAACACGGGTGCATAGGTGAGACGTAGAATACGTTAGCCATTTTGCAATTAAAATATATGAATTAAATATAATTTTTGATAAATTATTTAAATCTATCTAATATATACGCATACAGCTGATAGCTAGTTATTAAGTTTTTGTAACATAAGTAGGCGTTTTCATGTATTAAAGTTAATTAATTTTAGATAGGATAAGTTGTGTGTGATAAGTTAATTTATGTATGTACAGTATAATTTTTAGTAAAATAAGACAACAACAAAACTACCAAAATGATGGCGATAACCCAAATAAGTTTGGAAACCACTGATCTAAACGATTGGAATAGTTTTGAACAAGATTTATTAATTTATATTTTAGTTTGTGTGCTCGAAGACTGTATGCCATATGTTTAAGGATGAAACTATATCTAGTTTAACGTATTACATTATAGCGACATCTTCATTTGAAGTACAGCTACAGCAATACATTTTATGATATGGCAGCACAATAGTTAGCAGCTTTCCAACTACTTCCCAATGGATTCACAGAAATGTGTTTAGGAAAAACGCCATTGATATAGTGAGCGTATACATCGCCAATCCTTTGTATTAATGTACATACACACACATTTACACGCTGCTCGCAGAAGTAAACAAACGACAGCAAAGATCTGTAAACTTTCAAGCACACACAAGTGTCCACACTCCCCTCCCTTCATTCTATGTTCCCCTCCAAACGAACTAATAACCGACCGATCCAACAAAACGAAATGTACACACACACACATTTACATGCTGCTCGATAAATAAACAAAGCACAGCAAAGACAAAATCATTTGATTTCACAACAACAACAAAAACAACAGCGGCATTTACAAACCAACAACAACAGCGGCATGTACAAAAAAAGTCTAAAATATCATGCTCTTAAATATTTATTTCCTTAACTACATAAAACTTTTATATATAGACATATAATTTTTTTAATGTAATTCGAAACAAAACATATTACCAAAACTGAGTAACATATAAAAATTGCTAAAATATGTTTTAATATTTAAGTAAAAGTGGGTGAAAGTTGACAAACATTTTCTCAAAATTTTGTGCTCCAGATCAACACCCTACCTTACCGTATAACGTATTCTACGTTAAAAATTAATATTAACGCAAAAACGAAAAAAACGAAACATTTAATAAAATATACTAATAATAAATAACATATATAAAATATATAATGAGGCAATAATAGAAGTTTAAAATTTTTAAAAAAAAAAAAAAAAAATTTTTAAAAAATTTAAAAAAAAAAAAAATTTGAAAATTTAGACATTTGTGGCATAATAATTCATCAAATGTGTTTTAAAATGAATAACTTTGCTGGCAGTTTGTACAGATGCAGGTAGGGTGTTCCAGAGAGGTAATTACATTGATGAAAAATTGGCGTTCTGATATCAGTGTTCGGTATCTAAAAGTTATTAGCTTGTTTCCTCTATTGGACCTTTCAACACAAAGACGACGGAAAAGATATATTTATTTATTTATTTATTTGTCACCGCCAAGAACTGGCTGTATATGATTTTGTACAGGGAAAAAGAGTGCCAACACAAGAGTGAAAGCCGCGTTAAAAACCTGGTTTTTTCAATAGAGTACAATGATGTAATATAAATTAAATCATTTCGAACCTGTGATTCTTGTCAAAATACAAATGTAAATGTGTGAATACAGGTACTATATACAATTAAGTATCTCAGAAAATCACAGATTGGATCATTTTAAACATAAAATTTGTCAAAATAGTAATGCTAATAACTATGTACATTACAGAGTAGACATAAGGTAACTTAGACAAAAATGTTTAGTAGAAATAAGGTAACTTAGACAAAAATGTTTGGAGTGGCATGAAGCAATGAAATGAAGTTATTTCTAGAACTCGAACTAGTAAATATATCAGCTACTTTGTTTGCATTTTTGCACATTTGGGGAATAGGTGCTTTGAGTGCCAGCTTCATATTCTTGTCATTAATCTTAATATATTCGCTGTGTCGGAGCTCACGAATATTGCTGTCTATAGTGAGATCACTGCGGATTGTTTGACAGTTCATGCCTTCACGAATGACATCATAAATGAAAGTGATCGGCGAATTGATTCCTCTGCGGTCCAACGAATCCATATTGAGATCAGCCAGTCGCTTGTCATACGATGTTATTTTGTAGTTATTAGCTGCCGACGGGTATTCTTTTCGGGCGAACATTGTAAACTGTTTCAGAATGCTCTCGATTTTGTCTTTGTAAATCTTTTCAAATGGTAGCCATACGACGCTGCAGTACTCTAGATGTGACTCTCCAAATGAGAAATAAAGAGACTTTAATGTATTTACGTCAGGTATATCGTAACAAAATCTTTTAACGAAACCCAGTGCCGTAGTGGATTTTGATACAATTGCGTTTTTTATTCAGTTTTTTATCGATGATGACACCCAGGTCTTTGTGCTCAGCAACGCGATTGAAAATATGGTCACCAAAATTGTAGGCTGAGTCGATGATATTACGGCCTTTATTGATCGTGAGTACAGCGCATTTGTCAAGGTTCAAATGCATATCATTTTCATCACACCAAACTCTTAATTTGTTAATAGCTAGATGAAGAGTTGCCACGTCTTCTGGTGTTTTTATTGCTTTTGCAATCTTAACATCATCAGCATATAGTGATATGACGACATCATCCATGCCATCCACAATGTCAGTGATAAACAATAAAAATAGAGTGGCACCCAAGTGGCTTCCTTGTGGAACGCCCGATGTATAATTGAATTCACGGGATTCGCTATTGCCATTATTCACGAATTGTTTACTATTTAACAGATAAGCTTGATAAGCGAGATAAGCGAGATTAAGTTGATTGGCAAGTCAAATGACCTGAGTTTTGCAATCAACTTTTTGTGGTCGACTCTGTCAAACGCTTTACTGAAATCAGTATATAGCACGTCCACTTTATGTCCAGAATTTAAGCTCTTTTGAGCGAAATAGATAAATTCGGCTAGATTTGATGTGGTGGATCGCGAGCGTATAAATCCATGTTGATCGTAAGCGATTTTGTCATGTACCAGTTCAAGCAGCTTCACATTTACCAGGTACTCGAAAAATTTGGCAATTGTTTGAAGTTTGACTATGCACCTGTAGTTTTTTATATTTGATCTTGCGCCCTTTTTGAAAATGGGTGTCACACTGGATTTTTTCCATTGACTTGGAAAATGCCCCAAAATCTCGGTGAAAGGACCCACTAGTTGATGTGTAGAGGTTGTCGTAAATATATTATTTTATGTAGGAGCAGGAAAAAAGATTATCTAACGAAATTCCGTACAGTTTTACAGCAAAAATAGAAATACGATCATATTTTCCTATACCGTAGACATAACGACAAATGTTGTTGAAAGCTGTGTTTAGCTTTCGTCGGCTTACCGAGTCAGCAAAGGAAAAAACTTCACATCCGTATAGAAGAGATGGCACAATATACGTTTTAGCGATTGTGTTGCCCATAATGTTCGCAATTTATTATATGTAGTTCCAACAATATAATTTATATGATTATTCCACGTTAGCGTGTCATTGAAGATGATACCTAGATTTTTAACGAAAGGAACAATTTGAATATTCTGTCCATTGATCATTATATTAACGTCGAACGTATATTTCGAGGACTTTATTTGTACTAACATACACTTTGATTTACGTGGATTCAAAGATAGTCCATTTGCAGATGCCCACACATATATGGATTCGAGATCAGCATTCAGTCGGAAAATAGCATCGTCAAAACGATCTATGGTTGAACTTGTGTATAGCTGAACGTCATCAGCGTACGTAGGAAGATCATTTATATACAGTGCAAATAACAAAGGTCCGAGTATTGATCCCTGAGGGACGCCTGTGGTCAAAAATAGGGGTTTAGACACTGAATTTTTCATATAAACTGATTGACTACGACTGCAGTAGCCGGTTAGAGGTACTTGAAATATTGAAAAACTTTCTAAGCTTAAGACATAAAATGTCGTGAACGACAGTGTCAAACGCCTTAGAATGGTCCAGAAGGACAGAGTCCGCGTGATTTAATATGGTTCTCGACGTGAAGTCCTTAACCACAGGTGAGCACCGCCCCACCAAGAACATGTTTGATACGACTGTTAGCGCCGCCCGTGAGATATCCGTGCTACCCCGCATTGAGGGGCAGCCAAGAGATCAGGAATAGGAAGCCTTACACCATTGGTATACACGATTACGTGGGAGAAGAAACACCCCGTATTCGCATATCCGAGAGCGCGACATCTTTCTTCCGTCCACGAGCTACCAATTGAGCAAACTCTCTGTACATGAGCTACTCCTCCTTGGTAAAGAGTGAGGTACTATCCAAACCTCTTCCGTGATAAGGGCCACGGATCCCATATTTCGAGGATATGCACCTGCCTAGCATACTTCGTTACAAGTAACTGATATACAAGGCAACTACATAGCCCCTACCAGCGATTTTGGTGGCAACAACAGCCAGCACGATCTCCCACAAGGAGGCCAACACCACCCGTGCTACCAGATAGGGATACTCTCTGGTCCGAGTTCCAGTTCCAGTTTTTACCTTGTACTAAGTAGGGGACTGGTCACCCCCGGCGACAAAAGCATCAATCGTGAAACAATTCTACAATATCAACACCAACAACAACATAACGTGACATTGCCATTTAAATGCTAAAATTGCAATTTAAACGGTCTAATAACTACAGTCAGACGGCTGCAGCTTTCTCACCGTGGGAGCAAGGCTGTTTCCACCTCTTCCGGTCAATGACAGCGACCGGCAGCCAGTCTTCAGGCTTCGCCCGATGATGCCCCCGTGGGTCACAAAACAAGACACAAACTGAAAGGGCACGAGTTCGAGACCTTCCACGTGTCAATCCCAAACAGCACACGGTACCAGAAACAGGCCTCTGGTCAGACCTCGCGGCTAATCCACTTCCATATTCGACTCCGACGAAGTCCGGGACTGTCAGTCCCTGTGTTCGCAGGGTTCAGCAGTACCGACAACGAGATCCTAAACGGCAGAATAGCTAGCTTGAAAAAGCCAGGATCACGAAAAATATTTAACCACTACAAAAGGAAGACACCGATAGAGACCAGTGAAACCCACAACAACAACTAAACCGTCCTAAACACGAGAGGCAAACCGCGTTGCCACACACAACGCATCCGGAGACAGAAGCATGCTACTCACACACCACTCACCACCGGATCTGGTGACACCCATGCCGACCAAATCCCTAAAAGCCCCGTAAAGGGGACACTCGCACAAAACATGGAGCCAATCTTTGATTGGCGCTTCGCAATCACACGACTCCCGATCCGCAAGTCTCATTATATGCAAGAATGCATTTAACGACCCGTGACCTGTCAGTATGAAACCAAGGCTTAGGTTGAAGCTAAACTCAGGGTTCTTCCCGACGAATTCTACATCCGGTATAAATCTATACGTTACTCGACCGTTGGTACTGGAATTCCAACGGCCCTGCCACTCAGGTGTGACTAACGCATCTAACCGAGCCGGTCCAGAAGGACAAGAATAATAATACGTAAAACGGTTCATTCGAATCAAAACTCAACATATTAAGTCTTAACAAATTTTTGATTTTGCGCCGATATGTTGAAATAGTTTTCAAAATAAAGTTTTTATCATAAGGGCACATAAGTTTTACTAAAATTGTAGAGTCTGGTGATTTATTTCTATTTTTCAAGCGATAAATTGAATTAACATTCGGTGTTGGGATTTTCAGTTTTTGACAAAGAAAATCAAAAATATCAACATATTTTCACTATTATATTGCGGAATATTATTGATGCGCAAATTTGCCAGTTCATTTTGCATTTCATCCGACGTGGCCACCCTGTTTGATGAAGTATTATTGGTTTCCACTTTAGACACTCTTTCAATCATATTCGTCACATCTCTTTTAATTTCTGATAATTTGTCCTCCAAAATTTCATTAGTTACGTTTTCTAATTTTGTGACGGGCTCACTTATGTTATTTATATCGGTTTTTATTTCATTTATTCTTTTGTCTATTTCATTTAAGAGCCTAGCTTCACTTTCTAAGAGTAACTCTTTTAATTGTTTTCTCATTTGCTTCGATTGTTTCTCCAATCGATTATCAACAATTTGTAACATTCGGAAGGGAGAATCAGACAGTCGAGGTGTTTTTGATATGTTGTTCTCCAACGAAGAGTTTTGTAATACTTGTCGTTTCTCTTCTCTGTCTCTCTTTCCTATCGATGGAAACATATTGATGACATATTTTTGTAATGATTCGTTATTGTTGTTGAGTATCGTTTTGTTAATTTTGATTTTACTTCTTGTTTGTCTGTTTTGTTTGATTTTGTATGTTCTTTGACTTTTTATATATTTTTTTGATATAAAGTTTGATGCAGATTTGTGTTTGGGGTTTTTCTTTATTTTTTAACGTTGATATATACACAGATGTAGTTTTATATTAATAAAAACACAGATTTTCAGAGAGCGTGATAAAACACGTCCGACTCCGGCAGTGTGTATAGTTCATCCGTCTTAGTAGAATTTTACCAGAAATATTTTTGTAGTACATTTTAACCCGTGAGATTCCTATTTTAGGGATATTTTTGACCGTTTTCCTCAAAAGAACAAAAAATACCCATATATTGAGGTGGTAGAGGGTTAAAGTATTCCACAAATGTGTTTCTCGAAAATTCTATTCATCATAAAAATCTTATGCCGGTTCATCATAAGAATGTGCTAAAGGGAGAAAATTCCCCCCCCCCCCCCTTAAAAAAAAGTTTAGACGTAAAGTTTCAAAACGCCAGTACACGTACACGCTGAAAAATAACGGCCTATGTAACATATTCTCCCAAACATATTCTGCAGGAACCATGCATATGTTTGGAACACACATCAAACATTCATATGTTTGCAAGTCCCAAACTCACTTGCATTTAAATGTAAACACTATCATGTATACTGGCAAACATGTAGGCTTTTCGTGGAAACATATGTGTTTTTCATCCCAAATATCTATAAACTTACGTGGAAGCATTCGCCTTTTTCCCCCAAACCTACTTATACTTACGTGGAAACATATGCGTACTACCTACCAAACATAATAATATTCAGAAACTAATTATTATTTGATTTCAATATATGGGCTATTTCAATAATTTTCCACATTTCTTGAAACTGAGTTCAGATTCTTATTATTTCTCCAGTTTTTCGAATTGACCAAAACTGTAAAAAAAGAATGGTAGGGCACACTAGAAAACTCGGAAATTCAAAACTTCGGACCATCAGTTCTTTATCTCTAAAAGTTATGGGCACTCAAATATGGGAAAACTCAAAAAAAGGCTTGAAATTTACAAGAGTTTTTTCATATTTCATCACTTTTCTACTTTTAGTTTTAAACTTCCGATGCCCACTGATATAAAATAAAGTCACTAGACTTAGTAGATATTTACACTATAAAATTTATGCCCATACTACTATTTGGAAAAAAATTTGTACAGCGGTTCATTTTTGAAACCAAAATTTTCCGATTTTTCAATTTTCGCAGTTTTTTCTATTGCGTTTTTGCGCCGTTCACGAAAATTCATCAACAGTATTTAATAGATGGTGTAATTTGCTAAAATTTGCGCCATATCACGTCGATGTCAGGCTGCTAGTTGCTGAGAACGATGACCTCAAACTTTTATAGAATTGGCGTAAATTTGTCAAAAATGACAGTTTTTCGCGCCTGACATTTGCAATATTATTTAAAACTGGTTTATGTACTTCTTAGTAAATGGCACCTCAACGTCAAGAAGGCGTTAAAATATTTTGAAACGCAAAAATTTTATACAGAAAATAAAAATTTTGCGAAATTTCATGATTTTGTTTCGCGTTTTTTTTTAATTAATCCGTGGTTTAAAATCAATGTAAAGTATTGGAAATGAAGTGCGGCGGTAAACTAAAGTTCATATATAAATATGGTTCAATTCGGTCCATATTTAGCGGGTACAGCGGCATTTTTCTTCAAACACATTTTGCTTTGTGACATCTGCAGTTATGTATAGATTCCGCAGCGATTGGCACCAAATGAAAGGTTTTTTTAAGCTTGATAATAAAACCGAACAGGCATTAAAAAATTTTCATGATTTTAAATTTTACAGATGAAAAAAAAAATCTTAACCTCAGAAATAATTCTTATATAATTAAAACCTCCATAACTTTCGCGCCGTTTGCAATAAATGATTAACGCGAACTGTTTTGGTATGCTAAAATATTACCCTTCACTGGATCAAAGCGTCATTCGTGTCATCCAAAAAAAATTTGGAAAAAAAAATATCAAAATGTCGATAATTTTTGAAAAAGCCCATATATGTATTATTTATTGTAATTAATTTTATCAATATAAATCTACATTTATAAATAATTAATACACAAAATTAAAAGATTTGATTTTACGCTTACTTGAATTGAATGTGTTATTTGTTTTTTTCATGAATTGGGATTCTGCTGTTCTTTTGCTTCTCCTCTCTTTGTTATCTCTAACGTTTTTAAAGATTTTTTCTGAAGGTTTCAGTTATGCCTTGGTTATCACAATGCGTTGGCACATAAACAATATACAAATCTAGTGCATGCAAGCCAAGCGTGAATTAATTACTTGCATTTTTTTTAACATATAGTTCGCCGTTCCGATTTTCACAGTAAAGGCTCGGATAGACAAAGGGCTTCACGTTGTTGCCCTTTCCAGTTTCCTCCCTCAAAATCGTTTTCCACTTCGGTAGCACACACACATACATATATACGAAACACATACCGATAAACCAAAGCAACATCACAAACCATTTAACCGTCCGAGCCTTCGTTTATTCTTTTTTCACTCATCAAGCGCTTTAGATATCCTCTATCCCATGAACCTAAAACCTAGAAACCTAAAACGCCCTAAATCAGCTAAAACAAGAAATATTGACTTCATCTGCAATTTGCACGCACATTCAGGAATATTTACGAATCACTGACTACGAGAATAATGGGAAAATACAGACGCACACTTACCAGATAGGCTTTCTCGTTGTCCCTCTTTTATTCTCTTGCTCTCGAGAGAGCATAAACAGTACAAAAACACAGCTGTATTTGTATCACAAACATAAATATATGTGGGTCGCAAACACATATTTTATAACATACTAATCATTGTGTCACAACCATTTTATATTGAATAGCAAACACAATGTGTTTGGACACAAGTATATTCTATTTCTGACAAGCTCTAAATACACTTTATATTTACATACAAGCGACAAAATATTTCAGCGTGTAGCTATTTCCGATATTGCCAAGATCGTAATCAGCTAACGTTTTTGTTATACTCTGTGGTGAATTCGTAACAACTGTATGTATCGAAATACTCATCATATTAATGGGAATTCCTTTGTAGATGAATTCGAAGAATATTAAAGCTTTATATTAGAAACTTCTGAGCTTGAATAATTTAAAAAAATTAAAGTTTAAAAAACAGACCGAATAAAACTCCCGCAAGGCAAATAATGAGCAAACAAATTCTTTAGGGAAATTCTTAAGAATAACCCATATAAAAAAGAGTCTTATTTTTATCACCCTTTTATTTTCATTCTGATGGACACAAATTCCTTTGTCTTAATATAACTTAATATGCGTTTTAAGAAACTCCTTG
This sequence comes from Phaonia tiefii, assembly GCA_963931995.1. Lineage (NCBI taxonomy): Eukaryota > Metazoa > Arthropoda > Insecta > Diptera > Muscidae > Phaonia > Phaonia tiefii. The sequence goes on from OZ008367.1 coordinate 39,200,652, forward strand.
TTATGCGCAAATCCCATTTTATTAAAATCAATTTATTGAATTACCAGCACTTAAAGATATTTTGACCTCGGAACGGCTGAAGTTACACAGTCATTAAATATTACACTTTACATAGTCAATTTCTAACTAGGCAATTTCCAATGTAATAAAACTGGTCAAATATGCAATAACCTGCTCTAAGGTAATACATACAAGAAACGTTGACTAAATTGACTAAAGCCCAAACATTGGCTTAACATGGCTAACATAGTCATCATTGTTATTGTTAGCTTGTTAGCAATTATTTCATGGTACAGGACATCGTTGTTTGTGCGCGTAGAAATGAAGGTTAGGTGGATGTATTTCTGAACAGAATATCAATTAATGATTGTCTTCTGGTATTTCCAGCAGTTGTCTAGTATTTTATAACAATCTGCTACTGAGTCAAGTTACTTGGTAGTAAATAAAGTATACTGTGTTGGTCCCTTGAGTTTTCATTGTTTCAGGCAAACTATTACACCGTGTCATACCCCTTCTACAAACAAAGCAAATGAAAATATGGATCACCAGTAGCCAAACTGCGTACTAATTTGTCTTTTTACAAGACGTTTAAAATTTCAACGATAATAATTTAAACTAATTTTAAAATAATTTCCTTGACCTCTATTACAAAGCGAGTAGCATCTTCACTATTTCTTAAAGATGTATATTTAATCTTTCAAGGGCCATGGGTACAAAATATTGTACCTGAATATCTTCGATAAATGTATGGAACCGACACATGTCGTACCATGATTTCTATCATTAATAAAGGATGTTTCAGTAAGAATGCACATTTTCATTTTCGAGATTTTTTGAGATAGTTGTGATTTTTGCATTGGATTGTAAAGAAGACATGTTCCGAATGAGTATTGAATAAAATATCCGTCAAATGGCCCCCATGGCTCTGATGACAGGCCATTACTCTTTTCATGGAATTTTCCATAACCTTCTCATAGAAATGTAGTTGACTCTCACCGATGACGCGTTAGATCTCGGATTTCAGCTCAGGAATTTTTCTGCTTTATTCGCATAGACCCGAGATTTCACAAAACCCCAAAGAACGAAATCACACATCGTTAACTCGCATGATCTTGGTCGCCAGTTGACATCAGAATTTCTTGGGATAATTTGTTCTGGAAATTGTTGTTGCAATAAATCGATTGTTTCATGCGCGTTGTAGCAGGTCGTACTGAAACCACATGTAGTCTAGATCAATGCTGTCCAGTGGAGGCCACAATAACTCCATTATCATGTTCCTGTAATGAATGCCGTTCACAGTCACTGCACTTTCGGCCTCATCTTCAAAAAGTAAGGCCCAATCACGTCGTCTGACCAAAATCCGCACCAGACAGTTGATCGTTGTGGTTGAAGTTTTTCTCATGGATTGCATTAAGATTTCCTGAGCCCCAATTTCGAAAATTTTGTGTATTCACGAAGCCATTTAGATGAAAATTCGCTTCATCGGAGAAGATGACTTTATTTTTAAATTTGCATTAACTTCATTTTCCTCCATTTCCCATTGAATGAATTGCCGTCGCCTTCCATGGACTACTGATGTGAGCTCCTGAGTAGGCTGAATTTTGTACGCATAACGGTGGAGGTCTTTTGTGAAAATTCGCTGCGTAGTGCTTCGTGAAATTTGACGGTGTTGAGAATGATGCCGAATTGATGTTTTCGGGTTTTCGGCGACACTTTCGTTTACAGCAACTATGTTTAGAAGAGACCGTCCAGGATGTTGTCGCACAGGGGTCTTACTGTCCATAACCGGCCCAGTTTGTTCAAATTGTTTGGCCACTCTTCGAATGGTGCACTTTCTCGACTGAAAAATCTTCGAAGTTTGCTAGCGGTCTCAGCATAGTTTTCTAAATTTTTGTAATAAGATTTTAGAATTGTTACGCGTTGTTCTTTCGTAAATCGCTCCATTTTTAATAATCAAAATAAACGTATGTGACACCTGCCAAATTTCAGGGCTGCCACTTGCACAAAAATATATACTAAATTTAAAAAGTGCTGAGACCCCTGTTAGTTTGGCTGTAAAAATTATTAGAAATATTCAAGTTGGCCTAAAAATTGTGACCCTATCATAAGGTGATATAGTTTTTGCAAATGACGGTAAATGTCAATTCGCCTTTGACCATTGTGAAGTAAACAGATGGAAAATGCAAGTCAACAACACGTTTCAAAAACGGTCCCTGTAACATTACGCAGGAACCATGTACTATTCATATTTGTTTGAAACATTCATGTACTTAAGTTCAAGCGTTGTTGTCATGAATTGTGGATTTGCTGCTTTTTTATTGTCTGTAACGTTTTTGTTTTTAGTAGTTTTCAACAAACTAAGCCGTTTTTTTGTTACTAAAATATATAACTTAATATTCATTGTGTCTCCAACATGTAATATTGAATAGCAAACATAATGTGTTTGGACAAGCGAAAAGCTACAATCACCTTATATTGGCATCCGAAAAACAAAACGTAAAGATTCTTCAGCGTGATCGCTATACTCCGCAAGAACACGGAATAATCGATTCCATTCGTCTGTGGCTCAATATGTTGCATTGTACCCCGGAGTATCGAATAGACGACATGTCACGTATTTCGGTATTAATAGGTGGCCTTTGCAGAGAATGTTGGTGAAAGGTTTGAAGATGTTACCTTAAAAAGTGCAGGTAGTGTATTGGTTAGGGGCAAGCCTACAGCGTTTTTTTCGGTTTTCACCAATTCTCAGATTTTCCTGCACTTTTTTTGACTTTTCTCAGCATAACTTCAAGGAACTCCAAACTTTTCACTCACAATATTTGGAAAAATTGTAGCCATGGTAAAGCTGAACATCTTTTGTGAACATATTAATACAATCTGAACGTGTCGTTACCCTAAATCGTGATTGAATATGGTGATTTGTATGTATATGCCATCATTACTCGAGTTCACCTTTACCATGGCTACCATTTTGCCAAATATTGTGAGTGATAAATTTGGAGACCCTTGAAGTTATGCTGAAAAAAGTGAAGACAATTTTATATTTTTCAAAAAAGTGCAAAAAAATCTGAGAATTGTTTAAAAATGTTTTTTTTGATGTGTTAACATCTATACGCGCGCCTCTAGGGCAGTAAACTATAAATTTAATACATACACAAGTGTTAGGTTTGGAAGAGTAAATCATCGTTTGTTTGTTCGTTGCTTGGCAGTCGATATTGAAAGTGATTATTGGGCGATATTCATATAATTTTCCCACGCGATTTTCTCCGGAAATTCATAGCCGATTTTATTAATTTTTGGATTAAAAAGCTAGTGCGGGTTTCGACGAAGAGTTTAGGCCAAAAATTAAGGCGATCCGATATCGGCGAGCCGAGATTTAAGTGTTTTAATTTGGAGTATTAATTTGGAGTAATATTAAAAAAGTGTTTTATGTTGATCTTCGGTTTTGTCTTATCATCGTTTGTTTGTTCGTTGCTTGGCAGTCGGTATTGAAAGTGATTATTGGGCGATTTTCATATAATTTTCCCACGCGATTTTCTCCGGAAATTCATAGCCGATTTTATTAATTTTTGGATTAAAAAGCTAGTGCGGGTTTCGACGAAGAGTTTATTCCCAAAATTAAGGCGATCCGATATCGGCGAGCCGAGATTGAAGTGTTTTAATTTGGAGTAATATTAAAAAAGTATTTTATGTTGATCTTCGGGTATATCGTACGAATATAACAATGTATGTATGTATGTACAAGTGTCTGTTGCTTTGCATTCTTTGACTTTTGTGGGAATAAAACAAAAAGTATTGAGCAAGAAAATAATGACACATGTGCTTGCACTGGGTCTTTAAATAATTTTAAGTATTAATATTATTTAACTGTAACGTCATCATATGATTGAACGCTGTTTTTTATTTTCCAATGTAACATTTACGAATGGGTTCATAGAAATCGAACAGGTACCGTGTAGCAAAAAGGTGTTAACACATCGCCCGTGAGTTCGAACACTCATTGGATTTTTTTTTTTCAAAAATTTGACGTGATAGACATTTCAGGGGTACCAATAAATTCAATAGGCTTGCCCCTAACCGATACAATTTACTAGAACGCTGATACATTTTTCGACTACAGCAGTGTAACGGTGGCACAAAACTACAACAGTGTTAGACCCCTTTCACACTCGGCAAGTTACTTGTGCAAGTCAGTTTTTCAACTTTCCGAGTACAAGCAAGTCTGTACCTCAAATTTATTCCCCTAACCCGACCTTACCTCTGTCATCAACAAACCAAGACTTGGGCAAGAGACTTGCGCAAGTAACTTGCCGAGTGTGAAAGGGGTCTTATACTTATTCAAATCTTGAATATAGAAATATTTGAAATAATTTTTATTGCTAAACTACTAACGGGAGAAGGCTGAAATTTAGAAATTTCCAACTTTTTCACAATTTTCGATCCTAAACTTCGGTGGCCGTCGGTGGTGCAATGGAGATCCTGGGTTCGATCCCTGCTCTGACCACCTTAAAATTTCTTTCGACGGCGGTCACCTCGCATAGTGACGGCGACACTATCGAGTATTTAGCCATGAAAATGTTTCTCAAAAATACCGTTCGGAACCGGTGTAAAAGTATACAGCTAGAAAGCGCACAGCTCACTGGTTGTGAGAAGTTCTCCCCGATTCCTTCTAGGGATGTAATGGGAAACCGTTTATTCATTTATTTTAAACTTTTAAGGACATTGAAGGATACATTTTAAAAAGGACTTAATTTCACACCCTTAAAATAAAAATGGTTTCCAATTACATCCCATGAAGGTATTGGGAAGAGCTTCTCACAGCCAGTAAGCTTGTGCAGTTTCTAGTTTAGCACTCATTGATTGGAACCAACAGTTTAAGACTGGTTCCGAATAGCGACTAGATACTGTCGCCGTCACTAAGCGAGGTGACCCCCTTTAAATAAAGTGAAAAATTGTCAGAGCAGGGATCTAACCCACGTTCTCATGCACAAGAGCAGGGCAGACTACCAGGGCATCACCTATGGTCGTTGGTCCTTGAAAACATAAGTACAAATTTGTAGCAAGTTTTGAAAATCACCTTTCTGATTTGATATTGATGTCACTTGCATTGCCAAACTGATGAAAAAATTTATTTTAAAATGGATATCATTTGAATTTTGCAGGACTTGAAAAAGGGGCAACCTGTCACAAAATATAAAACTAATGGTGGTTTCGTTTGTAAAATATAATGTTGCGCCTGTATGAGGCGACATTTAAAAAAATTTACTGTCGCTCCTTCAAAGTTGTGCCATTTGTGGGGGGAGCAAATAACAAAAATTCTGCCTTCCCTCACCACTGTATTTTTCCGTTAGCTTTTTTAGAATGTTTTATTTACCTCGCATATCTAAATTTCGACCAGTATATATGGAGGCCTAAGCGATATTAAGCCATTTTAAGCGACCCTTCATACAAACTGGTCGACAAGATGCCAATACAATTCGTATTTTCTGCTATTCCCGCTTAACTAAAAGTCGAGCACTTTGGTTGAGAACGTAAGCGATTTTAACTGAAGTCGCTAAAATTAGATTAGCGATCCACACAAAAGGTGTAAAAATTAACTTAGCAAGGAAACAGAACACATACAAAAATACAAAATGCCAGCCATTTTGCCCCGTTACTCGCTGAGTGGGCAGAAAATGAAAATTTTTTGCAAATTTTTGAGGGCAACTTTCTCAGAAACAAACACAAGACCTTGAAACAGGGTTGCCCTCTTTCACAGACGAACACAAAAAGGCATTTTTAGGGCAAGCGGCAGAACATATGTTGAATTTTTTCACATACACGAAATCGCCATAAGTAAGCAGTTTTGCTACTAGTGGGTGGTTTATAGTTTCGTTTCTATACAGCCTCATTTTTTTTTAGAGGGAAATCGTGTCGCATTAAGGTCAATATCTGTTATAACCTCTATTATTTGTTGTACTGTTCTTATTTTAATTGTCAACTTTAATGTTGTATATATTTTTTGGTTATAATGTATGAGAAATTCATACTACAAGCTTACAAGTCATGTACATTTTTCGAATTGAAAAATGGTTGGTTTTTTGTTGGAAATAAAAGACAATTCACTTCAACACACACTCACTGGCATGACTAGTTTCGAACTCCGTGACAAGTTCATCATCAGATGTGCCTGAATTGATACCATCGGTTGATCATCAATCGTATATATACAAACTCAATTCTGCAGTTCACATGTGCGAATTAGTATCGATCGAAGATCCCTAAGTATCAACATCACTGAAAGGCCTATAATTCCTCCATGTTCTTCTTTTCCTCATGCATTCTCGCAGTGTTGCAGTGCCTTGAGGTGAGTTAATATCACAGAGTTGTATTTTTCCGTGGTAAAGCATTTTTGAAGACCGTGCTAGTGTCAGTTACATTTATTTTCAGTGATGTTGATACTTAGGGATCTGCGATCGATACTAATTCGCACATGTGAATTCCTGAATTGAGTTTGTATATATACGATTGACGATCAACCGATGGTATCAATTCAGGCACAGTAGTTAGGCATCTGATGATGAACTTGTTACGGAGTTCGAAACTAGTCATGCCAGTGAGTGTGTGTTGAAACTGAATTGTCTATTATTTCCAACAAAAACCAACAATTTTTCAATTCGAAAAGTGTTCATGACTTGTAAGCTTGTAGCGTGAATTTCTCATACACTATAACCAAAAAAACTAAGAAAATCGGTCAACAAAATTCAAATTCAAATAGTTGTATATTGTTGGGTCAAACTCCTTCAGTTTGCCACCTATTACATACATAGATTATCAATCCCACTGTAGGATCGTTGTAACATTGTACTTAGCTATTCACATATCTTTTGAAATGTCAATGTAATGCTGTAAAAATTAGCTCATTTATCCACTCATTACTTTTGTACTCTCCACACTAGCTGCGCTCATGTTTGCATTAGAGCAAATAAACACTAGCTCAGTATCATTCGAACTCGACGGTTGCGTTACCAGTGTTTCTCTTTGCCCAACAGAAATCTCTTAGATTTAAGAAACGATTGTCACACCGCCCTAAACCCTTTAGAGTAGTTGCTGATTTCAAAAAACTATTCTTGGTCCATCATATATCTTTTATATCTCAATTTATTTTAATTTACATTTTTCGGTAAATTTTTTCCAATACCTGTTGATATTTTCGGAATTAAAATTATAAGTCTGTAAAATCTATACTTAAATTATAGCATTTGCTAAGGTATAAAATCCGCTTTAAATGCCTCCAATATTTGAACTTTCCATTAACAGCCGTTACGTGTATATTTCATACCCTACCATAAAATGTCCCAACGGCTTCACACTCGAACATTGTGTTAATCATGTCTAAATATAAAACAATCCTTCTAATGATATTTTAATTTGCTTTTGTGATATAACATAATTGTAAAATTTAAAATGGTTTTCTACCCAGAAGATGACATATTTTGTGGCCGAAATATCCGTAATCCACAGATGTGGCTGTCGGATTTACCCAGCAGTATAATAAAAGGTGTCATGAAGTGCAAACCTCTTCATGTACTGTGGTGGGTGTGAAAGGAACAATCTGTAGAGTAAAATAAGAGAGATGTAAATGGAAACAATCGTGAAAAAATATGAACAAACAAGAACGACATTTATAACACAAATGCAGCCAACCAAAGAAATCAGTAAGTGCTGGAAATATTTCAGGTGATGGAAAAGTTTTTGATTAGGGTAAAGTATATTTACGACAAATTTGTAATCCCTTGTCTTGTGTATAGTGAACAGGTTGACTATTAATAATTATTTTGTATATAGTCAGTCAAATTCGACCAACTGCATTAGTTCAAACTTAGTGTTTTTAAATTAATAAGAATTCGACAAATAGAATGTTAGTGCTTTTGTATGAAATATATAGGCAATTTAACGCCGTGCGATTACTTTCTTTGGGGTTTTGTGTAATATCGAGTTTATGCGAATAAACCAGAAAAAATCCTGAGCGCAAATCAGAGATCCAACGCAGCATAGATGAAATACCTCCAAATCTCTATGTGAAAAGCCTATCATCAGAGCTGTGTGAGTTATTTGACGGATGTTTTATTCCATTATTAATCGGAACCAAAAAACACGTGCCTTTATTTTAAAATGAAAAAGTGCATTCTTGCTGAGACATTCTTCACAATACAAACTATAATTAACGGGTTTTCCAATAAGAGAGCTAAATAAAACAAAACCGGTTTTAGATACCAATGAAATTCTTTATTCCTGTGAAAGTACGTTCGATGCCATTATGTATGGAGCTCGATTTCTTTTGCATGGCCACCACGGGCACGCTTGCAGAAGTCCCGACGCTGAACCCAATTTTCAACGGTTTTCAAACATAAATCGGCCGATACTGCTGCAATTTCACGCTCGATATTCGTACGAAGTTCATCAATCGTCGCTGGCTTATTGGCATAGACCATAGACTTGACGTAGCCCCACAGGAAATAATCTAACGGCGTCAAATCGCACGACCGAGGCGGCCAATCGACGGGGCCATTTCGTGAGATAACACGTTCACCAAACTTGGTTTCCAATAAATTGATTGTGGCATTCGCTGTGTGGCTTGTGGCGCCGTCCTGTTGGAACCACATGTCCTCCAAGTCCATATTATCAAATTGGGGCCAAAAATATTCGGTTATCATTGAACGGTAGCGATTCGCATTCACAGTAATGTGCCGGACTTGATCATCACGGAAGGAGTACGGCCCAATGACGCCGCCGGCCCATAAACCGCACCAAACCGTAATTTGTTCGGGCTGCAATGATGACCCATGAATTACGTGTGGATTGTTGTTTGACCAATAACGCATATTTTGCTTATTGACGAAGCCATTCAGCCAGAAATGAGCCTCATCGCTGAAGATGATTTTCCGATGAAAATCCGAATCATTTTCAAGTTGTTGCTCAGCCCAATTCACGAACATACGACGCTTCAGTTCTTGCGTCAATTTGATTTTGTAAGGATGTAGGTCAAGATCTTTTCGCAAAATTCGCCACAACGACGTCACATAGATGCCCAACGCTTGAGAACGCCGTGTGAAAGACACATTTGGGCTTTCTGAACTGAAGCCTCAGCGGCAGGAATATTCTCTGGCACTTCTTTGTCTCACTGGCACGGGAACATTTTATGCTGTGCCTGTGGATTCAAATTTTTTCACTAGACGCTCAATTGTTGATCTGGTAGGACGATTAAGACGAATTGGACGTAGCGATCTTAAAGTTGAGGCCACTGACTCCAAATTTCGGTAGTAAATTTTAACAATTTCGACTCGTTGTTGGCCCGTATATCTTTCCATGTTGAAATGGCAAACTTTATTGAAGAGAAATTTCAAAAGAGCGTGAAAAAATATGGCGTCGTTTGCTGTCCCTATCGATTTACTTTTGTAGCATCTCTGTTGAAAAACGCTTTACATATTAATTGTAAAATATTCAAATTTAGTTATATCTAAAGCCATTGCAAAGTCTTAAACATCTTGTTCATTATTTTCAAAATTTGTTATGTGAAAATGTTGTAAAATAAACGTTCTAAAATTTAGCTTCTTTTTTGTTGTTGTTCTCCGTCCATTAAAAAAGTTTGTTCCTGCTCACAACAAAAAATATCAGGAAAGTTGGTCTTAAATGCACTGCACGGTGGTGCCGATTGCTGTAAAAGGTGGTAATAATGTCATAAATTTTAAACCATTGGATGAATCGTTTTAGTACTAGACATTTGTATGAAACGATATTGCATTTAGAGGAACCCTATTATAATGCAGACTGTGTTACAGGGTGTCAACATATACCACTTTTTTTATGTTCACCTTCTCAAGGTATGTAACATTCCAACTTTTACACCAATTTAAATTATTTATTGAGATTCTACTAAAGAAGGCACCTAAAAAAACTTTAACGGATGTGTTATTTTCTACAGATTCACAGATGTTTCGGATCAAAAATTAAAAATGTAGATGACATTTTTCCTCAATTTTTAATACGCATTCTTTAAAAATGTCGAATGACGATGGGACAATCGATCACAATATGGACGACGACGTCGATTACCCCCTACCTAACCACAGTTATTGCCCGGCTTAAAAACAACAAAGCCGCAGGAGCCGATGGATTACCGGCGGAGCTGTTTAAGGCTGGCGGCGATGAGCTGATAAGGTGCATGCATCAGCTCATTAGCAAAATGTGGTTAGATGAATGCATGCCCGGCGATTGGAGTCTCAGTGTACTATGTCCCATATTTAAAAAAGGTGACCCAAGTATCTGTGCCAACTACCGTCGAATAAGCCTTTTATCCATAGCATATAAGGTTCTATCAAGTATAATGTACGAACGACTAAACCCTATTACCGCCGACCTGATTGTACCATACCAGTGCGGCTTTAGGCCTGGAACATCGACAACTGAGTAGATTTTCAGGGTACGCCAAATCCTGGGGAAGTTCCACAACAAATCGACACCTATCATCTATTTGTCGATTATAAAGCGGCCTTCGATAGCCCGATACGGAAGAAACTCTACGAAACAATGTATGAGCTTGGTATTCCTGCAAAACTCATACGCCTTTGCAGAATGACCTTGACGAACACCAAATCCGCAGTGAAAGTTGGTAAGGATCTTACCGAACCTTTCGAAAGTAAGCGAGATCTCCGGCAAGGCGACACCCTATCATGCGATCTCTTTAACATCTTAATGGAGACCATTATGAGAAAATCTGAATAAAATCATCAGCAGCAAAATGAATAAAATCATCAGCAGCTTTTATTCATCATGCTGCTCGCAAATGCTTATGATATAAATATCGTTGGGCGCACAATGAGAGAAGTTACTGCGGTATTTTCGAGAATTGAGAAGGAGTCAGCAAAAGTGGGTCTGACGGTAAATGACAAAAAGACAAAATTAATGGTTTCAACGAACAGGGCCTCCACTGAATTAGACCAAAGCGTGAACGTTGATATCCGTTATAATTTCGAGGTGGAAGACGAATTTATATACCTCGGATCTGCCGTAAATAAAAACAACAACGTCAGCCTTGAGATCAAACAGAGAATTGTGCTTGCGAATAGATGTTATTTTCGCTAAGCAAACACATTAGAGATAAAGCCCTCTCTCGAATGACGAAAATCCAGCTATACCAGACTCTCAAACAACCTGACTTGCTATATAGCGCAGAATCCTGGGTCTTACCTAGAGTGTCCAAAACATCGGCATTTTTCAAAAACCGGTTTTCGGTTTGTTCGAGAAATATTATTATTCTGGAAACCGGTTATCGGTTTGTTCGAAAAATCAATTTTTGAAGATACCGGTTTCGGTTTTTAATTTTGGCAAAAACCGGAGGAAACGGTTTTCTTCGGATTTTTACATAAAATTAAATTGCACTCTGTTTAAATATGAGAATTACGTTCTAATTTTAAATAAAAAAGATATCATATTCCAATTTGGAATACGTGTTTAACATAAAATTTAACAGTTTTATTCAAGTTCACATTAAATTGATTTAAATTCGAAAATTATAGTCAAATTATAATGAGATTTTCCTGTATGAATCCTATTAAGTTTAAAACCCTTCTTATACAATAATTTTAGTAATTTTAGAAATTAGAAAAAAACTAATGTTTGTAAAGCGTTATTAATTCCTAATTAATTTTTTATTAATTCTTATTTAAGTCCTAAAATCATTTTGAAATTCTACGTGTGATAAAAAAAATTGTTTGAAAATGTCATTTGGAACTTTTATTTTACATATAAATATCTGAAAATATAAATCGTGCCTCTCCATTCAAAAATTAGATTAAAATTCAAAAATCGGGCTAGACGCTGCTGACGATGATGCCTCACAAACATCGAAACGATCGTCCAGCGAATGTGAGTTCGAATCCCGCCAGCGGCATTTGTATTTTTTTTCACTAACCGGAGAAAACATGATCTCTTATAGTCTTAAAGGTAATTACAACTTTAAACATAACGAGGATCTAAGACAACTAAAATTTCAACTATTATTTTCTGATGTATTAACATCTATAGGTACAGGGTAGGGCAATCTATCAAAGTGAACACATGCAAACAACACACAGCGTTAGCATCACATAATTGCTTGTTGTACAACAATAGTCTCTGCCTGAAAGTAGATATTATGGTATTGATGTAGCGGCAGCGAACAAACAAGCAGGTCGTCGTCGGCAAAGGGTATTGTATAGTATAGAGAACTCATGGAACGAATTGTATTACTCAAATGCACTGGCGACAACTGTCGAATGTTTTACCCTCTTTTCGTCATAACTTGGTCTATTCGTAATTTAAATATGAAACAGTGATGCCTTTTGAAACATTTACGCTTTTTGTATTGTTTTATATATTAACATTGTCGAAATGGTGCATTATATTGAAATATTCTATAAATAAAATAAGACTCGTTTATGCTCTTTTTCTCTGACTTTCTACAGGAGGGCGGAAAAAGAGCGCAAGAAGTTCTTTATACTATTCAATACTTTTTGTCGTCGCTCTGTTTATGACAAAACAAAAACAATTATTTCAGTGAGCTAAATATTGCTTCATTTATTTTAACAATATTACATCTAATGTTAAAGCAGATGTAAGAAAAAGAAAATGCAATAGCAAACGAGACTACAGCACAAAAACTATTCTTTTTTTATTTTCTAATGTAACATTTACTAATGTGTTCATAGAAATCGAACAGGTACCGTGTAACATAAAGGTGTTAACACATAGCCCGTGAGTGCGAACACTCATTGATTTTTTTAAGGACATTAACAGAAATAGAGTAAAATCCGTATAACCGGTTAACCGACGTCAAAATATTGGTTTTCGGTCTGTTCGAAAATTAGGTTTTTTAAAAACCCGGAACACGATTAATACCAAAAAAAACCCGGTTAACCGGTTTTTCGGTTTCGGTTTAGGACATTGTAGTCTTAACGCAAGCAGATGAAACATCTGTGGGAGTTTTCGAGAGAAAAATATTTCGGAATATTTGTGGACCTATAGTACACAACGCCGAGTATGGGCGACGCATGAACCATGAGCTGTATGAGCTATATCCCGACATCAAAATAGTTAAGCGGATCAAAATAACGCGATTGCGCTGGCTAGGCCATGTCAGTAGAATGGACGAAGACGAACCCAGCACGAAGGGCTTTCGAAACCGAACTCGAAGGAATACGAAAAATAGGAAATGCAAGACTCCGCTGGAGGGATCAGGTGACGAATCCCTGAGTACACTTGGTATGACCAACTGTAGAGATAAGGCGAAAGATCGCACTGGTTAGCGCAATATGATATCTTCGTTTTATAAGGTCCCCGAACGCCCGGATTTTTTCGTGACCGAATAAGTAACTACCGAATGAACTCAAAGTTCAAATTTATATAAAATAAAATTCAGTAATTTAATGTAAGCGGTCTTAATTTTATAAAATGTATATTTTTATTAAATCACCCGCATATTTACTTAAGAATTACAAATTTCTTTGCAATCGGCTCCACTGTACACCATATGCTACATTTTTGTGTGACACAATCACTTCTCGTAAAGATTTTATGGCCACAAAAGCTGTCATATTTTTTCAAACAAAAAATGTCAACTTATTCGTTTGTTTTTTTTTTTGACCAGTTACAGTTACAAGGGGCAGCATATTAAAAGCTAATTAGGTAAATTATTTTCAGTTTGTTAAAGATTTACATAAAGTTCGAATGTATTTTCAGCAAACATCTGATAAATTTCAGGTATGATATGGAGATGACACTAATGGAAAGATTTCTAAAACAGCTGTAAATGTAAAAAGATTTAAATAAAGTTTGAATAAGTTGTCACCGGACATCTGAGACATCTGAAGAATTTGCGTTAACAAAGGGAGATAACACTAATTTATTTTTATGTAAAATAGCTGGAAAATTACATCGTTGGATTTTGGTGTGGTGGGTTTAGTGTGTCATAAACCTAACATAACATAACCAAACTTAATATTAAGCAGTAGACGACTGCATTATAATCACTAGACTCGGTGGTCTGTCGACACATTGTGAGTGCCCTGAGGATCTGAAATAACATAACCCCGTAAATTGGATGTTCTATAACAGAAGAAAAAGACACCCAATACGGACGATAACAACAATGACGTATATAAAGGGTGTCTCAGTCAGATTGCACTTTTTAAATTTAGTGGCATTGTTTATTTTTGCAAGTAGTTGCCACTTGCAAGTAGTTGCCAAATTTTGCGGCTCTAACATATATTTACTCCGATTAGTAAAAATTGAGCGCTTTATTAAAGAACAAAGCGTTATAATTGTTGAAACTTATTACAGAAGTTTCGACAGTCTCAGCATACCGCTCGCAAACTGCAAAGAATTTTCAGTCAAGAAAATCCACTTAATGTGCCAACCATTCGAAGAGTGTCTACAAAATTTTTAGAAACTGGGTCGATCTGTGCGTCAGCTTTCCGGTCGGTATCTTGAAAACATTGCTGCTGTAAACAAGAGGTACGCCGAAGACCCGAAAACATCAATTCGGCATTGTTTTCAACACCTTCATATTTCACGAAGCATTACGCAGCGAATTTTGCTAAAACACCTCCACCTTCATGCGTACAAAAAGTGAAAAGTGCAAAAGTGAAGTCAATGCAAATTTTTAAAAAAAAAAAATTATCATATTCTCCCATGAATCGCATATGCATCTCAATGGCTTCGTGGATACACAAAATTGTCGAATTTGTGGCTCAGGAAATCTTCATGCAATCCATGAGAAACAAATGCCCCAAAACCAGCAACTGTCTGGTGCGGATTTTGATCAGGAGGCATGAGTGGGCCATACTTTTTTGAAGATGAGCCCGAAATTCCAGTGACTGTGAACGGCATTCGTAGCAGGAACATGATAACGGAGTTCCTGTGACCTCAACTTGAAGCTACCGGACACACCGCGCAGGAAACAATCGATTTATTGCAGGAACGACATACAGAACAAATTATCTCAAGAAATCAAGAACATGCTATTTAACGCCCTTCGATTTCTTTCTTTGAGGAGAATTTTGGGATTATGCGAATAAACCGCAAACAATTGTGAGATACAGCCACATCTCTGTGAAAAAGTCATGGAATGTTTCATGAACAGAATTATGGCCTACCAGCGGAGCTTTTGGGGCCATTTGACGGACATATGTATTTAATCGGACCACATCTTCTTTACAGTCTAATAAAAAAATCACAACTATCTCAAAAAATCCGTGTTTTTATTTTAAAATGAAAACGTGCATTACGACTGAGACACCCTTTACTGCATACATATACATAATACCCATAAAGTATCTACGTATTGCAAAAAATTAGACTCAAAAGAAATCTCAGACTTACCACTCCATATTAGAAGTGGAACAGAAACTTGGCAATTAATCAGACGATGGTCCCACTAGTCTGAAGCCATGGAGAAGAAACCGTTTTCCATTACATACCATGAAGGGATTGGGGAGAGCTTTTCACAAGTAGTGAGCTGTGCGCTTTCTAATTTTTCACTCACTGATTGGGACCTACAGTTTTATACCGGTTCCGAACGGGATTTTGAAAAGCTTCTTCATGGCTAAGTGCACCATAATGTCGCCATCTCTAAGCGAGGTGGCTGTCGTCGAAGGAAATGTAAAGTGGTCAGGGTTGGCATCGAAACCATTGTCTCATCCACAAGATCCGTGAATACTAAACCACTGCACCACCGACGGTCGAGGATAATACCAAGATATTTCGCCACAAAAAATAGACTTAACTCAATGCTCTCTAGCCTTGCTGTCCTTAATTCTAAAATTTTACGCCTACTCGTGGAGAGGACCAGGTCCTCCATCGTTACTTGGTTAACACCCAAACCGCAGCCCCTAGCTCAATCCGACAGCTCAGCCAGGCCGCCCTGCATGAGGTAGCTAATGTTAGACAAACATCTTCTACCGACAAGAATGTTGTCAACCGCGTAGGTCACAAACAGACGTCCACTCAATTCAAAAACCTTAAGCACGCCACAAAACAGGGGAACACTCCACCCTCCGGTGTGTCCATTTGGGTTAGCTACCGACTAGAGCCCACACCCAAAAGTTTAATTTTTTTATACGGTTCCTGCTCATATTTGCTATCCATTCGTCAAGAAGCATTGGCAGACAAGCGGATTCCAGAGAGTCCCTATTCGCGCCGGATAACACATTGTTAAAAGCACGTTCGGCATCCAAAAAAGTAGCCAAAACTTTCAATACAAAGGACGAGAAAGTGATTATGTTGAAGTCCTTAGGAGAATCCTGGGAATAAACATAACCAATACCTCCTTCCACTTATCAGATGAAAGGCAGGAGACTTAAAGGGTTTGAAGCAGCCTTGATTCGTCAACTACGTTCTCAATCATACCCAGGTGCGTGATATCCGGAATGGGGTTTGCGCATTATATCCAGTCAGAGAAAAATCAGAAAAATTTAGAAAATGAGTCTGCAAAAGAAGCTCAAGTGTCTCAGCTCCTGAGTTGGTCCATGAAATTTTCTAATGTCACCAAGAACTATGCCGCGTCATTAACATCCGTTATAGGCTCACAGACGCAGATCCAGGAGACCCCTAAGTATTTTTAATGTCCCTTCCAAACTGATTGAAATTGTGTTTTTTACATAATGCAGTCCGATTCCACTTCGGATTTCTTTGCCTTGTTAAAAAATATCTGGGTTGGTTTTCCCCAGAGCTCTTAACTTAAACAATTAGCACACAGGTCTGACATTTCCTTCGATTTAATGCAACAAATGGTCCTATTTCCTCTTTCACAAATCTTAAGCCTGGATTGAATAACAAACTCAATCCAGGTATGATAGACATTTGTATCCCACCCCATTAGAAATCGGCACGCCTATGTAGATGTCTGATGCACCACTCCGGGAAGTGTCCATGCGGATCGTACTCCTCAGATGGCAAATACACAGAAACGGGAACTAGATTTGACCCGTCTCCATCTCCATGCACACTGTTACCACATCACCCGTACTGAAGTTATAAGAAAGGATACATTTCAAATCTTTTCTAGCTACAATACAAGCTCTTACCTTGTCAGATGTCTTCATCTCAGAGATGTTCAGATCGGCATTTCCCAGACCCTTAACGTTATTATGGCAGATCGATCCAGGGCTCCTGGACTAGAGCAATTTCGATTTAATCGTTCGTGAAGGAGAAGAGGAGAGTATTAGTGGCAGCCTCGCAGTGGTGAACATTTGTCGCCAAAGATTACTTCCACCCAGACAAGCTGGAATGACGGAACTTGATAGTTTCAAGATCAAACAACAACTTTCCCTTACGAACTTTAATTCATTTGGGCGAATCCGCATCCAACGCGAAGCGGAAGTACGCGACTGAATTTTCACTGACAGAACCCGTGGACACTACTTCTTGAACGGGGGTATACAATGGATCTTAGGGGTAGAAAGTAATGAGGTGTAACCTCTAGACTAGGCCAACTGCGCCAAAATCATCGAATGTGTTCTAAAGGAAGTCCCCAGAGTTCTTATTAATTGAAGATTTTGAAATTTCCTCAACCAATGGATACCTCAGAAGTTCACCTCACTCATACTCTTACTGCACACTGAACAAAACGGTCTCAGCAATATATTGCAGGAACCATATATATTTTTGAAACCATTGTTTTCATATATTGAATGTCTGTTACTTTTTTGTTTCTTTGTTGGCTGTCATGTTTTGTTTTCAGCAGTTTGTACTCGAAACAAACACAGCTACATTTGGGCCGCAAAAACATATTTATAACCTATTAAACTTTGTACCTCAAACATGCAATATTGAAGAGTAAACACAATGAGTTTGGACAGAAGTATACTATATTTGCGTATACTATATTTTGCGTTAAATTCGCATCCAAGCAAGAACAAAATACACATCTTTCAGCCCGTGTCGTCTGGCATGGCATTCATATACTCTGTCTGAATTTGAACTCATTTGGAAGAACTAATCCTACCGTCAGGATCATCCCTATCAGTTATGACTTGTATGAGCGAAATTCAAAAAATTGCAAACTTGTCCATCAATATTAACCAATCTCAAGTATGACTTGAACTCACTGTGCCGGATGATGGTTTCAATGTGTAATAATTCTTTATCCTCACTAGTTACTTACGGCTGTTGCCTTTCAACTGATCCCGCTTTCTCATTATATTCCGTGAAGGGATTGGGGGGAACTTCTTTCAACCAGGTAGCTGTGCGTTTTATAGTCTTACACTCACTGACTGATATCTACAGTTTTATACTGGTTTCGTACGGTATTTTGAGAAACATTTTCATGGCTAAATACTCTATACTGTAAGTGAGTGCCGCCGAAGGAAATGTAATAAGATGATCAGAACAGGAATTGAACTCAAGTTTTCATGCACACAAGCCGGGTAAACTACCACTACACCACAGACAGACATGGCTTTGTTAACATCTAAATTCGTTCAGATGCTTTGTTGGGCTGTCAATTATTTGTGATTTTCATTTTAAATTCTCTATCTTCTTCAATGTGTCGCATTGAATGTTCATGCTTACTTGTGTTGAAAATATTACTTTATTATTTATGAGCCGGAAATAGCTTGAACAAGTTTCCATATAACTTTTCTTATCCCTACTACCACCGCTACGTACGAACAAAAAGTTGTTAAGGAACTTCATTCAATTTTGTATCCAACTAATTAAGAACTAATTTTTACGTATAAGCGAACGATCAAATATGAACAGATGAAGGGTCTAGACAAAAACAAATCTTATGGATTATTATAATAAATTTGCAGTAACATTCACAAATTAGTTACAGAAGCTGTCCTTCCTGCATAAAAGCTGTAACTTAAAACAAAAAGCGCATCAAAAGTTGGTAAATTATGCACAGATTGTGTGTAATTTTCCATTAAACGAAAGAACTTGTCAAGTATTCATGAACTTATTGTAAGAAAATTTCTCCCCAGGAAGTTATTTAAATGGATTTGCAGTTTGTGGGTGAATGGTAAAGTAACAAAAAAATTGGAGAGATGTAACAACAGTTGTATGGCGATTCTGTAAAGTCGCTAGTTATGTGCTCTGGGATATTAAAAAGAGAGTTTGGGTAAAAAATTAAAAATTTTAGACGGCAATTTATTTTGCATTAGAAAGTAGTATCCTTTGTAGGATTAACAATGTAAAGCAATGCAGGGAATATCAGTTTTACAATTTTTGTGAGCACGTGACACAGATATAATCTAATCTATAAACTATAACACAGTGAGACACTCAAAATTTGATACGCTTGAGACCAAAAAAATCTGAAAGCTACTGATGAGAGAACAAACACGATAGCTGGGTTTAGTCTGATTGACTAAGTTTTTTTAATTGGCGTTTGAAGTTTTAGGCTTAGAAATTAATTTTTGATAAGAGAACACTTTTGGTAATGCCTACATCTCGAAAACTGTTCAAGATTTTTCTTGGGTGTATTCGGCAAAGTTGTAGCTCGTGAACTGCCCTACAAAAAACGTTTGTTCAAAAAATTCCACCTTCATGATCAAAAACTTTAAAATGTAAAAAATATAATTTTCACCGTTTTTTACGGGTTTTGTTTTTATTTATTTTTGAAGTTTTGAAGTTTCAAAAAATTCAAAAAATTCCACGTTCATGATCAAAAACTTTAAAATGTAAAAAATATAATTTTCACCGTTTTTTACGGGTTTTGTTTTTATTTATTTTTGAAGTTTTGAAGTTTTTCAACATGAAGGTGGCATTTTTTAAATAAACGTTTGAGGGTTTTTTGTAGTGACAATATGCTTGAAAAGCCACCTAGTGTAGATTACTAGCCTGATGGAGAAGATCAGAAATCAGTTTTAAAAATTTCATACTTTACTTTTATTAACTATATTACAACCTCATGAGGTCAGACGTCTTACACATATTAATTAAACAAACAAATTAAACAAATTTCAACATATTCTTCCAACTGGCTCTATCCTTCGCCTTTTCTCGCCAGTTGGTAACACCAAGGATACGGAGGGATTCTTCTGCCTGGTCTTTCCAGCGGAGTCTTGGTCGTCCTCTTTTCCTGCTTCCATCGGGTACGTTGTCAAAAATCTTTCGCGATGGCTCATCTTCATCCATTCTGATAACATGGCCTAGCCAACGCAACTGGCCTACTGTAATTCGTCCAGCTATGTCCACGTCAAAATAGAGATTATATAGGTCTGCGTTCCAACGACGTCGGTACTCGCCGTTTTCCGTGACAGGACCATATATTTTACGAAAAATTTAGCTCTCGAAAACTCCCAGGTGTTTTTCATCCGCTTGCGATATGACCCAAGTTTCGGAGCCATATGTCAAGACAGGTAAAATGAGAGTCTGATTTAGCTGGACTTTTGTCCGTCGAGAGAGGACTTTGTTCCTAAACTGCTTGCTGAGCCCAAAATAACATATATTTGCAAGCACAATTCTCCTATCTATCTCCAGGCTGACAAATTTATCTACCACTTCAAAATTAAATCGGTTATCAACGTTCACGTGCAAACCATGGAGGGCTGGGTTTGCCTCCCGCCACCGTTATATTGGCAATGAAAATACACAGAAAATATAATATAAAAATTTCATAACACCCTCAAAATTCAGAAGTATTCTTAAAAACGTTTTCGGAGGGGTTCTAATATACTACTAATACTAATTCACTAATTCATGCGTAAGTCAGTTAACTTTTAAACGATTTCTATTTTCTGATCGAAAATATGAAACAAGAATAATAGATATATCCAACATTATACATATTATATTATGTTCATAAAATATTGGAAATAAATTTCCTATGAACAAAAAACAAATAAATTCTCAGTTTTTTTTTTGATCTTGACTACTTTTCATTATGAGCTTTTGTGTGAAAGTATATATATTTATGACTTAATAATTAAAGAAACTTTTATTTTGGGAAAATTGCAGTATAAGATGTTAAAATCGGATAGAAAGTGTAAAAGTTATCGATTTAATTCCAAGAGCTTAAGTAGCATTTGATACCTCCAGCGGAAAAAAGGTAATTGTGATACTGACTTTCTATATTTCCAGCGATTATCAAGTAAGCACACGCTGAAAACCCTGTCTTCTTTTGTTGTTTGGATGCAAATATAACGTGTGTTTGGAGCTTGTAGCAAGTATAGTATACTTGGGTTCAAACACAACAACGTTGGTGCTATTCAATGTTAGAGACACAATAATTAATATGTAATAATATACATGTACTTTGTGACCCAAGAATAGCTGTGTTTGTTATACAAATACAGCTGTGTTTGCTGCACTATTTACTCTCTATTGAGAGTAATAGAATAAAAGAGCCAAAAGGAGGGATTATTCACAGTCAAAGTTATAGTATGTATGTGTACAGCTGTATTTATTCATTATTTTTATTGTCAGTGATTCATAACAATTCCTAAATACGTGTGTTAATTGCAGATGAAGTAGGTAATTCAGACATCTCTTGCGTTTTAGTTTAATGTATTCAGTCGTCAATCGGACAGAGCATAGCAAATGCGCTTGGTTGATTAAGTAAGCATGCTGTGGAAAAAATTTATATTGTGTACTAACAAATCTGTATTTCTTGTTATTTCGTTTTTATGTTTTAGTATTTGCTAATCAATATTGTCTGTTGGTTAGAACGTTATTAATATACGTGTTTGTGATCCAAATATATCTGTGTTTATAATACAAACACAGCTGTGTTTGTTGCACTGTTTATGCTCTCTCGAGAGCAAGATAATAAAAGAGGGACAAAGAGAGGTTATTCACAGTCTTATTTGTCAGTGTTGAACTGAATTTCAGTGATTCATAAATAATATTCAGTGATTCATAAATAATATTCCTGAATGTGTGCGTAAATTGCAGATGAAACGAGTGTTTCTCATTTTGGCTGATGTATTGCGTGTTAGTCAATTGCATTCAGTTGCCAACGGTTCACCACTGAGGCTACAAAATGCGCTGGATCGGCGAGTAAAAGAACATATTTGTGATCAGTAAAAAATAATAAATAAAACATGGGATGGTTAAATGGTTTGTGATGTTGTTTGGTTTTTGCATATAGCTTTCGTATATATGTGTGATACCAAAGTGATAAAAGATTTTGAGGAAATAAACTGAAAAGAGCAGCAACGTGAAGCCCTTTGTTTTGCCTGTCCAAGTCTTTACTGCGAAAATCGGAGCGGCGTACCATTTGTGAAATATAATAAGATAACACACAGTATTTAAACCTCGCTTGGCTTGCATGAACGAGATTTCTATACATATTAGTATATTGTTTGTTCTTTTTAAAAGAAGTACCTTTTCTTAAAAAAATCATTTGCTTTTAATAAAAGAAATACCCCTCTTTAAAGAAGGACCTTTACGGGAAAATATAATATATCGACACGATCCCGGCAGATTGTATTAAGCGACATATTTGGCGACAATGACTTTTTTCCATATTCTCAAAATATATGCCAAGCTCCACATTTCGAATGTCCCTTGTATAACCACGTCATGAGTTATTAAGCAAATGAAATGGTAATAACAGAAAAAATAATACAAATCAGCTACTTGCCTGAATGGTTTTTTTCGTTTCCTGAACAATTTCCATTTTGTCGCTTAACACATTCTGCCGGGAACGTGTCGATATATTCCTACAGAAAGCACCTAAAAATATACTATTTAAAAAAAATACATTCTATAAAACTAATTGTTCTTAAAACAAGTTTATCGTTTTACAAAAAGTATATTTTCTTAAAGATCTATTTCAATTATCGTATTTTTCCACAGGCACCTTAGGCGTGTTGGAACTAACTAGTTCATAATATATAGCGAAGGGAACTTTGTTCCAACCGGGTGTCCTTGGACACCTTATGTGGTTTTGTTTTATTAATTGGTTATAAATGTAGATTTGTATTGATGAAATCATTTATAATAAATAATATATACAAACATATACAGGCTGGTTCAGTCACGACTGGCCAAATTTCACAGGCGCATACCTTGGTTCATTGCATGGAAATATGTAACACTACGACCATCCCCGGAAATACAAGGGGACGAAATGACGAAATTTTCGAATTGGTGCACTCAGAGAACTAATTGTTCGAAAAGAGGTCGTAGCAACCGTAAATTCGGCTGTTACCACCGAATTGAGGTTGCCACAACCGAATTTAGTCTCCACAACCGAAATTCGGTTGAAGCAACCTCGTTTCATAATTGATTCCGTTGTGACAACTGAATCTTAAAATTATATTCGCTCAGCCAACTAAATTTTTTAAAATTTCGGTTGAAACAACCGAATTTCAAATTAATTCGGATGCAACAATCGAAATTGGTACCTAATTCGCTTGGGGTAACCGAATCTGGTCTTAACCAACCTCAATTCGGTTGTAGTAACAGAATTTGACATCAATTCGGTTGTAACTATCGAATTTGGTTCAATTCGGTCGCAATAATCGAATCTAGCCTTAATTCGGTTGCAACGACCGAATTTGGCGTTAATTCGACATATGGCTCCGAAACTTGGGTCATATCGCAAGCTGGTGAAAAACACCTGGGAGTTTTCGAGAGAAAAATTCTCCGCCTGTTTGGGAAAACGGCGAGTACCGACGTCGCTGGAACGCAGAGCTATATAGTCTCTATTCTGTCGTGGACATAGCTAGACGAATCAAAGTGTGCCAATTGCGTTGGCTAGGCCATGTTATCAGAATGGATGAAGATGAGCCAGCGCGAACGATTTTTGATAACGTACCCGATGGAAGCAAGAAAAGAGGACGACCAAGACTCCGCTGGAAAGACCAGGCAGAAGAATCCCTCCGTATCCTTGGTGTTACCAACTGGCGAGAAAAGGCGAAGGATAGAGCCAGTTGGAAGAATATGTTGAAATTTGTTTAATTTGTTTGTTTAATTAATATGTGTAAGACGTCTGACCTCATGAGGTTGTAATATAGTCAATAAAAGTAAGTAACCGGATTTATCATGAATTCTGTAGGTACAACGGAATTCATTTTCAATTCGGTTACCACAACATAATTCTATATATTTAAAATCTGACGTTTAAAATTTTATAATCAAATATTATTTTAAAAAGGTAAGTAAAATATATTTTGTATTAAACCGTCTCATTTTGCAGATGGTATTTAAGCCGATATCAACAGCAGATATGTATGCGGTAGTCTGAATACAAAACGGCTTTGGACCCAGAGCAACCGATACAACACTTCAGAATTAGTGCGGTGTTCCATGATGGCTGGGACTTCAATAAAGGTTTGAAGAGGCATGTAAATTAAATGTATTATTCTGCTTATATAGATTACCCCATATATATGACTTTATTTTCTCGCTCATTTATAAAAATACAAGAAAATAAATCATCACTTAATAATAAAAAAAAACTTTAATAATTCATTTATGACAGTATCTAAATTCGGTTGTAACAACCTCTAATTCGGCTGTGACAACTTCTAATTTGGCTGTGACAACCTCTAATTAGGTTGTGTCAACCTCTGATAAGGTTGTGGCAACCTCTGATGAGGTTGTGGCAACCTCCGATGAGGTTGTGCCAACCTCTAATACGGTTGTGACAACCTCTTAATTCGGTTACGGCTAATTCGGCTGTCTCAACCGAATTTTTCTGTGAGTGTGGTCGCAAGGTACTTGGGTAAAATTGCTAAGTTCTGAACCAGTGGTCGGTTTTTGGGCTTGTTGGAAAGGCCTTTAAGAGGCCTTTCAGAATCATTCAAAAAACATACATATATCGCCGAGATACGGATCTTTAAAGAAAAAATTGGAAAAAAAGAAAGTGCTCGTAAACCCATTTTTTTGCATCCATATGGCAGATAACAACTCTTAAAAGAAAGCACTACCCCTGACCTTCCAAAAATTTCCTAAACGAAGCCCAGAGGTCTTACCGTTCCAAAGTTATTACTATTTGTCGGAAATGAAAATCATGTTTACAAAAACAAATAAAAGCGTGCTGTTGTTTCGGTTCCAAAAAAAAATTTGCATTTCATATACTATTTTTGGAATTATGTGCTCAAATCTTAATATTCAAACTCCAAACATGAGGGCAATATATCGGGTGAAAAATAAGAATAATTCACCAGCTCCTACGATTCTTGTGAAGATGATATCTCCATACGAAAAAAACTTCATTCTTAAGACTGTGGCTAATTACCGCCGCAGAAACAAGGACTTGCTGCGATTATATCTGACAAACTTTGGCACGAACAATCCTTTTTACGTCAATGAAAATTTATCACAGACCAAATACAAAATTTTTAACAAAGCCTTAAAGATGAAAAAGGAACAAATATCCATCTCCGTTTTTACCATGCGTGGCATTGTGGACGTGGTGGAAAATGAAACGAAACAGCCCATACGTATTGAATTTATCGACCAATTGAAAAAAGTTTTTCGTGAATATGGGAATGAAGTTTAAATGCGGCAATAATATTAGCAGACATTGCTTAGTAAAATTTGCTTCTATAATTTCTCCTGTTTTTATAATTACACTATCTACTTTTTTCAAAATCTATTTATTACTACATCCTTATTGTTTAATTTATTTCCACAGTGTCGACCACAATACAGCTGTTTCAACTCAAAACATGATCATTGCTGATAGTTGTTCAATTTTTTTTTAAATGTTTTTTTTCATAATTTTTTATAATGACAATTGTGAATGACAGATCTATGTCCAGAGACGTTTTGACGGATATGGTGAAAGTTTTAGCCAGACAAAGACGAGGAATAAAAGTGTGTCATATCAATTCACAAAGCATGAACAATAAAATTGATGAGTTCAGGCTAACATTTGAAAATTAAGGCGTTGATATAGTGTGTGTATCGGAGACATGGCTCAATAAAAATACTCCGGATAGTCTGATATCTCTAAGGGGATACAAGGTATACAGAGCGGATAGGAAAACTCATGGGGGAGGTGTGGCGATTTACGAACGACAAGGTATAATTAGCAAATTTGTTTTTAAAAGTTGTGGAAGATGAGAGAATTGAGTACCTATTCGTGGAGATCAGCATGAACGACGAAAAATTGCTCGTAGGATGTGTTTATAGGCCATATGGTAATATTTCGTTGGAAAATCTCAATGTTAAATTGGAAATGATCGCAGTTGAGTACCGTGAAATAGTTATTGCCGGTGACTTTAACTCAAATTTATTATCTGAGTAAACATTAAAGGATAATAAGTCAGTTTTTGGCCTATCGCCGACTAATGTAACTGAGCCAACTCATTTTAGTCCGACGTGTAATACTTTGCTCGACGTTTTCTTTGTAAGCGATATGGCCAAAGTTCAACTTTACGACCAGCTTTCAGCGTCGTGGTTTTTGAAGCACGACTTGATATTTCTTTCATATGACTTGTTTGTTCATTCAGATTAATTATAGTATTCTTCAAGAGAAGTTTGATTATACAGAATGGGACAGGGTTTTCTACATGTATTCACCGGATGACCAGTTAAAATTTCTTGAGGATAATATACTTCAACTTTATGGTTTGTGCGTACCTCTGAAAACTATGAGAAAACGTGTGAAATCAAGACCATGGTTCAACACGACAATAAAATATTTAATACATAAAAGGAACTTTGCCTTCTATCGCTGGAAAAGATTTAAAACTGAAGCGTTTAGAGAAGACTTCAAGCGAGCACGTAAGGAGGTTAATACGGAAATTAGAAGAGCAAAATGCGAGTACTGCTCCAATCGTTTCAGTCGCTCTATTAATGCAAAAGATACGTGGCAAACTATAAAAGATATTGGACATTGTAAAGGTAGTGGACCGCATGACTACCCGAACAGTGCCAATGAAATGAATGAATCATTCGTTAATATTCCTACTGTCACTCCGAACCACCGTTTTAATGAAAGACAATTTTTTTTTACCACGGAGCAAAGTTCTAATACCTTTGAATTCTCGCGTGTTGATCAATGTGAATGTGAAAGTCTAATGCAGTAGGTTGCGATAATTTTGACCCGAAATTTATAAATTTAATTCTACCCCATTTATTACCATTTATCACACACTTATTTAGCACAATACTTATATCTAGCTGTTTTCCAAAGAGGTGGCTACATGCGAAAATTATACCGCTCCCTAAGTCTAGTACCGAATATCGACCAATCGCGATATTGTCTTATTTATCGAAAGTATTGGAAAAATTGATGTATTATATTCAGATGTTTTCTCATGTAAGTGAAAATAACTTCTTATCGGAATGTCAATCCGGGTTTAGGCATAAACATAGTTGTGTCACGGTATTAATTGATGTTGCTGAAAATTTTCGGAAAAATGTTGACGAGGGAAAAGTCACAATATTAGTACTGCTCGACCACTCCAAGGCTTTCGATGCAGTCGATCATGGTATTTTCAGTTCGAAGCTCACACATATGTTTAATTATTCAGACACGGCTATTCAGCTTCTACGTTCATATTTACAAAATAGGTGTCAGTCAGTATATGCGAAAAAACAAATTTCAGTTTCACTGCCAATATCCAGAGGAGTACCCCAAGGGTCAATTCTAGGTCCATTACTGTTCTCATGTTATGCAAATGATCTCCCGCAACAGCTGAGATACTGTAAAATACACTTGTATGCGGACAATGTGCAGATTTTCCTGGGAACAAACTTAGATCCTTTAGATGACGCAGTCCGAATGGTAAATGATGATCTACAGAATATCTAAGCTTGGGCATCGGCGAACGGACTTTACCTTAATCCTCAAAAGTCAAAATGTCTTGTTGTTCATGGCAGGACTATTAAATATAATTTCCATATAAATATCATAAAAAATAAATAAATAAATAAATAAATAAATAAATAAATAAATAAATAAATAAATAAATAAATAAATAAATAAATAAATAAATAAATAAATAAATAAATAAATAAATAAATAAATAAATAAATAAATAAATAAATAAATAAATAAATAAATAAATAAATAAATAAATAAATAAATAAATAAATAAATAAATAAATAAATAAAATAAATAAATAAATAAATAAATAAATAAATAAATAAATAAATAAATAAATAAATAAATAAATAAATAAATAAATAAATAAATAAATAAATAAATAAATAAATAAATAAATAAATAAATAAATAAATAAATAAATAAATAAATAAATAAATAAATAAATAAATAAATAAATAAATAAATAAATAAATAAATAAATAAATAAATAAATAAATAATAAATAAATAAATAAATAAATAAATAAATAAATAAATAAATAAATAAATAAATAAATAAATAAATAAATAAATAAATAAATAAATAAATAAATAAATAAATAAATAAATAAATAAATAAATAAATAAATAAATAAATAAATAAATAAATAAATAAATAAATAAATAAATAAATAAATAAATAAATAAATAAATAAATAAATAAATAAATAAATAAATAAATAAATAAATAAATAAATAAATAAATAAATAAATAAATAAATAAATAAATAAATAAATAAATAAATAAATAAATAATATTTTTATTCTGTTGGTCGACCTTTTCTTTATCAATAAATAATCAATATTCTTCGAGCTTGAGGTCAGATTTGCTGTTGTTGTATTTATTTTGCTCGATATTTCGCTACTCCTTTGTGTAGCAGCATCAGGAGATATGAACAATATTTAACAATTAAAACAAAATAACAATTGTGAAAAAATTATGTCAATTTAAAAATGTCTTTTTTTCAAAATTTTCTGAAGTTACACAAACAAAAATAATGTTCGTAAAAAGTTCATATAAATTAACCCAAAGAAAAATATTAGATTGATAAACAATTTGTGCTTAAATGGTTCTACTTTCTACTAATTAAATGTCTGTAAATTTGGGCTACATTATCTGTATCTGTTTTATAGTTAATTCTTTTCAATGTTGGTGTAGTAATTATTTGTAGCATTTCTAACATATAACGACGTTTATAATTGTTCTCCTTATCTAAAACCGCTGTATCCTGAAAGTTTGGGTAATGATTTAAACTAGCACAATGGGATGTTAATGCTGTTTTCTGTGTAGAAATGTGCCTGTATTTCTGATCTGATTTGTGCCCTGCAATTCGTGTCTTTAGTTTATTTTTTGTAGTCCCTACATATACTTTGTTGCAAACCTCGTTGTCATTTCCCTGACATGGTATTTTATATACTAGCTATATTAGACATATCAAATTTGTCCATACTATCCTTTGTTTTACTAAATATTCTGCCTATTGTGATATATGTTTTGTGTGCTAATGTATAATTCTTTTCGTCAAATATTTTTGACTTCGCCAACCTATCTGTTATTCCAGGTATGTACGTTATTGTAGTAACCCTGTTCGGTTGTCCTTTATCCTCAAATTGCCTTATCAGTCTGTTGGTAAGATGGTTCGGGAAGTTGTTGTCCTTGAGAATGCTTCTTATCCTTTCCTTATTGACCTAGTGGAATTCTACATCACTTATAGTCAAACCGCGTTCTATTAAATTTTTCGCCGTATTTATAATCACACGTTTTTGATGTTTCGAGTGGAAGTTGATTATTCTTCCCGAAGACGTTGGTTTCTGATACCAATTAATTGATAAATTTTCCCCTCTCCTGACCACCAATGTGTCCAAATAGGGAAGTTTTGAATTTGACTCTTTTTCCATTGTAAATTTAATACTGGAGTGGAAATTGTTAAAAGCATCCAAAATTGTATTTATTTCGCCCTCTGAAACGACACAAAATAAATCGTCTACATATTTTGTCAAAATTGTTGGTTTATATCCCATTTTTCGATACAACAGTCCAGCAAATTTTCCATAACGATGTCAGCAACTATTGGAGAAGCTGGTGAACTCATTGGGAGTCCCTTTTGTTGCAAATATATCTTCCCATCATGTTGGAAATATCGGTTATGCACTACACAAAATCTTAATATATCTAAAAATAAAGATTTATTAATGTCTGTATGTTGCTTTAATGTGTTCCATTTTTCCTCTACGATACTGATAGCTAATTCTACGGGTACACTCGGGAATAGAGATACTACATCAAACGAAACTAAAATTTCGTTACTATTTATCTTCTGGTTCTTTATTCCTTCCCTAAGTTGTATTGCATCTTTTACATTATATTTCGAATTTTCCGTTATCTTTTTAAGGATGTTTGTAATGTATTTACACAGTTCATATGATGGAGAGTTAACAAAAGAGCAAATTGGTCTTAATGGAAAATCTTCTTTGTGTATTTTTGGAACTCCATATAATCTCGGTGCTGTGGATACTGTTGTTTTAAGTTTATCCTTTTGTATTTGATTAATAATTCCTACTTTTTGAAGTTCCTTGACGAATTTGTTATTCTTCCTTTCTAGTGTACTCGTAGGATCTATTCTGATGTATTTCCAACAATGTTGCCCATTCTCGAGTCATAGTCACATTTCTTTATAGCTACTGTTGCATTTCCCTTATCAGCATTTACAATTAAAATATCCTTATTACTTTTTAGGAATTTCTCTGCCTTATTCACTTTATCTAAAATGAATTTATCTGTACTCGTTAGTTTCATTTTATTCATTTGACTATGTAACATTGTCGTTAATTTAGTCCGTGCTATTTCCTGTTCTTCCTTTTCCCCTAAGGTTTGTACAAGATCCTCCCCCTCTGCGATCATTTTCAAAATTGGGAAATCTTTCCTCTCTACTGGTAGTGCATGTTTCTGACCAAGTGAAAGAACCTACTTCACCTGTTTAGGGATGTCTACCTCAGTTTTATTAACAAACCACTTTTCATTTAATTTAAATCCTAAATTCTTTTCTTGTAAATTTACAAGTGAATTAAATTTCCTTTGATGTACTTCCTTTGTCCTATTATTTTTGGATATCGTTATCCTCATTATCCTCATATTCTAAAAATTCTCTAATTTCTTCTTCTGAAAAATATCTACCTAAATTATTTCTTATAGTATCCATCTCATTATTAGCTTCCCTTAGTAACACCTCTGGACTTCGTTTAGGTAATTTTGGAAAGGTAAGAAGCAGGTTGTTATCTGCCATCTGCCAAATTGAGGTTATGTGCATGTTCTTGTGTCGTTTTTTTCAATTTTTTTTTGAAAGCTCCGTATCTCGGTGATTTCACTTTTTTTAAATAATTTTTAAAGGTCGTTTAAAGGCCTTTACAACAAGCCCAAAAACCGCTGCCATTTCGCCGCCTGCATTTTCGGGGATGGTCGTAGATGGACATATTTTCATGAAATGAGCCAAGGAATACGCTGGTGAAATTTGTCCAGTCGTGACTGAACCATCCTGTATATTCAAATCAAAAAATTAGTTGTTTCAATCGCAGATGTTTCCACGTAAGTATATGGAGGTTTCGGAGAAAACACACGAACGCTTCTACGTAAGTATATGGATGTTTGGGATGAATCAAGCAAATGTTTTCACGTAAAAGCATACATGTATGCCAGTAAACATTCTAAAATACATGTGAATTAGGGACATTCAAACATACGAATATTTGGAGTGTGTTCCTGCAGAATATATTTGGGAGAATATATTACAAAGGGTGATTTTTTCAGCCTGAAGATATATTGAATAAATGAAAAAATAAAGGAAAATATAGGATATGCGAGCGTGGTACGTCGAGGGATAGAAATCTCGTACTTGATTTGTCTTTCTTTTATTCGTTTTGTCAGTCAAATTTAAAAATCTACTCAACTAAGCTAACTTGCAAATCTGTCAGATAATATCACAACATATTATTTTTGTATTTAAATTCACAAAATGTAATTTAAAATTATTGTTTAAATTTATCATCGGGTTGTCATTCCACAATATAGGCATTAATTTTTTCAAAGAAATTTACAGATTTTAAATATTTACCATATATATTTGCTTTTGACTTTTTTGACTCTGATGACAAGCAATTTCTCTTTTCATGAAATTTTCCATGACTTTTTCACAGAGATGTGGCTGTATCTCACCGATGACTCGTTGGATCTCGGATTCGCATAAATCTGAGACTTCACAAAACCCCAAAGAAAAATATCGCACTGCGTGAAATCCCATGATCTTGGTGGCCAGTTGACATCAGTATTTCTTGAGATAATTTGTTCTGGAAATTGTTGCTGCAATAAATCGATTGTTTCATGCGTGGTGTGGTAGGTGGCGCCGTCTTGCTGAAACCACATGTTGGACAGATCCATGCCGTCTAGCTGAGGCCACAAAAACTGCGCTATCATGTTCCTGTAACGAATTGTGTTTACAGTCACTGCAATTTCGGCCTCATCTTCAAAAAAAAAAGTAAGGCCAAATCACGACGCCTGAACAAAATACGCACCAGACATTTGATCGTTGTGCATGAAATTGTTACTCCTGGATTGCATGACATTTTCTGAGCCACAAATTTGACAATTTTGTGTATTCACGAAGCCATTTAGATGGAAATGCGCTTCATCGGAGAAGATGATTTTTTTTGAAAAATTGGCATTGATTTCACTTTGCTCCATTACCCATAGCACAAATTGCCGTTGCTTTTCATGGTCTGCTGGTTTGATCTCCTGAGTAAACTGAATTTTGTGCGAATGAAAGTGGAGGTCTTTTGTCAAAATTAGCTGCGTAGTGCTTCATGAAATTTGAAGTTGTTGAGAACGATGCCGAATCGAGATACCGACATGTACGTTGATGCACATGAGTCTTTCTGTCCCTAACCGACCCAGTTTCTTCAAAGTTGTTGACCACTCTTCGAATGGTTGACACATTAGGTGCACTTTCTCGACTGAAAATTCTTCGAAGTTTGCGAGCGGACACACATTTTTGTAATATGATTTCACAATTGTAACGCGTTGTTATTTCTTAAAGGGGTCCATTTTTAATATTTGAAATAAACATATGTGACAGCCGTCAAATTGCACAGTTGCCACTTGCACAAAAAAATTAGAGTAAGGCCTAATTTTTGAGTGGAAAATCATCTTTTATCAACGATCA
Source organism: Phaonia tiefii (assembly GCA_963931995.1). Classification (NCBI taxonomy): domain Eukaryota; kingdom Metazoa; phylum Arthropoda; class Insecta; order Diptera; family Muscidae; genus Phaonia; species Phaonia tiefii. The sequence continues at coordinate 39,233,655 of OZ008367.1, forward strand.
AACGTAATTTAAACTCTTAATTCTCTTTTGAGTAATTCCAAAAAATATCGACACAAAAATGAGTATTTTCGAACCCGACCACTTTTGAATTGGATCAAATTTGGACAGCAGTTTCTCCTCGTCCATACGAATTCTATGACACCAGAATTGAGTTAAAATTCAAAGTAGTTTTTGTTTTATGGTTCGTTGAAGTAGGTATTGTATGGCACTTTTTGAAAAAAGGACCTCTCTTAAAATTGGCATAACTTTGGAATACGTTAATGGATTTCAAAATGTTGGATATAATTTTAAAGCTTGCAAAAACCTCTTTAATAATAGTCGATACAAAAGTCATGTCGTTGTGGTTCAATGATATTGAAAACTGCAACGTATCCTTTATCCTTGAATGTCCTGGCATAACGTATATTTAATTTTTGATTTTCCCCACCAAAATGAAAGCCCATCTTTTTCTCTACATCATAGCCAAATTTAATAATGGGTGCTCCATGGGATCACTGGATACATAAGGTTTGGTAAAGACTGCTCGAGGTTTGATGTTTCAGTTTCGATTTTTCAAGTAGTGACTACGTATAATTATCACGGCACGATTCCGATTTCTCGGGCCCCTTAATTTGACCGTTGGATAATGGTGTATTGACGAAAAGAAAACGAAAAACATGAATAACTTTTTTCGATTAGAGCCTTAGTTTCGGAGTTACGACGCTTTGAAAGTGCCCAAAATAGGTGAATTTTAGTGTTAAATTTTTTTATTTTTTTTAATTATTTTTTTTCTATTTTCTCATCTTTGGCAAATACAAGTCCACAGTAGATTTTATGCGTATCGGGTGTTCATATTTAAAATTTTTTACCTTCAACAACCGATTGCTGGGTTACTTTTACATGTATGTATGTATATGTATACATATACAGTGAAAATCCTCATTAGTGGACACCCTCATTAGCGGACACCTCCCATTAGTGGACACTTTTCGAAAAACAATGCCTCAAGTTTGTTTTTCAGTGATAAATTGTTTCCCATTAGCGGACACTCTTATTAGTGGACGTGGACAGCAAATTTAGCAAAAATTTGATCCCAAAAATTCAAAATTGTTTTACAATTTGCTTGTTTTGCGCTTAATAAAACCTTAACTTCGTTGACAACACTGTTTTATTTATTTAGGAATAATTTCCTTTTGGCATCACTTTTCGCAAACAGCTGATGAGTTTCTTTACGCTTCAACTCCAGCGGGTGTTTTTCTTTATAAAACATTAATACCGTTTGAAATATCGTAGAGAATTGTCTTTTAGAAAGCAAATAAAAACAAATCGTTGTAATAATGTCTTCAAAGAGAAAATGCCTTACACTTAAAGAAAAAGTAGAAGTAATAGAAGCAGCGAAAAGCGACAGAGTATTAGCTCGTGAATTGGCAAAAAGGTAAGCAACAAACACCATATAAAATCTTATTTTTATAACTTTTTTTTAAGATTCGATATAAGCAAATCTCACGCTGCAAACATTTTGAAACGCAAATTAGACTTGCTTTCTATGTGGCAATCGGGTGCTAATAAAAAGCAGAAACATTTTAAGCTGCAGTCGGAAAATTTACAACTTGATAAAATGTGTTTGGATTGGTTTGCCAAGGCTTGCTCGCAAAATGTTCCCGTTTCTGGACCAATTATTCAAGAAAAAGCTAAAGAGTTTGCTTTAAAGCTTGGGATGTCTAACTTTCATGCTTCATATGGTTGGCTTTCAAGGTGGCGACAGAGGCATAGTGTAAGTTTCAAAACTATCAGTGGCGAAGCAGGAGCCGTACCTGTGGAGGCCATCAACACGTTCAAAGAAAGACTGATAATGATTTTCCAAGAATACGAACCAGCAAATGTATACAATGCTGTTGAAACAAGTCTTTTCTATAGAGCTTTGTCCTTTTCTGTGCAAGCATGACAGGAGCAAAGGAAACACCAGTCGTTTTTGGAAAAACAGGCATACCACGAGATTTTAAAAAAATCCATGTCGCTCAATTACCAGTGATTTGGAAATCGAACAAGAGAGCATGGATGACAAGGGAAATAATGACCGAATGGCTGCACCAATTTGATAACAAAATGCGTAAAGAAAAGAGGAAAATTGCACTTTTTTTGGATAATGCAGCGTCTCATCCCCGTGACATTGAACTCAGAAACATTAACATTGTATGGTTACCTCAATATACTACCTCTATATGCCAACCTTTAGATCAAGGAATAATAAGGAATTTCAAATTTTACTACAGGGCTTCCATAGTTAAAAATATCATTGCAGATATTGAAAATTTAAATGGAAAAAAAAAGAAGACATTCTTGAATGTCTGTACTTCCTCGATTCGACTTGGAATAGAGTTAGTAAACCATACAAAATTGTTTCCGTAAGGCTGGATTTCAGGATGCCCAAAGTTGTGACGAGTTTGATGATGAGGATGAAATTCCATTAAATGAGTGGCAGTTGCTGTTTCAAATCTCTGGACATGCTGATGCTACACAATATATTTCCGTCGATGAAAACGTAAATACCGAAGATGCAAATATCCTAGCTGAAATGATAAATACCGACAGAGACGTGGAAATAGAGGCAGATATCGACAACGAAAATTGGGTTGAGGTTTCGAAAACCATAACGAACTGTGATGAGGCCTTAAAATACCTACACAATTTAAAAATTTTTGTAAAGTCTGATTTTAAGGCTTTCAACTTACTCAAGGGACTAGAGTCAAACATTCAGGAGCGCAAGATGATTGAAAAGCAAGAAAACCTGAAGCAAAAAACTATTAAAGACTTTTTTACTTAAACAGTAATTCAACTCAAAAAGCCTTAAGGCGTGATGCAATTTATTAACATTTTTTTACGTTTGAAAAACGTTTTTTTTTTTAATGAACTGTTTTATGTTTTTGTGACAAATAAGTTATTGAATTGTTTTATGTTTTTTATTATTAATAAATTATTAAAACTAATTGCAATATTCGCTGTTTTGATTTTTCAATAAAAAAAAATTGTACCCCTCATTAGGGGACACCCCTCATTAATGGACGATTTGTGGGCGACCGTGGGTGTCCACTAATGAGAGTTTTCACTGTATTTGATTTTTTCGACTTATTTGTAGAAGTATGCAAATTCAAAAAATAGATACATGTGGTTTAATTGCCTTTTGAAAAGATGTTGTTGTTGCTGTTATTGCCTTTTTGCTTTGTGTTATTGCAGAATAAAAGTTGTAGTTGTGTTATTGCAGAATAAAAGTTGCAGAATAAAAGTTTCTGCAAAAAGACAACAGATATGTGAAAGTGAAAGTGAAACAAAAGAAGACAATTTATTTGTTCCTATGGAAGATGCATTGAAATGCTTAAACGAATGCTTGGTTGTACTTGGTGAACCACCAATTTCGCTGAAGAAACGAAACATGGAAAGCTTTATTCGCTCCAAAATGGAAAATATGAAAAATGTCGTGTTAAAAAAAATTTTCGTATATGACGAAGTTTCACTTGCCCCTAAGTCAGACGACAGTGAGATTTTAGGTGCTATAAGGAAAATTTTTGATTATAGCAGTGACAAAACCATAAAGGAGACTTGTTTACAAGTTTTGCCACAAGACTGGTCTCTCCGAAAAATGCAAGACGAGCTTCCCACGTCCTCTATGTACTCTATAAGAAAATCAAAAAAATATTCAAACATGGATAAAACTGGAGTCCTAGACGATAACAAACAATCCGCTGTTGATAGTTGGAACGCTTCTGTAATCGATTTTTATTGTAAAGATGAATACAGTCGGTTGATGCCCGGAAAAAAAGATTTTAAATCTGTAAAGGTATAGGATGTTGTACATCATTTTTTTTAAAAGTTACTTACAAAGTAATTGTTTCAGGTGGATGGCAAACGAATACACATTCAAAAACGATAAATGCTTATGAATTTGAAGGAGCTGTATAATGAATTTAGAACTCATCACTCAGAATTAAAAGTAGGATTTTCAAAATTTGCCTCTCTGAGACCACAACAATGTGTACTGGCAGGGAGCAGCGGCACCCATTCGGTATGTGTTTGTGTCATTCATCAGAATGTCAAACTAATGTGTGAAAGTGTCTCCAAAAAGGACCACGATAACCAAAATTACTTTGACTACCATACCTGGCTTAATTTGGGAATATGCAAAAATCCTTTGGCGGCATGTTATATGGGTGACTGCGATAAATGTCCTGGATTTGAAAGACTTAGGTCTGTTATACATAATTTCTTTGACGGTCATAACATTGAGACAGTAAGTAACAATTTGTGGGCGCAAACGGATAGATCAAATTTGATGACAAAACTAGAAAGTGTTGAAGATTTTACAGATAATTTTTTAGAACGTTTGCCAAAACTACTAACACACTCTTTCATAACAAAGCAACAAAACATATATTTCAATAAAATACGAGCAGATTTAAAATCTGACGAAGTACTAGTTGTTTTAGACTTTGCTGAAAATTATACTTTCGTCATACAAAATGAAGTGCAGTCATACCACTGGACTAATGAACAAGCAACGATTCACCCATTCGGAATTTATTACCGATCAGAGGAAGAAGTTAAATTTACAAACTTTGTAATCATAAGCGATATTATGAAACACTACACAATTGCAGTAAATCTGTTTTTAAATAAGTTTGTAAGTTTTATAAAGGAACATATAAACGTGCCGTCAAAAGTTTTCTACTTTTCTGATGGATCAGCCACTCAGTATAAAAGCAAATCTAATATATACAACCTCACATGTCATGACTATAAATTTGGAATCAAAGCAGAATGGAACTATTTTTGTACAGCACATGGGAAAAATGTTTGTGACGGACTTGGCGGTACACTTAAAAGACTTGTGGCACGGGCAAGTATCCAAAGCACCGAAAGTGCAATAAACACTCCTTTTGCAATGTATACGTGGTCAAAAAACAACATCAAAAATATGAACTTCATCTACGTTTCACAAATTGTAAAACAATTTTGAATTTTTGGGATCAAATTTTTGCTAAATTTGCTGTCCACGTCCACTAATAAGAGTGTCCGCTAATGGGAAACAATTTATCACTGAAAAACAAACTTGAGGCATTGTTTTTCGAAAAGTGTCCACTAATGGGAGGTGTCCGCTAATGAGGGTGTCCACTAATGAGGATTTTCACTGTATATGTATACATATACATACATACATGTAAAAGTAACCCAGCAATCGGTTGTTGAAGGTAAAAAATTTTAAATATGAACACCCGATACGCATAAAATCTACTGTGGACTTGTATTTGCCAAAGATGAGAAAATAGAAAAAAAATAATTAAAAAAAATAAAAAAATTTAACACTAAAATTCACCTATTTTGGGCACTTTCAAAGCGTCGTAACTCCGAAACTAAGGCTCTAATCGAAAAAAGTTATTCATGTTTTTCGTTTTCTTTTCGTCAATACACCATTATCCAACGGCCAAATTAAGGGGCCCGAGAAATCGGAATCGTGCCGTGATAATTATACGTAGTCACTACTTGAAAAATCGAAACTGAAACATCAAACCTCGAGCAGTCTTTACCAAACCTTATGTATCCAGTGATCCCATGGAGCACCCATTATTAAATTTGGCTATGATGTAGAGAAAAAGATGGGCTTTCATTTTGGTGGGGAAAATCAAAAATTAAATATACGTTATTCCAGGACATTCAAGGATAAAGGATACGTTGCAGTTTTCAATATCATTGAACCACAACGACATGACTTTTGTATCGACTATTATTAAAGAGGTTTTTGCAAGCTTTAAAATTATATCCAACATTTTGAAATCCATTAACGTATTCCAAAGTTATGCCAATTTTAAGAGAGGTCCTTTTTTCAAAAAGTGCCATACAATACCTACTTCAACGAACCATAAAACAAAAACTACTTTGAATTTTAACTCAATTCTGCTGTCATAGAATTCGTATGGACGAGTAGAAACTGCTGTCCAAATTTCATCCAATTCAAAAGGGGTCGGGTCCTGGACTGTGTCGAAATATTTTGGAATTACCCTTTTTAGATTAATAGTTAATTGGTGCTTAAACAGCCGAAGTTGGGCATTTAAACTATGATCAAGTGACCATATAATTTTGACAGAAGACAACAAGAAGAACAAACACAAAGCTTCTTTAATTGTTAATGTGAACAATTATAATCACCATCCTAGTTGAAATAACAATAGAAACGTATCGTTTAACTCGTAGTGCAGTCAGAACTTTATTTTTGTTCAAATATTCTCCAATTTCATGAAATATTTTGTGTTGTATCAGTGCACTTTTGTTCTGCAAATGGCGTCATTTTGATGCATTGTAACGATTAGCTGATAAATGTTTGAATACCGGTTATTTTTCGTAGCATTTGCCACTGTTGCCACCTGGTAGTAAGATTATTTGACAAAGCATTGAAAAACTCTTTTCGTATTGAAAGTCTGATCAAACATAAATCAAAATCAACTGATTATCAGTTTAAATAACCAAGGTTAAAAATTGCAATCTTAAGGTTAAAGTTAAAAAGTGCAATCTTACAGAGGCACCCTTTATTAAGGGAGTCATTTATACTTTATATATAGATTTGGTGTAATCTTTTTCCTAATGTTTGTACTTTAATTGCATAGCCTTGTTTTTGATTTATTTGATTCAAATTTGACGATCATTCTTTGGTTTTGATTTTTATTACCGGCATTTCCTTTCTTAAAAACGTAAATGTCTTCAAATGCACTTGCACCTAAATTGAAACTGGTACTGTTAGTAATTTCCAGCAATTTATCAGTAGGTTTAACGCCTTCATTGATTGTTACACCAGTTGTAAGACAATTGTGTTTAAATCTCTGATCGTTAGGTATTTTTATAGAATATTTTAGTAATTTTATTTCATTTTTCAAAATTTTATTTTCTTTTTCCACAGCATCTATTTTCTTTATATTTTCAGCCACACCTGGTATAAACTCACCGAATTTATTTGACAAAAACGTCAACATATATTGTAGCTGATCAAGCTTGCTGTTGTTGTTGCTGAATTGTTTTTTTAATTTTGGTTAGTTCTCCTGTGACTGTGCCATCACCTTCGTTCCAGTTGATACAAACAAACTCTACACTATCATTGTTTACAAATCGATCTAACCGCCTTTTGTTTAATCCTCCGCAAAGAGGATGATAATTCTTTTCACATTTGTCACATTGTGCACAACTCTCATCCTCCATTATCTCTTTTCTGCATCTCGCATAAATTTCGTTTGGACTACGGCACTATATATTTACCATAGGAAGAAGGAAGATCAGATGGAGCGGGAATGTGTAAGACAAGAACAAATGAAGCAGGAACTGTTGAAATGGGTGAAGCAGGAACAGATGAAGCAAGAACGGGTGTCACAGGAACAGATAATGCAGGCACAGATGAAGAATAGCATATAAATAGTTTTTCAGTAGTTTTCTTTTTATACAGACATGTAGTTCAGCGAAAATGAACCAAAGGTCATTCACATGATTTCTCGAATGAAATCTTAAATCATAAATCTGGTAATTCTAAACATTATCAATCTTTAAAAAAAAATAATCACTCGTTTAATTATTTCAATCGAATCAGATAGAGAGAGTATTGCAAAGAGTAAAAACTTGATTAAAAGATTCGCAATTATGTTTGAACGCGGGTAGAAAAAATGGAACAAGTTGTCTAGAAGCTCCAAAGGGAACATTAAAATTCAGTGAAGATATGATGAATTAATTTCTCCATTGAATAGTTTAGCCAAGAAACATACAGACAACATTGCCCAACGACACTCTAAAGTAGGTAAATCAATAAGATTTAATCTACGTACATAGGGAGTTAGGTCCGAAGACGAACTCCATCCAAGATTTCGGAAAGAAAATAAGAAGAACATTTGCTTCTGAACAGACTCAATTCAATAAATATGGCACCTATAATGTGGAAGCCAAACTATTGTACCGTACTGAAGAATGGGCCTCACAAGGCTAGTCTTCTTATATTGTCGCTTTGACAAATAAGGATCATCAAATTCCCTGGACCAACGTTTTATAAATCCCAACAAACAAGATGCCCTACCTATGCAAGTATTAATATGTGACGAAAAAGTAAGAATACTATCAAGAGTCATACATAAGTCGCAAAAATGAGACACATTATCCAGCCCATGATAACCTATCTTGTAAAAAGTTTCCAATTACTTCCTTCTGTAAACCGAAATTGTTTTACATGTACTCAAGTTTTAAAAAAAAGGTGTCCCATAACATCCCATGAAGGGATTTGGGAGAGCTTCTCACAATCAGCAAGATGTGCGCTTTCAAGTTTTAGACTCACTGATTGGGACCTACAGTTCTACACCGGTTCCGAACGGTATTTTGGTTTGAGCAAGGATCGAACCCACATTCTCATGCACAAGAGCTGCGCAAACGACCACTGCACCACCGACGGCCACAATTTTACTCTAATTATTACTCTGCTCTTGTATACTAGTTGCTATTCCTTACTATTTCGGTATATGGGGTACCCAGATGCCAATTGATCTAACTCCACATTTTGACAATTTTCAGATTTTAATGCTATTAGAACTCAAAACATCTTAATGTTTTCTTATGTCATACCATCACTCACTATTTTCATATCTATTTATTTATCATCATCACTATAAGGCAGCTACCGTGATCTATTTGTAGGCCTCGCATTCTCTTTGTATAAGAATACACAGAAGTCGCAAGCTTATTTTCAATAGTCCTTTTCTATTTTGTGGAGTTAGACCAATTGACCTCTGAATAGTTCATATCATAATATAATTTTCCATAACTAATAACATTTTGCACAATTTATCACAACACATATTTTATCTGAGGGGACGATAATAAATTTATTGTTGGTTAGCTGCCTCTTGTCCATATTGATTAGTGTTTAATGTTCATGAGGAATGGAAAAGGAAAAAATACGTTGATGTATAAGATTACCAGATGACATATGCAGCATACAATTTTATTATCTTTTGTCACATTGAAACTTTTCATTGTGATTCATTTCGTATATTCATTTACCTTGTTTTACTTCTTCTACCTATTAGAACACGAATCGTTTTATATTATTTTATTTCTACATGTGAATGATGACCGCTTTGCTGTGGGGTAGCCACTTATCTTTGTTTGGTCCATGTTTTGTCGTCAATGCTAGAATTAATATTTTTTTTTTTGGGATAATCCCGAATTTTTTTGTTAGTGTTCCATATTATTGCTATTCTGTGGCAAATTACCTCTTGGTGTTTAATTATGGTTTCTTTTAATGATTGTTCCTTATACCTACCATAATTTGTACCATCAAATGTATATTTTACGTAAGATAACATTTTGACACTAAAATTGCCATCATCATTTACTGGATGAAATTGGTACCTACCGTTAATGCTTCTGGTGCCAGCATATCTCTATTTTGTTATATAAGATTCTGTTATTCGTTTTTACATACTCAGCAATCGGTTTACATTTTCCTTTTCCTTTTCATTTCCATTTTCCTTAAAAACCTGTGTAATCTTTACTGCAATTTTTTAAAAGAAATGAATTTACACTCTCGATCAGAGGATTAGAACCACTTAAATTTCTGGTTTCAGTATGTCAAACCTTTTAAATTTTTTGCCAACATCTAAAATGTTGCCACAATCGGAAAGGGCATTTGCTTAAGATTACAAACATAACAACAACAATAGTAAGGTGATATGAAACAGTATTATAAACGTCCGTTTCAAAAAAAAAACAAGAAAACGGGAGGTTTCAGGGGACAGCCGGTTGGAACGAAGTTCTTTTCACTATATATTATGTACTAGTTAGTTCCAACACACCTAAGGCGCCCGTTGGGAAATACAATAGTTTAAATAGATCTTTAAGAAAATATCCTTTTTGCAAAATGATAAACTTTTTTTAAATTTAAATTATAGAATGTATTTTTTTTTACTATATAATATCTGTGGTCACAAACACTAACAGCCTAAGTCGATTCTAAAATATTTCAGGGAGAACAGTTTAAAGTTTAATATCTTTACTGGAAATCAGGAGTCGGAGTTTTTGTGATAACTTTGTTACAGATAACAAGAAAACGAATTCTTTTACTTACTTCTTAACAAAAAGGAGTTGCTTATTTGAGCACGGTGTCTTCTCAAAATTTTCTTTTCAATTTTTTCCTAACTCGAGTTAGGCTGTTATTGTTTATGACCACAGATATGTATATGTATTATATTTTCTCCAAAAAGGTCCTTTTTTTAGAGAGATGTACTTCTAATAATCTATATTCGCCGAGCTTGAGGCCAGATTTGCTTCTCTTGTATTTAAATACAAGAAATGCAAAATCTGACCTCAAGCTCGGAGAATACAGGTTATTTATTGAGAAAGAAAAGGTCGAATAACTGAATACAAATAAAGAGATGTACTCCTTTCATTAAAAGCTTTTTTTTAAGAAAGGGTACTATTTTTAAGAAGAAGTACTTTCTGTCACAAAAACCATAATAGTATGATTTTTTTTACAAAGAAGTACTTTTTTAAGAACATGTACTTTTTATAGAAGTTGAACTCTTTGTAGGAAAAGGTTTTTTTTTTAAATTTGTTTATTTTCAGGAAGGCTGCTTACCTCAAGAAAAGAAAAGCTATTATTTTATTTTTAGGAAAATGTAACGGTTTTTTCAATAAGAGCGCTACAAAAGTTTTTTTTAATAAAACAAAACCGGTTATAGATACCTATGAAATTTTTTATTCCTGTGAAAGTACGTTCGATGCCATTATGTATGGAACTCGATTTCTTTTGCATGGCCACCACGGGCACGCTTGCAGAACTCCAGACGCTGAAACCAATTTTCGACGGTTTTCAAGCATAAATCGGCCGATACTGCTGCAATTTCACGTTCGATATTCGTACGAAGTTCATCAATCGTCGCTGGCTTGTTGGCATAGACCATAGACTTGACGTAGCCCCACAGGAAATAATCTGACGGCGTCATATCACACGACCGAGGCTGCCAATCGACTGGGCTATTTCGTGAGATAACACGCTCACCAAACTTGGTTTCCAATAAATTCATTGTGGCATTCGCTGTGTGGCTTGTGGCGCCGTCCTGTTGGAACCACACGTCCTCCAAGTCCATATTATCGAATTGGGGCCAAAAATGTTCGGTTATCATTAAACGCTAGCGATTCGCATTCACAGTAATGTGCCGGTCTTGATCATCACGGAAGAAGTACGGCCCAATGACGCCGCCGGCCCATAAACCGCATCAAACCGTAATTTTTTCGGGATGCAATGATGACTCATGGATTACGTGTGGATTGCTGTCTGACCAATAACGCATATTTTGCTTATTGACGAAGCCATTCAGCCAGAAATGAGGCTCATCGCTGAAGATGATTTTCCGATGAAAATCCAAATCATTTTCAAGTTGTTGCTCAGCCCAATTCACGAACATACGACGCTTATGTTGGTCAAGCGGCTTCAGTTCTTGCATGTAAGGATGTAGGCCAAGATCTTCTCGCAAAATTCGCCATAACGACGTCACAGGGATGCCCAACGCTTGAGAACAACGTGTGAGATACACATTTGGGCTTTCTTGAACTGAAACCTCGGCGGCAGCAATATTCTCGACACTACGGGCACTTCTTTCTCTCACTGGCACGGGAACATTTTGTACTGTGCCTGTGGATTCAAATTTTTCCACTAGACGCTCAATTGTTGATCTGGTAGGACGATTATGACGACCATAAATTGGACGTAGCGCTCTTAAAGTTGAGGCCACTGACTCCAAATTTCGGTAGTAAATTTTTATAATTTCGACTCGTTGTTGGCTCGTATATCTTTCCATGATGAAATGGCAAACCTTACTGAAGAGAAATATCAAAAGAGCGGGAAAAAATATGGCGTCGTTTGCTGTCGCTATCGATTTACTTTTGTAGCGTCTCTGTTGCAAAACCCTTTACTATTAAGAAAAGGAATTTTTGTTAAGAAAAGGTATTTGTGTAAGTGAAGGTATTATTTTTGAAGAAAAGGTTTTTTTAAGAAATAGGATTTTTTAGAATTGGTCCTTTTCGCAAGAATAGGTACATTTTTAAGAGTAGGTACTTATCTAAAAAAAGTTATGTTATTTCACAAAAACGTACTCTTTAAAGAAAATAAAGTTTTTAAGAAAAGGCAGTTTGTTGTAAGAAAATTTACTTTTTTAAGGAAAGGTACTTTTTTTTTTTAAAAAAATACACTTTTTTAAGAAAAGGTACTTCGCTAAGATAAGGTATTTTTTAAGAAGGCTACTTTGTTTAAGAATATGAAATGTATTTTTTTGACAAAATTTGACTTTTAGAAAAGGGACTTGCTTAAGAATATGTTCTATTTTAAAATTCTTTCACTTTGGCTTTTCTAAATTTACAAAACTACAATATGTACTAAATATTGGTTCCAGGCTCCACCTAGAAAACCTTGCCATTAAACAACAATTTCCAAATATGTATATGTTAGACATCTAGTTATTCTAGACACAAACCAAAGCAAAAGTAAACAATATAGTTAATAATATTGCGTTAAAACAAAAGTTGTATAATATTTTTTCATTTAGCCCCCATCCCCCCAAGTGCGATAAGGAATTTAATTCCAATTATAAAAAAGGTTTCCGTTCATATGATTATAACTATCTAACTAATTTTAATTAAAAATTCATCATTTTATAAGTTAATAATAAGGATCATTAATATTTTGTTTTTTTTCATAAAATACTTCAAATATATGTAGGACTTTTTTTTCATTCATAAACTGCTGTTAAATTATCCAAAGAAATCTCATTCCGGGGGACCATACTGGCTTGAATTAGTGATTCCTTATCTTAGAATTGTCTTCCTCCTTCATAAACCTTGCAGTAAAGCCAGCCCCAAACATTTTCAAGAATGTTTAGGGCGGGAGAATGTGGTGGCCAATTAAGAAGACGAACCTTGTGGATTGAAAATAATTCTTTCGCAAGTCTGGAATTATGTATAGGAGCTTTATCTTGTTGCTCAATCCATGGAAAGGGTCCAAAAATATCATTTACTTTAGGGAAAGTTGATTGTAATAGAGTCTTGTAAGTTTCTTCAGTCACTTTTGCAATTTGAATTTCTAAATCTAATGCGCCATAATATGTTATTGCACCCCAGGGCAAAACTCCACAAACTCTTTGGTGATGCCGATTTTCAATTTCTCGTCTCGTAGAAATAATAATTGTAACCATCTGGGCTATCTAAATTAAACTTGTGTTCGTCACTAAAAACCACAATAGACCAATCAAAAAATTAAACAAAAAAAAAACAACTTTTGTTTTAACACTATTATGCTCCGGGTGGAGCGCGGTAATTTGCTTTTTTAGCACTGCAGGCTGTGGCGACACTGTTGGTCGAAGAGAGTTGGGAGTGTGCGCGGCTTATAGTGGCTGACGGGACATTTGTATTCATCTGCCTTTCAGTTGCCATCATGCAATAGACAGAGGAGGAAAGGTCATTTTCTGTTGAAGCGTATTTTTCAAATGCGCACTCGATCTTTGCAGTGCAGTGTGCTTTTGGTTTACGATTCGCTGTTCCCCCACGCGGAAGTGTTCCTGCACGGCAATCAATTGTAAATTGGGTAACTTCATTGAGAACAGCAGGGAATGTGTCATCTGTACGCAATGTGTGGTGCGCCATATCACGAGTAGGCAGCATTGGCTCTTACAGTTCATGAAAACTTCAGAAAACGTATGCTGCAGTGTGTGGATAGCGAAGGTCGAACTTTGCCAGATACACTATTTAAAACCATGTAATTTACAAATTCCCTAATTAAAATATAAAGTAAATTTTTCTAAGGTCCATAATTTTTAAATTTCATTCCCAAATAAGCAACATACCGCGCTCCAGCCTAAACATTCCACTATTATTGACTATATTGTTTACTTTTGCTTTGGTTTGTGTCTTGACTAACTAGATGTCTCACATATGTTGGAAAATTTCTTGTTTAATGGCAACGTTTTCTAGGTGGAGCCTGTAACCAATATTTAATTTTGAAGCAAATAAAAAGTAACTTTAGAAAAGCCAAAGTGAAAGAAGTTTAAAAAAGTCAAATTTTCTTAAATTAGTTCCTTTTCTTAAAAAAAATATATAAAAAAGTATACAAAATACATTTTCTTAAAAAAATACCTTACTTTAAAGAAGTAGCTTTGATCTGAAAAGAGAAAATTTTCTTACAAAAAGTATTTTCTTAAAAAAAGTATTTTTTTTTGAAATAAGTACCTTTTCTTAAAAAAATACATTCTCTTACAACAAATTGCATTTTCATAAAAAACTAAATTTTCTTTAAAGGGTACCTTTTTTGTGAAACAGAATAACTTTTCCAGAGATAAGTACATGCTCTTAAAAATGTACCTATTCTTGAAAGACGGACCAATTCCCTTTTCTTGAAACCCCGTTTCTTCAAAAAAAAAAAAAATAGCTTCTCTTAAAAAATACATTCTCTTACATAAATTACTTTTCTTAAAATTACATTTCCTTAAAAATAAAATAATACCTTTTCTTTTCATTTCTTGAGATAAGTAGCCTTTTTGAAAATAAGTACACTTTCTATAAAAAAATAACGTTTTCCTAGAAAGAGTACCACCTCTTTAAATAGTACCTGTTATTAAAAAAGTACTTTTTTTTAAACACAATGCATACTTTTATGGATTTTTTTACAAAAAGTACTTCTTTTTAAAAGTAGTACATTTTCTTAAAAAATAACCTTATTTTTTAATTAAAAGAAGTACCTCTCTTCAAAAAGTACCTGTTCTTAAAAAAAGTATGTATTTCTTTGTAAAAAAAATTCATACTCTCATGGATTCTGTTACAGAAAGTACCTTTTCTTAAACATAGTACCTTTTCTTAAAACGAACATCAGCTTTCTATAAAACAAGTACCTTTCTGTAAAAAATTATCTTTTCGGGAAAATATACTACATATTCTTACAAAAAAGACCTAAAAATATACTTCTTATTTAAAAAAAAAAACAATCTATAACAAACAAATTCTTAAAAAAAGTTCATCATTTTACAAAAGTATATTTTCTTAAAGATCCATTTAAATTATCGTATTTTTCAACGGGCACCTTAGGCGTGTTGGAACTAACTAGCTAGTTCATAATATATACCGAAAGGATATTTTTTTTAGCAACAGTTAATTCCTGTAACTGAGACGAACGATTTCTTTCGCTTGCTAAACAAAAATCATCTGATTTGGTTTTCCGTAACACTTCCATTCAAGAGCGACAAAGCGAATGAAGATCAATCCGTTCGCATTGCTTGTTGTTCGCTTTGTCGTTCTTGTGAGTGCTACGAGAAATCAAATCAAACGATTGTCGTTTAGCAAGCGAAATCCACAGACCAAATGCACAATAAATGGATACCAATCAAAAGCAAAAATAAACAATCGTAATTTCATTTCGTTCTTGAACAATTTTAAAAATTTTTGGTAAATGTATGAGAATACAAGGCATGACAATTTTCCTAAATGAAAAATGATTGGTTTTCCGTTGGAAATAATGGACAATTCACTTCAACACACACACACTGGCGTGATTAGTTTCGAACTCCGTGACAAGTTCATCATCAGATGCCTAACAACTGTGCCTGAATTGATACCATCGGTTGATCATCGATCGTATATATACTAACTCAATTCTGCAATTCACATGTGCGAATTAGTATCGATCGATGATCCCTAAGTATCAACATCACTGAAAGCCCTATAATTCCAACAACAAGAACAGACCGAATTTTTCCACCATATTCTTCTTTTCCCCATGCGTTCTCGCATTGTTGCAGTGCTGTGAGGTGAGTTTTAATCTATATCACAGAGTTGTATTTTTCCATTTTATAAATTAATATTTTGTTCAATTAATATTTTGTTCATTAAATATTCTACGTTTAAAGTGAATAAAATTGTAAAATCAAAAATACCAATTTATCAATGAAGACCGATAATAAATTTAAATATTTGTAGAAAATAATTATATATATAAGTATATACATGTATATATTATACATAAATACATATATAAACATATATATATACACATATAGATGGAGCTAAAGAAATTTTACTTCAGTCGTGTGGTCTAAAGCACACACGTATATTTTTGGATAAGGACCTTTATACTATTGCTGCATTAAACATTAATGTTGTTGTTGTTGTTATTTTTGTAATCTTAACAAAAATTAAAATCGATGGTAGTACGATTTTAGCTGACCACCAAAAATTTAAAAAGATACGGAAATGATACTAAAACCAGAAAATTATGTGGTTCTAATCATCTGATCGAATGTGTATAAAGCACACAATTCTCCGATAGTGAGAACGTCACTCCAAACCCTTTCAGGGATGAATGTGGCAGCTTTGTCTAAGTGCACCTTCAAGTGTACTTGTAAAAGTTTTCGAAACAAAGACGACATTTGTTCACTGAAGCGGAAAACAACTTAATAATAATACATGACGATATAGGCAAAAACATAAGATAAGAACTTTATTCCATTTACAATACACATGGTCATCGAATCATTTATATTAACTTGTTTGACATTACATTTTCTTCTCGATTGGAATCTTTATTTTTCAAACTGTCCAGCTTGTGTAGCAAACCAGCATAAGTCTGTCAATCTAAATGTACTAATTCAATTATTCCAAACTTTTATATCCTGAGTATCATTTGCAATTCAAATGTCATAACAACCAATATGAAATCATAGTCTTCTTAAACAAAAAAAAGTTTTCACAAAAATATATAAATGCACAAGCAAAGATTGTCCTGTATTTCTACACGCTAAAAAATAACGACCTCAACATTATATTGCAGGAACCATGAACATGTCTGCAAGCATAGTTTTCGTGAATAGGGGAGTCGTGAATTGTTTTCGTGAATAGAGGAAATTTGCGCAAAAAAGGCCGGAACTCGAGTTTTCGGGTTTTAAATTAAAAATAGTGGTATGAAATTGAAAACAAGACGTTTATATTAGACAAAATTAAAGAACATTATTTAAACATCCGACTAGTATCATTAAATAAGGCTGGAACAGCAGAAAATTCGGTCCAATTTATTGAAGGGCATTTAATGGAACTCGGTTGGTCATTTGCCGAAGACATTGCCGGGCTTACTACGGACGGAGCGGGGTTAATGTCAAAAATTTAAAACTTATAGCTACATAGCAACAGTTGTGTATTCATCTCGCTATATTAGACTTTTTAGTTATAAAAAACGGCTACTGTTGCACGCTGAAAAGTCGGTCCTTTTTTGTTGTTTGGATGTAAATGTTATGTGGCTTATGGCAAATATAGGGTAATTCCAAAATATTTCGACACAGTCCACACGACAGACAATAGTTTCTCCTCGATCATATGCATTTTATGACACCAGAATTGGGTCAAAATTAAAAAGTAGTTTTTGGAACGAAGTTCCTTATCGCACGTTGCGGAATGGGGGCTAAATGAAAAAATTTTAAACCACCTTGTTTTTAACAGTATTATGCTATAACCCAGTATACAACCCAGTATTATTCTGCATACTTTTAGGATTTGATAATTATTACTAGATTTGTACAGTCAGGGTTGTACATGAGGCCTGCGTTCATTCATGTTGGCTTTGTGATAGTCATGCGATTGTGAAGTATGTTGGCATCAATGGAAGGCATTATGACATAATTACGGCTAAGGAATGCGGGCTTCGCTGAACATGTTGGAAGTGCAAGGAATTCGATTTTGACTTTTTTTAGGTTATTGTCTTTTGCGTTATTAACAGTATTAGCACACTCTGTGTGCTTGCAGTTCAAGTCTCCCGCTAGTACATACTAGTTATTTGAATTTTAAAGATTCATAAAATAAAACAGCTTTTGCAAGTCTGCTTGTATTGAATTTATATTGCCGGCCGGATAGTACGCAAATGTATCTAATAACTAAAAAGTTTTTGCAGTCAACGGGTATGTTTTTGGTGCATGTCTCTAAAGTATCTAAAGAATTTCTGCTTTTGTTATCGTGACTGTAGTATTGATTGTTATTCTTCATTAATATAGCAGTTCCCAATCCCTTGTTGCATCAATTCGGTATTTGCTTATGATTTTATAATTTTTAAATATTACATTGTGTGTATGGTTTAATTTTGTCTCATTTAATAGGACAATATCTACTATCTATTTACTCTTAAAAATTTAAATTTTCTTGAAAAGAGGACCAATTCTAAAAAAAATTACCATTTGTTAAAAAAAACCTTTTCTTTAACCAAATATCTTGTTATAAAAAATACCTTTTCTTACAAAAATTCCGTTTCTTAAAAGTACCTTCTCTTAAAAATAAAATATTACCTTTTTTCTTGAGATAAGTACGTTTTCTGAAAATAAGTAAATTTTGTTAAAAAATAACCCTTTCCTAAAAAGAGTACCACTTGTTTAAAAAGTACCTGTTCTTACAAAAGTTCTTCTGTGTAAAAAAATGTTATACTCTTGTGGCCCTTTCTTACAGAAAGTACTTCTTCTTAAAAATAGTACCTTTTCTTAAAACAAAAATATTATCTTTTAATAAAAGAAGTACCTCCCTTTAAAAAAGGACCTATATAATACATATTCCGGAAAATGTAATACATATTCTTACAGAAAGGACATAACAATACAAATTTTTTTTAAAAATACATTGGAGAAAACAAAATTTTCTTAAAAAAACTTTTTTATTTTACAAAAAGTAAAAAAAGCGACAATGCCAGATCGCATGAGGAAGAGAAGAACATGGTGGAAAAATTCTGTCTGCTCTTGTTGTTGGAATTATAGGCCTTTCAGTGATGTTGATACTTAGGGATCTTCGATCGACACTAATTCGCACATGTGAATTGCAGAATTGAGTTTGAGTTACGATTGATGATCAACCGATGGTATCAATTCAGGCACAGTAGTTAGGCATCTGATGATGAACTTGTCACGGAGTTCGAAACTAGTCATGCCAGTGAGTGTGTGTTGAAACTGAGTTGTCTATTATTCCCATCATAAAGTAACACTTTTTCAATTAGAAAAATGTTCATGACTTGTAAGCTTGTAGTATGAATTTCTCATACATTAACCAAAACGAACAAAAATCGGTCAATAAAATTCAAATTCAAATAAAAGTACCTTTTCTTAAAGATCCATTTAAATTATCGGACTTTTCAACGGGCGCTAGTACATGGAACTAACTGGAACTAACTAGTACATAATATATACCGAAAGAAACTTCGTTCCAACCGGGTGTCCCACGACACCTCATGTGATTTTTGTTTTATGGTTCGTTGAAGTAGGTATTGTATTACACTTTCTGAACAAAGGACCTGACTTTGGAATGCGCTAATGGATTTCAAAATGTTGCGATATCATTTTAAAGCTCGCAAAAACCGCTTTAAGAATAGCCCATGCAACAGTCATTTCGTCGTGGTTCAATGATATTGAAAACTCCAAAGTATCTTTTATCCTTGAATATCCTGGCATAACGTATCTTTAATTTTTGATTTCCCCCACCAAAAAGAAAGTCCGTGAGTTTCTTCTTTTTAAATCGGGTGAGAAAGTGAAAATCGGTTGATAATCAACTACCTTACAGGCTTATAAGTGTGGAAACGTACCCAAAAACGTGGTTTTAACCGGTTTTCAAGATTTTGGGGGTGTTTGGGAAATTGCACAAGCAGATTCTTGTTTCTTGTTTCACCTCACAGGTATGTCTGCTTTAGTATTTTTTGTGCATATGTTATACGTAGTCACACTCGAAAAATCGAAACTAAAACAGCAAAACTCGAGCAGTCTTTACCAAAATTTATGTATTTATGTATCTATTGATAATGTAGAGAAAAAGATAGACTTTCTTGCTGGTGGGTTAACTCAAAAACTAAAGGTACGTTATGCCAGGATATTCAAGGATAAAGGACACTTTGGAGTTTTCAATACCATTGAACCACAACGACATGACTGTTGTATGGGCTATTATTAAACCGGTGTTTGCAAGCTTTAAAATGATATCCAACATTTTGAAATCCGCTAACGCATTCCCAAGTTATGCCATTTTAAACTCAGGCCCTTTGTCCAGAAAGTGCCATACAATACGTACTTCAACGAACCATAAAACAAAAACTGCTTTGAATTTTGACTTAATTCTGGTGTCAATTTAATTCTTATGGACGAGGAAAAACTATTGTCTAAATTTTATACCAATCAAAAGTGGTCGGGTTCAAAATTTTTTTTGGAATTACCCTATAGTATACATGTGTCGAACACAATATTAAATGTTACGGACACAATGATTAATAGATTATAATATATATTATTTTGCGACCCAAATATGCATTTGTTTGTTGAAATCTGCTGCAAAACACAAACGTGACTGACAACAAAGAAACAAAAAACCAGCACATCTGCAATTCATGAAAACAATGGTTGCAAACATGTACATGGTTCCTGCAATATGTTGCTGGGCCGCTTTTTTTCAGCATGGACCCTTGTGGAATTATCTTCTTTATAAGATGACGAAGAATTATTTATAATCTTTCGACATCTGTTTAGAAGATACAAGAAATGGCATTACAGAAAAATCCCACATCAGACTATTTGTGGAAAAGGTCCGAGAAATATGTTAACCTTTTCGAAAAAGTTCAAAGGAAAAAACGCTTGTTAATTTTAGTTTGAAAGTCCTGCCTCGTAAAATGGTGTTCATAGATCTAAAACAATATCTGATAAAGAATTTAGCTTATTGAATTAAACAATTAAAGTTCTCAATCCAGTAAAAGAAACGGTCGAAGCATTATGCCGATCTGAAATGAACCTTTGGAAAGCAGATACTGCTTTGGCATTCACCATGAAAGAGATTTAAGCCATTAAGAATAAGAAAGAATAAACGAACGAAAAACAATCTGCTAAAATCTTTTACATTTTTCAAAAAAATCCAAACATGTATTCTGGATTGGAAGGTTGTATGAACATAAATATATCATTTAAAATCTGAAAGAGAAAAATTAATATATTGCCTTAAAAAATACATAGATAAACAACATAACGACAGTTGTCGATCAAACGATCAAAATGCAATCGATTGAAACGAAAATATTGCGGAAGTTTAAAATGAAAATGTTTCTTCTATAGGCAACAAATGCAATGACGGTATTGACGAATGTAAAAGTCCTGTAAACATTCAATACAAATCAATGCTTTTGTTTCAGGTGCAATAAGAAGGGATAATTTGTTGACGATTTTGCCTACAAGCGTCGATTGTGGCATATGTTTTTTTCGGCAGCTTTTATAGCCAAAATCTCAGTTCGAGGTTAGCAAATGGCACTTTAGATGCTCTAATTGTGTTGCGGGCTTTCCTGACAAAATAATTCCTTTAACCTTAAATTTAATATAAGCATACATTACACATATGTATATTAAAAATAAATATACTTTTTCTTAATGTGTATGCCTAAAATAAATATGAAATACCTTTCTGTTATGTGCAATACTTATTCGATTTTTTTAAACCTAAACCTGAAAAATAAGCGCCCCGAAAAATCCCGGGCTCCCGAGACTTAATATTTCAAAATCCCGAAGCGCGGGCTTTTAAAAACACAGTCCCTTTTGACATCCCTAATTATAACCCGTTAATCATTCCGTCCCAAATATGTTATATTGATTAGCAAATACAGTCTGTTTGGGCACAAGTCTACTATATTTGATACAAGCTACAAAAACGTTATTTTTGCATTAAAAATTTTTCAGCGTGTATGGTACAAATAACTTTTGTTCAAACAAATTTATTGCAAAAAATAAAGAAACTTCCATATCGAGTATTTATTACTGTTAGTACTTTGTGGATCACATGCATACAAAATGGATAGATTAGTCTCAATTTCTGTATTTACTCTTCCTAAGAATCCCCTCGAACTCGTTTAGATTTCCATTGTGAAGATAAATATTTAAATAGGATTATTTGAGAAGAAGTTTTGCCTTGAGTTTCAAGAAGGGGTAAATTACGTGAAAGCATTGGAGTACAAACACAGAAATATGTACACGAAATATGTACAAGAAGTATAGCAAGAGTTCTAACAAAAATGAAGAAAATACTATATAATTCGATGCTGCTTTTTTGCATTTTATTTAGGGTCAGCCAATTGTTTTTAAATTGGAAGAAAGTTGATAAAACCAAGGGCGGATTTAGACTGACTAAGGGCATGGACGCAGCAGCAATATTGAGCTAAACAAAGGAGAATCCGAATTGATATTGTAATATATATAGAATTATGATGGAACACAAATTTAACGCATTTGTTTGTTTTACCAAATTGGTTTTTTTAAATATGTTAGGCTAGGCTAGAGTTCATCTCAAGGTAGCTCATCCAAGTAGCAGTGATGCAGGTTTGAATGGCCACGTTACCCTGAAAAGAAACGAATGTACCAGTAATAAATTTAATTTCCCGAATTATACCCAATTAGTATTGCTAATGTTATTTAGATGTAGACTGAGTTCAATACTCCCCAGTTCCTGTATTCCGTCAAAAAATCAGTTTCCCAAATTTGTCCTCCTTATATTTGTCACAATATAGAGTTCAGGGGTTTCCGCCATAAGTTCGTCGTCTCACCTACGACTGTAACACCTGTATTGCATTGCCATGTTAGAAGCATGTTAACCAATCGTCAAGTGACGGGTTATTACAGCTGTGTATCTGGCTACACTCACAGAAAAATTCGGTTGAGACAGCCGAATTAGCCGTAACCGAATTAAGAGGTTGTCACAACCGAATTAGAGGTTGGCACAACATCATCAGAGGTTGACACAACCTACTTGGAGGTTGACACAACTTCATCAGAGGTTGACACAACCTCATTAGAGGTTGACACAACCTCATTAGAGGTTGTCACAGCCGAATTAGAGATTGGCACAACCTCGTTAGAGGTTGACTCAACCTCATTAGAGGTTTGTCATAGCCGAATTAGAGGTTAGCACACTCTCATTAGAGGTCGTCACAGCCGAATTAGAGGTTGTTACAACCGAATTTAAATACTGTCATAAATGAATTATTAGTTTTTTTATTATTAAGTGATGATTTATTTTCTTGTATTTTAAATTAAAAACCGAGAAAATAAAGTCATATATATGGGGTAATCTATATAAGTAGAATAATACATTTAATTTACATGCCTCTTCCAACCTTTATTGAAGTCCCGGCCATCATGGGACACCGCACTAATTCTGACGTGTTGTATCGGTTGCTCTAGGTCCAAAGCAGTTTTGTGTCCAGACTACCGCATATATATCTGCTGTTGATATCTGCTTAAATATCATCTGCAAAATAAGACGGTTTAATACAAAATATATTTTACTTACCTTTTGAAAATAATATTTGATTATACAATTTTACACGTCAGATTTTAAATACATAGAATTATGTTGTGGTAACCGAATTGAAAATGATTTCGATTGTACCTACAGAATTCATGAGAAATCCGGTTATTGCAACCGAATTGACGCAAAATTCAGTCATTGCAACCGAATTAAGGCTAGATTAGGGCTGCGACATCGACATAGATGTTTTGAAAACATCGATATTTTTGAAAAACATCGAGTACTTTTTAGATCCATGTTTCAGTGCCGATGTTTTTCCAACATCGATGGTTTATACCGATGTTAGCATCGATATTTTTCTGTGTGACGATTGTGACAAATTGCCTTAATATGAGGAAATATAAACCATAAAATATTAATATAAACTCGAATTCTTTATATTTGCCCATTTATTCGCCGCCAGACGCCAACCACCACCATTATGGGTAGCTGGTTATACATGGAATGTAATGGGAAACTATTTATTTTAATCAAGTTTTGTAGTTTTTTTGGCCGTTTTGGTTTTTTTGGCCGATGGTGGTGCAATGGTTAGTGTGCGCTGCTCTTGTACTTGAGATCCTGGGTTCGAACCCTGCTTTGACCACCTTAAAAAAAATTTCTTTCGGCGGCGGTCACCTCGCATAGTGACGGCGACACTATCGAGTATATAGCCATGAAAAAGCTTCTCAAAATGCCGTTCGGAATCGGTGTAAAACTGTAGGTCCCAATCAGTCAGTGAAAACTGGAGAGCGCACAGCTCAGTGATTGTTAGAAGTTCTCCCCTGTCCCTTCATGGGATGTAATGGGAAACATTTATTTATTTGTAGTTTTTCGCCTCTATATCGTGGAAAAGGGTGATTTATATGTTGATAACACATATCTACCCAATTCGATAGTTACAACCGAATTGATGTCAAATTCTGATACTACAACCGAATTGAGGTTGGTTAAGACCAGATTCGGTTACCCCAACCGAATTAGGTACCAATTTCGGTTGTTGCATCCGAATTAATTTGAAATTCGGTTGTTTCAACCGATATTTTAAAAAATTTAGTTGACTGAGCGAATATAAGTTGAAGATTCAGTTGTCACAACCGAATCAACTATGAAATGAGGTTGCTTCAACCGAATTTCGGTTGTGGAGACTAAATTCGGTCGTAACAACCTCAATCCGGTTGCGGCAACCTCAGT
This sequence comes from Phaonia tiefii, assembly GCA_963931995.1. Lineage (NCBI taxonomy): Eukaryota > Metazoa > Arthropoda > Insecta > Diptera > Muscidae > Phaonia > Phaonia tiefii. Next base: position 39,258,207 of record OZ008367.1, read on the forward strand.
TCGGCTGTGGCTACCTCAATTCGGTTGTGGCAACCTCAATTCGGTGGTAACAGCCGAATTTACGGTTGCTACGACCTCTTTTCAAATAATTAGTTCTCTGAGTGTATTGTGTTCCTGTTCATAGTCATCAGGAACAAGGTTCGCGTAGCGCCATAACTAAGTCATATACCCGGTGAAATGCGACAAGCAGTCAGTTTTACCCAGTATCTTTGAAATTCAGTTATTTCAACCGAAATGCCTCCTGGTAGAAGTAGCAATCAATTGCATAACTCACCACTCGTAGAGGGCTTCAATCACGTTTCATCTAACCACATTTTTAATTGAACCTTTCGTGGCTATGTGATCTGCGGCATCGTTTTCGGCTGTATTCGTATGGGCTGGAAGGCACAGTTGGGAAAATCACGTTGGGGCACCAGTCTCGTCTAGCACACTCCTGTATTCACGAACCAGTGTTTTTTATTTTTCACTGAGGATAGAGCCCTTATCGTCCCGTTGTTATCCGAGATGATTTTCACACTCTTCCCTACTATAGCGTGATTTCATAACTTCACACGCAGCCAATATTGCCGCTACTTTCGCTTGGGCGGTACTGCTAAAACAACGAGACCTATTAATACCCAGTTGGAAATTTATAGACATCATCAATGACAAAGAACTGACATGTCAGAGTCAGTGCTGACTTTCCGACCCGCTCCCATTCAAAAAACGTCATGACACCTTCCAACATTTTCATACATTTGTTCAAAACTGAGCAGGAATTTTCGCATTGGTCAGCATTGGTTAGGTAGTCAGCATTGATCTTAATAAGAGTCAGCCATGACCAAGGGCTGACAAATCAATAGGACGGTCTTACATAGATTGTCAGCCCCTTCAAATTTAATGTCACCTAAGTCAAAACTACTGACATATCAAGAAGATGTCTTATATAAATTGTCACCACCTACTTACATAGTCCTAAGGAAATTCTACTGACAATGCCTTCAAGACAAAATTTTCAACTGGGTGGAGTTATCCCCAGTGACGTTGAGTAAACCCCAGCTCCCGCTCCATTATCCGTCTTAGATCCCTCCGTAAAAGTATGACTGTCAACATCCTTCAATTATGGGTGGTTCTGCCACTCTTCTCTATGCGATATGATTGTTCTGAAGTTTGTCCGGAAGTTCAGTTATGGACTAGCATAGTTCGTTCTTTCAGGTATGACCACACTAGGCATAGTGCACTGAATCCTACTTTGCCCATAGATAGCTTCGATGGGCCCAGCATTTCAACTCTCTAAGCCGCAAAGCATTCACTGCCGCTACATTCTTAGCAAACTGTTCAATTGGAAGCAAATTCATCATCGTATTGATAACAACAGAGAAGCACATTCGTAATGCCCCCGTCACGCCAACGCAAACTGTTATCTGCACTGTCGACAGTTTTCTACCTTTCCTCAAAAGCCATTCCATAACACCATCCTCGGATTTAGCCCCATAATCTCCCAAATGCTGCCTTGCAAACTTAGAGAGTGATACACTTTAAAGATCCAGCTGATTTTCGGATCCAGAAATACACCCAGGTACTACGCCCTATCTGACAACTCTAAATGTTTACCATTGAATGAGGGTAGCCGATATTGTGGAATAGGTCGCCTACTTCTGAATAGTAGCAGGCCGGTTTTATCCGAGTTGAAACCTAGACCTAGAAACCTAGAAAAAAATAAATGTGTTTCTTTCCCGAGAGCCAAAATTATATTTTTTTGTAGTTTTTTTTGGATTGTGGCTCGATCGCAACATGCAAGACACAGTAGTATAGGCCTGAACGAATATTACATTTGTCCTATACATGTCGCTGACGTACGACTTGATTCCCTAATGAAGGCCTCATTTTATGCGGTTTCTACCCCTACAATTTTAAAATATTTTTTTCTAGGTTTAAAATCCTTTAAAAACCAAGAACATATTGCTTTGGAAGTATCGAATTTTATTCAGAAACAAAAAAGTTTGCGCTACAAAGTATGCAATAATTTGCATTCAAACGTATGCAATAGTTTTTAATGAAACATTTTACGAAAGCGCCAAAAACTATGCAATAATTTGCGGTAATATTGAAAAATTCAAATACATTTGTGTTAAGGTTGTAAATACATCTTGTTGTAAGTGAGTTTTTTGTTTTTGAATAAAACTGCATACTTCCAAAACAAAAAGTTCATGGATTTTAAAGGTATTTTAAAATTGTAGGGGAAGAAACATTAAACATGCATTAAATGAGGCCTTCGTTGCAAAATGAAGTCGTACGTCAGCAACATCTATAGGACAAGTGTGCTAACTATTTCGTGTATCGCTGTTTCCGCCGACGTTTCCTTCATTTAGGCATATTCGATAGACCGCTATAAGTCACTAGCGTTCTGATATGTTCCTCCATGATTCTGTCTAGAGCCTTGAGTATAAACGATTATAAACATACTCGTCTGAACTCCTTCACAAATTTGTATTGCGAAAAACTATTCATGGCCCACAAAATGTTGTCAATATTGATCAGTGCATCTGCATTGTCATCGTCGTGCACCTCCACGGTCGACGATTTATCTCTATTCCCTGCATTTGGGAAGAGTTCGTCAGCAGAGAAATTAGGGTTTGCTCTGATGACTCAGTCCATGATCCATCCAGGCTTAGTACGAGAGATATATTTGATTGATCCTTGGACAGAATTTTGGTCAATCTGCAGAAATCATTGAGGTAGTCTATCTACTCGGAATAGTATCTCCACGCTGTCCTCGTGGCGGCTCTTATGACCCTCTTATACTCTCGCTGTGCTATTTTGAAGGGCTTCCAGTCTGATGTAACACTTATTAAAATCACATATTGACTTTTGCTTCAGTTCACTTACATCTCTCCTCCACCATAGTGGAATTGTGGTCGCCACCAAACGTTCTGCAGCGTTATCAAATTTCCCAAGTCAATGAGTACGTGCGTAAGGCGTTCCTCGGGTTAGGAAAGACTTTCGGGTTGATGAGGGTTGTCGAAATATTGAAGAAAATTACCATATATGGACACCACTACGTGATAAAAGACCAAAAAAAATACTTTTTTTTATGTGCCCCAAAAATTTGGGGCCTCGGTTTCATTTTTGCAAAAAAGTGATCATTTTGTCAGGCTTATATATTGCAAACCGTTCAGAAGTGCAAGATAGGAAAGTTGTAGCTCTTGTCATAAAGAAAAAAAATTGTCAACATAAAATCAGAAAAAATCTTCATCATCTTCAAGGTCAAAACCGCAAAAAACTTGTTCACAATTTTTGTTCTTTATGACAAGAGTTATAACTTTTCCTCAGAGAGTAACTCAAAACTCTGAACGAATTGCAAGATATGAGCCGGACAAATCTTTGGGGCCCATAAAAAAAGTCAATGACTATGAGCAAAACTGAGAGACACGGTCTTCCGTATATGGATATATTTCCGTGACTTAAAAAATTACACACAGTGCAATTAAAAAATTTCCGGGAATTTTTCACTTTTGCGGCTATCTAAACGCTATTTAAACGGTGTTCAGAATCATTCCTAGGAAGTTCGTAAGTTCTTGTAGTTAATTGTTTCCTTGAATTTTGAACGGTGTGCTACCTATTGACCTGAACAGGGGAAAAATGTAAAAAAATCGAATTTTTTAAAGTTTTTTTGCGATTTTGGCATTGAAGATGAAGTTTTTTTGATTTTATATGTTCACAATGTTTATTCTTTATGACAAGAGCTACAACATTCCCTTAGAAAGTAAATCAGAATTCCGACTGGTTTGCAAGATATGAAAATTATCACTTTTTTTGCAAAACTGACACCGATTCCACAAATTTTTGGAGGCCCATAAAAACGCAGTTGTGCCCGTGCCCGCAGTTTGCTGAGTACCAAGCAAATAAAAAGTGAGCGACATTTTCGGTTCATGAAATTTTCATTATTTTTTATACACGTACTTTTTATGACAACGAAAATTTCATAAAAACTGAATACGGGGCTATTGATGGTACTTTTGTTGTTTTGGAAATGCTTTTGATCAGCTCACTAAATTCTTTGGAATGCAGCTACATGGCTGTCATTTTAGTATTAAATTTGCGATATGTCACATTATTTTCAGAGGTCAGTTTTCATATAAATCGTGTTGTGAATGTGGATGATCAAAATGAGCATTTGCGTCATATTTCGCTCCCTTATTTCCAAAAAGCAAAAAAAGGGAAGCACACCGGCATATTTGTGACGTGTAGGGTTTGACTGTTTTAACAGAACGGTTCAGAACAGGTTCAAAAAATTTCGTTGTGGAAATTTCACGAGCCACAAGGGCGGTAGGCCAAATGCGGTTGATGAGAACGAAACGCCGTTGTCCAATCTGACCAACCGATTTCTGTTCGATAAGTTGCAGACAAGCTAAAGGTGTCGCAAGTGATCATTGAAAACCATTTGAAATGGCTTGGGCATTGCGAAATACTTAATATTTGGGTTCCGCACGAGCTTAAACAAAGCCATTTAAAAAAGCTGAGAAGCACGTGCAAAAAAAAAAATTATTTTACCCATTTGGTGACATTTTAAGGAAGTAAAAACCAAACCATAACTTCTGACGTCTATTAACAGCAATTGACGAACCATTGATGGGGCGTTGATAGAAATCCGGCCTGAGTTCGTAAATTATAAAGTGGTGGTTCTCCATCACGACAACGCTAGGCCTCACACTTCTTTGCAGAATCTGAACTAAATATTGGAGCTCGGATGGGAAGTGATGCCACATGCAACTTATAGTCCTGATCTGGCACCTTTATATTTGCTTTTATTCCAGAATCCATCCAAATCAGGAGAGGACGTACAAACCGAGTTGTTCGAGTATATTTGTGGGAAGAATCATTCATTCTATGAATCTGGGAACAAAAAGTTTCCTGAACGATCGCAGAAGGTCATTGACCAAACGGCACCTATCTTAGATATACAAATTCATTATTGAATAAAATAATTGAAAATTAATTTGAAAAAATAAATACCGAAAATAGTGTCGTGCCAACCCAATAGGTAGGTTGTTATACCGTGTGAAGTTGCGACAATACTTGAAAATCAGGTAATCCAGGTAAATTGCACCAAACTTAGCCAGGTGGAACTTTCGACCAAGGAGATCATTTTCGGACCCTTAGCTCAACTTCAACCTAAGATCATTTAATACATTTTCATTTAGCGGACTGGTCGAATTTTTATGTTAACGTTATAATAGAATGCAAAGAAACAACGTATTCATAATAAAAATTGGAGTTGACACAAAATTTTTGAACCGGATTTCGAAATATAAGTGTGACAAAAATGTTTGCTTATAAAGAGTAGGGGTTGGAAAATTTTATACCCTCACCCATATGATGGGGTATATATATATATGTAAAATGTAACGCATAGAAGGAGCCATATCTGTCTGTCTGTCTGGCTAGCTGGTCAACACGATAACTGCCGTAAATATTTATCGATCACAGCGAAATTTTGTCAGTGACTAGTATTTGTCCATGGTTAGTTTGGGATTGAAAATGGCCGTTTTGGCCAAGCCTCTTGTGGTACTTCCCACAAAAATCGACATATTTAGTACGAACCTTTTCTGGTAGATATGATTAGATTCAACTCAAACATTGGTTAATAATCTGTAAATATCTACTTAATTGCAGAAAATGGGCGAATTCGCCACGCCCATTCTGGAACCTCCCATGCAAAAGCTTGGTGGTTCTCCACCATGAAGCATGAAGCACTTCCGAACTTAATGAAATTAGGTAAATTAGGTAATATCATCAAGCGCGAGTCACCAAGTAAGACAAGGGTAATTTTGCCACGTCCATGTTGGTGCCTCCCTTACATAAGTTGTTCGACCGGCTGGTTGTTCGGCAAGATAACTCCCGCAAAACCGAATCAATCTTTATGAAATTTGGTACTAGACAAAATTTAGTCAAATGCCACTCATCTATAGAAAATTAGTCGTTTTGCCAAGCCCATTCTGGTCCCTCCCATACAAAAGCTTGGTGGTCGTCCGGGTTGTCACTGAGATAAGTCGCGTGAAACACTTCCGAACTTAATGAAATTAGGTTATAGGCCTCGTGTCATCAAACACCAGTCACCGATTAATACAAGTGTGATTTTGCCACGCCCTATCAACATAAGTTTTGCGGCCGGCTGGTTGTTCCAAAAAAATCAATCTTTATGAAATTTGGTGCTAGACATTTGGTGCTAGAAAGTTACTCAAATGGACATAAAACGTGGGCAGATGACCGGTTGATCGACGCGATATCTCCCATAGACCACAACCGATCTTAACAAAATTTGGTACTGATTAATATTTTGGGTAATACTGTGTAAAACAGATAAACAATATATATCCCATATAAATATTGGGCGGACAACTGGCTGGTAGTCACGATAACTCCACGTAATCACTTAGGATCGTAATTAAGTTGGGTATTGAATAATATTTAGCGCAATGCTATCTACTCTGCTATTAAATATTGGCACATTTACCAATATTCAATAGAACTCATTCGCAATGGATGACTTCAGGTGAGGGTATGTTTAAGTCGGTTCACCCGACTGAAATTTCTGTACTGGTTTGTACAGTGTTTAATGTTTTCAGTGAAAATTTGTAAACCATAAATCTTAAAAAAAGTTTTAGAAAATACAGGATTCACCCGAAACCCGATTTCAAAATTTTGTATGAAATGGAAACATTTTATTGAAGAGTTCTTAGAGTTTTTCCAAACCCTATTTTGGCCGTCGGTGGTGCAATGGATATTGTGCGCGGCTCTTGTACACGACATCCTGGGTTCGAACCCTGCTCTGACCACCTTAAAATTTCTTTCGGCGGCGGTCACCTCGCATAGTGACGGCGACACTATTGAGTAGATATATAGCCATGAAAATGCTTCTCAAAATACCGTTCGGAATCGGTGTAAAACTGTAGGTCCCAATCAGTGAGTGAAAACTGGAAAGCGCACAGCTCAGTGATTGTGACAAGTTCTCCCCTGTTCCTTCGTGGGATGTAATGGGAAACTATTTATTTTTTATTTTGGAAATTAATTCGTTTTGAAAAACTGTGTTGTTATCTCTATTACTCTTGTGCATGGAGTCACTCACAATCGATTCAAGTATCTACAACTCTGCAATTCGTGCACTGTGTGCCAGTAATTGCACACGCATTGTCGTTGTGGTTGTTGACTACTGGAATTCATTTGTGCAACTATTTGAATACGTATAAATAAAAAACTTAGATTAGTAGCATTGCAATGGAGGGTTTTACACCAGTATATTGTACATGCAATGGTAAGTGTTTCAAACGTCATTTAATTGCAAGTTTAAATCAGTAATTGAATTTCGTAAGGTAAATAGGAAAGTAAAAAAATTTGCATAAGTATTATTTACGACAGAGTAGTGCAAGTTGTTAATATACAAATTTTATTTGCAGTATGACATTTGAAACCTATTTCCGAATAAAGTTGTAAGCGAAAAAATGTAAATTCGTCACCAGTGACAATAAACTATTTAAAGTAGTGCGGATTCAGTGTTTGTTTTTCTCGTTAAGATTAGGATTAATTTTCACTTTTATTTAAATTAAACAGAAAATTTATTTTAATTAAAACATTAAATTATTTAGAAAATTTAATTTTTATGGGTCTCACAATGAAATACCGTTTTACAACCAAAACAAATTGCATGACAACACGTTTTAACATACAGCCTTTTTTCAATTTGAAACGGTTTTAAAATGTGACAAACTGATATTTTTTACTAACCCACCTATTATGATTTGGGGCGATAAGCGATAGGCGGCTGCATTCTCTTGCTTCGTATTGCAATTTTGCAAAAAGTGATAACAAGCGCCTATCGCCTTTTGGCGAAATTAGTGCAATCACAAAACGGTAGGTGTCGCCTCAGCTGTTTATTTTTCGGCGTTAGTAAGCGCCAACAAAATTTTTGGCGATAGTTGTGAGGTGTTTGAGATATATCATTGAAAAAATAAAAAGTTTATAAGAAATTAAAGTGTTTTAAGATTTGGTGCAATTGTGAGTATGAAAATCATTGAATTGTGCTTGTTTTATTGTAAAAGAGTTAAAACAAATGAACTCGACGAAAGCATTTCCTTTACCCCCTTCGATTTTGATGAAATTTAGTGCAATTTTCGATCTGTATAAGAAAATAAGATATGCCAATTCCTGGACCTGTGACCGTATTGATTCGCGAACTATGGCGTCTTGAAAAGTGAGAAAAATCGTGAAAATGTTCAAATGTGTTTCTGAAGAAATATTTATAACTCTGAAACTACTTGTGCTAAAAATCTTATTGTCACCTTATTTTGTAGGTATTAAAAGGGTCTTTAAAATGTTACACAACTTACATTTTATTCTTGAAAGGTCAAAGGTCATTTCGGATGACCTAAAGCTTGGGAAGATATATCTCAGAAAGCGAAATTTTTCAAATTCTACAAAAAATATATGTTGGTTCCTAACCGATTCTTTACGCGTGTGCAAAATTTCAGGATGGAGTCTCTGCAATGTCCGGAGATATTGCACAAAATGTGAGGAAAAGTACAACACCTTTATTATTTTTCCAACAGACAGTAGTAGGTCTTGAAAAATATTCATGTGTGTTGTAGTTGCTATTGTTTTCATCATCGATGAGAGGCAGCAATGCTGATCTAGTAGAGGTTAACGCAGTAGGATTTGTTGTTGTTGAGGGCACCAACAACAGGGAGTTTGTTTTTGTTCTATGACTCTAAATGTCAAACTCAACACAAATACATATGACTAAACAAAGTAAACCAAAAAATACAATGAGTGATGATTTATCCGACCTTTCGTAAAGGGTAGCGACGAGGGTAGCGAATTATCGGAGAACAAAATTAATTGAAAATACGACCAAACGCTCGAACAATTTAATTTAAAAAAAAAAATCCAATGAGTGTTCTTACTCACGGGCGATGTGTTAACACCTTTTTGCTACACGGTACCTGTTCGATTTCTATGGACACATTCGTAAATGTTACATTGGAAAATAAAAAACAGCGTTCAATCATATGATGACGTTACAGTTAAATAATATTAATACTTAAAATTATTTAAAGACCCAGTGCAAGCACATGTGTCATTATTTTCTTGCTCAATACTTTTTGTTTTATTCCCACAAAAGTCAAAGAATGCAAAGCAACAGACACTTGTATATACATACATACATTGTTATATTCGTACATACGCTACACAAGTTCACAAAATTGTCGTTGCTCTCTTGCTATCTCATTTTTATATACGTATAATACGTCATTACTCTCTTTGTTCTGAGAGTGCTCCGCACCCACATTTTATTGGACTTACCTATCACTATAATAAAAAAACAACAACACCAACAACAACAACAACTACTACTACTACTAATATGTTGGTGATTTATTTGTGCTTGCTGTGTCGTGGAGTGTTTGATGGTGGATGGTGGAGGGTGTAGGGGGGGTACCTAAAATAAAAATTGTTATGGGAATGCAAAGAGTGGAGAGTGTGAGTGTAAATAGTCATGGAGGAGGGTATATAAGCTTCGGCCCGGCCGAACTTAACACCGTTTCTACTTCTTTTTGTATACACCGGGCAATGCTGAACATCAAATGACTCGCTTTGTTTGGCCATAGCAACAACAACGAAACAACGAAACACACAACATCACACATACTTTGTCCGAAGTAGCTGACATATACGGGTGTCACATAACCACATGTTTGCCATACCCTGCAGTTTCACAAGTAGTGGCTGGCAACATTTCATCGACTACATCGCCATTGATTTTTCATTGACTACATCGCCGATTACATTGGTACTCAGTGGTAATCTGTAAGGTAGTGTCTCCAGAGATTTTCTATTGTTTTTCTTAACCTTAAGAATTTAATATTGTTAGTTTCATCTTATGCCTTAAGTTGTTAACCTTATAGTTGAATTCAAATAAAAAATTTGAGTTCAAAATAAAGCGAATAATTTGTTGTACCGATGAAGTAATCGACGAACAGTAAGGCATTACCAAAGTGGACATCGCCTTGTTAAATTCGCCGCTCAAAAGCATTGCTGGTAGTTTAGCGAGTAGTCGACGAAATGTTACCGATAAATGCGTCGACGAAATGTTACCGATAAATGCGTCGACGAAATGTTACCGATGAAGTAATCGACGAACAGTAAGGCATTACCAAAGCGGACATCGCCTTGTTAAATTCGCCGCTCAAAAGCATTGCTGGTAGTTTAGCGAGTAGTCGACGAAAGGTTTGTGGTAGTCGATGAACTCATCAGCGTAGAGTCGATTACCAATACTGCAGGGTATCAACAGCAACGAAACAGCCAAACACACAACGTCACACATACTTTGTACGAAGTTGCTGACGTATTAGTATGTCACCATTACGTCGGCTGCGCAAGCCCATGCGCTTGTAAATGAAATTTTGCGTGGCTATGCTTTATATCTCCGTTCAACAACAGCAACAGACACATGTAAGTACATACATACATTATTATGTTAATACATACGCTATAGACACAATTTCGTTTGCCTCACCCCTGCCACACCACGCTTTCATTGCTCTCTTGCACGCTCATTTTTGTTTAACACGTCATTATTCTCTTTCTCAGTCGCAAAGTGGTTTTAGCAGCAGCATAAAATCTGGTTTTAGCAGATTTTGACTTTGATAGGTTTAGTCCCTATACGCCGCTATAGATGTTAACACATCAAAAAAGTACAATAACAAAATACACCGAATTTGACAGATAGAGTCATAAGAAAACAAAATCAGCTGTTCTAATGCGTTATCTTCTACTAGATCAGCCTTGAGAGGAAGAGTGACAATAATAACAGCAGGGCAGTTGAAATTATTTACTTCAAACATTCCATTCAGCCGCTGCATTGTTATTGGCATTCCCCTTGTAGTCGTTACGTAAAGTAAATGCAGTTAGTTTTGTGTTGGATTTGGTGGTCTGGCGACAAGTTACTTTGTAAATAAAAGCAGTCGAAAAGAATAGAGTCAAGTGAAGTGTCCTAGTGACGCACTTGGAGGCAACGTTAAAAGACAAGCACGACGAGCCAGTTTGCAACGTCCATTGGATGATCAAATGACTTTTCCACGGCAAAAAATTTAAAGTGTTGTACATAGATAGCATAACATTTTGTTTAATATCTCTGGACCTTGAAAAAACGCCCTCTTGAAATTTTGCATACGCGTAAAGAAACGGTTAGGAACCAACATATATTTTTTGTAGAATTTTAAAAATTTCGCTTTCTGAGATATATCTTCCCGAACTTTAGGTCATGCGAAATGACCTTTAACCTGTCAAGAATAAAATGTAAGTTGTGTAACATATTAAAGACCCTTTCAATGCGTACAAAACGAGACCATAATATAATTTTTACTAGAAGTAGTTTTAGAGTTATAACTACTTCTTCAGCTACACATTTCAACATTTCAAGGTGTCATAGTTCGCGAACCAAAGCGGTCAGAGGTCCAGAAATTGGCACATATTGTTTTGTTATTAAATCTACATACGCACCAAATGTCATCAATATCGAAAGGGGTCAGGTCGAATTTTGTAATTTTTTTCGTTGAGGTCATTTGTTTTGACTCAAAAGGCACTTTAACACTGCTTAAAACCACAAACTATTTGTTTGCATTTCAAAGATTTTATTTTATTTTTTATTTATTAATTTTTTCCAAGATTTTATTTCAACCACTTAAATTTTTAGTATGTATAAGTAGTTCAAAGGACTAAACATGAAATATAATAAAGAGGGACTTTTCTGTACAAAGTGGGATTGAAATCCAAGGCGGGATGAGACATCGAGAAGCGGGATAATCGCGCCAAAAGCGGGATGGTTGGTTAGGTTATTGATGAAACAAATTATTTTAAACATACTACACATGATATTTTTAAATTCAGACTGTTTGTATATGTATGAACCGTACGCATCACCGAGGGGAATCGTTAATGAACGTTTACTCAAGACCCACAGCAACCGACGATGCGAAATAACCCTGCACGATTTTTCATTAAACATGGGGAATGGGTAAGCGGCCTTTACCCATTACTCACGGTGATAGGTAATGGGTTACCCACGGTAACCCGTCCCTATTTTTGATCGAAAATTAGAAAAAAATTTTATATCTCGGAATCGAAAAATGTCCTAATTTTTGTGGCTTTCTAAGGGGTTTCATATGGTGGTCCAATTCGTAGGGAAGATTTAAAAAAAAAACATCAAAATAAGAAAATCGCTAAAATAAAGAAATGGCTATATCTCGGAAACGGTGCGCCCAATCGCAAAAAATAATATTTTTTTTCCTCCATAGCAGGCTTTATCCTATGAATGTCTTGAATATGGCATCACTTTAAAAAAAAACACCTAAAACTAATATTTTTCGAATCAAAAGTCACTAAAACACTGTTATGCAAATATCTCTGAAACGGAGCGTCCAATCGAAAAAATAAACAGCTTTTAACGATGTCTAAGGGTTTTTCATAAAGTAGTCCAATCAATGGAAGATTGTTTTTTTCAAAAGTCAACAAAATAACAACATCTCTAAAATAAAAAATGGCTATAACTCGGAAATGGTGCGTCCAAATGCAAAAATAATAACTTTGTTAACCCTAGAAACCTGGAAAATTGGTTATTTTTCGATTGAACGCTCCGTTCCCGAAATATGGACGTAATGTCATTTTAGCGATTTATTAATGGAAATGTTTTAGATTTAGCGATTTTTTTAAATAAGTGATGGCGTATTAAATACATATATATACATATAGCCGCCGTTTGATATTTTAGCGATTTTGTTATTTTGGCGATTTCGAAAAAAAAGAACAATAGTCGTTTATACGGATGGGACCTCTGTGCGGAAAGTAATTAAATTCGTTACTTTTTTGATTCGACGCTCCGTGTCCGATATATACAATTTTTTTTCTAATTTGTTCATATTTTCGACCAATAATGGGGTTTGGTTAACCAGAGTAACTCATTTCCCACGAAATACGGACATTATATTTGCTAACCATTATAAACATTAAATGGTTGTGACAGTCATTAAATTCAAGTAATTAGTTGGGCATACCAATAATATATTATCGGGTAAAGCCGAATGTCACACGGACCCACTTCAGAATAAATGAAGACAAACGAGATGTTTTTTATATCTAATGTGAAACGTTAATTCAAAAACTAATCTATATTTCGTTTAGATAAACAATGAAGATGTTAGAAAAAAAAGTATTAAAAAAAGAAGTCTTCATGGAAGTAGTTATTAATCGCCGTCTGCTCTCTTCGATGGTTCTAATCGCATACACCCACGTTGAGATTTTCTCCCTCATGACAGTTGCTGTTTCTTCTCTCCTCCTGCGATAATCAACAGAGTTGAATATTTTACGTATCTGTTTTACACCGTGTAACACGAATTAGTTTTTAAATTTGTCGTTGATCCAACAAATTTAATATTCACCAGTTCAGGATAATTTGATTGGTGGTATAACTAAATCTCGATTGACAGATCAGATTTATTTCTTGTTGCTGGGGATAAAACTAAATATTTCAGTTCTTGCAATCTGAACTCAATTACAAATCAACTAATATGCAATGATACGGAACATAATTATTGGTAATCAAAAGTCAATAATGTGATAGTCCGAGGAACCGCACAAATATTAGTTGGCTGAAAATTTAGTTGTGACAACGAATCTTCTCTGTGTGTATGAATACACAGTTAAAAAAAATCACATGATGTGCCAAGGGGAACTCTGTTGGAACGAAGTTCCTTTCGCTATATATTATGTACTAGTTAGTTCCAACACGCCTAAGGCACCCTTTGAAAAACACGATAATTTAAGCGGCTCTTTAAGTAAAGATACTTTTTGTAAAATGATGAACTTTTTTAAGGACATTTTTTTATTTAAAAAAGAAGTATATTTCTAGGTCCTTTTTCAAAAAATATGTATTATATTTTCCCGAACAAGAATTTTTTTTTAAAGAGTGGAACTTCTTTTAGTAAAAGCTATTGTTTTTAAATGAGAAACTACTATTTTTAAGGAGTACGTTCTGTAATAAAAAGCCATGAGTATGCATTTTTTTTCAAAGTACTTTTTTTAAGAACAGGTACTTTTTAAAGAAGTGGTACTCTTTTTAGGAAAAGTTTATGTTTTCAGAAAATGTTCTTCTTTTCAGAAAGGCTACCTGCCTAAAGAAAAGAAAAGAAAATTTATTATTTTACTTTTAAGAAAATTTATTTTTAAAAAAGGAATTTTTGTGAGAAAAGGTATTTTTTTAAGAGATGGTATTTTTTTGAAGATACGATTTTTTTAAGAAATAGGAATTTTTTTATTGTTGGTTCTTTTTTCAAGAATAGGTACGTTTTGAAGTGTAGAAACTTATCTCAGGAAAAGTTATTTTGTTTCACAAAACAGGTACTCTTTGAAGAAAATGTAGATTTGTAAGAAAAGGCAATTTGTTGTGAGAAAATGTAATTTTTTTATAAAAGATATCTTATTTAAAAATAAAATAATATTTTAAGAAAAGGTACATTTTGCATGAAACTGTGATTTTTTAAGCAAAGGGGACTTCTTTAAGGTATTTTCTTTAAGAAAAGTACTTTGTTTTAGAATATGAATAGATATTTTTTTTGAGAAAATTTACTTCTTTTAAGAAAAGGCACTTATTTAAGAAAATTTTATTTTTTAAATTCTTTCATTTCGGCTTTTCTAAATTTACTTTTTATTGGGTTCAAAACTACAATATATACTGAATACTGGTTACAGGCTCCACCTAGAAAACTTCCCATTGAACAAGAAATTTCCCAACATATGTTAGTCTAGACACAAACCAAAGCAAAAGTATCCAATATAGTTGTTAATACTGGGTGGTAGCATAATAGTGTCAAAAAAAATTTGTTTAATTTTTTTTTGTTTAGCACCCATTCCGAAACTAGCGATAAGGAACTTCGTTCCAGAAATACGCCAATTATTTACCTGCGCTTTAAGTCCAAATCGCGATGGTTACTTCTGTCGTTGGCTTAAGCATCCATGACAATTAAATAAATTTAGAGAAATCCACAATTGTTATCCAGATGGAAAAAATAACGATGTTCTCCTATTGCAAACACTTTAAAACATTTTCACAGAATTTTTTACGGGTGCTTGCATTAATCAAAACAGATTTTTTTACTTTTTCATGTGCCATCTGTTGAAATCCAGTTCATATGCGGTTGCCCAGGTTACGACATAAGGTTAGCAATCCAAGTGCATTTTCGCATGGAGATGGAAGTGTTACTGAAACTAACTACTAGACTTGAATTCCTAGAAATATAATGATTAGTTCTTAAACTTTTATTTCAGTATGTTGTAATATAAATTAAAATATTTCATTGTTGCAATAGAATGTGGAAATCAGTATCTTCTTCACTCACATTAATTTTCAATCATAATGGTACTTAATATTAATTTTCTCTGCTATGGTTACTCTTATGTTTCAACATCCTGTGCATGAATGTTTTCTGTATTTTTGCGAAAAAGTTTTTATTGCAGAAAGCCATTGCAGGATGATTGAGTTTTGGGATGGATACACAGGTGTGGCTGTTTGTTTTAAACTTGTTTTGATTTAATTTGACATTGTTATTTGGAAGATGTTTTGTGGTACGCTGAGTTATGCGAAATTTCACTGAACTGATTTTCCCATTAGTATATCAAAAGTATATCACATTACCGAGTGTGGGAGAGCTTTCCAAGTATAGACTCTGGAGAAGAAAAAAACACTTTTACACCGTCACGAAACGGTGTATTAAGAACGGGTTTAATTAAATCGGGAGAACAGAAGTAATATAAAAAAATATTTTGAAAAATACATACGTGGGGCAAATTAATTATATTACAATTATAATTAGTAGTTTAATTTCAATTACCTCTACAAATATGAAAACATTGGCCATTGTATTTATTTTTAAAGCATTTCCTTCACATCTGGCAGTTTTGGGTTTCAAATGTTTTTTTCAATAGAGGTTTATGAATTGGAAAGTACTACGAGGCTATACCTATCCAAGCCACAAACCTCAACATATAAAAAAACTTTAAAAACAGAATTGCCAGAAGTCAAACAAATTCAAAATAGTGAAAAGCATTCCCATATGTCATTACAATAGGCATCCGGCTCTACAACCTGCATCTGCATTGCCTGAGCAAATTGGAATTCAAAATTTTGTAATTTTCATTGCGAACATTCGTAATTCTCTTGCGTTTGCATTAAATAAAGTAATGCAAATTAAAATCCAATGCAAGTGAGAAACCCCATGTATCCGGCTCCACAACCTGCATCTGCATTGCCTGAGCAAATTGGAATTCAAAATTTTGTAATTTTCATTGCGAACATTCGTAATTCTCTTGCGTTTGCATTAAATAAAGTAATACAAATTAAAATCCAATGCAAGTGAGAAACCCCATGTATGGAAAAATACAAACATATTAGAAAAAGTAACAAAAAGTGTACTAGAGTCCTTGTTAATACTTTATACTAACACCCCTATTCTCTCGTATATCGGTAACAAAATGCTCAGGTCAGTAAAAATATGACATTTTCGAGGGGAATAAAATTTCACTAGACCATGGGTCTTTTTAACGTTGAAAACACACCACCGAACAAACAAGTTGCGTAAAGCGAAACCGATTTGCCGCCGCCGCCGATTTCTAAATGCGGTGAGGGGCCGCCGAAATATTTTATACACTAATTTGGATTACGATGTCTTAATGAATTTTAATAAATATATTTGCCTGTTTGTTCTCATTTACATTAATGCTTATATTTTATAATAACATAACTGTGTCTTTAGTATGATTTTTAGTCATTGGCTTGATCCAACGCCCTTCGAAATTTTTGTCCGGAGCCGCTGCCATGTGGTTATGTCGACTTGTAGCTTTGTTCATCATTTATTTGTTAACAAAACAAAGAAAGGCGAAGAAATTTGGTAGCAATTTGGATAAAATTTTCTAGCAATTTATAAGAAATTTTATGGAATGAATGTATTCCCCGATTGTAAAGATCGTATTCACAAAATAATTTGTAAAAGCAATGGCAAGTAGTTACAAAAAATATTCACTGCGCAAAATTATACTTCAATTTGATCTTAAGTCTGAAGTCAAAAAAGATATCGATTGGCCCAGTAAAAATGGGAATTTTTCTCACCATAAGAAATTTTTGTTTTTTTGTTTGATACTGATTGGCACGTGCTCAAAGTTGTCACCCTTGATTGTATCTGGTACCCTGGCAACACGGTGGTAACAACGAAAAATACACCTCACAGTAACAGGTTGTCAAAGGCAGAGAAAACAAAAACAAGTGTCATGTGTCATATGTCATACTTTCATCTTGTGTTTTGACATATGAATTTGTTTTTTTCGGCAAAAAGGGAAAAATAAGTATTTAATATATATATTTATGTTTTGTTGAATTAAAATTAATACATTATTACTTAGGAAATTTGGGCGCACCGCAAGCACAGCTGGAATGCTATACTGCCTTCCTCCAGGAACATCCAGGGATGCTAAGCGGAAAGAATACAATACACCTGCGCATCCACGGCAAATAGAAGAATAAATTTACTTTGCCACCAACTCTCTGATCTACACCAAACTTTTCACGACAAAAACTTCTCTGCTGAGTTCAAAACAATTTTTTCCCCGTGATCGATCCAACTTCTTGAGTTATAGGCCTTTAAAGCTTGAGCATATAATCGCTCATACCTTGGGTATTTATTATCCGACCTAGTAGTAATTGGTATCATTACAAAGTGCATAAACATATTTAGGTTTATTAACCCATTGGCGAGCTAACTACAAAACAATTTTATAGCCTCCCTTTTTTGATAAAAATTATTGTTTTTCAACAAAATGCCCTATTATACTTATTTTTTGGTGGGCTTCGATATCTGACCTTTTTTCAGGTATAATACTCACTAATATATGTTTTGAATATGGAGAGATATCCAATGAAGAGACAATCGATCACAATTTGGACGATGAAGTCGATTGCCACCCTCCTAACCAAAATGAGGTCAGAACAGCTACTGCCCGGCTTAAGAACAACAAAGCCGCAACAGCCGATGGATTAGCGGCGGAGCTGTTTAATGCTGTTGGCGTTGAGCTCATAAGGTGCATGTATTAGCTCATTAGAAAAATTTGTTTAGATGAATGCATGTCCGGCGATTGGAGTCTAAGTGTACTATGTCCCATATTTAAAAAAGGTGAGTATCTGTGCCAACTACCGTGGAATAAGCCTTTTATCTATCAAGTATAATGTGCGAAAGACTAAAACCAATTATCGCTGACCTGATTGGACCATACCAGCTTTAGGCCTGGAAAATCGACAACTGACCAGATTTTCACGCTACGTCAAATCCTGGAGAAGACACATGAAAAACAAATCGACACCTATCATCTATTTATCGATTATAAAGCGGCCTTCGATAGTCCGATACGGGAGAAACTCTATGAAGCAATTTCTGAGCTTGGTATTCCTGCAAAACTCATACGCCTTTGCAGGATGACCTTGACGAACACCAAATCCGCAGTGACAGTTGGTGAGGATCTTACCGAACCTTTCGAAACTAAGCCAGGCCTCAGGCAAGGCGACACCCTATCGTGCGATCTCTTTAACATCTTAATGGAGATCATTATGAGAAAAGCTGCAGTCAACATAAATTAAACCATCAGCAGCAAAAGTCACATGCTGCTCGCGTATGCTGATGATATCGATATCATTGGGCGTACCATTAGAGAAGTTACTGCGGTTTTTTCGAGAATTGAGAAGGAGTCAGCAAAAGTGGGTCTGACAGTAAATTAGGACAAGACAAAATTAATGGTTTCAACGAACAGGGCCTCCACGCCATTAGACCAAAGTGTGAACGTTGATAACCGTTATAACTTCGAGGTAGTGGACGAATTTATATATATACCTCGGATCTGCCGTAAACAAAAACAACAACGTCAGCCTCGAGATCAATCGGAGAATTGTGTTTGCGAATAGATGATATTTTGGGCTAAGCAAGCACTTTAGAGATAAAGCCGTCTCTCGAGTAACAAAAGTCCAGCTGTACCAGACTCTCATTCAACCTGTCTTGCTTTATGGCGGGTCCTGGGTCATATCGCAAGAATACGAAACATCTGTAGGAGTCTTCAAGAGATAAATACTCCGAAAAATGTATGGCCCTATAGTGCACAACGGCGAATATGGGCGGCGCATGAATCATAAGCTGTATGCGCTTTATCCTGACATTGACATAGTTAAGCGGATCAAAATAACGTGATTGCGCTGGCTAGGCCATGTCAGTAGAATGGATGAAGACGAACTAGCACGAAGGGATTTCGAAACCGAACTCGAAGGAAGACGAAAAATAGGAAGACCAAAACTCCGCTGGAGGGATCAGATTGACGAATCCCTGCGTACACTTTGTATTGCCAACTGGAGAAATAAAGCAAAAGATCGAACTGAATGGCGAAATATGTTATCTTCGTTTTGTAAGGTCAGAATATGATTTTTCTCAAATATGTATATTTTGTATTTTATGCTTAAAATCGCGACCTTAAATAGGTGTTCCGTCGGACCACAGAGGAAAAAATTAAATAAGTTGTTCTAGTGCTTCTACCTGCACTAGTTATATCTTGGCTTGATGAGTTGTTTGTTTATTTTGATTTTTGACATCTGACTGAAATATTCCAATATCAAACGAAATCTGGTGTAGTTTCTCGCTTTGAGTTACAGACACAGTTTTTACTCACATGTCGATAAACGGTGGAATTATATGTTTCACACTGTCTACCGACTACCAACGAAAGCCTCTGCGCTGAGCTCAAAAAATGATTTCCCGCGATCGGTCCAAATTCTTGAGATATAGGCCTTTAAAGCTTGAGCATATAATCGCTCATATCTCAGGCATTTATAATCCGATCTAGTTGAAAATTGTAGCATTATAAAGGTCCTTATTTTTAATTTTATTTATAATCGGATTTTGTTCAAATTACGCTTAAAATGTTGGTAGTTAAATAAACTATATGTTAAAACATTTCAGATCTTCAATACAACGTGGAAAAAAACGAAACAAAAATGAAAATTTTTGAAAAAAAACTTAAAAAAGGCAAATGAGGTGCCATAACTCAGCCATTTCTTATCAGATAGAAATTTACAGCATATGGACAGAAAGGGTATTCAATTGCCTTTCCAACGATATGCCACTTATCTCTATCGGACTTTTCGGTTTTGCTCCACAAGGGTTTGAGTGGGACCATACACCGGAAAACACAAAAGTACCGTTATCTTAAAGACCTCGTGTTCATGAGGTTCCAATTAACTTATCTAGGCATGAGGCGTGCTTGGTATTTTTTGGCTGTAAACCAGTGTTATTATTAAAATTATTTTTTTTTTAAAAAGTGCCCTATTTTTTGGTTGGTTTCGATAATAAATAAGACCTTAGGTTTTTTTAAGGTATAATACTTACCAATACTTACTTCAAAGACCGCAGACATTTACGTCAAAAATTTTCAAGTACATTCGGCGCTATTTTCAAAATTACTAACACAAAAGCAAGTCCTTTCTTCTTTCTGCTTCATTAGCAAAAAAGTAACAAAAGTTACTTATGCCATCTTGTTGTTTGTCTACAAAAAATATATTATTTAGTTTTTCCCGTATACACTTAAATTGAAGCCCCTGGTGGATGAAGGTGTTAACTCACATTTTTTTCAAAAACAATATTTTGCTTCAATTAATGTTTCCATGGTATCTGATGTTGTTTTAGATAAGAAAAAAATCAACATCTGATATTTAAATTAAATTTAAACATTTTTTGGATTTTTTAAAATCAGTCATTAAAAGATGGAAAATATTGTTTTTGAAAAAAGTGAGTTAAAACCTTCTTCCACCAGAGAATTAAATTTTTTACTTGTAGAATTTATAAAATTAACTTTCCGGCAAAGAAAACAGCTATCACGCGCTGTTACCTCCTTTTTTCACCAACAAAAAGGTGTCACAATACGGATTTGTGACAACTGTCACATAGCTGTCAAATAGTAACGGTGGTGACATTTGTAACCCTACCAGAATAGGGCTGTAAAAGGGATCATTTCACAGAACCCCAGGTTATGGGCGATTTTACACTTGGGTAATTTTTCACATTTTTTGAGGGCGATTGGGTTTTGACCGAGTTTTCATGCCGCCAAAAAACACTCTCGAGTCTCTGTAGATGGTGACTCCAAATGCCGATTGGGTCAGCCAAAGTTTTCTTCAGCACTCAGCTTATTTTACGTACGTATGGAAACTTTTTCCCTAAAATTCACACATTACGGTACACCCTAGTGAACATATTTCTGCCACCCAAAATATAAGAGCATTGACATTACAACAAACACTACATAACTGGCAAGTGTTGAGTTCAATGCTTAAAGTTTCTTTGAACTTTGATCACAAGTTGTAAGCAATACATTTCTTTGACAATTGACAAGTATCGGGTGCTAATTGCATTAAATTCTATTATTTATAGGAATTTTCTTTAAAGATATTAATTTCAAAGCTAAAGTCAGTCACCGTGTGGAAATATTTTTTAGATCGCTGCTAGCAATGTAAGTAATTATCAAGGTCGAGAGTTAGAACCACTTAATAACAAAAACAGAACATATCATATTGCCATGATTGTTACTTGACACTTTCGCAGATTTCACAATTAGTTGTAAAGCGAGTGATAAAGAAAAGTTTTACGAATCCTATCAACCAATGCCAATATGTTCCTTCGTATTTGTCCCAAAATATAGTAAATTTAAATCTGTTGGGGATGAAATAAAAAAGACAAATCTGTTGATTATCAACAACAGATGCCGCAATTACTTAAAAAGTATTCTTCAGCCTGCTTCAATGACTATTCTTGAGCATATATTGTTTCCATCCCAAAAGAGAATATTGAACTTCTCAGTTTTAACAATATCGTATTAGGGTAGTAGTTACCGCTAAGGCTCGCGACATTTTGATTACCATAGAGCTGTTATTGGCAAGTAACAAACAGACAAAGCTTTTTTCAGTTCATTGGTTCAATGATTCTAATGAATGTAATTATATGATTCGTATAACCAAATAGCATATCGGAGTTCGCATACAAAAGATGTGTACTACAAAGGCGTTTTCAATTCATTAATAAACATAATAATAATGATAATGGATTTTCCTTTAATCTCTATTGAATACAAAAGGTTATATTTTTGACAGTAACAGATGCTGTTGTTTGAAGCCACTGAGATTATAGTTCTGTGCAAAGAGAAGGAAATGAGTTAAGTAGAAATTGTCAAGTGAATCCAATCGACTGAATCTTTAACGGCGGCCGGAAGACGGACCCCAGGAAATAACACCCCAATTGCAAAATGAAAATGGGCCCCAAATTTATGGTTTGTTTTCATTATGAAGGTAGGCCCCAAATTTCAAAATGAATTAGCCTCCTAAGCAATGACGAAGGGCCCCAAAAAATTGTGAAGCACGACCCCAAATATTTTAGATTGAATAGAATAGTTATTTCAAATATTTATTTTTCTCCCCTTTTTCTTACGTCTCAATGTCAGTGTTTTTGAAAAACATTTTTCATTTCTTTCTAAACCAGTAAAATATAGTTTATTAAAATTTTTGTTGATCGTGTGTTGATGCGCGATTTTTTTGAGAAAATAATTTTTTAATTTTCTTTCTTTGCCAAGAAAAGCAACGAAATATTATATTGTTACCTTGCAAACATTTCGCGATATGCAGCAAATGTCATTTAAAACCAGTACATAAGTTTCAGTCGGATGAACCGACTTAATCATACCCTCACCTTAAGTCATCCATTGCGTGGGAGTTCTGTTACAAAACGCCCATACTCAAAAGTTACCATATTCAATAGCAGATTGACGACTTTGCGCTCAAAATTATTGAATACCCAAGTTAGTTAGTTTCCCTCCCAATATTTATATGCGAGGTACAAAAATGGGCATGGCAAGTTGTTGCCAAAATTTTGATCAGCACAAAATTTTATTATAGATATCGAGTCGGCAAACCCCAAATACGTCCAACTTTTGTATGGGATGTACGAAACTGGGCGTGGCACAATAGTCAGTTATTAGTTACACAGTAGGTTTTAGCAAAATATTGCCTAGTACCGAATTTTATTAAGATCGGTTGTTGTTTATGAGAATTATCATGTGGATCAACCGGTCATCCGCCCAACTTTTATATGGAAGGTACCAGAATGAGTGTGGCAAAATAGGTCATTTTATATAGGAGAGTTTTTTTTGGCTAAATATTGACTAGTACAAACTTTCGTAAAGATTGGTTTGGTTTTGCGGGACTTCTCATGCCGAACAACCAGACGCCGAAACAACTTTTGCATGGGAGGTACCACAATGGGCGTGGCAAAATCACCCTTGTTTTAATCGGTGATTAGCTTTTGATAACATGAAGCCTTATACCTAATTTCATTAAGGTTGGACGGGTTTCAAGCGATTTGTCGGATTGACAATTCGGTCGAATACCCTGTTTTGTAAGGGAGGTACCAGAATGGGCCATTTTCTCCAGTTAAGTAGGCATTTACAGATTATTAACCGTTGTGAGAGTTGAAGCTAATTACATCTACCAGAAGAAAGGTTTGAAAGAAATATGATTTTGTTCTAAATGTGTCGATTTGTATGGGAAGTACCAGAAGGGGCGTGGTCATTTTTCAATCCCAAACTCAATATTGGCAAATAATAGTCACTGACAGAATTTCATGGTGATCTGTACAGATTTACCGCAGTTATCGTGTTGACCAGCCAGCCAGACAGACAGACGGACATGGCTCAAACGTCTTAAAAAGTCCTAAAACGAATTTCGTTCAAAGATACTATGGGTCTAATATGGCTTCTTCTATGTATTACATTTTTTTACGTGTTAAATGATATATACCCCCATACCTATGGGTGAGGGTATAAAAAGATACCTATAAAATCACTTAATAGCTGAAAGCGAAGAGATTGATAGAAGAAATGGGAGGAATGGAAAGGTTTTACGGACGACTGCAGGTTCATTTGATATATTTTGATGAAGCATAAAATATGATACAATTAATTGATTAATCATGGTTTTGGTTAATCAGAATATATGATTATCGATTAATATCGAATATGGGAATATTCGAATACTACAAATTTTAATTAATTTAGTCAATCGCGCAATAATTTTTTTTTACAATATTCTTAGAGTTTACATGCCTAGATAGAAAACCACCAGTTGTGCCCATTTCAGTGTATAGCCGCAATTAGGGCGATAACGTTGCGGTTAATCAACTGACACAATTACTTGGCTTCAACACGGTTCGCCCTTATACCTTTCCATTTTTGGTCAGCGAAAATCTCACAAATTTTTCTTAAAATACCCATTCATGTGTTGAGAAAAAAAACAATATACAAATATTTTAATTTTCAGTTTTAAAGAATATGGAAACATTTTCCAACAAATATTATTTTATTGTATAAACCCGGCAACGAGAAGGGTGTAAAAATAATTCGAATTTTTTGCACCTTATTAAAATCTGCCTTATAATAATTTCAGCGGTAGCAGATTTAAATTAATTCAGCCCATTAGACAAAAGAAATATAATCCTCTTTCTTTCATTTTCGTTATGATATTTTCACCGAGCTGGTACTCTTGAATATTCATACAAAATATATGCAAATGAGAAATAACAATATTTTTAAACTGCTAACGTAGTCGTTTATGCCCAATCTTTTTATCTTTTCAACTGTTTCGGCAAAAGGACAGACAGTTCTCGGCGACACACAAAAAGGCTTGTTAACAAAAATTTATACAATTTTGCTTTAAATGTAGTACAAAATTCAACAAAGATCGAAATAAGTAGAGTACAATAATAAAAAATAAAAATAAATGGTTTCCCATTACATCCCATGAAGGGACTGGGGAGAACTTCTCACAATCACTGAGCTGTGCGCTTTCCAGTTTTCACTCACTGATTGGGACCTACAGTTTTACACCGATTCCGAACGGTAATTTGAGAAGCTTTTTCATGGCTAGATACTCGATAGTGTCGCCGTCACTATGCGAGGTGACCGCCGCCGAAAGAAATTTTAAGGTGGTCAGAGCCGGGTTCGAACCCAGGATCTCATGTACAAGAGCCGCGCACACTAACCATTGCACCACCGACGGCCACAGTACAATAATACAGTATTTAAAAATTTAAATATCTCTTAAGCTCAGTTAACAGTGATTTAGTACATATTTTGTATAATTAGTTTGAAGATAAGATGTTTATGTACACTTTTCATTGCGAGTTCCATAAAATATCATAAGGGTTGTGGAAATCAAACATAACACCGTTCAACACGCTTTTGCACACATGAAGAAGACCTATATATTCGGAATCTACGTCGAAAAATAAAATTCCCGTGAATCCCAGTTTTTCTAGATCAATTTGTATTTTCGCGAAAAGTGTGAATATATATATGTGGTTAAAAACCAATTATACTACCTGTATTTTTTATAAAAAACTTATGTTATTTTGCTAAAACAAATATAACATTCATAAATAAATTGAAAAAAATAGTGTAGGAGCTGTTCACATATTACGTTACACAATTTTTTATCAATTAAAGACCCTCCTCCCCCCATCTTAACGAAGTTTAACAAAAAACAACTTGAAAAAAGAAGCATATTTGCAATAACATATTTTCATACCCCCTCTCACCGTAAAAGTGATACGTAAGATATGAACACAAGTGGATCGAAGCACTCACTTTTTTCTTCTAATTCCGACTCTCTATTTTCATCGCTTACGTGGTGTAACGAAAGTCATTTAAAAGTTGTCATATTAAAAAAAAACCAATGAGTGTTCGAACTCACGGGCGATGTGTTACCACGGGTGAAATCGGTAAAAAAACGTTAATATTTGTTCGCCTTCATTCTGTTTTGACATGTCGTTCTCGTTTCTTCGAAGTGACGCAAGTAATTACAGCTGTTTGCCGTTTTTAAAGAAAGACAACTTTAAAAATCAATCAATCGTTTTTCTAATAAATTTATTATTTAATAATGGAGTGTCCGAATCGCAATCATTTTTGCTACGTATGTGGTTTATTTTCACCAAAAGTTTTGTAAATGCTTTTGAAGAATTTTTCGTTGTTTCATATGTTCCAAATATATGGTATGCACCCGAAATTGTTTGTGAATATTGTTATCGTAGTATAATGGGAACAACAAGGGTATTAAATCGTCGTAAAATAAAATATGTCAGACCCACAATTAGGCTGCGAGGAACTGAACATGCTCCAGAATTTTGCTATTTTTGTTCCGTAAAAACTGTTGGATTTCGGTATAGCACTCGCAATCAAATTCAATATACTGATGTTGAGTCCATTATTAAGGCACACGAAAGGTCTAATGATGGCGTTTTCGAAGAAATTTCCACACACAATGAAATTGCCATTAAAGTACAATCGATAAGAGAACCATCTATATCGGAATTTTTACCTTCAGCTAGTGAAGTTGGCTCCTTCATCTCGTAACACAAACTGATTTTAATGATTTGGTACGAGACAGTAACGTTTCGAAAAATACGGCGGAATTGATAGGTTCCCGCTTAAAAGAATGGAATTTAGTATCCGAAGATTTCAAAATTATAGCACCTCGTAAACGCCCAAAGACGAATCCATTTTATGAACATTTCATCATGCACGAAATTTCTGAAATTCAACTTTGCTACTGTCACAACATTGATGCATTGTTTAAAGAAATTGGACACCCGCATATCTCAGATGAGTGGAGGCTTTTTATTGACTCGTCTACATCGAGTCTAAAGGTCGTACTTTTACATATTGGAAATATATACCCATCAGTTCCGATTGCATACAGCACTTCAATGCGGAAGACCTATGAAAATATGAAAATAATTTTGGATGCCATAAGTTACAACCAGCACAAATGGAAAGCCTGTTGTGATCTTAAAGTTGTTGCGCTATTAACTGGAGCAAAGCAAGGTTATTCACGACATCAATGTTTTTGACGTAGAATACGTCTTACCTTACGGTATAGGGAGTCATGTCAGATTGTTATTGTTGTAATCTTTATTTCATTGATTATGAGGAAACGGCGAGATAACTTTTGTTAAAAATTTTTTTATAGGTAAATGAAGGTGTTATCTTTCGTTTGATATACATTTCATATTGGTTGATATCTTCCTAATATTTAAATTTCTCAAATGAAAATTGTTTAAACACATATACTCAAACATATGTGTGGTGTTTGGTTGAGTGTTTGAGTTTGTAGCGTGGACACAAACTATGATGCTGTTTCAGTGTGGACACAAACCTTCGGCTGTTGTTTTGATTGATGAAATATCGTATATTTACTAATGTATTTAAGTGAAACAAAATGTTAAATGTGAATTTGAATTTAACATGGATATATAATTATAAAAAATATATGAAAAAATTAATTCATACATTTTTATGTTAAATGAAAGTGCTGCCGAGTAAGCAAAATAACAATACTGTTTGACAGCAGCTGACAGTTGACGTTTAGTAAACTAAAATTAAAACTACTAATCAAAATGGCACCTACACGAAATACAAGAAAGCAACGAGTGGTTGTTATGCAGAGAAATAAATACTCAGGTAAGTTTTGTGTTCCCTTGTTTATATATATTTTTATTAAAAATGTTAATTAATCATCAACAAATATGCAACAAATCGCAACAGCAGCGGCAGCACCCAATATCAATCAAATAGGTAAGTTTTATACCTACATACATATACATATGTATATATTAAGTTAGTTAGTTAGTTAGTTCGAAAAGAGGGGCGTGGTGTTGAGTGTTCAGAAGGAGCACTCTAAACCTTCCCATGTCAGTAAAGACATACACTTAAGCCGCTAAGTTCGACCTGTTGTGCGCTCTAAGATTATCCTACTACTTCACTATGTCCCTTATAGGAATTCGGTGCTATTCACGAAATTCCTTAGTTTATTCCAGTCCATACCCACAAGTTTGGTCATGTCCGGTATCGTACTATCCGAAAGATATCTGGATCTAGCTTGTGTGAAGGCCGGGCAGTGGCATAAGAAGTGCTCCAACGTCTCATCGTCCTCCATGCATGCCCTGCACTCACTGTTCGCCACTAGTCCAATACGGTACAGGTGGGCTCGTAATCCCGAATGCCCCGTTAAGACTCCCATCATTTTGCCCATTTCGGCTTTTCCCAGTTTCAGCAAACCTTTTGTTCTCGATCCACCTGGGTCTCCCCATAGGATCTTTGTCATCCTGCCTACTGATTCCCGGTTCCACTGGGCTATATGTGCCGACTCCGCCCATTTATTTAACTCAGCCTTCGTCACCCCAAAGGGTTTCGCTCCATCTAGGCTTACCGTTTGGAGTTCCCTGGCTTTCTTTGCCAGGAGGTTCGCTTTCTCGTTGCCGAATACCCCGCTGTGCCCCGGCACCCAGATGATGTTGAGTCTGCCGTGCATAGAGTAGTCGTTTATCACCTTCTTACAGTCAAGGACCGTTCTAGATTTTACCGTTTCTGATGATATTGCCTTTATTGCCATTTGGCTATCCGTGAATATATTTGCCTCGGCTGGGATTGTATTATCGCCGAGCCATTTGATACACTCCGTAATCGCCCGAACTTCCGCCTGAAAGTTCGTATTATGATCCGGGAGGCGTAGGTGGGATTCGGTTGCTGGATTTTCAATAAAGAATCCTAGACCCGTTTTTTCTCCTAGCTTTGAGCCATCCGTGTAGCAGTAAGTCCCATTTGGCATTGGTGTCAGGGTCCCATTCTGCCAGGCGTCTCTAGTTGGCGTTAGGGTCACGCAGTTCGCCTTAACCGTTATCTCGGGTATTCGGTCAGATTCACACGTATCTTGAGTGTACCCGACTAAGGCCCCAGTTATCCGTTGGTGTTTTGACGTGAGATCCCTGTTGATCCATTCGCCTGTAGCTTGTAGGCGTTTTGCTGCAAGGGCAGCCTCGTATTTGATTCTAATCTCGATTAGCTGGATACATAAAATAGTCTCCATGGCTCTTGTCGAGGTTGTGCTTATTGCACCGCTGATACCAATGCAGCACATTCTCTGAACCCTCTGCAGTGTCGCGATGTTACATTTCCTCTCAACTGCCGTCCACCATACTACAGAAGCATATGTTAGTACAGGCCTGATTACGCTTCTGTAGAGCCAGTGTGTCATAGTCGGTTTGAGGCCCCATTTGGACCCTATAGCCCTTCTGCATAGCGACCAGCATCTGTAGGCCTTATTAGCCCTTTCCTCTATGTGGTGCTTCCAATTCAGTTTCCGATCTAGGATTACTCCTAAGTATTTAACCTTATCGGATATTTTAATCGTCTTTCCCAAGAATCGTGGCTCTTCATAATCTGAGATTTTCGTCTTCCTTGTGAATAGACATATTTCCGTTTTGTCCGGGTTTACATTTAATCCCCTTGGCTGTGCCCATTCATACGCTATACTCAGTGCCCTCTCGGCCTCTCTGCATAATTGGTTTGGGTTCTTTCCCTTAAGAAGTATTATAACGTCATCTGCGTAGCAGATTGGTTTAAGTCCCTCGTCGGTAAGTTTCCTTAGGAGACTGTGTATAGTGAGGACCCATAGGAGTGGTGATATAATCCCTCCCTGTGGGGTTCCACGTTGCACTCTGTCTCTAATATTTACATCATGGGAACCACAGCTTATCCGTCTATTCCTTAGCATATGGTTGATCCAGTCTTTTAATGCCCGGTCCACCATAAACTGGTCTAAGGATTGGATAAGTGTTTCGGTCCGGACATTATTGAACGCACCCTCAATGTCTATGCATACAGCGAGTGTGTATAGTTTGTCATTGAGAGATTGCTCTATGTAGTAGGTTACCTCATGAAGTGCGGTGTCCACTGATCTGCCTTTGACATAGGCGTGTTGTCTAATCTTCAGCATATCGCTCGGTATTCCACTTTTTACCATGTCGTCCACTATTCTCTCCAAGGTTTTGAGTAGAAACGAGGTGAGGCTAATTGTTCCATAAGCCTTTGCCGTTGCATAGCTTGCTTTTCCAGGTTTGGGTAGAAATACTACCCTGGCCTCCTGCCAGTTTCTCGGTGTGTAGGCGTATTTTAAGCATGCGGAAAAAATTCCTGCCAGATGGGTTGTTATTTGGTCAACCCCATGCCGTAGGATAGCCGGGAAAATACCATCCGGTCCCGCCGCTTTATATGGGGAGAAACTCTTCATAGCTTTTTGGACCATTTGGTCCGTAATGATTGGCGACTGATGTACCACATTCTCATCTTGTGACCACTCCCCTGTGGGTTCCGCGTTCCCATTTGGAAAGTGTGTATCCATCAGGTGCCTAAGTGTTTGTTCCATTGTATTTATTCTCTTTCCCGTGTCATCTTCTAGCGTTTCCGCCTGTACGTGGGTCTTAGAGAGGAATTTTTTCATCTTCGGCATATCGTTGACGCTATCCACCTGTTCACTGAATAGTCTCCAGGAGTTGCGTCTCGCTTTTCTCATTATTGCGTTGTATTCACCGAGACTTCTCTTGTAGTCCTCCCAGTATACTGGTGATTTCTTACGCGTGGCCCTGTTGTAAAGTCTACGGACGTTCTTCCCTAGATTTCGTATTTCCCCTGTAACCCAGGGTTTTTCTTGGGCCGATTTTCTTTCCCGAAGTGGGCACCTGTCCTCGAAGGACTTTACTAGTGCTTGCGTTGTCTTTGTCACTAAGTCGTCTAGTTCGTCCCTGCTAGAGTATTCGAGTTGAGGGTGGACTAGTCGATTCTTAAGTAGGCTTCCGAACTTTGTCCAGTCTGTCTTGGTCCTATTTCGGAAGCATATCGGTTTCGGTGGTGGCCGTGTTATCCTGAATCTAATATATCTGTGATCCGAGAATGAGTGCTCATTTAAAACCCTCCATTCTTGAATTTCATCTATAAGGTGTTCAGAACAGATTGTTATATCTAACACCTCCTCCCTAATCTTGTTGACAAAAGTGGCTTTGTTCCCAATATTCAGTGTGAAAAGGTCGTTAGTATTCAAATATTCTACTAGGGAATGCCCCCTACGGTTACAGTTAGTACTACCCCACGACGTGTGGTGAGAGTTAGAGTCACTACCTATTAATACTTCGTTACCTGTCTGTTTGGCCCTCTCTACCAGTCGCTGTAATTCCGACGAAGGTGGTGGTGTCGGCGAATCATATGGCAAGTATATTGATGCCAGGTATTTCCCATCTCCCTGTTTCAGCACTGTTGCATCCGATGTTGACAACTCTGGGGAGAAGAGAAAACAAAGGTTTTTATGGCATAATATACATGTTCTCGGACGGGAATCCGTCTTCGTATAGAATAGTTGGTAATTAATATGATTTAATCCAATAACCTTGTATTTAGTGGTCCAAGGTTCTTGTATTAAAGCAATGTGTATTTTACCTTTATTAATTTTATTCAACAGAGCGTGGGTTGCCGTCTCGCTCCGGTGGAGGTTAATCTGGATGACCTCTAACATTGGTCCTCCAGTAACCGGTCTTCTTGGGAGTTTGTGATGCCTTCGGCCACTTCCTCCTTCTTATTTTGCGGTGTCTGCTCCGCCGAGCCTCCACTCACTTCGTCATGCTTCGCATCCTCCGGTCGTCATGCCGATCGGCACTTTGCCAACTTTGATGTAGACAGCTTTGGTCACAAAAAACACCATACCTTTAGTCTTGGATGCCGGGTCTATTCCGATCACAAGGAGTGTGCCCTCCTGCCCCTCCTCCCTGTGGAAAACGACCCATTTGTCCACGGATAGTCCTGCGTTTTGCTTGCCAATGACTTTAAGTATGGCGTCCGATGCAAACTTGCTGCCCCATCCTTTAATATATACAGTAGCCTTCGTCAGCCTTGGGATGTCCTTCTTCCTTACGAGGGCTAGCTTACCGCCTTCCCATGGGGCAGAGATTTCATCCACCAGCTTCTTTAAAGTCTCCGCACAGCGTTGTGAGGCCAGCTGTAAAGTGAGTACCTCCCCTTTGAAGCCGCTACTGACAACTGCTATGGGAGGTCCACTTTCGGCCTTTATTATGTGGTCCATTACCTTCGTGTTGACGAGGTCCTCCACGATTTGGTGTTGGTTATCCGGTATTGAGCCAGTTGGGTTACCGCTGTCAATTACTGCATAGCAGAGATCGTCCAGTTGTTGCCTTCTCGCTACCTTTGCGTAGGATGGCGGTTCTTTGCCCGTGTTCGCATTCAGCTTCCTCTTCCGAGTTGGATAGGGTTCGTGTTTACGCGCCCTTTCCTTGTCGGTTGATTTGGCTGATGTGATGTTTCCGGTAATCGCATCGGCTTTGCTGTATATATTAATGTAATGTATAAATTCCTAATAATGGATTTAATTTACAGTTCCTATAGCGGCAACAACAACAAATAGTCGATTTAAGTAAATAGATATAGGTAATAGAAAGTAGGTATAAGTAAATAGGTATAAGTAAATAGGTATAAGTACGTAGGTATAAGTAAGTAGGTATAAGTAGGTAGGTATAAGTAAATAGGTATAGGTAATACGACAACAACAACAAAACAAAACATATTTATCCTATTTTTCCTACCATAAGCTTATGTATATTATCAAAAGTAACTATCAAATAAATAAATTCATTTGCTTATGTTGTTTATCATTTATTGTTATATATGTTTTCTGTCTTATCGGATGGCGTATTCTACGTTAAATTTAATGGCCGTGTCTATGATACAGCCTGCAAGGACAGTCCGTGGCCGAAGGCCTCGGACAACTGTCTGCTGTTTTTTTTTGTGTTTGGGAGGGTCGCAAAAAAATTTGCACTATACTGATTTTGAATGGGGGACGTGCTTAAATTTTGTAATAGGTGAATTTAGTATAGACCATATACTGTTGGTTACACCTGATGCCGTAATATTACCTCCTTTACACATAAAACTTGGTCTGATCCGAAGCTTTATACGAACGCTCAATAAAAAAAATGTATCACTTAAGATGCTTAAACAAATTTTTCCAAAATTATCCGATGCGAAAATTGAAGCAGGTAACTTATTTTAAGATTTTTTTGTGACCCGATTTGTAACAATTGTATTTTTATAGGTGTGTTTAATGGTCCACAAACAAATAATCTTTTAAATAGTACACATTTTAAAAATGCACTAAGCCCCGTCGAAAATAGGGCATGGGTAGCTTTTGAAAATGTTACAAAGAACGTTCTTGGCAATAATAGAGCTAACAATTACAAGGGCATTGTTACGGAAATGATTGATGCCTACCAAGAAATGGGGGTCAACATGTCACTGAAGATTCACTTCCTCCACAACCATTTAGATTTTCTTCCATCGAACTTAGGAAGCTTTAGTGACGAACATGGAGAACCCTTTCACCAAGAAATAGCAGATATGGAACGTAGATATAAAGGAAAACCAATAAAACGTATGTTGTCAGAGTACTGTTGGTTGCTTTGTCGCGAAACAAATACGGAGTCATATAAACGCCAAAATAAGCGTCCACAGTTTCCTAATACTTAAATTTTAT
Organism: Phaonia tiefii; assembly: GCA_963931995.1. NCBI lineage: Eukaryota > Metazoa > Arthropoda > Insecta > Diptera > Muscidae > Phaonia > Phaonia tiefii. Next base: position 39,291,787 of record OZ008367.1, read on the forward strand.
CATAATAATTTAATGAATTGAATTAATTTTTTGCTCAAGTAAAATTTATTTTATGATATCTTATGTACTTAATTGAATATGTAAACACATTTGTTAATGGTCAAAACAAAAGCATTGATTTATGTATTATTCTCTGTATTAACATACAAGTCCATATGCGGGAATCCTGCCATGTAAGGGATTTTGATACGGCGATAAAAAAAAACTTATTCTGTGGAATATGGGTAGTATAATTCATTTTTTTATTCAATATAAATTTAAATTTTTTGCAAATATACGAATTGATGCAGAAAATGTGGGATACACGTATATTTTATTTTTTCCTCCTCTTTCAGAATATAGTAATTTTTTTCATGTGTGCAACCAAAAGCTTAATTTTGTACAAAGGTGTAATAATCAAATTAATTGTACTTTTGAACTATTTTACATTATTTTAATTTTCAAAGTACAAAACTTAGTGTTTTGCAGTTTTTTGTCTTTAAAACTGCAGCTGCACAATATTGACCACTTTTGATAAATGGATTACACAGTGCAACACCAAAAAATATAACCATATACGGACACCACTACGTGATAAAAGAGCAAAAAAAAGACCCGTCTCCCAGTTTTGCCCAAAGTCCTCCAGGTTTTTTTTTTATGGGCCCCCAAAAAAGTGGGGCCTCGGTGTCATTTTTGCAAAAAATGATCAATTTCTCAAGCGCATATCTTGCAAACCGTACGGAATTTTGATTTACTCTCTGAGGCAAAGTTGTGGCTCTTGTCATAGAGAACAAAAATTGTAAACACATAAAAACAAAAATAAACTTCATCTTATAGGGAAGAAGTAATTTTTTATATCTCGTGATGATGCTATACAATGGAGTAGCGAAATATCGAGGTATATAAATACAAGAAAAGCAAATTTGACCTCAAGCTCGGAGAATATAAATTATTTATTGATAAAGAAAAGGTCGAACAACAGAATACAGATATTGAAAAGGTACTATTTTCAAGAAGAAGAACTTTCTGTAAGAAAAGGCAACAAGAGTATGCATTTTTTTTACGAACAAGTACATTTTTAAAAACAGGTACTTGTTGAGGAAGTGGTACTCTATTTAGGAAAAGGTTTTTCTTTTAGGAAATTTAATTAGACTACTTATCTCAAGAAAAGAAACGAAAAGGTATTATTTTATTTTTAAGAAAAAGAGTTTTTGTAAGAAAATTAAATTTTTTTAGAATTGGTCCTTTTTTCAAGACTACACGGTTAAAAATGTTGGTGTAAATTTGAGTAAAATTTGACTTACATATAGAGTTACACCGAAATTGTATTAAATTTGAATACCAGCCAAATATTCAAATGTGATTTGAATAAAAATTGATATTCAAATTGAATACTGAACCCATAGTAGTTTCAAAGTCTACTTTGGATTCATTTTCAATCTTGTTTGTATTAATTTTTAATCTTGTTTGTATTCATTTTTAATCTTGTTTGTATTAAATTTTATTTCTTTCGAATTCATTTTTAATAGATTTTCCGACTAATTTTAAATCTAGTTTGTATTCAATTTTATGCCATTCGCATTAATTTTTAGTAGATTTTTGGATTAAGTTTTAATCTTGTTTGTATTAAATTTTATTCCTTTCGAATTAATTTTTAATAGATTTTCCGACTAATTTTTAATCTAGTTTGTATTAAATTTTATTCGATGCGAATTCATTTTAATAGATTTTTGGATTAGTTTTTAACCTAGTTTGTATTAAATTGCATTCCGTCAAAATTTAATACTGAACCTGTATTAATTTTTCTTTACCTGTTACCTTTCTGAATCAAATAAAAAATCAAGAATTTCACAAATTATTGTATATATTTTTTATTTCCAATTCATTCGATAGATATAGTTATACATAAATATACCTTAGACAGTTCTTGTGTATACAAAAAAGATAATTTAAACATATGGGCATTTCCACAGAAAGGTCAACCTTTTGTCACATCACGTCACCCTCGATAATTCCTTATATTTTAGGACCAGTTAGTTTGAGTGTCTTCTTTTCTTTTACTACATATGCAGTTACTTACATTCTGTATTTAGGAAAAGAATAGAAAACAATCGAACCACATGGTCCTAAAATATGAGCAATTAACGAGGGTGACGTGATGTGACATAGGGTGGCACTCTCTCTGGAAGTGCCCATATATATTGTTGGCTTAATTCCTAACTTTTTTCATTTTATTCTTTTAACTTAAAATTATTTTAGTTTTATTTAGCTTGAAGAAATCAAAATAAGCAAAATTTTTACATCTATCGTATACATTGGAGTGTACTTAAAAAATACAATTTTTTGGTTATTGTTTTCTTTCTTATTGATTATCACTTATTATTTAATTATTATATTTCAGTTCTTTTCCCTCAAATTTTGATTGACGATGCAAAAAAATTATTTCCAAAATTTGAGACAGATTGGTCAACGGTAAGGGGTGCCACACTGGAACTCAAATACATCATTTGTTTTTTCCATTTTGAGTGGCCGTGTGGCACCTGTTAACGTTGACTGTCTCAAATTTTGGAAATAATTTTTTTGCATCGTCAATTTTTCCTCTGACTTTGGATAGTTGGAGCATTTAATTCTTAAAAGCTTTGCAGCCTCATTTACGACTGTTCGTCTGGAACTATCGCACAATGAATTTTTTTGTTTGTATTCTTCAAGAATATACTGACATTGGTTTTTTTTCAAATGTTCAATGAGATACTATTAAGAAAGTACATAAATTAGGTTAGTTGAAATATATTTAATACCGCTAATTTATCGAAATTTTTTGTTGGGATCTTATTAATAAAATTCGATCTAAGCACTGGACAAAGCATGTTTGGTGAATATAATAAACGTCATAAATATTAAGAACATAAACCAAACCGATTAAGAATTATAAACAAATCAATTTGCGTTTTGATTATAAGCTTACTCACCTCTTTAGTAAAAAGTTCTTCAAATTTTGGTTTTTTTTATTACAGGCTGTTCGTCTAATTCAATTTCTAAGACAAATGATGCTGACCAAATATATTGTTGAACGACTTTTACTAAATGTTCTTCCAAAATTTCAGCGCCAAGATTGTTTTTAATGTTTTTTATGTTACCACGTTCAACACGAAACGCATGCAAAACTAAATAAAAAATTAAATAAAAAACAATAAGTAAAAAATAAAAAAGTACGACAAGCGTACACATAAACAAGCTACAGTATGAAAACAAAGCATTAATAACGAAAATTCATAAAATTCAACAAGCGCATAAAAAATGTTTCAGTATGCAAGCAAAAACAAAAAACCAAAAAAAAAGCGAAAAGAGAATTAACGAGAATGACTTAGCAGGCAAAATATTGATTGATTGATTGAACTCCCGGCAATATTATTTATATTTTTTTATATTTAATATTTTAAGTTTAATTTTTCTGTTTTCTATCATTCTGCTCACTACACTACTAAATCTATTTTCCTTATTCCTTATTATTTTTATTTTTTATAATTCGCTCTTATAAAATTGTTATTTCTTTTCGTCTTCAGGAGTTTTCCTCCAATGACTTGAAAAAAAAATCGCACATATTTTACCAACACTAATTTGACAATTGAAAAGTTTTACAAATTTTATTTATTTATTCACTTACTTGGTGTCATAACACTTTCAATATTTGATACATTTTCAAAAAATATACATTTTGTTACCGACGCGCTTTTAACGTTTATAAAAAAATTCGCACTTATTGCGTCCATATTAACACTTTTCTCTTTCACGTACATAAAGCAACTGCGACAGATAAACAAACATCTATCATTCTTGCATCGACAGGGTTGTATTAGAATACAAACATTATTCAATTGTAATACACTAAGGCCTCAAAATTAATACGAAATTTACATCAAAAGTATTAAATTTACTCCACAAGTATAAAATGTGTTATTGAATACAAACATTATTCAAGTGTAATACAGTAAGGCCTCAAATTTAATACGAAATTTACACCAAAAGTATTAAATTTACTCCAAAAGTATAAAATGTCATTTTAATATTAGAATTTATTAAAATTAAATACAGAATATATTCAAAAATTTTTTAATATATTGGGAAGTGTCAATTTTAATAAAAATTATATTAAAAATCGCTGTAATACATTGCTTGTATTAGAATTTACACCAAGATTTTTAACCGTGTAGATATATTTTTAAGAGTAGGTACTTATGTGAAGAAAAGCTATTTTGTTTCACAGAAATGGTACTATTTAAAGAAAAGATAGTTTTTTAAAAAAATTCAATTTTTTATAAGAAACTTTATTTTTTAAAAAAATGTGATTATTGAAAAATGGATTTTATGTATGAACAAAAATATTTCTTAAAAGAAAAAAATCCACTGAGTGTTCGAACTCACGGGCGATGTGTTAACACCTTTTTGTTACACGGTACCTGTTCGATTTCTAGGAACACATTAGTAAATGTTACATTGAAAAATAAAAAACAGCGTTCAATAATATGTTGACGTTACATTTAAATAATATTAATACTTACAATTATTTAAAAACCAGTGCAAGCACATGTGTCAATATTTTCTTGCTTAATACTTTTTATTTTATCCCCACAAGAAACAAAGAAAATGCAAAGCAACATACACATGTGCATACATGCATTGTTATGTGCGTACGCTGACCAAGTGCACACAATTTTCGTTGCTCTCTCATTTTTATATACATATAACCACGTCATTATTCTCTTTGCTCTGAGAGTGCTCCGCACCCACACAAGACAACTATTCGCTGCTGCTGCATCAGTGTGTATTTTTTTCGCAGTTTGACAATCTGTGTTTTGCAGTGGGACAAATCTGTGTTCTCTACAGGGGTGGGTCACCCTTATAATTTAGGGGTATGAAAAATAGATGTTGGCCGATTCTGAGACCCACCCGATATAATATATAATTTATATAATAAATAATTTCATACAAATCGGTCCAGCCGTTTCGGAGGAGTTTACCTCCAAACAAACAATCTGTGAGATCGCAGGCTTACAATCTGTATGAGCACAGTCGGACAAAATGTGTTTGGATGCATTCACTTTGTGAGTTAAGTCCCTATCCGCGCCGATAGATGTTAAAACATCAAAAAATTACTTTTTTGTAAAAAAAACTTTACTTTTTGTAAGAAAATGTACAGTTTTTAAGTAAAGGTACTTCTTAAAGGTAAGGTATTTTATTTAAGATAGGGTACTTTGTTTAAGAATATGAATACGTTGTTTTTGTGATAATTTACTTTTTTATGTAAATTCATTTATTTAAGAAAATGTTCTTCTGTTAAACTTCTTTCACTTTGGCTTTTCTAAATTTACTTTTTATTGGGTTCTAAACTACATATGCTAAATATTGCTTACAGGCTCCACCTAGAAAACTTCCCATTAAACATGAAATTTCCCAACATATGTGAGACATCTAGTTAATTTCTTTCTCTATGATCCATCCAAAGCAAAAACAAACAATATAGTTTATAATACTGGGTCGTAGCATAATAGCGTTAAAACAAAAGTTGTTTAATTTTTTTTCATTTAGCCCCCATTCCTCAACGTGCGTTAAGGAACTTCGTTCCAAAAAACCAAATTCGTGAACAAATTTTAGCTATTCGATGTTCTAGTTCAACTGTGTTTAAATAACAAACAAACTTTTTGAGTCCAGCGCTTATAACCAACTAAATGCGCTTCAGCTCAGCATCACATTCGAACTCTATGCAAACAAAAAAATCAATGAGTGTTCGAACTCACGGATGATGTGTTAACAACTTTTTGCTACACGGTACCTGTTCGATTTCTATGAACACTTTAGTAAATGTTACATTGGAAAATAAAAAATAATAGTTTTTTTGTATACACCGGGCAATGCTGAACATCAAATAACTCGCTATGTTTGGCCATAGCAACAACAACGAAACAACCAAACACACAACATAACACATACTTTGTCCGAAGTAGCTGACGTATACGTGTGTCCCATAACCACATGTTTGCCATATCACACATACTTTGTACGAAGTAGCTGACGTATTAGTGTGTCACCGTAACGTCGACTGCGCAAGCCCAAGGCTTGCAAATGAAATTTAGCGTGGCTATGGTTTATATCTCCGTTCAACAATAGCAACAGACACATGTACATACATACATTATTATGTTAATACATACGCTATAGACACAATTTCGTTTGCCTCACCCCTGCCACACCACTCTTTCATTGCTCTCTTGCTCGCTCATTTTTGTTTAACACGTCATTATTCTCTTTCGCAGTGGCAGAAAATCTGGTTTTAGCAGCAGCATAGAATCTGGTTTTAGCAGCAGCATAAAATCTGACTTTGATAGATTTAGTCCCTATACGCCGCTATAGATGTTAACACATCAAAAATAAGCTATTTGAATCCAGCTTTTAGGGCCAAAACATGGAATTTGTTAAAAAAAATCGCACGAGTTTTATAAAAAATTGTGGCCTGCGGCACTTCAGTTCAATATCCTATTCCGGCTTTATATAAATAACAAATAAAATTACAAATTCAATCAAGCGGTTATAACCAACTACAAGAAATTAAAATTTGACAAATATTTTTGCACACTGCGCTTTCACTTATAAAGGGTGTTTTTCAAGCTCGATAGAACTTCAAATTATAAAAAAATAACACAAAAAATTTAATTTTAATAGAGTTTTTTTTTTTATTCGAAAGACCAATACGTGGCATTAACATTTGAAAATGTTTTCGGGAATATGGGCACCGCGGCTGTTCTTGACGAAACGCATTCTGGACGTCCAATTTTTGGCCACTTTTTCGAGCACTGCTGGCGGTATGTCACGAAGAACACGAACAATGTTGGCCTCCAAGGCGTCAATTGTTGCTGGTTTATCAGCATAAACCAGAGCCTTCACGTAGCTCCACAAGAAATAATCGAGAGGTGTCAAATCGCACGACCTTGGAGGCCAATTGACAGGTCCATTTCTCGAAATCAACTTATCGCCAAAGTTTGATTTCAATAAGTCTATGGTTGCGATCGCCATATGGCACATAGCGCCATCCTGTTGAAACCACATCTCGTCTGGATCAATGTCATTCATATTTTCAAAAAGAAAATCATTGATCATGGTGCGGTAACGATCTCCATTGACCGTAACGCGAGCTCCGGCCTCATTTTTAAAGAAATAAGGTCCGATGATGCCACCAGCGTGTAAGCCGCACCAAACGGTGCATTTTTTTGGATGTAATGGAGTCTGGAGGGTCTCTTGTGGATTGGTCTCACTCCATATACGGCAACTTGGCTTATTAACAAACCCGTTAAGCCAAAAATGAGCCTCATCGCTGAACACAATTTGGCGATAAAACAACGGGTCAGTTTCCAACTGAGTTTCAAAGTAAATTTGGATAATTTGGCAGCGTTGTTCAAGCGTGAGTCTATTCGTGATGATTTGCCAAAGTATACTGAAACAAATAATATAAATTTTTTTATTAAAATTTAATTTAATTTTTACAATTTGAAGTTTTCATCACTTATGACTCATTTTGTTCATACACTGAAACAAAAGACGACTGTAAAATTTTAACAAAAAAATTGGTACGTGAAAAATCTCAATACTGACAAATTACTCAAATATTGAAATGAAAACCGATAACTGGTACCAACAATTCATAAGAAATACCCCAATATTTAACGAAGTAAATACGATACGAACAACCACATAACTTCAGTTACAGATAAATGTGTACAGGCAGTCGGTGACGTAACGGGCTAGACGCTGCCCGAAAAGACGCTGCGTCACAAACATCGAAACGATCTTCCAGTGGATGTGAGTTCGAATCCTACCCGCGGCTGTTTCATTTTTTATTTAATGAACAAAATTTCTAAAAATACTTCGGACCGAAGACAAAACGAAAACTGAGATACAATTTAGTTTGTTGATGTGTCAAATTCTTCATCGACTAAAAACGAAAATATTTTTGATAATAACGTAAAATATATTTGCGTAGATGTGTGATATTTTGCATCTATTGAAAAATAATATTTTTCCAATAAACAACCTACAAATATGTTAGCTAATATGTGATTTTTTTATCACAAGATTTTCAATCAATATTTTGTTTGAATTTTCGAATTTTTTAATTGAATTGAAAAATTATATTTTTCTGTGTAGGCTATGTGGCTTTAAGTGAAAGCAATAAGACTTGACACTTTTTTCCGTTTTGGATTTTTCATGATTTTTAAATACAAAATATTTTAATTTTTTATGAAAAAATTTATTTATATCTGCGAAACTGTTGATTATGTAGAGAAATAGTATAAGAATAGATTAAAGGAATAGAAATTTTTAATTTTTCTAAATTTTTCAATATTGGAATAGTCCTTCTCGAGTTATGACAAACAAAAGACCATAAGAAAAAGGGTGTCGTCCCGCAAAAATGGTGGGTGATGGGAGATCATTTTACATAAGAATCAGCGGGAATAATGTCGGGGTTCGGAAAAAAATGTTATATTCCAGAGCAGTGATATTGGGGTTTTATAAAGAAACATGAAATACATTCTATGTATGTGACTCAAACAAAGCATCATGAAAAAGAATATGAAAATGCGCGACAACCAAGGATATGAAAATCCTGTCGATCAGAATCTCCACAAACCTGGGAAACCGGCTGATGGAATTATGTATGAGTGCATAAAGAAGCATGTTTTATAGGGTGGTAAAAAAAAATTGCTGCTGTTACCACCTAAAAATTAAGTTCAGAGTGTTTAACGACTGTTTGCAAAATATTGCGATTCTGGGTTCAGCAAATTGTGAGCTATTTTGCTGTAAAAACACCTCTAATTATCAGGCTTTTTTGGGTGTAACTTTTAAGATGTTGCAGATATTTGGAAAATTTATTACGGATACGTAGACCTTTAGGAGTTCTTGCATTGCACATATTGTTTTTATTTGTATTTTTGAAGTTGATTGAGTTGTAGAAGTTTAAATGCCGTTTTTTAGTGGATTTTCGTGGAGTCCTCAGAAAAAATCGAAATAACTCCGTCATTTTTACTCGTATATTAACACTAAAGATGCCATTGAGAAGGGTATAAACTCAGCTTCGTAGCTCGGTATGATTCTTTGGAACACAACGTTAAATTATACAGCTTATTTTTATTTTTGTCGGTAGTATTTCAAAATTTTTCGAAATTTATCATTTAAAACTACATTGATCACAAAAAATGTTGCAAATTTTTACCCGCAGTAAAAAGCGCTACTTAATACCTTTGAAATGATATGTAAATTATGTATATCCGAAATGAAATGGTCGTAATATTTGCATTTTTGTAAAACAACTTTGAAGCTTTCAGGTCTATAAAACAGTTTAGTATTGAATGTGAATGCATTAATGTTTTAAATTCAAATAAAACCTAAATCAAACAATTGTTTACATTTTATAAACATATTCCTTTTCGTTCTATTAAATTATTGTGTATACTTATATTTTAACCGAGTCATAATTCTGGTACCCCAAATGGCGTCGAAAATACCTGGAGGAGTCGCAAGCATTTAGCCTACTACCTGTAACGTGTAAACAAATTTCGAAAATGAACTACTTTAGTACTCTATGTGCTTTGACAGCCACAAGTAATTATTATCTACCTCGGCCTAGTCAAACAAATGTTAACTATCTCGAACTGTTTACCTCGTTGGTAGCCTTGCCTGGTAAGGGCTGATGGAGCTGTTCCGGCAACTGGTGTCCCTGGGTGTTACTGAGAATGCTGGGGCGGCTGCTCCGTTGTGGCAGACTTCCTTCACCCGCACTGGTTGTTGTTGTTGATGGTGGTGGTGGTTGGTTGCCCTTATGGACGACTTATTCCCACACTTAACGATTCACCAATATACCGAATGAAAAGACAAACACTGACTTTATATTTAATTTTAAAAATAATGTTTATTTGCCGGCTCGTGTGTGGCTGCTTTCTTTGTTGATTTTTCAATACAATAAAAAACAAGAAGAAGCACCGAAGTAAGCGAGACGCCGATGCCACTCGCTCAAAGTTGACGGCGCCAACTCGTCTGGTGGCAAGGGCGATCATTAGGGCTGTTCACGATAACATACTCCCCGCCTTGCAGGAAGTGCAAATTAAATAATGGGCCACGCAATCTTATTTTTCCTCTAATTAATTCATTAATTTATGTAAATAATACTACAATTCATTTATGGAAATGGAATAACAATAAAATAACAAAAAAAAATAATAAGTAAAAATTTAGTAGGAAATAATGGAGACAAAGTGATGATTCAATTATTCATGGTGCCAAATCCTCCTCTCGCACCTTTTCTGCTACGCCGAAGAATGTCTCCCCAAATTTTGTATTTTGGCGGAGCAGACTACCGGGGCGTCCCACAGCTGGTCCAATTAGAAGGCGACAGGCTACGTCGGCTCCCAGGATGATATGGACTGGGCGGCGATGGTTCCACATTGGGTCGGCCTCTTTATGGGCAGGCACTCTGAGGCGTTCAGGTGCTCTATATATTTGGGCCACCAAATTATGACCGTAGTTTATGTCTTCTATAGCGCATGTTACCTCCAGCTGCCAATCATCGTGAAGTCGGTGTTCCACCGTTATACAGGCACGGCCCCGCACAACTGGGCACCGCAACCTCTCCACCTCTCTCTTCATCACCGAGGACCGTGTGGCATTAGGGTCGATGCGGACTCGCGCGAATGTATAGTCTTCGTGTCCGATTTTGACATTTACCAATGCCGACATTTTGAGCCACAGATGATTTGGTGACAGAGGGTGCAGCCAGGTATTATGGTCTTGTAGACATTTCTTACACCGATCGAGGCTCCGGCATACGATGCGTCTGTGTGACTGTGCAAGGCAGTTCGTACACAATCCGTGCTCTGCCACCGCACGCAATTTCTTTTCCACCGTCATGACTTGGAACCGGGTGCATTGCCGTATGGCATACAAGCGCCCACATAACACGCAGGCGTAGTTTTCATTGAACAACCAGGGTTGCATTGCGATTAACTGTAAGTATGGAAAGATGCAGTTAGTAAGTGGCGATAGTAAGGAGCTACAGACTATGCTAGACAAGAAGATTACGACCAGTCATAATGAACTACGAGGAAGAAGTACGAGTTTGTGAATTGGCCTTGTGATTGAGCCATTCTGAGTTTTCAGATCGGCTACACGAACTCGGCCGTCTACGCCATGGAAGACTTTAGTGACACGGCCTAGGCGCCAATCGGTGGGGCATAAAGGTTCGTTTCTTAAAACGACAAGATCTCCCTCTTCCAGGTCGATTTGAGGGTTTTTCCACTTAGTGCGTTTATGCAACTCCTTCAAGTATTCGTTCCTCCAACGACGACAGAATTCGTGCTGGATCGCCTTCAATTTGCGCCAACGATTTAAAATCGAGTCAGGGGTTCCCAACTCTTCAGGTTCCGCAGGGGCCAACATTGGACTACCTATTAAAAAATGGGCTGGAGTTAATGCAGCTTGCTCGTTAACGTCTTCAGAGAGGGCTGAGAGCGGGCGCGAGTTGAGACAGGCCTCAATAGAAGCTAACAAGGTAGCAAACCCTTCGAAAGTATGTTTAATTTGCCCCGCCGTCTTTTTAAGGTGCGTTTTCAAACTTTTGACTCCCGCTTCCCACAAACCGCCCATATGTGGAGCAGCAGCGGGAATAAAGTGCCACGATAGTTTCTGATGTCCATATTTAGAGACGGCCTCATTGCAAAACTCCTTAACATGGGCAACAAAATTAATGTCGATTTGTTTAGCGGCACCTACGAAATTTCTGCCGTTATCGGAGAACATTTTATTAGGGCACCCTCGACGAGCAATAAATCGAGGCAACGCGGCTAAAAACGCAAGAGTGGACAAATCGCTCACGGCTTCTATGTGAATAGCCTTAGTCGCAAAGCAGACAAATACACATGCGTAGCCCTTTGTGATTTTCGTGTATCTGCCTGTGAAACTCTTAATTTCAAATGGGCCTGCGAAATCGACCCCAGTATTTGTGAAGGGTCTACTAAACGTCGTGCTTTCGGAGGGAAGTTCACCCATAATCTGTCCTTGGAGTTTTCTCCTGTTAAGAACACAAGGTTTACAATTGTGGATGCACGCTCTGATTAGATTTTTAGCCTTAAGTATCCAACACTCTTGGCGAACTGTGGTGAGAACTAAAGTTGGACCACCGTGCAAAACCATTTTATGAATAAACTCGACATAAAGACGGGCTACACGACTGCTATAGGCAAGAATAATAGGGTGACGTTCATTATAGGACAAACTTTTAGTTGAACCCAGACGACCATTAGCTCGTATTAAGCCCTGATTATCCAAAAAGGGCGTGAGCGTTAATAAAGTGCTACGTGTACTAATTTTATTCTTTTTGAGCAAGCAGGTGTATTCTTCTTCAAAATGAGCCTTCTGAGACAGTACAAATAGACGAATTCTCACGAAATATAATTCGTCAGCTCCGAGTTTGTGCGACTTGTGTGGATTATGATCAACCCTTTGACTACTTTGACGAATCTTTAAGCGCTGTTTAACTTTGTTGAAAAATCTAAACACGTACGCTATCACGTGCATCGCCTTAGCCAAACAAGAGAAACGATTTAGAATATCCTCATTTTTTGCCGATTGAGCAACATACGTTTGAATACTTTTAGCTTCTTCTGATGTTTCAAATTCATCTTTTGTGGCGGGCCACTTAGATTTATCTTGACTTAGCCAATCAGGACCGTGCCACCAAAGTTTGTTGTCTTTTAATTCATCCGGAGTCAGCTCCCGGGTTGCTAAATCGGCAGGATTTTCCGCAGATGCAACATGACGCCAATCTTTGTTACCAACTTTGTCTAAAATCGTTCCAACTCTATGAGCAACAAAAGTTTTCCAATTACAAGGCGACTTTTTGAGCCATGCTAGGACAATAGTTGCGTCGGACCATAAATACAGCGAAGAATTCAAGATTTTCAGATTTGGAACCTCTTTCTCAACCAATTTGGCTAATAGTACCGCACCACAAAGCTCTAAACGTGGTAAAGTGATTTTCTTTATTGGAGCAACTTTTGTTTTAGCCACAAGCAGATTTGTGCATATCTTATCGCCGGTCTGCACTCTAATATATAATGCCGCTGCATATGCTAACTCCGAGGCGTCACAAAAGGCATGAAATTCAACATAACAATCTGATGAGCAACCAATCCAACGTGGAATTTTGATTTTATCAATCTCGTTGAAATTTGATACAAACGCTCGCCACTTTTGGAGCGACATGACTCCAATCGGATCATCCCAGCCGCCTTTGTCGAGCCACATTTGTTGTATCAAAATTTTTGCTTTCACAATGATAGGTGAAAGCCATCCTATTGGATCAAATAGCCGAGCGATAACTGACAAAACTTCTCGCCTTGTATAGGATGATTTGATCAACATTTTCTCCGTGACAAAATAAAATTCATCGTGTGCTGCATTCCACCTCAATCCCAGCGTTTTAACGGTACTATTGTCATCAAGCGATAAAAAAGACGAATTCAGAACAAATTCAGAGGGCAACCCTGCTAAAATTCGACTGCAATTTGACGTCCATTTTCTTAAGTCGAATCCTCCACACTTTAATAGTGCAATTAGTTCATCACGAGCTACCAATGTTTCTGAAATGCTGTGTGCACCAAACAAAACATCGTCGACATACATAGAGCTACGCAATATTTCAGCACTAATTGGGAAACGTTTTTCCTCGTCACTTGCCAACTGCAGCAGTGTTCTGAGCGCTAAATATGGTGCGCAATTCACGCCAAACGTGACCGTATTTAGTTGATAGTTTTCGACTTCTCAATTTTTAAAGCTACGGTATAAAACTCCTTGGAAAACGGCATGTTCAGGATTTATAAGTACCTGTCTGTACATCTTTGTGATGTCAGCATTAAAGACATACTTATAAAGGCGCCATTTCGATATAAGCGACACAAGACTGGCCTGTAACGTTGGACCAACGTACAACATATCATTTAAGCTTACGCCATTTGCCGAGGGACTCGATGCGTTGTAAACTACCCTCAACTTTGTTGTGGCACTATCTGGCTTATACACAGCATGATGGGGCAAATAATACTTAGGACCACAAGTTGCGTCATCAACTTTCCGCATGTGGCCCAGCTTTAAATAGTCTTCCATAACCTCATCATACTGCAACTTGACTCCAGGTCTTTTCAACAAAGATTTCTTATTTCTCTCATATTGACCTAGAGCAATGTGTCTGTTTGGGCCTACCTCAGGGTGTTCGTTCTTGAAGGGCAGATTTACTACATATCTCCCATCAGAGTTCCTGATAGTAGTAGAGCAATAGATTTCCTCACACTTTTTATCCTCTTGTGATAAAACAGTTTTATGAGCGACTTCTTCCAACTCCCAAAACTTTGACAACTGTTCGTCAATAGAAACTTTTGTAAAATGAGCTACTGTCAATTGTGAAGAACTGCTTTTACTGACGGCTGGTCCAGTTACCACCCATCCGAAGATCGTTTTTTGAGCAACTAAAGAACCAAAAATTCCGTGATGAATACCGTTTCGCAGAATTGAGGGATATAAATCTCCTCCAAATAGAATGTCAATTTGACCGCTCTTATAAAAATCTGGATCCGCATAATCCAGCTTTGGTAACTCTTCAGCTCCATTTGGGCTATATGAGTGAGTTGGTATATCACCAGTTACCTTAGACACTACTAGTGCCCCTACATTGAGTTTAATGTTCGGATGAAGAACAGACTTCACAGTAAAATGTGCTTTTTTATCACATTTACTAACAATTTCGCCATTCAATCCAGTAACTTCTGCTGTAACTGGTATTGTGGGCAACTTTAATAATTTTTGCATTTTCTTAGATATAAAGCTCTCATCTGAGCATGGATCAATAAGTGCCCTCACTTTATAATTTGAGCCACAACTTATTATATTCACCCACGCTGTTGCGAGCATAACTTGTTTGGCCACCGACGTGTGATGCGATTGAACTACTGCAGATGTATTTGGAACTTCAGTGGACTGTACTTGACTTGAGGCCTGAGCCTGATTCGATTTTTTCACAAAATCTCTATGCAGTAGACTGTGGTGCTTCTTTTTGCACTTTGAGCAACCATTCGGGCTAGTGCAATCGCCATACATGTGCCCTGTCGTTAGGCAATTGAAACAATATTTGAATTTTTTCAAAACTGAAACTCGGTTTCTATTGTCCATATTTAAAAATTTTTTGCAAATGCAAATAGCATGGGCCTCTTTGCATAATTTGCATTGAACGACATCAGCTTTAGTATGATGAGCTTTAACTTGTTTAGCTTTCGATGAAGATTGAGTGTCCCCATTTGAAAAAGTTTGAGAACCACTGGACCGTTGAGGGTAGGAAGAGCTAATCTCAGAAACACTCTCTAAGGCGTGATACCTGTCAGTCAAAAAGGAATTCAGTTCTCTGTCTTTTTCTTGACTGATTGCTCCCAGAGCTGCAATGTATGATGCGGCAAAGCCGATGAGCATTGAAACACGAAAATGGGGTCCCATGACTCTATATCAATCTCGTATAACTTTAGAACCGATATAAAAAAAAAAAAAATAAATAAATGGTTTCCCATTACATCCCATGAGGGACCGGGGAGAACTTCTCACAATCGCTGAGCTGTGCGCTTTCCAGTTTTCACTCACTGATTGGGGCCTACAGTTTTGCACCGATTCCGAACGGTATTTTGAGAAGCTTTTTCATGGCTAAATACTCAATAGTGTCGCCGTCACTATGCGAGGTGACCGCCGCCGAAAGAAATTTTAGGTGGTCAGAGCAGGGTTCGAACCCAGGATCTCATGTACAAGAGCCGCGCACACTAACCATTGCACCACCGACGGCCATACAATTATACAATTATTAATCTCCCGCTGGAGCCTTTTCACTTCTTGAGCCGATTCATGTTGGCATGGAACCAAATTGAACAACAATTTCAATTGACTATTTATTAGAACCCGCTTGTTCTCATATTGAGATTTCAAATTACCCCATGCGATTTCAAAATTCTCGGCTGTTAAAGAAATATTTCTGTTTATTTCTCTGGCCTCACCATCAGTCTTTTGAAAAAGATAAAAAAGTTTTTCTACTGGGCTTAATCTCGCATTGTTCACATAAATGGCGCTAAACATGTCCCGAAATGTGGGCCACGATACATAGTCACCATGAAAAACGCCAGTGTCACATGGGGGCACCGAAATCCCCTGATTGTGAACCACTGTATTAGCTGCAACACTTTTTTCCACAGGCAATTTTTTCTTTGCCCTTGCAATATAATTTATGCACTTTACATGTGCCCTGCGTGCCTGAGGATGCTTAGATTGAACCACAGCCAATTCTTTCTCTTTATCCAGTGGCCCTGAACAACATTCATCATACAATTTTTTGTATTTGGACCAAACTTTGGTTAATTCGTTTTTCTCAAATTCTATTGCTTCAGCCGTATATTCGGAAAAATCTTCCTCACTTAGCTGAGCCTCGGTTGTAAAAACCTCATCAACCGCTTGCAAATATTTCTCAAATTGTGGCAAATTTTTCGATGTTTGGGAAATACTCATCATGACTAGTGGACAAAATTTGTTCAATTTTACGAAGCATAATGAGCAGATAATAAATTCCCCTGAATAAAATCACTTTAAATTTATTCGAAAGTCGGGCAACTTAATTTTCATTCCACCAAAGTCGAATAAATTTCTGAAAATTCGAGCCACCCAAATTGTAAGCCAACAATTCGAAAAAAAAATTCAAGAACCACAATTTGTAAAAAAAATCGTGAAAAATCAATGCTAAATTGAACAACACAATTTGCTCGCCAGCTTTCAAAACGAAGAGAAAACAAATTTATGCCAATCTCGATCAACAGAATATTAATTCGAATTTACTTTCATAATGTTTATATAAATATTCTTTAAAACGAGCCACCACTGTAGATTATGTACAGCAATTTTTTTCTTGTTTGTCTCTTCGCAAATTCGCACCGACAGAAAAACAATTTATTTATTCCTTCAGCTACTGGCCAATGCTTTTTATTATTTTCAAGAACGAAAAAGAAAAACTCCAAAGTTGCGTATATTGAGCCACCACTGTCTCATAGAACCGCAAGATTTCCTTTTCCACTATTTATGTTATTGGCCAACACTTTTCATTATCATCAAGCAAGTCAAAAAAAAATCCAAAAAATTGCGTATAATGAGCCACCACTGTCTCACCGCAATAGTTGTTTTCTCTATTTTCTTTTGACTATATGCTGAGCAACGTAAATTATAAACAACAACTTCACTTTGCATATGTCTCATATAATATTCATATGTTTTGTTGTTCTCTAACGGACTTGCTATGTCAGGTATAGAGCAACAACAATATATGTATGTTTGTTTGATTGTGTGCAACAATATTTGAAAAAAGAAAAACGGCACTGCAATCCGCTTGACGATTTTTAAAAAATCACCGTGGCTAACCTTAAATTTTCTGAGCCACTTCTCAAATTGTTTTTCCACACCGTACTTCAAATATTTTCACACACTCAACTTTCGCCAACTTTTTCCGAGCCACAAATTGTTTTGAACCACAAAATGTTAGCACGAAATTTGGGCGCTTTTGCATAACACTCTACGCACCTTGTTGCTCCTTTCTCGGTCGAAGGACCAAATGTTTACCTCGTTGGTAGCCTTGCCTGGTAAGGGCTGATGGAGCTGTTCCGGCAACTGGTGTCCCTGGGTGTTACTGAGAATGCTGGGGCGGCTGCTCCGTTGTGGCAGACTTCCTTCACCCGCACTGGTTGTTGTTGTTGATGGTGGTGGTGGTTGGTTGCCCTTATGGACGACTTATTCCCACACTTAACGATTCACCAATATACCGAATGAAAAGACAAACACTGACTTTATATTTAATTTTAAAAATAATGTTTATTTGCCGGCTCGTGTGTGGCTGCTTTCTTTGTTGATTTTTCAATACAATAAAAAACAAGAAGAAGCACCGAAGTAAGCGAGACGCCGATGCCACTCGCTCAAAGTTGACGGCGCCAACTCGTCTGGTGGCAAGGGCGATCATTAGGGCTGTTCACGATAACACGAACATAATTAAATGCTACTAAATGCATTGGAAAAAGTTTATTGTTTGCTTGTTAAAAATTTCTTCTCTTTGTATTGGTTTTGTTAGTTATTGGTTTTATACTAAGCAATTAAAACTTCGTAACAAACTTTCTACTCACTCCCATGACCCCAACAACTTCAATTAGTTATTGCTTCTACTTTTTTGGTAAATAAGACAAATGTTTAAATAACAACTGTTACATCATGGAAAACAAAACAGCCTCCAATTATTTGAATATTCAGTATAAAATTACAACAACGAAAATGTAAGGAAAAAATTTATGTTTGCTAAATCATCAGAAATACAATATAAATGAGTAGTTGTTTGTGTGCGTGTGAAGAAATCGTTACCACTATTTTACACTTTAATTAGGAATTCATTCGCACTAAGCATTTTTGTAGATCTGTTTCTCTGCCCAACGTTGTCCGAGTGATGGTTACAAACAAAACCTGAAAATATCTGAAATTAAAAAAAGCACATACACTCATTGTGTGATTATCACTGTAAGTTTGACAGTTGTGATGGTAAGAATCGCCACCTTGACAACTATGTTGCCTGAAAGTGCAGTTCTTTTATCGCACAAAACACTTCAAACCGTTACCACTGTGGTTGAGGTGTTTTGGATTTTAGAATTTCGAAGATAATTTGACAGTTTCATCTTTGATGTAAAAAAGTGAATGCAAAACAAACAAAAATATAAAAATTTAAAAAATTTAAATTTTGTGATGATAAATTGAACATTTATGAATCTACATTAAAAACAAACTATTTGCAAATATTAAAAATTTTTAATTTTATTTTTGGAACGAAGTCTCTTATCGCACGATGCGGAATGGGGGCAAAATGAAAAAAATTAAACAACTTTTTTTTAACACTATTATGATACAACCTAGTATTATCAAGCATAGATAAAGGAAATAATAGATATAGCGCCACCAATGTCAACTTTGGTCACTAGGTGCTACCTTGTACTATTGTCACTTTCACTGAAGTTTCCCATACATTGACGTTTATTCAAAATTGTGGGAAATTGTTGTAGAAGTAATTTAAACAAGGGAAATGTGAAAAATGTATGTGGTTTTACATAATAGCATTTGTTTCTTATATAAAAAAACTATTTCAAAGCCATGAGGCCGGTGTTGGGATATCAATAGGAGAAAACCCGTAAGACCGCCCAAATATGAACATCCCGGAACGCCTTTTTAATCTAAATACTTCCCCGGGCAAAAACTGTACCAACTTCTGTGGTCGCAGATGCCAAACCGTTAGAGTGGCTGAGGACTCTCAACAAGGAATGGTAGCTGAACCGGAGGAAGAACCAATTTATTAGGATATAGACGGTGGTGACATGGCTTTGCAATTCGATTGCCATCAGATATTCTACCTTAAAGAACGTGTTGTATTCTTGTATTCTTGATATTTTTGTTGAAAATAATTTTTTCTTTTGATATGAAATTTTAGATTTTTATTGTCATATTTTTTGAATTTTTTTTTGGGAACAACAAAAATCCTATTTATTGATTTCAACGACATCTAGAAAATTATCCATTACACTAAAATTTTCCCCACACTTGTGCTTCATCTATTTGTTTACTTTATTTATGTTATCAACTACATTGGGTACTTTTGCTTTGGTTGTGTCTATACTAACATCTGTTGGGAAATTTCTTGTTTAATGGGAAGTTTTCTAGGTGGAGCCTTTGGCCAATATTTAGTATATATTGTAGTTTTGAACCGAATAAAAAGTAAATGTAGAAACACCAAAGTGAAAAAAGTTTAACAAAATAACATTTTCTTAAATAAGTGCGTTTTCTTTAAAAACGTAAATTTTCCCAAAAAAATACCTATTCATATACTTAAACAAAGTACCTTATCTTAACGAAGTACCTTTGCTTGGAAAAAGTAAATTTTCTTACAAAATTTACATTTTCTTAATAAATAAATAATCAATAAATAATAAATAATCAATATTAATCGAGCGATAAATAAATAATCAATATTCTTCGAGCTTGAGGTCAGAGTTGCTGTTCTTGTTTTTATTTTCCTCGATATTTCGCTACGAAGATCGAAGAATATTGATTATTTATTTATCGCTCGATTACTATTGATTATTTATTAATGAAGAAAAGTTCGAACAACAGAATTAAAATAAAAGTACTTTTTTTGAAACAAGTTCGTTTTCTTAAAAAAGTAAATTTTCTTACATCAAATTACCTTTTTTGTAAAACAAAATAACTTTTTGGAGATAAGTAGCTATTACTAAAAATGCGTATACTCTTGAAGAAAGACCAATTCTATTTAAAATTCTCATATCATCAGAAAACCTTTTCTTCAAAAAAATACCTTCTCCTAAAAAAACATTTTCTTACAAAAATTTCTTTTCTTAAAAGTGTATTTTCTTAAAAATAAAATAATACCCTTTATTTTCTTGTGATAAGAAGCCTTTCTGAAAATAAGCATATTTTCCTAAAAATATCCTTCTTTTTTATTGTTATTACATGTACAAAATGGTGCTGTCTTTTAGGCAACAACAAAAAACATGTCTACTGGCAACCGATGGTTCTCTAGAGATGGAAAGAAGTTTTTTCAAATGTTTTCTTGTGTGTGTTTGCTTGCGATATTTTTCGAACACTTGCATACTAGTTGCAAATTCTCAATTGAATGAAGTGAATATTCATTTGCATTTAGTTTGATGAATTTTTCAATATCATCATTCCAAATAAAGATCTGTGGGTAGATCTGAAATAGCTATACGGTTTGCCAGGAATCATAGGAATACATTTGAAAAACTCCTTTTTGAAATCTATTTTTCTATTAATAGAGATATAGAATGGCCTCGAGCTTAACTAATAAAATTAAAAAGTACCGATGAATAGGTCGAATAAATATATATCATCCCTGGTTAATTTAAAATAACCTTCTCCTAAAAAGAGTACCACTTCATTAAAAAGTACCTGCTCTTAAAAAAAGTACTTCGTTGCAAAAAAAATCCTACTCTTATGGCTTTTTCTTACAAAAAGTACTTCTTCTTGAAAATAGTACCTTTTCTTCAGAAAAAGATTAATTTTTAATAAAAAATACCTTGCTTTAAAAATGGAGCTTTTCATTTACAAAATGGACCTAAAAATAATCTTTTAAGAAAAAATACATTCTAAATAAAAAAGAAAGTTTATAATTTTACAAAAGGGAACTTTTCTTAAAGATCCATTTAAATCATCGTATTTTTCAACGGTCGTCTAAGGCGTATTGGAACTAACTAGTACATAATATATAGCGAAAGGAACTTCGTTCCAACTGGGTGTCCCCTGACACGTCATGTAATTGTTTTTTGTTTGGTATGCCTGTTTATCGATAAAATGTTTTTTCGACCGATATACATCGATTTATCTATATATATATATATAAATGAATGTTTGTCTGTATGTCCTTTATAGAATCGTAAACTATGCATTTGATTATGTGAGCAACTTTAGCAAAGTTGTTATTCATGAGCCCACAGAGGTTTGTGAGTTGGTACGATCAATTTTCGACAGATGGCGCCACTGTTATTCCAATGAATTTCATATATTGTCGTGACAGTTCATGCTGATTTGAATTGAAATGAAAATCATATGGAACCATACTTTCAGTGACAATAAAATTTTAAATAATTTTTTTAAATTATTTGTAGGTACTTGGAGCAAAAATTCTGGATCTTAAACGTCTCGAAAACAAGAGCCAACCTAGAGAAATGGTTAGCACCAGTGGATTCAGCTTACTCGAATTAGGTTTACCCACTGGGTGTCGCGCTTATTAAAAAAATAAAGTTTTCGATTCGAGCACAGTGTAATCTGTTAATTCATACATTTCAAATTTGCCATCTGCTTTGAAATAACGGCGGATTAAATTTCCCAATTTTACATGGTCCACCCTTTATATTACAAAATAGTAATATTACCAGTAAATAAGTTGATACTTGTTCGACAACCACTCAAACAATTTATCAACCGAAAAATATTTCGCCAGCGGAGAATATGAAGGGCGCAGATAAAAAGATAAATTTTATATCTTTTGAAAGGCACATGAACTTGATGTCTGGAAGGCGTTGGCAACTGGTAAGAACCGGTTGCACAATTTGTCTAAAAAATATATTTATAAATTATAAAAAAATATGGGAGCGAAAATCACGATTCTGGTATCATGACTGCCTATTAAACGTGGATGAAATTTTAAATAATAACTTTCGGAAAACTTCCGAGAGCTTTTAAAGTATTGTGCGGGTTTTTCTAAAAGCTGATAAAATGCAATGAAAATACAAGATTCATAATAGTATTAGCGTTGAGGTCTTCCGTAGAATACCGAACCATGTGAAATTTTTATTTTTGTAGCCAAAATTTCGCAAAAAGCCCTACTGTTTGAGCATCTTAATTTTTATTTATTTTTGCTTAATTTAATTTAAAAAATTAGGCTGTTTAACCATCAATGACCGCTTAAGATTTCTGTATATTTTTCATTGGGATGGAAAACGCATATAATTTGGATGGAACATAAAACACCGAGATCGTAGTATGGTATTTAAAAAGTATTTCGAAAAAGTACTTGTTTTGAAACAAAACGAGAATTTGGAGATGCTTTGCTCCGACAAAAATGTATGGGTGAACATTTGGCAAAGCAACAGCAGGAAAACTAGTTTACGGGCTAATGGAAACGCACGAAAAGCGAAGAAAATTAATGCTCTTCTCTCTTTGCCAAAAAATGACCTAAGGGCATATATATTTTTTAATCCCTTCCTCTTTACTGACATTTTAAATTGCTACTTGAGGTTTATCAACTAGTAGTACTTGCTTTAACGAAATTATTCGAATTTCACAAAATATTTCCAGCGGTTTACTCATATTTTTACTCAAAAGTTTTTATAATTTTACTTACACAGGAATGCGATTTATTTTCTGTAGATGTATCGAAATAATTTCTAAACTTTTGCTCTTTCTATTTGGTTCCTAAATATTTTACATATCTTAGATCAAAGATTAAAAAACTCTTCGAAACTCAACTTGTATTTCCAATGAAGTTATTATAAAAGTATTTGATTATAAAAGTATTTGACTTCCTTAAGACATTAATAACGTTATGGAATTGAGATATGAAATTGAGTTATGAAATGATGTTTGGAAAAATTAAGACAAAAGCAAATTTATGGTTTCCACAAACGATTGGACAGAGGAGAACAAATCACTTTTGTTTAATATCATTAACTTAAATAGCATTTCATTTATTCAGTCTATGGAAAATAATTCCTTACAGACTAGCAACTTAAAGTTTATAAAAAGTTATTTATTTATATATTTATCTATATTTCACAACCAATACATCAAGAGTAAATCTGATATTTTTATTGTTATATAGAATACATTTAAAGTAGCTTTAAAAAATAACACAGTGCAATACGAAAAAATATAACCACATACGGACACTATTACATGAAAAAAGACAAAAAAAAAAAGACCCGTGTCACCCAGATTTGCCCAAAGTCGTGCACATTTTTTATGGGCCCCCAAAGATTTGGGGCCTCGGTTTCATTTTTGAAAAAAGTGATAATTTTGTCAGGCTCATATCTTGCAAATCGTTTGGTATTTTGTTTTACTCTCTGAGGGAAAGTTGTAGCTCTTTTCATAGAGAATAAAAATTGTCAACATATAAAATCAAAATAACTTCATCTTCAAGGTCAAAATCGCAATAAATCAAAATAACTTCATTTTCAAGGTCAAAATCGCAGAAAACTTTCAAAAATTCGATTTTTTTACCTTTCAATTCAATTCAAGGAAACAATCAACTACAGAAATGTACATAACATCTCATTAAAGAACATATGAACTTCCTAGGAATGATTCTTAATACTGTTTATGTAGCCGCAGAAGTGAAAAATTTCCCGAATATTTTTTAATTTCACTGTGTGCAATTTTTTAAAACATGGAAATATAACCATACACGGACACCATTACGTGATAAAAGACCAAAAAAAAAGGACCCGTATCTCCCACTTTTGCCCAAAGTCATTGCCTTTTTTTATGGGCCCAAATATTTGGAGCTTCGGTGTCATTTTGCAAAAAGTGATCATTTTGTCAGGCTCATATCTTGCAATTCGTTCGTAATTTTGATTTACTCTCTGAGGAAAAGTTGTAGCTCTTTTCATAGATAACAAAATATGGCTTCCTATCTTAGATTAAAAGTTACCCCCGCCCCACCTACAAAGCCAGGGGTGGGGGACTATTTTTTTTGCCCTAATGTATTTCTCCCGCGGTATGATTAAATTTTGATTATGGACATTTTTCCCCAAGAGTGGCTATTTTCCGAGATATTTGAACGTCTCCGTTTAAAAGAAACGCCCTGTATACTAACTATTGGTTAGAGGCTCCACCTGCAAAAGTTCCCATTAAACAAGAAATTTCTCAACATAGTATATGAGACATCTAGTTAATTTCTTTCTTTCTCTACGATTGTTTCTCTTAAAAAACCTTTTTTTCCAAAAATTCCTTTACTTAAAAATAAAATAATACCTTTTCGTTTCTTTTCTCGAGATAAGTAGTCTTTCTGAAAATAAGTACATTTTCTTAAAATATAACCTTTTCCTAAAACGAGTACCACTTCGTTAAAAGTTCTTAAAACAGTACTACTTTGTAAAACAAATTCATACTCGTAAGGATTTTTCATAGAGAAAGTACTTCTTCTTAAAAATAGCACCTTTCATTAGTAACATTAGCTTTTAATAAAAGAAGTGGCTTTCTTTAAAATAGGACCTTTTCGGGAAAATGTAAGACATAATCTTGCAAAAAGGGCCAAAAATATACTTTTTTTAAGAAAAATACGTTCTAATAAAAAAAACAAATTTTTCTTAAAAACAAATTTAACATTTTACAAAAATTACCTTTTCTTAAAGAACCATTTAAATCATCGTATTTTTCAACGGGCGCGTTAGGCCTGTTGGAACTAACTAGTGCATAATATATAGCGAAAGGAACTTCGTTCTAACCGGGTCTTCCCTGACACCTCATGTTTTATTTTAGTATCATATTCATCGATTTCTAGTATATCAAGAAGTTCTTTACGTTCATCATCGTAATAAGTATCACAGCTGGATCAGATGACAGGAGTAAATAATGGATAAGGTCCTGGTTTTGAGCCGCTCTAGAACATTTCCTTGTGTTAAATAGTTGAATCCGTTTGAAATAAGAATTTCTCGCTTTCTGTGCCTCTTCGGTAAGTTCACCCAGTTGCAGAATATTTGACTCTATTATCTCACGCCCATGACAGAGATCTTTGTGAACTGTAGGTGTTTAGTTCCCTCCATTCATATAAAGAGCGCAGCCGTTTCAAGGTGTCGATTGCCTAAGATTCAAATTTAATGGAATTTATAGGATGTTTACTGTTTATTGCTGAAAATTTAAATTATTATTGAAAATATAAATTGAAATGGGAAACCAATGGCAAGAGTATTGCGTGAATCCAATATAAAATATGTTATTTAACGCATTGCCACGATTGATGACAATGTCACGATGGGTACCATTAGCCCAAACTCTTAAGCGTCTGTGCTATTTAGCTGTCTTTAAATATAATTTTGAATCATGAGTTAGTTATTTGGTGGAAACTGGATAAACGTGGAGGAAAATATATCATCCACAATACCATTCACTTATTAAAGAACCACTTTATTTCGCTTGTAACAATTGGTATTACGACGATGGTTTACATTGACTGGTTGTTGAAAACATATGCAGCACCTCTTCCCAGAGTACAGACAAACACACAGCCATTGTGGTTAAGAATTCCGGCAAAATTAATTAAACAAATTTATTTACCCAAATTTTCACCAGCTAAATTTATCCTACAATTAAGGCTAACTAAAAGTTTTAGCTCTCAGATTGTTTGGTATTTAAACTTTATGGGTGGTAGTTAGCTCTAACCAGACGTTGTGATAATGTGGCGGTAAATGTAGACACCAATAATTTCGGAGATACTGCAACGATCCACAAATGAGCTATTGAGCATTTTCATTCTAATAGGTATTAAACCAGGGTTCGTATTCCGTGGGTAATGGATTACCCTGGATAAACGATTATTATTGCCGTGGGGAGGCGTGGCGATCGTTTACCCATTACTCACAGGGTATGGGGAAAACAATGAGTAGCTACCCACGACAATGATTATCCATCACGATGACCCATTACCCACAGGGTAATGGCGAAAATAATTGGTAGTTACTCGCGACAGTTGGGAATTACCCGCTACGGTTACCCATAGCCCTCAGGGTAATGGGCAAAATAATAGGTAGTTACCCATGACGATGGGGAACTACCCACCACAATTACCCATTTCCCTAAGGATAATGGGTAATCCATCCACAATTTTGATCGAAAATATGAATAAATTAGAAAAGGAATCTATATCTCGGAAAAGAAACGTCCAGTTTTTGGGGGTTTTTAAGGGTTTTTCATAAAGTAGTCCAATTCGTATGGAAGAAATTTTATTCAAAAACTCACCAAAGTAAGATAATCGCTGAAATGGGCAGCCATAACCCGAAAACGCTGCGACCAATCGCAAAATTAATAAATTTTTTTAATCCATAGCAGACTTTCACCAATGGATGTCTAACAATTCATCCTCACTATTGACCGTCGGTGGTGCAATGGTTAGTGTGCGCGGCTCTTGTTCATGAGATCCTGGGTTCGAACCCTGCTCTGACCACCTTCAAAAAAAAAAAATAATAATTTCTTTCGGCGGCGGTCACATCGCATAGTGACGGCGACACTATCGAGTATCTAGCCATGAAAAAGCTTCTCAAATTACCGTTCGGAATCGGTGTAAAACTGTAGGTCCCAATCATTGAGTGAAAACTGGAAAGCGCACAGCTCAGTGATTGTGAGAAGTTCTCCCCGGTCCCTTCATGGGATGTAATGGGAAACCATTTATTTATTTATTGATCGAAAATATGAAAAAATTAGAAAAAAAAATTCTATATCCCACAAACGGGGTGTCCAATCGAAAAAATATCCAATTTTGGGGAGTTTTTAAGGGTTATTCGAAAAGTGGTCCAATTCATTTGGAAGAAATTTTTTTTTAAAAATCGCTAAAATAAAAAAATTTATATAACTCGGAAACGGTGCAGCCCTCAAAAATTTGTTATTTTTTCGACTTGACGCTCGGTTTCCGAGATATAGACCTTTTTCTAATTTTTTCGAATTTTCGATCTAAAATGGGGATGAGTTACCCTGGGTAAATATTACCCATTACTCCATTATTTTCCCCTCTGTGTTTAACCCGTATTTCAAATAAACAAATTCCGCCGTATTTTTTAAAGCACCATAGTTGAGACTACAGCAGTTCTTTTCTTCGTCATATTTCCGAAATGTTTCTATGCAGGATATGATTTTTAATGAACACATATGAGTTATCGCACATCACCTCTTATTCGCGATTCAGTAAAAAATTTATACTCATAAGGTTATAAAAATTATATCTCGAAACGCAATGTAGCACAACGGGATATTACTCGAAAAAAATTTCAAGAATTCAGTCGTTTCTAACCAGTTGGTCCGATGAAGATAAAATTTCACAAGGGCAAGGCACAACACCTCAGTGCTATAGAAATTGACGTATTGGAGTCCAAATTGAAGTAGAGGCGAAAATTCAGTGAGACCCTAATGTTGACTACCTCTGACATCAAAAAATGTGAACTCGTGTAAAACTTCGAATTTTGAATTTTTTGGAAATATTTTCTGGTCTTTAAAACCAACAAAAATACATGTTGTCCTGTTTCGTTTTGCTCTAATAGTTCTCGAAATATTTTGGAAATTATTCCTTTTATGTTTGGAAATTCTACCTTGTTTTTTTCAGTATTTGAGAATATTTTGGCTAAGTGAAAAGCAATTCACTGTTGTTTGAGGACATGACATGCATTCAAAACTAAAATACTAAGAAAAAGTTTTTAATGGGTTTGGAAAAAAGGTGTTACTACATTTTTGTCAACACTATAAAAATTTGTTTTCAAATAGATTAAGGTTTTATGATTGTTCGAAACATAGGTAAATGTTAAAATACCAGCGTTTTATAACTTCCAAAATCTTTTTCAGAGCCTTTGAAGTTCGATCGATAAAAAAAATCAAATTTGGCGACATATATCTCGACGTGCGAAGCTGCCCCGCGATTGACTTAAGCTAATTCATTGTTCCCAAAAATGCATGTTAAAAATTCCAGAAATTTTCTGCAAAATCTTATTTTTGGGGATTTTAGATTTTTAAGATTGTATTAGAATTTTCATGGCTCTTTATCTACATTATTACATATTTTTTTCCTTTATTTTGTTATAACTCGAACGTCAATTAATTCCAAAAATATTGCGTTTTATACAATTTTTGTCATAATATAGGATAATTCAATTGAAATGCAGATCTTCCACGGAAATTATTTGCGATATGTTAATATCGTAATTTATTTTACTTTTTTCACACAATTGATACTACAGGATTCGTCAAACGAAGTCATGGAGCGGTACTAAGTTGAACAAGGCGTGAAAGTTATGCAAACGAATATGGTTATGAAAATGGTCGTTGTGAAAGAAGCGCATTCAGTGACTGAAAAATAATGCAAAAATACACATATACAATTTTGACTGCGAATAATCTCTCTTTGTACCTCTATCTCTAGCTCTCAATAGAGAGTAAATAGTGTAACAAACACAGCTATATTTGTATACCAAACACAGCTATACTTGGGTCACAAAAACCTATATATTTTATAACATATTAATCATTATGTCTCCAACATATAATGTTGAATACCAAACACGTTGTGTTTGGACATAAGTGTACTTACTTGCTACAAGCGCATTGTGTAAAGTATTTGTTCCACATAACCGGTCACAATCAGCCGTATGGCCAAGAAATTCGAAGACACTTGGTTGGTACAAAATGTGATAACACCCGTGCGCTTTTCGTACTTCGCCAAAAATATTGCTGCTGTCTAACAAAGATATGTGGTTTATGGTTCGCAAATTTTTAAACAACTTTGAAATATTCCTTACTTTTTCAATTTTAAGATAAATGCTAGGATTCTTGATTCTGGGATTCTGGAATTCGGGATTTCAATCCTTTCAAGGTATAATCGCGTTTAGCTTTCTCAGTGCTTACGCTTCCAGGCAGTTGTGCAAGCATTAAAGCTTTATTACATATGTTGTGTTCTATTAAAGTATTCTAATTTTCGAATATGGCAAATTCTTCATAATACTCTTTTTAAATACTTTAATTTCTTAATAGTCATTGTCGTTTCAGTTTCCAAACTTTTTTTAAAATGTAAACCTCTGAATTGGCGTTTCACTTCATATATTACGGTCCATGATTCCATGAATGTGATGTGATGGTTTGTCGTACTAATGCGCAATTTGTTAGCACGATATAATATTAATGATATGATATACATGATATGATATACAACCGAAATGCTTTTCGTATTACTCTAACAACATGAACAAAGAGAGGACAAACATAAATGTCTCGTAGCACTCATGTGGGAGACGGAATTTAACGCTGCCTGAAGTGTGATTAAGTATTTATCATCTGAGGGTTTTATATAAAAAGAAACAAGCCATGGAAGCAAATGAGGGATTATTGCGACAGGATTGTATATATATTGTAAAATTAGATGTTAAATACTAAGTGTGTTTTTTTTTACCCCGCCAAAGTTATTTATAACTTAATTTGTACGGAACAGCTAAGCGATATTACGTGACATTTCAATTTCCCACTTAAATTCCGACCTGAGTAATTGCAATGTTGCCACATGTTCAATTTCAAGAAATGGCAACAAAAACTTATCTTAGATAAATTTTGTTATCATTTCTTGAGAATGAAAATGTTGTCAAGGAGAGACCCAAATGCAGAAATTTCCAAAATGCCTTATACATTTGAAGTTTATTAAAATTATTTTATTTAATGGAAGACTACGTATACTTTTTCATCTCTAAATTTGAAGGCTATATTTTTTCCGATTGAAAATAAAATTGGAATTAAATTGTTCACAACAACGCGCGGTAAATGTTTTACATATTGATCATGGTAGAATTATTTGTCAGGTATAGTCGTTTAAACAGGTGATGATATTTTTTCCATGTAATTATTCGTTTCACTTGTCAAAATCATATGTATTTTATTTTTATACTTTTTTTTATTCTTGTATTGTTGGTATATATTTGTTTAGAGTTTGACAACGGAAACGAATGAACAAAAATAAAATATTTGTTGTTGCTGCTTACAACTACAAACGGGTTGCCGTATATCATTTTTTTCAAATGTTGCCACATTTTGTAGATTAAGTGTGGATCGTTTTATTTGGAAAGTCGTAAGTGGCTATAGCTTAGTGGAATAAAAAAACAGCATTACTGTCTACGGGGTGTGAATATCAAAAAGTAGTGCTGTGGAGTCGGAGTTGTAGTCCCAGTCTTGGAGGCGGAGTCTGGAATATTTGACTGGAGGTGGAGTCGCTAAAATCGAGACGACTCCGACTGCAGGTTTTAGATTTCATTTAATAGTCACAACTTTCATCAAAAATTTTTTTTTTCCATATGAAAAGAGTAAACTGTATTCTTAAATTCATTTTACCGCTGTTTTCCTTAGTTACAATTTAATGACAGGTTAAATGACCGTGATTAATTATTATTATATTTTCTTTTTTACTGATCACAAATTCTCATTCGGCCAAACACATTCGATATCCTTTATCCGATGAACCATTAACAGCTGACTGCAATACACTAAAACGCAGTACATCAGCACAAATACTTTCTCATCTGCAAT
Organism: Phaonia tiefii; assembly: GCA_963931995.1. Lineage (NCBI taxonomy): Eukaryota > Metazoa > Arthropoda > Insecta > Diptera > Muscidae > Phaonia > Phaonia tiefii. The sequence goes on from OZ008367.1 coordinate 39,322,759, forward strand.
TTACACACACATTCAGGAATAATAATGAATCACTGATTGAGAGAGTAGTAGAAAAATAAAGTTACACACTTGCAAGTAAGACTGTGAATACTATCTCTTTGTCTCTCCTTTATTCTCTTGCTCTCGAGAGAGCATAAACAGTGCTACAAACCCAGCTGTGTTTCTGTCATAAACACAGATATATTTGGATCACAAACACACATATTATAAGATTTTAATCCAACTTGTAATATTGATTAGCAAACACTAAAACACAAAATTCAAACCACAACAAAAACTGATTTTTTAGCGTGTAATATGAATGTTTTCCACAACATGCTTAGTTAATCAGCCAGGCGCATTTTCTATCCTCTGTTGTATTGGCGACTGAATACATGCAACTAAAGCGAAATAGATGAAAGATATACTCACTTCATCACCAATTAACCCACGCACTTAGGAATTTTTATGATTCAATGACTGAAAACTTATGCAAAATTACTGCTACACACATACAACTTTGACTGTGAATAATCTCTCCTTGTGCCTCTTTTATTCTCTTCCCCTCAATGGAGAGTAAATTGTGCAACAAACACTGCTGTAATTGTATTCCAAACACAGCTATACTTAGGTCACAAAAACGTATATAGTTAATGACACATTAATCATTGTGTCTCAAATATATAATATTGGATACCAAATACGTTGTGTTTGGACACAAATATACTTGCTTGCTACCAGATCCAAACACGCGTTATGTTTTCATCCAAACAACAAATAAAGGGTTTTTCTAAATAGACGCTACAAAAGTAAATCAATAGGGACAGCAAACGACGCCATAGTTTTTCCCGCATTTCTCTTCAGTAAGGTTTGCCATGTCATCATGAAAAGATACACGAACCAACAACGAGTCGAAATTATTAAAATTTACTACCGAAATTTGGAGTCAGTGGCCTCAACTCTAAGAGCGCTACGTCCAATTTATGGTCGTCATAATCGTCATATCAGATCACCAACTGAGCGTCTAGTGGAACAATTGGAATCCACAGACATAGTACAAAATGTTCCCGTGCCAGTGAGACAAAGAAGTGCCCGTAGTGTCGAGAATATTGCTGCCGCTGAGGCTTCAGTTCAAGAAAGCCCAAATGTGTCTCTCACACGTCGTTCTCAAACGTTGGGCATCTCTGTGACGTCGTTGTGGCGAATTTTGCGAAAAGATCTTGGCCTACATCCTTACAAGATCAAATTGACGCAAGAACTGAAGCCGGTTGACCACCATAAGCGTTGTATGTTCGTGAATTGGGCTGAGCAACAACTTGAAAATGATTCGGATTTTCATCGGAAAACCATCTTCAGCGATGAGGCTCATTTCTGGCTGAATGGCTTCGTCAGTTAGCAAAATATGCGTTATTGGTCAGACAGCAATCCACACGTAAACCATGAGTCATCATTGCGTGCCGAAAAAATTACGGTTTGGTGCAGTTTATGGGCCGGCGGCGTCATTGGGCTGTACTTCTTCCGTGATGATCAAGACCGGCACATTACTGTGAATGCGAATCGCTACCGTGCAATTGGATAATATGGACTTGGAGGACATGTGGTTCCAACAAGACGGCGCCACAAGCCACACAGCGAATGCCACAATCAATTTATTGGAAACCAAGTTTGGTGAACGTGTTATCTCACGAAATGGCCCAGTCGATTGGCTGTTAGATTATTTCCTGTGGGGCTACGTCACGTCAAGTCTATGGTCTATGCCAACAAACCAACGACGATTGATGAACTTCGTACGAATATCGAACATGAAATTGCAGCAGTATCGGCCGATTTATGCTTGAAAACCGTCGAAAATTGGGTTCAGCGTCTGAACTTCTGGAAGCGTGCCGCTCTTATTGAAAACCCCGTTATACACACACAAATTGGGTAGGTTAGGGAACCATTTAGCCATTCCGACCTTGTTTATTATATTTTCACTGACCACAAATTTTTGCTACTAATATAACTTTCTTCACACCCTTCTTTTTTAGCCGACCAAGCGCTTTAGATATACCCTATCCGATGATCCATTGAGGACTATATATACGAAATTAATACTGAATGTACCAGTCAAAATAGGATGCACTCACTTCATCTGCATTCCTAAGGAATATTTATGAGATAGACTGAGAACAACCTGTCGTTGTTCCTCTTTTACTCTCTTGCTCTCAATAGCTCATAAATAGTGCAAGAAACACAGCTGTATTTGTATCACACATAGAGATATAATTGGATCACAAATCCATGTGTTATAAAATTTTATTGTGTTCCCAATACGTAATATTGAATAGGAATCATAATATGTTTGGACACAAGTATAATATATTTGCGGCCACCTCCAAACGCACGTTATATGTATTTGCCTCCAAACAACAGGAAACTACAGATTTTTCAGCGTGCAGAAGTGAAACGTATGTATGTATATAATAGTGATTTTAGGACACTCTGTAAATATGTATATACCGAACAACTATTGAGACCATGGAAAATATTTGCACCTTGGTCCCTATCAATTACGAATCTGCCATCAGAATCAGAGCAGGATTATCAAATCGGTTATAACAATTTGGCGTCCTGAATTTACATCCACATTCCAGGAACCTTACAATTTCTGACTGTAACTTCCAAATTCGAAATGGAATGCGTCTTTCAGAGGCTAAAATTTTCTTTATTTTGTCTAAAATTATTTTCTAAGCATTTCCTTATATCTGACAGTTTCGGTTTTCAAATATTGTATACAGTGCAGGTTTATGAATTTGAAAGTACTCCGAGGCAATACCTATCGAATTAACAAACCTTTAAATATAAAATACTTTAAAACCAGAATTGCCAGCAGTCAAAGAAATTCAAAATAATTAAAAGCATTCCCATATTTCATTACAATTTGCATCCGATTCCACAACCTGCATTTGCATTGCCTGAGCAAATTCAAATTTAAAATTTTTTAAGTGTCATTGCGATCAAATGCAATGCAAATTAAAAAACCCATGTATGTCTAAAACTACGTAGATATAGCTGTTATTTTTCTTCGGTGATTATTTTTGACTATAAAATAACTACACCGACACGCATGGTTAGACACTAGTCATGCGTGAAGTATATGTGCCCAACTCGTATTATGCTAGCGATATTGGGGGTCTCTCACCATTTTAGGAATTGGATTTGTGGGGAATTTGATTTGTGGTACTCCTAAAATTTACTCCAACTGACTAAACATTATCTTCTGCAATGTCTGGTATTTAAACCTGGCACTTAATTTGCGCATTTTACTAAAATGTATCAAAATATTTGTCATATTTTATTCATCTGAATAGGATGTAAATTGTTTGCTCTCTCTTTAATATTATGTATGTATATCTCTATCATACAAGAATACTAATCCTAGAGTGAAGGCAATGCCATGCCAAAGAATTATCTCAAATACTAGAAAAATAATTTTTAAAGTGAAAAAAGTGAAACACTCATAAGTGTTGCTTGTGTGATAGATTAGCTTTGCTTATGAACGCTTTTGTACTTTAGGAATCATTATTTATTTGTCAGCCATTTATTTTTCTTTGAAGCCATGGAAAATATATAATATGCAAGACCTCTCCTTTTTGTTGAAATATTTTACAAATGACGACAATGTTTCTTTGCCTTTGCAAATAGTCACTACTAACAAATGTAACTTGTTGCCAGGCACACACTACTGAGGTTACCAATCTTTCACGCTATAATTACATTTTCGTGTTTACTTGAACGCATTTTTGATTATTGTGTGGGAAGTCTATCGAGCTCTTGAAGTGAACTGCAAATATTTGCAAAAGTGTTTAATGCAAAACCTTCGTTATGGAATGAAAGCAAAGGGTAATTTAACAGAAGTGGGTTTGAATCCTTTATTTATAACTCATCTTAAGTGATGCATTTCAAAACTGATATAAATATCTTTGTTTATGGTGTAATTGGAGAATAATTATTTCCACCAAAGGGTTGAAAGAAATGTCAATAAAAGTATTTTAGGAAAATATATAATATTTTTACTACGAGTTGTAAAAGAGTTCCAGCAGCACTTAAATTTTATTAATACTTGTAATTGTTTGCTCATCTAATTTTACTGATGCCAACAAATGTACATCTTTAACTGTTTTATCGTTCACTTGAATGTATCGCTGGTTGTGTGTATGAACAAATGATTTTGAATGTTTTTAAACCTACGTATTGAGGAGCTGATTGCGGGAACATCAACCTTTATTTTATACGTGGGAACTTATAGTCCCCTACCGGCCGTTGAAGTTTCGATTACTAGTGTATTTTCCCAAAATACGTGCCATTATGATCATTATTAGAAAAACATACTTTCAACATTTTGACAGAACAGTTTTTGCATGGTGGAATTTTGAAATTTTGATCAAACATATATTTCCCCGATTTTTCGAGTATTTTCCAATGTATTCGCGAATTCGCTTTTATTTGTATTTATTTTATATATTTAATTTCAGTTTCATGTAACATACAAAATAAAGTAAATGCAAAATTTAATCGAGTTGAGTTAGTTGCAAATGAAAGTATACAAAAATGAAAAATAATATACAAAATGAAAAGGAATATATACAAGGTGGCGCAAAAGTAAACTTCTGATGTTTTTTGGCTGTAATTTAAAAAAAAAATTAAAAACTTTGATTCTTCTTGTGGATTATTTTTACTTGGTCTTCTAATTTTTTTACATCAAGTCGAGAATATGATGTCATGTAAATGGCCGCCGCCACAGTTGATTGTCATTTGAGCCCTTTTTATGGCATTTTCCATCACTTTGGCCAAAACTTCCGGCGATAGGTCCTCACATTCTTGACGGATATTGTCTTTAAGAGCTGCAAGAGTCTGAGGCTTGTTGACATAAACCCGCGACTTCAAAACGCCCCACAAAAGGAAGTCTGGAGCGGTCAAATCAAGTGATCTTGCTGGCCAGTGCAAATCGCCAAAACGGGAGATTAGGCGCCCGGGAAATGCATCCTTCAGCATATCGGTTGTGGCACGTGCAGTGTATGCCGTTGCACCGTCCTGCTGGAACCACATGTTTTCCAATCCCAATTCATCAAGTTGCGGCAAAAAGAACTCGTTGATCATTGCTCTGTAGCGTGGCACGTCGTCTGGTCGATGTCGACGGCGCTTCCATGACATCCTCGGCTACAGCAGCAATATTCTCTGCAGAACGGCTACTCCGGGGTCTGCCACGCCTGGCAGCATCTCGTGTTGTGCCAGTCTCTTCGAGGCGAGCGGCTAAACGTCGCAGTGTTTCACCAGTAGGCGTTGGACGGCCAGGAAATCTGCGACGAAATTCACGTTGTGCCAAAGTCACCCACCGATTATTGGTCAAATAAATAGTCAGCAATATTCCGCGTTCTGGAGCAGTGTAGCGTAACATTGTTCATTAACGTGTATTTCGCATGTGTTTACTACACAAATGTCAAAACAGAACTGACATTTGGGGCCAATCGCAAAATTTGTAGCATTTTCTTATATGAGGATTACTTTTGCGCCACCTTGTTTAAACGAACCGAAAGCACAACCTCTATTTCTTGACGACCCTTGCAAACGTTATAAGGACCACAATTTACGGATATGCACTTGGAATGTAAGAACTCTAAATAGATCCTGTACTTGCACATGTCCGTGTCCTCGAAATTTATAAGGCTGACATTACCGCTCTCCAGAAAATGCGATGGACAGGACATGCCTGCACAAAAAGATAAACTGCGACATATTCAACAGTCGCCATGAGAAAAAACATGAATTTGGTTGCGGATTTATAGTTGGCAAAAGACTGCGACATCTAGTCTCTAGGTTCAATCCTGTGAACGTATAGCCACAATCCGCATAAAAGCGAAATATTTTTACAATTTCCTAATTTATATGCATGCCCCGACAGAAGAGAAAGATGATGGTGCCAAGGACATATTTTATGAGCTCCTAGACTAACTATCAAACTATTGGCAATTTCAGTCTACATGCTGACAGTTCCGACAACGGGATGAGACTGATTGACTTTGCCGCTGCAAAAAGACATGGTCATTAGTGGTACAGGATTTCAGCACAAAGACACCCACAAGGCCACTTGGGTATCCCCTGATCAAAGAACGAAGAACCGAATCACGTGGTATTTCATGGAAGGCACTCATCCTCATCAGAGGAGCTGGCATCGATTCTGATCACTACCTGGTAGCAGCATAGGTTCGCACAAGATTAAGTAGAGCGAAAATCGTACAAAATCAGACGCAGAGAAAGCTAGACATCGGAAAGCTGCAATTACCAGAGGTAGCCACAGCCTACACAAGGAAGATCTCGCAACTTTTGGCACAGAACCCACCCCCTCCCGATGACGATCCTGAAGCGCAGTCTAAACCCATTTCCGATTCTATAAAAACTGCCGCATCAAACGTACTTGGTTTTGAAAAACCGCTTCGCAACAAACCATGGTAGGATGAAGAGTATCGCACTGCAAATGATGGAAAGAATGCTGCACGTATGGCAATGCTTCAGTCAATTGCAATGCGAGCTGCAACTGAGCGGTATAGTGAGAAAAGAAAGGATGTAAACCGTCTGTTTAGGCGTAATAAACTGCAGTTGAGAAAGCGCGAGAGTGAGAAATTTGGGTCATACAGAAGGAAATTTCTACCAAAAAGTCAAAAATGGAACTAACGGACATGGTTCAGGGCCCCCTTCTGTAAAGACAAGGATATGGGAATATGGAGAGATCATTTCTCTGCGCTATTGGTACCTGAGATATCCAATGACGCGACAATCTATCAAAATTTGGACGACGACGTCGATAGCGCCCCTCCTAACCAAGACGAGGTCAGAACAGATATTGCCCGGCGTAAGAACAATAAAGCCGCAGGAGCCGATGGATTACCGGCGGAGCTATTTAAGGCTGGCGCATGCATCAGCTCATTAGCAAAATTTGGTTAGATGAATGCATGCCCGGCGATTGGAATCTCAGTGTACTATGTCCCATATTTAAAAAAGGTGACACGAGTCTCTGTGCCAACTACGGTGGAATAAGCCTTTTATCCATAGCGTATACGGTTCTATCAAGCATAATGTGCGAAAGACTAAAACCGATTATCGCAGACCTGATTGTACCATACCAGTGTGTCTTTAGGCCTGGAAAATCGACAACCGACCAGATTTTAACGCTACGCCAAATCCTGGAGAAGACGCACGAAAAACAAATCGACACCTATCATCTATTTGTCGATTATAAGGCGGCCTTCGATAGCCCGAAACGGGGGAAACTCTACGACGCAATGTCTGAGCTTGGTTTTGCAGCAAAACTCATACGCCTTTGCAGGATGACTTTGACGAACACCAATTCCGCAGTGAAAGTTGGTAAGGATTTTACCGATACTTTCGAAACCAATCGAGGCCTCAGGCAAGGCGACACCCTATCGCGCGATCTCTTTAACATCTTAATGGAGATCGGTATGAGAAAAGCTGCAGTTAACATGAATAAAACCATCAGCAGCAAAAGTCACATACTGCTCGCGTATGCTGATGATATACTTAGATATAATTGGACGCACAGTAAGAGAAGTTACTGCCTTGTTTTCGAGAATGGAGTAAATGAAATTGAGAAATGAGTAAAGTAAATGAGGACAAGGCGAGGTTTCAACGAGCAGGGCCTCCACGCGATTAGACAAAAGCGTGAACTTTGATAACCGTTACAATTTCGAATTTATATACCTCGGATCTGCCGTAAAACAAAAACAAAAACAACGTCAGCCTTGAGATCAAGCGGCGAATTATGCTCGCGCATAGATGATATTTTGGGCTAAGCAAGCACTTTAGAGATAAAGCCCTCTCTCGAATAACAAAAATATACCAGACTCTCATACTGGGTCTTATGGCAAGCAGATGAAACATCTGTTGGAGTCTTCGAGAGAAAAATGCGCCGAAAAAAATAGTGCACAACGTCGAGTATCGGCGACGCCTGAACCATGAGCTGTATGAGCTCTATCCCGACATTGCCATAGTTAAGCGGTGCAAAATAACGCGATTGCGCTGACTAGGCCATGTCAATAGAATGGATGAAGATGAACCAGCACGAAGGGTTTTCGAAACCGAACACGAAGGAAGACGAAAAATAGGAAGACCAAGACTCTGCTGGAGGGATCAAGTTGACGAATCCCTGTGTACACTTGGAGAGATAAAGCGAAAGATCGAACTGGTTGGCGAAATATGATATCTTCGTTTTGTAAGGTCCCTGACCCCCCGGGGTTGTCCGAGACGGGATAAGTAAGTAAGTAAGTAATTATTTCAGTTAGTGACACATTTGAACAAATCTTGGTTGCGACTGTTCAAAATTTTATATTATAAAAATATAACTTCCACGCTACATTATACTTTACTACTTGTAACGACAAAAACGGCATAAAGCACGACTACTCTGTAAGAAGCGGGATTGAAATGCAAGGCCGGATGAAATATCGAAAAGCGCGATAGTCCCGCCAAAAGCAAGATGAATGGTCAGGTTACTCATTGCGATTTGCTAAGTTGTTGTTGTTGTGTTGGTCATTCTTGTAATGCAAGGACACGTAATTGTTTGTTATTGCCAATTTGTCGCAAACAAATATCAAACGAAGCAAATGACAAACAGGTTCGGTATCCTCTACTGGAGAGTGTAGAAATTGTTAGGGTTTGCAGTTCAGGTGTCGAAGAAGAGTTTAGGGGAAAACAAATTTAATGAGTGTTCGAACTCACGGGCGATGTGTTAACACCTTTTCGTTACACGGTATTTGTTCGATTACTATGAACCCATAAGTAAATGTATTTGTTCGATTACTATAAACCCATAAGTAAATATTACATTGGAAAATAAAAAACAGCGTTCAATCATATGATGACGTTACATTTAAATAATATTAATTCTTAAAGTTATTTAAAGACCAGTGCAAGCACATGTGTCATTATTTTCTTGCTTAATACTTTTTGTTCTATTTCCACAAAAAACAAAGAGAATGCAAAATAACAGACACATGTACTTTGAAGCTTTCAAGTCTATAAAACAGTTTAATATTGCATGTGAATGCATTAAATGATGCAATATGTGCAATGCAAGAACTCATAAAGGTCTACGTACCCATAATAAATTTTCCAAATATCTGCAACATCTTGAAAGTTATACCCAAAAAACCTGATAATTAGAGGTGTTTTTAAAGCAAAATAGCTCACAATTTCCTGAACCCAGAATCGCAATATTTTGCAAATAGTCATTTAACACTCTGAACTTCATTTTTAGGTGGTGACAGCAGCAATTTTTTTTTACCCACCCTAATGTACATACATACATTGTTCTGTTCGTACATACGCTACACAAGTTCACATAATTTCCGTTGCTCTCTGGATATCTCATTTTCATATACGTATAACCACGTCATTATTCTCTTTGCTGTGAGAGTATTCCGCACCCACACAAGACAACTATTCGCTGCCGCTGCATCAGTGTGTGTTTTTTGTTCGCAGTCTGACAATCTATGTTTCGCAGTCGGACAAGTCTGTGTTCTATATAGAGGTGGGTCATCCTTATCATTTAGTGGTATGAAAAATAGATGTTGGCCGATTCTGAGGCCTACCCGATATGCACACAAAATTTCATACAAATCGGTCCAGTCGCTTCGGAGGAGTTTATTGCCAAACAATCTGTGATCGCAGTCGGACAAACTGTGTTTGGATGTGTTCACTCTGTGAGTTTAGTCCCTACCCGCGCCTATAGCTGTTAGGGTGTATTTTTGCTATGTGGGTTTTCTGAGTTAAGTTAAGACATGTATCACAATCAAAAATGTTCAGCTTGCCTTGACATTTTATCATGAATAGACTGAATAACGAACAACGCTTGCAAGTCATTGAGTTATATTTTTTGGTCTCCTCAGTTTTGGCACGATGTGTATGTCAATAAACAGAATTGCCGAATTTGGTTCGAATAGCAGCCAGAGGCTGTTTATGAGCTGAACAGTCCGGCGGCATCATTGGACCGCACTTCTTCAGAGACGATGATGGCCGCAAACTTACTGTCACTGCATCAAGATACCTTTCGGTAGTGACGAACGTTTTTCCCCCAAATTGAAAGAATTGAACTTGGTTGACATGTGGTTTCAACAGGGCGGTATCATATGCCACATTGTTTGCACATGGCATAGCCTTCCAAAATTCTGCAGGAACAAAAAAATATTTGCACTAAACCCAGGCAAATATTTGTTCTTGTGTGGTCACACTTTAGTTACATTGGGGAAAGTTTTAGTTGCAGAGTAATAATTTTGTTTGCCCGAAACCAGCTGATGTCTGGTAAAAAAAAGTCTTATGATCAGACTGCGACAAAGGAAGATTTACAATTTTTCATCAAATACTTGGCCAGTGTGAGCGCACCTTATTACTTATGTCACAAATATTCGTTACAATTTCTTATGGTATAACGCTGCGATATAAAGTTGGAACTAAAATATACAAGGTGGCGCAAAAGTAATCCTCCTATCAGAAAATGCTATAAATTTTGCGATTGGCCCCTAATGTCAGTTCTGTTTTGACATTTGTGTAGTAAACACATGCGAAATACACGTTAATTAACAATGTTACGCTACACTGCTCCAGAACGCGGAATATTGCTGACTATTTATTTGACCAATAATCGATCGGTGACTTTGGCACAACGTGAATTTCGTCGCAGATTTCCTGGCCGTCCAACGCCTACTGGTGAAACACTGCGACGTTTAGCCGCTCGCCTCGAAGAGACTCGCACAACATGGAAGCGCCGTGAGCGCTACAGAGCAATGATCAACGAGTTCTTCTTGCCGCAACTTGATGAATTGGGATTGGAAAACATGTGGTTCCAATAGGACGGTGCAACGGCACACACTGCACGTGCCACAACCGATATGTTGAAGGATGCATTTCCCGGGCGCCTAATCTCCCGTTTTGGCGATTTCCACTGGCCAGCAAGATCGCCTGATTTGACCGCTCCAGATTTCTTTTTGTGGGGCTTTTTGAATTCGCGGGTTTATGTCAACAAGCCTCAGACTCTTGCAGCTCTTAAAGACAATAGCCGTCAAGAATGTGAGGACGTATCGCCGGAAGTTTTGGCCAAAGTGATGGAAAATGCCATAAAAAGGGCTCAAATGACAATGAACTGTGGCTCGCGGCCATTTACATGACATCATATTCTCGACTTGATGTAAAAAAAATTAAAAGACCAAATAAAAATAATCCGCAAGAAGAATCAAAGTTTTTCATATTTTTTTAAATTACAGCCAAAACACATTGGAAGTTTACTTTTGCGCCACCTTGTACAAAGATTTCGTTGTACCAAACAAGAGTTAATGTTCAATATTTTGTAAGTTTTTATGTTAAATTTTCTTGGGTTTAGAAAATAACACAGATTTCCTGGCACACAAGTGCGTGGGTGTATATTATTTCAGCAAATACAGTTTAAATATTTTAGTCCTTTTGATCAAACTACGTCGAAGTAATTTATTAACAAACTGTAATGCTTACTAATGAAATTGGAAAATTGTCAGATTTTCTAACGACAACAACGTTAATAGGATTAAAGTATTATTGGACTCAAGCTGCTAGTACTAGGATCTGTGTTTTAAGTATTTTAAGTAAAGGTTCATTAAAAAACGTCAACATTATTTTCAAGAGTTTAATTTGAAATTACGTCAAATAGTATCAGAAGAAATTTTAAATAATGTTGACATTATTTAAGTCAATAAGTGTAATAGGAATGAACCTATACTCAGAAGACTTAAATCTTTATAGAAGCTGAAAAAATGAATAGAATTTATTACCGTCCCTTGCCGTTTCATATGCCTCAGTGAATCTGAAACAACTTTCATCATTTGCTGGAAAACTACACCTTAAATGCTTAAAAAAAGTTCATAGGTTCCGCGAGAAATGTGTACAAAAGTTTGTAGTTTACGCACGCACTTCAATTTTCGCATTTTGCATTATCAAGTCATCCTTCACATTGCATTAACTGTGGTTGGTCAGAACTCGTCCGATGGGAAAGACTATACTGTAGCAAAATAACGGGTTTTTCAATAAGAGCGCTACAAAAGTTTTTTTTAAATAAAACAAAACAGGTTTTAGATACCAATGAAATTCTTTATTTCTGTGAAAGTACGTTCGATGCCTTTATGTATGGAACTCGATTTCTTTTGCATGGCCACCACGGGCACGCTTGCAGAAGCCCAGACGCTGAACCCAATTTTCGACGGTTTTCAAGCATAAATCGGCCGATACTGCTGCAATTTCACATTCGATATTCGTACGAATTTCATCAATCGTCGCTGGCTTGTTGGCTTAGACCATAGACTTGACGTATCCCCACAGGAAATAATCTAACGGCGTCAACTTGCACGACCGAGGCGGCCAATCGACTGGGCCAATTCGTTAGGTAACACGTTCACCAAACTTGGTTTCCAATAAATTAATTGTGGCATTCGCTGTGTGGCTTGTGGCGCCGTCCTGTTGGAACCACATGTCCTCCAAGTCCATATTATCCAATTGGGCCCAACAATATTCGGTTATCGTTGAACGGTAGCGATTCGCATTTATAGTAATATGTCGGTCTTGATCATCACGGAAGAAGTACGGCCCAATGACGCCGCCGGCCCAGAAACCGCACCAAACCGTAATTTTTTCGGGATGCAATGATGACTCATGGATTACGTGTGGATTGCTGTTTGACCAATAACGCATATTTTGCTTATTGACGAAGACATTCAGCCAGAAATGAGCCTCATCGCTGAAGATGATTTTCAAAAGTTGAGGGCACTAACTCCAAATTTCGGTAGTAAATTTTAATAATTTCGACTCGTTGGTACGAGGTATCTTTCCATGATGAAATGACAAGCCTTACTGAAGAGAAATGTCAAAAGAGCGGGGACAAATATGGCGTCGTTTGCTGTCCCTATCGATTTACTTTGTAGCGTCTCTTTTGAAAACCCCGTTATAAGAAAAAACTAACTCAGTAATATAGTAAAAACACACCTCAAAGCACTGCACCAATGACAAAACCAGCCTTTGACGAAACCATGTTCCAAGGGCGTGGGGGGGGGGGGGGAAGCATTTCGAGTATGCCCCATATCAACCGCGCAAAAGTATTAAATTGTATACCATATTGTATACTAAACACACTTCCCAGTTATTCTATATTCAATACTTTTGCGGTGTTTAAATGGGGCATACTCGAAATGCATCCCCAGCAGTTGGAACATAGTTTTGTCAAAGGCTGAGGTAGGCTCACACATGACCACCTTTCGTAATAAGAACAGAAAGGTTTACCCATCTCTTAGGTTTGAATTCAGTTTCTTTATTGATTTTATTACAAAATAATTTCATTTAAAGAAATAACATCAATTGATCCACTCGTGAGAGCACTATTCTGGGAACGGTTTAAGGGTATCCTTCGGGGGACGGTTGGACCTCACTCTTCTGGGAACGACTGAGTACACTCTTCAGGGAACGGTTTGGGGGCACTTTTCTGGAAATGGTTTGACTATCCTCTTCTGGTAACGGTTAGGAATACCCTTGCGGGAATGGTTTGAGAATACTCCTTTGGGCTCGATCTAAGAACACTCTTCTTGCAATGATTTGAGAATACCCTTCTGGGTGTTATGGGAGTTAGACGAACATATATATATTCTGATAATGGTTTGAGAACATTCCATTGGGATCGGTCAATCGATTTCAGATTAACGAGAACATGGTGTCTTGCACACGTGGTGAATCGGGATTGGATTAACTGAGATCGACTCAATATTATTATAGCGCCAGATATATGATCTTGTCAGATTGTGCGCTGGAAATCGAATGACTAATGATGCTTACTTACTTACTCGAAAAACCCCGGGGGTCTGGGACCGTACAAAACGAAGATAGCATATTTCGGCAACCAGTTCAATCTTGTGCCATATCTCTCAAGTTGCTAATATCAAGTGTACGCAGGGATTCGTCAACCTGATCCTTCCAGTGGATTCTTGGTCTCCCTATTATTCGTCTTCCCTCGAGTACCGTTTCGAAAGCCTTTCATGCTGGTTCGTCTTCATCTATTCTACTGACATGTCCTAGTCAGTACAATCGCGTTATTTTGATCCGCTTAACTATGTCAATGTCAGGATAAAGCTCATACAGCTCGTTGTTCATGCGACACTGATTCGCGCCATTGTGCACCATAGGGCCATATTTTTTCGGCGTATTTTCATCTAGAAGACTACTAGAGATGTTTCGTCTTCTTGTGATAACACCCAGTATTTTTCGTCACAAAGCTAGACAGATTGTATGAGAGTCTAGTATAGCTGGACTTCCTCTGTTCTGGGTAGTCATCTTCACGCGATGCAGGGGCTTAAGTGTACTTATAGTGGCCGTGCTGGAGGGAGTACTTCTTGTCCTGCACGGAACTCCTATAGGGCCACCCATGCCGGAAGGGCACTAGTACACGAACTAAGAACTACCTTTCCCAGGCTGGTAGCGTCTGTCTAATAGGGCGGCTACCAGTCAAAACCCATAAACGTCTGTCCTACATTAGGCGGCTCCTTGGTCTGCGTCTGTCCTATAATAGGCGGCAGTTCTTTCCGGTCCTCTTTAGGACATGTCTCTACCTGGATCTGGACTTTTAAGATCACAATGCATAGGAGTTGTGCCGAGAATCTGTATGCCCAGCAAGTGCTTTAAAGAAATTGGTCATTACCTTTTCCCCTCCGATTCCAGGGCACAGTTCGGTTGTAATTTAGTTGCTTAGTGTGCGCAAGCCGTCACTACGCAGTACGGTCCATCCCCTTACGGTACACTCGGGGGGCCAAAATGTCACAACTCAAACCCAAACTGAAAACAAATTACTCGATGGGTCTGGGCAACCCATCAGAAGAGGATATTTTGGCATCGTTCTACGCGTTCTACCGTCTAGACAATCAACAACCACAGGAAAAAAAATTAGACTAGTCCGTCAAGTTAGACGCGACA
Source organism: Phaonia tiefii (assembly GCA_963931995.1). Taxonomy (NCBI): domain Eukaryota; kingdom Metazoa; phylum Arthropoda; class Insecta; order Diptera; family Muscidae; genus Phaonia; species Phaonia tiefii. Next base: position 39,337,765 of record OZ008367.1, read on the forward strand.
GTCTCTAAAAACCCCAGACGCAGATGTCTTGCTGATACTCGAAGGACACTGTACCAAATGGCGAAGTTCATCCTTGAAAAGATTGCCAAGAATGAAGTCAATGGCACAGTGAACGAGCGTGATGTAGTGGACAAAGTCAAATACTCAAAAATAGTTCTGGAGTACGACGAGAAGGAGGCCTCCCTACAAAGAGACAGACCCACAACCTCTGAAATCAGCTGGAGAGAAACTATTCTTTGGCATGAGAGAAGCCCAATAAGCTGCTGGTCCAGATGCAGCTGGAGGGGCAGCCACTTCATCAACAAAATGACCCACATGCTGAAAGTCGTGCAGATTAAACTGAAGCACTCCCGCATCGCCTCAGATAATCGGCGAATCCTTCTAGCTGAGGAGGATTTAGACTTAGGCATCATCCAGGAACCATACATACAAGACAATGTGGTGAGAGGGCTTCATGGTAATGGTTACAAAACACTCTATATAAAGGATAATGATAAGCCAAGATCATGTCTAATTGCAAAAAACAATTTAAGCATTTTTCCCTGCCCCCAGTTTAGCACAACAGATTTGGCCGATGCTAGATTAGAGCTGACAGAAAGTAAGAGTTTCTACATTGCATCCTGGCACATGGCGCATTCTTGTGATGAACCCCCCCCCCCCCCCCCCAACCCCCAGAGAGGTGGGGAGTGCTATGGGCGAGACATATCATATGGTGCAGCTTTGAAGTCAACGAACGAGGTGAGTCCATTTTTGACTTTATTAATACTAACAACCTTACAATATGCAACAGAGTTACGAACCCAACTTTTGTCTTTCCGAGTTCCAATAACTTTGTGGGGTGGACAGACGCCATTGACCTTACTCTGATATCAAATAATAGAATAGTAGAGATAGAAAACTGGACAGTATTCGGAAAGAAATCCTTCTCGGACCACAACTGGGTATTGTTCAACATTTCTGCGAAGACAACTTCGATTAGATGCTATCGGAATCCCAAGAGAACTGATTGGGATAAGTTCAACACGCTTCTGAATGGTAAGCTTCCTAAGTCCGCGCAGCTCATTAACACCCCTACACACGTGGAAAAAGCTGTATCCAAGTTGGAGAAATCAATGGTTACCGCATTCAAAGTGTTATTTCATCAGTCACGCTCAAAGAAAACCTATCCACCTTGGTGGACAGATGAGCTCACAACACTAAGAAGAGAATCTGGCAAAGCTTTCAATGCAAGCTATATAAGTGGATCCTTGCAGCCGTACAAGGATAAACTTAAAGAGTGGTATTATACCAAGGATAAACTTAAAGTGGATCGATGGAGAGCACCAAGGACATAACAAAACTGAGCAAATTAATGGCAATGGACACTGAAATCCCACCTATTTGAGGAGGGATGATGGGACATGGTCAAATAGCTCAACTGAATCGCTAGAGATACTCCTGAAAACTCACTTCCCGGACTGCGAGAACACATCCAGGGAGGTGTCGACATTATCAAACCAATACCCGGATACTTATGGTATAGAGGATATAATCAGTCCGGGCAGAATATCGTGGGCCACCAATAGTTTCTCACCATATAAATCTCCTGGCCCAGATGGTATTATACCAAAGATGCTGCAATGCGCGGAAGTCATAATTAGGCCGTGGCTCTGTAGTATATTCCAATTCTCTCTGACTCTTAACTTCTTACCAAAGAGTTGGAGCCAGGTAAGGGTGATCTTCATTCTCAAGGCGGGGAGACGGAGTCATGAGAGCGCAAAGGATTTCAGACCGATCAGCCTCTCATCGCTTCTTCTGAAAACGCTTGAAAGGCTAATCGAAGCACACATCCGCAAGAAGATGGATGGATCGCCCAAAATATCACGCAGCCGACATGCATATATAAAAGGCTGCTCAACCGACACAGCCCTGCCAAAGTCGTCAAAACTATTGAGAGGTCCTTGGAACACAAACAATATACCCTCGCTGCCTCCTTAGATATAGAGGGTGCTTTCTATAACGTGAGCTCATCGGCTATAGAAGAATCACTTGAAGATCTAAGCGTGCAAACATTCTTCAAGAGTTGGATAGTGACAATGCTATAGAGCAGAATTATCAACGCCTCTATGGGAAACAGCGAGCCATCAAAGCGAGTGAATAGGGGAACTCCCCGGGGTGGAGTCATCTCTCCCCTACTTTAGTTACTATGATCAACAAAATACTACAGAAACTGGACAATATGATGATCAAAGCCGTGGCGTATGCGGATGACGTGGTAATATTGGTGTCTGGTTTGTTCCCATCCGTGTTGAGCGAAATCATGAAATGTGGCCTTGAAATCACTTAACGATTGTGCCACTGGAAGTGGTTTTGGAGTGAATCCAGGGAAAACTGAGGTCATGCTTTAATAACGGAGACCAAGATACCAAAGTTTAATCCTCCTCGGCCAAGTGGACTGTCAACTCACGCGAAGTACTTGGACCTGATTCTAGACCCTAAACTTTCCTGGAAGCGTAACTTAGAGCACCGCGCACAGGAGATTACCGTTGCGTGCTACGCTTGTCGGAAAATGTTCGGAAGCCGGTGGGGTCTCCGACCGAAAATAGTGCTATGGATGTACACGAGCATAATCAGACCAATACTCTCCTATGGAGCAATGGTATGGTTGCTTGTCGCAAGGAAGACGTCCACAATGAAACTATTGTATAGAGTGCAGAGTTCAGCTTGAATCGGCATAACAGGGCAATGAGGACGTGTCCAGCTGAATCCCTTAATGCAATGCTTCATATAATACCAATCGACCTTCACATCACAGCTAGTGCTGCCTGGAGTACCACCCAACTAAACGCTCTTGAACTCTGGAAGAGCAACGCATTTGGACATGCGAGTATACTACAAATAATCCCAAGAGAACTCAATATAACAACCTATTACTGCACCCCCTCATTGACGTTCGATAACCCAGTCGATGTCAGGTTTCCCAAGAGAATAGAGTGGGATAATGGGGGAACCACCTACCAGTTTTGACACCAAAATATTTACGGATGGATCCAAAAATGGAATGTGCTACCGGCTCGGGTGTTTTCTTCGAAGAGGCAGACCTCAATTTATCATTCAAACTCCCAGACAAGTGCAGCGATTTCCAAGCGGAGATACTGGCCATCAAAGAAGCCTACGCCGCACTTATACTACAGCGAAGAAGAGAGCGCATTGGAATATTTGTAGACAGCCAAGCAAATCTTACAACACTACATCTAAACTCATTATTGAATGTAGGGAAAAACTTGTCGAGCTAGGTCGGCTGGCCAATGTGGTTCTTACTTTGTTATCAGACCATAAGGGTCTCCTAGGGGAACGAAAAGGCAGACGAACTAGCTAGGGCAGGATCCTCTTCCACCGAACTGCATATAGTGTCAGTCGCAACGCCTATAGGGTTGGTCAAAACAGGTATTTTCCTGCATTACCTTGAACGAGCGAATGGATGGGATCCTGTCTAATCACGGTAATCACGCAAGACAGTTGAAACTGCCATATAATGACCACTGCCGTACCTGCGATGACGCAGAAGAGGATGAAACGGTGGAGCATCTCCTCTGCAGTTGTTTGGCTCTGATGAATAGACACCTGAAGACTATGGTCCGTCCCTTCCTGCATTAACTCACTGAGATACACGAGATAGATCTAGGGGATCTAATGAGGTATCTCCGATTAACATGCTGGATATAGACATGGTACTTTGGACTGCCCGGAGTGATGTGGTATGCAAAACGGTGTCTCAAGACACTAATTGATGCTAAATAGTATCTTTGGCAACCGCGAAAATCAAGCAACCATAACCGGACTTTTATTACTCGAGAGAGGTCTTTATCTCCAATCCAGTCAGTGAGTAAAAAACTAGAAGCCGCATATCTCACTTGTGAGAAGCTCTCCCTAATTCCTTCATGGGATATAATGGGAAACCATTTACGAGTATTTATTTTTTTTATCAAACGTTCACGTTTTGGTCTAATCGAGTGGTGGACCTGCTCGTTGAAACCATTAATTTTGTCATGTCCTCATTTTCTTTCAGATCCACTTACGCTGATTCCTTCTCAATTCTGGAAAGCCTGTGGACTGGGTGTGACTTCAACCACCGTTCATAATATCAGTGAATATACAAGAATGAAAAAAGAAAACATAGACCATTATAATAATGCCAATACTTGCTCTCAACCGTTCCAAAGTGTATTATATTCACTGAAGGCTTTTGGTGCAAAAAAGTTACTTTGGCCCAAGCTAAAAAATATTTTTCAAAAACTATATTTTGATACAACCGAACTACATTCGGAATAAACCAACCTTTGCTGTCATATTAAAACGAAGAAACCATAGTTGCTAGTAAAGGACAGTTGAGTGCAATATCTCCTCAACTGTAAGAAATACAGGTCAAGAAATTCCAAAAAATGAATCCAATATTTTGATTTTCAAAATTCAGAAACAAAAGAAAAACAGTAAAACATTATGTACGCATTATAAACAATAAGTCGAAATATGTTTTGAAAAACATAGAACGAAAAGAAAACAAAATTATTGATTTAAATCGCAAAACAAGAAAAGTAGTGAACTGTGGAATATTTTCAAAAATATATCCAATTATCCGATTTTTAATCTTTATATATCCAAATAATTTCTGAATCCTTAAAACATAAAAATTTTTAATGTATCAAAAGATATTGAATTTTTGGTCGATTGAAATGAATTCTGAACTGTTGAGCTTCTCCAAAAAGAACTCATTGTGGTCACTACCCAGCTATCTCACTTATTTTCGTGGTCAACAGCCGTACATGCTTACATTTACATCACATAACGGCATAATAATGTAATGTTATCACAATACATAAATAAAAAAATCTAAGAGGTTTTCAAACCAAAATGTAACATAATCCATTTTTCAAACAATGGAATAATCTATCTTCTATGTCGTATTTGAAATCTATTTTGAAGTCTAATGACGCATACACGATTTTATCGTTTTCCGCTAATTGCTGTTTGTAATAGAAAGAAAATTGCATTATTAGTACGATAGTTTAGCCAATTTCCATTAAACGACATCAGACCAGCCGTGAATGTGAAATACACCGTAGTATGTACTCTTGTTGCTTGTTAACAACAATGAAAAGTTTATACAATAACAAACTATGTGTATTTTTGCCTTTGGTTACAACTGTTCGCGTACTTTGCCCTTGAAGGTAGAGCTGTCAGAGTTGGGTTTTAAAATGAATGTTAAACAACTTTTGTTTGCGGCTTTGTGTCGATGCCGTAAATTTGTAGTACAAAAGTTGGTCGAAAAGTACATGTTTTAAACATTCTAAACATTTCTACCATGAAATTATACAAAAACAGAGTCTAGTTGTAGTTCCTCGAAATACTTAGGTGATGACTGCAGTTGCTTTAAGTCGCATTACTTGAAGGATTGCAAATTGCCATTGATTAGTAAGGCGTGTAAATTAATAGGGTGTTGATTTAAGACCATTACATTTACGAACTCTAAGAAATCAAACTAAGATATCAAAAACACAGATGACAATTTCGAAAGACACAACTTCAAATTGAAATTATTATTTTGACGTAGAATACGTCTTACCTTACGGTATGAGGAGTCATGTCAGGTTTTTATTGTTGTAATCTTTATTTCATTGAATTTGAGGAAACGGCTAGATGAATTTTTTTTAAATTTTTTTTGTAGGTAAATGAAGATGTTATCTTTCGTTTGATATACATTTCATATTGGTTGATATCTTCCTAATATTTAAATTTCTCAAATGAAAATTGTTTAAACACATACACTCAAACATATGTGTGGTGTTTGGTTGAGTGTTTTTGGTTGCTCAACATTGCTTAGGAACATGGCAACATGTATCTAGTAAAAAGTGAAACAAACAGTAAGCTAACGTAATAAAGCTTTTTTGCGAAAGCTTCAATAAAGCTGTTGTAACATTAATTTTGAATTGTAAAGCGTAAAGCTTTCACACAACGCTCGAATGCTAATGCGAAGACTCGATAAGGTAAACCTTTTTTAATATTAGGGCGGCCCTCTCAACATTCGCAGAACTTATTTCAATAAAAATATTAATTAAAATACATAAATTAAATTAAGTTTAAAAAAATTGAACATAATATTTTTTTTTTAAACGGACTTGAATCAAATGCCGTTGGTAAATATAAAAATTACAGCAGACAGTTGTCCGAGGCCTTCGGCCACGGACTGTCCCTGCAGGCTGTGTCAGAGACACGGCCATTAAGTTTAACGTAGAATACGCCATCCGATAAGACAGAAAACATATATAACAATAAATGATAAATAATATAAGCAAATGAATTTATTGTTATATATGTTTTCTGTTTTATCGGATGGCGTATTCTACGTTAAACTTAATGGCCTAATGGCCGTGTCTCTGACACAGCCTGCAGGGACAGTCCGTGGCCGAAGGCCTCGGACAACTGTCTGCTGTAATTTTTTTTGGAAAAAGTTAGTAACTTTATGATACCTCATTGTGCGGCCACAAAAATAATTATTTCTTAAAATAAGTTTAATAAAAAATAACAAGCCTGTGTTAGATAACACGGGCGCATAGGTCAGACGTAGAATACGTTAGTCATTTTGCAATTAAAATATATGAATTAAGTAAACAAACGACAGCAAAGATCTGTAAACTTTCAAGCACACACAAGTGTCCACGCTCCCCTCCCTTCATTTTATGTTCCCCTCCAAACGAACTAATAACCGACCGATCCAACAAAACGAAATGTACAGTGTACACACACACACATTTACACGCTGCTCGATAAATAAACAAAGCACAGCAAAGCCAAAATCATTTGATTTCACAACAACAACGAAAACAACAGCGGCATTTACAAACCAACAACAACAGCGGCATGTACAAAAAAATATAAAATATCATGCTCTTAAATATTTATTTCCTTAACTACATAAAACTTTTATATATAGACATATAATTTTTTTAATGTAATTCGAAACAAAACATATTACCAAAACTGAGTAACATATAAAAATTGCTAAAATATGTTTTAATATTTAAGTAAAAGTGGGTGAAAGTTGACAAACATTTTCTCAAAATTTTGTGCTCCAGATCAACACCACTACCATACCGTATAACGTATTCTACGTTAAAACTTTGGTTAGGTGTTTTGAATATCCGAGTTCCGAATTTTAATCACACGTTTTTGAAATAAATGTATCGCTTTTTATCCACATACTTATAGACTATCTATTAGTTCGTTTTAAGTATTTATTATTTAAATTTAAAATAAAATATTTGGTGCTCCGCTAAACACGAACGACTATAATCAATCAACAGGATTTGTAATGTAACTTTGTTTGCTTCTGTTACTTCTCCGTAAATTTAAAATGTTTAGTATTTTCTTGCCCACTCGCAATTGTCTAATTTCACACTTTCTATATTTTTAATATCAACTTGTTAATAAACATAATAACAATAACGTGGTAATACACAAGAGTCCGTTGTTTAGCCGAAAGTAGTACTATTCATAAAGTTTTTGCGAATATGTACCACTTTGCTTTTAACTCTTCTTACTCAAAGGTATTTTACCTGGAGTATGAAGAGTTAAATATTTGCTGGGCTAGGGATTAGTTCCGAATGTAAATCACACTTTGTGGGGTGAATATAATTCAATGTCTTCAAAAGAACATATTGTCAAAGACTACAAGTTATGAGGAAACCCTACTGAAAAAGGCAAAGCAGCAGCAATTATACACAATAAAATTGAAAAAAACAAATACTTTTTAAGAAGAAAACATACTTTTCTAAATGCACTCTGGAGACCAAAACAAACTGACGGATTTATTAGATTGGAATTGAAAATGTATTAAATTTTTAGCCTAGAATTTTTTCAATGTTTATGACGTTATTTGCGGGAAATGAAGCAAACTTTGTATTTTATTTTTGGTAACATTTACAGCCGTTTCCATATCTCGAATCACTCAATACGTTCGTAATTGGAGTGAAAATACAAACTCTTTTTAAAGTCGTAATTTCCTTTAGGAAAAAAATGTAAATGCCGCGGGTGGGATTCGAATGATCGCTGGACGATAGTTTCGATGTTTGTGAAACATCATCTTCAGCAGCGTTAAGCCCGTTAAGCCACTGCGGTGTGTATTCACACTAGTCACTAACCGAAGACATTTATTGTGCAGAGTGATAGTTTGTTGCTATTTACACATTACTTTCCTACTTACACGCACTGGTGCCGAAGTTTTGAAAGTTATATTTATAGAATGCACTATTCTAATTGTAGTTGTCTCGTTATGTAAAATTTAAAAGCTGTTGTAATTTAAAAGTAGTAAAACCAATGAGTGTTCGAACTCACGGGTGATGTATTAATACCTTTTTGTTACACGGTGCCTGTTCGATTTCTATGAACCCATTAGTAAATGTTACATTGGAATATAAAAAAGAATAGTCTTTATGCTGAAGGCTCTTTTACTATTCCACATTCTTTTTTTTTTAAATCTGCTTAACTTTAGATGTAATATTGTTAAAATAAATAAAGCAAAATATAACTGAATAAAATGCAATATTAACCTCACTGAAATAATTGATTTTGTTTTGTCATAAACAGAGCGACGACAAAAAGTATTGAATAGTATCATGGTACAAACAAATGGTAGAAGCACTAGGCTAGCTGGTTTGAACTTTTTTTCTGGAGTGAGTTTTTCTCTTATGTCAAAGTTTGTTTACTTTTGTTTGTATACAACCACCGGTCGCCTACAATTGCTGTTTTTGAAATGTTTTCTCCGTAAACATCACATAGAAACGTTTTAATTTTCATACTTAAACACATTCTTAATATCAAATAAAACACAGACATTTTGTAAATGGCACTCTTTCCAATTTTGTATACAATTTCATTATTGTTCAATCAGCTGAGTTGACACAATACAGGCACTGAGAAAAAACAAAATTCCTGTTGTTTTTGGCTTTTTTTATTTGTTGTCGTACTCGAACTACCATTATATCTGTACCAGAAATAGCATAGAGAACTTATTGCACTCTTTTTCCGCTCTCATGTAGAGAGTATGAGTAAAAGAGCATAAACGAGTCTTATTCTCTTTATAGAATATTTCAATACAAATGTAACATGTCGACAATGTTATGACACAAAACAATAGAAAAAGCATAAATGTTTGAAAAGGCATCAATGTTTCTATTCTATACTATACTATTCAATGCTCCTTGGCGACGACGACCTGCTTGTTTGTTCGCTGCCGCTACATCAATACCATCACACTTATTTTCAGGCAGAGACTACTGTTGTACAACAAATATGTATATGGTGCTAACGCTGTGTGTTGTTTGCATGTGTTGACTATGATAGATTGCCCTACCCGTGCCTATAGATAAGTGATGCCCACACACATATAATAATATATTGCGCTTGTGTATGAATCAGAATAAAACGAAGTTCAACTTGATGTATTTTTAAACAATTACGCAGCGAGTCCCTGCTCTAACAAATGCTGATGAACAGCAACTGATTTGATTTGCATTGAACAAATTTAAAGAAAGCAAAAGCCGAACGCCCACGATCGGAACCACACAAAGAAACTTATACTGTACTGCATATCGCACGTGAGTTGAAGCACTCAATGGTTTGTTGTAGTCTATGATGTGATTTTCTCAATATTAAACAAACATTTGTTTATCGGTAGAATCACGGCAAGGGACAATGTAAAATGTAAAGGCGTATATTTTTATAATTTTTTAATACTTGTACAACCCTATCACAAACTAAAGTAGTACTAAATTAAATGATAAATGTTTTCAGTGTCGCATCTAAGTCACATTTATATACATTTTCACTTTCATGACTATCAAAGTCAGTGGAATGTACTTATATCACCAATGTATACCACATACGCCGCGCCGCGTATGACACATCCAAATGCAATCGGAATAATTTTATTGCTGAAAGAAACAGAAACTATTTTCTAGAACGCTTGTACGTAAGACATTCCATTTCATTTCACAAAAACAGATGACTTGTAAACTTTAGTGGTGTGTAAAGTTGGTACCTGCATTAGTTGTGGCAACGTTAAAGTGTAGATACATGTGTTTCAGTATATTATTTATTCAACTAAGAGGTGGTTAAATTTTAAGGGCCGATGTTGATTTTGAATAAAACGCAAATTATTTAGGAAATTATTGTCATTTCTTTTTATTATGATAATATGGTATGGTTCAATTATGTATGGAACAAAATATCGGCCAAATGGACGCTGCGACCTCGGCGGCACACCTCCATCCGATGGTCCAAGTTTTCGATGACGCTGAGGCATAATTGAGGTTCTATGCCGATAATGTGCCGAATTATCTCATACTTTAGCTCTTGAATTGTTGCTGGCTTATCGACGTACACGTTTTCTTTCAAATAACCCCAAAGGAAGAAGTCCAACGGTGTGCAATATTTTATGCAGTACGAACTGTACGAGCATTCACTGGTGTTTTCACATCTCCTACAGACCCGGTTTGCTCAAATTTCTGAACGATTTTTCCGATTGTACGCATATTTGGACGATTAAATTGACCGAAAAAATCACGAAGTGCACCATACGCATTTTGATTTGAACGCCCATTTCCATAATAAGCCTGAATAACTTTTTGAGTTCAAATTGAGTTTGTCTGAAATTGAGAAATGTCAAATGAAATGCAGAAAAAAACTTGAAGTTTGGGTGTGGTTCACATTCAACATCGGCCCTTAACATTTAACCACCCGTTAGTTCTACAAATGTGAAGTAGCGAGTTCTGTTTCTACTGTCGATTCAATTACATTGTAAATCCAAATACTGAAATATAAGTAAATAAAATGTAGTGGTTTGAAGAAACGAATGAATTTACGATGAAAGTACTAGTTTTATTTAAGATATCTTCAGATATATTAATTACAAATTAAATACTATTAGCAGATAAATCGATGATGGTTTTACTTAGTATACTAAATTTTATCAAAAAATTATCATCAACAAATGGGCAATTTTGGGATAGATACCTTTGGAATCTGAAGACGAAAAAGATGAAGGTGAAGGTGAAGAAAGCCGGTATCAATATCCTATTGGGTTGGCAATAAAGTAATTTTGAGCTTTTTGTTCAAAGTAGTACCGAAGAGTTAAAAGTCTGTGGATTTAATTGGAGTACGGGGTCCCCACTTTGGTGGCATTTGGTAAGCTGCGGTTAAGTAGCCGAAAGGTCATGTATTCCGCACGTTGGCCAACGTAAAGCTGAATTATGCAGACTTGACGACCACTTTAATTGAAATTGAAGCTGTAATGAATTCACGGCCGACCACACCACTATCTGAAAATCCAAATGTTTATGAATCGTTAACTCTAGGTCATTATTTAATTGATGCGCCGTTGAATGCTATCTTAGAGCCATCCATTTATTGTCACGACGTCAACTATTTAGATTGTTGCTAACGAATCACCACAGTTAAGCAACGGTTCTGGAAGACATGGTCCCTTGCGTTTTTTAATAATACACGCTGAAAAATTTGCCTTAGACACAATGATTAATAAGTTATAATATATGTGTTTGCGGGCCAAATATATCTGTGTTTGTGATACAAATACAGCTGTGTTTGTTGCACTGTTTATGCTCCCTCGAGAGCAAGTGAATAAAAGAGGGACAGCGACAGAGTTTATCATTACTATTCTCGCATTATTCTCTCAGTCAGTGATTCATAAACATCCTTCAATGCGCGTGCAAATTGCAGATGATATCAGGGTTTCACGTATTCAGTCGTTAATGGTTCATCGGACAGAGGATATTAAAAGTGACTGATCAGTGAATAAAGAATAAACGAAAGCTAGGGCGGTTAAATGGTTTGTGATGCTGCTTTGGTTTTTATGTATGTGTTTTCAATATATGTATGTGTCCTACCAAAGGTAACAACGTGAAGCCCTTTGTCTGTCTGAGCTTTTACTGAGAAAATCGGAACTGCGGACCATTTGTGAAATAAGTATATAAAAAACAACAACTACAAGCACAAGAAGAAACACATGAACTAGATTTGGGTATAAATATGTTGTTTGTGTACCAACGCACAGCGACACCTAACACATAGTTGAAACCTTATGAAACAAAATCCAATGAGTGTTGGAACTTTTTGCTACACGGTACCTGTTCGATTTCTATGAACACATTCGTAAATGTTACATTGGAAAATAAAAAACAGCGTTCAGTCAAATGGTGACGTTACAGTTAAATAATATTAATACTTAAAATTATTTAAAGACCCAGTGCATGCACATGTGTCATTATTTTCTTGCTCAATACTTTTTGTTTTATTTCCACAGAAGTCAAAGAATGTAAAGCAACAGACACTTATATATCCTTACATACATACAGTGTTATATTTGTACATACGCTACACAAGTTCACAAAATTATCGTTGCTCTCTTGCCATCTTATTTTTATATACGTATAATACGTCATTACTCTCTTTGCTCGGAGAGTGCTCCGCACCCACATTTTATTGGTCTTTTCTTTCACTATAATAAAAAACACCAACAACAACAACAACTACTACTACTACAACTATCCCAGCTAGCATTTGAATGTTTGTTTCACGATCACGATTGTTTCGCGACTGGATTTCCAATCGTCACCACGATTGTCGGAGCAGAATTATATTTTTCTCTGCTTTTAAGACTTTGTGCTCACGATTTGTTTTTGTGTTTACTTTGTGTCACAGTCTTACATGTAGTTTTCTTATTGTTATCTTACTTCTTCCCGCATACTCCACCGAACTCGTGTTTTGCAAGGAGAATTTAATTATGTCTCTCTGAAATTCTAACGGGTTTTCCAACTGCGGACCATTATATCATCGCGCACGATTACTTTAATCGTCGGCTCCGATCGTGAAAGAGTCGTGCACGATTGAAAATACTAGCTGGGTACTGACATGTTAGTGATTTCCCAGCTAGCATTTTCAATCGTGCACGACTCTTTCACGATCGGAGCCGACGATTAAAGTAATCGTGCGCGATGTCGTATTCCAATCGCGCACGTTCAGAGCAACTGAAGTAACTGTGTCAAGACGGCGATTCTTACTTTCCAATCGTCGACGATGAGCAAAATCCAATTGTAGACGATGAGCAGAATCTTTTTCTTTTTCTGCTGAGCAGATATTGGAAAACCCGTTAGAATTTCAGAGAGACATAATTAAATTCTCCTTGCAAAACACGAGTTCGTAGGAGTATGCGGGAAGAAGTAAGACAACAATGAGAAAACTACATGTAAGACTGTGACACAAAGTAAACACAAAAACAAATCGTGAGCACAAAGTCTTAAAAGCAGAGAAAATATAATTCTGCTCCGACAATCGTGGTGACGATTGGAAATCCAGTCGCGAAACAATCGTGATCGTGAAACAAACATTCAAATGCTAGCTGGGTTATTGGTGCTTGCGTATAGTGGAGTGTTTGTGTTGGTGGTGGGTGTAGGGGGGGGGGGGGGTACCTAAAATAAAAACTGTTAAGGGAATGCAAAGAGTGGAGAGTGTGAGTGTAAATTGTCATGGGGGAGGGTATATAAGCTTCGGCCCGGCCGAACTTAACACCGTTTCTACTTGTTTTTGTATACATCGGGCAATGCTGAACATCAAATGACTTGCTTTGTTTGGCCATAGCAACAACAACTAAACAACCAAACACACAACATCACACATACTTTGTCCGAAGTAGCTGACGTATACGAGTGTCACATAACCACATGTTTGCCATATCAACAGCAACGAAACAGCCAAACACCCAACATCACACATACCTTGTACGAAGTAGCTGACGTATTAGTGTGTCACCATAACGCCGACTACGCAAGCCCATGCGCTTGCAAATGCAATTTTGCGTGGCTATGCTTTATATCTCCGTTCAACAACAGCAAGAGACACATGTTCATACATGCATTATTATGTTAATACATACGCTACAGACGCAATGTCGTTTGCCACACCACTCTTTCATCGCTCTCTTGCTCGCTCATTTTTGTTTAACACGTCATTATTCTCTTTCGCAGTTGCAGAAAATCTGGTTTTAGCAGCAGCATAAAATCTGGTTTTAGCAGCAGCATAAAATCTGGTTTTAGCTGATTTTGACTTTGATAGATTTAGTCCCTATACGCCGCTATAGATGTTAACACATCAAAATAAACATGACATACAACAAGGAAACTCTGAATTAGAAGGAAAATAACAGCACGTTATTATTTCACGAAAAGCAAAACAAATAATGAATTCGATGCAAGTAAATGTGAAAGAGGCCGTTTTAAATCCATTAATTTTCAGTATTAATTATTTATAAATGAGGATTTATATTGATAAAATTAATTATAATAAATAAGAACAAAGAATAATTCGTTTCTGAATATTATTATATTTGGAAGGAAATACGCACGTAAGTATATGTAGGTTTGGGGGAAACAAGCGAATGCTTCCACGTAAGTATATGTGTGTTTGGGATGCAGAACGCATATGTTTCCACGTAAAAACATACATGTTTGCCAGTACACATGATACTGTTTGTATTTAAAAACAAGTAAGTTTGGGACTTGCAAACATGTGAATATTTAAAGTGTGTTCCAAACATATACATGGTTCCTGCAGAATATGTTTGGGAGAATATGTTAGAGAGGCCGTAATTTTTTTTTATTTTTTAAGCGTGTATGTTTCAACGTAATCGATGGACGACAAACGCATCCAATCTTCAACTCAACGCTCTAGTTCTAATAGATGACGATAATTTACCGATAATTTAATTTAACTAGTAACTCTGTACAAAACACGAAATAAAATCAACGACTGAACCACTCTTGAAACAGCTTTGAAAGAATGAAACACGAGTTTTCTTTTCTATGCCCGTGAGCGGCATAAATTGTATTTTGAGTCCACAATTCAACCAAGTTCTAATACTGAACTGACGATTAATATCTGTATGTTAAGAGCTGCCATAGCATTGTATTCTTTACATGATATGTTGAACTAACCCTAATCTGAACTTTAAAAAAGGAAGTGCTGCAACAGTATTCTCAAATTAACCGCCCTGTAAATATTGTTCTGCACTTAATTTTATATTTCTATTAATTTAATGTTATTTAATTTTGACTTTTCTTTGTAATCTCTAAGAGCAATGCTCAGTAGATGGAATGAATAAATAAATAAATAAATTAATTTCCGGTATAATAGTTGTCTGAATGTAACACACATCAAGCTGCACGAAAAACTGTGGTATTTAAAGGACAAAA
Organism: Phaonia tiefii; assembly: GCA_963931995.1. NCBI lineage: Eukaryota > Metazoa > Arthropoda > Insecta > Diptera > Muscidae > Phaonia > Phaonia tiefii. The sequence goes on from OZ008367.1 coordinate 39,353,064, forward strand.
AATTAAAGCACATCATTAAAATGAAACTGTAAATATAATTTAATATCTTTTTCCAAACACATGTCTGTCTATATACAAACCAAATATACAACGTCACGGATGAACAAATTCATTCCTTTAATATGCCAACCCATTACTGTCTAAGCATTATTACTTTAAAAGTGACAGTTTCTAAGAGTTAACTTTGTCATGGAGTGGCAATAACCCAAAGATGTGAGCACAGTCGAATTTTACGTCACATGCTTTCACACATGGTTATATGTTAAAGTATGTGGGATTATGGATTTTCTACGTTGATTTTAAAACAGGAAAAGGCTCCAAAATTGTGTTCCAAATATGTGTTGTTGAATACGAAACGAAATGAACGACCTTTTAAAATGTCTTTAATGCCATGCATAATGTTAGATATTTTCGAGACAACAAGAAGCTTCCAAGTGTTCTCATTAATTTTACTAAATTTAATTTGTATGATTTTGTGTCGGCTCACCTGGAGGCGAATTATCACGCGATTTCGAGCAACAAATTTATTTTCATTCCATGCAACCATCCTTAGATTTTATCTACTAGGAAATGAAATGATACCGCCCTCAATGAAACGAATGAAACATTTGCAGGTATTCTCCATTTAAAAAATGTTTAATGTGTTTTTCCAACTGCCCAAATTTCTTAAGACGGATAATACACCAACATTCCATCTCCTTAGACAACTAAATATGTGTGTATTTTTAGCCACACCATTTTTACTGGAAATATATGTACGTACATTTCATTATCCGCAAGATGTTGAGCCTTTAAAAATGTCCAGCCTTGGTAATGTAATACACGTATCTATGCTGTGTTTGTCTGCCACATTTAAGATAAATCTTATTTTGAACTTATGTTCACAATGTGTTTGCATTTTGGTGAAATGTGTGGGCGCTTAGCAATTTTATATAAATTTATTCCAACTTAGATCTAGCTAGACATTGAAATTGAAGTTTAACTGTATAGGTATCAACAAAATCCCTGCAATTTGTTTTAATAAATGCCAGGAAAGAATAAGCCTTTGGAATACTATAGCTCTGATATCAACTTGGCATACAAAAAAACATCTAAGTGTCACATGTCGATTACTGCTTTAAGTTTTGTATTATTAATGCACTAACAAAAGCCAATAAATTCCTACCGGTGGCAAAGACGACCTTAAACAATTTATATATATTATTTTCTAATACGGTTCAAGACACATTCTAAACCTATCTCTCTGTCGCCCAAAGTTTCCCCCCTTTGTTACTATCTACAAAGTGGCGCAAAAGTAATCCTCCTATCAGAAAATGCTATAAATTTTGCGATTGGCCCTTAATGTCAGTTCTGTTTTGACATTTGTGTAATAAATTAAATTAATAAACAATGTTACGCTACACTGCTCGCTATTTATTTGACCAATAATCGGTCGGTGACTTTGGCACAACGTGAATTTCGTCGCAGATTTCCTGGCCGTCCAACGCCTACTGGTGAAACACTGCGACGTTTAGCCGCTCGCCTCGAAGAGACTGGCACAACACGAGATGCTGCCAGGCGTGGCAGACCCCGGAGTAGCCGTTCTGCAGAGAATATTGCTGCTGTAGCCGAGGATGTCATGGAAGCGCCGTCGTCATCGACCAGACGACGTGCCACGCTACAGAGCAATGATCAACGAGTTCTTTTTGCCGCAACTTGATGAATTGGGATTGGAAAACATGTGGTTCCAACAGGACGGTGCAATGGCACACACTGCACGTGCCACAACCGATATGCTGAAGGATGCATTTCCCGGGCGCCTAATCTCCCGTTTTGGCGATTTGCACTGGCCAGCAAGATCGCCTGATTTGACCGCTCCAGACTTCTTTTTGTGGGGCTTTTCGAAGTCGCGGGCTTATGTCAACAAGCCTCAGACTCTTGCAGCTCTTAGAGACAATATCCGTCAAGAATGTGAGGACCTATCACCGGAAGTTTTGGCCAAAGTGATGGAAAATGCCATAAAAAGGTCTCAAATGACAATCAACTGTGGCGGCGGTCATTTACATGACATCATATTCTCGACTTGATGTGAAAAAAATTAAAAGACCAAATAAAAATAATCCACAAGAAGAATCAAAGTTTTTCATTTTTTTTTTAAATTACAGCCAAAAAACATCGGAAGTTTACTTTTGCGCCACCTTGTATTTTCTCATAGTGGGTCACAGACCATTGGGTTCATACTACAACTGGTTAATCATTGATTAACATAGTTGATACGTGTCCTTAACTTAACCTAACACATAAATTTTGGTGAGTTTAAAGGAAATTCACAAAGTAAAGTATCCAAAAATTCAAATTTTCTTTTTGAACAAAATTTAATAAACTTGATTCATCTTTTGGTTTATGCTTACATTTTCAAAGATAAATTATATGTCGCGTATGACATTCTAGTACTACTTGGGGGTGTAGCAGTTTTACAAGATCAATGACAAATTCTTACGTTTACAAACTTTACCTATTAAAATATAATTCGTTGACGAAAATTCAAGGCCGTATTTATTTTAATGGCTGTGGTATCGCTACCACATATAATGTGTAAAATTTTTGGTTACCATTTTGTACTAACTCTGAATTTTACATTAGCGTTTATTTTATGCAAAAAAAATCCAATGAGTGTTCGAACTCACGGGCGATGTGTTAGCACCTTTATGTTACACGGTACCTGCTCGATTTCTATGAACACATTACTAAATATTACCTTGGAAAATGAGAAACAGTGTTCAATCATATCATGACGTTACATTTAAATAATATTAATACATACTTACAATTATTTAAAGACCAGTGCAAGCACATGTGTCAATATTTTCTTGCTTAATACTTTTTATTTTATACCAGCGGTCGGCAAAAATAAAAATTAGTGTGTGTTGGTGAGAGAAAATATTGTGCACTGAAAAAAATTAAAGTTCATTCATACAAACATTCGAGTTCTTGTTTTTTGCCGCACGCAAGACAAACAAATACACAACCAGCGCACATGATGTTGTTTCATCGCTGTCTTGCGGACGACTAAACGAAAGAAAAATTTTGTTCTGTGCACATTCAAAAAAACGAAGCAAAAGAGCGTGGTTTTCTAAAGAGCGTAAGTGTCGGTGTGAATTCAATGTCCACACAAGTGGTATGGAGTGGCGATGGCTGTTTTATACCCACAAAAAACAAAGAGAATGCAAAGCAACAGACACATGTACAAATATACATTGTTATGTTCGTACATTCGCTACATAAGTTTACACAATTTTCGTTGCTCTCTTGCTATCTAATTTTTATATATAACCACGTCATTATTCTCTTTACTCTGAGAGTGCTCCGCTCCCACAAACGATAACTATTCGCTGCCGCTACATCAGTGTGTGTGTTTTTTAGCAGTCTGACAATCTGTGTTTCGCGGTCGGACAAATCTGTGCTCTATATAGATATTGTCTGTTCTAAATAGATGTTAGCCGATTCTGAGACCGACCCGATATGCACATAAAATTTCATACAAATCGGTCCAGCCGTTTCGGAGGAGTTTAACACCAAACAATCTGTGATCGCAGTCGGACAATCTGTGTGATCGCACTCTGACAATCTGTGTGATCGCAGTCGGACAAAATGTGTTTGGATGTATTCACTTTGTGAATTTATTCCCTACCCGCGCCTATAGATGTTAACACATCAAAAGTCATGGTAACATGATTGAGAACAGGAGGCTCCCAATCTTTGGCTCCCATCGGGGTGCTTTAGTCTCTCAGAAGAAATTTCTGCGGGCTTTCGTCTTGCCCACCTTTATACTTTTGCATTAATTTTAAACTTGTTGCCTCTTTACTACATGAACAAAAAACAGGATACCCCAAGTACTCCAAGCAACATAGCTGGCGGTATTAATAAATCATCTTCGGATGAAATTGAAATATGACAATAATTTCATTAGAATCTAAAATGTACACAGTTGTTACAATTAGATTATAAGTTACAACCAAAGGAAGGAAACTATAACGCTGAACAAAAAATTTCAAAAATGTATCAAGATTTGTGGCATGTCAAACAACTGCCACAAAGTTGATGAATAAAAGTTGTTATGAGATTATAATATTTAAGTTTAAACCAAATGGGAAATTGTTGTGGCAAACTTTTAACAAATTTTTCCCGTTTTTTTGTAACATTCCAAACACACTCACACACCGAGATTACTAGCAGATAAACTTACTCCCGTTGCACCTGAGGCCTTTACAAATTTTAGCAACGAATATAAGGAAATAAAAAAACACAAATGTAGAAAAACCATTACGAAAAAAGTCGTTCTCCCTCATGTGCGGTTTACAACTTATTTCTCAAATCTCTCACATTTCTCACATCTAATGGTTACGGTAACAAAATGAGTTATATAAACTTTCATTAGTGAGATAACACTGTGGAACAAAATTAAACATTTTCAAAAATCAAAAGGGTTATGAAAAAGGTTTACGTGTATCGGCGTTTTGAAACTTTACATATTTGGGTAATTAAAGGGGGTGCTGGGGGGTTAAAGTTTTCCCCCTCTCGGACATTCTTATGATAAATCGTCATAAGAAACCATGTGATCCTTGAGTTATAGGTATCGGATGTGTTCAGATATCGGTCTTTTATGCCCCTTTTCGGAAATGGGTAAAAACACCCCTGAACCAGGGGCGTAATGGATTAAAATGTACATCAAAAATATTTCTCGTAAGATTCTACTATCAATCCGGGAATACACCAAAGCTAAAGTCAAAACTGAAAATGTCTTTTATGGGTTAATTTCTTACTTATTCCGAAAATGTCTCAAGAAACTGAATTTTTTGGGGGAAAGACGTATATATAAAATCTGTTGATATAAAAGCTCTAGATATAATATCTATAAAAAAAAGTAAGTAAAGGGTTTTTCAACAGAGACGCTACAACAGTAAATCGATAGAGACAGCAAACGACGCCATATTTTTTCCCGCTCTTTTGACATTTCTCTTCAGTAAGGTTTGCCATTTCATCATGGAGAGATATACGAGCCAACAACGAGTCGAAATTATTAAAATTTACTACCGAAATATGGAGTCAGTGGCCTCAACTTTAAGAGCGCTACGTCCAATTTATGGTCGTCATAATCGTTCTACCAGATCAACAGTTGAGCGTCTAGTGGAAAAATTTGAATCCACAGGCACAGTACAAAATGTTCCCGTGCCAGTGAGACAAAGAAGTGCCCGTAGTGTCGAGAATATTGCTGCCGCTGAGGCTTCAGTTCAAGAAAGCCCAAATGTGTCTCTCACACGTCGTTCTCAAGCGTTGGGCATCTCTGTGACGTCGTTGTGGCGAATTTTGCGAAACCATCTTGGCCTACATCCTTACAGGATCACATTGATGCAAGAACTGAAGCTTGAAAATGATTCGGATTTTCATCGGAATATCATCTTCAGCGATGAGGCTCATTTCTGGCTGAATGGCTTCGTCAATAAGCAAAATATGCGTTATTGGTCAGACAGCAATCCACACGTAATCCATGAGTCATCATTGCATCCCGAAATAATTACGGTTTGGTGCGGTTTATGGGCCGGCTGCGTCATTGGGCCGTACTTCTTCCGTGATGATCAAGACCGGCACATTACTGATAATGATAACTGAATATTTTTGGCCCCAATTGGATAATATGGACTTGGAGGACAGGTGGTTCCAACAGGACGGCGCCACAATCAATTTATTGGAAACCAAGTTTGATGAACGTTTTATCTCACGAAATGGCCCAGTCGATTTGACGCCGTTAGATTATTTCCTGTGGGGCTACGTCAAGTCTATGGTCTAAGCCAACAAGCCAGCGACGATTGATGAACTTCGTACGAATATCGAACGTGAAATTGCAGCAGTATCGGACGATTTATGCTTAAAAACCGTCGAAAATTGGGTTCAGCGTCTGGACTTCTGCAACCGTGCCCGTGGTGGCCATGCAAAAGAAATCGAGTTCCATAAATAATGGCATCGAACGTACTTTCACAGGAATAAAGAATTTCATTGGTGTCTAAAACCGGTTTTGTTTTATTTAAAAAAACTTTTGTAGCGCTCTTATTGATGGGTGCATGTGTTCGATGAAATCGCTCACCTTATTCATCAGACTCTGTTGCCAACTGATGCTCGAAATAGCATGGTGTCGACGTATATGCGATAAGTTTGGTGAGAGTATTTGCTCAAATTCAGTGACCGGGCCAATAAAACTACCTGTTGTAATGAAAAATATAAAATTTTTAAGAATTCTTTGGTATGAAGCCAATGACAAAATATAGAGCTTAATAAAGTACCCATACCTTCTTTTACCTCCGGTTCACTTATTTAAAGGCACTAAAAATTCCATATTCACCAGTTTCTATCTTTTGCACTTTGTAACCGATTGCAGAATTTTGAAATGGGGATGGAAGGTAGACATCTTGAGATATAAAAAAAATTATGACATTAGTGGTTTCTTAACTAAAGAACTTTTTTTGAGCAATTTATAAAAAAGTCAAAAAATGTGCTATTTTTTTGGTTCCCTTGAATAAAGGCACTTTATTATTTTTAAATTAAGCGATGATTTTTTGTAGGGAGCGTTTGTTTATTACAATTTATTACGTCTTAATCATTTTACGATTCTGACAAAAAATTTTAAATCTATCGGAAAAAACTAAAATCTATATTTACCGTTCTGAAGATTATTCTCACCGCGCTTCTGTCTTATCCTTGTCAAAAATAAGAGCTCAAGCTGGAACTCAAGCTGGAGCCGATCTAGAATAGCAGAAATTACTTAAAAATCCGCCACTTAATGCTCCTCGTAAGGAAAGCGGCTTCAATTCGCAAGAGACTACATGGTATGGGAGGTGCAGTCAGGAGGTCATGTAAATGACTGGAGAACCGTAGTATTTACGAATGAGAAGAAGTTTAATTTGGATGGGCCTGATGGCTAAAACTATTATTTCCATGATCTATGCAAAGAAAACCGTTTTTTGGAACCGACATCACACCCCAGAGGGCGGCGTTATGGTGTGGGGTGCTATTAAGTACTATGGCACCATCGATCTTTAATTTCAAAGTGCAAAAATTACTGGTTCAAGCTACAAAACGTTATTGGAATCGGCTTTTCCGAAGTTCAGTGAACTATTTGGTCCCATGTCTTGGATATTGCAACAGGATAATGCCACTATAAACAACGCCAGAGTAGTAAAGGAGTTCAATGCAAGCCAAAATGTTAATATTCTTGACTGGCCACCCTATTCGCCAGATCTAGACATTATCGAAAATGTCTGGGGCTGGTTATCTCGTAAGGTCTACGAAGGAGGTAGACAATTTGATGATAAGCAGTCACTAATTCGGGCCATTAAGGATGGTTGGAATCAAATTTCGTTGGATTGCATAAATTCTCCTTATCTCTCAATGAAAACCCGTATATTTGAAGTTATTAAAAACAAAGAGTGTTGTAGCCATTACTAATAGTTCTTAAAAAAGCAAAATAAATTAAAAAAACTAGAAAAACTTTTTTTCATTAAAATGTGCATTAAAGTTCCTTTATTCAAGTGAACCAAAAAATATACCATATTTTTTGACTTTTATAAATTGCTCAAAAAAATTTCTTTAGTTAAGAACCCACTATTGTCATGACTTTTTTAACGTAGAATACGTTATACGGTAAGGTAGGGGTGTTGATCTGGAGCACAAAATTTTGAGAAAATGTTTGTCAACTTTCACCCACTTTTACTTAAATATTAAAACATATTTTAGCAATTTTTATATGTTACTCAGTTTTGGTAATATGTTTTGTTTCGAATTACATTAAAAAAATTATATGTCTATATATAAAAGTTTTATGTAGTTAAGGAAATAAATATTTAAGAGCATGATATTTTAGACTTTTTTTGTACATGCCGCTGTTGTTGTTGGTTTGTAAATGCCGCTGTTGTTTTTGTTGTTGTTGTGAAATCAAATGATTTTGGCTTTGCTGTGCGTTGTTTATTTATCGAGCAGCGTGTAAATGTGGGTGTGTGTACATTTCGTTTTGTTGGATCGGTCGGTTATTAGTTCGTTTGGAGGGGAACATAAAATGAAGGGAGGGGAGCGTGGACACTTGTGTGTGCTTGAAAGTTTACAGATCTTTGCTGTCGTTTGTTTACTTCTGCGAACAGCGTGTAAATGTGTGTGTATGTACATTAATACAAAGGATTGGCGATGTATACGCTCACTATATCAATATATCATATATAATATATTAAAAATTTTATTTAATTCATATATTTTAATTGCAAAATGACTAACGTATTCTACGTCTGACCTATGCGCCCGTGTTATCTAACATAGGCTTGTTATTTTTTTTATATCTCAAGATGTTTAGTTTCTATTTCAATTTTAAAATTCTGCAATCGGTTGCAAATGGCAAAAGATACAGGCTGCTGTATATGGAATTTTTAGTGCCTTTAAATAAGTGAACCGGAGTGTATCTTTGCTTCGCTAAGTTTTGGAAACAATAGTTGTGTTTTGGTTGCAAGCAAGCGATTGTCGCTTGCTAAGTGCAAACAAAACGGTTATTTAGCGATAAGTAATTTTCTTCCAAAATATGAAAAAGGGTTGAAAACGGTAAAAAATGTAAAAAAAATGTTCTTAAACTTAGGGGAAATTAGTCGCGTCGCTTAGGTTTCGCTAAATCTTCATAGACATTAGACTTTTTTTGTGGCGCTACGCGAAAGACCGTGTTTATGCAGATAAACCAATTTATGGCTGAGATACCGCCCAATATGTGTGAAAAAGTGATCGAAAATTACCTCAAAAGAATCAATGCTTGCAAAACTTCTCGTGGTGGTCATTTAAATGGTGTAGTGTTTTCAACGTTCAAACTTTATAATAAAAAAGAAATATGAAAAAAAAATATTTTATATGTCTTTTATTTACGTTTACTTTTGAAACCGCAAAATGGATAACCCTTTATAAGCAAGCGGGTGTAACCAAAACACGCTTAATGTCTTCAGAAATTTTAATGGCTCGGCATGTGTATCCAAACATTTAACAAATTTTTTACCACATCAAATAATATACGCAATGGTGGTAAAAGAATTGGTTCAGTTGGTACCAGCGGTGGATGAAGGATATTATGCTCGCCTTATATCCCTTCAGTTCTTGGCTCCCATTGATTTTTGAAGTATAGGTTCCCCTTCCATCTGCTATCCCATTTGCAAGAAAAGCTACCATATTTAACGTATGCGGCTTGCATACCCGATAGAAAGCTAACAACTTTAAGACACAACACACCCGCAAATTGTGCTCTTCATATTTTACTGCATCTAATAAAAATCTTATCGAATCATACCTTCATGTCATGACAACTCCATTAGCAATTGGAACAGGAATTTAAGAATTATCGTATTAAAGACTTTAAGACTTTTCTTGGATGAATCTATAAAGATACGCCAGTCCTCGGGCTTATATTCCATATTTATTTCCTTCATTAAGCCTTCAATATCGTTGCCAATACCAGACGTGTTGGATTCGTAAACTGAAAAGTATCGCAGAAAAATGCCTTGGAGTTTAGAAAAACAAGTAACATTAACACCAGGTTCAAGCAGATGGCGACTCTTCAAGTCTGCATCTAATATTTCTGACTTCTTTTTAGACAAACTCAGCTTTCGTGACATTGCATTTAAATACTCTTGCTCAGGTGGTGACAGTTTATCAGAATGCGGTAATTTGAGAAATCAAAATTTTTGGGTGGCCGCTTCACGTGAAATGTCCCAAATGTAATGGAATTCGAACAGGAAATTGAGTCAGTAGTCGGCTGGCTCATTTTGAATTTTGTCTTGACTTTGCTTCTTCATAGTATTTTGTTGCAGGGCGATGGATCTTTTCAGCCGAAGTGCAGCTGAAGATAGTCCTGGTATCATTGGAACACTGTTTGTGTTCGACTTTTTTGAAAATAATATAAAGCTAATAAATAAACTTTGCGCTAAAAAAGTCTTGAGTTTTAAAAAATTTAAAAAAATTTTAAGTTCAAAAAACCGACCGACTAAAAAAACTCGCGGAAGGAAAATGATGAAATTTGTAAAATATTTTTTTTTGCAGTAGTTTTGTATGAAATTGTCTATGAAAGTGAGGAAAAAGACAGTATTTGTTTTTAATTAGTTATTTTTTCGAAATTATTTAATTTTCTTAGATTTGTATGAGAGCAACTCCCTCAGTGACGTAAATGAAGCACAAATTAGGAACCGCGCGATTATTGTTGTTGAAAGTGTGGATAGACGTGGACATGGATGTGGATAGACGTAGTAATTGGTATATTCACAAATGTCGGTTCACGGTTTCTTCGAATATTCCGATTTTAGCAAAACCGGTTTTGGGTTAAACCGAGGTGTATAAACCGGTTTCGGCTTTTATGACCAAATGGTAAAGTATGCCTTTTGTAAACGTCGTTTAATTTTAATTCAGTCTTTGTGAATTTTGAGATCGAAGCCTATGCCTTCGTGGTATGTATAAAGCAGAATTGTTCAGTACATTGTCCATTGTGTGGGCCTCTATTTCATGTTTTAAGGGTTCAGTGAACTCAGGATTGTTTGAGTAACAGTTATCTTTCACGGCGGTACAGAGATAATCGTCTAACTTGTTCAAAACGCAGCAGCGAGGCGGTCAATGAAATTCCGAGTTTTGTCTGATTATGCTGTTTTCGAACATTAGCTAAGCGACACGTAGCGCCATCCTGTCGAGCCATACTTCGCCCATGTCATTCTCTTCAACTTTTAGGAACAATGGCTTACTCGTTTTCGAAGAAAATTTACCTATGAGGCAGCCATGCCAAAACCCGCACCAAACAATTATTCGTTGTCGATGGATCGCTTTCCCCTCGACGACGCACTGTGGGGCCTTTGTCCAGAATCTGTGGCGAAAATCAAAAATTTGATAAAGGATTTTGGTAAAATGAATAATAACAATGGATAGAGAACTCTATTTATGAAGAATCCGATTCAAAATCGGATAAACAGTGCCGACTTATATGGCCCCTCGAAGTGGTTTATTTTCTTCAGTGTACAAGAAAAAAAACAAAGTGGAGGAAATTCCAAGTTTTGCAATTGAGTTACAGCCAAACGATCCCTATTTTTGGATCGTTTTCCAACTTTGGTAGAATAGAATTAAAAAGGTTTCGATTAGTTTCGGAAGTTATTACTTTAGGGTGATTAATTACTCATTATTCTACGATATTCAATTAAATTTGGCTGCATGTCATTGCCCATTTACATGTTATTACAATAAAAGTGCGGTAACCTTGCAATAATGAACAGTCTAGGCGCACAGAAAGAAAATACAGCCAACAATTTGCAAATGTTTTGTTGTGTTTTTATAAGATTTTTATGCCGTTGTTTTTGTGTCTGTGAAAACAAAGTGTGCTTTGACTAACACAATTGTTTTTGCATTTGAACTTTGCATTATTTATTATTATCTTCGATACAAATACATCGATTAAGGATAAGGAAAAACTCAGAAAGAAGCAAATACAGGATGCTTTTTTTAACCAAGTTGCACTAAAAGTAGACTGTCCCAAGTACGGATACGGAAACTCCAACGATGGAAACACTTCTAGCAGATTTTTTGAAAATACTGAGGCAGTAACGGGAATCACTGAAATTGACAATCAAATCGTTAAAAGATTGGGAACGATCTTGCATGTTTTAAACTGCAAAGAAAGCGTCAATACTACAAAATATGGAGAATATGCATCGAAAACTGCATCACCTTTAGCGGATATTAATTCACAGAAGAAGTTGACCCCGACAGTCCATAAAATATTGGCGCATTGCAAAGATATAATTGAGTACCAGTCTTTGTCAATTGGAGAACTTTATGAAGAGGCGCAGGAGTCTCTTAACAAATTGTGTAAAAAATATAGATTGCAGAACACGTTCAAAGCATCAGGGGTGAGGCAAAATGAGGCCCTCTTCAACATGTTAGCATCATCTTCCGATTCACTTATTTCATTCCTGCGGCATGTGAAGTCACGAATAGAGTTAGAAAATAATTATAGTTTAGAATTGATTAGTCTTTTAGATATAAATATCTTCTCTTACGAATTGTGATGAATATTTTACAGAAAATTTAAAAAATAAATTTACAAATAAACATAATTTTTTTTTTAATTTGTTGGGTATTAATTTTAAAACTTAAACACCTTAAAAAGGAACGAAAAAAATCTAAAATTGGTTAAAATATTTGTTTTAGTTACCGTAAAATTGGTTTTTCTACAAATGTTAACGTTGATAACCCACAAGTAAGGACCTAGAAGGCGCAGCACCCTTTCCAAACACTAATTTCATTGGCTAAGCACTTATCTATCATATGCCATTTAAATTATTCGATTATCTTATTCGGTTCAAAAGATATGATTTTTGCAACGAAAAAACTCAAATGGCCCCCACTGTGCGACGTATGGATTTTCCGAGCCACAAATGCGACAATATGAGCTTTATAGGAGAAGATTATTTTTTGGTAAAAAATAAAGTGATAACGCATTGGCTGGACACGAGGCTTCGGCTATTGGACTATTTGGACTTTATAAGCCTTCGTACCGAGGTCTTTATGCAAAATTCTGTTCAAAGAAGTGCGACAAATGATCAATTGTTGCGAACGGTGGCGGGTTGATGCTGATGGTTGTTCCAACACACTCTCAGCTACAGTGGCTATATTTTCCATTGGACAAGTACGTAGACGAGTCCTAGTGTTCAATAAGGATCCGGATTGACAAACTAGCTTCACAAATTGCTCCACAAACGGCGTTGAAGAACTCTATTTGTATCGAATATATTTCGTAGAATTCTTACAGTTTGAGTAGAAGTCTCAAAAATTTTGATGAAAGTTTTTAACATTTCCCAATTTTCTTCAAGCGTAAAGGACATCGAGAGCGTCTGATTCATCAATATCCACACCGTCCATAGACAATGACGACACACCTGGGCATTAAAATTTACTCTATTATTTCGACCCCATTCAACAATGGACACCAGATCCTGGCCGAGTGCTTCATTCATCGTCCGGCGTTTGACTTCAATCTCTTGAAGACTTGGCCTACGATCGAATGAATAAGAATGACAGAGATTACTGTCATCTGCAAAAGACTAGATTGGATTCACAGTCTGGCCAAGGGGATCGTCAATGAGAATAAGAAAATGAAAAGGAGAAAGAACGGAGCCCTGTGGTACACCTGCAGTCAATTTATGCACGCCGGATGAAACCCCTTCTACAACAACTCGTATAGTGTACCAAAGTCAGCGAGCTTTGACAAGAGTGCATCGCGTCATACTCTGTCAAAGGCCTTGGAAATATCAAGAGCCACTAACTCACTTTCACCAAGCCGTTGGACGGATCGGCTCCACTGTTCCGAATGGAACGCCATCAGGTCTCCAGTAGATCTCAATCTACGGAAGCCATACTGCCGATCATTAAGAAGGTCATTGGACTCAAAACATTTCACAAGATTGGGGATTAACTATGCTCTGCATAACCTTCGACAGCCCAGAACAAATTGCAAGTGGGCGGTAATTTGCAAGTTTACTTGCATCACCTTTTTTATGGACTGGCTGGGCATTAACAACCTTACAACGCGCCGGGAAGACTCCCGCACGGTATGCAAGGTTGAAAAAGTTGCGCAGTGGGCACGCCAACGTCGAAAAGCACCTGCTCAAGACCAGTGCAGATATGCCATCCGGGCCCGGGGATTTATTTCTGTCACTTCATCACTGTCAAATTGGCCACCTGTTTCGATATAACGGGGGGTTCAAATTCCAAATTTGTCATGACCCACCCTATATTTATTTATTTATTTTATTCAACCTATCTGTTCAAATATTGAACCTCCCAAGTCGGTGCTACAATGGACAGTGTGCGTGTATTTTGTGCATGAGAATCCCTGCTCTGAGCACTTAACATTTCCTTCGACGACGGCCACCTCGCTTAGTGATGGCATCACTATCGAGTACTTAGCCACTTAGCCATCACAATCAGTGAGTAAAAAATTAGAAAGTGCACAGATCACTGGTTGTGAGAAGCTCTTCCCAACCCTTTCATGGGATGCAATGGGAAACGTTTTTTTTTCATTGTTGAGTAAATATTCCTTTGGACGACTTGTACTTCTTTCTGGATAGTGAATACTGTTTATTGTTTTATGCATTTCTACTTACCCACTACCTGTATTGCCATTAGTTCCCGAACTTACATCTAAATCGGATACTACTATTGCCTTGGACAACTTATTTCAGAAAACTATCGGCGAAATATACGTTGGAAAAGTCTTTTGTATGTCTCTGATGGGGTTAGTAATCGTAGGGAGCTATGAAATAGGATCTATGTTTGTAATTCTGCATTGTTATATCAGTTGTGTACAAACGAAAAAAACCGGTAAATTGAATCGAAATAACGGGTGAACCGGTTCTTCGAAAATAGCACTTAACCGGTGTCGGTTTAGAATACATTAGTAGTAATAGTTGAAAAACCGCGCGATTGAAAAAACAATATTTATTTTGGATTGTGGAAGAGATTTAGTATTAGTTGTAAGAAAAATTCGGTTGAGACATCCAAATTAGCCGTAACCGAATTTAGAGGTTGTCACAACCTCATTAGAGGTTGACACAACCTCATTAGAGGTTGACACAACCTCATTAGAGGTTGACACAACCGCATTAGAGGTTGATACAACCTCATTAGAGGTTGACACAACCTCATTATAGGTTGACACAACCGCATTAGAGGTTGATACAACCTCATTAGAGGTTGACACAACCTCATTAGAGGTTGACACAAGCTCATTAGAGGTTGACACAACAGCATTAGAGGTTGATACAACCTCATTAAAGGTTGACATAACGTCACTATAGGTTGACGCAACCTCATTAGAGGTTGACACAACCTCGTTGGAGGTTGCCGCGACGTAATTGGAGTTTGACGCAACCTCATTGGAGGTTGGCGAAACATCATTAGATGTTGACGAAACCTCATTAGTGGTTATTACTACCAAATTTACATAGTGTCACAATTTAATTTCGAATGTTTTGTTATTATTATGTGATGATTTATTTCCTGTGCTCTTATAATTAGATGTATTACAAAGCGTGGAAACAAACTCATTTAAATCATTCTGACCTTGAAGTCCCGGCCATAATTTTTATGTAGGTCCTAAACCGTTTTATCTTCAGACGATTAGAGCATATCCCAACCTATCTGGATATTTTCTGCAAAATATGAAAGACGTTTTAATACAAACCCCGTAGTTGCAATACTTGTACTTACCTTTCTTAATAACCACAAAAAAAAACTTGATGCCGCCGCGACAGCAGTAATTATACATTCTTTATATTTGTTTTTAGAATTTTAAACGTCATGTTTGAAATACATAAAATTATACATAAATAATGATAAATTCGGTTACAGCAACCGAATTGACGCCAAATTCGGTTGTTGCAACCGACATAAGTCTAAATTCGGTTACTGCAACCGAATTGGTACCAAATACGATAGCTACAACCGAGTTTATGCCAGTTTCGGTTACTCCAACCCAATAGATGCCACATTCAGTCGCTCCAACCGAATTTGGTGCCAATTTCTGTTGTTGTAGCCGAATTGATTCCAAATTCGGTTGTTCCAAACGAAATTTTAGAAAATTTAGTTGACAGAACGAACAAAATTGAAGATCCCATTGTCACAACTGAATCAATTATGCAACGAGGTTGCTTCAACCGAATTTCAGCTGTGGTAACTGAATTCGGTCGTGACAACCTCAATTTGGTTGTATCAACCTCAATTTGGTGGTTACATCCGAATTTATGGTTGCTACAACCTCTTCTCAAACAATTAGTTCTCTGAGTGTAGTCATCAACGAAGATTTTTGAAATCAGCTACCAAATAAGGGCTTTATCGATTTTTTAACAAAAGTATCGTTTTTTTTTTCAATCGGCTCTTGTAAATGTGCATGGTTTTAATGAAATGTTCAATAACTCAGTCTGTTACTAACAGATTTTTAATAACAAAGTTGCATTTTACTAAATAATAAAGTTATTTTTTTCATAATATTGTTACGAATTTCCTTATTCGTCCTTTTTGCGTTGTTTTATTCCCAATAACAAAACAAGGTTCGTTTTAAATTACGATAATTACAACGGTTTAGCTTCCTTTTATTTTACTTATATAGTACAACAGTTTACTTTATTTATAACACTTTAACAAGTCTTATATTTTTCTATCGATTCGCGTTGCTTACTTTACGGGGTGTAATCACAAACTGAACTGTCAATTCCAAAGAACTCCGCTATTTATACCAACTCACCATTCTCAAATGAAGGTATATCTAGCGAATTCAAGAACCTTCTAGACGTTGTTGTTGTTGCTTATCTTTGTAGAACAATCTCGAATGGCGAAGAATTATCTTTACTGAGGTGAATTCATGCTACTGGTTTATCGAGCTGGTACGTTGTTACAATGCATACTTTCAGGCGCAGCACTAACCGCCTGTTATTTACATACTGTTGGGAGAGTCATTAACAGCAAGCAAAAGCCTTTACTTATTCATAACAATATAATTAATTTTTAAATTTTTCAATTTTTAGTATAAAATAATTTGTAAAAGCATCGTCAAGTTTGAAAAATCGTAAAGAAATTGAAAAAACATGTGTTTGCTGGACAAATAAACACAGATTTCGCAAGTTTTCTTAAATCACATATATATCGTTCGAAAGGTGTAAGTTTATCCTTTATTAAAGCCGGTGAGAAACTGAAAATCGGTTGATAAATAAAGTCAATATTTTGTGCGTGTTTGGGAAATTTCATAGACCGATTTTTGTTTTAGTCAACAACTCCTACACGACAAATATGATCACAACCCAGGTATTTCGACTTTATTCGTTTTTGTATTAGGGCTTCATTGAATATATTGACTAAAATCATTTTTTTAATATCCTTGCTATTTGTGTCAGTTATTTATTTCAATACACAAGGACGTCAGGCATACGAACAATTTCACACGGCTTCGATGCGCGTTGAATGAATGTTGAATACTAATATCACAGTTTTCTGCAAATTCAATTCATATGTAGATTTCTACCATTTGTGGGTTTCCTCTAATGAAGTCAGCCCCCTCACGTACACATGGTAGAAAACGTATTTCTTTAGGTTTTGAAAATCAGAGAATGAGAAGATTTTTTTCTTGAAATATCGTATACTTGTAGGTGCCGCAACATCCATATCAACATAATACGATGTGCTTTGAGTTCTATTGAATTAAGTAATTTTTCATTCTAACCACAATAGTTATTCATGAACCACATAGTTACTAAAATGGACTACAACCAATTGTGGTTGGCTTACACACCCAGACCATTGACTGATTCATGATTTCAATAAGTTAAGAATAATCCAGCACTTGACCCTTTAAATGGCGAAAACATTTGAGACAATCAATAATAGGCAATGCATTACTTCTTAAGCACGAAGGGACATTAGACAGTTAAGGACATGAAGTGAGTAAAGGAGGACCCCAGGTTTATATTAGTACAAGTGGTCTTATAAATAACTGAAACGTGTTATCACAACAACGATAAATTGCTGATAACGACAATTATTTAATTAATGGATTTATTAATGTTTATGTTTATTTTCATGGTGTAATGACAGTGAACATATAAGTGGGTGAAACAAATAGATAACAATAGATTTACAATAAACGATATATTTTAATTGACCATTTAGAACCTGCTTTAGCTAGAGGCGTTACATAAATATTAGACATAGTATGTCATGCTGCTAATACTTTTACTATCTGTATAGAGGCAGTTGTGCGCCTAATGGAACATGATGCATAAATTAGCAGACAACATGTGATTATATTTAATTATAACTTTTCGAAAAAAATTAATAGTTTATCATATTGTAGGAAAAAATAATATTAGTCTGCGGATGATATAACCCATGAACTATATTCAAGGTTTATTTAACTAGTGATTAAAAACAATACTATACCTCAAACACTTGTATGCACGCTGCAAAAAACTTCCTCTGTAGCATATTCTCGCAAACATATTATGCAGCAAACATGTATATGTTTGGAACACACTTCAAACATTTATATGTTAGCAAGTCCTAAACTCAGGTGTATTTAAATGCAAACATTAACATGTTTTCTGACAAATATATATGCTTTTGCATGGAAACATATCCGTGCTTCATCCCAAACATCCATATACTTATGTTGAAGCTTTCGCGTGTTCCCCCAATCCTCCATGTACGTACGTGGAAACATATCCGAGTAGGGTTGCCTCCCGCCTCCGTTCATAAAGGCAGTGAATACACAAGCACGAAAAAGGAAACATAAAAAACCCCTATTTGTTGACGACCTCCGCAAACGTTATAATGACTACGATTTACGGATATGCACTTGGAATGTAAGAATTCTATATAGATCAGGTGCAGGTATCCAATAGGCAGATGTCCTCGAAAGTTATAAGACTGATATTACCGCTGTCCAGGAAATGCGAGGGACAGGACATGACTGCACAAGAAAAACAGACTGCGACATATGTATACTACAGCTGCCATGTGAAAAAATTTAATTAATTTGGTTACGGATTTGTAGTTGGCACGTATTTGGAGCTTGTCGCAAATATAATATACTTGTGCCAAACACATTGTGTTTGCTATTCAATATCACATGTTTGAGACACAATGATTAATGTGTTTGCGACCCAAATATATTTGTGTTTGTGATACAAATACAGCCGTATTTGTGGCACTGTTTATGCTCTCTCGAGAGCAAGAGAATAAAAGAGGGTTAACGAGTGTGTATCTGTATTTTTGCATTATTCTCTCAGTCAGTGAGTCATAAATATTGCTGAATGTGCGTGTAAATTGCAGATGAAGTGTTTTATATTTTGCCTGATGTACTGCGTTTTAGTTTCATGTATTCAGTAATCAATGGTTCATCGGATAGAGGATATCAAAAGCGCTTGATCACTGACAAAAGAATAAACGAAGGCTCGGACGGTTAAATGGTTTGTGATGTTACTTTGGTTTTTGTGTATGTGTTTCGCATATATTTTTTTGTGTCCTATCAAAGAAACTAGAGAGGGCACAACGTTAATCCCTTTTCTGCCAGAGCGTCTACTGAAATAAACGGAATGGCGGACCATTTGTGAAATATAATAAAAAAACACAAGTAATTAATACACGCTTGTCTTGTATGATCTAGATTTGTATCGAAATATCTTGTTTGTGTGATAACCAGCGCATAGTTAAAACCTTCTGTAGACAAAAACGTGAGAGACAACAAAGAAAGAAGAAACCACAGAATAGCAGATTCAAAACAAAACAAATAATCCATTGAGTGCAACTAAATGTAAAATCATTTAAATCTTTTAATCGTTTGTATTAATTATTTATATAAGTAAATGTTATAATATAATAAATAAAGAAAGAATAATTCGTTTCTAAAAATTATTATGTTTGGGAGAACAACGTATATGTTTTCACGTAACTTTATGGATGTTGGGGATGAAGCACGCATATGTTTCCACGTAAAAGGATTCATTTTTGTCAGTAAACAGGCTAATATTTGCATTTAAATACACATGAGTTTCAGACGTGCAAACATATAAATGTCTGAAGTGTGTTCCAAACATATACATGGTTCGTGCACAATATGTTTGGGAGAATATGTTAAACAGGCCGCCTTTTTTCAGCGTGTAGTTTCTAGGTTAAATCATGTGAGTGAACGTATAGCCACAATCCGCTTAAAAGCAAAATGTTTTTATATTTCCCTAAGAGAAAGATGATGATGCCAAAAACATATTCTATGAGCTCCTAGAGGAAACGTATGACCGCTGGCCTGGCCATGACATTAAGATTGTACTAGGAGATTTTAATGCTACCGTAGGCAGGGAAAATGTGCTTCATCTAACTATTGGCAATTTCAGTCTACATGCTGGCAGTTCCGAAAACTGTATGAGAATGGTTGACTTTGCCACGGAAAAAAAACATGGTCATTAGTGGTACAAGATTCAAGCACAAAGACATCCACAGGGCTACTTGGGTGTCCCCTGATCAAAAAACGAAGAACCTAATTGATCACGTGGTAATTGATGGAAGGCACTCATCCAGTGCAATGGACGTACAAGTGATCACAGGAGCTATTATCTATTCTGATCTGGTTGAGCGAAGATCGTAGCAAACCAGACGCAGAGGAAGCTGGACATCGGAAAGCTGCAATTACCAGAGGTAGCCACCTCCTACTCAAGGAAGCGCTCACAGCTTTTGGCATAGAACCCACGCCCTCCCGATGGCGATCCTGAAGCGTAGTGGAAACCCATTTCCAGCTCTATAAAAACTAGTGCAACAACCGTACTTGGTACTCTCTAAATCATGTTACGATGAAGAGTGTCACATTGCAAATGATGAAAAGAACGCTGCACGTATGGCAATGCTTCAGTCAATTGCAACGCGATTTGCGACTGCGGTGTTTAGGAAAAACAGGCATAAGAAACGGCAGTGGAGAAAGCGCGAGAGTGAGAAAATTGGGACATACAGAAGGAAGAACGAAGCTTCGAAATTCTACCAAAAAGATAAAAACGGGACAAATGGACATGGTTCAGGGCCCTCCTTCTGTAAAGACAAGGACAGAAATCTCATCGCAGACGTACAGAGCATGCTGGGAATATGGAGAGCATTTCTGCGTGCTACTGGTACCTGAGATATCCAATGACGATGGAAAAATCGATCACACTTATGATGACGACGTCGATTGCCCCCTTCTAACCAAGACGAGGTCAGAAAAGCTATTGCCCGACCTAAGAACTACAAAGCGGCAGGAGCTGCGCAACAAAGGAGCTATTTAAGGCTAGAGACGATGAGCTGATAAGGTGCATGCCGTAGCTCATTAGCAAAATTTCGTTAGATGAATGCATGGATTGGAGGTTTGGTGTACTATGTCCCATATTTAAAAAAGGTGACCCGAGTCTTTGTGCCAACTACCGTGGAATAAGCCGTATATCGATAGACTAAAACCAATTATCGTTGATCTGATTGGACCATACCAGTGTGCCGTTAGGCCGGGAAAATCGACAACTGGCCAGATTTTCACGCTACGTCAAATTCTGGAGAAGACCCACGAAAATCTATTCATCTATTTGTCGATTATAAGGCAGCCTTCGATAGTCCGATACTGGAGAAACTCTACGAAGCAATGTCTGAGCTTGGTATTCCTGCAAAACTCATAGGCCTTTGCAGGATGGTCTTGACGAACACCAAATCCGCAGGGAAAGTTGGTAAGGATCTTCCCGAACCTTTCGAAACTAAGCGAGGCCTCAGACAAGGCGACCCACTACCATGCGATCTCTTTAACATCTTAATGGATATTATTATGAGGAAAGATGCAGTCAACATGAATAAAATCATCAGCAGCAAAAGACACATGCTGCTCGCGTATGCTGATGATATAGATATCATTGGACGCACAGTTGGAGAGTTACTGCGGTGTTTTCGAGAATTGAGAAGGAGTCAGGAAAATTGGGTCTGACGGTAAACCAGGACAAGACAAAATTAATGGTATCAACCAGCGGGGCCTCCACGCGATTAGATCAAAACGAGAACGTTGATAATCGTTATAGTTTCGAGGTGGTGGATGAATTTATATAACTCTGATCTGCTGTAAACAAAAACAACAACGTCAGCCTTGAGACCAAGCGGAGAATTTTGCTTGCGAATGGATGTTATTGTGGGCTAAGCAAGGACTTTAGAGATGAAGACCTGTCACGAGTAATAAAGTCCAGCTCTACCAGACTCTTGTACAACCTGTCTTGCTTTATAGCACAGAAGCTTGGGTCTTATAGCAAACAAACGAAACTGTAGGAGTCTTCGAGAGAAATATACTCCGAAAAATGTATGGCCCTTTTGTGCACAACGGCGAGTATCCGCGACGCATGAATCGTGAGCTGTATGAACTTTATCCTGACATTGACATAGTTAAGCTGAACAAAATAAACCGATTGCCCTGGCTACACCATGTCAGTAGAATGGATGAAAACGCACCAGCACGAGGGGTTTTCGAAACCGAACTCGAAGAAAGACGAAAAATAGGAAGAACAACACTCCGCTGGACTGATCAATTTGATGAATCCCTGCGTACACTTGGTATTGCCGACTGGAGAGATAAGGCAAAAGATCGAACGGGTTGGCGAAATATGTTATCTTCGTTTTGTAAGGTCCCTGTTCCCCCGGGTTTTTCGAGACCGGATAAATAATTATGTATGTTAATAATATCTGTCGATTTTTTTCCACTACCATCTATAGTGTGCGAAACAAGCATGCATGTTATTGGAAGGCAGTTTATTTGAAGAAATAGGTCTCTATCTGGTTATAGTCACCAGTTAGCTTTGTTGACGAATAGTGAACGAGTACTGGCTGATAAATTTTTCTTAGCATCATTGGATATTAGTTCGCAGTAGTAGGCATTTGGAGTAAAATTGTTCTTCTTTATTCAATTCAACAATTTTTGCTGATTACTACGTCAAGTCAAGTTTTTGTTGTTAAATATTGTGTAGCTTTCTTTAATAGAACAAATGAAAAGTCATAAAATATGTGTATTTGGAAATATGTGCTAGTGACATTTCAAATATTTCTCACAAAATGTTGTGACATGACCCATAATATTAAATACTTCTGTTCTTAATGCTTCAAATGGGATGCAAAACAAAGAAAAAGGCCACTGGCACATTGGACGACATTAACATATTAGAGTACATTAATATCTGACTAACAAATTATTATAGATGCGCCACTAATTACGGCCATTAAATAGGTCATCCAAAGTTCAGAGAGAATGAACCTTGGTGGCAATGAAAATGTTTTAAAAGCGCACACAATTATGCATCACAACAAAAACATGATGTGAAAAAGGAACACTTGAATGGTAGGCATGTTTCAATGTGCTTGATAGTAGAATCTTCCTGACTTGGGGTACTAGAGTGGCAATATGTCTTGACAAATTCAATGAGCGCTGGGTGGATGATTAGAGCGCTTGGAGTAAATATTGTGTTCTGAAAATTTGGGAAAAATCTGATATTGTGGGTTTTCGAGGTCAAATTTAAATCAAATATTTTTAATTGACGGATTTTGGTGAAACATGGAAAAATTAGCACACTGTAGTTATAGTTTAACTGGTGAAGATTTGGAGAAAAAGGAAAAACTAACATGTCGCGTTTTTAATCTTTTCCGAATTATGGATTCACTTACATGTTTACAAATATTATTTTCTGCCTCTGCAGCAACTTTATGTGGACTTGCGACTTGATTTTCTGCGAACAATTTTCTGAATGAAATGAACTTCTATTTTGTGTGTCGCATATTTCCGACCAGTTCTGACCCTGTATTGTAGGTTTCCGTAGGTTTCTTTCTAAAGGGTGTCCCAACAAGAGCGCAATTTTTAAATTTTAAATAAAACACAGATATTTTAAAAAAAATCGTGAAACTTTATTATATCGTAAAGTAGACAGAATGAGGTTATGTACGGAACAATATATCGTGCAGATGGCCGCCACGGCTTTGCTGGCATACACGCGATCTTTTAATAAAATTTTCAATGACCGTTTTGCATAAATGCTGCGGTATTTCATTAATGCAGCGTCCAATTGAGTCGTCGTCGGCTTATTCGCGTAAACCATCGACTTCAAAAAACCCCAAAGAAAAAAATCTAATGGTGTTAAATCGCACGATCTAGGCGGCCAATTCTGATCTCTAAAACGCGAAATAACACGACCGGGAAATGACTGATGCAGCAATTGAATTGTTTCTCTGGCTGTATGACATGTGGCGCCTGTGGCCATGTGGTTCCTGAGTCAATTGAACTTTGTATGCATGAAGATGCAAATCTTTCGTCAAAATTCGCTGCATAGTGGATTTGGCGACACCAATTTGCTGAGTTCGGTGTCGAATTGAGGTGGATGGAGTTTGAGCGACATCATCACGTACAGCTGCGACATTTTCAGTCGCTCGACCTGGTGGATGGCGCGTTGTTGTCTTTACATCACTAACAGACCCAGTTTCGGCAAATTTATCCATTAATCTCTTTACAGTTGACTCTTTTGGAGCATTATTGTGACCCCAAATTGATCGCAATTTGCGAACTGTAGCGAACTTTAAACTTTCACCATTTTGCTAAAACAATTTCACAACGAGAATGCGTTGTTCATTCGTGTAGCGCTCCATTTTTACTAACCTCGTACCTTCTACTAGCAAACAATAACAATTGTTCAAATGTCAAACAATGATACTTCGAATGTTGCCAGATTTAAAGATTGCGTTCTTGTTGGGACACCCTTTATTTTGCTAAATTGTAGACTGTTTTCCTATATATTCCGTACTCTCTTTCCCTGTCTGATGCCGAGGAACTAATTCCAAATTATTTCGAATAAGTTGTCCAAGGAAATATACATAAGTCGTATCTGCCAAATCCGATGTAGATGTGAATTCTGGAACTAATGACAGCCCAAGGTAGTTTGTTAGCAGATATGCATAAACCAATAAACAGTATTCACAATCCAAAAAGAAGTGCAAAACCTTTAAAGGATCATGTACACAACGATGATTTTGCCTAATTGGAGAAGTCACATATTAGAGCAGATATGTTGAATATAATAATTCAAGGGTGGACCATAAAAAATTTGGAATTTGAACCCCCATTATTTCGAAGCATATGGCCAATTTGACATTTAGGACCAGATTGTTAGTTGAAGAAAAGTTAGCTTGAAGAAATTTTGGGTATATTAAAAACTTTCATCCAAAGTTCTGAGCCTTCAACTCAAACTGTAAGAAGTCTATGAAATAAATTCGAAAGAAATAGAGTTTCATTAGGGCATCCAATGTCGGACAAGTTTTTCAATTTCGATATCAAAATTTTTCAATAAATTCGAAAGAAATAGAGTTTCATTAGGGCATCCAATGTCGGACAAGTTTTTCAATTTCGATATTTCGATATCAAAATTTTTCAATTCCGAGATTCCGATATTAATATCGATATTGAATGCCTTTAATTAAAAAGTTTTAAAATCAGTTTTTTACTAAAAAAAAATCCTCAGATATGAATAAACAAAAATAAAAAATATAAATGTAAGTTAACGGAATATTTATGTCTTCCAAAAAATTTGGCAAAAGAAATATTAAGTACATTTATTTAGTTTTTTAATTATTTTTCTTTCGATGCCAAAACTCCAAATCATGGATATCAATTTATCACATTGAGTGCCAAGCAGTTTTGACGAAAACCTCCCCAGGAGGCCAAACATTTTTTTTTTTGTTAACTGAGTGTATTAGTGGTAAAAAACGATTTCTGAGATATCCCTCGTCCATTCTGACTGACCCTTACTTCATATTTTATATAGGCTTTTTTGTGTCGTACATTTCTGTACGACATGACACTGCATGACGGGTATGCATTTGTAAAAGTCGCTGTCGTACAAAAACCAACCAATATGCACAAGAGATTGTGGACAAAACTGCCGTAACTAGATCTTCAAGATAAAAACAATGGGTATCGACAACAAACCTCGGAATTAAAAAGTTTCTGGGACTTCTTTTATGGATGGGTTTGGTGAAAGTTGGGTCTCTTTCAGATTATTATTCAAAAAATCACCTATATAACTTTACCATTCCTGGAAAAACAATGTCCCGAAATCGTTGCACTTTGCAGATAATAGTAGCATTATTCCAGGTGATCGACTTGGAAAAATCCAACCATTATGAGATATGCTCCAGATGCGGTACCAAAAAGTTTATGTGCCAGGAAAAAATATCGTTATTGATGAAACACTGATTCCTTGGAGAGGCAGACTTGTTTTCCGGCAATGTATTCCCAATAAGACTCACCCGTATGGAATAAAACTGTTTAAACTTTGCTCTACTGAAGGATTTACCTGGTCACTGAAAATATATTCTGGTAAATCAGCTACTGGGGTAAGAGAAGTTGGCTTAGCAAAAAATGTTTGTGAATATTTAGTCACTGAATTGAAAGGAGAAGGTCGTACATTATACGTTGACAACTTTTATACCAGCTACGAACCCGCGCGCTCAATGCTAATAATAAAATCCACCTTGTCGGCACTCTTCGCGCAAACAAGAAATATTTGCCAAAAGAAGTGATGAATTCTGCGCTTAAAAAAGGTGAATTGGTGGCCCAAGAAGATAAAAACGGAATAGTAGTCCTAAAATGGAAGGATAAGCGATATGTCAGAATGCTTTCAACAAAGCGTGCTCCAGTGATGATATCCGATTCAAATCAAGAAGATGATCCAAATATCCCATCAACTAGTAGAGCAAAAAGACGCAAAAGTATAGTTAAGTCAAAACCGTTAGCTATCATTGAATATAACAAAGGAAAAGCTGGTATAGATTTATCCGGACCAAATGGTCTCGTATGGTAGCACCCTACGCAAAGGTTTGAAGTGGTATAGGAAACTGGCGATTGAATTATTACTTGGCCTGTCAACAGAAACGCGCATATTGTTTATAAGGAAGCTACAAAGAAAAACATCAACATACGCAAATTCGGTCAACGTGTAGCTAATGACCTTTTGGATCTTACATCTCCGCAAGCAGTAAACCCCGGCAAACACATTATAACTAAAAGGGTAGATGCCAACAATAAAGCAATTGGACGTTCTTGTGTTTAGTGTTACGCAACTGCAAAAAAACAGCTGGACCGGAAAACAGCAAGGAGTCACTTGAAAAAAAACGAGTAGTTATTGTCCAAGATGCCCCAATACCCCCCACTTGGGCCTGCAGTGTTTCCCAACATACGCCCATCTAAAATAATAATATGTATACTTATTTTTATCCTTTCAAAAATTAATATTATATTAAATTACTTGTAAATTTCAAAAAAAATACATTTCATACATTTTTCACCTAATAAAATCTCAAAAACTCATCCTAGATCCATGCATGCTTTTGCAAAAATATTCAGTAAAGGATTCTTTATTTAAAAATCGCAACAAATTTCACTCAGTGTCGTACATAAAAGAACTACAGGCTCCAAGTAAAAGCAATCACTGTCGTACGGAATCGTACGACGTGGCACCCCACGAAGGGTTAGGTGTCGTACGGAAACGTACGACGTGGCACACAATGTGTTATGGGTCAATATCAATCAGTGATTTTTTTATGCAAGTTTATAACTTTAAAAATCATTCAAGCATTGCATTCAGACTGTTCCATCGTGTTTTCCTGTCCAGGAACAATGGGGTGGGTTTGCCAAATTCATCGCTTGTATACTTTCCCAGCGTTTCGTGGTTTTTTTGTTGGGGAACGACGATATATCTTGACAATGATGCGAACTTTTGCAATTAACTGCTTCAAATCTTTAACCAGCTCAATTTCGTCGGCCTTTTCATTATCGGTGTAATTCTCATTAGCACTGTCGGCAGTGGTGTCAACATCACTTCCGTCGCCTTCGTTGTCACCTGCCTTGTCTTTTTTCGGATGTTTATATAAGACGTCAATTATAGCTAAGTGAGTGCCGTGAACAATGTCAAATGTTATACTGAAGCGAGTTCCTTGAGACCGAAAAAGGGACAGCTCATCACACTTCACCATCTTTTGAAGAGCGTTTGCATAACCCACCATCATATTTCGAATTGTGGTTGCTGATTTTTGAACTTCAAAGCCGCGAGCCTACAAAAGCAAAAACAACTAAATATTTTCAATATTTGAATATCGATACTGAGCCAAACCAATTCGGATATTTCGGTACCATGAAAATGTCCAATATTTCCGAGATCTCGGAATCGATGCTATCGATACTGGTTGCCCTAAGTTCCATCAACGCCGCTTGTGGACCAATTTGTTAAGCGAGATTGTAAATCCTGATCCATATCAACCCCAAATTGCCATCATTAGCAGAAACAGAAGATTTCTCGCACTTCGTTGCTCATAATTTTAAATAAATAACTGGGTACGAAGGCTCATAAAGTCCAAATAGTCCAAGAACCGACTTGGACCGATCCATCCGATGCATTTTCGCTTCGCTAAATGGGCTGAAGATTGGTAATCTGAAGATAAGTATTTTTGCCGAAAAATTACTTTTCCGATGAAGCCTATTTTCACCTTGAGGGCTACATTAACAAACAAAATTGTTGAATTTGTGGCTCGGAAAATCCACACGTTGTAGAGGAGCAGCTGACGCATCCATGGGCTCATTATTCTTGATATGGACGAAGTATGGTTTCAACAGGACGGCGCTACGTGCCACAAAGCCAACGTTACGATCGATCTTTTGCGCACTGTTTCGAAAACCGCATAATCTACCGAAACTTAGAGTCCATTTAAACCCGTTAGACAATTATCTTGAGCGCCGTGAAAGATAAGTGCTACACAAACAAACTCGGGTCGATTGAGTCCTTGTCACATGAAATAGAGGCCAAAACAATCGACAATGTACTTACAAATTGTGTAGATCGAATGAGATACTGTGTCTATATTAGAATTTTTTTAATGCGAAAAGAGGTTGCAATTTTTACATTTCCCACACTTTAGTTTCCCATCATATACTATGAAGGCATAGGCTTACGTACTCTGGTGGGTACATGCAATTTTACACCGATTCCGACTGGTATTTTGGCAAGCTTTTTCATGACTATCTTACTCGGTATTCAATCTCAAAATTCAAAAAGACTGAATTAAAAATAAGCGAGGTATTGTCATAAAAACCGAAACCGGTTATTAATTGGTTTCTATATCTTAATTTAACCGAAAACCGGTTTCGCCAAAATCAGGTTATTGCAAGAAAACTTTTTAAAAACCGGTTTTTTAATACAAATACACTAAGTGCAGCGTTTTAAACTAAACTCAGGAAATGTGTAAATACTTTTGAGAGACAAAATAAATGTGTAAATAATTTTCAAAGATGAGGTGTAGACTACTTTTGTAATTTAAATCAACAGCCGTCAAGTTTGTTGCTAAAAACTTTTAACTGGCACTAACCTATACATTTTAAGGATTACAATAGCAAAGTTTTCATTTGCAAATTTATTCGTACAGTTCCAACATTCTGTTTTATTTCTAAGCATATTAAAATTTAATTTGCTCGGTTGCCGCAACAATACTTTGATTGATTTCTATTAATTTATTAATCGCAACCGTTCATCTAGTTCCCCCAAATAAACTCATATATCGCAAATGTTTATCATGTTGTTGCAAGCGAATTCTCGTTTGCTTCAAACGCGTACAAAATTACATTTGTCGTAAATTTAAGAAAAGGTTTGCGATAACTGAAATTAGCCATTTTTCTAATGAGAGCGCAGATTACGAAGAACATAAATTTCTCTCATTCTCTCTCTCAACTGACGCATTGTAGTTTGCTGCACTTTTAGTTGTTATTTGAATGCAAGCGAGACAGACGTTTAAATAGACAAAAATTTAACCTTTTTTTAAAACAAACTTTATGGGTAAATCCAAAATCATAAAAGTTGAAAATTTAAACAAAAAATAGCTTATGGGAACCATAAACTAAAGCTTTAATTATAACTCGGTTGCTGTAACCGAAAGAACAGTTGGGGGAACCGTTTTTCGTTTCTCGCAAACGCTTTTCAGCTCTAATTTTACATAACTCGTTTGGTAGGTTGGTTGGTTGAAAAGTCTGCAAGACAACACGCTGTCTAGCACACTTAGGCTAAAGAAGCCCATTGTGATACCTGCAGTTTCCTCTATAGCAACTATTCACTAGTCGTCCAGCCAATTTGCCCTTTCAATAAATGTGTTTATAAGACCTACAGGAATATCCTGTAGGGCGACGGTGCTAACTTAATATGTACCGAATATCCTACTTCTCAGTCCTGCGAGAGCAGGGCAATCCAAGAGAAGGTGTTTCGTCGTTTCCTCGTCCTCTTCCATGCAGCATCTACAGAGAGTAGAGTTTCAATGCACCAATTTTAGGCCGTGTTTTCGTGCAAGACAATGTCCCGTAAGTGATCCTATCATTGTAGATAACCTGCCTCTCGGCAAGTTAAGTAGTTGCCTAGTCATTTTTCTGTCCACCTGTGGCCAGAGGACCCTGGCTTGTTTGCAAGTTGAAGTAAGTCTCCACTTGTCCTTGAACATATTATCGGCCCACTGCCTGATCTGCAAACGGCAGGTAGAGATTGGCATACTAACACATTTTTTTGCCGGAAGAAGCTGTGCCGTAGTGCCCTGTCTAGCTAACATAACTCGTTTACTGCAAACGAATTTCAATTCTCGCAAACGTTTTTTTTAGCTTGGAGCAACTAACTACAACTCGGTTGCTGTGACCGAAGGAACAGTTGCCGGAATCGTATAGCCTATATTTTACATAACTCGTTTGCTCTAAAAATTTTTCGGTAACAGAAGTTCGTTTCTCCCAACTACAGTCCCCAAACGAACTTCACTTATCCGAGATTTAGTTTGGGATGAACGAGTTTTTTTTTCTTTCTGTGTGTATATACATACTTTTCTGCAATTTGCATCTGGGCTAGGTAGCGCAACATCGTTACGTTGCCCAATTTGCCGCAAAATTCCAGCATAATGATTTTACATCATGTGTTGTATTATTCCAACAGGCGCTCCTTATATCTAAAAAAATAAGTCCTGTACAAACAAAATTCTCAGTTGGAACAAATAAGAGACTCAAATGCCAATTCATCTAACACCACATTTGTGAAACCTTCAGATTTCAATGCGGTTAGAACTAAAACGTCTTAATGTCGTCATATTGAAACCGCATCTCTATAATTATTTCCAAAATGAATGCGAAAGCGTGAAGTGTTCCCGTATTTTTGAAGTGGAAATAGATCAAATGCAACCAGAGCATCTCATGAAATTAAATGTGTGGTGTTATTCGGGTTGGTTGAACAACACTACACTCACAGAAAAATTCGGTTGAGACAGCCGAATTAGCCGCAACCGAATTAAGAGGTTGTCTCAACCGAATTAGAGGTTGACACAACCGAATTAGAGGTTGACATAACCTCAGTAGAGGTTGACACAACCTCATTAGAGGTTGACACAACCTCATTAGAGGTTGAAACAACCTCATTAGAGGTTGAAACAACCTCATTAGAGGTTGAAACAACCTCATTAGAGGTTGAAACAACCTCATTAGAGGTTGAAACAACCTCATTAGAGGTTGAAACAACCTCATTAGAGGTTGAAACAACCTTATTAGAGGTTGAAACAACCTCATTAGAGGTTGAAACAACCTCATTAGAGGTTGACACAACCTCACTAGAGGTTGACACAACCTCATTATAGGTTGTCACAGCCGAATTCGGGGTTATTACAACCGAATTTAGATAGTGTCACAAATTAATTATTAACATTTTTTATTATTAAATTATGATTTATTTTCCTGTATTCTTATAAAAAATTCAAAAAGCGAGAAAATAAAGTCATACATATTGGGTAATCTACATAATGCTAAACTTGTTGTACATGCCTCTTCCGACCTTTTTCAAGTCCCGGCCATCACTGGACACCGCACTAACCCTGACATTCGGCTGATGTATCGGTTGGTTTAGGTCCTAAACAATTTTGTATACAGACGACTGCAGCACATCTCACATGACCGACCTTCAATAATTTCTGCAAAATAAGACGTTTTAATACAAAACATATTTCACTTACCTTTCTAAATAACAGCAAACAATTATGAAATATTTTAATTCTTTTTAAAATAACATTTGGTTATAGAATTTTAAACGTCATATGTTAAATACATGGCATTAGGTCGTGGTAACCGAGTTGAATATGAATTCGGTTGTACCCACAGAATTCATGAGAAATTCGGTTACAGCAACGGAATTGACGCCAAATTCGGTCGTTGCAACCGAATTAAAGCTAGATTCGGTTACTTCGACCGAATTGATACCAAATTCGATAGCTTCAACCGAATTGATGCCAAATTCGGTTACTACAACCGAATTAATGCCAGATTCGGTTACTCCAACTGAATTTGGTACCAATTTCCGTTCTTGCATCCGTATTTATTTCAAATTCGGTTGTTCCAACCGAAATTTTAGAAACTTTAGTTGACTGAACGAATATAATTGGAGAGTCAGTTGTGACAACCGAATCAAATAAGAAACGGGGTTGCTTCAACCGAATTTCGGTTGTGGGGACTAAATTCGGTCGTAACAACCTCAATTCGGTTGTGGCAACCTCAATTCGGTGGTAACAGCCGAATTTATGGTTGGTACAACCTCTTTTCAATCAATTAGTTCTCTGAGTGTACCCACAATTGGATATATATATGATTGTTTTTAAATTTTCGATTTGTTGATTGCAAAGTAGTTATCGTTTTAATTTTGAAGTATTTGTTAGTAAGGCATTTTTATTTTCAGAATAGAAACTCTTGAATTCGGAAATCGAGAGCAATATATAGAGCGATTTTTTTTTCTATTTAATTACTAATTTAGAATGAACATATAATTCATTTTCATGCATTTCTAAAATAATCGACAATTTTCGACAATCGAACATAAGTTTTGACGTAGATTACGTCTTACCTTACGGTATGAGGAGTCATGTCAGCTTTTTATTGTTGTAATCTTTATTTCATTGAATTTGAGGAAACGGCTTTTTTTGTAGGTAAATGAAGATGTTATCTTTCGTTTGATATACATTTCATATTGGTTGATATATTTCTAGTATTTTAATTTCTCAAATGAAAATTGTTTAAACACATACACTCAAACATATGTGTGGTGTTTGGTTGAGTGTTTTTGGTTGCTCAACATTGCTTAGGAACATGTATCTAGTAAAAAGTGAAACGAACAGCAAGTTAATGTTGCATTTTTCCCCATTTTTCGGCATAGGAAGCCATGTTATCCTCACATTTTGCATGTAAGATGAATTCAGCAATTTTAACTAGGAATAAGTTCGAAATTAACAATTAACTAGATTCTCAGTTTTGACTTAGTTTTGACATTCAAGTTGAATTTTTTGGTGCATTCAGGGACTTATAGTAGAATTTTATGAGATATATATTTGTTGTATATTACAGGGGTTGTTGTATATTATGGGTGTTTTTTACCCTTAAAATGTTCCACAAAAATATTCCTCATAAAGTTTTACACAAAATTGCTGAACGCATTCTATAAGTAAAATGTAAGAAACACATGGTTTACTATGTCGATTCACCATAACAATGTACAAGAGGGGGGAAACTTTATCCCCCCTTTAATTACATTCAAAACGCCGATACACGTAAACCTTTTTTTTGCCCCCTCTACCAGAGTCCGTTGTCAGAACCTTGTCATTTTCGAAAAAGTTTCATTTTGTTTTACATTGTAATATTTATGAACATGAGCTTTAAGTTCTGGGGTTTTGATATGTGGTTCCTACATCAGATCAGTCATTTATTTAAACAAAATAACAATATTACAATGTAAAATTAAAACTAAAGTTACAGGAAGGACATGGGGCGTCAACAAATTCTCTCCATCTATTTTTATCTTTGGTAAGTGATTTAGTTTGGGTCCTTGATAGCCGAGTTTGCTTATATTCCTTTTCCAGGCAATTCTTTCATATATTTGGTTGTTTTCCTGACATTTGATACCCCTGCGGGTTCCATTAAAGTGCCGCTCTATCAATGTCGGGTGTTGAGCGCCTAAGCATATGGCCGATCGAATTCCATTTTCTTCAACGTATGACCAATTCAGTAGGACTGTTGCAAATACGGTGCCAGAGTACATTATTAAGAATACAACCTTATTATCATCTATAAATTGCATAGACCTATGCAGATATGTGCTCAGTAGTTGGCTTTTACAAAAACCATTTTGTTTGTTTCTTTCTAAGTTATTCGTCAGTACTTTAAAGTCATGACCTTGAAATGTTTGCAAAATAAATTTTTATTTAAATATTCTACTAACATTCATGAACAACATATGGTGAAAGGAGAGGGATTTCAGGAACATCATAAACTCTTTCTCGTAATGTCAGAAGGTGAATTAGTAATGAGTTTCAAATAGATGTCAAATAAGCAAAATGTAAACGAACGGCAAGTTACCTTCATTATACCGAATTTGAAAAAGACGACCTTGGAATTGACAATTCTTGAATTTTTGAGTCACAGCCATGTTTTTGTATGAATGATAGACAAGAGCATGTGGGAAGAATTTATACAACCTTTGAATAATTAGGACTATTAGCAGGGATAAATTTCAGCAGCAGGGATAAATTAAAGCAGGGAAATAATTTCCCATCTGATAATAGTTTGTGCCTAAATTTTGTTCATGTGAGTATTTTCATGATATTTGTTTTTTTCTATTTTTCTTTGCACCGATGAGGTACAAAATGTTTTAATATCTATGTATTAAAAGAATTTACAAAAAAAGTCAATTTTCCCAACTCTGTATCTCATAAATGTCAACAGCCGAAACCGCAGGGGAAGAGGCTTGCCATTTATAAATCTGGCCCGGTGAATTTTTAGTATAACCGGGTGAAATCTGGCACAACATTCGAAAGTGTTACAGTTACTGTGAAAAACTGGTATCATGAATTTAATCGCATTTCGTGCGGGTCGTCCAAGATCCCTTGTTGCGTCAGAAAACATTGATGCTGTGGGTGAAGGGATATTGGGATATCGTCAAACGACATGCCATGAGATAGAGACAACTTTGGGGATTACTTCCGGACCCATATATTCAATGGTGAAGGAAAATATGTTTATAAAAAATTTGCACGCGGTTGATACCGCAAAATTTGTCAATCGCTCAAAAGAGGCTTGTGTCGATTGGAAATGTTAACAAACTTCAATCGCGGTATTCCAAAAGACGCCTAAAGATCACGAGTAGTGCCGGAAAATGGATCTGTTCATACGAATCTGAGACTAAACAGCAATCGACTGTAAGCATCTTCCGCATTGGTTTGTGAGGAGTCGATGCAAACAGACGTGTTAGCGGTTGATTTATCGTGATTAACAGTGTTCAGTGGTAGTACGGATAGTTCCGTTTAGTGCGGAAAACTATGAAGCTGGTGACACCAATATCTTTGTGATTCGACATCGGGGGGCCGAGATATTGGTGTGGGAGTTTTGGCATATTTTTGCCTGTTGGTTTGTATAGCGGCAGCGTTGCTACTCTCTCTGGCTCTTTAACTGATGGCGAGTCGTCGACGGCATCATCCATTCCCAAGCGGGTGCAGAAAGGTCGCAGACGTCGAAGGTTAAGGCGAAGCCGGTTGACGCCGACTTTGATAGTGGTTCAACGGTAGGTGGAATACCTTCTAGACGCAGCCCGAATAGGGGTACAAGTGGTGCCCAGAAAGGCAAGAGTGCGGGGTTTGCTGCTGATAGGAGCAGCGACAAGATTTTTGCCGGCAAAAGTGGTGCCGTTGGTTGTTAGCGTCGGGGGATTTTCTCTCGCCGGCGAGATGAGCAGTGCGTTAGGCAAGATAGGAGTATTGCCCAACCATGCTGCTGGTACGTCGAAAGATGTGTAGAAGGGATCGCTGCCGAGTGCACCCGTTGGTACGGCAGCGCCTGCCAGCAGCGACGGCGTACGTGGCCGTAGCCGCGCAGGTCCCATTAATGGACTGGGTGTCGTCGGTGCTGCCATAGAGCGGCCACAGGCGGTCACCTGTAGGACCCTCGTGAGTGTCCTTGGTTACTCTTCGGAGTTCGAGGCATTCGTTGTAGGTTTGCCGGCTCAAACCGAGTGGCTGCGGGGCCGTCTTGAGGCCACGCACAGAGGGAACAGTAGGAGTACCGTCCGACCCGCGGTATCCACCGCGCCGGCAACATTCTTGGCTCCGGCTGCAGTGGCGACTGCTGCTCTGGCTGTTGGAGGAGGTTGTTCGGTAGTCGCTGCATAAGTTGCGAAGCTCGTCGAGACGTGGTCCTTAGTAGTGCTGGGCCGTAAGGACAAAACTTCTATGAATGTGGTTAGTAAGATGGCGAGTGAGGTGGGGCCCACTTTGAGAGAGCGGGTCCATGAGACCAGGGAGCTTCGTGGTGGTGGCGTTTTGATACTCACACCGGTTCATTTCGGGACTGAATAGGGATCGCAAAACCTTGCATGTTTCTGGGCCTGACAATCACATTTTTTGTTACGGACCAGAGATGGTTTCGGCTGAGCATCTCAACTCTATTACCGATTTTATTTAAGTGTATACGATATTGCAACTCTGTCCCTATTTTATATTTTTTTCTGGTATATTTTCAGAATATTGTACTACTACTCCATAAACCATCAAAGACAATTTTATACAATTTTATATCGCTAAACATTTTCCGGTTCAAGGTAGAGAAATGGCTGTAACTCTTTTCAATTAAATGGCTCCCCAAACATTAATTGGCAACCAGCCAGAATACATTAATCACCAAAAGTTACATTTCATTCGGAAAATGGGTGTATATATTTAAAATTTTAATTTGATTTTAATTTTTCGCTTATAATTGTTCAGATAGCAGCAATAACTGCAATTTGACAACTTCTGTTTTATCAACATCGAGGTGATTTCCAATCAGTTGTGGAGAGTGCCCCAACAAATTGGAAATATCGAAGTTTTCTTCACGAATCGTAAAGTATTCGGAACACACTAATTGGAACCATGAACAATGACATTATAACACAACCTTGTTGGAAATTTTCTAAAGATGCCATCAATGGCTTAGAGCTGACTTGTCAGGATCTCTGCTGAATTGCGGAACCGCTCCCATACAAAAAGCTTTATGACACTCCCTGACATTTTCATACATTTGGTGAAAAGTTATCAGCAATCGTCCACAGTTAGTCAATAGTGGTGATCAGTTTATCAATGGGTCAGATAGTCCAGAAGTCACTGAATGTGGTAAAAAAAATGGTGTCCCATAACATCCCATGAAGGGATTGAGGAGAGCTTCTCACAATCAGCGAGATGTGCGCTTTCTAGTTTTTTTTTTAAACTCACTGATTGGGATCTACAGTTTTACACCGGTTCCGAACGGTATTTTGAGAGCTTTTTCATGGCTAAGTACTCGATAGTGTCGCCATACTAAGCGAGGTGAACGTCGTCGAAAGAAATGTAAGGTGGTCTGAGCAGGGATCGAACCCACGTTCTCATGTACAAGAGCCGCGCCCACTAACCATTGCACAACCGATGGACCTCTAACTTAAAATAATCTGAAATAATTTTTCTTTATCTTTCTGACGATGCTACCCAAAGGGCAGCGAAATATTGATGAATAAAATTATTTAAAAAAACGACCAAAAGGTCGAAAATTCTAATTTTGAATAATTTTTGGTATCATGATCCGAAATTGACTCTTATGCAGATATACAACATAACTCCTGGAAATATGAAGGTTTTGCTATTAATTTTCAAATGTTCTTGAAACTAATGCTAAAACTATATGACATGCAAAACCGTTTCCCTCTACATCCCATGAAGAGATTGTTTTACACTCACTGATTGGGAGCTACAACTTGTACTCCGATTCCAAACGATATTTTGGGAAGCTCTTCCATACAAAAATACTTGGTAGTGTCGCCATCACTAAACGAAGTGACCGTCATCAAAAGAAATATTAGGTGGTGAGAGCAGGGATCGAACCCACGTTCTCTTGTACAGGAGTCGGGCACATTAACTATTCCTCCACCGGCGGCATTTCAATGAAACTTACGTAAGTTGTGGATTTAATGGATGTCTATGATATTCGCAAACATCTTCCCCCTAATGCAAACAAATAACACTAATAGGCTGTCAAAGTTTGACATGTTTACAAACAAAATTATGAGATTATGCAGAATCATGTTCAACCTAACTGTACCTCAAAGTAGTGCGGTCGGATGTTGATGATTGCTAATTTATAGCAAAGAATTTTACGTAATTTATTGGCTAAGATTGTTTCTCTTTCAAATTATTGTGTGAGGTTGTCGCAAATTGGGATCGGTTTAATTTTTTTAAAGTTCCATTAATTGACATCCCTTGTCTTTTCAATTTGAACTCCAATACATTTTTCAGTCCCCATATTTGACTCAAAAATGAAGTTATAACAACAAGATTTGGCATACGCTCTAAACGTCTCAAATAGTCTCATTATATTGAAAATATTTGCCGCACAGTGGTTTCCAATTTTTTTGATTTAGTAAACATTTTTAAGTTCCGTAAAAACCCGAAAAATTAGAAGAAAAATTTTTGTTTATGTTTTCTTAACATTTTCACATAATTGTTCATAATTTGCGGAAAAAATAAAAATATTTCATACTACAAAAAATCGCTTTTTTTAAATTTTGAAAATGGAAAAATTCAGATATGTTTTTGATAAACTTCTAGACATGTATCTCATTCAGTTTTAGAGACATTGCACTCAATTTTTCTTTGTTTAAAAGAGTCATTATGTAGCTTTAATATGGCAGGTAAGTTTTGTTTATGTGGCCGTCGGTGGTGCAATGGGTAGTGTGCGCGCCTCTTGTACTTGAGATCCTGGGTTCGATCCATGCTCTGACCAACTTAACAAAAAAAAATAAATTTCTTTCGACGGCGGTCACCTCGCATAGGAACGGCGACACTATTGAGTATTTAGCCATGAAAATGCTTCTCAAAAATACCGTTCGGAACCGGTGTAAAAGTGTAGGTCCCAATCAGTGAGTATAAAACTAGAAAGCGCACAGCTCACTGGTTGTGAGAAGCTCTCCCCGATTCCTCCTAGGGATGTAATGGGAAACTATTTATTTATTTTAAATTTTGTTTATACAGTTCCATTGCACTAAAAATATCAAAAAATATCGATTTTGAAAACATTTTGATTTTGGACCAACGTATATGAGTAAGTAGCTTCTTGGCTTCAGAAGCCTTCAACGAATATGATACACTGGTGGAAAGAAAATCCTTTTCCCAACTTCTGCTTGCTGAACCCTGCTTGCTTACACACAAGGAAGATGGTGCCAATTTAATGCAAAAAGTCTAATTTTTTGGAAAAAAATTAAACAACTTTTTTTTAACCCTATTATGCTACAACGCAGTGTAATCAACTAAGTTGGGTACTTTTGCTTTGGTTTGTGGCTAGACTAACATATGTTGGGAAATTTCTTGTTTAATGGGAAATTTTCTAGGTGAATCCTGTAGCCAATATTTAGTACATATTGTAGGTTTGAACGAAATAAAAAGTAAATCTAAAAAAGTCAAAGTGAAGGATGTTTAAAAAAAAAACATTTTCCTAAATAAGTGTATTTTCTTTAAGAAAGTACCTATTCGTATTCTTAAACAAAGTACCTTTTCTAAAAAAAAAATTATTTATCTTAAAAAAGTACCTTTGCTTAAAAAACGTAAATTTTCTTACAAAAAGTACCTTTTCTTAAAAAAAGTAATTTTCGTTTAAAATATGTACCTTTTCTTAAAAAACTAAATTTGTTTACAACAAATTGCCTTTTCATAAAAACTACCTATTCTTTAAAGAGTAAATTTTTTGTGAAATAAAATATCTTTTCATGAGTGTTGAAGCCATGTTCAAGAATGTGTTATGTCCCCTTGAAATCTTTTATATTTATCATTCTATACATTAGCTCCGTTCGAGTACTCGAAAATTTGTGCAAATTTGTGCAAATTTGTACAAATTTTTACTGAACTCTGTTCGTTTACTCCAAAAGTCCAGTAAATGAGAGCCAGAGAGCGAAAATTTTGACAGTTCGATGTTAGAGATTTTGCAAATTTTGGTTGGAGAAACTTTAGCCAACAAAAATTTGCAACATAAAACAGCTGTTTGAAATTAGCTGTTTTATGTAAACAAAGAAAAATCCAAAATAAACTAACAACTGCCGAAAAAAGTACGAATGATTATTGTACTATTTTATTTAAAATATCACTGGAATTTAGAAAGAAAATGGAAAGCAATAATATGTAGTACCATTCACCAAATTCTGGTGAACCGACGACGTCATAATTGGACAAAATGTGTGTAGCAAATGATAAAACTACATCAGATGTTTCGTTGCAAATTATTACTGGAAGTCGTTCGCGTACTTTATTTGCAAATTTTCAT
Source organism: Phaonia tiefii (assembly GCA_963931995.1). Lineage (NCBI taxonomy): Eukaryota > Metazoa > Arthropoda > Insecta > Diptera > Muscidae > Phaonia > Phaonia tiefii. Next base: position 39,393,076 of record OZ008367.1, read on the forward strand.
AAAGAGAGTAAAATTGTTGTTTCGCACTCAAAAGTAGATTCTTGCAAATTTTTACTGGGAAAGTACTCGAACAGAGCTATTTTCTTTCGTTTATAATTCCTTTTGCTTTTTGTTCTATTGCGATCTCTTTTACGCACATGAAGTGCCATTTTTTTTGTTCTAAGTCGTATTTTTTAATGTTAAGTTTAGTTTTTTGATAGAAGCCAATAAAAGCACACTGAATTCAGGCGGAATTCTTTTGGGTTTTATTTAAATCAACTCCACAAAAATTCTTGGACTTCAACAGGGCTAAACAATGAGATACGTCTCTACTCTTAAAAATGTACCCATTCTGGAAAAAAGGCCAATTCTAACAAAAAATCTCAGTTCATAAAAACAAAAATTTCTTCAAAAAATACCTTCTCTTAAAAAATAAAAATTTTCTTACAAAAAACTCCTTTTCTTAAAAGTACAATTTCTTAAAAATAAAATAAGCCCTTTTCATTTCTTAGATAAGTGGCGTTTTTGAAAATAAGTATATTTTCTTAAAAAAAGCCAACCCGTAAAAAACAACGTTTTTGACTATAAATCCTTTATACATGACACACGGTTCTTATTTTACACATTATTCTGAACGCAAACAGTAAATGACGACCAATCCCGCCCATATTTGCAGCAGATCTTAGAATATGTACAACTAACCAACATACCCAATTTTGTTCAAATACGGTCAACAGACAGGAGCAGAAATAATGGATTTTTAATTTAGAGTACCACTTCTTTAAAAAGTACCTGTTCTTAAAAAAAAGTACGGTTTTCTTAAAAAAATTCATACTTCTTCTTAAAAATAGTACCTTTTCGTAAAAAAACACTAGCTTTTAATAAAAGAAGTAATTCTCTTTAAAAAAGGACTTTTTTGGGAAAATATAATACACATTCTTAACAAAAAGGACCTTAAAATTTACTTTAAAAAAACACTATAAAGTAAAAAAAAAATTTTAAAAAAATTCGTTTTACAAAAAGTATATTTTCTTAAGGATCCATTTAAATTACTGTATTTTTCATCGGGCGCCTAGTACATAATATATAAGTATAGCAAAAGTAACTTTGTTCCAACCGGGTGTCCCTTAATACCTCATGTAATTGTTTGTGATTTAACGTGAATAACTATTCTTTTTTCCACAAATTTAAAAATGTTGGTTTCCAGCTGAAATCGTGATAAAATTTATTTTCTCATTTTGTTTTGTTTTTATACAAATCGGAGTTAATTTCCCATAGTTATGTCCCAAATATACCTTACAACACAACATTTGATATATCGTATGAAGCGAATTACTTCCGTTGAATTGCATACTGCCACTGAAATTCATTATTATATTGTTTTCATAGCCGAATTCGAATAAAATGTTCCGTGAACCAATTTTACGGTCACCGAGATGAATTTTATTGGTCTGCATGTATAAAAAGACTATGATAATGCCAATGTTTGCCTTGGAACTTTGTCGGAAATATAACCCACTGTGCGATTTTCAATGTTTATATATCATATAATCCTCGACACCTTGCATACTATTGATTTTTTGCAGAACTGAAAATTGTTTACTACATAAAAAGATATTGAATTTTCGGTGACGGAAAACGATTCTGAACCACTGTGTGCTGGTTAGGTCGGATACAGTTTCTTAAAAATTTGAATAATTTTCCCTACAATCAGCTGATTTTCCCAAGGCTAGTGAGTGCTACTATGGAACAAATATCTAAAATTCGCATTTAGCAAGACATACTGATGTCGGGCCTTACTTTGTAAGATCGACCATGATCAATTTAACTTATTATACAAGTATTGTCAATGTTACTATACAGTCATCCTTTTATATTGGATGTTAAAATCAATATCTGGATAATTTCCTTCCCAAATCGTTTAAAATTCATTTAAGAACCACATTTTCACTATTACTCGATTCAGCTTAAACTTTATCATGTGCACTGTCCCAATCGATACATTTATTGATAAAATATTTTTTATTAAAGTCTATTCCAGATTGATTTAATAAATTCATTCACATCTATTTTGCTCTATCTCCAACACTTGCAAATGGATGTGTACTGGTTGCTGACCATCATAGTTATATTCATTCTCTTGTCATTCACCTAGGGGGTTTAACTTTGTATAGATTCTCTGAGATTTTGTAAAGAACATTTGTATAGTCCTTTAGGTCATTTGTATTTCAAAAATGTCCTTAACCAAGAAATAATATAAATGTGTTATATTTGTTACATTTGATGTATTAATATCTTTTGCTGCAGTGTTGGAGAAGCCCCTGTTGGATTGTATGGTCAATAGAAACCATAATAACCGTAAAGTTACTATAACCAAAAATGATTCCCGGAGGCGTTTATAAAGAGCAAACATTTTCATCTGCTTTTTGTCAGTTTTAATGATCACCTTTGTGGTCTTTCGTTTCAGTTTTAAAATATTACGAAGCAATCAGGTATTATAGAGGATTAAGGGCGAGTAAGGGCGTTTCGACGTCTATGTCTTGTCATTTATTTCACCCTTTAACTTTATTTTCTTGTCCTGTACCATAAAATGTGACTAATATTTTCATCACTTTGTTTGCAGTGTGTACTTTGAAATTGCAACAAAATAAAAAAATAACTAACCTACAAACATGGAGGTGGAAAGTTTCTGATTGCCATTCACTTGGGAGTGGCCAGAAATGATTCCTTCATTGGGCAGTCCAAGCAGCTCACTACTTCCACGCAGTATGTCCTGGGCAATGGCTTTTCGGAAACCTCCGTTAGCTAGCTAGAGTGAGAAGGCGAAACAAATGAGCATCAAATCAGGTATAGTAGGTGACTGATGTCACTGAAGCTCATCAAACAATCGGGCATATTCTTTTGTCCTTAGAAGGCGGATGAGCCAAACATACGGGCCAACGGCGGATAGAAACTAAAAGAAGAAAATCCAGGTTCAACATATCGCATCCTGGTCAGCGTCTGATCCATAATGGGCGGCTGCAATCAAATATCCTGGCAGTAGGTAAAATGCAAAAACCCGGTGGGCTGGGTTTGCCTCCCGCCACCGTTCATAATGGCAGTGAAAATACAAAAACGAAACAGAAAACATAAACAACCCCTATTTGTTGACGACCCCCGCAAACGTTATAAGGACCACGATTTACGGATATGCACTTGGAATGTAAGAACTCTATATAGATCCGGTGCAAGTATCCAACTGGCAGATGTCCTCGAAAGTTATAAGGCTGACATTACCGCTATCCAGGAAATGCGATGGACAGGACATGGCTGCACAAGAAAAAGAAACTGCGATATATACTACAGTTGCCATGAAAAAAAACATGAATTTGGTTGTGGATTTGTAGTTGGCAAAAGACTGCGACATCTAGTCTCTAGGTTCAATCCTGTGAGTGAACGAATAGCCACAATCCGCATAAAAGCGAAATATTTTTATATTTCCCTAATTTGTGTGCATGCCCCGACAGAAGAGAAAGATGATGATGCTAAAGACATATTCTATGAGCTCCTAGAGGAAACGTATGACCGCTGCCCTGGCCATGACATTAAGATTGTACTAGGAGATTTTAATGCCAAAGTAGGAAGGGAGAATGTGTTTAATCCAACTATTGGCAATTTCAGTCTTCATGCTGACAGTTCCGACAACGGTATGAGACTGATTGACTTTGCCGCGGCAAAAAACATGGTCATCAGTGGCACAAGATTCCAGCATAAAGACATCCACAAGGCTACTTGGGTATCCCCTGATCAAAGAACTAGGAACCAAATTGATCACGTGGTAATTGATGGAAGGCACTCATCCAGTGTAATGGACGTACGAGTGATCAGAGGAGCTAACATCGATTCTGATCACTACCTGGTAGCAGCAAAGGTTCGCACAAGATTAAGTAGAGCGAAAATCGTACGAAACCAGACGCAGAGGAAGCTGGACATCGGAAAGCTGCAATTACCAGAGGTAGCCACAGCCTACTCAAGGAAGCTCTCGCAACTTTTGGCACAGAACCCACCCCCTCCCGATGACGATCCTGATGCGCAGTGGAAACCCATTTCCGACTCTATAAAAACTGCCGCAACAACCGTACTTGGTTTCGAAAAACCGCTTCGCAACAAACCGTGGTACGATGAAGAGTGTCGCATAGCAAATGACGAAAAGAACGCTGCACGTATGGTAATGCTTCAGTCAATTGCAACGCGAGCTGCAACTGAGCGGTATAGGGAGAAGAGAAAGGAGGTAAACCGTCTCTTTAGGCGTAAGAAACGGCAGTGGAGAAAACGCGAGAGTGAGAAAATTGAGACATACAGAAGGAAGAACGAAGCCCGAAAATTCTACCAAAAAGTTAAAAACGGAACTAATGGACATGGTTCAGGGCCCCCCTTCTGTAAAGACAAAGACGGAAATCTCGTCGCAGATGTGCAGAGCATGTTGGGAATATGGAGAGAGCATTTCTCCGCGCTACTAGTACCTGAGATATCCGATGACGATGGGACAATCGATCACAATATGGACGACGACGTCGATTGCCCCCCTCCTAACCAAGACGAGGTCAGAACAGCTATTGCCCGGCTTAAGAACAACAAAGCCGCAGGAGCCGATGGATTAACGGCGGAGCTGTTTAAGGCTGGCGGCGATGAGCTGATAAGGTGCATGCATCAGCTCATTAGCAAAATTTGGTTAGATGAATGCATGCCCGGCGATTGGAGTCTCAGTGTACTATGTCCCATATTTAAAAAAGGTGACCCGAGTATTTGTGCCAACTACCGTGGAATAAGCCTTTTATCCATAGCATATAAGGTTCTATCAAGTATAATGTGCGAAAGACTAAAACCAATTATCGCTGACCTGATTGGACCATACCAGTGTGGCTTTAGGCCTGGAAAATCGACAACTGACCAGATTTTCACGCTACGCCAAATCCTGGAGAAGACACACGAAAAACAAATCGACACCTATCATCTATTTATCGATTATAAAGCAGCCTTCGATAGTCCGATACGGGAGAAACTCTATGAAGCAATGTCTGAGCTTGGTATTCCTGCAAAACTCATAGGCCTTTGCAGGATGACCTTGACGAACACCAAATCCGCAGTGAAAGTTGGTAAGGATCTTACCGAACCTTTCGAAACTAAGCGAGGCCTCAGGCAAGGCGACACCCTATCGTGCGATCTCTTTAACATCTTAATGGAGATCATTATGAGAAAAGCTGCAGTCAATATGAATAAAACCATCAGCAGCAAAAGTCACATGCTGCTCGCGTATGCTGATGATATAGATATCATTGGGCGCACAATTAGAGAAGTTACTGCGGTTTTTTCGAGAATTGAGAAGGAGTCAGCAAAAGTGGGTCTGACGGTGAATGAGGACAAGACAAAATTAATGGTTTCAACGAACAGGGCCTCCACGCGATTAGACCAAAGCGTGAACGTTGATAACCGTTATAACTTCGAGGTAGTGGACGAATTTATATACCTCGGATCTGCCGTGAACAAAAACAACAACGTCAGCCTTGAGATCAAACGGAGAATTGTGCTTGCGAATAGATGTTATTTTGGGCTAAGCAAGCACTTTAGAGATAAAGCTCTCTCTCGAGTAACAAAAGTCCAGCTGTACCAGACTCTCATTCAACCTGTCTTGCTTTATGGCGCAGAATCCTGGGTCCTATCGCAAGCAGACGAAACATCTGTAGGAGTCTTCGAGAGAAAAATACTCCGAAAAATTTATGGCCCTATAGTGCACAACGGCGAGTATCGGCGACGCATGAATCATGAGCTGTATGAGCTTTATCCTGACATTGACATAGTTAAGCGGATCAAGATAACGCGATTGCGCTGGCTAGGCCATGTCAGTAGAATGGATGAAGATGAACCAGCGCGAAGACTTTTCGAAACCGAACTCGAAGGAAGACGAAAAATAGGAAGACCAAGACTCCGCTGGAGGGATCAGGTTGACGAATCCCTGCGTACACTTGGTATTGCCAACTGGAGAGATAAAGCAAAAGATCGAACTGGTTGGCGAAATATGTTATCTTCGTTTTGTAAGGTCCCTGACCCCCTGGGGTTGTCCGAGACCGGATAAGTAAGTAAGTAAGTAACCTACAAACATTATGGGGAAAACACTTTTTTTTTATCATCGAATCATTCAGTGGTGTGTTGAACCCAGGTATACAATCATTCTGTAGTCATGCCCCCATAATCATGTTATTAAATATATTTAGAAAAACTCATATATATCAGTCACTGTTGACGCACAACCCACTGAAACAAGAATAACAGCAAACGCTCAGTAAATCCCTTCCAACATCCACGTCAATCGATGGAAGACAGCAGTTTTTTGAAATCACAAAGAATTGAAGAGAAGGTGAATTGAAGAGAAGGAATTTTGAAATCACAAAGAATTGAAGAGAAGGTGAAATTTAAAATTAATACAACATTATAATTTAAATAGCACAAAATGGAATTTATAGAATTTGCGCAATCAGAGAGGTATGTGTTTTATATTTTTTGGACTCACTGATCCAGCTTAAAAGTACGACAATTTCAATTAAAGTTGTTTAATTATGTATTCCAGCCATTTGAGTTTTAATTACAGTATTTTAAATTTGAAAAGGAGTCCCTGCTGACCGATTCCATTGATCCGATTCCATTTCAAATATGTTATGACACCCCCTGATATTTGTATACAGTTGGTCAAATGTAAGCAGGAAATGTTCTTGAGTAACCACTCATCAGTGGGTCAGTTGCTTCAAATATCATTGATCCATTTTGAGCCGCGTTACAAAAAATGTTAGTTGTTTTCATTCTAAATGACTTTATTGAAAATGACTATGGTAACTACGGTTCGGTGAACTCAAATCCGTCATCAGAATTTCGCTATATCATACAGATTCACCGATATCGACTGTTCGAATAGTCGAACAATGGCTCTTTGAATGAAAATTTTTTTTTCCGATCGGAAGCATTGAACAGAAGCTTATTTGTAACTTTTTCTTTAAATGTAATACATTTCTGAAATGTATTCTTTTACTCATAATGTGGTCTAAATACAAGATTTTTTCAACACCCCTAGGAGTTCATAAATGTGAAGGGGAGTGAGCAACGTAATTATTTTTTGACACCCAACAAAATGTCATATAGTACTGCATCATTGCGTATACATCGTCATAGAAAAAAAATTGGCATGAAAATAGCAAAAATTGCTGTTCGAAAACTGGAACAGTGATGAAAATGGAACAAATATGGTGTCTGGTGGTACTTATTTATTGGAACCTATATATTGTTACGAATTTCCTTATTCGTCCTTTTTGCGTTGTTTTATTCCCAATAATAAAACAAGGTTCGTTTGAAATTACGCTAATTACAACGGTTTAACTTCCTTTTATTTTACTTTTATAGTACAACAGTTTACTTTATTTTCACCACTTTAATAGGTCTTATATTTTACTATCGATTCGCGTTGCTTACTTTACGGGGTTTAATCACAAACTGAACTCTCCACTCCTAAGACCACCGCTATTTATACCAACTCACCATACTCAAATGAAGGTATATCTAGCGAATTCAAGAACCTTCTAGACATTGTTGTCGTTTCTTATCTTTGTATAACAATCTCGAATGGCGGAGAGTTATCTTTACTGAGGTGAATTCATGCTACTGGTTTAGCGAGCTGGTACGTTGTTACAATGCATACTTTCAGGCGCAGCACTAACCGACAGGAAGCAAAAGATTTTACTTATTCCTAACAATATATATTAATATGTATGTGTGTATATTAAAAATTAAATTGTTCGAGCGTTTGGTCGTTTTTTTTTTTAAATAATTTTATTTTTCAATATTTCGCTGCCCTTTGGGTAGCATGGTCAAGAAGACAACCACAATTAATAAATTAAAAACGGAATGAAAAAATAAACAAACCTTTATTCCTTATGTTATTCTGAAACAAACAACAACAACAAAAATTAAAAAAATAAACAATTGATGATATTTTCTTGTCATAAGAAAAATATTTTAAGTTACAGCCAGAAAAATCATGTGTGGAAATAGTTTCTCTAACTTATAGCCAGAAAAATAATTTGGTTGAAAACAGTATATACATACATAATGGTAAATTCAACACGTTACATCCTGATATATTAAAAATATTACATAATGACAAATTCAATGATACAAATTTCGGTAAAATATTCTACGTTTTACTAATTAAATGTCTATAATTCTGTGCTACATTATCCGTATCTGCTTTAAAGTTTATTCTCTTCGCTATTGGAGTCCTTATTTTCTGTAACATTTCTAACATAAAACGTCGTTTATAACTATTTTCCCTATTCAAAACTGACGTATTTTGTAAGTTTGGAAAATGATTTAAGTTTGCACAGTGTGATGATAATGCTGTTTTTGTGTTGAGACGTGTCTATATTTTTGATCTGATTTGTGTCCTGCAATTCTAGTCTTAAGTTCATTTTTAGTTGTACCTACATATACCATATTGCAACTTTCACTATTATTTCCTCCACAAGGTATTTTGTATACTATATTACATCTGTCAAATTTATCTATCCAATCTTTGGTTCGACTACACAATCTGCCTAGTATGGGTGTGGTTTTCTGAGCCAATTTGTAATTATTAGCATCATATAGTTTTGATTCTTCTAATCTCGCAGAAAATCTTGGCACATAAGATAATGTTTTAAACTATTTAGGTCCCACCGTTGGGTTTTGGTTATCTTGCCCATTATTTTCATATTGCCTTATTAAGCTGTTGACTAACCCTATTGGAAGTGTTGTCCATTAATTTTTTGAAAGTTGATCTTGCGATCCCATGAAATATTAAACATTACTGAATACAATGGAAAAAAATTGCAGATCACAACACACCACACAAATGGGCGAAATTTCAGTTAGAAATAATATCACTCAAATTGGAAAACTCAGTATATGTAAACTCGAATTCGAGTTGTAATAAATCAATTCTAGAAGAGCATGGCTGCCTTTTCTATTTAAATTAAAAAATAATTTTACAACTAACTACTTCAATGCGTACGATACTTTATTATTATTATAATTATAAAATAAAAGCAAGCATTTTTTCAGATATATGTGATTTTTGTATTTGACTGTACAGAAGAGACTTTCCGATTATGTATAGAATAAAATATCCGTCAAATGGCTCCCATGGCTCTGATGACAGGCCATTACTATTTTCATGAAATTTTCAAAGAGATGTGGCTGTATCTCAGCGATGACGCGTTGAATCTCGGATTTGAGCTCAGTAATTGTTAATTCGCATAAACCCGAAATTTCCCAAAACACCGAAGAAATAAAACGCACGCCGTTAAATCCCATGATTTTGGTGACCAGTTGACATCAGAATTTCTTGAGATAATTTGTTTTGGAAATCGTTGCTGCAATTAATCGACTGTTTCATGCGCGGTGTGGCAGGTGACGCCGTCTTGCTGAAACCACATGTCGTCCATATCCGTTCCAACCAGTTGAGGCCACGAACGAGATCTCTGTTGTCATGTCTCAGTAACGGTTCACAGACACTGCAAGGCCCAATATCGCAGCCAGACCAAGGTCCGCACCAGACAGTTGCTCGTTGGATTGCATGAGGAAGTTCGGACAAATTCGAAAATTTTTTTAATTCACGAAGACATTCAGGTGGAAATGCACTCCATCGGAGAAGATGACTTTTTTGAGGAAAATTGCCATTGATTTGACACTTTGCTCCATTACGCATTGAGCGAATTGCCGATGCTTTCAGCTCCTGAGTAAGCTGAATTTTATACAAATGAAGCTGGGGGTCTGTTCGTTGAGGAGGCATTTTCGTTGCGTAGTGTTTCGTGACATTTTAAGTTGTTGAGAACCGAATTGCCGAGTTGATCTTTTCGGCGGCACCCTGGTTTACAGCAGCAATGTTTTCAAGAGGCCGACCGGCACGTTGATGCACAGGAGTCTTACTGAATATAAGCGACTCAATTTCTAAAAGGATTTTGACCACTCGTCGAATGGTTGATACATTAGGTACACTTTCTCGACTCAAAATATACATATGATGGCGACATCAACAGCAATCTCGCAGATTGTCTGCGAAAGCAAGTCCTGTGCCGCCTGACATTTTAAGTTGTATGATCCTGATAATCTTTTCGTGCTCATTGCAATCCTACACGCTGAAAACTATCTGTCCCAGCAACATATTGCAGGAAATATGCACATGTTTGCAGACACTGTTTCCATGAGTTGAAGATCTGCTGCAGTTTTGTTGTTTGTTGTCTGTCTTGTATTTGTTTTTGGGATTTCAACAAAAAAGCCACATTTGGGTCTCACATTATTATAGCCTATTAATCAGTGTGTCTCAAACATATTATATTGAGTAGCAAACATAATATGTGTATAGTATATTTGCGACAAACTACAAACACGTTATATTTGCACCCAAACGACAAAAACGTCATATTTTTCAGCGTGTATATACAGGATAGCTTCCACTTCTTCCCACATGGGTAGTGTCCGTGTTCATTGGCCATGTTTATTATAGGACACCTTCTATATCCTGCCACATGGTTCGTGACCTTATTTGCATGTCCCTTGCTGAAGAAACTCTCAGAGTGACTGGTGAAATTCTTCTCGATGTGTGCTTCTTTTCCCTATCTTCGACACAGTGTTGATCTGGTATAAGCGTATGAGCTGTGAATGAATCCAAAGTACTTAAAACATCTTGTGAGAGAGACTTTCTGGCTTTACACTATATAAGCACCTCCAGTTGTCGTGTGTGAATTTCAGCCTATTGATCGTGTGTGAATTTCAGCCTATTGATAATATTAAAAAGAATTAATATTAAAGAATTTATACCACTAACTAGTAAATATTCTTAATAAACAATAACGAACACCAAAGAATGCAGGAGAGATATTACATTTTAATTTTAATCAGTAATTTCCACAATAGTTTTTAGTTTTAATTACAGGCGAGTCATCGTTAATACAGCAAATAAAATCAATTTAATTTGATTATAGCTTGATATAGTTCATAGATTAATACAACTTTATATTATATAGGTCAAAAAATAAACAATTTCAATTGTCATTGAAGATGAGATGGTACATTTTGATTTACATGTTTTATGGCAATTAAATGAGAGGGCGGGTATAGGACATTAAATGAGAAGGCATGTAAATGAAATTACATTTTTCTTACTGTTTTAATCATTTGAAAAGTATAAAACGAAATGTTGTAAAGATTAGCTTTACTTTTCGGGAAATAAAAACTAACTAGGATAATTGTTTGAAGTGAAAGATGTTACCATAATATTTTGCTATACTCCTACAAATTGCTAGTTCTTGTTCAAACACCTAGCTAGTCAGATACCGCATCATTCGTCGAATACAATGTTGCATAATTTTAGTTCTGAACTTTTCTAATATTTGTATAGCATTAACGGCCAATGATATGAAACTGTTTCGCTAAAATGTAATGTGTCCAATATGCCTTCAATGCCGATACCCAAATTTGAAGCTGACGAGGCCATAAACTGTTAGGACTCAACTCCTTAAATTAACTAACCATAGCAATTTAAATATATTACTGACAAGTGTTTTTAACTTGTAAGTTAAAATGGAACTCGCATATAAAACACTTGCAGCAACCTGTTAATTTTAGCGTTTTAGGAGAATTCAGCTAACGAGACACCAAACATGTTTATTATGTAATGCGAAATCCAGCCACTCAACTTCTTATACTACCATTCACACACTAAGACCCCTTTCACACTCGGCAAGTTACTTGCGCAAGTCAGTTTTTCAACTTTCCGAGTACAAGCAAGTCTGTACTCAAAATTTATTCCCCTATCGCGACCTTACCTCTGTCATCAACAAACCAAGACTTGGGCAAGAGACTTGCGCAAGTAACTTGCCGAGTGTGGAAGGGGTCTAACCAATAGGTTCAACATGTCGTATAAGTGTTGCCGGAACTCTCAGTTCAATGTTCCACATACGCTAGACGTGACGCTAAATAAATACCGCAGCAAATTGCATTAGACTAAGGCCCTCCGCACACGGGTTGTATATTGGGGTACTGCTTGTCAGTTAAAAAGTAAATTATAGTATGAAAGATAAGCAGGCAGCTAAGCTGCAGTATGTAAGCGTATTAAGGTAGATTAAGATAGTTCTAAAAATATTGTTAAATGTTAGAAATAAGAGTATTGACGGATTAATGTAAAATATTTTCCACCAGATGATTAATCAGTATAATAAAATCAGAATTTCAAAACAAAACAAAAACACGGCTCGTATCGTAATCGTAGCATCATCGTCACGTCATTATTTTGCCGTGCAGCTACGATGGCGATACGGCTCTGGAACCGCATGCGATGAGACTTTCAGTCGTGAAAACACAACGCGCCAAGATGTCAAGTGATGAAGACGAATTATTATTGTTAACGTATCTTCGCAACCGGAAAAAAGACTTGTTGCCTGGGACGGAAAATTTAAATTTAAATGAAAACTCTTCAGCCCAAAGTTTGCGAAATTATTTAGCTAACTACTTTCTTTTACCAAATTCTGCTTCGCCTGGCAATAGAATTATTGTATGTAAATAAAAAACACCTAAAACAAACACAAAAGCGAAGTTTTTATTTATTTAATGTCTGAACATACCTGACCAATTCCTCGCTTTAGCTACATATGTCGCTCCAAGCCTTTTCTGAAACATTCTTATTAGGGGGTTTCTAGGACACAACTGATCGAAAAGGTACTAAGGAAATGATGTAGAATGAGAGGCCACGAAATTGACAATTTCGGATTGAAATTGTTGAACGAAATTGAAATCGTTCACACTGACTGTTTTTTTTTTTATCAAACCAATACTCAGAGGATGATGCCCCTATAAATGCAGTGCATTGTGTTGGCGAAGGAAAATTGTGGTAGTCGAGGGTGGAAAGAGGGAGTAGTGTCTGTTGACATTTGCCTTGAATGATTGTATGTCACAATTGGTGGGAAATACAATAGCCGGAAGTTTATTCCACATACGGACTGTACGGCTGAAGAACAAATTTTCTCTATAGTGTGTAGTGCGGTCAATCGGCCACTTGATAAAAAACAGATAAGAGTTCCTGGAAAGCCGCGTACTGCGGCTAAATATCCTCACGTCTGGCATAAGTTGACGGATGTCAGAGGATCGCATACCGTGGAAATGCGGATACGCAACCCTCATTTCGACGATGCTCAAGGGAGGCAATAGAGTTGGATACCCTACTGTCCCCTATTAACACCGTCGCTCTCATCTGGAAACGGTCGAGAAGCTCCAAAGAAGTCCTAGGAGCACCTGCCCATATGTTTGAAATATATACTTCATCTTTGGCCTGATGTAGGTGGTGTAAATATTGAGAAGATGAGATGTAGTGAAGTATTCCTTGCACCACTTTAAAAAGCCTAGACACTTGAATGCATCTTTCGACTCTTCAAATACATGTTTTGCCCAACGGACATCGCATTGTATTTTCATGCCCAGAACAGCAAGAGCGTCTGATTCATCAATATCCACACCGTCTATAGACAATGACGGCACACCTGGGTCAGCAATACGATTATGCGACAACAAACAACACTGGGTCTTACCCGCGTTAAAACCTACTGTATTCTTTTGACCCCATTCGACAATGGACACCAGATCGCGGTCGAGTGCTTCATTCATCGTCCGGCGTTTGACTTCAATCTCTTGAAGACTTGGCCTACGATCGAATGAATAAGAATGACAGAGATTACTGTCATCGGCAAAAGAGTATATTGGATTCACAGTCTGACCCAGGAGATCGTCAATGAAAATAAGAAAAAGAGAAGGAGAAAGAACAGAGCCCTGTGGTATACCTGCAGTCAATTTATGCTCGTCGGATGAAACCCCATCTACAACAACTCGTATAGTGCGATCTCTGAGAAAACTCGATATAAATCGAGTGAAGTTATCACCGACAGCAAAAGCAGTGAGCTGTGGCAAGAGTGGATCGTGCCAAACTCAGTCAAAGGCCTTGGAAATATCAGGAGCCACTACCTTACTCTCACCAAGCCGGTGGATGGATCGACTCCACTGTTCCGAAAGGAATGCCATCAAGTCTCCAGTAGATCTCATTCTATGGAAGCCATACTGCCGATCATTAAGTAGGTCATTGGACTCAAGATATTTCACAAGATGGTGGTTAACTATGCTCTCCATAACCTTCGAGAGCGCAGAACAAATTGCAATTGGGCGATAATGTGCAGGGTCACTTTCATCACCTTTTTTAGGGATTGGTTGGATATTAGCAGCCTTCCAACGTGCCGGGAAGACTCCCGCACGGTATGAAAGGTTGAAAAGGTTGCGCAGTGGACGTGCCAGCGTCGAAGAGCACCTACTTAAGTCCAGTGGTGATATGCGATCCGGGCCCGGGGATTTACATATTTACTACGAGATTCGCAAGAACCTTTTTACCTCCTCGCGTTCGAAAAAATATCTTGGGCATGGAACAGTTTACGTAATTGATCACGGGGAGTGATTGATTGCTATCCGGGAAGGAAGAGTTCCTTGCAAATATTTCAGCCAGGAGGTTAGCTTTATCAACCGGTTTAGTGAATGTTATGCCATCTTTAAGAAGAGTTGGGATAGAGGAAGAACTATCCTTTATTCTTCTTGCAAATGACCAAAAGCTCTTACTTCCTCCAGGGAAAGAAAGGACTTTAGAACAAATACGCTTTCGCGTCGAAGTATATTGGCACACTTGGATCTTGGTATTAACGTTTTTATTCGAACGCCAGTCTCAGAACGCGTCCTCTTTTTTTCAATTCTTTTTCATTTCTTTTACACCAATTTTTTTCCGATGGTTTAACCGAAATAATTTTCGTCGGGATGAATGAATTCATACCAATCAGAATTATCTTCACGATCATTTCAGCAGCAGCATCTGTATTATTGTCCAGAAAACAAAGCTTCCAGTTAAAATGCTGATAAAAGTTGTTGAGCTCAACCCAACGTGCCTCTTCGTAGATAAAAATTGTTCGTTTCGGGACTGTGTTTGATGCGAGACGAAGAGCTAAATACGAAATACGACAAGCACTGATTCGGTTTATAGTTTATTTTCGCGACTCTATGTCGATTAAAACTTAAAATTTCAATCACAATTGTTTTGTTTTTTGTTGTAATTTTAGTAACCACGAGTTCGGTGAACGAAGTCGACCCATAATTATCGACGGCGTTGGAGCAACAACAAAAATTAATCGACGGCGGCAACTGAGTTTTTGTTAGATGTGATTTTTCGGCAGACGTTACTTTTAGGCTCATCTCGTTGGTTGTGTAAAAAATTTGATACTATTTTAGTAATTCGTGACTTTAAAGGCGGTTTTGGCGATAATATCTTCCAAGATTTTAAGTCGAGGCGTGTCTTAATGACGGCGGCGTGAACTTTAAAAATTATCAACGACGACGGCCCACCGGAAAATATTCTGTCAGCTTCGTTCTCCTGCATATATGCAAAAAAGAGTACTAAGTTAATTTTGTTGAGTAAAAACAGCGTTGTATAGCATAATTACAAGTCAATTTCAACGAAATTGTTGGAAATATCTCAATTTCGTAGTTGTCAAATATTTCACGGCAAGCGTGAACAAGGCATTATGTTGTTAGCATTGAACGAAAATATGCATTCCCTTTGATTTCTATCAGTTTTATGACCAACGAAAGTGTAAAATTGGTAAAATACAGCAGCAAATAAAACTCGATGAAATGGCCTACTACCTCGTCGTCATGAAGAGCCATCGAAGTATTCTAATTGGAATACTCCCGTATATCATTTTTATACCCTCCACTGTAAGTGATAGAGGGTATATATCAGTTTGTCATTCTGATTGTAACATATAGAAATAAGGCTTTGCGACCCCATAAAGTAAATATATTCTTGATCCTTATAACAACCGGAGTCGATATAGCCATGTCCGTCTGTCCGTCTGTTGAAAACATTCTCACGACTTCAATCGGCAACAACGCGGTTTGGTTTTTTGCCAGAATGTTCCACGTATTCCACGTAAAAAAACTCATAAAATTTTCATATTAATTTTTGTAGTTTTATACTAAACTACTCCTTTTGCCGTGTGGTGAATTTCCATGTTGAAAATCTTTGTTGTTCTTTATAATAGGTAAGTACTTTAGAATGTTTAGATGTACTTTCATGAGTTCATACATTTATATGAATTTTGTCACACTTCATCTAAGGTCGCTGTGGCCTGATGGGTAAAGGGTTGCGCGTTGGAGTCTGAGGGTTGTTGGTTCAACTCTCGTCCCAGTTAGTTTTTTTTTTTTTTAACAGTTCTTCAAAAAATGCTTTTCATTTTTAAAAAATGCTTTGCAGCTTGATTTTTTTTAACAGTTCTTCAAAAAATGCTTTTTTATTTTTAAAAAATGCTTTTTTATTTTACTTGTGAACAAGTAACTTATTTTTATTTTTTTTTAAAAAAGTACATTTTCTTAAAAAAAGTACATTTCTTAAGTACATTTCAAAGTACATTTCCAAGAACATTAAGTACATTTCAAAGTACATTTCTTAAGTACATTTCATTAAGTACATTTCTTAAGTACATTTCTTAAGTACATTTCTTAAGTACAGTTCTTTCTTAAGTACATTTCTTAAGTACATTTCTTCTTAAGTACATTTCTTAAGTACATTTCTTCTTAAGTACATTTCTTCTTAAGTACATTTCTTCTTAAGTACTTAAGAAATGTACATTTCTTAAGTACATTTCGTAAGTACATTTCTTAAGTACATTTCACAGTACATTTCAGAGTATATTAAGTACATTAAGTACATTTCAAAGTACATTTCAAAGTACATTTCAAAGTACATTTCAAAGTACATTTCAAAGTACATTTTCAATGTGAGCATTTGAGCAGTGTGAGCAATGCATTTGTGAGCATTGTGAGCATTTGTGAGCATCCTGCATTTGTGAGCATTTGTGAACAAGTAACTTATTTTTATTTTTTTTAAAAAAGTACATTTTCTTAAAAAAGGTCCTTTTTAAAATTTAATATTTTGCTGGTTAACACTAAGGTGGAGGGTATCAAAGATTCGTCACAGCAGAATTTAACACTTTTACTTGTTATAAATGCATTCTTTTTCTTCTATCAAATTTATGAATTTTATAATTTCGTCTGACATTTTAACACGTGTACTTCTTTTAAAAATTGTAAACAAACTGCTAGCGTACAATCGTACACGATGATAAGCGTACGACACTGCTTGACGAGAGTCGGTATGCGCATCCATGTTACGACGATTACGCGTATCATATGACTCGTTCGCGAGCCTCCCTTTAAACACATGTGCGCAACAGCAAATCGTATGACTCTCGTATATTGCGCTGCATACGCTACTATAACGATACGACCCGTGTGCGGAGGGCCTAAATAAGTTAGTACAATCAAATATTACTAATATATCTTCATCTTAAAAAATGTATTATTGCAGTTGAAATAAAAAAAATAAAAATATTTTTACAATTTGTACAACATCAACGAAAACCAAACAAGGGGTGATTTTCGTGCCATGAATGCGGTTTGTGGCTCAATTTTTGAAGCGAGTTCGTCAATCAGGGTGTCCGCCCAGTGCGTTCAGAGGAAACACATTACCGCTGTTACTGATAGTGTTCTCGAACAGCCATCAACATCAACTCGCCACCGTTTGCAGCAGGTGAACATTTATCGCACTTCTTTCGCACAGAGTTTTGCCTAAAGACATCTGTATGAAGGCATATAAAGATCACTTAATCCAAAAACTGAAGCCATCTTATGCGTTTTGCCTTCGACGAATGGACTAACTATCGCTGGGCTGAAGATGAGCATTTTTACACAAGAATCAACTTTGCTGAAGAAGCTCATTTTCATCTCGAGGGCCACGCCCAAACACAATTGCTGGATTTGGGAAACTATCGAAAAATTCACACATCGTCAGAGAAAAGCCTATGCACTCACAACGAGTGACTCTCTGGAGCGCGTTCCACCCACCACTACCTCAATTTTCCTTCGCCAACACAATGCAATGCATTTATAAGGGGTGTTGGTTTGATAAAAAAAATATATTTAGGAATATTCAGTAAAATCCCATCGTAAAGATTATATCTCGCTACGACTGAATACACACTAAAATATCTTGGTTTACCATATATGTACTATGTACATAAAATTATTGTATACAATTGAATACAATATCTGTGGGTCGTTATGCTTCTCTGCTGTGTGTTTGTGAGTTGGGTGAAATGTTTGCTGAATTGGTACAAGTTTTAAGGAATTTGATTGATTATTATTGAAACGTAAAACTCTGAAATGTACTACAATCAGCATTATTACAATCTTGAACCAAATTGAAGTGCCATAATGGAAAAATTTGCCAGCAGTGTCGGCTGTTAACCGTTCATTGTGTTGTATGACACAGAAACTAAATCTTCTAATCTTTAATTTCATCCTTCGAAAACATTGATATTTGAATATCAGAGTGAATAATAAAAATCCCGAAGGGAAAATATTACATATTTTGTGGAAGATATTAGTTTAACTTAGCATCAAATATTAAATTCAATGTCAGCTTTAATCAAATGCTCGTGTTACTGAAATAAATTAGAAAATATTTACTAAGGACCGGAAATGAAGAACAAACAAAATCGAAAATGTATTACATAAATAAATAGAAGTTCGAACAACCCTTCTCCCTATCTATTACAAAAATATAGAAATGAGAATTATTTCCCAAGGATATCACCAGAAAATAAAACCAATATTGTTTAAAACTTTCACAGTCAGATTATATTGTATTTATTCTTTCTCCCGCTTGCGCTCTCTTTGCGCTTAAGAGTGTTTACATTTCCATTTAATTCTTAGTGCTTTTTTGTTGTACGATTATATTTTATAGATATAACTTGACAATGGCGAAGTTTAGCAAAATACAAACAACATGAAAATGTCAAAAGAAAATTACAAACAAGGAAATTATTAAATCCTTTTACAATTATTATTATTGTTGTCGAAATATAAATAATTTACATCACAATAGTTTTTTATTTTTAAATCTGGCTCAATACACTATTGATTTCCATGATTGATAGGTTTTGATACTAAACAGTGCTTTTGTTTCCGAAAGGATTCTGTGCAAATTTGTGTTTCCGTGGAGGAGTTGTTTTGGTTGCTGTAACTAAGTCTTTGAAATCTACTTCGTTAGTGTTGTCTAGCAATAACCGTGGTTTCGTTACCAGCAAGCGATTACACTGTGACACAAATGAAAGGAATTTGTTTCGGGCCTCAACCAAACAAAAAAATTGTGAAAGTACTTTGACGTGGTATCACAAAACCCCGCTCGGTTTTGCCCCTATACGTAAATTTTTTTCTTTTACAGACCGAAGAAAATTTTGGAGGTAGGTCAGGGCCCTATTTCAGATTTTACTTCAAGAAATCCTAAAGAGCTTGAAACACTACAGTACAACCTCTGACAATATTGTAGCTATTTTCCCATTTTGGAATTCCCTCTAATGTATGTATGTCTAAGGAAAAGTACACTGTTAATCGATTATTTCACGGAACGTCACGAAAAATTGTAGCTTATAAATTTTTTGATAACTTTTCTAAATACACTAATCAACAAAAATTATATTTGGAGCTCCATAATTGATGTAGAAATGCTGCGTTTAACCGTATTCTTTAAATATTCAGCTATATGTATTCAATATTAGACATATTACAAATTGATATCTTCTACAAAGTTATAGTGTTTAATATATTTAAAAATATAGTCAAATACACTAATGAACAAAAATTTTATTTTGGGTTCCAATTTCTATACTATGAACACAGGAATGTAATAATGATCTCCAAAGTTGTACAACTTAAGGCTTTCGACAAAATTGCTAAAATTGCGATTAACATTGTACTTTTCCTTAGAAATATATTAGAGGGAATTGCAAAATGGGAACATAGCTACAATATTGTCAGAGATTGTAATGAAATATTTCAAGCTGTTTACGATTTATTGAAGTAAAATCTAAAATAGGGCCCTGACCCACCTTCAAAATTGTCTTCGGTCTGTAAAAAAAAATGGTTACGTATAGGGGCAAAACCGAGCGGAGTTTTGTAATACCACATCCAAGTACTTTCACAATTTTTTGGTTTGGTTGAGGCCCGAAACCCACAGTTGCACAGTGTTATCGAGTGCTAAATTTCAAAGAAAACGACTGTTAACCGAAAAGTCATATTATTGAAAAATATCGAAAAGGGCTGGATATGGTAAAAGATATAAAAAATTTCTAAATTTAGCGAAATTGGTTCGTGTGACTAAGTCCTCGCTAAGTCAAGCGCATATATAAGCATGCCGTGAAATTAAAACGCAGCTATTGACACGTTGATTGATCAAATTGCGTACGCCTGGAAGGATTGAATAGATTGTTTTGATGTATTCCTACATACCGCCAAATAGCAGTCAACGCCTATATATTTGTCATATGCATAACACGTCTGCAATGGTTCCTAATATTGAAAAACAGTACACATATTTCAGACGGTTGAAACAACTTAAACATACCCTCACCCTATGACATCCATTGCGTCCGAGTTCTTTTACAAAGGCCTATATTCACCCTTATGTTGAACGAATGGGCGTGGAAAATGTGACCATATTCAATAGCAAATTAACGTTGCGCTAAATATTATTTAATACACAATTTATGCAGGACCTAAGTAGTTTTGGGGAATTTTTCTGACTACCAACCAATTTTCTGCCCTATATGCCCTATATTGGTTGTGGTTTACGAGAGTTATCGTGTTGATAAACCGGTCATCCGCCCAACTTTTGTATGGGAAGAACCAGAATGGGTGTGGCAAAACAGCTCATAAATATTGTCCAGTACAAAATTTCATAAATATTGATTCGCTTTCCGGGGCTTCTCATGCCGAACAACAAGACGGCCATACAGCTTTTGTGTGGGAGGTACCAAAATGGGCGTGGCAAAATCACCCTTCTCTTAATCGGTGAATGGCTTTTGATTACCAGAAGCCTTATATCTAATTTCATTAAGGTCGGAATTGTTTGACGTGACTATTCGGATTGCCAACCAGAAAGACCACCAAGCTTTTGTATGGGTGGTACCAGAATGGCCGAGATCAAAACGCCCATTTTCAATCCCAAACTAAGTTTGGATAAATAATAGTTACTGACAAAAATTTCATTGAGATGGATAAGGATCTAAGACAGTTATCGTGTTGACCAGCCAGCCAGACAGACGGACACGGCTCAATCGTCTTAAAAAGTCCTGAAACATATTTCGTCCAAAGTTATTAAGAGTGTACTATGGATCCTTCTATGCATTACATTTTTTCCATAGTAAAAGATTGTACCTGATCTGACCTACCATCTCGTTTTTGGCGGGATTATCCCGCTTTTCGATGTCTTATTCCGCCTTGGGTTTCACTCCCGCTTTTCACAGAGAAGCCCCACTTTATGACTATTTTATCTTTAGAACTAGTCTAGTATAATTTAGCTTGGAAGTTATAATTTTTTCATATAATATTTTCAACAGTCATAAGCAGAATTTCAATTCGCATTGTCAGACGATCGTTTCGAAGTTTGTGAACTTCATCATCAGAGGCTAAGTTATAGGTAACCGAAATCTGTTCACATGTGTTGCTAACTGAAATGGAAGAGTTTTTGTCAGTTTTGCTTCACATTAGTCTGATATATCTAATTTTTTACCATCGAATGAGCCACAAATGTACCGGAATCTAATGCTTGTTATGGGCAAAATATTTGAACAGATCTCAAATCAAACTATTTTCAACTAATTTCTCAAAACAAAAATTTGAGTCGCCGCCTTCAAATCCCAGTTATGTGGAAAATGTTTCTTATTGTAATTAGTTAATTTTTTAGTTCTGCCTTTTAAAAATCAAAAAAAAAAAAATATATAAATAATATAAAAATAATATTTTCTTCACCAATATAAAATTATATGTTAAATTCAGATTAATAAATCAAAAAAATATACATTTTATTTTTAAATCTACACACAGGGAAGGATTAGTTGGAAATCAATTCAGACAGTGGAAACTCCATGCTACAGTCTATATTTTGATTAGTCATACATTGACATACATCAGAATTATTTGCCGATGATATTGATAGATTAAAAATAGGTCTTACTAAATACAAGTTGCTACGATTACAATATTAGAATTCGTGTTCAAATATTAGTCACTGTAATCATAATTTAGTTTCTGTTACAAAGTTATGTATTCGATTTTTCATACGAAGCTTTGGTGTATATTTTGCATAAATTTGAATGTTATACGAAGACTTTTCAGAAAATCTAATATTTTAAACAGAATGTGATGAACAAAGTTGTGAAAAAACTAAACAACAATATAAGTAGATATCAGCCACCGAAGAATATGGTAAGTATACATATTGACATTTTAAGTCTCATAGACCCAGAATTTGATATGCTTTGGATTAAAACAATAGTTGTCATATATTTTTCTATACGAAATCAAATGGTCATTAAAGTCCATGTATTCGACAAGACGAATATACCCAGTTGATATTTTTACTAGTATTACCATAAATTACGGTAAAGTGAGAATTTAAACACAACTGTTGAAACTGACACCACTATTGACGCCTTCACAAACACGTGCATACAATTGTGGGCACTTGGTTGGAGGAACTATTATTATGGATGACACAAGTTACCTTAATTATACATATATACCCAGGGCAACCCATCACCATTTTTGATCGAAAATATGAAAAATTTAGAAAAACTGTCTATATATGGTTTCTCACAAAGTGTTCCAATTCGCATGAAACATTTTTATACCCTCCACTGTAAGTGATAGAGGGTATATATCAGTTTGTCATTCTGATTGTAACATATAGAAATAAGACTTTGCGACCCCATAAAGTAAATATATTCTTGATCCTTATAACAACCGGAGTCGATATAGCCATGTCCGTCTGTCCGTCTGTCCGTCTGTTGAAAACATTCTCACGACTTCAATCGGCGATAACGCGCTTTGGTGTTTGGCCAGAATGTTCCACGTATTCCTGAGCAGTTTGGTATTGAAAATCAGCAAAATTGGTCCATTGGAAAAAATTTTATGATTGGAAACGTAAAAAAAACTCATAAAATTTTCACATTAATTTTTGTAGTTTTATACTAAACTACTCCTTTTACCGTGTGGTGAATTTCCATGTTGAAAATCTTTGTTGTTCTTTATAATAGGTAAGTACTTTAGAATGTTTAGATGTACTTTCATGTGTTCATACATTTATATGAATTTTGCCACACTTCATCTAAGGTCGCTGTGGCCTGATGGGTAATGGGTTGCGCGTTGGAGTCGGAGGGTTGTTGGTTCAACTCTCGTCCCCCAGCTTGTTTTTTTTTTTTTAACAGCTCTTCAAAAAATGCTTTTTTATTTTTAAAAAATGTTTTTTTATTTTACTTACTACTCCTTTTGCCGTGTGGTGAATTTCCATGTTGAAAATCTTTGTTGTTCTTTATAATAGGTAAGTACTTTAGAATGTTTAGATGTACTTTCATGTGTTCAGACATTTATATGAATTTTGTTACACTTCATCTAAGGTCGCTGTGGCCTGATGGGTAAAGGGTTGGGCGATGGAGTCTGAGGGTTGTTGGTTTAACTCTCGTCTCAGCTTGTTTTTTTTTTTTAACAGTTCTTCAAAAAATGCTTTTTTATTTTAAAAAATGCTTTTTTATTTTACTTGTGAACAAGTAACTTATTTTTAGTTTTTGACGTAGAATGCGTCTTACCTTACGGTATGAGGAGTCATATCAGGTTTTTATTGTTGTAATCTTTATTTCATTGAATTTGAGGAAACGGCTAGATGAATTTTTTTAAAATTTTTTTTGTAGGCAAATGAAGATGTTATCTTTCGTTTGATATACATTTCATATTGGTTGATATATTTCTAGTATTTTAATTTCTCAAATGAAAATTGTTTAAACACATACACTCAAACATATGTGTGGTGTTTGGTTGAGTGTTTTTGGTTGCTCAACATTGCTTAGGAACATGTATCTAGTAAAAAGTGAAACGAACAGCAAGCTAATGTTGCTTGGCAACATGTATCTAGTAAAAAGTGAAACAAACAGTAAGCTAACGTAATAAAGCTTTTTTGCGAAAGCTTCAATAAAGCTGTTGTAACATTAATTTTGAATTGTAAAGCGTAAAGCTTTCACACAACGCTCGAATGCTAATGCGAAGACTCGATAAGGTAAACCTTTTTTAATATTAGGGCGGCCCTCTCAACATTCGCAGAACTTATTTCAATAAAAATATTAATTAAAATACATAAATTAAATTAAGTTTAAAAAAATTGAACATAATATTTTTTTTAAACGGACTTGAATCAAATGCCGTTGGTAAATATAAAAATTACAGCAGACAGTTGTCCGAGGCCTTCGGCCATGGACTGTCCCTGCAGGCTCTGTCAGAGACACGGCCATTAAGTTTAACGTAGAATACGCCATCCGATAAGACAGAAAACACATATAACAATAAATGATAAATAATATAACATTTCAGAGTACATTTCAGAGTTCATTAAGTACATTAATACATTTCAAAGTACATTTTCAATGTGAGCATTTGAGCATTGTGAGCAATGCATTTGTGAGCATCCTGCATTTGTGAACAAGTAATTGCATTTGTGAACAAGTAACTTATTTTTATTTTTTTAAAAAAGTAATTTTTCCTTTTTAAAATTTTATATTTTGCTGGTTAACACTAAGGTGGAGGGTATCAAAGATTCGGCACAGCCGAATTTAACACTTTTACTTATTTTTTTTTTTAAATCTCCAAAATAAGAAAATCGATAAAATAATATATCTCGGAAACGGTGCATCCAATCGCATTTTATTTTGTTAAAAAAATCATTAAAATACGAAAATCGCTGAAATAAAATATATATATAACTCGGAACCGGTGCGTCTAATCGCAAATATAATAACTTATTGCCTCTATAAGAGACTTTAACCAATGGTGGTCTTTAATACGAACATACATATTTATTTTTTAGCGATTTTTTATTTGAAAAATGTTAGTTTAACGGATTTTAAATGATGCCGTATGAGAGGCATCCATAGGTAAAAGCCTCTTATTACGGTACAAAAAATTATTATTTTTGCGGTTGGACTCACTGTTTCCGAGTTATAACTATTTTTTAATTTTAGCAATTTACTTATTTGGGCGATTTTTAGAAAAAAGTCCATACGAATTGGACCACTTTCCGAAAAACCTTTCGAAAGCCGAAAAATTTGGTTATATTTCGATTGAACGCTCCGTTTGCGAAATATATACGTAATTGCGGTTTAGCGATTTTTTATTCGAAAAAATTTAGTTTTAGCAATTTCTTAAAATAAGTGATGCCGTAGTAAGGATATCCATTGGTTGCAGCCTCCTATGGAGATAAAAAATGTATTAGTTTTGCAATTGAACGCACCGTTTCAGAGATATAGCCATTTTTTTTAATTCAGCGATTTTCTTATTTTGGCGAGACACCCTTTGTGAGACACCCTTAGAACCCCGCAAAAATTGGTTATTTTTTTTAATTGGGCGCTCTGTTTTCGAGATAAAGAATTTTTTTCATATTTCGATCAGAAATGGGCGCGAAATACGAACCCTGGTTATAAATAATAACCTGGTTTATATTTAAATAAATAATAAACAATTTTAATAAAAAATTATTTTTGTACTTTTTTTCTAAAGTTTCTAATGGGTTAAAGCATCACCAAATGGTTGTGACTGCCATCAAATTCAAGTAATTAATTGAGCATACCAATATCTTACGAGTATTTGGCACAACCGAATTAATTTTAAAATTTTTCGTTCATCTAACAAATTTTATATTCACCATTACGGGATAATTTGATTGCTACAACTAAAACTTGATTAACAGATCACATCTATTTCTTGATGCTGTGGCTTCAACTAAATATTTCCGTTCTTGCGACCAAAACTGAATTACAAATCAATTGATATGCAAAACATTCGGTCAGACTGAACACAATTATTGGTAATCACACCTGAATAATTTGATACTCGTAGTTCAAGGAACCGCAAAATTTTAGTTGGCTGTAAATATAGTTGTGACAACGAATCTCTTCTCTGTGTGTATTTGGTTCTGAGTGACTTAAATTTATGTACTAAAGTTTGGTCTTTACTGCCTAATAGTAATACATTGTATCCCAGTAATGTTAATTTAATCCATGAAATCAGTTGTATTGATACACAGTGGTACCATTTATTTTGAAGGTATTGTCGGGTAAAATAGGAATCCATTTGTGAAATTTCCCAAACACTGCCGAAATCTAGACCTTAAAAATGGGGTTTTCGTAAGTTTTGTGGTTATAAGGTTGTTACTTGGGTAATTATCGACCGATTTTCAGTTTCTTAAAGGATTTATAAAGAAGGAACTTAGATCTTTCAAAAGATATATGATGACGTTATTTAAGAAAACATAAAAAATCTGTGTGTATTTATACACGAACCACACTTTTTTCATATTATTTTAGAATTTTTTTTAAATTTTGGCCATATATTTATACATTATTTTGTAGGGAAACTGTACTACTTTTGAAGTTATTAAAAAACAGATTTACTATGGAGTAAAACGCAGCTTAGTCATGAATTAGTCCAACATCACAAAATTAGGGGTTGAACCGTACCCAAATCTTGTTTCCAAGGATCTCCATTAGGATGGCAACGAAATGTATGGTGGAAAATATATTTTCGGATTTTAATAAACCCCAGGCGGATTTTTGTTCCTTATGGTCTAAAACTGACTTGGTGAAAATTTGAGCCGAATCGAACAACTCTAAGCCGTGCCGCATTTTAGTAAAAGTTTTCGGATTTTGGCATTTTGGGTGAAAATTTGTATGCACTAGAAAATCATGTTATAGCTTATTGGAAGCGTATAGACTTCTCCTAGAAGGTATTGAAATCCAAGTTAAATAGTTTTTTCATTTGGATACAATTTTTGGGAAAAAACCGAAAAACCCAAATTTTAATCTTGGTTAAAAATTGCAAATTTTTTCAAATTAAAAATTGGAACCCTTAGTGTGTTCGGATTTTATTCAAACTTTATGCAATTTATATTCAGGTTAAACTAAATGAATGTGCAAATTGTTTTTCAAATGCATCGAAGAGTGAAGATTTTCTTGTGTATACGAATTTTCACCCAAAATGCCAAAATCCGAAGATTTTGACTAAAATGCGGCACGGCTTAGAGTTGTCCCATTTGGCTCAAATTTTCACCAAGTCAGGTTTAGACCATGAGGAACACGAAACCGCATGAGGTTTATTAAAAATATGAAGTTGTGTTTTCATTGCCACCCTAATCTCCATACAACACTGTCCCATCTCTAATATGGGTTATATAACACACCTTGTTAAGTACTTAGTAAACTGTCCTATGATATTAAGATTTCATTTGTGTTAATCCATTGTTATCCTGTTCACTTTGTTTTAACAGTAAAAATTCACAAAACTATAACTACTGTTTATTTTTGAGGTGTTATGGTCCCCATATTACAAAGACTGTCGAAAATTTAAATTCTTTTGTAAACTTTTTTTTAAAATTTTTTTTTTACTAAAATTGTGAATTTTTGGAAAGTTTGTTCCACAGATGTTAACATAACTCAAGAATTATTTATCCTATAAAGCCAGCAAGCGTAGCAAACGATTCAAAATTAAATTAGTTTTAAGTTGATCTAATACCATTTTTTAGTCTGCTTAAGAGTTTTGGAGATATGAAAAAGGCTATGGCGAAAAACAAACGTCTGATGTAGATCAGTGTCTAGATCTGAAATAGCAGTAGGGTTTGACAGGAATCATAGGGTTACATTTGCAAAAGTTCTTTTTGAAAACTCTATCTCTATTAATAGAGATATAGAATGGCCTCGAGCATGAATGATAAAATGAAAAAGTACCAATAAAAAGGGCTAATAAATAAAAATCATCCCCGATGAATTTGGATAAGGTTTTATGTTAGAATATAGTTTTAATATCAGTGAATAACTGGAATATGTATTTGAACAATAATCTGTTTGTAACAATTTAATTTAAGTATATCCTAGTTGGAAATTTCCTTAAGAGTTAAGTAAAATCTGAAGATAACGTAATAAAAGAGGGATAACATGATACTTTCTTCTAATGCCCTGAACATGTGCATTTTCTTTTAGTAATTTTCAAACATTTCTGAAACAATTTCCAAAAATATGCGATATACATTTCATAACTACAAAATAGTTAAAAATTTCTTTTAGTGCTTGAAAACCCATTCAGCATTGGCATTAGTAAGTGTCAGTCGTGACATAGTGCTGTCAAATCAGTAGGACGATATTACATATATTGTCATTCCCTTCACAATTTATGCCACCTAAATCAAAACTAGGGAAATTTTAATAACACTGAGCAACAAATTAAAAAAAATCTTTTGTCCTAAGAACGCCACTATGTTTTTCGGATGTAGTTTGGTCTAAAACATGAGAAAAAAAGTATTAAAAATATCTGTCACGCCACTGAATTTTAAAGGGTTAAAATCCAATTTGCTAATAAAACTGTGGTAAAATCCGCATTTATACACCGCTTTTCTCCATTTATATCTCAAAAATTTCGCTGGAGTATAGCACACGTACCTAATATTTTTGTAGATTTTTTAATTCGATTTTACTATTTTTCCGTGATTTTTGAATGTCGATGAAATTTGAAATTTTTCCGAAAAGTTGATTATATTTCTAAATTGTGCTCAAACGGTTTGATCAAGTGAAGAGATGTAATAGAAAATTATTATGGGTATTTAATAATCTTTCGATTGTTACCTTAAACTAAATAATCGGATCATCCGTTCACAAGATATGGGCTAAAGAGTAAACGAACTAGGTCAAATTAGATTTTAACAATTTAAAATTCAGTGGCGTGACATATTTTTTTTTAATATTTTTTTTTTCATGTTTTAGACCAAAATTAACCCGAAAAACATAGTGGCGTTCTTGGGACAATATCGTTGTTGCCCAGTGTAATCTGTATATACATATATAAAATTCTCGTGTTACAGTGTTAGTTACCTTACTCTTCCGAAACGGTATTACCGATTTTTACCAAATTTTATACGCATATTCAGACGGTCTGAGAATCGGCTAGTATGTATTTTTCATACCCCTAAGTGATAATGGTAACCCAGGCCGTGCCACGCCCCCTTTTCAAAAATTGCTCTGACGGCTTTTCTAATATACCGATTGTTATGAAAATTTCACATTGCGGTACTGATGACCTGCTGACAATCCTTGGTTATACTTGGTAGTGATTGGATAAAGCAGCGTAGCACCGACCATACCATTTGAAATTTAAAATGGCTATATCGCATGAACTATCAGAGGTAAGAAGATGAGATTTTTTATATATGTTGTTGGTGCAGTATGAATCACAGCCAGAATGGTATTGGGATGTACTAGGCCCCTTTTAAATTAAACCGTTATAGAAGTCATAATTGTTTGATCGGCCTGAAAATTTCACAGTATGTTACAGTAGGTCTACATATACGAACAGGCTATTTGGAAGCAAGTTGGCAAAAAGGGCCGAGGTGCTGCCCACACGTGTCAGTATTTGAATATTACATATACTATATCAAACAATTGTCTGTGAACCAGGCACTTGACAACATATTTCAATGTATCTCAACAAATATATGGCCGATTCGATTTAAATCATTTTTTGTAAAGTTCAATGCTTCTAACTTTAAAAACAATATTTGAATCATATCGGTCATATATCTTTTGAGATGCATTGAAATATGTTCACAACTGCCAGGTGTACGAACAATTGTTTGATACAGTGTAGGAATGTAAGGTTCGGTACATATACTACTGATATGATGCAAATTACTGTTTGGGGAAAACCAATAAAAATACGGCTATTAAAAAGGTCAGACTATGACGCTAAGAAAGTGACCACAGTTACGAATGAATATGAATATCATTGCGGTCAGTTTCGAGAGCATCCTAAATATCGTAATCCCAATAATGCATTTAAAAAAAAAATTCAGAATAATCTTATAGAGGCTACTATAATCACTGGAAATTATAAACGAACTGATGCACTGATTCCACGCATTCTAATGATACCTACAGACATGCCCATCGATTTCAAAAGATTCCAGTTTCCGATTCTGTTGCCATTTGCGATGATCATTAATAAAGCGCAAGGGAAGTCGCTTAAATTTGACAAATCCGTGTTTTCCCACGGACAATATATGTTGCATGTGTAGGTAAACCTTCCCACTAATATACATTTGCACCAGATGGCAAAACTAGGCATATTGTATATGCTAGAGCACCTGAATAACTAGAAAAAAAAAACAAAATTGTGATTCATTAAAATTACAATTCAGGGGTAGCAAAGCGCAACGGCTGTAGCTATTAAAAATAGTATAATGAGAAGCTTTTTAGACAAATCAGCACACGATCGAAATCTAAACAAATTCTTCTAACAAATAGTTATTTTAAATTCTACAGGTTTATTTGCCCATTGTCAACTGAACGTGGCATTACCCCGTGTCGGAACGCCGGCAGATATATTCGTTTACTGCAAACATAGTGGAACAAAATAATTTTGTTCACCCTTGGGCATTACAAAAGCTTTGAAAGCAAAACGAAGTTTGCCGGTTCCAGCTATACTTATATATGTATAGATATATAGATAGATATAGATTACAGGCGCTCCTCCTAGAAACTTCCCATTAAACAAGAAATTTCCCTCCATATGTTAGTCTAGACACAAACCAAAGCAAAAATACCCAATATAGTTGATAATACTGGAATGTAATAAAGTTGATAAAAAAAAAGTTGTTTAATTTTTTTCATTTAGCCCATAACTTTGTTCCACAAAAAACATCGAAAAGTGTCTACGCATTTCCGTTTTACGCACACTTTTGTGATGATGTGTGTTCCTATATAAAATATGTGAATTCACTTGTGGCCATGACTTCATTGAATACTTTATGTCGGCAGGGCGAAATCTGCCGGGTCAGCTAGTGTGTCCTATATAAATTGTCATCATCTACTGACATAGAACTAAGAAATACTACTGGCAATGTTTTTAAGAGAAAATTTCTAACTTTGAAAGCGACTAATACTAAACTACAGCATTTAAAATTTAGAACGATTTCAAAATGTGTCACTCTTCACTTAGGTTTATAAATGGATGCCGGTTCTTGACCGGCTTTTCCACCGCTGATAAATCACAAAACTTTGAATTTTCGAAGAGATTTAAACCCGTCATTTTTTAAAACCCTGGCCGCAAATTAGTTATCGTGGGAAATTAAATTTTCACACACAAATTCTTACACCTACACATGGAATTTTACTTCTCTCCTTATGTACACACACTCTAATTTCCGGCAACACATAATTGTATACATAGTACAGTACACATTGTTGCAGAGAAATGAACAACAATGATTCACACGCTTCCTATTCTGTGTACACCACCGTAATATATGCAGGTTGTGTAAGACTCCGTCTGAAATCATCAAAAGGGGTTATGCGTGTGCGATAATAACAATTTAGGGTAATAACGTCCATTTCCTGCATAATTGAGCCACATCAGAAGGCATTCACATGTATTCGGTGAATGTGATAATCATTAAATTCGTGCATGTCGGCGCGAAGTCGGCAGATTAGCACAATCATAATTCCAAATATTAACAAAGTTAATACAATTTACTTAACCCTGCTGTTAGATTAGAAAAAACTTACGAATCTTAGATTGAGGGACCATTTGGTCCATACTGCAATTTTCATCCAAAATAATAATTTTATCTTATTCTTTGTAACTATTTTGGTTCAAAAATTTCTAAAGCAAGTATTTGACATATCAAAAACATCCGCTAACATATCAAAAACATCTTCTAAATATTTGACATGAATTTACATTCGCTTGGTAATGAAAAAATTTACGAATCTTAGGTTGAGGGACCATTTGGTCCATACTGGAATTTTCATCCAAAATAATAATTTTATCTTATCCTTTGTAACTATTTTGGTTCAATAATTTCTAAAGCAAGTATTTGACATATCAAAAACATCTTCTAAATATTTGACATGAATTTACATTCGCTTGGTAATGAAAAAATGTACTATTGACCAAATGGTCCTCTAACCTAAGATTCGTCATTTTGTATTTTTCTCAGTCCTGAATAAAGTTAGAAAATTTAATTTTCGCACATAACATTGTTTTATTAAAAGACCCCATTAGCAGAAAAATTTAGTCAGTATATATCACCGTTCCAAAGTTACAAGGGAAAACAGAAAAAATTTGGACCAAATGGTCCTAATCTAACAGCAGGGTTAAGTCTGTGAAGGATACAGTTGCACTTGTACTCATTTGTGAATGAAACATATGTACGATGCCTGATATCTTGAAACTACTGCTTGGGCTTTGATGTAATTTATAACCTAATATTTTATGGAATTACACTTTCGAGAGGGCTCTATTGAATTCGTTTTTGATTTTTATTAAGACCAATCGGTGGTGCAATGGTAGTGTGCGCGGCTCTTGTGCATGAGAACGTGGGTTAGATCCCTGCTCTGACCACCTTCAATTTCTTTCGACGGCGTTCACCTCGCTTAGTGACGGCGACACTATCGAGTATTTAGCCATAAAAAATTTTCTCAAAATACCGTTCGGAACCGGTGTAAAACTGTAGGTCCCAATCAGTGAGTGTAAAACTAGAACGCGCACAGCTCACTGGTTGTGAGAAGCTCTCCCTAATCCCTTCATGGGATGTAACCGGGAACCATTTATTTGTTTATTTTTTAAGCCGGAAGATTGCCTTTCCAATCAAAAGTAATCTAATCTACCGAAGTGAAGTTGGCTCATCATGGCTGGCCCATTTTTTTGTACAACGTTAAAATATACCAAATCGATTGGAATAGTTCTAACATCAATTCTAGTTACCGTCTTCAGGATGTTCTGTGTCAACATAAAATTCAGGACATTGATCTAAGAAGAGAACCTTAAAAAGTATGAAATTTAACATTTTTAATGTACGTTTCAGAAAAACTTCACAAAAATAAAAAAATTTAATTTCTTTATATGGTTTTACTATTACTAGAAAATTTACAAATAAAAACTCAAGGACTATGAAACAACGCAAGAGCCTTAAAATCGGTGAAATCGGATTGCCGCTATATACGAATATGAAAATTTCTCAGAAAATTAAAATAAATGTGGAAAATTTTCACAACTTAATATTCACGTATGTTGTTGGAAATACGAAGCAGAAATTTCATAAAAAATGTCAAGGACATTGAAGCAGGAGTAGGTCCTTAAAATCGAAAAAAAACAATATCCGCCATATAAAGTGTTTTTCAACAGAGACGCTACAAAAGTAAATCGATAAGGACAGCAAACGACGCCATATTTTTCCCGCTCTTTTGACATTTCTCTTCAGTAAGGTTTGCCATTTCATCATGGAAAGATATACGAGTCAAAAACCAGTCGAAATTATTAAAATTTACTACCGAAATTTGGAGTCAGTGGCTTCAACTTTAAGAGCGCTACGTCCAATTTCATCATCTTCAGCGATGAGGCTCATTTCTGGCTGAATGGCTTCGTCAATAAGCAAAATATGCGTTATTGGTCAGACAGCAATCCACACGTAATCCATGAGTCATCATTGCATCCCGAAAAAATTACGGTTTGGTACGGTTTATGGGACGGCGGCGTGATTGGGCCGTTCTTCTTCCGTGATGATCAAGACCAGCACATTACTGTGAATGCGAATCGCTACCGTTCAATGATAACCGAATTTTTTTGGCCCCAATTGGATAATGTGGACTTGGAGGACATGTGGTTCCAACAGGACGGCGCCACAAGCCACACAGCGAATGCCACAATCAATTTTTTGCTCTCAATTGTCCATAAACGTTATCGTGTGACAACTTCAAAGGATTGTTTGGAGTTGTTTAACCGCAATTCGAAGGAGTTTTTGCGGCGTTTTGTAATTGTGAATGAAACATGGATCCGTTACATCATTCCGGCTCCGAAGAAGGCCGAACTAAGTTTGTCGGCCAATATAGTTAATAAGGATAATCCACATCGATTACCTTCAAAAGGGAAAAACAGTAAACGGCAAATACTATGGCAACTTATTGGACCGATATAACGAGGATTTAAACACAAACGACCCCATATGACCAAGAAAAAAGTTATTTTTCATCAAGATAATGCACCGGTGCACACGTGTGTAGGCTCAATTGCAAAATTCCATGAATTTGGCCACGACGTGGTACCTCATCCGACGTAGTCTCCGGATTTAGCCCCCAGTGACTATTTCCTATTTCCAAACCTAAAGAAATGGCTCGGTGGAAAGAGATTTAACTCCATCGGTAAAATTATTGATCAACCAAATGCCTATTTTATGGACCTCGAAAAACCCTATTGTTTGGAAAAGATACAAAAATTCGAGAAACGTGAATTCTCCTTATGTTGAAATAAAATTTTTTTTGCAAAAAAAAAATGTGTTTCATTCAAAGAGTCAAAGAGTATTTGTCATTCAAATTGGCTTTGCATTAAGGAAGAATAAGACTATCCAAGAGTAAAAATTCACAAAAATATAGCTACTATTTGTGTGTTACATATTATATATAAAATATATCTTCTATGGTGAACTTCTTTTTATAACTTTTTGTTAGTAAAATTGTGAATTTTTGGAAAGTTTCTTCCACAGATGTTAACATAACACATGAATGATGTATCCTATAAAGTCAGCAAGCATAGCAAACGATTCAAAATGAAATTAGTCTTAAGTTGATCTAACACCATTTTTTAGTCTGCTTAAGAGTTTCGGAGATATGAAAAAGGCTATGGCGAAAAACAAACGTCTGATGTAGATCAGTGTCTAGATCTGAAATAGCTGTACGGTTTGACAGGAATCATAGGAATACTTTTGCAAAAGTTCTTTTTGAAAACTCTATCTCTATTAATAGCGATATAGAATGGCCTCGAGCATGAATGATAAAATGAAAAAGTACCAATAAAAAGGGCTAATAAATAAAAATCATCCCCGATGAATTTGGATAAGGTTTTATGTTAGAATATAGTTTTAATATAGTAATATAGTAATAATATATGAAAATTTCTCAGAAAATTAAAAAAAGTTTGGAAAATATTCACACTTTAATATTCAGACATATTGTTGCCAATACCAATTAGAAATTTCATAAAAAATTTCAAGAACCTTGAAAGAGGTCTAAGTCCTTAAACTCGAAGAAACCCAATATCCGCCATATGTATGAAAATTTATCAGAAAATTATAAAAAAATTGGAAAATTTTTACACTTTAACATTCATAGATATTATTGTAAATATTAAATAGAAATTTTAGAAAAAATTTCAAGGACATTGAAACAGGACTAGGTCCTTAAAATCGACGAAAACCAATATCAGCCATATATACATATGAAAATTTCTCAGAAAATTAAAAAAAACCTTTAGAAAACTTTCAGACCTTCATTTTCACATATGTGACCCGCTCCACGAAAAGGGACCCCCCCACCGCGCCGAAAAGAAGTTATTGAGAAAAAGGCGTTTAAAAAAAGCGCTTCGTTTTTCCGTGTTTTGCGCATGGTTATGCAACTCTTCCTTCAACCTGATCAGACAAAGGTGAAAAGCAGAAAAATACAGAAGAACCACCAAAACGCGTGTTAGGAGTAAAAAATAGTAAAATTTCGATATTTTTGTCATTTTGTACCCTTGATATTGAACTTTTTTTAAATTTCTAATATTATATATATTATCTGTTTATATCACATTTTTCAATGTTTTCATTAATTATGTTCATCTTTACAGGTGATTTGTAAAAAAAACTAAAAGACATAGAAACTTGCCGTTTGCGGCATTTGAAAGAGCGTTTTTTTTCCTATAAGAATCACTCAAAAAGTAAAAAAAAATTTTCGGCGCAGAGTCCCCCCTTCGTGGAGCAGGTCACATATGTTGTTGAAAATAGGAATCGGAAATTTTTCAAAAAACATCATGGACATTAACACAAGACTAGGTGCATTAACACAAGAACGGTGGTGCAATGGTTAGTGTGCGCGGCTCTTGTACATGAGATCCAGGGTTCGAACCCTGCTCTGACCACCTTCAAAAAAAAAAACAAAATAAATTTCTTTCGGCGGCGGTCACCTCGCATAGTTACGGCGACACTATCGACTATATAGCCATGAAAAAGCTTCTCAAAATACCGTTCGGAATCGGTGTAAAACTGTAGGTCCCAATCAGTGAGTGAAAACTGTGATTCAGTGATTGTGAGAAGTTCTCCCCGGTCCCTTCATGGGATGTAATGGGAAACCATTTATTTTTTTTTAGGTCTTTATAAACGATCTAATAATATGGCGGATATTTGTTTTCTTCGAGTCCTGTTTCAATGGCCTTAAATTTTTTTTTCTAAAATTTCTACTTTTCTAAAATTTACTTAGAATATTAAAGTGTGAAAATTGTCCAAAATTTTTTAAATGTTTGAGAGTTTTCGTATATATAGCGGGAATTGGATTACGTGGATTTTGAGGACCTAGTCCTTTTTCAATTTCCTTCACATTTTTTCCAAAAATGTCTTATCATTAACACTAGAAACATGTGGGGATATAAAGGTGGGAACCTGTTCGAGAAAAATATCATACAATTTAATGGATAATGCCATATATAGGGTAGGATAATTGCATTTAAAGGACCTTGTATCCTTTCAATATCTCTGTTTTGAACATTATGACACTTTATTAATGACCAGTGCAATGAAATGTATATGCTTGGTTTGATTTAAATACAATAAAATTTGAAGGTGGGCCAACTTCACACTACCATATAAATACTACTGTGAAGTTAGCCCACCATCGAAATATGTGGGCTACGATTGTGGGCTAACTTCACGCTAGTTCTACTCTAAAGTAAAGCCACCTTGCAATATAAGTAAATTACTATAAATATATGTCCAAAAATTTATACTTGCAGAACCTTTTTTCAAGTCTTATATGGGTGAAAATAAACAATGTTGCACTCAACGGTCACAGCTATATAATTTTATACGTAAATGAAAAATCTATAATATGATATTTTATTTTCTGTTTCATATAAATTATCAAGCATTTCCATGCATTCGCAAACCCAACGGTGACCATTTTTGAAAGTAAATTACTTTTAAACATGTAAAATGTAAACTCCGTCCGCTGTCACCCGGTATAGGCATGGTTTTTCACTAAGTTTTTGAATTAATATTACGTTATTTTCAAACAAACCAACAACCCTATCCCATAAAGTAACTCAAAATCTTCACATTCCCGGAAAATTGAAACAATTGAGAAACGTTTAACAACGATAAAAAGAAATTTACCATTGTCCCTTGATTTAGACTAAATATTGTGCTCCTAAAGTTTGCTTCAAGTTTGAAATAAAAAAACTTCGTCGATCCTGTTCAACTATACTAGGTAAATGCTAAAATACCACATAATTATTCACAAACTTTAGAAAGTCAATTTTACAAAATATTATTTGTATTTTTAATTCATCGTGAAGTTTACATGACAGTTTCTATGAATTTAATGATTTGATTTACATTCATGTAAACTCTGTCCCTATACAATTGATTAAAATTAACTTAAAATTTTTTTAACGAAACT
Source organism: Phaonia tiefii (assembly GCA_963931995.1). Lineage (NCBI taxonomy): Eukaryota > Metazoa > Arthropoda > Insecta > Diptera > Muscidae > Phaonia > Phaonia tiefii. The sequence goes on from OZ008367.1 coordinate 39,430,824, forward strand.
TGAAGTTGCAATATTTATAATTTATACTTATTCAGGTCCCATCTCTCGATTCTGATCGAAAAATAACTTAAAAAACCATATTTGAAATTGCCGAGTTTGAGAATCAAAAAGTGCAACATTTTTTATTTTCACCCATATAAATGTTTCCAACATAGCCCAATATCTAATAATGTAACATTTATTGGTTCAATTCTTTGTCAAACATTTTCCCTTTTGCTAATATTAATACGACCACTTGATATCCTTGAATTTACGTTAAAGCCTTTATATTGAAATCGTAGAGTATCATTTTTCATATCATTGTTGTTGTGGCGACTAAGGCTGTTTACTCGCCGTCTGGGTTTCCATGTCAATAGAAAGTACGTGTACTGTAACAATTTATTTTTTGGGTGAGTCTGGTGCCATTTTCTGATGCTTGATTGCAATTAGGGTTATATAGAATACAAAGAAAAATAAAGAATTTTGTTCAAATAAATAATATTTACAATGTAACCTTAAACTGAATTAGTCTATGGGAAACCAAATGCATTCACAGGTTATTTCGAAGTTATTAGTTATTCTTTTGATTCTATATGTACGTAACACCAATAGCAACCAACACCTGACAAGTTTTAGTGAATCTAATATCATGAAAGAACAAAAATCCTTTATACATTATCATCCTCTGGATTAATGACACAAAATTTTCTCGAGATAGAGTATGTGCCATAGTAACTATAATACATCCAGGTATTATGTCGTCGGTTGCTATTACAAAATTGCAAAAAAATAACAACATTATGGTACCTTTTTTAAAACTTTAATGGTTAATACCGCTCCTGATGCACGGATGCTAAATAAGGAGCCACTCAGCGCACACAATACTGTTGCTCATTTAGAATAGGATTAAGTCAGCCAAAACCTGTCTCTTTGGAAATATTCACCATACTTCTGAAGTTCTCCTACCATATCTCTGTTAATACATCATTATCTGTTCATACATCACATGTTCGTTTCAGTTAGATGGAAACTTGTGTTGCTTCAAAACTGTGAAAAATGTAAAAATTATTACAATTATAATTCAATTTTGAAACACCTATAACTTTTGTCTGATTAACGGTTGGGAAACTGTTTATCCTCCAACTGTTGTGAGTATTTTTGCCTTTCACTGTAATGCAGAATTCGGAATCCGTGGGCGAATAGTAAACAAACAACTTAAAAAATTCGTGTAAGCTCCAAGCTATATTTTTAAATGTTCTGACTTTGAACAGACTTAGTATTTACAAGTGACGAATTAATAGTATTTATTTTGTATTGTTCGACATTTTGGGTTTGGGTATTGGTTAAGTTACTTACACACAGAGAAGAGATTCGATGTCACAACTATATTTATAACCAACTAAAATTTGGCGGTTCCTTGGACTATCACATTATTCAGTTGTGATTACCAATAATTGTGTTCAGTATCACCAATTATTGTACAACTACGCTCAAGTGGGATCGTTTGCACTTCCAGTACCACATTCGAATGATGTACCATATCCAGTGTGCCCTGGTGCATCTCTTCAAAAAGCAGAATCGTCAGATCAAGAGTCCGAGTCAAGTGCAAGCGAATTTTGGGGCGTGCAGAAAGCGAAAATTACTGTCACAGGCCGAACTAAACGATTGGGTGCGCGATTTTGGTCTCACTAAGGAGAAATCCGAACTTTTTGCGTCTCGGATGGTACAGTGTGGATTTGCGGATTCAGAAGTGAAAGTAACAGCGTACAGGAAGCGTCACCAGCAGTATGCAAAATTTTATACAAAGAAAGACCAAATATGTTTTTGCAGCGACATTTCCGGCTTGTTCCAAGAGCTTCACCAAATTCACAACCGCAATGAATGGAGGTTGTTTATTGACAGCAACAAAGAGAGCTTGAAGGCAGTTCTCTTACATAATGGGAATGAAAAGCCATCTCTTCCTATTGCTCATGCGGTTCATTCAAAGGAGAACTATGAAACTATGAACATTTTGCTGAAATGCATAGAGTATAGCAAATATAATTGGAAAATATGCGCCGACCTCAAAGTTGTGGCCATTCTGTGTGGACTCCAAGGAGGCTATACGCGACATTGCTGTTTTCTGTGCCTTTGGAATAGCCGCGCTGATGATCAGCATTATATTCAAAAAAAATGGCTGGAACGAACGAAACCTGTAGTTGGAGAAGCGAATGTTCAGCGCAAACCACTACTAGAGAACCGTGCAAATATAATACTTCCGCCGCTGCACATAAAATTGGGTTTGATAAAAAATTTTGCCAAAAAATTGGACAAAGAAGGTGAAGCTTTTGCCTATTTACGGTCAATTTTCCCTTACCTTTCGCTGGCAAAAATTAAAGAAGGAGTCTTCGCAGGACCCGATATAAAAAAAAATGTTGAAAGATGAAACATTCCCGAAGCTGTTATCACCCATCGAAGCCGCAGCATGGAATTCCTTCAGGCTTGTTGTGGAAAACTTTTTAGGAAACAACAAAAGCCATAATTATAAGGACATAGTTGAGGATCTGGTAAAGAACTATGAAGCAATGGGTAGGTTTTTTTTGAAACAAATGTTAATTTAAATAGCGTTTTAATTCTCGTTTTTTTTTCATTTTTGGGTAGGAGTGCACATGTCACTTAAAATACACTTTCTGCATTCTCATTTGGATTTTTTTCCTGAGAATTAAGGAGACGTGAGCGACGAACACGGCGAGCGATTTCATCAGGAATTGAAGGCTATGGAACGACGCTATCAGGGCATCTATGACACGGCTATGATGGGTGACTACATTTGGACCCTAATACGTGAGACCAATTGCAGCGAATACAAAAAACAAAGAAGAAGTCAGCTGTTTTTCCACATGGCATAAAATGTACAGTTATATCTTTGTTTCTACTCATTTTTTATGGGCGTTGATTTGGTTAATTTCGTTAGTTTAGCTAACCTGGCACATCCATTTCTAATTGTGCCATACATTGAGTATTTAGTGCTCTAAATAAATTAAAAAATAATATACTAAGACTAATTTGTTTATTTTAAATTAAGTTCAAATGTATTTATTCGTTTGCGTTGGGTAGGTAAGCTGTGCAAATAATGAAAATCAAAATATCGTGAAATAGCGGAATTTCGGTGTTTTACCAAAAAAATTATAAGTCCGCCATTTGTTGTCAGATTTTGTTAAGTAAGTGCTTATTTTCTTTGGAAAAATGCCAGCTATACGTAAAAAAACCAAAATCGCTGTTAGCATCGCGTTTTATATTTTATGTGAATTTTTATATGAATTTTTCTGCCACATTTTTACTAAAAAAACGCACTTTTTTAACCTTTTTAAGCCGCCAACATCAAAACTACTCACCCGATTTGAAAATTTTCTGAGAATGAGTTGTAGACGGCTCAATTTGCTTTAATTTGGGTAGTAGTAGCATCAAATACGTCAAAGAAGGTGAAAGATATGCTCAAAATTGTAAGTGTACCTCCAAAAATTTAAAAAAAAAAGTTCAAAAATTTGTATCTCGAAAACCAATCAACAGAAAAATTTTTAAAACTCATTTTCGTGTTTAGTAGGTCAAAATCAATGAGAAAAAGTATGCTAGAAACAAATCACAAAACGACTGTTGGCTAGTGTATTTGAAGAAAAGTGTCATTATGCGTGTTTTGCTTACACCGCTTGCTTATATAATCGCTTGTTTTGTATAAAGCACTTAGCGGAGACTTAGCGACACGAATCATTTCCGCTAAATTTATAATTTTTGTTTTTTAATATCTTTAGCCATATTAAACCCTTTGTCATGTTTTTGAATAATATGGCTTTTCGCTAACTACCCGTTTTCTTTGCAACTTCGAAAGCGATAATCCAAAACACGACTATTATTTTCTTGCTTAATTCTTTTTATTTTATACCCACAAAAAAACAAAGAGAATGAAAAGCAACAGACACATGTACATTAGGCATATAACAAATTTTGACGAAAAAATTGGCATACCACCACGTGGTGGCAAATATTGTACAAGTAATGAATATCACTTTTTTAGGTGATTTCGGTTCAAAAACGTTCCGCGCAAAAAGCGATTTTTAAAAAAAGTCAGATTTTTTTTTTAATATTTTTATTTTTTTTAATATTTTTATTTTTAAATTTTTGTCAACTGTTATATGAAATAAGTTTTAAGTTTAAAGTATGTGATGATTTACACAATGGTAAAATGTCTTGCACAATTTTAATTGCACGCTCTGCGCAGATGTTACTTCGCTGAACTTCCTCAATAGCTGATGGTTTATTTACCCAATGTCTGAGAAAACCTTCATTTGGTTTTGTGAAGCCGGCCAATGATTTCTGTAGTGTGGCGAAATTATTTTTGTTGAAAGTATGATCGGAAAACCAGATTTCGCTTACAACTAGGATATAATTGCAAACGATATTCAGGAATAAGTATAAAGGCTAAAAGTGCCAAAATACCTCTAGAATTCCAACGGACATTACTGAGTGCTGGTATTGCTTTAAATTTTATGTAGGGAATACGTTCATTTTTCTCGAAGTATTTATAAGCTTGCACCAATTCATATAAGTATTGCATGTCATTTCGCCATTTAATGCTTTTAACCTTAATACACTCTTTATTTTGTTTATACTCTTTTTTTAGATCATCGTAATTTTCTATTAAATTTGGAATAAAATTGTATGAAATATTGGGCGATGATGTTTTTCCCTCTAAAAGCTCATCCATGACATGTTTTAATATCAAATCTAGCACATGATGTTGACAACCAATATACTGTGGAGCGGGCAATGAAAAGGATTTCAAAAAATTTTGTAGGCGAGTGACAACACCATGGTGTCTGCCAGTATTCACACTGGTTGTATCGCACATTATCATTTTAATTGATTCCAACAAGTCGGAATTACATAATAATTCTTTTATTCCGTGAAATATCGTCGACGCTTTTCCATCGTTCAGAACTAGTACACCTAATTTTACTTTCCCTAGAAGCATTGTTCAGTACTACGACCTGATATTCCTTCTTTCCAGTTTTTTTCCCGTCAAAATGCAAGCACCAGTTTTCATTGTTAAGAGTGTTTTTCAACAGTTTTTTCTTTTGTTTGGCATTTTTGGTGTAAGCTTTGTAAATTCCAGGTTGGGATGGCGACAATATCTCTACACCAGATTCAGACAACTCTTTACATATTTTTGCGGCCTTTCTAGTGCTAACGTTTGCATTCATAACTAAGTTAACAGCTGCTTTCATAGACTTCTTTTTTTGTAATAGGCTGGCAGGTGGTTTGTAGGTAATATCATCATCTGATGACACCTGATCATGGTCCATTATGGTTGGAAGTTTGTAATCATCATCCAACGGCACATTATCGGTTTCAGATATTGAAATCGGGAAATGCTCCGATTCGTCTGATTGTTGTTCTTCGTTGTTTGAAGTTATATCAAAAATTTTATTAAAACTATATTTATTACGGCGTTTTAAAAAGTTTTGGTACGACTTTATTAATCTTTCCACATTTCTTTTAATAGACCTTAAGGAAAGTGTTTTAAAATTGAGTTTCTTCCACAAAACTGAAAGTTCACTAACGACAATTTGTGTTCTTCTTTTCTTACACTTTATTTCCTTTCCAAGGCTATTAACTCTTCCAATAACAAACTTTTCTTTGGCCTTTTTACATAGTTTGAACAATGGAATGTCCACATTTTTTATACATTGTGTATTGGTAGCTAAATTTTGTTTCCACGTATTACAATACTTTTCAACATTTTTAGCACTTGTCTTAAACATTTTGACACGAACAATATTTAATTATCCCGTTAAAAATAGATTTGAAATATTTATTTCAATTTCTAAATTGAATGATAAAACAAATGACTATACGATGTTATTATTATTTCACTATGCGAGTTCTTGAATAACTTGCTTTTTCTTTTTTAAATTTTTTAATATTGAATCAGAATTTTCTGAAGAAAAATTACTTTGGGGTGGGTGGGGCACTTCCCTTAGGTCCATTAAAAGGCGTTTGGAATAATAGGAAGATTATTAGTTAAATAAATATCTATTATTATGAAGAAAAACGTGTACACTGTACAAAACTTTTTTTTGGTTTTTCAGCAGTTCTGATAAAAAAGTAATTTCGTTTTGCGCGAAAACTTTTTTGCAATTTCGCAAAAAAAAAATAATGGGGGTTCATACTTTTTTATGCTTTATTCGACTATGGTATGCCGTTTTTCGTATTTGCAAAAATTGTAAAAAGTTATATGCCTAATGTACATACATACATTGTTATGTTTGTACATACGCTACACAAGTTCACACAATTTTCGCTGCTCTCTTGCTATCTCATTTGTATATACGTATAACCACATCCTTATTCTCTTTGCTCTGAGAGTGCTCCGCACCCACACAATGCAACTATTCGCTGCCGCTACATAAGTGTGTGATTTTTCACAGTCTGACAATCTGTGATTCGCAGTCGGACAAATCTGTGTTCTATATAGCGGTGGGTCACTCTTATCATTTAGGGTTATGAAAAATAGATGTTGGCCGATTCTGGGACCTACCGGATATGCACACAAAATTTCATACAAATCGGTCCAGCCGTTTCGGAGGAGTTTAACGGCAAACAATGTGTGATCGCAGTCGGACAATCTGTGTGATCGCAGTCGCAGAAACTGTGTTTGGATGTATTCACATTGTGAATTTTAGCCGTACCCGCGCCTATAGATGTTAACACATCAAAAATGCCTATAAATCGGAGACGATGCATCCTAGCGCAGAAATAGTTAATTTGTTTAACCAACAGATAGATGCCTTTCATTCGGAATAATCTTTTTTTTTTTAAAATCCGTTAAACTAACATTTTTCAAATAAATAATCGCCTAAACATACATATTGTGCGTTAGCGATTTGGTTTAAATATAAGTGATGCCGTATCAAAGACATCTATTGGTTTTAACAAAGTTCCACTTTTTTTCCATTTTGTAATTTTAACGATTTTTTTGAAAAAAAATTCCACTATATGAGAAACCCCAAGAAACCCCCAAAATTTACCGGAATATAGTTATATATTTTTTTCTAAATTTTCACATTTTCGATCAAAAATGGGAATGGGTTATTTTGGGTAACCATTGAAAACGGTTGTATTATTAAATGCCTTGCCGCCGTCGCCGCCGTTAGCCGCCGCCGGCCTTCTTAGGTTCGTACGATGCCACTGAGATAGAAACAATCGGCGTAAACCTCTACTGTGAACGATCTCTGTTGTATGCTCTTGTGTTTGTAATGCGAAGGCAACGTTGAAACACCATCGCAATTTTAATCGTTTTTAGTAGTTCGCGAGCGAATTTTTAAATTTTTTTTTTAAACAATGGGTATTTTCGCGTTTATTGGAAGTAACTTAAAAAAAGCGATTGGGCATAGATCTGGATAATGACACCAAACAATTTATGAATATCGAACTTCAGATTTCCTTTATGGCATCGTTCAAGGCCTCTTTTGTATCAAATTCCTTGTCCACTTCATAGAATTTTCTCGACATCCATCACAACGCATTTTCCGCTATATTCAGATCTCGAGAATATGCCTGCCAATTCACAAGATCCGCATTCTGTTCACGAATATACTGCCACTCTCTCCTGGCGGTATAAATTGGGGTATTATCTTGTTGGTAAGTCCACTCAATGAAATCAAATAAATTACTGAAATTCGGAAATGCTTCTTCCAAAATCTTTTTCTGTTTCAAATACTGCATACTAAATCTTTGGTGCTTTAAAAGTTATTGTAACTCATACCATAAATTCACCTTTCCTGGTATGTCTTCTTTGTAGATACAGTTCCCCTTTTCTTAAATCATGGAAATTGAAGTAACATCCATCAGTTTCGTCGTTTTTTTTTTAATTTTGGAAGACTCATCTTTCAATCGTTTATCGAACCGTGTCATAGAGTTTCTTGCAAATTCCAATCGTTGTAACATCCCAGCGAGCAATTCTTTCCGACATGTCTGACGTCCGAAAAGTCTGTTTAATCTCTGTTATTTTGTCCGAAAACTACCCGACAAATCTGCACAATCTCTGAGGGAAATTTGCAACATCGAAAGGAAATTTAGAGAGAGAAAGAGATTTGAGCGAGAAATCTGCTTACTCTCTGATGGGAATTTTTTTGTGTTCGATGTTGTTGTTATATTTGCATTCCATTCTCGGCTTATGCTCTGCAGGGAATTTTTTGTTGGTTTTGCATTCCGTTCTCGGCGTATTCTCTGAACGGAATTTTTTTGTTTGATTTTGTTGTTTCTTTTTGTATTCCGTTGTAAGTTACTAATGTGATTTGGTTTTTTTTTGTTGTTTTTAATTTCGTTATTTTGCATTCCATTGTCAGTTTTTTTGTGCGATGGGATTGTGTCAATCGATCGTCATTCATAAGGCAAGCGGTGAGTAAGCAAGTTAACAAGTGATTTGTGAGAAAATAAAAAAATAAATAAAGTGAATAATATTTTTTTAACCCTGGATAACCACTCATATTTTGTTGCTTTGGCTTAGATTACATTAGCAATTATAATTTATGCACTTTGTTATCGCTTTTACGTCACAGAATCCACCACAGCTTACTCACATTGTGCCAAATGTCCGAGAAAAGTCTGAATTGTCTGGACATTTTCGGACAAAATATCCGACAAAGGTCAGAATTGTCTGCTCATTCTCGGAACTATCAGATTTCCCTCCGAATTTCCCATCAGAATTCGAACAGAATTCTGTAAGAAGAGTCTGCACAAGTATCCGAATTTCAACAGAAATGTCGGTCCGAATTCCGCGCAACCGTTCATACAACTTTCGGTAAGAATTCTGACCGAATTCGGCATCAGACTCGGCAACTTGTGCAGACGTTGTGTCAGAATTCGGACAGAAGTCGGAAGTAATTAATTATAATTGCTCGCTGGGATAAGATTGACATCGGTATGGGTATGGTTTTTCCATGATATGGTTTTTTGTGTGTATTATCTTCTAAATGTGTGATGGCGTATGTTCGTTGGGGCGCGGCTATTGTACATGAGAATGTGGGTTCGATCCTTTCTCTGACCACGTTATATTCTTTCTACGGCTTTCACCTCGCTTAGTGACGGCGACACTATCGAGTATTTAACCATGAAAGGCTTCTCAATATATTGTTCGGAACCGGTGTAAACCTGTAGGTGGTTGCCGATTTCGGGCGTTCCTTTATGTGTTTTCCATACATCTCGATGTTATTTATTATCCACAACTGTTTTCCCTCTTTCTATTAGAGTAACAATCTTAACGGCATTAAATCCATCCTGTAGATTTTAAAATATGGATATTTTGCCTTTTCGGATGTGTCAAGAGCTTTTGATGTTGTTATAAATTGTTGAAAATATTTTGTTAAACCAGTACATACGTTTCAGTCGGGTGAACCGACTTAATCACAACCTCAGCCTAAGTCATTCATTGCCTGAGAGTTCTGTTAAATAAAACCTAACCCCATTTTGTTAAACCAGTACATAAGTTTCAGTCGGGTGAACCGACTTAATCACAACCTCACCCTAAGTCATTAATTGCCTGGGAGTTCTGTTAAATAAAACCTAACCCCATTTTGTTAAACCAGTACATAAGTTTCAGTCGGGTGAACCGACTTAATCACAACCTCACCCTAAGTCATTAATTGCCTGGGAGTTCTGGTAAATAAAACCTACCCCCTCTCAAAAGTTACCATATAAAATAGCAGACTGACATTGCGCTAAATATTATTGAATACACAAATTAGTTAGTTTCCCTCCCAATATTTATATGAGAGGTACAAAAATGGGCGCTGGAAGTTGTTGCCAAAATTTTGATCAGTACCAAATTTTATTAAGATCGGTTATGATTTATTGGAGATACTTATTTATGTTTTAATTTTATTAAGATCGGTTTCGACCAACCGGTCAACTTTTGTATGGGAGGTACCAGAATGGGTGTGCCCAAAACGGCTATTTTCTATCCCAAACTCAGTATTGACAAATAATAGGCACTGAATTTCGCGGTGATCGATAAAGATTTACGGCAGGTATCGTGTTGACCAGCCAGGCAGACAGACGGATATGGCTCAAAAGTCTTAAAAAGTCCTAAAACGAATTTCGTCCAAAGATACTAAGGGTCTAATAGGCTCCTTCTATGTGTTACATTTTTTTACGTGTTAAATGATATATACCTATATGTCCCTATGGGTGAGGGTATACAAATTTTAATAGAAAAATTTTTACAAACTGTGTGCGAACCAGAAATTTAAATTATTGCCAATTTGATTAAAATGTTAAAATTCCTTGTACAAGTGATTGAAAAATCCTTATTTGCGAGATAACAACAAACATATTTTTGACAAGTTTCTCTTGACATTACTATTAAGTGATATGTTTTTTAGAATATTCACTTAGGTTTGACATTTACTGTACAAAATTTATATAAACATCCTACAATTCGAATACGACTAAAATTTGTATAATTTGATTCTCTATAATGTGATTCGCAGGATATAAAGTGACATTGAAGTTAACGTTTTTCGATTTCTCAGTGCATAAAACCACTCTGAATTTGAACACATTCGCCGAAGCGATTTGATTTTTTCCTTCATTGACAAGCAAATCGTCTACTGGCATCAATATCAGCAGTCTATGAGAAAGTAATGATACTAGGTGAAAATATTTTTTTTGTGATTGGTTCGTTTATTTCTAACCTACACGGTCAATATTACGTTCTTGGATATTTTGACTATTTTAAAAATGACAATTTATTATTTATTTTTATGAGAAACGCGTGTCGAATTTTAAGGTGTCTGCATTATACGGAACGTGTTAGCATTTAAAAGTAATTTCTTTCTTTTTTTGTTAACACGTATAGTTTGTAATTTATATAAGTAACTGACTATGATGGAAGAAGGATTTTGTGCTGTAGTTTTTTTTAGGTGATATATTACGTTGAATATTAATTACGTAAATATTCTATATATAGAGTTGGAGTGTATTTCGGGTTAAAAACAGTATTTTGGTGAAGTAGAGCAAAAATGGTCAGGGCTTTTTACTACCACATGCAGGTAATGTGTATGGTATTGGTTTGGTTAGGGTGCTGAACTTAAATAACTACCTAATAATTTTTGATTAAAAAATGCTTCTAGTTCTTTTTTATAAGTATATTATTTTTATCTTCTGTGGTCGCCTAAATTTGGACTCACGTTAAACTTTGTCAAAACTCCGCACAATCATTCGGTTAAGCTGCGTATTCAGTTCCTGCGAAATATTTGTAAGAAATGTTGTCATTTATCTCTAACGTAAAATATTGTTGCGGAGAGTTACCACCGATATTTGACCGCCGACCTTGCAAATATGTCATTCATAATTCCTTGTCGCACTCCAATTTATTCGTGACGCATGTGGTATTACTTTCGACTGTTAAAATTCTCGAAATGGTAAAATATCGGTCCAAAACGATTATCGAAAAATTGTTTTCGTACGAAATAACTTTCGCGTAATAACAATCTATTTGACTATGCTTAACAAATTTTTGCAATGATCTAAGTACTACTAAACAATCTCTGAACTGAGTACTGCAACTACAATGTGAGCGAAATTTTCGTTTCACACAATTTGTGTTATTTTTGATGTGTTAACATCTATAGGCACGGGTAGGGTGGGCAATCTATCAAAGTGAACACTTGCAAACAAAACACAGCGTTAGCATCACATACGTGTTTGTCGTACAACAATATTATCTGCCTGGAAATAAGTATAATGGTATTGATGTAGCGGCAGCACACAAACAAGCAGGTCGCCGTCGCCAAAGAATACTGAATAGTATAGACAACACAGGGAACGAATTGTATGACTCAAAAGCACTGGCGACATCCGGCGAATGATACAAAACGTATTAATCTCTTTTTATCATAACTTGGTCCATTCATAATTTTGATGTGAGACATTGTGGTTTTTTTGTAATAAGATTGTCGAAATGGTGCATTTATATTGGAATACTCTATAAAGAGTATAAGACTCGTCTATTCCCTTCTACTCAGATTCTCTTCATGAGAACAGAAAAAGAGTGCAATAAGTTCTGTATACTATTCAATACTTTTCGTCGTCGCTCTGTTTATGAAAATACAAAAACAATTATTTCAGAGTGCAGCAATAGTGCTTTGTTTATTACAACAATATTTCATCTAATATTAAAGCATTAAATAGAAAGTTCAATAGCAAAAGAGCTAATAACTATTCTTTTTTTATTTTCCAATGTAACATTTACTAATGTGTTCATAGAAATCGAACACGCACCGTGTAACAAAAAGTTGCTAACACATCGCCAGTGAGTTCGAACACTCATTGATTTTTTTTATATGCACGCTGAAAAATAGGTGTTTTTGATGTGTTAACATCTATAGCGGCGTATAGGGACTAAATCTATCAAAGTCAACACATGCAAACAACACACAGACAGGTTTTCTGCTGCTGCTAAAACCAGATTTTATGCTGCTGCTAAAACCAGATTTTCTGCGACTGCGAAAGAGAATAGTGACGTGTTAAACAAAAATTAGCGAGCAAGAGAGCAATGAAAGAGTGGTGTGGAAGGGGTGAGGCAAACGAAATTGTGTCTATAGCGTATGTATTAACATAATAATGTATGCATGTACATGTGTCTGTTGCTGTTGTTGAACGGAGATATAAACCATAGCCACGCAAAATGTCATTTGCAAGCCCATGGGCTTGCGCAGTCGACGGTATGGTGACACACTAATACGTCAGCTACTTCGTACAAGTATGTGTGATGTTGTGTGTTTGGCTGTTTCGTTGCTGTTGATATGGCAAACATGTGGTTATGTGACACACGTATACGTCAGCTAATTCGGACAAAGAATGTGTGATGTTGTGTGTTTGGTTGTTTCGTTGTTGTTGCTACGGCCAAACAAAGCGAGTCATTTGATGTTCAGCATTGCCCACTGTATACAAAAAAAAGTAGAAAGGGTGTTAAGTTCGGCCGGTCCCATGACAATTTACACTCCCACTTTCCACTCTTTGCTTTCCCTTAACAGTTTTTCTTTTAGGTACCCCCCCTACACACACCACCCACATAAACACTCCACGCCACAGCAAGCACAAATAAATCACCAACATATCAGTAGTAGTAGTAGCAGAAGTTGTTGTTGTTGTTGGTGTTGGTGTTGTTGTTTTTATTTCTATTTATAATTGTTTTCTCACACTTTTCGATCTTTGCATTCTCTTAACAGTGTTTCTTTTAGGTACACCCCGACCCATGGTAAAATGAGTAAGGTAAACTCGTTATAACAGCTGATTTCAACATATTTCTTGCTTAGGTGTTACTCTTATGTCAAATTCACAAGCATTTTGTTTGTGTACTACTTTGTTTACTTTTACAGTAGATTCACACATAAAGAAAATTTTGTTGTTTGGATGCAAATATAACATGTTTGTAGCTTGTCACAAATATCTTTTACTTGTGCCCAAACACGTTGTGTTTGATATTCAATATAACATGTTTGAGACACAATTATTAATAGGCTATACTATATGTTTTTGAGACCCAAAAGTGTCTTTTTTGTTGGAAACTGCTAAAAACAAATACGAGACAGGTAACAAAGAAACGAAAATGCAGTAGATCTTCAATTCATGAAAACAATACTTCCAAACATGTACATGTTTCCCGCAATATGGTGCTGGGGCCGATATTTTTCAGCGTGTGGGGATGTTTATAGTTCCCTACCGGCCGTTGAAGTTTTAAATCCTACGGTATTTTTTTTTTATTTTTTGGTCAATATGAGGCGCAAACGAGGCTCAAACGATGAGCACAATTAGAAAAAGTATATTTTTAAAATGTCGCCAAAGTTTTTTTTTCTCACGGCAGCATTTTGAAGTCTGGATCTATAATATTTTTCAGTTTTTTCATGTATTTCTTATTGTAGCTCCGTAATTATATGCATGTGTTTGTTAGTGGTTTTATGTAAAATTTCAAAAAATTTAATTACATAATTGGGAAGGAAAAGTATTGTTAATTACAATTTCAATACACTACCGGGAAAAAAAAACTCTATCTAAATTTTGATAGTATACTTTTCAAATCATGCTCCTCATGACACGTAGTATGAGCCCCATATTGACCAAAAAATATATATCTTTTACAGGAATACACTAGGAATCGAGACTTCAACTTAGGGTAGAGGAATATTAGTACCCCCTTTAAAAAAAGTTTGAAGTTACCGTAATCAACTCTTTAATATGCATCGTGTGAGACCCGCAACTTTCTCAAGTACACCGTATTGCCCATGCATTGTACAAGATAACCGATGAGAAATACTTCGAAATTATTGGTAGCATGTCCCCATACTCTACCAGAATGTGGCACTTTGTGCCAAAACAACCAACAAACTATTTGATATTGACTGGTCTCCTAAACACGGAAGTCATCACCAATAATTTTGTATTGGAAATCTTTTTAATATTTGCGACTTCTAAAAAATGTGGTGAGTGTCTTTTTCCACAGTTACTGAACTTTAAATTAAAATAAAGGAAATAAATATATTTTTAATATCAATTAAATTTTCTTTATGGGATGGATAATATGCCATTAATGTTTAAATATGGTTTGGACCATGTGGACGCCGTGGCTGGCGCGTACATAGCGTAATCTAGAACTCCAATTTCCATACACTTTTCGCAGCATTTGTGGTCGTATTTCGACAACAACTCATCGAATGTTGATTTACCGATGCTCAAAATAAAATTATACCAAATTTCGAAAAGCCTTTAATTCGTGTATCCAATTTAGTCCACTACTGCAGTTAAACGTTTTAAAAAATGGTTTCGATAGTAATAATGAAATTGATCTATTGCATATTGAGTTATATTTATAAACAACAAAGGTATGGCCTGTTGCATGTATTTTCACTTTAATACCTTTCATTTCTTATTCCAGGAATTCAGCTTCCATTTGGATTACATCAACCAAAATCTAGTGACCACTAAGAATATCTTGAGTGTTGTTTGGTCCACGCACCGCATGTATTGCAGCGAATTATTCAGCAAGGAAATGCATGGACGATGACCTATTGTTGGCGATTTTTCCTGTTAATTGAATTTAAATGTTGATCACAATATCTTTCTACTATAGTGTACACCACAAAATGGTTTACTTGAATCAATTGGTAATGTAGATTACCAGCAAATCCTTCCTTAAGAAGGAGTAGCGTAAATAAACCCTTGACATAAAAACATCTACAAGTAAAAAAATGGATTCCTCGTATATTTTATCACATAATGGCATTTTACCCTAAAAAATAAGAATTTTTTGTATTTTTCGCAATTACACATCTTGCCAATTATATAACTGGCGAAATCTCTATCTCCAATGCAAATAGTTTAAACTCTTGAAATACTGTTCTCAATCTTCAAAGCTTTTGAAAAAGACCAATCAATAACACTTGAACCGATTACTGCAGAAATACATTAGGCAATATGAAATCAGTGTTGACTCATGCGGTTTCCGCAATCAAAATTTCGTTTAGTTTCCATTGTAATGCATTCACGTTCCAACAGCTCTCTTTCAGTTGTCTAATTAAACCAATACCCAACTTTGTGTTCTAGCGCATTTGGCTTTTATGCCACTTCAGTTTATGAGTTCATAAACGTTTTTACTCTTTGGCTAATAGAGCATTTTTTGCATTGATAGAAGCAATGAAGTCCTATGATAATTGCATACAATTGTTCATTCATTTTGTCTGTATTAAGTTTATTGGAAGCAACCAACACGTCCGACTTCTACGACCTCACATGATTTAGGATTGAGCAAAGGGATTGTATTGTATCTCTTTGTTGTTGTTTATCATATGTCAAAAACATACACCCAGCGAAATAAATATAAAGGCAACACCATTTTTTGTTTTTTCCCAAATGTTGAGATGAATTTTCAAGTTTTTATTTTATATTGTATCAGGCCTTTTAAAATAAAATACTTTTCACCAAAAATACTTTGAATATAACTTCTTCAAGGTGAATCAACAAAAATAAAATAATTACTAGTGCGAATTATTTATAAAGGCAAAAAGTTTATTTAAATATTTTAACATGTTTCGTAAGACTTATGATCTCCATTAACGCTTACAACTGCTACTAAGCGTCTTAGCATTGAGTTTATCAACGAAGGCATAAACGCAGGATCAGTTATCTCCCACTTTCTTGAATTGCTACTCTTCGATCCTTGACATTCTTCAACTGGCGCCCCGGGGTGGTAAACTTGGGTAGGTAAAATGGACTGGAGCTTCTCTATCGGATAAAGGTCAGAACTAAGTACAGTCCAGTCAAGAGTTGCTATTATTTCTGGACTCCAGAAACTTTGTAATTTTCTTAGACCGATAACTCTGCTGGATGATAAATTCTGGGACACAAATTTCCTCTCCAGAACTAACTAAGACGACATCCAATAGTCGAATATAATACACGGAGTCCATTTTTGTAAAAATGAGTCATATTGGAGTGGTGCCTCTTTAACTCATACCTGCCCAAACCGTAAGGGACCCACCGCCAAAATTTCACCGCTGACGCATAATTTTGGAAAAAGCTGTGGGACGTAAATATTTGTTCGATCCATTAGGTCCATCCAAATTTAATATTTTCCATCGGCAAATATCAGTCCTCATCCTAAATTTGAATATTTCAGCGAATTTAAATCTGGAAAATTCGTGTCTTAGCATGATAAGTTTTCCACACTTTTTCCCATATGACAGTTTCAAGTAGCGTTTCATTATTTGTTGAACACGACCGAAACCTGCTCTCAAGCTCAATTCAGCAATAATTTCCTTATCGCCGAAGTTTTCTTCAACAGTAACCCTTTTGATCTCTCTTTTGGCGCTTTCACTGATGAGCGGTGTCATTCCTGGTCGTTTTGTGTTTCTATATTGGCCACCCGATTTTATAAAATTGTCAATGACATAGCTAGATCTTTTCAATCGCCTCCAAGTTTCCCGATTGAACATCCCTTCATCATGATAATCTTACATTTTTCTCTTTTCTTCTTTTCTTAGGTACTTTCCACCAGGTATTCTGTATAAATTATCTTTTTTAATTTGACCTACGTTAATTTTGAAACAATAAAATAACAACCAAAGAAAACTCACTTCTGTTTAAATTCGTATTTACTACTGTTCGAATACGGGTTCTTTTCAATTCAATTCAATTCAATTCATATTTATTTCCAAGTTTCTCTGTTACAATTTTATCTTATGAACTAATTTTTTTCTTAGAATAATTCTTTTTCCAAACATATTTTTACATATTAGTCTAGGATTTCATCTTTAAATTTGATATAAATAGTTCAAACATTTGGCCAGCCCATTTCAAAATTGTCTTCAATATAAATTTGACTCAGTCACCTTCAAGTATGTAAATTCCCATAAAAAAGGACAAAAAATAGGGATCCTTGCGGGTTCTTTTCCATGTTGCCTTTATATATATTTCGCACCATAAACAGAAAAAACAATGTCACTTTTCATTTAACTTGTAAAAGAGATCGAATGGTTACATTCTATGACATAATATATCTACCTAATGCCTCATAAATGCATTAAAATTCTACACCAAAAACGCAGTGCATTGAGAGTATCGAGAAAAAATATACTACCTTTATAATTATTTCGTTGAGTGTAGTGTGTGCAATGACTTCAGTTACAGTTTTCAATTGTTAGTTAATGGGTGAGTAACTCCAGTGATTGTGGGAAGATTTCCATACTTTTTTTGTGGTAGATATTATGGTTTTCCATAGTCTTATCTCACAATAAGTATAGTAATGGTAATTGATGAATTGATAAAAGAACACATTGGAACTGACCACAAAGGTTGTCTTTTGAAATACATTTTGTACATTCATTCTAAATATTGCATGGAATAGACATTTAATTGGCACCTTCTAAGTAATCTCGGTTATGTTTAAGTGGCAGTATATACGTGTAAGGTTCATATGAAGAATATAACTGCCTACGTTTAGGAATTTCCAAATGTGCCACAAATTGGCAATTGTGAGTTGTGCTTATGGTTACTCAATGGTCCATAACACTTCGGAAATGAACACCAATTGGGACTACTAAACAAAATGATATCCCTTTTCTGTGCAATCGCAAAATGAGACGTCGAATGTGAACATATTACGGATATGACGTTTCGTAGCTCTGGATTTACATGGCGGGTACGTAATGAGAAATGCTACAGAAGTAAAAGCAACAAATAATCTTGAGTGATTAATTTCGTAACAAAAACCTTCCGCGACAAATCGATCAAAGTTTTCGAAACCCTTTTTTCCACTAACCTAGACAATTTTCAATGTTTATTTAATTCCTGGCACATTAACATTGGCAGCGACATTGATATCTTGTTTTCTAACAGTTACGATTTTTAAATATTTACGTTTTTCTAACAGTTAGGTTTCGGTGGGACATGGGACTGACCGTGGAGGTGAAAGGCTTCTGACTGAAAATGACTCCTAGATTTTGCACTACAAGCAGCCCATTACTTTCACGCAATATGCCCTAGGCAATGGCTTTATCGGAAACCTCCGTTAGCTAGCTTGAGTTAAAGGGCGAAACCAATGAAAAGCCTGATTGGTTATGCGATCACTGATATGTATCAGTCTTATTAGGTGACCCTGCCACTAAAGTTCTTCGATCTAGTGGACATATTCATTTGTCCCTTGCAGGTGGATTAGCCAGGGGTGTTGGCCAAAGGCGGATCAAAAATGAGAACACCAAAATCCAGTTTCGACACACTGCATTCTGGTCAGCGTCTGATCCATAATGGGCAGCTGCAAAATAATCATCCTGACAGTATGTAAAATGCAAACCGCTGTGGTCTAGGTTTTCACCTAATTATTGGGAAGTTAAACTGGCTGTTATTGTGAAATATTCTGATTGTGGGTGTATGTTGTTTATAATTTATTGAAAATCAGGACAATGTCATTAATTGATCGATTATATGAATGTTAAAACAAAATGTTATACGCCGCCGCCGCGTCGATTTGAATGTACTCAGATGGCGGCGCGGTAAAAACTTAAAAAACGGCGGCGGCGGGGTAAAGATCTAATTTAAATTAAACACATATCGACACGTTCCCGGCAGAATGTATTAAGCGACAAAATGGAAATTGTTCAAGAAACAAAAAAAACTTTTAGTCAAGTAGCTGATTTGTATTATTTTTTCGGTTATTACCATTTCATGTGCTTAATGACTCATGACGTGGTTATTCAAGGGACATTCTCTGTATATCGAAATGTGGAGCTTGGCATAAATTTTGAGAATATGGAAAAAAGTCATTATCGTCAAATATGTCGCTTAATACATTCTGCCGGGAACGTGTCGATATATTATTATTAATTTTTTTATTTAAAGCCTAAAAGTTCTGGTTTTTACCCATTGTGTTCCGTATTTTGCTCACAATCAGTTGTTGATAGCAACAAATATTCTTAACCAGTAGTATAATTTTAAAACCCCCCCACGTCAATTATAAGAATTTGGTCAAATCTACAATTACACACCTAAAGGAAAGATGGATACGATGTCACCCAAATTACCAAAGGTTTACAACACTTCTGCAGGATCTATTACAATGCCATTTCTATAAAAGAAGCATTTGAGAGCAAATACTTTTGGATGTTTGCGTTGTCGTATTCATTCATGTTACGTTATTATCAAATGTTCAGTTGGAAATCCAATTGGCAGGCTGTTACGTACACTGAAACAAAATCTTTATATCAAATCGATGATGAATGTTCACCAATTGTTCTTCCTTGAATTGATTACAGTTTGAAGATTGTGCGGTTCTTCATCTTTTTAAGCTTCATTGAATTGATGATATTTTTAATATTAATCTTCATCATTTGACTTTTGAAATTCTTAGTTGGGTCGATTAAAAATATGGACGTAGTATTGAAAAATCAAGAGAAGATGAAAAAACGACTAGAAAAATTAACCCATTACCGCTCACTGTCCCCATATAAGGACACTTGTTCAACTGGTGGCATCTCTAAAGGGAACCGCGTTATGTCTCTCACAGTGAAAACAAATATCTCTTCTAAAAGCTTTAAACAATTTGTAGTAAAGCCTACTAGCTGCTGTATTAAGTGCACGTGTTGTTTTCAGTCATTTTAAATGTACATTCCAATTCGGTTTACTTTGCTAATTTCAGTTTTGTTAATTTGGCCGTCGGTGGTGCAATGGTTAGTGTGCGCGGCTCTTGTACATGACATCCTGGGTTCGAACCCTGCTCTGACCACCTAAAATTTCTTTCGGCGGCGGTCACCTCGCATAGTGACGGCGACACTATCGAGTATATAGCCATGAAAAAGCTTCTCAAAATACCGTTCGGAATCGGTGTAAAACTGTAGGCCCCAATCAGTGAGTGAAAACCGGAAAGCGCACAGCTCAGCGATTGTGATAAGTTCTCCCCGGTCCCTTCATGGGATGTAATGGGAAACCATTTATTTTTTTTTTTTTTTTAATTTTTTGTGTGCAGTTGCCTAAAATAAAGAACTACAAATTGTTTAGTCTCCGAAGAGTGTGAGAATGATTTTAAAATCGTTTAGTAAAAGAAAAAGTGTTACATATTATTATAAGGTATGATTTTGTTAAGCTGTCCCCAAGTGGGGACAATGGGCGTTGAAGCTATAAAAAATATTTTTTTTAGATTGTTCAATATATGCAATATGGCCTATCGCAGGAACTTTAGAGGACAAAATGAATTTGTACGACTTCAGGAGGCTGTTGAGGAAATAATGGAAAATGATAACATTGATGCTGAATATGATATTGTGGTCGTGCCACCTGATACCGCTGTCATAAGTGATGAAGGCGAAGGAAATGAAGAAGACATGTTCTGTATAAACATGCCAAACGACGTGCCGTGGCAAATTGAGCTTGTGTATACAAACGAAAATGATTCCAATTTAGATTGGAATGACAGTGATGGTGAACCACTTTCCAGATTTTTCAAAGAAACGCTACGAGGCAATATAGATAAGAGTAATTTCGGAGATCCAAAGTGGAGAAATATGTTACCATCTTATAGTGCAATGTTTAATGCAAGTGATGCAGTTTTAAATAGGGTGATAAACTGCAAAAATCTTTTTAAGACTCATAATCCAAGAACTTTGTTTGAAAAAGTGTTCGATGTCGACATAATTGATTTAATAGTCGAGAACAGTGTTTTATACGCTAGCCAAAACAACCGGCACACCTTTACCCTAGATCGCGATGACCTAAAACGTTTTTTAGGGATTTTATTGTTAAGCTGATATGTTGCACTACCTTCAGAGCGCGATTATTGGAGTTTGGATGAAGATTTAGGAGTTCCCTTGGCTTCAAAATCAAGGAGCCGCAAAAGGTTCTTGGAAATTAAGAAAAATTTGCACTTCGCCGATAACAGTCTCGCCAATAGTTCAAATGACAAAATGTTTAAATTAAGGCCTCTTTGTAATCTCATTGAGAGGAATTCATGTCAATGGGGTGTTATGCATGAAAATTGATCGCTAGATGAGTCATGATTAAATATTTTGGTCGGCATCCAGCAAAACAATTTATTATGGTTAAACCAGTAAGATTTGGTTTCAAGAACCTGGGCTGCAACAAGTTCCGATGGGTACTGCTATGTTTTTGACGCTTATTGTGCAAAATCAATGCACCAGCCTTCGAGTTCTGATCCTCTTGGTGAACGAGTTGTTAAATCTCTACTTTCAAAAATGCCGATAGTACCTGCAGAACACATCGTATACTGCGACAGTTTTTTCACCAACTATCACCTATTATGTGAATTGAAATGTTTGGGATTTAGAGCGACTGGTACAATTCGTGACAACGAAACCAAAAAATGTCCTGTAATGCCCGTAACAGAAATGGAAAAAAAGATAGAGCTGAATATGATTTTCGTTTTGATAAAAATATTGAAATTACAATAGTACGATGGAAAGACAATAGCGTCGTCACGATGGCAACAAATTTTGATTTTGTACATCCACTGGGAAAGGTAAAAAGATGGTGTAAGGCTCGAAAAGAGAAGGCTGACTTCAGTATACCTAGATTATTTTTAAACTACAACCAGGGAATGGGAGGCGTTGACCAAATGGACCAATCGATTAGCCTTTACAGAGTATCAATTAGAGGAAAGAAGTGGTGGTGGTGTATTTTTACATATATTCTAGATTTAGCGGTAAGTAACGGTTGGGGGTTACATGTTTTGATATGTAGAACTGAAGAAACGACTCCAATGGACCAATTGTCATTCAGAAGAAACATTGCTAGGGCATATTTAACGCCTGGAGTTTCTAGAAAACGTCCAACTTCTTCCACCGCAGTTGATGCTGATGGCAAAAACAATGGGCACAATCCTGAAAGAATAAAAAATCAATTGCGATGCGTTATTTGTCATTCCAAGTGTCGATGGAGATGCGAATTATGCACAAAAACATTTTGTGTAGAACGAAATTGTTTTGGTAAATTTCATAACTAAAACGCCCGTTGGCCCCATGTCGGGACATCCATTTTTCTCAAAAACTAAAAAGAAAATTTATTTTTTTTTAATTAATTCCTTTTATTTAATCTATATTAAAGCAATAAATAACAACAAAACAAGTCTTTTAGAAGCAGTTTCTTTTTGGGCGTTAATGGGTTAAAATAAATACATATTAGAAAATAGTGCATGGCCAGATAACAATATCCACGCTATGAGCATTTTCTATGTTGCCTTATACCTTGTCCTTGTGAATTTTTTACAATGAAAAATGGTACAAAGAGTTTGACGATCAAAAAGTGATAACCAATTTTCATCAAGTTGATGACGAACTTACATCATATTGATGACAACATTACATCTAATTGACCAAAATGTCCAGCAAATTGATGAAAACTTTACATCAACATAGTGAAATATGTACTTCAACTTGATGACAACCTTACATCATATTGGTGAAAAATGTACAGTAACTTGATGCATCGTTGTCATTGAATCAACTTTTACTACCGATGCGTAATGGATAAAAGATTGATGAAATGTTCTTCATCAATTCAATGAAATGTGTCGTAGGTTGGCACATGGGGAAATTTGTCATCAAATTGATGAAGAAATTCTTAAATTTGATGAAGCCTTTTCTTTTAGTGTAGGGAATTACAGAGCTTCAGTTATGAAAAATTATTGGGGCGAAATGTCAGATCTTCGTGGTAACGTTGGAACTTAAAATCATTGTACTTAATTCAGAGAATTTTAAAATTCCATCTTTTCCTATATGGTTCCTTAAACTTTTGCCTTGTTTCAAAATTAATTTAAATATTTCAGTATTACAACTGAACGTGGGATCCATTTTACTGTTTATTCTCATCCATTTTCAATATTAATGGAAATGAGTTTTCTGTGCTGTGAATAACACCAGGCTGCACACATACTATTCATATACATTTCATGTATTTGTACTGTAAATGGATTTGGTTAAGTTGAAAATGAAAGGTAGGTGAAGGTTTTCGGGTATTATAAAATTGAGAATATTGCTTTCAATCCTTTTATGACTTAATTTATACAAGTTATTTGTACAATTTTGTTATTTAAACAAGCACTTGTTTCACTTTTTCTTTCAACGAACATTTTCATTCATGTGACGAAGCTTTTCCGTTCAGTGTAGGGAGCAATAAACGTGAAAATTTTTGTATGGTGTCTCTAACCGTTACACAGAAATTTGGAATCAAAAACTTAAAATGTCAATTTTTGCATGGGTTTTGTTAAGTCTTTTAGTAACAACTTGATTATTTTAAGTCAAAATGCACACTCAGAGAACTAATTGTTTGAAAAGAGGTCGTAGCAACCGTAAATTCGGCTGTTACCACCGAATTGAGGTTGTCATAACCGAATTGAGGTTGCCCCAACCGGATTGAGGTTGTTACGACCGAATTTAGTCTCCACAACCGAAATTCGGTTGAAGCAACCTCGTTTCATAATTGATTCGGTTATCACAACTGAATCTTCAAATTATATTCACTCAGTCAACTAAATTTTTAAAAATTTCGGTTGAAACAACCGAATTTCAAAGTAATTCGGATGCAACAACAGAAATTGGTACCTAATTCGGTTGGGGTAACCGAATCTGGTCTTAACCAACCTCAATTCGGTTGTAGTAACAGAATTTGACATCAATTCGGTTGTAACTATAGAATTTGGTTCAATTCGTTCGCAATAACCGAACCTAGCCTTAATTCGGTTACAACGACCGAATTTGGAGTCAATTTGGTTGCTGTAACCAGATTTCTCATGAATTCTGTAGGTACAACCGAATTCATTTTCAATTCATTTTATTCTGACGTTTAAAATTTTATAATCAAATAGTATTTAAAAAGGTATGTAACGTATATTTTGATTTAAACCGTCTTATTTTGCAGATGTTGTTTAAGCAGATATCAACAACAGATATATGTATATACGGTAGTCTGGAAACAAAACGCCTTTGGAGCTAGAGCAACCGATACAACACGTCAGAATTAGTGCGGTGTCCCATAATGGCCGGGACTTCAATAAAGGTTAGAAGAGGCATGTAAATTAAATGTATTATTCTACTTATATAGATTACCCCATATATATGACTTTATTTTCTCGCTTTTTAATTCATTTATAAAAATACAAGAAAATAAATCATCACTTAATAATAAAAAAAAAATTTAATAACTCATTTATGACAGTATCTAAATTCGGTTGTAACAACCTCTAGTTTGGCTGTGACAACCTCTAATGACGTTGTGACAACCTCTAGTTTGGCTGTGACAACCTCTAATCAGGTTGTGCCAACCTCTAATTCGGCTGTGACAACCTCTAATTCGGCTGTGACAACCTCTAATTTGGCTGTGACAACCTCTAATGAGGTTGTGCTAACCTCTAATTCGGGTGTGACAAGCTTTAATGATGTTGTGTCAACCTCCAATTAGGTTGTGTCAACCTCTAATGATGTTGTGTCAACCTATAATGAAGTTGTGTCAACCTCTGATGAGGTTGTGCCAACCTCTTAATTCGGTTACGACTAATTCGGCTGTTTCAACCGAATTTTTCTGTGAGTGTAGGTCAAAAACTCAACCACATTTGAAAGACTTCAACAAAGTTGTGCGGTCTGTGTTTCAAAATCTATCTATCTAACAGCCAATTATGAGCCCAACATTTGAATGGGAGGTATCATGGTGGGCATGGCATAGTCGTCCATTTTAAGCAGGGTGCAGAGAACGATTAAAACACGCTATTTCTCACAACTACTCGTGGCGAGAAATCAATTGCTTGCAATTTCTCACGAGCGATAAAGTTACGATGAGATTAAAAGTATTTACAATCTTCCACGAACAATAGCAATGTTCATAAAATGCACGAACGAAAAATCTTCGCTGCAAGCGTCATTGATTCAATCTTCCGCGATCCTTACAAAAAAATACAGTTTCTGTTATATTGCAAATACATACATATGTACATTCGTTCGCTCTGTTGGTGCATGAGTGTGTGAAGATTTTATAAATTTGTTTACGGCTTTTTTTATGATCTTGTTTGCAAGATTTTTTCGCTTTTATTTGGGAAAGTTTTATGATCCTGTTTACAAAATTGAAGATTTTGTTGTTTTTTGTTTATTCGATATATTCAACTATGAATGAAAAAGAACAGCGTTAGAAGTGTTTGTAAAATGATTATTACGTGTCGTTGTCTCCATCACACTTTGCCCATTTTTATATCAGCCTAGCAAACACACAAAATAATTAAAAAAACCGGCCGCGTATTATCCCCTCCACTCGTATTACGATAAACTAAACACAATTATTTACTGCACCCAAGCTCAAGCATAAAATAAAAGTTACAAAACAAAAAGAGCGTTTGCGAGCATTCACAAACACTCGTTTTCGTTGGTGGGAGATTGCCTGGAATGATTTCTCTCACCAGTGCTACGAACGATCGCTGTTGTATGCTCTCTCATTTTTAATGTGTATACGTAAACTCATTGCATCCAATCTCTCAAAAACAAATACCAACGAAAAGTTGCGGCGAACGCTCGTTCGATGAAGTATTTATCGCGTTAAAATACAATCGCAAAATGAGCTTATACGAGAAGATAGTATTTTTAATCGTTTGCGAGCGAATTTTTGCGCACCCTGATTTTAAGTAGCACAGTGGCATTTGGCGAAATTTTATCTAGAAAGTTAATAAAATACATTTACAACATTTGCCAAGGGCTTTACTTTGACAACACCATATTAAATTTATGGTTTCTTCTCTCTTTTTTAGGAGCAATATCAGTACGGGACCAACATTCAGTCCTATTATTTATTGTAAGCGTTATTTCGATGACCTCAAAAAATTTCCATTAATTTTTTCTGCTACTGAAATGTTCCCAGATTATGTTCTCTCTCGTGGCTCCCACACATAGAGTAATGTCATATAGAGCTGCCATTCTTCTCATCTGACATTTCCTTTCAAACTATTTACTTACACCAGGTGGGATTACAAAAATTGTTTGATTTTCTGCCGTTTTGATGAAAAACTGCGAAATTTAAACCCGTTTTGGACTATTTTGTTACATTTTATTGTTAGTATATATATTTGTTAACATTAGATATTGTTAGTATATATTGTTAATAATTTTAGCGCACAAAGCGATATGCTGTTGCTATTTTATTGTTGGTTGGTTTGAGCCATTGCCTCTATCTGGTATTATTAAAGCAATATTTTACAACATCCTACCGCCCATTTGCAACACACCAAATGTCATCAATTTACAGAAAGAGTTGGCAACTCTATACGTTATTACTCTATACTTTTCGTTCAACTTTATATGTCTACAACTAATTAAAAACTAATCTACAAGTTTAAACAGTCTACCAAATGAGCAAAAATGGAAACATCCATAAAATCAACTATTGTAAATCATTATAATTAATTGGCTGTAATGATAAGCAATTTGTTAGCATAGTCGTCCTCTGTAAAGTCGAGCAGTAGAGCAGGGAAGACATAAACACCCCGAACTGATTGTAAGAAATTTTATACACAGGAAGATATTTTAATTGATTTGTATTTTCTGGTGAATCGTAATCAACTGGTTTCAGATATATAACAAAAGTGGAAACTTTTAGATGACAATTTTGTATAAAATGTATTCGAAATTAAATTTTTTTCTGTAAATTTTTTTAAATTTTAATTTTTTTAAACCTTTTAAAAATGAAAAAAAAAATGTTTCTCTACTTAATCTTGTGCGAATCTTTTCTGCTACTAGGTGGTGATCAGAATCGATGATAGCTCCTCTATTCATTCGTACGTCATTACCAGGACGAGTGCCTTCCATCCATTACCAAGTGATCAATTTAGTTCTTCGTTCTTTGATCTGGGGATACCCAAGTAGCCTTGTGGATGTCTTTATGCAGGAATCTTTTACCACTAATGACTATGTTATTTTGCCGCGGCTAAATCAATCAGTCTCATACCGTTTTCGGAACTACCAGCATGTGGACTGAAATTGTCAATAGTTGGATGAAACACATTTTCCCTGCCTACGTTTGCATTAGAAGCGCCTAGTACAATCTGATTTTCATGCTCATGGCAGCGGTCATATGTTTCCTGTATGCTCTCATAGAATATTTGTTTTGTATCACCACCATCTTTCTCTTCTGTCTGCGCATGCCGACAAATTAGGAAAATATAAAAATATTTATATTTTGTCCGGATTGTGGCTATAGTTCACTCACAGGATTGAACCTAGAGACTAGATGTCGCAATCTTTTGCCAACTACAAATCCGCAACCAAATTCGTGGCAACTGTGGTGTATGTCGCAGTCGTTTTTTCTTGTGCAGCCATGTCCTTTCCATCGCATTTCAGCCTTATACATTTCGAGGACATCTGCCATTTGCACCGGATGTACTTATAACGGGTCCGCCAAATAACTTTTTCTTTTGAAAATGCTATAAAAAAACTACTTAATATTTTCTCAAATTTCTATTTTTATTTGAAACTTCATTCAAATGGCTGCCTCGGCTTGCCATGCAGTAGCCTACACGATCGGTCCAATTTTTAAGCACATTATCGATTGTGTGCAGCTGTATTTCACCAATGGCTTCACGAATATTGACCTTTAAAGCGTCAATTGTCTTTGGCTTGTCAGCGTAACACTTATCTTTGAGGGCACCCCACAAATAATAGTCCAACGGTGTCAAATCGCAGCTCCGAGGTGGCCAAACGATATCAGCTCTGCGGCTGATAATTTGTTCAACATGGCCGGATAACGATCGACATTGACTGTAACGGCCACTCCTTGCTCATTTTCGAAGAAAATTACCACAATTATGCCTCTGGACCAAAATCTGTACCAAACACTGACTCTTATTGGGCGCATCGGCTTTTCAATATATGCGTGGGGGTTTTCTGTGCCTCAAATGCGACAATTTTGCTTGTTTACATACCCGCCAAGATCAAAATGAGCTTCATCTGAAAAGGTGATATTTTGGCAAAATCGGCATCTGCAACATTACCATGATTTTGAAAGTAATGTCTCAATATATCCCACCGTTGTTCAAGCGTATACACAACCATATTCGTTCAGCGGAAGGACAAAACTAATTATCTATCAAATCAGACATGAGCCAAGTGTTACCATTCACGTAATAAGCACTAGTTGAAAAAAAAACGTTAGATGGCAGACCCTTTATATAAGGGGCGTTTTTTTCGTAACCTATATAAGTTAACATCAACTGTTTCGAAAAAAACGCATAGACGTTGAGTATAATCAACTTGGCTTCATCCGATACTTCTTCCCTTTCTCAATTCGTTAATTTAAACGTCAAACACAAAACAGAATTCTAAAAAAATCAATGGTCAGACTGCATTCACATCGCAGCAGCATTCTTTCACTTGGTTAGTAGCAGTGAATTATTGTATTGAAAAACATATGTTTTTGTAAACGAAATCTCCAAACACGAAATTTCGATTGCAATGGTTCAGGACTTTAATGCCACATTGGGGAATCACCGAATTTAAAAATACACCAGGCATCGTAAACGAACACATACAGCCCGCTCGATCGCCACGTGTCGTTAAAAATATACGACTCGAGAGCAAGTACGAAGAAGAAACAAAAAGCCCAGGCATCCCCGAGCAAGCCCCATGCATTTGCTTATATGCATTTTCGCACACACTCTTTCGACTCAAACGAGCAGAGAAGTGAGGGCAGATGGCTCCAACTAATGAACGTGGAAAGAAAAGTAAATACAATTTACCATAATGTACATACAATGTACCAGAAACTACAAACAACGTTAATTTACCATACCATGCATTTAAAAGTGCCGAAAATGTACCACAAAGTAGTACATATCGTGGTACATAACATACATAACCTGCAATAGAAAGTACATAAGTTTCGTCAACAATTTACAAAAGGTACAGACCAGGAGTACTTTACCAAAAATACTTTAAGTATAGTAAAACGCACTTAAACTGCACCAAACAAAAACATAACCGTACTAAAATGTGTACCAAAAAGTACATTAAAAAACCGTTTCCAATTTGTAATTTTTAAGTCACATAAAGTGTATGCAAATAGTACATAAAGTGTACAAAAAGTATACAAAGGTACCAAAAATTGCATGAAGTGTATCAAAAAAGAATACAAAGATCATCAAGCAGACAGAACCGACGGCGTTCTTGCGAATCGAGTCATGGAAGAATATCGGTGAAAGTATCTGCTTGTGAATCGAGCTATTTCTCGGCTTTCTTCTTCAATTCACTACCATTTGGGTTTGCTTTAGTTGTTGTTTGTCTCCAGTATTGTCTTGGAATTCTGCTTGTGGAAGAAGAAAAAATCAATATTATATACAACTTTGTAAATATTTTGTTTAAAAAAGTAACTACCCCTTACATTTACATCATAATTTTCGAAACGTCGTTGAAATATAAGAAATAGAATGACATACATTTTATATTTTTCATACAAAAAAAAATCAAACTTGGTAACACTTTTATCGGGGTTATTTTCAACTTTTAATATTATACATGTTAACGTGCAGGTTTTCATGTTGTATGAGTTAACGTGTATAAGTTACGAAAAAACGCCACTATAGAGTTCTTATATTTCAAGTGCATATCCGTAAATCGTGGCCTTATAACGTTTGCGGGGGTCGTAAACAAATTGGGGTTGTTTATGTTTCTTTTTCGTTTATGTATATTCACTGCGAATATGAACGGTGGCGGGTTTCAAACCCAGTCCACCGGCGTTTACCTACTGCGGGACATTTGATTGCAGCAGCCCATTACGGATCAGTGATACAAATATTTTATGACAATGATCATGCTGCAACGAGTGAATTTCGCGCATTGCGAGATTTTTGGTAAATATAACCGACCTTCGGAATCAACCATCAGCCATTTGGTGCGCAACTGGTTCCGTGTAGAACGTGTGTCCTCGTACAGGTCGTTTGGGCGACAGTATTGCTGCTGTGCAACAAGTGTGGTGGACAACCTCAATTCATCGCCCTAAACAGCATTTAAACATTTCCTACACAACCATTATGCGAATCTTAACAAATGACATATTTTTATACGCCTACAAACTACAATTGACACAGGAAGTGAAACCTGTGACCTAGATATCGTATATTTACCAATTGGATGCTTGAACAACAAGCGGTTGATGCCGATATTTAAAAAACAATTATTATGAACGACATTTGCACCTAATCGGATACTTACTTACTTCCTTATCCGGTCTCGGACAACCCCGGGGGGTCAGGGACCTTACTAAACGAAGATAACATATTTCGCCAACCAATACGATCTTCTGCTTTATTTCTCCTGTTGCCAATGCTAAGTGTAGGCAGGGATTCGTCAACCTGATCCCATCAGCCGAATCTTGGTCTTCCTATTTTTCGACTTCGTTTCGGTTTCAAAATCCTTTCGTGCTGGTTCGTCTTCATCCATTCTACTGACATGGCCTAGCCAGCGCAATCGCGTTATTTTGATCCGCTTAACTATGTCAATGTCGGGATATATCCCACACAGATCATGGTTCATGCGTCGCTTGTACTCGACGTTGTGCACTATAGGACCATACATTTATCGAAGTATTTTTCTCTCGAAGACCCCTACAGATGTTTCGTCAGCTTGCGATAAGACCCAGGATTCTGCGCCGTAATGTAAGACAGGTTGTATGAGATTCTGGCAAAGCTGGACTTTTGTTACCCGTGGAAGGGCTTTATCCCTAAAGTGGTTGCTTCGCCCAAAATAACATCTGTTCGCAAGCACAATTCTCCGCTTGATCTCAAGCCTGACGTTGTTTTTTTGTTTACGGCCGATCCGAGGTATATAAATTCGTCCACCACCTCGAAATTATAAGGGTTATCAACGTTCACGCTTTGGTCTAATCGCATGGAGGCCATGCTCGTTGAAGCATTAATTTTGACTTGTCGTCATTTACGGTCAGACCCGCTTTTTCTGACTCCTTCCCAATTATCGAAATCACCATAGTTACTTATCTCATTGTGCGCCCAATGATAAGTATGTCATCAGCATACGCGAGCAGCATGTGACTTTTGCTGCTGATGGTTTTATTCATGTTGACTGTAGATTTTTTCATAATAATCTCCATTTAGGTTTAAAGAGATCGCTCGATAGGGTGTTACCTTGGACGAGGCCTCGCTTAGTTTCGAAAGGTTCGGTAAGATCCTTACCAACTTCCACTGCGGACTTGGTATTCGTTAAGGTCATCCTGCTAAGACGTCTGAGTTTTGCAAGAATATCAAGCTCAGACATTGCTTAGTAGAGTTTCTCCCGTATCGTGCTATCGAAGGCCGCCTTATAATCGACAAATAGCTGATAGGTGTCGATTTGTTTTTCGCGCGTCTTCTCCAGGATTTGGCGTATCATGCAAATCTGGTCAGTTGTCGATTTGCCAGGCCTAAAGCCGCACTGATATGGTCCAATGGTCCAAATAATTGGTTTTAGTATTTCGCACATTATACTTGATAGAACCTTATATGCTATGGCTAAAAGGCTTATTCCACGGTAATTATCACAGAGACTCGGGTCACCTCTTTTAAATATGGGACATAGTACACTGAGACCCAACGCGCCGAGTATGCATTCATCTATCCAAATTTTGCTAATGAGCTGATACATGCACCTTATCAGCTCATCGCCGCCAGCCTTAAGCAGCTCCGCCGATAATCCATCGGCTCCTGCCGCTTTGTTGTTCTTAAGCTGGGCAATAGCTGTTCTGAACTCGTCTTGGTTTGCAGGGGCCAATCGACGTCGTCGTCCATATTCTGATCGATTGTCCCATCGTTATTGGATATCTCAGGTACCAGTAGCTCGGAGAAATGATCTCTCCATATTTGCGAAATGCTCTGCGTATCTGCGATGAGATATCCCTCATTGTCTTTACAGCCATGTCCATTAATTCCGTTTTTGAATTTTTTGGTAGAATGTTCGGGCTTCCTTCTTCTATATGTCTCAATTTTCTCACTCTCGCGTTTTCTCCACTGCCGTTTCGTAAGCCTAAAGAGACTGTTTACCTCCTTTCTCTTCTCCCTATACCGCTCAGTTGCAGCTGGCGTTGCAATTAACTGAAGCATTGCCATGCATGAGGCGTTCAAGTAAAACGGCTGAATTAGGGGCACTGAAAATCCGCATGTCATTCAATGTCATTCATGTCATTCAAGAAAAAACCATTCGCTATTTGGAGTGTTTTTTGGGCTGCAGGAGTCATTGGACCATACATGTTCGAAAATGAAGCCGGTAACGCTGTTGTTATTAACGGTGAACGTCATCGTGATATGATAACAAACATTTTATGGCCCCAATTATTTGATATGAACTTGGGCAATAGGTGGTTTCAACGGGATGGTGCGGTTTGCCACGCAGGTCATGAAATAATATCCTTATTGCGAACGAAGTTCCTCACGAAAAAACCAGGTCAAATGGTAGGCGAGATCTTGCCATTCGACCCCATTGTACTTCTTTCTCTGGGGCTACATGGAGAGTATAGTAGTAGTAAGTCTATGCCAATAAGCCTGAGGCGACCCCATAGATGAAGAACGAAGTCATACGCATTATAAATGATATACAGACCGAACTATGTGACAGAGCCAATGAAAATTTTGATACATCATCGTGCGTTACCAGAGGAGTCGTTGTGGGAATTAAAAAAACTAAAAAATCATTTCCGCAAATGTTTGTGTGTTTTATTTGTAAAGACAAGTGTGTGGTTTCCTTGAATCACCCTATATTAAGTGGCATAATAAATTAAATCAATGTCCAGTGCATATACGGAAAGAGGATAAAAAGTACTTGACTACCCGGCAAGGCAGACACTTTGCAAAGGTTAAGAACGATTTCAAAGGTGTTTCCGCATAATTTATGTGTCCAAAACCATTTGGTATCGATATCGACAAAATTTAATAAAATTATTGTCGACTTGTGCAGGTTGTTAGTTGACAAATATTAGCTTTTTTAATTACAGTTAACTTGGACCTGTAGCTTTGCTAACTTATGCATATTTTTTTAAAATTCATTTCAAATGTTTTTTATGCCAAATAATTACTGAAAGAGGTCAAGCAATAATGGCGAGGCCATTTATAAAAGTCAACTTCATTGTCGACTTTAATGTTGCTTATAAGACTTTAGCACTACACAGGAGAAGATATGATTTATATTTATGTCTACTGTATAATTTAGTAGCCTCAATTGAATGTCTCCTATATAAGTCTGGCACATATTTATTTATATTTTGCCCTCCGCATGATATTGCACTATTAATTATTGTCTTCTTTAACGCCTGACACCATCTGACCTTAGTAGATTACTACTTGCACAGACACTTTAATTTTGAGATAAAAAATGTCATATTTAATCACCGAAACCTATTCAAATAGCATATGATACGGAATGACATTTTTGCAGGTTTTGATATAACATTTTTTAATTAAATTATTTTCTAAAGGTTTTTACGAACAAAAATTTAAACTTTTGATCATGATGTTTCAAAAAAAAGTAACAAAGAAAAGGGACGAAACTTTTACATTCCTTAATTGGTGTGAAGGTAAAAAATGTGTAAAGTGCAAATAAAATATATTTACGGTTTTATTATCCTGCTTTTCGATCTCTCATCCCGCCTTGGAATCCAGTCCCGCTTTTTACATAGGAGTTTCGCTTTATGACGTTTTGGTCTTTAGGAATAGTACAGTACAATTTAGCTTGTAAATAATATTCTTTAACATACAATTTTCAACGAACATAAGCAGGATTTTATTTCACAACGTCAAGATCGTTTCAAAATTTCTGAAGTTCATCATAGGAGGCATAGTTTTAGGCTACTGACACCTGTTCAAATCTGTCACTTTCTGAAATATCCTGATATAATTTTTTGTCGATTATTCGTCTTATAAATGTGTCGTATTATAAATGTTTTGTATGGTCATAATAAAGGGTTTTCCAATTGGAGAGATATGATTTCTTTGAAAAACACACACTAATTATTAAGGAAATTCAAATGCTTTTGATGTGTTAACATCTGTACGCCCGGATAGGGCAATATCTTAAAGTGAACACATGCGTTAGCATCTCATACGTGGTTGTTGTACAAAAATAGTCTCTGCCTGAAAATAAATATGATGGTATTGAGGAAGCGGCAGCGAACCATCATGCAAGTCGTCGTCGCCAAAGAATATTGAATAGTATAGAGAAGTCATGGAACGAATTGTATGACTCAAAAGCACTTTCGACATCTGGCGTATGATTTAAAACGTATTACTCTCTTATTGTCATAACTTGGTCCATTTATAATTTTGATGTGAAACATTGATGTCTTTTGAAACATTAATGCTTTTGTATTGATTTATGAAATGACATTGTCGAAATGGTGCATTTATATTGAAATATTCTATGAAGGGAATAAGACTCGTTTATGCTCTTTTACTCAGGCTCTCTACATGAGAGCGGAAAAAAGTGCAATAAGTTCTCTATAATATTCAATACTTTTTTCGTCGCTCTGTTTATGACAAAATATTGTGAGCTAAATATTGTTTTATTTAATTTAACAATATTACATCTAATGTTAAAGCAGATGAAAGAAACAAGAAAGTCCAATATCAAAAGACCCTTCAGCACAAGAACTAATCTTTTTTTTATATTACAATGTAACATTTACTAATGTGATCATAGATATCGAACAGGTACCGTGTAACAAAAAGGTGTTAACACATCGCCCGTGAGTTCGAACGCTCATTTTTTTTATTTAATGTTAACTACAGGGTGGCGCCGAATGAACTATATGGTTTAAATGGTTTATAACTTTTTTATTTATGCGATTATTATATCTTTTTTTTTAAATACTGATATCCTGTAAGTGATGTCCATTTTCTGCTGCGCACATACGTGCTCTTTTTAGCATATTTTCCACAACTTTTCGCAGAATTTCGGGTGTAATGACCATGATTACATTTCGAATGTTGGTTTTTAGTTGGAGAATGGCTCTTGGTTTGTTAACGTACACTCATTCTTTCAAATATCCCCAAAGAAAACTGTCAGGAGCTGATAAATCTGGAGAACGTGGAGGCCAGTTAAATTCACTTGTGCGCGAAATAATGCGTTCGCTGAATATGTCCCTTAACAAAGCCATTGAGGCACGTGCAGTATGTTCTGTGGCTCTATCTTGTTGAAACCACAAGTTTGGATGGTTTTCCACAGCTGGCCTAATAAAATTTGCCAACATCGTCCGATATGCAGCACGGTTGATAGAGATTGAGACACTACCTTCATTTCCAATAAAATATGGGCCAATTATGCTTTCGGAGGATACACCGCACCAAACAGTACACTTAACTGGGTGTAATTCTGGCTGATGCACTGCTCTGGGATTTTCCGTAGCCCAAATCCTGCAGTTTTGCTTGTTGACATACCCATTTAACAGGAAATGGGCTTCATCTCTTATTGCCAAATTGTGAATAAAGTCTGAATTTTGCTCCGTTTTTCAATTCAATTATTTGTGCACCTTGTTCGATCGTGTAATGATTCATAATTAATTCCCCAAGTATTCTTCACAAATTTCTGAACAAAAAAAAATTAAAAAATAATAATTAAGAAAGTTATAAATAATTCCGTCGGTGGTGCAATGGGTAGTGTGCGCGCCTCTTGTACATGAGATCCCGGGTTCGATCCCTGCTCTGACCACCTTAAAAAAAAAATAAATAAAAAAAAAAAATTCTTTCGGCGGCGGTCACCTCGCATAGTGACGGCGACACTATCGAGTATTTAGCCATGAAAAAGCTTCTCAAAATACCGTTCGGAATCGGTGTAAAAACTGTAGGTCCCAGTCAGTGAGTGAAAAATTAGAAAGCGCACAGCTCACTGGTTGTGAGAAGCGCTCCCCAATCCCTTCATGGGATGTAATGGGAAACTGTTTTGTTTTTTATAAAGAATTCAAACCATATAGCTCATTCGGCGCCACCCTGTACAATCGATACAATGAAGTTCTAAATAAAATGTCCTTCAAATGGCCCCCACGTCTTCGTTTGCAGGAACGAATTCGATGAACCCAATTCTAGAGCACTTTCCCACTAAATCAAGTCGTATGTCATGAATAGCACGATTAATATTGATTTCTAAAGCTTGAAGAGAGCCTGGTTTATTGCTAAAGACCAATGACTTGAAATAACACCACAAGAAATAGTCTAATGGTGTTAAATAACAACTTCTTGGAGGCTATTAAATGTCGCAATTTCTTGATAGAATCGAATCTCCAAACTTTTATCGCAATAATTCGTTTGTTGCACGTGCTATGTAGCACGTAGCCCCGTCTAGTTGGAACCAGATGTTGCCAAGATCGACTTCTTCCAATTTCGGCCATAAAAAGTTAGTTATCATCGATCTGTACCGCTCTCCATTGACAGTAATGCTGTTAGCAGCTTCATTGCGAAAGAAGTACGGATCGGTGATCCAGCCAGATCAAACACCACACTAAACTGTCAGTTTAGGTGAATGTAATGGTTGGTCATGAATAATTTGTGGAGTCTCTTCGCACCAGAATCGACAGTTTTGTTTATTTACAGCACGCACCACTCAGATGAAAGTGAGCCTCAGCGGAGATGATTATTTTCTTACAAATTTTTTTTATCACTTTCCAGTTGTTCCAAGACAAAATCAGCAAATTCACGACTTTTACGGTAGTCCAATGGCTTCAGTTCTTGAAATTTCTGGTTTCAGTTCTTGAGCAACCCCAAATCTTTTCTCAAAATCTGCCAGGTTGTGGTTTGAGACAGTCCCAATTGTTCACAACGATAAATTGTGGTCTTTAGTAATACTTGTCTGAACGGCAGCAATATTTTCATTACTTCGAGCGGTTCTTTATCTTATTGGCACTTGAACATTATGTAAAGAAAATTTGCAACAGTTCGCCGAATAGCGAGCACAGGTGGACGATTATTACGACCATAAAATGGCAAACGCACACGAAAAGTTGCAATTGGAGAACGATTATATTGATAAAAAAAATTGAGTAATTTGTAAACGTTGTTCTTGCGTATCTCTCTCCATGATGAATTTGTAAACATTCCTGAATACAATAAAAAGTGGCATATCATGACATACTACAAATGGCCGAAACGTCGCACAGTGGGGCCATTTGAGTTTTTTCGCTGCAAAAATCATATCTTTTGGAACCCAATAAGACAATCGAATAACTTAAATTGCATGTGATAGATAAGTGTTTAGCCTATGAAATGAGTGTTTGAAAAGGGTGCTGCGCCTTCTGGGTGCTTACCAATGGGTTATCAAAGTTAAAATTTATAGAAAAACCAATTTTGCGGTAACTAAAAAAAATATTTTTACCAATTTTAGATTTGTTTTCGTTCCTTTTTAAGGTTTTTAAGTTTTAAAATTATTACCCAACAAATTACAAAAACAATATTTTTAAAGAAAATGTAATTTTCTGTAAAATATTCATCACAATTCGTAAGAGAAGGTATATCTAAAAGACTAATCATTTCTAAACTATAATTATTGTCTAACTCTATTCGTGACTTCACATGCCGCAGGAGTAGAATAAGTGAATCGGAAGATGATGCTAACATGTTGAAGAGGGTCTCATTTTGCCTCACCCTTGGTGCTTTGAACGTGTTCTGCAATCTATATTTTTTACACAATTTGTTAAGAGACTCCTGCGCTTCTTCATAAAGCTCTCCAATTGCAAAGATATATTTTATATTTCAATTATATTTTTGCCATGCGCCAATATTTTATGGACTGTCTGGGTCAACTTCTTCTGTGAATTAATATCCGCTAAAGGTGATGCAGTTTTCGATGCATATTCTGCATATTTTGTAGAATTGACGCTTTCTTTGCAGTTTAAAACATGCAAGATCGTTCCCAAATTTATCACGATTTGATTGTCAATTTCAATGATTCCAGTTACTGCCTCATCATTTTCAAAAAATCTCCTAGAAGTGTTTCCGTCGTTTGAGTTTCCGTATCGGTACTTGGGACAGTCTACTTTTAGTCCAACTTGGTTAAAAAAAACCATCCTGTATTTGCTTCTTTCTGAGCTTTTCCTTATCCTTAATCAATGTATTTGTATCGAAGATAATAATAAATAATGCAAAGTTCAAATGCAAAAACAATTGTGTTAGTGAAAGCACACTTTGTTTTCACAGACACAAAAACAACGGCATAAAAAACTTATAAAAACACAACAAAATATTTGCAAATTGTTGGCTGTATTTTCTTTCTGTGCGCCTAGACTGTTCATTATTGCAAGGTTACCGCACTTTTATTGTAATAACAAGTAAATGGGCAATGACATGCAACCAACTTTAATTGAATATCGTAGAGTAATGAGTAGTTATTCACCCTAAAGTAATAACTTCCGAAACTAACAAATCTAACGATTTGGAAAACGATCCAAAAATAGTGTTTTCTTATAATCGTGATAATTTGGTAACTAAGCCTTGGAAAGCAAACAAAAATATTTTATTTGATTTAAATCTAACGTACCTTTCCATCAACACATAAAACATAATGTTTGGTTTTATAGTTTGGCTGTAACTCAATTGTAAAATTCGAAATTTCCATCACTTTGTGGTTTTTCTTGTACACTGAAGACAATAAACAACTTCGAGCGGCCATATAAGTCGCACCGTTTATCCGATTTTGAAACGGTTTTCGGATTCTTGATAAAAAGTAAGTTCTCTATGCATTGTTATTATTCACTTTACCAAAAACCTTTATCAAATTTTTGATTTTTGCCACAGATTCTGGACATAGGCCCCACAGTGCGTCGCTTAGAAATCATATCACTCAAATTGGAAAAGCCTATATTTAAACCGATTTCAAAACAAATTAATTTCAAATTACACTGATTTTGCCGCCTTCAAAAACCGGTTAAGAGGAATGTTGTTCTTACTGATAGTACTTAATGTTTGGAGCGAAGTTTCGTATTGCACGTTGCGGGATGGGGGCTAAATGAAAAAATTGTAAACAATTTTTTTTACCGTATTACGCTATAACCCAGTATACAACCCAGTATTATCCTGCATACTTTTAAGATTTCGCAGATTAGTGTATGAAAGTTGTACCAATTCGTTTTGATATTTTATATTATTGCAAACCTTTAGACATAACTGATAATTATTACTAGATTTAAACAGTCAGGGAAGTATATAAGGGTTGTTTTCTTTCATGTTGGCTTTGTAATAGTCATGCCCATGTGCTGGCTTCAATGGAAGGCATTATGACATAACTACGGCTAAGGAAAGCGGGCATCGCTGAACAGGTTGGAAGTGTAGGGAATTCTATAAGCTATTGAAGGAGGCCAAGAAAAGATTTCAAAATGTAAATTCTGATTTTCTTTCTATTAGTTCCAAACTTAAATCTTTGGAGAATATATCGGGTACTTTAAATGGCCTGAGGAGATCTCGTCCTCCCCAAGACGGAATAAAAGCTTCTAGCAATCCTAATTTAATTGTACCAGTAACTCCTAACTTGGATAAATTGGACAGTCTTTTGTTATCTCTGAAACAGTCGTCGCCTGTTACTCCTTCATCCTCACAAGTCAGGGACCGTAATCTTTTTGAGTTCTATTACAAAAATGATATATTAATGATTTTATTATAAGCTTTAAGAATTTTTTCCAATTGTAATAACTAAATTTGAGTAATATTAAAAAAACCACTCCATGATCATTATTTTTTAGCAAAAAAATTCATAAGCTTTTATTTTTAATTCAGAACGTTTATTGAATTCAAGTAATTATATAAAATGTAGGACCATAATAAACAATAGCAATTTAATAGTTTATATTTTTGTATATGCACTGCCCCCAGATCGGGCCCAATAGTATATTTAATAAACATCTATGTTGCATTTGTACAGCTTTATAAATTTAATTTGTTCAAATCAATTTAACACTCATATCAGATACATAACAATGTACTGAAAAAGTTTTAATAAAAAATTACATAAATATCGTATTATTTATATACTAAAATCTATGGTCTAATTAAATCTAATTGTTTTTTATAAAAACATAATTTTAAGATAGCCACCAAAATTTAGTAAGTGCAATATCTTTATGCGATATGTTAGTACTGTGTCTAAAATCGCCGGCATTGTTCGTTGTACTTTTTACTGCTTTAATATTTGCCCGTCTGTATATATGCTATATGCCGGGAATATCATTTCTATCCTCGATATATTTTTGCTTGTCCAGGTATATAAATGCCTCGGGTGGGACAAACCCTTTTGGTAATGCATCACTTGAATAATTTGCCTTTGTATAGTAGTGAGCCATTATTAAATTGTTTTCATAGTTTGTTATACAACGTAGTAATTGGCTTCTTATTAAATATATGATGTAATTGTCAATTCTTATTTGGTATATAGTTTCTGTACTGAATTTGTGCTGTTCTTTACAGAGAAGTCGAGGCTCTTAAACATTTCCTTTCGAATATCCTTAATTTTTCCATGACCGCCGGCGATACGTTGAACAAGAAAGGACAACCATACGTTATGACAAGACGAATTAACGTTTGATACATAATGGTTTTGACACGGGAATGAAAAAGACGCCTGTATACTATATTAAAAATGCTTTCCTTAAAAAGCTTATCCAGGTGCACCCCTAGATATTTAATTTTGTGTTTGTTCCCAATGTTCGTATTCGAAAGGTTTGATTCGATTCCAAATTGTTTCCAATTCCGTTTTACGTCGTTATTACATTTTCCTACTGGTGGCCGAAATACAATAGTTTCACACTTGTTTGTTATTATTTTCAAATGCGAATCAAGGGCATAATACTCGACCATGTTGAATGAGTGTTGAAGTCCTTCATTAATCTTAGATCTTGTCTTATCAGCATGATAAATAACAATAACATCGGCGAATGCCGACTAGTTTGATTATTTTTGTTTTCATCGAAATCCTTATATGAATGTATTGATTCTAGAAAAGCTCCTATTGCATCGTGCATGTCCTCTCTGTCTCTTATTACTAAGTTCTCCGAATTATCCTAATCTAGATCTTGCGTGTTTGTTCCAGCTTTTCTTCTTATATTCCTTTCAGATTCGTGCACAACTATTTTAGTTAAATTGAGTGGTTTAATTATTTAAATATTTTCCTACATTGGAACATTCTTACTGGATCTCTATGATCTAATCCCTCCAGGTTTTCCTGAATTTCTTTATTACCTATTAATATAAAATTTTCATTCAATTGTTTTTTAATCAGTTTGAGTTTTGCTTTTAAGGTGTTTTCAATGATAATTGTGTAATTTTTTTTTATCATCGATAATATTTTACTTTTTTCTGAGTGTAATTTTTTAATTATGTGTTGGAAAATTTTGAAAAGACATCTTTATCTTTAAATTTTGGTACCGTACTTTCAATGACCTCTGATATTAGAAAATGTAATCTAGTTATAGATACATCAATTTCACCATTCGTTAAATTTCCA
Source organism: Phaonia tiefii (assembly GCA_963931995.1). Lineage (NCBI taxonomy): Eukaryota > Metazoa > Arthropoda > Insecta > Diptera > Muscidae > Phaonia > Phaonia tiefii. Next base: position 39,472,823 of record OZ008367.1, read on the forward strand.
TGGTTCGGTATAACTGTTTCTAACTTGATTTTTTGCATTACCACCTTCTCAAACCGTTTCAAATTTGTCCTTTTAAAGATAAATTTGAAACAATCGGCTCACTCTCAATTTTCACAATTAATTCCACTGCGTTGTGGTAGCTATCGTAATACACTATTTTGAGGCAGATTGTCATTTCGTTGAATTCTATTTCGATTTCCGACAACCATTCTTCAGGCTATTGCCTTTTGCGTTACCCCATTCTGTGTGCTTGCAGTTCAAGTCCCCTGCTAGTACTTAATTTTGAAGATTCATAGAATCAAATAGTTTTTGCAAGTCTGCTAGTATTGAATTTATATTGCCGGCCGAATAGTACGCACGTATAATAACTAAGAAGTTGTTGCAGTCAACGGGTATCTTTATGGCGCATGTCTCTAAAGCATCCAACGACTATACACTTTTGTTATCGTAACTGTAGTATTGTATGTCATTCTTGATTAAAATAACAGTTCCCCTATCCGTTATTGCATCAATTCGATATTTTCTTATGATTTTATAATTTTTAAATATTGCATTACTATGGTTTCATTTTGTCTCACTTAATAGGACAATATCTAAAATAAAAAATTAACCTTTTCTCGAAATAAGGACCAATTCTAAAAAAATCCCATTCTTAAAAGTACCTTTTCTTAGAAATAAAATATTACCTTATTACCTAAAAAATAACCTTTGCCTAAAAAGAGTACCTACCACTTCTTTAAAACTACCTGTTCTTACAAAAGTAATTCTTTCTAAAAAAAGTCATACTCTTATGGCTTTTCATAAAGAATGAATTTCTTCTTAAAAATAGTAAATTCTCTTAAAAAAAAGTACCTCTTAATAAAAGAAGTACCTCTCTTTAAAAAATTACCTTTTCGGGAAAATATAGTTCATATTCTTACAAAAAGGACCTAAACATATATATATATTTTTTTAAATACATTGTAGAAAAAACAATTTTTCTTAGAAAGTTTTTTATTTTACAATAAGTACAATTTCTTAAAGATCCATTTACATTATCGTATTTTTCAACGGCGCCTTAGACGTGTTGGAACAATCAAGTACATACGAGTAATATATAGCGAATGGAACTTCGTTCCAACCGGGTGCTCCATGACACCTCACGCGAATTTTGGTCCGGGTTTTTAAAAATACTGGAAAATAGTTATATAAAAATATTTATAAATTTTAACGATTTTAATAAATGTTAATTAATCGAAAGAATATATAAAGGGTTTTTCAACAGAGACGCTACAAACGTAAATCGACAGGGACAGCAAACGACGCCATATTTTTTCCCGCTCTTTTGACATTTCTCTTCAGTAAGGTTTGCCATTTCATCGTGGAAAGATATACGAGCCAACAACGAGTTGAAATTATTAAAATTTACTACCGAAATTTGGAGTCAGTGGCCTCAACTTTAAGAGCGCTACGTCCAATTTATGGTCGTCATAATCATCCAACCAGATCAACAATTGAGCGTCTAGTGGAAAAATTTGAATCCACAGGCACAGTACAAAATGTTCCCGTGTCAGTGAGACAAAGACGTGCCCGTAGTGTGGAGAATATTGCTGCCGATGAGGCTTCAGTTCAACAAAGCCCAAATGTGTCTCTCACACGTCGTTCTCAAGCGTTGGGCATTTCTGCGACGTCGTTGAGGGGAATTTTGCGAAAAGATCTTGGCCTACATCCCTACTTCCAAATTGACGGAAGAACTGAAGCCGCTTGACCACCATAAGCGTCGTATGTTTGTGAAGCAACAACTTGAAAATGATACGGATGAGCTGAGCAACAACTTGAAAATGATACGGATTTTCATCGGAAATCATCTTCAGCGATGAGGCTCATTTCTGGCTGAATGGCGTCGTCAATACGCAAAATATGCATTATTGGTCAGACAGCAATCCACACGTAATCCATGAGTCATCATTGCATCCCGAAAAAATTATGGTTTGGTGCGGTTTATGGACCGGCGGCGTCATTGGGCCGTACTTCTTCCATGATGATCAAGACCGGCACATTACTGTGAATGCGATAACCGAATAGTTTTGGCCCCAATTATATAATATGGACTTGGAGTACATCTAGTTCCACCAGGACCAGTCGATTGGCCGCCTCGGTCACGCGATTTGACGCCGTTAGAATATTTCCTGTGGGGCTACGTCAAGTCTATGGTCTATGCCAACAAGCCAGCGACGATTGATGAACTTCGTACGAATATCGAACGTGAAATTGCAGCAGTATAGGCCGATTTATGTTTGAAAACCGTCGAAAATTGGGTTCAGCGTCTGGACTTCTACAAGCGTGCCCGAGGTGGCCATGCAAAAGAAATCGAAGAAGAATCGAACGTACTTTCTCAGGAATAAAGAATTTCATTGGTATCTAAAACCAGTTTTGTTTTATGTAAAAAAACTTTTGTAGCGCTCTTATTGAAAAACCCGTTATTTGATATATCTATGATTTATTGAATTAAAATTAATACAATATTACTTGGGAAATTTGAGCGGACAGCAAAGGCACAGCAGGAATGCTATATTGCCTTCCTCAAGGAACATCCAGAGATGCTAAGCGGAAAGAATACACCTGCGCATCCATGACAAGTAGAAGATAAAGTTTAATTTAGCACCAGCTCTCTCATCTACACAAAAATTTCACCACCGACAAAGGCTTTTGCGCTGATTTCAAAACAATTTCTTTTCCGGCGATCGGTCTAACTTCTTTAGATATAGACCTTTAAAGCTTGAGTATATAATCGCTCATATCTCAGGTATTTATAATGTTATTTATTTATATCTTTCAGTGTATAAACATATTTATTTATAAAAACCCATTGAGTAGCTAATTAAAGAACCTATTTTGTAAACTCACTTTTCTGATAAAAATTAATGTTTTTCAAAAAAATGCCCTATTACACTTATTCCAATAGTAAGCAAGGCTTTCTTTCTGGAAAAAAGTCCTTTGCCCTTTCTGCTACATTTCCATAGCACATTTAGTTATTCCTCCATTCAATTTAATTGTGCCCTCCTGTCGTTTTGGTACACAATATATTAGTTTTTTTTTCCCCTATGCACACACAGAGAAGAGATTGGTTGTCTCAACTATATTTACAGCCAACTAAAATGTGGGGGTTCCTTAGACTATTAACAATAATTGTGGTCCGTGTCACCAAATGTTGTGCATATCAACTGATTTGTAATTCAGTTTTGGTTGCAAGTACTGAAATATTTAGTTGACGCCACAGCAACAATAAATAAATGTGATCTGTCAATCGAGTTTTAGTCGTAGCAATCAAATTATCCTGTAGTGGTGAATATTCTATTAGTTGGATGAACACAAAATATAAAAACTAATTCGGTTGTACCAAATAATATATTGGTATGCTCAACTGAAATAATTACTTGAATTTGATGGCTGTCACAACCATTTGGTGATGCTTTAACCCATTACGAATTTTATAGAAAACAAGTAAAAAAATATTTTTGTACTAAAATTGTATATTTTATGTTTAGTTAGTTAGTTAGTTAGTTCGAAAAGAGGGGCGTGGTGTTGAGTGTTCAGAAGGAGCACTCTAAACCTTCCCATGTCAGTAAAGACATACACTTAAGCCGCTAAGTTCGACCTGTTGTGCGCTCTAAGATTATCCTACTACTTCGCTTCACTATGTCCCTTATAGGAATTCGGTGCTATTCACGAAATTCCTTAGTTTATTCCAGTCCATACCCATAAGTTTGGTCATGTCCGGTATCGTACTATCCGAAAGATATCTGGATCTAGCTTGTGTGAAGGCCGGGCAGTGGCATAAGAAGTGCTCCAACGTCTCATCGTCCTCCATGCATGCCCTGCACTCACTGTTCGCCACTAGTCCAATACGGTATAGGTGGGCTCGTAATCCCGAATGCCCCGTTAAGACTCCCATCATTTTGCCCATTTCGGCTTTTCCCAGTTTCAGCAAACCTTTTGTTCTCGATTCATCTGGGTCTCCCCATAGAATCTTTGTCATCCTGCCTACTGATTCCCGGTTCCACTGGGCTATATGTGCCGACTCCGCCCATTTATTTAACTCAGCCTTCGTCACCCCAAAGGGTTTCGCTCCATCTAGGCTTACCGTTTGGAGTTCCCTGGCTTTCTTTGCCAGGAGGTTCGCTTTCTCGTTGCCGAATACCCCGCTGTGCCCCGGCACCCAGATGATATTGAGTCTGCCGTGCATAGAGTAGTCGTTTATCACCTTCTTACAGTCAAGGACCGTTCTAGATTTTACCGTTTCTGATGATATTGCCTTTATTGCCATTTGGCTATCCGTGAATATATTTGCCTCGGCTGGGATTGTATTATCGCCGAGCCATTTGATACACTCCGTAATCGCCCGAACTTCCGCCTGAAAGTTCGTATTATGATCCGGGAGGCGTAGGTGGGATTCGGTTGCTGGATTTTCAATAAAGAATCCTAGACCCGTTTTTTCTCCTAGCTTTAAGCCATCCGTGTAGCAGTAAGTCCCATTTGGCATTGGTGTTAGGGTTCCATTCTGCCAGGCGTCTCTAGTTGGCGTTAGGGTCACGCAGTTCGCCTTAACCGTTATCTCGGGTATTCGGTCAGATTCACACGTATCTTGAGTGTACCCGACTAAGGCCCCAGTTATCCGTTGGTGTTTTGACGTGAGATCCCTGTTGATCCATTCACCTGTAGCTTGTAGGCGTTTTGCCGCAAGGGCAGCCTCGTATTTGATTCTAATCTCGATTGGCTGGATACATAAAATAGTCTCCATGGCTCTTGTCGAGGTTGTCCTTATTGCACCGCTGATACCAATGCTGCACATTCTCTGAACCCTCTGCAGTGTTGCGATGTTACATTTCCTCTCAACTGCCGTCCACCATACTACAGAAGCATATGTTAGTACAGGCCTGATTACGCTTCTGTAGAGCCAGTGTGTCATAGTCGGTTTGAGGCCCCATTTGGACCCTATAGCCCTTCTGCATAGCGACCAGCATCTGTAGGCCTTATTAGCCCTTTCCTTTATGTGGTGCTTCCAATTCAGTTTCCGATCTAGGATTACTCCTAAGTATTTAACCTTATCGGATATTTTAATCGTCTTTCCCAAGAATCGTGGCTCTTCATAATCTGAGATTTTCGTCTTCCTTGTGAATAGACATATTTCCGTTTTGTCCGGGTTTACATTTAAGCCCCTTGGCTGTGCCCATTCATACGCTATACTCAGTGCCCTCTCGGCCTCTCTGCATAATTGGTTTGGGTTCTTTCCCTTAAGAAGTATTATAACGTCATCTGCGTAGCAGATTGGTTTAAGTCCCTCGTCGGTAAGTTTCCTTAGGAGACTGTGTATAGTGAGGACCCATAGGAGTGGTGATATAATCCCTCCCTGTGGGGTTCCACGTTGTACTCTGTCTCTAATATTTACATCATGGGAACTACAGCTTATCCATCTATTCCTTAGCATATGGTTGATCCAGTCTTTTAATGCCCGGTCCACCATAAACTGGTCTAAGGATTGGATAAGTGTTTCGGTCCGGACATTATTGAACGCTCCCTCAATGTCTATGCATACAGCGAGTGTGTATAGTTTGTCATTGAGAGATTGCTCTATGTAGTAGGTTACCTCATGAAGTGCGGTGTCCACTGATCTGCCTTTGACATAGGCGTGTTGTCTAAACTTCAGCATATCGCTCGGTATTCCACTTTTTACCATGTCGTCCACTATTCTCTCCAAGGTTTTGAGTAGAAACGAGGTGAGGCTAATTGGTCTATAAGCCTTTGCCGTTGCATAGCTTGCTTTTCCAGGTTTGGGTATAAATACTACCCTGGCCTCTTGCCAGTTTCTCGGTGTGTAGGCGTATTTTAAGCATGCGGAAAAAATTCCTGCCAGATGGGTTGTTATTTGGTCAACCCCATGCTGTAGGATAGCCGGGAAAATACCATCCGGTCCCGCCGCTTTATATGGGGAGAAACTCTTTATAGCTTTTTGGACCATTTGGTCCGTAATGATTGGCGACTGATGTACCACATTCTCATCTTGTGACCACTCCCATGTGGGTTCCGCGTTCCCATTTGGAAAGTGTGTATCCATCAGGTGCCTAAGTGTTTGTTCCATTGTATCCATTCTCTTTCCCGTGTCATCTACTAGCGTTTCCGCCTGTACGTGGGTCTTAGAGAGGAATTTTTTCATCTTCGACATATCGTTGACGCTATCCACCTGTTCACTGAATAGTCTCCAGGAGTTGCGTCTCGCTTTTCTCAATATTGCGTTGTATTCACTGAGACTTCTCTTGTAGTCCTCCCAGTATACTGGTGATTTCTTACGCGTGGCCCTGTTGTAAAGTCTACGGACGTTCTTCCCTAGATTTCGTATTTCCCCTGTTACCCAGGGTTTTTCTTGGGCCGATTTTCTTTCCCGAAGTGGGCAGCTGTCCTCGAAAGACTTTACTAGTGCTTGCGTTGTCTTTGTCACTATGTCGTCTAGTTCGTCCCTGCTAGAGTATTCGAGTTGAGGGTGGACTAGTCGATTCTTAAGTAGGCTTCCGAACTTTGTCCAGTCTGTCTTGGTCCTATTTCGGAAGCATATCGGTTTCGGTGGTGGCCGTGTTATCCTGAATCTAATATATCTGTGATCCGAGAATGAGTGCTCATTTAAAACCCTCCATTCTTGAATTTCATCTATAAGGTGTTCAGAACATATTGTTATATCTAACACCTCCTCCCTAATCTTGTTGACAAAAGTTGCTTTGTTCCCAATATTCAGTGTGAAAAGGTCGTTAGTATTCAAATATTCTACTAGGGCATGCCCCCTACGGTTACAGTTAGTACTACCCCACGACGTGTGGTGAGAGTTAGAGTCACTACCTATTAATACTTCGTTACCTGTCTGTTTGGCCCTCTCTACCAGTCGCTGTAATTCCGACGAAGGTGGTGGTGTCGGCGAATCATATGGCAAGTATACTGATGCCAGGTATATATTCCCATCTCCCTGTTTCAGTACTGTTGCATCCGATGTTGACAACTCTGGGGAGAAGAGAAAACAAAGGTTTTTATGGCATAAGATACATGTTCTCGGACGGGAATCCGTCTTCGTATAGAATAGTTGGTAATTAATATGATTTAATCCAATAACCTTGTCTTTAGTGGTCCAAGGTTCTTGTATTAAAGCAATGTGTATTTTACCTTTATTAATTTTATCCAACAGAGCGTGGGTTGCCGTCTCGCTCCGGTGGAGGTTAATCTGGATGACCTCTAACATTGGTCCTCCAGTAACCGGTCTTCTTGGGAGTTTGTGATGCCTTCGGCCACTTCCTCCTTCTTAGTTTGCGGTGTCTGCTCCGCCGAGCCTCCACTCGCTTCGTCATGCTTCGCATCCTCCGGCTGTGTTCCTCCGGTCGTCATGCCGATTGGCACTTTGCCAACTTTGATGTAGACAGCTTTGGTCACAAAGAACACCATACCTTTAGTCTTGGCAAGACCAGCCATGGATGCCGGGTCTATTCCGATCACAAGGAGTGTGCCCTCCTGCCCCTCCTCCCTGTGGAAAACGACCCATTTGTCCACGGATAGTCCTGCGTTTTGCTTGCCAATGACTTTAAGTATGGCGTCCGATGCAAACTTGCTGCCCCATCCTTTAATATATACAGTAGCCTTCGTCAGCCTTGGGATGTCCTTCTTCCTTACGAGGGCTAGCTTACCGCCTTCCCAGGGGGCAGAGATTTCATCCACCAGCTTCTTTAAAGTCTCCGCACAGCGTTGTGAGGCCAGCTGTAAAGTGAGTACCTCCCCTTTGAAGCCGCTACTGACAACTTCTATGGGAGGTCCACTTTCGGCCTTCATTATGTGGTCCATTACCTTCGTGTTGACGAGGTCCTCCACGATTTGGTGTTGGTTATCCGGTATTGAGCCAGTTGGGTTACCGCTGTCAATTACTGCATAGCAGAGATCGTCCAGTTGTTGCCTTCTCGCTACCTTTGCGTAGGATGGCGGTTCCTTGCCCGTGTTCGCATTCAGCTTCCTCTTCCGAGTTGGATAGGGTTCGTGTTTACGCGCCCTTTCCTTGTCGGTTGATTTGGCTGATGTGCTCGTCTTTCCGGTAATCGCATCGGCTTTGCTCCTATTGTCCCTGGAGCTCTGTTGCATCCCCTGGGTAATATGGGGTTTGGGCGTCTCCGAATTACCAGATGACGGGGAACACTTTTTCCTCTTTGCCATTAATTTGACAGTGTTCTGTTCTTCCGGTGATCGGTTTCTCTTCTCAGCCTCTGTTGAGGTCGAGGGAGGCACCGACAGGTCCTTAGGAACATCCTGTTTTTCGGCTTGTTTGGCTGAACGGTTCCTCTTTGCAATCTTCCTGCGTTGAGCCCCCGAGAGTCGTTTCTTTTGTGTTGATAGCTTCGCTATGCTCTCGCTTACTTCATCGACCATTCTATTTACCTCGTCATTTTTTGGAGTTGCTAAAATGGTAATTTTATGTTTAAATATAAACAAAATTATTATTATTTATAACCAGGGTTTGTATTTCGTGCCCATCTTTGATCGAAAATATGGAAAAATTTCTATATCTCGAAAACGGAGCGTCCAATCGAAAAAATAACAATTTTATACGTGTTCTTAAGGGTTTCTCACAAAGTGTTCTAATTCACATGAAATAATTTCTTTTCAAAAAATCGCCAAAATAAGAAAATCGCTAAAAGCAAAAAATAGCTATATCTCGCAAACGGTTCGTCCAACCGCAAAAGCAATAAATGGGCTAAAGACATCCGTTGGTTAAAATCTCTTATAGAGGTAACAAAGTTACTATTTTTGCGATTGAACCCACAGGATGCGAGTTATAGCAATTTTTTATTTCAGCGACTTTCATATTTTGATGATTTTTTGAACAAAATATCTTCCATACGATGGACCACTTTATGAAAAAGCCTAGAAACTCGTAAAAAATAGTTTCTTTTTTGAATCGTTTTAGCGATTTTTGGTGCCAGAAATTTTAGTTTTAGCGATTTTTGTAAAATTAAAAGTGATGCCGTATTGAAGACATCCATAGGTGAGAGCCTCCTACGGAGGTAAAAATTTTTCACTTTTGTGGCTACCTAAACGCTACGAATTCTTTAAAGTTTTTTACGAGTTTGACCTGGAAGATTTAGAGTAAATCAAAATTCTAACAGGTTTGCAAGATATGAGCCTTATAAAATTATCACTTTTTTGCAAAATGACACCGATGCCCCAAATCTTTGGGTGCCAATAAAAAAAGTGCATGACTTTGGGCAGAACTGGGAGACACAGGTCTTTTTTTTTTTGGTCTTTTATCACGTTGTAGTGTCCGTATATGGTTATCTTTTTTCGTGTTGCACTGTGTTAATAACCGTATATACACAAACTTATAAGTGTTCTCCCACTAATGTCATGTTGTGGAACTTAGCGCCATCTATTTTGGAACTAAGTGTTGTCGAGATCACGAGACTTGCCTTCGGATACCAAATTGTATAATATCTTTGCTCGACAACAGGAGAGGATTATTGTCGAAGCTTACAGTGCCACATTTGGAAATGTTCCTGGTTTATGAAAATAAGATAGAAAATAAAGCTTTAATTTATACCAGAAATCATCTTTGGCTTGAAAAAATTTATAATTTAAAATTATATTACCCCGAGCGGGGTTTTGCAACACCACCTCTAGGTACTTTCGTAAGGTTGTGGATCTAAATTCACCTTCGCACAGTGTAATTAGAAGATATTGTCACTGTCATAATGAGACGCAATTTTATATACTTTACAATGAAAACATTTTAATATAAATTTTCAATTACTCATAACCCCATTCTTCTATTATGTTGGCATTTCGACGAAGGAAATACTATTTCCTTCACAATCTACGCAGTCAAAACCACACGCGTAATTACTTCATGTATCCATATATGAAACTAATTTAAAGTTGTTGTGTGAAAATTGATTGTATCCAACAATGGTGTACGCATTACATAAGAAAACTAATTAGTTTGTCATCAAAGTCATTTACTTATATACATATTTTAACAACATAAGTGTTATGAAAACTGAAAATTACATGCAGTCAACGAGCGGTGTTCGCACATTGAAATGACTACTAAAGTTTTGACGTTACTATTCATTAGAAAAATCGAGTGCAATAAAACTAATTTGACCTCAGACTGAGATACATTTGCTGAAAGTTTTAAAAATTCAAGCACAATTTATGTACTTGTTGCTCTAACAGTCCTGACTATAAATTTCGGTTTTATACCCATCTCGAAGAACATCTATAACTATCTTAGAGGCAGTGTCTGTTATTCGAGTGACAGGAAATTTGTTTACTTTATTTGACCACATTTTCCTTTACAATTTTATAGTGCAATCAATTTTTTATTTCATTTCATCATTTTCTGTTCATAATTTTCATATCGCTGACGATAATTAATTTATTTTTGGGTGATAAAATTGCAAGTAAAGCTATTTGTCATTCAAAATATAACAGTACGAAATCGCAGCAATTTAGAGATTCGCAAGTACATACTTATAAAGGGGTTTTCAATAAGAGCGCTACAAAAGTTTTTTTAAATAAAACAAAACCGGTTTTAGATACCAATGAAATTTTTTATTTCTGTGAAAGTACGTTCGATGCCATTATGTATGGAACTCGATTTCTTTTGCATGGCCACCACGGGCACGCTTGCAGAAGTCCAGACGCTGAACCCAATTTTCGACGGTTTTCAAGCATAAATAGGCCGATACTGTTGCAATTTCACGTTCGATATTCGTACGAAGTTCATCAATCGTCGCTGGCTTGTTGGTATAGACCATAGACTTGACGTAGCCCCACACGAAATAATCTAACGGCGTCAAATCGCACGACCGAGGCGGCCAATCGACTGGGCCATTTCGTGAGATAACACGTTCACCAAACTTGGTTTCCAATAAATTGATTGTGGCATTCGCTGTGTGGCTTGTGGCGCCGGCCTGTTGGAACCACATGTCCTCCAAGTCCATATTATCCAATTGGGGCCAAAAATAATCGGTTATCATTGAACGGTAGCGATTCGCATTCACAGTAATGTGCCGGTCTTGATCATCACGGAAGAAGTACGGCCCAATGACGCCGCCGGCCCATAAACCGCACCAAACCGTAATTTTTTCGGGATGCAATGATGACTCGTCGGTGGTGCAATGGTTAGTGCGCGCGGCTCTTGTACATGAGATCCTGGGTTTGAACCCGGCTCTGACCACCTTAAAATTTCTTTCGGCGGCGGTCACCTCGCATAGTGACGGCGACACTATCGAGTATCTAGCCATGAAAAAGCCTCTCAAATTACCGTTCGGAATCGGTGTAAAACTGTAGGTCCCAATCAGTGAGTGAAAACTGGAAAGCGCACAGCTCAGTGATTGTGAGAAGTTCTCCCCAGTCCCTTCATGGGATGTAATGGGAAACTAATTATTTATTTTTTTTTTTATAATGATGACTCATGGATTACGTGTGGACGAGGCCATTCAGCCAGAAATGAGCCTCATCGCTGATTGTTGAGGCCTCTTAAAGTTGAGGCCTCTTAAAGTTGAGGCCACTGACTCCAAATTTCGGTAGTAAATTTTAATAATTTCGACTCGTTGTTTGCTCATGTATCTTTCCATGATGAAATGGCAAACCTAACTGAAGAGAAATATCAAAAGAGCGGGAAAAACTATTGCGTCGTTTGCTGTGCCTATCGATTTACTTTTGTAGAGTCTCTGTTGAACACCCCGTTACATGCTTTCAATTTCATGGTTTCGTGCGACTATTAAAATTGCTGCTGCCTGCCAATTTCCTGACTACTTGTGAAGATACCTGCTACGGTTTTATAGTATTGGGGAAACATTTTATATCAACAAACAAGTAGCATAATATATATTACAAACAATATAATGAAATAAACGCAACATATACGACCTTGAAAACTAATTTAACAATTATTTTATACATTTACTTATTCAGAAGGTCTACCGAACTCTGTATATTTGAAAAAATCCATATTCAGCAGCCTGTATCTTTTGCAATTTGTAACCGATTGCAGAATTTTAAAATGGAAATATAAGCTAGATATCTTGAATCTTTTTAAAAAAATGTCCAAAAATGTGCTACTTTTTTTTGGCTGACTCGAATAGAGGCACTTTATTGTTTTCTTTATTATTTTTTACGTAAGCGATGATTTTTTGTAAAGAGCGTTTTTTTTATTACAATTTATTACATCTTAGTCATTTTACGAGTCAAAATGGCAAAACAAAAAATTTTAAATCTATCGGAAAAAACTAAAATCAATGTTTACCGTTCTGAAAAATATTCTAACCGCACAATAGCTAAAAAAATTGGACGGAGCCCAACAGTTGTCGACAATTACATCAAGTACCCCGAGGTGTATGGAGCAAATTTTAAAGGAAGGGTTTCATTGTCTTTGTCTACGTATGAGAAAAGAAATTTCATCAGAATTGCTTCTAATTCTGCCTTATCCTTGTCAAAAATAAGAGCTGAAGCTGGAGGGGCAGCGAGCAAGTCATCAGTATGCAGAGTAATTAAGAGCTGTGAGTATCTTAAATACCTGAAAATAGAAAAAAAAAGCCGTCACTTAATGCTCCTCATAAGGAAAGGCAGCTTCAATTCGCAAGAGACTACATGGCATGGGATGTGCAGCCAATAGGCCATGTAAATGACTGGAGAACCATTGTATTTACGGATGAGAAGAAGTTTAATTTGTATGGGCCTGATGGCTACAACTATTATTTCCATGATCTGCTCAAAGAAAAGCGTTTTTTGAACCGACATCACAGCCGACAGGGCGGCGTTATGGTGTGGGTTGCTATTATGCACTATGGCAACATCGATCTTGAATTTCAAAGTGCAAAAATGAATCGGCTTTTACGAAGTTCAGTGAACTATCTTGGATAATGCAACAGGATAATTCCCCTATACACATCGCCAGAGTAGTAAAGGAGTTCATTGCAAACAAAAATGATAATATTCTTGATTGGCCACCCTATTCGCCAGATCTAAACATTATCGAAAATGTCTGGGGTTGCTTATCTCGTAAGGCAGGCCATTAAGGATGCTTGGAATCAAATTTCGTTGGATTACATAAATTATCTTTATCCCTCAATGAAAACCCGTATATTTGAAGTTATTAAAAACAAAAGGGGTTGTACCCATTACTGATAGTTCTTAAATAAAGTAAACTAAATTAAAATAAGAAGAAAAACAGTTTTTCATTAAAATTAGCTAAAGTGCCTTTATTCAAGTGAACCAAGAAAAAACAAATAGCACAGTTTTGGACTGTTTTTTATAACTTACTCAAAAAAGTTATTTAGTTAAGAAACCACTATTGTCACGATTTGTTTTATGTCTCAAGATGTCTAGCTTCCATTTTAAAATTCTCCAATCGGTTACAAATTGCAAATGAAACAGGCTGCTGAATATGGAAACCGGAGTGTATATAACAAGAATATTTAGTATAATATTTTAAAAGATGGCATGTCATAACGTCCAGGGACATAATGCCCATAGATATTATTACACCAAGAAAGTATCATAAGGTCCATGAACATTTTGACACCATAAAAAGTCTCGTAAGGTGCACCGGCAATGGGCCACTTTAAAGAGTGTTACAATGCCCATAAATTTTTTGTCACTGCGTCCATGTGACACTTTTAGAAGTGTCCACAATATTTGGAGCTTCCTAATAAAGTATAATCAGATGCACCATTCAGTCTTTAATAAATAATTGAAACGAGTACGTGACGACTTTGAAAGTAATTGAAACAAAAAAAGTGGAAGTGGGAAATTTAAATTTAAAGTTCGAATTCATGTCGGGTTTCCGTAAAAACTCAAAATTACTTGTTTCAACGAATGAAAAACAAATATTCCGGAAAAAACATAAATTGTATTCGCTCCAAGTGCTATTTTCAAACATGTAATGTTACATTTTCGCTAAAGAATAATAACGTTTGTGAGTAACTTTGCTATTTGCGAGAAAAAAACTGCTACAAAAAGGAAAGAAGTTCCCGATATTTTTGATGATTGATGAATATATGGCCATGAACTAGCCTCAACTGTGTCCTTTCCAAAAATGAACAGGCCACTGCGCAGAATTCGTATCGTATAGTAAGTAGAGGAGAAGGTTGGTATAAGTAATACTAATAAAAAATCGGCCGCCGATTTTTTATTTCATTTACCTTGAGACTTTTTATCTCATCCTCTTCTTCAGTGTGTTCTACCCACAGAGTTGTAAATAGACCGCCTTACATTGACAGTTGTTTCCTCAACCTCTTCTTAAAAGAAAATTAAAGGAAATTAAAAAGGCTGCATGGTTTTTTATGTCCTTTAATGTGAAATATTTATAAAACTCCCTTTTTGATGTGTTAACATCTATAGGCACGGGAAGGGCAATCTTTCAAAGTGAACACATGCAAACAACACACAGCGTTAGCATCACATTCGTAAAACAACAATAGTCTCTGTCTGAAAATAAGTATTACATTCAAAAGTATTTACACAACAGGAAAAACATTATAAAACACAAACAAAAACAAAATAATTAGTAGCCGGATACATTTCCCTCGGCATTTATGAATGCTTGTAGTCTAGATGGAATAGATGCAATCAAATTGCGCACAATCTAAATTTCTAAGCCGGTCCAGATATTTAGTATTTCATCAAGAGTTTCCTCTCGATTTCTCTCCATTTGGATAGATCTGTGCCTTTTTATGAATGCCCATACATTCTCTATTACATCTGGACTCTTTGGTGGCCATGGAAGAACATTTTGTCGATTTCGATTTTAAAACGTTGTTGGTAATTATCATGCTGCAAAATCCAATTTTCGTCAAGATATAATCTCGGAGCCGAAGGAATACCATGGTCATGCAAAATCTCTAGGTATCCTGCCTGGTTCAGAGTGTCGTGTATTGGTACTTGACCTCCAAATCCATTGTATAAGGAACATCCCCAAAATATTAGTGAACCTCCGCAGATTATACATACTAAGAGGATGTACAGTTTTATGCTTCGATACTTTGGAAGGTGCACATAAGTTTTTCCAAATAACCCTTCAAATTGAAAAAAATGACTCATCGGTCCAAAATACATTCTACCAGAACTCCTCTGGCGTATGGATATACTCCATGGCAAACTCTAGAGGTTTTTTTCAGATATGTCTATTATCATTCTCCCGACATAGGTCTTTACATCATTCGTGTTTAGTGTATTCAAAAAACCGGGTTTTCTAAAATTTCGGTTTCTTCGAATATTCCGATTTTACCGAAACCGGTTCTCGGTTAAACCGAGGTGTATAAATCGGTTTAATAACCGGTTTCGGTTTTTATGTTTATTTTTAATTCATCTCTTTGAATTTTGAGAACGATAAGATCGGTCCAGAACCGGTGTAAAACTGCAGGTCCCGGTCAAAGTGTGTGAGCCTATGGCTTCAGGGGTGTAATGGGAAATTAAAGAGTAGGTCATGTAAAATTTGGAATTTAGTTTCGCCTTAAAAAATACTAAGACATTTTTTCAAAATTATGATGTTATTGGTAAGGCCCTTTATTGATATTTATGAATGAACACATCGTTCGAATTGTTTCCATGACTTGCTTTGTAGTACCTAATTTTATATACTTAATTTGTCACTACATTTTCTATTGTCTGGGCCTCTATTTCTTGTTTACCGCCTCAAAGGACTCGGGATTGTTTGCGTAACACTTATATTTTACGGCGCTCCTGAGATAATAGTCTAACGGGTTCAATTCGCAGGTGCGAGGCAGCCAATGGACTTCCAGGTTTCGGCTGAAATTGCGGTTTTGGAGCACAGAGCGTAAAAGATCAATTGGAACGTTGGCTGTGTGGGTGCATGGTATGAGCATGGTACGAAAACGCTCGCCATTGGCGGCTCCATGCCAAAAACCGCACACAACAGTCACTCGTTTTGGATGCATCGGCTTCTCCTCGATGACGTGTGGATTTTCCGAGCCGGAAATGCGACAATTTTGTTTAATAACGTAACCCCCGAGGTGAAAATGAGCTTCATTAGGTATTATGATTTTTTCCGTATAAACGACCAAAATTTTGTGGAAGGAAGTGCGAAAAATTTTCAGTTCTGTGAACGGTGGCGAGTTGGTGTTGATGGCGGTTCGAACACAGTTTCAGCTAAAGAGGCACGAGACGAGCGCGTAGACGATATGGCACTCGAATCGAATTTATTTCGCAGATTTCTGACAGTTTGAGTTGAAAACTCAAAACTTTGGAAGACAGTTTTTAATATTTCCCAATATATTTGCGAGCGCAGAGGCACCCACTTTGAAAATGTCTAACCTTCAACAAATAATCTGTCACTTCATAGATTTCAAATGGGTCATGGACTGCGAAATAATGGGAGGTTAAAGTTCCAAATTGTACATGTCCCACCCCATATTTATTTTATTCAACCCATCTGTTGAGTAAATATTCTCCTTTTGGATTGTGAATACTGTTTTTTATGCTTTTCTGCCAACATATCACCTTTGTTGTCATTAGTTCCGGAACTAACATCTAAATCGGAGTTAGCAGATAAAACTTCTATTGCCATTGGGCAACTAATTTCAGCAAATTATTATGTACGCACTATTTTTGGCTTTTCACGCTTGGGTTTGTCGGTGAGGATGCCAGTTTCTTTCACTTTTTTCACAAGATAACGAACATACGGAGCTGACGGTGCTTCTCTTCTTCCAAAATCCGTACGCAATTTTCGCACACATTCTGCAACATTACCATGATTTTCAAAGTAATGTCGAAATATTTCCCAGCGTTGTTCAAGCGTATACACGAAGTAGCTGACGTATTAGTATGTCACCATACGTCGACTGCGCAAGCCCATGCGCTCGCAAATGAAATTATCCGTTCAACAACAACAACAGACACATGTAAATACATACATTATTATGTTAATACATACGCTATAGACACAATTTCGTTTGCCTCACCCCTGCCACACCACTCTTTCATTGCTCTCTTGCTCGCTCATTTTTGTGGACGTGTTTGCCATATCAACAGCAACGAACATCAACACACACAACATCACACATACTTTGTACAAAGTAGCTGACGTATTAGTATGTCACCATAACGTCGACTGCGATGGTTTTAGCAGCAGCATAAAATATGGTTTTAGCAGATTTTGACTTTTATAGATTTAGTCCGTATACCCCGCTATAGATGTTAACACATCAAAAAACGTTAGATGGCGGACCCTTTATGTCGGAAAATATTTGAGTGCCGGTATTATTTTGCAATGACATCATAAAAATGGTGAGTAAACGTTTAAGATAGCAATTTAACTGGTAATAAAATCGATTGCCACTAAATCATTTCGCTACTGTTCAAGCTATAAAATACCACTTGATAATTTGTTATCAAATTTTCAAAAATCTATATCGTGGTAACTCGGAAACTAAAAGATATCTAACCAAAAAATAAGAATGTGGTTTTCATTGAGAGCAGTATACTACTCTGTAAATAGTATATAAAAATGTAAATATTCATTCAATAAAATTAACTTATAACTAACTTAACTTACAGCTTAAGTATCTCCCAAGATACTTATACAGTGCTACATACGATAAGACCATCGAGAATGTTTCCTATCAACACTCACAATTTATTTTATATCCACAATTGACGTCTCATATTTTGTCCAAATCTCTCAACAACAGCAAGAATAGAAAATATCTGTACAAAACCTGTCTGTAAAACAATATCATAATGTACCATGAGTACGAACATCAGCCACTGAAGCACTTTGGAATGGACACAATTGGTTGGGATACATCTTCAGTGGAGAAAACAGGAGGAATAACCACAACAAATGTACCATATGAAGTAAATTTATGTTATTTATGGTTGTCCTGCTTTCTTGTTTTAATGATATTTAACCCTTTTGTTATAGCAAACAGCAAAGTGAATTCAGCAATTCGAATAAAGACTGTGGAGGAGGTAAAACTGGGGCACGGTATAAACAGATATATGTTATAAATGGCTATACATAACGACGCGTAACAACGATTTTATTGGTCAATAAAATGACACTTTATTGGAAAATGGACACAATGTTCTTACTAAAATGTGGGTCATGCACAATTTGGAATTTGAACCCCCGTTATTAAGAACTGAATGGACAATATGATATTTGTGAAGTGACAATTTATTAGTTAAAGGTTACAAATTTACGAAATGTGCCGCTTTACTCTTGAACAAAATTGGGAAGTACTTAAAACTGTGTCCCAAAGTTTGAAGTCTTTAACTCAAACTGTAAGAAATCTACGAAATAAATTCGATAGAAATTGGATGCCATCAATGCCTTCTGGACAAACCGCTAACTCCGTTAAGCACACTCAGTGGCATGACTAGTTACGGACTCCGTGACAATTTCATCATCAGATGCTTAACTATGAGCCTGAATTGATACCATCGGTTTTTCGATTTTCGTTTTTAAAATTCTGATTGTATTTATACTAATTAATTCATCTGATGGAAAATAACTTAAATCTAACATTAAATGTCAGGCTGACATGTAGTCCATTTGGATACCACTGGGACAAAAGAACAAATACGATATTTCCTTAGTGCCAGATTTGCTAACTCCGCAAAGAAACGTGAGCCATCTATAGGCCGCCGCCTTTCGGAAAGACCGCAGCACAGACACTTAATCTGTTCTAATGACTCCTCTTCCTCCTCGTCACCGTAGCTCCTTCAAAATTCATTTCTTAAGCTTTCATTCTATCTGAGTTCCGTCCAATGTGACAGAAACGCGTCATGATGGACATGATAAGTGGGACGTCCTGTCTCGTTGACGACAGCAGAGCTTTAGTGCGTCTGAAGTTTAGTCGGGGCCACATCAGCTTGGATTGTACACATTTCCCCAGTAGTGACAGCCTATAGTTAGTTGCACAAATGCACAACTTTTCAAGAAGAGATTGAATGTTGCTAGATGCATGTCCACATACTGTAATTCACCTGGAGTATGTAAGGAAGTCCCCAGCCTAGCAAGTTTATCTGCTTTACAGTTCGCTGGTATATCTCTGTGGCCCAGTACCCAAATAAGGTGAATATTAAACTGTTCAGCCATCTCGTCAAGACATCTGCGACAGCCGATGGTGGTTTTCGAATTCAGGAAGACAGTTTCCAGGGACTTAATGGCAGCTTGATTATCAGAGAAAATATTGATTCCGACTTTATTCAGGACATTACTTCTCTATCAGCTAAGATTTCTGTCTGGTAGATACTACAGTGATTAGGCAATCTTTTGGCGGTGGATAACGCAAGGTCGTTAGAAAATACACCAAACCCTACTTTATCAATAAATTTTTTAACTATCTATATAAAAGTTCACGAATCTCTTCTGTCCAAGGCGGCGACCATTCCATTCTGATCTATCACACGCTGAAAAATGTGTAATTTTTTGTTGTTTAAGTGCAAATATAGTATACTTGTGTACAAACACATTGTGTTTGCTGGTCAATATAATATGTTTGAGACACAATAATTACTATATTATAACATATGAATTTGTGACCAAAATGTGGCCAATAAATAAACAGAAAGCGGCAGATCTTCCATTCACGAAAACAATGCTTGCAAACATTTATGTGGTTCCTGCAATGTGTTGATTGGACCGTTATTTTTCAGCGTGCTGGTATAAAAGTATGTTACTTTTTGTCATTGAGTGGTTAGCCCAAAGTGTAATCAACAATACCTGGTAAGTCAGGCATTGTATTGGGAATGGCACTGTGCACGAAAACCGCGAAGTCCCTAAGTCTAACAACACATGCTGAAAAATAAAGGGCCCAGTAACATATTGCAGGAAACATGTTCATGTTTACAAGCATTGTTTTCATGAATTGAAGATCTGTTGCCTTTTTGTTTCTTCGTTATCTGTCTCGTTGTTGTCAATAGCCGTTTTCAACAAACAAAGCCACATTTGTGTCTTAAAAATAGTATATACTAGTATTATAGCCCATTAATCATTGTGTCTCAAACATGTTATATTGAATAGCAAACACAATGTTTTCGGCACAAGTGCAGCATATTTGCGACAAGCTACAAACACGCTATATTTGCATCCAAACAATAAAAACGACAGAGTTTTCAGCGTGCAGTAGCCGTGACATGTTGCTTAGCTACAATGTGACGTGGTATTAAATGTAGTATGACATTTAGTGCGTCAGTAGGTGTCGCTCTCAACGCATCGGTGACAAAAAATACAGTCATTCACTGCACTTTATCCAGTATCGCGTAGTAGGTGGATTTCCAGCTTTCCACAAAGGATAGCACCATGCAGCATTGGTGGTCTAACTACTGCCGTATACAACCAATGAACTACATGCGGCTTCAGACCCCAGCGTTTTCCTATTGCCCTTTTGCAGGTAAATATATAGGACTATCACAGCCTTTTGACACTTTCCAGAATGTTGTGTTTCTAGTTGAACAGTCTGACGAGTAAAATACCTTAGAATTTTTAGCTTTCAGGGGAGGACATTTCAATACTCCCGAAAGAGACAGGTACAAGAACCAGTCTCATCTTTGTTGGGTTCGCCCCAAGATAATTATCGGAAACCCTTCTTGTGGTGGTGTGAAAAACCTGATTAAGGATGTCCTTAAGAGTACTCGGAAACTTCTCCCTAACCGCTGTTACCACGTTATGTTCGTAGGAAATAGCCTCAACTTTCAACATCTCCACGGAAAACAGAATGCTGTACATGGAGAGATTCCATAGCATAGGCGACCAAACATCCTGTTGAGTCATTCCTCTGCTGACAAGTCTACAGGTATCAGCCACCTGGAATGTTTATGAGGAATTATATTGAATGTCCCTAATATCAGGAGTTCACCACAAGAAACCTGAATATTAGATGATTTTGAAATCGGGTAACTAAGTTCAGATTGAATTGTGAATTACCAAAAAGCAAACCC
Source organism: Phaonia tiefii (assembly GCA_963931995.1). NCBI lineage: Eukaryota > Metazoa > Arthropoda > Insecta > Diptera > Muscidae > Phaonia > Phaonia tiefii. The sequence continues at coordinate 39,493,793 of OZ008367.1, forward strand.
GATGTTAAATCACTGTTCGACACTTAAGTTTCACTGACCTCAAATAACGAAAGCTGTCTGCTTTGGTCGGCAAAATAATCATTCGTAATATGATTGACTAAAACTTAAACAATTGTGTTGCTGAACGGACACCACTACGTGATAAAAGACCTAAAAAAAACCTCGTATCTCCCAGTTTTGCCCAAAGTCATGCACCTTTTTTTTATGGGCCCCCAAAGATTTGGGGCCTCGGTGTTATTTTTGCAAAAAATTATCATTTTGTATGGCTCATATCTTGCAAACGATTCGGTATTTGTTGATTGTTTTTCAGACCAAGTTGTTCGTGATTATTCTGTTCGATGAAAATGTTATATATTCTATAACCTTGCTGGCTTTTTTGGTCGCAATTCCAATGTATTAAATAAAACTATTTAATTCAATTGTTTTCCCTACGTTTCGATGCTTTATTGGCATCCTCTTCAGGGGAGTTTTATTCTAAATAACAATGATAACAATTAATATTACATTTAGTATTTTTCGTTCACTGTTCACACTTACTTCGTTTTTCCATATATTTATTTGCATGTCTATTTAGTGTTAATCTAACATAAATGTATATATGTCGTACATGTATGTTTTCTCCACACTATATATGTTTGTCCAGTGTGAGCGTCATGTAGTAGTGACAATTTGTCTTGTCTTTGTCCTCTTTTGTGTTCATACTTATGTCATGTTTTTGTTGAATTCTCAAACTCTCCAGTGTATTCGGTATTTTGATTTAGTCTCTGATTGAAAGTTGTAGCTCTTGTCATAAGGAACATACAAAATCAAAAAACTTCATCTTCAAGGTCACAATCGCAAAAACTTTAATATATTCCATTTTTTTACATTTTTCCCCTGTTCAGGTCCATAGGTAGCAAACCGTTCAAAATTCAAGGAAACAATCAACTACAAACCTGAAACTCAATAAATAACTTTCTGGAACCTATAAACTTCCTAGGAGTGATTCTTAACACCTTTTTAGGTAGCGCTTAGGTAGTGTTAAGGCAGCCGCAAAAGTGAAAAATTTCCCAAAAATTTTTTAATTTCATTTGTTTTTTCTTTACTTCAACATTGAGATACTATGCTATCTATTACAAAAATAATAAAAAAAATATTCGTATTATATTTATAATGTTGATGGCCCTGGACTTGCAAATCGGACTCTCTTAAGTTGTGGTCTTTTTTTCGGTCTTTTATCATGTAGTTGTGTCTGTATATTTTTATACTTCCACAACTTAAAAAATTCCACACAGTGTTACTAAACTTGTTGCATTACCATTTTAGAAATCATCTCTTAGATTTTGTTAAGACATATTTTCAGCGAATTAGCAATTAGCCGAACTTTTATTACGAATAATCAATTAGAAAAGACAAAAAAATTTTAGGACAGGCTAAAACCTGACCTTGTGTGAACTAATAAAATGTACCTGCTTTGCTATTTGAGAGTAATTCTTTAGAAATTTCATATATGTGTTCATTTATTTCAAGAGGTCTTCTTTAGTCTTCCTCCTATGACCCATTCAGCATTAGAATCTTGAAATATAAAAACGTGTCCTTAATCACAGCTTCATCTTCTCGCCATGAAATGTTCTTGTTTTTTTGCAGAATCATTATCCAATCGTAATGGTAAAAAAGTACAACTCCTTTTGACTTTTATTTTCTAGAAACTGCTGGTCCTTTCCATCCTTTTTCAATTTTTTAATACAAACTGAAAGGTGTGTGTGGGTATATAGAAATGTATGTAAATTTTAGCTTTTCCCCAGAGGGATATTTGTATGTCATCACATAATCTAAAAGCCAAATAGCAACGAGAGAAGTCAAAGAAATAATTCCGAAAGTTCAGTACGTCCCAAAAAGAAAAGTAATGGTCGGGTTTATTTTATAAAAAGACAAAATGTATAAAAATAACAGAGATCCTTAACCAGAAATACAATTTGGTTTATTTGGCGAGTCATCCGCGGAAACAGTGGAATGTAACATTTATATTAAAATAAAAAAGTAACAAAATTCAATCTTAACTGTATTAGTATTATATTGCTGTACGCCGTGACCTTTTTTGGCACCAAAGTGAATAGGCATGTAAAGATGATGGAAGGCAAGTACCACACCACATGGCTTTAAACTTAAATTTTCTTATTCATTTTATTTATGTCTGGCAGATATCAAGTACTCATATCACAAGTCTTATTATTGATAAATTTATTTCTGTGTATAAAACTATATGGCAGAATATCGAGGTAGTATCTCATTAGTCAGACGCTTCATAATATGGCATACTCCCGATAAAAATGCTGGCATACAATTCATGTCCCAGCTGGAAAATTATATCGAAAAGTGAAAAATAGCAAAGATTGGTGGTTCGTTGCAGGTGAAATAAGAGGCATTAATATTCCTACAACACTAATGTTCCTGCAGAAGACTTAGGAACATATTTTCAACAACTACAAAACTCACCACATATAAAATCACACATTCATTATGCCCACATGTTGTATGTAAATGAGGATCTAGAAAAGACATCACCATACTGGAAATTAAACAAGCCCTTGCAATGTCTAAGTTAAATAAATCTCCTGGCTTTCACCGCATTCCATCAATTTGAAATAGATGAACTTCTGCGGGAAATATGTAAGAAAATTGTGAAGTAGATACACTTTTCCTGAAAACTATAAAATATACTTACTTACTTAACCGGTCTCAAACAACCCAGAAGGGTACGGGTTTAGTCTCCTTTTTCCCGGGATAACAGACGAAAATAAGGACAAAAGGTCAAAACTGAAGTAAAAATGTATATGGGCTGGCCATAGGCCGATATAATTTATTCAAAATGAAATTATCCTAGTTTTGTCAGTAGATGTTAGGAAAAAATGTACGTATGTATATTAATTAGCTGTAAGAATTTGAAGAAAAGTTGGAGAAATAAATGAATTTAAAGTTAAAAAAAAAAAAAAAAGTCAAACAACCCAGGGGGTCAGGGGCCTTACAAAACGAAGATAACATATTCCGCCAACCAGCTCGATCGTTTGCTTTATCTCTCAGGTTAGTAATACAAGGTGTACGCAGGGATTCGTCAACCTGATCCCTCCAGTGGAGTCTTGGTCTTCTTATTTTTCGTCGTCCTTCGAGTTTGGTTTCGAAAACCCTTCGAATTGGCTCGTCTTCATCCATTTTACTGACATGGCCTAGCCAGCGCAATCGCGCTGTCTTGATCCGCTTGAATATGGCGATGTCGGTATATAGCTCATACAGCTCATGCGTCGCCAATACTCCATACATACATTTTTTCATACATTTTTCCGAGTATTTTTCTCTCGAAAATTCCTACAGATGTTTCATCTGCTTGCGATAAGACACAGCATTCTGCGCAAGACAGATTGTATGAGAGTCTGGTATAGCTTTTTTGTTACTTTTTGAGACTTTTGTTACTCGAGACCGGGCTTTATCTCTAAAGTGCTTGCATAGCCCAAAATAACTTCTACTCGCAAGAACAATTCTCGTCGTGATCTCAAGGCTGACGTTGTTGTTTTTGATTACGGCAGATCTGAGTTATATAAATTCTTCCACCACCTCTAAATTCTAACGGTTATCAACGTTCACGCGTTGATCTAATCGCATGGAAGCCCAGCTCCTTGAAACCATTAGTTTTGTCTTGTCTTCCATTACTGGCAAACCTACTTTTACTGACTCCTTCTCCATTCTCGAAAATACCCCAGTAACTTTTTTCATTGTGCGCCTAATGATATCAATATCATCAGCTTACGCGAGCAGCATGTAACTTTTGTTGCTGATGATTTTATTCATATTGACTGCAGCTTTTCTCATAATGATCTCCATTAAGATGTTAAAGGGATCGCACCATAGGGTGTCGCCTTGCCTGGGGCCCCGCTTAGGATCGAAAGGTTCGGTAAGATCTTTACCAACTTCCACTGCGGATTTGGCGTCCGTCAAGGTCATCCTTCACAGAAGTATGGATTTTGCACGAATACCAAGCTCAGACATTTCTCCGTAAATTTCCTTCCGTATAGGGCTATAAACGGCCGCCTTATAATCGACGAATGGATGATAGGTGTCCATTTGTTTTTCTTGAGTCTTCTCCGGGAGTGAGAGTAGTGTGAAAATATGGTCAGTTCTCGATTTATGGTACAATCAGGCCTGCGATAATTGGTTTTAGTTTTTCGCACATTATACTTCATAATTGTGGCCGTCGGTGGTGCAATGGTAGTGTACGCGGCTCTTGTGCCTGAGAACGTGGGTTCGATCCCTGCTCTAATCACCTTTAAAGTCTTTCGGCAGCGGTCACCTCTCTTAATGACGGCGACACTATCGAGTATTTAACCACGAAAAAGCTTCTCACACCACCGTTCGGAACCGGGTTAAAATTGTAGGTCCCTATCAGTGAGTGTGTGTGTCCCTATCAGTGAGAGGGCGCACAGCTCACTCTTTTTGAGAAGCTCTCCCTAATCCCTACATGAGATGTAACGGGAAACCATTTATTTATTTTTATACCTGATAGAACCTTATATAGACTAGTACATTGAGACTCCAATCGACGGGCAAGCATTCATCTAACCAAATTTTGCTAATGAGCAGATGCATGCACAATCAGCTCATCGCCGTCAGCCTTAAAGAGCTCCTCTGCTAATCCATCGGCTCCAGCGGCTTTGCTGTTATTAAGCCGGGTAATAGCTGTTCTGACCTCGACAAGGTTAGGAGGGGGCAATCGACGTCGTCGTCCAAATTGTGATCAATCGTCTCATCGTCAATGGAAATGTCAGGCATAACCAAGAAATTATCGTGGTAAAGCTTTTATGAATTGCCTAGTAACGATGATTATTTGAATACTGACAGAAAGGTTGGCAAATTGGGCAGAAATGCATAAGGTACTGGTACATTTGAATACCTAACAAAATATGAAAATGTACGCGTTGTTCGTTAACTTAAAAACTGCCTTTTGCTGAATATATCGTAATGCAATTATTCACAATATACACACTGAAAATCAACATCCCCATCAACGTATTGTAGGAAGCATGTACATGATTGCCAGCATTGTTTTCGTGAATTGATCATCTGCTGCTTTTTGATTCTTCATTGTGACAGACGCCAGTGTTTTGAGCAGTTTTCAACAAACAAGTTCACATTTGGGTCACAAATACATATATTATAGCCTATTAATCATTATGTCCCAAACATGTTATATTGAATAGCAAACACAATGTGTTTGAACACAAGTATACTATATTTGCGGCAAGCTACAAACACGTTATATTTGCATCCAAACAATAACATAAGGCAAATTTTTCAGCATGTAGGATTGTCAAGTAATTTTGTGAAATTTAGTGAAAAATTAACTCTCTGAAGAGTTTGTCACCACCTCCGGAGTAAAATAAGGATGTTTGTTAGCATTACAATTATTTGCATTATACGTCAACGACTTACTCAAAGCTTTAGGCGGTAGAAAATGTATTAGAGATCTTAATATACGATTGTCACTTTGTGTTACTTTCTAGGCGGTTATTTGAACATTTTTCAGAGAATGATATACAAGGTGGCCGAAAGTTATGTCATAAAGTTAATGTGCTTTCATTTTTGCAACTGGCGTTAAATGTCATTGTGCTGTTACATCTGTGTTGTAGACAGCTAGAGAATTATTTAAAAACAAGCAATGGAGCGATACACACCTGAAGAACGTGAAATTATTGCTACAGCATATTTAGCCAGTTCTCAGTCTGTTGTTTTCATCGTGTTCCTCGTCGTTCTGTACCATGTGAGCGAACAATTAAGCGTGCGGCCGAGAGCCACGTGCAAATTGGGTCCACTACGGATGTCGCAAGAAGTAGTTGCCCTCATATCGCACGTTCGACTGAGAACGTCGCTGTTGTGACCGAGGACGTCAGAAAGGATCTACAAAAATCGACGTGATGACGATCAACAGAACTAGCCATCAGCAGACGTTTGTGGCCGTCGGTGGTGCAACAGTTAGTGTACGCGACTGTTGTGCGAGAGAACGTGGGTTTGATCCCTGTTCTGACCACCTTACACTTATTTCGACGACAGCCACCTCGCTTAGTGACGGCGACACTATCGAGTAATAAGCCATGAAATAGCTTCTTAAAAACCCGTTCGGAACCGGTGTAAAACTGTAGGTCCCAATCAGTGAGTGAAAACTGGAGAGTGCACAGCTCAGTGATTGTGAGAAGTTCTCTCCCCTACTCTTCATGCGATGTATGGGTGTATATTTTTTATGCATTCGTTGCAACCAATTTTAGTGAAAGACTTAAATATAATCCCGTAAAAAGTGCAAACCCGCCACGAATTGCTGCCCGCTGACCGTCGTATATGTGGTGCAAGAAGAGTATGATTTTGTGTCCAAAATCATAAAGAGCGACGAAGCCCATGTCCAATTAAGTATTATGTTAACAAACAAAATACAACCAGAGAACTAATAGTTTAAAAAGCGGTTGTGGCAACCGTAAATTCGGCTGTTACCACCGAGTTGAGGTTGTTACGACCGCATTTAGTCCCAACAACCGAAATTCAGTTGAAGCAACCTCGTTTCATAATTGGTTCGGTTGTGACCACTGAATCTTCAATTATATTCGTTCAGTCAACTGAATTTTCTAAAATTTCGGTTGCAACAACCGAATTTGAAATTAATTCGGATGCAACTACCGCAAATGGTACCAAGTTCGATTGGAGTAACCGAATCTGACATCAATTCAGTTGTACTAACCGAATTTGACATCAATTCGGTTGTCAGCGTGGAATTTTATATCAATTCGGTCATAATAAGCGAAACTAGCCTTAAGTCTGCTACATTGACAAAATTTGGCGTCAATTCGGTTTCTATAACCGAATTTGTATAAATACTGTAGGTACAACCGAATTCATTTTCAATTTGGTTTCCACAACATAATTCTATGTACATATATCAAAGTTGACGTTTAAATTTCTATAATCAAATATTATTTTAAAAAGAATTAAAGAATTTCAAGATTTTTTTCCAGTTATGAAGGAAGGTAGGTAAAATATGTTTTGTATTAAAACGTCTTATTTTGGGGAAATTATTCAAGCAGATATCAACAATTTTGCAGTTTCTCAAGATCGGTCACGTGAGATATGCTGCAATCGTCTGTATACAAATCGGTTTATGACCTAAAGAGGTATGTAAAAAAATTTATTACCCTATAGATTACCCCCATATATATGACTTTATTTTCTCGCTTTTTAATATTTTTTTTATAAGAATACAGGAAAATAAATCATCACTTAATGATAAAAAAGAGTTAATAATTCATTTGTGACACTATCTAAGTTCGGTTGTAACAACCTCTAATTCGGTTGTGACAACCTCTAAAGACGTCGTACCAACTTCTTATGTGGTTGAGTCAGGCACTACTGAGGTTGTGCCAACCGCTAATGAGGTTGTGTCAACCTCTAATGAGGTTGTGACAACCTCTAATTCGGTTGAGACAACCTCTAAATTCGGTTACGACTAATTCGGCTGTGTTAACTGAATTTATTCTTGGGGCATAGCGAACCCACATGACCTATTTTTTTGAGGACGCCAATGAAATCAACATATCCGTAGCTGCTGACCGTTAAAGGCAAATGTTAAATGAGTTTTGAATTGGGTATCGAGAATTGTTGGTTCCAGCAACATAGAGCAACCGAAATCGCCAATTTGGAGCCAGATGTTTTGCGAGGTACAATGAAAATGCCGTAAAACGAGCACAGGTGTGCATCAACTCGGGAGGTGGTCGCTTGAGCGATATAATTTTTTCAACTTAAAGTAAAAACTTTTACATCTTCAAATAAACTTTCCGCAAAAAGAAACCTAACTTTTTCATTTATAACCAAATAGTAGGCAATTTACATTATGACATTACTTTTGCACTACATTGTACAATCTAGTAGGAAACTGTAAGCCATGATGTGCATATACATATACATGGAAAAGAATTTGGCAATGAAAAATGGACATAAGGGTGTCTCAGTAAGAATGAACTTTTTTTTTATTATAAAACAAAAAAAGGTATTTTTTGAGACATTTGTGATGTTTTTATTGATTTGTAAGAAGGCATGTTCCGATTAAATATGGAATAAAACACGCGTCAAATGCCGCCACAACTCCGATGACAGGCCTTTACTCTTTCCATGACATTTTCCATTACTTTTTCACAGAGATGTGGCTGTATCTTGAGCTCAGAAATTGTCTCTGGTTTACTCGCATAATCCCGAGATTTGACAAAACCCCAAAGAAATGGAACCCAAAGAAAGCATGATCTTGGATATATATCCGTCAAATGGCCCCCACGGCTCTGATGACGGACCATTACTGGTATCATGAAATTTTTTATGACTTTTCCACAGAGATATGGCTGTATCTCACCGATGAAGCGTTGGATCACGGATTTGAGCACAGGAATTGTCTCTGGTTTATTCGCATAATCCCGTGTTCTCCCAAAACACCAAAGAATGAAATCGCGCGATGTAAAATCCCACAATCTTGGTGGCCAGTTGAGATCAGAATTTCTTGAGATAATTTGTTCTGGAAATCGTTGCTGCAATAAATCGATTGTTTCATGCGCGGTGTGGCAGGTGGCGCGTTCTTGCTCAAACCGCATGTCGGTCAGACTCATGCTGTCCATTTGAGGCCACAAAAACTCCGATATCATGTTCCTGTAATGAACGACATTCACCGTCACTGCAATTTCGGCATTATCTTCAAAAAAGTAAGCCGCAATCACGCTGCATGACCAAAATCCGCACCAGACAGTTGATCGTTGAGGGTGCATTTGTTTCTCATGGATTGCATAAGGATTTTCTGAGCACCAAATTCGACAATATTTTGTATTCGGGAAGCCATTCAGATGGAAATGCGTTTCATCGGAGAGGATGATTTTGTTTTGTTTTGAAAAATTGTCATTGACTTCACTTTGCTCCGTTAACCTTTATGTCAACAGCAGATCATCTTTACGCACGTCAACAGCAACATACCGATTGTATGGGAAATAGCATATCTAACTCGTTTCTTTGAATTTCTGCATTTTTGTTTTATTTTGTTAGAAAGAGACAAAAGGTTCAGAACCAGTTTTACCAGTTTCACCCTTGCAACAGAAACATACCTGGGTATGTACATACGTTTTTTATGGGAAATGGCAAGCCGTTAGCATATCTAACTCGTTTCTTGGAATTTCTGAATTTTTTTTATTTTGTTAGAAAGAAAAAAAAGGTTCAAAACCAGAGTTACCAGTTTTACCCTTCCATTTAGTCATTGTTTTTTGGAAAAAGTGATTTTATAGGTAGACACACGTAGAAGCATGTATATGATAGAGACATGTATTGATGCAGAAATGTCATTCTTTGTAGTTTCGTCAGCAAATTTAGTATACATTTGTGATTCTTAGTGAAAAGACGTTTCTCTTTATTTTGTGGTAATAAATAAATAAAATAAAAGTAAAATGGCAGTTGGTGAATGGCAAGCATATATTCCTCAAACGCTTGAAGAGAGCAAGGAAAAAATAAGTGACCACGATTCAATAGTTGGTGACGAGGCTTTAGGTGAATGTGTAGGTGAGATTGGTGGCGATGACTCAGACTGTGAAGAACCCACGTTACCGGAATATAACCCAGAGGACGACAGTGATTCTGATGAAGAACTTGAAGATGCACCAATTGAAACTGGCGAGTGTTTTACTGCCAGAGATGGTAGTGTTTGGTCTTCGATGCAACCACAACCTGTAAGGTTCCATACGCACAACATTCTAAAAAGTGCACAAACTGGACCAGTACGGACAACGCAAGGTTTGACCATTGCAGAAACGTTCAAATTGATAAAGTCATACGAAATATGCGACATAATTATTCGTGAATCAAATCGAAAGGCAAGGCAATTCTATGATGATGACAATGCAAAACATCCAACAAGAGAACCGAGATCATGGATTCCCATAACAAAAAGAGAATTTGATGCATATTTGGGCCTACTTTTGCTAAGTGGCGTCACACATTCTGGTTACGTGCATATGAAAGATTTGTGGAAAACTACATCACATCCAGTATATCGTGCTGCAATGAGTGTACGTCGATTTTGGAAAATAAGCCGCTTCATACGTTTTGATAATGGAAACACATGCCAGCAACCCAAACAAACTTCTAAAGCAGCAGCAATATCGGACGGTTTTTTGATGGTAAACAGCTGTCTTCGTAGATATTACGTGGCAGGAGCCAACGTCGCCGTAGATGAACAATTTTATGCTTATCGTGGCGGAACTGGCTTCATGCAATACATACCATCAAAACCTGCCAAATATGCGGTAAAAGTGTGGTGGGTGTGCGACTCCATTTCGTTCTATCCATTGCATGTACTATCAATATTGTTGAAAATTGTTGAAAATATAAATAACTAAATTGAATTTAATTTTTCAATGCAGGGACAAATCTATACAGGAATGGCACCATCTGGTGAACGTGAAAGAAACGTTGGTGAAAGAGTAGTAAAGGATTTATGTGTCAACCTTTTTGGTGGAAGTGGAAGAACTATTGTATGTGACAACTTTTTTACTAGCTACAACTTGGCAAAATCTTTGATGATAGACAATAATTTATCGATATTGGGTACTTGCAACAAAAGGCGTACATTCGTGACAGCAGCATTTGCCAACCCCAAACGACGTGAGGCTGAATCATCAATGTTTGGGTTCTATAATCACGTTACGATGTGCTCGTACGTGCCCAAGAAAAACAAGGCAGTTGTACTATTGTCCACTTCCCATTATACAATAGAAACGGCCGGTCCTAAGAAGAAGCCATTGCTCATATTGGACTACAACAGAACCAAAGGTGGAGTTGATAACATGGACAAGTGCTTGTCCGGATTTAATACCAATCGGCGGACAAATAGATGGCCTTTGGCTTTCTTTTATAATATTGTGGACGTTGCTGGGTTTGCTGCATACGTTATATACGTTGAAAACAACACTCACCTGGAGGCGTCTACAAGCCGCCGTAGGATGTTTCTCCATCAGCTAAGCGAGCAACTATGGAAGCCAGAAATAGAGAGAAGGGCGAATAACAGCAGAATATCCACAGTTTTTTCAACGCGCAACGCCTTCGAAGCCATGATAGGTAGGCCCATCCGAGTTGTGGATGCTGAAGCACATGAAGCGAAGGAACGTGATAGTACGGGACGCCTATAAGTAAAGGTGAATTGCTACATCTGCTCGAAACGACGTCCTACTCGTAAAGCATGCACATTATGCACAAACAAGTGTCAATAATTTAATTACAAAAAATTATATAATAATTATATAATAATTATATAATAATAATATACTATTTACAAAAATTAACTCAAAATAAAATATACCTTTCAATTATATCATCATATTTGCATGCGTTTTACTATACATACCCAGGTGTGTATGCTGTTGATGAAAGGGTGCAACTTTGTGAATGGGTTTTATCTTCCAACCGGATGATCCAATCCTAGCCTAACAGTTTTAGCTAGGATATCAGGAAGTTTCAAGTCGATCCGGTTATCCAGTTCAGAGCTACAGCGTTTTGAAAACGCAAAACATACCCAGGTATGTTGCCGTTGATAGAAAGGTTAACCATTGGACGAATTGCCGGCGCTTTGCATGGTCTGCTGGTTTGAGCTCCTGAGTAAGCTGAATTTTGTACGTATGAAGAGTGAGGTAGTTTGTCAAAATTCGCTGCGTAGTGCTTCGTGAAATTTTAAGTTGTTGAGAACGATACCGAATTGATGTTCTCGGATCTACGGCGACACTCTCGTTTCCAGCAGTAATATTTGCAACAGACCGACCGGCACTTTAATGGACAGGAGTCTTACTGTCTATACCGACCCAGTTTCTTCACATTTGTTGACCACTCTTCGAATGGTTGACACATTAGGTGCAATTTCTCGACTGAAAATCCTTCGAAGGTTGCGAGCGGTCTCAGCATAACTTTCCAAATTATTGTAATAAGTTTTCACAATTATAACGTGTTGTTCTTTCGTAAAGCGCTCCATTTTTAATAATCGGAATAAAAGTATGTCAAAAGCTGCCAAATTTCAGAGTTGCCATTTGCACAAAAAATTACACTAAATTGAAAAAGTGCAATCTTACTGAGACACCCTTATATCTGTCAAGATATAGTGAATACGTCTTAGTATTTCTAGTATTTTCTAGTTGACAATTTACTCATTAGACTTACAGGTCGTCGGTTGATAATTGATAATTGTCGTATGTGGATTCCGATAGTGTCGAGTAAATTGAGTTTGAAGTTTGAACTCTTATAAATTTTTTTTCAGCAAAGCAATTTTCTTTAAATTTTAGGAGGCGAAACTGCTAATATTGGACTAGTTAATTTAAAAGTTTGATGCCTATAACTCATTTGGGGTAGAAGATATTTTGATTTTGTTCAGTATTAAATTGTCGTATGTGGTAAAATGGAACATTTTGTCATTTAAATAGCTGCATACTACATTTTGCTTCCGAAAGGTTTACATATGACATTTAAACACTAAATGTATTTGAAAAGTGTGAAAACATTATATAAGTAATGAAATTATGTAGAATAGTTACGTATCTAATTTTTTTAGTTACCCATTAAAACATACCTTAGGTTTTTGGGAACACATTTTATTTCAGTCTTTTCGAAAAAAAAAATTAAATATAGAAAACAATAATTGATTTTCATCGACAAAATTTTAAAATTAGAAAATAAATTAATAAAAGAATGTAGTTAACAATTATGAGTATCAATTCAATTAAAACGAATAACAAAAACAAAAACTTATTTACTCTTCATAACAAACTTAAACTTAAATAATTCATTGTTTTGTATTTTGACACTGCGTTAAAAAATAGTACATAGTACATTAGACTGATTCAAGAATGTATGGGATTTGCAGATGTACTTTTTTTTTGTCTCCAAAAGGCCGCCCCAGTTTCTTTCATCAAAAGAAGTGTGCATACCAAAAACTGGAACAATCGGACAATATTTAGAGGTCGCTAGAAATTTCAACTTTTTGGTTTTGTGTAACAAGTTTCACATGAACCCCGAAAAATCGTAAATTTCTAGCGACCTCTAAATATTGTCCGCTTAGTGTGATATTTGAAATATATACTTACTTTGTCGATTGGAATAGGGGCAGCCTTGTGGAGCACAAGATTTTAATGTTTTTGCATTTTGAATCAGTCTAATAGTACATATTGTAGTTTTAGTCAAGTAAACTAATTGCATACTAGGAATTTTCAATACCCTGAAATCGGTATTTTAACTCCAAATGTTTGGGTTGTTTGAAAATTCTGGTATATAATTCTTTTACTTGACTAAATACACAATTTGTACTATGTGCCGCGAAAAGTACATTTTTATTGTAACGTTGTGTTATTTTCAACGATTAACATTATTTTAAAACCGCATTAAAAAAAACTCTGTCGTCGGATTTCAAAAAAGGTATCATGCTTTTCAAATTTTTTGATTTTTCAGAAGTTATTGCCTTTGAAGGAGAAACCGCTAAATGGGACTTTAAGATATCTTTGATATACTTTTTGAAACATAAACTTCTAAACTCAATAATTGATCAAAATATTAAGATCGACAGAAACGAAACCTGGTCAAGGTTTTTGAAAAATATGGGTACAGGATCAAAAAAGTTTTGGAAAATATCAAAAGCTCTAAAAGGTCGATAAGCTACACTACCTGACTTAAAAAATAACGGCGAAATTATTAAAACATTTGAGGGCAAAGCAAATGCGATAGCGGATATGTTTGAAACATCACATTCTATAACCAGTGATGTTCCATCTAATATGGAGAATAAAGTCACACAATTCATCCATACATTGAATGACACGGATGTTCATTGTAGTCCCAATGTTCTTACAAATGCCGCTGAAGTAAAATTCAATATTTTTACATTAAAAAATAACAAAGCCCCAGGAATGGATGGCACATATAATAAAATCCTCAAAAAAATGCCAGAAATAGTATTTAAGCTTTTAGCAAATATATTCAACTGCTGCCTAACTAACGGATATTTTCCAAATATCTTTAAACAGGCAAAGGTGATTAAGAAAGAAAACAGGCAAAGGTGATTAAGAGAAAAAGATAAGAAAGAAAAAGACCCTAAATCATCAAAAAGTTATCGCCCGATAAGCCTTTTAAGTTCTTTAAACAAAGTTCTGGAAAAACTCATCTTTGACCGCTTTCTGACGTTTACGAACGAAAATAATATACACAATAAAAACCAATTCGGATTTCGAAAAGAGCACTCAACTATTCACCAGATCAACAGAGTGTGTAAGATTATCAATGCTAATAAAAGTAGTCGCCGAAGTACGGGTATTATTCTTCTTTTGACTCGATCTGGCATGACGCTCTTATTTACAAGCTTAATTATTATGATTATCCCTTGTATTTACAGAAAATAATACAGAGTTTTTTGAATAACAGATCCTTTTTAGTTCAAGTGGAATCCCACTATTCAACTGAGAGAATTATCCCAGCAGGCCTACCACAAGGCTCAATTTTATCTCCAATATTGTATTCCATATTCACATCGGATGTCCCAGTCAAGAGAAATTATGATTATGCATTTTATGCTGATGATACAGCCATTATCTGTTCAGGTAAAAGCTCGGATGTTATCATTAGAAAGGTGGAAGATTCGCTCAACTCCGTTAATAAATTCTTCAATAAATGGAAAATTAAGTTGAATCAAGAAAAAACCAACGCCATACTTTTCCCGTTTAACAAGTCTCCGAAAAGAGTCCCTACACGTCGTCTTTCCGTCCAAGGAAACATTATAGATATAAGGGATGAAATAAAATATTTAGGCGTTATCCTAGATACAAAATTAACATTCAAACACCACATAGCTGCGGCTCGAGATAAAGCAATTAAATGCGGCAGAGCTCTATTTCCAATGCTGAACCGGAATACAAAGCTGAATATCAAAAACAAAATACTGCTATACAAAATGTGTATTCGCCCAAAATTAACGTACGGATGCCAGGTTTGGTTTGGGAAAGCTGCGAAGACCCACAATAAAAAGCTTCAAATCATCCAAAACAAGAACTTAAAAATAATTCACAATTTACCACCTCGTTTTTCAACAGAACGGCTTCATACAAACAATGGATATAAACTTATCGGCACAGTTATGAGAGATTTGACTTTGTCATTTAACGAAAGATGCGGAAACTCTACATCCGAGACTATAAGAAATTTAATACAAAACTAACTCACAAATCCTTTTTAATTAAAAGTTTTTCGATGTTATTTGGTTATAAATTCCTTAGTAATAGTTATTTTTTGAAAAGGTTTTTTAAATATATTTTTCCTTAACCTGTGATATTAAATGCTTAGTAATATACATATACATAACACAGATAATATTTGCTGAAGTACTCTAAGTAATATCTCAAAAGCTGTATTTATGTAATTAAGTAACTAAAACGAAATAAAACAAATTAAAAAAAAAAAAATAAAAAAAAAAATTTTATTTAAATTAGCATTCTTCTAATTAATTTCTGTTTCAGAATCCTTATAAAAAATTTCGTATTTATATTGTTGATATTTAATGAATTTGCACTTTGAAAATGAAAGCTGTTGAAAACAAAGTTGACTTGATAACTGAGAATATAATTTAAAATCAGAAGGCACCATCTGAATAATTTTTAATTTTACATTCTCGTAACAAAAATTGTTTAATTTTCTAATCAAAGAGACCGGGCTTCCAATTTCCATATTTCTGAGATGTTTTTCGATTGTACTATGCACACAATCAACTTCCTGCACTAAGGAATTACCCGGTTCTGAGAACTTTTGCGTTATATCCTCAATATTTTAATTTAAGTCAAAAAAATTAAAAAGTGTTGTTGCCATTATTTGGTTCCTGTTCTGTGGAATATACGAATCGCGCCACAGTATAATCCGCCTAATTTTCGGGTTATCAGCTACGACTCGAGTTACTAGTTTGATTAGCCCACTCGCAATTTCGTTTCCAGCCATACATTCATAGTTTCGTTCCATATAGCGCAATACGTTAAGTTAGCACTGTTTGGTAATATTAAAGTGGCAGTTAAATTTAAGGTAGCTAATTTCGTTTTATAGAAAAAGTTTGAACAGTAGCCTATCGGTAAATTAAAAAAATTTTGCAAATCAAAACATATAACTGCATTTGATTCGTCACTGTTTTGGCGATCAACGTCTCTTTCAGCCTTCATAAACAATTTTTCGTCCTTATGCTTCTTAAAGGCGTCCAAATTTTTCGGATCTAAATTATCTTTGTTGTTTTTGTACATATAGCATTTATCACACAGACCCTTCTTTAGACGGTGAATGGAAAGGTTGAAAGAGTAATTAAAAACCTGTCTGTAAACATTAACGGACACTGGCTGACTAGTTTGTTCTTTGTATAAAGCATACATTCTCCCTACACTTGACACATGACTTTCCAAATATTTTTTTTGGGATGATGCTCTACAGTAATATGAGTCTAAAACAGGGAAACTGTTAATATGGCCTTTGACTTCCGCTATTTTCCCTTCATCAGTAGCTTTTCTACCACGATTTTTTAATTTAGATGGCTTTGGTGCTCCAGTATCTTCATCTATATTATTAAAATAGTGATAAACTTTTCTCTCGCTTATTCCCAATGTATTAAGGAAGAATACCTTGCACGTCTGGATACATTTACTACGAACATGCAGATTGTAGTGGTAAGCATATTTTTTTTTTGTTGGCTTCAAATTCTTTCGCTTTCTTCCGTCTTTTTATGCACTGAATTTTCTTTACAAAGGTTCCAAAAAACACCTTCTTTTCCCGTTCCTCTAAATCCCAAAATTGCCTTTTCACTTCAAGTCTGTCAGATTTTGTTGCATTGATAAAAACATCTATCAGAGGATGCAGGGCGTACGCCTACCATTTTAGCTGGAAAAACTTTGCCTTTATATCCAACATATGATTGGCCATGTTCACGCAACCTCCTTCTTATATTACATTTCCAGAGGTCAGGTCTTTGCTTCTGCTTTTTACTTGTAGGCGTGGACGATGTAGGATTGCTTTCACTAGCTAATGGGTCAAGAGAATTAAAATAAGGTAAGAAGCCCGAATACTTAAACTAGGGAATACCCCACTAGGAACATGTCCGAAAATGCAAGGGTGCGAAATGGCAGCGGGTTCAAAATTTTCGGATTGGCGGTCGGAGGGTAGTAGGGTCAATAAAAAAAAGTAGTAAAGTAGAATCGCCGAGATACCGAGCTTTCGGAAAAAAATGGAAAAAAATTCACATTACCTCAATTTGCTCAGCCAGATGACAGGTAATTTATAAACGAAGCCCAGAGCTCTTGCCGTTCCCAAGTTATGACCATTTTACTGAAATGCAAAAATGTTTGTTTTTGAAATAACAGCACACATTTATTTGTTTTTGTAAATTAACACGTTTAAGATTTTATTTTATTGAAATGTTTGGCTGAAGAATCAAACACATAAGGAAAAAAAAAACATTTGATGTTAAAGGAAGTTTTCAATGTGGTTCCCATTTTCTACTAAACACAATTGCAGCCGTTTGCGAACCACATCCGCCACGTTTAGTTCACTCATCTTTCCACGAACTTTCACCGCAGCTTCCTCAATGCGTGCAAGTAACTGCTCACGATTGTGGATCTGCACAGAATACACACAATCATTCATATAACCCCACAAAAAGAAATCAAGTGGTGTGAGATCTGGAGATCGTGGCGGCCAGGCGATTGGTCCAGCTCGTCCAATCCAACGTCGAGGGAAATTGGTGTTAAGCCAATCTGACATCTGGCTGAGCAAATTGAGGTTATGTATCTCGGCGATTTGACTACTTAACTACTTTTTTTATTGATTCTGTAAGGCCTCTTAGAGACCTTTCCAACAAGCCCAAAAACAAAAAAAATCCGATCACTGGCTCAGAAGTTAGCAACTTTACCCTACTACTACCCTCCGACCACCAAACCGAAAATAAAATTTTGAACCCTCTGCCATTTCGCACCCTTGCATTTTCGGACATGTTCCTAGTGGACTTTTCTTCATGAAATGAGCCAAGGAATCCGCTGGAGAAATTTGTCCAGAACTTCCTGAATCACCCTGTATACATATATTGTATGGAAAAATATAAATTGTATAACATCAGTTTACTTACCGTTTTGACTATCGCTTCTACTCGTACTCAAAATTGCATCACTGATTCGGTAATAAAAAGTGCAATCGTAAAAATTAGCCGTAACTAACTAATCTGTTGCCGTTTCACAAATAAATTTAATAAACGACACTTTTGTTCTAAATAATAATAATCATCAAACTACTTACTGAATTAAGGTAGGTGATAATAGCGGTGGTGGCGAAGACATGACTTCCTTCGTCGGATGCCGAGTGCGAACTGACTTTTGTATGGGCATAATACGGTTTCCTTTGTTACATACGACACTTATTTTCAAAACAAAAATTATTTAACAATCGTATGTGAAATGAAAAATCCACATACATACGACATTTAAATTATAAATCAATTTTTTGGTCGTTTTATATGGAAATATGTCGTATGTGGCGTTTGGCAGTTACATACGACATTTAATTTGAAAATTGCATCAGCAAATGCCACATACGACAAACTCAACACTCCATATCTCGAAAACCGTATGAGGTATCGAAAAACTGATTACTCCAAATGAAAGATCAGGTCGGAAAACCAAAGGAATCAATCTTAACTTAAAACCGCAAAAAATCCACATACGACATTTAAATTTTCAACCGACGAGCTGACTTAAATTGGTCGTACTCTATTTGATTACAGCAATAAAAGACACCCACACAAGTTAAGAAAAATGATAATGTCTAGCCAAACATATTGGGTTAACTGCTTGAGTCAGTAAATTAATATTGAATGGGCAATCCACAATATAAATAAAGAGGAACATATACACTCTGCTGTTGGTGATGAAGGAGAAAGACCATGGAAATTCACTTGTTCAAGCAATTCAGATTAACCGATTGTACAGACTACTAGATAATATCATTGGCTATGAGTATTCGGCAGAAAACATCTCGCAAGAAGATTTAGTGTGGATTTCCAAGCAAAAAGTGACGTGATAGAACTCAATGGCAACAGATTCTTGTGGAATTTTCCAACTGAATACTCAGTGTGAAAAAGTAAAGAAAAAGAAGGTATGCAACACTTAATTGGGCGATGCTCTGCCTTAAGAGAATTTAGGCTAATGTTTTTCAATAAATGTTTTCTTGAGGAAATATACGTTATAAATGTATTAAATGGTCGCATTAACATTTGGCAAGCATTAGCTAGTTCCTTAAAGAGATGTGTTGCATATAGACAATTTTTAAAGGCAGAATTTAATTTTTTGAATAAAATAAAACACGCCTATCTTTGAAAGAAAATTATACAAAACCTAGAGTAACGACCATAGGCCAAAGTCATAAACATTTTTCATTTATGCTAATATGAACACAATTGATTATACATGTACATATCGTCAACTAAAATTCAAAATGACGTAACAACAAAATTCCAAATATCCTTTCTGATTGATGACGATACGTTTCACTAAAATACACAATTTGACAGAGTTTTAAACAGCTGAGTTCAAAATCAACGATTTTATTAAAAGATTAACTAAATGAAGTATTTGATAAATCCACATTTTTTCTTTGAACTGTAATTTTATACAAAATTTGGATGCCCCTGTACATACAATTGACTAAACTACATATCCACACAAACTTTTAGACACCTACGATCCAAAATGGCAATTTTATTCACAAAATTCGGTTTCTCTACTTATCTATTTCTTGCCTCTCCTGTAAAGTGATGAAAATGTTGTTACGTCTTTTTGAATTTTAGGTGACGATATATTGGTTAAAGATTTATATTTTGACGACAGTTTCATAAAGAATCACTATTACTTCATCTTGACCAAAATTCAAGTTATGATTGTCAAAATTATAAAAAATGTATTGTTTACTAAGAACATTTGAAATGAGTATTAGAAGCAGCTTAATTTAATTTTTATGTTCCATAATAAAGCCAACGCTAGTAAACCATCTTAAATATGTCATGCAAAATGTTTTACTTCAAGAAATTTCAATGTTTTAAATCCCTTTTGTTGTCCACCCCAGCTATGAACATATTTGGTAAACACACAATTATATACAATATGAAATAAAGAAAAATTCTCGCTCAAAAATACGAGTACTTTTTGCACAAATCCCATTTGGTTAAACAGATTTGTAGTAAACATGGAAGGAACTTATGTCGCATTTATTTATTTGAACACTTTTTTGAATCCTAAACATATAAAAAGTAAAACCCAGATACTGTTTCAGTGCTTGCTCATGTAAAGTATGCCCTTGAGTCCATTACGGCTTGAAGTTCAAAAATAAATGTTTAAATGGGATAAAAAAAATGTTGTCTGGAATTTCATGATGAAATAAACTAAATAAAAGCATTTATTTACAACCATTTATATACCAGCGGAATCAGCAAAAATGTGAATCGTAGAAGTTTTGGTCATTTTATTTGGCATCAGATTTCGTATTTATCCCCCATGTGAAATGCATACACATCACCGTGGAGAATGTGTAATGAACGTTTACCAATTACCCACAGGATATGGGGCAAATAATGACTAGCTACTAGAATGTTCTAAGCCGGAATCGAAAATCCTAAGAAACCGGTTAACCGCGTTTCGTGCAATTAACCGTGTGCGGGAGTTTTAAAAAAAGTAATTTTCGAATTAGTTTAAAACCGGTTATTAGTTGTCGGTTAACCGGTTTATATTCAATTTGTGTTAAAATAATTAAGTAACACGACGTCTATTTTGAAATATAATAATATTGAGATTGTAAATAGTTTTTAATTTCGCAAGGATTTCATCATTCGAGTACTAATTAATTGAATTGAATTGAACTGAATTGAATTAATTTGAAATGAATTGAATTCAATTGAATTGAATTGAATTGAATTTAATTGAATTGAGTTGAATTGAATTGAATTGAATTTAATTGAATTGAATTGAATTGAATTGAATTGAATTGAATTGAATTGAATTGAATTGAATCGAATCGAATTGAATTGAATTGAATTGAATTGAATTCAGTTGAATTGAATTGAATTGAATTGAATTTAATTTAATTGAATTGAATTGTATTGAATTGAATTGAATTGAATTGAATTGAATTGAATTGATTTGAATTGAATTGAATTGAATTGAATTGAATTGAATTCAATTGAATTGAATTGAATTGAATTGAATTGAATTGAATTGAATTGAATTGAATTGAATTGAATTGAATTGAATTGAATTGAATTGAATTGAATTGAATTGAATTGAATTGAATTGAATTGAATTGAATTGAATTGAATTGAATTGAATTGAATTGAATTGAATTGAATTGAATTGAATTGAATTGAATTGAATTGAATTGAATTGAATTGAATTGAATTAAATTAAATTGAATTGAATTGAATTGAATTGAATTGAATTGAATTGAATTGAATTGAACTGAACTGAATTGAATTGAATTGAATTGAATTGAATTGAATTGAATTGAATTGAATTGAATTGAATTGAATTGAATTGAATTGAATTGAATTGAACTGAATTGAATTGAATTGAATTGAATTGAATTGAATTGAATTGAATTGAATTGAATTAAATTGAATTGAATTGAATTGAATTGAATTGAATTGAATTTAATTGAATTGAGTTGAATTGAATTGAATTGAATTGAATTGAATTGAATTGAATTTAATTGAATTGAATTGAATTGAATTGAATTGAATTGAATTGAATTGAATTGAATTGAATTGAATTAAATTGAATTGAATTGAATTGAATTGAATTGAATTGAATTGAATTGAATTGAATTGAATTGAATTGAATTGAATTGAATTGAATTGAATTTAATTAATTGAATCGAATTAATTTGAATTTAATTTTATTGTGTTGTCTGGAATTAAATTCGATTGAACTGAATTGAATTGAATTGAGTTGAATTGAATTTACTGATGTATTCTTAAACGGAAAATTTATAAATATTAAAAGCTGACAAATGCTGCTGTATTTTTAGAACAATATTGACTCTTTTTACGGGCAAACAAAACAAGACAGGAATATTTTATTTTGTGTTGATGTTGTATTAATTTTTCTTTAAAAAATTTGAACACATGTGTTTCCATACGAAACGAAAAAACCGTAAAATAACCATAATTGCAACCCAAAATTAACCGTTTTCACTGGTATTTCGCTTTCTGTGAAACCGAAAACCAGTTTTTAGGAAAAGTGAGTTTTCGCATAATCGAACTACTCGTCACGATTACCCATTATCTTCAGGGTAATGGGGAAATATTGGATAGTTTCCCATGACAATGGGGAACTACCCATTACACTTGGGGAATGGGTAAACGGTCTGTACCCATTACCCACGGCGATTTGAAATGGATTACTCAGATTGATAGAAAATATGAAAATATTACGGAAAACCCTTAGAAACCATCAAAAATTAGTTATTTTTTCCATTCCATTCTCCGGTTCCGAGATATAGACTTTTAGTCTAATTTTTTAAATTTTCGATCAGATTGATTACCCTGGTTAACACATTACCCATCACCGTGGGTAAAGTGTAAATGCCGTTTAGCCATTCCCCATATGCAATGTGTAATTCCCCATCGTCGTGGGTAACTACCCATTATTTGCCCCCATTTCCCTGTGGCTAATGGATAAACGTGATGGGTAATTCCCCATTGTCGTCTGCTGCTACCCATGAATTTCCCCACACCCTGTGGGTAATGGATAAACGATCCCTACCCATTTTCCACGGCAATAATAATGGGTTACCCAGAAAGGTACGAAACTGGGCGTGGCACATTGGTCAATTACACTGTAAGTAGGTGAAAATGACACACCAAAATGCCGAGGCAAGTTAACCTAATTTTGGATCATAGAATCCAGTGGTGTACCCCGTTTTGAAAAGTTAGCTCGAAGTCACGAGATATTTCGATTTTATATTCGAAGTAGATTTAAGGCGATTTATAAATTTATTTGAATGAAAAAACTTTAAAAACTTGTATAAAATCAATTTGTTTATTATATATTTGTCAAAATTTATATCTAGAAATAATGGACGTCCAATTTCAAGCGGACATGGAACTATATTTGCTCTTATTTTGATGATTTTATAATTGTTTTTTTTTGGATTGATTCGATTTTTACTCTTTGTTTGCAATCGACCAGCAGAAATCAGCAAGCATTGAGTCTATTCTTTTTCCAACGAAACGGTCTTCGAATGCCATTATAGTTGGATGAAATCTTTCGTCAGTTTCGTCTGTTTCTGTGGACAATTGTCGTTCACCTGGTGCCAGCACGTTACACCTGGTGCAAGCACGTTGACGCTTCTTAGTTCCGAAGCCAAAGTCATTGCATTATTTTGAGATAGTTTCAGATTTCGAACGATTCTATCTAAATGTTCCTGCGAAATTAATGATGGATATTGTATAACTGGCTGAAGGTAATCAGAATCAGCATGATGTAATGATGTAGCTGAAGTTTGTGCTTGTACTTCATAGGACACAGTATCATATTGGTATGTCGATGGATGTACTGGGACAGGCAATTCATCACTGTGTGGAACTGGTACCTGTGCACTTTGCACACCTTTGTATATAAAACCAGATCGTTCTATAAGAATAAATTATTGTGTATTCCCTATATAGTCTATCTTAGTGAACTTACTGTTTCGATTGAGACCATTTACATCGTTCTTGCACGCGTAGTAATTTTCTGTATCATGTTCCCCTGGATCGGTCCATATCATTCGAAGTCCAAATGGCCGTAATTTCCACCAGTTGTTTAATGCACTAAAAAATGTGATGCACGTAAATTCAGGTGCATGATCAACATTTCGAATTTCTTCAGCGGGGGTAACCAAAAAATACTGATTGTAAGCTTTGAGGGCATTTTCAACCAAATGCCGTCGTTGATTTTTCGGTGTAAGTTTTCCACACACAAAACAAAAGATATTTAATTTTTTGCAATGTGATCTGCATTTTTCGCCACTCATTTTTCTATTTTTTTAAAATGGTCAATAAAATGCTTATATTTTTGATGTGTTAACGTCTTTAGCGGCGGGTAGCGACTAATCTATCAAAGTGAACACTTTGATATATATGCTGTAGCATCTGTTTGTAATAGGGATGCCAATCCCAAAATCCAAAATCCCGAATCCCAAAATTATTATGTGTGTGAAGTTATCCACAGTATTCCATCAATAAAATTTTGTGGAACATGTCTGTGATATGTATGTGGAACGTAAGTAATTTTTCAAAACATTCATCATTTTAGCAACAATCTGTTCACAAAATAATTAAATCTTAACACAAAAAATATTTTTAATAAAATGCGATTTGTATTTGATTATTATTATAGTATTTACTAACACAAATGTGACTATTGTGGGCGAACAGTCAGCAATGTTTTCTGTGTTCCTCCATCAGTTAGATAAAGCAAGCACTAACAACCAAATAAATTTGAGTGCAGTATTAATATTTGGCATGTGCCCTGATGGATATATTCGAGAGTCCTTCTCCACAAGGCCGTCAAATATGGTCAAAAAAGGATAACGGTAAAATTTATATTTCTTCTTCCCTCCGATCATTTGGAAGAAAAGATTGGTATAAATGGACTCTATTGGAGTCCCACATACACATCTGATAGGTGGTACTTGGGGCATATTCCAGAGTCCTTATCCACAAGGCCGTCAAATATGGTCAAAAAAGGATAACGCTAAAATTTATATTTCTTCTTCCCTCCGATCATTTGGAAGAAAAGATTGGTATAAATGGACTCTATTGGAGTCCCACATACACATCTGATAGGTGGTACTTGGGGCATATTCCAGAGTCCTTATCCACAAGGCCGTCAAATATGGTCAAAAAAGGATAACGCTAAAATTTATATTTCTTCTTCCCTCCGATCATTTGGAAGAAAAGATTGGTATAAATGGACTCTATTGGAGTCCCACATACACATCTGATAGGTGGTACTTGGGGCATATTCCAGAGTCCTTATCCACAAGGCCGTCAAATATGGTCAAAAAAGGATAACGCTAAAATTTATATTTCTTCTTCCCTCCGATCATTTGGAAGAAAAGATTGGTATAAATGGACTCTATTGGAGTCCGACATACACATCTGATAGGTGGTACTTGGGGCGTATTCCAGAGTCCTTATCCACAAGGCCGTCAAATATGGTCAAAAAAGGATAACGCTAAAATTTATATTTCTTCTTCCCTCCGATCATTTGGAAGAAAAGATTGGTATAAATGGACTCTATTGGAGTCCCTCATACACATCTGATAGGTGGTACTTGGGGCATATTCCAGAGTCCTTATCCACAAGGCCGTCAAATATGGTCAAAAAAGGATAACGCTAAAATTTATATTTCTTCTTCCCTCCGATCATTTGGAAGAAAAGATTGGTATAAATGGACTCTATTGGAGTCCCACATACACATCTGATAGGTGGTACTTGGGGCATATTCCAGAGTCCTTATCCACAAGGCCGTCAAATATGGTCAAAAAAGGATAACGCTAAAATTTATATTTCTTCTTCCCTCAGATCATTTGGAAGAAAAGATTGGTATAAATGGACTCTATTGGAGTCCCACATACACATCTGATAGGTGGTACTTGGGGCATATTCCAGAGTCCTTATCCACAAGGCCGTCAAATATGGTCAAAAAAGGATAACGCTAAAATTTATATTTCTTCTTCCCTCCGATCATTTGGAAGAAAAGATTGGTATAAATGGACTCTATTGGAGTCCCACATACACATCTGATAGGTGGTACTTGGGGCATATTCCAGAGTCCTTATCCACAAGGCCGTCAAATATGGTCAAAAAAGGATAACGCTAAAATTTATATTTCTTCTTCCCTCCGATCATTTGGAAGAAAAGATTGGTATAAATGGACTCTATTGGAGTCCCACATACACATCTGATAGGTGGTACTTGGGGCATATTCCAGAGTCCTTATCCACAAGGCCGTCAAATATGGTCAAAAAAGGATAACGCTAAAATTTATATTTCTTCTTCCCTCCGATCATTTTTAAGAAAAGATTGGTATAAATGCACTTGCGTGCAAGATACTTACCAGTTTACCAGTTACCAGTGCAATAAACTAAGACAAACATTAATTCAAATATTTTTTATTTTTGCATTTGTAACACAAATATTGCGATTTGTTTACATCTTTTATAGATAAATTCGTAGTACCTTCAAGGCAATACTGACAAATCCAACGACGACAGTCGTCGCATTCCACCCATGTACCACGGGAGTTTGTAAATAAATTCGCACAGCGAATACATAAATCATTTATATTATTGTTGTTTTTAAATATTTCTTTTACTAGGTATTCCCTATATAGTTTTCTACAACCTAAATTTAAAAGGCTCTTTTGTGTTAATACATTTTCTACAAATTGTATAATAAAAGGCCCGCAATTTATGCTGTCTGTTTGGATGTCATGCTTAGGACTAACTTTTTTAAAATTTTCTATGTTTTAATTTTTTAAATTACATAGATATTGGCATTTCCTAAAATATTTTTGTGTTGTACATTTTGTTTCGTTCGATAATGGGTCCAGGTAATAAAATATTTTTTTAATAAAATTTATGATAATAACTGTGTAGTGATTGTTATTTAATATGGGTATTATTGTCACGTCCTTTATTTGCGGCATTACGTTGCTTAACGCTTCTTCAATATCAGCTTTGCAATTTAAGAGGGCCAACGATCTGGTGCAGCTTATTAAGTTTATATTAGTATGACCAGTATTTTTTATCACTGCTGCCAATGCTGCGTCCATGCAGAAGTTTGTCACGCATTCTTCATTCTGTAGTGACCGAATGTCCGTCTCCGCAAGTTGTGGTATAAACTGTCTGCTTTCCTCTCTTCCGAAGAATTCAAATAGTTGTGTCACATTTGCCACGTAGTATTCGCAGGTAAGTTGTGTGGTTGGTGGTTTATATTTCTGGTCGGTCAAATCGATAATTTTATTTGAAAATGTCGAATGTTCAGGTTCCAGATTTAAATTTTGAGAATTTAAAAGCGATTTGTTCGAAAATATTTTTATGTTCTTGTTTTTTTTTCCAACTTTCTTTCGAATCTAGTGTATATTCTGCGAATAAATCTTCAGCTTCCAATATTTTTGTTGTATTTTTTTTTCGGTTTCCGTTGAATTTTACATATTTTGAAAGTGGTTGGTTTTTTGAATTCTTTTTTATTGAGAATTTTATAATAAATTTGTGCAATTTGGGATTTCATATGCGAATGCGTTAATTTTGCGAATCTATTTACTTTCAAATTTTTTGCACCTATGTTGTATGCCTTTGTATTTTTAAAAATGACTCGATGGGTGCATTGCTTATCCTTGTTTTTTCAGTGCTTTCAACTAAGTGACCCATCAGATTTGTCCATAGTGGAAGGAAAGCACAATATTTTTTTAAAATTACTTCCAACATATTTGGATTATAAAAAACATTGTTCTTAATACCATCTTTCAAATTTTCTTCAGCATTATTTTTGAGTTTGGCGCATCTTTTCCAAAAGGGGCTTTTGCTGAAAAGTGTTTTTAGTATAGCACTTTCGTCCGTGTTTGGTTCTTCAATGGTTTCCTCTGTTGTGTTCTCTTGTGTTTCTGGTATTGCACTTAATTTTGTAATTGCTTCTAATACCATGCTGTTGTTTTTTTCTGATAACAACAAAATACACATATTTATGAACCATTCGTCACACTGATGTAAATTCGAAAAATTAAATGCTACTCCAATCGATGTTAGTATAAAGGGTTTCGATTCCTCACTTGCGTGTTTATTCACATCCTTTATTACAATTTTTGAAAAATGAGATGAACACCACTGCACAATGATGAAGTTTGGTTTTCTCTTATTTTCTAATAAGAATTCAAAACAAAATTGCAAATACTGCTCAATGTCATAAATTTTGTTTTCAATGTTGAAAGCTCCTATTGCTGCGTTGGTCATTGCATGTGATACATCCGTGCATACGCGTTTTGTAATGGGCCACAATTTTGATTGGATGCAGAACTGCCGGAATTTCGTTAACCACATTCTTATGTCATAAGCATGATGAGATGCTAAAACTGCTTCGGCTATAGGCAAGTCTATTTTGTGTCCAAATGCGTTACCTATAAGGGCGTAATAAAAAACTCGTTTGGAGCCTTTATATAGTTTACGCACCAAACTGCCTGTACAATCCAAAAATAGCGTATTCCTGCTAATTTTCAAAACTTTAGCTTTATGAGCAAGTAATGCTCGACTTGCATCTGCTGACCACATATATAATTCTAGTGGATCCGACACTTTTTGTATGTAGTTTTTATACTTTCCATTCTTCATGTGAATCAGATCGACTATGGGATTTTCGTCAATGTCCAAACGAGATAATGCCTTGCTGCGAATTTTGCGTGATCCACATTTTGAAACTTTTCTTCAGCAGGATTGCCCAAGTTATGTAATTCTGCTGGCTTTTTTAAAAATTGTTCATTGTAATGCACGATCGAAGATTTGTGCAGCAACTCCGACTGTTTTACAAAATTTTTCAGTCCACGCTGTTGTGCTTTGCATATTTCGTCCCCAGGATGGCATAAAAATTGTTTGTTGCGATACACGTCAATAGTTTTATTAGCTTTGTGTAGTTTAAATTTAAATTTACAGCACGTATCGAACCCACAATATGCGTAAAACGTATAAAATTGCTCCGTTTCATTAATGGATTTAAAATTTAATATGCACACATTATTTTCCTTTTTATATTTTTCTCTCACCACATCATAAAGTCTCATATTTTTTGAATAATCCGAATTTGTCTCGACAGCATTTTTAAATTGTTCCTCATTGAGAGAAAATTGTGCATCTCCAACAGTGTATTTTTCGAAAGTTAAATTTTTTTCGTGAGAATTTATAACTTCCCGATTTGCCTTTAATTTAGCTTCATAGCTATATCTGTAGTTTGTAAATAGCTTTGTTTTAATGTCATTATCGTTGGAGCTACTGTTTTTAATGTCGAATGAAACCGATTTGTCTGATATATTAATAAATATTTCTTGATTATTTGAAAGATCGGCATGAGAAATGTTTGTAGATTCATTTATGTCAACATTACAAGTGTCGTCGATCCTGTCGGTGGTGTCTTTTACATTACATTCATTTAAAACAGTTTTATTCCTCTCACACAAAATATCACCCTGAATGTCTTCGCACTTTTTATTATAATCATCCACATTCATAAAATCTTTAATTTCGTTGGCAGGTTCATTAAAGCATAAGGCACTTCTTAGGAAGTCAGCACAATTCCTCCTGTTATACACAGAGCTTAGTTCATTAATGAGTATATCAAAATGTTTGTCAAAGTTCACTTCCACCATCTTATATTTTGTTACTATATGGGATACCATTCGCAACATTTTCCTATTTTTACTGCTTATTTGTAGTTTATTCAAATTGATGTCGTCTATTAAATTATTATATAAATTTATTAAATCCAAAGCTTTGTATATTTTATGCTTTTTCATCATCAGTAAGAGAATATTTTTTTTAATTTGTTTAGAACTCATTTTTTTAATTTGTTTAGAACTTTTTAAAAGAATGTTCAGGCTTTGAAATATTTACACTATTTACAAAGATTTTCAAAATTTCCAAAAAAGTCATTAATTTCAAACTAGAAACGGGTTTTGTCGAAAAGTTTAGCTCTCAAAGATTTCTCTAATGTTTTCTGTACACGAGTCAATCACAAAATGATCATTTCTTCGATTTTCAGTCTGCCAAATAGGCGTCTAACGTTTACATAGCTGTTATACCATTTGATTCAAATATTACAAGGATATACATACATTTGAATGTATTGTGCATCCGCAATGTGCATATGGGTTTCTGTCGTTAACTGTGTGGGAGTAATAGGTTTGATATTCTCGATACAAGGGTACCATTTTTGGTATTGTACCACAATTGTACTAACACATTAATTGTACGTTGGCACACCAACTGTTAATTTTTTACTATGTACAGGTTTTATGGCCAGTTTTTAAGTGGGTAGTTAACTATCGGATTACTTAATCTTAATTCTAAGTTAATTAGAGGTTAACTTTGCATTTTGTTTTTCAGTGGTGAGTTAATGTAAGTCGCCATATTGTCAACTAATATGGCAACCCTTGTATTCTTATTGGAAAAAACGTGTGTTTTGGGATAAATACCAAAACAGCAAAGGGGAACAAACAAAACGGAATTATGTAAAATAAGAAATAGATGCATAAAATCGAAGTCATTTTAACAAAAATGTGAAAAAAAACTATAAAGGCGCAATCATTTAACGATCTAGACTCAACGTATGTGTACAAATATGCAAATCTGAAACATCTATTTTATACAATCTTCATTTCTCACTTTGACAGTCAGTAATTTGATTGTCAAAATAATATGGTTCTGACTATAAGTTAACCAACCAACATTGGGTGGTTAAATCATAGTTAAACAATGACTAAAAAACACAAATCGATGTTTAACCACAATTTAACTAAGAAACGAAGATCACCAATGACTGAAAAACTGGTCGTTAGAGTTGAACCCTCGTATTTAGTTCTTGCGAAATTAGCGTACCGAATTTGGTACTGATCGCGAATAGCCTTATTGTATTGGGTACCACCTATCAGATGTGTATGTGGGACTCCAATAGAGTCCATTTATACCAATCTTTTCTTCCAAATGATCGGAGGGAAGAAGAAATATAAATTTTAGCGTTATCCTTTTTTGACCATATTTGACGGCCTTGTGGATAAGGACTCTGGAATATGCCCCAAGTACCACCTATCAGATGTGTATGTGGGACTCCAATAGAGTCCATTTATACCAAAATTTTCTTCCAAATGATCGGAGGGAAGAAGAAATATAAATTTTAGCGTTATCCTTTTTTGACCATATTTGACGGCCTTGTGGATAAGGACTCTGGAATATGCCCTAAGTACCACCTATGAGATGTGTATGTGGGACTCCAATAGAGTCCATTTATACCAATCTTTTCTTCCAAATGATCGGAGGGAAGAAGAAATATAAATTTTAGCGTTATCCTTTTTTGACCATATTTGACGGCCTTGTGGATAAGGACTCTGGAATATGCCCCAAGTACCACCTATCAGATGTGTATGTGGGACTCCAATAGAGTCCATTTATACCAATCTTTTCTTCCAAATGATCGGAGGGAAGAAGAAATATAAATTTTAGCGTTATCCTTTTTTGACCATATTTGACGGCCTTGTGGATAAGGACTCTGGAATATGCCCCAAGTACCACCTATCAGATGTGTATGTGGGACTCCAATAGAGTCCATTTATACCAATCTTTTCTTCCAAATGATCCGAGGGAAGAAGAAATATAAATTTTAGCGTTATCCTTTTTTGACCATATTTGACGGCCTTGTGGATAAGGACTCTGGAATATGCCCCAAGTACCACCTATCAGATGTGTATGTGGGACTCCAATAGAGTCCATTTATACCAATCTTTTCTTCCAAATGATCTGAGGGAAGAAGAAATATAAATTTTAGCGTTATCCTTTTTTGACCATATTTGACGGCCTTGTGGATAAGGACTCTGGAATATGCCCCAAGTACCACCTATCAGATGTGTATGTGGGACTCCAATAGAGTCCATTTATACCAATCTTTTCTTCCAAATGATCGGAGGGAAGAAGAAATATAAATTTTAGCGTTATCCTTTTTTGACCATATTTGACGGCCTTGTGGATAAGGACTCTGGAATATGCCCCAAGTACCACCTATCAGATGTGTATGTGGGACTCCAATAGAGTCCATTTATACCAATCTTTTCTTCCAAATGATCGGAGGGAAGAAGAAATATAAATTTTAGCGTTATCCTTTTTTGACCATATTTGACGGCCTTGTGGATAAGGACTCTGGAATATGCCCCAAGTACCACCTATCAGATGTGTATGTGGGACTCCAATAGAGTCCATTTATACCAATCTTTTCTTCCAAATGATCGGAGGGAAGAAGAAATATAAATTTTAGCGTTATCCTTTTTTGACCATATTTGACGGCCTTGTGGATAAGGACTCTGGAATATGCCCCAAGTACCACCTATCAGATGTGTATGTGGGACTCCAATAGAGTCCATTTATACCAATCTTTTCTTCCAAATGATCGGAGGGAAGAAGAAATATAAATTTTAGCGTTATCCTTTTTTGACCATATTTGACGGCCTTGTGGATAAGGACTCTGGAATATGCCCCAAGTACCACCTATCAGATGTGTATGTGGGACTCCAATAGAGTCCATTTATACCAATCTTTTCTTCCAAATGATCGGAGGGAAGAAGAAATATAAATTTTACCGTTATCCTTTTTTGACCATATTTGACGGCCTTGTGGAGAAGGACTCTCGAATATATCCATCAGGGCACATGCCAAATATTAATACTGCACTCAAATTTATTTGGTTGTTAGTGCTTGCTTTATCTAACTGATGGAGGAACACAGAAAACATTGCTGACTGTTCGCCCACAATAGTCACATTTGTGTTAGTAAATACTATAATAATAATCAAATACAAATCGCATTTTATTAAAAATATTTTTTGTGTTAAGATTTAATTATTTTGTGAACAGATTGTTGCTAAAATGATGAATGTTTTGAAAAATTACTTACGTTCCACATACATATCACAGACATGTTCCACAAAATTTTATGGATGGAATACTGTGGATAACTTCACACACATAAATTATTATAATTATTATGGCCCCAAATTGTAAGAGGGAAACTAATTCTGTTACCAAATAGATGTCTATTATTTCAACGGTTACATTTTGTCGCAAAAAAATATATAAATTAATTTAACAAGAGCTTTTGCAGGTTTTTCCCTCAAACAAAATCAAAAATCACCTTAAATCTACTACAGATTTCATATCGAAATATCTCGTTATTTTGAGCTAACTTTTAACAACGGGTATTCTATGACCAAAAAGTAGTTGGGGTGTCTCGGTGTTTTTGTGTGTCATTTCAAAACTTCAAATTTTACTTACAGTGTTATTAACTATACAGCAGTTTTTAGCAAGATATTTTCTACAGCCGAATTTCATTAAGATTGGTTGTGGTTTACGAAAGTTATCATGTTGATCAACCGGTCACCCACCCAACTTTTCGGATCAGTTTTGCGGGACTTCTCGTGCCAAACAAATTTTGTATGGGAGGTTCAAAAATGGGCCTGGCAAAATTCCCTTTGTGTTAATCAGTGATTGGTGGTTAATGACTTGAAGACTAATGGCTAATTTCATTACTGTCGGTAGTGTTTCACGCTATTTTTTGGACTAACAACTCGGAAGACAACCAATCTAATGAGTTAACCTGGGGTACCCAATAAGGCACCATTTTTTTTTTTTAAACGCTAAAAATAAAATTTTTCATACAAAAAATCGCTAAAACGCCCTCATGTATATAAATATTTCGGAAACAGAGCGTCCAATTGAAAAAATAATCATTTTTTGTGGGATTCTAAGCGGTTTTCATAAAGTGGTCCAACTCGAAACGGTGTGTCCAATCGAAAAAATAATAAAAAATTTACCCCCATAGGAGGCTTTAACCAATGGGTGTCTCCAATATGGCATCACTTTTTTCGATTTATAGCCACCTTTTTATTTTACCGACTTTTTTATTTTGGCGATTTTTCGAAAAAAAATTCTTCCATACGAATTGGACCACTTTATGAAAACCCCTTAGAAACCCACAAAAAATGATTATTTTTTCAATTGGACGATCCGTTTCCGAAATATTTATATACATGAGGGCGTTTTAGCGATTTTTTGTATGAAAAATTTTATTTTTAGCGATTTTTTTTAAAAAAAGAAAGTGATGCCTTATTGGAGACACCCATTGGTTAAAGCCTCCTCCTTTGGATTGGACGCTCCGTTTCCGAGATATAGACATTTTTTTCTAATTTTTTCATATTATCGATCCTGGGATCCTGGGTTACCCTGGGTAACTCATTGCCCATCGTCGTGGGTAGCTACCCATTATTTTCCCCATTGCGCTGAGGGTAATGAGTAATCGGGATGGGTAATTCCTCTTTTTCGTGGGTAGCTACCCTTTATTTTCCCCATACCCTGCGGGTAATGGGTAAAAGTTCATTACACATTCCCCACGACGATGTGTATGGGTTACCCATGGGGAAGGGTAAATACGAACTCTGGTTGTAGCTAATCACATCTACCAGAAAAAGGTTTTAAGTGAAACATGATTTCGTACTAAGTGTGTTGACTTGTATGGGAGGGTATGAGAACGGGCGTGGTCAAAACGCCCATTTTCAATTACAAACTCACCGAGGACATATAGTAGTCACTGACAAAATCTCGTTCTGATCGATAAAGATTAACGGAATTTATCCTGTTGGCCAGCCAGACAAACGGACATGACTCAATCGACGCTGAAGATGATGCTTCACAGATGATGCTTAACAGATGCTGAAGATGATGCTTCACAGACATCGAATCGATCGTCCAGCGAATGTGAGTTCGAATCCCAACCGCGGCATTTACATTTTTATCACTAACCGGAGAAAACATGATCTCTTACAGCCTTAAAGGAATTTACAACTTTAAACATAACGAGGATCTAAAACAACTGCATTTGAAACATAGGACCAAACCAAAACAGAACGAGACAACACCTTTCAAAACTTCTGCATCAGTGCGTGTAAGTAGGAAAGCAATGTGTAAGTAGCGACAACAATCACTCTGCACACAATCGATAAATGTCTTCGGTTAGTGGGTTGTGTAAATACACACCGCAGTGGCTTAACGGGCTAGACGCTGCTGAAGATGATGCTTCACAAACATCGACACGATCGTCCGGCGAATATAAGTTCGAATCCCACCCGCGGCATTTACATTTTTTTCACTAACCGGAGAAAACATGATCTCTTACAGCCTTAAAGGAAATTACAACTTTAAACATAACGAGGATCTAAAAACAACTACAGATAAACTTTTTTAATAATTTTTTTTTTATGGAATGTATTTAAAAAAAAAGTATATTTTTAGATCCTGTTTGTAAGAATATGTACAGTATTTTCCCGAAAAGTTCAGTTTTTAAAGAGAGGTCCCTTTTTAAGAAAAGGTAGTATTTTTAAGAAGTACTTTCTGTAATGTACTTTCTGCATGAATTTTTTTACAAAGAAGTACCTTTTGTAAGAACGGATACTCTTTATAGAAGTAGTACTCTCTTCAGGAAAAGTTTATTTTTTTAAGAAAATTTACTTATTAAATTTACTTGTTGTCGAATGAAAAGAAAAGAAAAGAAAAGAAAAGAAAAGAAAAGAAAAGAAAAGAAAAGAAAAGAAAAGAAAAGAAAAGAAAAGAAAAGGTATTATTTTATTCTTAAGAAATTGTACTTTTAAGAAAACGAATATTTGTAAGAAAATATTTTTTTAGGAGAAGATATTTTTTGAAGAAAACGGGCTTTTTAAGAATTTTTTAAGGAATTTTTTTAGAATTCGTACTTTTTTCAAGAATAGGTAAATTTTTAAGAGTAGGTACTTATCTAAAGAAAAGTTATTTTGTTTCACAAAATATGCACTTTTTACAGAAAAGGTAATTTTTAAGAAAAGGCAATTTGTTGCAAGAAATTGTACTTTTTTAAGCAAAGGTACTTCTTGAGGATAAGGTATTTTTTTAAGGAAAGGTGCTTTGTTTAAGAATATGATTAGGTATATTCTTCGAGAAAATTTCCTTTTTTAAGAAAAGATACTTATTTCAGAAAATACTTTTAAACTTCTTTCAATTCAGCTTTTCTAAATTTTCTTTTTATTGGGTACAAAACTACAATAAATACTAAATATTGGATACTGGCTCCACCTAGAAAACTTCCCATTAAACAAGAAATTTCCCGACGTATGTTAGTCTAGACACAGACCAAATTAAAGTACCTAATACAGTTGATAATACTGGGTTGTAGCAAAATAGTATTAAAAAAAGTTGTTTACTTTTTTTTTTCATTTAGCCCCCATCCCGCAACGTGCGAAAAGGAACTTCGTTCCAATAATTTATATGTACAGAAACACATAGGATAAGTCGGTATACCAATATAGCCATTGAAAAGAGGATCATGTCTCAATATTCTGAAAAAACAAATATAATTTGAACGTGATATTGAGTTATCCTCCATCAGTTTTCAACCCATTTTAAACCAACAACGGGAATTTAAGTTGGCAAATATTGATTGTTTCTAATATAACTAAATTTCATAGAAGTGTCTCTTAACTGTGGTACGACTTCCAAGTTAAAGGACATCCTAATGCATATTGGTTGCTAAATTATTATTCATTTCATTCGTGTATATCAGTAAATGTCTATTAATTTCACATGCAAAATAAGGTTCTTTTTGTCTGCTCCTTGCGAAATGTGGAGCTTATGCAAATTAAATGTGTGATAAAATACACTTTACTTAAAGTGAATAAATCACTTAAGCGTCATTAAATATATTGTGCTACATTTGCCTATACAAGAACCCTTATACAAATAGTTACATTATGTTTGCTCTACACCATCTTGGAGTGACCTTTTTTATCTTAAATGCTTTAAACATTTTAAAGAACAATAGAATTTTTATAAAAGCATTGAACCACATCAAGTATATTAGAGATATGAAAAAAGTGTCTACAAAAATATCATATCATATTGAACTTTACCCTGAATATGCTAAGGACCGGACACAAATGGACAACACATACCAGCAGAAAAGGAGGGGTAGACAAAAGAACTCGCAAGGACAATTACCATATTAAGTGAATGTGTCTTCTCTGTTGTTGTCCTAGATTCATATCAAATGTTAAGCAAACACTTGACTGCTGACAGCTCGCCAATTCGTGAACAGGCAGTAATATTTGCTTACTGATAGATTCATAGTATTCACTGAAATGTAGTGTCAAAAGGCCTAGGGACATTTCTGATCAGAATGATTTATTGTAGGTACTCACTGTTAAACTCTGAGGGACCATACAATGCCACTATTCAGTAATATTTATAAGAAGAAATTATAGCTGAAATATTTAGGTAGATTACAGAGGCGTAATAAGCTTATTATCGATGAACTTAACTGTATTTCATATCAATATAGAATAATAGAGTTGAGTTTCTGTTTTTTATGAACATTAATTATCAATTAAGGAACTTAGTTTCATGGCGGTGAGGATAATTTTTTTTAACAAAGCATTGATTTATTATTTTAGAGTACATTAGGGTGACACACCAATTGTGCTACAATTAGAAATTCAAATAACTTTTTTTTTTTAAATTAATATTAGCTGATCCGGCAGACTTCGCCCTGCCTACAAAAGTGTTCAATGATGTCATGACCACTAATGCGATCTTGTTAATTGTTTAATGAGTTTAAATTTTATCAAAGTTTTATTGAATAAATTAACATCGAAAACAAAAACAAAACACCAATTTAATTGTATAATGTTTGTAATAAATACTGACATTAGTGAAACCTGCCTGCGTTCCTCGACAATACAATAATATACGTTTACGTCGTTGTATTAAAAATTAAATCTCCTAGAAAGACTTGAAATTCTCCTGAAACAGAAGTGCGATAGAACATAAATTTGTTCAAATAAGAAAATTAAAGAACGGGGCCCGTAACAGTTAAAATTTTTATAATAAAAATCAAACTTTAAGAGTTACTTTTGGAACGAATTTCCTTATCGCACATAGCGGGATGAGGGCTAAATGAAAAATTGTTAAACAACTTTTTTTAACTACTTTATTACAACCCATTATTATCAACTATATTTGGTACTTTTGGTTTGGTTTGGTTTAAAGGGAAGTTTTCTAGGTGGAACCTGTGCATAACATATTGTAGATTTGAACCCAATAAAAAGTAAACATAGAAAAGCCAAAGTGCAAGACTAGCAAATCCATGAAACACAACCCTCAGCATGGAATTATATTTGGCAGCACTTTAATCCTCGTACTTTTGGTTTGTGTCCAGACTAACATATTTCATAAGTAAATTTAGAAAAGCAAAAGTGAAAGAAGTTTAAAAAAATAACATCTTAGAGAAGTACCTTTGCTTAAAAAAGTAAATTTTCTTACAAAAAGTACCTTTTCTTAAAAAAAGTAATTTCTTAAATAAGTACCTTCTCTTAAAAAAGTACATTATCTTACAACAAATTGCCTTTTCTTAAATAACTACATTTTCATCCGAGTTTATATTATTCGATTTTTCATTTGTTATGTTCTTAATAATTGTTTGCTTCAAGATCAATAACTATTAAAAAGTACTTTTTCTATGAAAAAGTACATTTTAATAGAAATGTTAAAAAAGAAAAATTGTGAAATTGATCATTATGGTGGATGGTTGGGAATATAGCTATTTCAATGCCCTCCCAGGCATAGGGAGGAGCTGATGCCTTCTCCACAAGTCCTTAGATAGATATATCATCACACATTCTAGGGATAAACAATTCAAAGCAATTCTCGCTTACTTGCGATTTGTTTAACCCTATGATGTGTGATGATATACCTAAATACTTGTGGAGAAGGGAACTGATGACATGCCTGGGAGGGCATTGAAATAGCTATATTCCCAACCATCCACCATAATGAGCAATTTCACAATTTTTCTCTTTTAATATTTCTATTAAAATGTACTTTTTCATAGAAAAAGTACTTTTTAATAGTTATTGATCTTGAACCAAACAATTATTAAGAACAAAACTACATTTTCTTTAAAAAAATCCCTTTTTTGTAAAACAAAATAACATTTCTTGAGATAAGTACCTACTCTTAAAATTGTATCTGTTCTTTCGCAA
Source organism: Phaonia tiefii (assembly GCA_963931995.1). Lineage (NCBI taxonomy): Eukaryota > Metazoa > Arthropoda > Insecta > Diptera > Muscidae > Phaonia > Phaonia tiefii. The sequence continues at coordinate 39,532,770 of OZ008367.1, forward strand.
AATAAAAAGCTTTTCTTAAAAAAAAAATACCTTCTCTTACAAAAAATACCCTTTTTTACAAAAATTCCTTTTCTTAAAAGTACCATTTCTAAAAAATAAAGTACCACCTTACCTTTTGTTTTCTTGAGATAAGTAGCCTTCCTCAAAATAAGTAAATTTTCTTAAAAAATAACCTTATCCTAAAAAGAGTACCACTTCTTAAAAAAGTACCTGTTCTAAAAAAGAATTTTTTGTAAAAAAATTCGTACTCTTAGGCTTTTTCTTAGCTTAGTGACGGCGACACTATCGAGTATTCAGCCACAAAAAAGCTTCTTAAAAAAATAGAGTTCGGAACCGGTGTAAAACTGTAGGACCCAATCAGTGAGTGTAAAACTAGAACGCGCACAGGTCACTAGTTTGTGAGAAGCTCTGCCTAATCCTTTCACGGGATGTAACGAGGAACCATTTTTTTTTATTTTAATAAAAGAAGTGCCTCTCATCAAAGAAAGGACCTTTTCGGGAAAATATAACACATTCTTACAAAAGGGGCCTAAAAATATACTTTTTTTTAAAAAATACATTCAATAAATAAAAAATTGGTAGAATTTTGTGACATTTTTTGAAATGGGACTAAAGAATATATCAACAAAACAGATTAACTTCTTGAGCAATATATAAATATTTTTTTCACAATACATTTGTAGAATATAGTATTTTCAACATAGACCAATACAGATTTAATTTTTAAGATTTAAAAATATCAATTTTAAAGAAAGGACTAAGAACACATATTCAATTCAAGATGAAGGATTCTCGTCTGCGAAATCGTCTAATAAAATCTATTCCACAATAAATTGGAAGAACATTTGAAAATTTTGCCGGGTAGTTTGGTGCAGTACCGTGACCTTATTTCAAAAAAGGATAAAAAGTAAGTCTGAAAATAAATATAGAGAATTTTGCTCTAAGAAATAAATTCGTAATACATTCTGAGTCCCAAGCTGGACATTTTAGTCTAAATTTTTGGTACTTTTTGAACAAGTGACGAAAAGAACCCTTTAAACTTTGAAATAGAGCATTTAAATATTCTACGAAAATATTCCTTGTCAAATTTCACTACAGATATATTATCACAAGAATTCGTTCAATTCAATATTTATAATCGATTCTTAAATTTATTTCGGACAGTATCGGATAAGAAAATTAAAACTTGCCAAGCCCATAAAAAAAGGTGTAGCTACACAGTGGTCTAAATTTTTGAGGTTTGATTATACTCACCTAGTGTGATCATTTGGCGCAGAAATCGTCCACTCCAAAAATTGGTGTTGCACAGGATTGTTGTTTTAATGAACTGCTTCAATTCAGTCCTTGTTTTCGATTTATGACCCTCTTGCTTGCCATGACCCCATAAAAAAAGTCTGGTGCAGTCAGGCCAGGTGACCTTGGGGACAAGCCGGAAAGTTGAATTTGTGGATATTTATTTGTTTGGGAATTTTCGTTGGAATTGGAATTTTCGATCTGGCTATGTGTGCAGTTGCTTCATCTAGCTGGAACCAAATCTTGTTGAAACGGATACCCCTTCGACGTAGTACTGGGTACAAAACTTCTTCAACGTCTTTAAATAATGGTCCCCATTGACAGCGAATGTTACACCGTTTTCTTCACAGTATAATGGCCCTACAATGCACCTTGATGAAACTGCGAATCACACAGTGACTCGTTCTGGGTGCAGTTCCATCTCATGGGATTACTTGTTTACATTGCTTTTATATCAAAATGTTCCAATTCAAACACAAGCAGGCAACTTATCACGTTGTTGTCTTCTTCGGCCATTTCAATAATTTTTCAGCAAAATTCCAGGCGAATAAGCAAATTCAGAGGATTTAGCTTGCTTGTAATTTGGACTTTGTACTGAAACAAGTTTAAGTCATCATGAATTATATGTTGTAATGACCTTCTGCTAACATCAATTTGCGCGGATAATTTTCGAGTCCAAACGCTTGGATTTGCCTCAATTGGCGATGCTACAGCCGCGATTGTTTCTTGAACCCGAACATAGGGATTTCGATGGTGCGGTCTTCGTGCGATGGTTCCACACGTTGAAAATTACCGGCACCAGCAACTTACAGGTTTGCCAGCATCTGCTGCTTTTTGTATCTTTATTATCTGTCACGTTTTTGTTTTCAGCATTTTTGAACAAACAAATCCGCATTTGAGTCACAAATACACATATAATAACCTATAGATCAGTGTGTACCAAAGATGTAATATTGAAGAGAAAACACAACGTGTGCACTATATTAGCGACAAGCTACAATCACGTTATATTTGAATCCAACCAACAGAAAAAGACAAATTTTTCAGCCTGCAGCGTGCCGATTCGGCAAACATATGTACCCAACTCCTAATGGTCCATCTAATCGGGGAAGTGCTGCCAAACTCCCGCTCAAATTCCCTGTAGACGGAAATGAACGACTGCAAAGCATTGGTACTGCACTACGCAAATCCTCTTTTCGACATTCGAAGCACGCATTTCAATAAATCTAAATAGTAACCTGGGAAAAAAATCTATTGAGCATTCGAACTCATGGGCGATGTGTTAACACCTTTTTGTTACACGATACCTGTTCGATTTCTATGAACAGATTAGTAACTGTTACATTGGAAAATTAAAAACAGCGTTCAGTCATATGTTGACGTTACATTTAAATAATATTAAAACTTAAAATTATTTAAAGACCAGTGCAAGCACATGTCTCATTATTTTCTTGCTTAATACTTTTTGTTTTATTCCCACAAAAAAACAAAGAGAATGCAAAGCAACAGACAAATGTAAATACATACGTTGTTATGTTCGTACATACGCTACACAAGTTCGCACAATTTTCGCTGCTCTCATGGTATCTCATTTTTACATACGTATAATACGTCATTATTCTCTTTGCTCTGAGAGTGCTTCGCACCAACACAAGACAACTATTCGCTGCCGCTACATCAGTGTGTGTTTCTTTCGCAGTTTGACAATCCATGTTTCGCAGTCGGACAAATCTGTGTTCTATATAGTCACCCTTATAAATCGCGGGTATGAAAAATAGATGTTGGCCGATTCTGAGACCTACCCGATATGCACACAAAATTTCATACTAATCGGTCCAGCCGTTTCGGAGGAGTTTAACGCCAAACAATCTGTGATCCTAGACGGACAAACTCCATCGAACAAACTGTGTTTGGATGTATTCACTTTGTGAGTTAAGTCCCTACCCGAGCCTATAGATGTTAACACATCAAAATTTAAGCCGATTACTCACACAGAAAAAAATAAGTTACAACGTTTTGTTTTTGTAACACGATTCGCGCGCCAGCCTGTATATTGAAAACAACTCAGTTATTTCTATCTGCTAATGGTACCAAGGTAGGACAAACGGAGTAGAGATCAAAACTTCGATGAATATTACCACAATATCGCGGTTAAGGTTCTTTATGAAATAACCCTTTGACGTAAATGGGACACCGGTGTCCCAAATATTTAAAATGTGGGTTTCCCCAAATAAGAGCTTGTTTTAATAATTGGCAACGCCCAATCTTAGCTGAAGCTTGCAATTTTAGTTTTTTCTAAGTTTGGAAGCACAACGCTCAAAAAAGGCGCCAATTTTAGTATTTTGCTAACGCGAATTTGCAGCGCTTTGTTGAATTTTTCAAAGGCTACGTTTAACATATTTTTGCAGTTTATCAAAGTGTTTTATGGTTAATTTTGTGAGAATGGTAAGTAGTAATTATAACTTGATCGCTATTTATTGCGTTTTATACATTTGAAGTGCTAAAATATGAGATTTTCTGTAAGGGACACCGGTGTCCCAATATGCGTGAAAGGTCAAAATTTGCTCATATGTCGCATATTACGTTTTATGATTTTTTATGTTATATATTGAGTGATTTCTATTACTTTAGGTCCGCAAATGTGACTGAATATTCCGACTGACTGATAGCGAAGTCGAGGAATATCTCATGGCTTAAAACAGCGACTATGAAGACGCCCTCATTTTGGACGAAGAAGACCTGTCGTTCTTACAACAAGACATGCAAGATGGAGTCTCCGAAGCGATTATTGAATCAGCTGGTCGATCAGTTTCTAATCAATATCCAGGTCCAGCTGCAGGCGAAGTGGTTATTGAATCAGCTGGTCGATCAGATTCTAATCAATACCCAGGTCCAGCTGCAGGCGAAGTGATTATTGAATCAGCTGATCCGTCGGATAATACTGCAGGACCTACTTTACTTGATACATCATTTCGTGGTATGGTTCCTGAGTTTGTGTGGAAAAAAAACTGTTATAATCCTTATAATCCTATAACTATGAGTTCGGCAAAATCAATATTCTTCAAGAATCAGACTCAATTAATCCTATTGATATATTTGAAATGGTGACAAACTTCAGGTCATTGATTGAAAAAATAATAATGCCAGAGACTTTACGCTTCGCTAATGAAAATGGTGCCGTGTTCACTACAGATCTTCAAGAAGTAACAGCATTTATGTACCATGTTTTACCTTGTCTGAGAAACTACTGGTCCACCGAACCCGACATGGGTGTGCCTTACATAGTTTCAGTTATGCCACTTGCAAGATTTGATGAAATAAGAAGAAATTTCCATTTCTGTAATAATGCGTCGCAACCCTCACCAACATCGCCAAATTTTGATAGAGCTTACAAGATTAGACTAGTGATGGATCATTTAATTTAAGTTTCCAGTCAGCTATGAATAACACAATTACCCAATCAGTGGATGAGCATATGGTGAAATTTAAAGGGCATAACATAATGAAGCAGTATATGCAAAATAAGCCAGTGAAGAGAGGGTTCAAAATGTGGTGCCGTGCTGATGCTAAAACAGGATATTTGTTTCATTTCGACTTATATACGGGAAAAAAGAAATCGGGACCACAAATTGGATTGGGAGAATCTGTTGTTCTTGAGCTTACAACACCTTTGTAGGGTCTTGGATGTGAAATTTATATTGACAAGTTTTTTAACTATCCGATGCTGCAATATAACCTCGCAAAGAAAAATATCAAATCTTGTGGCACAGTTCGTACACATAGAAAGCATCTTCCAAAAAACTTACCATTAGACAAAGATAAGAAAAGAGGAGATATCTACGCCACTAGCTTCGAAGGAATTTCTTTTGTCAAGTATATGGATAATAAAGCAGTACACCTCCTTACCAATTTCTTGTCGCCGATACCTATTCGAAAGATCAAACGGAAACAAGTAGGATCAGCTTAAAGTCTGGAGATTACATGTCCTGATATTGTTCACAAGTACAATCAAAACATGGGTGGTGTGGACTTAATGGATCAGAAGAAAGTTACATACGAAGTCGACAGAAAATCTAAAATAAAATATTACCTACGACTTTTTTTCGACATTTGAGATATTGTAATGAACAATGCCTATATTGTATATCAGAAGTTACATGCTGAACATCGTATTGAAGGTCCTTTACTTACGTTGCTAGAATTCCGACAAGTTGTTGCTAGAACCACGATTGGCAGTTTTTCTATAAGAAAACATGCTCTACCGTCTACTTACATGACAAAGAAGCGAGTCCAAAATATAGTACACAAGCAGTCTTTACCGTCGCACATTATGATGAAAGGCCCTTTTCGTAAGAGATGTGTGCAATGTGCAAAGAGTGGCATAGAAAATCGTACGTATAATATTTGCGATATTTGTGACGTAAATTTATGCTTCACAGCAAGCAGAAATTGTTTTGCAGATTTTCATGTTTAAATGTAAGAATAAATGCATAGTTTTTTAAACAAATGTTGATATTTTTAATTACAAAATATATAAATAAGCTGCCACTGAAAATACCAATTTGTCCGATGAATGCCGACCTTTATCGCATATTGGGACACATTTGTCCCAAGTTATTTCCAATAATCTACTGACGTTTTTTTAATTTTTCTCATACACATATTTAAAATACCTCCTAACACACTACAATAACCACTCATATCCATAATAATTTTAGCGTACTTGTTTTGTGCGTGAAAGGGATAAACAAGAACGAGGTGATATTAGTTGCAATGAAGCATTGCATTAACCCTGCTGTTAGATTAGGACCATTTGGTCCAAATTTTTTCTGTTTTCCCTTGTAACTTTGGAACGGTGATATATACTGACTAAATTTTTCTGCTAATGGGGTCTTTTAATAAAACAATGTTATGTGCGAAAATTAAATTTTCTAACTTTATTCAGGACTGAGAAAAATACAAAATGACGAATCTTAGATTAGAGGACCATTTGGTCAATAGTACATTTTTTCATTACCAAGCGAATGTAAATTCATGTCAAATATTTAGAAGATGTTTTTGATATGTCAAATACTTGCTTTAGATATTATTGAACCAAAATAGTTACAAAGGATAAGATAAAATTATTATTTTGGATGAAAATTCCAGTATGGACCAAATGGTCCCTCAATCTAAGATTCGTAAGTTTTTTCTAATCTAACAGCAGGGTTTACTTGCGGTTAAACCTTATGACATTCGTACTAACCAATAATAATATAAAAATGCACCAAGATGCGCATATTTGTAATTTATTTGCTAAAATCTGGGATGTAGAGTCCTGCTATATTGAAAACTGCGACTTTTGTTACTACCAATACTAAAACTACTAACCAATACTAATATAAAAATGCACCAACAAGCGCATATTTGCCATATATTTGCTAAAATCTGGGATGTGGAGTCCTGCTATATTGAAAACTGCGAATTTTGTTACATTTTTTAAAAAGGGATTAAAGGACACATAAACAACAAAGAGAAACTTCTTGAGCAATATATTCATATTTGTTTGAGTAGAACATAGTGTGTTCAAAATGACCCATTTCAGATTAAAATTTTACGATTCACGATGTCAATTGTTATAAAAGGACTAAAAAGACATTTGCAAATTCAGAATAAAGGACTCTCGTCTGCGAAATCCTCTGGTAAAATCTATTCTACAATAAATTGGTGGGACATTTGGAAATTTTGCCTGTAATTTCGCTGCAATTTTCTTGACCTTGTTTAAAAAGGACAAATAGCACGTCTGGAAATATAGATAGGGAATTTTTGTCTGTGGCGACCCATAATGAAATGTAATGAGGAATAAATTCGTAAAACATTTTAAATCCGTAGCTGGTCATTTTAGTGTAACCTTTTCTTACTATTTGAACAAAAGACGAAAAGAACCCTTTAAACTTCGAAATAGAGCATTCGAATATTCTACGAAAATTATCCGTCTCAAATGTCACTGAAGAATGGTTTATAACAAGAATTCGCTCAATTCATTATTTATACTAGATTTTTAAATTTATTTCGGATAGTACGGGTAAGAAAATTGAAAATTGCCACGCCCTCGTGTATCGGCGATTTTCATGTACACGTCAGAATTTTTTTTTAAGTTTGATGTATAAAGCTCGTAGTGGCCTGTGTGAAAGCCTTTGGACCGATTTTTAACCCTTTTTCAGTGATCCAATCGAGCTGATTTTTTTGCAGGCAGACTCGTGGAAATGTCTGTATCACGTCAAATTTTTTAAAAAATAGATTTTTATCAATTCTCAGATTTTCCTAAATTTTTTATTTTTTTTTTTTTAAATGGTTATCGTTTTTTTTCAGGTTTCAGTTCGTTAAAAAAACAATTTTTTTTATTACTTTTGTTTTATAAAAATAAAGAATTGTTACATTAAAAATTTTAATGTTTTTAAAGAAATTTAGGCCTTTTATTTTTGCGGTTGTAAGCATTTGCTTCAGTATCGCGACAAATAGACCAACAGTATTCGCCAAGCATATGCGTAATGTCTTTTCCTTTAAAGCGCTTTTCAATAGCCGCGATGTCCTGATGGAACCTTTCGCCATGCTCATCGCTACAAGCTCCTAAATCATCAGGGAAAAAATCTAAATGATTGTGAAGAAAATGGATCTTTAGCGACATTAATATGCCCATTTCGCCATATGCCGAAACCATTTCTGCTACAACATTTCTATAATTGGCAGCTCGTTTGTTGCCAAGAAACTGCTCAATAACGGCAACTGTACCTTTCCATTCACGTTGTTCGATAGCATTTAATTATGATGAAAATTCAGAACTTGCAATTATTTTTTTTAGCTGCGGACCATTGAAAACACCTTAAATCAAAAAAATCATTAAAAAACATAAAGTTACTGAATGACTTCTTAAAAAAAAATACCTACATGAATCTTTGCGCCGCTCAATTTCGGAAAAATTTTGCGCAAAGTTGCAATGGCCTCGCCATCACGATCCAGTTTTTTAACAAAATTTGATACGAGACCGAGCTTAATGTGTAGTGGAGGCAAAATGATTTGAGACGGCTGCACCAATGGTAGATTCTCTATACTTTCTACGCCTACTTTGTAGCATGTTCGCGGCTTCCACTTAAATTCAGTGTAATGCTCATCTCTTTTTCGACCTTCCCATGTACACAAAAAGCACTGGTGGGTTGGAAATCCACGCTTAACACCCATGAGTAAACCGACCACTTTCAGATCGCAGCGTATTTTCCAATTATTCTCTTTGTACTTTATCAGCTGTAATATTAATTCCATGCCTTCGTATGTTTCCTTGAGGTTTGTGGCATATGCGATCGGGACAGATGAATGTATGTTACCGATATGAAGCAGCACGACTTTAAGGCTGTTGACCGATGCATCGATGAAAAGTTGCCACTCCTCTGAAATATGAGGGTAACCAATTTTTGCAAACATCAAATCAATATCATAACAATAAGCTTGGTTTTTTTCCCGATCTTCGTGCAATTTAAAAACTTCGTCATATGGAATAGTGGTACCTCGACCACGAGCGGCTGTTATTTTAAAATCAGCCGCCACTATATTCCACTGCCTTAAGCATGATGCAAAGAGTTCTGCTGTTCTCCTCGACAAATTTCCGTCTCGTACGAGGTCATTGAAGTCGGCTTGCGTTAGTAAATGCGGCATTGCAGTCCCAATTTCACTGGGTGTTGCCACAAATTCCGATACTTGTGGACTCTCGCATCTCGCATTCGATGCAATAAAAGTTGATAGCAGTGTTGGTACAACTGTTGATTCTGCATCTCTTATTTCGGGAACATTATCAAAAATCTCCACTGAAGCCGCTACACGCTCTTCTGGTGAGTATAGAACTGCTGGAATTACCGATTCTACATTAGCGTAGCGAATTTTGTTGCGGTGAATGTATTGGTACCCTTTTGTTTGAGCAAAAGTTACACAAAAGTAGCACAATTCATTGCAGTTCTCCGTGCGTGGTAGCCAAATTGTTGGTACAGCGTACTTTATTGTTGACCTTCCATCAGTAAACTTGCACAAATTTCTATAGCAATAGTCGCACACGACTTCCGGAGTATACCACAAGTAAGGAACACCACTGTTTTAGTAATATTTTTCAAATTTTTACTTGGTGCGAATAAGCCACAAACGTAAGAAAAGTTATTTCGCGTCGGACACTGAATTTTTTTTAGATGAAATATATACAAATACGTTTTCGCACAACAGAACTTAAAACAATTTTGCAATTCCTTATTTCACCTGTCAGACCAGTTGTAAGTGCTGTAAAAGTCAAAAACTGTTTAGTGTTACAAGGTTACTATTGATTAACTACAACTATATCGAGTAGGATGGGTCAAAAAACAATTTTTTTCGTAACGCTTAAGTAGTTTAAAAATTTGGAGTCCCTTCAAGTTATGCTACGAAAAGTGAAAAAAATATTTTTTTTTCAAAAATAATAAAAACTGGGGAAAATCTGAGAATTGATAAAAATTGTTTTTAAAAAATTTGACGTGATACAGTCATTTCCACGAGTCTGCCTGCAAAAAATCAGCTGGACTGGATCACTGAAAAAGGGTTAAAAATAGGTCCAAATGCTTTATACTTCAAACTTAAAAAAAAAAAAATTCTGACGTGTACATGAAAATCGACGATATACGTACGTGTATTTTTATTTTTTCCCCTCTTTCCGAATATGTGCATTTGGTTCATAGGACAGAAAAAAATCTATTTTTTGTAACACCGTGTTATTACAAAAATTTGGAAAGTTATGCTATGACCGCTCGCAACTCGAAGAATTTTCAGTCGAAAAAGTGCACCTAATGTGACAACCACAATTTGAAGAAACTGGGTACGTTATGGAGAGTGAGACTCTTGAAAATATTTCTGCTCTAAATGAGAGTGTCGCCGAAATTCGCCATCGTTCTCAACAACTTAAAATTTTACGAAGCACTACGCAGCGAATTTGGACAAAACACCTCCACCTTCATGCGCAAAAAGTTCAGCTTACTCAGAAGCTCAAACCAGCAGACCAAGGAAAGCGCTGGCAGTTCGTTCAATGGTAATGGAATTTCTGAATTTCTATCTGAATGGCTTCAAGAATCCAGCAAATTGTCGAATTTTGTCGAAGCAAAATATCATATTTTAAAATACAGATCACATTTCTTAATCCTCAATTTCATTAAAATTCAACAATCATACAATTTACTATTAATTTTTTAAGGATATTAACACAAATTGAGTAAAACCCGGTTAGTCGGCTTTAAATAACCGGTTTTCGGTTTGTTCGAAAATTACGTTTTCCAAAAAAACGGCACACGGTTAACAGCCAAAAAAACCAGTTTTTCCGTTTCGGCTTTGGACACTCTTTACACGGTGCTACAAAAACTAAAGAGAAAAATATGCAGGGTTTCTGAGCCAGCAATTCCGATTTTTTGGTGTCCATAGGATACGGATTCCTACTTAAAAGTTTTATAGCATATGTCGACTGTATGAAAACCATAGGGTATTATGATAGTGTATCAGATGCTATATACTTTGACTTGTGTTAATATCATATCTGATTTATTGAGTTGAAATACATGGTAATCGGGGGTTTGTTTATTTAGTTTTATAAAAAATTGTATAGAAAGCTCGAGAAAGCTGTAAGAAGCATTCACAAAACTTTTTATATTAAGGACTTGATGCAATATACGTTGTCACAACAAAACGTGTTTTGGTTCTTTTCTAAAAAATATAGAAGAAAACGGCCTACTTACAATACAAACATTCGTTGGCACATTTGAATTAAGTTTGTTCAACCCTAAATATCCTTTCGATATGAATCTTTATTTTCCGTAAATAAAGGCAACGCTACATGAATTATAGAACAAACCAACATTAGTTTGTTAAATTAATTAAACTACTTCAAAGAACTTCAATCCACTCAAGCCCTTATAACAACCTACACATGTATTTCTGAGAAGGACTCTAAATACAATAAGAGAATGTCATGTTTATAAACAACTATTCCCCTTTCAGAATGATGTATAAACAAATGCTTTCCTTTATTTCTTTGGAACAAATCAGTTTTTAAACAAATTTTTCAAAAAAGAAAAAAAAATGCGGGAAACTTTGTTGTTCTTATTAATACCAGTATGTAAAGACATACAAAATAAGTGCCTTAATCTCTGTCTTAGTGGTTACTCCTAGTAAAAATGGGCCCGCAATGAGAAATGTTTTAATAGGATTACTTGAGAATCATTTTTATACCCTCACCCATAGGGATGGGGGTATATATCATTTAATACGTAAAAAAAATGTAACACATAGAAGGAGCCATATTAGACCCTTAGTATTGTAGTGAACAAACACTTGCAGGCGGATTAAGTTTATTTGTGAGTTTATCTAAATTACTAACGAGAACCATAGTGCGTGTGCTATGTCTTTCCGATACAGACTCTCGATGATGACTGCCTTGCTTTCTAGCGACAATAAAACATAAGCGAGCACTCTCATTCTTCGCACATACAATGTTACTCTTACATTCTACTGTTGATCCAATTACATGTTACTTTCTTAAATGTTAATGCTTATGTTAAAGTTTACATCATAGATAAAGGAATTAACTAGATATCGCACATGCCTTGGGAAATTTCTTGTTCAATGGGATATTTTCTAGATGGAGCTGTATGCAATAATCAAAACGTTTGATCCCAAACAAAATATAACTTGCAAGATGTATTTAGGACAGGTGATAGCAGTAGGTGTTGTAGGCAACATCAACAGGCATTTTGTTTTATTTAGTGGGCCGATGCTGTACAAGTCAACACAAACGAATACCAACAATAACAGTACACCAAAAAAGCTCATAACCAAAATGCATTTGAATTAGAAAGTAGGGAACACAACGACATGAAAAAAACTAAATTAGTTGTTTGAATAGCACAACCTGGAAAATGATTCTATTTTTGTGTTGAAAAAATGTCCCACACTGTTGAATAAACGTCAGTGAATGTTATGAGAAACGTCAACGAAAGTTACAAAACGACAACACAGCACCTAGTGGCAGTACTTAACAAACTTATTTCCTTTATCTATGGTTTACATACTATAGTATCTTTGGACGAAATTCGTTTTAGGACTTTTTAAGATGTTTGAGCCATGTCCGTCTGTCTGGTTGGCTGGTCAACACGATAATTGCCGTAAATCTTTACAGATCACAATGAAATTTTGTCAGTGACTATTATTTGCCAATATTGAGTTTGGGATTGCAAATGGGCATTGTGACCACGCCCCTTCTGGTACCTCCCATTCAAAACGACACATTTAGCACAAAATCATATTTCTTTCAAAACTTTCTTCTGGTAGATCTGATTATCTTCAACTCTCACACCGGTTAATAATCTATAAATGCCTAGTTAACTGGAGGAAATGGGCAAGATTATGACGCCCATTCTGGTACCTCCCATACAAAACAGGGTGATCGTTCGGGTTGTCAATCCGATAAATCGCGTGAAACACTTCCGACCTTAATGAAATTAGGTATAAGGCTTCACGCTACCAAACGCCAATCCCCGATTAAAACAAGGGTGATTTTGCCACGCCCATTGTGGTACCTCCCATACAAAAGTTGTTTGGCCATCTGGTTGTTTAGCGCGAGTAGTCCCGCAAAACCGAACCAATCTTAATGGAAGTTTGTACACTCAGAGAACTAATAGTTTGAAAAGAGGTTGTAGCAACCATAAATTCGGCTGTAACCACCGAATTGAGGTTGCTGCAACCGAATTGAGGTTGTTACGACCGAATTTAGTCCCCACAACCGAAATTCGGTTGAAGCAACCCCGTTTCTTATTTGATTCGGTTGTGACAACTGAATCTTCAATTATATTCGCTCAGTCAACTAAATTTTCTAAAATTTCGGTTGAAAAAACCAAATTTTAAATAAATACGGTTACAAGAACCGAAATTGGTACAAAATTCAGTTGGAATAACCGAATCTGGCATTAATTCGGTTGTAGTAACGAATTTGGTATCAATTCGGTCGCAGTAACCGAATCTAGCTTTAATTCGGTTGCAACGACCGAATTTGGCGTCAATTCCGTTGCTGTAACCGAATTTCTCATGAATTCTGTGGGTGCAACCGAATTCATATTCAATTCAGTTACCACGACCTAATGCCATGTATTTAACATATGACGTTTAAAATTCTATAATCAAATTTTATTTTAAAAAGAATTAAAAAATTCCAAAATTGTTTGCTGTTATTAAGAAAGGTAAGTAAAATATGTTTTGTATTAAAACGTCTTATTTTGCAGAAATTATTGAAGCAGATATCAACAGTTTTCAAGTTTTTCATGGTCGGTCATGTGAGATGTGCTGCAATCGTCTGTATACAAAATTGTTTAGGACCTAAATCAACCGATACATCAGCCGAATGTCAGAATTAGTGCAGTGTCCCGTGATGGCCGGGACTTGAAAAAGGTCGGAAGAGGCATGTAAAACACATTTATTATTATATAGATTACCCAATATGTATGACTTTATTTTCTCGCTTTTTGAATTTTTTATAGGAATACAGGAAAATAAATCATCATTTAAAAATAAAAAACGTTAATAATTAATTTGTGACACTACCTATAATAAGGTTGTGACAACCTCTAATGAGGTTGTGTCAACCTCTAATGAGGTTGTATCAATCTCTAATGAGGTTGTATCAATCTCTAATGAGGTTGTGTCAACCTCTAATGAGGTTGTGACAACCTCTAATGAGGTTGTGTTAACCTGTAATGAGGTTTTGACAACCTATACTGAGGTTATGTCAACCTCTAATTCGGTTGTGTCAACCTCTAATTCGTTTGAGACAACCTCTTAATTCGGTTACGGCTAATTCGGCTGTCTCAACCGCATTTTTCTGTGAGTGTACCAGTCAATATTTAGTCAAGTAAAACTCTCCTGTAGAAAATGAGCTGTTTTGCGATGCCTATTCTGGTACCTCCCATATAAAAGTTGGGCGGATGACCGGTTGATCGACACGAAAACTCTCGTAAACTACAACCGATCGTAATAAAATTCGGTACTAGACAATATTTTGCTTAAAGCTACTATGTAATTCATAACTGACTATAGTGGCACGCCCAGTTTCGTACCTTCCGTACAAAAGTTGGGAGTATTTTCAGTTTGCCAACTCGATATCTCCAATATATCATAACCGATCTTAAAAAAATATATATGCCCGTTTTTGTACATCGCATATAAATATTGGGAGGGAAACTAACTAATTTGGGTATTCAATAATATTTAGCGCAATGTCAATCTGCTACTGAATATGGTCACTTTTGAGTATGGGCGTTTTAGAACGTAACTCCCGTGCAATGGATGACTTAGGGTGAGGGTATGATTAAGTCGGTTAAGTCGGTGAAACTTATGTACTGGTTATATTAAGGACATGCAATAAAACTATTCAATTTAAGTTAACTCAAGAAAACGTGTTTTGATTCTTTCCTGAATAATATAGAAGAAAACGATCTAATTACAGTACAAACACTTGTTGACACATATGAATTAAGTTGTTCAACCCTAAATCTGCATTCCGATATGAATCTTTATATTCTGTCAATAAAGGCAACGCTACTGGGATTAGCGCATAAACCAACATTAGTTTGTTAAGTTAATTAAACTTCTTCAGAGAACTTCAACCCGCTCAAGCCCACATAAGTAGCTACATATGTATGTATTTTTGAGAAACACTCTAAATACAAAAAGAAGATGTCATGTTTATAAACAACTATTCCCTTTCAAATAAGTGAGTTTCAGAATGATGTATATGCTACGAAAATGCATTCCTTTATTTTTTTGGGACAAATCATTTTTTAAACAAATTTTTCAAAAAAGAAAAAAAAATGTGGGAAACTTTGTTGTTCTTATTAATACCATTATGATAGACTTAATCCCTGTCTTAGTGGTTACTCCTAGTAAAAATGGGCACGCAAAACATACGTTTTAATAGGATTGCTTGAGAATAATTTTTTTTTTAATTTAATTTAAATGGAAATATTTCAATACAAATACAGAACAATGAACACCAACATACCAAACTTTCAGCTAAAGCAATACAAAAATTTGGCAGATTTTCCCATTTTATTTAGTATTAAGCAAAATAAGTTTTGTGTTGTTCTTACTATTTAGGCTGGCCCTAGGAATTTTAGTTTTACCCTGCACATATAAGTAAGATTCACGTAAAAGATTTACAAAAAAAATCCAATGAGTGTTCGAACTCACGGACCATGTGTTAACACCTTTAAGCTACACGGTACCTGTTCGATTTGTGTGAACGCATTAGTAAATGTTACATTGGCAAATAAAAAGCAGCGTCCAATCATATGATGACGTTATATTTAAATAATGGCTATACGAATAATCGCCCAAGTGAAAATCGCCCAATACGAAAAATGCACAATGACCCAAAATTTTTGGGTGTTTTTCATTAAGAAAAACGACCCAAAAAAGAGGTACAATCGCCCAAAAATTTAAGAACATTCGCCCAAAAATATAAATCCAATTTATGAATCGCCCAAGACTGTAGCGAACAACCGCCAAACTAAGAAAAAAGGGCGATCATTCATCATGAACAAACACCCAAAAACTCAAAAATACCAAAACGCCCAAACATGATGAACAATTGCCCAATTTTTTTTCCATATTTTTTGGGCTATTGCTCATTTTAGGGTTTTGGGCGATTTTCACTTGGGCAATTATTCGCATAGCCTTTTATTTGACTTACCTTTCACAATAATAAAAAACCAACCCGTAAAAGACAACATTTTTGACCATAAATTCTTTATATATGACCACGCCCCTTTGTCCACTCCCGCCCATATTTGCAGCAGATCTTAGAATATGTAAGCCTAACCAACATACCCAATTTTGTTCAAATACCGTGAACATGGAGCAGAAATAATGGATTTTTAATTTGTGATTTGTATGGGAGGTACCACGCCCCTTTATCCAATCCCGCCCATATTTTGATAGTTTATTTTTGCCGTCGCCAGTAGTTTGCCTGCGAAATTTCACGGGAAAAGGGTTAAAAATCAATTCAAAAATTTTGCGGTATACATGAATGCATAAGTGCATACAGACAGGTGAAGTTAATATAGAGAATTTAAAAGGGCGTTCAATCATATTATGACGTTTCATTTAAATAATATTAATACTTAATAACACTTAAAAATATTTGAAGACAAGTGTCATTATTTTCTTGATTAATACTGTTTGTTTTATTTCCACAAAAACAAAGAGAATGCAAAGCAAAAGACACATGATCATACATAGATTGTTATGTTCGTACATACGCTACACGAGTTCACACAATTTTCGTTGCTCTCTTGCTATATCATTTCGTTTTCATTTCAAACATGGCGAGAATTAGTTTGCATTTATATTTGATTGAAAAGTTTAATTTTTGATTTTCATTACTTTATTGAATGATTATTTTATTGAAAATTAATTAAATCAGAATGAATTTATGCAACAACAATACAATAAAGTCTGAATTTATTATTGCAAGCATATGCTAATTCTACAATTGTAGGTGTATAAGCTTATTAAACAACTATTTCTGTAATATTTTCACGAGGGTTCCTTTTTTATATTTCTATAATAATTTTAAAGCGTGTTTCTATAGTTTCTCAAGACTTTTTAAAGCTTAAGGCTTATGTTTGCAAGCTTTATTATAATATTTTTCTAAAGGGGTTTGATCTACTGGGTATATACGCTACACAAGTTCACAATTTTCGTTGCTCTCCTTCTATCTCATTTTTATATACATATAACCACATCATTATTCTCTTTGCTCTGAGAGTGCTTCGCACCCACACAATACAACTATTCGCTACCGCTACATCAGTGTGTGTGTTTTTACGCAGTTTGACAGTCTGCATTTCGCAGTCGGACAAATCTGTGTTCTATATAGGGGTGGGTCACCCTTCTCATTTAGGAGTATGGCCGATTCTGGTACCTACCCGATATGCACACAAAATTTCATACAAATCGGTCCAGCCGTTTCGGAGGAGTTTAACGGCAAACAATGCGTGATCGCTGTCGGACAATCTGTGTGATCGCAGTCGGACAATCTGTGTGAGCGCAGTCGGACAAATTGTATTTGGATGTATTCACTTTGTGAATTTAGGCCATACCCTACCCTACACTGAAAGAAAAACCTTCATACCATTAATGAATTCTTACATTGCATCAATGAAAATTGTCATTGTTTTTGAGCCAATGTCGGGCTTCATTAATGCTATGAACAATGTTACATTAAACGAAAAATGTTTCATAGACCTGAAATTAATGTAAACTTTCTAACCGGAATGGATCATTATCATTGTATTAAAGAAAAATGTTACATTGCTATCATAAACCGTTTCATTGATGTAATGAAATATAGTCATTGATGTTATGATGATGCAATGAACATGCTTCATTAATGCTATGAGCATGTTTCATTAATGTAATAAAGAGGTTTCATTTATGGTACGAACATGTTTCATTGAAGGTCTGAATATGTTTCATTGATTGTATGAACATATTTCATTGATGGTATAACACGTTTCATTGATGGTATGAACAAGTTTCATAGTTGGTATGAATAGGTTTCATTGGTAGTATGAACAGGTTTAATTGATGGTATGAACCGGCTTCATTCATGGTATGAATATGTTTCATTGATGGTATAATACAGTTTCCATAACTAAATGCAATTTTAACTTTTGCCACACTATCATGTAAATTATTTGGAAAAAACGCATCCCGCGCCATTTAAAAAAAAAACGAAAATCGGGTAAAATATGGGATCCATAGGGTACAAAAATGGTCATAAAAAAATTTTGCGGTGGGGGGGATATAACACACGATTCTAAGCAAAAAATGTTAAATGGAAAAGTTAGAGGGAATCCCTACTTTAGGAGTTATAGGTCTCCAAAATTCGGGCTTTTTGTGGCACGATTTTTTTGACGATTATTAGGTTTTGTGGGACGGGGCCAGCGAGAGGAATATCTCTGTTTCAAAGTTTGGATTTCGGAATTCTTTGATTTTTGGAAATTTTTTGGACCTGTAGGTTCCAATAGGTCCGACCGACAAAAAAAATTTTGGGTTTTTGAAATCCCCTTATTTTGCTCGATTTTCGTTTTGTTTTTAAATGGCGCGGGATTCTGCTTTTCAGCCTTTTATTTTTTTTATTTATTCCTTATCTCATACTGGCAGTCATATATTACGTCACAGCTACTGTACATAAATACATAAATAATACATAAACACATATGTACATATTATCCTTTAACCAAATTAATGAATCGTTTAAAATTAATGAAATGGTACATTATATTAAAGAAAGATGTTTCATAATTGCTTTTTTAGAAAAAATATTTTAAAATTCAATAAAATGAGTGTAATGTAAAGAATTGCCTATTTAATAGATTCTACTTTACAATGTCGATAAAATGTCTGCAATTTTTCTGTATAGTTTCCCATATTTACATGAAAAACATATTTCATTCCATCAATGTAAAAGGTTTCTTAGCATTAATGACGGTCCACAAATTCAAAAACTGCAGCAATGTAGGAGTTCATTGAAGTAATGTAACATTTCATAGCATCAAAGAAACTTTTCACTGCATCAATGTAAACCCAATAATGTAACCCATTCATTGATGCTATGAAGTGCTTTTCTTTCAGTGTATAGATGTTATCACACCTCAAAAAATTTTTTTTTTGCTAACAGCCAGCTTTTGGCTGCGGAGTAGGGTGTCCCAAAATATGTTTTTTTTTGCAACAGCAAATACATCCATAT
This sequence comes from Phaonia tiefii, assembly GCA_963931995.1. NCBI lineage: Eukaryota > Metazoa > Arthropoda > Insecta > Diptera > Muscidae > Phaonia > Phaonia tiefii. Next base: position 39,551,902 of record OZ008367.1, read on the forward strand.
GTTCAAAATATGTTTTTTATTCAAAAGAATTTAAATCAGTTGCATTTTATTGAAATGGTGGAGCGTGTGCCAGAATATGAATTTTATTCGATTTCAAGGTTGCTCAAGCTTAATTGGAAAGCGTATGGTAAAGTATTTTTGAGATTTTTCTGAAGTGGTTTAGAGGTTCACAAGTAGAATTTCAACCAAATATTGGGTTTCGCGGACGTTTTTTGAATTTTACTTAAAACTTGGTCAATAAACACGATTTTTTTTTATGTTAACTGTTTTAAACCAACACGTTTACACTTCCTTGTCTATGCATAAACCACCAGTTTTGATAATGATTTTGCTTAATAAGGTATCATATGTTAAATATTTTACTAAATTTTGTAAATAACGCTTTATTACTATTAAAGTTTCTACGAAAATTTAAAATGGTAATGACGCACATTAAAAGACTGATAAATTCAGAATAATTTTGCGAAGCAAAATTTTGAATTTGCGGGTACTATTCCACAGTTACTCCGTTTTAAAGCATTCTATTCATTTTATGAAAGTAATAATATTATCAGCTGTTTGCCATATTTGCATCGGATACGTTTTAAAAAATGTAATTAAATTAAACTTTCTGGTTTAGTTTTTATTTTTTCGCACAAGATATCAAAAGTGGTGAGTCTAATATTACTGCAAATTGTTTAATATACGCAGAATTCAGTTATTATCACAACTTTTGATCCACATACATACCAACATGGCACATACTACATTTCCTCATCCTTACAATTTTTAAAATGTAACGCAATTATAATCAAATTTTCTAAAATGTGAAATTGCATCTCATTGTTACTTCAAGTGCATTGCTGAACATGAAGGCCTTAATTGTTTTTTCTGCAATTTTTTCTGTGTATTTTACTTAACCCATAGAACGATATTTTTTCCCAGCCAAATAGTGTAGCTTCAACTTTTTTTCGGCCCCGCCTACAGCTCAGTGTTGTCATCTCTTAAGTAAATTTAGATATATCATGCAAGGGCGCGTATGACAAATATTAACTATTTATTCAAAATAATACTTATACTGTGGAGTATCAATTTTAGTTAGTTTCTGGCCATAGATTAATACATATAGTAGATCTACTAGTTCTCCCACCAAATTTATGACATTTGGCCTGGTGTGATATTTACGTTCGATGTTGAAAAGAATTGCTTTACTAATACCAGATAGAGGCAATGGTTCACAACAACGAACAAAATAACAACAACGGCATTTCGTTTTGTGTGTTAAAATTATTGTGTTAAATACAACACAAATGTAAAACACATTTAAATTTCAAAGTTTTTCACCAAAATGACATGAAAAATTAAAGCAAGAAGTTATTGTAATTCCACCTGGTGTAAGGGAGCTAGACAGTAAGAAACACGTCAACTACCTTTTGACATTTCTCTTCAGTAAGGTTTGCCATTTCATCATGGAAAGATATACGAGCCAACAACCAGTCGAAATTATTAAAATTTACTAACGAAATTTGCAGTCAGTGGCCTTAACTTTAAGAGCGCTACGTCCAATTTATGGTCGTCACAATCGTCCTACCAGATCAACAATTGAGCGTCTAGTGGAAAAATTTTAATCCACAGGCACAATACAAAATGTTACCGTGCCAGTGAGACAAACAAGTGCCGAGTGTGTCGAGAATATTGCTGCCGCTGAGGCTTTAGTTCAAGAACGCCCAAATGTGTCTCTCACACGTCATTCTCAAGCGTTGGTCATCTCTGTGACGTCGTTGTGGCGAATTTTGCGAAAAGATCTTCGCCTATATCCTTACAAGATCAAATTGACGCAAGAACTGAAGCCGCTTAACCACCATAAGCGTCGTATGTTCGTGAATTGGGCTGAGCAACAACTTGAAAATGATTCGGATTTTCATCGGAAAATCATCTTCAGCGATGAGGCTCATTTCTGGCTGAATGGCTTCGTCAATAAGCAAAATATGCGTTATTGGTCAGACAGCAATCCACACATAATCCATGAGTCATCATTGCATCCCGAAAAAATTACGGTTTGGAGCGGTTTATGGGCCGGCGGCGTCATTGGGCCGTACTTCTTCCGTGATGATCAAGACCGGCACATTACTGTGAATGCGAATCGAAACCGTTCAATGATAACCGAATATTTTTGGCCCCAATTGGATAATATGGACTTGGAGGACATGTGGTTCCAACAGGAAGGCGCCACAAGCCACACAGCGAATACCACAATCAATTTACTGGAAACCAAGTTTGGTGAACCTGTTATCTCACAAAATGGCCCAGTCGATTGGCCGCCTCGGTCGTGCGATTTGACGCCGTTAGATTATTTCCTGTGGGGCTATGTCAAGTCATGCCAACAAGCCAGCGACGACGGATGAACTTCGTACGAATATCGAACGTGAAATTGCAGCAGTATCGGCCGATTTATGCTTGAAACCCGTCGAAAATTGGGTTCAGGGTCTGGACTTCTGCAAGCGTGCCCGTGGTGGCCATTCAAAAGAAATCGAGTTCCATACATAATGGCATCGAACGTACTTTCACAGGAGTAAAGAATTTCATTGGTATCTAAAACCGGGTTTGTGTTATTTAAAAATACTTTTGTAGCGCTCTTATTGAAAAACGCGTTATCTATGTCCATAAGTTTGACAACTGTAAGAACTATGTCCGTTCAAAATCAGAAAATTTAAAAAAATGTCTTGAAACTTTGAACAATTTCTTCATTTTTTGTTTAATATTTGCCCAGGGATTCCAAGTTCAGCATTTCTATGAACACGAAAAGAGGCTCACACACCTGAGAGTTAAATGCTGTGTACATATAAATAAGATGTGATACCAGACCTTCAAAATCTAAGACACGTATCTTAACTATATCCGAAGAGGCAGTGTAGCTGAAGTACTATCCTTAATGAACAAAGGTGGTGTGAGGTTGAGTGCCTTCTTATTTAACATCACCGCATAAAAGTTGGGTCAAATAATCGCTTTAAACGAGCTAATGTGAACTGGGTTTTCTTTACATGTTGGTGCTTGTTTACTTTGGGGCTATATAGTACGTGTGCACATTAGAGAATGCAATCACCGACCGGGAATTCCCGGGAATTTCATCCATTTTCAATTTCCGTATTCCCGGAAATTTTATCCGGGAATCCCGGGATATTTCCAAACAAATCCAATGGAATACTTTAGCAAAAAAGTGTAACCTAGCAAGGTCTTCTTGCACTAGGGTATTGGATATGTTTTGTATTTTAGTAAAATATTGGTATTAGTTCACTGAAATAGAACCGATTTTTCGTAGGGATTCACATAATGAAATATTTTATACTTCCGATGATAGTAAATCCCGTTGCTGCAAGCATGTTCTATTAAATTTTTTTAATGTTCACCTTTGCGTTGCTGCAGCAACTCAATTGCGGCTGCAAAGAATACATCGATCTGAAGATGTATTTTGGGGAGAAACAATTGTTTTGTTATGTAATTGTTAAGCTTTTGGGGTTTAAATTAAGCTCTCTTTTGGGCATTGGGTGTTCTCAGATGCAAACTGGCACTTCCATTGGAAAGTTTGAAATTTTTTAGCATAAACACAACTATACGCTGAAAAATCTGTCTTTTTTTGTTGGTTGGATGCAAATATAAAGTGTGTTTGAAGCTTGTCGCAAATATAATATACTTGTGTCCAAACACATTGTGTTTGCTATTCAATACTACATGTTTGAGTCGCAATGCTTAATATGTTATAATATATGTGTTTGCGACCCACATGTGTATATTTATGTTTGTGATACAAATACAGCTGTATATGTTGCACTGTCTATGCTCTCTCGAGAGCAAGACAATAAAAGATGGACAACGAGGGAGTCTATCTTGTACGTGTGTATCATTATTTTTGCATTATTCTCTCAGTCAGTGATTCGTAAATATTCCTGAATGTGCATGTAAATTGCAGATGAAGTGTTTCTTATTTTGGCTGATGTATTGCGTTTTAGTTCCATGTATTCAGTCGTCAATGGTTCATCGGTCAGAGGATATCAAAAGCGGTTGATCAGTGAAAACAGAATAAACGAAGGCTCGGACGGTTATATGGTTTGTGATGTTACTTGTTTTTTGTGTATGTGTTTCGTATGTATGGATGTGTGCTACCAAAGTGAGAATCGATTTTGTGCAAAGAAACTGGAAGGGGAAAAAACGTGAAGGAAAGGAAAAAACGGTGCTAACTAAATGTGTTCCAAATATCCTAATTCTCAGTCCTGCCAGAGCAGGGCAATCCAAAAGAAGGTGTTTCGTCGTTTCCTCGTCCTCTTCCATGCAGCATCTACAGAGAGTGGAGTTTCTATGCCCCAATCTTAGGGCGTTTTTTCCTACAAGACAGTAAGTGTTCCTATCATTGTGGATAACCTGCCTCTCGGCATGTTAAGTAGTTGCCTAGTCCTCTTCCTGCCCACATGTGGCCAGAAAACCCTGGCTTGTCTGCAAGTTGAAGTAAGTCTTCACTTGTCCTTGAACATATTATCGGCCCATTGCCTGATCTGCAAACGGCAGGTAGAGATTGGCATTCTAACACCTTCTTTTGCCGGAAGAACCTGTGCCGTAGTACCCTGTCTAGCTAGCGCATCCGCTACACAATTGTCTGGAATGTGGCTGTGTCCCGGCACCCAGATGATCTTGATGTCAAAATACTCTGCCATCACCCTAAGTGATAAGTGGCATTCTTTCACCGTCAGCGACGTAGAAAACCTAGCTTCCAGGGATTTTATGGCAGCCTGGCTGTCTGTGTGTTATTCTATTTACGGTGTGTTGAAAAATTCATCTCGGTCAAAACATGGAATTACCCCTTAAAAATTGTCGTGCGATGATTTCTTACGATCTTCGGCGTGGATTGTTGAGACAAGAGTATCTCAAACAACTTGGTTCGACTTTTAGTGATGAAGCACCATCAAAACGACTGTAAATCGCTGGTACCAAGAGTTCAGTCTCGGACTCCATTCGCTCCAGGATGAATTCACGAGAAGGTCGTCCAAAATCTGTTGTACTGCCAAAAAATATTGATGCTGTGCGTGAACTGATAATGCAATATCGTCATGTGACATGTCGTGAGATAGAAGCATCCCCGCAGATTAGGTTCACTTCAATACATTCGATTTTGCATGAACATTGTTCGCGTTGGATTCCACATTGGATGTGATTAAACAGTTCGATCGTGGTCGTTCAAAAGTTGTGTACAAAATCGTGACAGGTTGCGAACCATGGATATATGCATATAAGCCGGAAACGAGACGCAATTTGTTCGTGGAAGTGGCACAGCGAAGCAACTTGACCAACTTGACGGTGCAACGCTTGAGCACCGTAGGACGGTCAGCTGTACGCGGTACACGACAATTTGTTTGCCTTCGGTGAAATTCGCAAAACCAACCGCCAAAGACAAATAATTCGCCACCATGACAATGCGAGCTCTCTCACATCTCGTCAACCAGCAGTTAAAACATGGAATTGAGTCCTGATTTGACACCCAGAGACTAGAGTCCTGATTTGACACCCAGAGACTTATTCTTGTTCCCGAATATCAAAGTGGTAAACTACGTGGTCAACGATTTACAAGTGCCGAAGAAGCAGTTGAAGCCTTCAAAAACCTTGTTTTGGAGGTGTCTCAAGAGTACGAAATGGTTTGAACGAATGCAAAGGTGTATTCATCATCAAGGGAAATATTTTCATTTAAAAATGTTTGTTATTATTTGATAGTCCCGAAATATAAATAGCAACCCTCTATATAAGGTTTGTCCTCTTTCTTACTTTAGATTTCGGTTTTCTGAATAATTGTTGTTTATCTGGGCTAGTTGATATTTTTCCCCTGTTATAAAGTTCCAAGTGTTGAATTCTCTCTAAAATTCGTAGCACATGTGTCATCGGTTTAAATATTCTAGGTGGTTGCTCGTTCTTATCACCGTTTTGATTCCTTTCTATATATTTTATTAAATTACAGATCGTCCATCCCTAGTAGATTTTAACTTTCTGTCGATTGATTTTATGTTGGCCTAATGAAAGGTTTGGTTACCCGTGGTTCCGATCTTTAATCGTGATTCTTCCAATGTTTTTAGTTCGGCTTGAGGTTGTAAATGAACTTGATGTTATAATATAAAGGGTGTCTCAGTAAGAATGCTCTTTTACATTTTAAAATAAAATGACGAATTTTTTGAGACAGTTTTGATTTTTGAATTGATTTGTAGGAAGGTATATTCCGATAAAGGTGGCCGTCGGTGGTGCAATGGTTAGTGTGCGCGGCTCTTGTACATGAGATCCTGGGTTCGAACCCGGCTCTGACCACCTAAAAATTTTCTTTCGACGACGGTCACCTCGCATAGTGACGGCGACACTATCGAGTATCTAGCCATGAAAAAGCTTCTCAAATTACCGTTCGGAATCGGTGTAAAACTGTAGGTCCCAATCGGTGAGTGAAAACTAGAAAGCGCACAGCTCAGTGATTGTGAGAAGTTCTCCCCAGTCCCTTCATGGGATGTAATGGGAAACCATTTATTTTATTTTTTATATTCCGATAAAGTTTGGAACAAAAAAATCCGCCCAATGGTCCCTATGGCTCTGATGACAGGCCATTTCTCTTTTCATTACATTGTCGATGACTTTTTCACAAAGATTTGTCTGTATCTCTCCGATGACGCGATGCATCTCGGATTTAAGCTCAGAAATTATTCCTGGTTTATTCGCATAAACCCGAGATTTCACAACCCTCCAATCAACAGAATTGACAACAGCAGTTCTTGAGATAATTTGTTCTGGAAAGCGGTGCTGTTATAAATCGATTGTTTCATGTACGGTGTGGTAGGTGGCGCCGTCTTGCTGAAACCACATGTCGTCCAGATCAATGGCGTTCAGTTGAGGCCACAAGAACTGCGTTATTATTTTTCCATAACGAATTCGGTTCACCGTCAGTGCAATTTTGACCTCATCTTCAAAAAAGTAAGGCCCAATCACGCCGGCAGACCAAAATCCGCACCAGACAGTTGCTCGTTGGGGGTTTCCCATGGATTGCATGAAGATTTTAAGAGCCCTAACTTCGAAAGTTTTGTGTATTCACGAAGCCACACAGCTGGAAATGCGCTTTATCGGAGAAGATGACTTTTTTTTGAAAAATTGGCATTGTCCATTAGGTGTTGAACGAATTGCCGGCACTTTCCATGGTATGCTGGTTTGAGCTCCTGAGTAAGCTGAATTTTGTACGCAGCTGTTTTGTCAAAATTTTCTGCGCTGCGCTTCGTGAAATTTGAAGTTGTTGAGAACGATGCCGAATTGATGTTTTTGGGGTTTTCAACGAGACTCTCGTTTACAGCACCAATGTTTTCAAGAGACGGACCACAACGTTTAAGCACAGGAGTCTTACTGTCGCGTTGTTCTTTCGTAAAGCGCTCTACGAATAACTACATGTGACAACTGCCAAATTTCAAAGTTGTCGCTTGCACCAAAAAATGGCATTATATTTAAAAAATTAAATCTTACTGAGACACCCTTTATTAGTGATTAAGTTTAACGCTGTGTTTATTAGGATTCTTTTTAAACACAGTGTCGGTTGAAAATTAAGTTTAAAATTTAAAAAAGTTATGTGATTAATCTAAGAAGAATGAGTTACGTCTGGCGAGGTTTTTTTTTATGTAAGAGCAGGCTAATATGACTTGGTAAGTGTAGCATTTGTGTGTGTTCACAGGGTCATTGGGAAAAATTAGTGTTGAGAATGTAAACTATGGTCATGATAGGGAGGCCATGTGGAGAAAATTCCAGCAATTGTCCCTCTTCAGTGTGTTTCAGTTTTGTTTGCAAGTGTTAAGTTTTTTTCCTGTAGTTTTCATTATTTGTGATTTTCCTTTGTCTGAGGCGTGGGTTCGAACCTGAATCTTACAGTGAGACCTTGCCACGGAACCGGCTCAGGCCCACACGTAACAATTATCAACTTAAGTTCATTCAAAAACAAGATTTGCTATTGTCAGCAGCTGGCTGGATGTACAGACAATGTAAATATCGTACAGGGTCAATACTTCATTCCATGCATGTTATCTACTTCAATATTAATAAGTAATTGAAGAATAATTTTCAAGACTGAGGTCATTTTTCAAATTCTATATCTTTCTTCAATTAATTATAATTCGGATAAAAACTATTAATGTTTTTTATGCATAAATCTATTATAAAATATATTATACTGTGCAAGTTTGTGAAAAAACTGTTGAAAAACAAATGCGGACTGAACGGATTTATACTAATTTGAGTGCTACTTATCGAACTGCATCATCAGTTTTATGGCCTATAATGATGGTTTCATACAGAATTTTTTTTGTTTAGTTTCTTACTCAGAGGCTGCGATTTAGACCTCATATTTTGAGACAAGTTTATACACATTCCACCATTACTCGAGAACGCCTCATCCGAGTTTGTTTAAAGAAATTCAGAAAACTTAATAATTACAATTCCTTTAACCTGCACCTATACTATTTCCCACTATGAATAAGAGTTTCGCGGTTATAAATAAATTTATGAAGAAAAAATTATTATTTTTTGTTTAAAAATTTAAAATTGTGTATGAAAAAATTTTTATAAAACCATTATTAAAGGCCAAAAAAAACACATGAGGTGTCAGGGGACACCCTTTCGCTATATACTAAGGCAGTTTTTTTATTCCATTAAGATATCGCCCCTAACGACTTTCCAAATAAAACGATCCACACTTAATACCACGAAATGTAGCAACATTTGCTGTAATGGGTGAAAGAAAATTCGATATGGCAACACTTGCCAACAAATACATGGTAGCAGCACATGTTGTTGTAATTGTAAGCAGCAACAACAGACATTTTATTTTCGTTCATTCGTTTCAGTTGTCAAACTCTACACATATATATAGCAAAAACACAAGAATACAAACAAGTATAAAACAAAATACATATAATTTTGATAACTGAAACGAAAAATGACATGGAAAACATTTCATTATCTGTTTAAGCGACAACACCTGCTAGATAATTCCACCATGTTCAACATGTATAACAGTTACCGCGCGTTGTTGTGAACAATTTGTTTCCAATTTTGTTTTCAATCGCAAATAAAAATCTATCCTTCAAATTTAGAGATATAAAAGTATGCGTAGTCTTCCATTCAATAAAATAAGTTTAATGAACTTAAATGTAAAAGCCAGTTTGCAAATTTCTGCTTTTGAGTCTCTCCTTGATAACATTTTCATTCACAAGAAATGATAACAAAGATAACTTTTTGTTGCCATTTCTTGAAATTGAACATGTGGCAACATTGTCTTTGCTCAAGTCGGAATTTAAGGGGGAAATTGAAATGCCACTTACTATCGCTTAGCTGTCCCATACAAATTAAGCTATAATTAACTTTGGCGGGGTAAAAAAAAACACACTTATCATGTCCTAGTTAGTTCCAACGCGCCTAAGGCGCCCATGGAATGACGAATACTAAAATGATTGAGACTTTACTAACCGGCTTGACTCTGATATTCAATGAGAAATGCAGACGGCCAGATTACGATCACTTGAGAAGTTATATATATAATATATAATGAATCAGTCACTGTTGTTAGAACATCTCTTAATCCCCTTTTTCCTATCTCCCCCAAATCTGTGATATTAGATATAGGTTTTTTCCTATATATAGTTTATAGATTTTAAATAGAGATTATTTAATAGCTTGTATATATTTGTTGTATTATCTTAAGGTAGTAACTGTACACTTATGGAATAAAATAAATGAAATAAATGAAATTGTTAATTTTTAAATCAAATTCATTTAAAAGAAGTTGTAACAATGGCTTTGACTTTCATCAGAAAAGTTGTTGTTGAAATCGCCAGCCAAAATGATTGGAAGTTAATATAAGTTTTTGTTGTATCTTGACTTTGGCTTTGCTAAATTTACTTTTTATTGAGTTCAAAACTACAATATATACTAAATATTGGTTACAGGCTCCACCGTTAAAACCTCCCATTAAACAAGAAATTTCCCAACATATGTTAGTTTAGACATAAACCAAAGCAAAAGTAGCCAATATAGTTGATAATGCTGGGTTACAGCATAATCGTATTACAAAAAGTTGTTTAATTTTGTTTCATTTAGCCCCATCCCGAAACGCGGGATAAGGAACTTCATTCCAAAAACCAATGATGCAGTTTGATTCGAAAGATCTGAATTAGTGAAAATACGTTGAGACCACTTCTGTTTTTTTTTTTTTGACTTACATAGTGTTATCAGTTAAAACTGTAATCAATATTTTGTATACTATACATTCGGTACCCAAACCGATGATATGGGCTACCGATGATATGAGCTACTCAGGGGCCAACAGATGTAAAACTGAGACTGCTGCGTTTTCTAATATAAAACTGATGTGAGGCCATTTTGTTCATGCTTAGTCCTTCGTTTTGAATATAATAAACAAGGAAGGGGTTTATATCTTTAGTGCTAAAAGTCCTTGTATCGTATTTTAGTGCTAAAAGTCCTTGTATCGTAATAATCGTACAGTTGAATCATTTGCCATCTGTGTTGCTCATATAACAATATCCAACAATTACGAGTAGAAATACATATTTCCCATGAAATGCAAATGTTAACTCTTGTAGCATATTTCTTTGATTCGATGTTGTCTAGTCATGTGTTATAATTGGCATTTACTAATTGAGCTCAATGATGACTCGGTTTAATTGCAACTGCATCAGGATTTGATTTACGGCTTTTATGAGTAAACATTATTATTATTATGGCACTGATAGCCTTCATTTGAAATTTTTTGTTGTGAATATTGTTGGATTGTCAGTTTCTTTTAATGTTTTATTTTACTACATATAGTTAAACGTACAACTTTTTTACTATTTAGTATTAGAATGTCCAAAAAACCGTAATTTTTTGGAAACCGGTTTGCGGTTTGTTCGAAAAATCAAGCTTCCAACAAACCGGTAATCGATTTTTAATTTTGGCGGAAACTGGTGGAACCAGTAGCATATATCACTTACTCTTGAGTTCATGAAAATTAGAACACATCGGATCCTTTGCGTTTATAGTTGAAAATCACAAAAAAAAACATTTATTTAAACAAAAGACATACAATTTCTTAAGCGGTTAGGATGCGACTTCTATCTACGTTAGTTGGCTTTCTTTTTTTAACAAAGTAACCCAATCCATGTATATTTTATACTTCTACGCATTTTGTTGCAAACATGTATGCATGTTGTACATAGAAAACAAAACTGCATAAAAAATAGAACAATAACAACAAGCAAAGGTCTAAGGTTGCACATCGAACATGTTCGCTTAGCAGTGGACTTGTGTCGAACTCGTTCACTAGTTCTCGAAGTCGTTCATTTAAGGTGCCCGGACATAACAATCACGAACACAGTCGCGATATCGAACATGTGCATTATATACGTGAAGGAGGTGTCTGGTCACCCTAAATGAACTAGGTAGTTCATGAACTACCCAACTCTACTTAGCAGGTCGATGATTTGATGACTTCTCAGCAGTTAAAATAACGGGTTTTTCAATAAGTAAAACAAAACCGGTATTAGATACCAATGAAATTCTTTATTCCTGTGAAAGTACGTTCGATGCCATTATGTATAGAACTCGATTCTTTTGCATAGCCACCACGGGCACGCTTGCAGAAGTCCATCGGCATAAATCGGCCGATACTGCTGCAATTTCACGTTCGATATTCGTACGAAGTTCATCAATCGTCGCTGGCTTGTTGGCATAGACCATAGACTTGACTTAGCCCCACAGGAAATAATCTAACGGCGTCAAATCGCACGACCGAGGCGGCCAATCGACTCAGCCATTTCGCGAGATAACACGTTCACCAAACTTGGTTTCCAATAAATTGATTGTGGCATTCGCTGTGTAGCTTGTGGCGCCGTCCTGTTGGAACCACATGTCCTCCAAGTCCATATTATCCAATTGGGGCCAAAAATATTCGGTTATCATTGAACGATAGCGATTCGCATTCACAGTAATGTGCCAGTCTTGATCATCACGGAAGAAGTACGGCCCAATGACGCCGCCGGCCCATAAACCGTAATTTTTTCGGGATGCAATGATGACTCATGGATTACGTCTGACCAATAACGCATATTTTGCTTATTGACGAAGCCATTCAGCCAGAAATGAGCCTCATTAATTGGACATAGCGCTCTTAAAGTTGAGGCCACTGACTCCAAATTTCTTTCCATGATGAAAAGGCAAACCTTACTGAAGAGAAATGTCAAAAGAGCGGGAAAAAATTGCTTTCCCTATCGATTTACTTTTGTAGCGTCTCTGTTGAAAAACCCTTTATAAGCAAAACAGACAAAGAAATCATAGTCGTTAGAAGGGGTTAGGAGGGTGGCTGCAGTATCGCTCTACACACATTTAGATCAGCAACACATCCGTAGGTTCGATGTCAACACAGCAGGTTCGGTCCGACGATGGTAACGTGGGTGAAAGGGAAACAACAACAACCTCGTTATGCTGTATATATTTTGTAGACTTGTGTCGAACTCGTTCACTAGTTCTCGAACTCGTTCATTTAAGGTGCCCGGTCGTAACAATAACGAACATACTCGCCGTATCGAACATGTGCATTATGTTCATGAGGGTAATGTCTGGTCACCCTCAATGAACTAGTTAGTTCATGAACTACTCCACTCTAATATTTTTGTATGTGACACGATCCCCAATCCGTCTCGTTTGAAGATGCGTCTGCTCCAACAACTGGTAGAGGTCGATGAACCTTGTTGACTGCTATGTGCTTGTACATATGGTGGCCTTGAAATCATATGCGATTAGATCTGTGTTAGCTGTATGTAGTGCGAATGCAAACAGATGGCATTTTAGGGTGACCAGCTCAAACACTTACAATACTTATACATTGGCTTAGCGATCATTTCATATATTTATTCGTGTCTAAAACCCAAAATTTCACAACTCTAATTAAATATGACAATTAAGTTTTAATTTAAAAAATTACAGCAGACAGTTGTCCGAGGCCTTCGGCCACGGACTGTCCCTGCAGGCTGTGTCAGAGACACGGCCATTAAGTTTAACGTAGAATACGCCATCCGATAAGACAGAAAACATATATAACAATAAAATCATTTGCTTATATTATTTATCATTTATTGTTATATATGTTTTCTGTCTTATCGGATGGCGTATTCTACGTTAAACTTAATGGCCGTGTCTCTGACACAGCCTGCAGGGACAGTCCGTGGAGAAAGGCCTCGGACAACTGTCTGCTGTAATTTTTATATTTACCAACGGCATTTGATTCAAGTCCGTTTAAAAAAAAAAATATTATGTTCAATTTTTTAAACTTAATTTAATTTATGTATTTTAATTAATATTTTTATTGAAATAAGTTCTGCGAATGTTGAGAGGGCTGCCCTAATATTAAAAAAGGTTTACCTTATCGAGTCTTCGCATTAACATTCGAGCGTTGTGTGAAAGCTTTACGCTTTACAATTCAAAATTAATGTTACAACAGCTTTATTGAAGCTTTCGCAAAACAGCTTTATTACGTTAGCTTACTGTTTGTTTCACTTTTTACTAGATACATGTTGCCAAGCAACATTAGCTTGCTGTTCGTTTCACTTTTTACTAGATACATGTTCCTAAGCAATGTTGAGCAACCAAAAACACTCAACCAAACACCACACATATGTTTAAGTGTAGGTGTTTAAACAATTTTCATTTGAGAAGTTAAAATACTAGAAATATATCAACCAATATGAAATGCATATCAAACGAAAGATAACATTTTCATTTACCTACAAAAAAAATTTAAAAAAAATTCATCTAGCCGTTTCCTCAAATTCAATGAAATAAAGATTACAACAATAAAAACCTGACATGACTCCTCATACCTTAAGGTAAGACGTATTCTACGTCAAAAAATTACATGAGGTGCCAGGGGATACCCGGTTGGTACGAAGTTCCTTTCGCTATCTACTATGTACTAGTTGGTTCCAACACGCCTAAGGCGCCTGTTGAAATATACAATCATTTAAATGGATCTTTAAGAAAATATACTTTTTGTAAAATGATGCACTTTTTGTAAGGAATTATTTTGTATTTGTAGAATGTATTTTTATTTTAAAAAAGTATATTCTTAAGTCCTTTCTGTAAGAATCTGCATTATATTTTCCCGAAAAGGTTCTTTTTTAGAGATAGGTACTTATTTTATTAAATGCTAATAATTTTTTGAGTACTTTCTGGAAGAAGAATTATGAAGTATGAAAAATAGTATGATTTTTTTTACAAAGAAATACTTTTTTAAGAACAGGTACTTTTTAAAGAAGTTGTACCCTTTTTAGGAAAGGGTTATTATTTTAAGAAAATTTATTTATTTTCAGAAAGGCTACTTATCTCAAGAAAAGGAAATGTATTATTTTATTTTTAAGAAAAGATACTTTTAAGAAAAGGAATTTTTGAAAAAGTGATGATTTACCCGACCTTTATAATTTTATAGTTAGAAAGGTATTTTTTGAGGAAAATTTTTTTTTTAAGAAATAGAAATTTTTTTAGACTTAGTCCTTTTTTCAAGAATAGTTAAATTTTTAAGAGTAGGTACTTATCTCAAGAAAAGTTATTTTGTGTCACAAAAAAAGGTACTCTTTAAAGAAAATGAAGTGTTTTAAGAAAACGCAATTTTTTGTAAGAAAATTAATTTTTTTACGAAAAGGTACTTAGTTTTAAAAAATTATTGCCTATTATACTAATAGTCATCTAAAATTTATCAATTAGATAAATGTTCCCGTCCTTGTAAGCTTGTAACATAAACTTCTCATACAATAACTAAAACAAATTGTAATTGTAGAAAGTCGCTTTATTTCAGATTAGCACAAATTTTTAACGAATTTATGAAAAATTTTTAATAATTTTTGTCAATTTACCGGTTTTAAAAATTTTTGTTTTTGTGAATTATTTTATCTTTCAGGCTACAGCAAACCACATGTTTACAGGTACCCGAAGGTTCTCTGAAAATGTAAAGAAGTCTTGTATGTTTGTGCGTACGATATTTTTCGAACAATTGTGTTTTCAGGAATTCTCGTTAGAGTTGAGTTTGCGTTTAGTTTGGTAAAATTTTTAACAGCATAATAACATATAACCAATAATGAAAATCTGTGCATTTTGGAAACTTCGCTTATAGAAACTCCTGTTTGGAAATTTCTTTTAATAGCGAAATAAAATTGTCGAGGGCTTAAATACAGAATGAAAAATATCCGTTCCTAGATTTAGACAATAGCAAAGATAAACATTTTCCCAATTATTCGAAAGTTGAAGAAATGCATTTCTAACATACTATCTACCTTACCTTCTTATCTTACAAAACGAAGGTAACATTTTTCGCCAACCAGATCGATAGTTTGCCTTATCTCTCCAGTCAACTTGATCCGTCCAGCGGAGTCTTGGTCTTACTCCGAGTTCAGTTTCGAAAACCCTTCATGCTGCAATCCCGTTATTTTGATCCGTTTAAATATGTCAATGTCGGCATAAAGGTCATAGAGCTCATGGTTCATTTTTCAGAGTAATTTTCTCTCGAAGACTCCTATAGATGTTTCGTCTGCTTGCGATGTGACCCAGGCTTCGGCGCCATAAAGCAAGACAGGTTGTATGAGATTCTGGTATAGTTGGACTTTTGTTAGTTGATCTCTAAAGTGCTTGCTTAGCCCAAAATAACATCTGTTCGGTAGTAAATTTCTCCGCTTGATCTAACGGTTGATGGTGTTGCTTTTGATTACTTTTTTGCTCACAAATTTACATGTTATTTTTTCAATTCATCAGAAACGGAAGAATGTAAAAAAAATTCAATCAATCGATTTGATTCCAATGCTGGACGAAAGGGCAAAATACTACTACTCCTAATTCAGTAACACGAACCATGAAACATGTTGGTGGATCCATAATGATATGGGGATGTATCACGAAGAATGGAGTAGGTCCTCTGGATAAAATTTACGGTATTATGAAAGAAGACCAATATCTATCATTTCTGCAAAATCATTTACCAGCTGCTATAGAAAAGACGGGCCTTGCTGCTGAAAGTGTGACTGAAGATTTGAAATTTCGAAATTTATAAACTACTTCTTCACTAATTAACTTATCTGCCATAATTCTTAAAGTATCCACTTTTTTGACATACTCAGTAGAACATAATAAATAAATAAATAAATGGTTTCCCATTACATCCCATGAAGGGACTGGGGAGAACTTCTCACAATCACTGAGCTGTGCGCTTTCCAGTTTTCACTCACTGATTGGGACCTACAGTTTTTACACCGATTCCGAACGGTAATTTGAGAAGCTTTTTCATGGCTAGATACTCGATAGTGTCGCCATCACTATGCGAGGTGACCGCCGCCGAAAGAAAACTTGAAGGTGGTCAGTGCCGGGTTCGAACCCAGGATCTCATGTACAAGAGCCGCGCACACTAACCATTGCACCACCGACGGCCACCTCAGTAGAACATAGCTCAGCATATAATAGAAAAGGATTTTATAGGATTTATTATGTGGTATGAAGCAGATCATACAATATATGGGTCCAAAAACAGAAAATATGCTCTACTGAACGTTTTTAAAAACGCAGTTACGTCAGTTAGACATGAAAGCGGCGATATAATACGCAACTTGTGTGCAACCATATTGTGTTTGCTATTCAATATTACATGTTTGAGACACAATGATTAATAGGTTATAATATAAGTGTTTGCGACCCAAATGTATATGTGTTTGTGACACAAATTTATTTGTGTTTGTTTGTTGCACTGTTTATGCTCTCTCGTGAGAATGAAAGGGGGACAACGAGAGAGTCTATCTTGTAAGAGTCGGTCTTGTTTTTGCACTACTGTCTCAGTCAGTGATCCATAAATATTACTGAATTTTCGTGTAAATTACAAATGAAGTTTCATGTATGTGTGGTACCAAAGTGAGGAACGATTTTGGGAAAAGAAACTGGAAAGAGCAGCAACGTGAAGCGCAGTGTCTGTCCCAGCCTTTACTACTAAGTAATTTATACACGCTTGGCTTGCATGAACTTGATTTGTATATAAGTATATTGTTTGTGTACCAACGCCTAGTGACAATCAACGCATAGTTCAAAATTTCTGAGTACAAAAACGTGAGAGACAACAAAGAAAGGAGAAATAAAAGAGCAACAGATTCTCAATTCATGAAAAAAAAACAAATAATGCATTCAATGCAAGTAACTGCAAAATGGGCCGTTTAAAAACTTTTAATTTTTTGTATTAATCTCTACATATATAAAAATTACGTGTATGTTCGTGATCGCTAAACTCAAAAACTACTGGACCGATTTTGACCAAATTAAATATGCATGCTCTATGGGCCGTGAGTAGTGTTTCTGTGTAGTTTGTCCGACAGATGGCGCAATATTTAGTTTTTTTGTGTTTTTGCACCGTGATAAAATAGATGGCGCCCACGTCGAGATATTAATCATTGTTTACCATCTGATGTTATAAATACTTTTGAAGGCAGGACGAAGTCTGCCGGGTCAGCTATTATTTATAAATGTGGATTTATATTGTAAAAAATTAACTACAATAAGCAATACGAATATATTGAATTCAAAGAATAATTCGTTTCTAAATATTATTATGTTTGGGTGGAAATACGCACATGTTTCCACGTAACTACATGGAAGTTTGGGAAAAGACGCGAGTGTTTCCACGTAAGTATATGGATGTTTGGGACGAAGAAACATGCTACCGTTTGCATTTAAATACAAGTGTGTTTGGGACTTCCAAACATATGAATGTTTGAAGTATGTTCGAAATATGTACATGGTTCCTACGGAATATGTTTGGGAGAAAATGATACAGAGGCCGTTTTTTTCAGCGTGTACTGTAGCTCCCACCAACTGTGGCGGTTTCTCTTCCAAAGAACCTTTAAAGTAATTTTTTTAAAAAATGTATGTTTGGAAGATACTTTCTAATGTATTTCTTTGGAGTATTGTTGTTTTATTTAACCCTGTGGTATGTGTAAATTTAAAGTCCCTAATAGTACGTGTTTATAGATTAAAACACTTAAGAGTAAATTTATTTAGTTTGATGGCATCATTTTTGTAACATCAAGTTACAATACAATTTGACAAATAACTCTAGTTGTACGAGTATTTCGGCAATTGTAATTCTGTTGCTTTTTATTAGCTTCAATACATATGACTTTAATTAATCAAACAAGTTTGCATTTTCAACATTATTTTTGATTCAGTTCAATTTTAATTTAAAAACTAGATTTTTACCGACTTTCAAAACAATGGTGATATGGTATCATACATACATTTATGGAAAATAATTGTAAATTTCTAATTTGTCTCTGTTTTCATTTCCTTAGTTTCCAAATATAAATCCATGGCATTTCGATGTTGACCGACATCCTAGTTGCAAATTAGAGTGTGGAAAGGAATGAACGATAGACGAGTTGAAAAAACTGACTTTAAATTTAATTATATTGGCCTTTATTTCCTCTTATTACTGTGCGACACCAAAACAAATTACGGGTTTCTTTCAACGGATTCTGGTAGAAAAGTCGAAAAAAACTATACGTGTATCGGCGTTTTGCCAGATCTGATCAGAATTTTCTTTAGGTGGGGTCAAAATTACCGCCCCTCGGAACTTTCCTGCAACATATCGGCATGCAAAATTGGGTGTTCCTTACTCTTGAGGTACAAAATATGTTCAGAAGTTTTATAGAAAATATTCAGATAAACATTTTTGTGAAACAAATTAACCCTCTAACTGTCACGTATAACCATAATTTTTACTTTTTTTTGAAAACTCGCAAAAAAACTGCCACAAAATGAGGGGGGCGTGGTCAAAATGTCCTACAAAAATGATCGCCATAAAATGCCAAAATGTCCGAACACTCCTAAAGACAAATCTTAGCCCAAGTGCTAGATAATAAGCAAACACGAACTGCCTCCTAAGGGTTAATAAGGAATTTTGTCATTTTGCTGTTTCCATGAAAAATAGTCCACATAATATAATGAATTTTGTCATATTTCAGGTTTTATCTAGCACTTGGGCTAAGATTTGTGTTTTGGAGAGTTGGGACACTAATAGTGTAATTTTATGGCAATAATTTTTTTAGAACATTTTGACCACGCCCCCGTCGTTTTGGAGCAGTTTTTTGCGAGATTTAAAAAAAACAGTGACAGCTAGAGGGTTAATTTGTTCCACAAAAATGTTTATCCGAATCTTTTCTATAAAACTTCTGAACATATTTTGTACCTCAGAAATAAGGAACACACAATTTTACATACCGATATGTTGCAGGAAAGTTCCGTGGGGCGGAAACTGTGACCCCCCCCCCTAAAAAAAATCTGATCAGATTTGGCAAAACGCCGATACACGTATATTTTATTTAGACCTTTCTACAAGAATTCGTTGACAGAACCCCATCATTTTGAAAAAAATTTAATTTTGTCTCATAGTGTTATTACTTGTGTTACGTCCGAATTCTGGCAACTGTATCAAAGCTGGCATTAGCCAATGGGATACTATGGCACAGCTGATCGAAAAGGTACTAGGGAAATGATGTAGAGTGAGATACCAAAGAAGACAGGAACTAATTTTAAATAGTGTTTATTGATACTAATGACAGCTAAATTCTGTTTTGTGTTTTTTGCATTGAGCGAAACTACGCATTCCCTTTGATTTCTGTCCGTTTTACGTCCAACGAAAGTGTAAAATTGGTAAAATACAGCAGCAAATAAAACTCTATGAAATGGCCTACTACCTCGTCGTCACGAAGAGGCAGCAAAGAGAGTAATGGAAACTGTTAAGTATTACTCTATGCATTAGCCCAATGACTTTGGACGAGAATTTGATGGATCTGAATCACTTATGCACCCTCTTTATATACACGCTGAAAAATATTGGCCCCAGCAACATATTGCAGGAAACATGTATCTGTTAGCAAGCATTGTTTTCATAAATTAAAGATCTGCTGCCTTTTTGTTTCTTTGTTGTCTGCCGCATTTTTGGTTTTAGCAGTTTTCAACAAGCAAAGCCACATTTGGGTGTCAAAAACATATATTATAGCCTATTAATCATTGTGTCCCAAACATTTTATATTGAATAGCAAACACAATGTGGTTGGGCAAAAGTATAGTATATGTCCGAAAAGTTACAAACACGCTAAATTTATTTATAAATCGCAAATATTACTTTTACGATATAATGCGGCATTTACACGAACGCAGATTAGAACAGTAGGAGGATTACAAAATAAATAAATGGTTTCCCGATACATCCCATGAAGGGATTAGGGAGAGATTCTCACAACCAGCGAGCTGTGCGCATTCTAGTTTTAAACTAACTGACCTACGGTTTTACACCGGTTCCGAGCGGTTTTTAGAAGGGTTTTTTATTGCTAAACACTCGATAGTGTCGCCGTCACTAAGCAAGGTGGCCGCCGTCGAACCCACGTCCTCATGCACAAGAGCCGCGTACAATACCATTGCACCACCGGCGGAGGATTACGAAGGTTAAAATTCACAAGAAAAAGCACCGATTATCCCGATATAGCCATAATCCAGTTGTGTGTAAACGTCGTATAAGACTATAAAGCTTCAACTTGATAGCACAGCTGCTAAACCAGTTTAAATTCAATACACTTTCGATGAGTGACAGTTCTGCTCGTTGTTTTGAAAAGGTGTTAAATTATAATGCATGAATGCTGACACGTGGAATTCGTTGCTTAAGGTTTATTTTGGCTTTGTTAGCAACGTGTAAGGAATACATAGCTCTGCTTATTGTCGTGTATCAAGGACTAGATTAATGTAATTTTGTGTTATTATATTTCTGCACTTGTGTTTTCTATAAATACAAAATTCTACTATTAAGAGTATAGCAATTTATAATATTGCAAAAAATTAATTAAAAATGCAATAACTGTTTTGAACCTAAATTGCTGCCGCCCGTAAATAGAATATTGCATTTCCCAGCCTTTATAAAATGTATGCAGTTGTTGCTATTAATAGACGTTATACTATAATTACCTGCAAACTGTTATTGGCGGTTACCAAACATACAAAGCTTTATTTCGTTTATTGATCCAGTGATTCTAGTGAATGCTATCATATAATAGCTATAGATAAAAATCATTCCGAAGCTCATATACAAACGATGTAGATGGACCACAAAGGCGTCATCATTTAATTAATAGACATGATTGTAATCAAAATGAATTTTGCTTTCATTTCCATCTCTCTTTTGGATATAATATGTAATGCGTAACATTTATGACAGTAGCAGATGCTGTTGTTTGAATACGGTTATAGTTGGCCGCCAGGAGAAGTGACTGAGTTTAGTAGTAATTGTCGAGGTCGCCCAATAACCAGAAACATTTACACATTTTCACTGCTGTACAACGAAGGTTAATTTCACTGAAACTTTATACTCTTACATTATTGAATGGGTGGAGGGAGTAACCATAGACTAATACTTATAGTAGACCTAATAGTTCTCTCACCAAATTTATGACATTTGGCCTGGTGTGATATTTACGTTCAATGTTGAAAAGAATTGCTTTACTAGTACCAGATAGAGGCAATGGTTCGAAACAACGAACAAAATAACAACAACGGCACTTCGTTTTGTGTGTTAAAATTATTGTGTTAAATACAACACAAATGTAGGCTAACAATAACAGTCAATAAAAAAGTTTAAACCACATTTAAATTTCACAGTTTTTCATCAAAACGACATGAAAAATGAAAGCAAGAAGTTATTGTAATTCCACCTGCTGTATGTCACTATTCGACAAACATCTCTCTAATACACCGACCGCATCACGAAGAGTGTGACAGGAAACGTCAGATGAGCCAAATATTTTCTCTACTAAGATTTACTCTATGGAGTAACACAATTTCGTATTTTGAAATTCAGAAATTTAAATGTAGCACCTTGTTAAAAAAATTAATAAATTTTTAATTCATATTAAAATTAATTACTCATTTAATTCTTTAAATAATTTTTAATAAATTTTTATTCAAAAAGATCTATTGATCTTCCAATTATATTGACAGGAGGTAGTTGGAATTTCGAGATACATGCAATTAGCTAAAAACAATTTATCGAAATTAGAATTTCCTTTAAAATTTATTTAATTTTGCAAAACGTATTTAAAACCAGTACAGAAGTTTCAGTCGGGTGAACCGAGTTAACCATTCCCTCACCCTAAGTCATCCATTGCGTGAAAATTCTGTTAAAAAACGTTCATACTCAAGAGTGACCATATTCAATAGCAGATTGACATTGCACTAAATATTATTGAATACACAAATTAGTTAGGATTTTATTTAGTACCAATCAATTTCCCCTCCCAATATTTACATATATGCGAGGTACAAAAATGGGCATGGCAAGTTGTTGCAAAAATTTTGATCAGTACTAAATTTTATTAAGATCGGTTATGATTTCGTCGGTGGTGCAATGGGTAGTGTGCGCGCCTCTTGTACATGAGATCCCGGGTTCGATCCCTGCTCTGACCACCTTAAAAAAAAAAACTTCTTTCGGCGGCGGTCACCTCGCATAGTGACGGCGACACTATCGAGTATTTAGCCATGAAAAAGCTTCTCAAAAATACCGTTCGGAATCGGTGTAAAAAGTGTAGGTCCCAATCAGTGAGTGAAAAATTAGAAAGCGCACAGCTCACTGGTTGTGAGAAGCTCTCCCCAATCCCTTCATGGGATGTAATGAGAAACGGTTTTTTTTATGATTTATTGGAGATATCGAGTTGGGAAACCGGAAATACGCCAACTTTTGTGTGGGAGGTACGAAACTGAGCGCAGCACAATTGTTGGCTATTAATTAAGCAGTAGCTTTTAGCAGAATATTGTCTAGTACCGAATTTTATTAAAATCAGTTGTAGTTTACGAGAGTTATCGTGTCGATCAACCAATCATCCGCCCAACTTTTATACGGGAGGTACCGGAATGGGTGTTGCAAAACAACTCACTTTCTGATAGGAGAGTTTTATTTTACTAAATATTGAGTAGTACAAACTTTCATAAAGATTCGGTTTTGCGGGACTTCTCGTGCCGAACAAGCAGACGGCCAAACAATTATTGTATGGGAGGCACCAAACTGGGCATGGCAAAATCATCCTTGTTTTAGTCGGTGATTGACGTTTGAAAACATGAAGCCTTATACCTAATTTCTCGAACACCCTGTTTTGTATTAAACGTACCAGAATGGACGTGACAATCTCGCCTATTTCCTCCAGTTAAGTAGGTATTTACAGATTATTAACAGGTGTGTGAGTTGTAGCTACTCACATCTGCCAGAATAAAGGTTGAAAGAAATATGATTTTGAGCTAAATGTGTCGATTTGAATGGTAGCTACAAGAAGGGGCGTGGTCAAAACGCCCAGTTTCAATCCCAAACTCAGCACTGACAAATAATAGTCTCTGATAAAATTTCATTGTGATCAGTAAAGATTTACAGCAGTTATCGTCTTGACCAGCCAGCCAGCCAGACAGACAGACAGACGGACATGACTCAAACATCTTAAAAAGTCCTAAAACGAATATCGTCCAAAGATACTAAGGGTCTAATATGGGTCTATGTGTTACATTTTTTTACGTATTAAATGATATATACCCCCATCCCTATGGGTGAGGGTATAATGAAAAGGAATGTCAAATTTTCATCTGCAACTAACTTCGTTTAAAAAATTACGAATGCGAAAACAAAACGAAATAAGGGTACGGGCAAGTCTGTACCCCTTTCCATTCTCTTTCCCTCTCTCTCCAATAAACTCAAGTATTACACAAGTAAAATTGCCGTGTCTGACGCCACACAAACTCTTAATAGACTCGTTCTGTTTTTCAAATCTCTTCTCTACTATCTGTATATGTATTTGACCCCGTTAGACTATTATCACTGGGTCGCCGTGAAAGATAAGTGCTACGCAAACAATTTCGAGTCCATTCAGGTCTTAAAGCATGAAATCGACGCTGTCGTTCACGAGATAGACTCCCAAACAATCTGAAATGAACTGAAAAATTGGGTACATAGAGTGAGTTACTGTAAACCAAGTCGTGGACGACATATAAACACTTGTGTTTCAGTCATAGATGTTGATGATGGGTAATATCAATAAAATCATAATTTGAAAAAAAAATCTATTAAATTGTTTTTAAACCGAAATTAAATTCCAAATTTTTCATGGGTTGGCCATACTATACCAAATTAAAACCAGAATTACAAAAATCACTAAAATGGCAATTTTAGCATAATGGTTTCGCAAACAGCACAATTCTTGAGGAAACTTGGCATAATTTTTTAGTCGGCCTCTACCAACACTGTCTCGGCGTGTTAGTGGATTGACATTCGCTGAGATTATCAACGAGAGTACAAGATAAACTATCTCTGGATCGTTTAGGTGCAGACACAACAGTCGTGTTTTGGTTACCAGCAAACGATTGTCGCTTGCTAAGTTGGAAAGAAAACGGCAATTTAGCGATAAGTAATTTTTTTCAAAAATATGAACTAGGGTTGAAAACGGTAAAAGATGTCAAAAAAATTTGTTTTTAAACTTAGCGAAAATGATTCTCGTTGCTAAGTTCTCGCTAAGTCTTCGCCAAGTGCTTCATATAAAACAAGCAAATATATATGCAAGCGGTTTAACCAAAACACGCTTAATGTCTGTCTGTTTACTTTCCCAGTAAGAGTTACTCAGTAACTATATTTGAGAGAGTAAGACAGATTATACTCTCAAGTTGAAAATATCACAAAAAGTAAACAGAAAACATCCGGCAAAAACTTGTAAGAAACGAAAACAGCTGATTTGTAAACAGCTGATGTAAACAATTAAAGATTCAAAAAGTGTTTGATTCCAAAGATACAAATAATTAACGTTGTTTTTTTCTTTAAACAAGCAATTAAAAAATGAGCAACCAAAAAATGCAAAATGTAAAATGTTCACCAGGAACATCCCAAAGGGTTTCGGGTGGTTAGTAATGAAACCGTTGTAATTTAATAGATAAAGAGTACCGGGAAACTGTTGCTGAGAAGTTGCGGGAACAGAAACATGGACAGCCTGTATACAATTGATGGCATAAATGCAGATGCACAATTAAGTCCAACAATGTAGGTGGGAGGCAAAAAACCGCCTTGGCTGGATTCCTCAACTAAAATATTGATAGCCAAAGTGAAGGAATTGCGTCCAATAGTAGGCAAAAGCGCAAGCCTTAAAAACAAAACGATCGCACTGTTTTTTATTACCATTCTGCAATAAATTATGGTGTACATTGTATTTATTGACTTTCATTCATATTAAAATGCACAAAAAACACTTCTCAGACCTATTACTTACAACTTCTATTATTAAATTTCAGATTTATTTTCCTTTAATTTGTTTATTTGCATAAAACATGTGTTTTCATAAAACAGCTGTTTCCATAAAACATATGTTTTCTTTCTGGCAAATTCTTACTGGGGAAAAAATCTCCAGTAAAAACTAGTAAGTTCTCTATCATTGAATTGTCAAAAAAAAAACAACAACTACTACTACTACTACTACTGATATGTTGGTGATTTATTTGTGCTTGCAGTGACGTGGAGTGTCTGTGTGGGTGGTGGGGGTAGGGGGGGGGGGTACCTAAAATAAAAACTGTTAAGGGAATGCAAAGAGTGGAGAGTATGAGTGTAAATTGTCATAGTGGAGGGTATATAAGCTTCGGCCCGGCCGCACTTAACACCTTTTCTACTTGTTTTTGTATACACCGGGCAATGCTGAACATCAAATGACTCGCTTTGTTTGGCTATAGCAATAATAACGAAACAACCAAACACACTACATCACACATACTTTGTCCGATGTAGCTGACGTATACGTGTGTCACATAACCACATGTTTGCCATATCAACAGCAACAAAACAGCCAAACACACAACATCACAGATACTTTGTACGAAGTAGCTGACGTATTAGTATGTCACCATAACGTCGACTGCGCAAGCCCATGCGCTTGCAAATGAAATTTTGCGTGGCTATGCTTTATATATCCGTTCAACAACAGCAACAGGCACATGTACATACATACATTATTATGTTAATACATACGCTATAGACACAATTTCGTTTGCCTCACCCCTGCCACACTACTCTTTCATTGCTCTCTCTCCGTCGCTCAGTTTTGTTTAACACGTCATTATTCTCTGTCGTAGGCGCATGAAATCTGGTTTTAGCAGCAGCATAAAATCTGGTTTTAGCAGATTTTGACTTTGATAGATTTAGTCCCTATACGCCGCTATAGATGTTAACACATAAAAATCTCTCTCTGGCACTCTTTAACTGGCTTTTGGAATAAACAGACAACATCCAGTAATAATTTGTACAAATTATTGAGTAACAGACAGACCCTATAATCTCATTTAACTCACTCATATTTTTGCTGGTTCTCAATGTATAGTGTATTTTAGTGTTAGTGTTTTGAATTGAGCTTTGTGTGTTTTCTCAACTTTGCGAAGTCACTGAGGGGTTTACTTCAGCTTTTCTTGTTTTAAATTTTATGGTACTGTTGAGGGAAAATGTTGGTACCAATTGACGTACGTTTATATCCGCAGTCATTGCCCAGAAGATTTTGAATTTCCCGGCGTTGAAGTGTACTGTCCGCTACAATAGGTGGAGGTTTACGATGTTTTTCAGTTACGTTGATGCTCGACTGAGGTGTATTATCCATGTCTTCAATACTGGATAGACTCGCAAATCTATTTGACCGCAAAGATTTAGCGCTATTGAAACCAATATTTAACGCTTTTTTGCCTCTGAATATTTTCTTAAAAGTAAATTTTTGTAGGCATTATTGAATGAAGTACATTGTTACAATACTCGTTCAAATTTATTAAAATATTTTATTTTTTATTCTCCAAATAATAAAACAACGCTTTCGACGCAATGAATAACAATAATTATAACTATTATGACATTCAAATGTTTTACACCTTTCTAAAATCTGTATAATAATGAGTCCATTCAGCTGTAGCAGATTGAAATTAATTCCGTCTATTAAGCAAAAGATAAGTAATCCTGTCTATTAATAAAAATTAATTTTCATTAGGACCTTTCTCACCAAGTTGGCACTCTTGGGTATACAAGTAAAATTTATGCAAATGAGTTATAACAATATTTTGAAACTGCCAATTCAGTTCAACGATTTTGCCCTCTGTACTGTTTTAGGCAATATAGTAGACAGGAGTGGGCGAGATATGAAAAGGGTTGATGCTCAAAACTGTGTACACGTTAGCATTGAAAGCAGAGAAGGATAAAACAACGACAGAAATATGTATAATAAAGTAATTTAATACATAGGTTTTGTCTAAGGATATTTAAAAATGATTTTGTAACAACGAAATGTGTAAAATTGTATCAAATATTGTGTATTTATAGATTTCATTGAGAGTTCCACTAAATAGCGTAAAGTTTGGAGGGCTGAAAGATGATACCGAAAAGGTATTTGAATGTCTGGAAAATAAGTGAATTACCAGTTACTATTAATATTAAAAATGATTTACAAGTTAAAGAGAATCGTATCACTTTAAAAATAGCACTACTAAAAAACAAAATTCGGAAAGACTTAGAAAATGTCAACAATATGTCAACAATTTGTCAACAAAATTGTCATAACACAAACTTGTCATTTCTTGTGAACAGACTTTACCAAAGTTTATAGTAGACACTTTAACCCTTCTGCATTCCTTGCATATGCACCCGTCCTATGATCCTTGGGACAATTTGACCCAACATCAGAATTTGTTACAAAATTCGACATTTGTGGCAGGAATTTATTACTCTATTTTTTTGCCACAACAAAAAAATACATATAAGAAAAATAGAGAATCACTTGATAACTAATTCACTATGTATCACTGTATAGAAATCTAATAATTTTCGTTTGATGGAAAAAATTAGAAACATAAGAATATATTAGTTATTATTGTTGCAGTTTGAAAACAAACTGATTTACATAACTGCCATACAGATTTTCAGATTTTAGGTTTTACTGTCTCATATTTGGTAGGACACTCGGCGGAACTGTTCTTAGAATGTACGATTATGAATTTGCAATGTCTTACAACTTTAATGGGCGATTAACAATGTCACAACATCTATTTACGCAAAATTTGTTGTTCTACGGTATTGCCTGCAGTTGCAGCAGATAAATCCTACACATGAAAGTTATATCAGGATTTCAAGATGGATTTATTTCATTCATATGTCGTGCAATCAAATCAATGTTTTGCCAGCTGGTTATTTGAATAACTGTTTTTTTTTTATTTGGAAAGAAAAACAAATGTTGGTTTTATATCCGCGATATAATATTTTTGGTAGGCCCAGGGTTGTTTGTTATAATTTGATTTTCTTGAACACACCAGCTTGAAGCCGTAGATACTGTTGCCAAAGAGCACTATGATGTTTTCAGAAATATGAAATGGGGTTGCAGCGTTCTCTGTTGATTTGATCTTCCAGAATCTCGCCTTCAATACTTTCGCTTGACGATGAGTATTGATCATTTCCATCATCATCATTTACCAACAAAATTTCGATCTCATCACATAAAACTTCAACTAAATTGTGTCCATGGCTACGTCGTGGACGAATCCATTCTAGGTTTTGATAACCAGCTGTCGTTTTACATCATTTTGTTGAAACAGACATGTTCATATTATAGTTGAGAGAAGAATCAACACTTGACTAACGAAAGACTAAGCCTAAAAAATGTGGCCGTCGGTGGTGCAATGGTTAGTGTGCGCGCCTCTTGTACATGAGATCGTGGGTTCGATCCCTGGTCAGACCACCTATTGAGTATTTAGCAATGAAAAATCTTCTCAAAATACCTTCTCAAATATTTTATTTATAAGCCTAAGAAACACTCTAGTTAGATAGTCGTCTAGCATTATAAAAATAATAGCAAAATAAATGTAGCATATATGTATACGAGTATATATGTGTATATATTCCTACTACATCCCATGAAGGGACAACCAGCGAGCATACGCTTTATAGTTTTACACTGATTGATTGGGACCTACAGTTATTATACAGAATTTTGAGCAGCCTTTTCATGACTAAATAGTGTCAAGGTCACTAAGCCAGGTGACGATCGTCTAAAGAAATGGAAGGTGGACAACGCAACGTACTCATGTACAAGAGTCGCCCACATACCATTGCACCACCAACAGCCATAAATACCAATAATCTATCATACTGATTATGAAGAAATCCAAATGAAGCAGGTGGTTGAATATCGATCCGGTTGAGGAAATATATTATCCTCATTTTGTAAGGCCCTTGATAGGAAACTTCATCTGTAACAATGGTTGATACGACAGTAGGCGGGGTGTTGCCAAATTATAAAATAAGCAATAAAATCAAATGTTTCCTATTTCCCGAACGCAAACTCATTCAAATTGGTAACAAAAATATTTAAATATAGCATAAATAATCTTAGTTACCTTTGGGTCAAATTGACCCACAGGGCAATAGACGTATATATTTAACATATTTGCATGCAGAGAAAACCCGAAAATAACTAACTACATCTTTTTCTTGCCAAACCATAGTTTACTACGCCGTTAAGGATATGATAAAGTTTCAGCTTGATAACTTGTAATTTAGAGAAAAAAATTGCAGTTGGAATATAAAATTGGGTCATTTTGACCCAGGGAGTGCAGAAGGGTTAATTAAAAATTAGTTGGTTAGTTTGAAAAAGAGGGATACGATATAAAAATTGATCTCTGATCCGTCCCATGATCGTAGACAGTCACTTAAGCCGCTTATTCGACCCATAGTGCGCTCTCAATTTGTACCTCTCTATGGTAGAATTTGTCAAACACTGAAACAAAGAAATGTCAAATTAAGTTGGGCAAAAAACTTGACGTTAAGGTGTGACTCACAATTAACACCGTGCATATGGTTGGAGTATCCTTTAGAATTTTGGACGAAATTCGTTTAAGGACTTTTAAGATGATTGAGCCATTTTCGTCTGTCTGGCTGGCTGGTCAACACACGATAACTGCCTTAAATCTGAACCGATCACAATGAAATTTTGTCAGTGACTACTTAACCAAACATAATTTACGCTTGAAATTAGCCATGGAGACCACATCCCTTCTGGTACCTCCCACACAAATCGACACATTTGTTACTAAATATAGTTTCTTCTAACACTTCCTTCTGGTACATGTGATTGGATTTAACCCAGATATTAGCTAATAAGCTGTAAATATCTACTTACTTCTTTACCTGTCCGGTCACGAACAACCTCAGGGGGTCAGGGATCTTACAAAACGAATATAACATATTTCGCCAACCAGTTCGATCTTTTGCCTTTTCTCTCCACTTGGCAATACCAAGTGAGTGCAGGGATTCGTCAACCTGAACCCTTCAGCGGAGTCTTGGTCTTCCCACTTTTCGTCTTCCTTCGAGTTCGGTTTCAAAAATCGTTCGTGCACTCACAGAAAAATTCGGTTGGGACAGCCGAATTAGCCTCAACCGAATGAGAGTTTGACACAACCGAATTAGAGGTTGACACAACCTCATTAGAGGTTGACACAACCTCATTAGAGGTTGACACGACCTCATTAGAGGTTGTCACAACCTCATTATAGGTTGTCACAGCCGAATTAGAGGTTGTTACAACCGAATTTAGACAGTGTCACAAATTAATTATTAACTTTTTTTATTATTAAATGATGATTTATTTTCCAGTATTCTAAAGTCATACATATTGGGTAATCTATATCATAATAAATTTGTTTTATATGCCTCTTCCGACCTTTTTCAAGTCCCGGCCATCACGGGACACCGCACTAATTCTGACATTCGGCTGATGTACCGGTTGTCCTCAACAATTTTGTATACAGACGATTGCAGCACAGCTCACATGACCGACCATGAAAATTTGAAAAATGTTGATATCTGCTTCAATAATTTCTGCAAAATAAGACGTTATAATACAAAACATATTTTACTTACCTTTCCTAATAACAGCAAACAATTTTGAAATTTTTTAGCGCTTTTTAAAACAACATTTGGTTATAGAATTTTAAACGTCATATGTTAAATACATAACATTAGGTCGTGGTAACCGAATTGAATATGAATTCGGTTGTACCCACAAAATTCATGAGACATTCGGTTACGGCAACGGAATTGACGCTAAATTCAGTCGTTGCAACCGAATTAAAGCTAGATTCGGTTACTGCGACCGAATTGATACCAAATTCGATAGTTACAACCGAATTGATGCCAAATTCGGTTACTACAACCGAATTAATGCCAGATTCGGTTACTCCAACTGAATTTGGTTCCAGTTTCGGTTCTTGCATCCGTATTTATTTCAAATTCGGTTGTTCCAACCGAATTTTTAGAAAATTTAGTTGACTGAACGAATATAATTGAAGATTCAGTTGTCACAACCGAATCAAATAAGAAACGGGGTTGCTTCAACCGAATTTCGGTTGTGGGGACTAAATTCGGTCGTAACAACCTCAATTCGGTTGTGGCAACCTCAATTCGGTGGTAACAGCCGAATTAATGGTTGCTACAACCTCTTTTCAAGCAATTAGTTCTCTGAGTGTGCTGGTTCATCTTCATCCATTCTACTGACATGGCCTAGCGAGCGCAATCGCGTTATCTTGATCCGCTTAACTATGTCAATGTCAGGATATAGCTCATACAGCTCATGGTTCAGTCGCCGCCGATGCGAGCGTTTGTGCGCTATAGGGGTATACATTTTTCGGACAATTTTTCTCTCGAACACTTCAAGAGATGTTTCGTCTGCTTGCAATAAAACCCAGGATTCGGCATTATAAAGCAAGACAGGTTGTATGAGAGTCTGGTACAGCTGGACTTTTGTTAGTCGAGCGACGTCTTTATCTGTAAAGTCCTTGCTGAGCCCAAAATAATATCTATAAGCGAGCACAATTCTGTGCTGGATCTCAAGGCTGCCATTGTTCTGTTTGCTTACGGCAGATTCGAAATAAATTCGTCCACCAACTCGAAATTATAACGGTTATCAAAGTAACGATTTGGTCTAATCACGTGGAGGCCCTGCTCGTTGAAACCATTATTTTTGTCTTAACCTTATTTACTCTCAGACTCACTTTTTCTGACTCCTTTATAACTGACTGAAATAATAACATTTACAGAATAGACCACGAATAATCTCTCTTTGTCCCTCTTTTATTCTCTTGCTCTCTGGAGAGCAGAAACAGTGCAACAAACACAACTGTATTTGTATCGCAAACGCAGCTATAATTGGACCACTAACACATGTATTAGTCGTGTTGTGGTTACAAGCAAGCGATTATCGCTTGCTAAGTTGTACAGAAAACGGCTATTTAGCGATAAGTGATTTTATTCAAAAACTTGAAAAAGGGTTGAAAACGGTAAAAGATGGCAAAAAATATTGTTTAAACTTAGCGAAAATGATTCGCGTCGCGAAGTTCTCGCTAAGTCTTCGCTAAGTTCTTCATACAAAACAAGCGAATATATAAGCAAGCGGTGTAACCAAAACACGCTTATTATAACACTTTAATCACTGTGTCTCCTACATGTAATATTGATTGGGAAACATGATGTGTTTGGACAAAAGTATAACACACGTTACACACGTTATATTTGCATCCAAACAACAAAGAACGACAGATTTTCAGCATGTATCACAAATTAAGGAAATTAATGCTCTGATATTAATCTTTCTACTTACAGCATCAAGCCAATTACCTCCGCCTAAATGTGTCATGTCACCCCATACTACAACATATTCTTTTCCTATTGCAACTAACTGCCTTATTATCATAGTTCCATTACGGGCAAACCAAAAAAAAAAACCTGTTTGCATCTACTTAGTTTTCTTTGCATAAAGACGTAGTTTACATCTAATTTGGTTGCCTTTTTGTCTGTTGGCCCCATTGTGCACATTGCATCTGAGAATTTTCTAGGTATCTGGGTGAACTTACCTATTTTTCTCTGTCAAAAAAAGTCGAGTAAAATCTCGCAGAAAAAACATGTTTCAAGTAGGAACATTCCGTGTATTCGGCTGGCGCTTGCAAACCAACAATGTGGGTTATATTAGTCTTTGGGTGCATGATAAGTAATAAGTGATTTTTGTTTGTTTTTAGAAAGAGAAACCAAAGAAGAATCGATTCTAAGATAGTCGGACAAGGTTGTTTTGTCTAGCAATAGTCTAGTCTAGTTTGAAAACTTCGGAAATGAGTCACAGCAAAAGATAAGTACATACATTATTTATGTATATTGAAAACCTATAAAAAAAAAATAAATAGTTTCCCATTACATTCCATGAAGGAATCGGGGAGAGCTTCTCAAAACCAGTAAGCGGTGCGCTTTCTATATTTATACTCACTTATTGGGACCTATAGTTTTACACAGGTTCCGAACGGTATTTTGAGACGCCTTTTCATGCCAAATACTCGATAGTGTTTTTAAATTGAAAAGTGAATATCGAGTGCTCATGAAACATTATTTTTGCGAAAAAAAACGTCAATCAAACCAAGGAAAAGTTTGATAAATACTACGGGGGTTGCACAAATACAAATTACGCTGAACGTTCTGGACGGCCAATTGAGGTCACTACACCCGAAAATGTCGAAAAAATCCACGATATGGTGTTGGCCGATCGAAGAATAAAAGTGCGTGAGATTGTTGATGCCATAAGCATTTCATATGGCAGTGTGGTTTCGGTTTTAAATGATCAGTTGGGTTTAAGACAGCTGTCTGCAAGATGGGTGCCGCATTTGCTCTCATTTGGCCATAAACGTGATAGTATAAAAACTTCAAAGGATTGTTTGGAGTTCTTTAACAGCAATTTGAAAAGTTTTTGCGGCTTTTTGTAACTGTGGATGAAACATGGATCCATTACAACACTATGGAGACCAAGAAGTAGTCTAAATAATGGGTTTCTCCGGGTGATCCGGCGCCGAAGAAGACCAAGGTAAGTTTGTCGGCCAATAAGGTGATGGCAACAGTTTTTTGGGATGCACGCGGGATATTCCACATACATTACCTTGAAAAGGAAAAAACAATAAACGGCGAAAATGATGTCAACTTATTGGACCGAGGATTTAAATAAAAACTACTCCATATTGGCAAGAAAATAGCTCTTTTTCATCAAGATAATGCACGGGTGCACACGTGTGTAGTCTCAATGGCAAAATTCCATGAAATGGGTTACGAGTTGGTACCTCATCCGCCGTATTCTCCGGACTTAGCCCCAAGTGACTACTTCCTATTTCCAAACCTAAAGAAGTGGCTCGGAGGAAAGAGATTTAGCTCCAACGATGAAATTATTGATCAAATAAATGCCTATTTTATGGTCCTCGAAA
Organism: Phaonia tiefii; assembly: GCA_963931995.1. Classification (NCBI taxonomy): domain Eukaryota; kingdom Metazoa; phylum Arthropoda; class Insecta; order Diptera; family Muscidae; genus Phaonia; species Phaonia tiefii. Next base: position 39,586,321 of record OZ008367.1, read on the forward strand.
AATCCTATTTTTTGGAAGGGATACAAAACTTGGAGAAACGTTGGACTAAGTGCATTGAGCTAAAAGGGGATTATGTTTCATTCAAAAAGTCACGGACTTATTGATCCGCCCTCTATAAACACTTTTTTGATGTTTTTTATTGTAATTTGTTCATAAATCTGTATTTTATTGCAGGTATGGATATCTTTCCTCGACGAGCTTATAAATTCGAACGAAGATTCTGGAGAAGAAGATGGCAGTGGATTGCCAGGTAATTTGCCCAAGGCACACCTTGTGAAGCCATGTGACATTATTTTCATCAGCCAGGAAATACAGCCTCTCACGAGGATGAAGAAATCTTGATTCCAGAAGCATTCAGAATCAACAACGAATCTTGATATAGACATATTAACATCATCTGATCCTACTCCATACGTTTTCGATTACTCATATAGAACAGAAGAGCAGGAATGCTTGAAACATCCTACCAAATCCCTAAAGAGAACGGTTTCACATACAGACACTTATGCAGTAAATGATCAACCATCAACATCAAATCCAATTACCAATAACAAAAAGTCAAAAACTGTCATAGCGCGACACATGGTAGAATGAGAAAGTAAACTCGGTACATAGCTGATTTCAATTTTTTCTTCTTGCTTAGTTGGCCGCTTCTGTCAAATTCAAAGGTTTTGTTTTTGTACTTTTCTGTTTACGTTAATTTGTTGGTATACGTACGTGTTGAGTTTGACATGAGGAGAGCCTAAACAAAAATAAAATGCCTGTTGTTCTTGCCCGCAATTGTTGTTGTATCTACTGCGACTACTTGGTATTTTTACTATGAGCGCGACATGTGAAATCGGTTTGCCATCCAGTCACTCTCTGGGTGGCTAACCTAGACATACAGTATCCAAATAAATTCCCCGATCCAACATGCCTCCTCATGAGCAATTTGAAAAATTTGTCGATGATGAATTACTACAAATGATATGTGATGAAAGCAGTAACTATGCTGTGTATTACGGTCAAGTCAATCCTAATATAGCCGCAGATGAAATGCGCGTTTCATTGGTGTCCTCATAATTTCTGGTTATTCCTTTGTTCCTGCAAAAAGCATTATTGGTCAAATAATATTAACCTGCAAAATTTAATGGTTAGTACATCAATGTGTCGACGTCGGTTGGAAACAATATTTCGCAGCATATACTTTATATATTGTTACGAATTTCCTTATTCGTCCTTTTTGCGTTGTTTTATTCCCAATAATAAAACAAGGTTCGTTTTCAATTACGATAATTACAACGGTATCACTTCCTTTTATTTATTTATACAGTACAACTATTTACTTTATTTACACCACTTTAATAAGTCTTATATTTTACTATCAAATCGCGTTGCTTACTTTACGGCAGTTAATCACAAACTAAACTCTCCATTCCAAAGACCTCCGCTATTTATACCAACTCACCATACACAAATGAAGGTACATATATCTAGCGAATTCAAGAACCTTCTAGAAAATAGATGTTGTTGTTGTTGTTTATCTTTGTAGAACATTCTCCTACACAGGAGAATTATCTTTACTGAAGTGAATTCATGCTACTGGTTTAGCGAGCTGGTACGTTGTTACAATGCATACTTTCAGGCGCAGCACTAACCGCCTGATGTTTACATACTGTTAGTAGAGTCATTAACAGTAAGCAAAAGCTTTTACTTATTCGTAACACTGCCCCCCACTTAAGCCTGTTCGTCCCGAGCAGGCTCAACCCTCCGTTTTCCATACAGAGCTAGTCTTTCCAAATGCACGACTCTCATTTTAGCTCTTGGACTTTGACTTTTCTGGATTCTATAAACCACGTCGTTTATTCGTTTTACAACCCTGTAAGGGCCTTCCCAGTGAGTCTGAAGTTCTGGAGATAAACCTTTCTTGCGCTGTGGGTTGAACAGTAAAACTAGCTGGCCTTCATGGAATCCTTCGGAATTTGCCGCTTGGTCGTACCTGGCTTTCATCTTATTACTGACCAACTTCATTCTGCTGCGAACAAACTCGTGAAGTTCGCTAAGCTCCCCTGGGATACCATCATTCTCCCCACTGTCGGATGTTAGGCAGTTGCCAAACTCCAAATTTCTAGGGAGCTTTAACTCTGTCCCAAAGACGGCACTAGCTGGTGTTCGGGCAGTGGTATCCTGGGTGGCCGACCGGTATGCTAGAAGGAATTTTGGTATGCGTTCGTCCCAGAATTTTCTATCCTTACTGACGATCTTGCTCAAATATTCTTCAAGAGCCTGATTAAATTTCTCTACCGTACCGTCAGTCCGAGGACGCACTGATGTCGTTCTTATACCACGAATTCCACTCCTCTCGCATATTTCTTTCTAGATCGCAGATTCAAAATTTCTGCCCTGCTCCAAATGCAGTTCTAAAGGGACACCAAAACGACTTATCCAGTTGTTCACCATAGCTTTGCTTATTGTTTTCGCTTCTTTATTTGGAATAGCGTACACCTCGGGCCATTTACTGAAGTAGTCCATAACGACTAGGGCATATTGGTTCCCAGAGCTACTCGTTGGATATGGACCAGCCACACTCATGGATATTCGCTCGAAGGGAGCACTTGGGCTCTCCTGATGTCTCTGTTCGCAACTCCTCCGCGTTGGTCCTTTAGTTGTCATGCACTGGGTGTAGCCTGCAATCCACTCGGATACAGCTTTTTGACGACCAACCCAATAGAAACGTTCCCTTAGTTTCTCCATAGTTTTGCCTTTTCCGAGGTGCCTACCACTCGGACCATTATGAGATTCTGCAATTATCTCTTTCACTTTCAAGGCAGGTACCACAATTAGATTTTTCTCCGTTTTACCATCTTCACTTTCCCATACACGGTATAGACAGCCATCTAGCAATCTCAGGCTATTCCACTGGGCCCAATATGATTTTAAAACGGGGCTTTCTGAAGCGATTTCATTCCGCGTTAATTGTCTATCCTCTTCCTTTGCCAAAATAATTTTTCCCAATACAGGATCACTTCTCTGTGCCGTGAACCACTCGTCGTCGGATTCAATTCTCAGGGATCGGACGTCAATAATTTGCTCTTTGATCTCAGCCTTAAAATCCTGTTTAGGCTCGATTACATGTGGACGGTCATTTACTCGTCCGGTATCGGTCGCTATCGCTGGAGATCTTGACCGTTTTCTCAGGTCTCTACAGTCACGCCCTATATGGCCACGTTCGCCATGACTGTCACCTTTCAATTTTGTTGCTTGCCATAGCGCTTTCGTGAGAATCCGAATCACTTCCTTCAGTTCGCTAACGGCGCCTTTCAAATCTTTTGATTTGCCTTCCGTTTCTACCCTTCGCACATGATATGTCTGTTGACTGGCAACAACCCTCGCCGTCTCATTCGCCAAAGCGAATGAAACTGTTTCCACAAATGTAGCTTTTTGTGAGGCATACACCGAATATCTAACGTCAGGATCGTTAATGCCCCTAACAAATGCCTCTATCTTAAATTGCTCTAGGAAAGTTTGGGGTTCTCCAGGATATGCCATCAACACCAAACGTTCCACCTCGGTTGCGAAGTCCTGAAGCGTTTCGTTATGCTTTTGCACTCGGCCTCTCAATTCCATGCGATATAAATCCTTCTGGTGATCGCCACCATACTTGCGTTGTAACGCAGCCAGTATATCCTCGTAGTTGTTTCTGGCACTGACGGGAATGCTCTGAAGGACTTCTGCTGCGTTGTCTTTCAGTGCTAGAATTAGCTCTACTGCTTTGTCGTTGCTGTTCCACAAGTTCTTAATTGCGACCATTTCGAATTGGAATTTAAAAACATCGAATGGTGTAGAGCCATCGAAACTGGGAGCTTTCAATTTACTAGAGCCTTCAGAAATTACTCGCACCGGACCCTCTTGCAACTGAAGTTCACTAATTTTTCTTTGCAATTCGCTTACATCATTTTTTAGTTCCCGTTCGACTTCCTCGAACTTATGTTCGACTTCCTCGAACTTATGTTCGACTTCCTCGAACTTATGTTCGACTTCTTCAAACTTCTGCCCCATTTCCTCGATTTTTTCTTCAACCTTTTCGAATTTATCGTTCACTTGAATCTCCATATTGCCCACAACTTCAGAGATTTCTTGCAGTTTCTCATTTGTGGCATTTGATGTTTCCTGAATAATTCTAGAATTCTCGCTTAATTTATCGTCCATAATTCTAGAATTCTCACCAAATTTCTCATTCAGTTTGTCGTTAATTATTCGAGAATTTTCGCTCAATTTCTCGTCCACAATTCTAGAATTTTCGTCCAGCTTCGCGTTAATAACTCTAGAGTTTTCGTTAAATTTTTCTATCATGGCTGCAAACATTGCCGAAACATCCATATTACCAGTTGCTTTTTTTGCACAAACCTCCATTTCGTCTTTGCACTCGAACTGATATGTGTCAATGTCGATGTTTCGGCGTTTAAATTCTTCTATTAATCGCCTCTGCAGCTCTACCTTATTACCAGCTGTCGGTTGATCCAATTTACTCAACTCCTTTTTTAGTTGTTCAACTTTGAGTTCTTCGAACTTCATCGTTATCCTTAATTCGTAATTTCACTTCTGACACAAATGTTACGAATTTCCTTATTCGTCCTTTTTGCGTTGTTTTATTCCCAATAATAAAACAAGGTTCGTTTTCAATTACGATAATTACAACGGTATCACTTCCTTTTATTTATTTATACAGTACAACTATTTACTTTATTTACACCACTTTAATAAGTCTTATATTTTACTATCAAATCGCGTTGCTTACTTTACGGCAGTTAATCACAAACTAAACTCTCCATTCCAAAGACCTCCGCTATTTATACCAACTCACCATACACAAATGAAGGTACATATATCTAGCGAATTCAAGAACCTTCTAGAAAATAGATGTTGTTGTTGTTGTTTATCTTTGTAGAACATTCTCCTACACAGGAGAATTATCTTTACTGAGGTGAATTCATGCTACTGGTTTAGCGAGCTGGTACGTTGTTCAATGCATACTTTCAGGCGCAGCACTAACCGCCTGATGTTTACATACTGTTAGTAGAGTCATTAACAGTAAGCAAAAGCTTTTACTTATTCGTAACAATATAGATAATGCAAAACAGCAAGTGGATGATAAGATTTAGAAACTAAGGCCGTATATCGATACGCTGAAAAAGAGATATATAAAACATTTTCACCCAGAAAGATGTCTATCTTATGACGAATCGATGGTTGAATATTGTGGCCGACGTGGCTGCAAAGGGGGTAAACCACTACTATTCGGATATAAGATGTGGAGGATTGAATAAATTTTGAAATGTATCACGGATCACATCCGCGCCTGAAACTGGAATATTATTCCAAATTTGGGAAAAATATAACGCCTTTATTTTGCATGCTGGACGAATTTTAACGAAAACATTAAAAATCTTGAGTTTTCGTTTCATTTTGATAAGTTATTCACGACACCAGCTGATCTACTTGGTCTCAATCAACGTGGCTACCATTGAACTGATACAATTCGTTGCAAATTTACCCCAAAATCATGCCCTTTGCCACGGAAAGGCGAACTCAAGAAAATGGAGCGCGGTCGTATTGACAGCGCAAAAATGCAAAGCACTGGGATAAAAGTAATAAAATGTTTTGACAATACGGTAGAAAATATAGCATCCACCATCCACTCTATTATACCTATATACAAGGCAGGAAGACGAGGGGTCAGGAGCGGAAAAAAATCATGGTTCCTTACCAAATGCTGTATCAGAATATTGCCCACATATGGAGGGGACTGGTCGCATGGCTCGAAATGAGAATGCGTACAGAATTGGAGCCAGAAGAAAAAAATGGTGGCTTCTGGATTCCATTCAAAATTCATGGATTTTGCAACGTAAAGGTGGAAATGCAATGAGTCAACTTGATGGTCGCAGAACGGTTGCTACAAGATATTGCCAACCTAATGGCTCCCAGAAGCCTCCTCAAAGTCACCGCAGAGTCGGAGCCCACGATATGGAATATTCTAGTCGTTTTGATAAAATAGACCACTTTTTAGTCGAAACACCTGGGAAAAAGAGGCGACGATGTGTTGGTCAAAACTGTCAGGCGCATCCTTTATCAATGTGTACAAAATTCAATGTTGGACTTTGCCTACAGTGTTTTGAGAAATACCATTTTTATGTCAATAACTGAACTAGTCTGAAGTTACGTGCAATATAAATATATTTAAAAATTACTTTTGTACCCTTTTCTTGAATTTTTATGACTGAGCTGCTTAATAATAGAGTACAACACATGATTTCGGGACTCAATTCTGATAATTGTTTGTGAAAGTAGCCCCAAAAAGAAGAACTTCTGCGTCATTCGTTTGGTCAAGTTACCTCAAATAATAATTTACTAATTAATTTGAAGTTAGTAAGTATCGTATAGGGGAATTTGTCACGTTTTAGGCTCTTTTGTTTGTCATAACTCCAGAACCACTAGTCCGATTTAGCTGAAACAAATTTAGAAAAATTAAAAATTACAATTCCTCTAATATTTTCTTATACCGTTTTCCTATGTGTGCAACACTTTCGAAGTTAAAAATGAATGTGTTGTTACGAATAAAGTAAATGCTTTTGCTTGCTGTTAATGACTCTACTAACAGTATGTAAATAACAGGCGATTAGTGCTGCGCCTGAAAGTATGCATTGTAACAACGTATTTATTATAACTTTGTAACTTTATAACTACATTTATTTATAACTTCGAAACTGTTGCTTATGCAGCGAAACGTTGTATGTATGTTGTAAAGGAATTGTAATTCTTAATTTTCTTAAATTTGTTTCAGCTTATTCGGACTAGTGGTTCTCGAGTTATAACAAACAAAAGAACCTAAAACGTGACAAATTCCCCCTACGATACTTACTAACTTCAAATTAATTACTAAATTATTATTTGAGGTAACTTGACCAAACGAATGATTCAGAAGTTCTTCTTTTGGGGCTACTTTCACAAACAATTATCAGAATTGAGTCCCGAATCAATCACCTGAAAAATGTTGTACTGTGTAATTACAAAATAACACTGTGACACAAATTGCAGCTTAATCTCTGCAAATCAAGCACCACTTTGACGGTTTGTTAGTGTATCCAAAATGATGGCGATTACCTAAAGGATTTTTTTTCTGAGATACCCGTTTTCGGGGGACGCCCGGGCGCGCTCCCCCTCTCCCTTTTGTTATCTTATGGTTTTTTGTTTCTCATAACTCGAGAACAGCTGTGCCGACTTAGCTAAAATAAATTTCCAAAAATTAAGAATTAACATTCCTTTAATCTATTCCTACACTGCTTCTCTATATTAATAACAGTTTCGCAGATATAAATCAATTAATGAAGAAGAAAAATATTTTTTTGTTTTTAAAAATCATTAAAAATCCAAAGCGGAAAAATTAACTCGACGTTAGTTTTAGTAACACTGTTTTTTACACATAAAAGTTCTTTTCTAATTTGAATAAGAATTTTAAAGTAAAAAAGTAATAAAACTTCTAAAAGTCATGATTAAAACAAAAAATCAATATTCTTGTCAAAATGAGATACCTTCACTTAATTGTGAATAAAAGCGGAACGCGTTCATCGATTTTCATGATCTATGTCTCATTTTGTTCATAAGTTATGTAGGTTTACGCAAAAGTAATAAGCCTTGACACATTTTTCCGTTTTGGATTTTTAATGATTTATAAAAAAAACAACAAATTTTAATTTTTTAGGCAAAAAATATTTATTTTTTTCTTCATAAATTCATTTATATCTGCGAAACTGATATTAATATAGAGAAACAGTATAGGAATAGATTAAAGAATGGTAATTCTTACTATTTAAATTTATTTCAGCTAAGTCGGCACAGCCGTTATCAAGTTATGACAAAAAAAAGACCGTAAGATAATAAAAGGGGGAGGGGGAGAGCGTCCGGACGTCCCCCGAAAACGGGCACCTCAGGGGAAAAAATCCTTTATGCAATCGTCATCATTTTGGATACACAAACTAAACGTCATAGTGGTGCTTGATTTGCAGAACCACTGTTGCACAGTGTAATAATAAGTTTTATTTTACGTTAATAAATGAATAGATTTTTATTATTTTGTTCCACCTATTGCTTGTGATATCATTTAAAATTACCATGGTCCAAAGTGTTCTGGGTACGGCGCGCTGTTGCTTATAAGTTACAGTTTACAAAACTCAAAACAGGTGTCCGACAAATTTTGAAAATGTCACGTTTCTCTCACTTCTAGATCGCAGGGGGCATAAATGGGTTAACTGAATTGTTTATTATTCCAACAAAACCCAACCATTTTTTAAATAGAAAAATGTTCCTGACCTTGTAAGTTTATAGTATGAATTCCTCCTACATTAAAGAAATTATTCCAACTTTACGAAATAATTTATGGACTGATTTTTTTTATATATATTTTCATCAAAAACGTGTTCTATTTTATTTTATGTTATATACGAGTGAGATTTACTTCCTTAGTCAAACAGAAACAATTTCCGCAGTTTTAAATCTTTCTTTTAAGCTCCAGGAATTGCCTTTTGCAAGGAAAATTGCTTGGCAGCAAAGTTAAATTTAATAGTTTCAAACAAGCAACTGAGTTTCACTTGTATTTTCATTGTGTATACTACGGCAAAAGTTTGCTAGTCATAAATTATATAAGGGGTTTTCAAATACTTGCTTTCCGTTAAACATGGAATTTAAATGGAAAATTTATTAAATGATGTCTTGTAAATTTAAAACAAGGAAAACTTTAGATTTTATAGCTTGTATAAAATATTGGATAGAGGGGAATAAATCATATCAATTTCATATTATTATACAGAAATTTAAAAGATATCTGTTTGTTATATGTAAGTAGTTTCAAAAGAACAATTATAGGATATATAATACAAAACTTTTCACATATGTAAAGGGTTTTTCAACAGTGACGCTACAAAAGTAAATCGATAGAGACAGCAAACGACGCCATATTTGTTCCCGCTCTTTTGACATTTCTCTTCAGTAAGGTTTGCCATTTCATCATGGAAAGATATACGAGCCAACAACGAGCCGAAATTATTAAAATTTACTACCGAAATTTGGAGTCAGTGGCCTCAACTTTAAGAGCGCTACGATTCGGATTTTCATAGGAAAATCATCTTCAGCGATGAGACTCATTTCTGGCTGAATGGCTTTGTCAAAAAGCAAAATATGCGTTATTGGTCAGACAGCAATCCACACGTAATCCATGAGTCATCATTGCTTCCCGAAAAAATTACGGTTTGATGCGGTTTATGGGCCGGCGGCGTCGTTGGGCCGTACTTCTTCCGTGATGATCAAGACCGGCACATTATTGTGAATGCGAATTGCTACCGTTCAATGATAACCGATTATTTTTGGCTCCAATTGGATAATATAAACTTAGAAGGCATGTGGTTTCAACAGGACGGCGCCACAAGCCACACAGCGAATGCCACAATCAATTTATTGGAAACCAAGTTTGGTGAAGGTGTTACCCCACGAAATGGCCCAGTCGATTGGACGACTCGGTCGTGCGATTTGACGCCGTTAGATTATTTCCTGCTACGTCAAGTCTATGGTCTACGCAAACAAGCCAGCGACGATTGAAGAACTTCGTACGAATATCGAACGAGAATTTACAGCAGTATCGGCCGATTTATGCTTGAAAACCATCGAAAATTGGGTTCAGCGTCTGGATTTCTGCAAGCACGCCCGTGGTGACCATGAAAAAGAAATAGAGTTCCATACATAATGGCATCGAACGTACCTTCACAGGAATAAAGAACTTCATTGGTATCTAAAACCGGTTTTGTTTTATTTAAAAATACTTTTGTAGCGCTCTTAGTGAAAACCCCTTTAGCTTCAAGAGAACAATTATAGGATATGTTATACAAATCTTTTTACATATGTTTGGTCCAACCCGCATATGAAAAATTATTCAATATTTGAGTGCTTTATTTAATTGCTAGCGTACCCTGCAATGCTTTGCTGTTACAAAAATGTAGACAAATTATTTATGAGTTGAATAAGTATCATTTAAGTTTCATAATTTATTTATTAAATAAAAGTATGGTGAATTAAATTTTGTGATTAATATTAATATATTTTTCATATTATTGCTATTTTGGGTGTGAAATGTTTTCACCTTCATTTTGTGGTACTGGGCATATGACGGGGATTGTACACACAGAGAAGAGATTCGTTGGCACCACTGAATTTACTTACTAACTTAATTATCGGATCTCGAACAACCCCGAGAGGTCAGGGACCTTACAAAGTGAAGATAACATATTTCGCCAACCAGTTCGACATTTTGCCTTATCTCTCCAGTTGGCAATAACACGTGTAGGCAGGGATTCGTCAACCTGATCCCTCCAGAGGAGTCTTGGTCTTCCTATTTTTCGCCTTCCTTCGAGTTCGGTTTCAAAACCCCTTCGTGTTGGTTGGTCTACATCGATTCTACAGATATGGCCTAGCCAGCGCAATCGCGTTATTTTGATCCGCTTAACTATGTCAATGTCGGGATATGATTCATACAGCTCATGCGATCATGCGTCGCCGATACTCGCCGTTGTGCACTATATGGCCATAGATTTTTCGTAGTATTTTTCTCTCGAAGACACCTACAAGTGCTTCATCTGCTTGCGACAAGACCCAGGATTCAGTGCCTTAAAGCAAGACAGGTTGTATGAGAGTCTGGTACGGCTGGACTTTTGTTACTCGAGAGGGGGCTTTATGTCTAAAGTGCTTGGTTAGTCCAAAATAACATCTATTCGCAAGCACAATTTTCCGCTTCATCTCATGGCTGACCTTGCTATTCCTGTGCACTGCAGATCCGCGGTATATAAATTCATCCACCACCTCGAAATTATAACGGTTATCAAGGTTCGCGCTTTGGTCTAATCGCGTTGAGGCCCTGCCCGTTGAAAGCACTAATTTTGTCTTGTCCTCATTTACCGTCAGACCCACTTTTGCTGACTCCTTCTCAATTCTCGAAAAAACCGCAGTAACTTCTCTAGTTGTACGCAGAATGATATCTATATCATCAGCATACGCGAGAAGCATGTGACTTTTGCTGCTGATAGTTTTATTCATGTTGACTGCAGCTTTTCTCATAATGATCGCCATTAAGATGTTAAAGAGATCGCACGATAGGGTGTCGCCTTGCCTGAGGCCTCTCTTAGTTTCGAAAGGTTCGGTAAGATCTTCACCAACATTCACTGCGGATTTGGTGTTCGTCAAGGTCATCCTGCAAAGGCGTATGAGTTTTGCAGGAATACCAAGCTCAGACATTGCTTGGCAGAGTTTCCCCCGTATCGGGCTATCGAAGGCCGCCTTATAATCGAGAAATAGATGATAGGTGTCGATTTGTTTTTCGTGGGTCTTCTCCAGGATTTGGCGCAGCGTGCAAATCTGGTCAGTTGTCGATTTTCCAGGTCTAAAGCCACACTGATATGGCCCAATCAGGTCAGCGATAATTGGTTTTAGTCTTTCGCACATTATGCTTGATAGAAGCTTATACGCTATGGATAAAAGGCTTATTCCACGGTAGTTGGTACAGAGACTCGGGTCATCTTTTTTAAATATGGGACATAGTACACTGAGACTCCAATCGCCGGGCATGCATTCATCTAACCAAATTTTGCTAATGAGCTGATGCATGCACCTTATCAGTCATAAACTATACAAAACTAATCCAACTAATTCTATCCTTCGCCTTTTCAGGCCAGTTGATAACACCAAGGAAACGGAGGGATTCTTCGGCCTGGTTTTTCTATCGCAGATTTGGTCGTCCTCTTTCCTGCTTCCATCGGGTACGTTATCGAAAACCTTTCACGCTGTGTCATCTTCATCCATTTTGATAACATGATCTAGCCACCGCAACTGGCCTAATTTGACTCGCCTAGAGATGTTCATGTCAGAATATAAATGATGTAGCTCTTGGTTCTAACGACGTCGGTATCTCCACTTCTCTGGAATTTAACACTGGATAGTATTTAGCTATAAGGCTAGTGGCCGTTGGTAGTGCAATGGTTAGTGTGCTCGCCTCTTGTACTTGAGATCGGGGGTTCGATCCCTGCTCTGACCACCTTAAATTTCATTCGTCGGCGGTCACCTCGCAGAGTGACGGCGACACTATCGAGTATTTAGCCATGAAAAAGCTTCTCAAAATACCATTCGGAACCGGTGAAAAACTGTAGGTTCCAATCAGTCAGTTTACAACTAGAAAGCGCTCAGCTCATTGGGTGCGAAAAGCTCTCCCCGATTCCTTCATGGGATGTACTGGGAAATTTATTTAGTTTATTTTCTAGTATTTGGCTATAGCTTTCTGCATCAGTTTGCATAGTCTAATAGTTATTCACTGACGAGCCAACCGAGCTAATACTCTTTACCGGGAAGCAGAAGCTTCCGTTTATTCCGCCATTGTATTAATGTGGTAGAGACATCTAGGAGTGATTATTGATAGAAAGCTTAGTCTCAAGTCAAACATTATAGATACACCCAGCGAAACAATTATAAAGGCACTATATTGTTTCTCGGTACTCTCAATGCACTGCGTTTTTGGTGTAGAATTTTAATGCATTTCTGAGGCATTAGGTATATTATGTCAGAGAATGTAACCATTCGGTCTGTTTTTCAAGTTAAATGAAAAGTGACGTTGTTTTTTTTGTTTCTGGTGCGAAATATATATAAAGGCAACATGGAAAAGAAACGGAATTCGAACAGTAGTACATAGGAATTTAAACAGAAGAGAGTTTCTTTGGTTGTTACTTTATTGTTTTAAAATTAACGTAGGTCAAATTAAAAAAAAATAATTTATACAGAATACCTAGTGGAAAGTATCTAAGGAAAGAAGAAAAGAGAAAAATGTAAGATTATCATGATGAAGGGCTGTTCAATCGCGAAATTTGGAGGCGATTGAAAAGATCTAGCTATGCCATTGACAATTTTATAAAATCGGGTGGCCACTATGGAAATACAGAACGACCAGTAAGGACACCACTGATCAGTGGCCGCGCCAAAAAAGAGATCAAAGGGGTTGCTGTTAAATAAAACTTCACCGATAAGGAAATTATTGCTGAATTGAGCTTGGGAGCAGAGTTGCGTCGTGTTCAACAAATAATGAAACGCGACTTGAAACTGTCATGTGGGAAAAAGTGTGGAAAACTTGGAATCATGCTAAGACACGAATTTTCCAGATTTAAATTCGTTGAAATATACAGATTTTTGGATGAGCAGTAATATTTTCCGATGAAAAAATTTGAATTAGTCTAGACCTGATGGCTCGGACAAATATTGGCGTTCCAGAGATTTTTCCAAAATTATGGGTCAGCGGCGAATTTTTGGCGGTGGCTCCCTTATGGTTTGGGCAGTTATAGAGGAACCACTCCAATATGTTCCGTTTCCACAAAAATGGACTCCGCGTATTATATTCGACTATGGGATATCGTCGTAGTTAATTCTGGAGAAGAAATTTGTGTCCCAGAGTTTATCCTCCAGCAGGACAACGCAACAGTACATCGGTCTAAGAAAACTCCAAAGTTTCTGGAGTCTAGAAATAATATCAACTCTCGACTGGCCTGCACTTAGTTCCGACCTCAATCCGATCGAGAACCTCTCGTCTATTTTACCTACCCAAGTTTACCACCCAGGACGCCAGTGAAGAAGGTCAAGGATTGAAGAGTAGCAATACAAGAAAATGGAAGATAACTGATCCTGCGCATATTCATTCGATGATAAACTCAATGACAAGATGCTTAGTAGAAGTTATGAGCGATAATGGAGACCAAACGTCGTACGAAACTTTTTAGAATATTTAAATAAACCTTTTGCCTTTCTAAATATTTCGCACCAGTATTAGTTTATTTTTGTTGATTCACCTTGAAGAAGTTATAGTCAAAGTATTTTTGCTGAAAAGTATTTAATTTTGAAAGAACTAATCTCTACATATATAAAAATTACGTGTATGTTCGTGATCGCTAAACTCAAAAACTACTGGACCGATTTTGACCAAATTTTATATGCATGCTCTATGGGCCGTGAGTAGTGTTTCTGTGTAGTTTGAAGTTCGTCCGACAGATGGTGCAGTATTTAATTTTTTTGGGTTTTTGCACCGTGATAAAATAGATGGCGCCCACGTCGAGATATTAATCATTCTTTACCATCTGATGCTATAAATACTTTTGAAGGCAGGACGAAGTCTGCCGAGTCAGCTAGTACAATATAAAATAAAAATTTGAAAAATCCTCACAACATTTGGAAAAAACAAAAAAGTGGTGTTGCCTTTATATTTATTTCGTGTATCGTGTATCGTAGTATCGTGTAAAAGGGCCATCGGAGGAAGATGGGGCACATCCTCGGCTACTGGTTATACAAGGTGGCGCAAAAGTAATCCTCCTATCAGAAAATGCTATAAATTTTGCGATTGGCCCCTGATGTCAGTTCTGTTTTGACATTTGTGTAGTAAACACATGCGAAATACACGTTAATAAACAATGTTACGCTACACTGCTCCAGAACGCGGAATATTGCTGCCTATTTATTTGACCAATAATCGGTCGGTGACTTTGGCACAACGTGAATTTCGTCGCAGATTTCCTGGCCGTCCAACGCCTACTGGTGAAACACTGCGACGTTTAGCCACTCGCCTCGAAGAGACTGGAACAACACCAGATGCTGCCAGGCGGACCCCGGAGTAGCCGTTCTGCAGAGAATATTGCTGCTGTAGCCGAGGATGTCATGGAAGCGCCGTCGATGTCATGGAAGCGCCATGACCGCTACGGAGCAATGATCAACGAGTTCTTTTTGCCGCAACTTGATGAATTGGGATCGGAAAACATGTGGTTCCAACACACACACTGCACGTGCCACAACCGATATGCTGAAGGATGCATTTCCCGGGCGCCTAATCTCCCCTTTTTGGCGATTTGCACTGTCGAGCAAGATCGCCTGATTTGACCGCTCCAGACTTCTTTTTGTGGGGCTTTTTGAAGTCGCGGGTTTATGCCAACAACCCTCAGACTCTTGCAGCTCTTAAAGACAATATCCGTCAAGAATGTGAGGACGTATCGCCGGAAGTTTTGGCCAAAGTGATGGAAAATGCCATAAAAAGGGCTCAAATGACAATCAACTGTGGCGGCGGCCATTTACATAACTTCATATTCTCGACTTGATGTAAAAAAAATTAAAAGACCAAATAAAAATAATCCACAAGAAGAATCAAAGTTTTTCATATTTTTTTTTAAATTACAGCCAAAAACGTCGGAAGTTTACTTTTGCGCCACCTTGTATACAGCTAATATCCGTTCGATATTTCTTTATGGTATTGTATTTTGGTTGTCCGTACTGGCCATAGAGTGGAAACGGTGGGCATCACGGTTGCTCCTAGCGCAAAACCCCTACCGGGGGTTTGGGGGATATCCTCCACATATATCCCGTAAATTTGCTGGAAAGTAAAATGGCTAAATCGGCCTAAGACATTCTACGCGATGGTTCACTAGCTTATATGGACATGTGACGATTCTAAGGAATCTGCGGCAATGCACAATACGAGTCGATTATGATACCCACTTCTATCTTTGAGGTTCTAGAAGTTTTTTACAGTTCTATACAGTTGGCTACAAATAAGATTGCACACTAGGGTTTGGATTGTATGCTAAAGAGCTGGGTTTAAACTTTGGGCAAAGGCTATCAGATCATTGTAATGCCTTTGAGGCTGAATTCATGGCAATCTGAGAAGGTGCCTTTTGGCTGGGTGGAAACGTCATCACCGCCTGGGATTTCTACATCTATTTTGAGAACCTGTATTCCTGACCTCAAGAACAGCCGCGCATCTGCATCATGCAGTTCCATATTCACCTCATATGGGTGCTGGGTCATATAAACATTCCAGGGAATTATAAAGCGCTTGAGCTGGTGACATTAGGGACTACCTGAGTTGTTCATGTGGGTATTTGGAGCATGTGGGTATGCCGCTTTTCTGGGACATATAAACATTCCAGGGAATTATAAAGCGCTTGAGCTGGTGACATTAGGGACTACCTGAGTTGTTCATGTGGGTATTTGCAGCAAGTGGGTATGCCGCTTTCTTCATGCAAGCTCATGCTTCAAGCCGAAGCTCTCAGATATGCGAATGGTAGATGGTCCTGATGCACAAATTGCAAAATTACTAGACACGTATGGACACGTTATGAAAATATTTCTATGCCCGTAGCTGTAATCAGTGGACACTGTTTAATAGGCTGACTCGCATCTAAACATGGAATCCCAGTACATGATTACTGCTGAAGTTGTGGGGATAAAGAAGGCATATGATACTCTCGGCCTTTTTATGAGTAAGAGACAATATCTAGGATCTTACTTCATGTTGGATCTAACAGGCACTCAGGAAGTAAAGCTGAATCCTCTTAAGAACTTTTTGCATAGTAATACTTAGTTCGCCAGGGACTAATGTATGTCACATCTTCAGTCACATCCTAGAATATCGGGATGAGGTCTCATTGGAGTGTGTCTATACCAATTTTTGCCTAAGCTAACCTAACCAGGGTTGAATAAACTGTATAATATAATCTATACAACTAGCCCAACGTATATTTTCAGCGAAAGTATTTTAAATTTCATCTTTCATTAAAGTAAACGAAGAAGTCGTTTAAAATCCAAACACATAAATTGTTTAACTACGAAATATTATCTTTCTATAGTTTTTTATAAAATTGTGAGAGATTTTTATAATAAAATCAATCTAAAATATCATAAAGACTTAATTAAAAATTAACGAATATTATAAAACGTACAGGTTGGCATTTCGACATAAAAACCGAAACGAGTTATTAAATGATTTTACCTATCGCTATAACCGAAAACCGGCTTCCCCAAATTTAGTTTCTTAAAATTTTTGGAACGAAGTTTTGGAACGAAGTTCCTTATCGCACGTTGCGGGATGGGAGCTAAATGAAAAAAATTTAAAGAACTCTTTTTTAACTAAATACTTTATTACAACCCATTATTATCAATTATATTGGGTAGTTTTGATTTGGTTTGATTTAAAGGGAAGTTTTCTAGGTGGCGCTTGTTTGTTACATTTGCAGTTTTGAAAATAATAACAAGAAAATGTAGAAAACCCAAAGCGCAAGACTTGCAAATACAGGAAGTACAACCCTGAACTACATTTGGCAGCATACTTACTCTTTCACTCATACTTTTGGTTTGTGTCTAGACTAACATAAACATTTTGTTTAATGGGAAATTTTCTAGGTGGAGCCTGTTTATTGCATATTGTAGTTTGAACCGAATAAAAAGTAAATTTAGAAAAGCCAAAGTTTAAACATATAACATTTTCTTAAATAAGTGCGTTTTCTATAAAAAGTAAACTTTTTAACAAAAAAAAAACAAAATACCGTATCTTAAAGAACTACCTTTGCTTACAAAAGTAAATTTTCTTACAAAAAGTACCTTTTCTTAAAAAAATATTTTTTTTAAAATAAGTACCTTTTCTTAAAAAAGTACATTATCTTACAACAAAGTGCCTCTTCTTAAAAAACTACCCTTTCTTTAAAGATTACTTTTTTTGTAAAACAAAATAACTCTTCTTGAGATAAGTACCTACTCCTAAAATTGTACATGTTCTTCGTAAAAAAAAGTTTTTCTTCAAAAAAAAAATACACTCTTACAAAAAATACATTTTCTTACAAAAATTCTTAAAAAAGGGACCTAAAAATTAAATACAAAATTTCTTAAAAAAAGTTTATCATTTTACAAGAGTATTTTTCCTTAAAGATCCATTTAAATTACAGTATTTTTCAACAGGCGCCTAAGGCGTGGTGGAACTAACTAGTATATAATACAGCGAAAGGAACTGGGTGTCCCCTGACACCTCATGTAATTTTGTTGACCACTTTTCGAATGGTTGCCACATTAGGTGCATTTCCTCGACTGGAAATTTTTTGAAGTTTGCTAGCGGTCTCAGCATAACTTTCCAAATTTTTGTAATAAGTTTTCACAGTTATAACGCGTGGCTTTTTCGTAAAGCGCTCCATGTTGAATAATCGGAATAAACCTATGTGACAGGTACCAAATTTCAGAGTTGCCACTTGCCCAAAAAAAAAAACACTAAAATTAAAAAAACATTACTTGAGGTGTCAGGGGACACCCGGTTGGAACGAAGTCCCTTTCGTGATATATTATGTACTAGTTAGTGCCAGCACGCCTAAGCCGCCTGTTGAAAAATACTATAATTTAAATGGATCTTTAAGAATAGATACTTTTTTGTAAAATGATCAACATTTTTTAATAAATTTTTTAGATATTGAATGTATTTTTTGAAAAAAAGTATATTTTTAGGTCCTTTTTTAAGAAAAGGTCCTTTCTTTAATGAGAGGTACTTCTTTTATTGAAAGCTAATAAGAAGTACTTTCTGTGAGAAAAAGCCTAAGGGTATGAATTTTGTTTACAAAGAAGTATTTGTTTAAGAACAGGAACTTTTGAAAGAAGTGGTACTCTTTTTATGAAAAGGTTGTTTTTTAAGTTTTTAATAATAATTCGGTTTAACTATTAAAAAGTACATTTTCTCTAAAAAAGTACATTTTGGGAATATGGCTATTTCAATGCCCACCAAGCCATATCATCAGCTCCCTTCTCCACAAGTATTTAGGTATAACATCACACATTATAGGGATAAACAAATCTCAAGTAAGCGAGAATTGCCTAAACTCCTACTTCCTGAATTGCCTAAACTCCTACTATAACCATCAATATTCACAACATTTCTTTCCTATGCATGCATTCATCGAAAGCCACTGCATAGATGTTGTTGTTTCAAAAAAGAAACAACAATTGCTATGAGATTGGCGATTAGAGTGTACCGTCTTCAAATTTATTTCCGTTTATTTTTTAAGAAACTTTACTTATTTTCCGAAATGCTACTTATCTCAAGAAAAGAAAAGAAAAGCTATTATTCTATTTTTAAGAAAATGTACTTTTAAGAAAAGTAATTTTTATAAGAAAAATTATTTTTTTAAAGAAGGAATTTTTTTTTTAACAAAAGGTTTTTTTAATAAATTGGAATTTTTTTAGAATTGGTCC
Organism: Phaonia tiefii; assembly: GCA_963931995.1. Lineage (NCBI taxonomy): Eukaryota > Metazoa > Arthropoda > Insecta > Diptera > Muscidae > Phaonia > Phaonia tiefii. The sequence continues at coordinate 39,605,422 of OZ008367.1, forward strand.
TTTTTTCAAGAACAGGTACAATTTTAAAAGTAGGAACTTATCTCAAGAAAAGTTATTTTGTTATACATAAAAGGTAATCTTTAAAGAAAAGTTAGAGTTTTAAGAAAAGGCAATTTGTTGTAAAATAAAGCACTGCTTTAAGTATAGGTATTTATTTAAAAAAAATCCTTTTTTAAAGAAAGGTACTTTTTGTAAGAAAATGTGCTTTTTTAAGCAAAGCTACTTCTTTAAGATAAGGAATTTTTTTTACAAAAAGGTACTCTGTTTAAGACTTTGAATAAGAATTGTTTTTGAGAAAATTTACTTGTTTTAAGAAAACGCACTTATTTAAGAAAATGTTATTTTTTTGAACTTCTTTCACTTTTTCTTTTCTATATTTACCATTTATTCTGTTCAAAACTACAATATGTAATAAACAGGCTCCACCTAGAAAATTTCCCAGTAAAAAAAGAAATTTGTTAGTCTAGACACAAACCGAACCAAAAGTGCGAGTGTAAGAGTAAGTGTGCTGCCAAATGTAATTCCATGCTCAGGGTTATACTTTATGGATTTACCAGGCTTTTCTATATTTACTTTTTATTTGGTTCAAAACTATGTAATAAACAGGCTCCACGTAGAAAACTTCACGTTAAACCAAACCAAACCAAAAGTACCCAATATACACCCCGCGAAATAAATATAAAGGCAACACTTTTTTTTGGTTTTTCCAAATGTTGTGAGGAATTTTCAAGTTTTTATTTTATATTGTATTAGTTCTTTCAAAATTAAATACTTTTCAGCAAAAATACTTTGAGTATAACTTCTTCAAGGTGAAATAAACTAAAATAAACTAATTACTAGTGCGAAATATTTATAAAGGCAAAATGTTTATTTAAATATTCTAAAAAGTTTCGTAAGACATTTGATCTCCATTATCGCTAAGAACTTCTACTAAGCATCTTGGCATTGAGTTTATCAACGAATGACGAATGCGTAAAATCAGTTACCTTCCATTTTCTGGTATTGCTACTATTCAACCCTTGACATTCTTCAACTGGCGTCCTGGGTAGTAAACTTGGGTAGTTAAAATATTCCAGAGGTTCTCTGTCGGATAGAGATCAGAACTAAGTGCATGCCAGCCGAGAGTGTTTATTATTTCTGGACTCCAGAAACGTTGGAGTTTTCTTAGACCGATGTATTATTGCGTTGTCCTGCTGGATGATCAATTCTGGGACACAATTTTCCTCTCTAAAATTAACTAAGAGGACATCCAATATTCAAATATATTACTCGGAGTCGATTTTTGTGGAAACGAAACATATTGGAGTGGTTCCTCTATAACTCATACCTGCCCAAACCATAAGGGAGCCACTGCCAAAATTTCGCCGTTAACGCATAATTTTGGAAAAATCTCTGGAACGCCAATATTTGTCCTAGCTAACAGGACCATCCAAATTTAATTTTTTCTATCGGAAAATATCACCGCACATCCAAATTGTGCATATTTCAGCGAATTTAAAGCTGTCTAATTCGTGTCTTGGTATGGGACCAAGTTTTGCATACTTTTCCCATATGACAGTTGCAAGTCGCGTTTCATTATTTGTTGAACACGACGCAACCCTGCTCCCAAGCTCAATTCAGCAATAATTTCCTTATCGCCGTAGTTTTCTTTAACAGTAACCCTTTTGATCTCTCTTTTGGCGCTGCTACTGATCAGTGTTGTCCTTCCTTCTCGTTTAGTATTTCCATATTGGCCACCCTATTTTATAAAATTGTAAATGACACTGCTAGGTCTTTCCAATCGCCTTTCCCGATTAGACAGTCCTTCATCGTGATAAATTAAAATTAAAAAATTTTAAATTTTAAAATTTTTAAAATTTAAAATTTAAATTTTTCCCTTTTCTTCATTACTTAGGTACTTTCCTCCAGGTATTCGTTATAAATTTAATTCTTTTAATTTGACGTTAATTTTAAAACAATAAAATAACAACTAATTAAAACTCACTTCTGTTTAAGTTTCTATTTACTACTGTTGGAATTCGGTTTCTTTTTCATGTTGCCTTTATATATATCTCGCACCAGAAACAGGAAAAACAACGTCACTTTTCATTTAACTTGTGTAAGAGATCGAATGGTTAAATTCTCACACACATTTAGGCATTAAAATTCTACACCAAAATCCCAGTGCATTGAGAGTACCGAGAAAAAATATATTGCCTTTATAATTATTTTGCTGGGTGTAGTTGATAATAATGGGTTGTAATAAAGTAGTTAAAAAAAGTTGTTTAAAAATTTTTCATTTAGCCCCCATCCCGCAACGTGCGATAAGGAACTTCATTCCAAAAAGCAATCTTACTGAGACACCTTTCCTATATTGCTTTTTCACAAACTTGTCTCTTCATTTCTGCTTAAAATCATAGTGTTTCTGAAAAGTGTTCGTGTAACATTGAAAAATAGTTTATGTTTTAAAGCAAAGCCTCTTATGAAAAACCGATTCTTATGAAAAATTAATACCTTTGTAACAAGTGATTTTGTAACTGAAACTAAATTCTGATTACAGTGACTAATATTTGAACACGAATTCTAATATTGTACTTTTGTTGTATCAACCATTTGAGATGCTTAAGGTTTTAGAAATACATATAATTTCTGTAGTAACAACTTCTGTTTAGAAGGACCTATTTTCAATAACTTACGTAAATAATTCTGATGAATGATAATTATGTTTTCTAATCAAAATATAGATTTTATAATCGAATTTTCAATGTCGGAAGTGATTGCCAACTAATGTTTCCCTGTATGTACTACTCGAATTGAGATACAGTATCGTCTGTTGTCCTAAAAGAAGCGCTGCAGATTTTACTACTCGCTATTACCCTAACCAACAATAAGCTAAAATAATCGAAATCGAATCAAATCGCTTTCGATAACGATGGCCAGTTCACAGCGCTGCTGCGTGAGATTGACGTCCCTTCAAATCTCTAATGTGTAAGTAAAATGCCCATTACGCCATCACCTGTGTAACATAAACACAACTTCAGCCTTTGTCTTTGAATGTGCAACCCTTTATACCAATGCTGTTTTATATTCCCAATATTCCGCGAAGAAAAATACAAAATAAAAATTCAAAATAATAATCATAATTTGTACGTGGAATTATTCAAAATTATTGTGGTTGGCATAACTAGTAAAATTTGCAATACAAGCCAAAGCAAAACAGCCTTTGCATTTCATGGTAACAATAAATGCCACAACAAATATTACCTAAAACACGCACCCACGTATAATTGTGCATAAACAAAACCAATGTGGAAAACTAAATGTAAAATATTTAACTTTTGTATTTATAAAGCGTGTTTCAGTAAGGCTGCACTTTTTAAATTTAGTATTATTTTTCTTTGTGCAAGTGCTAACTCTGAAATTGGGCAGGTGGAACATATATTTATTCCGATTATTAAAAATGCGGCACTTTACGAAAGAACAACGCGTTATAATTGTGAAAACTTATTACAAAAATTTGGAAAGTTATGCTGAGATCGCTCGCAAATTTCGGAGAGTTTTCAGTCCAGAAAATGCACCTAATGTGTCAAAAGTTCAACGACTGGTCAAAAACTGGGTCGGTTAGGGCCCATAAGACTCCGGTGCGACAACGTACCGGTTTGTCTCTTGAAAATATCGCTGCTGTAAACGAGAGTGTCGCCAAAACCCCGGAAACATCAATTCGGTATAGTTCTCAACAACTTCAAGTTACACGAAGCATTACGCGGCGAATTTTTGACAAAATATCTCCACAGCTCAAACCAGCAGACAATGGAAAGCACCGTCAATTCATTCAATGGGTAATGAACCAAAGTGAAGCCAATGCCAATTTTTCAAAAAAAATGTCATCTTCTCCGATGGAGCGTATTTCCATCTGAATGCTTTCGGGAATACACAAAATTGTCGAATTGGGGGCTCAGAAAATCCTCATGCAGTCCATGAGAAACAAATGCACCCACAATGGACAGCTGTCTGATGCTGATTTTGGTCAGGCGACGTGATTGGGCTTTACTTTTTTGAAGATGAGGTCGAAATTGCAGTGACTATGATCGGCATTCTTTGCAGGAATATGATAAAGGAGTTTTTGTGGCCTCAACTGGACGGCATGGATCCAGCAACGATATATGGTTTCAGCAAGGCGGGGCCATCTACCACACCGCGCATTAAACAACCGATGTATTGCAGCAACGATTTCCAGAACAAATTATCTCAAGAAATTCTGATTTCAACTGGCCACCAAGATCATGCGATTTAAGGCTTTTGTATTTTATAGTTTATCTATTTTTTTGATTTCTTTCTTTGAGGTTTTGTGAAATCTCGGGTTTATGCGAATAAAGCACAAGCAATTCCTGAGCTCAAATTCGAGTTACAAGTGAGAAACAGCCACATCACTGGGAAAAAGGCATGAAAAATTTCATGAAAAGAGTACAATCCAATAAAAAACTGACAACTGTCTCAAAAAATACGTGTTTTTATTTCAAAATGAAAATATGCATCCTTACTGAGCAACCCTTTTTATACACATTTGACATTTGCACGAACTGAATTAGTTGTACGCAAATTTAGTTTGTACAAAATGCAAATGAGGAAAGTATAGTAATGTTTTCAAATACTTCGGACTTGACGTAGTTGTTTCACTACACAAATCGAGTATGGGGAACTTTAGATTTAGAATACTGATAGTACGATACGCCGGAAGTGCGGACAAGTATTTGAATTATAGCGGAAGGGGAAGTGGAATATGCGTCATTTGCAACAAAAACGCATTGCAGGTTATGCCTTGTGATTTGTGAGCAAACTGAAAACTTTCCAAACACTATTCTAAATGTAAGTTTATTGACTATTATATTTAAAGCAGAAATTAAGTATCATAACATCTTAATTATATAAATTATCACATAAAATCCAACAAGATGCATCATTTTGTGTCACTTTACAGGAAAGGCAGAAATTGATTTGACTTAATATTCGAATTTTGTCAAAAAAAATTTTATTTTTGGACGAATAGTTCCAAAACTTTTAGGGATATGTAGTTGATATATACTTATATATGTTCTTCATTTATTAAAAAAAAATAACAATATTATAATACAAAGTTTAAATAGAACTTTCACGAATAACATAGGACGTCAGTCTGTAGTGTGGTCAGTTTGATTTTAAATTATATTGATAAAAAAAACGGTGATGAACATAATTTACCGGCTATTTTTAATTAAATATAATCTTTTGTCTATAATGCTCTGTGTCTCATCGCCAAAAATATTTTTCCAGTGTACAATATTGATATTTGCGTGGTGAGTTTATTTATCAATTTTTCACTAGCCCCAGGACTACTCAAAAATTTGACAGAATATAAAAATTTGACAATCATTTTTACAAGGTTGCATTTTACTGCATTGTGTGTAAAGCAGTGTTGACATTTTCTATACAATTATCCAAAATTGTGATAATTTCACACTTTTCGGATAATGATATTTTAATGCAATTTGTGTAAAATTTAACTTCTCAGAGTATGTCATGCGTTGAAACAACAAAATTTGCAGGTCCCTAAACTATTTGATATCTCCATAACAATATCTCCGTTTGCAGACAAACATCGACCTACAGATGTTTTTGGAACATAGTTGACCAGCAACATGCCATTTTTGATGACTATATTTAAAATTATGTTCGATACAATACTTTTCGCTGTTACGAATTTTTCGTCGACATAACTTTTTTATTTTTAACGTGAGAGCTGCTTGTACGATTATTGGTCTCGAAAGTTGGAATATTTATTTTCTCACGTATCTTCACTCTATATCGCAAAAAATACTTGCAGTGAGAAGAGCGTGTACAAATACTATTAAAACTTTGGATTGTCATTATTCTATTAAGAGAAAATTCGAAATTTTTATTTTTGGTAGACAGTATAATAATTTCAAAATACACTCCCGTTCACTTATTTAAAGGCACTAAAAATTCCATATACAGCAGCCTGTATCTTTTGCAATTTGTAACTGATTGCAGAATTTTAAATTGGAACAAAAATCATGATAATAGTGGTTTCTTAACTAAACAACTTTTTTGAGCAATTTATAAAAAAAAAATCAAAAAATGTCTTATTTTTTTTTTTTTTGGTTCACTTGTATAAAGACACTTTATTATTTTTTTATTATTTTTAAAGTAAGCGATGACTTTTTGTGGGGAGCGTCTGTTTATTACACTTTATTACATCTTAATCATTTTATGAGTCAAAATGGCAAAACATAAAACTATAAATCTATCGGAAAAAGCTAAATTCGGTGTTTGCCGTTCTAAAGGAAATTCTATTCGAAAAAAATTGGACGAAGCCCAACATTTATCGACAATTACATCAAGGACCCGGAGGGGTATGGAAAATATTTTAAAGGAAGGGTTTCGTTTCGTTGTTTTTATCTACGTATGAGAAAAGAAAAATCGTCAGAATTGCTTCTAATTCTGCCTTATCCTTGTCAAAAATAAGAGCTCAAGTTGGAGTGGAAAATCTCCACACACACTTAATGTTTGCATCCAAATAACAAAAATATACACATTTTTCAGCATGCGTGCTTTGTGTACACTGTGTATACACTTTCGTACAAACATTTCAATTTAGCATTACTAAATTTTGTGTGCCGATTTAAACAGAAAATCGAGAGAACTGTGAAACTCAATGATGCCAAAAATATAAATTTATTTATCTCACTTCTCCTTTCAATTCAAAAACTTTGAATAAATATTCGGCTCTTCAATACCATAATAAGGTGATTCGATTTCATTTCGGTTTGCATCATCTTCTTGCAAGTTCAATATATAAGTAGAGAGGAAAAAAATAAAGAAACCCCTAATCAACCATTGAATCTAAAGAAGAATGGTCCATGATTACCATCAGTATTGAAGCTCTGAGCTTTTTGTATAAAAGTTATTCTATGGAACTGAAAATTTATTTTGAAGGTTTAAGCATTGATGTATCGGGAGAATGCCACATTGCACGTGCAATTGATTGAAAGACACATTTTCTTGTCCCTCTGTATGATAGTCTTTCACTTAAAATCATTTATCAATAGTAAAGCTTGCGATTTGAATATGCAAATTCGAACATGAAGCCATATGAACCGTATGATTATTATTCTACAACCGTATAAATATTTTAATATTGATAGATAAACCTGTTTTTTGTTTAAAAACTTCGTCATGTGGCAAAAACCTTGGCAGTATTATTCTAATAATTGTACGTTCAAAATTTGGATATTTTTATATTTTTTATATGCTCTCCTGCATTCACGGACGACCCGACAAAATATTCAAAATTAGATTTTTCCACACTTTGGGATCTACACAAAGAAAATGATTTTTTTTGTAAAGATGAACAGAAGTTTTACAATTAATCTTTCGGCTGCTCTTGGGCCTACTTCCGGTTTTGGTTATGAGAGGACCACCATCATATATAAAAGTCTGGAGATAATGTCTCTTGCTATCCCATTTTTATAGACGTATAACCACGTCATTATTTTCTGTGCTCTGAGAGTGCTCCGCACCCACACAGGACAACTATTCTCTGCCGCTACATCAGTGTGTGTTTTTTTTCGCACTTTAATAATCTGTGTTTCGCAGTCGGACAAATCTGTGTTCTATATAGGGGTGGGCTACCCTTATCATTTAGGGTATTGAAAATAGATATTGGCCGATTCTGAGACCTACCCGATATGCACACAAGATTTCATACAAATCGGTCCAGCCATTTCGGAGGAGTTGCAATGGGTAGTGTGCGCGCCTCTTGTATTTGAGATCCTGGGTTCGATCCCTGCTCTGACCACCTTCAAATTTCTTTCGACGGCGGTCACCTCGCATAGTGACGGCGACACTATCGAGTATTTAGCCAGATAGGGCAAGCAAATGTCAACGTTGGTCGTATCACTGCTTCGTATAGTAGGTTTTTGTTTTTTAAGTTAAGGGAAGAACGATGATTTATTATTGGCCATAGGGATTTCAATATTTTAGATGTGAAATCCCTATGGCCAATATGTGTTCGATGTGTTTGCCGAAGTTAAGCTTTTTGTCGAGTCGAGCACCAAGATATTTTACTTCGTTACGTATTGGGATCTCATCATTCGCAAATTTTATATTTCTATTAGGGAGACGTTTGGGGGACTTATTGAACGGGAAAATGATTGCTGGAGTCTTGGCTGCGTTCATATTTATTTTCCATTTATGAAAATATTTCTGACATCCTGTAAGACTTTTCTGCATCTTTTTACGAAGAGCTGAAGTGAGTTTTCCCGATGTAATTAAGGCAGTGTCATCGGCATAGACTGCAGTTTTAACATCACGTTGCGCTGAAAAGTCAGAGGTGTACAAGGAGTATAACAGCGGTGAAAGTACGGATCCCTGTGGTAGTCCTGCTATTATCGATTTTGGTTAAGAAAGTCCTTCGTTTGAGTAAACCACAAATTGTCTTTCCTCTAGAAAATCTAATGTTATTTTGCACAAGTATTTTGGGATTTCCAGTTGAATCATTTTGTAAACCGTGCCTTTGTGCCAAATTGTGTCAAAAGCTTTTCAACGTCTAGTAGAATAAGCCCGGTAGAAAGTTTTTTACGCTTATTTTCATTAACCATATTCTTAATCCTGTTCACCTGATGTATACAACTGTGTTGTCTTTTAAATCCAAATTGTTCATCTAATAACAGGTTGTTTTCTGTAATAAATTCATTTATTCTTTTGAATATAATTCTTTCATTCAGCTTGCCCAAGTTACTCAACAGGCTAATTGGTCTGTAGCTGTTACGATCCGTCTTAGATTTATTTGGTTTTGGCACAGCTATCACCTTGGCTGTTTTAAAACATTTGGGGAAATAATTCAATTTAGTACAGCTATTACACAACGTAACCAAAAGTTTAAGTGCATTAAGTGGAAACTTTTTTTATTAATAAATTAGATATGTTGTCCAAACCTGGGGATTTAGAATTTTTTCAGATCTTGAATTATCGCGCATAGTTCATCAACATTAGTGAAGATTGCTGCGTCTGAAGTTGTAGGTTGCCTTTTTAAAGAATTGATTTTGGAATTAACTGATTTGTCAACCGAGTGTTTAAATGAGCATGTTAAGTTGTTGGCAGTTTCAAAAGTATCAGCTAGAAGTTGTGCTTTCTCCGTTTCATTTATTATCTTATTATCACCGATTTTTAAGAAGGGAATTTTTTTTTTTATTTTTACTTCTTAGCTTTCGGCGTATGTTCCAAAATGCCTTATCGCCCGGTTTAAGTTTGTATAATAGCCTAGCGAATTTAGTGAATTGAATTTGCCAAAGAATCGGGATGTTTTGAAATACTATTTTTATTTAGGTTAGCGTGAAAATAATAGGAAATAATATGAAAGGTTTTCTCCACAAGTTGCTAAAAAGTTATCGAAATTTGGACGAAAATTAATGTTGAAATTTTCAACGAAAAAAGTGTAGCGAAGAAGCTAAACGGTTTGCTTAATAAGTATCATAGAACAATAAAAAAGAAATCAAGACCTCATACATTTTCAGAATTCTTGAAAACCTTAAACAATTTGCTTTATATTGGTAGATGCCAGTGGGTGAAAATGACACCATGGTACTGTGGATTTATTCCTGATCATCTAAAAGAGATCCTTATTCTCCGCTTGAAAACATACGATTCCCGAGTGCGTGCTAAGCATTGTTGCAACCTACGTAGTAAAAGTTTATGTACCAATGTACTTCAATGTTAAATACTATAATTCAGTTATATATGGTAGTTCAATTTTATATAAATTTATACAGTCATCTCAATTTTTACCACAAAATCTTCAGGAAATTGTAAAGATTGCAGTTCAAAATAATCCATTTTTAGCACACCCTCAGCATATTTTGTTAACAATGCTTTTTGATGATAGGAAAGCTGTGCGCGAAAGAGCCCTAAAAAATGATGTACTATCAACAACAGCTGTATGATCCAACTAAGCTTAGAATTTATAAGAAACATTCAATTAATTTCGATTCTACTGATTATGTTGATTTGGAGGATTTAGATGATGACAACATATTATCAGAGCCTCCATTCACTGCAAGCATGCCATACGAACACTTGTTGGAATACATAGCATTTGATGAGCCACCATTGCCTGGCTCACAAATTCTGTCGCACATTCAGGGAACTGAACGATGTTCCCAATGTGTCCCGACGTGTTACGGAAAAGAATATAGATGATGTTCTGGCTGTAACTAAGTTAGGTTGAGCTTTTCTTGGCAGGCATAGGCTTACTTTACACCAAATTTCATCAAAATCGGTGAGATGTCACTTGGAAAATATTTTTTTTTTTAACTTGGACTACCCCATATACACTTTCTTTAAAAAGCAAAATAATTTTAAATGTCTGCATTGAAATTTAAAATAGAAACTACGTGAAATTTTTTAATTTCTGTTACTGATATAAATCAATACATAACAACTTATACTACAATAGCACATTAAAACAGATTCTAGTTTGTACTTATGTCCACCAAACCTTTTCACCATTTCTGATTAAAAGTCAAAAAGGAAAAACTTGTTTGATTCTTATTTCGTTTGTAATTTTAAAACTTAAAAAAGACATCCTTTTAAAGGGTTGTATTCTTAATTAGAAAAAACCATACCAGGCGCAAACAATAAAATACTAGGAAGTGAAGAGTTGCCGTAAACAACTTATTTTCTTTCTTTTATCATGTTCCTTCTTCACATGTATCTGAAGTGTTTGGCAAAGTGGTTGATAATAAGATTTGTGACTTTTGTTTGCATCTTTGATTTCTTCGATAATTTTAAAATCTTTACATCTTTTGCTCATTTCATGTGGGCCAATGTGAAAAACTTGAATGCCCTGGTGCTTTATACCGGTTGGGCCAAAGGTCACCATGAGTTTACAAATTTAATAACTTTTTCATTTATATATTTTGCTGATAATATAAATAATCCTAAAAAAAAAACCGTTTCCCATTATATCCCATGAAGGGATTGGGGAGAGCTTCTCACAACCAGTGAGCTGTGCGCTTTCTAATTTTTCACTCACTGATTGGGACCTACAGTTTTTCACCGATTCCGAACGGTAGTTGTGAGAAGCTTTTTCATGGCTAAATACTCGATAGTACCGCCGTCACTATGCGAGGTGTCCGCCGCCGAAAGAATTTTTTTTTTTTTTTTATGGTGGTTAGAGCAGGGATCGAACCCAGGATCTCATGTACAAGAGGCGCGCACACTACCTATTGCACCAACGACGGCCATAATCATGCAGAATAAATAATGGAGAGATTCCCAACTGAACAAAGAACCAGAATAACAGAATTTTATTATTTAAATCAGCGATCAATTATTTGAACGCAAAGAGCATATTGACGAAACTTTAACGTCAGAATTTCGCACTGTGAAGCAATGATTCGTTGCTTACTTCATCGTCACCACCAATATGGCACCGTAAGAGATTTGATTCGGACCCTACGAACGTTTAGTTCGCACTAAGGAGAATATTGAACGTGTAAAACAAAGTGTTAACAAAACACCAGAAACATCTACCAAAAGGCGTTCTGCTCAGCTAAGAATGTTTTGTACGTCACTACGGCGCACTTTAAAAAAGATTTGCTGTAATTCCCACACGCCGAAAAATAATTTATTTTTTTTTTATTTGGATGCAAATATAAAGTGTGTTCTGTGTTCTGTCCAAACACATTATGTTTGCTATTCAATATTACATGTTTGAGACACAATGATTAATATGTTATACTACATGTGTTTTCAACCCACATATATTTATATTTGTGATACAAATTCAACTGTGTTTGTTGCACTGTCTATTCTCTCACGGGAGCAAGAGAATAGAAACGGGTACTTTTACATTATTCTCTCAGTCAGTGAGTCATAAATATTTCTGAATATGAGTGTAAATTGCAGATGAAATGTTTCTTATTTTGGCGGATGCATTGCGTTTTAGTTTCATGTATTCAGTCGTTCGTCAATGGTTCATCGGACAGAGGATATCAAAACCGCTTGATCAGTGAAAAAAGAATAAACGAAAGCTCGAACGGTTAAATGGTTTGTGATGTTATTTTGGTTTTTGTGTTTGTGTTTGTGTTTCATATATATTTGTGTGTCCTACCAAAGTGAGAAACGATGTTGAGGAAAGAAACTGGAAAGGGCAACAACGTGAAGCCCTTACTCTGTCCGAGCATTTACTGAGAAAATCTGAACGGCGGAACATTTGTGAAATAAGTACGGTTAGAAACGCAAGTCATTAATCCACGCTTGGCTTGTATAACTTAGATTTGTATATGAATATACATATTTTGTTTGTGTACCAACGCATAGTGATAACCAAAGCATATCTGAAACCTTCTGAAAACAAAAACGCCAAATACAACAAAGAAAGGAGAAGCAAAAGAGCAGCAGATTCTCATTTCATGAATAAAACCAATAATGCATTCAATGCATGTAAACGTACAAAGGGCCGTTTTAAATCTTTTAATTTTTTCTATTATTATATATAAATGTGGATTTATATTGACAAAATTAATTATAATAGTAATACACACTATATATTGAAATCAAAGAATAATTCGTTTCTAAATATTTTTATGTTTGGGAGGAAGTACGCATACGTTTCCACTTAAGTATATGCAGGTTTGGGGGGGAACAAGCGAATGCTTCCACGTTAGTATATGGATGTTTGAAATGAAGAACGCATATGTTTCCACGTAAAAACATATATGTTTTCCAGTAAACATGATACTGTTTACATTTAAATACAAGTTTGAAGTGTGTTCCAAACATATACATGGTTCCTACAGAATACGTTTGGAAGAATATGTTAGAGAGGCCGTTATTTTCCAGCGTGGATATAAGGTGCAATTGCTACGATAATTAAAACTCGTAGATCATCGGTAACGTCTAGATTTTGAAGTTAAATTTCAACAGTTGGCCAGAAATAAAATTAACTTTATTGAAAATGTGATTACACCGTAAGACAAATTTTAATTTCTTTTTAACACATGAGCAAGACCTAATACACGTGAAGCTAGAGGTGCTCTGGAGTAAAACTGCGTTTACAGTTTCTCATTCCCCCATCATTTGTCCTTTTTAGAGGACTTTAAAGTTTTAAAGGACAGTTAAATAGAAAAAAAATTATATATATTTCTACTCATCCTACGATGCTTAGATAAAAAGCAAATGAAAGAGAAGACTCTCCTCAAGTTTGCAAAAATATTTGTTATCAGGACAAAAGGACCTTATTGAAGTCCTTTCAAAATTTTGTCCTTTAATATCCCTGAGAATTTCCAGCCATTTCATCCAGAAAAAATATATGATAAGGACATTAATATACGCCAACACGTTGCTGAATTTCATTGTACTCACTTTGTTAGTTTAGTGTAGAAATAATTTTAAGTTCTAATATACAAAAAAAAAATTTATATGTAACTCCCTAATATTAACCAATTTTCTTTAAATAAAATCTAACACATGAACAAATGGATACACACATAAAACTGGAACCCCCGTGAATTAAAAGTACGTTCACAGTTTTTCATTTGGTGATCCGGTCTCCTTTTAAAAGGACTTTAAAATTTTAATACTAGGGATTTATATACTGTTATACGGTGTTATGAGTGATGAAGCATATTTTCATTTTGATGGCTTTGTTAACTAGTATGCAGAACTGCAGGTCCTGAGGGTTCTGAAAATCCAAGAGTAATTCATCAACGCCAATTGCACCCAATTATGTGTACAGTATGGTGTGGCATTTCATCTGAAAATTTCATTGGGCCTTACTTCTTCGAAAAAGCAGATGGAAGTGCTGTAACCGTAAATGGAGAGCCGTATCGGTTTATGATAGCAGTATCGGTGTTTTACGTCCTCCTCTTGAAAAGAGATCTGAGAGGTGGTTTCAGCAGGACGAAGCCACTGCCCGAGATACAATGGCACTTTTAAGTCAAATTTTCTAGAAATTCTGAAATTAATGGGCGCGCGTTTGCCAGATTTGTCAGCACCCGACTATTTCCCTTTGGGATATTTTAAGGAGCGAGTACTTATTTATATGAACAAGTCCGAGACAATCCTTGAACTAAAGGCCAACATTTTTGCAGAGATTCGAACGTTACAGCCACAAATTTTGAAAGATGTTATGGAAAATGCTTTAAATTGAGCCCATGAATGCGAAGCCAAAAATAGGAATCATAAAAACAATATATGTATGTATGTACATTAGAGTGGCATTTTTTTGTATGAAAATTTTTTTTTCTTTCTACTCAAGGATTGCCGGGCCGCATACTATGCCACTTGATGAAAAAATGTTATGCTATAAATTTGGGGAAAATTGGACAATGTTAACACGTCGCGCCCGAAGGTCAAAGTTCAAAAATTTTGAAATTATGTTTTTCTAAGTGACAGATTGTTGCAATATACTTATTTTTCGGCAGATTTTTGCGAAACTTGGTGGGTTTGCAACACAGAAGTTACTTTGTATCTGGTAAAAATTTAGGCAACATGGGACAACGTTAACACGTAGCGCCTTTAGGTCAAAGTTGAAACATTTTTAATTTATCTATTTCCAATAGACAACTTGCAGAAACATACTAATTTTTATTCGGATTTTTATGACACTCGGTACAAATGTAACAGTGAAGTTCCTCTTAATCTGGTAAAAATTATTACAAAATTGGGCGACGTTAACACTTACCTCCTCAAGGTCAAAGTTCAAAAATTGATGAATAGTCAGCTTCGAGCAACATACTCATTTTTTACCAGATTTTTACCACAAACTTCGTAGAATTGTAACTATGAACTTGTTGTTTATCTGGTAAAAATAAAAACAAAATAAAAAAAAAAAAAAATAAAAAAAAAAAAAAAAAAAAAAACTTTGACCTAAAGGCGCTACGTGTTAACGTTGCCCCATGTTGCCTAAATTTTTACCAGATACAAAGTAACTTCTGTGTTGCAAACCCACCAAGTTTCGCAAAAATCTGCCGAAAAATAAGTATATTGCAACAATCTGTCACTTAGAAAAACATAATTTCAAAATTTTTGAACTTTGACCTTCGGGCGCGACGTGTTAACATTGTCCAATTTTCCCCAAATTTATAGCATAACATTTTTTCATCAAGTGGCATAATATGCGGCCCGGCAATCCTTGAATTTCAAAAGTAAGGGAAAAAATGCCACTCTAATGTACATATATACAAAGTAGTTATTAAATTGTACAAACCGCACGGTGACTTTTGGCACACGCTGTATAGTTTCCTATGCAATGTAATAAGCCACAGCTGATCAACCTTAGAGTTGGTGAAACATGCAGAATAAAGTAAAAAAAAAGAAACAGCGATAGATGACTGGAAGTGTGTAGGGTTGTTCAATGCGTTTTTCACACATTTTCCATTGTGCATTGAACCAAAAGTACAAAACTCATCAACTGTGAGTATTTTTGTGATATTCAAATCAAGGAAAAATGGATAACAAATGCAATAAAGCAAAATGTAATGCAATGTTAGAGAACAATTATTTATAGAAATGACAAATAAAACACAAACTTACTAAAATTAAGGTGTTTCCCATTCTGTATGTGTTGCCAAGTTTGTATAGCTCTGTGCTCCAACTTTTCCAGTAACTTTTCTTGGTTTCCGGTCGAAGACAAACAGCTGTTGCAGACTCTATGTATATTACTCTATGGTAAGAAGTATCTTGCTCTTTCTTGCCGGAAATGCTAGTAAGTATGCTTTCCCTTTTGAAACTTGCATGCTAATAAAATGCTATGTAAATGTCGTTAAGTAAGTAAAGTACAATTCGCTGATACGTCCTTTCCAGGATTATTAAAAAATTATTTCCCAACTCCCGAGAAAACTGACAAGAAAGCTGGCAAGCAACCGGCAAGGTATCGGTAATTATACGGACAATTAAAGGAAATTGGGTAAACACGTCATTTAATTAGAGTGTCCAAGAGTGTCGGTTAACCGGGTTTGTCTTAATTTTGCGTTAATATCCTTAAAAAAATTAATAATAAATTACATGATTTTCGAATTTTAATGAAATTTTGGAATTAAGGACATGACTTCTATTTTCAAATCTGATTTTTGCTTCAATAAGTTCTAAATGATATTACCAAACATTTTTTTATTAACAGGTCAAAATGATTTTATGACGAATAAGAATTAATTAAGAATTAAGCTTTTCAAATTTTTGTTCCAAATTTCAAAAATAAAATAGTTTGATAAATAAATGTTAATTAATTAGATTTTCTTAAAATCGTAAGATTTTCACCGCGTTACAAAAATGAGTTTCTGTTCTGTCCTATGAACCAAATATCGTGATGGGTAATTCCCCATTTTCGTGGGTAGCTACTCATTATTATCCCCATACCCTGTGGGTATTGGGTAAACGTTAATTACACATTCCCCGCGACGATGTGTATGGGTTACACATGGGGGGTAAATGCGAACTCTGATAAGTCTGAAAAATTGTGGCCGGAAAATAATATCACTATCCCATTGAGTAAAGTACTGTAAGAATTCCGGATCTTATAACTGAGTTTAAATAAAAATTAGTTGTTTCAATTTAAGGATTAACAAATATTAGTAGCTTATAGGATTATTTAAACGAGATTACGGGAACACATTTGGGTGTAGGACTCAAATCGATGGATTGCAAATCGAACAGGATTTAGCATTTCGAGCTAAATCTTATTCAATGGCACAAAACATGATTATTGTGTCAAATCGAACTCGATTTAAATCGATCGGTCACACATATACCTGATTATTTATTGAGTATGAAAGTTCTGCGCCGGATAATAATTTGTATTTAATTTCAAGGAGAGTAAATTAATAACTTGTATATAACTCAAATATGAATGGCTTGGAAGTAAATCCTGGTAGATATAATTTATATATTACAAGAAATTGTATGTTCAGAAAATAACTACCAGAGATCCATCGTATATTTCAATTAAAAAATTAACAGAATTATAAGGTAATATTTTAAACTCAATGTATATCAAGTTCTACATGAATCATGGGACTGTCCGTAGAGGTGGAAAGTTTTTGATAGCAATTCACTTGGGAGCGGCCTGAAATGATTCCTTCATTGGGCAGTAAGCAACTCACTACTTACACGAAGTATGTCCTGGGCAACGGCTTTATCGGAAACCTATGTTAGCTAGCTAGAGTTATAAGGCGAAACGAATGAGCAGCCTGATTGGATATGCTATCACTAATACGTCTCAGGTTTAGTAGGTGACTGATATTACTGAAGCTCTTCAAGCCATCGGGCATATTCTTTTGTCCTTAAAAGGCGGACGAGTCACACCCATGTTCCAACGGCGGACATAAATCAAAAGAAGAAAATTCAGGCTCGACAAATTGCATCCTGCTCAGCGCCTGATCCGTACTGGGCGGCTGCAGTCAAATATCCTGGCAGTAGGTAAAATGAAAAAACCCGGTGGACTGGGTTTGCCTCCCGCCACGGTTCATAATGGCAGTGAATATACATAAACGAAAAAGAAAACATAGACAACCCCTATTTGCCGTCGACCCCCTTAAAATTTATAAGGATCACGATTTACGGATATGCACTAGGAATGTAACGTATTGAGTCGGTTCAAGTATCCAATTTTCAGATGTACTCGAAAGTTATAAGCCTGACACTTCCACTATTCAGGAAATGCGATGCACAGGACATGGCTGCACGAGAAAAAGAAACTGCGGCATATACTACAGTTGCCATGAAAAAAAACATGAACTTGGTTGAGGATATGTAGTTGGCAAAAGACTGCGACATCTAGTCTCTAGCTTCAATCCTGTGAGTGAACGTATAGCCACAATCCGCATAAAAGCGAAATATTTTTATATTTCCCTAATTTGTGTTCATGCCCCGACAGAAGAGAAAGATGATGATGCCAAAGACATAATCTATGAGCTCCTAGAGGAAACATATGGCCGCTGCCTAGGCCATGAGATTAAGATAATACTAGGAGATTTTAATACTAAAGTAGGAAGGGAGAATGTGTTTAATCCAACTATTGGCAATTTCAGTCTCAGACAGTTTCGGCAATGGTATGAGACTGGCTGACTTTGCTGTGGCAAAAACATGGTCATTAGTGGTACGAGATTCCAGCCTAAAGACATCCACAAGGCTAATTGGGTATCACCTGATCAAAGAACGAAGAACTAAGTTGATTACGTGGTAGTTGATGGTAGGCACTCATCCACTGTAAGGGACGTACAAGTGATCAGAGGAACGAAATTGACTACCTGCACAAGATTAAGTAGAACGAAAATTGTTAGAAACCAGACGCAGAGAAAGATAGACATCGGAAAACTGCAATTACCAGAGGTAACCGCAGCCTAAACTCGAAACTTTAGGTATAGAACCCACCCCCTTCCGATGACGATCTTGAAACTCAGAGGAAACCCATTTTCGACGCTATACAAACTGCCGGAACAACCGAACTTGGGTTTGAAAAACCGCTTTGCAGCAAACCATGGTACGATGAAGAGTGTCGCATAGCAAATGAAGAAAAGAACGCTGTACATATGGCAGTGCTTCAGTCAATTGCGACTGAGCAGTATAGGGAGAAACCAAAAGAGAAAACCCTTCTCTGTAGGCGTAAGACATGGCAGTGGAAGAACCGTGAGGGTGCGAAAATTGCGACATACAGAAGGAAAAACGAAGACCGAATATTCTAGCAAAAAGTCAAAAGCGGGACTAATGGACATAGTTCAGGGCCCCCCTTCTGTAAATAACAAAAATAAATGGTTTCCCATTACATTCCATGAAGGGACCGGGGAGGACTTCTCACAATCACTGAGCTGTGCACTTTCCGGTTTTCACTCACTGATTATGACCTACAGTTTTACACCGATTCCGAACGGTATTTTTGAGAAGCTTTTTCATGGCTATATACTCGATAGTGTCGCCGTCACTAAGCGAGGTGACCGTCGTCGAAAGAAACTTTAACGTGGTTGGAGCAGGGATCGAACCCAGGATCTCCTGTACAAGAGCCGCGCACACAACCCATTGCACCACCGACGGTCACTCCCTTCTGTAAATACAAGGACGGAAATCTCATGGCAGATGTGCAGAGTATATTGGGAATATGGAGAGATCATTTCTCCGCCCTTCTGGTACCTGAGGTATCCAATGACGATGAGACAATTTGGACGATGACGCCGAGTGCCCCCCGCTTAACCAAGACGAGGTCAGAACAGCTATTGCCCCGCTTAAGAACAATAAAGCTGCACGAGCCGATTGATTACAGGCGGAGCTATTTCAGGCTGGCGAAGACGAGTTAATATGGTGCATGCTTCTGCTCAGTAGCAAAATTGGGTAAGATGAATGGATGGCCGGCGATTGGAGTCTCAGTGTACTATATCCCACATTTAAAATAGATGACACGAGTCTCTGTGCCAAATACCGTGTAATAAGTCTTTTGTCCATAGCATATAAGATTCTATCAAGTATAATGTGCGAAAGACAAAATCCGATTATCGCTGATCTGCTCGGACCATTCAAGTGTGGCTTTGGGCCTGGAAAATTTACAACTAACACAGATTTTCTGGGTACGCCAAACCCTTGAAAACAACCATGAAAATCAAATTGACACCTGTCATATATTTGTCGATTATAAGGCGGCCTTCGATAGCTCGATACGGTAGAAAATCTACGGAGCAATCTCTGAGCTTGGTCCTCCAATGAAAATTCATACGCCTTTGGAGGACGACCTTGTCGAACACCAAATCCACAGTGAGAGTTGGTAGGAACCTTACCCAACCTTTAGGAGGCCTCAGGTAAAGCAACACCCTATCGTGCGATCTCTTTAACATCATAATGGAGATTATTCTGAGAAAAGCTGCAGTCAACATGAATAAAACCATCAGCATCAAAAGTCACATGCTGCTCGCGTATGCTGATGATGTAGATATCATTGGGCGCACAATTAGAGAAGTTACTGCGGTTTTTTCGAGAATTGAGAAGGAGTCAGCAAAAGTGGGTCTGACGGTAAATGAGGACAAGACAAAATTAATGGTTTCAACGAACAGGGCCTCCACGCGATTAGGCCAAAGCGTGAACGTTGATAACCGTTATAACTTCGAGGTAGTGGACGAATTTATATACCTCGGATCTGCCGTGAACAAAAACAACAACGTCAGCCTTGAGATCAAGCGGAGAATTGTGCTTGCGAATAGACGTTATTTTGGGCTAAGGAAGCACTTTAGAGATAAAGCCCTCTCTCGACTGACAAAAATCCAGTTATACCAGACTCTCATTTAACCTGTCTTGCTTTATGGCGCAGAATCCTGGGTCATATCGCAAGCAGACGAAACATCTGTAGGAGTCTTCGAGAGAAAAATACTCCGAAAAATTTATGGCCCTATAGTGCACAACGGCGAGTATAAGCGACGCATGAATCATGAACTGTATGAGCTTTATCCTGACATTGACATAGTTAAGCGGATCAAGATAACGCGATTGCACTGGCTAAGCCATGTCAGTAGAATGGATGAAGACGAACCAGCACGAAGGGTTTTCGAAACCGAACTCGAAGGAAGACGAAAAATAGGAAGACCAAGACTCCGCTGGAGGGATCAGGTTGACGAATCCCTGCGTACACTTGGTATTGACAACTGGAGAAATAAAGCAAAAGATCGAACTGGTTGGCGAAATATGTTATCTTCGTTTTGTAAGGTCCCTGACCCCCAGGGTTGTGCGAGACCGGATAATTAAGTAAGTAAGTAGTTTACAACTGCGAGTATCGGCGACGCATAGTCTTTATCCCGACATTGACATAGTTAAGCGGATCAAACTAACGCGATTGCGCTAGACAGACCATGTCAGTAGAATAGATGAAGGGTTTTCGAACCCGAAATCGAAAGGAAAGTGAAAAATAGGAAGACGAAGACTCCGCTGTAGGGATCCCTCCGTACCCTTGGTATTGCCAACTGGAGAGATAAAACAAAAGATCGAACTGGTTGGCGTAATATGTTATCTTCGTTTTGTAAGGTCCTGATCCTCCGGGGTTTTTCGAGACCGGATAAGTAAGTAAGTAAACTTTCTCTCACTTTTCATTTACTTGGTAGTCAGCTCTATGCGCAACCTTCGTGAACAGAGTAAGTTACAGGGTGCTTGGACCGAAGTACGTCAGCATGAAATTTGAAATAATAACTCGCACCACTTTGACTCGAAATTTATTTTGAAAGATATAACAGGTTTTGCTTAGAAGCCGCCCATGTTGTGCTCCACTTGTAACAAATTGCAATTAGTTGTTGTTCTAGCCATTCTCTAACTAAAGCAAGACTACGCTAAATGAGTGTTATGGCTAACTATATTTTATATACGAGTACATATTATATGTTTAGGTCGTCAAAGACATTGCAGCGTATTCGTGTTGCTAGCTCACTAAATACAAATGCCACATACTCTGCGTGTGACGCTTCACAAGGGTGTACGTACAAATTTATTGCTGAATGAAACGGAAACTGGTGTTTTAAACAACATTCATAAAAATGCCTTTTGTATGTGAGGCAGGACAAACTTGGTTTACCATTACACTATATGAAGAGATAGGGGAGACCTGTGAGCTGTGTGATTTCTGATACAATTGTTTGGACGTACATTTTCATACGGATTGGGACAGGTTTTTGAGAAAACTTTTTCATGGCAAAATTACTCGATTGCGTTCCTGCTACTAAGCAATTTGGCCGTCACCCTGAGGAATAAAAGGCGGTTAGAGTGGCGACTCAACCTACATTGTCATGTACAAAAGTCGCGCACGAAAACCAAAGATTTGGCACCATCAATCGCTGAGGTAGGATAATTTTCGAAGGTCTTTACTCGATATTTTGAATTAAAAATTTTCTCAAAAACAAAATACAGGTATTTCGTGGGTTAAACGGCAACACCTCGTGGGGAAAAAAATTGGGCTTTGCACTCAAATTATTCCGAAAAATCAGAGCCATCTGTAGGTAAAATCAGTTTTGTTAAACTCTTCTCGAAGTTTTTGGTTCTAGTCAAAACACTGTAACTCGAGAAATCGCTACATCGAGTATAAAGAAAAATTAAAACACAAAAAGCGAAAAATAGCGCCAAAAAATGCAATGGAATGTGTGTACGCGACAGTACAGATCACAACAAAAATATATCGCGTGTTTGTGTTTTTAATGAATATATTTAAGACTAGTGTGCGGACAGTCGAAGCCTGATATAAAGATGATATAAAGTGTTTCAAGTAAAGCTGAAAACTAAAAAATAGGTTGGAGTGAAATTCAAAAAAATATCACACTCAAAAAGGGATGTATGTATGTAGTTTCGGATCTTTAGTAAGTGGAAAATAAGAAAAAAAATTTAAAAAATTGTGGAGGTCGAGCCTCGCTCTTGAAATTTTGAACTTTTCGCTTTTTAGCGTTTATTTCAAAAAAATTCTAAAAATTAACCAATCAATTTATTCCACATATCAAAGTTTGAGCATGTCCAACCAAAAATATTTGAGGCAAAGAAGAGGATATCGACCAATATTTTTATCTTTGGTGTCGATTTCTGTGTTACATAAATTTTTTGAAAAATTGTAAATTTTTAAAATTTTTCGACCATAAAATAATTTTTTTAATTATTTTTACTGAACAAGCTCAGGCTTTGAAATTTCGAATAAGTCAATTCGTGAATTTTTAAATTTTTTTTTAACTAGCGATATATTCCAAATTTCAAGGGCGTAGCGCCTCAAAAAATTTATTCTTATTTTTCCATTATTATGGATCCCAAATGACATCTTTTCCCGAGCGTGGCATTTCCAAATTAAAAAAAAGTCTATTATCTTTGTTTAATTAGTTTGGCTTGAGGTCACAAAATGAAAATACCAGCGGATTCGACTGTTTTTTCAAGATTTTTTAAATTTTCCCAATATATCGCTTAGCATCGTTAATCATCTTCAGGCTTCTATACGGGTGATTCAGGAAGTTCCGGACAAATTTCTCCAGCATATTCCTTGGCTCATTTCATGAAGAAAAGTCCACTAGGACCATGTCCGAAAATGCAAGGGTGCGAAATGGCAGCGGGTTAAAAAATTTTCATAATCAATAAAAAAAAAGTAGAAAAAAGTCAAATCCGATTTGTGGGAAGACAGTCTTGTCCTCAATTTTGTCATCGTGGTGCCAATATATACCTTTCACCTCATAAAATTTGTCCTCGCATTGGAAATACCTCGTTCCAGAATACTCCATTTCTTCTCTACAGTCTTAATGGCCAAATGTATCGGTATACTTGGGAACAGGAACACCACGTGAGATGACACCAAAATTTCGTCATCAGCTATTCTGATATTCTCAATTCTCGGTTTAAAATCAATCGCATCTTTGACATTATCCCTGTTCCTAAGTATACCGATGCATTTGGCCATTAAGACGTTAGCAAAGAAATGGAGTATACCGGGAAAATGGAGGAGCTACTTGACGAAACTTTGACGAGGTTGGAAGTGACAGAATATGTTGTCACATGTAAGACATGGTACCTTATTGAGCAAAATCATTGTCAAAACTAGTGGTTTATGTATATACAATAAAAGGTTTGCTTTAAAATTGTTGACTTACAAACTAAGAAAATCGAGGTTATTAACCGAGTTTTAAATAAAATTCAAAAAACGTCCGGAATACCCGATTTTTGGAGAACATTCGATTTGCGCGACCTCTAAACCTAACCTAAATATTATTTATAAAATAGATTACATTAATAAAGCAAACAAGAAAAAATAATAAATCATATTTCATACATGATTGTTATAATGCAATAATTTATTGCATGCAATAAAATCGTATTAAACTAGCATAGAAGTTTCAGTCGGGAGAACCGCCTTAAACATACCGTCACACATGTGTCAATATTCAATAGCACAGTGGCATTGCGATAAATATAATTCAATTCCCAAAATTCTATTACTATTGTTAGAATTAAGTAAATAGTTGTAAGAATGGATCTGTAAAGGCTCAGCCCAATATATTGAATTGAACAAATAAATTTATGAATTACGATGGCGGCCGGAAGACGGGCCCCAGGAAATAACACCCCAATTGCAAAATGAAAATGGTTTGTTTTCATTATGTTGGTGGGCCCCAAATTTCAAAATGAAATAGCCTCCCAAGCAGTGATGAAGGGCCCCAAAAAATTGTGAAGCACTACCCCAAATATTTTAGTGAGAAATTACACCCCAGGAAAATCGGCCCCAATAGAAAAAAATTGGCTTTGTTTTATCCGTCGATTTGATTAATTTCAGAATGAATATTCAATACACACATAAACATATTGCGTGAAACATTAAACAAAATAAGATAGAATTGAATATTTATTTCAAATATTTGTGTCCCCTTTTTTGACGTCTTTTTTTGGAAAAGTTTTTTCATTTATTTCTAAACAGTAAAATATATTTTATTAAAACTTTTGTTGAACGTGTGTTGAAGCGCCGAAGGCAAAAAATTTTTCCCAAAAAATTGCGCGATATTTTTTTTAAAATTTTTTTTTCATTTCTTTCTAAATCAGGAAAATATAGTTTATTAAAATTGCTGTCGATCGCGCAATTTGTTTTCGAAAAAAATTTTTCATTTCTTTCTAAAACAGTAAAATATAGTTAATTAAATTTTACTTTTATTTACTTTTTAGTAATATTTGGGGCCTAATTTCATTTGTTATTATGGGGTGTTTTTTCATTACCTTTTATAGTTGCCATACGAAATAGCACCCCGAGTAATTATACCCCAATTTAGTTATGAAATAACACCTCAAAACATGAAGACGGACCCCAAGAAAAATGAAAATGTTCCCCAAAAAATAATTGGGGTCCAGTTTCATTGGGGCCCACATTCATAATGAAAAACACACCCCAAATGTAAGCGAAAATGGACCCCAAATGCACGAAATAATACCCCAAAATTTCGTGTTGTTGTAACCTGTGTGTTGGTTTAGGGCCCATTTTCATTTTGCAAATGGGGTGTTATTTCCTGGGGCCCGTCTTCATTTCGCAAATTACGATCCTAAGTGATTATGGGGAGTTATCGTAACTACAAGCCAATTGTCCACCCAATATTTATATGGGAGGTAAAAAAAATGGGCATGGCGAAGTTGTTCATCTTTTTTTACACAGTATTACACAAAATATTGATCAGTACCACATTTTGTTTAGATCGGTTGTAGTATACGGGAGATACCGAGTCGGCCAGCCGGAAAGGAAACTATGCGAGGTCTGTGGTTAATCTTTAAGTTTTAGGAAAATATTGCCGAGTATCGAATTTCATTAAGATCGTTGGTAGTTTACGAGAGTTATCGTGTCGAAGAAACGGTCATCCACCCAACTTTTATGTGCATTTGACTAAATTTTGTCTAGTATCAAATTTCATAAAGATTTATTCAGTTTTGCGGGAGTTATCTTGCCGAACCACCAACCGGCTACACAACTTATTTTGGCAGCGAAATTACCCTTGTGCTAATCGGTGATTGGCGTTTGATGACACGAAGCTTATAAACTAATTTTGTTAAGATCAAAAGTGTATCGCGCGACAACCCGGACGACCACCAAGCTTTTGTATGAGAGGAACCAGAATGGGCGTGGCAACCTCGCCAATTTTATTCAGTTAAGTAGACATTTACAGATTATTAACCAATGTTTGAGTTGAAGCTAATCTCATCTACCAGAAAAAATTGTGTTTAGTTTAAAAAAAATATGATTCTGTATTAAATGTGACGATTTGTATGGGAGGTACCAAAATGGGTGTTGCAAAACCACATTTGTTTTAATCGGTGTCAGGCGGTTGTTGACATGAAGCATACTACCCAATTTTATTGAGATCGGAAGTGTTTCGCGCGACCTATCTCATTGACAACACGGACGACCACCAAGCTTTTGCACGAGAGGCACCAGAATGGCCATGGCGCCTTTGCCCATTTTCTCCAATTAAAAATATATGTACAGATTAAATACATATGTTTTAGAAGAAACACGATTACGTTCTATGAGTCGATTTGTATGGGAGGTACCAGAAAGGGCTTGGCCAATACACCCATTTCCAATCCCAAAATAACCTTGGACAAATAGTAGTCACTGAAAAAATTTCGCTGTTATCGATATAGATTTACCGCAGTTATCGTGATGACCAGCCATCCAGAAGGACATGGCACAATCGTCTTAAAAAATCCCAAAGCGAATTTCTGCCAAATATACTGAGGTTCTAATATGCCTCCTTCTATGCGTTAAATTTTTTTCCGTATTAAATGATATGTACCCCCATCCTATGGGTGAGGGTATACAAATGTTGTACCGTTTAAGATTTATTCAAAAAAAACATCAGTCTGGAACATAAATAATACCCGTTAGAACAATTAAAAGGTCGTGAAATATTCGTATTACAAAATGTTTACTAGCAGTTACAAATAAATATTTCTTGCAAAACAATGTGACATGAACCTTTAATAATTAGAATGGGACACAAACAAAATAAAAGGTCAGTACCACATTCAAATTAACGTATTAATAATGTCTGGCGGACAACTTATTGTAGGTGCGTCACTAATTACACCCATTAAGTAAATCAGACAAAGTACTGAGAAAATGAACCTTTGACCACAATGTGCCGATTCTCAAGGGACAGCAACAACAAAAGCCTAATCAGAAAAGGAGCACATGAATGGTATGCATTAAAATAGAAGCTGCCTAAGGGCTGACTCACATAAACTCATTCCTAATATAAAACGAAATGTGGGGACTCCACCCGAGACAAGCTAACAACCCTAACCACACTTCGATGTACTATTGCCTGACACTCCATCCTCTTTGAACGTTATCGAATAACAACTCCCATTTTGGTTAGGCTCATTGTTTGTCACTAGGAAATTGTCAATTGTCAAAATAGAAACCCATTACGTTTATATTTGGCTACATTCTCATGTGCCAAAGTTGTAATAGCACAATCCATTATTTATGGCATCTATCGCCTTATCCCATACCTTGCCAATGTGAGGGCATTAAGCAGATTAAAGTACATAGGTGGCATTGGGTTAGGCCTCAGTTGATGAAAGTAAAGTTTAGCATTTATATTTGGTCACATCCCTTGCTGATGTTGATATATTAATAGCTACGAGAGTTTAATGGCAGACGTAAATGGATCAGTTGGTAAATAATTTCATTAAAAGATAACTCAAAATTGTGTACAAACTGCAAGGTTACTCCATTTCGAAATTTCTCAAATTCACTTAAAAGTGTTCCTATTGCATAGTGTGCTCCATGTTGTAGGCATTAAGTCAATATAAGTGCCGAAACACATCAAAATTATTTTACTTCCGATTTTTAAAAAATGTATGTGAATTGTGGCGTCGGTGGTGCAATGGTAGTGTGCACGCCTCTTGTACACGAGATCCTGGGTTCAATCCCTGCTCAGACCACCTTAAAATTTCTTTCGGCGGCGGTCACCTCGCATAGTGACGGCAACACTATCGAGTATTTAGCCATGAAAAAGCTTCTCAAAATACCGTTCGGAATCGGTGTAAAACTGTAGGTCCCAATCAGTGAGTGAAAAACTGGAAAGCGCACAGCTCAGTGATTCTTTTTTTTATGTGAATTGTGGACCTAATAGACGTCTATCATATACGCAAACATCGCCTCCCTAACGCAACAAGTTATCGTTATACAGGTTGTCAAAGTTTGAAATTTTTACAAAAAATATTATGAGGTTATAATGCTGAACTACATGTACCTCAAAATAGAGAGGTCGATTTTTGATGATTGCTGATACATATCAAAGGACTTTCAAAGAATATATTTGCAACGACATTATTTTCAAATTATTTTTCGACGTTTTAAATTATATTTTTAAATTGTATTGTTAACGATTTTCGACAATTTTTTTTTTTTTTTTTTTATTGAGTATTTATTGTTATTATTACATATTTTCTTAAGTACTAAAATAATCAAAAGTATAATTAAATTGTTAACTTAAAAATAGTCTCTAGTCGAGCTCTCATTTTAAAGAATTTTACAAATTAAAGCTTCCTTTTCAGAAAAGTTAATATAATATTTGTAAGGTAACATTATGTTTGAACTGTAGTGCAGTGAAAATTCCATAAAAACACTGCATTACTATAAAGGAAAGATAAAATGCTTGATTTTCGACAATTGCGACCGCCATAATCTTTGTTAAATTCTCATTAAATAAAAACCCTTGTCTTTGCCTACAAAATATACCGAGTTCAAAAGTGGTTAGAGAGTATTCAAGGGAGTTTCAGGGGTTTAAACATTTTGAGAACTTGCACTCAATACTAAAACACGTTTCTGGTCATAACTCAATGCGGACTTAAGTTATTGACTGCTTAGCAGGGTAATTACTTTTTGCATTTTTTGCAAATATTAAATCTCCCCAAACAAAATCGTGTAGGGCATGGACAAATTTAAGAACTGCGTTTTTAGTTTTTCGCTATCGTTAAAAAAGGTTACGCACCAAACGCGTTAAAGTTTTGAATCAAACGTGGAATAAAAATAGTACAAGATATATTATCCGCTTTGTAAAACATCGCGTACTTTGAACCTAAAGTTTATATCTTACAATACCTACTTTCAATCATTTATTGTTATTATTTGTTTACATATGTCTAAACCATATTTAAAAAAAAAATTGTTATTAAAAAAAATTTTAAAAAATATATATTCAAGGCATTTTAGAAATCGCTGTCGGTGCGTAAGGTTTTTTTTACCAAATTGAACTGAAATAGTTTTTTTTCTCATTAATACAATATTTGCCATTAGTAAGGCCCTGGGGAGAATGTTGTCTAAAAAAAAGTTATCACCCTACTGCTTACCAGATTCAGTTCAAAAAGTAAGACGTTGCCGAACAACCGCCTTCAACTGTGGACATTTGTAAGTTTGTGTTCGAGTAGTTAAACGATAGATGTGGTGCTATAAGGCCATAGGCAATAAAGCCATATGGCCTTATTTCTCATCACTTTGAGAAATAAGATCATATGACTGTATTACCAACACGAGAGTGTAATATCACCATATGAGTTTAATGGTCGCATTTAGGAGCGACCAAATCAAGTGATTTCCTTAAAGCAATTTCTGGAAGTACATCTGTATACACTGCCAGAAGATCTTACGGAAAAAAGCGAAGTATTTTCATACAAAATCAATAACGACTTTTAAGGGAGAAGATAATAACCCTGAGTACTGTACTCGCACAGTTCTCCAAAAATGAAGAACTGTATGCTTGAGGAAGATTTTATAAATACAATTGACAGCGCTGACGACATTGAATCAGATGCAAATAGCAGCGAAGAAGAAGGCACTGACGCAGAAATGCAACAGCAACATTATCTGTCATGTATTGTTTGTTGCGAAAACGACAGACAAATACTGTTTGATCCATGCAAACATTTTAAAGTTTGTCAACCATGCTACCAACAAATAAAAGGAAGAGCTGAGAAAAACGGAACGCATACATTGAGTCCTATTTGTCGTGCCATCATTACGGATGCCACATTTCTATATTGTAGAAAAGAAAATACATATGTATGTAAATATTTAAATTTTCTGTTAACTGAATTGAATTTTTTTTTCCAATAAAAGAAATCAAATACACTACATAAGTAGCACATAGAAAATTATCAAAGGTGAAATAATACCATAATGGCTTTACTGCCCTTGCTCTGTGGAAATAAAGCAATTATAAAGACAATTATATACAATTTGTGTATGCAAGCGAATATATAGTTTGGCTATAAATAAAATAAATGGTTTCCCATTACATCCCGTGAAGGAATTGGGGAGAGTTTCTCACAAAATTTTTTTTAAAATTTTTACACCGATTCTGAACGGTATTTTGAGAAGCTTTTTCATAGATAAATACTCGAAGGTGTCGCCGTCACTTTTCGAGGTGAACGCCGCCGAAAGAAATTTAAGGTGGATAGAGCAGGGATTGAACCCAGGATTTCATGTACAAGATACAGTACGCGCACACTAACCATTGCACCACCGACGGCACCACTGACTTTTGCTATACACCTCTTTATTGAAATTAGAAAAAAATGCAATGGAATGTCAAAAACTGCATTTGAAATTTAGAATACATCAAGTTACAGTGCTTTTCTCGATCGAGTGACAAGCGCATTTGTCGTGATAGTAAATACATTTGTGACATGAACTTCAATTTGCTATTCTGGCTGTCAAATGAAAGCTGTTTTTGTTTTAGTCGACAGTGATTGTTATAGCGTTCTCAATAGCACATGACAACAAAAATGTTGTTTAAATAAACAACACTAAATTAAAAAAATGGCTAATCTCGCAAACGGAGTGAACAAACGATAAATTAGCCAATTTGTAACGGTTTCCAGGGATTTTAGAAAAGCATATGCTAAAAAGATTCGGCGATTTTGGAAAAAAATTACGATGTGAATTGAACCAAGTTTTCTAAAACCCTTGGAAACACGGAAAATTGGTTAATTTGTTGGACTTGGACTCTCCGTTTAATGTAGCAATTTTCGGTTATAAGTAGGGATGGAATTTCCATGCATTTACTTTTTTTCTCAAAAGTCTAAAAGTAATTACACAAATTATCTTGCCGAATCACACAGTTTGCAGAAAACCCACATTGACTTGTTGGTGCATATTTTTATGATGAATGCTTTATTTTCTCTAAATGCATATTTTTGTTTTGCATATTTAAGAAAATCTATGTCTATGTATAACAAAATTGTCAGTCTTCGGCAGAGGCTCAAAATTACGCCAACAAATTAGTCGAAAATACTAGAACATGAAAAATTTAGAAATTGTCGAATGACGGACCCATGGAACCCACTTGGTACAAAAAAGGATTGCGAGGACGATTAGCTGGTTGTATATACTTCTTTGTAGAAGGCCAAAACTAAAATATAAATAAGCCAAATAAATTATATAACAATTTTAGATAACTCGATTAGTTACCGTGTCAAACGCCGGCTTCGTTTCCGATTCACAAGACCCCTATATCGTGGTAAATTAGGGTTATTTGAGTCCCCAGATGACGCACCTCAAAACTATAGACATAATTAAATTTGCGTAAAGATCGCGTTTCATTTCAATAACCACACTTGCCTGTATTTGGCCGCGGCTAAATGTACCCGTATTTTCGACTCTGTAAGCCTGAAATAACAATAATTTTTCGTGTTCTTTATTTTTCTCTAATCTCTTTTTTTTATCCAAGTGGTAAGCTCCATCGTAGGCTGGTAATTAAGCCTTATTGAGAATGTATTGCTGAATTTTCAATGTGCATATTTCTAAATGCATTTGTTTAAATTTTTAGGCAAATTTTGATCTTTTACGAGCATGTCTTATGGCCAGTTTCACAGTTGAAAATTCTCCTATTAAATGTAGTTTAAATGCCCGACGCTTGTCATTTAAATGTCATTTAATATGAAAAATGTATGTGAGCTTTTAAATTGAGCTTTTAAATGACTCGCCCTTAGGTGCATATTGTTCAACAATAAAAGCATGAAAACCCCATCCCTAGTAATAAGTATTTGTTAGGCAAAGGTATTGTCAGATTAAGAAATTATGAATTTCAATTGTTTTCAACAAATACAAAAGCTCTTAATATTGCAGTTTTTAGTTTTGGAAACAATGATATTATTTTTAAAACAAAAAAGCTTTAAACTTGTCACAGCAATTCCAGAATAAGTTATTTAAATGCCAATGACAAGAATTCAATGACAATAAACTCAAGAATGACGGTTGTCATGAATTCTAGAATAGCACTCTTAAACTCAACAATTCCATTACAAATTTTAAGGACATCAACCGAAATTTAAAACATAACATAACTTAAACGAAATATATTGAAATTTTAAAACACTTCAATAGTTTACATCACGGTTCGTATTTCGTGGATAATGGGTTTCCCTGGGTTACCCTGGGTAACCCATTATTATTGCCGTGGGGAATGGGTAGCGATCGTTTACCCAGTATAAGTACAACACAACAATGGGGTAATGGAGAGTATAATGGGTAGTTACCCACTACGATGGGGAATTACCCATCACGTTTACCCATCAGCCACAACGTAATGGGGGGAAAAATGGGTAGGTACTAGGGTACCCATTTAATCGGGGTTTTTGATTAATCGGTCATTCGTTAATTGTAAATTTCAATCTGACAATTAACCGAACAACAAAACGCAATCAAATTATTCGACTAATCGATTATTCGAATAAAATAAAACAAAAAAAAGAGAACAGTGTTCAAACATTGTAACAGGCGCATTTTTTAAAACAAAACAAAACGTAACAAAAGTAACTTCATTATAAAGTATAAAATATATGTAGGTAAAATTCACAAATCGTAGTTGCAGCAACATGAAAATCAGTGACTTTTGGTACCAAGCCAAAATTTCAATGTTTGGACCCAAAAGTGCCACGCTTTCCGGTACCTCCCATACAAAGGGAAGGATCGCTTTTAAATTATATCACACTATAACACCCTATTGGATTGATTAATTTTTACAAAAATTTTGCAATACGTAATTTTCTGCCTATTGTCCTTATTGTATATAGTTTGAGAAGAATCGGACCAGGTATTTTAATACCCCCATACAAAGTGACCAGTGGGTCTTGAAATGTCAGAAGACTATTACACCCAATTTAATGAACCAATTTTGAGAAAAATTTTTTAATGTATGTATATGACCTAAAGCACTGTGCGACGCTTTCTCTCAACAAACTGTAAAAGCTGTTCGAAATGTGCGTGAAGTTATGAAATTTGTTCGCAAATCGTTGTTATATGAGTTGCCATATTATAGGAGTGTTTCAAGACGGACTGCTTGCCATAAACACGTTCTTATATTTTTTTAATCGATTAATCGCTATGATTTGTTCGAGTTAATCGTTCATCGAAAAATTTAATTATTAAAATGTTCGGTTAATTCTATAGCACGATTCATCGATTAAACGAATAATGATTAATTGAATGATTACCCTTGTAGCTACCCACGACGATGGGGAATTAGCCATCACCCAGGTAGTTATCCACGACGATGCGTAATGGGTTACCCAGGGCAACCCATCCCCATTTTTGATGGAAAATATGAAACGGAGCGTCCAATCGAAAAAAACTTTTGAGAGTCCCTAAGGGTTTTTCATAAAGTTGCCCAACACGAATGGAAGAATTCTCTTCAAAAAAATCGCCAAAATAAGAAAATCGCTAAAATAAACAAGTGGATATAACTCGAAAACGGTGCGTCCAATCAAAAAAATAATAAACGTTGTACCTCCAAAAGAGGCTTTAACCAATGGATGTCTTTAATACGGCACCACTTTTTCTTAACTAGCAAACACAAAAATTTTACGAATAAAAAATCGCTAAAACGCCCTTGTGTCTATATTTCGGATAGGAAGCGTCGAGTTGAAAAAGAACTAACGGGTCCGCCAAATAACTTTTTTTTTTTTGAAAATGTTATAAAAAAAAAACTAGTGAATATTTTCTCAAATTTCTTTATTTATTTGAAAGTACAATCCTTCCGGTTAATAACGGAAAATAATTTCAATCAAATGGCTGGCCATGCAGTAGCCTACACGATCGGTCCAATTTTTAAGCACATTATCGATTGTGTGCAGCTGTATTTCACCAATGGCTTCACGAATATTGTCCTTTAAAGCGTCAATTGTCTCTGGCTTGTCGGCGTAACACTTATCTTTGAGGGTACCCCACAAATAATAGTCCAACGGTGTCAAATCGCAGCTCCGAGGCGGCCAAACGACATCGGCTCTGCGGCTGATAAAACGATCTTAAAAAGCAGAGCGCAAAACATCGAGTGTAGCTTCGGCTGTGTGGCACGTAGCGCCGTCCAGTTGAAACCAAATGTTGCCAATATCCTCCTCTTCAATTTTTGTGAACAAAAATTCGTTCAACATGGCCCGATAACGATCGCCATTGACTGTAACGGCCACTCCTTGCTCATTTCCGAAGAAAAATGGCCCAATTATGCCTCTGGACCAAAATCCGCACCAAACAGTGACTCGTTTTGGGTGCATCGGCTTTTCGCCAAGATCAAAATGAGATTCATCTGAAAAGATGATTTTTTTGGAAAAATCGGCATCTTCTGTAAGTCGATCGCAGGCCCATTTTTCCCGTATTTCCCAGCGTTGTTCAACCGTATACACAACCATATTCGTTCAGCGGAAGGATAAAACTAATTATCTGTCATATCACACATGACCTAAGTGTTACCATTCACGACATAAGCACTAGTTGAAAAAAAACATAGAGGTGTCAGTGTGACACCCGGGTGGAACGAAGTTCCTTTCGCTATATATTATGTATTAAATAAGAGGCACAATTGCACAAATCAAAAGCGTTGGAGAGTGAGAGCCATATTCATAAAACTTATTTTAGGTTTATAAAAAGTTTATTTGGCAAATTTTGTATGGAATACGTTTTTTAAAAACGGTCCAGCTCACCGGATCTTAATCCTAGGCGCGCAATATTTTGAGAATCATCAGAAAACAAGCCAAGGTATATTTTAGGGGGTGGACAACAAACACTTTTTTTGGCCCCATACAAAATGAGTCGCTCTAATATACATATTTAAAATTAAATTTTTATGATAGAATTGTAAAACCTGTGTCGTTATCAAAATGCTGTAAAAAATTTTTGACAAAAATATATTTTTTTCTAGAATGTACTTAATAACTATAATTATCTTCGTATAAAAAAATTTAATGTTTCCATAATCAGTTCTCAATACGCGTCGTTCGAGACCCAACCACACTTGAAATTCCAAACACATTTCAGTACAGCCTATTGTACATGTTGTATTTCGAAAAACTTTGTACCTATAATGCCTGCAGTATAAACATTCGTACTTACCTGACTCCATCATCACTATCCTCAACTTGCACTATTTCACTTTCATAAATCATTTTATATTATTTTATACAAAACTGCTGACAAAAATATTACTAAGTATAAGCAGTAAAGCAGTTCATTCATGCATATGATTGGAATAGAACTGACTTAAAGTTATTGCAAAGTATAAATCCAAAAATGGTTTACAGTTACTTTGCTTAAGGTTAGCAAAAAAACAAAAACAAAACACTTACGCAAAGACACTAGATTCTAGTGAGTAGATCATGCCACAAAACCACTACGAGGCATTTAAGTTCTAACACCTACACCCAGCGGGAAATTGTTATATGAAATATATGAAATAATCGATCACTTAGTATGAAAAAACACAACATATCGAAACAAGTGGAACACTAAACGGAGTATTAACACAATTTCGCGCGGGCCTTGTGCTCAAACATAGAAGCAGAGCGACCGAGCTCATTTGGTTGTTTGTTGTTTGTGCTTGTCTCACAGAGTATTAAGCGCCGTGGCCACACATCAAACTGTTTGATCAAATTTTTGTATGGATTGGTAATATTATGTTTGACTTAGCACAGCAAAACATCAAATTCATACTATCAGATTTCATTTCAAAGTTGTGTTGTCCCGCGTCACCAATAAAAAATAATGTTGTCACTGCGGAAACTAAACAGAAATAAAATTTGAAGTAATTACGCGCACACACATCAAACCGGCTTCAAATCTCTGCAGCAGCGGCAGTGAGTTTGATGAAATATCTAAACTGTTTTGATTTTCGTCAAGCTCACATCAACCTATCCGTGTGAGTTTTTTTTCACTAATACAATCAAAATTATGACAGTTTGATGAGCCAGTTTGATGTGTGGCCATGCCGCTTTAGGTCTATAAAGATGTTGCACTCTTAACAAGTAAAGCAAACAGATGCTGTTGAAAGAGAAGAAAAATACAATGTACATGTTTCTCTTAGCAAAGAGAAAATTTATGTCGCAATTGTTGGCCTAGCCCCCATTCAAAACGTCCGATAAGGAACTTCGTTCCAAAAAAAACGTTAGATGGCGGACCCTTCAATTTGTAAGGCTTTCTAGGTTTTTTAATAAAGTGGTCCAAATCGTATGGAAGAATTTTTTAACACATTACCCATTGTCGTGTGCAACTACCCATTATATTCCCAATTACCCTGTGGGTAATGCGTAATCGTGATGGGTAATTGCCCATTGTCGTGCGTATCTACCTATTATATTTTCCATTACCCAGAGGGTAGTGGGTAATCGTAATGGGTAATTCCCCATCGTCGTGGGTAGCTACCCATTACACTGGTCTACAAATATGAAAAGAAAAGTTGACTGCAGAAACGAAGCATGGTTTTTAGCTAATCTGGGTGCGCTGAATTCGAATCTGGCATCAGAATTGGACTACCACGTCTTGTTCATTTTTTATCTCAGGCTGGCAATACTGTAAAACAGCCAACACTGACACTACAATTTTGCAATTATTAATTTGACAGAAGCCCACATTCATTCTAATTCTTCATAATAGTAGTGTTGCAGAACGGCCTGTAATGACTGACATTAAACAACACGGCCTAAAATTACATTAAACAACACTGCCTGTTACGATCAGCTGCGGCCGTGTTCATTACATTATGTTTGCTTTATTGTGAATTTACATATTTGTGTTTGACGTTTATGTTCTAAACCGCGTTTTGCATTCTGCTTTGTTCTCTTTCGATTGACGCACTAAATTCTGTGACAAGATCGCCATTAGTTCTAATTATATTTCGGTCGCCAGAGTAGGAGGTGCAAAATTGAGGTGTGTATTGTGTGCTATTTTATTTTGTTATTTAATTTATATGTTTTTTGTATTTAGAAAGAAACGATCGTGCAAGTTTTTGTATTGTTAACAGCGTTCCAGCATGTCAGGGAGATCGTGTGTTACTAATTCAGGCTATTTTTGCTTTGTGTGTGGTGAATATTTGGTTGGAAAAAAAGGATATGCAATATCAGAATCATTTAAATATGCATATTTACATTATTTTAGCTTTGCTGTCAGAAACTTGGACAAACCGTGGACACCGACAATGTTTTGCAATAAATGCAGAACTGTTCGATACAAGTGGTCAAATGGCGAGAAGATCTATTTAGATTTTTCAATTCCAGTACTTTGAAGAGAGAGTCAAATAATCACAAAACCGGTTGTTATTTCTGTTTAACAAAAGCTGCTGGATTCAATACGAAAAATCGGAAAAATATTACTTACACGAATGTCCCATCGGTTTCCAAACCAGTTCAACGTCCACCAAATGATCCATTGCCAGTCATTCCAAATGCTACGACCAGTGAGTCCGAAACATCTTTCACCAGCATTGGTAGTTTGTATGAGGCTGATGATGAACGAAATTTAGTGACTAAAGGTGAGCTGAATGATCTAGTTCGGGATTTACATTTAACTAGGGAAAACGCAGAATTACTAACTTCACGCATGCAGCAGTGGAAACATCTCGCAGTTGGGACAAAAGTGACAATCTATACAGATAGAAGCCTGAAATTGGCTGCATACTGGAGATTATTTATTGATGGCCCTAAGTACAGTCTAAAGGCTCTCCTTTTGCGTAATGGGAATAAAAAACCATCCATAGAAATTGCTCATGCCATTAATACAAAGGAAAATTTCGAATCAATGACTGAAATTTTGACATTACTCAAATACAACGATAATAAATGGAAGATCTGTGGTGACCTTAAGGTGTGGGATTTAATTTTCCTTATATATGTGTATAGTATAGACCATCGTAAATAACTGTTAATTAATCTGTTTCAGGTCATTGGTTTATTGACTGGTATGCAAGAAGGTTTCACACAATACTGTTGTTTCTTTTGTCTATGGGATAGTCGCGCTACACGTCATCATTACGTCAGAACGGAGTGGCCAAAAATAACTGAGTATTCACCAAGAAAACAAAACATTTCAAATAAACCATTAATTGATCCAAATGGCTTTCTTTTTCCGCCGCTGCACATAAAATTGGGCCTTTTTAAGAAATTTGTCAAGGCTCTGGACAAAAATGGTCCAGCATTTAAATATTTGTTAGCGGTTTTTCCTAAAATTGCATAAGCTAAAATCAAAGAAGGCATATTTGTTGGCCCTCAGATCAGGAAGTTATTGAATGATGACAATTTTCCACAATGTTTATTGGAGAAAGAATATGCAGCCTGGAAATCTTTCAAGAGCATCGTGGACAGTTTTCTTGGAAACAACAAGAGGAAAAACTACAGACAAATTGTTGCTGAGTTATTGAAAAATTATCAGGAATTGGGTGCACGTCGGTGGTGCAATGGTTAGTATGCGCGGCTCTTGTACATGAGATCCTCTGTTTGAACCCTGCTCTGACCACCTTAAAATTACTTTCGGCGGCGGTCACCTCGAATAGTGACGGCGAGTATATAGCCATGAAAAAGCTTTTCAAAATACCGTTCGGAATCGGTGTAAAACTGTAGGTCCCAATCAGTGAGTGAAAACTGGAAAGCGCACAGCTCAGTGATTGTGAGAACTTCTCCCCTGTCCCTTCATGGGATGTAATGGGAAACCATTTATTTTTTTAAGTGCACGTATGTCATTCAAAATGCATTTCCTTCATTCGCATTTAGATTTTTTTCCACAAAGCCTAGGTGCGGTGAGCGACGGACAAGGGAAGCAGGCTCACCAAAATTTAATGAGAATTGAAAGAAATTATCAAGGATTTTGGGACAAATGCAAGCTGGGGGACTATTGGTGGACTTAAATTCGTAAAACCGAACCAACCAAATACAAACGACGATCAAAAAACGCCATTCACTTTTGAAAATGCATTTTTTCTCGAAAACCTGACGTGATAGAGAAAAACCAATTACAGATTCGAATTCAGCCCACCAAATTACCCTAGGAAAGATATTTCGTTACTCCAGTCAAAAACCTTGTAGACCAGTGTTATTTTCCCCATACCTTGTGGGTAATGGGTAATCGTCCATAACCCATTAAATTAACTCTTAAATATTACTATTAGTTACACTCAAATTCGCACGCAAAGAGAAATATGCAAAAATTCTGCAAAATATGCTTGGTCACTATTTGAAAATGCTGCCGCCGAAAAAATCGCCTAAACAAATTTTGGAAATATATTTTTCTGTTTATGCTCGACATGACACGTCCTTTAAGTCCCATATTGACCAAAAAATACATGACCGAATAGTGTTGAAAACTTTCTTCTTAACTTCTGAAACTTCAACTCTTTGGGAGCCGAGTTCGAAAATCCAGATCCTTATTGAACAAAAGAATTCGTTTATGTGCTCATTCAGTGCGTTCAGTGGAAAACATTGCCGCTTTGGCTGAAAGTGTGCTCGAATAGCAGGCAAGATAAAATGTCTCTCTTAACTTTTAATGAAAAACTCCAGGCATACTCGTACAATTAGAATCAGTTGTTCATTTCTGAAATATTTCCAATTTCAAGCATACTATTGTGAGAAAAAATGTAAAGGGTCCGCCACCTAACGTTTTTTTTTTCAACTAGTGCTTATTTCGTGAATGGTAACACTTAGCTCATGTCTAAATTGACAGGTAATTAGTTGTATCCTTCCGCTGAACGAATATGGTTGTGTATACGGTTGAACAACGCTGGGAAATATGGGAAAAATGGGCCTGCGATCGACTTACAGAAGATGCCGATTTTGCCAAAAAAAATCATCTTTTCAGATGAATCTCATTTTGATCTTGGCGGGTATGTAAACAAGCAAAATTGTCGCATTTGGCCGATGCACCCAAAACGAGTCACTCTTTGGTGCGGATTTTGGTCCACAGGCATAATTGGGCCATTTTTCTTCGAAAATGAGGAAGGAGTGGCCGTTACAGTCAATGGCGATCGTTACCGGGCCATGTTGAACGAATTTTTGTTCACAAAAATTGAAGAGGAGGATATTGGTACCATTTGGTTTCAACAGGACGGCGCTACGTGCCACACAGCCGAAGCTACACTCGATGTTTTGCGCCCTGTTTTTGAAGATCGCATTATCAGCCGCAGAGCTGATATTGTTTGGCCACCTCGGAACTGCGATTTGACACCGTTGGACTATTATTTGTGGGGTGTCCTCAAAGATAAGTGTTACGCCGACAAATCAGAGACAATTGACGCTTTGAAGGACAATATTCGTGAAGCCATTGGTGAAATACAGCTGCACACAATCGATAATGTGCTTAAAAATTGGACCGATCATGTAGGCTACTTAATGGCCAGCCGAGGCAGCCATTTGAATGAAATTATTTTCAATTATTAACCGGAGGGATTGTACTTTCAAATAAAAAAAGAAATTTGAGAAAATATTCAGTAGGTTTTTTTTATAGCATTTTCAAAAAAAAGGTTATTTGGCGGAGCCGTTATTAGTTCGTGAGGCCATAAAATCCTACGGTACAAATATTTTGAAGATTGTATAAGTAATATGCTTGACAAACATATGCTAACCACTAATATCTTTAATTCACAAAAGTTGCTTTGACGAGAATTGAAAAAAATTTTACATAAATCAAATCAATATGCAAGAAAAATGACGCTAACTTTGAAACCGTAAATGACTTGTGACTAAACTGCTTAATTATCATATTAACATTTTTCTAATTTATTTGAATTTGAATTTTGTTGACCGATTTCGTTAGGTTTTGGTTAATGTAGTATGAGAAATTCTTACAAGTCATGTACATTTTTCGAATTGAAAAATGGTTGGTTTTTTGTTGGAAATAATAGACAATTCAGTTCAACACACACTCACTGGCATAACTAGTTTCGAACTCCGAGACAACTTCATCATCAGATGCCTAACTACTGTGCCTGAATTGATACCATCGGTTGATTATCAATCGTATATATACAAACTCAATTCTGCAATTCACATTCTAATTTTTTAAGATATTTTGTCGTTTGTGGTTTAAAAGAAATATTTAAGAAAAATATATTGCTATTCCTGTTATTTAATTACCAATAGAGAACAAGAGGAAGCTATTAAATCCTAATTGTAATCAGCAATTACAACAGCTATGTAATTTTAGTAAATCACAGTGTCATCGTTAATATAAAAAGATACTGCGGTTTTGTGAATTTAATTGCGCTTGCAGTAGCTTGCAATAGTGAGCGATATAATGTGTTTTTCAATAAGAGCGCTACAAAAGTTTTTTTAAATAAAACAAAACCGGTTTTAGATACCAATGAAATTCTTTATTCCTGTGAAAGTACGTTCGATGCCATTATGTACGGAACTCGATTTCTTTTGCATGGCTACCACGGGCACGCTTGCAGAAGTCCAGACACTGAACCCAATTTTCGACGGTTTTCAAGCATAAATCGGCCGATACTGCTGCAATTTCACGTTCGATATTCGTACGAAGTTCATCAATCGTCGCTGGCTTGTTGGCATAGACCATAGACTTGACGTCGCCACACAGAAAATAATCTAACGGCTTCAAATCGCACGGCCGAGGCGGCCAGTCGACTGGGCCATTTCGTGAGATAACACATTCACCAAACTTGGTTTCCAATAAATTGATTGTGGCGTTCGCTGTGTGGCTTGTGGCGCCGTCCTGTTGGAACCACATGTCCTCCAAGTCCATATTATCCAATTGGGGCCAAAAATATTCGGTTATCATTGAACGGTAGCGATTCGCATTCACAGTAATTTGCCGGCCTTGATCATCACGGAAGAAGTACTGCCCAATGACACCGCCGGCCCATAAACCGCACCAAACTGTAATTTTTTCGGGATGCAATGATGACTCATGGATTACGTGTGGATTACTGTCTGACCAATAACGCATATTTTGCTTATTGACGAAGCCATTCAGCCAGAAATGAGCCTCATCGCTGAAGATGATTTTCCGATGAAAATCCGATCCAATTTGACCTTGTAAGGATGGGGGCCAAGATCTTTTCGCTAAATTCGCCACAACGACGTCACAGAGATGCCCAACGCTTGAGAACGACGTGTGAGAGACACATTTGGGCTTTCTTGAACTGAAGCCTCAGCGGCAGCAATATTCTCGACACTACGGGCACTTCTTTGTCTCACTGGCACGGGAACGTTTTATACCGTGCCTGTGGATTCAAATTTTTTCACTAGACGCTCAATTGTGGATCTGGATCAAATGTTGTTGAGGCCACTGACTCGAAATTTCGGTAGTAAATTTTATTAATTTCGACTCGTTGTTGGCTCGTATATCTTTCCATGATGAAATGGCAAACCTTACTGAAGAGAAATGTCAAAAGAGCGGGAAAAAGTATGGCCTCGTTTGCTGTCCCTATCGATTTACTTTTGTAGCGTCTCTGTTAGTTCCTGAGGCTATAAAATCCTACTGACAAACATTTTCTAACCACAAATATCATTAATTCACAAAAGTTACTTTTACAAGAATTGAAAAAAATTTTACATAAAATCAAATCAATATGAAGGAAAAATGACGCTAACTTTGAAACCGTAAATGACTTGTGACTAAACTGCTTAATTATCATATTAACATTTTTCTAATTTTTTAAGATATGTGTCGTTTGTGGTTTAAAAGAAATATGTAAGAAAAATATATTGTTATTCCTGTTCAAAGCTCAACCTCGAGGTCACCGCACTAAATCTTTATACCACTAACTAATTTTATTTTTAGTTACCAATAAAGAACAAGGGGAAGCTATTAAATCCTAATTGTAATCAGCATTTACAACAGCTATGTAATTTTAGTAAAACACAGTGTCATCGTTAACATAAAAAGATACTGCGGATTTGTGATTTTTATTGCGCTTGCAGTAGCTTGCAATAGTGAGCGAAATACTTGCGTTGGATTAATGGTTGATGTCAAAACTTAAAAAACTGGTTTACCACTACGTTCACTGAAGGGATGGGAGAGAGCTTAGTATAGTGCAAAGATTAACACAACTTTATTTCACAGTGTTAAAAAGAAACACAAATAATTTCAACTACCATTGATGATGACAAGATATATTTTTGATATACAATATTAGTAACAATTTAGTGATACAGCGAGGGTAGGGTACGAGAACATAAGCATTCGTCAGAGCATTTTAAGGAAATAATCTTTTAATATAATTTTTAAATAATTTTAAAAGTCTGCGATGAAATACCTTTTTCTTGTTATATACTTTTACATATAAAAGATTTTCCAAGAAGGCCTTGACAACTTTTTTGAAATAAAACGCAAACCATTTGAGAAATTTGCAAAACTTTATAATCGACTTGAAATGCAATCAAAACATTTATGAATGGAACTCGACTTCGTTCATATGGCCACCGCGGGCACGTCGGCAGCGGTCGATTCGTTGGACCCAATTTTCGATGAATCGGGCACACATTTCGACCGTAACGGCCGCTATTTCGCGTTCAATGTTGGATCTGAGTTCTTCCAACGTCGTCGGTTCGTTGGCATAGACAAATGATTTGACGTAGCCGCAAAGAAAAAAGTCTAGAGGCGTTCAATCGCACGAACGAGGCGGCCAATTATTCATATTCTTGAGATAACACGGTCACCAAATTTACTCTTCAATAAGCTGAATGGCTTGTGGCACCATCCTGTTGAAACCACATGTCGTCCTAGTCTATGTTTTCCAATTCGGGCCGAAAATAATCGGTAATCATGGCGAGATAACGACCGCCATTCACAGTAACGTGACGATATGCAAACCGTACCAAACAGTTATTTT
The DNA here is from genome assembly GCA_963931995.1 of Phaonia tiefii. NCBI lineage: Eukaryota > Metazoa > Arthropoda > Insecta > Diptera > Muscidae > Phaonia > Phaonia tiefii. Next base: position 39,649,032 of record OZ008367.1, read on the forward strand.
TTTGTGGATGAATTGGTGATTCATGAAGCACATGTGGCTTTTCACCAAACCAATAACTCATATTTTGATTATTGACGAACCCATTGAGCCAAAAATGAGCTTCGTCACAGAAAATGATTTTGCGATGAAATTCATCATCTTGGCGCGCATCTTCTCCAGAGCGCAATCGGAGAACGTACGTCGCCCCAAATAGTCCATCGACTTCAATTCTTGAGTCACCTTGATCTTGTATGGGTGTAAACCAAGATCTTTACGCAAAATTCGCCATAAAGTTGTCTTGGCGCTGCCCCGTTCTTGAGAACGCCGCGGAATCGACTGATTTGGATCGTTTGCTACGGACGCCTGAACTGCAGCGATATTTTTGTCACTTCGACCAGCCCGTTGTCTCACTAGCACGGCAGCATCACACAATGAATATGTAGACTCAAATTTTTGCACTAAACTCGTTATTGCTTGTCTACTAGGGCGAGAATAACGATCGAAAATTGGAGATAACGCTCTCAAAGTTACGGTCATCGACTCCGAATTTCAGTAGTACATTTTTATAATTTGCATACGTTGTTCGTTCGTGTACTTCCTCATGATGAAAATGTTGAGTTTACTGAAAAAAAGGAAAATAACAGTTAGATGATCAGTGAAATAGTGCGTGCAAAAATTAAATTCAAAGTTGTCAATTACCTGTTGAAACACCCATTACTTAAGCAATGTAACATATGAAAATTTTAAATTTTGTTCCAAAAGAATGGGAAAAAATATTTTTCTACAATTTTGAATGTTGTACCCCAATCAGATTATTAAAGCAGTGTACTACTGTATAATATTATACCTTATTTTAAGCTTCCAACTGTTTTCAGTACACCCATTCCATTTTCAAAGATCTCGGAATTCATAGACCATACGACTTTATACCAAAGACAAAAAAATGCCGTTTTCAATTTTTCTTTATTTGGCTTGAATTGGCGATTTCTACCAAATTTTACACACATAATCTCTCTAAAGGTAGATAATATTTTATACAAAAAACTTGAGGGTACACAAACGCGAATAATTTTACTACGTCGCGACGAGTCGGTGGTGCAATAGGTAGTGTGCGCGCCTCTAGTTTGTACATGAGATCCTGGACTCGATCCCTGCTCTGAAAAAATTCTTTCGGCGGCGGTCACCTTGCATACTGACGACGACACTATCGAGTATTTAGCCATGAAAAAGCTTCTCAAAATACCGTTCGGAATCGGTGTAAAAACTGTAGGTCCCATTCAGTGAGTGAAAAATTAGAAAGCGCACAGCTCACTGGTTGTGAGAAGCTCTCCCCAAACCCTTCATGGGATGTAATGGGAAACGGGTTTTTTATTTTTATTTCAAAAAAAACCTATGAGTGATGATTGCGAGATCTTTGAGACGTTTCATACAAATAAGGGCCACACTAATGTATATTTCTAATTTTTTTCACGAAACGAAATAATAATTATTACGTCCTCTATACAGTGATAGATAGTAAATAAATTATCAATTGATTCTCTATTTTTGTTTTATGTATTTTTTTATATTTTTTGTTGTGGTAAGAAATAAAATAAAAATGTGTGTTTTTTAACAAATCATGATATTGTGTCAAATTGAACCAAGGACCGTAGGAAGGGTGCATTTTCAACAGAATTCAGCTCCTTAAATCTGGCTCAAACCAAAAACAGAATACCATTGAAAACAATAATCATTTAACGCTTAGTATAATGTAGAAAAAAAATGCGGCAATGCATCTACTATGTCCTTGGCGAAGAATATTGCAATATTATTAAATACATATCGGTATAACAAATACCGACCAACACGGTGTAGGGTAAAATGAAATATTTTTGAGTGCACTTCATCCACTTCACAACTAAGAACACTATCCAACATCCAACAGAAAATGTGTCACTAAACTGTATATAATTTGGCAGCTTTTGGTAAAGCACTTCAACGATTTCGTTTGAATAGTAATAGACCTCTCATAATGAATGCAGTTGTTAACAGATTTCTTCAATTTAAATTCCATTTGAAGTCTTTTTGTTGTTATCTTCATTATGTAAAAGAGTTATTTTAAATTGATTACTCGCAGGACTGAAGATAATTGTATGATAATTGTATAATTCATTATGTAAGAGTCCTTTTAAATTGATTACTGGCAGGACTGAAGATACTTGTATGGAAATGTCATCAGGTGATGTGTGTGGTACAAAACTGATTATCTCAATTCAACTCAATTCATTTATTTCCTTGCCAGCTGAAAGTTATAACAAAAGTTGCAACGAATTCTTTGCAGTTTTATTTTCATATTTCAAGATTTATCCATTGATTTACTATTTACCTCTCAATTTTTTTTAGCATGCACGTAATAAGATAATATTTATTTCTGACACATGGAAATCTGCGAAATATTCTCTGGGAGTTGGTTGGTTGGTGGAAAAGGCTGCAATAGAGCACGCTGTTTAGCACACTTAGGCTAAAGGAGCCAATTGTGATACCTGCAGTTTCCTCCACAGCAACTATTGGCTAGTCGTCTAGCCAATTTGTCTATAAGACCTACAGGAATATCCTGTAGGGCTACGGTGCTAACTAAATGTGTTCCGAATATCCTACTTGTCAGTCCTGTCAGAGCAGGGCAATCCAAGAGAAGGTATTTCGTCGTTTCCTCGTCCTCTTCCATGCAGCATCTACAGAGAGTGGAGTTTCTATGTCTCAATCTTAGGGCGTGTTTTACCATTGTGGATAACCTGCCTCTCGCCAAGTTAAGTAGTTGCCTAGTCCTCTTCCTCCCCACCTGTGGCCAGAGGACCCTGGCTTGTTTGCAAGTTGAAGTAAGACTCCACTTTTCCTTGAACATATTATCGGCCCACTGCCTGATCTGCAAACTGCAGGTAGAGATTGGCATACTAACACCTTCTTTTGCCAGAAGAACCTGTGCCCTAGTACCCTGTCTAGTAGGCTGTTCCAAAATTTCGCAAATTTTATTAACCTTATTATTTGTTAAGTAAATTTTGCAAATTTTGGAAACGTCAAAAAACACACTCGGATTTCGATTTTTGGGACTTTTCTGAGCTTATAACATATTTTTTCCAATTTTTGGATTAAAAAAAAAACTGTCGCCGGAGCCAATTTCGATTTCATGTCTGTTTCGTGGAGTGTTGAATTTAGACTTTCAGTTTAAAAATCATAGCTTTTAAGAGGCTCAATATTATTCAATTCCGTAAAAAACTTTTACTCAAAATTTACGTTGAAATAATCTTTAAGTATGGCTTTGACAAGGTCTTAACAGAAATCGAGAAAATGGACCTCAAAGTCATAAAAGTAAATAAAACGTGCTGAAATTCTGACTTTCAAGAGCGCGACTTAGCAGATACTGGCGCAAATGAACTATTCTTGGCCTTTACACTATCCAAAAATTCGCTACATAGACTTTTCTATGAGTTTTCAAACAAAAATCGAATTTTCAAAAATATTAAAAAAGACTTATTAAGACTTTTCTATGAGTTTTCAAACAAAAATCTAATTTTCAAAAATATTAAAAAATTAAGAATTAACAAGTTGATATTTATTTAACAAATAATAAGGTAAATAATAATTATTCACGACTAATTGTTCCAGCTTTAGGTCTCTTCCGATTTCATAAAACTTTTTTGTTCTTTTCGATATTTCGATTTCCTTTGGAAATCTTCAGGAAAGTTTTTATATTAATTATAACAAACAAACATCAATACAAATTAAAATGAAAATTTTTGACAAATTGTGAAAAGTAATACTATTTATACATATTATAATACAGTAAAGTTTACAAAAAGTAGAAATATAGTGATTGAAATCTCTACAGTGAGTTGATAACGCTGTTTTCGTTGCTGAATTATAATTCCTATACTTTTGGTCATGCCTATGTCCTGCTATATGTAGGAACAACAGGGACTAAATTAAAAACGAGAATAGCAGGACATAGGCATGACCAAAAGTATAGGAATTATAATTCAACAACGAAAACAGCGTTATCAACTCACTGTAGAGATTTCAATCACTATCCAGATTTCGAAAATACATCTATTCTGAACACAGAGAATTATAAAAAACGTTGATATAGTATGTTAGAAATGTTACAGATTAATTATTAATTATAGATGTTTATTAAATAAAAATAAAAATGTTAATAATAGGGGAAATTAAAACAAAGGCCGCGAAGTTTTGCGGTCTCGCGGTTTTATTTTTAACAATTTAGGAAATTTTAGAGTTTATTATCAAGTTTGCAATTTCTTGAAATTTTGCAATGTGAGTGATTTTGTGAGATTTTTTTACTCCTTAGAGCTTTGGCGATTTTTAATTAATGTTCGAAATCATTGTCATAATGGGGTTGGCAAGGTTTTGCTGATTTTCGCGAATTTGGTGGTTTTGGCCATTTCTTTTGGTTATAGTGATTATTAGGTAATTTTGTAACTTGTTTAAATTTTGGTAATTTTTCGCTAATTTTCGCAAGTTTTTATCAGTTTCACTGAAAATGGTAGGATCTTCATTAATGAGGACAAATAGGTTAATAATAGGATAAATTAACACAAATGTCTTAAAATATTTTAAAATTTTGTTCAATTTAATATTTCTACTTTTTGTAAACTTTACTGTATTATAATATGTATAAATAGTATTACTTTTCACAATTTGTCAAAAATTTTCATTTTAATTTGTATTGATGTTTGTTTGTTATAATTAATATAAAAACTTTCCTGAAGAAGATTTCCAAAGGAAATCGAAATATCGAAAAGAACAAAAAAGTTTTATGAAATCGGAAGAGACCTAAAGCTGGAACAATTAGTCGAGAATAATTAATCAAATAAAGGTCGAAAAAATAGAAACAAATGGTTAATAATAATCAAAAAACAATATAAATGTTGAAAAAAGAAAAGTTTAAAATGATTTCTGCTATGATGTCGATACAATGGCATTTTGTATCTTTACCTCATCTTTAAAAATTATATCTTTAATGCGACATAATGCTCGTTCGGCAGGGTCGTTTATGACTTTAATATATGATATCTCTTTCTTAGTTTTATTGTAAGTCTCGTCGTTCATTATCCCATACTGCCGGATCTATTTCCAAAAATTACGTATTCAAATCCATGATTTGAAAAAATTCCCGCGTTCTTGTACTGATGCAATCAGTAGGTTTTATGCATTTTTCGATGTAGTTCATCTTTCGAATCGATGTTTCATCAGTGCTCTTTTCAATACTCAAGTTCGCTACCATTCTCCTCTTCTCATGCAGACTAACTCTTTCGTCGAAAAATGAAAGGGCGCTTAAATGGTAGCCCATGTACCACAAGTGATCTTTAGTAAATTTTGTAAGAGCAGCTTCCGAAATGGTGTAATTAATTTCTTTAATTTTTTTAATATTATTGGTAGAATTTATCTCATTCAAAAGGCAATGATTAGCTGCGGTACAATCACACCAATAAGGAATGTACACAAACACAATAAATAAACAAATATCACCTAAAAGATGCTCCTTTTCTATATCAACAACATTCTCTTCCTTGCGATATAAATACATTTATAAAGCGTACACTTCTTTTTGCAGCCAACGCGATCTTGACGTGCATCCTGGCGTTTTAATCTTTTTTCCAGAGTCTTCACCGAGGAAAACTAAAGCTAGGATCAAAAGTTCTTCATACTCACTTCTAACTTGTTTGGCTTTCAACTGGATTTTTATGAAGAATATAGTGTTTTTGATATCAATTTGACAGGTGCCACAAAACGTAACCCTCTAAAGTGTTATTGACAAACTCATGGTATAATTATATTCACATGGTAAAAGCAGCATGCGTTGTTGTTGTTGTAGGCCAAAAAACAGGCAATTTGTTTTTGTTTCATTCGTTTAAGTTGTCAAATTTTACTCACATTAATACCAACAACACAAGTATACAAAAAAGTACAAAAGCAAAATAAATGTGAGTTTGACAACTTAAACGAATATTGGGATGAAAAAAATAAAATCAGCTGTTCAAACGAATTTACCTCAGAAATAATTATAAACGGTTTTTCAACAGAGACGCTACGAAAGTAAATCGATAGCGACAGCACACGACGCCATATTTTTTCCCGCTATTTTGGCATTTCTCTTCAGTAAGGTTTGCCATTTCATCGAAAACTATTAAAATTTACTACCGAAATTTGGAGTGAGCGGCCTCAACTTTAAGAGGCCAACTCTAAGAGGCCTCAACAATCAGCGATGAGGCTCATTTCTGGCTGAATGGCTTCGTCAATAAGCAAAATATGCGTTATAGGTCAGACAGCAATCCATACGTAATCCATGAGTCATCATTGCATCCCGAAAAAATTACGGTTTGGTGCGGTTTATGGGCCGGCGACGACATTGGGCCGCACTTCTTCCGTGATGATCAAGACCGGCACATTACTGTGAATGCGAATCGCTACCGTTCAATGATAACCGAATATATTTGGCCCCAATTGGATAATATGGACTTGGAGGACATGTGGTTCCAACAGGACGGCGCCTCAAGCCACACAGCGAATGAATGCCACAATCAATTTATTGGAAACCAAGTTTGGTGAACGTGTTATCTCACGAAATGGCCCAGTCGATTGGCCGGATTGGTCGTGCGTCTATGCCAACAAGTCTATGCCAACAAGCCAGCGACGATTGATGAACTTCGTACGAATATCGAATGTAAACTTGCAGCAGTATCGGCCGATTTATGCTTGAAACCCGTCGAAAATTGGGTTCAGCGTCTGGACTTCTGCAAGCGTGCCCGTGGTGGCCATGCACAAGAAATCGAGTTCCATACATAATGGCATCGAACGTACTTTCACAGGAGTATTTCATTGGTATTTCATTGGTATTTCATTGGTATCTAAAACCGGTTTTATTTTATTTAAAAAAACTTTTGTAGCGCTCTTATTCAAAAACCCGTTTCCATGTGACAAACTTAATAGAAAGTGTTTTTATTTATTTTTGAAAATTCGATTTTTGGTTGAAAAACATAGAAAACTCTATGTAGCGCATTTTTGGGTAGTGTAAAGGGCAAGAATGTTAAAAATGGTTAGTACTATTTAGGAAAAATATCAACTAGTTCATTGGCGCCAGTATCAGCTAACTCGTGCTCTTGAAAGTCAGAATTTCAGCACGTTTTATTTACTTTTATGACTTTGAGGTTCATTTTCTCGATTTCTGTTAAGCCCTTGTCAAAGCCATACTTAAAGATTATTTCAACGTTAATTTTGAGTAATAGTTTTTTTACGGAATTGAAAAATATTGAGCCTCTTAAAAGTTATGATGTTTTAAGTGAAAGACTAAATTCAAAACTCCACGAAACAGACATGAAATCTAAATCGATTCCGGCGTCAGTTTTTTTTTTAAATCCAAAAACTTGGACAAAATATTGTGTGTGTTTTTTGAATTCGCGAAAATGTGAAACAGCCTACCGTCTAGCTAACGCATCCATTACGCAATTGCCTGGAATGTCACTGTGTCCTGGTACCCAGATGGGCCTGATGACAAAATACCCTGCCATCACCCCAAGTGATGAGCGGCATTCTTTCACCGTCAGGGACGTAGCAAACATGGCTTCCAGGGATTTTATGGCAGCCTGGCTGTCCGTGTAGATTCATATTTTCCGGAGGGTTGTGACACTACTTTTCAGTAGTTCAGCAACCTCCAGTATGGAGGTAATTTCCGCCTGAAATACACTACACTGATCAGGCAGCTTGAAGGAGATATTTACATTTAGGTCCGGTGAATGGACCCCATAGCCTACTTGCTCGTCCAACTTTTATCCATCCGTGAAAAATATGATACTACTGGTGTCCCCTTCCAGTGACTTTTCCTAGGTATACCTGTTCGGAATAGAAGTCCTTAGATTTGTCGCTGGTAGAAGATAGGGGATACAGTAGTCCGTTTTTACGGGAAAAGATTTGATCCGGTGTAGTAATCAGCGTGTCCGGAATGCCCCGATATCAAAACGCCACAATGTCTGATTCTCACCAGGGATGTAGCGGCTGCCGATTCGTCCATTATATCAGGAGTACAGATATTCAGGATAGCACTAAGTGCAGTGCCTGACATCGGGCCCATGGCCCCACTAACGCTAATCGGTGCTGATCTTTGAATTTTCATCAATGAATTCAGAATATATTTCTTTTGGAAATATATAGAGAAGTATTGGTCTGACTATTGCCGCATAAATCAACATGGTAATCTTAGGAGACAGTGTCCCCAGCGCTTTCCTATCGCCCCTTTACATTTAGTTAAAGGGATTTCCTATCACCCCTTTACATTTAGTTAAAAGGAATTAACACCGCCCACACAGCTCGAGGTTTGAAATGGTAATATCTCAAGAGCCATTAGAGGTACGAAAATGGGATTTGGTACATATGTTGGTCGTATAAGGAAAATTCCTATTTTGTGGAAAGTGGGCGGTGCCACGCCCCTTTTTAACAAACCTTGGAACTGACCATATAGCTGGAAATTTTAAATGGCCATATCTCATGAACTATTCGAGGTACGAAGATGAGAGTTGGTACATACGTGGGTCGTACAAGGAAAAGTAGTTTTTTATAGAACGCGGGGGGCGCCATGCAACTTTAAAAAATCTTTATATCGGCCAAATTAATGGACCGATTGTAATGAAATTATCACAGTGTGGTACTGACGGTCGGACCACTACCATAGGCTAGATCGTAAATCTTATATAGACAGATTCGAAAAGATTCCAAATCGAAATTTGAATCGGTCATATCTGCACTGGCATTAGGGGTATGATGGTGTGATTTGGTACATATGTTGGTCGTATAATAAAAACTTATTTTTTGTGGAAAGAGCGAGGGACCACGCCCATTTTAAAAAATCGTTATACCACCCATAATAATAGACAGATTGTAATGAAATGTTCACAGTGTGATACTGTCGGTAGAGCCTCTATCATCTATATATTTAAAATTGCTTGGTCACTGACTGACTGGGAGATTCGTCACCGCTCTGACAAAACCGCTGTAGATAGGATGATGAAATTTGGGGTGGTTGTTCCCCTTATGGCGTAGACGTCAGATACTTTTGTGCAAATTTTTGTAACTAAATTTCTGATTTGTCACTAAATCAGAGAAAGTTGGATTCTGACCAAACGCATCATCCAAGAAACATGAAATTTGGTACGGATATTCGTCTTAGAAAATAAAAAATAGTATAGTACGTTTTTTTTTAATTATAATTGTGGACGGTAGAAATGGGCGTAACAATAAAGCAGAGCAATTACCATTTTTACCAAACGCGTCATACTATAATCATACAATTTAGTGCGGCTGTTACCTCTTAGAATTTAAAGCAAAATAAATTTATGATTTTTCGAAATTTTAATTAGGGGCAGAGGTGACCAAATACGTCAACATATAATCATGAAAATTTGCAGTTTGTTCCCCTCCAGGACTAAAAAGTAAAAACTGTTGGGTTTTTCGAAATTTCAGCTAGGTGCTTTGGTGTGGGTGTGGGCGGAACGAACTTTCCGACTTAGACAGGCCGTCGGCTGTGGACTGGTAGTGCGCGCTGCTCTAGTACATAATCTCGTCAGTGCGATCCCTTCTTATATTTTTTCCAACGGTGATCGTCTCGTTTACAGACCGATGAGGCATATTTTCACCTGATCGGATGCATTAACAAGCAAACTGTCGTATCTGGGGTACACCCACAATGAGCAACTGTCTGTTGCGGATTTTTGTCAGCCGGCGTGATAGGGCCTTGATTTTTTAAAGACGAGGCCGCAATTGTAGTGCCTGTGAACGGTATTCGTTAAACGAACATGATAACGGAGTGCTTGTGGCCTCAAGTGGACGGCGGGAATCTGGACGACATGTGGTTTCAGAAAGACGGCGCCACCTGCCACGCCTCGTATGAAACTATCGATTTGTTGCAGCAAGGATTTCCAGAACAAATTATCTCAAGAAATTCTGATGTCAACTGGCCACCAAGATCATGCGATTTAACGCAGTGCGATTCGCGAGCCGTGGGGCCATTTGACGGATATTTTATTCCATACTCAATCGCAACATGTTTTATTTACAATCCAATAAAGAAAATCACAACTATCATAAAAAACGCGTTTTTGTTTTAATATGAAAAAGTGAATTCTTACTGAGACACCCTTTATGTATATATTGGTGCCCGGACTTAACGCCCAAACTTGGTTTTGGGCCATAGAGGCACAACGGAAAAAGTTGCATCAACTAAATAGTGCCGATCAACAGCAGCAGTCACGTTTTGTATACGATTTGCAATTGGTAAAAAGCAAAAAGTGTGTACGCAAAATCTTTCTCTAAAACCGTCGTTTGATAAAACCGTTGGTCTGATTCACTATCGCACATACCACATTCTTCCATAAGGTCAACGTTTTTAAATGCATCAATGAAATCTTGAGGCGATTTCGGCTTTGCTGCTGCCTTAATTCTATGTAAATTCCCCAGCATTTTTTTGTACACAACTAGTTGGGTTGATTCCTTGCTTTTACGGCATTCGGACTTAAAAACTGCCCGTACTTTATTAGCTTGAAGGGAAACATCGGTTTTTATAAATTCCTTCAGTTGGAATTCCTTCATTTGTAGCTTCTGATCGGGATAGTCCGAATGTAGTTCATTTCCAATACGTTCATGGCATATTTCATTGTTTACGATCTTCAAAATAACTGTATTTTTACCGTTTTAGAAGTTATCATCGTCCAAATATGTAGAATACGTAATAAAAAGTAATTTGGGCGTTATGTCCGTTTGTAAGGCGGTCATAAAGCCCAACAAATTTGGGTTGTAAGTCCGGTTTCATTTTGGGTTATATGTCCGTTTTGAGAGCGGTCGCAACGCCCAGAAAAAATTAGGGCGTTATGTCCGTGTCTAAGGCGGTAATAACGCCCAAAAAAATTGGGTGTTATGACCGTGGGCGTTAAGTCCGCGCACCGTATATATTTTCGGCGGTGTGACAACATCTGTTCAAGAGGGTTAAAGCATACAATAGACGTATATGGATTTCCAAAGATGATACTACCGACGTGGAACAGAGGCTTCTGGTCAATTTTGTTTACGAATTCCTCCATGGGATGTAAGGGAAACCATTTGTTTTTATGTGACGTCATAATAACCTGTATCTTGTACCATAACCTACGAGGGCGGATTAATAAGTCCGTGACTTTTTGAATGACACACAGTTTTTGTTTTTGCAAAAAAAATCGTTTTTCAACATCCCTTTAGATCAATTCACTTAGTCCAACGTTTCCCTAATTTTTGTATCCCTTCCAAAAACAGGATTTTTCGAGGTCCATAAAATAGCCATTTGTTTGATCAATAATTTCATCGTTGGAGCTAAATCTCTTTCCACCAAGCCATTTCTTTAGGTTTGGAAATAGGAAATAGCCACTGGTGGCCAAATCCGGAGAAAGTGGCGGATGAGGTACCAACTGGTAGCCCAATTCAAGGAATTTTACCATTGAGACTACACACGTGTGCACCCGTGCATTATCTTGATGAAAAATAAGTTTTTTCTTGGCCAAATGGGGTCGTTTGTTTTAAATCCTCGTTAAATCTTTCCAATAACTTGGCATAATAATCGCCTTTTATTGTTTTTCACTTTTGAAGGTAATTGATGTGAACTATCCGGGGTGAATCACAAAAAACTGTTGCCATCATCTTATTGGCCGACAAACTTACCTTGGCCTTCTTTGGAGCCGCTTCACACGGAGAAACCCATTGTTTGGTCTCCGGAGTGTCGTAATGGATCCATGTTTCATCCACAGTTACAAAACGCCTCAAAAACTACTTCGACTTGCGGTTAAACAACTCCAAACAGTCCTTTGAAGTTGTCACACGATTACGTTTATGGTCAATTGAGAGTAAACGCAGCACCCATCTGGCAGACAGCTTTCTTAAACCCAACCCATCATTTAAAATCGAAACCACACTGCCATATTAAATGCCTATGACATCAACAATCTAACGCAGTTTTACTCTTCGATCAGCCAACACCATATCGTGGATTTATTCGACATTTTCGGGTGTGTTGACCTCAATTGGCCGTCCAGTACGTTCAGCGTCATTTGTACTTGTGCAATCACAACGAAAGTCAGTAAACCACTTTTTTGCCATTGAAATAGATGGCGCAGAGTATTTATAAAGTTTTTCCTTGGTTTGATTGACGGTTTTTTTCGCAAAAAATAAAGTTTAATGAGCACTAGTAAAAATCTTTTTGCTCAAGCTTTATTTGAAAGCTTTCAGGGCAAAGTATTAAAGTAAAGTATCTTACTATTCCAAAGTTATACCATTTTAAAACCTTTTACCCATTGTACGAAACTAATAATATTGGAATCTGTTTGCTATTTTTGCATCGGATTTGCTTTAAATTTCTATGAAAATTTAAAATACTAATGATGCACTTTAAAAGATGGATCGTCGGTGGTGCAATGGCTAGTGTGCGCGGCTCTTGTGCTTGAGATCCTGGGTTCGATCCCTGCTTTTACCCCCTAAAATTTGTTTCGGCGGCGGTCAACCCGCATAGTGACGGCGACACTATCGAGTATTTAGCCATGAAAAAGCTTCTCAAAATACCGTTCGGAACCGGTGTAAAACTGTAGGTAGTAATTATTCCGTGCGAAATTGTGCCTCTGTATCAGATATATCCAAATTCTCTTCGCTCTCAAAAATATTACTGGAATTAAATCACAAATTATCTGGTCCAAACTGTTATTAAATGGCTTTTGGTTGTATTAGCACTGTTATAGTTATATGTAACAATATAACGTCGAAATGCTAAAGTACATTTTGCTTGCACTTTACCTTTTTCAAATAAAATCCTTAATATCCAGGTCAACATTAAATTGTGTTTGTAGATTCTACTCTATCAAATTCAAATGGCATTGTTTACTCCCGCATGCACATGACACATCAAATCTAATCAAATTTAATAGAAAATAATTAAATTTACTGTTGGATGAAATTTAAGGACTTCAACAATTTTTGAACACATTTTATTTTTACTGCTACAACTGATAAGCTGCATATGTCAACTAAAGCTGAAAACGTAAAACCAGGAAAGTGATGGTTCGTTTTCATTATTTTTATGTAATAGCATCGGTGTACTAACAAAAACGATCGTAGTGCTAGTATAAAATTGTCTTTTTTGGAAAAATCTTTTGCTCATCCCAGGTGCTTTTTGTGAAACAACTTTCCAGGATTTATGATCATTACAATTTCGGGAACAACTCCCTAATAAATATGTTTTTGTCAATCGAACCATCCTAATCAAATGTTCCATTTTAATGTAACATATCATCTGTGGTCGTATAAAATGCCACCAGAATAGTGCTGGTTGGGAACTGTGGCAGCACTTTAAAATTTGATTTTTATAATTCGATGGTTAAAGAGACTGAAAAAGTACAAATTGTTGGAAAGTGGATTAAAATAAAATTACTCGTTTGGCTTTGAACATGCAGAGCATGTTCTTTTAAAATATTTTTTTATGCAAGGTGGATCAAAAGGTAACAGCTGAAGTTTTTTTATTAGTAAAAATCACGGGTTCTGATTTTAAATAATATGTGTTTGATGTCTTAAATTTTGAATATTGCAGATATCGAGATGAAACTTGGTATATTTGATAACTACATATAACACTCTAAATAACACTGTCAGACAAATTTTTTTTTTTTCAAAATGATGGTGTTTCGTTAACGACTTCTGGGGTCTAAAAAAAATATACGTGTATCGGCGTTTTGCCAGATCTGATCAGAATTTTTTTTAGGGCGGGTCAAAGTTTCCGGCCCTCGGAACTATCCTGCAACATTTCGGCATGCAGATTTGTGTGTTCCTTACTTATGAGGTTCAAAATACGTTCAGAAGTTTCGTAGAAAAGATTCAGATAAACATTTTTGTGGAACAAATTAACCCTCTAACTGTCACGTATAACCATAATTTTTACTTTTTTTTTAAACTCGCAAAAAACTGATCCAAAATGACGGGGGGCGTTTACTATATGTGCCCGAACACACCAAAACAGAAATCTCAGCCCAAGTGCTGATGAAATATGACAAAAGTCATTATATGTATTATGTGGACTTTTTTTAATGGAAACAGCAAAATGACAAAATTCATTATTAACCCTTAGAATGCAGTTAGTTTTTGCTTATTAGAGAGGTTTTTATAGTCGCTGACACCATCAATTTTGTCTTGCACTCATTAACAGCAAGTTCCATTTTCGCTGATTTTTTTCGATTCTTGAAAATACTGCAGTAACTTCTCGCAAATTTGGTCCAATGATGTCTATGTCGTCAGCATAGGCCAGCAATATATGGGTTTTAATGTTAATTGTCTTGTTCATATTTACTGCAGCTTTTCTCAGTATTATCTCCATTAAGATGTCGAAGAGATTGCACGAAAGTGTGTCGCCTTGTCTCAGTCCTCGCTTGGTACAAAATGGTTTGGTGAGGTCTTTCCCCAACTTCACTGCTGCTTTAGTACCATGATTTATAACCATATACGGACACCACTACGTGATAAAAGACTAAAAAAAAAAAGACCCGTGTTTCCCAATTTTTCCCAAAGTCATGCACTTTTTTTTTTATGGGCCGCCAAAGATTTGAGGCCTCGGTATCATTTTCGTAAAAATGTGATCATTTTCTCAGGCTCATATCTTGCAAACCGTTCAGAATTTCTCTGAGGCAAAGTTGTAGCTCTTGTCATAAAGCACAAAAATTGCGAAAATATAAAATCAAAAAAACTTCACCTTCCAGATCAAAATCGCAAAAAACCTAAAAAAATTCGATTTTTTTTTACCTTTTTTCCCGTGTTCAGGTCCATAGGTAGCAAACCGTTCAAAATTCAAGGAAACAATCAACTACAAAAATTTACCTAAGATCTCAATAAACAAATTTCTAGAACATATAAACTTCCTAGAGATGATTCTTAACACTGTTTAGGTAGCACGCAAAAGTGAAAAATTTGCCGAAAATTTTTTAATTTAATTTTTTTTACCTTTTTCTCCTGTTCAGGTCCATAGGTAGCAAAAAATGAAATATGCCTGGCCAGAACCATGTGTTTGTCCAAGGGTTAACACCGTTTAGGTAGCGCTTAGGTATCACGCGATCATGCACCGAGAGCAGCAGCACAGGCAATGCAGTTAGCTCAGCACACGCAACAAGGGACGCAGCACACAATATAAAAGCGACACGACGCTCACATCGAGGCATTACACAGCGCGACGTCAACGAGAGCTCAGCGGTGAAAGTTATAAAGTGAAATTCGTAACAATATGAAAAGAATCTTCTATTTCATTATAAATGTTCAAACTAGCATCATTACGTTTCTTGGCAGGCTCTAGCCCCGCACTAAGGACCTGTATTTTATATCGGCGGCAAATATCGGATACACATACATATGGACTTGTCATTGCTTACGTTTTGACTTCAGGAAACATTTTTTTTTGTAATCGGTTTTGAAAAGTTAAAATCACATATCGCTTTCGCTTTAATAAACTCTCATAGATAACTTTACAGGTCTAGATTATATTTGGAAGCAGTGAATACATTTTACAGTTCTTGACTCTAACCGCATGTTTCATGTTGTTAACAAAAATTGCCCATACTAGCATTTTGTCAATTGTTTTATTGCTCACGTTCAGAAGTTATGACAGTTTTAAAATAATATTACGCCTACAACATTTTCTCTTACATTTTGTAAATTGAAACAAGCTACTTAACCCACTTAAGAGACACTTGATGTTATTTAAGTGTCTGCTGGGTGCAATTCTTATACCAAATTATTACATTTTGGGAAAGTGCCACTGTTGAAGAATGTGATGAGCTTGTTAAGGATTTACAGCCATTGCTTGAATTGCAAACAATTTATTATCCCCGGCTGAAATGCAATAAATTATAAATTTCATGGAAACGGGTTTTATAGTGCGAGAAAAGTGATTTCACTGATTGATTTCGTTAAAGGAAAGTCAACATTTTCGTTGTGTCAAAATATTTCTTCTAAATTGTATCACATCAGTGATTGACGTTATTTTTCAAGAAAGAGAAAAATAAGTGGTTTTGTCTATAGTATAAAATGTACTTCTTTATCAGCAGGTAACCGTGCAGACAAGAAAACGTTTATTTTGTTACCAAAAATTTTATCGTTATGGTAGTGATTGAACTTTAATCAAATCCTTAGGTATTTGCTTTAAAGTCAAGTTTTTAAACTCTGTCTATTAATTACTGTTTGTGGTTGGTTGGAAGATGAAGGTTGTAAAGTCAAGGAACTCCTCTAATACTTTTACCAGACATTAGGCTGGGTTCGGAAACTGATTAATTTAACCGCAGTTGGCCCATATGTTTGGATCATTTTCCTTTTAAGGAATCGTCGTCGTCATCAGATTTTTGTCAACTTTCGTACGTTTTAAATGTATTGTCACATCGACAACAACAAAGTTTTGGATGTCTATGATCCATAAACAACCCTCTTAAAACATCAAGCAAAATTTTTTTTGTCCAAATGCCTTCAAGTCGCCAATAGAAATGGTGTCGATATTGTATTGACGTCGACGACGATAACGGGAATAAGGACGAATTTCTTGATGAGGTTCAGTGATATGGCTCACCTACTAAACCTGAGTCACATCTGTTTCAATTCAATTCAGTTTCCTGAAAAAAAGCCAGTTTGACATGGAATGCATCATTCATGTTAATATTAGAACACGCTATTGTAAAAATCGTGTACGTAGCTTCTAAATATTATAAACCGATGGACGAATATAAAATCGTATTTCCCGTTTTTAAGACGTAACCGAATTCACCTAGAAAATACTAGCACACTAGTATTTCATCTTATGCACAAGTTTAAAAATTTGTTGAATTTTTCCTGTGCGCAAAATCTTGTCGTATTATCTCATTGATATGGGCCTTTTGGTTGTATAAGTCCACCTTTGGGAAAAAATGCTTCTATTGTATATAATGTTTCCAAATTTAGAGGTTGTTTAGGATACTAAACAATATTGAGATTAGGCTATGCGACACATGGAAGATTTTTGTTAAGGGCCCAAAACAAAGAGAAGAATTAGGAAAGTACATGAACGTAGTATCACAAAACCCTGCTCGGACAGCCCTGATCACTGCAAACCAAATTAAATTTCGGCTGAGGATCACAGCTAAAGCAGTTTGACATTTTTCACCACCACTTGTGACAGTATGGTATGTACATCATTATTAGACAATTTTGTTTTAATTTACATACTAATACTGAATACAATGATGAAACGTCAACAGAATCTTAAATAATTTTAAAATTTTTTCCCATTATCAGGTTCATGGCAGGTTAATTCCAAAATATTTCGACACAGTCCAGGACCCAACCGCTAATGAATTGTATGAAATTTGAACAGAAGTTTCTCCTCGTCTATACTAATTCTATGAGACCAGAATTGATTCAAAATTCAAAGTAGTTTTTGTTTCATGGTTCGTTGAATTAGGTTATGTATGGCACTGTCTGAAAAAAGGATCTGCCTGAAAAATGGGATATCTGTTGGATATCATTTTACAGCCTGTAAAAACCCATACAACAGTCATGTCTTTCTGGTTCAATGATATTGAAAACTCAAAAGTATCCGATATCCTTGAATATCCTGGCATAACGTATCTTTATTTTTTGATTTCCCCCACAAAAAAGAAAGTCCATTTTTTTCTCTACATCATAGCCAAATTTCCAAATGGGTTCTACATGGGATCAAAAGATGCATAAGGTTTGGTAAAGTGTGGTCGAGTTTTGCTGTTTTAGTTTCGATTTTTCAAGCAGTGACTACCTATAACACAGTGATACAAAAAAGACTATAGTAGAACTACCTTGGAAGTGATAGTATTTTTCTTGGAGGTATTGTCGAGCGAAACAAGAATCTGCTTGTGAAATTTCCCAAATACCCCCAAAACCCAGAAAACCCCGGTGGTTAGTATGTTTCCGCCCTTCTAAGCCTGGAAGTTAGTTGATTAGCAACCGATTTTTACTTTTGCCACCGGATTTAGAAAGAAGAAACTTTGTTTGAGAAAATATGAGAATATATACATTGTTTGAGAAAATATGAGAAGTCTGTGTGTAGTTGTCCAGCAAACAGATTTTTTTGTAATTTTTTTCGCCATTTTTCAACTTAGACGACGATTTCACACTATATTTTATAAAGATACCATGATAATCTTGACGTAAATACAACGGTTCTCCAGTCAAATTGGAAATTGCTTTCAGGTGAGTAAAACGCAACTTTGTTTTTAAATATCCGGTATTAATTGACTAAGTTATTGCAGTTTTTACTAAAACTAAAGCTTTACTTTACTTTACTAAAGCTTTATGATGCTGGTAAAATTTTATAAAAACAAAGCATAATTAATTTTTGTTTTAATAAACACTTCAATTACTCAGTCAATTAATACCGGATTTTTAAAAATTTTTAAATTACAGAGTATTGTGGTTTCTTTATACAATAATGTGTAAAATCATCTCCGAAACTAGAGCAGTCCCCACCAAACCTTATGCATCTATTGGTCCCATGGAGATCCCATTTGGAAATTTGGCTATGATGTCGAGAAAAAGATGGACTTTCCTTTTGGTGGGGGAAATCAAAAATTAAACATACCTTATGCCAGGATATTCAAAGATAAACGACACTTTGGAGTTGTCAATATCATTGAACCACAACGGCATGACTGTTGTGTGAGCTTGTATTAAAGCGGGTTTTGAAAGCTTTAAAATGATATGCAACATTTTGAAATCCATTAACGCATTCCAAAGATATGCCCTTTTTCAGTCAGGTCCTTTTTTTAGAAAGTGCCATACATAAGCTACTTCAACGAACCATAAAACAAAAACTACTTTGAATTTTTAATCAATTCTGGCGTCATAAAATTCGTAGTTTCTCCTCATAACTACTGTCCAAATTGTATACCAATAAAAAGTGGTCGGGTTCGAAAATTCTGATTTTGTGTAGATTTTTTTTGGAATTACCCGGCAGAGAACTTTAACTGTAATTTTTTCTGATTAGTATATTTTACAAATTTATCAAGAAATTTGTTGGCTACAATACGAAGAGTGTTACCCCAATTTCTCTAACGTAAATCAAGAAATTGGCCGAAAAAATTCGTCGTCTTGTCATTTTATAGACCATAGGTTTGTGGTTTCTTAGAGGCGTAAAAAGAATTATAATAAAGTAACGAATGAGATACAATATCGTGAACTGCTTAGGATTGATTAAAATTAAATCGGAAATCGAGCCTTGATCCTCAGCAGAAATTTTAATTGGCATATGAAACATAAATGGTGATGACCAGAGAAACCCCCAGCAGGGTTTTGTGATTCCACGTTCAATCATTTTTAAAACTTTGTGGTTTCGTTGAGACACTAGTTTTATTCCCGTAACAATTAGTTGTATTACTACGGTGAACCTGACATAACCAACCAGATCTTAAATAGCTATTCAGTTTCCCAGGAATTATGAGGTTGCATTTTCCTAAACTTCTTTCTTCAAAACTAGATCTCAATTAATATAGATATAGAATGGTCTTGAGCTTGAATTAATAAAATAAAAAACAAAATAATGGGACATGTTGCTCGTCCTGTAGGCAGTAAAGTTTAAAGCGGTTATTAAAGAGAATCGAAACGTAATTATTTTACGTAGAAAACTCGTTAATTCAACATCAAATGTGGAATAAAACATCAACCTTGATCAAACGAATTACTCCATCAATATTTTCTCATGTGGCTGTAATTAATTAGCAAATGTTTATTTTGGACCGGAAATGAAAAACAAATAAATTGGGAAATGTAGTACACAAGTGAATGTACTTCATCTATTAGATATACATACATTAGGGTGTCAGTTATTTGAATGGACAATTTTTTCTTATGAAATTGCTTAAGTCTAAACCCCACCAAAAGTTGAGGTTTGATGCAAAAATTACTTTTTAACACTTTAACGCCCCTCGAACCACAACTTCCCTTGCCGACTTACGGTTGAAATTGTATTCAATTACGGCATGATGATTCAGTTACGTAGCTACTAAACAATTTTCTATGCCATAGTATCTTGTTGAAAAAATTTCTGCTTTAGCCTTTTTTTATGTGAGATTGAATGCCACTACCAGAGAAAATATGGTGAAGGGGTTAAAAATGCAGGCTAAACTTAGCGCGAAGAAAAAGCTGATGATCGATCGAAGTTCAATGTTAAATTATACACTCCGGTTCACTTATTTAAAGGCACTAAACATTCCATATTCAACTGCCTGTATCTTTTGCAATTTGTAACCGATTGCAGAATTTTAAAATGGAAATAGAAGCTAGTCATCTTGAGATATAAAAAAAAATCATGACAATGCTGGTTTGTTAACTAGAGAACTTTTTTTGAGCAGTTTATAAAAAAGTCCAAAAATTTGCTTTTTTTTTTGTTCACATGAATAAAGGCGCTTTGACTAATCTTAATGAAAAACAGTTTTTCTTGTTTTTTTAATTTATATTACTTTATTTGAGAACTATTAGTAATGGGTACAACACACTTTGTTTTTAATAACTTCCCATATACGGTTTTCATTGAGATAAATAGATAAATTATGTAATCCAACTAAATTTGATTCCAAGCATCCGTAATGGTCTGAATTAGTGACTGCTTGTCATCAAATTGTCTACCTCCTGCATAGACTTTACGAGGTAACTAACCCTAGACGTTTTCGATAATGTGTAGATCTGACGAATAGGGTGGCCAGTCAAGAATATTAACATTTTGGTTTGCAATGAACACAACGACAGAGTAGTAAGTATTGGGGCATTATGCTGTTGCAATATCCAAGATATGGGACCAAGTAGTTCAAAGTACTTCGGAAAAGCCGATCCAATAACGTTTTATAGCTTGCACCTGTCATTTTTTCTCTTTGAAATTCAATATCGATGGTGCCATCGTACGTAACAGCACCCCACACCATAACGCCGCCCTCTCGGTTGTGATGTCGGTTCAAAAAATGCTTTTCTTTACGCAGATCATGGAAATAATAGTTACAGCCATCAGGGCCATCCAAATTAAACTTCTTCTCATCCGTAAATACAACGGTTCTCCAGTCATTTACATGACCTCTTGGATGCACATCCCATACCATGTAGCCTCTTGCGAATTGATACCGCTTTTCCTTACGAGGAGCATTAAGTAGCGGCTTTTTTGGAATTTCAGGTATTTAAGACACTCACAGCTCTTAATTACTCTGCGTTCTGATGACTTTCTCGCTTCCACTCCAGCTTAAGCGCTTATTTTTGACAAGGATAATACAGAATTAGAAGCAATTCTGATGATTTTTCTTTTCTCATACGCAGATAAAGACAATGAAACCCTTCCTTTAATATTTTTTCCATATCCCTCGGGGTCCTTGATGTAATTGTCGACAACTGTTGGGCTCCGTCCAATTTTTTTAGCTATTACGCGGTTAGAATATCCTTCAGAAGGGCAAACACCGATTTTAGTTTTTTTTCCGATAGATTTAAAAATTTTTGTTTTGCCATTTTGACTCGTAAAATAATTAAGATGTAATAAATTGTAATAAATAAACGCTCCCTACAAAAAATCATCGCTTACTTAATAAAGTGCCTTTATTCAAGTGAACCAAAAAAAAAATAGCACATTTTTGGACTTTTTTTATAAATTGCTCAAAAAAAGTTCTTTAGTTAGGAAACAACTATTGGCATGTTTTTTTATATCTCAAGATGTCTAGCTTCCATTTCCATTTTAAATTCTGCAATCGGTTACAAATTGCAAAAGGTACAGGCTGCTGAATATGGAATTTGTAGTGCCTTTAAATAAGTGAACCCGAGTGTATATATTTTTTTTTCATTTCAGGATGTATGGGGAGTGGACGTGTCCTTTTTTATAAAACTCCGATTTTCACAAAACTTCGTATTTTTTTTTAATTTTTTTTTTTTTAGTTGTTTTTAGATCCTCGTTATGTTTAAAGTTGTAATTTTCTTTAAGACTGTAAGAGATCATGTTTTCTCCGGTCATGGTCATGTTTTCTCCGGGCATGTTTTCTTCCCAACTTATAAAATCAATGTGTACCAACTTTCATTCCTCTGTAATAACTCCTTCTATTTTTGGCCACCGTTTATATGAAATCACGACACTGAGTGCCGTAGTAGTGTGATTGAACAAAATTTCAATCGTAAGTCGGCACGAGAAGGCGATGTCCCAGGGATGTAGAATTTTCGGAGAGTAAATTGTGCATCAGGCCTCAGCTTTTTGCGGGGTGAGACAAAAAATATTTCCACTATCAGAAATAATGGGCACCCTAATATATAATTACATACATACATATGAACATAATTTTGTAAGGGTGTCTCAAGAAAATTAGCACAACTTGTTTACAACTTTCTCAATTACATTATCGTCCCCTTAGTGTCAGAATTTCGTCCTGTTTGCTCTATTGATTGCTGAAATGTTCACTTAATTCTTAGTGCTTATTTATTGTACAATGATGAATTATAGACAGGGTTTTCATCTGGAAGAAGATTGAAGTATTTCAGGGTTTGTGTGGTAATGTGGTCATCGTATGCCGGTCCTACAAATAAAAACATATATAAGGTGGTATTATAAATAAGCTTCCGATTCATATATATGAACACGCGCTTCATTATTATTAGGATTTTCATCACACTGAATGCAACAGAATATAAGATCTCTCCTTCCTTAGCATAAAACTATACTGTATGTATTCTTCATATCGTAATTTGTCAATTGAGCTGAAGGTTCTTTCACTCAATTCCAGCGGAAAATTTCCTCGTCACTGAGCCAGCGATCGCTGTGTTAACATATGTTGAACTGATCAGATTGGTTTATTTAAGTTGTGTAGTTTTTATTTTAGTTTGTTTAAAGTTACTTGAAACACTTTGTTTCATCTTTATTTCTGGCTTCGACTGTCCGCAAACTTAGCATTCCTTTTCATCTTTCGCTTTTTAAAATCATCTTTAAATCACAAACACTTGTTGAGATCTGTACTGTCGCGTACACATACACGCTGAAAAATATCGGCCCCAGCAACATATTGCAAGAATCATGTACATGTTTGCAAGCATTGGTTTAGTTAATTGAATATCTGCTGCCTTTTGTTTCTTTATTGTCTGTCACATTTTGGGTTTTAGCAGTTTTCAACAAAGAAAGCTACGTTTAGGTCACATATACGTATATCATACCCTATTAATCATTGTGTCCCAAACATGTTATATTCAATAGGACGCACAATGTGTTTGGACACAAGTATACTATATTTGCGACAAGCTACAAACGCGTTATATTTGCACCCAAACAACAAAAATTGTCTAATTTATCAGCGTGTACATACAAATGTTCAGTTACAAATGCGTATTGCGTCTCGCCTTTCTCAATATTGCGTTGCATTCACTGAGACTTATTTTATAGTCCTCCCAGTGCGCTGATGGATTTTTACGCGTAGCGCTGTTGTAAAGTCTACTGATCTTCTTCCCAAGATTTCGTATTTCCCGCGTAACTCAGGGGCAAACGTGGTCCTTCTCACTTTATCGTCCAATTCGCCCCTACTAGAGCATTCGAGTTGAGGGTGATCTAGTCGATTTCTGAGTAAGCTTCCAAAGTTTGTCCAGTTTGACTTTGACTTGTTTCGGAAACTTATCGATTTCGGCGGTCGCCATGTTATCTTGAACCTTATGTATCTGTGATCCGAGAATGAGTGCTCATTCGAAGCCCTCCATTTTTTTATCTCACCTATAATGTTTTCAGAAGAAATTGTTATATCCAATAACTGTCCCGTAATTTTGTTGATAAAAGTGGTTTTGTTCCCAATATTCAGTGTTAAAAGGTCGTTAGTATTCAAGAATTCTACCAGGGTATGACCCCTGCGGTTACAGTTCGTACTACCCCACGACATTTGGTGACAGTTAGCATAACTACATATTCATACTTCGCTACCTGTCTACCAGTCATTGTAATTCCGACGAAGGTTGTGGTGTTGGAGAGTCATATGCAAGTTTACTAACACAAGGTACAGTATCCCTGTCTCCCTGTTTCAATACAGTTACGTCCGTACAGTTACGTCCGATGTTGACAACTCGGGAAAGAAGAGAAAACAAAGGTTTTCCAGATGCAAACTGGAACTTCCATTGGAAATTTGGAAATTGTTTAGCATAATCATGCATAGAACATTTCGGTTACGAGCACTATTTGACGTATTTACAGTGTGTTGAAAAATGCATCTCAGTCAAAAAATTAAATTAACCCGGGAACATTTTCGTGCGATGATTTTTTTTTCAATTTTCTTATCGAGACAAGAGTGTCTCAATCAACTGGTTTCGTCTTTTGGTGATGAAGCACCATTATAAAGACCACTGTAAATCGCTGGTACCAAGAGTTCAATCTCGGATGCCGTTTGGTCCAGTATGCATTTCGTGACGGTCGTCCAAAACCGGCTGTTCTGAACAAAATATCGGCGCAGTGCGTGAACTGATAATGCAAGATCGTCGTGTGACATATCGAGAGATAGAAGCTTACTTGCACATT
The DNA here is from genome assembly GCA_963931995.1 of Phaonia tiefii. NCBI lineage: Eukaryota > Metazoa > Arthropoda > Insecta > Diptera > Muscidae > Phaonia > Phaonia tiefii. The sequence continues at coordinate 39,673,603 of OZ008367.1, forward strand.
AGTTCCACTTCAATACATTCGATTTTGCATGAAAATTTAGCTGTAAAAAAGATTTCTTCGCGTTGGATCCCATATAATGTGACAATCGCTCAAAAAAAGGCTCGTGTCAATTGGTGTAAGGAAATGATGAAAAAGTTCGACTGTGCTGCTTCATAGTTTTAATAATTGTAATGTAACATTCTTCATCAAACATTTTTCATTAATCCTATGAAGTTTTTCATAGCTTTCATAGATCCTATGAATAAAATGTTATGAATTTTATGAATTTTACGAAACGTGTTCATAGAAAAGTTGCATTAAAAATTCTTCATTAATTGTATAAATTGTATGAAGTTTTAGAAAATTGTTAGAATTTTTTATGCATTTTATGAGAAAAGATTTCAAAAATAATTTACGAACTTCATTCTTTATTAACGTACACATACATATTTTAGATGCCCACATTTATTTCTGCTGGGTTGTGAAATCGAAATATGTGCCTTCAAAATTGGAGGGGAAAAATATTCAACGACAAACAACACGATTCAACACGGACATACAAAGAAAACCACAAAGTACAATAACAAAATACACTTAATTGGACAGTTGGAGTCATAAGAAACCAAAATCGACTGTTCAAATGTGTCAACATCTAACGGTTCAGCCATGGATTTGAGGCAAACATGCACGAGGAGAAGCATTGAAATTGCTCTTGGAGATGTCGCTGTACAGCATGAAAACTAAATTAAAAAGGGTTAAGAAAAGAATAAGGAAGGTTATTAGTTTAGTGTGTGGCCGTCGGTGGTGCAATGGGTAGTGTACGCGGCTCTTGTACATGAGAAGGTGGGTTCGATCCCTGCTCAGACCACCTTACATTTCTTTCGACGACGGTCACCTCGCTTAGTGATGGCGACACTATCGAGTACTTAGCCATGAAAATGCTTCTCAAAATACCGTTCGGAACCGGTGTAAAACTGTAGGTCCCAATCAGTGAGTCTAAAACTAGAAAGCGCACATCTCACTTATTGTGAGAAGCTCTCCCCAATCCCGTCTTGGGATGTTATCGGACACAATTTTTTTTTTTATTATTAGTTTAGTGTTACAACAGAGTTGGAGCCGGCAACATTGAAATTATTATAATTCTAGAGTGGTGTTTTGCTATGTTTCTGGCCTTCCTTACTCTTTGCTGTTTTTGCATCACATAAACGGCAACAACACATATTTTCGTATTTCTCTTTGCGCGATAAATAGATAATAATCGTTACAAACAAGATAAACATTCGTTATTATTCCTCTCTCTCTTTCTATGAAAATGACAAGATAAACAAACATTCGTTATTATTCCTCCCTCTCTTTCTATGAAAATAATTCATAGAATATATGAAACATATTCATAAATTCCATGAAAGATTTTCATAAGTCCTATTCAACTCATTCTTAGTTATTATGACAGATTTCATAGATTTTAGGAAGCTCTCGTAGATTTGGCTTCATATAATCTATGAAATATTTCAAAGCCGGTATGAAATATTTTCATAGAATCTATGAAATATATTTATACAATTTATGTAGCAATTTCGTACATTTTACGAAGTTTTAATAAAAAGTTTCATAAATTTAACTTCATGGAATCTATGATAATCTTTCATAGATGCTATGAAATATTCCTTTTCCTGAACAATAATAAAATTTGTCATATAATCTATGAAGAAATTCATAGATATTATGAAGATAATTTTCTCAGTGTGCGTATGAGCAGGAAACAAATCAGCAATCGACCAGGTGGGTCTTTCAAGAAGAGCTAAACCCAACAAAAGTCGTTCGTTGAAGAAGCACAGCGAAGCATGTGGCCACTGTTCCGCTTGAACAACGTAGCACAGTCAATTGTGAGTGGGACACGACCATTTTTTTGCCGGAAGTCTTCGAAGAAACTAACCGCCAAAGACGAATCATTCTCCATTATGACAATGCGAGCTCTCACACATCTCATGAAACAGATGCATTTTTGAGCAGTCAAAACTTCGAATTGATGACTCATCCTCCGTACAGTCCTGATTTGGCACCCTGTGACTTCTGCTTGTTCCCGCATATCTAAGGGAAACTGCACGTTTTGGAGCTTCTTCAAGAGGAATGGAAATACTGCTATGACAAATCGTTTGCACGCATCCAAAAGTGTATTGATCATCGAAGGGAATATTTTGAAAAACGATAAAGCCATTTTCATTTAAAAATGTTTGTTATTATTTGCTATTCCCGAAATATAAATAGAAACCTCGTAGTTTAGTTTATTTTAATTTGTTTTTATACCTATGGTACTAGATTGTCTAGTAGGTACTAGATTGTCTAGTAATATTGCTTATTTTTGTACTAAATTTGTACATTTTCAAGTTCTTAATTTGTATCACTTATCACAAGACCTGCCTTCGATTTAATTTAACTAAAATTAAATTCAATATGTAACTGAAAATATAGGGTAATTTCAATAATTTTTCTATTGAACAAAATTTCAATTGTAACATATTAAATAACTAGTGGATTGGAACGCGCCTATGGCGCCCGTCGAAACATGAATTTTTTCCTGTTTTTTTTCGTTTGTTTGGCGTGTGTTTTGTCGTGTTTTTCGTTGTTTTTTTCGTTTTTTTCTCGTCTTTTTGTTTTTTTCGTTTTTTTCATTTTTTTCGTTTTGTTTTTGTTTTTTTCGTTTTGTCCGTTTTTTTCGTTTTTTTTTCGTTTTTTTCGCTTTTTTTCGTTTTTTTGTGTGTATATATAAAGGGTCCGCCATCGAACGTTGTTTTTTTCAACTAGTGCTCATTTCGTCAACGGTAACACTTAGCTCATGTCTGATTTGACAGATAATTAGCTCTATCCTTCCGCTGAACGAATATGGTTGTGTATACGCTTGAACAACGCAGGGAAAAATTGTGACATTACTTTGAAAATCATGGTAATGTTGCACAATGTGTGCCAAAATTGCGTACGGATTTTGGAAGAAGAGAAGCACCGTCAGCTCCGTATGTTCGTTGTCTTGTGAAAAAAATGAAAGAAAAAGTGAAAGGCCACCTCGGAGCTACGATTTGACACCGTTGGACTATTATTTATGGGGTGCCCTCAAAGATAAGTGTTATGCCGACAAGCCAGAGACAATTGACGCTTTAAAAGACAATATTCGTGAAGCCATTGGCGAAATACAGCTGCACACAATCGATAACACTAGGTCACAAATAACAAACTTTTCTCTGTGATTTGTTTCTAGCATACTTTTTCTCATTGATTTTGACCTACTAAACACGAAAATGAGTTTTAAAAATTTTTCTGTTGATTGGTTTTCGAGATACAAATTTTTGAACTTTTTTTTTTAAATTTTTGGAGGTACACTTACAATTTTGAGCATATCTTTCGTCTTCTTTGACGTATTTGATCCTACTACTACTCAAATTAAAGCCAATTGAGCCGTCTACAACTCATTCTCAGAAAATTTTCAAATCGGGTGAGTAGTTTTGATGTTGGCGGCTTAAAAATGTTAAAAAACTGCGTTTTTTTAGTAAAAATGTGGCAGAAAAATTCATATAAAAATTCATATAAAATATAAAACGCGATGATAACAGCGATTTTGGTTTTTTTACGTATAGCTGGCATTTTTCCAACGAAAATAAGCACTTACTTAACAAAATCTGACAACAAATGGCGGACTTATAATTTTTTTGGTAAAACACCGAAATTCCGCTATTTCACGATATTTTGATTTTCATTATTTGCACAGCTAACCTACTAGGAGGGATCGAAAAAGCAAGTTTTTTATAATCCTTTTGGAATAGAACGGAACAGTTGCTCCTATACATAAGTTACTTCTGTTCAAAATTTCACCACCCTGGGTTAATGTCTTCTGTTCTGGCAAGGGACGTGAAATTTCAAAAATTTAGTGAAATCAGCAATTTTTTTTTTGGAAATTTTTTTCAAATGTCACAGCACTTAGCAGTTTTGATAAAATTTTTAAATTAATATTAATAACACAAATATTTCATAATTGTAAAAAACCTATTTACAATACCGTAGGGACGTTTCGTCGATGTTTTTAAGAAAATGGTATAATGAAAATGCAGAACATAGAAACACAGGTGCATTTTACGATACGAATTTTGGCAAACCCACTTAACATGTACAAAATTGTTTGGAAAAAACGTTTACGTAATTTTTATGATTCTCAGAATTAAAAAAAATAAGTAATACACAAATAGTTATTTAATTTTTATGATTGTGGTTGCAGAGTAATATACGCTTCTGAATGTGCGTGGACGCTCTTCGTGTCCCTTTATGACTGCTACTCCGTTCACAGTCAATTAAAGGGAATTACACTTTTTTATTGATGTGTGTTTTCCCGATGGCTACCTGTATCGGATTTTTTTTACAGAAATTCCCCCCACATTTGTGAGTGGTCATTATTTGGAAACTTTTCCAGAATTTGAAACGCACACTTGCTGAATCAGGTATATAGCCAGGTATAGTATTTATAGGTGTTCATTTATCGTTTTTTGTCATTCAACAAGTGTCTACGAACGCGAGTAGTACGAGTAAAAAGTGAAACAAATTGAATTTAAGTGCATATAATACCTACCCAACAAGTAAGACAATGAGTAAAAGACTGCGTGTGTTCGAGTGTTTGAACAATCCAGACAATTTCTGCAATGTTTGTGGCGAGTTTATAAAGAATAATCACGCACACACGTTTACTCCAGCAGTGCAATTGCACTATTTGAATTATTTTGGTATTTCACCAAATATCACAGAATCATGGACACCTAAGTCGCTATGTCATCTTTGCTATATAATCCTAACCAACTGGGCAGCTGGCGGAAGGTAAGAATTTTTATTTAAACACATTAAGCAAAGCAAATATAGTAATTTATTTTAATTTTAGGCGCCATATGAAATTCGATACACCAATGATGTGGAAAAAGCCGCTATGCCATTCCACAGACTGTTATTTTTGCCTCACCACAAACAGTGGGGTAGGGAGATTTTTAAAATGGAACTACGCTCAAGTGGGATCGTTTGCACTTCCAGTACCACATTCGAATGATGTACCATATCCAGTGTGCCCTGGTGCATCTCTTCAAAAAGCAGAATCGTCAGATCAAGAGTCCGAGTCAAGTGCAAGCGGATTTGGGGCGTGCAGAAAGCGAAAATTACTGTCACAGGCCGAACTAAACGATTGCGTGCGCGATTTTGGTCTCACTAAGGAGAAATCCGAACTTTTTGCGTCTCGGATGGTACAGTGTGGATTTGCGGATTCAGAAGTGAAAGTAACAGCGTACAGGAAGCGTCACCAGCAGTATGCAAAATTTTATACAAAGAAAGACCAAATATGTTTTTGCAGCGACATTTCCGGCTTGTTCCAAGAGCTTCACCAAATTCACAACCCCACTGAATGGAGGTTGTTTATTGACAGCAACAAAGAGAGCTTGAAGGCAGTTCTCTTACATAATGGGAATGAAAAGCCATCTCTTCCTATTGCTCATGCGGTTCATTCAAAGGAGAACTATGAAACTATGAACATTTTGCTGAAATGCATAGAGTATAGCAAATATAATTGGAAAATATGCGCCGACCTCAAAGTTGTGGCCATTCTGTGTGGACTCCAAGGAGGCTATACGCGACATTGCTGTTTTCTGTGCCTTTGGAATAGCCGCGCTGATGATCAGCATTATATTCAAAAAAAAATGGCCGGAACGAACGAAACCTGTAGTTGGAGAAGCGAATGTTCAGCGCAATCCACTAATAGAGAACCGTGAAAATATAATACTTCCGCCGCTGCACATAAAATTGGGTTTGATAAAAAATTTTGCCAAAAAATTGGACAAAGAAGGTGAAGCTTTTGCCTATTTACGGTCAATTTTCCCTTACCTTTCGCTGGCAAAAATTAAAGAAGGAGTCTTCGCAGGACCCGATATAAAAAAAAATGTTGAAAGATGAAACATTCCCGAAGCTGTTATCACCCATCGAAGCCGCAGCATGGAATTCCTTCAGGCTTGTTGTGGAAAACTTTTTAGGAAACAACAAAAGCCATAATTATAAGGACATAGTTGAGGATCTGGTAAAGAACTATGAAGCAATGGGTAGGTTTTTTTTGAAACAAATGTTAATTTAAATAGCGTTTTAATTCTCGTTTTTTTTTTCATTTTTGGGTAGGAGTGCACATGTCACTTAAAATACACTTTCTGCATTCTCATTTGGATTTTTTCATCAGGAATTGAAGGCTATGGAACGACGCTATCAGGGCATCTATGACACGGCTATGATGGGTGACTACATTTGGACCCTAATACGTGAGAGCAATTGCAGCGAATACAAAAAACACAGAAGTCAGCTGTTTTTCCACATGGCATAAAATGTACAGTTATATCTTTGTTTCTACTCATTTTTTATGGGCGTTGATTTGGTTAATTTCGTTAGTTTAGCTAACCTGGCACATCCATTTCTAATTGTGCCATACATTGAGTATGTAGTGCTCTGACTAAATTAAAAAATAATATACTAAGACTAATTTGTTTATTTTAAATTAAGTTCAAATGTATTTATTCGTTTGCGTTGGGTAGATAAGCTGTGCAAATAATGAAAATCAAAATATCGTAAAATAGCGGAATTTCGGTGTTTTAGCAAAAAAATTATAAGTCCGCCATTTGTTGTCAGATTTTGTTAAGTAAGTGCTTATTTTCTTTGGAAAAATGCCAGCTATACGTAAAAAACCCAAAATCGCTGTTATCATCGCGTTTTATATTTTATATGAATTTTTCTGCCACATTTTTACTAAAAAAACGCAGTTTTTTAACATTTTTAAGCCGCCAACATCAAAACTACTCACCCGATTTGAAAATTTTCTGAGAATGAGTTGTAGACGGCTCAATTGGCTTTAATTTGAGTAGTAGTAGGATCAAATACGTCAAAGAAGACGAAAGATATGCTCAAAATTGTAAGTGTACCTCCAAAAATTTAAAAAAAAAAGTTCAAAAATTTGTATCTCGAAAACTAATCAACAGAAAAATTTTTAAAACTCATTTTCGTGTTTAGTAGGTCAAAATCAATGAGAAAAAGTATGCTAGAAACAAATCACAAAACGACTGTTGGCTAGTGTAATGTGCTTAAAAATTGGACCGATGGTGTAGGCTACTGCATGACCAGCCGAGGCAGCCATTTGAATAAAATTATTTCCCATTATTAACCGGAAGGATTGTACTTTCAAATAAAAAAAAGAAATTTGAGAAAATATTCAGCAGTTATTTTTTTATAGCATTTTCAAAACAAAAAAGTTATTTGGCGGACCCGTTATAAGTGTTCAAAAAGTGTGACAAAAAAGTGTGAGAGTCAGTGAATCAGCGATGAGCGTAACTCTTTAAGAAGCTTCCCAAGCAAGATTTCTGATTTTTATGTAAAAACTTTTGAAGTCACCATCATATAAAATTTAATTTTCGCATACGAATTCATACACCTATACAAGGAATTTCACATCTTTCCCCACCCACAGCCACACATAAATATTACACGCACATAATTACACGCACAACACCATCGCTTTTAGAAAGCAACAAGAATCCTCCATAGTTTCCCACACTGTGTCCACCGCACCCCATCCACCATAGTTTCCCACAATGTGTCCACCGCACCACAGCCACCGCAGAGCAGAGTATATCAGACGCCATTTGAAAGCATGTGAAAGGGTTATGCGAGTATGAGAAAAATAACTTAAGGTAGTAACATTAATTTCCTGCATAATGAAGTTAAATTTAACTTCTTTGAATTGTATCCGGAGAATGTGGAAGTCAGAATATTTGTGAATGTAAACGTGAAACTGGTAAATAAGAACAAACACTACTACACATAATAACAAAGTTAAGAAAATCAGTTTAGGGATGTTTCACTCATCTTTGGATAGTATTCTACAAGTCACGAAAGTGAACGTAAACGCAAAAGCCACCGCGAACGCCAAAGACAGAAAATTGTAGTTTATACATCACTTCGTGTCTGCGTTCGCTTAAAAAAGCTATCACTGACATTTGTGGATTTTAGAGTTGCCCAACTAAAACACAATGAAAAAGCTTGGAAAACATTGCTCTATTACAATAGATCTACAGATTTTAAGAACGTTTTTGTTTATAACACTGCAAATAACAACAATATTTAAGGAAATGCACATAAAGTGTGTAAAGTGTGTTATTTAGGGTTGCAGTGTCGAATAAACGTGTAATTTGGCCGTATTTAAAATGTATTAAATTTTTTGTTTAATAATGTCTTAAGATCAACTCATGGCTTTAATATTTTTATATATACTTCTAATAGTTTTGCAACCCATTATTTATTTGAACTTCCATTTCTAATATTATTATTGTAAATTAGGAATTCAGTGAGTACACAACGTAATGTAAAATAAAATTTTGAGGTTTGCCCGTTGATTACACTACAGCCAAAATTGGCAACTAACGGGTCCGCCAAATAACTTTTTTTTTTGAAAATGCTATAAAAAAAACTACTGAATATTTTCTAAAATTTCTTTTTTTATTTCAAAAGTACAATCCTTCTGGTTAATAATGGAAAATAATTTCATTCAAATGGCTGCCTCGGCAGGCCATGCAGTAGCCTACACGATCGGTCCAATTTTTAAGCACATTATCGATTGTGTGCAGCTGTATTTCACCAATGGCTTCACGCATATTGTCCTTTAAAGCGTCAATTGTCTCTGATTTGTCGGCGTAGCACTTATCTTTGAGGGCACCCCACAAATAATAGTCCAACGGTGTCAAGTCGCAGCTCCGAGGTGGCCAAACGACATCAGCTCAGCGGCTGATACTGCGATCTTCAAAAACAGGGTGCAAAACATCGAGTGTAGCTTGGGCTGTGTGGCACGTAGCACCGTCCTGTTGAAACCAAATGTTGCCAATATCCTCCTCTTCAATTTTTGTGAACAAAAATTCGTTCAACATGGTCCGATAACGCTCGCCATTGACTGTAACGGCCACTCCTTGCTCATTTTCGAAGAAAAATGGCCCAATTATGCCTCTGGACATATGGGAAAAATGGGCCTGCGATCGACTTACAGAAGATGCCGATTTTGCCAAAAAAAAATCATCTTTTCAGATGAAGCTCATTTTGATCTTGGCGGGTATGTAAACAAGCAAAATTGTCGCATTTGGCCGATGCACCCAAAACGAGTCACTCTTTGGTGCGGATTTTGGTCCACAGGCATAATTGGGCCATTTTTCTTCGAAAATGAGGAAGGAGTGGCCGTTACAGTCAATGGCGATCGTTACCGGGCCATGTTGAACGAATTTTTGTTCACAAAAATTGAAGAGGAGGATATTGGTACCATTTGGTTTCAACAGGACGGCGCTACGTGCCACACAGCCGAAGCTACACTCGATGTTTTGCGCCCTGTTTTTGAAGATCGCATTATCAGCCGCAGAGCTGATATCGTTTGGCCACCTCGGAGCTGCGATTTGACACCGTTGGACTATTATTTGTGGGGTGCCCTCAAAGATAAGTGTTACGCCGACAAGCGAGAGACAATTGACGCTTTAAGGGACAATATTCGTGAAGCCATTGGTGAAATACAGCTGCACACAATCGATAATGTGCTTAATGTGCGTGTAGGCTACTGCATGGCCAGCCGAAGCAGCCCTTTGAATGAAATTATTTTCCATTATTAACCGGAAGGATTGTACTTTCAAATAAAAAAAGATATTTGAGAAAATATTCAGTAATTTTTTTTTATAGCATTTTCAAAAAAAAAGTTATTTGGCGGACCCGTTATAATTTGAATCGAATTAGTACAGAATATAAAAGAAAAATATATTTTTTAATTTTTTTCGTAATTTTTCCAAAAATGCAGTGCTTTGGAATCGGAGTCTGGAATATGTGCCTGGAGTCGAAATTTGTGTCGTAAAAATTTGCACGGCTCTGACTCCAAGTTTAGAATTTTCACCTCTAATAATTTGTTCGTGCAGAAACTATTTATTTTATTTGCTTCGGTTTTCAAAACTTATTTAGGTTTAATATTCTTTGGTGTTGATACCCTTTCTAACACATTCCTTTATTTTCAGGTTTATAAAAATTTAAACTATGAGAGATTATCGTTACCAACCGATTTGAAAGAATTTCACAATTTGGTCAACCTACTGCTGCGCATAGGAGTATGTATAGTATAAACGTAAAACCGGACAAAATTGAAAATAGTGATGTGAAGCCTATTGCACCCAAAATACATTTACATTTACCTACGATAACCGTTTTATCAAAAAGCAGACCCACAACCCTCATGCACCACAACATCAGTCGGAACCCATTCATCGTACTGTACGCGTGTCTTTATTCTCGGCGCTCTCGTTTATGTTTATCAGTTTTCTATGCTAAAATGACTTCGTGTGGCAAACAACAGGAGATAAACTATTCGGACATGGATATAGAAGGTGAGTACTATATACTGAAATATATTTTATTATGTTTCTTCCAAATTCTCTACTTGTATAGCCATAAATAAACAGCGGCACTTTTTGACGCGTTTTATAAAGAAATTTGAAACACATTTGTGTTTTTGTTTATGTGTCGTGCCTTGTCGCCTCAAACTTTTTTGTGGGCATAAAATTTAGACTCTAAGGATGTAGAAACATGAATAAAAAGTCCCCCCAACGTACCCCATATTTTTTTGTAGTACTTCAAAATGTATGGGGAAGAGTATAATTATATTGACAAAGCTAATTTTTTTATTTTCTTTTGTCATAAATCCTTTGGAAAGAGTGAAAAAATCACCAGAATGGAGCTTTATAATATTATTAAAGAATTCAAAGGAAAGATGATTGTAGAAAAATTTTCGTTGTTGGAAGAAAGACTTGCGCAACTAACTTCATGTCCGCCCGAACAAGCAAGCGTTCTTACCCGTTCTTTGAAATATTTCAAGACCAGTTTCAAAGAAAGGAAAGATCGGCAGACCGTAATACTGATAAGAGATTCGTAGAATAGAATACGGAATGGCTTAATGTATCACTGGAACTACCTGCTTGGACCCACAAAGCTGGCCGACCAATAAAAAGAATTCGGAGCAAGCGTCGAAGAACAAAAGAATTACGAAGACCGGGTTGCGGAATTGACGTACGCTTCAAGCGTGAGTCAATATACTTCGAGAAATGTTGATGCGTCTAAGATTATAAAAGAAATTACGTCAACGCCTACCAGAGCTAAAAAGTTCCGAAAAGCAATATCGTCAGCTAAAAAAGTTCCAATGGCGAGAAAATACACACCACAGGAATTTTACAAGAGGGCAGTGGGAATTAATACAAGGTGGCCGAAAAGAAATGTATTCTTGCTATTCGCTTTTACAAAAAGCGAAAACGGAGTGTTATCCCGCCGAAGAAGATAGCATAAAAGTTACAGAAACTAGCTTTGAAGTAGAACTTCAAGCCACCACAGTGATTTTACAAGAGAGCAGTGGGAATTAATACAAGGTGGCCGAAAAGAAATGTATCCTTGCTATTCGCTTTTACAAAAAGCGAAAAAGGAGTGTTATCCCGCCGAAGAAGATAGCATAAATGTTACAGAAACTAGCTTTGAAGTGGAACTTCAAGCTTTGCTGCACCATACTGCTTTGCGACTACTTCAGTATTGAAAAGATGTGATTGAAACATTATCAGAGTTGGAGAAACAACATCTTACCTTAGTATCAAAATGGGGCTGTGATGGAGCTAATCAGACACAGTTTAAGCAGACATTTGCCAATACCGGCGACGATGATGCCAATATATTTTTAAGTTATCTTGTACCTGTGAGAATGGTTGTTTCTATTAATGGAGAGACAAGAAAAATTGTATTGCAAAATCCAGTGCCTTCTTCAGTAAGATTCTGTCGTCCTATCCGGGCTCGGTTCATTAACGAAACAAAGGATATCACAAAGGAAGAAATCACCTATATTGAACAACAAGCAAGGAATCTCAAAGAAATAACTGCTTTGGAAGATTCCGTTGAAATAAATCGTACAATTTTGCTCACAATGGTCGATGGAAAGGTGTGCAATGTCGCGACTGATACGGCTTCAACAAAGAGATGCTATATATGTGGACAGACATCTAAGGACTTCAACAAACTTGAAAGAAGTAATGTTTGTGAAGAGTCTCTGAAATTCGGACTCTTCTGCACGCGAGAATTCGTTTCTTCGAGCTATTGTTGCACCTGGCGTACAAAGCGCCGTTACAGAAGTGGCAAGCCCGAACGGCAGAAGACAAAACTGTTTTGAAAGAAACAAAACAGAAAATACAAATAAGCTTGAAAGAAAAGATGGGCCTTCTTGTTGGCATACCCAAAGTCGGTTACGACGTAGTAACGACGGCAATACGTCGAGAAGATTTTTTGACAATCCTGAATGAATGCTCATCTCGGATTACTGGAATAAATATAGATTTGATAAAAAGGTTCCAAATCATTCTCGAAGTAATATCCAGCGGATATGATAATGATCCTGCAAAATTCGATGACTTTGCTCACACAATTGCCAAACTGTACGTGGAACAGTATGGTTGGCATCCCATATCACCTACAGTTCACAAAATTCTGATGCATGGCGCTCAAATAATATCAAGTCACATTGTACCTATCGGACAGCTATCAGAGGAGGCTGCTGAAGCCCGGAACAAACATTTCCGTAAATATCGCGTAGACTTTGGAAGAAAATTTTCAAGAGTGGACTGCAACAGAGGTATTTTAAATAGGTTGTTGCTGACATCTGATCCCTTCATCAGCTGCAACAGAATGAAACGGAAAAAAGCCAGTCCTTTTCCCAGGAAGCTATTAGTATGCTTCTTACGAAAACACTGAATTCTGACAGTTTCCACGATGAAGATGATAAGGACCAAATCACCTGTGAACTCGCAGACAGTGAATCAGATTTATTTTTTTTATTGTTTTTCATTTAAAATAAATGCCTTATTATGATGAATTATTGACTTTTATTTCATAAAAAAACAAAAAAAAGACAATCGACATGAACTTTTTTACGGTTTCATCAATATTCTCTGGAATGTAGGGGGCAGTGGAATATGGACACGTAACTATCCGCCTATGAGTACACATTTCAAAGGCCTTTTGATAGAATTCATTATTTTGGTATCCGAACTGTTGTTCTATTAAACGGAGTCTTTACCGACCTACCATACTCTTGCCATACGAATTGCTTCATTTTTTAATCCCTTTCACTGCGACGATTTAGCGTAATGGCCGGTTGTGGTCGTGGTTCTTACAACGCCTTTATAAACTGATGAGTTCTCAATTTATAGATTGCAATATTCCTGGCAGAGATCCTGCTAAGCCTGAAGTTTAATGTATTCGCAATGCGAATTTTCGTTGCAGTTATGAGTTGACTTGTCATTATAAACGAAACAAATAATACTTGAGCCAGAGATAGTAAATTGATACAACAGTTCTCTAGAAGGGTCACTCCATCTAACATCTGCCTAGTGAATGATGGATGATAAGTTAATCCTTCCCTTCAACTAGTATAAGAATAGTAAATACACACACAGTATCCTATAAATTCAATGTAGACCAACAGATTTCAAAACAAATTATTATTTGTTTTTCACAAACTTGTTGCTCGTAAATACTGGATGTTTTTCTGAGAATGAATTTCTCATTTTCACTTTTGGTATATTTAGCCAAATAAGCGGTTTTGTGGGTTTTTGTGCTACTCCACAACTCATAAAAATGTAATTTCAAGTACTTGCGTCTGTGTGTGTTTTGATGACAAATTTTAATTAAAATTAATTAAGTCACCATGAAAACAACATATTAAAAGCTGGACAGAATATGGTACAAAAATATTTGATTAAGTTTGAATTTCCAAGGGCGGACCTTAGAGCTACTGGTGTTTCGTCTTGTGGTCATATGATGTGATGATGCTCTCTTGATGGTGTCCCATAATATTTGTAGGTAACGAAATGTTGGGAAAATAAACCATAAAAAGCGGTAGCTGTGAATTTACATGACATAGATAACATTGAACACGGATAGTTTGGGTGTCGATAAACGAGTTATAGGGTGTACTGAAAAAAAAATCAATGAGTGTTTGAACTCATGGGCGATGTGTTAACACCTTTTCGTTACACGGTACCTGTTCGATTTCTATTTCTATGAACACATTAGTAAATGTTGCATTGGAAAATAAAAAAAAATAACTTTTGTGCTGAAGGCTCTTTTGCTATTGCAATTACTTTTTCCTTACATATGCTTAAACATATAAATAGCAAATAAATAAAGCAATATTTAGCTCACTGAAATAATTGTTTTTGTTTTGTCATAAAGAGAGCGACGACAAAAAGTATTGAATAGTATAGAGAACCTATTGCACTCTTTTTCCGCTCTCATGTAGAGAGTCTGAGTAAAAGAACATAAACGAGACCTATTCTCTCTATAGAATATTTCAATATAAATGCACCATTTCGATATAAGTGCACCATTTCGAGACATAAAACAATACATAAAGCATAAATGTTTCAAAAGGCATCAGAGTTTCACATTAAAATTATGAATGGAACAAGTTATGACAAAAAGAGAATAATACGTTTCGAATCATTTGCCAGATGTCGCCAGTGATTTTGAGCCATACACTTCGTTCCATTAGTTCTCTATACTCTTCAATAGACTTCGGCGACGACGACCTGCTAGTTTGTTCGCAGCCGCTATATCAATATCATTATGCTTGTGTTCACTTCCAATTACTGCCAGAACCATGCCTTTAGCTGTTAACACATCAAAAATATTTTGGATAAGGCGGCCTACCGCCTGTTGAAGTTTCGATTGCCAGTGTATTTGGATAAATAAATATGTATTTTTTGTTAATATGGAATTCAAACGACGTGCCATGACGAGCATAAACAGAGAAATATATTTTCAAAATTGTGATACTCGTAGTGCTTTATTCACGGCAGTATTTTAAAAATTTGATCACTCGTAGTTTTGCCTCACAGTTTTTCAAGTAAAATTTCAACTTTCTTAATTGTGAATTTTCCATAAAAACACTTTCAAATATATACAACGTCCTCAATTTTTATAGGGTTGTACTCAGTGATAACGTAGCATTCTACTGGTGAAATAATTGTTAAAATCGGATGAGTGGTTTAGAAGATACATACAAACTAACAAACTAACAAACTAACAAACTAACAAACTAACAAACTAACAAACTAACAAACTAACAAACTAACAAACTAACAAACTAACAAACTAACAAACTAACAAACTAACAAACTAACAAACTAACAAACTAACAAACTAACAAACTAACAAACTAACAAACTAACAAACTAACAAACTAACAAACTAACAAACTAACAAACTAACAAACTAACAAACTAACAAACTAACAAACTAACAAACTAACAAACTAACAAACTAACAAACTAACAAACTAACAAACTAACAAACTAACAAACTAACAAACTAACAAACTAACAAACTAACAAACTAACAAACTAACAAACTAACAAACTAACAAACTAACAAACTAACAAACTAACAAACTAACAAACTAACAAACTAACAAACTAACAAACTAACAAACTAACAAACTAACAAACTAACAAACTAACAAACTAACAAACTAACAAACTAACAAACTAACAAACTAACAAACTAACAAACTAACAAACTAACAAACTAACAAACTAACAAACTAACAAACTAACAAACTAACAAACTAACAAACTAACAAACTAACAAACTAACAAACTAACAAACTAACAAACTAACAAACTAACAAACTAACAAACTAACAAACTAACAAACTAACAAACTAACAAACTAACAAACTAACAAACTAACAAACTAACAAACTAACAAACTAACAAACTAACAAACTAACAAACTAACAAACTAACAAACTAACAAACTAACAAACTAACAAACTAACAAACTAGCAAAACACCGCTGCATACGCGAGCAGCATGTGACTTTTGCTGCTGATGGTTTCATTCATGTTGACTGCAGCTTTTCCCATAATAATCTCTATTAAGATGTTAAAGAGGACGCACGTTAGGGTGTCGTCTTGTGTGAGGCCTCGAATAGTTTCGAAAGGTTCGGTAAGATCCTTACCAACTTTCGCTAACTTTACATTAAAATTTTCAGATTCGAAGAAAAAAATTATTAATCTTTTCGGACTCAAATACGATAAAACATTAATTCCCAACATTTGAGTCTGAATAAATGTCAAGTTCTCAGCATACAAGTTTTAATAAAAATTTCGTTCGTAACATTTGAATCTGAATAGGTTTTGAACAGAAAACTATTAAAACATGTTTTTTAAATAAATAACACTGTTCGACACCAAAAAAATGATGGGGTTCTGTCAACAGATTCTGGTAGAAACGCCTAAAAAAAATATACGTTTTTTTATTTTTTTTTTAGGACGTGTCAAAATTTCCTCCCCTCGGAACTTTGGTGCAATATATCGACATTAGGGTGGACCTTGTGTCGATATTTTGGTAGATGAGGGCTCTATTCCGTGCCTTTTTGAAAAAAAATGACAATGCCGAAAAAAAAAATTAAAAAAAAACATTAGGGGTTGCGCACGAGCCGAGAAAAAGGTCCACTTTGCCAAAATTAGGGGGGAAATTGCCATAGGTCATCAGGGGTCACCCGTAGGGGGGAAGAATGTATGGCGGACCCCCATTAACTTTTTACCGCCAACATTTTCCCCCAAGACACCCACCCCCTATCTCCTCCCCTTAGGGGGGTCACCATACAAAAATGGAGGTTGCTCAGTATTTTCGAAAAACACCATAGGTCATCAGGGGTCACCCCTAGGGTGGCAAAATATATGACCGACCCCCATTAACTTTTCATCCCCAACATCTTTTCCGAACAAACTTACCCTCTATCTCCACTCCTTGAGGGACTCCCCATACAAAAATACTGAAAATCTATGTATTTACAGTTGCACAATATCGAGATTTTTTTGATTTTTTTTTGATTTTTTTACAGAAATTCCACCAATATTCAAGAGTGGTCATTGTTTGGAAAGTCTTGAAAAATTTGAAACGCACACGTGCTGAATCAGGTACATAGGCACCCTTAGCAGATGCCCCCATTCATCAGTACCTGGCAGTAAAATATTGCAAAATACGTAGTAGTTATAAATAGCAGTTCATTCATCGATTGTTGTCATTCAACAAGTGCCGACGACCGCGAAAAGTAAATTGATTTTTCTCCCGTTTTTTAAAAGTTAAGATGACAACACGACTTAGATCGCGCGACGATATTTTTTTGATTGGTTATCCAAGCATGAATATTACGGGGAACAAATTACCGTCGAAGAAGCAAGTGCTAAGAATGCATTTCTTCAACATTCGCAAACGAAACATGTCGAAGAAAAATAGTGCGGTTATAGTCGCGGACGCAGTGATGATTTTTTGGCGCCAAGCAGCTATTCCGACGAAAGCCAGAGGAGATGTTACAAGAAAAATAGCTGCGCTGCACGATGAGTGGGATGCTTTAAGAAAGTCATCTCACAGAAAGACTGAGTCCACTAGAGAAAAAGAGAATACGTTTTCTGATAGCTTGGATAATCTTTTCGACATCGCACACGCCAACGCCCTTGAGAAAATGACAAATACCGAAGACATTGAGTTTCTGCTAAAGCAAAGAGAAGATGGCCGGCCAGGAACTATGGGAGGTGTGGACGCTACTGATACTCGAACGAGGAAAAGAAAAGCTGAGCGCGAAGAACAAGAAGAGTTGCGACGCAAACGTGCAACGGAATCTAGTAGAGATCGGTTCGCTAAAGGCGGTAAGCTATTTCGCGCTTTGTGTGTTCGTCCAATGTTTATATTCAAATGAAATTCGTTCAATTGCAGTGGTTAAATTTTCAAGCAGTGATTCAAGCGATGATAATGGGAGACAGGACGAAAACTTCCCGGCAGAAGCTGGCCCGTCAAATGTTGGTGACAGAAGAGGTTACAAACAATGTTTTACTGAACGAGTCCTATCAGCTTTGGACAAGTGCAAAGTGACTGACCGAGACGCGGTCGGCATTATGATAGCGGCGGCAGAAGCATTTGGACGCGATCCTCAACAATACACAATAAACCGTACGTCGCTTCGGAGATGTCGGCGTTCAAATCGAAAGAACATGCTGCGTTATGTGAAAGACAATCCAGAAGTAAGATCGCATAGATTTATTTGCTCTCATTCAGAATTCTTATTCTTCAACGCGTTTCATTCATCTCCAGCTTGTCGCCGCTAAATCCTTCGTAGTCCATTGGGATGGCAAAATGCTTTTGGATTTTGTGGGTACAAAGAAGGTGGACCGTCTACCGGTAATTGTCTCGTACGGAGAAAAAGAACAACTTCTTGGAGTTCCCAAAGTAGAAGATGGGAAAGGAAAAGGCCGGAGAATAGCACATGCCGTTTATCAACTGTTGGCATCTTGGCATATGACACATCGAATACAAGGACTTTCTTTCGACACGACATCAATGAACAGTGGCCCATTCTCCGGAGCCGCAGTTGCTCTTGAGCGGCTGTTGGAGAGAGAAATCTTATATTTACCTTGCAGACACCACGTATACGAACTGGTGCTAAGGGAAGTTTTTGAGACAAAAATGGGAAAGACCAGTGCACCAGGCGTTCCTTGCTTTGACCGTTTCAAACAGGAATGGGACGCTGTAAAGGTTAAACCATTCCATTCTGGCTTGATAGACGATCAAGTCGTCAGAAAAATTCCTGTGGCAATGCAAGTCGGCATAAAGAAGTTTTGCTTAGATCAATTGAAGGAGAAACACCCTCGCGATGACTACAAAGAAATGCTACAATTAATTCTTTTGTTTCTGGGTGAAAAACTTGAGAATTACCATTTCCGACCTCCAGGACCCGTTTCCCATGCTCGATGGATGGCAAAAGCCATTTACAGCCTCAAGATGTTTTTGTTT
This sequence comes from Phaonia tiefii, assembly GCA_963931995.1. Taxonomy (NCBI): domain Eukaryota; kingdom Metazoa; phylum Arthropoda; class Insecta; order Diptera; family Muscidae; genus Phaonia; species Phaonia tiefii. The sequence continues at coordinate 39,692,535 of OZ008367.1, forward strand.
CGGAGAACTTTTCACTTATCTGTATGTGAATTGAATGGTATTCGACACGTTTGTATTTTTGTGGTGCGACTTTACGTCAAGGCATGGTTTGGTTTTTCTCGAGCAGCTGAGGCGCCGAATCAAGATTGGAAGTTTTTGAAGGACATCGTCGAGTACAAGTCCGTTGACCAGGATTTATCTCGGGTAATGATAAAGAAATTTATCGGTCACCTATGGTATCTCGCCGATGAGCATATAGCCCTTGCCTTTTTCGATGACAAGGTTTCAAATGAGTTGAAGGCCAAAATGGCCCAAGCATTGCTAGAAAATGAGAATGACGAAGGTGAAGAAGATGAAGAAGACGAAAAAGGTGAAGAAGATGAAGAAGACGAAGAAGGTGAAGAAGATGAAGAAGACGAAGAAGGTGAAGAAGACGACCCGGTTCCCCCAGCTCCTCGCGTCGTAATCAAAAGCACCAGCGTTAAAAAAATCGAGGTGAAATTCAAAGATGTGAATGAGGAATTCTTGGCTAAAGACTTGAGCAACTTCGTCTCTCATAATACCAAAAATTTATTTGTACGATTTGGAATATCGCAAGATTTCATTCTTGCAAATCCAGCAACCTGGAAATCTCGCGCAGACTATCAAGAAGGTCGTAGAATTGTAAATAACTTGCGCGTTGTGAACGACACTGCCGAAAGAGGAGTAAAAATGATACAAGATTATAATAGAATACTGTGTCAAGGCGAAGAAGAAAACAGTATTTACTACATGTTATCGATTCTTACCGCAAGAAATACCCATCAGCGAACAAAAATATGTTAATTTGACTATATTATATTAAGAGTGCTTAGTAGTACTACTCAATTACAGCTTCTTTTATTTTTGTATGGTGAGTCCCTCAAGGAGTGGAGATAGAGGGTAAGTTTGTTCGGAAAAGATGTTGGGGATGAAAAGTTAATGGGGATTGGTCATATATTTTGCCCCCCTAGGGGTGACCCCTGATGACCTATGGTGTTTTTCGAAAATACTGAGCAACCTCCATTTTTGTATGGTGACCCCCCTAAGGGGAGGAGATAGGGGGTGGATGTCTTGGGGGAAAATGTTGGCGGTAAAAAGTTAATGGGGGTCGGCCATACATTCTTCCCCCGTACGGGTGACCCCTGATGACCTATGGCAATTTCCCCCCTAATTTTGGCAAAGTGGACCTTTTTCTCGGCTCGTGCGCAACCCCTAATGTTTTTTTTTTTAATTTTTTTTTCGGCATTGTCATTTTTTTTCAAAAAGGCACGGAATAGAGCCTCATCTAACAAAATAATATGTCATTTCAAGGTCCACCTTAATCGACATGCAAAATTGTATGTTCCTTACTCTGAGTACAAAATATGCTCAGAAGTTTTATAGAAATGATCCAGGTAAACATTTTTGTGGATCAAATTAACCCTCTAACTGTCACTTATAACCATAATTTTTAAATTTTTTTTGAAAACTCGCAAAAAACTGCTCCAAAATGACGGTCAAACTGGTCAAAATGTTCTACAAAAATTATTGCCATAAAATTTCACTATAATGGTCCGAACACTCCAAAATACGAATCTTAGCCCAAGTGCTAAAGTTGCTTATTCATATTAAATGAAGTTCGAACTGTCGAACTAATTTGTTTGCCAGATTTAATGCGATACTTATCACTCGCAAAAAGATCAAATTCAAGGTTTCCAGTAATTTACGTTAATTAAAATTCATGATAATATTCAAAATTAATATTCATTGTAGTATTATTAGCTTATACATAAAAATAATTTCAAATGAAACAATATGTTGTACAACAGCCACAACATCCGGAAACATTAATTCGGACTTGTTTTGAATAACTTGAAATTTCACGAAAGACTGCGCCGCGAATATTGGCAAAAGACCTCTACCTCTATGCGTACAAAATTCAGCTTACTCAGGAGGTCAAACCAGCAGACCATGGAGACTACATGGCAATTCGTTCAGTGTGTAATGGAGCAAAGTGAATTCAATTCAAATTTTTCAAAAAAGTGATCTTCTTCGATGATGCGCATTTCCATCTGATTGGCTTCGTGAATACACAAAATTATCAAATTTGGGGCTCAGAACATCCTCATGTAATCCATGGGAAACAAATGCACCCACAACGAGCAACTGATTTTGGTCAGGCTGCGTGGTTGGGCCTTACATTTTTGAAGATGAGCCCGAAATTGCAGTGACTGTGAACGGCATTCGTTGATAACGGAGTTCTAGTGCCCTCAACTGGACTGTATGTATGTGGACGACATGTGGTTTCAGCAAGACTACACCGCAAATGAAATCTATTTATTGCAGAAACGATTTCCAGAAAAAAATATCCAATGACATTCTGATATCAACTGGCCACCAAGTTCACGTGATTTAACGCAGTGCGATTTCTTTGTTTGGGGTTTTGAGAAATCTCGTGTTTCTGCGAATAAATGAGAAAAAATTCCTACACACAAATCCGAGATCCAATGCGTCATCTGTAGCAAAACAGCCACATCTCTGTGAAAAAGTTATGGAAAATTATATTTATATATTTCATAATTTATTCCATACTTAAACACAACGTGTCGTTACAGTCCAATAAAAAAATCGCAACTATCTCAAGAAATACGTGTTTTTAACTTTTGTCTAAACTTAAACACGTGACAGCTGAGAACAAAAGCTACAATGTTTGTTCTTACGCCAATTGCCTAGGTGGCTTCGTTTTCGAGATATTCGTGTTTAAAATAATTGCATTTTTGAATGCATTTTCAATAAATGCATAATCTACTTTTTAAATGAAAAGAAATATCATTGAAAATTGCTTCAAAATTGTCCCCTACCCTGTATATCCCGCATCAGTATGAGTAAGGGCATAATCCCAGCATGCGTAATTGTTCTTTTGTATCGCATTCCTAAAATAAAGCCTGCGGAATACATGAATTTTTTCATCAGATATAACCCAGAAGAAGATTTTTACAATTTTGAGAAATTTCTTTCCGATTCATTTTAAAGTAATTTAATTGGGAATTTTCATACAAATTTTAAAATATATATTTTGTTTAATATTTTTCAGTGTATTTTTAAAATTTTCAATTTGAAGTTGGGCGTGCTATAACTTTCTAAGACAAATAAAAAATTGTAAATAAATATGCGGAAGTGGATATTGATTTTGTGATAAAATGAAATACACTCTGGTTCAGTTATTTAAAGGCACTAAAAATTCCATATTCAGCAGCCTGTATCTTTTGCAATTTGTAACCGATTGCAGAATTTTAAAATGGAAATAGAAGCTAGACATCTTGAGATATAAAAAAAATCATGACAATGGTGGTTTGTTAACTAGAGAACTTTTTTTGAGCAGTTTATAAAAAAAGTCCAAAAAAGTGCTATTTTTTTTTGGTTCACTTGAATAAAGACACTTTATTATTTTTAAAGTAAGTGATGATTTTTAGTAGGGAGCGTTTGTTTATTACAATTTATTACATCAAAATGGCAAAACAAAATATTCTAAATCTATCGGAAAAAACTAAAATCTATTTTTACCGTTCTGAAGGATATTCTAACCGCTCAATAGCTAAAAAAATTGGACGGAGCCCAATATTTGTCGACAATTACATCAAGGACCCCGAGGGGTATGGGAAAACTTTTAAAGGAAGGGTTTCATTGTTTTTATCTACGTATGAGAAAAGAAAAATCATCAGAATTGCTTCTAATTCTGCCTTATCCTTGTCACAAATAAGATCTCAAGCTTGAGTGGAAGCGAGCAAGTTATCAGTACGCAGAGTAATTAAGAGCTGTGAGTATCTTACATACCTGCAACTGCAAAAAAAGCCGCCACTTCATGCTCCTCATAAGGAAATGCGCAAGAGACTACATGGTATGGGATGTGCAACCAAGAGGTCATGTATATGACTGGAGAACCGTTGTATTTACGGATGAGAAGAAGTTTAATGTGGACGGGCCTGATGGCTACAACTATTATTTCCATCACCTGCGCAAAGAAAGCGTTTTTTGAACCGACATCACAACCGAGAGGGCGGCTTTATGGTGTGGAGTGCTATTACGTACTATGGCACCATCGATATTGAATTTCAAAAGTGCAAAAATGACTGGTGCAAGCTATAAAACGTTATTGGAATCGGCTTTTCCGAAGTTCAGTGAACTATTTGGTCTCATATCTTGGATGTTGCAACAGGATAATGCCCATATACACAACGCCAGAGTAGTAAAGGGTTCATTGCAAGCCAAAATGTAAATATTTTTGACTGGCTACCCAATTCGCCAGATCTAAACATTATCGAAAATATCTGGGGTTGGTTACCTAGTAAGGTCTATGAAGGAGGTAGACAATTTCATGACAAGCTGTCACCAATTCAGGCCATTAAGGATGCTTGGAATCAGATTTCGTTGGATTACATAAATTCTCTTTATCTCTCAATGAAAACCCGTATATTTGAAGTTATTAAAAACAAAGGGGGTTGTACCCATTACTAATAGTTCTTAAATAAAGCAAAATAAATTTAAAAAAAAAAGAAAAACTGTTTTTAATTAAAATTAGTTAAAGTGCCTTTAGTCAAGTGAACCAAAAAAATATAACATATTTTTTGACTTTTTTTTATAAATTGCTCAAAAAAAGTTCTTTAGTTCAGAAACCACTATTTTTATGATTTTTTTTATATCTCAAGTTGTCTAGCTTCCATTCCCATTTTAAAATTGTGCATGGGGTTATAAATTGCAAAAGATACAGGCTGCTGAAAATGGAATTTTTAGTGCCTTTAAATTAGTGATCCGGAGTGTATTTTAATTTTATTTTTGTTTAAAAAAATAATTTAAAGTAAATGCCTCCTAAGGTCTTCCGCTTTGCATGCCTTCTAAGACCTACTTTAGGTAATGGGTGGGCAAGGAAGGCCTTGCCTCCCAATCTCACGCAGTGTTAAAAAGAAAGGAGGATGTAATGTGTAGGGTAGGCCTTCCGCATTTTAAAGTAGACCTGTTTGGTCATGATTTCAGGCCTTCCAGGTCATGACTTCCGCCGCTGGGGAACCTCCTTCACAAATCCAAGTGTTTGCTTGTTATTGAAATATCCATTTGGAATACCACAGTTTCTCTATTTGTAGGTATCGGAAACAAAAGCGTTATATGTTTTCATACTGAGACCAAATTTACATTTTCCATTCCCACTATAAACAATGACAGCAATACTCAGTGCCATAGACTTTGTATTGTTATGGTAGAAATCCTTTAAATCTGTTCGTAATGTCCTTTTTTCAATTTCGGTGGATGAGTATGAGCTCAAAGCAAGAATCTGCTAATGAGAACTACATGGTACTGGTACATGGTAAATTAATCTAAAGGAACAACAACCAAAAGAACAATAAAACTTCAGAAAAATTTATGAAATGTTATAAAAACTGACGAAAATAAAATGAAAACAATAGAGTGTTTCTATTTCTGTCGATTTTATTAGTAGGGTGTAAATACTCACTAGTATTGCAATGACTTCGTGCAACAAACAAAAAAAATACAGCAGACAGTTGTCCGAGGCCTTCGGCCACGGACGGTCCCTGCAGGCTGTGTGAGAGACACGGCCATTAAGTTTAACGTAGAATACGCCATCCGATAAGACAGAAAACATATATAACAATAAATGATAAATAACATAAGCAAATGAATTTATTTATTTGATAGTTACTTTTGATAATATACGTAAGCTTATGGTAGGAAAAATAGGATAAATATGTTTTTAAATTAAAAGAGTAAGGATAAATGATAAATAACAGACGAAAATCAATTTCATTTGTATTTTTTTTATAATTATATATCCATGTTAAATTCAAATTCACATTTAACATTTTGTTTCACTTAAATACATAAGTAAATATACGAAATTTCAATATTTCATCAATCAAAACAACAGCCGAAGGTTTGTGTCCACACTGAAACAGCAGCATAGTTTGTATTCACGCTACAAATTCAAACACTCAACCAAACACCACACATATGTTTGAGTGTATGTGTTTAAACAATTTTCATTTGAGAAATTTAAATATTAGGAAGATATCAACCAATATGAAATGTATATCAAACGAAAGATAACATCTTCATTTACCTACAAAAAAATTTTTAAAAAAAGTTATCTCGCCGTTTCCTCATAATCAATGAAATAAAGATTACAACAATAACAATCTGACATGACTCCCTATACCGTAAGGTAAGACATATTCTACGCCAAAAACGAAAACTTTCTCGAAACCTCGGATATGTGCGCTTCTAGTTTTGCACTCACTGATTGGGACCTTCAGTTATACACCGATTCCGTACGAGACACTCGAAACCTGTAATCTTTCCAGAAAGTCTGTATTTTTAGGTTTGGTTACTATTTATGCTACTTAAGAACTATTTGTTGATTATAAACTAAGTCACTACTCTTTGAAGTAAATGTTTAAAAACCATTTGTTACCCTGCGAATACATATGACCATGACTTACTGCTAAGGGAAACTGAAAACTACCGAACCGTAGGCAATTGAGAAATCGATGTACTATTATTCCAACATTGTGGCCGTCGGTGGTGCAATGGTTAGTGTGCGCGGCTCTTGTACATGAGATCCTGGGTTCGAATCCTGCTCTGACCACCTTAAAAAGTTTCTTTCGGCGGCGGTCACCTCGCATAGTGACGGCGACACTATCGAGTATATAGCCATGAAAAAGCTTCTCAAAATATCGTTCGGAATCGGTGTAAAACTGTAGGTCCCAATCAGTGGGTGAAAACTGGAAAGCGCATAGCTCAGTGATTGTGAGAAGTTCTCCCCTGTCCCTTCATGGGATGTAATGGGAAACCATTTATTTATTTTTGAAGCTATGCTTCTTACAGCGGGCTTTGAGAGACGGAGTTAACTGGGAAAAAATGGCATAACGAAAATGCGTGAGGTGATAGTACCGTTATTTTTAACATAACAGAATAAGCTTTATCATATACCAGCGCCACCTCTACAGGACTAGTAGAAATAAAAGTAGCTAACCTGTTATCAATAACATGGATCAAACATAACAGAATAAGCTTTATCATATACCAGCGCCACCTCTACAGGACTAGTAGAAATAAAAGTAGCTAATTGATCAATAACATGGATCAATCCAGCACAGATTACAACCATATTAATATTTCAGAAAGCTTTAATCAACATGACTTTAAATACAATGTGCCGGATTTCACTTTTGCAAGCTTTTATATCACCATGTAGTTATTACAATTTGTCAAACTTCACGGAAAATAAAGCTCATCTTTCAACTCTTTCAAAATAACATTAACACTCTCACAACAGGTTTGTAGGCTAGTTGGTTGGAAGCTAGTGCAAACAAAAAACAAATACAAACAGGTACAATGGACACACGCAAACAACTACACATTAATTTGTGTATTTGTGTTATTAGAAGTACGAGAAAGAGAGAAAGAGAAACCTTATGTTCATTAAACGACGAAAAATGTTGTATGTGCTCGCAATTAAGTGTTAATAATAATAGTAATAATAAATAACTACCTATATATATTTTCAATCATTGTGTTTCAAAAATATTAAAAAACAATCGAAAGTAAGTTGGAGCATAGCTTCTGTCGGCAGTCCCCCAACTGCCACGTGTGTTTTTTTTATTATTCCAACATCATAAATAAAATGGAAGTAAGAAAGTTTCAAAACTACAGACACCCTTTTCAAGTGGTAGAAAAAGCGATACAGGGTCATGAATTAGCTAATAATAAACAATACCCCAAAAAAGGTCAGAAATGTTATGAATAACAAACAGTCAAAAGTTGATGGCTAGAGAAATAAAGTGGCATTGACGTGTACGGTTTGAGTTTCAACACATTCGCCAATTCAATTCGCTTTATACCTTCATTGACATGCAAATCGTGCACTGGTAGCAATATCAGCAGCCACTGAGGAAATAATGATACTTGGAAAACATTTGCTGTTTACTTTTATTTTTTTTTTTGATTGGGTTGTTTGTTTCAGCATTTGCACCATTGAGTTCTAGGGTATTGACTTTAAAAAAAATTATTTACATTTTGTATATTCTTATGAGAAACGTGCGGCGTGTGTGCATTTTGAATTTCAGGCGGCTTGCGGTCTGATATAATTGGAATTTATTTATATATATATATATGTAATTGGATAAGTGTATTTTTTGCTCTTATAACAGTGGTGTCCCCTAAACTTTTGTCTAAACTTAAACACGTGATAGCTGAGAAAAAAAGCTACAATGTTTGTTCTTACGCCAATTGCCTAGGTGGCTTCGTTTTCGAGATATTCGTGTTTAAAATAATTGCATTTTTGAATGCATTTTCAATAAATGCATAATCTACTTTTTAAATGAAAAAGAAATATCATTGAAAATTGCTTCAAAATTGATTTTAAATAATTTATTTTTTCGTTGGAAATGAAAACGAATTTTTGATGTGTTAACATCTATACGCGCGCCTCTAGGGCAGTAAACTATAAATTTAATACATACGCAAGTGTTAGGTTTGTAAGAGTAAATCATCGTTTGTTTGTTCGTTGCTTGGCAGTCGGTATTGAAAGTGATTATTGGGCGATTTTCATATAATTTTCCCACGCGATTTTCTCCGGAAATTCATAGCCGATTTCATTAATTTTTGGATTAAAAAGCTAGTGCGGGTTTCGACGAAGAGTTTAGGCCAAAAATTAAGGCGATCCGATATCGGCGAGCCGAGATTTAAGTGTTTTAATTTGGAGTATTAATTAGGAGTAATATTAAAAAAGTGTTTTATATTGATCTTCGGTTTTGTCTTATCATCGTTTGTTTGTTCGTTGCTTGGCGGTCGGTATTGAAAGTGATTATTGGGCGATTATCATATAATTTTCCCACGCGATTTTCTCCGGAAATTCATAGCCGATTTTATTAATTTTTGGATTAAAAAGCTAGTGCGGGTTTCGACGAAGAGTTTAGGCCAAATATAAAGGCGATCCGATATCGGCGAGCCGAGATTGAAGTGTTTTAATTTGGAGTATTAATTTGGAGTAATATTAAAAAAGTATTTTATGTTGATCTTCGGTTATATCGTACGAATATAACAATGTATGTATGTATGTATGTACAAGTGTCTGTTGCTTTGCATTCTTTGACTTTTGTGGGAATAAAACAAAAAGTATTGAGCAAGAAAATAATGACACATGTGCTTGCACTGGGTCTTTAAATAATTTTAAGTATTAATATTATTTAACTGTAACGTCATCATATGATTGAACGCTGTTTTTTATTTTCCAATGTAACATTTACGAATGTGTTCATAGAAATCGAACAGGTACCGTGTAGCAAAAAGGTGTTAACACATCGCCCGTGAGTTCGAACACTCATTGGATTTTTTTTTTCAAATGTTTTCAATTAACGAAAATTTTCAAAATGAGAGCCTTGTTGCGTTATGCACTTAGATAAGCGGTCTCTTATTTCAGTTGTAGTTGTATTAATAGTCATTTCCTGTCGCATTTGATTTAAAATCAATTTTGAAGCAATTTTCAATGATATTTATTTTTCATTTAAAAAGTAGATTATGCATTTATTGAAAATGCATTCAAAAATGCAATTATTTTAAACACGAATATCTCGAAAACGAAGCCACCTAGGCAATTGGCGTAAGAACAAACATTGTAGCTTTTGTTCTCAGCTATCACGTGTTTAAGTTTAGACAAAAGTTTAGGGGACGCCCTGTATATATATGTAATAGGATAAGAGTATTTTTTGCTCATATAACAGTGGTTTATTGTAATATACAGCATTAGACGGAAATCACTTTAATTGGAAATTTTTTTTAGGCATTTCCGATTTTGACACAAATTTTGAATATATTAGACATAGCCTGCTTGTGTTTCTTATAAAATGGTTACGAAGGGTATTAATAACTAAGGGAGATATCGAGCTTTGAATCTTAGACATTTGGTATAACATTTATTAAAACATTTACAAGATATAGAAATGATCTTAGACATTTAGTTTGTTTCAAAAAGTTAATGAAAAAATTTGTTTTCAAATATTGTAAACTACACAGTTTAAAATTTAATTTCTAAAAAATACCATTTGAATTTTATATATTTTATCATTTATCATAACCAATTCGTATTGCAAACACCCTGCGAATTCTAACTAGAGGACGGTATAACAAATAAAGGATAGTTTGGACAAATTTGATATGTGTAATATAGTATATAAAATACCATGTAAAGGAAATGACAACGAGGTTTGTACCAAAGTGTATGTAGGGACACAAAAACTAAACTAAAGACACCAATTGCAGGACGCAAATTAGATCAGAAATACCGGCATATTTCTACACAGAAAACAGCATTAACATCCCATTGTGCTAGTTTAAATCATTACCCAAACTTTCAGGATACAGCGGTTTTAAATAAAGAAAACAATTATAAACGTCGATATATTTTAGAAATGCTACAAATAATTAATACACCAACATTTGTCGTGTTTTGGTTACAAGCAAGCGATTTAGCGAGAAGTCATTTTATTAAAAAATAAGAAAAATGGTTGGGACATGGGACTGTCCGTGGAGGTGGAAAGTTTCTGATTGCCATTTACATGGGAGTGGCCAGAAATGATTCCTTCATTGGGCAGTCCAAGCAGCTCACTACTTCCACGCAGTATATCCTGGGCAATGGCTTTTCGGAAACCTCCGTTAGCTAGCTAGAGTGAGAAGGCGAAACAAATGAGCACCAAATCAGGTTTAGTAGGTGACTGATGTCACTGAAGCTAATAAAACAATCGGGCATATTCTTTTGTACTTAGAAGGCGGATGAGCCAAATATACGGAGCAACGGCGGATAGAAACTAAATAAGAAAATCCAGTTTCAACATATCGCATCCTGGTCAGCGTCTGATCCATAATGGGCGGCTGCCTCAAATTATCCTGGCAGTGGGCTGGGTTTGCCTCCCGCCACCGTTCATAATGGCAGTAAAAATACCTAAACGAAAAAAGAAAATATAAACAACCCCTATTTGTTGACGACCCCCGCAAACGTTATAAGGACCACGATTTACGGATATGCACTTGGAATGTTAGAACTCTATATAGATCCGGTGCAAGTATCCAACTGGCAAATGTCCTCGAAAGTTATAACACTGACATTACCGCTATCCAGGAAATATGATGGAGAGGACATGGTTGCACAAGAAAAAGAAACTGCGATATATACTACAGTTGCCTTGAAAAAAAACATGAATTTGGTTGCGGATTTGTAGTTGGCAAAAGACTGCGACATCTAGTCTCTAGGTTCAATCCTATGAGTGAACGTATAGCCACAATCCGCATAAAAGCGAAATATTTTTATATTTCCCCAATTTGTGTGCATGCCCCGACAGAAGAGAAATATGATGATGCCAAAGACATATTCTATGAGGTCCTAGAGGAAACGTATGACCGCTGCCCTGGCCATGACATTAAGATTGTACTAGGAGATTTTAATGCCAAAGTAGGAAGGGAGAATGTGTTTAATCCAACTATTGGCAATTTCAGTCTACATGGTGACAGTTCCGACAACGGTATGAGACTGATTGACTTTTCCGCGGCAAAAAAACATGATCATTAGTGGTACAAGATTCCAGCATAAAGATATCCACAAGGCTACTTGGGTATACCCTGATCAAAGAACTAAGAACCAAATTGATCACGTGGTAATTGATAGAAGTCACTCATCCAGTGTAATGGACGTACGAGTGATCAGAGGAGCTAACATCGATTCTGATCACTACCTGGTAGCAGCAAAGGTTCGCACAAGATTAAGTAGAGCGAAAATCGTACGAAAGCAGACGCAGAGGAAGCTGGACATCGGAAAGCTGCAATTACCAGAGGTAGCCACAGCCTACTCAAGGAAGCTCTCGCAACTTTTGGCACAGAACCCACCCCCTCCCGATGACGATCCTGATGCGCAGTGGAAACCCATTTCCGACTCTATAAAAACTGCCGCAACAACCGTACTTGGTTTGGAAAAGCCGCCTTGCAATAAACCGTGGTACGATGAAGAGTGTCGCATTGCAAATGACGAAAAGAACGCTGCACGTATGATAATGCTTCAGTCAATTGCAACGCGAGCTGCAACTGATCGGTATAGGGAGAAAAGAAAGGAGGTAAACCGTCTCTTTAGGCGTAAGAAACGGCAGTGGAGAAAGGGCGAGAGTGAGAAAATTGAGACATACAGAAGGAAGAATGAAGCCCGAAAATTCTACCAAAAAGTTAAAAACGGAACAAATAGACATGGTTCAGGGCCCCCCTTCTGTAACGACAAGGAGGGAAATCTCGTCGTAGATGTGCAGAGCATGTTGGGGATATGGAGAGAGCATTTCTCCGCGCTACTAGTACCTGAGATATCCGATGACGATGGGACAATCGATCACAATATGGACGACGACGTCGATTGCCCCCCTCCTAACCAAGACGAGGTCAGAACAGCTATTGCCCGGCTTAATAACAACAAAGCCGCATCAGCCGATGGATTACCGGCGGAGCTGTTTAAAGCTGGCGGCGATGAGCTGATAAGGTGCATGCATCAGCTCATTAGCAAAATTTGGTTAGATGAATGCATGCCCGGCGATTGGAGTCTCAGTGTACTATGTCCCATATTTAAAAAAGGTGACCCGAGTATTTGTGCCAACTACCGTGGAATAAGCCTTTTATCCATAGCATATAAGGTTCTATCAAGTATAATGTGCGAAAGACTAAAACCAATTATCGCTGACCTGATTGGACCATACCAGTGTGGCTTTAGGCCTGGAAAATCGACAACTGACCAGATTTTCACGCTACGCCAAATCCTGGAGAGGACACACGAAAAACAAATCGACACCTATCATCTATTTATCGATTATAAAGCAGCCTTCGATAGTCCGATACGGGAGAAACTCTATGAAGCAATGTCTGAGCTTGGTATTCATACGCCTTTGCAGGATGACCTTGACGAACACCAAATCCGCAGTGAAAGTTGGTAAGGATCTTACCGAACCTTTCGAAACTAAGCGAGGCCTCAGGCAAGGCGACACCCTATCGTGCGATCTCTTTAACATCTTAATGGAGATCATTATGAGAAAAGCTGCAGTCAATATGAATAAAACCATCAGCAGCAAAAGTCACATGCTGCTCGCGTATGCTGATGATATAGATATCATTGGGCGCACAATAAGAGAAGTTACTGCGGTTTTTTCGAGAATTGAGAAAAAGTGGGTCTGACGGTGAATGAGGACAAGACAAAATTAATGGTTTCAACGAACAGGGCCTCCACGCGATTAGACCAAAGCGTGAACGTTGATAACCGTTATAACTTCGAGGTAGTCGACGAATTTATATACCTCGGATCTGCCATGAACAAAAACAACACCGTCAGCCTTGAAATCAAGCGGAGAATTGTGCTTGCGAATAGATGTTATTTTGGGCTAAGCAAGCACTTTAGAGATAAAGCCCTCTCTCGAGTAACAAAAGTCCAGCTGTACCAGACGCTCATTCAACCTGTCTTGCTTTATGGCGCAGAATCCTGGGTCCTATCGCAAGCAGACGAAACATCTCTAGGAGTCTTCGAGAGAAAAATACTCCGAAAAATTTATGGCCCTATAGTGCACCACGGCGAGTATTGGCGAGTATCGAGCTGTATGAGCTTTATCCTGACATTGACATAGTTAAGCGGATCAAGATAACGCGATTGCGCTGGCTAGGCCATGTCAGTAGAATGGATGAAGACGAACCAGCACGAAGGGTTTTCGAAACCGAATTCGAAGGAAGACGGAAAATAGGAAGACCAAGACTCCGCTGGAGGGATTAGGTTGACGAATCCCTGCGTACACTTGGTATTGCCAACTGGAGAAATAAAACAAAAGATCGAACTGGTTGGCGAAATATGTTATCTTCGTTTTGTAAGGTCCCTGACCCCCCGGGGTTGTTCGAGATCGGATAAGTAAGTAAGTATGAAAAATGGTTAAACACGGTAAAAGATGTCAAAATTTTTTTGTTTTAAACTTAGCGAAAATGAATCTCGTCGCTAAGTTCTCACTAAGTCTTCGCTAAGTGCTTCATACAAAACAAGCGATTATATAAGCAAGCGGTGTAACCAAAACACGCTTATTGAAAAGAATTAACTATAAAACAGATACAGATAATGTAGCCCAAATTTACAGACATTTAATTAGTAAAAAGTAGAACCATTTAAGCACAAATTGTTTATCAATCTAATATTTTTCTTTTGGTTAATTTATGTGAACTTTTTGCGAACATTATTTTTGTTTGTGTAACTAAAGAAAATTTTGGAAAGGGCGGGAAAATTTGTTTGAACATTTTTAAATTGCCATAATTTTTTCACAATTGTTATTTTGTTTTAATTGTTAAATATTGTTTATATCTCCTGATGATGCTACACAAAGGAGTAGCGAAATATCGAGGAAAATAAATACAACAACAGCAAATCTGACCTCAAGCTCGAAGAAAATTGATTATTTATATATAACTAATATATTTCGGAAACGGAGCGTTCAAGCAAAATTCTTATTCAACCATTTTTCCCTGGATTATAAGGGTTTTCCATAAAGCGGTCCAATTCGTATGGATGACTGTTTCTTAAAAAAATTCCCAAAAAGAAAAAATAGCTATAACTCGGAAACGGTGCGTCGTCCGAACGCAAAACTAATAAATTTGTTACCTCCATAGTAGGCTTTAACATATAGGGCATCACTTCTATTAAAAAAAACGCTAAAACCTATAATGTCTCGAATCAAAAATTGCTAAACTCCCTTATGCCAATATCTCGGAAACGGAGCGTCCAATCGGAAAAGTATAATAAATTTTTGCGGGTTTCTAAGGGGTGTCACTCTACCATAATAAACCAATGACATAATATTGATATGAATATGAAAGTTACAAAATGTTGCATTGCTTTTTTAAAATCCTGTTAATTCGATGGGTGCGTAGTTTTTTTCAGCCAAGTGTAATTTACATATACATACATATTTACTTCAGCTCTTCTCGAATCAGAGGACCCAAAAACCGGCAGAAAATCCGGAAATTTTCCTCTCTGGTGTATAAATCAATTTTTTATAAATTTAAATTTTAATAAAGATACACTCTAATTGCTATATCAGAAAGTTGTAGCGTACCCTAAAAAAATTAAAAACGGTAATTTTTGCAACGATCTGATTAAAACATGTTTGTTTAAACTATTTTTAAACTATCAAAAAAACATTTACATCCGTTTTTTACAAATTCCTTACAAATTCACTGGAATCAGTTTTTTTTTTAATAAACACATTGAGTGCCAAGCAGTTTTGACGAAAACCTTCCCAGGAGGCCAAACATTTTTTTTTTTGTTAACTGAGTGTACTAGTGGTAAAAAACGATTTCTGAGATATCCCTAGTCCATTCTGACCCCTTACTTCTTATTTTATATAGGCTTTTTTGTGTCGTACATTTCTGTACGACATGGCACTGCATGACGGGTATGCATTTGTAAAAGTCGCTGTCGTACAAAAACGTACGACACTTTTTTTTCTTGTTTTTTATTTTTGTTTGATTTCTTTTTTCTTTTCTTTTTAGTTCAAATAAAAATATAATAAAATAAAAAGCAAATACCTACAATGTCGAAACGATCGTTAAGAGAAAAGGAAATATTGGAAGTCTTGACGGAGAGTGATGAAGATTTTTCTAATGATGATGATTGTGATTGGATACCGGAGGTTTCGGATTCTGACTCTGAGCCTGACATAGATCCTGTGCGAATCCATGACATGTTGTTTGAAGATGGTATCAATACGGAAGACGAAACTGACGAACCTGTCGAAGCTGAAGAAGACAGTTTAACATCAGGCGCGGAAATGTTGAATACCGAAGTCAATTGAACTGAATTTTCATCACGTCAAAAGACCTATACATTTACTGCAAAATCTGGTATCCAGCAAAATATTTCATTAGACATTTCCTGTTTGGATACATATTTGCTATTTGTAGACAATGATATCATTGATTTAATTGTCAAAGAAACCAACCAATACGCACAAGAGATTTTGGACAAAACTGCCGTAACTAGATCTCGAGGAAAAAACAATGGGTACCGACAATAAACCTTGGATTAAAAAATTTCTGGGACTTCTTTTATGGATGGGTTTGGTGAAAGTTGGGTCTCTTTCAGATTATTATTCAAAAAATCACCTATATAACTTTACCATTCCTGGAAAAACAATGTCCCGAAGTCGTTTGCAGTTGCTGCTGCGCTTCATGCACTTTGCAGATAATAGTAGCATTACTCCAGGTGATCGACTTGGAAAAATCCAACCATTGTTAGATATGCTCCAGATGCGGTACCAAAAAGTTTATGTGCCAGGAGAAAATATCATTATTGATGAAACACTGATTCCTTGGAGAGGCAGACTATATATATTCCCATTCGGCAATATATTCCCAATTAGACTCACCCGTATGGAATAAAACTGTTTAAACTTTGCTCTACTGAAGGATTTACCTGGTCACTGAAAATATATTCTGGTAAATCAGCTACTGGGGTAAGAGAAGTTGGCTTAGCAAAAAATGTTTGTGAATATTTAGTCACTAAATTGAAAGGAGAAGGTCGTACATTATACGTTGACAACTTTTATACCAGCTACGAACTCGCGCGCTCAATGAAAAAAAAAATAAATGGTTTCCCATTACATCCCATGAAGGGAACGGGGAGAACTTCTCACAATCACTGAGCTGTGCGCTTTCCAGTTTTCACTCACTGATTGGGACCTACAGTTTTACACCAATTCCGAATGGCTATATACTCGATAGTGACGCCGTGACTATGCGAGGTGACCGCCGCCGAAAGAAATGTTCTTTTTTTTTGAAGGTGGTCAGAGCTGGGTTCGAACCCAGGATCTCATGTACGAAAGCCTCGCACACTAACCATTGCACCACCGACGGCCACAATGCTAAATAATAAAACCCACCGTGTCGGCACTCTTCGCGCAAACAAGAAATATTTGCCAAAAGAAGGGATGAATTCTGCGCTTAAAAAAGGTGAATTGGTGGCCCAAGAAGATGAAAACGGAATAGTAGTACCAAAATGGAAGGACAGGCGAGATGTCAGAATGCTTTCAACAAAGCATGCTCCAGTGATGATATTCGATTCAAATCAAGAAGATGATCCAAATATCCCATCAACTAGTAGAGCAAAAAGACGCAAAAGTATAGTAAAGTCAAAACCATTAGCTATCATTGAATATAACAAAGGAAAAGCTGGTATAGATTTATCCGGACCAAATGGTCTCGTATCGTAGCACCCTACGCAAAGGTTTGAAGTGGTATAGAAAACTTGGCCTGTCAATAGTAAACGCGCATATTGTTTATAAGGAAGCTACAAAGAAAAACATCAACATACGCAAATTCGGTCAACGTGTAGCTAATGACCTTTTGGATCTTACATCTCCGCAAGCAGTAAACCCCGGCAAACACATTATAACTAAAAGGGTAGATGCCAACAATAAAGCAATTGGACGTTCTTGTGTTTTGTGTTATGCAACTGCAAAAAAAACAGCTGGACCGGAAAACAGCAAGGAGTCACTTGAAAAAAAACGAGTAGTTATTGCCCAAGATGCCCCAATACCCCCCACTTGGGCCTGCAGTGTTTCCCAACATACGCCCATCTAAAATAATAATATGTATACTTATTTTTATCCTTTCAAAAATTAATATTATATTAAATTACTTGTAAATTTCAAAAAAAATACATTTCATACATTTTTCACCTAATAAAATCTCAAAAACTCATCCTAGATCCATGCATGCTTTTGCAAAAATATTCAGTAAAGGATTCTTTATTTAAAAATTGCAACAAATTTCACTCAGTGTCGTACATAAAAGAACTACAGGCTCTAAGTAAAAGCAATCACTGTCGTACGGAATCGTGCGACGTGACACCCCACGAAGGGTTAGGTGTCGTACGGAAACGTACGACGTGGCACACAATGTGTTAAAATACCATGATACATTCTGTCAAAATCCTTTTCCAAGTGTAACGATAATAAATAACATATTTCCCCATCATGGACATTTTCCCTTATAGAATCAGTAAGACCATTCAGTTTCATTGTCCTCATAAAAGTTTTGGTGCTATTTCCCAATTGCAATATGTTTTCCAACCAGATGCGTTGGAAATATAGAGATAGGCTTGTGGCTAGATCTTTCATCGAGCAACGAAATTGTATTTTAGGGGAAAAATTAAACCACTTATTTTCATCATTCTATTACTATCCCTCTCTTAAGAGATACCGCAGAATGCACTCTTTCCAAGCCGGACATAAAAATCACATGAGCCGTCAGGGGACACACCCGTTGAAAATTTAAATGGATCTTTAATAAAAGATACTTTTTGTAAAATGATAAATTTTTTTAATAATTTTTTTTATAGAATGTGTGTTTTTTTAAAGATATTTTTAGGCCCTTTTTGTAAGAATATTTATTATATTTTCCTGAGAAGGTATTTTTTTAAAGACCTTTAAAAGACCTTCTATTAAAAGCTAATGTTTTTTTTAAGAAAATGTACTATGTTTAAGAAGAAATACTTTCTATAAGAAATCGCCCGAAGAGTATGCATTTTTTTACAAAGAAGTACTCTTTTTAACCCTGCTGT
Organism: Phaonia tiefii; assembly: GCA_963931995.1. Lineage (NCBI taxonomy): Eukaryota > Metazoa > Arthropoda > Insecta > Diptera > Muscidae > Phaonia > Phaonia tiefii. The sequence goes on from OZ008367.1 coordinate 39,711,196, forward strand.
TAGATTAGGACCATTTGGTCCAAATTTTTTCTGTTTTCCCTTGTAACTTTGGAACGGTGATATATACTGACTAAATTTTTCTGCCAATGGGGTCTTTTAATAAAACAATGTTATGTGCGAAAATTAAATTTTCTAACTTTATTCAGGACTGAGAAAAATACAAAATGACGAATCTTAGGTTAGAGGACCATTTGGTCAATAGTACATTTTTTCATTACCAAGCGAATGTAAATTCATGTCAAATATTTAGAAGATGTTTTTGATATGTCAAATACTTGCTTTAGAAATTATTGAACCAAAATAGTTACAAAGGATAAGATAAAATTATTATTTTGGATGAAAATTCCAGTATGGACCAAATGGTCCCTCAATCTAAGATTCGTAAGTTTTTTCATTACCAAGCGAATGTAAATTCATGTCAAATATTTAGAAGATGTTTTTGATATGTTAGCGGATGTTTTTGATATGTCAAATACTTGCTTTAGAAATTTTTGAACCAAAATAGTTACAAAGAATAAGATAAAATTATTATTTTGGATGAAAATTGCAGTATGGACCAAATGGTCCCTCAATCTAAGATTCGTAAGTTTTTTCTAATCTAACAGCAGGGTTAAGAATATGTACTTTTAAGAGAAGTGTTACTCTTTTTAGGTGAAGGTTATTTTTTTAAGAACATGTACTTAGTTTCAGAAAGTCTACTTATCTCAAGAAAAGAAAAGGTATTGTTTTATTTTTAAGTAAAGGTACTTTTAAGAAAAGCAATTTTTGTAAGAAAATGTGTTTCTTTTAAGAGTAGGTACTTTTTTGAAGAAAAGTTTTTTTTAAGAAATAGCAATTTTTTTTAGGATTGGTCCTTGTTTCAAGAATAGGTAAATTTTTAAGGGCAGGTACTTATCTCAAGGAAAGTTATTTTATTTCACAAAAAATGTACTGTTTAAAGGAAAGGTAGCTTTTTAAGAACAGGCAATTTGTTGTAAGAAAATGTAGTGTTTTAAGGAAAGGTACTTATTTCAGAACAAAAATACTTTTTTTAAGAAAATGTACCCGGTACTTTTTAAGAAAACGTACTTTGTTTAAGAAAATGAAGACATTTTTTAAGAAAAGGCACTTATTTAAGAAAATATTGTTTTTTTAAATTTCTTTCACTTTGGCTTTTCTAAATTTTCTTTTATTGCGTTCAATACCACAATATATACTAAACTTTGTTACAGGCTCCACCTATAAAACTTCCCATTAAACAAGAAATGGCTAAAGTTAAAGTTAAATTCTTTATTAGTATTTCAAATACTTTCTGTATATAACAATTTATATCAACGACATAACATCATCATTATTATTATTCTTTGTTTTCTTGTTTTCTTTGTCCCAACATATGTTAGTCTAGACACAAATCAAAGCAAAATTACCCAATATAGATGATAATACTGGGTTCTAGCATAGTAGGAAAACAATGTGTAAGTAGCGACAAACAATCACTCTGCACAAGCAATAAATGTCTTCGGTAGTGACTTGTGTAACTACACACCGCAGTGGCTTAACGGGCTAGACGCTGCTGAAAATGATGCTTCACAAACATCGAAACGATCGTCCAGCGAATGTGAGTTCGAATCCCACCCGCGGCATTTACATTTTTTTTACTAACCGGAGAAAACATGATCTCTTATAGCCTTAAAGGAATTTACAATTTTTTTTCATTTAGCCCCCATCCCGCAATGTGCGATAAGGAACTTAGTTCCATAAGTTGTATCCAATATTAATGATTGAAGAATTCTAAGGCAATTATGAAGACAAACAAAAACAAATGCGTAACCACAAGAAAGTAAAGTGAAGAAGGAAGCTGAGATATATCTCGAATCTGAATCATATACCTTAGCCGATATCTTCCCAAAATTCGACAAGATGCAAAAGAACACAGTTTACCTAAGACGTCAACAAAAATACTCCTAAACTTTGAAGCTCATACATTTACTACACTAACAAATTGGCCATAAAATAAATTCAAAAAGCGGATTTTGGTTTGTTCAAAAATTAGGTGGTTTAAAAACCCGGCACAAGGCTATTATCTAAAAACCGGTTTCACGAGATTTCCGGTTTCGGTATGGGACACTCTAGTATGCAGCAATAAAATCCTGCCATATCTTAATTCAGTATTTTTTGCCATAGAGAAGAAACTATCGAAAGTCTATTTGACGGTAAATTACGACGAAATGAACTGAAACTATGAGGAATAAGTAAAACAGAAAACACGACTATGACAATGGTGACTGTTAAAGAGGATTTTTTATTATTAATACCTATTTTTGATTAAATTTGTTTTATGCGGTTTTTCAGAAACTAGTGGCAAAATATGGCGGAGTTCCTTGAATATTTCCTACCGGAATGTAAACATTTAGTGAATGCCGTACATCCACAGCAAGGAACAATAGTGGAAAGCGGGGTAATAACTAACAGGAAATGTAAATATTTACAACAGCATTCCAATCTAAAATATTTATGTGCCAATATTTCACAAGAATACGAGCGCAACTTCAAAATATTTAGTACTTCGAGAGCAAAGATACGTTCAACCAAGTTTGATGTTATACACGTGAGTGGGAATTCTTAAAATTATTTAGATTGCGTTCCTAGTTCCTTGTACGTGCTATCCTCTTTGAATGTTTTCCATTTGTTCCTGCATCTGAGTTGTTACACCTTCGGTATTATAAGTTGCTTCCGTTTGCCTTACACGAATTATGAAGGATACCCCGCATATACATATGTGTATATAAATTGTTTGCAATGAACCTGATTTGCATTCAGCTTAAAATAAATATGTATTACCACGGAAACTTGAACTTTCCAGTTTTACTTTATACATTGATATTTGTATTAAATGGAACTTTGTTGCAAATACTGTGGTGTTTTATCAGTTGTGAATAATGTGATGCATCAAGTAACTGTGTTGATTTAATGCACACATTGAAAAGATTAGTTGGTAATCAATTCAGGCATTGGAAATTCCAAGCTAAAGTCTATATCTTGATTGGAATATATAATTGTCATACATCAGAATTATTTGCCGAGGATATTAATAGATTAAAAATAGGTCTTACTAAATACATGTTGCTACTACAGAAATTAAGTTGTAGTAACCAATTTGAGTATTTCAAAAACCTCATTCATCTGAAATGGAAGATAGAACTAATAAAAAGTACAATATTAGAATTAGTGTTGAAATATTAGTCACTGTAACCATAATTTAGTTTCTGTTGCAAAAACCCTTGTTACAAAGTTATGTATTCGATTTTTCACAAGAGGCTTTGTTGTTAAAGAGAAACTACATATATTTTTATTTTACACGAGGACTTTACTGCAAAACTATTATTTTAAATATTAACAAAGTTGTGAAAAAACAGTAAAGTGTATAGATATCAGCCAGCGAAGAATACATATTATCATAAATTAAGGTGAAGTAAGACTTTTAAACATAGTCGTTGAATATGACGCCACTATTGACGCGCTCACAAACACATGCAAACAATTGTGGGCACTTGTCTGGAGGAGCTATTATTGTGGATGACACAAATTAACTTAAACATACATTTGATACCCAGTGGGTAACCCATCCGCATTTTTGATCGAAAATATGAAAAATTTAGAAAAAATGTCTATATCTCGAAAACGAAGCGTCCAATCGCAAAAATGTCAAATTTTTACGGATTTCTAAGGGTTTCTCACAAAGTGTTCCAATTCGCATGAAATAATTTTTTTTAAAAAAAATTTTAAAAAAATTTAAAAAATGACTATATCTCGGAAACGGTGCGTCCAATCGCAAAAATAATAAATTTTTTACCTCCTTAAGAGACATCCAGGGATGACATGTCTTCAATATGGTATCACTCTTATTTTTAAAAAATCGCTAAAACTAAAATTTCTGCATTCAAAAATCGCTAAAACGCCCCTATGCCAATATCTCGGAAACGGAGCGTCCAATCGAAAAGAAACAATTTTTCACGAGTTTCTAAGGATTTTTCTTAACGTGGTCCAATCGTATGGAAGGATTTTGTTCAAAAAATCATCAAAATATGAAAATCGCTGAAATAAAAAATGGCTATAACTCGGAACCGGTGCGTTCGATCGCAAAAATAATGACTGTGTTACCTCTATAAGAGACTTTAACCAATGGATGGACGTTTTCAATACGACATCACTTATATTAAAAAAATCGCTATTTTAGCGATTTATTTATTTTGGTGATATTTAGAGAAATTGTACCACTTTATGAAAAACGCGGAGAAAGCCGAAAAAATTACTTACATTTCGATTGAACGCTCAGTTTGCGAAATAAATACATAATGGCGGTTTAGCGATTTTTTTCCAAAACAATTTAGTTATATTTGTTTAAAAAAAGTGACATCCATGGGGTACAGCCTCCCGTGGAGGTAAAAAATGTATTAATTTTGCACCGTTTCCGAGATATAACCATTATTTTATTTTAGCGATTTTCTTATGTTGGCGTTTTTTTGAAAAAAAATTACTTCATGGAACACTTTGTGAGGACCCCTTAGAAACCCGTAAAAATTTGCTATTTTTTCGATTGGACACTCCGTTTTCGAGATATAGAAATTTTTTCATATTTTCGATCAAAAATGGATACGAAATACGAACCCTGGTTATAAAAAATAATAATTTTGTTTATATTTAAATATAAAATATACAATTTTAATAAAAAATTATAGTTTTTACTTTTTTTCTATAAAATTCATAACTAAAGCACTAAAGGATAATTTGATTGCTAGAACTTGATTGACAGATCACATATATTACTTGTTGCTGTGGCTTGAACTAAATCCAGTGGTTTGGAACGCGCCTATGGCGCCCGTCGAAACATGCTTTAATTTTAATCGATTTTTAATAAAAGGTAATTCTGTAAGATGAGAGAGTCATAGTTGTTGTTTGTTATTACAACAACCGTGTAAATGATTTACACGTTTGTCAGCTGGTACCTTATATGTATGTATTCATGCACAGAGAATAAGCAGCTCAATTGGATCTTCCAACTAAGAGTGGCACAACAATCTATGAAATTTTTTGTTTTTTTTGGTTTTTTTGTTTTTTTTTCGTTTTTTTCGCTTTTTTTTGGTTTTTTTTTTCGTTTTTTTCGTAACTCTTTACTCAAAACAATCCACTCGTGACGTCTTTTAAAACGTTTACGCTTTTTTGTTATTGTTTTATGTAATAACATTGTCGAAATGGTGCATGTATCTTCTTAAAGAGTTACGCTCATCGCTGATTCACTGACTCTGTCACACTTTTTTGTCACACTTTTTGAACACTTATACATATATTTACAAAGGGGTTTTCAACAGAGACGCTACAAAAGTAAATCGATAGGGACAGCAAACGACGCCATATTTTGTCCCGCTCTTTTGACATTTCTCTTAAGTAAGGTAAGCCATTTCATGGAAAGATATAAGATATATGAGACAACTACGACTCGAAATTATTAAAATTTACTACCGAAATTTGGAGTCAGTGGCCTTAACTTTAAGAGCGCTACGTCCAATTTATGATCGTCATAATCGTCCTACCAGATCAACAATTGAGCGTCTAGTGGAAAAATTTGAATCCACAGGCACAGTACAAAATGTTTCAGTGCCAGTGAGACAAAGAACACTAGGTCACAAATAACAAAATTTTCTCTGTTATTTGTTTCTAGCATACTTTTTCTCATTGATTTTGACCTACTAAACACGAAAATGAGTTTTAAAAATTTCTCTGTTGATTGGTTTTCGAAATACAAATTTTTGAACTTTTTTTTTTAAATTTTTGGAGGTACACTTACAATTTTGAGCATATCTTTCGTCTTCTTTGACGTATTTGATCCTACTACTACTCAAATTAAAGCAAATTGAGCCGTCTACAACTCATTCTCAGAAAATTTTCAAATCGGGTGAGTAGTTTTGATGTTGGCGGCTTAAAAAGGTTAAAAAACTGCGTTTTTTTTTAGTAAAAATGTGGCAGAAAAATTCATATAAAAATTCATATAAAATAGAAAACGCGATGCTAACAGCGATTTTGGTTTTTTTGCGTATAGCTAGCATTTTTCCAAAGAAAATAAGCACTTACTTAACAAAATCTGACAACAAATGGCGGATGGGTGACTACAGTTGGACCCTAATACGTGAGACCAATTGCAGCGAATACAAAAAACAAAGAAGAAGTCAGCTGTTTTTCCACATGGCATAAAATGTAGAGTTATATCTTTGTTTCTACTCATTTTTTATGGGCGTTGATTTGGTTAATTTCGTTAGTTTAGCTAACCTGGCACATCCATTTCTAATTGTGCCATACATTGAGTATGTAGTGCTCTAAATAAATTAAAAAATAATATACTAAGACTAATTTGTTTATTTTAAATTAAGTTCAAATGTATTTATTCGTTTGCGTTGGGTAGGTAAGCTGTGCAAATAATGAAAATCAAAATATCGTGAAATAGCGGAATTTCGGTGTTTTAGCAAAAAAATTATAAGTCCGCCATTTGTTGTCAGATTTTGTTAAGTAGGTGCTTATTTTCTTTGGAAAAATGCCAGCTATACGTAAAAAAACCAAAATCGCTGTTAGCATCGCGTTTTATATTTTATATGAATTTTTATATGAATTTTTCTGCCACATTTTTACTAAAAAAACGCAGTTTTTTAACCTTTTTAAGCCGCCAACATCAAAACTACTCACCCGATTTGAAAATTTTCTGAGAATGAGTTGTAGACGGCTCAATTTGCTTTAATTTGAGTAGTAGTAGGATCAAATACGTCAAAGAAGACGAAAGATATGCTCAAAATTGTAAGTGTACCTCCAAAAATTTAAAAAAAAAAGTTTAAAAATTTGTATCTAGAAAACCAATCAACAGAAAAGTTTTTAAACTCATTTTCGTGTTTAGTAGGTCAAAATTAATTAGAAAAACTATGCTAGAACCAAATAACAAAACGACTGTTGGCTAGTGGAATTGCCCGTAGTGTCGAGCATATTGCTGCCGCTGAGGCTTCAGTTCAAGAAAGCCCAAATGTGTCTCTCACACGTCGTTCTCAAGCGTTGGGCATCTCTGTGACGTCGTTGTGGCGAATTTTGCGAAATGCTCTTGGCCTAAATCCTTACAAGATCAAACTGACGCACGAACTGAAACCGCTTGACCACCATAAGCGTCGTATGTTCGTGAATAGGGCTGAGCAACAACTTGAAAATGATTCGGATTTTCATCGGAAAATCATCTTCAGCGATGAGGCTCATTTCTGGCTGAATGGCTTCGTCAATAAGCAAACTATGCGTTATTGGTCAGACAGCAATCCACACGTAATCCATGGGTCATCATTGCATCAAAATTACGGTTTGGTGCGGTTTATGGGCCGGCGGCGTCATTGGGCCGTACTTCTTCCGTGATGATCAAGACCGGCACATTACTGTGAATGCGAATCGCTACCGTTCAATGATAACCGAATATTTTTGGCCCCAATTGGATAATATGGACTTGGAGGATATGTGGTTCCAACAGGACGCCGCCACAAGCCACACAGCGAATGTCACAATCAATTTATTGGAAACCAAGTTTGGTGAACGTGTTGTGTCACGAAATGGCCCAGTCGATTGGCCGCTTCGGTCGTGCGATTTGACGCCGTTAGATTATTTCCTGTGGGGCTACGTCAAGTCTGTGGTCTATGCCAACAAGCCAGCGACGACTGATGAACTTAGTACGAATATCGAACGTGAAATTGCAGCAGTATCGGCCGATTTATGCTTGAAAACCGTCGAAAATTGGGTTCAGCGTCTGGACTTCTGCAAGCGTGCCCGTGGTGGCCATGCAAAAGAAATCGAGTTCCATACATAATGGTATCGAACGTACTTTCACAGGAATAAAGAATTTCATTGGTGTCTAAAACCGGTTTGGTTTTATTTAAAAAAACTTTTGTAGCGCTCTTATTGAAAAACCCGTTATACACACAAAAAAAAAACGAAAAACCAACAAAAAAAACGAAAAAAAAATGTATATGTAATCTTCTTAACGAAAATAAAAACAAAAAATAACGAAAAAATAGAAAAAACGACAAAAAACGAAAAAAAACCCAAAAAAAACGAAAACTTGACAACCATGTAAATCATTTACACGTTTGTTGTAATAACAAACAACAACTATGTCTCTCTCATCTTACAGAATTACCTTTTATTAAAAATGGATTAAAATTAAAGCATGTTTCGACGGGCGCCATAGGCGCGTTCCAATCCACTAGTATTGAAATATTCTAATAAACTCTAGGAACTCAGACTTTCTACATGAGAGCGGAAAAAGAGTGCAATAAGTTCTCTATACTGCGCAATACTTTTTGTTTCGTTATGTTTATGACAAAACTAAAAGATTTATTTCAGTGAGCTAAATATTGTTTTATTTATTTTAAAAATATTACATCGAATGTTAAAGCAGATGTAAGAAAAAAGAATGTGGAATAGCAAAAGAGCCTTCAGCACAAAAACTATTCTTTTTTTATTTTCCAATGAAACATTTACTAATGTGTTCGTAGAAATCAATCAGGTACCTTATAGCAAAAAGGTGTTAACACATTGCCCGTGAATTCGAATACTCATTGATTTTTTGAAAAAAAGAAGTGCAGGAAAATCTGAGAATTGCTAGAAATTGATTTTTTCAAAAATTTGACGTGATACAGACATTTCAGGGGTACTGATGTAAAATGTACAGGGGTACAGGGGTAAAATGTAAGTCAAAAACTACAACAGTGTTATTTGCAACGTTATTTTTTGTTATTTTGTTTTCCATTATAAAATTGATATTAGTTTTAATGGAATAAATAACTTTATAGGCCAGTTTAATGGATCGGTTAAGAATTTTTGCAATTTCATATGGCTTTTTGCATTCAATACGCATATTGAATATAATGCGTACACTCTTTTCCCCGTCTCATTTTTAGGAAAAGTTTCGACAAATTGCACAACGGGATGATTTTTTATTTATTCGGCCAATTTAAACGAAGTGACGTTGGACACAAAATTACGCACCAAGCAACTTTGTATGTTCGGTTCCGCTTGCGTTGTGCTAATTTTCTGTCCAAAACAAAATATGGTAATTGCACATCCCAAAAAAATAAAACAGAATTGAGATAAAGGTAAAAAAAATTTAATTGACAGAATCTTGATGATCTGCTGCAACAAGGCGACCATAATAATTGGTCTACGTATACTATATAGTCAGACTGTTTAAAAAATGGTACGTCAACCTTAAGAGTTGTTTGTGCTAATTTAGTGTTCATGGCTGTATAACAACAGCAGGTCAATGTCCTAAGAATTGAACTCTACATAGCAGTAGCCAGGTCAATTTCCTAATAATTAGGAAGAGCCGCCGCCGCCGTGTTTTGCAGGATCCAACGCTGCCGCCGAAGCAGAAACAATTGGCGTAAACCTCTATGGCCTTCCTCTAAAAAGTTGCTGTGGGAGCTCAACCAGAAAGTTTTTTAAAAAAGTATATTTTTAGGTCCTTTTTGTTAGAATGTTTATTATATTTTACAGAAAAGATAGGTACTTCTTTTATTAAAAGCTAATTTTTTTTAAGAAAGGGTACTTTTTTAAGATGAAGTACTTTCTAGAAGAAAAAGCCAAAAGAGAAAGAATTTTTTTTATAAAAGAAATACTGTTTTTAAGAACGGGTACTTTTTAAATAAGTGGTACTCTTTTTATGAAGGTAATTATTTTAATAAAATGTACTAGATGATATGCGCGCCTCTTGTACTTGAGATCCGGTGTTCGATCCCTGCTGTGACCACCTTAAATTTCTTTCGACGGCGGTCACCTCACATAGTGACGGCGACACTATCGCGTATTTAACCATGAAAATGCTTCTCAAAAATACCGTCCGGAACCAGTGTAAAACTGTAGGTCCCAATCAGTGAGTAAAAAAACAAGAAACCGCATAGCTCACTGGATGTGAGAGGCTCTCCCCGAGTCCTTCATGTGATGTAATAGGAAACCATTTATTTTTTTTTTTTTGCTTATTTTCAGAAAGGCTACTTATCTCAAGACAAGAGAAGGTATTATTTTATTTCTAAGAAAGGGAAGTTTTGTAAAAAAAGTTTTTTTTTTAAGAGAATGTATTTTTTTAGAAAAGGTTTGTATTAAGAAATGCAATTTTTTTTTTATAATTGGGCCATTTTTCAAAAATAGGTAAATTTTTAAGAGTAGGTAATTATGTCAAGAAAAGTTATTTTGATTCACAAAAAAGGTAATCTTTAAAGAAAAGGTAGTTTTTTAAGAAAACGTAATTTATTGTAAGAAAATTTACTTTTTTAAGCAAAGGTACTGCTTTAAGATGAGGTATTTTTTTTAAGAACAGGTACTTTGTTTAAGAAAATGAATAGGTATTTTTTTTTTGAGAAATTTTACTTTATTTTAAGAAAGGCACTTATTTAAGAAAATGGTAGCTCAAGCTTGATTGGCAAGCTTATAGGGTGAAGTATTTTTCAGATTTTTCGGAAGAGGTATTCCGGACGTTTTTTGAATTTTATTTACAACTCGGGCCACGATTTTATAACAATAAATGGCCCCGGCAACATATTGCTGCAACCATATATATGATTGCTTGCAAACATATATTTGTTTCCTGCAATATGTTGCTGGAGCCGTTTTGGGTAAATTGTACTTGCCAACATATATATGTTTCCTGCAATATGTTGCTGGGGCCGTTTTTTTCTGTGTGTAATTCTTTGTCGTTACTTAGCGCATGTAGATTTTTTCAATAATACAGTGTTCAAACCAAACCCGATAGAAAAAGGCAAGCAGTTTATAATGTTATTATGTTCATACAATGGGTAAAGAGTTTTAAAGTGGCATAACTCTGGAACAGTAACTGCAAATTCAAAATTTTTTTTAGAAACTTGCTTGGAATTTACCCATCTTTTAAAGTGCATCATTAGTATTGTAAATTTTCATAGAAATGTAAAGCAAATCCAATGCAAAAATAGCAAACACATTATAATATTATAAGTTTCACACAATGGGTAAAAGGCTTTAAAATGGTATAACTCTGGAACAGTAACCGCAAATTCAAATTTTTTTTTACAAAAATACTTGGAGTTTATAAGTCTTTTAAAGCGCATCATTAGTGTTTTACATTTTCATAGGAATTTTAAAAGATATAGAGCGTTATTTACAAAATTTACCCAAAATATACGAAAAAAATTAATACGTTGTACCTTATGGAGCAAACTCATTGCCGAAACTGGTAGTTTGTGTATATCTAATAAAAGTTTGGACTGTTTGCTTTAAAAATGTTGACTTAAAAAGTAAGAAAATTCTGGTTATTGACCGAGTTTGAAGTAAAATTCAAAAAACCTCCGGTATACCCGATTTTTGGGAGAAATTCGACTTGTGCGACCTCTAAACCTCTAAAATCAGAGAAAATCTCAAAAATACCTTACCCTATAAGCTTTCAAATAAAGCTTGAGCAAAAAAAAATTTTTTAGTGGTGGGACACCCTAAGCCTCACCACCAACATAAGTCACATTCAATTCTCTTGCCATTTTCTATATCACATTCTTAAGTACTTATCGAATCATTTTCGCCGATATTTATGTAACACCATATATTAACAATCAATATTTAGACAAAACTCATTCGCGGGGTCTTAACTTGGTCAAGAAAAGTTGTCGCTAAATTCGGTAAATGTGAAAGTGAATTACATGGCCAGGCCCATATTCTCTACCAGCGATAGGTATTTAAATCCAACTCATGATGTTTTATTCCTGACGTTATCTACTGCATCTTCGTCAATTAAATTTATTTAGCCCAATCTACAATATCAAACCAAATGGAAAAAACGATGTTATCCAATTACAAATGCTTTAAAATATTTTTGTAGGATTCATTGCAGTGCATTTTTTTAAAACAATAAATATTTTTCAGCGATTACTTACAGGTGCTTGCATTTACCAAAACTGAATTTTTTTACTAAAGTTAAATTTTTTCAACTAGTGAAATTTGCAATGCAGTTGATAAGTGGTAACCTAGGGAATGATATAAGTTTTGGAAACCCGATGCGTTTTTACGTGGAATTGAAACTGTGACTGAAACCACTGTATTAAATTCACAGAAATGTTATGAATAACTCGGGAAGTTATATGCATACATATATGTATTTCAGCATGTTGCAAAATAAATTAAAACAGTGCATTATTGCAGCAGAAAGTGGGAATATTTTCATTCTGCATTCCTCTCGTGTTTTAATCATAATGGGTTTATGTGCTGCAAATAGTGAGAGGTTTCGCACATCCTATTCAGATATATTTTTGGTAACATAGCAAAAAACAATTGACTTCAAGTGGCTATGGAAGGAATGTGGTTCACTCTGGTTCAGATGATTATAACCACTTTTACTTCTGGGTTTCGCAGGCCATATCTTTTTAAAGTTTTTGCCGACAGCTGAAGGGGTATTTACTTAAAATTACATAAATAACAACCTGAAAGTAAAAGTTTAATGCAGCATTATTATAAAGGTAATTTTTGGAAAATGAGACAAAAAAAATACAAAAGGATAAGTTTTAAATCTTTTCTAGCTACTACCTTGCCAGATGTTCTGACCGCAAAGATGTGTACGTTGACATTCCTGTATATGTTTGGAACACACTTCAAACATTCATATGCTTGCAAGTCCCAAACTTACTTGTAACGCGGTTTTCAAAAATAGCGCTACAAAAGTTTTTTTAAATAAAGCAAACCCGGTTTTAGATACCAATGAAATTCTTAATTCCTGTGAAAGTACGTTCGATGCCATTCTGTATGGAACACGATATCTTTTGCATGGCCACCACGGGCACGCTTGCAGAAGTCCAAACGCTGAACCCAATTTTCGACGGTTTTCAAGCATAAATCGGCAGATACTGCTGCAATTTCACGTTCGATGTTCGTACGAAGTTCATCAATCGTCGCTGGCTTGTTGGCATAGATCATAGACTTAGCCCCAGAGAAAATAATCTAACGGCGTCAAATCGCACGACCGAGGCGGCCAATCGACTGGGCCATTTCGTGAGATAACACGTTCACCAAACTTGGTTTCCAATAAATTGATTGTGGCATTCGCTGTGTGGCTTGTGGCGCCTTCCTGTTGGAACCACATGTCCTCCAAGTCCATATTATCCAATTGGGGCCAAAAATATTCGGTTATCATTGAACAGTAGCGATTCGCATTCACAGTAATGTGCCGGTCTTGATCATGACGGTAGAAGTACGGCCCAATGACGCCGCAGGCCCATAAACCGCACCAAACCGTAATTTTTTCGGGATGCAATGATGACTCATGGATTACAAGTGGATTGCTGTCTGACCAATAACGCATATTTTGCTTACTGACGAAGCCATTCAGCCAGAAATGAGCCTCATCGCTGAAGACCATAAATTGGACGTAGCGCTCTTAAAGTTGAGGCCACTGACTCCAAATTTCGGTTGTAAATTTTAGTGATTTCGACTCGTTGTTGGCTCGTATATCTTTCCATGATGATATGTCAAACCTTATTGAAGAGAAATGTCAAAAGAGCGGGAAAAAATATGGCGTCGTTTGCTGTCTCTATCGATTTACTTTTGTAGCGTCTCTGTTGAAAAACCCTTTATTTAAATGCAAACAGTGTCATGGTTACTGACAAACATGTATGCTTTTACGTGGAAACATATGCGATCTTCATCCCAAACATCCATATACTTACGTGACAGCATTCTCGTGTTTCCGCCAAACCTATATATACTTACGTGGAAATATATGCGAATTTCCTGCTAAATATAATAATATTTAGAAACTAGGGCCATACAGTTTTCGGAGTATTTTTTTCTCGAAAACTCCTACAGATGTTTCATCTGCTTGCGATAAGACCAGGGTTTTGCGCCATATAGTCTGGAAAGTTGTATGAGAGTCTGGTGTTTTTTGTTTTTTTAAATGAGAATCTGCTGCTCTTTTGCTTCTGCTTCGTTTGTTGTCTCTCACGTTTTTGTTTTCAGAAGGTTTCAGCTATGCGATGGTACACAAAGGAGATATTTAGATATAAATCAAGTTCATGCAAGCCAAGCGTGGATTAATTACTTGTGTTTTTTTATTACACTTATTTTACAAATGGTCCGCCGTTCCGATTTTCTCAGTAAAGGCTCGGACAGACAAAGGGCTTCACATTGTTGCTCTTTACAGTTTCTTTCCTCAAAATCATTTCTCACTTTGGTAGCACACATCCATATACACAAAACACATACAAAAATACCAAAATAGGATCACAAACCATTTAACCGTCCATTCGCTTATTCGCTTTTCACTGATCAAGCGCTTTTGATATCCTCTGTCCGATGAACCATTGACGACTGAATACATGAAACTAAAACACAATACATCAGACAAAATAAGAAACACTTCATCTGCAATTTACACGCACATATATTTCTGACTCACTGACTGAGAGAATAAAACACAGATAAACACTTACAAGATAGACTCTCTCGTTGTCCCTCTTTTATTCCCTTGCTCTCGAGAGAGCATAGAGAGTGCAACAACCACAGCTGTATTTGTATCAAATAATATCATAATTATTACAAATTATTGTATCAAAATTTGTAAATATATGTGGGTCGCCAACACATATACATATTATAACATATTAATCATTGTATCTCAAACATGTTATATTAAATAGCAAACACAACAAGTTTGGCTACAAGTATATTATATTTGCGACACGCCCCAAACACACTTTATATTTGCATCCAAACAATAAAAAAATACAGATTTTTCAGCGTGCAGAAGTTTCACATTTTTCTCGCGGTCTATCCAGGGCTCCTGTTCTAGGGCTATACCATTCTCATGGTTCGTGAAGGAGACTAGAAGATTGGCGGAGGCAGCCTCGCAGGGACGCAATTCAATCTGGTCTGGTCTACGTCTATCTCCGTCCAGAGAAACTGGGGTGGCGGAACGTGACGGTTCCACGTCCAGATAGCATGTTAGTCTCACCAGTTTTAATTCTCTCGAGTGACCCCGAGTCCAGGGCGATGCTAAAATCGGCATCTGAGGTATCGGTGTCAGTAGCAGAACCAGTAGACAATACCTCCCAGATATGAGTATTGAATCCCGGGTTCTGTGTGCCAATAACAGTTGTATCAGATATTAAGGGAATTATGTACATATCCCGAAAAAGTTGAAAGAGCTTGTTAATGTATTGAATAGAATTCAAGTCTATGTTAAGATGAATGGAAAATATTACTTTTTGAGATTAAACGCAAATATTGTATATTTTGCTTATATGTTTTTTTTTAATTTGCATTGGATTTTAATTTGAATTACTTTATCTCGGGCAAATGCAAAAGAATTACCATTGTTCGCAATGGCAATTAAAAAAGTGTGAATTTGCATTTGCTCAGGCAATAAAAATGCAGGTTGTGGAATCGGATGTCAATTGTAATCAAATATGGGAATGCTTTTAATTGTTTTGAATTTGTTTGAATACTGGCAATTCTCTTTTTAAAGTATATTGCGTGTAGCGGTTTGTGGCTTCGCTAGGTATTGATGCCTAGTACTTTCAAATTCATAAACCTGTACTGTATAAAATATTTGAAAACCAAAAGTGTCAGCTATGAAGGAAATGCTTTGAAATTAAGCACAATTACTAATGGTATTGAAGTTTGTTTTTAATTTGCATTTCGAAAAGTAATTCAAATTAAACTACAAATTATAATTGGGTTATAATTAATTTGACCCATGTATGCATCACAGTACTGGGTCACAGGTCTAAATTTTGTACAGAATGGTTTCAAATAAGGGTGAATTATCCGCCATGTGAGGGCTAAAGTCATAGAGTAAATCTTACTAGAGAGAATATTTGACTCATCTGACATTTGCTTTCACACTTTTCGTGGTGCGGTCGGTGTGATAGAGAGATGTTTGACGAAAAGTAACATACACCAGGTGGAAATACAATAATTTCTGACTTTAACTTTTTATGTCGTTTTGGTGCAAAGCTGTGAAATTTAAATGTGTTTAACACTTTTTTATTGACTGTTATTGTTAGCATTCATTTGTGTTGTATTTAACACAATAATTTTAACACACAAAATGAAATACCGTTGTTGTTATTTTGTTGGTTGTTTTGAATCAGTGCCTCTATCTGGTATTATTGAAGTAATTCTTTTAAACATCCAACGTTCATATCACACCAGGGCAAATGTCAGAATTGGGTGGGCCAAATAAGACCTACCAATGTTAAACCCGATTACTTTTTCTGTTTTTCTAATATAATTGTGTTTTTTCCTTTGCAGGTTATAATTGATTTCTTGGAAATTTATAATGGATTGATACACTACATAAATAACAACGTGTTCAAATTATCGCATTTTGTTTATTCTCGTTACAGATCAATATTTGAATAGTCGGACGAATCGCATTTCCATTTAAAGGGTTATGTCAATAAGATAAACTGTAGATTGTGGTGCTCTAAAAATCCAAGGGCAACACACCAGCATCATTTACATCCATCCAGGTGCACTGTTTGGTGTGGTGTTCTGGCAACAATTTCCGGGGTTTCTTACAGAACAATGATTGACAACTTTTTGCGGCCAATGGTGGAGCAGCATCCTCCATTTTGTATGGGGATATTTAAAAGACAAAATGTACATATGTAAATAAGCCAGAGACAATTAGACAGCTAAAGCAGAGTATTCGAGACAAAATACTGAGCCTGCAACCAGCAGCATTACGTGGTGTTATGGAAAACGCGCTTAAAAGAGCCAATGTTTGTATCGCGCAAAATGGTGGACATTTGTCTGATGTCATATTTCATACCTAGTCCCCCTGAACTTCCATGAAATGTATTTAATATATAAAAAAAATTAATAATAAAAAAATATCATTGCAAGAGTTATACGTATTTTACATTGGTAGATCTTATTTGGCCCACCATGTATTTCGCACTTTTTTGTTGACTTTTATGTTTGGTATATATTTTTATTGTATTTAATACAACTATTTTGCCACAAAAACACGAAATGCGGTTGTTGTTTCTATGATGGACGTTGTTTCCTATTGCCACTATCTGGTATTATTGAACCCATGCTTTCCACCATCCAATGTTTACTTGTTACCACACCTATGACGTTTAATTTATTGAGAGAATTAATGTGTCTGTACTAAATTCGTGTATGGTTCTGGGTTATAAAAAACTAAACTGGAAATTAAAAAACAATGTATTGTCATTGTTGAGAAGTATTTTAAAAAATATTGAAGGGCTTTCGAACAAAATCATCAGAGCTATTGGCCACAATTACAGCATTTGGGGTTCAAAAAAATATACGACTGATTGTTGAGAAATAAATCCATCATAAACCTGTCGCAGTTCACAGAAATACAAATAAATCCATCATAAACCTGTCAATTGAGCGGACTATTTGTTTTCGAAAATGGGACTGGTCGGGCTCTAATATTTTATGGTGGATGATAATCTAGATTTGTTGTTTTTTAATTCCATCATATGGATATAGATGGCAAGTGGTTTCAATAAAACGGTACCACATCCCATATATCCCGACAAACAAAGCAAAGAATTTTGGGACGCCCTTTATATAGACACATTTTGATTTCTAATCCTTTGGTGCTATTTAGTTATCAGGATCAAAGATGATATTATACTACAGTGCATGGTATCCGCCTCTATTATTCTTATGTATCACAATTGTTATATTCACCTTTTGATTATTGAGTTTTGCATTCCGTGTGTAATACTTTGAAAGTCCTTTCAGAGCCTAAACTCAAAAGAATCAAAGTAGGTCGAACCATCTTAGTGTGACTATTCAATCCACTCTGTTTTAAAAACAAGTGTAGTGGGTATAGTTTTAGGTTTGTAGCTGTATTTGTAACTAGGCATGTTTTGTTCAGGGAAATGTTTCCTGTAAGAGTGGAAAATTTACTTTCGAAATACTTTATTATAATATAGCCCATCGCCCCTTTACCCCAATATTACTTTCCATGAGAATGTTTAGCAGAGAAAGTGGGGGGAATGAATATCCAATATCATACAACATATAAATAGAGGGATAAAATTAAGTCTGTGGGTCATTAATATTCACTTGATAAAGTCCTTGTAATAATATTCTGTATCGTTAAGTTGCTTTCTATAAAACAAACTGAAGGTGCTGCAAAACTCTATAACTTTTATCTTATAAAAAGGGCCAATGAAAACGAAGTTTCCCGCTATTGCGTAAAGTGTGTTTGACATTATTAAATAACTACAATCGAGGGTCTGTGAAGATGTAACTTTTAGCGCTTCAGGCAAATTCCTAGCTACCAAAACTATTGCTAGCAAATATTCTTTTAACCCGTAACGCCCACAGGCAAGTATGTTTTCCCTAGGTTTTTTGATACCCATAATTGTACGTTGGGAGATAGAAAAAAATATAGCTTAGGCGGAAAAAAGAACAGAACAGCCGCAGCAATATATTGCAGGAACCATGTATATGTTTGCAAGCAAAGTTTTCATGACTCGAAGATATACTGTTTCTTTTACTTTGTTGTCTGTTACGTTTCTGTTTTCAGCCGTTTTCAACAAACAAAGCCACATTTGGGTCAAAAAAACATTTTACAAACACGTTATATTTGCATCCAAACAACAAAAAAGACTAATTTTTCGGCGTGTATGTTCACCAAAGGGTTAATATAAAAAGTGTTTGAATAATTTGGTTTCGAGGTTAATCTGACACTTAATGTCACACTGTTTCGATTAAGTACAACTGGTCGCGTTATCGCCTCTATCACATTTTTTCTCAATAACAGAATTATAAAAACACCTCAGATATGAAAACTAAATTTGCCAGTTTTTTTAGTCGCATAATCTGAAATAAACACCACTTATAAATTGAAGAATGTACAATCCCAGAATTCCCAAAATAACTGAAAATATTCCCAAATAATTGAATTTTCATAAAATGTACTGAATTTGTCACATATCCGACTAAGTAGTAATAGTTTTGAACATTCTTATTTCGAACGAATGATAAAATATCAGTTAGGTTAAAGAAATGCCGTCTCAGTGTAGCACTTCGAGGTATTTCTGGGCAAAAGTGAAATATTTGAAAAAAATTTACCAAATTAACTATGTCAATGTCGGGATGTTGCTAATACAGCTGATGGTTCATGCGTCGCCCTAAATATTTCAGAGTATTTTATCTCTCGAAGACTCCTACAGATGTTTCGTCTGCTTGCGATAAGACCCAGGATTCTGCGCCGTATCTCTAAAGTGCTTGCTTATCTCTAAAGTGCTTGCTTAGCCCAAAATAACACCTATTCGCAAGCACAATTCTCCGCTTGATCTCAAGGCTGACGTTGCTGTTTTTGTTTACGGCAGATCCGAGGTATCCAAATTCGTCCACCACCTCTAAATTATAACGGCTATCACTGTTCAAGCTTTGGTCGAATCGCGTGGACGCCTTGCTCGTTGAAACCATTAATTATTTCTTGTCCTCATTTACTGTCAGATTACATTTGCTAAAACCTTCTCAAGTTTCGAAAACACCGCAATAACTACCCCTATTGTGCGGCCATTGATGTCTATATCATGAGCATACGCGAGCACAATGTGACTTGTGCTGCTGATGGTTTTAGACATATTATCAGCAAATTTTCTCTTTAAGATGTTAAAGAGATCGCACGATAGGGCGTCGGCTTGCCTGAGCCTTCGCTTAGTTTCGAAGGGTTCGGTAATATGCTTGCCAACTTTCACTGCGGATTTGGTGTTCGTCACGGTCATCCCTCACAGACGTGTGAGCTTTGCAGGAATACCAAGGTGGGACATTACTTGGTAGAGTTTCTCGCGTATCGGGCTATCGAAGACCGCATTATAATCGACAAATCGGGCTATCGAAGACCGCATTATAATCGACAAAAAAAGATGATAGTTGCCGATTTGTTTTTCGATGATAGTTGTCGATTTATTTTTCGTTGGCTTCACATTTCTTAAATATGGGGCACAGAACACTGAGACTCACATGCATTCATCTAACAAAATTTTGCTTATGAGCTGATCCATTAATCCTTATAAGATCACAGTTCCGACGGTAGTCCATCGATTTGGTAGAATCCGTTTTTGCTAGAATATACGGGCTTCGTTCTTACTTCTATATGTCTCTGTTTTCTCACTCTCGCGGTTTCTCCACTACCGTTTCTTACGCCCAACAAGATGTTTTACCTTCCTCCTTTTACTGCCCAGTCGCAGCTCTTTAAGATGCGACACTTTTCATCGAACCATGGTTTGTTGGGACTAGAGTCGGAAATGGGTTTCCACTGCGCTTTAGGGTCGTCATCGGGAGGGATGGTTTGCAAAAATTGCGAAAGTTCCCTGAGTAGGCTGTGGCTACCTCTGGTAATTGCAGCTTTCTGATATCCTGTTTTCTCTACCTCTGGTTTCGTATGATTTTCGCTCTACTGAATATTGTGTGAACCTCTGCTTCTACCAGGTAGTGATAAAAATCGATGTTATCTCCTCTGATCCCTCGTACGTCCATTACACTGGATGAGGGCGTTCCACCAATTACCACGTGATCAATTTGGTTCTTCGTTCTTTGATCAGGGAATACCCAAGTAGCCTTGTTGATGTCTTTATGCTGGATTGGTGTATCACTAATGACCATGTTTTTTGCCGCGACAAAGTCAATCTGTCTTATAACGTTGACGGAACTATCACCATGTAGACTGGGATTGCCAATAGTTGAATGAAACACATTTTCCCCGCCTACTTTGGCATACAAATCTTCTAGTACAATCTTAATGTCATGGCCAGGACAGCGGTCATACGTTTCTCCTAGGTGCTCATATAATATGTATTTGGCATCATCATCTACCTCTTCTGTCGGGCCTGCACAGAAATGAGGGTGGTATGAATATGGGCCCCAGGAAAATGGGCCCAAAAAAAAAATTAAATTGGGCCCCAAAAAAATGTATGGAAAACAACAACACGAAATTTTGGGGCCTATTTTCCCATTTTGGGGTCGTGTTTAGTTTTTTCATGTGGGGTGCATTTTCGTAATGAAAAAAAAATTGGGGTCCGTTTTCACATTTTGGGGCCCACTTTCATACACTTCATCGTATCGCAACCTTAAAATGAATATGAGCCCCAAATAGTGTTCATGAAAATGAGCCCCAAAATAGTTTGGGGCTCGTTTTCATTTTTAGTTTGGGGCCCTGGTTCATTTTTTGGGGCTCATTTTCATTTCTATAAATGGGGTCGATTTTCATTATGAAAATGAACCCCAAATTTGGGGCCCATTTTCATTTTTTACTTTGGGGTGCATTTTCCTGGGGCCCATATTCATAGCGCAGAAATGAGGGAAATATAAAAATATTTGGCGTTCATGCGGATTGTGGCTACACGTTCACTCACAAGATTGAACCTAAAGACTAGATGTCGCACCGTTTTTCCAACTACAAATCCGCAACAAAATTCATGTTTTTTCTCATGGCAACTGTAGCATACGTCGCATCTTTTTTCTCTCGTGCAGCCAAGTCCTGACCATCACATTTCCTGGATAGCGGTAAAGTCAGCCTTATAAGTTTCGAGGACATCTTCCAATTTTACACTTCCACCGAATCTATATAGAGTTCTTACATTCCAGGTGCATATCCGTGAATCGTGGTCCTTACAACGTTGGAGGGGGTCGTCGGCAAATAGGGGTTTTTATGTTTTCCTTTTCGTTTAATTATATTCACTGTCATTATGAACAGTGGCAAGTGCCAGGATATTTGATTGCAGCCGCCTATTATGGATCAGCCTCTGTCCAGGATGCAATTGTCGAACCTGGATTTTCTTGTTTTGTTACCATCCGCCGTTGGCCTATATGTTTGGCTCATTCACCTTCTCAGGACAAAAGAGTATGCCCGATACCTTGATGAGCTTCAGTGAATTTAGTCAGCTACTAAACCTGAGACGCATCAGAAGTCGCATAGCTAATCAGGCTGTTCACTGGAAAGTCTTAACTTCAGCCACTGGAAAATAATATTCTACCGTTGCCCGGGAAACACCACGTGGGGCAGAAAGTTATAGGCACATGTTTCCGAATGAAAGGCTCCCAATCTTTGGTTTTAATATTTAGTCATTAAAATATTAAATCCCTATTATTTGATTTAAACTCGATAGCTTCTCTAATGTCATGTTAGTAACATACCCTATTTACATAATTGTTTATCATTGACATATGATAAATTGCCTTCGATTATATTATGTTTCTCATGTTTCCTTCGGAGATACTTAAGTAATTTGTATTATGTTTCCATTTCACAAACAGTAACTATCAATTTTGTATTAAACCTTAAGTGTCTGTTTCATTTTAAGGATACATGTCAATCAATATAACGAAGAAGAAACTTAATCATTTTATCATAAGGACTTTCTAAAACACATACATATACACTTATATTTGTAGTATAATTAACATGCATTCTGTAGTGCATAATGATATTTTAATGGCAAACTACAAAACTGTAGTGGCATTTGTGTAGGTGCAATTCCAGGGATATACTCACATAAATGTGCCTCATATATGTCTATGACGTCAACCTAAGGAAAACTCAGTTGTACCCAGCGGCGGAAGTCATGACCTGGAAGGCCTGAAATCATAATCAAACAGGATTTCTTTAAAATTCGCAAGGCCTTCCGTACACATTACCTCCTCCTTTCTTTTTAACATTGCGTGAGATTGGGAGGCAAGGCTTTCCTTGGCCATTGCCCAAAGAATTAATATAAATTGAAAATTAATATAATGCTACATATTCATTTATAAGTATGTATGTATCTATCTTAGAAAGTTGTATCACGCTCAACTTCAAAGTGAAAATTTTAAAAATACGCTGAAAAATATTAAATAAATAATATAATTTATAAAAATCTTTTTCTTGGTTATATCTGATGGAAAAATTCATACATTCCGCAGGCCTTATTTTAGGAAGGCATTAAAATATAACCATTTCGCATTCCTTATTTGTGGAAGGCCTTGCGACTTCCGCCGCTGGGTAGTTACTTGACTTATACTCACCAGCCACCCTCACATTAACATTATAGTCTCTATAAGTTGTAGGATTTAGTATCAGATCAAGATTTCGTTTTATGGAACTAAATCGAGGGTGTCAAATATTCAAAATTTTTGCACAGACTTTCTTGTAAAATTACACAATTACTCTACAATAAATAAATTACTCTAATAATTTTGTCATTTAGAGAAATACGAAAAAATGAAAAATTCCCCAAAAAAGGAGAAACATGATTCAATTTTATGGGTGAAATGTCATACGAAATATTATAATATATGGGATATTTATTTTTTCATTTATTTTTTTGAGGGATTATTTGTGCACCCACTGCTCCTTATAACGAATTTTTAAATGATTTAAATGAAACAATGATATGATAACACTGTGATAGTCGAAAAAATGAACTTAGATGAATCCTTTTCGCACTATTAGGGGGGAGTCCCCTGAATGCGAAAGTACATTTGGAAGTGTCAGATTGGCTCCAGTTTTTGAGAAATCGGTATATATGGATACAGCTAAGTCTGCGCTATCTGAGCCCTAAACCTATTTTCTACCTAGACTCAGGGTGTAGGCAACACTTCAGGCTTTGTTTTAAGGTATAATACTTCGCATTAACCCTTCTAAGACCGGAGATATTTATGTTCAAAATTTGAAATACAAGAAAAAATTAAAGTTTTTTTTACTTTTTTCCAAAATGTTATTTATTTTCCTAGCATAGGCCTCAAGTTAAGCTTCAAAATCAAAATATTGGACCTTTATATATTTTTTTCGTTTTTTTTTTAAGTTAATTAATTCAAAGAAATGAAAAATTTTTAAAAATAACCGTTACATAAATATAATGCTAATATCTCCGGTCTTGGAAGGGTTAATGCGAAGTATTATACCTTAAAACAAAGCCTGAATTGTTGCCTACAACCTGAGTCTAGGTAGAAAATAGGATTACTAGGGCTGTTTTTTGAGAAAATTAGATTTTTAACAAAAAAGTGAGGTTAAAAAATCGTATTTTATAAATTTGTCCCCAACGGGTTAATAAAATGTTATATATTTATATGCAGATTTAAAGAGTTTTTGATGGTCTTTGTAATGATATTCACCGGAACCAGATCGGACCATAAATATGTCAGATATGGCCAATTATATACTCAAGCTTTAAAGGCCCATATCTAAAGAAGTTGGACCGAGTGCAAACATTTGTTTTTTCTATTTTAATAACCTTTTTAAGCCCTCTTAGGCCAAAAAAAATAGGCCTATGGCCGGTAAAATTTGTTTAAATAGCGCAGACTTACCTATATCCATATATACCGATTTCTCAAAAACTGGAGCCAATCTGACACTGCCAAATGTACTTTCGCACTCAGGGGACTCCCCCCTAATAGTTCGAAAAGGATTCATCAAAGTTCATTTTTTTCGGGTCAAAATCTATCACAGTGTAATCCGTAGTTTTGGTTAATTTAAGAATTTCTTAAATTTTAACACTAATACAAAATGTATAATAACACAAGGATTTTGAGGAAGAAGGATTCGTGTGAGAAACAACGCTTATTATTTGGACTCTACATGGCAAAATCATCAATTGTTACAAACCCTTAGGGTTAAGTACTAAATATAATACTAACGGTGCAGTTTTACCTATAAGTTACACAGTGCAACACGAAAAAATGTAACCATATACGGACACCACTACGTGATAAAAGGCCAAAAAAAAGACCCCTGTCTCCCAGTTTTGCCCAAAGTCCTCCAGGTTTTTTTTTACGGACCCCCAAAGAAGTGGAGCCTCGGTGTCATTTTTGCAAAAAAAAAGTGATCATTTTCTCAAGCTCATATCTTGCAAACCGTTCGGAATTTTGATTTACTCTCTGAGGCAAAGTTGGCAAATTGTAAACATATAAAATCAAAAACAACTTCATCTGCAAGGTCAAAATCGCGAACCACTTTAAAAAATTTATTTTATATTTTTATTCTGTTGTTCGACCTTTCCTTTATCAATAAATAATCAATATTCTTCGAGCTTGAGGTCTCATTTGCTGTTGTTGTATTTATTTTCCTCGATATTTCGCTACTCCTTTGTGTAGCATCATCAGGATATTTGAACAATATTTAACAATTAAAACAAAATAACAATTGTGAAAAAATTATGTCAATTCAAAAATGTTCAAACAAAATTTTCCCGCCTTTTTTCAAAAATTTTCTGAAGTTACACAAACAAAAATAATGTTCGTAAAAAGTTCATATAAATTAACCCAAAGAAAAATATTAGATTGATAAACAATTTGTGCTTAAATGGTTCTACTTTTTACTAATTACTGTAAATTTGGGCTACATTATCTGTATCTGTTTTATAGTTAATTCTTTTCAATGTGGGTGTAGTAATTATTTGTAGCATTTCTAATATATAACGACGTTTATAATTGTTTTCTTTATTTAAAACCGCTGTATCCTGAAAGTTTGGGTAATGATTTAAACTAGCACAATGGGATGTTAATGCTGTTTTCTGTGTAGAAATGTGCCTGTATTTCTGATCTGATTTGCGTCCTGCAATCCGTTTCTTTAGTTTATTTTTTGTAGTCCCTACATATACTTTGTTGCAAACAAGATGTTGATTACCAAACCTTTAAACGTAAATAATTGTCAGTGAAGAGGCCGAGTGTGTGAGTGCACTGTACCTTCACTGATAGTAAGTGGATTCTAATAAAAATTCCCAAGCTGGTGGATGAGTTCCCGTGCCCAAACTATCAAACAACTACCTGGAAGCAAACATCTGCATTGAATTCACATAAAAACAATCCAACATATAAAAAAAATACATGGAAACACATTGGAGCTCTTGTCATAAAGATGAAATTGGGAACATATAAAATCAAAAAAACTTCTATCAAAAAACTACCTGGAAGCAAACATCTGCATTGAATTCACATAAAAACAACCCCAAACATAAAATAAATACCTGGAAACACATTGGAGCTCTTGTCATAAAGATGAAATTGTGAACATATAAAAACAAAAAAACTTCTATCAAAAAACTACCTGGAAGCAAACATCTGCATTGAATTCACACATGGGTCAGAATTTTTAATATCGACCTAAGAATTTTTTTTTTGCTCGAAATGTTAAAAAAACGTTTCTAAATTATCATAGAAATGATCGCTTTCATTTATTTTTTTGATTAATTTGTTTTTGTAATTTTTATGGGGAGTTCAAAAATTTAAAATGAGCAAAAAATCGTTTTTTTAGGGTTTATGAAAAAGGTTGCTGTTCTGACAAGGATTGGCCGATTTTTACGAAATTTGTGTCATATTAAAGAGAACACAACAAACTATATTCTGTTATTAATTTTTTTTGTTTTCGTTTTTTATAAATTTTTTTTTTTATAATTATTTTAAAAAAATAAATTTAAAAAAAATAGTACGCTCCGATTTCATTCAAATTTTATAGAAATTTGCGCGCAAGTCCAACGATTCCAAAACAGTAATCAGATGTTTGGGATTCTCATAATTGTAAAAGTTATGGGCAAAAAACTGTCGTAGGTCGGTACCCACTGCATTGTTTACACGCTAATTTTCAATAATTACTCACACCAAGATGCCAATACTTGTATGGTGGGCACATAGAGAACATTAAATAATACACAAAAATATGCAACTATGCTCTCGGCTCTTGCTTACAAGCACACAAGTGTAACACAGAACCACACACACAACACAACAGCTACTAGCATCAGCTAAATGAAGACAACCGTTTGGTAGCGTGACGTCACGCTAGAGTTAGCTTTTACCTGGAATAGTTCTCACTGAATAAAAATTGTTTCTCAGTTTTTGTTTGAAGAAGGAAGGAAGGAACCATATCGAAATTGTCTGTGAAAACGTGAGCATATATGCTATATATGTATATATACAAAATAATTGTCTGTAAAAGTATAAAAAAGTATAAAAAAGATGCCTTATTATTCAGTGTGTTGCAATCCGTTAGAATTAAAAAAGCATACCAATAATTGTAAACGGTTAAGAAAAGTCACGTGTCATTGTGTGCCAGTTAGCTGCAGTGGTAGCCATAACGTCTGCGTTTGCAAAATACATCAAAATTTAAAACTAAAATACCAAGGACTGAATTCTACGCCTAACATGTTCCATTAGTGGCATAGCAGATGAAATGAGGTGCCCAGATCCCAACGACGCTTGCAGCATGCTAATTTGTGAGAGCTGCCCAGGTTTTTCACCCATAGTGAACAATTTACGACACATTTTTGCGGGCAAACATGTAGAAGAAGTCAATTTCACACAATGGAGTTGCACTGACAGGTAAGTCAGTCTTTATTTTGTACATTAACCTTAGTATACATTAAATAAAATTTCAGGTGCGAACTCAGAGATAAAACAGAAACTGTTGATGTGTTTTTGGATAACCTTCGCAAGGAGATGCCAATATACATAAAGCACGATTTTATTGCCAAATCACAGTCACAGCATTTAACTTTTAAAGGATAACTTAGAAGAAGGAGAGTTTTTAGTTACTCTTGATTTTGCAGAAAATTACACCTTCTAGATTCAAGACGCTGTGCAGTCGTATCATTGGTCAAATGATCAGGCAACAATTCACCCATACGTGATTTACCACAGAACTGAATACAGCATCGAAAGTGATTGTTTCGTTATTATATCGGAGGAAACGAAGCATAATACGGCAGCAATACATTTATTTAACAAAAAAATGATTCGGCACCTAAAGCAAATATTCGGCGATAATATAAAAAAGTTGATTTTCTTCTCTGATGGATGTGCGGCACAGTACAAAAATAAGCACAATTTTACAAATACGCTGCACTAATGGCACTTTTTTGCTACCTCTCATGGAAAAGGAGCTTGTGACGGAGTAGGTGGGACTGTAAAGAGATTGGCATCTCGTGCCAGCTTGCAACGGCCGGCAGAAAAACAAATCACGACTCCTTTTAAATTGTTTGAATGGGCACAAGAATCCTGTGATAACATATATTTCGAGTTTTGTTCAAAAAAGGAACACGAAAAAGAGGAAGTAGAATTGCAAAACCGCTTTCAAAAGGCAAAAACCATTAAAGGAACACGAAAATATCACTTTTTTAAGCCCATGGGAAATAAATACATATATTGTAAAGAGTTCTCAAGTTGTGACGATTTTGTTCTCCATAAATTAGTATAACTATAAAATGTATATAATTTCTGCCTATAAATATAACACTAAGTACGAATAAAATGTATTAAAACAAAAAGTATAACCGTTTAATAAATTATTATGCATATGGGGGCTCCTTACTAAGTTGTATAAAAACTTAAAAATTAGTCATCCTATATATATTTGTATTTAGTATTAAATATGTATTATCCCTTGAGCGACCCGGTAGGCGAGTTGGCAGCGAGCTCACCTGTCTGTGGGGGGTCGTGGATTCAAATCCCACCAGATGCTATAGTCTGTCCCTTAAAATTAGAATATAAATTTACTTTGTATTGTAATTCAACTAAAACAAAGTAAATCAAAATCTGAAAATGCAGTGGTTTGATTATTTTTTAGGTAATAATAATTTCAAAATAGTAGGAAACTTATGAGCGTTATGTGTGTGTACGTTATTGATGGATAGCATTATTGAAAATTAGCGTGTAAACAATGCAGTGGGTACCGACCTACGACAGTGTTTTGCCCATAACTTTTACAATTATGAGAATCCCAAACATCTGATTACTGTTTTGGAATCGTTGGACTTGCGCGCAAATTTCTATAAAATTTGAATGAAATCGGAGCTTACTATTTTTTTTTAAATTTATTTTTTTAAAATAATTATAAAAAAAAAATTTATAAAAAACTAAAACAAAAAAAATTAATAACAGAATATAGTTTGTTGTGTTCTCTTTAATATGACACAAATTTCGTAAAAATCGGCCAATCCTTGTCAGAACAGCAACCTTTTTCATAAAACCTAAAAAACGATTTTTTGCTCATTTTAAATTTTTGAACTCCCCATAAAAATTACAAAAACAAATTAATCAAAAAAATAAATGAAAGCGATCATTTCTATGATAATTTAGAAACGTTTTTTTAACATTTCGAGCAAAAAAAAAATTCTTAGGTCGATATTAAAAATTCTGACCCACATTGAATAAAAGCGACACGACGCTCACAGCGAGGCATTACACAGCGCGACGTCAACGAGAGCTCAGCGGTGAAAGTTATAAAGTGAAAGTGAAAGTAAAAGAGTGAAAGTGCTACAGCATAATTCGCACACAACATTGGCAACTGACAATTTCAATATGCAGTGTGAAAATATTGATTTATGTTGCTAGGTTTGCGGTCATCAAATCACAAAAAATAGTTCTACAACATTGCAAAAGGAAAAGAATCTTTTAACTAGTGCATTCAAGAAAGCATATAAGTTGTTTTTCGACGTAGTAGACTTGACCGGTGAAAATTACACACCTAATACAGTGTGTCGCCAATGTTATAACAATCTCATGGCATGGTTGAGTGGAGGCAAACATAGTATGAAGTATTGTAAGCCGGTAAGCTGGATTAATCTCCCAGGTGATCATGATGAAACCAGTTGCTATGCATGCGTAAATTACACACGTCGTCTAAATCGATATGCTGAGAGGAAAAAAAGTTATAAAGCAACTGTAGCAGCCACACTACCAGTGCTTGCACCTGAAAATTTTGTATCACCAAGGCCGCCAACTCCAGATTGTAGTACAGAATGTACAGGAATGACTAGAGCAAGTGGTGTTACTTATGAAGATCCATTTGATTCCGATTATGAGCCCCAACAGGGAAGAGATGGACCACAACTAATAACACAAATCGAAATGGATTTCATTGTGGCCATATTGGGGCTATCGCAGCGACTTGCCTAATTTTTGACAGCGTTTTTAAAGCAAAGAAAAATCACTCATGGTAATGTGAACTCTACGCCGTACCGCAAACGGCAAGTTGAATTTCAGAGCCTCTACAGTCTAAATGATGATAATTCGTTCGCTTACTGCGACGATGTAAAAGCTTTGGTGGTAAAAATGGGAATGAACTACATCGCTAGTGAGTGGAGATTATTTTTTGATGGTTCTGTGTCAAGCTTGAAAGCAGTGTTGTTGCATGTGTCGAACCGAAAACCTTCCATTCCGCTAGCAATGGGTATTAACATGAACGACAGGTATGAAACATTGAAGATATAATGAAAAAAATCCAATACTACGAAAATAAATAGAAAATATGCCGTGATTTGAAGGTCATCAACATTTTGCAAGGGATCATCGATAAGGGCTGCTTTCCAAAATTCTTTTGTTTTCTTTGTAATTGGGATTCGCGCTCACCTCTGAATCAATAACAATGTAACTCGTGGAGACCAAGAGGAAGTGTGGAGCAACAAATGAAACAACATAAACTGAGGAATGCACCTTTAATAGACAATACTCAAGACATCTTGCTGCCACCGCTCCACATAAAATTGGGAATTGTTAAAATATTCATCGAAGTGGCCATTGTAAATTGCCCAAACGCATTCGACTATTTGAAAAGCGTTTCCCCAAAGCGTAGCGATGATTAAATTAAAAAAGGTATTTTACTAAATTTAAAATGAATTTTTGTTCACCTCATTGTACTATTTTCACTTTGTTAATGCTTTCTTTTCTGTCTTTAATTTTAGTCTTCATTTAACAGGCGTACTTAATGGCCCTGACATTAGAAAGCTATTCAAGAGCAACTTTGAATCATCGCTTCATGATTATAATCATTCAATGACATGGATTTACCTCCAGCGAGTATGCACCAGAGCCTTGGGAGGGGTTCGAGACGCGGAACCGGAAGCAAGAGAATAGGTGAAAGAAATGCTGTATTATTTTGAGAAAATCGGCACATTGATGACATTAAAGCTGCATTTTCTTCATTTTCATTTTGACGATTTTATCAAACAACTCCCTACCGAATCCGATGAGCAAGGAGAACGGTTTCACCAAACCACAATGCCCATGGAAAAACGGTACAAAGGCAAAAAGCTCGACGCATTGCTTGCAGAGGTAATATCAATTTTATTGATGCATTGTTTTGCATTCCTTTTTTGATTTCTTTTCTAATTCACTTCAGGTATGTTGGTGGAGTCACAAGATCACCCTGTATGATGTTAATGAAGTATCTGAAAAAGAAAAAGCTGATGATGGAGGGCAGTCTGGAGGTAACGTACCTGTGGACACCATAAGTTGTGAATCAGAGTCAGATTCGGACGATTCGGACGACGATTTGGATCCACAACTTAAGAGAGTGCGATTTGCAAGTCCAGGACCATCAATATTTTTTTTATAATTTTTATAATAGATTACATAGTATTGTAGTGCCATCCCTGCTGAGACTTATAATCCCTACAACACTGAATCATTATTACTAAATATCCATGCTACTACTCTTTGTTACAACCCTAACTCTAAATGTCAACCCATACCACCTAAGGACTAAAATTACTAAAATCAGTAATAGTATAACAATGAAACCTGCAACATGCCTTTTCACTTAAGGGAGAAGGCTTTATAGTATCTCAATGTTGAAGTAAAGAAAAAACAAATGAAATTAAAAAAATGTCGGAAAATTTTTCACTTTTGCGGCTATCTAAGGGCTACCTAAACGGTGTTAAGAATCATTCCTAGGAAGCTCATATGTTCTAGAAAGTTGTTTACTGAGATCTTAGGATCATTCTGATAGTTGACTGTTTCCTTGAATTTTGAACGGTGTGCTACCTATGGACCTGAACAAGGGAAAAAAGTTAAAAAAAAATTGAATTTTTTAAAGTTTTTTGCGATCTTGACTTTGAAGATGGATTTTTTTTTTATTTTATATATTTACAATTTTTGTTCTTTATGACAAGAGCTACAACTGTGCCTCAGAGAGTAAATCAAAATTCCGAACGGTTTGCAAGATATGAGCTTGAGAAAATGATCACTTTTTTGCAAAAATGACACCGAGGCCCCACTTCTTTGGGGGCCCATAAAAAAAAAACCTGGAGGACTTTAGGCAAAACTGGGAGACAGGGGTCTTTTTGTTGGTCTTTTATCACGTAGTGGTGTCCGTATATGGTTATTTTACCATGACTTAAAAAATTACACACTGTGTTATTAAATGAATTTATTAATGTTTAAAAGAGCTTGAAATTTTTTTATTTTTCAGTGTAACATTTACTAATGTGTTCATAGAAATCGAACAGGTACCGTGTAACAAAATCGGTATTAACACATCGTCCGTGAGTTAGAACACTCATTGATTTTTTTAAATGCGCACTAGTTAAAAATTCAATACGGTGGCAACATTGCGTTCTAAACAGGGCAAAATTGGTATCAAATATTTTCCTTGGACAAGGAGATCATTATATAGGATATATTTTATATTTTGTATTACAGTGTCCCAGGTGCTTTGGACCAAATTTTGAATTTTAGAATTACTCCAATCTGACATTTAAATCAGGAAAAATAATGTTTTCTCCACCCTACAATTTGAGTCGGTCTAGAGCTCTTGGTTCATCCGATACTCGCCGTTGTGCACTATAGGGCAATACATTTTTCGGAGTATTTTTCTTTCGAAGACACCTAGAGATGTTTCGTCTGCTTGCGATAAGATCCAGGATTCTGCGCCATAAAGCAATGCAGGTTTTATGAGGGTCTGGTACGGCTAGACTTTTGTTACTCGAGAGAGGGCTTTATTTCTAAAATGCTTGCTTAGCGCAAAGTAAAATCTATTCGCAAGCGCAATTCGGCTCTTGATCTCAAGGCTGTCGTGTTTGTTTTTGTTTACGGCAGATCCGAGTTATATAAATTCATCCACCACCTCCATTGAAACCATTAATTTTGTCAAAACGCCTCCGTTTAATTGAAGATGTGTGACTTTGTTACGTGATTTCCATATAAATGTAGGGCGGTCAATTGGCTGGTAGACGCGATAAATGAAAAAAAACACAGCGATTGTAATTAATTTTTGTATTAGACAATATTTTAAGCAACAACAGCAATTCAGATTTATAAACTAATGTATTTTCTTCTCTTAGGAAATCCTTAAATTTGGATCAATGACTTTAAACGGAAATGAACAGTACATGTCTTTAAAAAAATACAAACCTTCCACTTTACTTCATCAACCCATATCACAATCATCATCTGCCAACACAATGATACATTGCACGCTCTCATAGAAAAACTTCATTCACAAAATTGTTAAAGACCAAAGCTTCCATTTCATGAATATCATTGACTTTGTCTTCTTGATATTCTCATTGATGATGCCTTTGCTGCAGATTAATCAGTATGCATAACAACGTCCGTAACGCACACCCATTAATTTCACATAATTACAGATGCAGATGAAATGAGAAACATCTTGATAGGCATCATATCCGTACGTTGGCAAAAAAGGTGGAACGTGAATTGTGATGTTTCTATGATTCTGTGAAGCATTTTATGGCATCACTGAATTCTTGTGGGGTTTTTGTATCAGAAAGTGTATGATTTACATTCTTGCTGCTTCCTAACAAATGTTGGGTGTGTGTTTTAATACGTTTTTAAATTCTTTTAGACAATTTGAAAAATTGACTTAATATTTACTTTCGTATAAAGTTCTTATTTCATGTACTGCGATAATCTTATCAGTATTTAAATGCAGTACGCGCCTAAACTGGAAAGAACTTTTTAAATTTTCTTAATAGCTATTAAGGAGTAATCTCGCATCATGTCACCTCCATCATTTACATACTTACGTTAAGTTAATATTGACAAATTTATACAGTTTACGACCGTGGATGCGACTTTTTTCTGAATTAATCAACTCAAGTAATTCTCATTTATTAACCTGATAAATTATAGAGTGGACCATAGGATGGTGCAGTTTGTTATTTTGTTTGCGATATCTAGTTATCATATTCGTCAATAAAAATTATAAAAACGTTTATTACACAATTTGTTGCCACGTTTTATTCTTCTCAAAGTTATGACAGTATGGAAATATACATTGTAATTAATGACAAAATCTGTAAGATAAGTTATAAAACCTTCTGACCAAAGAAAATTGTCAGTTTTGTGTCACTGTGTTATTTTGTCAGGGGATAAAATGTGGATTAGCTGAGTTAAAGTAAACACCTGTGCATATGTTTAGAAAATATGCCCATTATTTACGAATATACTCATAATGCAGAAATTACTTTTTGTCGAAATGAATTTATTAAAATGCTACCGCTTTTAGACATTTTAATTTTTTAAAATTAGCAAGTCTCTAAATGGGTAATTCCAAAAAAAATCGACCCAAAAAACATACTTTTTAAGCTTGATCCCATTCGATTTTTATGAAATTTTACACGCGTATTCTACTAAAGAGTTTTCCAACATGAATGATACTCATATGATGTCTAAGTGACGTTTTGACCATTTGTATTATGAACGAAGTTCCTTATCGCACGTTGCGGGATGTGGGCTAAATGAAAAAATTGTAAACAACTTTTTATTAAATACTTTATTACAACCCATTATTATCAACTATATTGGATACTTTTGCTTTGGTTTAGCTTAAAGGGAAGTTTTCTAGGTCGAGCCTGTTTATTACATATTGTAGTTTTGAACCCATGAAAAAATAAATTTAGTAAAGCCAAAGTGCAAGACTGACAAATCCATGTAGTACAACCCTGAGTATTGAATTACATTTGGCAGCACACTTACTCTAACACTCGTACTTTTGGTTTGGTTTGACTCTAGCCTAACATATGGGAGGATATTTCTTGTTTAATGGGAAATTTTCTAGGTCGAGCCTGTTTATTACATATTGTAGTTTTGAACCGAATAAAAAGTAAATTTAGAAAAGCCAAAGTGAAAGAAGTTTAACAAAATAAGATTTTCTTAAATAAGTGCGTTTTCTTAAAAAAGTAAATTTTCTCAAAAAAAAACCTTACCTTAAAGAAGTATCTTTGCTTAAAAAAGTTAATTTTCTTACAAAAAGTTCCTTTTCGTAAAAAAAGTAATTTTTTAAATAAGTACCTTTTCTTAAAAAAGTACATTATCTTACAACAAATTGCCTTTTCTTAAAAAACTACGATTTCTTTAAAGAGTACCTTTTTTGTAAAACAAAATAACTTTTCTTGAGATAAGTAGCTACTCTTAAAATTGTACCTGTTCTTTCTTAAAAAAATACCTTCTCTTACAAAAAATGCATTTTCTTACAAAAATTCATTTTCTTAAAAATAAAATAATACCTTTTCTTTTCTTGAGCAAAGTAGCTTTCCTGAAAATAAGTAAATTTTCTTAAAAAAATAACCTAATCCCAAAAATAGTACCACTTCCTTAAAAAGTTGCTGTTCTTAAAAAAAAGTATTTCTTTGTAAAAAAGTCATACTCTTATGCTTTTTCTTACATAAAAACATTTTTATTGGTACTTTTTAATTTCACTGTTCAAGCTCAAGACCATTCTATATCTCTATAAATAGATTTATATATTTTTTTGAAAAACACGATGTTTTGCAAATGCATCCTCATGATTCCTGGCAATAGCAAGATGTGCCGAGATCTAAAAAAGCTATACGGTTTTGGAAGAAGTTGATATTGACAACATCTAGTTCCACAAGATGGGGCTACGCGCCACAAAGCATGTGTAACAATCGAATTATTAGGAAAAAAGTTTGGAGATTCGAATATTTCCAAAAATTGTGACATTGAATTGCCTCCAAGAAGTTGTGATTTAACACCATTAGACTATTTCTAGTAGGATTATTTGAAGTTATTGGTCTTTAGCACTAAATCAGACTCTCTTCAAGTTTTACAAGTCAATATTGAACGTACTATTCGTAACATACGACTTGATTTAGTGGAAAAAGTGCTCGAAAAACGTTTTATTCAGAACTTAATTGTATCGATTGTACTTCACATTAAATAAAAACATTTGAATTTCCTTAACAATTAGTGTGTTTCTTTTTTTTTAATAAATCGTATCACTCAAATTGGAAAACCTTTTACTTGCAGCCGTTATAATACCGTTCTTTTCATGTTGGAACAACTTTTGAATTCGACATCAATTTGTAGCGACCCAGATATCACCTGAGGAATTAAAAATAAAATTGGCAGGTCCTTGTGGGCCAATTGAGAAAATGTCTTTTGTCCTTGAATATCCTGGAAAAATATCCTTTTATTTTTTTAACTTTATTTTTAAAAAATTTTGCATACTTTTCTCTACAAGATGTGAAAATTTCAAAATGGGTTCGGAAAATATTGACGTTTTTATAATTGGAATTTTATATTATGCTAATAAAAATTTGTGTTTTTTGGGCTTAAATTGGAAATTTTTTTCCGCCTTCGGCTTGAAACTATATACTTTACGAGTATTTGTACAAACACTAAAATGTCCAATTAATGTGCGAAAGCGTTTCCCGGAATGACTATGACAATAAACAATACAGGGTGATTCAGGAAGTTCCGGACAAATTTCTCCAGCGTATTTCTTGGCTCATTTCATGAAGAAAAGTCCACTAGGTTATGTGAATTTTTGTTTTCCATTTTTTGCCGAAAGCTCTGTATCTCGGCGACTTGACTTTTTTTCTACATCCCAAACCAAAAAAATCAGACCACTGGCTTAGAATTTAGCAACTTTACCCTACTACCCTCAGATCGCCAGTCTGAAAATTTTGAACCCGCTGCCATTTCGGACCCTTGCATTTTCGGACATGGTCCTAGTGGACTTTTCTTCAAGGAATACGCTTGAGAAATTTTTCCGGAACTTCCTGAATCACCCTGTATAATGACTACCATACATGGCTAGACCTAGGTCTTTGTAAAACCCCACTTACAACGGATTGCAAAATTTTCCAGTTACGCCAATGCCCAACTAAATATGTATGTGTATTTATTTTAAAAATAGTTGATGTTTCAATTCTGTATCATTCCTTCCTACTAAACATGAGCAAGCAGTAAGACAAACACCCCCTGTCCCTCCATGGGATGTATTTATTCAGCTAATTTGTAAATTTTGTACCAATATATAGTTTTCATCCAAAGGCGGACGAACCAATATATAATATTATTAAAATTTCCAATTTGAGCCCAAAAATCACAAATTTTTGACCGTCGGTGGTGCAATGGGTAGTGTGCGCGCCTCTTGTACAGGAGATCCTGGGTTCGATCCCTGCTCCAACCACCTTAAAATTTCTTTCGACGACGGTCACCTCGCTTAGTGACGGCGACACTATCGAGTATATAGCCATGAAAAAGCTTCTCAAAATACCGTTCGGAATCGGTGTAAAACTGTAGGTCCCAATCAGAGAGTGAAAACTGGAAAGCGCACAGCTCCAGTGATTGTGAGAAGTTCTCCCCGGTCCCTTCATGGGATGTAATGGGAAACCATTTATTTTTATTTATTTTTTAGTATAAAATTTCAAGTATAAAAACGCCAATATGTTCTGAACCCATACTGAACCCATTTTGAAATTTTCACATCTTGTAGGGAAAAGTATGCGATATTTTTTAAAAATAAAATTATGAAAATCAATAGATACTTTTCCAGGATATTCAAGGACGAAAGACATTTTCTAAATTTTGATGTCCTTGGCCCCCAAGGACCTGCTGTTTTTATTTTTAGTTCCTAAAACGGAGGTCGAACCTGGATGGATACAATCTGATTTCGCATTCAAAAGTTGTTCCAACATGAACACAGCAATCTCTTCAGAAAAACGCTGCAGATGTTCTCGGCGATTTCACTTTTTTTAATTTTTTTTAATGATTCTGAAAGGTCTCTGAAAGGCCTTCACAGCAAGCCCAAAAACAAAAAAATTACACCACTGGTTCAGAATTTAGCAATTTTACGCTAGTACCCTCCGACCACCAATCCGAAAATTTTCAAACC
The DNA here is from genome assembly GCA_963931995.1 of Phaonia tiefii. Taxonomy (NCBI): domain Eukaryota; kingdom Metazoa; phylum Arthropoda; class Insecta; order Diptera; family Muscidae; genus Phaonia; species Phaonia tiefii. Next base: position 39,749,117 of record OZ008367.1, read on the forward strand.
GCTGCCATTTCGCCCTCGTTGCGTTTTCGGGGATGGCCGTAGATGGACACACTTTCATGAAATGAGCCAAGGAATACGCTGGTGAAATTTTTCCAGTCGTGACTGAACCACCCTGTATAACATAGACTATAGACAAAAAAGTGTTGCTGAAGACATACAACAAAAGCTTTAAGATAACATTGTTTACATCAATGTTGTTAATATTATGGGAATTGTTTAAAATCCCAGGACATCTTGGTTGGCAAATGCTGAGAGGAAAGAAAGATCCTTATCATTCAAATCAAATGTAAATTAATATCTGTCTTGCAATTATCAATTACTCAATAAAAACCCTTTACCTTCAATGATACGAGCTACAACCCTAGTCATGAAAGAAATAGAAACAGTTTATGACGCTAGAACAAAATGGAAATTATCAACTCCAAATCCGTCTGTACCAAAACTATATTGTTTACCAAAAACTCATAAAGACACAACAAATTTAAAAATGCGACCAATTGTATCCAATTGCAATGCACCATCGGAAAACATCTCGAAATGGTTAGTCGACATTTTTAGTCGTTATCCAAAACCTGAAGGTTTATTTGTCGAAAATACCTTCGAGTTTTGTGACAAAATGAAAAACGAAAAATTATCAGATGATGAAGTGTTTGTGTCTTTCGATGTTGTGAGTTTATTTCCAAGCATACCGATTCCAGAGACATTATTAATCCTTGACAATTGGCTTAATAAACATGAACCATGTGAAAAGAAGAGAAATTTACTGTCAAAATTAACCAAGCTATGCATAGTGAACAATTAATTTTGTTTCACATGAACACAAGATTTGAAACAATCAAGTTCACCGTAGAAAAAGAAGAAAATTTTTCATTACCGTTTTTAGATGTACGAATACATCGAACACCAACTGGTAACATCGAATTTTCAATATACAGGAAACCATCGAACAAACCTTGTTATATTTCGTCTGACTCACATTGCCCAATATCACACAAACGAGCAGCATTTCATAGTATGGTTCACCGTTTAGTTAAAATACCATTGAACATCAAAAATTACATGGATGAACTAAAATACATCAAATACGCAGCTTTAGTCAATGGATATTCAGAACAAATGGTTGACAATTTAATTAAATTACAAACAAAACAACTTTCAAAACGAAACACAACATCGTTATCACCAAATAAAGAACCTTTACAAAGAATAACTATGCCGTACATTCCAGAGATAACAAACAAAATCAAAAAAGTGTTTAAAAAACACAAATTTGAAATTGTCCATAGTAGCAACAATAAAATCGAAAACTTAATTGTACGTTTAAAAGACAAAACCGATAACTTGAAAAAATCTGGAATTTACGAAATGACTTGTGTATGTGGAGATAAATACATTGGCCAAACAAAAAGAAGTGTTGAAATACGCTTTAAAGAACATTTGAAAAATATACAAAAACGACAAGCAACAAAATCAGCGGTCGCTCTACACGCACTTGAGAATGACCACACACAATGGAATACCGATAATGTTAAACTAAAACAACAAGTAAATAAACCCAATAAACTAGATGCCTACGAGAGCATTTACATGTATTTGAATCGTAGCATTTCGATGAACACTATGGAAGCACCGATACGCTCTCCACTATTCAAAGCAATAAAACAATTTCAGAAAATATCGTAATAACATTATATTGTATATTCTTTGCATTTTTTGTAATTTTTTGTCATTTTGTTAGTCAAACTATTTTTAACAAATTTTATACGAATATGTTTTGAGTTTTTAGTTTAAATGTACTCGCTGAGGATGACAAAAGTCGAAATGCATCCGAATTAATTTTCATTATTTAAATAAAAATTTTGAATAAATATTTAGCAAAGTCAAATAAGGTGGCTTAACATAAAACATTAGTTTGTTTTTTCTAAACTTAAATCTATAGACTTTGCGGTGATCAAAAATTTTTATCGTTTTTTACAAAAAAAATAAATACTGAAAAAATAATCCGGAGTGTCTGTAGTTTTGGTTCAAAGAGAATATAGGCGCACGTTTAGCATTTTACCTGCCATACAAAATAGTCCTAGTGTTTCAACAAAGAGATTATCTTCTCAAATGGGTGTCAGTAGGCAGACTTTGCAGACAATAATGCATAAGGTTTTTTACTTATTCCCCTACAAAATTCAAATAGTTAATAAACTTAATGCAGCAGACTTGCCAATTCGCTTGGAATTTTACCGGAAGAAGCTTGGAAATGAGGAAGTGAACGCGAACTGAGGCAACGTAAACAAACAAAATTATCGCATATGGACTGGTTCAAACGCACTAATGCTGCATTAGAGGAAATTGCATTCAATTCGCCTCACAATGTGGTGTGCATCCTCATGCTGTATTGTCGAGCCCTACTTTTTTGAACAAAACGGACAGAGCGTTACCGTTAATGGAGGCCGTTAGGAGTTTTTCTATCCGGAACTACGTCGAAAGAGAATTCCTTTCGACTCTGTGTGGTTTCGACAAGATGGTGCAACTGAACACATAGCTCGGCTGGTTATATCTGAATTACGCAGAAAATTTCCTAACAGGCTCATTTCAAGAAACTTAACCTTCCGTTGGCCCCCCAAGTCGCCTGACCTAACTCCACCGGTCGTTTTCCTGTGGGGTTATTATAAACACGAAGTGTACAAAACGCAACCGACATATGTGGTCGAATAAAACAATCAATTCGAGCGATAATAACTGCAATTCCTGCCTCAACTTTGGGGGCAGTAATGAACAACTTTTTGCTAAGATGCCGCACCTGCATCAACGAGCAGGGCGGGCATTTAAATTCAATTATCTTTAAGACTGATTAAACTATTTTTAATATAATTCAATGGGCTTTCAAATGAAAAAGATTGAATAAATTCCATGCATTACAAGAAAAGTTATTCCAGTTTCTTAAACTAGCAAAATTCAACAGCCACCCTGTGTATGAGAAGTTCATACTACAAGATTAGAAGAACAGGAACAATTTATAATGTGAATAATGGTCAATTCAGTTAAGCACACTCACTGGCATGATTAGTTTCGAACTTCGTGACAAGTTCCTCAGCAGACACATAACTGCTGTCCCTGAATTGATACCGTCGGTAGATCATCAATCGTAAGTATGTAGGGTGTCTCAGTAAAAATGCACTTCTTAATTTTAAAATAAAAACACGTATTTCTTGAGATAGTTGTGATTTTTTTATTGGAATTAATTCTGGGATAAAATATCCCTCAAATGGACCCCACGGCTCTGACGACAAACCATTAATCTTTTCGTGAAATTTTCCATGACTTTTTCACAGAGATGTGATTGTATCTCACCGATAACGCGTTGGATCTCGGATTTGAGCTCAGGAATGGTTTTTGGTTGATTCGCATAAACCCGAGATTTCACAAAACCCTAAAGAATGATATCGCATGGCGTTAAATCACATCATCTTGGTGGCCAGTTGTCATCAAAATTTCTTGGGAAAATTTGTTCTGGAAATCGGTGCTGCAATAAATCATGTTCCTATAACGAATGTCGTTCACAGTAATTGCAATTTCGGCAGCATCTTCAAAAAAGAAAGGCCCAATCACTCCGCCTGACCAAAATCTGCACCAGTTGTACGATTTTCTGAGCCCCAAATTTGACAATTTTGTGCAAAAAAAAAAACTGAAAAACTGGCATCGACTTTTCTTTGCCCAATTACCCATTGAACCAATTGCCGTCTCTTTCCATGGTCGCCTGGTTTGAAATCCCGAGTAAGCTCAATTTTGTGTGCATGATGGTGGAGAGATCTTTTGTCCAAATTTCGCTTCGTAGTGCTTCGTGAAATTTATGTAACTACAAACGCAAATATGCAATTTACGTATGCGAACTATTATAGATCGAAGATCCCTAAGCAGCAACACTTTCAATAATTTCAATACAAAAACACGTTGCCTCCATATTATTCTCTTTTATCAAGAAAAGTACGAACGAAAGAAATCACCGCAGTTATTGCTTTCCTTGGCTATGAAATCAAAATATCATTTAAAGTCTCTCCTGTCGCCACTATAGCAGTTCTATGGAATTTTATAGCAACATGTAATTGATTTAATTTGCTTGGTAATAAACGTAATCGTCCTTTATCATGTTTCTTAATAAGTGAGAGCATTCTCAGAGCACTTATTGGTTACATTTGGTTAAGAAATAGGGACTCCAGACAGGCATTATCATTAAAGTCACTTTATTATTATCATGCTGGGAAATTTTAATACCGAAGTAGACACTGAATGGATATTTGCCTACCTGTCGGAAAATTTATGTTGTATGTCAACATGTCAGAGAACATATTAAAATGATAACAGACTGATGTATTTCTCGACTGTAATAGCCAAGGTGATGATTATTAATACTACATTGAAATACAAGTCGACTTTGCGGTTTCCTACTAAAAGCGGCGGAAAGTATTTCCGCTCTCTTGGGAGCAAGAGAAAGAAACGTAAGCCAGTCAGAGCCAAAATCGAATCCACGTTCTCTCATATCAACTTTAATTATAAACATTTGCGTCCGATTATTAACACAGTATGGACACATGTAGGGTGTTCACAAGAGTGCCCTAACTGTTTTATGTGTCGTATATGCTGAAGTTCTACAACAGTTGTACAAGATTTTTTCCATACAAAAGTGTTGTACGATAGTACAACTTTTGCAGATATGTTTTTGCGGTGTACTAAGCGCTCAGCTGGTACCATATGTTTACCATTGTAGCAAGGCGTAGTGAGGAAGGTGGTTGCACCAACACATCTATCGAGTTTGTTTATATTCGCCTCACAATTAGATTAATCAAAAACTGAAAACCGGTCCACCAGTGGGGTAGAAGATATAATTTTAAGCTGAAACTGTTAGACACAAAAGTTTGGGTAAAATTCGATATTAGAAGTAATGGGCCTCCAAAGTACGGATATACGGGGTGCTACTATGGATTAAAAAACGTCTAGAGGAATTTGTCTTGCAGCGTTTGTGGGCACTATAAGGAAAAATAAGCAAAACAAATTATATGATCATTTTCGGTAACACGCTTTGTTATCGAAATTTCGGCCATTTAAATTTTGAAAAATTATCCAAAATAGTTTTTACATTTTCCCAAAATCCAAAAAATTCAGAAATGCAAATTAAGGAACAGAGGTATTTCTCTCCCTGACCTCTGAGCCCGGCCGGACGCCTCGAAGTACAAAATAGTCGTCCGAGAAAAAAATCGTGCGACACAAATCCCCCTTTATCCGGACTTTGTAGGCCCATATCTCCTAAAATAGGGATTTCCCCCAACATTCATTTTTAACATTTTATGTTTAAAATAGTGTGTTCTTCCCTTTACCCATAAAATTTTTGATACGACAACATATATAAAGGGTTTTTCAACAGAGACGCTACAAAAGTACATCGATAGGGACAGCAAACGACGCCATATTTTTTTCGTTCTTTTGACATTTCTCTTCAGTAAGGTTTGCCACTTCATCATGGAAAGATATACGAGCCAACAACGAGTCGAAATTATTAAAATTTACTACCGAAATTTGGAGTCAGTGGCCTCAACTTTAAGAGGCCAACTTTAAGAGGCCTCAACAATCAGCGATGAGGCTCATTTCTGGCTAAATGGCTTCGTCAATAAGCAAAATATGCGTTATAGGTCAGACAGCAATCCACACGTAATCCATGAGTCATCATCGCATCCCGAAAAAATTACGGTTTGGTGCGGTTTATGGGCCGGCGGCGTCATTGGGCCGTACTTCTTCCGTGATGATAAAGACCGGCACATTACTGTGAATGCGAATCGCTACCGTTCAATGATAACCGAATATTTTTGGCTTCAATTGGATAATATTGACTTGGAGGACATGTGGTTCCAACACAGCGAATGCCACAATCAATTTATTGGAAACCAAGTTTGGTGAACGTGTTATCAAACGAAACGGCCCAGTCGATTGGCCGCCTCGGTCGTGCGATTTGACGCCGTTAGATTATTTCCTGTGGGCCTACGTCAAGTCTATGGTCTATCCCAACAAGCCACCGAAGATTGATGAACTTCGTACGAATATCGAACGTGAAATTGCAGCAGTATCGGCCGATTTATGCTTGAAAACCGTCGAAAATTAGGTTCAACGTCTGGACTTCTGCAAGCGTGCCCGTGATGGCCATGCAAAAGAAATCGAGCTCCGTACATAATGGCATCGAACGTACTTTCATAGGAATAAAGAATTTCATTGGTATCTAAAACCGGTTTTGTTTTATTTAAAAAAACTTTTGTAGGGCTCTTATTGAAAAACCCGATATTTGCATTTATTATTACTATTATGTGTGAAATTTTGAAAAGAAAATAATAAACAGAATCATGAATTAACATAATTTATGTTTTTTCCATAATTTTTTTTTATTTTTTAAATTAAAAATAACCGTTGCTATAGGTGTTTAAAAAATTGAACTTTTCGAAACAAATGAAAATCCGTTTTCTGGGATAAGCGGGCTTCTGAATACTCTTCTCACAATCAGCTGATTTTGACAACTTAATTAAATAGAAGTCGCCCAATATCATCTAGTCTAATGTGTATTTATATCAAGTGGAAGCATTAGCACAGCTGATTTCAATATTTTCATGACGTTGTACCCAGCAACTGTCAAATTCGTGTGTATTTTGTTTTTGTACATTCTTGTTTACTTTTATTGTTGGTATACATACATGCCGAGTTTGACAAAATGCCGGTACGAAATAAAAACCAAATGTCTGTTGTTTTTGCCTAGAATTACAACAATGCCTAATGCTTCCGCTAGATATAAATACACTTCGATATAGTGCCACCACCTTCTTCAATACGCATTGGACTGTAGTATATGCATTTACGACCTTAGTACACTTTGTGAATTCCCTAATGGTTGTGTAAAGTGTTAAGAAGTCGGCAATGGCCGAATATAACTCAGTTTGTATCCAGCCTGTCAATGGTTGTCCTTCGTCACTAGTTCTATTTGATTTTGTGATAAAATAAAATTACGCAATATAATACGAGTGTCAGAAGTGTGTATAAACTTAAGAGAACATGTCGTATATTGTGGCATGAATATCAATTATCTACAGATGTGGTCGTGGCTACATAATTGTGTCACATAAAGAGTGATTATGGATAGTTGCAAATGATAGTCACTAACGTTGTAGAGGAAAATAGAACATGCAAAACAATTGTGAAAGAAAGGATACTTGAAGACAAATGGGGAAACTCATTAGTAACTTATACGGATCATTAAAGAAATCAATTAATTGTCTTCGTTTTCAAGTGATGGAAAATGTTATAGATTTTGGCATATACTCATTAATTCAAAATGTACTCATGCACACTGTAAATATGCATTAACATCGAGAAAATTCATTCATTTCACACCCAAGTTTTTGGAATTAATTAAATCCTATGCTATTAAATTCTAGGCTACTTCACAACATATGACTAGTCTTACTGCAAACCAAAAGTAACAAAATAAAAGTTTTTCCCGAACACTTAAATTTCGCCTCTTTTTTTGCTGCCGTTTTACTTCTAGCATACTTATTTGCACCCAGCCTCAAGGGCTAATAAAATAATTGGCCTTGGATACATGCAATTGTCTAGCCTCAATCTGTTATTTAATTATTTAATTGATCACAAATAGTGTATTCAAACAGCCGGGTTTTCAAAAATGTTGGTTTTTGGTTTCTTCGAATATTCCGATTTTAGCAAAACCGGTTTTCGTTTAAACCGAGGTGTAAAAACCGGGTTCGGTTTTTATTAAAAAATGGTAAATTATGCATTTATAAACATCGTTTATTTTTAATTCAGTCTTTTTGAATTTTGAGACCGACTATCGAGTAGATAGCCATGAAATATATTGTCAAAATACCGCTCCGTTTTCACTAGATGTAATGGGAAACTCAAGTGTGGGTTATGAAAAATTTGGAATTTAATTTCGTTTTAACAAAAATACTCATATATATTCACAGTACCTCATGCGGTCAACTCTATTTTTCAGTACATTTTCGGCCTAAATGCGCTCGGTATTTTTTGGGTACTATAGCGGGATCCATTTCGAGGTTCCCTACTTTTTTAAAGAAAAAACACAGAAAATTCAAACTGAATGGGGAATGTTTATTATCATTTGAAAGAACATTCTTTCGCATTTATTTTTTGAAGATTATGTCTATCAAATGTTGGGCGCGGCTACGTCTCAGATGGTCCATCCGTTGAGTCCAATTTTTGATGACTCGTTCGAGCATGTCGACTGGTAACTGGCGAATGACGCGCGTGATGTTTTGCTCCAAGGCCTGAATCGAAGCGGGTTTGTCCGCATAAACTTTAGACTTTACATATCCCCACTGGAAAAAGTCTAACGGTGTGATATCACATGATCTTGATGGCCAATCGACCGGCCCAAAACGTGAAATTATCTGCTCACCGAAGTGTTTTCTCATTAAATACATTGATTGATGCGATATGTAGGAAGTGGCGCCGTCTTGTTGAAACAAAATGTCGCCGAGATCACGAGCTTCAATTTCAGGTATCAAATAGTCGGTCATCACGGCACGGTAACGGTCGCCATTGACGGTTACGTTCTCACCGGCATCATTTTTGAAGAAATATGGACCGATGATTCCACCGGCCCACAAACCACACCAAACCGTTTTTTTTTCTGGATGAAGTGGCAGCTGTTCAATCTCTTCAAGTTGCTCTTCGTCGCAAATGCGGCAATTTTGCTTGTTTACACCCATTGAGCCATAAATGGGCCTCATCGCTGAACAAAATTTGGCTCGATAACGTCGGATCTTCTTGGAATTGTTCAAGAGCCCATAGAGCGATGTGATGTCGCTTGGGAAGGTCGAGCGGCCCACAAACCACACCAAACCGTTTTTTTTTCTGGATGAAGTGGCAGCTGTTCAATCTCTTCAAGTTGCTCTTCGTCGCAAATGCGGCAATTTTGCTTGTTTACACCCATTGAGCCATAAATGGGCCTCATCGCTGAACAAAATTTGGCTCGAAAACGTCGGATCTTCTTGGAACTTTTCAAGAGCCCATACAGCGAAGTTATGTCGCTTGGGAAGGTCGAGCGGCTTCAGTTCTTACACAAGCTGTAAGTATTTCGTACGCTTTCAATTTAAGATATCGACGTAAAATGCGCCAAGTCGTTCCATATGTCAGTCCGAGTTGCTGCGAACGGCGCCGAATCGACCCTCCACGGTCTTCGTGTACACTCTCAGCTATGGCCGTTATATTTTCTTCACTGCGTGCTGGACGTGGTCTATTCGGTCGAATATTATCCAATGATGAATACTGGGTTTCAAAATGGGTGATGGTGTTTGCGAATAGTACGCTCAGAAGGCCGATTATGTTGACCATAAGTTGAGCGAATTGCATGGAACACATTTCTCACAGAACGTGAATCTTCGTAATAAAGTTGAGCGATTTGTAAATGTTGTTCAGGCGTAAGTCTTTCCATGATGAAATGCCAAACAATACTAAACAAAAATAACATGTCAGCATAACACGACTCACACGTGATCTGTCAAAAAAAGGCTATTGAAAAAAGTGTGTCTGCTTGGATCACCCGTTACTTATATATCACGGCGCTCTAGAGATAATAGTCCAACGGGTTCAAATTGCAGCTGCGATGTGGCCAACGGACTTCCGAATTTCGACTGATTATACGGTTTCCGAACACACTGCGCAAAACATCGATTGTAACGTTGGACGTGTGGCACGTAGTCCCATCCTGTTGAAACCATACGTCATCTATATCATTCTCTTCAACTTTTTGGAACTAAAAACCGCTGAGCGTGGAACGGTAGCGCTTGCCATTGGCGGTGATGCAGCCGTGTCACAAAGCGCACCAAACTGTCATCAGCTTCTCCTCGACGCTGTCTGGATTTTCCCAGCCCCAAATGCGTCAATTTTGTTTGTCAACGTAGCTCCGAGGTAAATATGAGCTTCATCGGAAAAATTATTTTTCCGAAAAAAAAGTGAAAACGCATCGGATGGATAGCCACGAGGCTTCGGTTCTTAGACTATTTGAATATAAGTCTTCGTACCAAGGTTTCTGTGCAAAATTCTGCGTAAAGAAGTGCGACAAATGTTCAGTTGCTGCGAACGGTGGCGAGTTGATATTGATGGTTGTTCCAGCAAACTTTCAGCTACAGTGGCAATATTTTCCACTGTACGAACACGTAAACGAGCATTTCGTTCAATAATGACCCGAATTGATAAACTCGCTTCACAAATTGATCCACAAACGGCGTTGATTTATTGCATTTACTTCGAAAATTTCTTACAGTTTGAGTTGAATACGGCTCAGAAATGCTGATGAAAGATTTTAATATTTCCCAATTTCCTTCAAGCGTAAAGTGACCCATTTCTAACCTTTACCTAATAATCTACCTATTCATAAAAGTCATATTGGCCATCTGCTTGGATATACCAAATTTTACATGGCCCACCCTTTATTTTTTTATTTTATTCAACCTATCTCTTCTAATATTGGATTTCGCCAGTTAGGCAAAATCACCGTTGAGTAAATATTCCTTTGTACTTTTTGTCCTTCTCTGGATTGATTTGTGCATTACTGCTACTCGTAACATATCATGATGATCAGTTAGGCACCTGATGATGAACTTGTCACGGATTTGGAAACTAGTGTGTGGTGAACTGAAGTTTCTTTTATTTCCAACAAAAACCAACCATTTTTCAATTAGAAAAATTGTCATCACTTGTAAGATTGTAGTATGAATTTCTCATACATTAACCAAAAACTAACAAAAATCGATCATAACAATTTAAATTCAAATAAACGTCATTGCCACCAACCCCGTCGTCAAAAATGCTATACCACGGAAAAATACAACTCTGTGACATAGATTAAAACTCACCTCAAAGTACTGCAAAAATGCGAGATCGCATGAGGAAAAGAAAAACATGGTGGAAAAATTCTGTCTGTTCTTGATGTTGGAATTATAGGCCTTTCAGTATATGTTAATACTAAGGAATCTTCGGGCACAGTAGTCGGGCATCTGATGATGAACTTGTCACGGAGTTCGAAACAAGTCATGCCAGTGAGTGTGTGCTTAACTAAATTGTCGATTATTTCCATCAAAAACCAACCACTTTTCAATTAGAAAAATGTTCATGACTTGTAAGCTTGTAGTATTATTTTATTTTTAAGAAACTGTACTTTAAAAAAAGGGAATTTTTGTAAGTACAGGTATTTTTTGTGGTAAGAAAATGTACTTTTTTTAAGAAAAAAAAACTTTTTTTGAGAAATGTACTTTTTGTACGAAAATTTACTTTTTTAATCAATGGTACTTTTTTAAGATAAGGTTTTTTTGTTTAAGAATAGCTAATTTTTTTGAGAAAATTTCATTTTTTTTAAGAAACGACACTGATTTAAGAAAACGTTTTTTTTAACTTCTTTCACTTTGGCTTTTCTTAATGTAATTAACTACACTAAAACTACAATATATACTAAATACTGGTTACATGCTCCACCTAGAAAACTTCCCTTTAACAAAAAATTTCCCAACATATGTTAGTCTAGACACAGACCAAATAAGTGCATAATAGTGTTAAAATAAATTGTTTAACTTTTTTTCTTTTAGCCCCCATCCCGCAACGTGCGATACGGAACTTCGTTACAATTTCAAATAACTTTTAATCCCCCTTTATTTATAAGTTTAAGGAGTTCATCAAATATGCATAGATGAAGGCCTCCATACAAGAACTATAAAAATTATTATAAAAAATTTACTGCAACGTTAACCAATTTGTTATCACAGTTGTCCTGCACAAAGTTGTCCTACATAAAAGCATAAAGCAGAAAAGGATCCAGGAGTTAGAAACTATGCACAGTTGATGATGTGTAAATTTGCATTGCATTAAAGAGCTTCGAAAGTTTTCATGAACTCATTATATGAAAATTTCTCCCCAGGAAGTAATTTTAATGGATTTTCAGATTGTGAACGAGTGGCAATAAATTAGTTTCCGGGTGGAACACAACGGTTACTTTGTGGAAATTATGAAATGATTGCTTAAGTATATCAAATGCAGTGTACGAGTAAACCATGTAAACTTTGAGGGGACAATTCACTTTATATTACCAATTAACTTACTGCAAAGAAAATTCTTTTAAATTAATTTAAAAATATTAGACAGACTCAACGCAAATTAGAAATTCGAATCATTTTACTTAATCAGCAGAGCATTTTAAGAAGCTGATTTCCAACAGGGGCTTGATGGGAAGGAAATATGCAGTTTTAGGAAATCTTTTACAATTATTGGTAACCGTTATAATTTCGAGGTGGATCTGCAGTAAAAAAAAATAATTGATGTTATTTTGGGCTACGCAATCACTTTAGCGGTTAAGCCCTCTCTCAAGTAACAAAAATCAAGCTATACCAGACTCTCATAGAAGAAGCTCACATTTTAACTCTCTCATTTTAAGAAGCTGATATCCAATAGGGGCTTGATGGGAAGGAAATATGCAGTTTTAGGAAATCTTTTCAATTATACATAGCTATTCGAAAAAAATACATAACATAATGCTTTTAAGCGGTGGCCAAATAGTTCCCAGTGAAGTAAATCCCAATGAAAACAGTCCCATGAAAAATTAAATAACATACAAACCAAAACATGAAATAAAATGAACTTTAAATGCTTCAATCCATCTGATCTTCCTAATATCTACACCACCTACATCATCAGGCCAATGATAGAATATAAATCCCATATATGGGCAGTTGCTCGTAGGACATCTTTGGAGCTTCTAGACCGTGTCCAGAGGAGAGCGACGTAGGTGTTGATAGGGGGCAGTAGGGTATCCAACTCTATTGCCTCCCTTGAGTATCGCCGAAATGTGGGTTGCGTGTCGCTGTTCTATCGATATTTCTAAGGCATGTTTTCCTAGGACATCTGTCAACTTATGCCAGATGTGAGGATATTTAGCCGAAGTACTTGGGTTCCAGGAACTCTTATCCGTTTTTAATCGAGTGGTCGGTTGATCGCACTACATACTATAGGAAAAATTCACCCTTCAGCCGTACAGTTCGTAGGTGGAATAAACCTTCCGGCTAGTGTATTTCCCACCAATTGTACCATACAAAGTTTCAAGACAAATGTCAACAGACACTACTCTAGTCTTCCACCCTCCCTCCTCTTTCACAATTTTCCTTCGCCAACACAATGCACTGAATTTATAGGGGCATCTCCTGAGGTTGGTTCCATAAAAATAAGGTACGACAGTGGAGAAAGCGCTAAAGTGCAAAAATTCAAACATGCAGAAGGAGGAGCGAAGCCCGAAATTCCTACTGAAGAGTTGGAAACGGGACCGGAGATCTCATCGCAGATGTGCGCAGCATGTTGGAAATATGAACAGATATTTTCTCCGCGCGACTGGTACCTGAGATATCCTATGATGAAGAGACAATCGAAAACAATTTGCAAAACGACGGAATTTCGACAACTGACCAGCTTTTTACGCTACGCCAAATCCCGGAGAAGATCCACGAAAAACAACTCGACACCTATCATCTATTTGTCGACTATAGCGCGGCTTTAAATGGTCCGATACGGGAGAATCTCAACGAAACACTGTCTGAGCTTGGTATTCCTACAAAACTTATGCGCCTTTGCAGGATGACCTTGACAAAAACCAAATCGCAGTGAAAGTTGGTAAGGATCTTTCCGAACCTTTCGAAACTAACCGCGGCCCCATGCAAGGCGACACCCTATCGTGCGATATCTTTAACATCTTAATGGAGATCATTATGAGAACAGCTGCAGTCAACATGAATAAAACCGTCAGCAGCAAAAGTCACATGCTGCTCGCGTATGCTGATGATATAGATATCATTGGGCGAACAATTAGAGAAGTTATTGCGGTTTTTTCGAGAATTGAGAAGGAGTCAGCAAAAGTGGGTCTGACGGTGAATGAGGACAAGACAAAATTAAAGGTTTCAACGAACAGGGCCTCCACGCGTTTAGACCAAAGCGTGAACGTTGATAACCGTTATAACTTCGAGGTATGGACGAATTTATATACCTCGGATCTGCCGTGAACAAAAACAACAACGTCAGCCTTGAAATCAAGCGGAGAATTGTGCTTGCGAATAGATGTTATTTTGGGCTTATCAAGCACTTTAAAGATAAAGCCCTCTCTCGAGTAACAAAAATTCAGCTGTACCAGACTCTCATACAACCTGTCTTGCTTTATGGCGCATAATCCTGTATGTTATCGCATGCGCATGAAATATCTGTAGGAGTCTTCGAGAGAAAAATACTCCGAAACATGCATGGCCCTATAGTGCACTACGGCGAGTATCGGCGATGCATGAACCATGATCTGTATGAGCTATATCCCGACATTGACTTAGTTAAACGGATTGTGCTGGCTAGGCCATGTCAGTAGAATGGATGTAGACCAAAACCAGCACGAAGGGTTTTCGAAACCGAACTCGAAGGAAGACGAAAAATAGGAAGACCACCCCTCCGCTGGAGGGAACAAGTTGACCAATCCCAGCGTACACTTAGTCTTACCAACTGGAGAGATAAAGCAAAAGATCGACCTGGTTGGCTAAATATGTTATCTTGGTTTTGTAAGGTCCCTCACCCCCTGGTTTCTTCGAGACCGAAAAAGTAAGTAATATTTACAAATTTTCAGTAAGAATTTAAACATCAGTTAGTATCATATCGTCGGTGGTGCAATGGTAGTGTGCGCAGCTCTTGTACATGAGGTCCTGGATTCGAACACTGCTTTGAAAACCTTCAAAAAAAGGTTGGTAGTGTGCGCAGGTCTTGTACATGAGGTCCTGGATTCGAACACTGCTTTGAAAACCTTCAAAAAAAAAAATTAATTCTTTCGGCGGCGGTCACCTCGCATAGTGACGGCGACACTATCGAGTATATAGCCATGAAAAAGCTTCTCAAAATACCGTTGGGAATCGGTGTAAAACTGCAGGTCCCAATCAGTGAGTGAAAACTGGAAAGCGCACAGCTCAGTGATTGTGAGAAGTTCTCCCCGGTCCCTTCATGGGATGTAATTTGAAACCATCTAATTTTATTTTCAGTATCATATCATTTTTGGTTTCTGTGCATAGCACTTGGTTGGTTGGTTGCTAATAATACTATTTAGCATCAATTACTGTCTCGAGACACCGTTTGGCATACCACATCATACTGCACAATAAAAGTGTCTATATCCAACCTGTTAAACGGAGATACCTCAATACATCCCCTAGATCTATCTCGTGTATCTCAGTGAGGTAGTGTAGGAAGGGACGACCTATTGTCTTTAGGCGTCCATTCATTAGAGTCGAACAACTGCAGAGGATATGTTCCAACGTCTCCTCCTCTTCTGCATCTTCGCAGGCACGGCAGTGATCATATGTGGAAGATACAGCCGTCTTACATCACTACCGATTGGAAAGTGCCCGGTCAGCACGTCAATTAGCCTTGATATGTTCCCTCGATTTTGGCTAATCAGGTAGTTAGTCCGGTGAATGTTATATTCTGGCCACGTGTTTCTGGACATTGCGACTGATACCATATCGAGTTCGGTGGAAGAGGATTCCGCCCTTTCGTTCCCAAAGAGACCCTTGTGGCCTGGTAAGAACCACATTGGCCAGTTGACATACCTCGGCAAGTTTTTCCCTACATTCTTAGATGCAGTGTTGTTAGATTTAAGTGATAGGAGAACCGCCTGGCTATCCACTTGTTCTCCGTTGTGGTATAAGTTCGGCTAACGCTTCCTCGATGGCCAGTACCTGCGCTTGAAAAACGCTGCACTTTTCTGGGAGTGAAAACTGGAAAGCGCACAGCTCAGTTATTGTGAGAAGCTCTCCACTGTCCCTTCATGGGATGTAATGGGAAACCATTTATTTATTCATTTGTAAATGCTAAATTGAGGCTTGCCTCTACGGAGAAGACACCCGAGCCGGTTCTACATTCCATTTTGGAGCCGTCCGTAAATACTTTGGTGTCAAAACCTGTCAGTGGTTCCCCTTCATCCCACTCCAATCTTCTGGGAAACCTGACATCGAATAGGTTATCGCACGTCAATGAGGGGTGCAGTAATCGATGGTTACATTGAGTCCTCTTGGGGTTATCTTCTCGCATGTCCATATATTGCTCTTCCAGATTCTAAGAGCATTTAGGCGGATAGCACTCCAGGCCGTACTATCTAACTATTATGTGAAGGTATGATATGAAGCATTACATTAATAGGAGTTACAATGGCATTTCCAGGCACTATGCCGAACGTAAAGGCAGCTACATATATAGGTTAACGCCCTGTGAATATGTCAGTCCGTCGAAAGGCCATGTTATATTATGAATGTAGCCAAACCGATTCGCCGAAAGAGAAATAGAAAAAAACTCTCTTCAATTTGAAAGAAGTCGTACGATAACTCCGCTTTCAATTTGCACTATCAGTTTTCGAAAATTAACGAAAATTTATAAGCTGATCATGAAAACAAATTACTGATTTATATTTATTCATTCATTCTGTTCATTCTGTTATTATGACCTTTTTCACAGGGACAACATTGATATTAATCTGTACGGCATTTATTTCCTTCCGGAAAATCTACCAACAAACCTAGGCCTTGAGTCGATCTCCATTTTGGGTAGATGTGTCTTCAACAAAAATTTAACAGACAAATACACAAATTAGTTTGTAGTGTCCACCGAAACGTAACGTATTCTAATCAAAATGTATGTTTTTATTTTAATATTTATTGAGAGATTTTTATTTTACGTTGTAGAAATACCTGTGGACTCCAGAACTGATGACGTACTGTGGCTGGTTGCATTGGACTTAGCTCGTTATGGCGAAGAAACGTTTAGAGTATAGTGGATTTTTTTATTTTATTTTTTGAGTTTTGTAAATGTTTATAGTAATTCAGTGTACTGTGAATTTTTATTTTTTTCTGTCTCAAGTTATTTGTTTCTATTGAATCTGTTTCACTTGAAAATTGTTTTCGATCATATAATCTGTTAACATTTCCAAATATATGTATGTCAATGGGGTTTGTAAAAGTTGTTGGTATGGTTTTGTTATATTAAGGCTAATAAAAGCTTGTTTTGGATTTCTATATTTTTTTCAATATTTAATTTACCTATTTTAAATAATTTATTTTTCAATGGAAGAACTTACTTATATATAAGCATAATAGAAGTTTGTAACAGCACTTGGCCTGGTTATTGAAATGAATAAATGGAATAAAATAAAAAATATTAAATCATATAAAACGACTTTTTTTCTTATAATTGCAAGTTGTGTAATTTCTCGAGGCTCTGCTGTCAATTAACGTCAAAATGGAATCGGCCATATTTCTGGTGATTTGGGATCATTTGGGCAGACTCCCTTTCAATTTTCCTAATAATTAATAGCATCGAAAACACTATTCTCATGCAGTATATTTTCCGAGTCTATCCCTGTTAAAATCAGAACTACACCCAGAGAACTAATTGTTTAAAAAGAGGTTGTAGCAACCGTAAATTCGGATGTTACTACCGAATTTAGGTTGCCAAAACCGAATTGAGGTTGTTACAGCCGAATTTAGTCCGCACAACTGAAATTCGGTTGAGGCAACCTCGTTTCATAATTTATTCGGTTGTAACAACTGAATCTTCAATTATATTCGTTCAGTCAACTAAATTTTCTAAAATTTCGGTTGGAACAACCGAAATTGGTAACAAATTCGGTTGGAGTATCCGAATTTGGTAATAAGTCGGTTGTAGTAAACGAATTTGGCATCAATTCGGTTGTAACTATTTAAATTTGGTTGCAACAACCGAATTTAGCCTTAATTCGGTTGAAATAACCGAATTTGGCGTAAAATCGGTAGCTGTAACTGAATTTCTCGTGAATTCGGTAGATACAACCGAATTCATTTTCAATTCGGTTACCACAACATAATTCTGTGTGTTTGGAATCTGACGCTTAAAATTCTATAATCAAATATTATTTTAAAAAGAAGTAAAGAATTTCAAAATTTGATTGTGGTTGTTACGAAAGGTAGGTAGAATATGTTTTGTATTAAAACTTGTTATTTTGCAGAATTTATTCAAGCAGATGTCAGAAGTTTTGAAATTTCTCAAGGTCGGTCATGTGCGTCATGCTGTAATCGTCTGTCTACAAAACGGTTTATGACCTAAATCAACCGATAAAACACCTCAGAATTGGTGCGGCGTCCCATGATTGCCGGGACTTCATAAAAGGCCGGAAGAAGCACGTAAAACAAATGTATTACCCTATAGATTACCCCATATACATGACTTTATTTTCCTCCTTTTTAATTTTTCTATAAGAATGCAGGAAAATAAATCGTCACTTAATAATAAAAAATACTTTAAAAATTCATTTGCGACACTATCTAAATTCGGTTGTTACAACCTCTAA
Source organism: Phaonia tiefii (assembly GCA_963931995.1). NCBI lineage: Eukaryota > Metazoa > Arthropoda > Insecta > Diptera > Muscidae > Phaonia > Phaonia tiefii. The sequence continues at coordinate 39,767,559 of OZ008367.1, forward strand.
TTTAGCTGTGACAACCTTTAAAGAGGTTGTGTCAACCTCCACTGAGGTTGTGTCGACTTCTAATGAGGTTGTGTCAACCTCTATTGTGGTTGTGTCAACCTCTAATGAGGTTGTGTCAACCTCTAATGAGGTTGTGTCAACCTCTAATGAGGTTGTGTCAACCTCTAATGAGGTTGTGTCAACCTCTAATGAGGTTGAGTCAACTTCTAATGAGGTTGTATCAACCTCCAATGAGGTTGTGTCGAATTCTAATGAGGTTGTGACAACCTCTAATGAGGTTGTGTCAACTTCTAAGGAGGTTGTGTCAACCTCTAATGAGGTTGTGACAATCTGTAATTCGGTTGAGACAACCTCTTAATTCGGTTACGGCTAATTCGGCAGTCTCAACCGAATTTTTCTGTGAGTGTACTTGAGACAATTTGTTCTGGAAATCACTGCTACAATAAATCGATTGCTTCATGCGCGATGTGGCAGGTAGAGCCGTTTTGCTGAAACTACATATCGTCCAGATCGATGCCGTTCAGTCAAGGCCACACGAACTCCGTTATCATGTTCCTGTAACTAATGTCGTTCAGAGTCACTGCAATTTCGGCCTCGTCTTCAAAAAAAGTAAGGCCCAACCACGCCGCCAGACCAAAATCCGCACCAGACTGTTGCTCGTCGTGGGTGCACTTGTTGAGTATGAGTATATTTTGAGCCCCAGATTCGACAATATTATGTATTCACCAAGCCATTCAGATAGAAATTCACCTCATCGGAGAAGATGATTTTTTTTTCTTGGCATTGACGTCACTTTGCTCCATTACCCATTGAACGAATTGCCGGCGCTTTCCATGGGGTTCTGGTTTGAGCTCCTGAGTAAGCTGAATTTTGTACCCATGACCATCATCTTTCATCAAAAGTCGCTGCGTAGTGCGACTTTCACTATAACAGTTCAAGTTTAAAAATAGAACAAGAATACATGGTTTTAGTCATAGAGTAAATATGGGTAGAGAAAATCTTTCACTCACTGAATTTCTGACATTTGTCCTCGTGTGATGTATACGTTTGATGTTGAAAAGAATTGCTTTACTAATACCAGATAGAGGCAATGGTTGAAAACAACGAACAAAATAACAACAACGGCATTTCGTTTTGTGTGTTAAAATTATTGTGTTAAATACAACACAAATGTATGCTAACAATAACAGTCAATAAAAAAGTTTAAAACACATTTAAATTTCACAGTTTTTCACTAAAATGGCATGAAAAATTAAAGCAAGAAGTTATTGTAATTCCACCTGGTGTAAATCACTTTTCGTCAAACATCTCTCTATCACACCGACCGCATCACGAAGAGTGTGAAAGGAAACGTCAGATGAGACAAATGGCGGCTCTACTATAAATTTACTCTATGGTTTTAGTGATAATTGAGAGAGAAGTTCTAGCCTACTATGTAGCAGTTCAATTTCTTTTGAATTCAATAAAAACTTAAAATATTTTAACAACTCAGTGAATTTTTTTTTTAGCGTACGGAATTTTGTACATTTTGATTTGTAACTCAGAAAGTTGATTCGTGGCCATCTTAAAGCTTATAGTGTATATAGCCAACAAAATAGCCTATTAAATAAAAATAATAAAAAAAAATTCTAAGATAAATTTTTTTCAAAAATTAAGAAATATTTTTTTTTTTAAATTTAAGAAAATTTTGAAATAAAACAATTTTTAAAAACACTTTTTTTTGGAGCCCTGTTCTGTCCTTAATACTATGACAAAAAAAAATTTGCAATTATCAGAACTACATCCAAAGATATAAGATTTTTTAAAAAAAAGGTATTGAAAATTTCGAAATTGCAATAACTTTCATAATTTTGAATTTAAAAACAAACAAATTTGCAATTTCGTTTACAACACCAAACTGAACCAACGTACAAAGTTTCATCAAAATCGCAGACCTAACATGAAATTAGTGATCGTTTTCCCATGGAATTGCTCATAGGCATTTCAAATGGCAGTGTGGTTGGGTTTAAGAAAGCTGTCTGCAAGATGGGTGCCGCGTTTGCTCTCAATTGTCCATAAACCTTATCGTGTGACAACTTCAAAGGACTGTTTGGAGTTGTTTAATTGGGCTACGAATTGATACCATATACACCATATTCTCCGGATTTAGCCCCCAGTTACTATTTCCTATTTCCAAATCTAAAGAATTGGCTTGGTGGAAAGAGATTTAGCTCCAGCGATGAAATTATTGATCAAACAAATGCCTATTTTATGAACCTCGAAAAATCTTATTTTTTGGGAGGGATACAAAAATTAGAGAAACGCTGGACTAAGTGTATTGAGCTAAAAGGAGATCTTGTAAGAAAATAAATTTATTTTTTGCAAAAACTACTGGTTTTCATTCAAAAAGTCAAGGACTTATTGATCCTCCCTTGTATCTAAATCATCAGCATACCTGAGCAGCATGCGACTTTCGCTTCTGATGGTTTTATTTATGTTAACTGCAGCTTTTCTCATAATGATCTACATTAAGATGTTAAAGTGATCGCACGATAGGTTGGCGCCTTGCCTGAGGCCTCGCTTAGTTTTGAAAGGTTCGGTAATATCCCTCCAACTTTCACTGTGGAGTTGGTGTTCATCAAGTTGATCGTGCAAAGGCGTTTGCGTGTTGCAGGAATACCAAGCTCGGACATTGCTTTGTAGAGTTTCTCCCGTATCAGACTATCGAAAGCCACCTTATTGGTCGACAAATAGGTGATAAGTGTCGATTTGGTTTTCGTGGGTCTTCCCCTGGATTTGGCGTAGTGTGAAAATCTGGTCTGTTGTCGACTTTCCAGGCGTAAAGCCAAACTGGTATGATCCAATCAGGTCAGCGATAATTGGTTTTAGACTTTCGCACATTATACTTGAAAATAACCGTATATGCTATGGATAAAAGGCTTATTCCACGGTAGTTGGCACAGAGACTCGGGGCACCTTTTTAAATATGGGATGTAGTACACTGCGACTCAAATCGCCGGGCATGCATTCGTCTAACTATATTTTGCTACCTTATCAGTACCTTATCAGCTCATCGCCACAATCCTTAAACAGTTCCGCCAATAATCCATGGGCTCCTGCGGCTTTGCTGTTCATTTGCTGGGCAATAACTGTTTTGACACCGTCTTGGTTAGAAGGGGGCAATCGACGTCGTCGTCGCTTTGCACATCTGCGATGAGATTTCCGTCCTTGTCTTTATAGAAGAGGGCCCCGAACCATGTCTATAAGGCCGTAGAGAAAAAAAAATTTTGAAAGTACAGGATTTGACTAGCAAAAAAATCGCACTATGGGTCATGTACAATACTCACACAAAATTTCAGAAAAAAATCAATTAACCCCTTCATGTCCCGCACTTCACATGAAGCAAAAATTAGATTCAATTTAAAATTTTGGAAAATTTTAATATAATTAAATTACATTTTCAAAATCGTAAGGATGGTGAGATGTGCGTCAAAAGTTTATAAGTATGCAATAAATGCAAATGTTGTAGTGGAAAATTTCGATATTCATGGGATATATTAAAATAAAATCGCTGCACAAATTTACTTTGACCTGGAAATTATACTGACTATACTGCTGTACAGTATGGTCCAACAGTTTCCTAATTACCGTAAACGTGGACCCACTGTATAACTCTTCATTTTGATTTATTGTTTATTCTCTTCAGATATTTTTATACTACTTGGTTGAGGAAGCACACCAAACAAAAAATACTGATGTTATTTCGACGATTCTAAAGAAAATAACGATTGTAATTTATACTACCACTCGTAATTGTGAACTATGGTTAATGTGTACATGGATACACATGCAATGTAGTGCATCCATCTTGATGCCTCATAGGGGGAATATATTTTGCCTATTATTATCTTACCCCTTTTTGTATTAATGAGTTATTAAATATTCTCTTCTTATGATGTCTGACACCATCTGACCTTATTCGATTACTGGTGGCTGAAGCAGTTTAATTTTGACATCATCATGCGAAATAACATTCTTCGAGTTGTTGATACAGATTGTTGATGTAATTTATTTTACAAAGATTTTGTTAACATCAATTTAAACTTTTGCTCATAATGTCTAAAAGAAAAAGTAATAAAAGAAAAGGGACGAACGACCCTTTTTTAATCCTGAATTGATGTGCAATAGAATAATGTGTAAAATATAAATAGGATTTATTTACAACGATATAACATGGGTCAAGGGTACAATATTTTGGCTTAAATTTCTATTGACGAAGGAAAGATTTCGCAAATTTAATCAGATGAGTTTGATCGAGGGTTTGTTGGCAGTTTAGAAACAATCAAAGGGTTAAATTATTTCAGAGTGTTGTTAAATTGCAGCAACAGCTGCTTACCGGGGCATGTAACAAAAATGTTGATATTAATATTGGATCCAGGTAGCCAACACGTGATACGTTTGTATAAATTAACACATCTTTTGAATTTTTAGTTTTAACCAGTAGCCGTAAAACTGGTCCAAAATAGCTAAATTTCTAGTATTATACCTTAAAACAAAGCCTGAAGTGTTGCCTACAACCTGAGTCTAGGTAGAAAATAGATTTACTAGGGCTGTTTTTTGAGAAAATCAGATTTTTAGCAAAAAAGTGAGGTTAAAAAATGGTATTTTTCAAATTTGTCCCCAATGGGTTAATAAACTGTAATATGTTTATATGCAGATTTAAAGAGTTTTTAATGGTCTTTGTAATGATATTCACCTGAACCAGATCGGACCATAAATGTGTAAGATATGGCCAATTATATACTCAAGCTTTAAAGGCCCATATCTCAAGAAGTTGGACCGAGTGCAAACATTTGTTTTTTCTATTTTAATAAGCCTTTTAAGCCCTTTTAGGTCAAAAAACAAATAGGCCTATTTCTCAAAAACTGGAGCCAATCTGACACTTCCAATTGTACTTTCGCACTCAGGGGACTCCCCCCTAATAGTACGAGAAGGATTCATCGAAGTTCATTTTTTCGACTATCACAGTGTTACCAGATCTTTCACAATTCCACATACATATCTCGTATAAAATGCCGACACCTGAAATGTATTAAATATATTCAACTAACTTTGTCTTCCGTCAAAATCTGATATAATACATAGAAACTCGGAAACAATATGGAAGCGGTACTCTGAAACGTCATTTTCATTGTAATCGCTCTTTCTCTTCTGAAACAACAACATCTATGCACCGGATTTCAAAGAATGAAATTTGTGAACATTGATGTGTATGGCAAAGTATAATTGTGGTTGTTTTCGAAGACGTGGTTGAAGTAGTTCTCGTTAATTCAATTCAATGCTTGTTTATCCCTAAATACTTGTGGAGAAAGGAACTGGTGAGATGCTTTTGTGGGAATTGAAATAGCTGTATTCCCAACCATCCACGAAATAATTAATTTCGTATCCTCCTTTAAAAACTATTTTCTATTAAAAATTGTTTTTTATTATTCAAACCCAAGACTATCCTATACTTATATCCCTATTAATAGAGATATAGTTTTTATACTTATATCCCTATTAATAGAGATATAGTTTTTTTTTATAAAAGAAATTTTGCACAGTGCATCCTCATGATTCCTGGAAATCGTATAGCTATTTCAGGTCTAGCCACAGATCTTCTTCAGCGGTTGTTTGGAATGATGCTTTTGAAAATTTCCTCAAAATAAATGCGAACAAAACTCGCTTTAATTGAGAATGTATAGTGGGACATTCAAAAAAAGCAAGCCAACATATGCAAAAACTTATTTTTGTCTTCAAAGATCCATCGATTCCCATCAGAAAATATTGTTGTTTTTGCCTAAAAGACAGCACAATTCTTATAGGCAATAACAATTGCCCGCAGGTTCGTCATCCTACTGCCTTTTTACATTTACTTCCTTTTTGTTATTTTAACTTAAAACAAATTACTCGTACAAAATAAAAAAGTACCAGTAAATGGCCCAATAAATAAATATCATACCTGAAAAACAATTTTTAATGGAAAATTATGATACTGAATCGAATCACACTGTAGAAGTCCAAAAATGAGCCAAGGCCGGAGAGGAGAGTTTTACTCTATTTTGGATACCAGGAATCTAACTGCATCATTACTTTTTGAGTTACAATTACGATTTCGTACAAAATATATGTAGGCTTGCCGGACGTACTGTTTTCAAAGGTCCGCGAACTTTCTGTTCGTTCTTCATAACCCATAACAAAAGTGGGCGAGAGTACTTTTTTTCAGTCACTGTACTTTTTTTTAATTTTTTTGTTTTTCTTTGGTGGAAACACAATTATACAATGTGTTTTTAACCAAAATATTAAGCGCGATATTGAAAATTAAGATGAGTAAATAAATTTAACGTAACGTCAGCCTGGAGATAAATAGGAGAATTGTGCTTGCAAATAGATGCTATTTTGAGCTCAGCAAGTAGTTTAAAAACAAAGCTCTCTCTCGACGGACAAAGGTCTAGCTATACCGGACTCTCATTTTACCAGTCCCGGCATATGGCTCCTAAACTTGGGTCATATCGCTAGAAGATTAAAAACACCTGGGAGTATTCGAGAGGAAAACTCTCAAATGGGGAATACGACCATTATGATTTATATTCTGACATGGACATCACTAGGAGGATCAATTTGGGCCAGTTGCTGTGGCTAGGCCAAATTTTGAACGGAAGACTCACCGAATGTCGAAAAATAACTTTTCTGCCGATGTTGTGAATCAAAGACCCAACAGACCCCAAAATCCTGGTTTTACAAGTAAGATTTGTTCTCAATGTTTGACGCCACATATATTTGGAACAAGTTCGGTAAAGAAAGTTTTCCGGTACAAGCGACCAAATTGAAGTTAGTGGCCTTCAAAGGGAGTCAAAATACAAAAGAAAATCCACTCTATTAAAAAAAAAATTGTATCAAACCGTAATTGTAGCTCAAAAACTTATGACGCATGTCGATTCCTCGCACCAGAGTTAGGGTCAAATCGTATTCTCCGGCCTTGTCTCAGACAGTTTTGCCAAAAACTATCACAATGTTATGATTGAAAAACAAGACAAAATATGTATGTATGTATATTTTTGTTATTTTAAATTCCATTTATTAGTTTAAAATAAAATAGAACTATTAGTATATTTCGAAATTTGCAGTTCAGATCTGGGATTGTTGCAAAATCGTCAATACTGATGAAAAATGCAACTACATTGAGTAATAATAAAAACAAAAACAAATTCCGTCCTAAGATAGCCACTGTGTTCTTCGGCTACATATTAAGCTAAACATCTAGGAACCAAATTAAACAATATACCTTTACTAAAAACAAATCAATGAGTGTTCGAACTCACGGATTATGTGTTAACACCTTTTTGCTACACGGTACCTGTTCGATTTCTATGAACACATTAGTAAATGTTACATTGGAAAATAAAAAATAATAGTTTTTTGTACACACCGGGCAATGCTGAACATCAAATGATTCGCTTTGTTTGGCCATAGCAACAACAACGAAACACCCAAACACACAACATCACACATACTTTGTCCGAAGTAGCTGACGTATACGTGTGTCACATAACCACATGTTTGCCATATCAACAGCAACGAAACAGCCAAACACACAACTTTGTACGAAGTAGCCGACGTATTAGCGTGTCACCATAACGTCGACTGCGCAAATGAAATTTTGGGTGGCTATGCTTTATATCTCCGTTCAACAACAGCAACAGATACATGGACATACATACATTATTATGTTAATACATACGCTATAGACACAATTTCGTTTGCCACACCACTCTTTCATTGCTCTCCTGCTCGCTCATTTTTGTTTAACACGTCATTATTCTCTTTAGCAGTCGCAGAAAATCTGGTTTTAGCAGCAGCATAAAATCTGGTTTTAGCAGCAGCATAAAATCTGACTTTGATAGATTTAGTCCCTATACGCCGCTATAGATGTTAACACATCAAAAAGTACAAAAGCACAATGTATGAGAAATTCATACTACACATAGAGAAGAGATTCTCTGTCACAACTATATTTACAGCCAACTACAATTTGGCGGTTCCTTGGACTATCACAGTATTTAGTTGTGATAATAATTGTGTTCAGAATCACCAAATGTTGTGCATATCAGTTGATTTGTGATTCAGTTTTAGTTTCAAGAACTGAAATATTTAGCTGAAGCCCCTGCAGCAATAAATAAATGTGATCTGTCAATCGAGTTTTAGTTCTAGCAATCAAATTATGCTGTAGTGGTGAATATTATATTATTGGAACAAAAAATTTAAAATCTAATTCGGGTGTACCAAATAATATATTGGTATGCTCAACTAATTACGTACTTGAATTTAATGGCTGTCACAACCATTTAGTGATGCTTTAACCCATTATGAATTTTATGGAAATAAAGTAAAAAAAGAATTTTTTATTAAAATTGTTTATTTTATATTTAATTATAAACAAACTTTTTATTATTTATAACCAGGGTTCGTATTTCGTGCCCATTTTTGATCGAAACTATGAAAAAATGTCTATATCTCCAAAACAAAGTGTCCAGTCGAAAAAATAACAAATTTTTACGGATTTCTAAGAGTTTCTCACAAAGTGTTCCCATTCGCATGAAATAATTTTTTTTTCAAAAAATCGAAACTGTGCGTCCAACAACAAAAATATCAAATTTCTTACCTCCATAGGAGGCTGTAACTCTTGGATGTCTTAACCACGGCATTATTTTTTTTTTTAACAAATCGCTAAAACTAAATTTTTTCGAATAAAAAATCGCTAAATATATTTCTGTATATATTTCGCAAACGGAGGGTTCAATCGAAATATAACTAATTTTTTCGGCTTTCTAAGGGTTTTTCATAAAGTGGTCCAGTTCGTCTGGAGTTTTTTTTTCTAAAAATCGCCAAAATAAGTAAATCGCTAAAATAAAAAATAGCTATAACTCGGAAACGGTGCGTCCAACCGCAAAAGCAATAAACTTTTCCTACAGAGGAGATTTTAACCAATGGATGCTTCTCATACGGTAACACTTAAAATCCGTTAAACTAAAATTTTTCAAATAAAAAATCGCTAAAACTCACATATGTGTATGTATGTCCGAGTTATAGTCATTTTTTATTTCAGCGGTTTTCCATATTTTGATGATTTTTTGAACAAAAAAAAAATTCCATACGACGAACCACTTTATGAAAAAACCTTAGAAACTCGTAAAAAATAGTTTTGCTTTCGATTGGACGCTCCGTTTCAGAGATATTGGCATACGGGCGATTTAGCGATTTTTTTATGCCAGAAATTTTAGTTTTAGCGATTTTTAAAACAAAAGTGATGTCGTATTGAAGACAACCATAGGTGAAACTCTCCTAAGGAGGAAAAAAATGTATTATTTTTGCGATTGGACGCACCGTTTCCGATATATAACCATTTTTTTTATTTTGGCGATTTTTTGAAAAAAAAATTATGTCATGCGAATTGGAGCACTTTGTGAGAAACCCGTAAAAAATTGGTATTTTTTCGATTGGACGCTTCGTTTTCCAGATAGAGAAGGCTTTTCTAAATTTTTCATATTTTCGACCAAAAATGGGGATGGGTTACCTTGTTTGTTTATGTTAATTAAGTTAACTTGTGTCATCCAGAATAATGGTTCCTCCAGCCAAGTGTCCACAATTGGTTGCATGTGTTTGTGAAGGCGTCAATAGTGGGGTCATCTTCAACGATTATGTTTAAAATTCCCACCTCACCTCAATTTATGATAATATGTATTCTTCGCTGGCTGATATCTATACACTTTATTGTTTTTTCACAACTTTGTTTATCACTTTCTGTTTAAAATATTAGTTTTTCTTTAAAGTCCTCGTGTAACTCGTGTCCTCCAATATACGTAGTTTCTCTTCAACAACAATGCTTCTTGTGAAAAATCGAATACATAACTTTGTAGCAAGTGTTTTTGTAACAGAAACTAAATTATGATTACAGTAACTAATATTTGAACACGTATTCTAATATTGTACTTTTTATTAGTTTTATCTTCCATTTCAGATGAATGAGGGTTTTGAAATACACAAATTTGTTAATACAACTAAAATTTGGTAGTAGCAACTTGTATTTAGTAAGACCGATTTTTAATCTATCAATAACATCGACAAATAGTTCTGATGTTTGACAATTACGAACTCTGATCAAAATATAGAGTTTATCATGGAATTTAAAATGCCTGAATCGATTTCCAACTAATCTTTTCCCTGTGTGTATTAAATCAGAATCTCATACAACCTATTTTGACTTATTGTGCAGAATCCTGGGTCAAGAAATATGATACAAATGAGTCATTAAAAGATGCGATAAAAGATGCATGGATTCAATTCCTTTAAATTATTTTTTAAATTTTTGAATTTATTTCCAATAAGGTTAGTAGCTCAAATTATTAAACCTATTTGTTTTATTACTAATAAATTTCACAAAAAAAAAATGTACCTATTATTGATGTGTTAACATCTATAGCGGCGTATAGGGACTAAATCTATAAAAGTCAACACATGCAAACAACACACAGACAGGTTTTCTGCTGCTGCTAAAACCAGATTTAATGCTGCTAAACCAGATTTACTGCGACTGCGAAGAGAATAAAGACGTGTTAAACAAAAATGAGCGAGCAAGAGAGCAATGAAAGAGTGGTGTGGCATGGGTGAGGCAAACGAAATTGTGTCTATAGCGTATGTATTAACATAATAATGTATGTATGTACACTAGACTGACTCACAAAAAAAACTGTTTTTGTTCCACCCCCTGAAATGTACCTTGACTTGTTTTTTGATGATTCCCAAAATATTTCGCGTCTAGGATTCAAACCCCGTGAGCTGGACCGTTTTAAAGGCTTTTTTTGAGTTTTTCAAAGATTGATGATAGTTAACTAAAGATAACATGTGCAATATTAGTATCATAGGAAAGCATTTTTAAAGACGCATCCAAAGGTATGAAAAACATGCCAACAAATGTTCTGCCAAGGCCTTTTTTCAAAGATATTCTGCAAAAAAAGCCTTTTTTTAAAAACGGTCCAGCTCACGGGGTTTTAATCCTAGACGCGAAATATTTTGCGAATCATAAAAAAACAAGTCAAGGAACATTTCAGGGGGTGGAACAAAAACACTTTTTTTGGCCCCATACAAAATGAGTCGGTTTAATGTACATGTGTCTGTTGCTGTTGTTGAACGGAGATATAAAGCATAGCCACTCAAAATTTCATTTGCAAGCGCATGGGCTTGCGCAGTCGACGTTATGGTGACATACTAATACGTCAGCTACTTCGTACAAAGTATGTGTGATGTTGTGTGTTTGGCTGTTTCGTTGCTGTTGATATGGCAAACATGTGGTTATGTGACACACGTATACGTCAGCTACTTCGGACAAAGTATGTGTGATGTTGTGTGTTTGGTTGTGTTTAAATGAAACGTCATCATTTGATTGAACGGCTTTTTAAATTCTTTATATTAACTTCACCTGCCTGTATGTATGTATGCCGAAAAAACTTTGGATTGATTTGTAATCCTTCTCACGTAATTCAATCGAGCTGAAACTTCGCAGACAAACTAATGGCGACGACAAAAATGAAATGTCGAAATATGGGCGGGATTTGACTAATGGGCGTGGAACCTCCCATACAAATCACAAATTAAAAATCCATTATTTCTGCTCCTGTTAACGGTATTTGAACAAAATCGGGTATGTTGGTTAGGTTTACATATTCTAAGATCTGGTGCAAATATGGGCGGGATGGGACAAAGGGGCGCGGTCATATATAAAGAATTTATAGTTAAAAACTGTTTTTTTTAGGGGTTGATTTTTTATTATTATCAACGGTAAGTCAAAAAAAATGTGGGTGCGGGAGCACTTTCAGAGCAAAGAGAATAATGACGTATTATACGTATATAAAAATGAGGTATCAAGAGAGCAACGAAAATTTTGTGAACTTGTGTAGCGTATGTACGAACATTACAATGTGTGTATGTATGTTCATGCGTCTGTTGCTTTGCATTCTCTTTGTTGTTTCTGGGAATAAAACAAAAAGTTTTAAGCAATAAAATAATGACACATGTGCTTGTACTGGTCTTTAAATAATTTTAAATATTAATATTATTTAAATGTAACGTCATCATATGATTGAACGCTGTTTTTTATTTTCCCATGTAACATTCACACATGTATTCATATAAATCGGACAGTTACCGTGTAGCAAAAAAGTGTTAACACATCGCGCGTGAGTTCGAACACTCATTGGATTTTTTTATATAGTTTTTTATTATCCCTTATTCAAGATAATAATATTTCCATATAATGATTTCTTACAATTAAATAGAAGTACGAAATTTTATTAAACCAAATAAAGAAATATTTTATCTTATTTTGTAACGTAAATAGAAAGTTTATAGGCTTTTTTCCTACTGACTTCTGAAACTCTCCTATATTCAGTTTAAATGATATTTACGTTCAAAGCTTAAAGAAGAAAATAATGCCTTGTTTAAGAGATTCGCAGGTGTATTCATCTATAACTGCTATGACGGACTTAACAACGATTTAGTTTTGCAAAAGGATGATATTAATTTTAGACTTTAGGAATTTTGCAATTTTGAACGATATTTCCCACTACACGTTTTCCATTATAACGTAGGATGCATTCTATACCGACCCCCACTTTTTAAGTTTAAGAAATTTGTTCATCCCTAATTGCTAGAGTATGTAGTTATCGCTAAGCGAATTGGATATTGGCGGAAATGTGCAGGACTTGAGTCCGCGATCTTGGATGACAAAAGTAAGCTTATGTATAACACCTTTATAATAAAAAAGAGCTGTCACTAAGAGTCATTTTGAATATGAAATTGTTCTGTCTAACAAACTAACAATACACAATTTTATACTTTAACTGACGACATTGAAAATATTTTTCAATTTATATTCAATTACTCATAACCACCACAAATTTGCAGGTTTTAAAATTGCTATTGCTTTTAATGCTCAGTCATTTCCTCAACAGAAAATCAATTGCCTGCAGTCACAACCACATAATTAGTTTGTGTAAGAATCTTAGATGAAGGTTATTCTATGGTAATTAATTGTATCAAGTAATTGCGAAAGAATCACATAAGCAAACTAATTAATTTACCAGTTAATGCATATGTGTATGTACAACTTATACATATATGTAACTACATATGTGTGTATTAGGAAAGCTGACACATCGAAAAGGGTTCACTAGTATTTCCATGGTGTCGTAAGAATATTAAAATTACTGTTGACAGTCGATTTAATTACGTTATAACATCTTTGTAAAAACTAGACAATTTAAAGTAGTTGCCTTGGAAATATTTTAATAAATTTAATTAGGAATTTATAAAATTTTCTACAGAATGTCTTCCGCCTCTCCCGTACTCATCAAAATTGTGCATGCCAAATGTATTCAGCTTATAACGGGTTTTTCAATAAGAGCGCTACAAAGGTTTTTTTAAATAAAACAAAACCGGTTTTAGATACCAATGAAATTCTTTATTCCTTTGAAAGTACGTTCAATGCCATTATGTATAGAACTCGATTTCTTTTGCATGGCCACCATGGGCACGCTTGCAGAAGTCCACACGCTGAAGTCAATTTTCGATGGTTTTCAAGCATAAATCGGCCGATACTGCTGCAATTTCACGTTCGATATTCGTACGGAGTTTATCAATCGTCGCTGGCTTGTTGACATAGACCATAAATTTGACGTAGCCCCACAGGAAATTATCTAACGGCGTCAAATCGCACGACCGAGGCGGCCAATCGACTGGGCCAATTCGTGAGATAACACGTTCACCAAACTTGGTTTCCAATAAATTGATTGTGGCATTCGCTGTGTGGCTTGTGGCGCCGTCCTGTTGGAACCACATGTCCTGCACGTCCATATTATCCAATTGGGGCCAAATATATTCGGTTATCATTGAACGGTAGCGATTCGCATTCACAGTAATGTGCCGGTCTTTATCATCACGGAAGAAGTACGGCCCAATGACGCCGCCGGCCCATAAACCGCACCAAACCGTAATTTTTCGGGATGCAATGATGACTCATGGACTACGTGTGGATTGCTGTCTGACCAATAACGCATATTTTGCTTATTGACAAAGCCATTCAGCCAAAAATGAGCCTCATCGCTAAAGATGCTGAAATTAGACGTAGCGCTCTTAAAGTTGAGGCCACTGACTCCAAATTTCGGTAGTAAATTTTAATAATTTCGACTCGTTGTTGGCTCGTATATCTTTCCATGATGAAATGGCAAACCTTACTGAAGAGAAATGTCAAAAGAGCGGGAAAAAATATGGCGTCGTTTGCTGTCCCTATCGATTTACTTTTGTAGCGTCTCTGTTGAAAAACCCTTTTCAAAATTACCAGACGTTAAATAAGGGATTGTAAACATTTAGTACAACGGTGCGTACGAAATACCTAATAGTATAAATATTCATGGTGGCCGTCGGTGGTGCAATGGCTAGTGTGCGCGGCTCTTGTACATGAGATCCTGGGTTCGAACCCGGCTCTGACCACCTTCAAATTTTCTTTAGCCATGTAAAAGCTTCTCAAATTACCTTTCGGAATCGGTGTAAATCTGTAGGTCCTAATCAGTGAGTGAAAACTGGAAAGCGCACAGCTCAGTGATTGTGAGAAGTTCTCCCCAGTCCCTTCATGGGATGTAATGGGAAAGCATTTATTTATTTTATTTCTAAATATTCATGATTCGTACGTTGGGTGTATATTAGAGTAATAATTATTTTTTTGGCAGAGGAAGGAGAGCCATTAATTTTCGATTCGCTCGAAAAATTTACATCGGCAAGGGAGTTTAATTTTTGATTCTTTGAAAATTTACATGTTTTCAACTCCCGAGTTTTATTTTTAGCTCGGGAGCCGAATTTTTATTTTCAAAGATTTTAAAATATTGCACGCTCCCGATTTAATTCAAAAACAATGTCGCGAATTTCATAATATTTCTTAATTATAATTATGATCATAATCTTTCGATTCGACTTTTGTCGCATTTTTAGACACCTTCCCACCCTTCAAATTATAAACACCTTCCCATCCTTTCAAACAATTTGCCCTTATCATCAAATTTTCAAAATTTGTTGCCCGCTTTTCCATTTTTCACACATGTGTATGTACGTCTTTCCTATACAGTGTTACTAAATCACAGTGTGTAATTTTTTTAAGTCATGGAAATATAACCATATGCGGATACCACTACGTGATAAAAGACCAAAAAACAGACCCGTGTCTCCCAAAGTCATGGACTTTTTTATGGGCCCCCAAATATTTGCAAAAAAGTGATAATTTTGTTAGACTCATATCTTGCATACCGTTCGGAATTTTGAGTTACTCTCTGAGGGAAAGTTGTAGCTGTTGTCATAACGGAAAAAAATATCAAATCAAAAATACTTCATCTTCAAAGTCAAAATCGTAGAAAACTGTAAAAAATTCGATTTTTTTACCTTTTTCCCTTGTATAGGTCCATAGGTAGCAAACTGTTCAAAATTCAAGGAAACAATCAACTACAGAAATGTACCTAAGATCTCAGTAAACAACTTTCTAGAACATACGAACTTTTTAGGAATGATTCTTAATACCGTTTAGGTAGCGCATATGTAGGCCCAAAGGTGAAAAATTTCCCGAAAATTATTTAGTTTCATTTGGTTTTTCTTTACTTCAACATTGAGATACTATGCTTTCTATTACAAAAATAATAAAAAAAAAATTTCATATTATAATTCGATTTGACTTCAAAATGCGAGAACAATCGATTGGAAAAGTTAGGAATGTGCAAACATATTGAATGGGGGTAAAATGGGGGCGAAAAGGGTAAAACTTTAAAATGCGAGAAAAATCATCATCCATAAAAAGGGGTCAAAAGGGGAAAACTAGAAAATGCGAGCAAATCGTTTGGAAAGGTTAGAAATGTGGAAAAAATTGTGAAAGTGGTTAAATACTTGCAGAAAGAGGCAAAAGAAGTAAAACTGGAAAATGCGAGCAAATCGTTTGGAAAATTGTGAATGCAAAAAGTGTATGATGAGGTATTATTGCATAATGCCCGAAAATTGATTTTTTTTGTCCACGTCCACTATGTTTATCATGTTCTAAATCATTCCAAACGATTTTCTTCGCATTTTGAAGTTGTACCCTTTCATGACCTAATCATTTCTAAATATTTTTCCCTTTATTGCAAGTTATACTATTTTTACCAATTTTATCCCCTTTTTACCAACAGCCACTATCTTTAGACATTCCAAACGATTTGTATTGCATTTTGAAGTCTATAGATGGTCTGATATATAATTTTTGATTTTTATATCAGCTCCTATAGAAGTAGAAGAGGTTATATTTGTTAATTGATAATATCTGAGATTTGTCGAACCAATTGTTCTTTTTTCATTTATTTCAAGATATTTTCATATCGGAAAATATAACCATATATTGGTTGTTACATTGATCGCGATGTGTAGTTCATCGTTGTAGTTTAAATGATAAAGGAAGCATATTATCGATAAATCAATTTAAGTTAATTGCTCAGATGTAACGCAATATGGAAGACAACTCCTTCGATGGAATTTGTTGACATTAAGACAAGTGTCAAACTGATATTCGTGATAGTCGACTCAGATCAAAATTCATAAAGTCTAAATATAACCTAAGGGGGAAACGGCGTCAATAGGAATATTTTATATTTGAAGAATTTTTTGGGAAAAGACTGTTGTAAAAACAATATTTGTAACTGAAATACAGCGTGAAGGATTGCATACGTTCGTTTATCCATTTAATATATTTGTTTCAATTTATTAATGATTATTAAAGCACAACTTCATTTAGAAAATTATATAAATTAATCAATATTTGTTTAATAAATTTATTGTAAATAAAAGTTGCTATAAAATTAAAAAAAAGGTTTTAATTAAAATAAAATGTACGACGTTTTTATAAAAACTTCTTTGTCTTAGTTGAGTTTCAACCAATAGCAGACAACTTTTACAATCGCTACTTAATAAACTATATTTCAACTCAGGCATTATCAAAATAGGCGACCTTTGGCCCTTACGACTAAAAAGCTAACGGAACCAGAGTTTGGTATTTTGTGGTAAGAAAATTGTTAATAAATATTAGTTGTAAACGTAACTGATAATATAATACACTATTTAAAAAACAGAGTTTTAAGAATATTTAATACTTCAACTTTATACTAAAATTCAACAAAAAACGAAAATGTATTTTAAACCCTCGATAACTTTTTTCATATCGGTCGACTTTTATGTTTGATGTTTGATATTGATATTATGTTTGATTTGAAAATTAAAATCTAAAGCCTCATCTACAAAACAAAACCACTTTGCGACGGTCACCTCGCTTAGTGATAGGGACACAATCGATTACTTAACCATGAAAAACCTGCTCAAAATACCATACGGAACCGGTGTAAAACTGTAGGTCGGAATCAGTGACTGCAAAATTAGAAAGCGCACAGCTCATTGGTTGTGAGAAGCTCTCCCCAATCCCTTCATTGGATGTAATGGAAGCAATTTAATTTTTTTTATCGCAAAAGCACGCGAGTGTGCGTACAAAACCTCTCTCACTGCTCAAAATACATTCCGCGAGATTGGAGTTGTATATTTCCGCACGCAAAATGCGGCTCGCACCTCGTTAATAATAGGAAATGGAGTGCTTTCCAAATAAAAATTGTAAACGCATGCCCTTTTTGAGTAGTTGCGAAAAACGAACAGTAAAACAACTCGTGGTTACTTTGGTTTCTGTGAAAATTATGGCCAGTTTCACAGTTGAAAATTCTCCATTTAAATCTAATTTAAACGCCTGATGCTTGTTATTTAATTATCACTTAATATGAAAAATTTCAGTAAGCTTTTAAATTTTAAAAAAATTTCATATTAAATTCAATTGGCAACTCTACTCTCGTTTGGTTCGTTTTTTAGTTGTGCTCCGTGAATTTACTTTATTTTCGTATTTTAAAAGTTTAAATAGTGCTTGTTGTGTTAATAGTGCAAAGATAAGTTAAAATACATTGCTTGATATAATTGTGTGTTCAGTGCAGTGCTTGTTTATACCATAGAGTAAATATGGGTAGAGAAAATCTTTCACTCACTAAATTTCTGACATTTGTCCTCGTGTGATGTATACGTTTGATGTTGAAAAGAATTGCTTTACTAATACCAGATAGAGGCAATGGTTGAAAACAGCGAACAAAATAACAACAACGGCATTTCGTTTTGTGTGTTAAAATTATTGTGTTAAATACAACACAAATGTATGCTAACAATAACAGTCAATAAAAAAGTTTAAAACACATTTAAATTCCACAGTTTTTCACTAAAATGGCATGAAAAATTAAAGCAAGAAGTTATTGTAATTCCACCTGCTGTAAATCACTTTTCGTCAAACATCTCTCTATCACACCGACCGCATCACGAAGAGTGTGAAAGGAAACGTCAGATGAGACAAATGGCGGCTCTACTATAAATTTACAACCACGCCGCCAGACCTAAATCCGCACCAGACTGTTGCTCGTCGTGGGTGCACTTGTTGAGTATGAGTATATTTTGAGCCCCAGATTCGACAATATTATGTATTCACCAAGCCATTCAGATAGAAATTCACCTCATCGGAGAAGATGATTTTTTTTTCTGGGCATTGACGTCACTTTGTTCCATTACCCATTGAACGAATTGCCGGCGCTTTCCATGGGGTTCTGGTTTGAGCTCCTGAGTAAGCTGAATTTTGTACGCATGACCATCATCTTTCATCAAAAGTCGCTGCGTAGTGCGACTTTCACTATAACGGTTCAAGTTTAAAAATAGAACAAGAATACAAGGTTTTAGTCATAGAGTAAATATGGGTAGAGAAAATCTTTCACTCACTAAATTTCTGACATTTGTCCTCGTGTGATGTATACGTTTGATGTTGAAAAGAATTGCTTTACTAATACCAGATAGAGGCAATGGTTGAAAACAACGAACAAAATAACAACAACGGCATTTCGTTTTGTGTGTTAAAATTATTGTGTTAAATACAACACAAATGTATGCTAACAATAACAGTCAATAAAAAAGTTTAAAACACATTTAAATTTCACAGTTTTTCACTAAAATGGCATGAAAAATTAAAGCAAGAAGTTATTGTAATTCCACCTGGTGTAAATCACTTTTCGTCAAACATCTCTCTATCACACCGACCGCATCACGAAGAGTGTGAAAGGAAACGTCAGATGAGACAAATGGCGGCTCTACTATAAATTTACTCTATGGTTTATACTGTTTTTGTATTATTGTGTGCAATTGGAAATTCTGTTGATCGTGTAAAACACAAACAACAACAATAATATTTGTTTGTTATTGTTGAGAACGTCTAACGTTGTAGTTGTTTGATTTTTGTTTTTTCTTTCATTCTCTTTGTTTCGTTATTTGTGTGTCAGAGTTGCCATCTGGTTTTGGGAATTAATATCAAAGGGATAATAAGTTCATACGTTTTTCGGAATTTTGTCGATTTTGGAATTCTGTTTTTAGTATTTGCTTCTTATTTATTTATTTATTTATTTTTTTTTTACTCTGATTTAATTATAATGATGACTTGCATGAACAAAGACTGTAAGGCTAGATCGGATACCGATACTCTTATTTCGTGTTGGTTGTGTGATGGCTTGGTACATGTCAAATGTGTTGGCCTTTATGCAAGAGTGGCGGACAATCTTAGTGATGACAAGGGTCTTCGTTGGTGTTGCCTGGATTGTAGAAAATTGGATGTGGAGTTCTACAAATTTTTAAGGAGCATGAAGTCCGAGTTTTCTGATATGGAAAAGGAGCCTTCGGCTTTATCTGGTCGATTTTCCAAGTTTATTGGGATGTTTAATAAATATCCGGGATTGGAAAAGAGAGCGGGTTCACCGAAAGCTTCCTCGCCGAAAAGGAAGAAGACGGCTAAGAAGGCCCCTCCATTGTTGGTAATTCCTTCCTCGCCGAATTTAATGGACGTTAATTCTCCAGTTACAGTTTCAAGTTCAATGAAATCTTCTGCCCCTTCTACTTTTGCTGAAGTCGTTTCTGTAGTTACTATAGCTTCCACGGACAGCGATAAGTCCGGGTGGTAATCCCGCCCCGGTGCCAGGACCGGGCCCAAGAACGTTGACTGTCGTACCGGCAAAGAAGACAGTTTTTGTGTCTAGACTTTCCCCCGACACGACCGAAGAGGATATACGACTTTACATATCGTCTAAATTAGTCGGGAATAATTCTAACGATTCCATACAGTGCTTCAAGCTGAAGTCACAATTTTCGGAACGTAGGTCGTCTTTCAAAATTATTGCACCGGATGATCTATTTGTCAGACTGGTGGATTCGGAATTTTGGCCTCACAGAACATTCGTAAGGGAATTTGAGTATCGAGATAATGGTAGGCGTGATAATTTTGCTAGATTACCGTCTGGAGATAAGGCAGCTCCAAAAAACTAATTGGGAGTTTGAATATGGCGTATTAGAATGTTCGAGGTTTGAATACTAAGTTGTCCAGATTATTTGTTGATAGCTTTGGTTTTGAGTTTGATGTCATTGCATTTTCTGAGACATGGCTTAAACCTAATGTTTTTAATTCTGAGTTGTTCTGCAATAAGTACGTAGTTTATAGAAATGATCGTGTTGGTAAAATTGGTGGCGGTGTTTTAATCTCAATTGAGAATTCTTTATCTTCTGAGTTGGTTACAGTTGATGACATTGGCGATCTTGAGTTTATTGTGGTGTCCATTAATTTAGGCGATTTGAAATTGTTTGTCACGTGTTCTTATATTCCGCCATCTTCATGCTTTGAGGTATATCAAGAGCATATTGACGCTATTGCAAAAGTCATTGCGTTAGCCAGTAGAAAGGACCGTATTTTAGTATTGGGTGACTTTAACTTGCCGTCTATGACATGGGTGTCTTTACCCGATACTAATTCTCTGACTCCATTGACACCATGTGATTGGTCATCTGATTTTGTTACGCATATTTCCGAACTTGGGTTGATTCAATTGAACGACATTCCCAATTCTATGAATCGAGTCCTTGATCTAGTTTTAGTGGATGATTCTAACAACTTCGATATTTCTCGAATTGATCCGTTAATTTCTCCTGAGGATAGTTACCATCCAACGCTGGGAATTAATTATACATATGATACCATGCAGGTTGGTTGCAATTGCTCTTCGTCCTATGTTGGCCTATGCTTTTCGCGTGCGAACTTTATTCTTTTGAATAATCTTATCTTTGATACCGACTGGCATAGTATTTGTCAGTGTGATAATTCTTTTAAATTTGAAATCGCCCTGGATGATTTCTATAATATTATTAATGGCTATATTTCTAAGTCTGTACCCAAGTGGCCAATAATGGTTAATGCTGGTCCCCCATGGTCCTCAAGGGCTCTAAATAGTCTCAAGAATGTAAGGAATAGATGTTCGAAAAAGTATAAAAAATCTGGACTGCTAGCAGACTATGCTAGGTATATTGTTGCTAGGAGTAGATACAACTCTAAATCTCGTGAGAGTTACAGATTATATTTGGATAGGTTGAAGGCTAATTTTAAACGGAACCCCAAATCATTCTTTAGATTTGTTAACTTGAAGCGTAATTCGTCTTCCACACATTGTAGGATCAAAATGAACGGTATTGAATATTCAGATGAAGAGTCTATTGCTAATTGTTTCGCCGATTTTTTCGCATCTATTTATTCCACCCGAGCCTATGATGTTTCCAAATCATACCCGTACACTGTCCGCTCTACCATTCCGTTTGATGCACCTGGCGTAAATTCTTCGTGGTTGCTAGATAACCTAATCAGCTTGAAAGCCTCGAATAAAGCTGGTCCTGATGGTATCCCGGACTCTATGTTGAAATACTGCTCGAATTCTCTCAGCTTACCGTTTACTCTCTTATTTAACGCTTCGTTGAAGTTCGGTCATTTTCCTGCACAGTGGAAGAGCTCTTATATAATCCCTCTCCACAAATCTGGTAGTTTAGTAAATGTTGAAAATTATAGGGGAATTGCAAAATTGAGTGCCATTCCTAAACTTTTTGAGAAGTTAGTCACAGAGGTAATTTCTCATCAGGTTTCCTCTATTTTAGATCCATGTCAACATGGCTTTCGGAAGGGTCGTTCCACCGTGACTAATTTGCTTCAGTTTTCCTCTTCTATTATTGACGGCTTTATTAATGGAGATCAAACTGATGTGATTTTTACCGATTTTAGTAAGGCTTTTGATAAAGTTAACCACAATTTGTTATTATATAAACTAGGGGCAATGGGTTTTAATTGTAACATGCTGAATTGGATTAGTTCTTACTTAATGAACAGAGAACAGATGGTATCATTTGGTCGATCATTCTCAAGATCTATTTTTGTGTCATCTGGGGTGCCTCAGGGCAGTCATCTTGGGCCGGTTCTATTTTTGTTATTCATTAACGACTTACCCGCCTCCATAATGCACTCTAAATTGTTAATGTACGCTGATGACGTGAAGATCTGTTTTTCTTACAAGGATCCTTGTCAATATACTTTACTTCAGAGGGATTTGTCTACTTTCCAGACGTGGTGCGAAACCAATTTGATGGAGCTTAATTTTACGAAATGTAAGCATATGCTGTTCTCTAGGTCATCATTCTTTTCGGCAAAATACATTTTAGGTGGCAATGTTCTTGAATCGGTGGATTCATTTGTTGATCTTGGTGTTCTCTTGGACAGAAAATTGAATTTCAACTCCCACATAATTACGATGGTAAACAAGGCTTATGGCGTTCTGAACTTTATTAAACGTTGGGCAAAGGAATTTTCAGATCCCTACGTTACGAAAAATCTTTTTACTTCACTCGTCCGCCCTATTCTCGAATATGGTTTGGGACCCCCAGTACAATTTGTATGTTAATATGATTGAATCGGTCCAGAAACAGTTTCTCATTTTTTGTCTGAGAAATCTTCAATGGAACCCGAACCATAATCTTCCTTCGTATACCAGTAGACTAGCATTGATCAGATTGCCGACTCTTAGTAGTAGACGTACCATGATAAACTCTATTACAGTTTTGAAGATAATTGATGGATGTATATGTTCTGAATTTCTGTTATCCAAGATTTTCATAAATGTCCCATTGAGACCCACGAGGTACTATAAACTCATTCACATCGAGTTTCAGCGTTCGAATTATGCGTCCTTTGATCCAGTTAGGAGAATGTGTCGTGACGTTAATGAGCTATATCAGTTTATTGATTTCACAGATAGTTGGGAAACGACAAAGTCTAGCATAATTTGTCATTTGAACCGATTGCATTAGTGCTGTATATTCATTAACATATGTAAATTTACTTTATCCTTACTATCTGGTCTGATTTATAATTTGGTTTTCGTTTTGTTCGTAATTATTATATATTATGAAGTCTGTTATGTTAATATCTCGTGATGTGCTTTTATACTTATTTATGTTAGTGTAATACCAACTGGTAAAGAATTTAAGTAGTTGGTTGTAACGTATGAACTTATGATCCTTGCTCTCCCGTTATAGACCGGTCTATAATGTGTACGCTGTCCTCACGTTATGGGGACGTGGCCCTCTCGGTCGGTAGGGGCGGGGAAGAGTGGCGGCGATGGATTCGCTCGATTAAAAAAAATTACAGCAGACAGTTGTCCGAGGCCTTCGGCCACGGACTGTCCCTGCAGGCTGTGTCAGAGACACGGCCATTAAGTTTAACGTAGAATACGCCATCCGATAAGACAGAAAACATATATAACAATAAATTCATTTGCTTATATTATTTATCATTTATTGTTATATATGTTTTCTGTCTTATCGGATGGCGTATTCTACGTTAAACTTAATGGCCGTGTCTCTGACACAGCCTGCAGGGACAGTCCGTGGCCGAAGGCCTCGGGCAACTGTCTGCTGTAATTTTTATATTTACCAACGGCATTTGATTCAAGTCCGTTTAAAAAAAAAATATTATGTTCAATTTTTTTAAACTTAATTTAATTTATGTATTTTAATTAATATTTTTATTGAAATAAGTTCTGCGAATGTTGAGAGGGCCGCCCTAATATTAAAAAAGGTTTACCTTATCGAGTCTTCGCATTACCATTCGAGCGTTGTGTGAAAGCTTTACGCTTTACAATTCAAAATTAATGTTACAACAGCTTTATTGAAGCTTTCGCAAAAAAGCTTTATTACGTTAGCTTACTGTTTGTTTCACTTTTTACTAGATACATGTTGCTTAGCAACATTAGCTTGCTGTTCGTTTCACTTTTTACTAGATACATGTTCCTAAGCAATGTTGAGCAACCAAAAACACTCAACCAAACACCACACATATGTTTGAGTGTATGTGTTTAAACAATTTTCATTTGAGAAATTAAAATACTAGAAATATATCAACCAATATGAAATGTATATCAAACGAAAGATAACATCTTCATTTAACTACAAAAAAAATTTTAAAAAAATTCATCTAGCCGTTTCCTCAAATTCAATGAAATAAAGATTACAACAATAAAAACCTGACATGACTCCTCATACCGTAAGGTAAGACGTATTCTACGTCAAAAAAAAAAAAAAAACAACATGACGTTTAAATGACAAACATGGGGCATTTAAAGTACATTTAAATGGAGAATTTTCAACTGTGAAACTGGCCATTAACGTTCTAAAAATCTAAATCGAATAGTTTTTTCAGCAAGTGCAGAGTTCCAAATTAAAAGCTCTCAAATCTGTGGGTTAACGAATATTCTAGCCGAAAAGCTAGATCAAAACCAGAAAACTTAAGGAGTGTATCGAAATCATCATTCCGATATCAATGTATAAGTATTTACTGCTCCGCTATCTCATTCAATCATATATCTTCACCCCTGTTCACCCTGTTAAATGGAAGCTACTTTCTCATGCTTCCTGCTGGTCCACCAGTTGTGGTTTCCAACTAGCCAGTGCTTATACAGGTATGATAAATTTTACTTTAGTTAAAGAAAATATATGACACCATTGAGAACGCCTCCCACCAGCACTTAAAGTTTGTTTCACATCAGCTACCCATGTCCTCTACTCTTCAATTTCATCGAAATGTTTTTAAAGATAATTCAACACTAGCAAGTGTGAAAAACATATGTATGTACAAAATCTGTCCGTAAAATTATATCACATCGCCCATTGAATCGTGTTGGACCGTATGCAAGTAGCCAGGATACATCGGCCCCAAGGAAACGACCATAAGAAGAAAATCTGTGTTCTTTGTGGTTGTTCTGCTTCCATGTTGAATGTCATACAAATGTTTTCTTAAAGCAAAACCCAACGTGATTTAAGTGATTCATGCAATAATGGTGTAGAAAGACCAGTCAAATGCAGACAATAAATGAATTTAATAGCTCGACACATAATAAAGATTTTAGTATTCAATAAAATTTAGATTTGTTGGGAAATTTAAAAAATAGTCGTATTATTTCCGTTATTATCAAAATTCAAGAAAAATTTTCCATTTTTGTAACCTTTTGGTATGAGATAAAATTGATAATGGCAACAAACAAGTGGACGTTTACAGCAAGTGATGGTTACGGACCAAGTTCAACTACGGATAACAAGATATTTATACAGACAATAATAAAATAGACAGTAATAATATATTCACCACCAAAAATATGGTCAGAATTCTAGACCACTGATGTAACATTCAGGGTTAATAACACGGTGATATAAAAAATAATTTTTTTATACTTGAAAAGCGACCTAGTGTATGTTATAGACCTTGTTGAGTAGATCAGAAATCAGTTTTAAAAACTTAT
Source organism: Phaonia tiefii (assembly GCA_963931995.1). NCBI lineage: Eukaryota > Metazoa > Arthropoda > Insecta > Diptera > Muscidae > Phaonia > Phaonia tiefii. Next base: position 39,793,409 of record OZ008367.1, read on the forward strand.
GAAACACCCTCAAAATTCAGAGCTATTCTGAAAAAACCGTTTTCGGAGGTGTTGTTAATACAAATGTAAGCGTAAGTCAGTTAACTTTTAATCGATTTTTAGTTTTTTAATGGTTTATGAAAGAAGAAGAATATGTCTTTCCATCAATGTATATATTGTGGTATGTTCATATAATATTGGTAGTGAATTTCCTATGAACATATAAAAAAATTATTCAGTTTACAGATTATTTTGACTTTGACTACTTTTCATTATGAATTTCTGTATGGAAAATTATGTATTTGTATTTTAATATTTAAGGACAATTTTATTCTTAACAAATAGCGCTATAAAGTTTTAAAACAGATAAAATTTGTAAAAGTTTGTTCGACTTTAATTCAAGACCTATCGCTTACACTTGATACCCCCAAGCGGAAAATATTAATTGAGACTAATGTCGGTACTATGAAAAACCAATTTTCTAATCCCTTTATGGAATATAACGGAAAAACATGATGATTGTTGGTTGGTTTGAGCCATTGCCTCTATCTGGTATTATTAAAGCAGTAGTTTCCACCATGCAACGCCCATATGCAACAAACCAAACTTCGTAACTTTACAGAGTCGAATTGTTTCTCTATACGTAATTTCTCTATGGTAAACACATTCAGTACGCATGGTAAGTTACTGATATAAGATAAAGGGTGTTTTTCTACAGGTTCACAAATTGTAGTTGATAACACCGCAATTTAATAGCTGATAGCTCCAATTTATGTAGTTAAAAACACTCCGAAAAATGTATGGCCCTATAGTGCACGACGGCGAGTATCGGCGACGCATGAACCATGAGCTGTATGAGCTTCATCCTGACATTGACATAGTTAAGCGGATCAAGATAACGCGATTGCGCTGGCTAGGCCATGTCAGTAGAATGGATGAAGACGAACCAGCACGAAGGGCTTTCGAAACGGAACTCGAAGCAGGACGAAAAGTAGGAAGACCAAGACTCCGCTGGAGGGATTAGGTTGACGAATCCCAGCGTATACTTGGTATTGCCAACTGGAGGGATAAGGCAAAGATCGAACTGGTTGGCTAAATATGTTATCTTCGTTTTGTAAGATCTCAGACCCCTCGGGGTTGTTCGAGACTGGATAAATAAGTAACTTCCCGGAGGCTTCGATTTATTTAGCCGCTGAAGGTTTTATTGTTGTTACTACGTCCGTTTCATTTGTTATTATACGATGGGCACTCACTTGGTCCGGGATCTCTCCTGGTATTAAGTGATTCGGTAAGATCATTACCAACCTTCACTGAGAATTTGGTTCGTTAGTCGATCAAAAGTCTTTCTTAATTATATATGCTTCGAGAGAGTTTATACGTATCCTGTGGGTTTTAGAAAAAGCATATATATATGTAAGTTTAACAGAGAACCAAGCTTGAAAATGATTTAGATTTTTTTAGGGGATAAAACCTAATGCTACCTTTTGAGGAAATTATAAATATAACTACCATTTTACTTTCTTCATAATTGCTATCACTACACCGACCAGGACTCTCGACTGTCATCTTTATACCCATTTCATTACAATTGACTGACCATGGTCCAACTTACCCTACCGATCATTCCACTCTCGTATATTTCACTTTCTACTCCACATTATTTCGGTACAGTATAATATAATTATCCATATTTAATAGAATTCCGCATAAACGAAGACAATTTATTATAGCACATATTTTAAAAGAGAAGGCGATAAGAATTTTATTGTTGGTTATTTGCCTCTTGTCTTTATTGATTAATGTTCAATGTGGTTCAGGGATGAGAAGGAAACAAAAAGTTGTATAAATGTTTAACAAAATGACACTTGCAGCGAACAATTTTATTATCTCTTGTCATAGTGAAACTTATTCAGTGTGATTCATTTCATGTAGAAATTTTCATTGTTTTATTTCTTTTATGTCGTGGAACAAGAATCGTGGTTTCTATATTTTTAATGAATGTGATTGATGACATCTTTGCCTTCGAGTGTGCACTTAAGCGAACCACAGACTTGTTATTCATGGCCATGAACATCAACTATCGTTGAAGTTTATTATCGGCTTACCGCCCATCTTGATACAAAATTAGAATGTAATCGAAGTTGTTCGCATCACTATCATGTTCACAAAATATGTTGGTTATATGTTTTGAAATTCATCAGTCAGATAAAAAAAGTTGTCGACCAAGCTCATGCTCATGGATGACTAGTCTGTGGTTGGCTTTATCTCCGTTTGGGAAAGAATGTGTTCTAGAGTTTATGAATTTGTTGACTGTCATACAATAGTTTGACATTCCAAAACATTTTATTCTGTGCTGTGTGATTTAATTGTATATAATATCGTAACTTATATTTCGAGTTTAATACTCAATGTCACGAAAAATTGATAATTTTCAAGAATGTAAAGGGGTTTTCAACAGAGACGCTACAAAAGTAAATCGATAGGGACAGCAAACGACGAAAAATTTTTCCCGCTCTTTTGACATTTCTCTTCAGTGAGCTTTGCCATTTCATCATTGAAAGATATACGAGCCAACAACGAGTCGAAATTATTAAAATTTACTGCCGAAATTTGGAGTCAGTGGCCTCAACTTTAAGAGCGCTACGTCCACTTTCTAGTCGTCATAATCGTCCTACCAGATCAACAATTGAGCATCTAGTGGAAAAATTTGAATCCACAGGCACTGTACAAAATGTTCTCGTGCCAGTGAGACAAAGAAGTGCCCGTAGTGTCGAGAATATTGCTGCCGATTAGGCTTCAGTTCAAGAAAGCCCAAATGTGTCTCTCACACGTCGTTCTCAGGCATTGGGCATCTCTGTGACGTCGTTGTGGCGAATTTTGCGAAAAGATCAAGATCAAATTGCCGCAAGAACTGAAGCCGCTTGACCACCATAAGCGTCGTATGTTCGTGAATTGGGCTGAGCAACAACTTTAAACTGATTCGGATTTTCATCGGAAAATCATCTTCAGCGATGAGGCTCATTTCTGGCTGAATGGCTTCGTCAATAAGCAAAATATGCGTTATTGCGACAGCAATCCACTCGTAATCCATGAGTCATCATTGCATCCCGAAAAAATTACGGTTTGGTGCCGTACTTCTTTCGTGATGATCAAGACCGACACATTACTGTGAATGCGAATCGCTACCATTCAATGATAACTGAATATTTTTGACCCCAATTGGATAATATGGACTTGGAGGACATTTGGTTCCAACAGAACGGCGCCACAAGCCATACAGCGAATGGCACAATCAATATATTGGAAACCAAGTTTGGTGAACGTGTTATCTCACGAAATGGCCCAGTCGATTGGCCGTCTCGGTCGTGCGATTTTACGCCGTTAGATTATTTCCTGTGGGGCTACGTGGTCTATGCCAACAAGCCAGCGACGATTGTTGAACTTCGTACGAATATCGAACGTGAAATTGCAGAAGTATCGGCCGATTTATGCTTGAAAACCGTCGAAAATTGGGTTCAGCGTCTGGACTACTGCAAGCGTGCCCGTGGTGGCCATGCAAAAGATATCGAGTTACATACATAATGGCATCGAACGTACTTTCACAGGAATAAAGAATTTCATTGGTATCTAAAACCGGTTTTGTTTTATTTAAAAAAACTTTTTAGCTCTCTTATTGAAAACCCCGTTATTACGAGATTAACCTCACCATTAAAATCGACTGGATAAAACTCATTGGTTGCCACGAATTCTTCTAGTTCTTGTATCATTGAATTGTGCTGTTTTCGATTCTGGTTTCCGTTTTTACATAGGTCATCGGTTTGCTATTTTCCATCTTCTCATACATGTCTAGTCTTCACCGTCAAACTTTCCATTAGAATATATATGAAATTTTAAATTTACGAAATATTTTATTAGGGCGAAATTATTTACTTTTTGATTTTTAAAACGGAAACAAATAATTATGTTGTTTCACAAACATAACCATAATGTAATATATAGAATAAAACTCCACAAAAAATAAAAGTAAAATTACTGAAGTTATTGCTGTTGTTTCAATTCCAAAATTGAAAATTTCAAAAATTTTAAATTTTTCTGAATTATTCCAAATTTTACTTCTCGAAAACGACTTGAGATATTTGATTGTTTTTTTATTTTTTTACGGAAATAAGACAAAAATAAAAAATTGCAAAATGACCTACACTGAAAATAAAATTTCGAAAATGTAGTTCAATGAAAACAATCGCATTTTAAATAAAGAGCCGCAGCAAGAAAAATAACACGGTGTGTAATTTTTTAATTCATGGAAATATAAACATATACGAACACCACTACGTGATAAAAGACCAAAACAAAAAGACCCGTGTCTCCCCATTTTGCCCCAAAATCATGCACTTTTTTTATGGGCCCCCAAAGATTTAGGGCCTCGGTGTAATTTTTGCATCATTTTGTTCGGCTCATATCTTGCAAACCGTTCGGAATTTTGAATTACTCTCTGAAGGAAAGTTATCGATGATATCCCTTCCAAAATGTTGATGACCTTCAAATCACGGCATATCTTCCATTTATTTTCGTAGTATTGGATTTTTTTCATTATATCTTTCAATCTTTCATAGCTTTCTTTCATGTTAATACCCATTGCTAGCGGAATGGAAGGTTTTCGTGTCGACGCATGCAATAACACTGCTTTCAAGCTTGAAACAGAACCATCAATAAATAATCTCCACTCACTAGCGATGTAGTTCACTCCCATTTTTACGACCAAAGCTTTTATATCGCTGCAGTAAGCGAACGAATTGTCATCATTTAGAGTGTAGAGGCTCTGAAATTCAGCTTGCCGTTTGCGGTACGGCGTAGAGTTAACATTAGCATGTGTGAGTTTTCTTTGCTTTAAAAACGCTGTCAAAAATATGCCAAGTCGCTGCGTTATTCCCAATATGGCAACAATGAAATCCATTTCCATTTGTGTTATTAGTTGTGATCCATCTCTTCCCTGTTGGGGGTCATAATCGGTATCACATGGATCTTCATAAATACCATCACTTGCTCTAGTAAATCCTGTTAATTCTGTCCTACGATCTGGAGTTAGCGGCCTTGGTGATACAAAATTTTCAGGTGCAAGCACTGGTAGTGTGGCTGTTACAGTTGCTGTAAAAATTTTGTTCTTCTCAGCATGTCGATTTAGACGACGTGTGTAATTTACGCAGGCATAGCAACTGGTTTCATCATGATCACATGGGTGATTAATCCAGTTTACCGGCTTACAATACTTCATACTATGTTTGCCTCCACTCAACCATGCCATTAGATTGTTATAACATTGGCGACACACTGTATTTGGTGTGTAGTTTTCACCGGTCAAGTCTACTACGTCGAAAAACAACTTGTATGCTCTCTTGAATTCACTACTTAAAAGACTATTTTCCTTTTGAAATCTTGTAGAACTTTTTTTCTGATTATTTCACACTGCATATTGAAATTGTCAGTTGCCAATGTTGTGACTGAAGTATGCTGTAGCACTTTCTCTATAACTTTCACCGCTGAGCTCTCGTTGACGTCGCCCTGTGTAATGCCTCGATGTGAGCGTCGTGTCGCTTTTATATTGTGTGCTGCGTCCCTTGTTGCGTGTGCTGAGCTTACTGCTTTGCCTGTGCTGCTGCGGTCGTGAGATAGCATAGTATCTCAATGTTGAAGTAAACGGTATTAAAAATCATTCCTAGGAAGATCACATGTTCTAGAAAGTTGTTTATAGAAATCTTAGGTACAATTTTATGGACCTGAACAAGGGAAAAAAGGTAAACAAAAATCGAATTTTTAAAGCGATTTTGACCTTTAAGATGAAGTGGTTTGATTCTATATGTTCAAAATTTTTGTTCCTTATGACGAGAGCTACAACTTTCTCTCACAGAGTAAATCAAAATTCCGAACAGTTTGCAAGATATGAGCCTGACAAAATGAACACATTTTTTTGCAAAAATGACACCGAGGCCCCAAATCTTTGGGGCCCAGAAAAAAAAGTGCATGAGTTTTATTTATTTATTTATTTATTGTAATATCGTGCACAACAAGACAAAAAATCTTATAATTATAGTGCAGGAATAGAATATGTTACATATTAATAAAAAACATTGTTCTATAATATATATACGCTTAAAATTATTAGATTGTGTTAAAATTAATGAAAATTGTAATAAAATTATTATCATTATCATTGAAATTAAAATTTTAATTGGATATTTAGACATATATTTTCAAATTTAGCCTTATATAATTATAATAATAAGAAAAATTACACTAAATTAAATAAGATTAAAGTAACAAAGTTAAGAAAATAAAATAATATTATATAAAACAGGATTATGAGGTCATAGCTTGTTTCTCAGTGAATTAGTTTAACTAAAATAATCAAAAATTGCCTTTTTAAATGTTTTCGTATTGCTTATGAACTGTATGTTCGAAGGTAGTTTGTTCCAAAGATAAATACTATTAATATAAAAGTACCACTCCGACATCAGACATCTTCGGCGTTGTGGTATTAAATCATTTGTTCTGTTTGAACGTGTAAACCTAAGTCTGATGAAACGATATGATGGCTCGTGGGTGTAAATTATTTTATGAAGTAGAATTATCGTACGAATTTTTAATAAATCGGAGAAATTAACATTGAATAGCTTTTTTACAAAAGGCGATATGTGGTCATATTTTCCTAACCCATAAACATACCTAATGACAGCATGAAGGTTCTGTTAAGTTTAGCTACAGGCAAAAGTTCACAGCCATATAATAATGTTGGTAGTAAATACGTTTTCGCTAGAACAGTACGTAGAGACAAAGGCGTAAAATATTGCGCATTCCATAGAGACCTAAGCATACCATAAGTTCTCCCAGTAACAGATAGTACATGGTCAGACCACTTAAGCGTAGTATTAAATTTAATTCCGAGGTTTTTAGTGTTATCAACAACTTCTATTCTTTGACTGTTTATAAAAATATTAGATTCCAATCTAAACTTCATTAGCCTTGGTCTAATTACTAAGCACTTGGATTTTTTTGGATTTATACTAAGATAATTTCCCGAGGCCCAGTTTTGCACACAATGTAAATCCTCATTTATCTTCCTCACACAATTATCAAGTTCATCTAAACTACAACTTATATAAATTTGGACGTCATCAGCATACATATGAGAGGTACAGTGATGTAGGTGATCCACAAGATCATTAATGTATAATGTAAATAAAAGTGGACCCAGAATAGATCCTTGTGGGACACCATTAGGTACTGGTAACAGTCGAGATAATCTTCCATTAGCTGAGACACATTGGCTACGATTTTCCAAATATGACGAAATTAGACTAGTTGATGAAAAGGAAAGATTGAACATTGTTTTTAGTTTTTTAGATAGAACTTTATGATTCACAGAATCAAAAGCTTTAGAATGGTCCAAAAGAATTAATAGGGATATATTACCAGCATCTACATTGTCACGTATATCCTCTGAAACATCAATAAGTGCTGTTATACAACCACGTTTTCCACGAAATCCTGATTGTCTATCCGTGAGAAGATTTGATAATCTTAAATAATCTGTAAGTTGTTTATGCAGTAGGTTCTCAAAAACTTTCGATAAAAACGGCAATATGGCTATAGGACGGAAATCGTTACCAGATTTCGGAATAGGCAAAAGCTTTGCATTTTTCCATCTTTCTGGAAAAGTACTCTTTGTTACAATTGTATTAAAAATAAATGTAATTTGGCTGATAATCAGAGGAAGAATTAATTTCAGAAATTTGGGGTGAATATTATCGAGACCCATAGCGTTCGATTTGACTGCGACACAGCTAAAGATTACTTCATTTCGATGAACGCAACTGAAAGAAAAATAATTATAACGTTGATCCGTTACCGACAGATGATTATAAAAATTTACGTCGACATTAACAGTTGTTGATTCAGTAAATTTTTCATTAAGCTCTTCGATGCCAACATGGGAGACACGGGTATTTTTTTTTGTCTTTTACCACGTAGTGGTGTCCGTAATCGTTAGGGAGAATTTAGAAAATTTAATTATCTTTCAGGAAACGAAAAAAATTGGTATTTTAAAGTAGTTTCTGAGATACACCAGTTTTTGTGGGACTACCGTTACGCCTAAAAAGCGAAATTACAAACACACACACATACATATGCACTTAAATGTTCAGTGCGCTAAAGTTTAATGCGTAACTAAAGAAGAACAATAAAGAGACACAGTTGTAAACATTGCATTTCCCCATTTTAAATTGTAAAGATCGTTCCACAAAAAGTGGTATATCTCAGAAACTACTAGAAAATACCAATTTTTTTCAGTTTCTGACAGATAATTAAATTTCCTAAATTCTCATGAACGATTAATTGATTATTTTTCTTGCTCCGGCTCTTCATTGAAAATGCGATTGTTTTCTATAAATTACGTTTGCGAAAAATTTCCTTCCAAATATCTCAAGTCGTTTCGAAATATAAAATTCTGAATTATTCAGAAAAATACTAAATTTAAGAAATTGTCAATTTTGAAATTGCACAAACAACAACAACTTCAGAAATTTTACTATTTTGCGTTTTCTTTTGTGTTTTCCCTTAATTTTCCTTAAAAATTTAAAAAAAAAGTTTTATAAATATCTCAAGTCGTTTTCGAGATATGTAATTTTGAATAATTCGGAAGAAATTCTAAATTTCTGAAATTGTCAATTTTGAAATTGCAGCAACAACTTCAGAAATTTTACTTTTATATTTTGTGGAGTTTTATACATTGATATAACCTTTCGATATATGGACCAAAGATCAAAATCCCTGGCCCACTATGTCACACTTTTCGTGGTCTCACCCAGTAGTGGTATTCACATTCTGTTGCATTTTGTACTTTGATAGATTTTATATTTGTACTAAATGTGAAATTGCATTTCCCCATTTTAAATTGTAAAGATCGTGCCACAAAAAGTGGTATATCTCAGAAACTACTTGAAAATATAAATTTTTTTCAGTTTCTGACAGATAATTAAATTTCCTAAATTCTCATGAACGATTAATTGATTATTTTTCTTGCTCCGGCTCTTCATTGAAAATGCGATTGTTTTCTATAAATTACGTTTTCGAAAAATTTCCTTCCAAATATCTCAAGTCGTTTCGAAATATAAAATTCTGAATTATTCAGAAAAATACTAAATTTAAGAAATTGTCAATTTTGAAATTGCACAAACAACAACAACTTCAGAAATTTTACTATTTTGAGTTTTCTTTTGTGTTTTTCCTTAATTTTCCTTAAAAATTTAAAAAAAAGTTTTATAAATATCTCAAGTCGTTTTCGAGATATGTAATTTTGAATAATTCGGAAGAAATTCTAAATTTCTGAAATTGTCAATTTTGAAATTGCAGCAACAACTTCAGAAATTTTACTTTTATATTTTGTGGAGTTTTATACATTGATATAACCTTTCGATATATGGACCAAAGATCAAAATCCCTGGCCCACTATGTCACACTTTTCGTGGTCTCACCCAGTAGTGGTATTCACATTCTGTTGCATTTTGTACTTTGATAGATTTTATATTTGTACTAAATGTGAAATTGCATTTCCCCATTTTAAATTGTAAAGATCGTGCCACAAAAAGTGGTATATCTCAGAAACTACTTGAAAATATAAATTTTTTTCAGTTTCTGACAGATAATTAAATTTCCTAAATTCTCATGAACGATTAATTGATTATTTTTCTTGCTCCGGCTCTTCATTGAAAATGCGATTGTTTTCTATAAATTACGTTTGCGAAAAATTTCCTTCCAAATATCTCAAGTCGTTTCGAAATATAAAATTCTGAATTATTCAGAAAAATACTAAATTTAAGAAATTGTCAATTTTGAAATTGCACAAACAACAACAACTTCAGAAATTTTACTATTTTGAGTTTTCTTTTGTGTTTTTCCTTAATTTTCCTTAAAAATTTAAAAAAAAAGTTTTATAAATATCTCAAGTCGTTTTCGAGATATGTAATTTTGAATAATTCGGAAGAAATTCTAAATTTCTGAAATTGTCAATTTTGAAATTGCAGCAACAACTTCAGAAATTTTACTTTTATATTTTGTGGAGTTTTATACATTGATATAACCTTTCGATATATGGACCATAGATCAAAATCCCTGGCCCACTATGTCACACTTTTCGTGGTCTCACCCAGTAGTGGTATTCACATTCTGTTGCATTTTGTACTTTGATAGATTTTATATTTGTACTAAATGTGAAATTGCATTTCCCCATTTTAAATTGTAAAGATCGTGCCACAAAAAGTGGTATATCTCAGAAACTACTTGAAAATATAAATTTTTTTCAGTTTCTGACAGATAATTAAATTTCCTAAATTCTCATGAACGATTAATTGATTATTTTTCTTGCTCCGGCTCTTCATTGAAAATGCGATTGTTTTCTATAAATTACGTTTGCGAAAAATTTCCTTCCAAATATCTCAAGTCGTTTCGAAATATAAAATTCTGAATTATTCAGAAAAATACTAAATTTAAGAAATTGTCAATTTTGAAATTGCACAAACAACAACAACTTCAGAAATTTTACTATTTTGAGTTTTCTTTTGTGTTTTCCCTTAATTTTCCTTAAAAATTTAAAAAAAAAGTTTTATAAATATCTCAAGTCGTTTTCGAGATATGTAATTTTGAATAATTCAGAAGAAATTCTAAATTTCTGAAATTGTCAATTTTGAAATTGCAACAACTTCAGAAATTTTACTTTTATATTTTGTGGAGTTTTATACATTGATATAACCTTTCGATATATGGACCAAAGATCAAAATCCCTGGCCCACTATGTCACACTTTTCGTGGTCTCATCCAGTAGTGGTATTCACATTCTGTTGCATTTTGTACTTTGATAGATTTTATATTTGTACTAAATGTGAAATTAATAAAAAAGACAATACACGGCATTTGAAATACAATCGGTTATCAGAAATGCAACAGCAAAACCATATGCCATTGTATTTTGTATTTCTGTCAGAGATGGTTTTTGAACACATTCAAATTGTACCAAAAGGTCTTTAGCAAAAGTAACAAACATCGTTCGGGTTGTAAGGGCATCTCAGGAAGTCCAAGTGGCAACTCTGAAATTTGGCAGCTGTCACATATGTTTTTTCCGATTACAAAAATTAGAGCGCTTTACGAAAGAGCACCGCGTTATAATTGCGATAACTTATTGCACAAATTTGGAAAGTTATGCTGAGACCCTTCGCAAACTTCGAAGAATTTTAAGTCGAGAGAAGAATTTTTAGTTTCCATCTGAATTGCTTCATGAATACATAAAATTGTCGAATTTGGGGCTCAGAAAATCCCCATGCAATCCATTAGAAACAAATTCACTCACAACGAGCAACTGTTTGGTGCGAATTTTGGTCAGGCGGCGTGATATGACCATACTTTTTTTTTAAAATGAGGCCGAAATTGCAGTGACTGTGAACGGCATTCGTTTAACGAACATGATAACGGCATTCTTGTGACATCAACTGGACGGCAAGGCTATGGACGGTATGTGGTTTAAGTAAGACGGCGCCACCTGCCACACTGCGCATGAAACAATCGATTTATTGCTGCAACGATATCCAGAACAAATTGTCCCAAGAAATTCTGATGTCAACTGGCCACCAATATCATGCTAGGTTAGGTTGTATGCGAATAAACCAGAAACAATTCCTGAGCTCAAATCCGAGATCCAACGCGTATCGGCCACATCCCTATGAAAAAGTCATTCTTTAAAAAGAAATATGACCTACCATCAGAGCCGTGGGGGCCATTTGGCGAATATTCTATTCCATACTTAATCGGAACATCAATACAATCCAATAAATAAAATCATAACTATCTCAAAAAATACGTGTTTATATTTTCAAATCAAAAACTTTATTCTTAATGAGACACCCTTTAGTACACTTATAATAAAATAAATATAAATTACGGAAGGGCATGTTTTTCGAATTAAGTCACAAGCTTTACAAGCATGCGAAGAACCTGATCTTAAAAGTCCTTTCAATTTTTTTCAGTAAGGTTTCCAAAAACAGCTTTTTTCATCCCGACCCCGTACAAATATTGTGACAAGTCTAGTTTTAGTTGTACTTTCCAACCAACAAAAAATGCGGAGCAATGGGCCCTCTAAGTTCGAAAATACGGTAGAGTTTTTTTCTTTAGGTACCATCATAAACGGTCCTTTTGTGTGTGTAAAATACGTCAAAATAATGGAAAAAAATTCAAAAATTATCCTGATTCATTTTTCAAAATTATGGAATATTTTTTCATCTTCTTTTGCGAAAACTCGCGGGATTTTCTAAAAAATAAGTTTTCGCAAAAAATAAGAAATAAATTTTAGAACTATTACTAATTTTTCACAATTCCCACATCAATATCGCGATTTCTAAACAACAAGAAAATTTAAATTTATTTTTTATCGTTTATTTTGATTTGTTTTACAACGTATCAGCGCACAGTGGGGTCGAATGGAAAATACACAGTATTAATATCACAACTTTTAAAGTATTGTCCTGATCATTTTGGAATGCACCAAACATTTGTCGAGCAGGAGTCAGGCTTTCAGCATATTGCGGTTAGAGGCACCGTGTGTCAACACAGTGTGTTAAAGTTGACGACTTTGATGCTGTTGCAACTTTCAAAGCCGGGGACTTCTAAAGTTCTAGGTCGATTTCAAAGATATTTTACTTTCGAGAATTTCCTATGCAAGACAAGCAGAAAATACCAGAAGTGTTTCGGAATATCTTTGACCGCTATTCAGATATGCTCTATCAAAGTTTAAAATTGTCAATTTTATCATCGACTTTTTCAGATTTTTCTTAATAACTCGGCCATTTGAGGAAATGCCGACTTCTCAAAGCTGGAATATTTTTCAAACTGTAAAAAACACAATATTTTCCCGAAAAGGTACGTACAGTATTTCGTTTACTTTTTTCCATGAAACCTATACAAGTTTTAAAATTTTTCTGAAATACAAGGCAGATACATTTAAAGTAAAACTATAATTAGCTGGAAATGCACCCTACAGTCAGCATTCTCTAAATACGTGAAATTTTTTAACACATTTATCAATCTCGATGTTTGGTAAAAATTTCTCCCCGGGTTTTTTATATTTCTTTTTATTTTTGCTGTGGATTGATGCGTTTTTAAATAGACCCCAGAAAAGAAATTCATCCTATGCATAAATGAGCCCAGGAGAGCTTAGTATGTTAAAAAAGTTGAACTTGCATAGAAGATTTGTTTGCGATTATAAATCTCGAAGATTTTACTTTAATTAGCCGGGGTTTGGTCTATAGCGTCTAGAAAAATGAGTAAGATACCATCAATATATGATTATAAAATTTAAATGAGATTATTTAAAGATTTTTCCAAAATTAATTACTTTTTCAAAAAGTGTCGAAATGTCGATACACAGTTTTATTGAAGAGCAGTTGACGGTATTACAGGAAGCGTAGCTATCACTCGCAAACGTAACACTTTGACCTGATTTAGCCATTTCTGTACCCTTCCGATGTTATCGATCAGGAGGACAACTACACTACTATGTCATTAATTTATGAAATTACGGTTTGGGATCATCAAATACGTCGCACTTGCCTAATTTTTCATTTCACAGTGTATTCTTTATTCTTTATATTATTCCAATTTAGCGATGTTTATAGGAATATCCTTTTCCCTGAAATGGGCGAGTTCTTAACAAAAAACAGACAAAACGTTTATGAAAAAATTAGCAATTTTAAACTTAGATAGAGAATATCTTATCTGGCCGTCGGTTGTACAATGGTTAGTGTGCGCGCCTCTTATACATGAGACCTGGATCCGATCCCTGCTATGAACACCTTAAGTTCTTTCCACACTATCGAGTACTTAGCCACGAAAAAGTTTCTCAAAAGTACCGTTCGGAACCGGTGTAAAACTGTAGGTCCATATCAGTGAGTATAAAACTAGAAAGTGAACAGCTCACTGGTTGTGACAAGCTCTCCCCAATTCCGTAATGGGATGTAATGTGAAACCCTTTATATTTCCGCAACACTTAGGGTATTATAGTAGATTCTCAAAATAAAAAGTCTTCGAAATCTGTAGGTAGAAGTACCCGGCTTGGAACGTTGCAACAGCACCAAAGTGGTAAAATTTGACACCATGTAGCACCAAATGTGTTAACACAGGGTTCCTCTAAGATCAGGGCAAGATCAGAATGTGCCAAAGTACTTCTACGCGAACAATTTCTTTACGAACAGCGTATTCGTGCTAATGTCCTCTCTTTCCCTAGGGGAAGTAAGAACTTTTGGTCATTTGCGAGAAGAATAAAGAATAGTTCTTCTTCTATTCCAACTCTTGTCAAAGATGACCACTTATTCACTGAACCGGTTGATAAAGCAAATCTTTTGGCTGAAATGTTTGCAAGGAATTCTTCCTTGCCGGAAAGCAATCAACCACTCCCCGTAGTAGATAACGTATCTGGCTTCATGCCTGAAATATTTTTTTGAACACGAGGAGTTAAAAAGGTTCTCGCGAATCTCGACCTAGGTAAATCCCCGGGTCCGGATGGTATATCATCACTGGTTCTAAGTAAGTGCTCTTCAACGCTGGCACGCCCACTGTGCAACCTTTTCAATCTTGCATACCGCGCTGGGGTTTACCCGGCCTGTTGGAAGGTAGCCAACGTCCAGCCTATTCCCAAAAAAGGTGATTCAAGTAACCCCGCCAATTACCGCCCAATTGCTATTTGTTCTGCGCTATCGAAAGTTATGGGGAACATGGTTAACCACCATCTTGTGAAGTATCTCGAGTCAAATTACCTGCTTAATGATCGCCAGTATGGCTTCCGTAAGAGAAGATCTACGGGAGACCTGATGGCGTTCCTTTCGGAACAGTGGAGTCGATCCATCCACCGGCTTGGTGAGAGTAAAGTGGTGGCTCTAGATATTTCCAAGGCCTTCGACAGAATTTGGCATGAGGCACTCTTGTCGAAGCTGGCTGCTTTTGGTGTTGGTGATAATTTCACTCGATTTATATCGAGTTTTCTCAGAGACCGCACTATAAGAGTTGTTATAGATGGCATCTCTTCCGATGAACATAAATTAACGGCAGGGGTACCACAGGGCTCTGTTCTTTCTCTTTCTCCTTCTCTTTTTCTTATTTTCATTGACGATCTCCTGGGTCGGACTGTGAACCAAATCTACTCTTTTGCGGATGACAGTAATCTCTGTCATTCATATTCTTTCGACCACAGGCCAAATCTTCAGGAAATTAGTGATAAACGTCAATTAATGAATGAAACACTCAACCGCGATCTCGAGGCCATTGTTGAGTGGGGTCGATTGAATAGAGTAAGTTTTAATGCGGGGAAGACCCAGTGCTGTCTGCTTTCGCACAACAGCTGACCCAGTCGTATCGTCATTATCTATGGATGGTGTGGATATTGAGGAATCAGACGCTCTTGATGTTCTGGGCATGAAAATACAATGTGATGCTCGCTGGGCAAAACATGTATTTGAAGTGTCGAAAGATGCATCGAAGTGCCTAGGCTTTTTAAAGCGGTGCAAGAAGTACTTCACTCCATCTGATCTCCTTAATATCTACACCACCTACATCAGGCCGCGAATGGAATATAACTCCCATAAATGGGCAGGTGCTCCAAAGTCATCTTTGGAGTTGCTGGACGGTGTACAAAGGAGAGCAAAGGTGTTGATAGGAGACAGTAGGGTGTCCAGCTCTATGGTCTCCCTTGAGCATCGGCGTAATGTGGGTTGCGTGACACTGTTCTATCGGTATTTTCACGGTACGTGTTCCTCGGACATCCGTCAACTTATATCAGATGTGAGGACATTTGGCAGAAGTACGCGGCTTTCAAGGAACTCCCATCCGTTTACTATCTATTGGCCAGTCGATCGCACAACACACTACAGAGAAAATTCGTTCTTCAGTCGTACGGTCCGTATGTGGAATAAACTTCCCGCAAGTGTATTTCCCGCCAATTGTGACATACAGCGATTCAAGGCAAAAGTAAATAAACACTACTCCCTCTTTCCACCCTCATTGCATTTATAGGGGGCATCCCCTGAGTGCTGGTCTTAAAAAAAAAAAAAAAAAAAAGTGCAATTTTCTGAAATCCTGGTCCCCCTCGACAAATGTCTGGTGCATTCTAAAATAATCAGAGGAATACTTTAAAAGTTGTGATATTATTACCGTGTATTTTCCAATCTGTCCCACTGTGCAGCGGTCAGATCAATCGCTTAAGACCAGGGTTCATATTTCGTGTGGAATGGGTAGCGATCGTTTACCCATTACCCACCGGGTATGGGGAAAATAATGGGTAGCTCCTCACGACAATGGGGAATTACCCATCACGATTACACATTACAGTCAGGGTAATGGTGAAAATAATGGGTAGCTACCCATGACGATGCATAATGGGTTACCCAGGATAACCCATCCCCATATTTGATCGAAAATATGAAAAAAATTTTAAAATTAACCAATTTTTGCTGGTTTCTATGGGGTTTTCCGGCAAAGGAAGGTGTTAGTATGCCAATCTCTACCTTCCGTTTTCAGATCAGGCAGTGGGCCGATAACATGTTCAAGGACAAGTGGAGATTTACTTCAACTTGCAAACAAGCCAGTGTGTTCTGGCGATAGGTGGACAGGGAGAGGACTAGGCAACTACTTAACTTGCCGAGAGGCAGGTTATCCACAATGATAGGAACACTTACGGGACATTGTCTTTGTAGGAAAACACGCCCTAAGATTTGTACATAGAAACTACACTCTCTGTAGATGCTGCATGGAAGAGGACGAGGAGACGACGAAACACCTTCTCTGGGATTGCCCTGCTGTGGCAGTACTGAGAAGTAGGATATTCGGAACACATCTAGTTAGCACCGTAGCCCTACAGGATATTCCTGTAGGTCTTATAGACAAATTTATTGAAACGGCAAATTGGCTGGACGATACCCTGTGGATAATGGGTAAACGTTCATTACACATTCCCCACGACGATGTGTCTGGGTTACACTATAGGGGGGTAAATACGAACTCTGCTTAAGACGGTTCCTTACACTCAACTAAATTGGAGGCTGAGCTTTGGTATTTTTATAATTAATATGAGTCAATCAATAATAAAGAATAATTGGACAGAAATAATATATAGCCAAAATTTACAACTGGTATGCTCAAAGTCTGTTGTATAAGATTGTATTTATTTGCAACAATTACTACAAGTCCAACAGATTGTGAATACCGTTAATATGTTTTACTTTGTATATCCAATAGGTATTCGCACGATTTGACTCAATTGATTTGAAGTTAAATCTACTCCCCGATTTGGATATTTATTTTCGTTAAATAAAAGCAATACTGATCAACTTATGTAGCAATCCAGTACAAATTTTTCAAGTAATATGTATCACTTCAACCCGTTAAAGTCCTCATAGTTGGATAAGGACTTTAAATTCAAATACCATTGAATTCAATATCAAAACTTTGTATTCATAAACAAAAGTTCTCATTTAAAAAAAAAAACATGCGCTAGCAAAAAATTTTATTTAAGTCTTTGACATAAATTCTGTATTCTTAGACTTACTTTTGTTGTAAATATTAAAGAAACTTATACAGTATTGATTCATTTCAGTCCTTTGGAAGAGCGGATATATAAAAAGAAGACCTCAGTTTCAGTTTTAATTTCAGTGTTTGCTGTTGTACAAAATGCCCTAGAGCTCTTTCGACTTTAAGTGTAACGAGAAACGTTTAAATAGGATTAGTTTGGAAAAGGTTGTATCCTGAATTTCAGGAGATCAATACAAACAGGAAAATATGAACACGAAGCTGAAAAAGTACCAAGTAAAACCATAAAACTATGACTCGAAGCTGCTTTTGTCTTTTTACAAAGCATGAAACAACGTACGAATAACTTTGGTGTGTGTTTGCATTGTAAGTTGAAAGCCTTCAATTAGTTGTACATGGTGTTGAATCTGTTGATTAGTCTGACGCTCAGGAAGTTTTTTTTTAGCTCGCGGATGTGAGTAATATCCATGGAAAATCTATTAAAATGTCACAAAATGATTTAAAGAAAACGATTAATTCAAGCGTTTTTGCAATGAATTCAATAGACTCAAATTTCATATTTTGAGCACTCTAAACGTTTTCTCACTTCTTATGTCTTTTTATGCAACTCATGCACTCGTACATGTGATTACTTTTAAGCATTTATCAAAATAATTCGCATTCTACGTAGTAACACCCAATTCCCTTAAGCTGCGGTATAATAAAATGCATTACATCCCATCAGAGGCAAAGTGAAATTATATGTGATACTTAAATGTGTCACGAACTTAATATTTGACATTTTTAAATTAATTCCAAAAAATTTCAAATCCATGCGTTGTTAAAACTAGAGTGATCTTTATTATTCATGAGATTTAGTAAAATTACATTAGAAACTTCATTCATTAGCGCACATGTTTTCGCAAAATTTTTGAATTTTTAGGTGACGTATTCTAATCACGACATGCAGTATGGTAATGTTAGATGAACTAACATATCTTTTTGTGGAATATTATTTAACGGTAATAATCTTCCAAAAAAAAAACTTCAGAATTTGTTGCTGTTTTCTTCAGTAACTCATTTAAATACACATATACACTCCGCTAAAATAGGATAGCATCACTTAAACACCAAAATAGAATGTCGCATTATCTGTTCCCTTAAAGGCCACCGAAAATTTATCAATTCCTTTGAAAAGAGGGTAGTTTTGTAGTAATAGCAAACCAGAAGGGTGATTTGAAGTCAACGGTATTTTCGCTATTACTGTGGAAACAACTGTAAAATCATGTGAACTAAATTAAAATATTCCAGGAATTCGTCAACCTGCTCTCTCCAGCGGAGTCTTGGTCTTCATATTTTTCGCCTTCCTTCAAGTTCGGTTTCGAACACACTTCGTGCTGAGTCGTGTTCATCCATTTTACTCACATGGCCTAGCCAGCGCAATCGCGTTATTTTGATCCGCTTAACTATGTCGATGTCGGGATAAAGCTCATGGTTCATGCGTCGCCGATACTCGCCGTTGTGCACTATAAGGCAATAAATCTTCCGGAGAATTTTTCCCCCGAAGACTCCCACAGATGTTTCATCTGCTTGCGATAAGACCCAGGATTCTGCGCCTTAAAACAAGACAGGTTGTATGAGAGTCTGGTATAGCTGGATTATCGTCATTCGAGAGAGGGCTTCATCTCTAAAATGCTTGCTTAGCCCAAAATAACATCAATTCTCCTCTTGCTCTCAAGGCTGACGTTGATGATTTTGTTTACGGCAGATCCGAGGAATATAAATCCGTCCACTACCTCGAAATTACATCGGTTATCAACGTTCACACTTTGGTCTAATCGCGTGGAGGCCCTGCTTGTTGAAACCATTAATTTTGTCTTGCCCTCATTTACTTTCAGACTTTTTATTGGCTTCAAATCTACAATATATACCAAATATTAGTTGTAGGGTCCACCTAGAAAACTTCAAATTAAAGAAGAAATTCACCAACATATGTTAGGGTTCGATCCCTGCTTTAACCACCTTACACTTCTTTCGAACACGGCCACGGTATATAACACTATCGAGTAATAAGCCATGAAATAGCTCTTCAAAAATCCCTTCGGAACCGGAGTAAAACTGTAGGTCCCAATCTGTGAGTTCAAACTGGAAAGCACACAGCTCAGTGATTGTGAGAAGCTCTCCCCTATCCCTTCATGGAATGTAATGAGAAAATATTTATTATACCCCCCACTGTAAGTGATAGAGGGTATATATCAGTTTTTATACCCCCCACTGTAAGTGATAGAGGGTATATATCAGTTTGTCATTCTGATTGTAACATATAGAAATAAGGCTTTGCGACCCCATAAAGTAAATATATTCTTGATCCTTATAACAACCGGAGTCGATATAGCCATGTCCGTCTGTCCGTCTGTCCGTCTGTTGAAAACATTCTCACGAATTCAATCGGCGATAACGCGGTTTGCTTTTTGACCAGAATGTTCCACGTATTCCTGAGCAGTTTGGTATTGAAAATCAGCGAAATTGGTCCATTGGAAAAAATTTTATGATTGGAAACGTAAAAAAACTCATAAAATTTTCACATTAATTTTTGTAGTTTTATACTAAACTACTCCTTTTGCCGTGTGGTGAATTTCCATATTGAAAATCTTTGTTGTTCTTTTCTGTATAATAGGTAAGTACTTTAGAATGTTTAGATGTATTTCATGTTTTCATACATTTATATGAATTTTGTCACACTTCATCTAAGGTCGCTGTGGCCTGATGGGTACAAACTCAATTCTGCAATTCACATGTGCGAATTAGTATCGATCGAAGATCTCTAAGTATCAACATCACTGAAAGGCCTATAATTCCAACTACAAGAACAGACAGAATTTTTCCACCACGTTCTTTTTTTCACCATGCGTTCTCGCATTGTTGCAGTGCTTTGAGGTGAGTTTTAATCTATATCACAGAGTTGTATTTTTCCATGGTATAGCATTTTTGATGGTCGTGCTAGTGTCAGTTACGTTTATTTCAATTTGAATTCTTATGACAAAAATCGGTCATAAAAATTCAAATTCAAATAAAGTTAAAAAAAATTGTTTAATTATTTTTCATTTAGCTCCCAACCGGCAACGTGCGATAAGGAACTTCGTTCCAAAAACTCCCGATCGGGTTCCATAGGAATTTTAAAAGATTCTCCACATAAAATTCAAAATATATTCTATTCAAATAATTTGTGCGTATTTTTAACTTGAAAGTTTACATTTTATCAATGCGGTTTCAATGTTATACTGTGTAAATGTAATTCCTTATCTCTGTAGCTTTAATCACTCATGACCGACTACTGTGCAATGCTTGTACGCGTCTTATTCTGGATGCCAGCGATGTTACCGGCATTGTCGTTGTGGTTGTTGACTCATTAAATTCATTAGTACAACAATTTGTAAATAATTAAAAAACTTAGATTGGAAACATTGCAATGGATGTTTTGAAACCAGCACACGTACATTCTATGACAACCTTTACAATCGTAACTTAATTACAGATTTAAAACCGTAATCGAATTTGTCAAGGGAAATTGGAAAAGTAGCAAATGTGGCACAAGTAAAATTTACCAGATCGTAGTAAATTAGTAGTAAACAATATACCAGATAGTAGTAAACATGGTTAATGACTTATTTTAAACTTCAGTATAACAAATGGAAGTTTTAGAGAACAATCAACATCTCAAGAAGTGCGTAGTGACCAAGTTTTTTTTCTACATAAATTGAAAATACTTAATGATGTTTAATGAAGCATGTCGTAGTAATGAAAGTAACCATATTGAAAAGAAAAACATAATATGGAGTTTTATTTAAATCAAAACGAAGTAAAAACATTATTTGAATCACGATAAAAAAAAGATGAATAAAATCAACAAAATCAAGCACAAAAAAGTTGTTTGACTTATTTGAGTTAAATGGTATTTTATACGAATATTGCGTCAGTTGATGCGAGTTTACAAATACTTTTTGTAGCATGTGAATGTGTATGCAGACAACATAAATACCATAAAGGTTCAAAACTTCAGTACACGTCTGTCATACTCCTAAGTAACTATTAATAGGTAATCGAAAAATAACTTTAGAAAACCTTAGGCCGCTTTTTGAAATTCATTTTGCGATACTCACCCAACTCGGAATTGAACTGTTATACAACCTAAATGTCCAGTCTGTTATAGAAATATTAACATAAATAAGACAATTAATAGTAATTAGAAATTATTGATTTTAACCTTGGCATAATTTCTTTGTAAAGTATAGCAATAGTTCATAAACATATATCCATCCATTCATAGCCGAACGGTTTGGTACTTCAGTTAATGTCAAAAATATCTATGATTGTATATCATGAACCAACTTATTACCCAATAAATGCAAATGCTCATTCTCGAATTAGGAAAGCAAAATAGATTTCTTTGATTCGATGTTGTCTATTCAAGCGTTCTAACTGGCATACACTAGTTTATCTTAATGGTAAGTTGGTTTAATTGGCACATCAACAGCATCTGGATTTGAATTAAAGGGCTTTCTATACTGTGCAACAAGTTTTTGGTCGTCGATTGTATCACAAATAAGACCAATGGGAAATCAAATTCGATTTCCCTGTGGTAGTCGAAAAATGTATCAACGTTCTAGTAAATTGTTTCGGTTAGAGGCAAGTCAACTGAGTTGATCGGTACTCATGGAATGGGTTTATCAATAAATTTTTGTAAAAAAATCGATTTTTTTCCACAATTTTTTCCAACACTTAGTTTTGAAAATAACACTTAGTTTTGAAATTTTTTTTTCCACATTTTTTTCCAACACTTAGTTTTTAAAAAAAAAAAGATGTTTTCCAGTTTTATCAGTATAATTGCAAGGAACGCCAAGTTTTTCACTCAAATATTTGGCGAAATTGTAGCCGTAGTAAATCTGAATAACTTTTCTGAACGTACTAATAAAGGGTTTTTCAACAAGAGACGCTACAAAAGTAAATCAACAGGGACAGCAAACGACGCCATATTTTTCCCCGCTCTTTTGACATTTCTCTTCAGTAAAGTTTGCCATTTCATCATGGAAAGATATACGAGCCAACAACGCGTCGAACTTATTAAAATTTACTACCGAAATTTGGATTCAGTGGCCTCAACTTTAAGAGCGCTAAGTCAAATTTATGGTCGTCATAATCGTCCTACCAGATCAACAATTGAGCGTCTAGTGGAAAAATTTGAACCCAGAGGCACAGTACAAAATGTTCCCGTGCCAGTGAGACAAAGAAGTGCCCGTAGTGTCGAGAATATTGCTGCCGCTGAGGCTTCAGTTCAAGAAAGCCCAAATGTGTCTCTCACACGTCGTTCTCAAGCGTTGGGCATCTCTGTGACGTCGTTGCGGCGAATTTTGCGAAAAATCAAGATCAAATTGACGCAAGAACTGAAGCCGCTTGACCACCATAAGCGTCGTATGTTCGTGAATTGGGCTGAGCAACAACTTGAAACTGATTCGGATTTTCATCGGAAAATCATCTTCAGCGATGAGGCTCATTTCTGGCTGAATGGCTTCGTCAATAAGCAAAATATGCATTATTGGTCAGACAGCAATCCACACGTAATCCATGAGTCATCATTACATCCCGAAAAAATTACGGTTTGGCGCGGTTTATGGGCCGGCGGCGTCATTGGGCCGTACTTCTTCCGTGATGATCAAGACCGGCACATTACTGTGAATGCGAATCGCTATCGTTCAATGATAACCGAATATTTTTGGCCCCAATTGGATAATATGGACTTGGAGGACCTGTGGTTCCAACAGGACGGCGCCACAAGCCACACAGCGAATGCCGCAATCAATTTATTGGAAACCAAGTTGGGCCCAGTCGATTGGCCGCCTCGGTCGTGCGATTTGACGCCGTTAGATTATTTCCTGTGGGCCTACGTCAAGTCTATGGTCTATGCCAACAAGCCACCGAAGATTGATGAACTTCGTACGAATATCGAACGTGAAATTGCAGCAGTATCGGCCGATTTATGCTTGAAAACCGTCGAAAATTAGGTTCAGCGTCTGGACTTCTGCAAGCGTGCCCGTGATGGCCATGCAAAAGAAATCGAGCTCCGTACATAATGGCATCGAACGTACTTTCACAGGAATAAAGAATTTCATTGGTATCTAAAACAGGTTTTGTTTTATTTAAAAAAACTTTTGTAGCGCTCTTGCTAAAAAACCCGTTACAATCTGAATATGTCTAGTCACCCTAAATAGCTCATAAAAATCACTATGTATCTTAAAAATGTTGATTTGTATGTATCATTACTCGAGAACGAAGTCTCCAACTTTGTCTGAATAAATTTAGAAAAATTTTCACTTGCAATACCCTTAATCAGTTTCGCAGTTGAAAAAAAAAACACTGATGAAAAAAATATTTTTTTGCTTGAAAATGTGATTATTTATAGACATTATTATATTTTATTTAAAATTAAGATATTCGAGCGTTAAAATTATATATTCGGGCACGTTGCGGGATGGGGGATAAATGAAAAAAAATTAAAAAAATTGTTTTCCATCATTATGCTACAACCATGTATTGGGTTATTTGGTGGGAAATTTGGTGTTTAATGGGAAGTCTTCTAGGTGGAGCCTGTAAAAAATACTCAGTATATATTGTAGTTTTGAACCCAAAAAAAGTAAATTTCGAAATGCCGAATTGAAAGAAGTTTAAAAAAAGAACATGTTCTAAAAAAGGACATTTTCCCAAAAATAAATACATATTCATTAGGGCGGAAATTTTGCTCAAGAGACCATAGCTCTAAGTCGGATTTGGAGCCCCCCAAAATTTCAAAATAGATATTTTTCCATATATACATAGAATAATTTAATTAAATTCGTCAAAAAATCAGATAGAATTATAGTAGATTTCTCAATGGGGGCTTGTTTGAAAGGTATTTTTATCACCTTTCAGAATCTGTATTGATACCAACATTTTTTTTTTATTTTTAGTAGAGATATTAGGAATTTTTTGTCGCAAAATAGCCTAAAATTAACTTTTAACTAATAAATTCTGAATTTTCTTCGATATTTCTCGAGATTTTTTTTTGCACATTGTGAAAGTAGATAATTTTCAACAACTTTTATTACGATCAATTTTTTTGTTTTCGAACTCCTTTTTGGAGCAAAATTGATCTGAAAAAATTAACATTTTTAAGGAATCAACAAAAAAACACTATTAACACTAATATATATTTTGAAAATTTGGGGGGCTCCAAATCCGACTTAGAGCTATGGTCTCTTGAGCAAAATTTCTCGGAATCACCTATAGATTACGTTTTTACTATACGTTTCCTCAAACAAAATCGTTCCATACAATTCGACCCGCCATAATATTCATATTCTTAAACAAAATACCTTTTCTTAAAAAAGTATTTTTTTAAATAAATACATTTACTTAAGAAAGTAAATTTTCTTCAAAAAATTGGCTTTCTTAAAAAATTACCTTTTCTGTAAAGAGTACCTTTCGTGTGAAATAAAATAAGTTTTCCTGAAATAAGTACCTACTCTCAAAAATGTACCTATTCTTGAAAGAAGAATCAATTCTAAAAAAATTAAATTTTCTTACAAAAATTCCATTTCTTAAAAGTACCTTTTCTTAAAAATTAAATGATACCTTTTCCTTTCTTGCGATAAGTATCCTCTTTCTTACAAAAATGCCATTTCTTAAAAGTACCTAAATTTCCTAAAAAGAGTACCACTTCTTTAAAAACTACTTGTTCTTAAAAAAAGTACTTCTCTGTAAAAAATATTCATACTCTTATAACGTTTTCTTACAGAAGGTACTTCTTCTTAAAAACTAACATTAGCTTGTAATAAAAGAAGTACCTCTCTTTAAACAAGGATCTTTTCGAGAAAATACATATTCTTACAAAAAGGACCTAAAAATATCCTTCTTTTTTAAATACATTGCATAATAAAAAATTTAAAGTATATTTTCTTAAAGATCCATTTAAATTATCGCAGTTTTCAACGGGCCCCTTGGGCGTGTTAGAACCAACTAGTACATAATATATAGCGAAAAGAACTTTGTTCCAACCGGGTGTCCCCTGACACCTCGTGTAATTTTTATTTTTCAATATTTCGCTATCCATTGCGTAGCATCGTCAGGAAAATAAACACTAATAAGTACTTAATAATTATTTTCCTGTCGATGCTACCCAATGGGTAGCGAAATATTGAACGATAAAAAGAACTTCAAATATTGACCTAACGCTCGAAAATTTTTATTTTTAATATTTGTTTGCTTTAAAAATTAAAAATTTTTTTATTATTACAAAAACAAGAAACGGCAAGAAAGTGCAAAGTTGTAATAGTTTATCGTAATATCACATGACCTATGAACAAAATGATACACGGATCATACAAATCGATCGCTCTTATCCCCATTCTTAATTTAGTGAAGGCATCTCCTTTTGTCAATAATTGTATTACACATCATATGTACCCAAAGCAAAAATCACAATTCTTGACACCTTCACTAAATTGTGAATAAGAGCGAAACGCGTACATCGATTTTTATTATCCATGTCTCATTGTTTTCATAGGTTATAAACTAATAAAACTTTACACTTTTTTTGCAGTTTCTTATTTTTTTGGCCAGGGGCTTCGATACCCCTGCGTGTTCCATTCAAGTGACACTCTAGCAGGAGCTGAAGTTGGGCACCTAAGGATATGGCCGATCCAAGTCCATTTTCTTCTACGTATATCCAACTCAAAAAGACTGTTACATGTACGTTGCCAGACTACTTCATTAGAAATTTGTCTTACGCCAGTACAGACAGAATATTTGTCTCAGACAACGATTTAAAAATGTTTGGACCCTCTGCATTATCAGCTTCGTCAAGCTCCGAGTAGCACAGCGGTATTTTAAGAAGCGTTTTCATGGATAAGTACTCGATAGTGTCGCCATCACTAAGCGAGGTGGCCGTAGTCGAAGGAAACGTAAGGTGGTCAGCACAGAGATTGAACCCACGTTCCCATGCACAAGAGCCGCGCACTAGCCATTGCACCACCGGCGGCCACGATTCCGAATTTCGGTAGAGGATTCTGCACTAGTTCAAGGTTTACTTACACATCCATTCACACCAAGGGCATCCATGGCGGTTTCCTTCAGCGTTCGAACAATGCTCCACCACATAATTTGGCGCCAGCGCCAAATTGAAGAGTAAAGTTTGATCGTGTATCATTGATATAGATTGGTTCTACATATGGGGTGTGTATCGTATTTGACGATTTTGCCTTTAATACCAAAGACAGGTGCTGGACGGAGACGGTAGGTGCCCAATAAGAGTTGATGGTCGCTATTAAAATCAGCACCACGTCTAGTTTTGACATACAGCAAGGAACCCCGAAACATCTTGCTGAAAAGTATATGGTCAATTTGATTGAAGGTTTGACCGTCGGGTGATTCCCATATATATTTGTAAATATTTCTATGGGGAAATTTCGTTCCGCCGATAAACAGTCGATGGTGAGTCTTTGAGCCAGTCATCGTTGTTATTCCTCACAGTTCCAAGACCATGTCATCCCATCACTTCCTGTAGGTTGGTGTCACCAAATTCCCGTACAAAGTCACTGGGCTAACGACAATCTTTCTGCTGGAATTTGAACGTAATACAAAAGAAAACAAAACAAAACTAATTTATTGAATATAAAATTATTTTAAAAGTCATTAGTGCCAATAAAATCAAATTGAAAGTCAGTTTTTTCAATTCGTCTATCGCTCACTCACTTTCACATTCTGTCCTGTATCAAATTTGCAGCTAGAAGATCGACCAGCTGTGTCATCGAAACCCCCTGGTTGGTGTCGTCGTTACCCACTTTCTAATTGAAGTCTACCAGAAATATTTTAGTGTCACCAGTTAACAGGGAGCTTAGAGCAAAATCCAGTTGGCTATAGAAATCGTCCTTATCACACTCAGCAGAAGGCTCAGTAGGTGCATTCGTCTGTGCCACAGAAATCCGGTATTTTCAATGAAAACTTGCAATGACCATGCAATCGGATTCAGCCTTGTATGATATTAGAGCATTTCTAGCCCTAGGGGAAGGAAGAAGGCCGACTCCGTTTATACGATGCGTATCATTGCCGAAGTATACATAACAGTGACTAGATGGTAATTGAGATTTACTACGTACTTCGCTTATGCGATTCCATAACTCGTCTAACCTGTTCGAGTATCGATTTTTCGAAGAGATTTCTTACATTCCAGGTACCAATCGGAGAGCGGTGTTTAAAGTCAAATGTAGTTATCAAGCGGTTATGTTTTTTCTCTGAATTTATTGACGTTTCTATAAGGGTTGCAATTTAAGACGAGTTATCATTGCACCACCGCATCGGATCCTAAGGATGAGGCTGCATACAACCTCTAGGTAGGCACACACCCTGTATTAGGAACGTATTTGTATCGACTTCCCAGTCTAAATCCGTAGTCTTTGTAAACAAGAGGGGCACCGCGGAAAGGATTTCGCTCTTCAACATGCCCTACCGTCTAGGCAGGAACATTTACTGTCCCAACTTTGTAAAACAAACCATTAAAATAAAAATAAATAAATTTTTTATTTTAGTTTTTGTGTTTATCGTCCTGACGATGCTACCCAAAGGGTAGTGAAGTATCGAAGAATAAATTAATTAAAAATACGACCAAACGCTCGAACAATTTAATGTTTGAAGACAATACAAAAGGTCGGATAAATCATCACTTATTCAATCTTTTAATTATACTGAAAAAAATGTTGCTATTTTTTCGGTTCTAATATCGTACCCAAGTCAGAATAAAATAATTTAACAAGCGCTAAGATTGGATGTTGTTGGCATTTCGCTTAAGTAAAATTGTTAAATCTTTTGGGGTCATTTGGATCAAGAAAACAATGAAAGAAAGTGGACGTCGCTCACTAGCTTTTCTATAAAACCGCAATGGGCATTTTCTAAAATTTGTGAAAAGAAGTAAGTTAACTAACTGATGCTCGTAATTAGTCGCTTTCAATAGTTGGCTTTTCACATGCAAGCCTTTGGAAAAACAGATTTTCATTCTAGTCAGAAGGGTCACTTAGGGTCGATTATATTTTGAATTTTTAGCAGACTTGTAGTAGTAACATATAACATACCCATTAATGTCATTTCATTGTTTTGACAATTAGTATTATAATTTTTATGAAAGCATTATAAAGCGAAAGTCTCTGAAATTTCATCAGAGGTTACCTTGCCGTATCACAAATAGTACCAATGAAAATTTTGTTGTTCAAAAATTCAATAAGTAATCATGACCACTGTCTATTTTCATCCCGAAAGAGACTACTGAACTTCCCACAGCTAATGCAGTTGTTACCATTACTGGTCGTGATATTATGATTAACTTAAAACTGTTACTGGCAATTAACAAACATACAAAGGTTTGTTCACTTCATTGGTCCGGTGATTCTGATGAATGCACGAAAGCATATCGAAGCTGACGAACACAAGATGTAGACTACAATGCCATCTTCACTTAATTATTATACATAATTATAATGAGAATGGATTTTTCTTTCATTTTCATCTCTCAATTGGATATAAAACCTGACATTTATGACAGCAGCAGATGTAGTTGTTTGATAACATTAAGGTTATTGTTGGGCGTAAATTGAAAGGAATGTGTTTGGTGGGAATTGCAAAGTTCAGCCAATCAACTACAAAACTTGTACACTATTACATGAAGTTTAATTTTATTGAATTTGTAGAGGTTGCTATTTATATTTCGGGTTCTGGCATTTCTAGAATTGACAGATGCAAACTGGAAAGCTTAAATTTTTTTACCATAAACATACATAACATTTCCACTTACGCGCACTATTTGTTGTATTTACATAGTGTTGAAAAATGCATCTCGGTGAAAAAATGGTATTAACCCGTGAAAATTGTATTGCGATGATTTTTTATGATTTTCGGCGTGGATTATCGGGACAATTGTGTCTCAATCAACTTGTTTCGACTTTGGTGATGAAGCTCCATCAAAAACCACTGCAAATCACTGATACCAAGAGTTCAAACTCGGACACCGTTCGCTCCAGGATGAATTTTGGAAAGGTCGTCCAACTTCGGCCGTTGTGACGGAAACCTTCGATGCTGTGCACATATACCGTGAGATTGAGGCATCCTTGGGCATTAGTATGACAAGCATCAATAAGATATTGCAAGTTCCTTTGGCCGTGAAAAAGATTTGTTCTCGTTGGATCCCGCATAATTTGACGAATGTTCAAAAAAGGCCCGAGTCGATAGGAGTAAACAAATGTTGATAAAAAAAAACAACCGATGTACACTCTGGTTCACCTATTTAAAGGCACTAAAAATTCCATATTCAGCAGCCTATATTTTTTGCACTTCGTAACCGATTGCAGAATTTTAAAATGGAAATGGAAGCTAAACATCTTGAGATATAAAAAAAATCATGATAATAGTGATTTCTTAACTAAAGAACTTTTTCTGAGCAATTTATAAAAAAAGTCCAAAAATGTGCTTTTTTTTTGGTTCACTTGAATAAAGGCACTTTAACTAATTTTAATGAAAACCAGTTTTTCTTGTTTTTTTTTTAAATTTATTTTACTTTATTTAAGAAATTTTAGTAATGGGTACAACCCCCTTTGTTTTTAATAACTTCAAATATACCGGTTTTCATTGAGAGATAAACAGAATTTATGTAATTTATGTACCTAAGTTCCCTTTAAAAATATAAAAATCCGATAAATCCACAACATCTATGTTGAACAATTTTACTCGCTGTAATATCTATTGATAATATCTCGAAACCTTGTAATATGTAAATAACAACAAATGTAAATAAAGATGAATTTAAAAATAAAAAATAAAAATATAATTATGCAATCCAACGAAATTTGATTCCAAGCATCCTTAATGGCCTGAATTAGTGCCTGTTTGTCACCAAATTGTCTACCGCCTTCATAGACCTTACGAGTTAACTAACTCCAGACATTTTCGATAATGTTTATATCTGGCGAATAGGGTGACCAGTCAAGAATATTAACATTTTGGCTTGCAATGAAATTCGCTACTACTCTGGCGTTGTGTATAGGGGCATTATACTATACACATGTATCCATGGTAATTATGCTTAAATAATTCCGCCAGGTCAGATTTAAATACACTTTCAGCATCGCGTTTATCTATCATCAAATCCCGACACCTAATCGTAATTTCTGTCACATTTTGTTTAATTAATATTTAATTTTCATCATGTTACATGTAACCATGCTAGAACAGTCTCATACATAATTAAACCTGCTGTGCTTCGTTTTGATGTTTAAAATCAATTAAATTCATATGTGGAAGTTGCATTTTCTGAAGAATTTTATTTACATTTTATTGATGTTCAATAATCTTTTTTCGGCTTTCAATGTTTAAACTCATTAACATGCCTATCGTGTAAATTAAAAACATTACAATTAAAACATAATCAAATGAACAAGGACCTTATTTGAAACCTCGTGTGTGTTTCACACACATTCTCAGTATTAAATTAGTAAACATTTTTCGGCTTCCAATTGGAATTAAGGGTTAATATTCATTTAGTAATAGGGAGCGGATTTCGTTGCCGTATACGACGGCAATCAAAAATACTTAAAAAATAATAACTTAAAAAATTACCTAAAATTAAAAACCAATACGTATAAAATATTTATGAAAGGAAGGAAGATTAAACAATTTTACTTATTGATTAGTTGAATTCTACCGCATTGCAAAAAAAATAAAGGGTCCGCCATCTAACGTTTTTTTTTCAACTAGTGCTTATTTCGTGAATGGTAACACTTAGCTCATGTCTGATTTGACAGATAATTAGTTTTATCCTTTCGCTGAACGAATATGGTTGTGTATACGCTGGAACAACGCTGGGAAATATTGCGACATTACTTTGAAAATCATGGTAGTGTAGCAGAATGTGTGCGAAAATCGCACGAAATCGCGAAAATCGCATTATCAGCCGCAGAGCTGATGTCGTTTGGCCACCTCGGAGCTGCGATTTGACACCGTTGGACTAATATTTGTGGGGTGCCCTCAAAGATAAGTGTTACGCCGACAAGACAGAGACAATTGACGCTTTAAAGGACAATATTCGTGAAGCCATTGGTGAAATACAGCTGCACATAATCGATAATGTGCTTAAAAATTGGACCGATCGTGTAGACTACTGCATGGTCAGCCGAGGCAGCCATTTGAATGAAATTATTTTCCATTATTAACCGGAAGGATTGTACTTTCAAATAAAAAAAGAAATTTCAGAAAATATTCAGTAGTTTTGTTTTTATAGCATTTTCAAAAAAAAAAAGTTATTTGGCGGACCCGTTATAACGTACACCTTAAGGTTACTGAGTCAAACTTCCGTCAATCGTCATATAAAACATTTTTGTACGTCGAAATATTTAGTTCTCCGTCATAGCCGACAATTGGAATATATTTGTATTTGCAATTTTCCAAATTTATTCAAGCTCAAGACCTTTCTAATATAAAGCTTGGTTATTAGCTTCATATTATTTTCAAAAAAGTCGAGCACAAAAAATGTTCCAATGATACCAGGGCTGTCTGTAAAGCTATTTCGGATCTTGCCAAGATCTTCATCAGCAGACGTTTTTGGTATGTTTTCGTGTGCCTTCGACACAGTCTGGCATAACGGCCTCATATTCAAGCTGGTTTCAATGAATTTACCCAAATATCTGTGTAACCTCGTAGCAGATTTTCTACACTCCAGAACGTTTACGGTATCAGTAAACAAAACAACTAGCTGGTCTGCCTCAGGTTTCGATACTCTCCCCGCTACTGTATTTGCTTTATACTGCAGAC
Organism: Phaonia tiefii; assembly: GCA_963931995.1. Lineage (NCBI taxonomy): Eukaryota > Metazoa > Arthropoda > Insecta > Diptera > Muscidae > Phaonia > Phaonia tiefii. Next base: position 39,825,860 of record OZ008367.1, read on the forward strand.
TTCAAGATTCTAAAACTGATGGATGTAGCCTATTACGCCGCTGATACAGCCCTGATTACAACAAGTTAGCTCACAAGCGCGCTTTTGAAGAAAATGCAGAAAAGTCTCGAGTCGTGCAGCAAATATTTTATAAAATGGAAAATTCAAATCAATCAAAACAAAACTCAAGCTATTATATTTCACCGATTTCACCGATTATAAATCACCGACAAGATTACCATCTCGTCAACTTGCTTTTAATATCATAAATACTCAAACCCAAGTAAAGTATCTCGGTGTCTTACTTGATCAAAAGTTATTATTCCGCAAGCACATCGAGGCAGCCTGTGAAAAGGCAGTGAAATCACTAAGAGCACTATGGCCTATGTTAAACAAACGTTCAAGATTACGTTAACGTTATTCAAATGTGTCATAATACCAATTTTGTCGTATGCTTCTCCTGTATGGTATACTGCGGCAAAATGCCACCTAACAAAAATGCAAATCATACAAAACAAGTGTTTAAAAATTATAAATAATAAACCCTGGAGATATCCGACAAGAGCGTTACATCATGTAACCAGATACGAACTGTTCATAGATTTCATCCGAAGACAAAATTGTAATTATTTTACTAGAATTAGGAACTCTTCTTATGCCATATTAAAAGATTGCTTAGAATTAACCTAATATATAAATGTGTACACACGAAATTTATCAAAACTGAAAATTATTGTTATATGGCTGATTATTTTTCAAAATAATCTAACTATATCGATGGTGTTGCGTAAAAAGGGCCAATCTGCTGTTTCCAATTGTCTGTAAGATATTCATAGATTATAACGTAGCAAAAATGGTTATGGCTATAGAAAGTTATGGTTGGGTTCTTCGAGCAGTATAATTATCTACCTATTTCGCTGTAGATAGACCCAAGCAGTTTCGCCCTTTTGACTTGCCGTGACAAGGTAAACAAAATCAGATCGGCCTTCGTAAAAAAATGCAGATTGGCCCTTTTTACGCAACACCATCGATATGCAATTACTTTTTCAGATATTTTTTTGACGTTATTCTATTGTACTCAAATAAAGGTTTTTTACCCATTTTTGCCTTTAACCCTGCTGTTAGGTTAGGAAAAAAATACGAATGTTAGGTTAAGGGACCATTTGGTCCATACTGCAATTTTCATGCAGAATATCAATTTAATCGCATTCGTTGTATATATTTTAGTTTAATATTCACTAAATATTGTTATTATTATTATCATCTTTGTTTTGAAAATAAATGTAAAGAAAATCAAAGGAAATATACTATGGACCAAATGGTCCCTTAACCTAAGATTCGTATTTTTAACGAATGTTAGCTTAAGAGACCATTTGGTTCATACTGCAATTTACAAACAAAATAACCATCTATTCGTATTCTTTGTATCTTGGGTCAGTAATACTCAAATATTTTTATTATTATTGTTATTTTATATTTTGAACATAATTGTAAAGAAAATCGAAGAATATATTCTATGGGCCAAATGGTCCCTTAATCTGAAATTTGTAATTTCTTATTTGACTCAGTCCTGTTTCTAGTTAGAAAATTTAATTTTTGCTCATGCCATTGGTTTATAAAAAAGATCACGTGACCTGAAAAATTAAGTCAGTATATATCACCGTTCAAAACTTACAAAGAAAACTAGCCATTATTTGGACCAAATGGGCTTAATCTAACAGCAGGGTTAAGTAAGTACTTACTGTAACGTAAACACCTTTCGTTAATCTCATTAGATATAAGTATAATTTGATGTAATATCCTCGATAGACCCCATAAATATTAGTTGTATATAAGAACTGTATAAAAGGAATTATTGGATGAATAAATTGAATTGAATAGTAACGGATATAACAACATATAGACTAGTAGAAAAAAACGTAAACCAAACTAAACTAGAAAAGCTGAATCTAGTGCCTGAAAAATGTCGAAAAAATGTTTCTGTCTTTTTTCACCATTTGCGTCCCGTATCTGCCAAACTGTGGACTTACAATAGTTTTTCAAGCGAAAACTAGAACTAGGAAACCACAAAATATCTTTCTTTTATCTTTATTTCAGTCAAAATAACAAAACATTATTAATTTTCCAGGTATATTTTATATCGAAAAATCGAGAAATGTAACAAAAGGAAAAAAACATGAAGTAATGAACAAAACCAAATAGAGTTTTGTTAGTTTCGATACGAGCTGGGGTTTGCAGTTGATGACTTCAAAAAACGTTGCCTAGTGTAATCTGTACACTGTTATCTGAACAAAAAGCCCTACACTGTTCCTTATACGGCTTTTTTGGAATATGCGTTACTAAATTATATGAACACCCTGGGTATATATTTTTGACCTTATCAGCAATCTACATGTGTAGCTTTGGTATTGATAGTTTGCCAAGCACCCTGCTTCAAATAAATAAAAGTTCTAAATTAGTTTATTATTGGTATTATGGGTATTTTCCACAAAAAAATGTTACTAACATTCAATTCAAATTGTCTGGTCAGTAACAGAATTGTTTGATATTATTTCCATCGAAGGTAGACCTAATCCAATTGTACAAAATGATTATACAGTTATATTAAGATTTTGGGGGTGTTTAAGAAATTTCACAAGCAGATTCTTGTTTCACTCGACAATACCTACAACCTTCTTCATATCTTCATACTTTCTGTAGTATTTTTTGTATCACTGTGTAATTGATGTCAATGTGAGTCTGGTAAAAGTATTTGATATTATTTTAGTCTAAGGTAGACCTAGTCTAAATCTATATTTTTCATATTTCACCGTGAAAATTCATATTATACCGTGAAAAGTGCAATTTTGATTTGTAATATACCGATGACAACTGAGTTTACGCTTACTGAGATACGATACATATTGAATCCTCTTTCGAATGATTCCAAAATCGGTAACATGCAATGTGCTGTCGAAGGTAAATATAATTTTATTTACAGATAAATTTTGAAATATGTTTTTTTTTAAATTTCGAATTGGTTTTGACTGACTGGCGGAGTGTATTATCAGCGACTTAACGACAGCAGAAACCCACTCTCCGGACTCAGGTTGTTCAGATTTAATAACCAAATAACAGTTGCGTTTGGAGACACGTATCCGACTGAAATGAAACATATCCTCAATGGAGCATTGCAGACTTGCGATTTTTACAACTTAATGTGTTTTCTGATAAAACTAAATGATAAATTGTGACCCAATGGTGATCGGGATATTAGATGTCAAAATTAATTTTTAAGGTTATGGGAAAAGTTGTATAATAATGGTTTTTTTTTCATTAGCCAATTTCAAGACACAATAAACAGAGATATAATTCTTTGAAAAGGAAGATGTTCTGCAAATGCATCCTCAGTCTAGGTAGAAAATAGGTTTACTAGGGCTGTTTTTTTTGAGAAAATCAGATTTTTAGCAAAAAAGTGAAGTTAAAAAATCATGTAACAAAATGCAATATATTTATATGCAGATTTAAAGAGTTTTTAATGGTCTTTGTAATGCTATTCACCGGAACCAGATCGGACCATAAATGTGTGAGATATGGCCAATTATATACTCAAGCTTTAAAGGCCCATATCTCAAGAAATTGGACCGAGCGCAAACTTTTGTTTTTTCTATTTTAATAAGCTTTTTAAGCCCTTTTAGGCCAAAAAAAAAATAGGCCTATGGCCGGTAAAATTTGTTTAAATAGCGCAGACTTACCTATATCCATATATACCGATTTCTCAAAAACTGGAGCCAATCTGACACTTCGCATTCAGAGGACTCCCCCCTAATAGTTCGAAAAGGATTCATCAAAGTTCATTTTTTTTCGGGTCAAAAACTAACACAGTGTAATTAATAATTTTATTAATGATTATGATTATACATATGTCTTTTACACAACAATAAAAATCATTTCTAATGGGGACCGATGGTTCTCTGGAGATGGAAAGACGTTGTTTGCAAATGTTTTCTTGTCTGTTTTGCTTTGCGATATTTATCAAACAGTTGCATAGTGGAAAATTCTCAATTCAGATGAGTTTTAGTTTGCATTTAGTTTGATGAATTTTCAATAGCAGCATTCCAAACAACCGCTGATGAAGGTATGTGGCTAGATCTGAAGCAGCTATATGGTGGAGGAAGAGGATCTTAGAAGGGTTAATGCAAAGTATTATACCTTAAAACAAAGCATGAAGTGTTGCCTACAACTAGTCTAGGTAGAAAATAGGTGTACTAGGGCTGTTTTTTGAGAAAATCAGATTTTTAGCAAAGAAGTGAGGTTAAAAAATCGTATTTTTTAAATTTGTCCCCAATGGGTTAATAAAATGTTATATATTTATATGCAGATTTAAAGAGTTTTTAATGGTCTTTGTAATGATATTCACCGGAACCAGATCGGACCATAAATGTGTCAGATATGGCCAATTATATACTCAAGCTTTAAAGGCCCATATCTCAAGAAATTGGACCGAGCGCAAACATTTGTTTTTTCTATTTTAATAAGCTTTTTAAGCCCTTTTAGGCCAAAAAAAAATTGGCCTATGGCCGGTAAAATTTGTTTAAATAGCGCAGGCTTACCTATATCCATATATACCGATTTCTCAAAAACTGGAGCCAATCTGACTCATCCAAATGTACTTTCGCACTCCCCCCTAATAGTTCGAAAAGGATTCATCGAAGTTCATTTTTTCGACTATCACAGTGTTATTATTAAAACAAAAATTAATTTTGGTTTTTTTTTTTTTAAATTTGACCAGCATCATGAAGCTTTAGTAAAGAGAAAGTGCATAAAAAGAACACGAAAAAAGTTGTACTCAGTCAATTAATACCGGATTAATACCTTTTGAGTGAAATCAAGAGTACTATGGTTTCTTTATAAAATAATTTGTGAAATCATCGCCGAAGTTGTAAAATGGTGAAAAAAATTAAAACCATATCTGTTTGCTGGACAAATACACACAGACTTCAAAAATATGGAAAATTATGCTGAGACCACTCCCAAACTTCGAAGAATTCTTTGTCGAGAAAGTGCACCTAATGTGTCAACCAATCGAAGAGTGGTCAAAAAGTTTACAGAACCTGGGTCGGTTATGGGCAGTAAGACTCCTGTGGGTCAACGTACCGGTCGGCCTTTTGAAAACATTGCTGCTGTAAACGCGAGTGTCGCCGAAAACATCAATTCGGGATCGCTCCCAATACCTTCAAATTTCACGAAGCACTACGGAGCGAACTTTGACAAAACACCCCCACCTTCATGCGTACAAAATGCAACTTACTCAGGAGCTCAAACCAGCAGACCGTGGAAAGCGAAGGCAATTCGTCCAATGGGTAATGGAACAAAGAGAAATCAATGCCAGTTTTTCAAAAAAAAGTAATCTTCTCCGATGAAGCGCATTTCCATACGAATGTCTTTGTGAATACACAAAATTGTCAAATTTGGGGCTTAGAAAATCCTCATGCAATCCATGAGAAATAGATGCACCCACAATAAGCAACGGTCTGGTGAGGATTTTGGTCAGGCGGCGTGATTGGGCCTTGCAGCGACTGTGAAAGGCATTCGTTTCAGAAACATGATAACGGAGTTCTTGTGGCCTCAACTGGAACGCATGGATCTGGGGAACATGTGGTTTCAGCAAGACAGCGCCACATGCCACACCGAGCATGAAGCAATGTTGCAGCAACGATTTTCAGAACAAATTATCTCAAGAAATCCCGATGTCAACTTCCTACCAAGATCATGCGATTTAAAGCCGAGCTATTTCTTTCTGTGGGTTTTTGTCAAATCTCGGGTTAATGCGAATAAACCAGAAACAATTCCTGAGCTCAACGCCGAGATCCTACGCGTCATCGGTGAGATACAGCCACATCTTTGTGAAAAAGTCACGGAAAATTTCACGCGAAGAATAATGGCCTATCATTAGAGCCATGGGGACCATTTGATGGAGATTTTATTCCATACTTAATCGGAACATGTCTTTTTTACAATCCAATATAAAAATTATAACAACAATATCTCAAAAATATTTTAAAACGAGAAAAAGGAGGACTTAACATGCTTTATGATGGCATAATAATATTAATTTCAAGGTCATCGGCATATTACACATATTTTTAAGGCACGGTATCTACAAGCCCATTTGAACTATGGAAAAAGTTATAAAATCATTTGATAGATTTCGACTAGGTCTACCGTAGATTGAAATAATATCAAATGTATCTTCTTTAGGTATAAAAATAAGTTGTCCTATGTTCGTCATTTTATCACTCAAGAACCACTCAACGGATTTACAAACCAATAAATGCGTTGGAATGGTCTACTTTCACTGATGGTTCACAAAAAAAAAAATATCGAAAAATGTCTACGCATACGCGTTTCACGCACATTTTTGTGATGGTGTGTTTCATAGAGTAATGTCATATAGAGGTGCCATTCTTCTCCTCTCACATTTCATTTCACACTTTTCGTGGTGCGGTCGGTGCGATAGAGAGTTATTTGACATAAATTGATTTACACCAGGTGGAAGTACAAAAATTGTTACCTTAAATTTTTCATGTCATTTTTATGAAACACTGTGAAATTTAAACGTATTTTGGACGTTTTTACAGTGTTTTATTTAACTTACTTTGTTGTCTGTCTGTATTGTTCAAATCTAGTAACTCATTTTTAACACAGTTGCATTTGACCAATCGAACTAAAATTTTTCACACTTGTCAGATTTGGATGACAATACATGAATATGAAAAAAAAATTAAAACATTAAAAATTTATTTACTAAAAAATTAAAAATATAAAAATAATTAAAAAAAAATTAAGTTACAGTGTTTTATTTATAAATGCACTAAAAACTAGAAAATAATTTTTCTCTTAGCCTCAATAAGTATATTCTTCTTCATGATGGGAATGTACAATGGTCCGCCTACTTAGCACTTCAACAACAATGGTCTAGATACTTTCAAAAGAGAGTGTAATTAAAATAAATTAGTTAATTAATTTTCTAGGGATCTCTCAAATAAAACGCTTGCGTTTAAATTAAAAATGGTGGCAAAATTAAATGTCAAATTAAGTGTCAAAATTAAATGTCACCATTTTTAATTTAATAATAAGTACATTTTCTAAAAAAAATAATGTTTTCCTTAAAAGAGTACCACTTCTTTAAAAAGTACCAATTCTTAAAAAAGTACTCTTTGTAAAAAAAAGTACATACTTTTATGGCTTTTTCTTACAGAAAGTACCTCTTCTTAAAAATAGTATATTTTCTTCCAGAAAACATTAGCTTTTAATAAAAGAAGTAAAAAAAAAACAAGTAAAAGTGTTAAAAAAAAAACAATTAAAAAAGTAAAAAATTTGATACCCTCCACGTTAGTGTTAACCAGCAAAATATTAAATTTTAAAAAGGACCTTTTTAAGAAAATTTACTTTTTTAAAAAAAATAAAAATAAGTTACTTGTTCACAAATGCAGGATGCTCACAAATGCTCACAGTGCTCACAAATGCATTGCTCACAATGCTCAAATGCTCACATTGAAAATGTACTTAAGAAAATTTACTTTTAAATGTACTTTGAAATGTACTTAAAGTACTTAATGTACTTAATGTACTTTGAAATGTACTTTGAAATGTACTTTAGAAATGTACTTAAGAAATATACATTTCTTAAGTACTTAAGAACAAATGTACTTAAGAAGAAATGTACTTAAGAAATGTACTTAAGAAGAAATGTACTTAAGAAATGTACTTAAGAAAAAAATGTACTTAAGAAATGTACTTAAGAAATGTCCTTAAGAAATGTACTTAATGATATGTACTTAAGAAATGTACTTTGAAATGTACTTAATGTACTTAATGTACTTAATGTACTTTGAAATGTACTTTGAAATGTACTTTAAAATGTACTTCAGAAATGTACTTTTTTTAAGAAAATTTACTTTTTTAAAAAAAATAAAAATAAGTTACTTGTTCACAAGTAAAATAAAAAAGCATTTTTTAAAAATAAAAAAGCACTTTTTGAAGAACAGTTAAAAAAAAAACAAGCTGCAAAGCATTTTTTAAAAATATAAAAGCATTTTTTGAAGAACTGTTAAAAAAAAAAACAAAACAAGCTGCGACGAGAGTTGAACCAACAACCCTCAGCCTCCAACGCGCAACCCTTTACCCATCAGGCCACAGCGACCTTAAATGAAGTGTGACAAAATTCATATAAATGTATGAACAGATGAAAGTACATCTAAACATTCTAAAGTACTTACCTATTATAAAGAACAACAAAGATTTTCAACATGGAAATTCACCACACGGCAAAAGGAGTAGTTTAGTATAAAACTACAAAAATGAATGTGAAAATTTTATGAGTTTTTGTACGTTTCCAATCATAAAATTTGTTCCAATGGACCAATTTCGCTGATTTTCAATACCAAATTGCTCAGGAATACGTGGAACAATGGAACAAACCAAACCGCGTTATCGCCGATTGAAGTCGTGAGAATGTTTTCAACAGACGGACCGACGCACAGACGGGCAGACGGACATGGCTATATCGACTCCGGTTGTTATAAGGATCAAGAATATATTTACTTTATGGGGTCGCAAAGCCTTATTTCTATATGTTACAATCATAATGACAAACTGATATATACCCTCTATCACTTACAGTGGAGGGTATAAAAAAAAAAAAACCGTTTCCCATTACATCCCATGCAGAGATTGGGGAGAGCTTCTCACAACCAGTGAGCTGTGCGCTTTCTAATTTTTCACTCACTGGTTGCGACCTACAGTTTTTACACCGATTCCGAACGGTATTTTGAGAAGCTTGTTCATGGCTAAATACTCGATAGTGTCGCCGTTACTATGCGGTGGTTTTTTTAGGGTGGTCAGAGCAGGGATCGAACCCAGGATCTCATGTACAAGAGGCGCGCACACTACCCATTGCACCACCGACGGCCATAAAAGAAGTACCTCTCTTTAAAAAAATACCTTTTCGGGAAAATATAATACGTACTTAAAAAAAAATAGATTCTCTAAAAAAAAATTTTTCTTAAAAAAAGTTTATCATTTCACAAAAAGTATCTTTGCTTAAATATCCATTTAAATTATCGTATATTTCAACGGGCGCATTAGGCGTGCTGGAACTAACTAGTACATAAGATATAGCAAAAGCAACCGGGTGTCCCCTGACACCTCATGTAATTATTTTTTTATTTGTGGTGCATTTACACAAACATGTTAACGCACAAATCTGCTGATTTATTGTTGGTTGGTTTGAGCCATTGTCTCTCTCCAGTATTATTAAAGCAATACTTTCCAACATGCAACGTCCATATGCAAACACACCGCACTTCGTAAATTTATTGAGAGAAATCGCTACTCTATACGCCATTACTCTATGGTGTGTTTTCATCGTAAAAAATGTGTGAATTCATTTACATTTTTCTTATGACAAATACATTTTATCAGTATCGGTATACAACACAAAGGCTCTGCTTACGCGTGCCATTTGACTTTTTTTATTTCTATGTGTTTATTGGTTGTCATTTATGTTTACATTGTGAGCATTGACATTTTTTAATCATTGATTTGGAATCATTCAGTCAAATTTAAATAAAAAAAAATAAATAAAGACAATTTCTCATGTTGACAGAGTAAAATTATCTAACAATGCCGCGACGAGGCGTTCACAAATTGGCCGACGAACACGCAACAAGAGTCAAATACATTCAAATAGATCTAATCGGAATTCACAAGAGCGATTAGAAGGTAATGAAGTACAAAGCCACGGAGGGCAGGGTCTAGATCAAAAGAAAATCAAGAACAATGTGAAAAACGAATTGAAAGTGTGAGAGTTAGCAACAGAAGACAATCAAAACAGGCAACAGCGGAGACGTCGCCAATCAGTTGAAAATTTGCATCGTGCAGGTTCGAATTATGTTTATAATATTTATAACATTGAAATTTAATAAGAAAACCAATGGAATTTGTTGTGTTGGCGGAAAAGTTAAATTAACACAATCAAATCCACCACCTGAGCCATTATTCTCTTTGGTTGCTGGTAGATAACTTCAACCAAAGCATTTCCTGAAATTCATTCGGTCGTACCATAGAATAACACATACCATAGAAGGTTTTATTCGCTCAATAAATTAAACGTCATAGGTACGATGGAAAGTAAACATTGGATGGTAGAAATATGGGTTCAATAATACCAGATAGTGGCAATAGTATACAGCGATCAACATAGGAACAACCATAGACTAATACATACCTAGATAAACTTATTCTCTCATCTGACGTATCATTTCACACTCTCATCGTAGGTTTGTGGAAATGAGAGCAATTAAATTTAAAATTATCTTACACCAGGTGGAGTTACAAAATATGTTCACTTAACTTTTTCCTGTCGTTTTGGTGTAGAACTGAACAATTTAAATATATTTTGACCTTTTTTATTGACTTTTATCGTTGGTATACATTTGTATTGTATTTAACACAACTAGTTTGCCACAAAAACACGAAATTCGGTTGTTGTTCCTATGTTGATCGCTGTATACTATTGCCACTATCTGGTATTATTGAACCCATATTTCTACCATCCAATGTTTACTTTCCATCGTACCTACGACGTTTAATTTATTGAGCGAATAAAACCTTCTATGGTATGTGTTATTCTATGGGAACAACAACCGAATTTCGTGTTTTTGTGGTAAACTAGTTGTGTTAAATACAATACAAATGTATACCAACGATAAAAGTCAATAAAAAAGGTCAAAATATATTTAAATTGTTCAGTTCTACACCAAAACGACAGGAAAAAGTTAAGTGAACATATTTTGTAACTCCACCTGGTGTAAGATAATTTTAAATTTAATTGCTCTCATTTCCACAAACCTACGATGAGAGTGTGAAATGAAACGTCAGATGAGAGAATAAGTTTATCTAGGTATGTATTAGTCTATGGGTCGTACAATAGCTGCTTTCAAATGACATCATTTAGAGCACAACACATTGTTCGTGATACATTTATGCCAACTTTTAGGGTAAATAATGTAACATTTTCAAAGCAATTGCTTTGAATGGGTGATGGTAAAATGCCAATGGATAACACTGTGTCTAATTTTTAAGTCATGGAAATAGAACCATATACGGACACCACTATAAAAAAAAGACCCGTGGTTCCCAGTCATGCACTTTTTTTTATAGGCCCCCGAAAATTTTCCAAAAAAAGTGATCATTTTGTCAGGCTCATATCTTGCAAACCGTTCGGAATTTTGATTTACTCTCTCAGGGAAAGTTGTAGCTCTTGTCACAAAGAACAAAAACTGTAAACATTTAAATTAAAAAAACTTAATTTTCAAGGTCAAAATTTCCCGAAAATTATTTAAATTCATTTGTTTTTTCTTTACTTTAACATTAGGGACGTTTTTTTCGTAACCTATATAAGTTAACAGCAACTGTTACAAAAAGAAGGCATAGCTGTTGAACATAATAAACTTGGCATCACTTGATATGTCATGTCAAAATTGTTTATTATTCTTTTAAACTTTATGTATTATTTTCAACTTGAAACAAAATATCATTGTATATTTGTATCGCGGGAAAAATAAGATATTTTAAAATGGAAATGGAGAATTTGGACGTAATGAAAACAAATCATGGTTCACAAGAATTTAGTAGTGTACGAGTATATTTTGTGATATTTTTAGTCTACATTCAGCAATAATTTGGACGAGTGGACGTTTTTTCAAAATATAATGGATGTTGATTCATCATCATCTAGTTCTGTTTCCAGTAGCGATGAATGTGATGAGGAAGAATTTTGTATTATACCCAAAGTTGACTTTGTTTCAGTCCTTGATGGATACAACAATGTTCAATTCAAAGAGCAAATGAGGCTGACTAAGACAACTGTTCATTACATAGTTGGTAAGTAAATTTTCGCAAGTAAATAATCAGTTCAGTATTACATTGTTTCCAGAAACAGAACGATTCAGACCTTCCCAATTTTACCCTCAATATTACAATGGAGGAAGAATAATTTTAGAACCAAAAAAAATATTTATATGTACATTTGGTACATAAGTAATACCATCACATTTAGGCAATTGGCCGTTTTATTTGGAGTATGCAAGTCGACAGCATGGTTGGCGGTATACAGGGCAACACATTTCATAATTTCGATAGGCCACGAGTTTTTGAGGTGGCCCCAAGGAACGGAATTTCAAACAATTACCGAACAATTTGGACTGAAAAGCGGAATTTCAGGAATCATTGGTGCGATAGACGGAACCCACGCCATTATAAAGGCTCCTAAGGATTCCCGAGTATGCTACTATGATCATAATCAAAATTTCAGCATTGCAATGCAGGCTGTGGTGACCCATGACAAGCAGTTCATAGATATAACTTGCGATGAGCCTGGATCCCTTCATGACAGTAGGGTATTGAGGAGGTCTAAGTTACACCACAATGCCCAGAAACATTTTGAAGACATGTTCCCTAATAACACGTTCTTGCTTGGAGATTCCGCTTATCCAGCAAGTCAGTGGATCGTGCCTTCATTTAAAATATATGATATCGTTTCAGAGCATCATGAAAGATTTAACAAAGTTCATTCAAATGCCAGAATAGTGGTGGAAAATGCGTTTGGTTTGTTAAAAACCCGATTTCGGCGATCCGAACAGTCGGATTTATAAAACGTTACTAATATCATTGTGGGCGCATGCATTATCCATAATATATGTATACGAATGGGCGACTTAAACGTTTATCAGGATATAAATGAGAATCCAGTGGATAATTGAGAAGAAACCGAAACTTTAAGCTACGATGTTTTCGTTGGGAGTAGTAGACGAGATATATTATTTAATGACCTTCTTAGTCTAGGAGTAATTTAATTTGTTGGTGTAGGTAAGTGGATATATGCTATTTAAAGACATCTTAATAACCTTGTTTCATACACAGCTACAATTATCTTAAAGACGATCTAATAAAGAAGTTTTATATCTTCAATAGAAATAATAACAGAAATGTAATGTGTTAATTAAATAGGTTCCTAAATTTTGTTCACGTCTCCTCTGCACTACGACTTCAATTAATAGCAAATAAAATGTCTGCATTTTTGTCTATCGGTAGCCTCTCGCTGTTTTTTCCTTATATATTGCAATCTTATTTCACTGGGGGTTTAAAGCTATATGGTCCAATGTATAACACTTACAAGAGCTTCATAGACGAGTTTTCTATGAAAATGTTGCTTATTAAAGGTCTCATTAACTTTCTGCATATTGCCGTTCTTTTTAATAAATAAAATGTGAGTGTATTTCAACCTTATAAACGGTCTGGTACAGTGAATCTTTTGATGGAGTTGGTAGGTATTTTCCTTGTTCTTATCCGGCATTCATTACATTTCTAAATATGAAAAAACCATGTCACCTTCTGTTCGTATAGAAACGGTCAATACGATACTGTCACCATATCTTCCCATGCAAACTATCTAAAATAAGGTAAAGTTTATATATTTCGATCTACTTATTTTTATTTGAATAGATTTGCAATATATCCAACTTTCTCTTTAAACGTGCCTTGAACTCTTCGCACACGCTTTTTAAAAGAACTTCTTTGTTCTCCAAATGTTTTTTCTTCAGCTCAATCTTATTTTTGTAGTACACTTCCTTCGGAGACTTTCTTTTCCTTTTTGGTTCATTCGAAACACCTCTGTCGTTTTCGCCAACCAAATGATAGGTTTCCTCCTGTCCCAGATGAAGCGTGTGCCATGGCTGTTGCCAAAAATTTCATCCATTTCTTCCATATATGGAGGAGGACATGGTGACGCCCCAGTCTGTCGCGAATTATCCTTTGCAGACTTTTATGCCCCCAGGAACGTACGCATTCTTGCTTCCAGTGTATTTGTAGTCATGGAAGATGTCTGGAAAAACATTCATGAATATTATCATATTAATGTGATCGACTAAAAAATGTTTAACTTACTATTATACCCTGGGCAATCACGTCTTCGAGGACATGAGCGTCTGCGGTCTTCTTCTTTCGTGGATGACTGAATTCATCTTTCCGGCCATTGTAGCAGTTGAGAAACCCCAGTGTTTCCTCACGAGACCATACCTTGCGTTTACTAGAAATAAAAATAGAACTATACACGGGACTTTTTTTTTGGTCTTTTATCACGTAGTAGTGTCCGTATATGTTGATTGTTTTCGTGTTGCACTGTGTATCACAATGTTGAAGTAAAGAGAAAACAAATGAAACTAAAAAATTTTCGGGAAATTTTTCACTTTTGCTGCTACCTAAACGGTGTTAACCCGCCAATGGTGACGCAAACTTGACTTTGATTAATGGTGACGCCGGTCTCATGCACCGGGGTTTTCAACTGAAGATTTTTCGAAACGTGTTGCTACTAGTTAATGTTTTTTTTTTTTTATTTATGCACTTTAACAATAAAACAAATATATATAATCATTTTAAGTTCTTTTATTTCAATATTAAAATGTTTTTAAATAGAGCATTAAAAATAACAATGTTTTAGCAATACATTTTTTAAAATTAAGAAAAAATAAAAAATCACATATTCATTAAGGAAAATAATGTTTATTAGTCTTTCGACAATAGGAACTTTTATAAAATGAACAAAAATTGGTATCCTTCCAAAATAGAATACAAAAGTGTTGCGATTATTTTACTTACATACAAGGTGACTCACGGTCTCACACACCTGGTTAGAAAAAAATACAGAAGTTGTACTCACTAAGCAGCATCGTCATTAACTGACGGTGGGGGATGTGCAATGCTACAGCTACTCGAAATCGCAACAAAAAACAATAACGGAGAATAAAGTTATACGAATTTTTTAACACAGTCGGTCTCACAGTCAAGTACGTCACCATTGGCGGGTTAAGAATCATTCCTAGGAAGTTCACATGTTCCTAAACGTTGTTTACTATTACTATCTTAGGTACATTTTTGTAGTTGACTGTTTCCATGAATTTTGAACGGTTTGCTACCTATGGACCTGAACAGGGGATAAAAGGTTTAAACAAATGTTGACCTTGAAGATGAAGTTTCTTTGGGTTAATATGTTCACAATTTTTGTTCTGTATGACAAAAGCTACAACTTTCCCTCGGAGTAAATCAAAATTCCGAACGGGTTGCAAGACATGAGCCTGACAATAATCACTTTTTTTTGCAAAAATTACACCGAGGCCCCAAATTTTTGGGAGCCCATAAAAAAATTGCATGACTTTGGGCAAAGCTGGGAGACTCGGGTCTTTTCTTTTTGGTCTTTTATCACGTAGTGGTGTCCGTATATGGCTATATTTTTTCGTGTTGTACTGTGTAATGATGGTTTCATTACTATTCCAAGAGATTTCTGAGTATTCACACAATCAAAAGAAGAACTAATTGAAAACTTTTCCTAAATATACAACAGCAATAAAAAATCATGCTGGGGTAACTGAAAGGGCTAGATTGGTAGTAACACATAATTACGTCCATGATTTGAACTTCGTCATTCAATCGTTTCGACTTTGGTGATGAAGCACCATCAGAAACCACTGTATATCGCTGGTACCCAGAGTTCAGTCTCGGACGGCGTTCGCCGCAGGATGAATTTCCTGAAGGTCGTCCACCTTCGATCGATTTTTCGGAAACCACCGATGCTGTGCGTGAACTAATAAAGCAAGACCCACATGTGACATACCGTGAGATTGAGGCTTCTTTGGTATTAGTGCCACTAACATCAATAAGATATTGCAAGCTGATTTGGCCGTGAAAATGATTTGTTCTCGTTGGATCCCACATAAGTTAACGAATGCTCAAAAAAAGGCTCGTGTCGATTGTAGGAAAGAAATGTTGAAAAAATACAACCGCGGTAACGCAAATGCAGTGTATAACATCGTCACAGGTGACGAAACAAAACAGCAATCGACCGTATGAGTCTTACAAGACGTTTATTTCGATATAACCGGTCATGTGGCTACGGCGCCTTCAGTGGAACGTAGGGCAGTCAATTCTGAGTGTTATACTAACATCTGTTTGCCAACAGTGTTCGAAGAAATAAGGTAAAACAACACGAGAAAACGGATCATTTTAGATCAGGACAATGCGAGCACGCACACATCAGCCGAAACATTGGGCTATTTTAGAACTCAACATGTCGAATTGATGTGTCATCCGCCGTACAGCATTTTAAACTAAAATCACGTATTTTTTGAGATAATTAGTTGTAATTTTTCCTTTAAAGTATGACAAATTCATACTATAAGCTTACAAGTCAGGAAGATTTTTCTAATTGAAAAATTGTTGGTCTTTGTTGGAAATAATAGACCATTCAGTTAAGCACACTCACTGGCATGACTAGTTTCGAACTCCGTGACAAGTTCATCACCAGATGCCTAACTACGCATATAACTATAGAAGTGCGAATTAGTATCGATCGTAGATCCCTTATTATCATCATACACTCAAATGCCTATAATTCCAACAACAAGAACAGACAGTTTTTTTCCACCATGTTCTTCTTTTACTCATGCGATCTCGCATTGTTGCAGTGCTTTGAGTTGAGTTTTAATCTATATCACAGAGTTGTATTTTCTCCGTGGTAGACCACCGGGCTAGTGTCAGTTTGTTTTCCGAATTTGAATTTCCATGACCGATTTCGTCAGTTTGCGGTTAATATATTTGTTATTAGATTGTAAAGACTACATGTTCCGATTACGTATGGAACAAAATATCCCACGGCTCTGATGGCAGGCCATTTCTTTTTCATGAAATTTTCCATGACTTTTTCACAGAGATGTGGCTGAATCTCATCGATGACGCTTTAGATCTCGGATTTGAGCTCAGAAATTTTTTCTGGTTTATTCGCATAAACCCGAGATTTCACAAAACCCCAAACAAAGAAATAGCACGGCGTTAAATCGCATTATCTTGTTGCCAGAATTTCTTGAGATAATTTGTTCTGGAAATCGTTGCTTCAATGTATCTATCGTCTCATGCGCGGTGTGGCAGGTGGCGCTGTCTTACTGAAACCACATGTCGTCCAGATCCATGCCGTCCAGTTGAGGCCATAAGAACTCGGTTATCATATTCCTGTAACGAATCCCGTTCACAGTCACTGCAATTTCGGCCCAATCACGCTGACTGACCAAAATCCGCACCAGACAGTTGCTGGTTATGGGTGCATTTGTTTCCCATGGATTGCATGAGAATTTTCTGAGACCCAAGTTCGACAATTTTGTATATTCACGAAGCCAAGCCAGATGGAAACGTACTTCATCGGAGAAGATGACTTTTTTTGAAAAATTGGTATTGACTTTACTTTGGTCCATTACCCATTGAACGAATTTCGGGCGGTTTGCATGATCTGCTGGTTTGAGCTCCTGAGTAAGCTGAATTTTGTATGTTGAAGGTGTAGGTCGTCTGTTAAAGTTCGCTGCGTAGTGCTTCGTGAAATTTGAAGTTTAGATGTTTTCAGGTTTTCAGCGACACTCGTTTATAGCTGCAATGTTTTCAAGAGACCGACCGGTACGTTGACGTGCAGGAGTCTAACTGTCCATAACCTACCCAGTTTCTTAAAATGTTTTGACCACTCTTCGAATGGGTGGCTAAGTATGGGCACTGTCTCGACTGGAAATTGTTCGTAGGTTGCAAGCGGTCTCAGCTTATCTTTTCAAATTTTTTAATATGGTTTCATAATTATAACGCGTTGTTCTGTCGTAAAGCGCTCCATTTTTATATATAGCAATTACATCACATGAAGGGATATAAGAGAACTTCTCATAACCGAGTGTACACAGACCACAAGTTGATCGTAATTATGACACATATAAGGATAGTTCCAGGCATTTCATTAATTTTATATCTAAATATTCGTTTTGTTTCTGTCAACTACTTGTATATATCTGGAGCGAGTCTTGTATATTGAGATCTCACTTAAGTCTACGACACCTGGAAAGGGTTCAAGAAGTTGATTGACTATGTGTAACGCGTAAATTCATTTCAAAAAGTTACTACTCTACTTCAGCATATCCTTTAAACGGCACAGCAATTATTTTCTACCTTGTTCCTTGCCCGAACAAACTGTAACCACATTTCAATTAAATACTTGTACAGAAATTAACAAAAGTTTATTATTCGCTTGTTTCAAAGTGCTTCTCTTTGTACTGGTCTGTGCTTGTTAGGTTTTACACTAAGTAATTAAAACTTCGTAACAAACTTTCTACTCAATCATATAATTCCAATTAGATACATTTTCCAATTAGATACCTTTTAATAAATAAAACAAAGGTTTTGATAGCTTCTGTAAGAACAAGGAAAACAGAACAGCCTACGGTTATTTCAATATCCGTCAGAAAAAATTGCAATCTTGACAATGGTAGGAACAAATAAAGGTTTCCTAAATCATCAGAATTACAAAGTAATCGGGGGAATGGTATATGGTGTGCGTAAAATAACTCTATAATATTAAATTCTAATTATATTGGGCACTGAGTACTTTTAATGATCCGTTTTAAATAATTTATTAGAATTATCGAACATTATTTGAAGCAAAACTGATAGATTCTCATAAATAAGATTTTCGCGCATGGTCTGATTATGGCGCTGGTTTGACATCTATTGTTCACAAAAATCGTCTTGTTACGGCCTTTGTTGCCTAAAATTCGTAATGATAAAAGAATTTATCTAATGTCACATAACGACTGGCGGCATTTAAATTATAAACGTTTTTTATTTTCATGACTTTTTAAATTGGTAATAAGCCTTTAAATTTATACCCAGAGTTTCGCGTTAAACGTCAAACTATTCACACGTGCAAAATTCTTATCATCTGCTAATAGTGAAATTAATTTCCCAACTTATCTTAAATCCTATGAATTCTAAACGCAAACTTCACTGGGGCAACAGTCCAAAATATAAAATACACAAAAGAACTGATAGTGACCAAAGTAAGCGTCACGGTATCCATGATGGCAACCGCTTTGGTGCCCTTTCCGATTTAGAAGACTCCGATGTCGACCTCATGGAAGAGGAGACAAACAACGACGACGAAGTTAAGATTCCGCCAGTGGTTGTGGACAAGTGCCATAGTTTCAATACGATTATCCAACAGTTTGGAGAAAAATGTGGTTTTAAAAGAATATCTGTTGGTACTAAGCTATTCCCAAAATCTGTATATGATTATGAAGAAATTTGTAAGACGCTGAAAGAAAAAGACATTAAATTTTTTACGCACCCCATAAAGTGTCTAAAAAGATTTAAATTAGTCCTATTTGGTCTTCCCCAATTTAAATTATCATCCATCACTGATGAACTAAAAGAAAAATACAATGTTCAAGTACTTAACATTGTTGAAATTAAAACAAAACTCTCTAACCCCGATGATGCCTTGTACATGCTAGAGTTCGACAGATCTCAGATTTCTAAAAGAGAGGTTATGAAGATCAAGCAGATTTGCCGTGTTATTGTGCAGTGGAGAAATCCAAGAAAAAGTAATAAAGGTCCTACTCAATGTACTAAATGTGCAATGTATGGCCATGGCTCTGCAAGCTGTTTCAGATCCAATGTTTGTTTGAGTTGTGGTGGTACACACGATTATTCAATGTGCCCACTTCAAAAAGTTTTCACCTGACAATGCGGTGATTTACAAATGCTTTAATTGCTGTAAGGGAAATCTTAAACACGTAAACCACAGAGCTGATGACCCGAAGTGCCCTAGCCGTATGGAGTATTTGCAGCTACGGGAGAAATTGTCAAGACCTAAAAAACAACAAAGCCGGCCCTCCAACACATTTTCTATGTCTTATGATGATTTTCCTCAATGCGGTGCCCAAGAATCTACTCCTCATGTTCCAACATGGCCCCGAATTGATTTATCTGGTAGAACCAACCACCACGAAATACCGCATAATAATGAAGACAATTTGTCAAATGAAAAAATTATGCAAATATATTTTGAAGCTTTGGATGCATTACAACGATGCAAAAATAAATTTGATAAAATGCGTGTCTTAGGTATGATGCTTCGTTCGCCATGTCATATAAACAAAACATAATCGGACACTTAAAGGTCATGCACTGGAATGCGCATGCGCAACTCATTTAAATTAAGAAATTATAAAATATACAGAGAAGACAGGGCGACACATGGAGGTGGTGTTCTAATCGGTATACAAAGTGGTATTCCTCATATCGTTCTTCCTCACATACCAACGCAGAATATGGAAAACATTTCTATATCTGTAAATATAAATGGAACTCCGACTAAGTTTATATCAGTCTACAATCCAAAATACACGGACAAATTTAAAACAGATTTGGACAAAATTACTGCAGCCACTTCAGAGTTCTTTGCTTTTGGAGATTTCAACGCACATCACATGTCATGGAACTGTAATGATAACAATACGGCCGGAAGAAGATTATTCGATCATCACTTACGCTCCAATTACCATATACATGCACCCGATAATTTTTCTAGATATCCACAGGGAACGTCTACAAACCAACCGTCTGTGGTAGATTTGCTACTCACCAACTCGAGCTTGAACATCTCTTCATTAAATACTCATCCCGGCATTTTGCCTTCTGATCACGTTCCCATTACCTGTACTATCTTTGGAACTGTTCTGGAAAAGAAAATACTTGTACCCTTGTGGAACCATGTAAATTGGAGATCTGTACAAGACTGGGCAGAAAATAAAATCAGAGACTTGGATATCCACTCTTCAAATATTAATCGGTATAACATTGAACAAACAATCAACAGTGTTATTACGATTATTGAATGTGTTGCTGATAAAGTTCCAAAAGCAGAGCGACAAGTATGGCAGAGGAGAATTTCCAGGCTTTGTGTATACCTAATTGGACAATGAAGAAGATTTACACGACAATTACAAAGATCCAATGATACAGCACAATGTAACCATTTAACATGTGTTATTAAACAGCTGTCTGGATTGATCGACAGTCATATGGTTATTGACAGAAACGTCAGATGGAATGGGTTTCTGACAAAGTTGCCACATGGCAAGAAAAAGTTTTGGGAATTATCTAAGGCCATAAAGGGGAAAAAAATTTTTACAGAACACTTTAATACGGACAATGGCAAAATATATTGCAGTGAAAGAAAGGCAAATATGCTAGCAGATGTATTTGAATCTGCTCACCATGCTACAGCTAACTGCAGTTCTTCAACGGACAATAAAGTAAACAAACACACTGAATGGCTTACCTCACACGAAAATCATACCAACGTCATACCGTTATGTTCGGATGAAGAAATTAAGTGTGAAATTTTTAATTTGAAAAACAAAAAAGCTGCTGGATTAGATGGTATAAAACCAATAGTATTAAAGAAAATGCCGGACATATTTTTCACCACAATAACTACAATATTTAATTGGTGCCTTCTAAACGGGTATTTTCCCAAGCACTTTAAGAAAGCTAAAGTAATTCCTGTTTTAAAATCTGGAAAAGACCCAAAAATGGCTAATAGTTACCGGCCCATAAGTATACTGAGCATGTTGGATAAAGTTTTTGAGAAGATCATTCACAAGCGACTTCTGGATTACTGTGGCTTAAAAAACATAATAAACAAAGAACAATTTGGTTTTAAAACAGAGCACTCTACAATTCACCAGTTGAAAAGAGTAATAAATATGATTCTTGCTAACAAAAGAAGAAAAAGAAGTACAGGTGCTGTGTTTCTTGACATAGAAAAATCTTTCGACAGTGTTTGGCACAACGGTCTCATATATAAAATGAACAAATTTACTTTTCCGGTATATCTCCAAAAAATAATAAAAAGTTTTCTATCAGAAAGAACATTCGTTGTAGAAGTAGGAGATCACGTTTCATCAGTGAGAAAGATTCCAGCAGGTGTACCACAAGGATCGGTACTATCACCATTACTTTACTCCATATTCACTTCAGATTTTAAAATACCCAGCAAACATTGTGTTGCATTTTATGCTGATGACTCAGCATTTATAAGTTCTGGAAAACTATCCAACACAGTAGTGAAAAATATGGAAAAAGCTATTATATCTGCACAAAAATACTTTAGGAAATGGAAAATTAAGATCAATGCTGCAAAAACTCAAGCAATTATGGTTCCCTTTAACAAGTCGCCGAAAAGAGTCCCAACTATAAGTCTATCTGTTGATGGGATGGAAATTCAAATTCAAGACTCGGTTAAATACCTGGGTATAATATTTGGCAAGAAATTGATATTCAAAAAACATATCTTGGAAACGTGCAATAAGGCTGTAAAATGCGGAAGAGCGTTATACCCACTGCTTAATAGAAAATCAAAGCTAAATATTAAAAACAAACTTCTATTATATAAAATGTGTATTCGACCTATACTTTCTTATGGATGTCAGATTTGGTCTTCTCGAGTTGCAAAAACGAACCTAAAATGCCTTCAAATAATTCAAAACAAAAATTTAAAAACTACTTTTAAACTAAACAGGAGATATTCCACAGCCCTTTTACATTCAAACTCTAAAGAATTAATGATAAATGAACTGTTCCTTAATTTAACAAATAGATTTAAAGAAAAATGTAACTCCTCGAGTATTGAAATACTACGAAATTTGCATAGTTAATGTTAACTTCTATTCTTGTTAAAGGTTTTTCCCCTATCTTTTTCCTTACACTGCTTTGTATATAATGGTAAATAATTTAAATTCTTAGCCCCATTTGCTGCAATACTTCTATAGTTAAATCTCAATATAAGTTTGTAAGTTATTTAATTTTACTTTGTACTGATGATAGCGTAAATAAAAAAAAAAAAAAATTTATACCCATAAACCAAATAGTCTTAGCTTTAAAGAAATTATTTAATATTCACGAAATAATTCAAGTTTCTGTTCTGCCTTTATAGGAAAATTTGTATCTTTTTTTGAGTTTAAATAGGAATGAGATTGACTTCATGTAGTTATATAGAAACAATTTCTAAATGTAATAATCCTTCTATAATACAACTAAGTTATGTGTTTTAAACTCCTTAAAATAAAAATAAGTTAAATCCTTCACAAACAAAACTGAAATACCCCTGTATTCCCATTGTTCACACTGTGAAAAAAGTTTGTTAGTCATAAATAACACAAAAGCTTTTAAGGAGTTTTCAAAACAAAACTTTAATTTCCTTAAAACATACAAAACACTCCGGAGTTGAGATGAGGTATTTATTTAATGTTTTAGCCAAATACACTCCGGTTCACTTATTTAAAGTCACTAAAAATTCCATAAAATGGAAATGAATCATGAATAAAAATCATGACAATAGTGGTTTCTTAACTAAAGAACTTTTTTTGAGCAATTTATAAAAAAATATGCTAATTTTTTTGGTTCACTTGAATAAAGGCATTTTAACTAATTTTAGTGAAAAACTGTTTTTCTTGTTGGAACGAAGTTCCTTGTTGCACGTTGCGGAATGGGGGCTAAATGAAAGAATTTTCAACAACTTTTTTTTAACTACTTTAGTACAACCCATTATTATCAACTATATTGGGTACTTTTGGTTTGGTTTAACGGGAAGTTTTCTAGGTGGAGCCTGTTTATTACATATTGTAGTTTTGAACCCAATAAAAAGTAAACTTAGAAAAGCCAAAGTGCAAGACTGGCAAATCCATGAAATAAAACCCTGAGCATGGAGATACATTTGGCAGTACACTTACTCTTATACTCGTAACGTAGATAAAGGAAATAATAGATACATATAACGCGCCCATTGTCAATTTTGTTCACTAGGTGCTGTCCTGTACTACTATCACTTTCATCATAGATAAATAAAAACCATAGATGATTGATTCATTTGCTTAATCACCATTATCACCATGCCACCATTTTTCACCCGGGTGCGACGAAAAAGCACAAAAAATATAAATAATAGAAAAGCATATCGCTTTTGATATTTATCCACAATACAAAAAGCAAAAAAGCATGGTTATATAGTTTTTCTAATAGTTTTTGTTTCCAAAGAAATTTGCCCTTATCCACCACCACGGCGCCATCTAGAAAATTTCCCTTTACTTTCAAATCCACCACTTATATTTCACCATCTATGGTTTTTTCTTTATCTATGCTTTCATTGATGTTTCCCATAATAGTGACGTTTATTCAAAATTGTGGGAAATTTTTGTGAAAATAATTTACACAAGGGAAAATGTGACAAAATTTGAATGATTTTATATAATAGCATTTATTTCTTACATAAAAAACAATTTTAAAGCCATGAGGCCGGTGTTGGTATATCTATAAGAGAAAACCCATAAGACCGACACAAAGATAAACATGCCGGAACGCCTTTTTAATCTAAAAACATCCACGTCCAAAAACTGTAGCAACTTCTGTGGTTGCAGATGCCAAAACCGTTAGAGTGTCTGAGGACTCTCAACAAGGAATGGTAGCTGAACCGAAGGAAGAACCAATTTATTAGGATATAGTCGGTGGTGACATGGCTTTGCAATTCGATGGCCATCGGCTATTCTACTTTAAGTAACGTGTTGTATTCTTGTTTCGAAGTGATATTTTTTTGCAAATAATTTTTTCTTTTGATATGAAATTTTTGAATTTTAATGTCAAATTTTTTTTACCTTTTTTTGGGAGCAGAAAAAAATACTATTTATTGCTTTCAAAGACATCTAGAAAATTACCCATTGCACTAACATTTTCCCAACACTTGTGCTTCATCTATTGGTTTACTTTATCTAAACTAACTTATCTGGGGATATTTTTTGATTAATGGGAAAATTTCTAGGTGGAGCCTGTTTATTACATATTGTAGTTTTGAACCGAACAAATGTAAATTTTGAAAAGCGCAAGGAGATTAAAAAAATAACATTTACTTAAATAAGTGCGTTTTCTTTAAAAAAAGTAAATTTTGTCAAAAAAATACCTATTTATATTCTTAAACCGAGTACTTTTTATTTAAAAAATATGTTATCTTAAAGTAGTACATTTGCTTAAAAAGGTAAATTTGCGTAGAAAAAGTATATTTTCTTAAAAAAGTAATTTTTTTAAATTAGTATACTATTTTACAACAAATTGCCTTTTCTTAAAAAACTACTTTTTCATTAACGAGTACCTTTTATGTAAAAAAAATAACTTTTCTTGAGATAAGTACCTGCTCTTAAAATTGAATCTGTTCTTGGAAAAAGGGACCAATTCTAAAAAAATTCCAATTTCTTAAAAAAAACCTTCTCTTAAAAAAATAATACCTTCTCTTAAAAAATTCCTACTCTGAGGCTTTTCCTCACAGAAAGTACTTCTTATAAAAATTACCTCTCATTCAAGAAAGGACCTTCTCGGGAAAATATATTACATATTCTTACAAAAAGGATCTAAAAATATACTCTTCAAAAAAATACCTTCAATAAATAAAAAATTTGTTAAAAAAAAGTTTATCATTGTACAAAAAGTATCTTTTCTTAAAGATCCGTTTAAATTATAGTATTTTTCAACATGCGCCTTAGGCGTGTTGGAACTAAATAGTACATAATATACAGCGAAAGGAACTGCGTTCCAACCGGGTGTCTCTGACACCTCATGTAATATTTTTTAATTTAATTCAGTTTATTTAAGAACTGTTAGTAATGGGTACAACCCCCTTTGTGTTTAATAACTTCAAATATCAATATCAATATTAAAAATTTATGTAACCCAACGAAATTTGATTCCAAGCATCCCTAATGGCCTGAAGTAGTGGCTGCTTGTCATCAAATTGTCGACCTCCTTCATAGACCTTACGATATAACCAACCCCAGACATTTTCGCTAATGTTTAGATGTGGCGAATAGGGTGGCCATTTAAGAATATTAAAATTTTGGCTTGCAATGAACTCCTTTACTACTCTGGCGTTGTGTATAGGGGCATTATCCTGTTGCAATATCCAAGATATGGGACCAAATAGTTGACTGAACTTCGGAAAATCCGATTCCAATATCATTTTATAGCTTGCACCAGTCTTTTTGCCCTTTTGAAATTCAAGATCGATGAAATAATAGTAGTAGCCATCAGGTCCATCCAAATTAAACTTCTTCTCATCCGTAAATACAACGGTTCTCCAGTCATTTACATGACGTCTTGGCTGCATATCCCATACCATGTAGTCTCTTGCGAATTGAAGCCGCTTTTCCTTACGAGGAGCATTAAGTGGCGGTTTTTTTGTAACTTCAGGTATTTAAGATACTCACAGCTCTTAATTACTCTGCGTACTGATGACTTGCTCGCATCCACTTCAGCTTGAGCTCTTTTTTCTGACAAGGATAAGCCAGAATTAGAAGCAATTCTGATCATTTTCCGTTTCTCGTACGTAAATAAAGACAATGAAACCCTTCCTTTAAATTGTTTCCATACCCCTCGGGATCTTTGATGTAATTGTCGACAACTGTTGGGCTCCGTCCATTTTTTAGCTATTGCACGGTCAGAACGGTAAACACCGATTTAAGTGTTTTCCGATAGATTTAAAATTTGTAGTTTTGCCATTTTGACTCGTAAAATGATTAAGATGTAAGAAATTGTAATAAACAAACGCTCCCTACAAAACATCATCGCTTACCTTAAAAATAATAAAAAAAATAATAAATTGCCTTTATTCAAGTGAACCAAAAAAATAGCACATTTTTGGAATTTTTTATAAACTGCTCAAAAAAACTTCTTCAGTTAAGAAAAAACTATTGTCATGATTTTGTTTATATCTCAAGATGTCTAGCTTCCATTTCCATTTTACAATTCTGCCAGCGGTTACAAATTGCAAAAGATACAGGCTGCTGAATATGGAATTTTTAGTGGCTTAAATAAGTGAACCGGAGTGTAAAAATAAAGTTTTACAATTTACTGTTTCCGTACTTGTGTTCTCTAGAGTTACCCAAAACACTGGACAGAAAACAGGCACAAACCGTATTTTTAACAGTATAATTTAGTTCGTATTTTAAATAAATTATTCTAAATATTTATCCGTTAAATATATTTTAAGAGCCTTGGGAAAAACTAAGCACGTAGAATCTCTATGTACTAGTTCAACTACAGTCTGAAAATACTTATTCTATAGGGTGTCTCAAAATTCACGTACGATTGAATTGTAATTGGATTGCTTCTCAGAATGTATGGCATGCGGCACGTCGTGTCCTGCACATCCATATCATTCAATTTAGGCACAAAAACTTGATTATCATTTAGCGATAGAGCACCATTAGCTGATATTGGCCGCCTTTTTCGAAGAACAATGGTTCTCACAAATTCGAAGAAAACAGTGACATCGCACTTTTTCTTCAACAATCAGTCGAATATTTTCTGAACCCCAACGGGTAGGCAAAAACGAGCCTCAACGATTTAAATCCAACCTATACACTGAAACAAACGGCCTCTGTAAAATATTCTGCAGGATCCATGTATCTATATGTTTGGAACACACTTCAAACATTTATATGTATAGAAGTCCTAAACTCACTCGTACTTAAAGGCATGTCTGCTGTCAAATATATGTGACGCGCAAAATAGAAAGGGACCTAAGGGTAAAAACCGGTTTTGTTCAGGAGAGCCATTTTAAAGATTTGACTACGTGTATCTTTGGTGTACCATCACTGAGCGTGTTGGTATTGCTCTCCTTTGAAGGCGACATATCTCATGACGTCAGGAACGTGTTGGCCAACCTTGAAAACGCGCGTAGGTCGTCCCTATCTCTTGGTTTCTGTAGTTGCTTTTTACTGTTTTCTACCTAGCGCGCTGTTTCCATGAGTTTGATATCAACTTTGCTCTCGTTTTTTCGAATCCAGGTTTATTTTCTGAAATTATTAATTGTGAATTATAATAAATACTCATTTATAATTCTTTTAAATCGTGAATATCACTCTGGTAGTACGAACATTTCTTCACATAACCTTATTATGTTATTCGCGAAAATAATTTAAAACTGATAACATTCTTACTGTTTGTTTTAGGATGAAATGGTGGACGAATTCGAAGAAGTAGATTTACTTTATCGCTTCCCTGATGACGAGGATGATGACGGTCACTTCTCAGAATTATCGGATAGTGACTCTGAAGATGATACCGATAATATGTGCATTGATAAATTTGATCTTGATTTACGCGAAGAAAAGGTAGTTGCTCGACTGTATGGTTCAAAAATACCTCCGTGTTGTTCAAATCAATGCAATGAAGTGATCCCTCAGAAGATGGCTGTGGATTTTCGTACGTCTTTCATGAATTTAGATAAGGAATCCCAAGATTTAATTATTCTCGCACATCTGGCAGCTCACCGTGACGATGCAATGCTCAGGTCAAAAGTTGGTGATCGATCGCGAGCTATGAAGAAACGGTACAATCAGATATATTATTTTCGAAGTTTGCCGATATGCCGTGATATGTACTTCTTCCTGTATACAATGGGAATTAAACGCTACAAAAATCTAATCGAACATTACGATAAAAATGGTGTTTATCCACGCGAACATGGCATGATGAATAAAATTAATCGTACAGATGCTTTAACTACTTTGGAAAAAAAGAAATTGTTTCATTTATCTGCCGTTTTGCTGAAACTGTTGCTATCACTTTACCTGGACGTCAACCAAATCATCGTGATAATCGTTTATTGAAACTTCCAACTACTGAAAGTAAGACTTCTGTTTACACTAGATACACCAACAGCGCCGAACCGGCTGTTAAAATCGTAAAACTTCGCACTTTCCAAACGCTGTGGAAGAAATATTGTCCCCACATCGTAACTATGAAGCCGGCATACGATTTGTGCGAATTGTGTCGAAATCTTGCAAAAGATGCTGTTAATACAGTAAACGTTACTGAAGTTGAAAAAGAAGCAGCATTGCAGGTGTATTCTGATCATTTTCAATCTGCCAGCACTCAGCGAGAGTACTATAACGACTTGAGAACATTAGTCAAGCCGGATCCACATGCCATGTATCCAGGTATTCCAGAGGAGGATTATCTAGTAATATCTATGGATTATGCTCAAAATGTTAGCTTTCCGTCGGGTCCACAGCAAATAGAAACTGCATACTTTAAATCAGGTCGCAAATCAGCAATTTTCGGAATTACAAGCTAACGTCAAAATGTTCAACACATCTTCTGTATTGACGAAAGCGATTCCATTGGAAAAGGTTCGAATTCAGTAATATCAATGCTTGATTACTACCTACGAGAAGTGTTTCAAATCAAAATATGCCCAAACTATTGTCGACAGCTTCATGGATGTAGTTGATTGTGTTAGAAAATCATCTCGTAAAGGATTTAATGTTCCTGTACCTATTCGACTTCCAAACTCAAGTGAGCCTGTTGTTGAGTGGAGAAAATGGTATGAATACTTATCCACTAAACATAAAACTTTAATCGGAATATCGAAGTATCATCACTTTGTATTTATTGCTCAGTCACCAGTGCAATGTAAACTGTTTGCGAATTCAGCTAGCATAAATGAAAACATACATCTGAGTAACAATACCAGTTTCGATGACAACCCAATTATAATTCCGTCACCAGGGTTATCGATGAAGCGTCAATGGTACTTGTATAAAGAGATCCGGGGTTAATGTTTTGACGATTCAAAAAAAGAAGAAAACAAATAAAGGACCGGTACCGTCAAGTTCTAAGGAACCAATTCGCAAGAACCGTCGATTAAAATGATTTTTCTATTTTTTTAAATTGTTCATAAGGAAAAAAATAAATTTTTTGTAGTTTCGTAAAATCAAGTTATTTTGTTAATTTAGTAGGGGAAAAAATTAAAATAAATAAATTTTACCGTTAGGTCCCTATCTATTTGCGCTTAAAATCGTCGACTTCACTTTCATAAAACGCGCATATCTCTGGGAGGGAACACTTTTGGGGCATGGGATCGGTCTCATTCGATGCTCAGATGTTGCCCACATCAAAAAAAAAAAAAAAAAAAGTGAAAATTGATTTTTTTACCCTTAGGTTCCTTTCTCTATGCGCTGTCACATATATGCTTTTATGTGGATACATATGCGTGCTTCATCCCAAACACCCATATACTTACGTGAAAGCATTCGGATGTTTCCCCCAAATCTCGATATACTTACGTGTAAACATATTCCTATTTCCCACCAAACATACTAATATTCACAAACAAATTATTCGTTGATTTCAGTATATATGTATTATTAGTATATATCAATATAAAACCACATTTGCCTTTACATTTTCCTTTTTCCATTGAATTGCTTTGTATGCATTATTTGTTTTTTTTCACAAAATGAGAATCTGCTGCTCCGTTGCATATCCTTTCTTTGCTGTCTCTCACGGTTTTGTTTTCAGAATGTTCCAACTATGCGTTGGTTATCACAATGCGTTGGTACACAAACAATATACTTGTATATATTATTCTTTTTACTTGTGTTTCTTTATTATAACGGGTTTTGCAATAAGAGCGCTTCAAAAGTTCTTTTAAATAAAACAAAACCGGTTTTAGACACCAATGAAATTCTTTATTCCTGTGAAAGTACGTTCGATGCCATTATGTATGGAACTCGATTTCTTTTGCATGGCCACCACGGGCACGCTTGCAGAAGTCCAGACGCTGAACCCAATTTTCGACGGTTTTCACGCATAAATCGGACGATACTGCTGCAATTTCACGTTCGATATTCGTACGAAGTTCATCAATCGTCGCTGGCTTGTTGGCATAGACCATAGACTTGACGTAGCCCCACAGGAAATAATCTAGCGGCGTCAAATCGCACGACCGAGGCGGCCAATCGACTGGGCCATTTCGTGAGATAACACGTTCACCAAACTTGGTTTCCAATAAATTGATTGTGGCATTCGCTGTGTGGCTAGTGGCGCCGTCCTGTTGGAACCACATGTCCTCCAAGACCACATTATCCAATTGGGGCCAAAAATATTCGGTTTTCCGTGAACGGTAGCCGGTCTTGATCATCACGGAACAAGTACGGCCCAATGACGCCGCCGGCCCATAAACCGCACCAAACCGTAATTTTTTCGGGAAGCAATGATGACTCATGGATTACGTGTGGATTGCTGTCTGACCAATAACGCATATTTTGCTTATTGACGAAGACATTCAGCCAGAAATGAGCCTCATCGCTGGAGACCATAAATTGGACGTAGCGCTCTTAAAGTTGAGGCCACTGACTCCAAATTTCGGCAGTAAATTTAAATAATTTCGACTCGTTGTTGGCTCGTATATCTTTCCATGATGAAATGACAAAACATACTGAAGAGAAATGTCAAAAGAGCGGGAAAAATATGGCGCCCTTTGCTGTCCCTATCGATTTACTTTTGTAGCGTCTCTGTTGAGAAACCCTTTATTGCCGAAATTTTCCGATTTTGTCTTACTGAATGGTCTTTTTGAATGTGTCGATTGTAGGTCAATATTAGATTGTGAGGATCGCCAGAATTTTGATGGGAGCTTAATTAATATTAATGATGAAATGTGGAGATGTATACGTAAATCTGTGCCAATGGTATCTGCAGAAGATCAGAATTGCTCACCTCCTTGGTCTTCTAAATATTTAAAGCAGTTAAAAATGCCAGGAGTAGATTATATAAAAAGTTTAGGGTATCAGGTAGATCTTTTGATTATAGTAAGTACAATATTGCCAGATGTCGTTACGAGGCAGAATCTCGCAAGTGTTATCAATCTTACTTGTCCAAGGTTGGTAAGAATTTTAGGAACAATCCTAAAAGTTTTTTCAACTTTGTTAACACTAAGCGTAAGTGCGTATCAAGACCTTCTCAAATTGTGATGAATGATGTCGAATACATAAATCCTGAATCTATTGCCAATTGGTTTGCTGACTTGTTCTCATCTGTTTACTCGGTTAATTCAGTCTCGACTACCTGTGACTATCCTTATGATATTCGGTCATTAGATCCGTTCGGGGTCACTTCTATGAGTGATACGTGGGTACAGGAGAGCCTTTCGTCACTGAAGCCCACGAACACTTATGGACCTGAGACGGGATCCCTAATTCTGTGCTAAAATACTATTCTACGACATTAGCTACACAATTGACTATACTATTCAATGCATCAATGAAATTTAGCTACTTTCCGGCGGTCTGAAAAAGCTCGTATATTGTCCCTCTTCATAAGTCGGGTAGCATTACAAATGTGTCAAATTATAGAGGTATTGCGAAACTGAGTGCGATTCCAAAACTTCTTGAGAAACTGGTCACTCACATTATATCTTACAAAGTTTACTCAATTATTGACTATAGACAACATGGTTTTCGCAATGGTCTATCTACAGTTACAAACTTACTTCAATTTTCTTCTCACGTAATTGATGGTTTTATTTCAGGAATTCAAACCGATGTTGTTTACACTGATTTTAGTAAAGCTTTCGATAAGGTTAACCATCGCCTCCTACTGAGTAAATTAAGCGCTATCAGGTTTAATAGTAATATTATTGAATGGATTTCATCTTACCTTACGGTTCGCGAACAGATGGTAATTTTTGAGCATTCTTTATCTAGACCTATCCAAGTGTCTTCCGGCATTCCTCAGGGAAGTCAGTCCTATTTTATTTCTCTTGTTTATCAACGATTTGCCTAATTCGATACCTGAGTCTAATATGCTTATGTACGCGGACGATGTGAAAATATTTATATCATATAAAAATGCTCCTGACTATATTCTACTTCAAAATGATCTGGATCGGTTTGGGAGTTGGTGCAATCTTAACCTTATGGAGTTAAACTTGGGTAAATGTAAACATATGTGTTTTACAGATCACGTATGATTACCTCCCGGTATTCTATAGGTGGCTCGACATAGGAATTGGTCAATTCATTCTTGGATTTAGGTTTTTTACTTGATAGGAAATTGTCTTTCAATAGTCACATTATTGCTACTGTTAATAAGGCTTATGGCGTACTTTCGTTCATTAAGCGCTGGGCGAAGGAATTTTCTGATCCATATATCACGAAAAATCTTTCTACATCCCTTGTTAGGCCCATATTAGAATCTGGATCAGTGGTATGTGATCCACAATATTACTTTTATGTGAATATGACAGAATCGGTACAGAAACAATTCCCTATTTTTTGTCTTAGGAACCTGAGATGGGATCCTAACGTCCATCTTCCTCCATATGTCAGTAGATTGTCTTTAATTAAATTACCTACTCTGGCTAGTAGATGGACTATGCGTAATTCGATTACAATATATAAGATAATCAAGGGCGATATACGCTCTGGGTATCTTCTTGGTCGTATTTCGATAAATGTTCCTTCGAAAACTTCTAGGAACTATAAACCCCTGTATATTAGTTTTCGACGCTATAATTATGCTTTGAATGAACGGGTTCGGAGAATGTGCACAGATTTAAATGATTTTTATCAGTTTATTGACTTTTCTTTATCAACGGACACGATAAAGTCTTTTATTATAAATCATCTAAATAGCTAGTGTGTAGTATTTTATGTGCGACTATTAATGTTGTATTGATAATTTATCGATTTACGTTTTAAGATTTATTATTTTTCAATAAGTATATAGTGGTAATCTGTAGATTTTATCCCTCTTTTAACTGGTATTGCTTTAATCGGCTGTGAAGTTTTATGTAGCCGCTACACGTTTTCCTCTCAGTTACTCCCCGCTACGGATCGGTCTGTGGTGTGTACCTTATCCCTACGTCATAGGGATGGGGCGCCCTCGGTCGGTTGGGGCGGGTGTGAGTGGCGGCGATGGGATCGTTCGTATAAAAAGTCTCGGACAGAGAAAGGGCTGCATATTGTTGCCCTTTCCAGTTCTTTTCTCAAAATCGGTTCACACACACACAAAACCAAAGTAACATAACAAACCATTGAACCGTCCGAGTGTTTGTTTGTATTATTTTTTTCTGATCAATCGATTTTGAAATCCTCTGTCCGATGAACCATTGACGACTGAATACATTAAACTAAAACGCAATACATCAGACAAAATAAGAAACACTTTATCTGCAATTTACACGCACATTCAGTAATATTTATGACTCACTGACTGAGAGAATAATGCAAAACTACAGACACTAAGTTACAAGATTGACACTCTCGTTGTCCCTCTTTTATACTCTTGCTCTCGAGAGAGCATAACCAGTGCAACAAACACAGCTACATTTGTATCAAAAACACAGGTATAGTTGGGTAGCAAACACATATACTATAAAATATTAATCATTGTGTCCCAAACCTGTAATATTGAATAGCAAACACAATGTTTTTGGGCACAAGTATATTATATTTGCGACAAGCACCAAACACACGTTTTATTTGCATCCAAATAACAAAAAACGACAGACTTTTTCAGCGTGCAGATATTGTATACATTTATTTCTAAATTTGTTTTAATTTTTTATATTTTTAATTATATATTTTATAAATATATTGTATATTTTAAACTGGTATCTGTTATACCAGGCTGCGAGAAATCCTAATTACAATATTAATGCGTACTAACTAGACTGTTTAAAACCGAAAAACCGGCGACACCGGTTAACCAATCTTTTCCATATTTTAATTTAAATTCTTTAAAAGAAAACCAAAATTTCGCATAAACCGAAAACGGGTAATTGTACGTCGGATAACCGGAATTTACAATCTCCCCCCAAAGTAATAGCTATCCAGCATAATTTTCGGTGAAGTACGGTCCAATATATCTCCGCAATACCAAAACCACACCAATTAATGACCTGTTGTGAGTGCATAGTGTTTTCTAGAATGACTTGTGGATTTCAATACCCCAAATATGACACTTTTCCTTGTTAACGTATCCGTTTAGGTGAAAATATGCTTTATCGCTCGTAATGATTTGGAACGAAGTGTGTTATCGTACGTTGCAAGATGGGGGCTAAATGAAGAAATATCAAACAAATTTTTTTAACACTATTATGATTCAGCTCAGTATTATCAACTATATTGGGTACTATTGCTTTGGTTTGTGTCTAGACTAACACATGTTGGGAAATTTCTTGTTTAACGGGAAGTTTTCTAGGTGGAGCTTGTAACCAATATTTTGTATATATTGTAAATTTAGAAAAGCCAAAGTGACAGAAGTTTAAAAAAAATGTTTCTCAATAAGTGCCTTTTCTTAAAAAAATTATATTTTCTCAAAAAAAAAATACATATTCATATTCTTAGACAAAGTACTTTTTCTTAAAAGAACCTTATATTAAAGACGTACCTTTGCTTAAAAAAATAAATTTTTCTTACAAAAAGTACCTTTTCTTAAAAAAGTTATTTTTTTCAAAAATAAGTAACGGGTCCGCCATCTAACGTTTTTTTTCAACCAGTGCTTATTTCGTGAATGGCAACACATAGCTCATGTCTGATTTGACAGATAATTAGTTTTATCATTCCGCTGAACGAATATGGTATACGCTTGAACAACGCTGGGAAATATGGGAAAAACGGGCCTGCGATCGACTTGCAGAAGATGCTGATTTTGCCAAAAAATCATATTTTCAGATGAAGCTCATTTTGATCTTGGCGGGTATGTAAACAAGCAAAATTGTCGCATTTGGGGCACAGAAAACCCGCACGCATACATTGAAAAGTCGATGCACCCAAAACGAGTCACTTTTTGGTGCGGATTTCGGTCCAGAGGCATAAATGGGCCATTTTTCTTCGAAAATGAGCAAGGAGTGGCCGTTACAGTCAATGGTGATCGTTATCGGGCCATGTTGAACGAATTTTTGTTCACAAAAATTGAAGAGGAGGATATTGGCAACATTTGATTTCAACAGGACGGCGCTACGTGCTACACAGCCGAAGCTACACTCCATGTTTTGCGCCCTGTTTTTGAAGATCGCATTATCAGCCGCAGAGCTGATGTCGTTTGGCCAGCTTGGAGTTGCGATGTGACATCGTTGGACTATTATTTGTGGGGTGCCCTCGAAGATAAGTGTTACGCCGACAAGCCAGAGACAATTGACGCTTTAAAGGACAATATTCGTGAAGCCATTGGTGAAATACAGCTGCACACAATCGACAATGTGCTTCAAAATTGGACCGATCGTGTAGGCTACTGCATGGCCAGTCGACGCAGCCATTTGAATAAAATAAATTTCCGTTATTAACCGGAAGGATTGTGCCTTCAAATAAAAAAAGAAATTTCAGAAAATATTCAGCAGTCTTTTTTTTATAGCATTTCAAAAAAAATAAGTTGTTTGTCGGACCCGTTACCTTTTCCTAAAAACGGACATTGTCTTGCAACAAATTGACTTTTCTTTAAAGAGTACCATTTTGTACCTACCAACTCTTAAAAATGTACATATTCTTGAAAAAAGGACCAATTGTAAAAAAAATTCCCATTTCTTAAAAAAAATCTTTTCTTCAAAAATATACCTTCTCTTAAAAAATACCCTTTCTTACAAAAAATCCCTTTTCCTCAAAGTACCTTTTCTTAAAAATAAAATAATACTTTTTCTTTTCTTTTCTTGAGATAAGTAACCTTTCTGAATATAAAAACATTTTCTTAAAATAATAACCGTTTCCTAAAAAGAGTAACAGTTCTTTAAAAAGTACCTGTTCTTAAAAGAAAGTACGTCTTTGTAAAAAAAATCATACTCTTATGGCTTTTTCTTATAAAAAGAACTTCTTAAAAATAGTACATTATCTTTAAAAAAAACATTAGCTTTTAATAAAAGTAGTGCCTCTCTATAAAAAACTACCTTTTCGGGAAAATATAATAAATATTCCTACAAAAAGGTCCTAAAAATATAGTTTTTTAAAAAATAAATACATTCTACAGCAAAAGAAAAATTTTTCTTAAAAAAGATTTATCATTTTACAAAATGTAATTAAAGTAAAAATTTAAAGATTAAAGATCCATTTAATTTATCGAATTTTTGAACGGGCGCCTAAGGCGTGTTGGAACTAACTAATACATAATATATAGCGAAAGGAGCTTCGTTGCAACCGGGTGTCCCCTGACACCTCATGTAATATTTTTTTGAAAGATCAATATCAACTGCATTTAATAAAGTATCCTATTGGTAAATATGCTGCGCTACAAATGATCTCTCGGCTTCAGTACCTGTTTCAATTGAATTTTGTAGGCGTTTAAAAATTGGTCTGTTGTTAAAATCGGCTGAACGGCGTGTTACGAAATGTGAAATTGCAGTGGACGACGACGAATTGAGGTTGTCGCGGCCTGGTCCACACTTTGTTTCACAGCAACAATATTTCCGGCCGAACCACCTGTATTAATAAGACGCATGGGTAATGACACGTATTGCACCGATCCCGTTTCTTCGAATTTCTCTACCAAACGTCTGATGGCTGAGACATTGCAATGCGCGAAATGGACTTCTTGCAGAACGACAATTTTCATTAAAAGGTTAGATCACTTTTAATCATTCATCCACTAAGTATCGCTCCATAACTAAATTTGCCAAAGCCTATAGAACCATCCGGTTGTAACAATAAAAACCAAACATTAACAAATTACAAATAATTTCTGTCAAAGATCTGCATTACCATTAAATCACCCGTTATAATGCAACGTAAATTTCGCAATTGTTCTGTTATAATGCCGGAACTTAATATAAATGCAATTTCCCTTTTCATTTAATCCAACCTGAGAATCCATTTCAGTGTTTAAAGTCGCACAAGCGTCGATGGAGCAACGTTTAGTATGTGCGACACTCAATCCCCGCTCTGGCCACTTTTTCCTACTTTTGGCGATGGTCACCTGTTTCAGTGACGGCCACCCAATACAGTAATTTGTCACGAGAAAGCATAACCGCTCAGAGTCGGTGTACAATTCTATATCCTGATAAGTAAGTTTACAAATTATAGAGCGCATATCTCACCGGTAGTGAAAAACTCGACTTGATCCCTTCATTGGATGTAAAGAAAACTCATATTATTTTACACATTTGCAGTTAATTATCACAAAACGTATGCTTTAACCAGAAATGGAAACGGCCCAGATGTAAGTATATTTCAACCAACCAAATTGCTACGACTTTTCTAAACGCTTAGCTCTGATGGATGCCTTGTGAATATGAAAGACCGAAACTCCACCAACATATCGTTTTTAACTACAATTATATATAATGTTAAAACACCACTCGTGAGATAACAATATCATTCCGGTCTTTACAGTGGATATTAATTTCTATGTCGGTTTACATTGACTTGATTTGGTTGGAAAACACATGCAGCATCTCTTACCAGAGTTCACATAACCACATCACCATTGTGGCTTTGAGTTTATTATAAACAGCTCAACTAGGGATCTGTATAAAAATGCTTCTTTATGATACTCGAGAACACAAATTGCGCCAGAACTTATGAAACCACATAGTTGAGCCAAATTAATGTTACATTTGGCGGTGACAGCCAGAAGCAACTAAAGCTAAATTGTGCCTACTGTAATGAATATATTTACAAGTAGAACCACATTCCGTTAGAATTAATGAAACCACATAGTATTTGAAACTAAATAATGAAATGAATCGTTTAGAGGTGATATTATGAAGGAACAGACAGATCATTATCTAATTAAAATATGTAGAAAATTAAAGGATTTGATATGCCAAGACATAAAATTAAATTCCAAACATTACGTTGTGGCAGTTAAGGAACACACACGACTGCTGTTTCAAATACTGTAGTTATATTAATTTTCAGCCAAAGAAACATTTCATAGAATCTATGAAACATTTACATTTATTCTTTGGAAAACAATTTACGAAATTTGTCCATAGCATATATTTGCATTTTTTGGCGTAGAATACGTCTTACCTTACGGTATAGGGAGTCATGTCAGATTATTATTGTTGTAATCTTTATTTCATTGATTATGAGGAAACGGCGAGATAACTTTTTTTAAAAATTTTTTTGTAGGTAAATGAAGATGTTATCTTTCGTTTGATATACATTTCATATTGGTTGATATCTTCCTAATATTTAAATTTCTCAAATGAAAATTGTTTAAACACATACACTCAAACATATGTGTGGTGTTTGGTTGAGTGTTTGTGTTTGTAGCGTGAACACAAACTATGCTGCTGTTTCAGTGTGGACACAAACCTTCGGCTGTTGTTTTGATTGATGAAATATTCAAATTTCGTATATTTACTCATGTATTTAAGTGAAACAAAATGTTAAATGTGAATTTCAATTTAACATGGATATATAATTATAAAAAATATAAATCAAATTGATTTGCGTCTCTTTACTTTTTTAATTTAAAAACATATTTATCCTATTTTTCCTACCATAAGCTTATGTATATTATCAAAAGTAACTATCAAATAAATAAATTCATTTGCTTATGTTGTTTATCATTTATTTTTATATATGTTTTCTGTCCTATCGGATGGCGTATTCTACGTGAAACTTAATGGCCGTGTCTCTGACACAGCCTGCAGGGACAGTCCGTGGCCGAAGGTCTCGGACATCTGTCTGCTGTATTTAATTTTTAAATAATTGTTTTGCTTCTCGAAATTTCCAATTTAAGACTTCTCAAACTGGCTGACACCACATTTTCAAGGCAATTTATGAAATATTGATTGTTTTTTTTTTTTAACTATATAGCTATCTCAGATTTAGCCATAAATCCCTATCAACGAGTGTTCATGATGCAAAATTATTTAAAATTTTCCGTCATTGAGCCATACATGGCGGAATGAAGACGGGCCACAGGAAATAACACCCCAATTTCAAAATGAAAATGGGCCCCAAACCATTACACAGATCACAACAACACGAAATTTTGGGGTGTTATTTCGTACATTTGGGGTCCATTTTCGCTTACACTTGGGGTGTTTTTCATTATGAATGTGGGCCCCAATGACAGTGGACCTCAATTATTTTTGGGGGACATTTTCATTTCACTTGGGGTCCGTCCTCATGTTTTGGGGTGTTATTTCAAAACTAAATTGGGGTGTAATTTCTCGGGGTGCAATTTCGTATGGCTATTATAAAACATAGTGAAAAAACACCCCATAATAACAAATTAAATTAGGCCCAAATATTACTAAAACGTAAATAAAAGTAAATTTCATTAAACTATATTTTACTGTTTTACAATGAAATGCAAAAAATTTTTCCGCGCGATTTTTTGGGAAAAATTTTTTGCTTGGGGCGCTTCAATACACGATCTACAAAAATTTTAATAAACTATATTTTATTGTTTTAGAAAGGTATGAACAAAATTTTTCCAAAAAGAAATCGCGCTTCAACACACGGTCAATAACAATTTTAATAAACTATATTTTACTGTTTTAGAAAGAAATGAAAAAAAAAATCCAAAAAAAATCGCGCTATTTTTTTGGGAAAATTTTTTTGCCTGCAGCGCTTCAACGACGATCAAGAAAAATTTTAAAAACTGTATTTTATTGTGTTAGAGAGATATGAAAAAAATTCTACCAAAAAAGACGTCCAAAAAGGGGAGACAAATATTTGAAATAACTATTCTATTCTACACAAAGGGAAAAGATTAGTTGGAAATCAATTCAGGCATTGGAAATTCCATGATAAAGTCTCTTTGTTGATTAGAATTCATAATTGTTAAACATCAGAATTATTTGTCGATGTTATTGATAGACCAAAAATAGGTCTTACTAAATACAAGATGCTACTACCGAACTTTAGTTGTATTAACCAATTTCAGTATTTCAAAAGCCTCATTCATCTGAAATTGAAGATACAATTAAAAAAATGTACAATATAAGAATTCGTGTTCAAATATTAGTCACTGTAACCATAATTTAGTTTCTGTTACAAAAACACTTCTTACAAAGTTACGAGTATGTATTCGATTTTTCACAAGGGGCTTTGTTGTTAAAGAGAAACTACGTATATTGGAATGTTACACGAGGACTTTACAGAAAAACTAATATTTCAACCAAAAGTGATAAACAATATTGAGGTTCTCCTCTCCAGTTGGTAACATCAAGCTCTTGCAGGCAATATTCCACCTGATCTTTCCAGCGAAGTCTTGGTCGTCCTATTTTTCGATATCCTTCGAGTACGTCTTCGAATAACTTTCGCACTGAATCATTCTGATACATTCTATTGACCTGGCCTAGCCAGCGTCAACGCGCTATTTCGATATACATAACTACATCGGAGTCGGGATACAGATTACACAGCTCTTGGTTACTCCGTCATCGATACCCCCCATTTAATATGATAGGACCATATACGTTGCGGAGCATCGGAAGACTCCCCGTGATATCCCATCAACATGCGATATGACCCAGGATTATGCGCCACAAAGCAATACAGGTTTTATGAGAGTCTGCTATAGTTGGATTTTCATTTCTCGAAAGGGGATATTATCTCTGAAGCACGAGCAAGTACAAACCAGCGCAAATTTCTTTCGGTAAGACATTGGAACCAATTTTAGGGCATTATTCTGCCGGCAAATTTGAGGGTTGAAGAAACGTTACTGGATATTCGTTATCTATAAATTCGTCGTCTGAATCTATATGCGAGTAAACAACCAAAGTGCGCTAATTTTTTTTTTGCGTGGCATGACTGATTTACTCTTATCCGATATTGCAGGCGCAGATACACAGAATTTTTTTGACAATTTGTAATCTTCAAGAGGTTCGAAATCGTCATTGTCCCAGTCACTTTCTGGAAGGGTGGTAATTTTCACAGACTTCAAAGCCAATGTACATTTGAAGTGAGATAGTGAACTTCGCGCCATGGAAATGCTGTGGCTGACTTCAGATTGAAAGAAATGTTGTGATTGAATTCCTGGTATAGTTTTCAGCCATTCCCATTTACGTATCATCCAACATGACTATCATTTCT
The DNA here is from genome assembly GCA_963931995.1 of Phaonia tiefii. Classification (NCBI taxonomy): domain Eukaryota; kingdom Metazoa; phylum Arthropoda; class Insecta; order Diptera; family Muscidae; genus Phaonia; species Phaonia tiefii. The sequence goes on from OZ008367.1 coordinate 39,867,616, forward strand.
GAATTTGAATTTTATGATCGATTTTGTTAGTTTTTAGTTAATGTATGAGAAGTTCATACTACAAGATTACAAAGTCAGGAACATTATTCTAATAGAAAAATGGTTGGGTTTTGTTGGAATAATATACAATTCAGTTAAACATACTCACTGGCATGACTAGTTTCAAACTCCGTGACATGTTCATCATCAGATGCCTAATTACTGAGCCTTAATTGATACAATTGGTAGATCATCAATCGTATATATACTTATTAAAACCCAAATATACAATTTACATATGAGAATTAGTATCGATCGAAGATTCCTTAGTCCCAACACACACTGAAAGGTTCATAATTATAACACAAGAACAGAAAGTTTTTTCCTCCAGGTTCCTCTTTTCCTCTTGCATACTGACATTGTTGCAGTGCTTTGAGGTGAGTTTGTACTATATCACAGAGTTGCATTTTCTTGTGGTATAGATTTTTTGATGACCAGGCTAGTGCCAGTTACGTTTTTGAATTTTAATTTTATGACCGATTTTGTTAGTTTTTAGTCAATGTATGAGAAGTTTACAAGGTCCGGACCTATTTTCTAATTGAAAAATCTATCTTTTCTTTATCTTTTTATTTCGCTACGAATATAAACGAGATGTTTTAGAGAGACTGCATGACAAATCATAAAATTATAGAGCACTGTTGACGATAGCCTTCCGGGACATAGGGATGATCCAAACTACTACTTTGACACTTCCACCGATGGCACCTCTTACATGAGAGTCAACGAAAAAGATCCAATCGAGGTGAGTGAATCCATATTAGGGTTTGAATTAAAATCGTCTAAAGTGAAATCGCCCTCTCATTAAAGAATCCATGTTTGTCATATGTGTTATATGTCTCATAGAGGAGGCACTGATTGTGGGCGCGGTTGCAATAACGCACCATTCATTACTGGATAGGGCTGACATCAATAAGAGGAGTGAAATACTTATTACGTATCTATTATTCACTAGCCTTACTGTATGCAATAGAGCAACGAGCAGGCTTTCGCCATCAGCTCGAGGCAAGAGGTACCATATGCTACCTTTTGATGATCAGGGAATTGAATGTTCCTGATGCTAATTAGCTCTCTGCTCATAATTTCGTGAAGTGTGCTGACAGGACAAGAATTGCTTGGTATCAGAATCAACTGTGGTGATAAGGGGCACAGCTGACAAGAATTTAGAGTGCTCGAAACAAGTTTCTACAAATTTCTTACCCAATAATGAAGCCAATTGTGACGAGGAAGCCTCCCTGATGATATGGAGAACTTCCTGATATAACAAAGTCATGTCGATGACTGTTTACTAAAGCCAAGTCTTCAAGAAACACGGCGAACTGGTATAATGACAATGTTGAACCAAGGCGATACAAGAATGTGGTCAAATGATCCACGAAAAACTAGTGGATACTCTTCTGTAAATCAACAGAAGTTGCACCCGAGGCGTCGAGGCTAAGAAAAGTACATGGTACCTGATGGACTCTTCTGAGAAGTGGGCAACCTGCATTGGAGATTCGCACAACTTCCTTATGGATACTCTCTAAACGGCGAGACAGCTGTAAGTGAACCTACTCCTCCTATATCAGAAGTTCAAACCTTCTAAGTCACCCGGGGTGCGACCACTTATGGCCAACAGAACTTCAGGCTGTGGCCGATCTAATGAATCCCTTACTGATAATGTCATTTACCGCATGTATAGAATTCAGACACTTACCTAGATAGTGGAAGGATACAAGATTGGTGTCCATTCCCATAGCGGGAAAGGCCTTGCACACATCACTATAATGATTTTAGGCATATAAGACTGTAATCATTCCTATTGAAGTCTATCGATTGGCTGATAAATGGGCACGTGCGGGCGAGAATACGCAGCATCCATACTGCAACCACATGTCTACATACACAGCTCTGCAAAAATCGTTGGCTGCTAAGGAGTACACGATGATAGCCTTTCCCCATATTGAAGTGTCGTTCAACTACATCATGCCCAGTGTGATCGAATTGGTCCTATTGATCGTTAAGGTGGACCTAAACAAATAAATAAATGGTTTCCCATCACATTCCATGAAGAAACAGGGGAGATCTTCTCACAACCACTGAGCTGTGCGCTTTCCAGTTTTCACTCACAGATTGGGACCTACAGTTTTTCACCGGTTCCGAACAGTATTTCGAGAAGCTCTTTCATGGCTAAATACTCGAAAGTGTCGCCGTCACTATTCGAAGTGACCGCCGCCGAAAGAAAGAGCCGCCGCCGAAGAGGCGGGCACACTACCATTGCACCACCGACGGCCACGTTAAGGTGGACCTGGGTCTTCCAAATGCATGTCATGGCCAAATTGTGCGTCTCCATATGTTAATAGAGCCACAGCTCCAGCAACGGTCTTGTTTCCACTTATATGGAACTTTGCGCTTAATTCAATTAAAGTCACTCTCGAAAATTGGTTATAAGTGGAAATATTCCAGTAGCCTGAGGGTATCTTAGGAATTTTTGGCACACGGACGGATGAACATGGATTAGTTGCAAACTCAATAAAGATTTTTATTCGGCGGTGAAATGGTAATACGCGCTGATCTTGTACATAAGAAGGTTGGCTCGATCCCCGCTCTGACCATATTACGTTTCGACGACCGCCTCAATTAGTAACGGCAATACTACCGAGTATTTAGCCATGATAAAACTTCCCAAAATCCCGTTCGGAAATGGTATACAACTGTAGGTCAAATTCAGTGAGAGTAAATCAGAAATCCGCACTGCTCACTGCTCGTGTGGTGGTGGGTGCTAGAGAACCCCATCTATTGTGTACTACTATATAGGGTTCAGATGTGAATTCGTTGTGTCCTGGGCACCACCCTCAGTGATGCGTCGAATATCATGTTATACTTGTTGCCAAAGGATATTATAGGTAAGTAGATTGCTTCAACATTTCCCATCAGGCTAAGATAACTCTTACAATGGGCATGGTAGGAGATGGTCACGGAACAGTGTTGAAAGAATATCCAAACGGTGCACCGTCGGTTGTGCAATGATAGTGTACGCTGCTCTTGTGCATGAGAAGTTGATCCAATTCCTGCTCTGACCACCACAACTTCCTTTCTACCGCGGTCACCTCGCGTAGTGATGGCGACACTATCGAGTATAAAGCCATGAAAAAGCTTCTCAAAATACCGTTCGGAACCGGTATAAAACGGAAGGTCCAAATCGGTTAATGTGAAACTACGACCCATACAGCTCCCTGGTTTGTGAGTGTCATGTGATGTAACGGGAAACCATGGTTGTTTTTTAGCTTGTCGCAAATATAGTATACTTGTGTCCAATTACATTGTTTTTGGTGTTCAATATTACATGTTGGAGACACAATGATTAATAGGTTATAATATATAATGTATGTTTTCATGACCCAATGCGGTCTTATGTGTCCAAAACTGCTGAAGTAAAAACGTGGCAGGCTACAAAAAATCATAATCATATTCTGCAAGAAAGCTCCTATATGATTATGCAAGAGAGGTTGACGAGGGTCACAGATTGTGTGCGCACAAGACAAAACTGGACAAAACCGGATAACAGGAGATCAATAAACCTTATGTCTCTAGCCAGGCCCAAGTCAACAATGCTTGTTACAGTTTCGACAAGACATCGAGACCAAACGTCATGAAAAATAACTTCTGTAGAAGTTGTAACGAGTCTGTCTCTAGTCAGACCCATATCCGCAATGATTGTTACAGTTTTGACGAGACATCGCCTGAGTGGTCGGCATACAGCAGTAGAAGTTCTGTAGAAGTTGTAACGATGAGGAAGAGGAAAAATCCACTAACAATCTTCTCTGCACGTGCGCAGCACTTACCGGCAGGAGTATGTCTACTATGGAGTAACGTCTATTTATTGATTTGGGAAAATTACCTCGGATAAGCGTAGATAAGACTTTGAACTTCTTGGACTTGCGGGATAACGCTTAATCTCGTTAACCCGTGGTAATTTAGTGAACGAATAAGCCTAAGTGAGTCGTTCTTCGACTGCCACCAATACCTAACGTAACCAAAGAGCTTTCCACTGCAAATTTCCATATTTTCGTAGAAGTTTGAAACAAAAATTATGTTTCCACACTTTATTTGAGTCAGTATTTAAGCTCTTAAATCATTCAACCATACTAAAATGCAAAGTCTAGAACATTCATAACTTTACCCAGCCAACATTATTGTGAACCTTCAGAAATTCTAAGAATATTTTCGAGGTAGCGAAAACTGAACTTTGTTTTGTTCTTGCTTAAATATTCAACATTAAACCGCAAAAAAAACAATTTTAAAAGACTCAAATTAACTTTATCAGCATCCCCTCTCAATGCTGTATCATGCTGGGTATAATGACACCATGACTGTGTTATGTCAATGACTTGTTTTGATTACTCTGATCACACATGTTAATTTCAACATGTGTTGTTCTTTGATGAAGTTACCTATCATGTCTACCATAATAAATATGATGCATGAAATGGAATATATAGGGTGCCCTAATACAAGGGAGTAATTTTAAGTTTGTACATATTTAGCGTTAAACGTAATTTATGTGGAGTTAAGCTATTTGAGATAATTATTAATACGTTTCTTGAACAGTAACAGTTCTGTATTATATTGATTACAGTGTCCTTACGGGGTATCCTTAAATAATATTTATTGGTAGAGTATGGCAAATACTCCACCAAATTTGTATTCTTTATCACTTTAATTCAGTTAAACCTTAACTTTTCACCTTCGAAATCTCCATGAATTTTAAATTTTTTAAATGTAAACCTCTGTATGGACGAGCCTGTCCATATCCCTTCATATTTGCCGATCCATGAATGTTGTTCACGCGAATGTGATGCGATGACTTGTCGTAATGCTCAATTTGTCAGTATTATTATTTAATAAGAATGACATACAAATGAGATGCTTTTGGTGTAAATAACATAAGCAAACATACAACATAAATGTCTCGTGTCATACAAATGGGAGACGGTATTTAACTTTGTGTGAAGAGGCATTAAGTATTTATTGTGTGAGGGTGATAAATGAAGAGAGACACGTCATGGCAGCAAATTTATGACTGGAGGATTATTGCGACAGAGTTGTGCATATTTTAATATTTTATATATATGTAAGTACTTTCCTGAGTCTAGAGGACGTGAATTTGAATAAAAACAATGTAAGCAAATGGAATAATTGAATGGTTCTTTTTTCAGGCGGATACTGTTGTTGCTCTGTTACTTTGCTCTAATGCCTAAATAAAAAAAGGACTTGTAGACCCGGGCGTATGAGTTTTATTACGGAGAAATGCAAATTATACAAAGGATACAACTAAAAAAAAAAAAATGGTGTCCCATAACATCCCACCCACAACAGGATACAACTAGTATATTCAAAATCGAAACCGGTTAATCGTACGTAGGTTTTTTTTTAAATTGATATTTTCGAAGAACCGGTTTCATTCGATTAGCCGTTTTTTTCAGTTTTTACATAACTGATATAATGCCGCAGAATTACACACCGAATGCATTTTTCATAGCTCACTCTGATTACTTACCCCATCAGACAAACACCAAAGACTTTGACAATGAATTATTTCGCCGCTAATTTTCTGAAATTAGTTGCAGAAATGCATAAAAAACAGTATTCATACTCAATACAAAACGTCCAAAGGAATATTTACTCAACCATGATTTTGCCTATTTGGGTAAGTCAAATATTAGAAGAGATAGGCTGAATAAAATACATAAATTAAGCCGGAATCACAATGCAGGAAACATTTTCTATAGGCGTTCACAAAGTAAGCAACAGTTTACTTCGAATCGAGATGTTTGTTCTAACTGGTAATACCAGTATTACGGCCAATATATCAAGGCAACAATAACATATATTTTGTTTTAGTGTCAAAGTTAAGCATAAGAGTAAGCCAGAAATTACAAAAACCAAATACATTTGAATTTGATTCTTAATGTAATGAACAGATGGAAGAGCAAATCATTTAAGTTGTTCTTAAAATACAACCTCTATTAGTTGCATCATGATTCAAATGTCACAAATGTCATATCCAGGTTTGTATTTTGAATATTAAAAAATGTTAATGTATTTAAAAATATTTGCAGTTAAAAGTTTCTTCAGATAAAATTACGTTTTATAATGCATCTTTTAATACAAATGGGTTCAATTTTCATTGATGTTTTTAAGTCTGAAAATGAAATTCGAAGTACAGCACCATCTACCGCTTAATAGTATATTATTTATTCGAACAAATATGTTGCTGGAGTAGACATTATGTGAAATTCTGTGTGTGAGAACGAGTTGGCATGAGAAACGAAACTGTCGCTTGCATTGTGAATGCGGCTTAAATCTCCAAGCAGATGACCAATTTGAAATCTATGAAGTGACAGATTACTTGTTAAAGGCTAGAGATTTACAAAATGGGTCACTTTAGTCTCGAAAAAATAATGGGAAATATTAAAACTTTCTTCCAAAATTATGAGTCTTCAACACAAACTGTAAAGCCAAGTGTCCACTATAGAGTTTTTTCGGTAGAGTGTAGAGCGTAGACTGTGGAGACTCTACCTATTGTGTGTACACTACACCGTGACTCTACCACTCTTTTGCTCTACGTAGAGCCGTTACAGACAAATTTTGAGTAGAGCTCTACCATACGCTCTGCCGAACGTATACACTGCCGACACATTTTTTCTCTACTTTAGAGTCGCATGATAGAGCGCACTTGTCGCAATGGCCCCCTTCGATTTTGACATTTTAGGTTTGATTTTTTCTCTCACGGAGAGACAGATTTAGACAAACATATTGACAACAAACACATAGAAATAAATACAGAGATTCGCTGCGATTTAAATTGCAGAATATAGAAGCACAGCAATATTTCATTTAAATGAAAATCTGAACGCAAATGAATAGAAATGTCAAAAAAAATTTAATAAAAGTGTCATTCGGTTGAAACCATAGAGTAAATAGGGGTAGAGAAAATCTTTCACTCACCAAATTTCTGACATTTGTCCTCGTGTGATGTATCCGTTTGATGTTGAAAAGAATTGCTTTACTAATACCAGATAGAGGCAATGGTTGAAAACAACGAACAAAATAACAACAACGGCATTTCGTTTTGTGTGTTAAAATTATTGTGTTAAATACAACACAAATGTATGCTAACAATAACAGTCAATAAAAAAGTTTAAAACACATTTAAATTTCACATTTTTTCACCAAAATGGCATGAAAAATTAAAGCAAGAAGTTATTGTAATTCCACCTGGTGTATATCACTTTTCGTCAAACATCTCTTTATCACACCGACCGCATCACGAAGAGTGTGAAAGAAAACGTCAGATGAGACAAATGGCGGCTCTACTTCATATTTACTCTATGATTGAAACAATACCAAATTTGAATGTATAAGTAAATACGTTCGAATATACAAAGAGCTGACCTATAGAAAGAAAAAAACTATCAAATAGTTTTGATAGAGCGTAGAGCATATGTAGAGCTCTAGCACACACACTAAAATTGTGTGTACACTGTGGAGTTTTTGGGACACTGTTGAGTTCTCTACACGTCTCTACGCGAGATTTTTCTCTAGCTCTACGCAAAAATCTCTTGGCTTAAGAAATCCACGAATCAAATTCGATAGAAATGAGGGTCATCAACGCAGTTTGTGGATTACTTTGTGAAGCGAATTCGTTAATCCGTATTCTTAGTGGATAACACTGCAGAGGAGATGTTCCACCGTATCCTCCTCATCTGCGTCTTCGCAGGCTCGGCAATTGTCATTATATGGAAGATTCAGCCGTCTTGCGTGATTACCGATTTGTAAGTGCCCGGTCAGCACGGCAATTAGCCTCGATATGTTCTCCCGATTTTGGCTAATCAGGGAGTTAGTCCAGTGCATGTTATATTCTGGCCAAGTGTTTCTGGTTATGCGGCTCGTTTCCGTGCTATCCTATCTGGCCTTTGCTCGTTCAAGGTAATGCAGGAAAATACGTCTTGGTAACCAAATAAGACCCACATTGGCCTGTCGACCTAGCTCCACAAGTTTTGCGCTACATTCCCTAATGAGTTTATACGCAGTGTTGTTAGATTTAAGTGATAGGAGAGGCGCCTGGCTATCTACAAATATTCCAATGAGCTCTGTTCACTGTTATAGTATAACTTTGGCCCAGGCTTCCTAGGGGAAGACGCATTTGCGGCTCGGGAAAAAAATGAGAGTGCTGCCGTAACCGCCAATGGTGAGCGTTATCGTGCCATGCTCAGCGATTTTTTTTGTTCCCAACAGTTGAACACAGGACGTTGGCACGACTAACACAGCCAACGTAACAATCGATTCAAACACTGCATAATCAGCCGAAATTTTGAAGTTCATTGGCCGCCTCGTAGCTGTAATTTGAACCCGTTAGGCTATGAATGCTAGAGCGGTGTGAAATATAAATGTTACGCAAACAATCCCGAGCCCTTTGACTGTACTAAAAAATTGGTAGACAGAATGAGGTAATGGAAAGCAAGACATGGAAGCCATTCAAACGATATTGTGTTCATTCATAAATATCATTAATGGACATTACCAATAAAATCATAATTTTAAAAAATGTCTATTAGAATTCTTTTAAAGCGAGCCATTTTACATGGCCTACCAATTACTTTCTATTACATCCCATGAAGGCATAGGCTCACACACTCTGATTGGAACCTTCAGTTTTACCCCGGTTCCGAACGGTATGGATGTGTACTCGTTGGTCGGTCTCAAAATTCGAAGAGACGACTTAAAAATCAACGATGTTTATAAAACGCATAGTTGTACATTGTCATAAAAACCGAAACCGGTTATTAACCGATTTCTACACCTGGGTTTAACCGAAATCCGGTTTCGCCAAATTCGGAATATTCGAAGAACCCGAAAACCGGCATTTTTGAAAACCCGGTTTTTTGGCTACACCAAATAGAAGCCTATACCTGGCAACTCCGATTTAGATGTAAGTTTCTGAAATAATGACAACACAGGTAGAAAATTAGCAGAAATGCATAAAACAATAAACAGTGTTCGCAATCCAAAAAGAAGTACAAAAGATGCAAAGCAATATTTACTCAACGATGATTTTGCCTAATTGTAGAAGCCGAATATAAGAACAGATAGGTTGCATATAATAAATAAAGGGTGGACCATATAACATTTGGAATTTGAACCCCCGTTAGTTCGAAGCAGATGACAAATTTGACACCGTGAACTGTATGAGTTACATCCTGACATTGACATAGTTAAGCGGGTCAAAATAACGCCATAGCATGGCTAGGCCATCTCAGTCGAATGGATGAATACGAACCAGCATGAAGGGTCTTCGAAACCGAACTCGAAGAAAGACGAAAAATAGGAAGACCAAGACTCCGCTGGAGGGATCAGGTTGGCGAATCCTTCTGTATCTGTTATATTCGTTCAGTAAGGTCCCTGATACCCTGGGGTTTTCTTTGAAATAGGATTAGGTTTCTTCGTCAAGATAAACGCGATTTGTAACAAAAAAAATCCAATGAGTGTTCGAACTCACGGGCGATATGTTAACACTTTTTTGTTACACGGTACCTGTTCGATTTCTATGAACACATTAGTAAATGTTACATTAGAAAATAAAAAACAGCGTTCTTAATACTTAAAATTATTTAAAGACAAGTGCAGACACATGTGTCATTATTTTCTTTCTTAATACTTTTTGTTTTATTCCCACAAAAAACAAAGAGATTGCGAAGCAACAGACACATGTACATACGCTACACAAGTTCACACAATTTTCGTTGCTCTCTGGCTATCTCATTTGTATTTACGTATAACCACGTCATTATTCTCTTTGCTCTGAGAGTGCTCCGCACCCATACAAGACAACTATTCGCTGCCGCTACATCAGTGTGGTTTTTTCGCAGTCTGACAATCTGTGTTTCGCAGTCGGACAAATCTGTTTTCTATATAGGGGTGGGTCACCCTTATCATTTAGGGGTATGAAAAATAGGTGTTGGCCGATGAGACCTACCCGATATGCACACAATATTTCATACAACTCGGTGCAGCCGTTTCGGAGAAGTTTAACGCCAAACAATCTATGATCGCAGTCGGACAATCTGTATGAATCTGTATATGACTCATGTACATTAGACCGGCTCACATTTCAATATTGTTAAAACTCCTCGGTAAGCGTCCATTTTTCAAGAACCCAAATGTTGATCCCTAGGTATTCCGAAAATCGTTTAAAGTACATTGTAGGGCTGTCTACGACTTAAAACTTTTTGACTAAAGTGTTGTCCAAACCAAATGACATATGGATAATATTTCGATGGGAGATCATTAATAATAATCCAGACAATTTTTGGATTTTTAAATTTTTTAAAAAAAACTTTGTCATTTATTTTGGCGGAATTTTTAATCTGCAGTTTTCCTCACAAACGAACATTATCGTTTTTCACATCAAATTTTTTTCTTATTTTGTTCTAGCAAAAAAAAAATTGTATTTTTGGGCGAAGATTGGCCTTTCTAACGGTATATAATGTTGTACATTCTTTGGATCATAAGAATAAAATATTAATAGTACAAACGCTTATACTTTTTACGGCTGCTGTTTCGGTTTACATTGTATTGTGAGGACATTCATTTTGAACTTAAAATAAATTCTTAAAATAATTGTTTTGCATATTTTTATTTATAAGAAATTAATTAAAACAGCTGAATATTAAACAAAGATAAAAAATTGAAACCGAAACCAAGCAAAAAAAGGAAATCGTTATTTATTTCACAACCAAGTCTTATATTTGATATATCTAAAAAAACAAAACGGAACGTCTGATAATGAAAGCGAAATAAGTGTAGATAACGAAAATACACAAAGTGTAACTTTTTTTTGCTAGAACAAAAAAAAAGGAAAAAAATTTGATGTGGAAAACGATAAGTTCGTTTGTGAGTTAAATTGCAGATTAAAAATTCTGCCAAAACTAACGGACAAAGTTTTTTTTAAAAATTTAAAAATCCAAAAATTATCTGGACAACACATTATTCAAAAGGTTTTAAGTCGTCAACAGCCCTAAAATGATCTTTAAATGACTTTCGGAACACCAAGGGATCAACATTTTTGGGGTCTTGAAATATTTTTCATCTCGTTAGGGCTAGAGCTTTCAGAAAATGGACGCGCACCGAAGAAAATAAGACACATAATTTTTCCCATACATTTTTGAACCGGTCTACATACAATGTTATGTTCATACACACGCTACACAAGTTCACACAATTTTCATCGCTCTCTTGCGATCTCATTTTTATATACGTATAACCACGTCAATATTCTCTTTGCTCTGAGAGTGCGCCGCACCAAGTCGGACAAACTGTATTTGGATGTGTTCACTTTATGAGTTAGTCCATAACCCTGCCTATAGATGTTAACACATGAAAACTTTTTTCAGACTTTTTACCGCAATGCAAAAGATTTTGGTGCCAAAATTGCATTTGAAGGTGACAGCGACATTACTAAAGAGTTTCTCATCAAAAACAAAATTTTTGTTAAACCGCTCATAGCGGGTTTATGATATAAGCATCATTATAATTCGGCTCCATTCGGTTCGAAGATATTTGTAACACTCATTAACACTTCCACTTGAAACAGCTGCAAAATAAATAGTTGTTGCTTAAAGTCATCCCTAAATAAGTTTAGTCTAACACGAAATGATTACTGAGATTGTCATGTTGAAGACCACTCAATGTGTAGCAACTCATATTCACCTGAAACAGCACGTGTTGTCTGCAACGTAAGAATTTAAAAAATCACATCGAGTGGTGTATTCGCCGACGTTTTTGTCTAACCAATAAGCAATGAATTATTCCGAATAATTTTAGGCGAAAATACACTTAACAAAAATGACTTTCGGGGTTTGTTTAGTTATTAAATATATTTGAGATAACGACTACTTATCTCTTCAACAAGTACGTTGATTTTTTCTACATAAATATGAACAATATGAATACTAAATCAATATTTTCAAATGCTGTAAAGGTATCAGAGACTTAGGCAGATTGCAAAGAAAACTTCATAAAGAATGCAAATCATAATTTAAATTGTGTTGATATTCTTGATATACTTTGACAGATTTAATTATGCAGAAGCCCCCAAGTTCGTATTTAGTTGTGTTAGACTAATTTACAGAAGTTTTACTTAACTTTTTTTATTTTGAGTAGCCGTAGTTCATGTACCTGATAAATAACTGCATTGAGAATAATAATTTCTTGGAAAGTAAATCATTTTACAGAAATACATAAAATTCTGAGAGGACTAGTACCATCCGTTGGGTAATTTTATTCAAACTCAAATTTTGCTCTGATGTTTTACATTAAATAGCACTCTACCGCATGAAAGTATATGGATGTAGCATCACGAGGTACCCGAATCTAACTTCCAAAGAAAGGGGGTCTTATGTCGCATTATTTACAAAATGCTTATTTCGAAATAGTAACGGGTTTTTCAATAAGAGCGCTACAAAAGTTGTTTAAATAAAACAAACCCGGTTTTAGATAGCAATGAAATTCTTTATTCCTGTGAAAGTACGTTCGATGCCATTATGTAAGGAACTCGATTTCTTTTGCATGGCCATTTCGTGAGATAACACGTTCAATAAACTTGTTGTCCAATAAATTGATTGTGGCATTCGCTGTGTGGCTTGTGGCGCCGTCCTGTTGAAACCACCTGTCCTCCAAGTCCATATTATCCAATTGGGGCCAAAAATATTCGGTTATCATTGAACGGTAGCGATTCGCATTCACAGTAATGTGGCGGTGTTGATCATCACGGAAGAAGTACGGCCCAATGACGCCGCCGGCCCATAAACCGCACCAAACCGTAATTTGTTCGGGATGCAATGATGACTCATGGATTACGTGTGGATTGCTGTCTGACCAATAACGCATATTCTGCTTATTGACGAAGCCATTCAGCCAGAAATGAGCCTCATCGCTGATTGTTGAGGCCTCTTAAAGTTGAGGCCACTGACTCCAAATTTCGGTAGTACATTTTAATAATTTCGACTCGTTGTTGGCTCGTATATCTTTCCATAATGAAATGGCAAACCTTGCTGAAGAGCGTCAAAAGATCGAGAAAAAATATGGCGTCAAAAGAGCGGGAAAAACTATGGCGTCGTTTGCTGTCCCTATCGATTTACTTTTGTTGCGTCTCTGTTGAAAACCCCTTTAGTTGTGACAATACTCTGCATAGGTGTAGCCTAAGATGTTCTCGGAAAATAAAAAGGTGACATCACAGTGATCCAGGAAATACGATGGACAGGATATGGTTGTACCAGAAAGAAAAACTGCGATATTTACTACAGGTGCCAAGAGCGAAAGCACGAGTTCGGGTGCGGATTTATACGATAGTTGGCAAGAAACTGCGACACATAGTTTCAAGGTTCATTCCAGTGAATGAGATATTTCAACGTCTCGTTCATTTGTGTGCACGCACCGACAGAGGATAAAGATGATGAGGTCAAAGAAACATTTTATCAGTGTCTGGAGGAAGTATGTGAACGCTGCCCTGACAACGACATTAAGATTATTCTAGGCGATTTTAATACCAAATTGGGAAAGGAAAGTGTCTTTCGACCAACCATTGGTAAACACAGTCTACATGATACCACTTCCGATAATGGAATAGGACCGATAGACTTCGCCGCTGCAAAGAACATAGTAGTTTGTAATAAGCGAAAACTGATGTAGGGAAATAAAAAGCAATATGTGTCTTCGCTTTTGTTCCATGTAGAGAACTCTTTATTTTCCGGGCTAGCACCGGGTTTTATACAAACGCTTTTCTTACATCTAGATACATTTGACAAACTTATCTAAGTCTTATAATGTAAAACTAAATCTAAAATCAAAAGTATTATTTCCATGGAGTTGCTTGTTTATCTACAAGCTGGACTCCCATATTTTGTATATTATTATTAGTTTGTGTGGTGTGTGGATATTTGAGTTCGATTTCTAACGTAACCCAATATCCCAAACAGTCATCAATGCTCCGCCTCGTCACTTTCATTTGTATATGACATATCACATGTGCGTGTGTGTTTGCTCTGTGTTTATTACTCATATGAATATGAAGTCAACGGACTTGGAGGAATGCGATCAGCACAAAAATCACAACTGACTATAAGTGGGTCATAAACTTGCCTATCCATTTACATGCACATACACGGCGTTAAACACATGCATTCAAATATTGAAGAGATCTTGACCTTCTCAATGTTTCATTGTATGCATGCACTGTAAGTACAGTATGTTGATGTAGCTATCATGCATACACTACAAGTTACTAGCAGACGATTCCAGCATAAGAACATTCATAAGGCGATCTGGATTTCTCCTGATCAGAGGACGAAGAACAGCTTGATCACTTTGTAATAGATAGCAGGCACTCTTCTAATGTAATGGATGTACGTGTGATTCGAGATGTCAATATCGACTCGGATCATTACATGGTGGCTGTAAAAGTTCGCACAAGAGTGATCAGGGCGAAAAACGTACGAAGTTGAACACAAGAAAACCTAGATACTGGCAAGCTACAAATACCGGAGATATCAGTGTCCTATCAACAGAAGCTCTCTCTCCTGCTAGGGCAGAATAGCCCCCTCCCGAGGACCCAGATGGGCAGTGGAGGCACATCTCCCATTCTTTGGAAACCGCTGCCAGGACTAAACTTGTCTATCAAAAACCGCAGAAAGATAAGCCATGATACAACGAAGAATGTCGCATTGCAACTGATGAAAAAGACGCTGCAGCTGCACGTATTACTACGAAACAGTCAGTTACAACGCGTGCTGGGAATGAGCGGTACAAGAGTCTGAGAAGGGAGGAAATCCAACTGTACCAAGCGAGGACTTAGACAAGGCGACACACTTTCCTGCAATCTCTTCAACATCTTAATGGAGGTAATAATGAGAATAATTGAAGTTAATACGAAGAAAACAAAAACCATATGTTGCTGGCGAATGCTGACGACATAGACATCATTGGGCGAAATTTGCGAGAGGTTACTGCAGTATTTTCAAGAATCGAAAAAAATCAGCGAAGGTGGGTCTTGCTGTTAATAAGGGCAAGACAAAATTGATGATGTCAACGACTAGAGAAACCTCTCGACTTGGCTGACAAGTCGAAACTTGGGTCATATCGTAAGCGGATGAAAAACACCTGGGAGTATGCGAGAGAAAAATTCTCCGTAACATATATGGTCATGTTGAAGAAAACGGCGAGTATCGACGTCGCTGGAGCCAATACCTTATTTTCACGTGGACATATATAGGCGATATTATGCCAGTTGCGGTGGCTAAGCCATGTAATCAGAATGGATGAAGATGAACCAGCGCGAAAGGTTTTCGATAACGTACCCGGTGGAAAAAGGAAAAGAGGACGACCAAGCCTCCGCTGGACAGACCAGGCCTTGGTGTTACCAACTGGCAGGAAAAGGCGAAGGATAGAGCCAGGTGGAAGAACATGTTGAAATTTGTTTAATTTGTTTGTTTAATTAATACGTCTAAGACGTCTGACCTCATAAGGTTGTAAAATGGTCAATAAAAGTAACTAATCTCGATTATGGCGTTTATGTCCACAATGGTTGCGGTCATAATCCCCATAATATTTTTGTGAATATAATAATATTTAGAAACGAATTATTGTTCGATTTCAATATATATGTACTATTTATTATAATTAATTTTAACAATATAAATCCACATTTATAAATAATTAATACAAAAAATTAATAAATCTAAAATGGCCCTTTTTACATTTATTTGCATTGAATGCATTATTTGTTATTTTTCATGAAATGAGAATCTGCTCCTCGTTTGCTTCTCCTTTCTTTGTTTTCTCTCAGGTTTTTTGTTTTCAGAAGGTTTCAGCTATGCGTTGGTTATCACTATGCGTTGATACACAAACAAGATATTTATATACATATCAAGTTCATGCAAGCTAAGCGTGGATAAATTACTTGTGTTTGATTTTATTACATTTATTTCACAAATAGTCCGCCGTTCCGACTTTCTCAGTAAGGGCTCGGACAGACAAAGAGATTCACGTTGATGCCCTTTCCAGTTTCTTTGTTCAAATTCGATTCTCACTTTGTTAGCACACATACATATCTATGTCCGAAACACATACACAAAAACCAAAGTAACATCACAAACCATTTATCCTTCATTTATTCTTTTTTTACTGATGATCCGATGAACCACTGAATACATGATACTAAAACGCAATACATCAATCAAAATAAGAAACACTTCATCTGAAATTTACACGCACATTCTGGAATATTTATGACTCACTGACAATGCAACAATACAGATACACACTTACAAGGTAGACTCTCTCGTTGTCCATCTTTTATTATCTTGCTCTCGAGAGAGCATAGACAGTGCAAGAAACACAGCTGTATTTGTATCACAAACAGAAATATATGTGGGTCGCAAACAGACATATATTATAACATATTAATCACTGTATCTCAAACATGTAATATTGAATAGCAAACATAATAATAATATTGAAAACAAGTATATTATATTTGCGATAAGCTCCAAACACACTCTATATTTGCATCCGAACAACAAAGAAAGACAGATTTTTCAGCGCGTATACGCAAGAACAACGTTTACAAATTATTAAATTTTTTATCAAAATAGTCGTTCTCTAATTGCAACTTTTCGTGTCATTTGCAACTTGTCATTTTATGATCGTAATAATCGTCCACCTGTCCAAATTAAGAGGGTACATTTTCTTTACATAATGTTTAAGTGTCAATAAGACAAAGAACTGCTCGAAGTAATTAAAAACTGCTCGAAGTAATAAAATAATAATGGGTTTCTGAAGACCGCAATTTATCGATTCCTAGACATTGTCAACAATTGGGACTGTCTCAAACCACAACATGGCGGATTTTCAGATAAGATTTGGGCTTGCATCCATATAAAATTGCTGTCACCATTGATCTACCGTAAACGTCATGAATTTGCTAATTTTGTCTTGGAACAACTGAAAACGACAAAAATTTTTTTAAGAAAATCATCGTCTACGACGAGGCTGACTTTCATCTGAGTCGTGCGGTGAATAAACAAAACTGTCAATTCTGCTGCGAAGAAAATCCACAAATTATACATGAACAACCATTACATTCTGGTGGAATCATCGGTCCTTATTTCTTTGAAGCTGATAACACCGTTACTGTCAATGTAGAGCAGTATAGATCGATGCTAACCAACTTTTTATGGGCGAAATTGAAAGAAGTTGATCTTGACAACAGCTGTTTCCAACTAGACCTAGATACGTGCCACACAGCACTTGCAACAACCCAATTATTGCAAGAAAAATTTGGAGATTCGATTATTTCTAGAAATTGTGACATTGAATGGCCTCCAAGAAGTTGTGATTTAACACCATTAGACTATTTCTTGTAAGGTTATTTTAAGTCATTGGTCTTTAGCAATAAACCACACTCTCTTCAAGTTTTACAAGTCAATATTGAACGTGCTATTCATGCCATACGACTTGATTTAGTGGTAAAAGTGTTCGGAAATTGAGATAATCGAATTCGTTTCTTCAAAAGAAGGTCACTTGAAAGACGTTTTATTCAGAGCTTAATTGTATCGATTGTACTTCACATTAAATAAAAACATTTGAATTTCCTTAACAATTAGTGTGTGCGATTTTTTTTAAGAAATCATATCACTCAAATTGGAAAACACTTTATATTCTATAACAATTCAAATTTTCGCTAATTTGATAGTAAATCTTAGCAATATTCAGTCAGTTTTTGACGAGAAATCAACATGAATCACATTCTTTATTTTAATAAACAGAATAGACGAATTTTGGATACCTAAAATCCTAGAGCAGTGCATCAGCGACAATTACACTTTCTCAGATGCACGGTTTCGTGTGGAGTTATGGATGATAGAGTTATTGGTCAATATTTGTTTCGAAAATGAAGCTGAGGAATCAGAGAGCATCTTTTCTACGTCCGGTAGTTCACAATAAGACTGACATATGGTTCCAGTAAGATGGAGCTAGCGGCTATACCGCGAGAGACACAATGTTATAAGTATTTCAAATCAGTCAGTCGAAGTTTTCCCACCCTGAATAATAGTAAATAATGGCTAAATAAATCGAAATTTAACTAATTCAATTAAATTTTTTAATTTTAGTTAATGTATGAGAAGTTCATACTACAAGCGCAAATATAATATACTTCTGTCCAAACACATTGTGTTTGCTATTCCATATTATATGTGTGAGACGCAATGATTAATATGTTATAATATGTGTGTTTGCAACCCAAATATATCTGTTTTTGTGATACAAATACTATTGCACAAGGGCAACGAGAGACCCTATCTTGTAAGTTTGTAGCTGTATTTTTGCTTCATTCTCCCAGTTAGTGATTAATAAATATTCCTGAATGAGCGTGTAAATTACAGATGAAGTTAATGTTTGTTATTTTCGCCGATATATTGTGTTTTAGTTTCATTTATTCAGTCGTCAATGGTTCATCGGACAGATGATATCAAAAGCGCTTGATCAGTGAAAAAAGAATAAACAAAATGTACGTGTGCTACCATGTATTAATTATTTATAAATGTAGATTTATATAGATAAAACAAATTATAATATATAAATTAAAGAATAATTCGTTTCTAAATATTACTATTTTTGGGAGAAAATACACATATGTTTCCACATAAGTATATAGAGGTTTGGGGGAACACGTGAATGCTTCCACGTAAGTATATGGTTGTTTGCGATGAAGAACACATATGTGTCCAAGTAAAAGCATACATGTTTGCCAGAAAACATGCCAGTAAATATGCATTTAAATGCAAGTGTGTTTGGGACTTGCAAACATACGAATGTTTGAATAATGTTCAAACATATACATGGTTCCTGCCGAATAATTTTGAGAGAATATGTTACAGAGGCGAGATTTTCAGTGTGTATGTGTTTTTTGACACATTAAACTTGCATGGAATTTTTATTTAAAATTGTTTGGCATTTCATCAAGAAATCGTCCGAACAGTCACTGTTTAATTTTATGGGCTATTGAAAAGCTTGCAGAAGATCCGCTGCTTTCGACTATATTCGGCTAGAAGGCCAATTTTTGGCTTACGCCTATGCCAAAAATTGTCATAATTGGACTGAGGAGCAACCGAGCGGGCTTCAAGAGCTGACATTACATCCATGCAACACAACGGATTGGAACAGTTTGTGGGCGGGGGAAATCACCGGTTCATATTCCTTTAAAAATGAGGTCGGCCTAGACGTAACTGTGAATGGCGCCCACCTTTGCGTCATGATAATGGGGCATTTTCTGCCTGAAATTGAAGCCATGTGTTTGTAAAACAGCACCATTTATTAGTGTAATCACCCTATACTACCATTGAATATTGTGTCAATGTGATATATAAGTATTTAGAAAAAAATCAGCCTTTACAACTAATGAAGGTTTTAATGCTGATGACAATTATGTGATGATGATACGGATGTGGGCGAAGAAGATCATGAAAACGATGTGGATGATAATGTGGCGGATGATGATGATTATGGACAACCTATAAAATTGTTCTTGATATTATGTAAAAGTTTTAATTTCCAATAATCGCGAACACTCTTCTTTTATTCAAAAATGTATAGACAAATTCAAAGCGTGTTTTTTCTACTTAATATCATCTAACTTTTCAAACAACTGGCCAGCACCCAAACGAACCCTGAATTATTTTCCAATAGTCCACAATGGGATGATCATCACATAACAGATAAAGGTAGCATGATACAGAAATATAAATTTGAGAGATTTTCAAACTAAAAAAAAAAACCTCTACAAAAAGGTAAAGGAGAGTTGCAAGTGACAACTCCCAAACTTGGCAGTTGTCATATATGTTTATCCCGATTATTAAAATTGGAGCTCTCTACGAAAGAACAAC
The DNA here is from genome assembly GCA_963931995.1 of Phaonia tiefii. Lineage (NCBI taxonomy): Eukaryota > Metazoa > Arthropoda > Insecta > Diptera > Muscidae > Phaonia > Phaonia tiefii. The sequence continues at coordinate 39,887,634 of OZ008367.1, forward strand.
GCATTGCAATTGTGGAAACTTATTACAAAAAGTTGGAAAGATATGCTGAGACCGGTCGCAGGCTTCGAAGAATTTCCAGTCGAGAAAGTGCACCTAATGTGTCAACCATTCGAAGAGTGGCCAAAAAATTGATGAAACTGGGTCGGTTATGGACAGTCAACGTGCTGGTCGGACTTTTGAAAACAGTCCTGTGAACGGCATTCGTTACAGGAACAACTAGATGGCATCGATCTGGGCGACATGTGGTTTCAGCAAGACAGCGCCGCCTGCCACACCGCGCATGAAGCAATCGATTTATTGCAGCAACGATTTCCAGAACAAAATCAAGAAATTCTGATGTAAATTGGTCAACAATATCATGCGATTTAACGCAGTGCGATTCCTTTCTTTGTGGTTTTGTGAAATTTCGGGTTTATGCGAATAAACCAGAAACAATTCCTGAGCTCAAATCCAATAAATAATCACAACTACTATATCAAAAATACATGCTTTTAAATTTTAAATGATAAAGTTCATTCCTACTGAGACACCCTTTGTTGGCGGAATGAAGACGGGCCCCAGGAAATAACACCCCAATTGCAAAATGAAATTGGGCCCCAAACCAATACACAAGCTACAACAACACGAAATTTTGAGGTGTTATTTCGTACATTTGGGGTGTTTTTTCATTATGAATGTGGGCTCCAATGAAAGTGGACCCCAATTATTTTTTGGGGAACATTTTCATTATATAAGGTTTTTCAACAGAGACGCTACAAAAGTAAATCGATAGGAACAGCAAACGACGCCATATTTTTTCCCGCTCTTTTGACATTTCTCTTCAGTAAGGTTTGCCATTTCATCATGGAAAGATACACGAGCCAACAACGAGTCGAAATTATTAAAATTTACTACAGAAATTTGGAGTCAGTGGCCTCAACTTTAAGAGCGCTACTTCGAATTTCATCATCTTCAGCGATGAGGCTCATTTCTGGCTGAATGGTTTCGTCTATAAGCAAAATATGCGTTATTGGTCAAACAGCAATCCACACGTAATCCATTAAACATCATTGCATCCCAAAAAAAATTACGGTTTGGTGCGGTTTATAGGCCTGTGGCGTCATTGGGTCGTACTTCTTCCGGCTCCATGAAATGTGGCCCCAGTAAAAAATTACCCCAAACCCAAAATGAAAAATGACCCCAATATGACCCCAACACGCAAGTAAAAGGCCCAAACTTGTGTTGTTGTAGGTAGTACAAAATACAGGGGTCATTTTTCACTTTGGGTTTGGGGTAATTTTCACTGGGGCCACATTCCACGGAGCCCTTCTTCCGTGATGATCAAGACCGGCACATTACTGTGAATGCGAATCGCTACCGTTCAATGATAACCGAATATTTTTGACCCCAATTGGATAATATGGACGTGCAGGACATGAGGTTCCAACAGGACGGCGCCACAAGCCACACAGCGAATGCCGCAACCAATTTATTGGAAACCAAGTTTGGTGAACGTGTTATCTCACGAAATGGTCCAGTCGATTGGCCGCCTCGGTCGTGCGATTTGACGCCGTTAGATTATTTCCTGTGGGGCTGCGTCAAGTCTATGGTCTATGCCAACAAGCCAGCGACGATTGATGAACTTCGTACGAATATCGAACGTGAAATTTGCTGCAGTATCGGCCGATTTATGCTTGAAAACCGTCGAAAATTGGGTTCAGCGTCTGGACTTCTGCAAGCGTGCCTGTGGTGGCCATTCAAAAGAAATCGAGTTCCATACATAATGGCATCGAACGTAGTTTCACAGGAATAAAGAATTTCATTGGTATCTAAAACCGGTTTTGTTTTATTTAAAAAAACTTTTGTAGCGCTCTTATTGAAAAACCCGTTACTTGGGGTCCGTCATAACTAATGTTATTTCATGACTAAATTAGGGTGTAATTTCTCGGGCTGCTATTTCGTATGGCTAATATAAAACTTAATGAAAAAACACCCCATAATAACAAATGAAATTAGGCCCAAATATTACTAAAAAGTACATTTTAATAAAAATTTTTTGCTTCCGGCGCTTCAATACTCTATCAACAAAAATTTTAATTAACTTTATTTTACTGTTTTAGGAAGAAATTAAAAAAAATTCCAGCAAAAAATCGCGCAATTTTTTTGGGACAAATTTTTTGTCTGTGGCGCTTTGGCACACGTTCAACAAAAATTATAACAAACTATATTCTACTGTTTTAGAAAGAAATTTAAAAAAAATGTACAAAAATTGACGTCAAAAAAGGGAAGACAAATATTTGAATAACAAATGAAATTAGACATAACAAAAAATCGCGCAATTTTTTTGGGACAAATTTTTTGCCAGTGGCGCTTTAACACACGTTCAACAAAAATTATAATAAACTATATTCTACTGTTTTAGAAAAAAATTTAAAATATTTTGGGGTCGTGCTTCACAATTTTTTTTCATTGTTTCGGAGGCTATTTCATTTTGACATTCGGGGCCCACCTTCATAATGAAAACAAACCCTAAATTTGGGGCCCATTTTCATTATGCAATTGGGGTGTTATTTTCTGCGGCCCGTCTTCCGGCCGTCCCCTTTGTTATGTGAAATTTAAGTTGGGGGGTTTAGACAGATTCAGCGCTGTTGATTTCTTCTCATGCCTCAATTTTCTTCTTTGTTTTTTTTTTGAAGGGACATTTTTGCTTACTCAAATTTCCAAAAAAAAAAAAACAAATTCCGACCAAACGTGAATGTGAAATAAAACACCGCACCCAAGTTTCATGTTAACAACTGTGAAGAGTTTAACCAATAACGAACTGTGTGTACTTTTGATTTGTTCGTAACCCCTCCAGAGGTTGTTCCTTTGTAAACTGAATGTATGAGAGAGGTTGTTAAATTAATGATAAACAACTTTTGTTTGCGGCTTTTACTTGATGCAGTAAAGTAGTAGTTCGATAGTTGCTCGTAAAGTAGGGGGAAGGCGCATTTCCAAAAGTTCCACAGTAATACTATACAAAAGTAGATTTTGGTTCTCACTGTAATTTGTTTGGGTTTTTTTGCGAAATAGTTGATGACTGCAGTTGTTGTCGGTCATGTTACCTGAGGAATCACAGCTTATGCTTAATTTGTAATAATGGCAAGAATTAGGGTGTTCAGGTAAAAATTTGATGGTTATGAATTTAGAAAAATCACGCGCTTCTAAAGTCCCTGCACTTAACACGAATTCGCAGAAAATAAAGAAGATTACTTTAATGAAGAAAATAAACAAGGTTCTGATATATCAACTCTATTTTGTTGGAGTTCAACGAGATATGAGTTTTACCTCTGAAATATAAATAAGTCAGTTAGACCTTTTACTATACACATTTTAGTTGTACTTTTGTATGTATATTAGGGTATACAGAAACCGCGATTTTCTGGAATTTTAAACGTGGGGTGTCTCCAAAGGTGTTTACTGACAAGTTGTATATGGGAACGTTAAATTTATTTCTATACGAGGGTACTTATAGTCCAGTACCGGACTTTGAAGTTTCGATTCCCTGAATATTTTGGTAAAAATATTATTTTCCTGGTCAATATGGGGATCAAATATGGGGATCCGTACTCTATGATATCCAAAAAACAGATTTACTAGACCAGAACTCGTGCATATTTTTGTGTAGCACGCCTGTAGAAGTCCAGACACTGAACCCAATTTTCGACGGTTTTTAAGCATAAATCGGCCGATACTGCTGCAATTTCACGTTCGATATTCATACGAAGTTCATCAATCGGCGCTGGCTTGTTGTCATAGACCATAGACTTGACGTAGCCTCACAGGAAATAATCTAACGGCGTCAAATCGCACGACCAAGGCGGCCAATCGACTGGGCCATTTTGTGAGATAACACGTTCACCAAACTTGGTTTCCAATAAATTGATTGTGGCATTCGCTGTGTGGCTTGTGGCGCCGTCCTGTTGGAACCACATGTCCTCCAAGTTCATATTATCCAATTGGGGCCAAAAATATTCGGTTATCATTGAACAGTACCGATTCGCATTCACAGTAATGTGCCGGTCTTGATCATCACGGAAGAAGTACGGCCCAATGACGCCGCCGGCCCATAAACCGCACCAAACCGTAATTTTTTCGGGATGCAATGATGACACATGGATTATGTGTGGATTTCTGTCTGATCAATAACGCATATTTTGCTTATTGAGGAAGCCATTCAGCCAGAAATGAGCCTCATCGCTGAAGATGATTTTCCGATGAAAATCCGAATCGTAGCGCTCTTAAAGTTGAGGCCAGCGACTCCAAATTTCGATAGTAAATTTTAATAATTTCGACTCGTTGTTGGCTGGTATATCTTTCCATGATGAAATGTCAAACCTTACTGAAGAGAAATGTCAAAAGAGCGGGAAAAAATATGGCGTCGTTTGCTGTCCCTATCGATTTATTTTGTAGCGTCTCTGTTGAAAAACCCTTTATATACATTAGATCTGTCCATATATTAAAAAAAATTTTTCTTAACTTTGCTATCCGCTTTTATATATCTTTAGAGCTAAAAATTAAGAACTGGGAAAAAAAATCGAAAATGTTGTACCAAAACTCAGCGATATGACAGTACACATTGACAGTACAGATTATTTTTTAATCTATTATTGTTTTGCCAAGGTTTAAAGGCAGTCATTTTAAGTTTCTATTATGTAATCTATTCCTGAAAACAAATTGGAAGAAAAACAGACAGATTTTTTTTACCAGCATCTGAAACATGGAATTTCATAATATTCATTCTGAAGCTCCGTTTTTATAGCTTCCTATTTTCGGAATATCACTTCATCGCGTACTGTCTTATTACTTTCAAGTAAAGTCACATATCCCATGAACAAAACGAGACATAAATCATGAAAATCGATGGACGCGTTTCGCTTTGATTCACAATTAAGTGTAGGTATGATATCTCATTTTGACAAGAATATTGATTTTTTGTTTCAATGAATTTGGATAATCGTACTGAATGAATTTCAAAAATTTGCTAGAGGATACATACAAAATTGTTCGGAAAGAACGTTGATGACTTTTTTACCATTGTAAGAATTTAAACAATAAAATATATAAATACCAAACTAATAAGCCCTCACTAATGAGCGTGCACGCTGAACTGCGGTAAAAACGGAATAAAAAAAAATTGTTGCCTGTAAAGTCGGTTTTACGGGCGAAGATTTTACGTGACAACGTCTTTTTCTCGGTAGAATATTTATTGATATGAATATAATTAAATTGCACAATAGGAACAAGGAATTGAATGAAAATAAGAATTGCACAAATTTTAACTATAGAAATATATTTTGTTTAGATTGATTTGATTTTCATATTGATTAGATGTTAAAATTCTTGCTCAACACAGTTTAAATCAAGTTTTCTTATATCTGCCACTTTTTCTTAATATTTGTAATTTTAAAGAATCAATTCGAAAATCAAAACATTTATTCAGATCGAAGGTTCAAATTTTTGCTAAATAAATTTGAAATTAATTAAAATTTGTAAAATAAAAAAAAAAACCAATGAGTGTTAGAACTCACGGGCGATGTTTTAACATTTATTGAAACTTATGGTTTAGGAAAATAGAAGTAATTTCAACACCATCTAGGTACCTGTGCGATTTCTATGAACACATTATCAAATGTGACATTATAAACAATAAACATATCCTTTATTATAAAATATAAACATTTCTTTTATTAAAAACAAAAGAAAATAATTTACTAACCAAAAAGTATTTCAATTCATCATATTCGCATATCGTTTTTAAAGCCGACCGCAGCTCTCTGTTTCGTTTTGGCTACCTAATTCATATGAAAATTTCTACACACAAACATACACTACACATATCATAAAGCCAAAAAACAAAAAACAAAAAAAAACAAAAAATAATACCTTATCCAATGCAGACTGATCTAAATCAATATTCATACACACGCACATATATACGCACATACATACTTGCTCAGTCGTCATATATATGATGTGCCAAAAAACAAAAACACTCACACCACCGACCAACAGCCACTAGAAGCCAGCAAAGCAAATCGTTTCTGGCACACAAGTAAACACACACATCCGCACACACAGAATTATTTATTGAGTGGGAGAGAGACGCAAGGCATTCGGCGGGCCTCTCTCTCGTTCGGTGACTCATCGTAACGTTACCGGGCGTTACACTTTTTCATAAGTGACTCCCAGCCGCAACCTAATTTAAGACGTTGTCACGTCAAAAATTACAGCAGACAGTTGTCCGAGGCCTTCGGCCACGGACTGTCCCTGCAGGCTGTGTCAGAGACACGGCCATTAAGTTTAACGTAGAATACGCCATCCGATAAGACAGAAAACATATATAACAATAAATGCATTTGCTTATATTATTTATCATTTATTGTTATATATGTTTTCTGTCTTATCGGATGGCGTATTCTACGTTAAACTTAATGGCTGTGTCTCTGACACAGCCTGCAGGGACAGGACAACTCTCTGCTGTAATTTTTATTTTTACCAACGGCATTTGATTCAAGTCCGTTTAAAAAAAAAATATTATGTTCAATTTTTTTAAACTTAATTTTATTTATGTATTTTAATTAATATTTTTATTGAAATAAGTTCTGCGAATGCTGAGAGGGCCGCCCTAATATTAAAAAAGGTTTACCTTATTGAGTCTTTGCATTAGCATTCGAGCGTTGTGTGAAAGCTTTACGCTTTACAATTCAAAATTAATGTTACAACAGCTTTATTGAAGCTTTCGCAAAAAAGCTTTGTTACGTTAGCTTACTGTTTGTTTCACTTTTTACTAGATACATGTTGCCAAGCAACATTAGCTTGCTGTTCGTTTCACATTTTACTAGATACATGTTCCTAAGCAATGTTGAGCAACCAAACACCACACATATGTTTGAGTGTATGTGTTTAAACAATTTTCATTTGAGAAATTTAAATATTAGGAAGATATCTACCAATATGAAATGTATATCAAACGAAAGATAACATCTTCATTTACCTACAAAAAAAATTTTAAAAAAATTCATCTAGCCGTTTCCTCAAATTCAATGAAATAAAGATTACAACAATAAAAACCTGACATGACTCCTCATACCGTAAGGTAAGACGAATTCTACGTCAAAAAAATGGGGTGCTAAACTAAACTGGTGCCTGAACATCCAAAGTTTTAAACCATAAATTGCCTTAGACATCCATCTTGGTCGATGCATGGCACCAGACTGTTTAAGTGGCCTGTGGTCTACAACGCGTTAAATATGTAGAAGACATGAAAAACATCTCCATGGTGATAAAGATGTTTGTATTGATAAGCCGAAAGACTTCCACGCATTTCCGTCTGGAAACATCTGTACTCTCCTGCACAGATGCCCCTCCATTAAGGTTTTTATAATTTCCAGTCCGTGAAATTAAATTCATAAGTTGTGTTTGTATAACAAAAAAAATTATATCCTATTTTCGTGACTTTTGTTAAATGTGTACGCGTTTGGCAATTTTACAGTTACACACAGAATGTCACAGTCATTTTGAGCTTTGTAATAGAACAAACAGAAAAGATTTAGGCTGAAAATGAGTTTACAAATTATTTTTGTATGGACAATATGCGTGATAATGTCAAATTTCAATACTGCATTAAATTAAAAATCTTGGTGGGCATGAAAAAGCAATGACGTTAAATTTACAATTGAATTTGTAATCTACAAGCAACAAATATTGAATGACAAAGCAGAGCTTGATGGTTTAAAAACTTTCAATACAAAACGAAAAAAATCACATGAGGTGTCAGGGGACAACCGGTTGGTACGAAGTTACTTTCGTTATACTATATTATGTACTAGTAGTTCCAACACGCCTAAGGTGCACGTTGAAAAATAGGATAATTTAAATGGATCTTTAAGAAAATATACTTTTTGTACAATGATAAACTTTTTTTAAGAAAAAAATGTTTTTTATTGAATGTATTTTTTTTTTAAATTATATTTGTAGGTCCTTTTTGTAAGAATATGTATTATATTTTCCCGAAAAGGCCCTTTTTAAAGAGAAGTACTTCTTTTATTAAAAGCTAATGTTTTTTTTAAGAAAAGGTACTATTTTTAAGAAGAATTCCTTTTTGTAAGAAAAGCCATAAGAGTATGAATTTTTTTACAAAGACGTACTTTTTTTAACCACAGGTACGTTTTAAAGACTCTCTTTAGGTAAAGTTTATTTTTTAAGAAAATGTACTTATGTTCAGAAAGGCTTCCTATCTCAAGAAAAGAAAGAAAAGTTATTATTTTATTTTAACGAAACGGTACTTTTAAGAAAAGGAATTTCTGTAAGAAAAATGTATTTTTTTTCCGAGAAGGTATTTTTTGAAGGAAATTTTTGTTTTTAAGAAATTGAGTTTTTTCAAAATTGATTTTTTTTCAAGAATAGGTGCATTTTTAAGAGTAGTTAAAGGGTTTTTCCACAGAGATGCTACGAAAGTAAATCGATAGGGACAGCAAACGACGCCATATTTTTCCCGCTCTTTTGACATTTCTCTTCAGTACGGTTTGCCATTTCATCATGGAAAGATATGCGAGCCAACAACGAGTCGAAATTATTAAAATTTACTACCGAAATTTGGAGTCAGTGGCCTCAACTTTAAGAGCGCTACGTCCACTTTCTAGCCGTTATAATCGTCCTACCAGATCAACAATTGAGCCTCTAGTGGAAAAATTTGAATCCACAGGCACAGTACAAAATGTTGACGTGCCAGTGAGACAAAGAAGTACCCGTAATGTCGAGAGTATTGCTGCCGCTGAGGCTTTAGTTCAAGAAAGCCCAAATGTGTCTCTCACACGTCGTTCTCAAGCGTTGGGCATCTCTGTGACGTCGTTGTGGCGAAGTTTGCGAAAAGATCTTGGCCTACATCCTTACGAGATCAAACTGACGCAAGAACTGAAGTCGCTTGACCACGATAAGCGTCGTATGTTCGTGAATTGGGCTGAGCAACAACTTGAAAATGATTCGGATTTTCATCGGAAAATCATCTTTAGCGATGAGGCTCATTTCTGGCTGAATGTCTTCGTCAATAAGCAAAATATGCGTTATTGGTCAGACAGCAATCCACATCCGAAAAAATTACGGCTTGGCGCGGTTTATGGGCCGGCGCGTCATTGGGCCGTACTTCTTCCGTGATGATCAAGACCGGCACATTACTGTGAATGCGAATCGCTTCCGTTCAATGATAACCGAATATTTTTGGCCCCAATTGGATAATATGGACTTGGAGGACATGTGGTTCCAACAGGACGGCGCCACAAGCCACACAGCGAATGCCACAATCAATTTATTGGAAACCAAGTTTGGTAAACGTGTTATCTCACGAAATGGCCCAGTCGATTGGCCGCCTCGGTCGGTCGATTTGACGCCGTTAGATTATTTCCTGTAGGGCTACGTCAAGTCTATGGTCTATGACAACAAGCCAGCGACGATTGATGAACTTCGTATGAATATCGAACGTGAAATTGCAGCAGTATCGGCCGATTTATGCTTGAAAACCGTCGGAAATTGGGTTCAGCATCTGGACTTCTGCTAGCGTGCCCGCGGTGGCCATGCAAAAGAAATCGAGGTCCATACATAATGGCATCGAACGTACTTTCACATTAATAAAGAATTTCATTGGTATCTTTTTGTATGAGAATTTACTTTTTCAGCAAAGATACTTCTTTTAGATAAGGAAATTTCGTTAAGAAAATGTACTTTGTTTTTTGAGAAAATTTACTTGTTTTAAAAAAATGCGCTTATTTAATAAAAATTTTCTTTTTATAAACTTTTTCCATATTGGCTTCCCGAAATATATTTTCATTGGGTTAAAAATTCCAATATATTCTAAATATTGGTTACAGGCTCTACCTAGAAAAGTACCTATTAAACAAGAAATTTCCCAACATATGTTAGTCTAGACACAAACCAAAGTAAAAGTAACCAATATAGTTGATAATACAGGGTTGTAACATAATAGTGTTAAAACAAAAGTTGTTTAACTTTTTTTCATTTAGCCCCCATTCCGCAACGTGCGACAAGGAACTTCGTTCCGAAACAAATTGAGAATGCTATAATATTCGAATTTTTATTTTAAACATAAAACCTCTGACTGACAACTACACCATTTCCAATTGAAATTTAAAAACAATCAATTGAAATTTAAAAATTCAATTTTTTTTTATTTTTTATAAAAATTGTATTTTAAATAAAAAAAAACTCTGATCGACAACTACACCCTTTCCAACTGAAATTAAAAAAAAATCAATTGAAAACTGCAACCTATATTTCATTATATATTTTCATATATATTGAAATTATTATATATTTTCATATATATTGAAATTATATACTATTTCCAATTTAAAATACATCAATTGAAATTTAAAATTCTATTTGAAATTTGATGACATGTTGAAGAACATCGCATTGCAACTGATGAAAAAGACGCCAGTTAGAACGCGTGCTGCGAATCAGCTGTACAGGCTGAGAAGGGGGGCAACCAAATTATTTAGGAGGAAAAATGGCACTGGGAGTAGAGTAATTGAAAGGACCGAAATGTTCAGGATGAACAATAAATCCCGAAAATTGTTCTAGAGGGTAAGAAGATCGAATAACGGGGCGAATACTGGGCTGCTTTCCTGCAAGGACGAGAATCGAAATCTGATGACTGATAAGCAGTGAGTGCTTCAAATGTGGAGAGACCACTTTTCAGCACTACTTCGCGCAGATTCTTCCACTTAAGATCAGGAGGTAATGATTGTGGATGACAGTGGCGACCAAGGCGAGATTAGAAGGGCAATCTTCCGGCTTAAAAATAATAAAGCCGCTGGTGTAGATGGGCTATCCGCTGATTTTTTTAATGCCGGTGGCGAAGAACATGCATCAATTTATATGCGGTATATGGTTGGAGGAATCTATGCCTGATGATTGGAGTCTCAGTGTATTATATCCTGTATTCAAAATGGGTGATCCATGTGTATATTCCAACTATCGCGGTATCAACCTTTTATCCATCGCATATAAATTCTTGTCGAGCATAGTATGTGAAAGACTACAGCCAATTGCTGAAAACCTGATTGGAGTTTATCAGTGTGATTTTAGACCAGGCAAGTCGACGCCTGACCAAACACTCACGCTACGCCTAATACTGGAAAAGACCCACGAAAAGCTTATTAACATCTACCATCTTCTTCTCGATTATAATATATCACGGTAGCCCCACACGGACTGTAATGAATTTTGATCATAAAAGCCCCATTTCGGAGCATTGTGCACCACCAAATTATGTTCCTGATCGTGTGAATGGAAAGGCACAACATCAAATCTCTTGTGGATCAGCTTCTACGAAAGCGATATTATTGACCGCGGGTATGCTCCATTGTGATTTACGAAGTTGTAGTTAATCCCGCTCTCTATTACCTTAAAAATGTAGACCATATAGCAATTTTGGGTTGATTTTTTATCGTTTTAGAGATAGATTGTACATTAGCATCCTTCCAACGCGGGGGACAAATTCCCGCATGGTATGGCAAGTTAGAGAAAACGAAGATGATGAATGAGAGGTGATGCGTTACGGTCTGTCTTCAAACAGGAAAGCATGAAAGGCGAAATGTTGTTCTGTGATTCTGAGCTGGCTTACCCTCTCATTTATTTTCATATATGGAAATCAACAAGACCTACTGAGCACTCTGTAGCTAAAACTTTCCTCTCACATATTGAATGCTATAGATGACGGAACAGATGAACATTTCTTGCATAAACTAGAATTCTTTTTTAAGTGGCTAATTTCATAATCTATTTTGTTTTAGTCTCTAAACATATTTTTAAATATAACAACTAGACAGCGTAAAAATAAAATACTAATATTAAATTGGCCATACAGTAATGATGTATAGAGTAGCCAACTTTCTCAGTAAATTGATGAACAAATTGACATTTGGTTTGTTGCAAATGGGTGGTTGGGTGTTGGAAAGTATTACTTTAGTAATACCAGATAGAGGCAATGGATCAAACCAACCCATAACAAAAAAGTTGAAATAATTTACGTCAACAATTTTTGCAATTCCACCTAGTGTAAGTCAATTTACGTCAAATAGCTCTCTATCGCACCAAAAAAGTTCAAATAATTTACGTCAACAATTTTTGCAATTCCACCTGGTGTAAGTCAATTTATGTCAAATAGCTCTCTATCGCACCGATCGCACCACGAACAGTGTGAAAGGTAGATGAGACGAATGGCAGCTCTATATGACATTACTCTATGAAATTGACTTAGTTGACCGCCAAATATTTTTCATCTCCTTTTTTGTGTATACAGCAAAACAATTAGAAATTAATAAATTCTGGTCCATCAATTGTGTTTCATAAAACTACATTAGCCTTAGTAAAGGACACTACAGTTTTTGCTATCATGTCCTGGATTCGATAAACCAAAAAAAAATTTAAATTCCCCACAATATTTGCTAACAAACAACCTGTTATGAATTTCTATCACGTATCTCATATATATCATGGTATCGCCTTTAGGAAAGGAAATGTAGTAACAATGACTTAGTTGATATCATTTGCTGCAGATCAAATATTGACAAAAATACACATTTATGAATCGAATATAAATATAATTTATTTGCTTATACATGTGTTAATATATAGTTAGTAAATATATTATGCGATGGCTATAACATAAGGCTAAACTGAACATATTCAAAACAATTTGTCCTCTAACTCGTGGAGAAGCGCAACTAACAAACAATAAATTGTGCAAACATATTTTTCTTGCATAAAATAATGACAAACTAAATTTGAAATGTGAGTTGTCTATTTGTCGCATTGTGCCCTGTGAAGCTGTCGCAAATACGAACTAAGTTATGATACATTTTTGTTATATCTGTTTCTTATACTCAGCTAGGTATTTATTACAGTCCACGTATTTATGTTCAACTGTGGTAGTCGTTTCACCATTCCAAACAATTACAAGGAAAAACTTCTAGACCTGGCAAAGAATTGGACTTGCAAAACTCTGGTAGAATCCTTAGTACAAATTACGTTTTGGATTTCACTTTTTCATCCAAGCGTTATATACCCCTTATCACTTTCGTTTTTAACGTTGGTAATTGAAACGCAAAGAAAGCCCAACCAAGATCTTAGATTAATGAACTTACGTCGGAGAATTTTATTGCTCAACATTTTTTTGAATTAAACATATAACTTCCTTTATGGCACATAAACTAAAACGTTTAGCAGAACCGAAACTCATACTCCAAAATGGTCTGCATGAGACGCAACAATTAGAGTGTTCAAAACTGAAACCCGAGAAACCACATAATCGGTATCTTGCAATTAACCGTGAGCCGGTTTTTTAAAAGTCATGATTTTTGAATAAACCGAAAACAGGTTATTAAATGTCGGTTAACCGGTATATAATCAATTTGTGTTAAAAATACTTACAAACAAAAAATATATAATATTTAAATATAAATTATAATAATTATAAGATTTTAAACAATTTTTAATTTCGCAATGATTTCATCATTCAAATAACAATTTAATAATTTAAATTAGTATATCAAGTAATTTGTTACAATTTATATGATTATCGTTCGTGAAAATTGCTTTCAAATTCGAACACGGTTTTCAAACTTAAATACGTGTAATGTTAATTCAAATTAAACTTGTAAATTTTACATTAAACACGTATTGCAAATTGGCATATGATTTACACTTTAATTAGAAAATAGAACTATTGTTAAATTTAAATACAGCTGTGAAATTTTGGTATTGAAACACCAATAAGAGTATCCAATTCAATTCAATACAAACCAATTCAATTCAGTTCAATTCAATGAAGAAGATAAAAAGACTTCAACTGAATTAGACTATATTAGATTATATTAGATTGGATTGAATTGACTTTGACTAAATTGATAAAATTGAATTGAGTTGCACTGCAATGAATTGAATTGAATTGAATTGAATTGAATTGAATTTAATTTAATTGAATTGAACCGAATTGAGTTAAGTTGAATTGATTTGAGATGAATTGAATTGAATTGAATTGAATTTTTTTTTCTTTTTTTTTTTTCTTTGTTTTTGCTAATTTTGATTTACAGTTATTCTTATTGCTAGTCCCGCGAAGCCTTTTGGCTTGTCTGCAGATTCTTCAGCTCAGCTGTACATTTACATTTAAACTAAATTAAACAAAAAATTGCAATTTCATAATTCACTATATAAGTATTTATATTTACACTATATTACATGGTTTTCATAAGTTTGTTAAAAACTATATACACACTTTTTATTAATTCATTTATTCAATTTTCATATATCTTTTCAATAATTCCTAACCCTTTTTATGTAATTTTATTCAATTTCGTTTAAAAAGTAATGTTTAATTAATTTTTTAATAGTCGTCTTATTTGATAAATTTAAGAGGTGTGTTGGCAGTTGGTTCAGGGTTGATGGCAGTGTTACTGCTAAAGATCTCTTCCCATAGTCATTTCGGAAGCTCGGTACTGTGTATCTTCCTTGTTCTCGGCATCTAGTATTTTGGTCGTGGTTGATACGTTGTAGAAGGTTTGTGTTGTTGTAGAATCCTAACACGAATTTAGTTCAAAGATAGCTACGGTCTAACAGGGTTTCTCCCATGCGTAACACTTTTCAATATCAAATAATACGCCCCACAGTGGGATTTCTTCATACAAGCCGCAGCAAAAATTAGAAGGAATCGAGCTAGGGCTTTGAAATTTCGCACACATCTCTCATATTGCTAAATTAGAAAAAAAACAAATTCTTGTTCAAATCCGCCCACAACCACGCCTACCTCCCATATAACGTAAAATAAAAAATCGTTGTATTTTCCTCATTTTCATATCTATGTCAATAAAAATTACTGCCAGTGCTTGCATTTGAGTCCTCAGTTATATAAAAAATTTAAGTGCCACGCCCAACGCGCATATACAAATTTTCATTTTTCAAAATTTTCGAAAACACAGATATAATTCTTTGTAGTTTGTGATAGATGTAAATCAGCACTTACATCTATATAAATAACTAAAGCCTAATATGTTAGCTGAATATTTGCAAACAAATTAGGGGGCCATAGTTCACCGTGTTTTTTTTTTAATTAACCAATCATTCCAAATAAAAGTCAAATTTGTACTATAAAATTATCGAAATTTATTAATTTTTCAGCATTTCTCTGTGCATACTTTTAGGGATATGATATATAAAACACAACCGCTGTAAAAAAAAACTTTAACTAACGTTTCTATTATCGACAGCATTAAAACACATATGCCTACAAGTATACACTATTTTATATGGTGTTTTCATCCATTTTTGTAATGACATTTCGTGGCACTTTTTTTATAAAATTTATAACTTTGTTCAACAGTATAAAATATTACGGGAATTTTGTTTATGAAATCAAAAGAATACACTCCCACCTTTCACATTTTAGCAACCAGACCACAACGATCGATAACGATCACCTTTTTTTAGTCCAGGAAAAACTAAAAACACTTATTTTTTTGAGTGTCATCATAAAAGCTTGAATATATTTTAATCTGTTATTGTTATTCAATTATTTTTTCTTAAAACTTAATGTAGAAATACCATATTTTTCAAATATACATATTCCAAATCGATACGACAGAAAGAAGTTATGTTTCCAGCCCATTGAAATGCATGAAAATCTGAGGCAGGTTACTGCAGAGTTTCATTTTGTTGACTTTGACCCCTTTTTTTTGTACAAAAACAAAATTTGTTGGAAAAGACTAATGATTTATTTTTCTTAATTAAACAATTCTCATCATTACATTTTCGATATTTGACACTCGGAAAAGGGTTTTTTGTGCCGGCAAAATCCCTGTGTGCGCCCCCACCAAACCTATGGCCGAAGATATTAAACCTATAACATGACACTTAGTCGTATACTTATCTTAATGTACATAATATAACGTATCCGCTAGGGTGTCACCAAATTAATTTCTAAGTATACTTGCATACATAAATACAGTTTTGTCGCTTTTAATTGTGAAATTTGTCAAATCATAATTTGCAAATCATAAATGGATGATCATCACAATAATGCTTGTATACAAGCATTAACAACTCTTTGATTTAATACCAGACATTTTTGTTTTCTGCTGAGCAGCAAGAATTTTATGCACAATAGATTTTACACAACTAAAGACACAATGACTTATCATACAAAAAACGTCTCTCAAACCTCTAACAACTTTTTCCAACGTTTCCAACCAACAACAGTAACTTTAATCCTCGAACCAGTAATTGACGATTTTACGATTATAGCAAGACAATCGCTAACAACAGAATTTATAAAGTAAAACGGCTGAAGTACACACAGAGAAGAGATTCGTTGTCACAACTATACTTACAGCCAAGTAAAATTTGGCGGTTCCTTGGACTATCATATTATTCAGTTGTGATTACCAATAATTGTGTTCTTTATCACCAGAAGTTGTGCATATCAATAGATTTGTAATTCAGTTTTGGTTGCAAGAACTAAAATATTTAGTTGAAGCCACAGCAACAAGTAATAAATGTGATCCGTCAATCAAGTTTTAGTTCTAGAAAATAAATTATCCTGTAGTGGTGAATATTCAATTAGTTGGATAAACAAAAAATGTAGAAACTAATTCGGTTGTACCAAATAATGTATTGCTATGCTCAACTAATGTGAGATCCTGGGTTCGAACCCTGCTCTGACCACCTTAACATTTCTTTCGGCGGCGGTCACCTCGCATAGTGACGGCGACACTATCGAGTATATAGCCATGAAAAAGCTTCGCAAAATACCGTTCGGAATCGGTGTAAAACTGTAGGTCCCAATCAGTGAGTGAAAACTGGAAAGCGCACAGCTCAGTGATTGTGAGAAGTTCTCCCCTGTCCCTTCATGGGATGTAATGGGAAACCATTTATTTATTTATTTTTATGCTCAACTAATTACTTGTATTTGTTGGCTGTCACAACCATTTGCAAATGCTTTAACCCATAATGAATTTTATAGAAAAAAAAAGTATAGTAATGTTTTATTAAAATTGTATATTTTATATTTAAATACAAACAAAATTCTTATTATTTATAACCAGAGTTCGTATTTCATGCCCATTTTTGATAGAAAATATGAACAAATTAGAAAAATTTCTATATCTTGAAAACGGAGAGTCCAAACATCAAAATCAAATATGAAATTTTTACGGGTTTCTAAGGGTTTCTCACAAAGTTTTCCAATTGGCATGAACATTTTTTTCAAAAAATCGCCAAATTAATAAAGTCGTTAAACTACAATAATGGCTATAATTCGGAAAATGGCTATAATTCCAATCGCAATAGTAATAAATTTTTTACCTCCATAAGAGGCTGTAGCCAATGGATGTCTTTAATACGGCGTCACTTTTTTTAAACAAATCACTAAAACTAAATTTTTTGGAATAAAAAATCCGCGATACGAACTAAGTCCCCAAAGAGCTAACTCCCCAAAATCGACATCAACTTAGTCCCCAAATTTGGGGACTTAATTCATAATGAAACAAAGCCCCAAGGTAAAAAATGAAATAAGTCCATAACAAAGTGAACTAAACCCCCAATACAGAAATCAACTAAGTCCCCAATGTTGAGATTTTTCGTTTTTTCGCTGGCTGATATCTATACACTTTATTGTTTTTTCACAACTTTGTTTATCACTTTCTGTTTAAAATATTTACTTTTCTGTAAAGTCGTCGTGTAACATTCAAATATATGTAGTTTCTCTTTAACACCAAAACCTCTTGTGAAAAATCGAATACATAACTTTGTATCGTGTTTTTGTGACAGAAACTAAATTATGATTACAGTAGGGTGTCCAAAACCGAAGCCGAAAATCTAGGAAAACCGGTTAACCGGTTTTTTTTGCTATTAACCGTGTACCGGTTTTTTAAAAAACTTAATTTTCGAACAAACCGGAAACCGGTTGTTTAACGTCGGTTAAAAGGTTAATCGGATTTTACATAATTTGTGTTAATATCGTATCCTTAAAAAAATAAAAATAAATGATATGATTTTCGAATTTTAGTGACATTTTGGAATTCAGAAACATGATTTGCATTTTGAAATATGATCTAACTGACATATCCAAAGAATTTTTTTTAAATCGTTTTATGATATCAATTAAAATTAATTAAAAATGAATTAAGAATTAATTAAGCTTTTCAAACATTTTTTGACGTAGAATACGTCTTACCTTACGGTATGAGGAGTCATGTCAGGTTTTTATTGTTGTAATTTTTATTTCATTGAATTTGAGGAAACGGCTAGATGAATTTTTTTAAAATTTGTTTTGTAGGTAAATGAAGATGTTATCTTTCGTTTGATATACATTTCATGTTGGTTGATATATTTCTAGTATTTTAATTTCTCAAATGAAAATTGTTTAAACACATACACTCAAACATATGTGTGGTGTTTGGTTGCTCAACATTGCTTAGGAACATGTATCTAGTAAAAAGTGAAACGAACAGCAAGCTAATGTTGCTTGGCAACATGTATCTAGTAAAAAGTGAAACAAACAGTAAGCTAACGTCATAAAGCTTTTTT
Source organism: Phaonia tiefii (assembly GCA_963931995.1). Taxonomy (NCBI): domain Eukaryota; kingdom Metazoa; phylum Arthropoda; class Insecta; order Diptera; family Muscidae; genus Phaonia; species Phaonia tiefii. The sequence goes on from OZ008367.1 coordinate 39,906,252, forward strand.
GCGAAAGCTTCAATAAAGCTGTTGTAACATTAATTTTGAATTGTAAAGAGTAAAGCTTTCACACAACGCTCGAATGCTAATGCGAAGACTCGATAAGGTAAACCTTTTTTAATATTAGGGCGGCCCTCTCAACATTCGCAGAACTTATTTCAATAAAAATATTAATTAAAATACATAAATTAAATTAAGTTTAAAAAAATTGAACATAATATTTTTTTTTTAAACGGACTTGAATCAAATGCCGTTGGTAAATATAAAAATTACAGCAGACAGTTGTCCAAGGCCTTCGGCCACGGACTGTCCCTGCAGGCTGTGTCAGAGAAGCGGCCATTAAGTTTAACGTAGAATACGCCATCCGATAAGACAGAAAACATATATAACAATAAATGATAAATAATATAAGCAAATGAATTTATTGTTTATATATGTTTTCTGTCTTATCGGATGGCGTACGTTAAACTTAATTGCCGTGTTTCTGACACAACCTGCAGGGACAGTCCCTGGCCGAAGGCCTCGGACAACTGTCTGCTGTAATTTTTTTTTATTAAATTTCAAAATTGAAAATTTCAAAAATTCAAAATTTTTGAAAATTCTACGTTAAACTTAATTGCCGTGTCTCTGACACAGCCTGCAGGGACAGTCCGTGGCCGAAGGCCTCGGACAACTGTCTGCTGTAACTTTTTTTTTATTAAATTTCAAAATTGAAAATTTCAAAAATTCAAAATTTTTTGATAACAAAATATTTTAACTTAATACGATTTTTATACATGAAAATCTTTATAAATTTTGAATATGATTTTCGAATTGAAGTCAGTTTAATGCGAATTTGAATACAACTTTTAAATTTTATATCAAACTGGAATATGATATATATTTTTTAAAATGTGATGACTTACTCGACCTTTCGTATTATATTTTAAATTAAAATGTGCGAGGGTTAGGTCTGTTATAAATAATTTTATTCTTCAAGAATTCTCTAACCACTGGGTAGCATCGTCAGGAAAATAAGCACATCATTATTTTTTTTCATTTAATTTTGAATTACTTATTGTGTTTATCTTCCCGACCTTCCCGACCTAAAGCTCGAATATTTTAATTTAAAAAATATACTTTTTATTTAAAATTGAAACGTAATTAATTAAATACAGTTATGAAATTTTGAGTTTTCAACACGTATAAGTATATGAAGTGGCCGTCGGTGGTGCAATGGTTAGTGTGCGCGCCTCTTGTACAGGAGATCCTGGGTTCGATTCCTGCTCCGACCACCTTAAAATTTCTTTCGACGACGGTCACCTCGCTTAGTGAACGGCGATACTATCGAGTACTTAGCCATGAAAAAGCTTCTGAAAATACCGTTCGGAACCGGTGTAAAACTGTAGGTCCCAATCAGTGAGTATAAATCAATAAAGCGCACAGCTCACAGGTTGTGAGAAGCTCTCCCAAATTCCTTCATGGGATGTAATGGGAAACCATTTATTTATTTATAAGGATGTATATGAAATGGTCGTTAAACAAACGTATTGTAAGTTCCACTTGTGTAATTTAATTTAAAGCAAAAAAAAACTGAAAAATCACGGTTCCACCGGTTTTTGCCAAAATTAAAAACCGAAAACCGGTATCTTGAAAAATTTATTTTTCGAACAAACCGAAAACCGATTTCTAAAAAATGCCGGTTTTTGGACACTTTAGATTACGGTGACTAATACTTGAACACGAATTCTAATAGTGTACTTTATATTAGTTGTATCTTCCATTTCAGATGAATAAGGTTTTAGAAATACCCAAATTGGTTAATACAACTTAATTTCTATGGTAGGAACTTCTATTAGTAAGACCTATTTTTAGTCTATTAATAACATCGGCAAATAATTCTGATGTATGACAATTAAGAAAATATAGACTTTTGCATGGAATTTCCAATGGCTGAATTGATTTCCAACTAATCTTTTGCCTAGGTGTAACAACTTGTCCTTACAATTCAAATTATCAAATGTGCTTGTGTTTTAGAATTACAAATTTTTCTAAGTAACATGGTAATATTTATTTTCCACCGGTTACCATCATACAACACTTTTAATGTGGCATTGGAAAACTTTTTGATTAAAGTATTCATTATGGCTACTTTTAGTTAAATATTGTCTAAACGTTTCGTTAAACCCCATTACTCCATTAGCAGTTGCGTTTTTTTCACACTGTTCCATTATCGACTCAGGGCTGTAAAACCACTATGATGCGGTTACTTTAGAAATTGTGGATTTATTGCATATCATGCTGCTATTATTATAATACCAATGTAATACCAATCAGTCCAGTCTAAGCTAACTATTAAGTCTACATATACTAATTATACAAATTACCTTAATGGAATGTGATACAGGTATAGGAGTAACTGGCATTCCATCATTGTTATTATATTACAGGAAAACTATTACTTTTCGTTGAATAAATGAACACATGAAATTTAATTCAAGGATAAATAAAATGTTGTGAACGAAAAATTATGACTCAAACATATGAACGTTCTTCAACGAAGTGAAATCACGAATGCGGTTAAAGTTATAATTAGCAGCGGATATTAGTTAACGGTCAATTAGTATTACATGTAAAATAACTCATTTGTTTTCCTTAATAATATTTTTGTGTAGCTTTATTTGATTTCTATCATCATCTAGTATCACCATTCGTGTTAAACATAATTTTTATTGTTGCACAAGCGAGTTGTGGAATTTCCTTCACAGTTGGAGTTTTTTGTTTGTTGGCCTTCCAACGTCAGAGTTTCACTTCCATTTTAATGGAATCAACGTAGAAAATCCACGTTAGAATACCTAGAAAAAATGTAATGTCAAATGTTTTACAATATCTCGCAACGTCAATAAAAATAATGGAACGTAAATAGGTGTTTCTGAGATTTGTTTATGTCACATAAGTTAAGGTTAAATTAGCGCATTGAATGTTAATTCTGCACAATCATTGAAATAGAACTTAACTACGGAACCAACAAACCTAAGTGGGACTTAATAACAGGAACATGGAAGGGTCAAGGACATTTTAATTAAAAACCACTATCCAGAACACGCAAGTGGCAATTGGATCGGAAAGACTAAAGGCGTAATACCGGTCAATGTCAACAAACGGGACAAAATTTGCCAACTCTAACTACTTTAGGCTTGGGTACATACTTGTAGTTGCGTGAGCTAACTCACATATTTCGCCACAAATACAAAGCAATAAAATGGAGGCAATTGTCTGGGGGGTAAATGATTCCTGTACGGACTGAAAGCCACAGGTGAGTGTATTAAAATCCCGAAAGTGCAGACGCAACCCAGGTCACACTATTTTTTTATTGCCTGAAGAAATTTTTAATTTCGACCAAAATTGTATTTGAAAAAAAGCGCAAAAACATGTGTTTATGAGAAGCTTAGCGCATTTTAGAGAAACAAACTCTTCAGTGAAATTAAATGAGACATTCGGGCTTGTTGTTACTACATGAAACTGTTGCCACTTATGACTTTCCAAAAAAAAAGATCTACATTTAATTCTTCGAAATGTGGCAAGATTTGCTGTAATGGGCGAAAAAAATGCGATACGGCAACACATTTCTAGCTAGTGCCAACAAATACATGGTAGCAACAGATGTTGTTGTAGTTGTAAGTAGCAACAACAGATGTTTTATATTTGTTCATTCGTTTCAGTTGTCAAACTCTACACAAATGTCTATGCAGCAGCAATACAAGAATAAAAAGAATTCAAAAGTATAAATACAAAGTATAAATATCAAATACATATGATTTTGACAAGCGAAACAAAAAATTACATGGGAAAAATTTATTCACCTGTTTAAAGGACATTCACCGCGCCTTGTTGTAAAAAATTTACTTTCAATTTTGTTTTCAATCGGAAACAAAAATCTACCCTTGAAATTTAGAGATATATTAATATCCATAGTCTTCAATTACATAGTGCAACACGAAAAAATATAACCATATACGGATACCACTACACTCCGGTTCACTTATTTAAAGGCACTAAAAATTCCGTATTCAGCAGCCTGTATCTTTTGCAATTTGTAACCGATTGCAGAATTTCAAAATGGAAATGGAAGCTAGACATCTAAAGATATAAAAAAAAGTCATGATAATAGCGGTTTCTTAACTAATCAACGTTTTTTGAGCAATTTATAAAAAAAAAAAAACTTCCAAAAATGTGCTATTTCTTTTGGTTCACTTGAATAAAGGCACTTTATTATTTTTTTATTTTTTTTTATTGCAATTTATTACATCTTAATCATTTTACGAGTCAAAATGACAAAACAACAAATTTTAAATCTATCGGAAAAAACTAAAATCGATGTTTACCGTTCTGAAGGATATTCTAACCGCGCAGTAGCTAAAAAAATTGGACGGAGCCTAACAGTTGTCGACAATTACATCAAGGACCCCTCTTTATCTATCATCAGAATTGCTTCTAAATCTGCCTTATCCTTGTCAAAAAATGAGCTCAAGCCGGAGTGGAAGCGAGGAAGTCACCCGTACGCAGAGTAATTAAGAGCTGTGAGTATCTTGAATACATGAAATTACAAAAATGCCGCCACCTAATGCTCCTCGTAAGGAAAAGCGGCTTCAATTCGCAAGAGACTACATGGTATGGGATGTGCAGCCAAGAGGTCATGTAAATGACTGGAGAACCGTTTTAGTTACGAATGAGAATAAGTTTAATTTGGATGGGCCTGACGGCTACAACTATTATTTCCATGATCTGCGCAAAGAAAAGCGTTTTTTGAACCGACATCATAGCCGAGAGGGCGGCGTTATGGTGTAGGGTGCTATTACGTGCTATGACACCATTGATCTTGAAATTCAAAGTGCAAAAATGACTGGTGCAAGCTATAACACGTTATTGGAATCGGCTTTTCCGAAGTTCAGTGAACTATTTGGTCCCATATCTTGGATATTGCAACCCCTATACACAACGCCAGAGTAGTAAAAAGTTCATTGCAAGCCAAAATGTTAATATTCTTGACTGACCACCCTATTCGCCAGATCTAAACATTATCGAAAATGTCAGGGGTTGGTTATCTCGTAAGGTCTATGAAGGAGGTAGACAATTTGATGACAAGCAGTCACTAATTCAGGCCATTAAGGATGCCTGGAATCAAATTTCGTTGGATTACATAAATTCTCAATGAAAACCCGTATTAAAAACAAAAGCAGTTGTTCTTAAATAAAGTAAAATAAATTAAAAAAACAAGAACAATTGTTTTTCATTAAAATTAGTTAAATTGCCTTTATTCAAGTGAACCAAAATAAATAGCACGTTTTTGGAATTTTTTTTATAAATTGATCAAAAAAGTTATTTAGTTAGGAAAGAACTATCGTCATGATTTGTTTATATCTCGAGATGTCTAGCTTCGACATCCATTTTAAATTTCTGCAATCGGTTACAAATTGCAAAAGATACAGGCTGCTGAATATGGAATTTTTACTGCCTTTAAATAAGGGAACCGGAGAGTAAATATTATCTCCATTAGGATGTTGAGGAGTTTGCACGAAAGTGTGTCGCCTTGCCTCAGTTCTCGCTTTGTAGAGAATAGTTTATAGAGCTTCGTCCCCACATTCACTGCTGATTTGGTGTTGGTCCGTGTCATTCCACAGAGGCGGTTTAGTTCTGACGGAATACTAAGTTCATCACATAGATTGTCAGACTGCGATCACACATTGTTTGCCGTTAAACTCCTCCGAAACAGCTGGACCGATTTGTATGAAATTTTGTGTGCATATCGGGTAGGTCCCAGAATCGGCCAACATCTATTTTTCATAGCCCTAAATGATAAGGGTGACCCACCCCTATATAGAACACAGTTTTGTCCGACTGCGAAACACACTGATGAAGCGGCAGTGAATAGTTGTCTTGTGTGGGTTCGGAGCACTCTCAGAGCAAAGAGAATAATGACGTGGTTACACGTATATAAAAATGAGATAGCAAGAGAGCAACGAAAATTGGGTGAACTTGTGTACATGTGGCTGTTGCTTTGCATTCTCTTTTTTTTTGTGTGAATAAAACAAAAGGTATTAAGCAAGAAAATAATGACACTTTTCTTCAAATATTTTTAACAACCTGTTTCTCTATCTCGAAAGAAAGTTTTCGTTCGTGTTTAATTTTGTCGTTTCAAGTCGAATGGAAACATAAAATTTTTCAGCACAAATTTTGGTTTCTCTATTTCGAATGTACTGTCAGTTAGGAGCAAACATAATCAGGCGAACGATAATTTCGAATTAGAGAAACCACATTTGAGTCGAATGTGAGTGACTAATTTTCGTTCGCTTAGCTATTCGTTCAAGATAGAGAAACAGGCTGTAAGAGTTATTAAGTATTAATATTATTTAAATGAAACGTCATATGATTGAACGCTGTTTGTTATTTTCCAATGTAATATTTACTAATGTGTTCGTAGAATTCGAACAGGTACCGTGTAACCAAAAGGTGTCAACACGTCGCCCGTGAGTTCGAACACTCATTGGATTTTTTTATATCTCAAGATGTCCAGCTTTCATTCCCATTTTAAAATTCTGCAATCTGTTACAAATTGCAAAAGATACAGGTTGCTGAATGTGGAATTTTTAGTGCCTTTAAATTAGTGAGCCGAAGTGTACGAGATAAAAGACCAAAAAACAAATCCGTGTATCCCAGTTTTGCCCAAAGTCATGCACATTTTATGGGCGCCCAAAGATTTGGGGCCTCGGTGTCATTTTTGCAATAAAGTGATAATTTTGTCAGGCTCATATCTTGCAAAAAGTTTGAAATTTTGATTTACTCTCTGAGGGAAAGTTGTGGCTTTTGTCATAAAGAACATATAAAAGCAAGAAACCTCATCTTCAAGGTCAAAAATTTTAAAAATTCGATTTTTTTTAACTCTTTTCTACATATGTATTTAGCAAACTGTTCAAAATTCAAGAAAATAATCAACAACAAAACTGTACCTAAGATCTCAATAAACAACTCTGTAGAACACATGAACTTCCTAGGAATGATTCTTAACACCATTTAGGTAGCGCTTAGATAGCTTTAGGTAGTGAAAGTGAAAAATTTCCCGCACATTTTCTAATTTCATTTGTTTTTTCTTTACTTCAACATTGAGATACGAGTACTATGCTATCTATTAAAAAAATAATAGAAAAAATGTTTGTATTCTGTTTATAATGTTGATGTCCCTGGACTTACAAATCGCACTCTCTTAAGTTGTGGATCCAAATCGTCGTCCGAATCTGACTCTGATTCAGAAGTTATGGTATCCACAGGTACGTTGTTTCCAGACTGCCCTGCATCATCAGCTTTTCCTTCTTCAAATGCTTCACGAACATCATACAGTGTTATCTTGTGACTCCACCAACATACCTGAAATTAATTGGAAAATGAATCAAAAAAGGAATGCAAAACAATACATCAATAAAATTGATATTACCTCTGCAAGCAATGCATCGCGTTTTATGCCTTTGTTCAGGTTCTCCATAGGCATTGTGGTTTGGTGAAACTGCTCTCCTTGCTCATCGGATTCGGTAGGGAGTTGTTTGATAAAATCATCAAAATGAAAATGAAAAAATTGCAGCTTTAATGCCATCGATGTGCCGATTTTCTCAAAATAATACAGCATTTCTTTCACCCATACTCTTGCTTCCGGTTCCGCGTCTCGATCCCCTTCCAAGACCGCTGGTGAATACACGCTGAAGGTAAATCTATGCCATTTTTGAAATTTATGGTTTTGAGCTTCTCCTATTGATAATATTTTGATTTACAAGAAATGAAAACAAAATTAATCTAAGATAACTTTTTGTTGTCATTTCTTGAAACTGAACATGTGGCAACATTGTCATTGCACAATAGGGTGGGCTGAAAATGCGCTTTTTTAGAATTTTACTTGGTAATAGCAAAATTATTGTTCTTCGAAAAAAAAGAAAATTTTTGGTAAAAAAAAAATTTTTAGATTGATAACTCAGTCTCGCCCAAACCGGCGAAAGGTTAAAATTGTTCAACCGTATTCATTGGAAATGTAGTTCTCTACAAAAAATGTTAAATGGTTAAATCTCCTAAAGTTGATAGTTACTAAGTTATGACAATTTTGGTCATTAAAATATTTATTATTATTATGTTATTACTCTTTGAGGAGGAAAAAAGAATATTTTGTCAAATGCAAAACAAAGTAAGTATTTTTTTCAGCTTTAAATGCCGTTACTTTATAAAGAAGAAAAAGACAGAATGTCAAAACGAAAATAAACAACAATTTTAATTTGTTTTGTTTGTGTTAAAATTTTGCAGTGTTTAAACGTGTAATTTCTATGGTGTTTTCAAAATACCAATACATAATTTCTGAAAAAGCTATAAACTTCATCAAGTGTAGTTAGAACAAGTGAGTTTTCAAAAAGTTTTCTACTGACGAAAACACATAAAATTCTCCACTGAGGACGTACTATTAATTTTCCTTATTAACATTTCGAATTTTTATAGCACTACAATGTTATCTAGTGGAATATATACTTGTCCTATATTTGGGGACTCAAGAAAACTACCTGGGGTAGGGCTGCGACATCGACATCGATGTTTTAAAAACATCGATGTTTTTCTAAAACATCGAGTACTTTTAACATCGATGTCTTAGTGCCGATGTTTTTCCAACATCGATGTTTTGAATCGATGTTTGCATCGATGTTTTTGCTTTCGGACTGGTTGTGGGCAAAATTAAATTGTCGGCTTCGCATGTGTTTCATTTTTTTTTAGTCACAAACTCATCGGCGGCGTGAGCGAAAACATCGATGTTTTTGACCGATGTTACATCGATTCAATGGCGCGGCTGAAGTAACAAACGATCGGCGTAGAAGTTTTTACCGACATCGATGTTTACAAAACGATATACAAAACTTTATTTATACTGGAGTTATTTTATGTATACTGGAGTTATTTTATGCTTAAAATATTCAAAAACATCGATGTTTTTGGGGGTGTCTTAATTTTTCAGAAATGAAATGAGAAACATCGATGTTTTCGAATTGTTAACAAACTAAATAAAAACATCGTTGTTTTGTGTTTGCTGAAATTCTCTTGTAGATATGTGTTGTCAATATACAAATCACCCTATTCGTCGATATAAAGGCAAATAGTGTATACAAAACTTTATTAGTGCTGCCTTTTATATCGATGTTTTTCAAATTAACAAAATTTATAGAAAAAACATCGATGTTTTCGAATTGCTAACAAAATTATATAAAAAAAACATTAATATTTTCAAACATCGATGTTTGGATTTCGCTTTTATATATGACGTGCTGGCGTATATATCACCCTATTGGTCGATATAAAGCAAAAACATACAAAAGTTGATTAGTACTGTTTTTTTATTTTTATTGCTAAAATACTTTAATAAAAAACATCGATGTTTTCAAAATAAAAAATTTATAGAAAAAACATCGATGTAAAGCAAAAACATACAAAAGTTGATTAGTACTGTTTTTTTATTCTTATTGCTAAAAAACTTTAATAAAAAACATCGCTGTTTTCAAAATCGATGTTTGAAAATATTAATGTTTTTTTTATATAATTTTGTTAGCAATTCGAAAACATCGATGTTTTTGCTATAAATTTTTTATTTTGAAAACATCGATGTTTTTTATTAAAGTTTTTTAGCAATAAAAATAAAAAAGCAGTACTAATTCAACTTTTGTATGTTTTTGCTTAATATCGTCGACATGACATATATAAAACTGCACTTCAGGGAAAACAAAACACGCAGAAACATTTGTAACCGATGTTGGATCAACATCGATGTTTCTCACTTGACGACCTTTTCTTTTTTTTAGTCAATGTCAGAGGGAAAAGAATACGTGCGCAGAAACATCGATGTTTTATCGACATCGATGTTTCTCATTTGAAGGTCGATGTCGCAGCCCTAACCTGGGGATCAATTACCAAGTAATGAAGTTGTTTTAATGTATTGCAATTATATAAGAGAAGGAAAGAAATCCAACTGTCGCTTCGAACCAGTCTTTTCTGAAATTTCTAAAACTGTGGCCTCAGATGTAGAAAAATTATTTTCTTCCGTTTCGATTCCAGTAGTTTCCTATAAACGAATCATTCAATTAATACCATCTCTACATCAGAAATACTTGAAGGCTAAAAAATTATTTGGTAACAAAAGAAAAGCAATTCAATGTTAGTAGATGATAGAAAAGAGGTGCGCAGATTCACTTTACAGAAAATTATTGAAGCAAGAGAAATTTCAGAGTTACCAAACGAACAGAGAGAACATTCAATTCGTCATTTTCAACTACCGGACCTCCAGATTAATGCAAACGATTACACTGAAATGATAGACTGGAATCAACAGAAAATTACTCCTCCACCTGTTTTAAACAATACATGCACGGATGAATTAAGAAACATATTATCAAGTAATGATAATAAACCAAAATATATGTGGGAGTTTGAAAATTGTCCTTGTAGAACGTACGGTGAAACTTGTAACAGAAGCAGCAAGTACTGCTTGTGGCTTCGAAATGAGAGATGGATTTATTCGGTCAACTTTGGAATCTCGTCAGAAAAATCCCATCTTTGATTGTAAAAAGCAATATAATGTTTAATTTTCAATATATAAAATTTAAAATCTAAAAATAAATTAATTAATTAATATTTTACTGGCAAAACTTATTTTTAATTGTCGGATACTATTACTTAATAAATTTAAAACAATGTTCAGCATAATATAGCTACTATTGTGGTAAGAATTGTTAACATTATAAAATATTTTAATGACCAAAACTGTCATTATCTTAGTAACTATCAACTTTAGTAGATTTTACCATTTTACTTTTTTTGTAGAGAATTAAATTTCCAATGAACACAGTTGAAACATTTTTTTTTAGAAAATTTTAACCTTTAACCGGGTTAGGCGAGCCTGAGATATCAACCTAAAATTTTTTTTTAACAAAAATTTTCTTTTTTTTTTGCTAAGAACAATAATTTTGCTATTACCAAGTAAAATTGTAAAAAAGCGAATTTTCAGCCCACCCTATTGCACAAGCCGAAACTTAAGTGGGAAATTGAAATGACGCTTAATATCGCTTAACTGCCATGTAGAAATTAAGCTATAATTAACTTTAGCGGGTTAAAAACAACACACTTATTTTTTCGTAAAACATTTCAATTCACTATCTTGTTTCCTTACGTGTCCTTCCGTCCATTCGGACTTTTGCGCATTCAAACGTTCCAGTAATATGTTGCTAAATGCTGCTTGTTAATATCAAAGACAAAATATCGATGTCTTTAACTTTTGACAATTCTTTTTGAAAGCAGTGTTGAGATCATACATGGGGCAAATTAATTATACGACAATTATAATTTGTAGTTAAATTTGAGTTACCTTTCGAAATGGAAATTCAAAAAAATCTCAATACCATTGGCAATTGTACTTATTTTCAAAGTTTGGTTTCGAAATATTTTAGACAGTACTGGTTTATGAATTTGAAAGTAATATGAGGCAATACCTATCAAAGACACAAACCTCTACATATAAAATACATGAAAAACAGAATTTCCAGCAATTAAACAACAATTAAAAGCATTCCCATATTTCATTAAAATTGGTATCCGATTCCACAACCTACAATTGCATTGTATGAGCAAATACAAATTCAAAATTTCTTAATTGCCATTGCGAACAATGGTGAATCTTTTGCATTTGCCTTATAAAAAGCAATGCAAATTAAAATTCTATGCAAATTAAAAACACCCATGTATGGTTTAGATAGTGACCTAGAATAGCCAGTTTGTAGGGTTAAAAATTCCAGAAAATGGTAACCTTTTGATTCTAGAATAGGCCGTGGCAAATACAAGTGGGATATTAAATGCGAAATGTCTCCTACATTTAAATACTTTTAAAAGAAATTAGATATATTAGTTTGTCCCTCATCTGAAATTTGAGATTAAATACGTTAAAAATAATAAAACAAATAATAATAATACAAAATTAATCGTCTTCATGATTTTAATCACCATGAAATATGTCTACTCCATAAACGAATTTCAGAAAGTACACGCTGAGAAAAACATCCACTATAACATATTCCCCCAAACATGTTCTAGAGAAACCATATATATGTTTGGAACACATTCCAAATATTCATATGTTTGCAAGTCCTAAACTCACTTATATTTAAATGGAATCATTAAGATGTTAACTTGCAAAGATACGTGGAGCCAGCCATTCGTGTGTTTCCTCCTAAACGAACGATTGGCGACTTAGTGCATGAAACCAAAACGCAACAGATCAGTCAACAAAAACACTCAATTCATTTGAAAACGAATTCAGGAATATTTATGTATCACTGGCTGAAAGAATAATGCAAAAATATAGTACACCGAAACAACATTAACTTAGGCTGTGAACACTCTTCATTTGACCGCCCTTTAGTATTTTGCACTCGACAGAGCATAGCGAGAAAAAGAAGTAAACCTTGGTGATACAGCTGTATTTGTATCACAAACAAAGCTATATTTGGATGACACATATATTATTACATATTAATCATTAATCTTTAAACATATATATTACTACATATTAATCATTGTGTCTCAAACATTTAATATTGACTAGCAAACACTATGTGTTTGGGCACAAGTATGCCACATTTGCGACAAGCTACAAACACTCCTTATATTTGCTTCCAAACGAGAAATAAATTCCGATTTTTCAGCGTGTATTGTGCGTATTGCAGAAAACCGAGGGGAAATGAAAACCCAAAAAAAGCTGGTGTCCCATAACATCCCATGAAGGATCTGAGGAGAGCTTCTCACAATCAGTGAGATGTGCGCTGCCTAATATTAACACTCACTGATTGGGACCTATAGTTTACACCGGTTCCGAACAGTATTTTGAGTAGCTGCTTCGTGGCTAAGTACTCGATAGTGTTGCCATCACCAAGCGAGGTGACCGTCGTCGAAAGAAATGTAAGGTGGTCTGAGCAGGCATTGAACCCAAGTTCTCATGCACAATAGACGCGCACACTAACCATTGCTGGTCGGTGGAAAACCCATATTGAGTTTTAATTAAAACTTCAAAAATGTTTCCTACTTTTATTTTTCGCCGTCTTTTCCAAAATCAACAGGTGAAAGATATCGATTTCTTGCTTTTGACAACTCCTACTGAAATCTTCTAAGTAACATTTTTCCCATTCCTCAAAATAATGACAAGAAAATCGAGCTAGAAAAGAAAGAAAGAAATCCAGCTACAAGATTGAAATCTCATTTAATTTAACTGCAGACACTATATCTCCCCTAAGGTATTGACAAACAAAAATTTTTTGGGAGATTTTTCAAATACGATTTCGGCTCAAATTAAAAATTTCTTATGATTACCAAAAAATAGTGAGGACTAAGAGGGAATCTGTCCTACCGCGATTTGAATATACTCAGGCCTTCATTCTGTAAAGCAATCATTCACTTCAAAAAGTTGTTGCGATGTGTAATTGTACTCAGGAATGGAATACAATTAAATGGGGCAAACTACTCAATTGATAATGTTTGAAACTTTCAAAGAGAAATGTCTGAATGTGAGTCAACGTGACACTGACTTTGAATAAAGAAGTTTTCAAGAGAGTAGGAAGAAAACTGCGAGGGTATTTTGGAACAAACGAAACTCAGTATGCGTTTTCCGCCGCAACACACCTATTACAATTTGCTGTAAACAGGCTCCGAAAAAAGTTGAGAAATTGGAAAGTTGACAGAATTGAACTTAACGTAAAATTAAATTCAAATTTCTAAAAATAACCCGGATGAAAGACAACTGAAATCGGAACTTATTTTTAGTTAGGTAATTTTTGAATATTTTATGCTACCACATGAATAAAGTGTATCAGTTTATGAAAACTCTTAGTATACACGGAATTTTTAATTTGCATTTGATTTTAATTTGCATTGCTTTATCTAATGCAAATGCAAAAAATTATCATTGTTCGCAATAGCAATTAAAAAATTTTGAATTTGCATTTGCTCAGGCAATGCAAATGAAGGTTCTGGAATCGGATGCCAATTGTAATGAGATCTGGAAATTCTTTTAATTGTTTTCAATTTGTTTGACCGCTGGCAATTTTGTTTATAAGTATTTTATATGTTAACGTTTGAGGCTTTGATAGGCATTGCCTCACAATACTTTCAAATTCATAAACCAGTACTGTATACAATATTTGAAACAAATATCTGTCAGATATGAAGGAATTGCTTTGAAAATAAGTACAATTGCCAATAGTATTGAAATTTTTATGAATTTTTATTTCGAAAGGTAGTTCAAATTAAATTACAAATTATAATTGTCATGTAATTAATTTGCACCCAAAATTTGGTTATTCATTCGATGGAGTTTCGACAAACTTGACAGTAAACGGTGTTCTTGGCTTAGATACAAATTTCCAAAGTGTTAGCTGTCAAACTTCGGCTGTCACTTTTCGGCATTTAGGATCAGTATACTCTGTCAAATCAGCATAAATAGATTCACGCTTAAACAAGGGTAACAAATGACGCAAATTTATTTTGAAAATAAGCCATAGACTTCGTGATTTTTATGCCACACATAATCGTCCAACTGAGCAGATTTCATACCACATACTATCAATACACCAACAAGTCAAAACAACGTGCGTACTGAAGCGAATATCGCCGCTGTAAACGAAAGTGTACAAGAAGATCCAAATTTATGGATCCATCGTCGGCCGCATGAATTTGGAATGTGGCTGTCCACTAGGTGGAAAATTCTTCACGAAGATCTTGGCCTACACCCGTATAAGTTATAACTGGTGCAGGACTTAAAGCCATGAGACCAAGGCTTTTCGCCGATTGGACTCTAGAGCAGTTGGCAGTTGGCCCAATGTTTTATCGCAGAATTGTGTTCAGCGATAAGGCTCTTTTTTGGCTTAACGGGTTTGCTAATAAACATTCTTGCCACATATAGAGTGAACGCAATCCACAACAGCCCACACAGACTCCTTTACACCCAAAAAAAATGCACTGTTTGGTGCGGTTTACACGCTGGTGGCATTACCGAACCCAGTTTCTTCAAAAATGAAGCGAGATGGAGCTACGTGCAATACGGCGACAACAACCATCGATAAATTGAAATCAAAATTTGGCTCTGAGTTGATTTCGAGAAATGGACATGTAAATTGGGCCCCAAGGTCGTGCGATTTGACACCTATCGATTATTTCCTGTGGAACTACGTGAATTGACTGGTTTAAACCGATAAAACACCAACAATCGACGCCTCACAGTTCACAATTGTTCGTGTTATTCGTGAGAGGCGGCCAGCAATTGTCGCAAAAGTCACACAAAATTGGACGTGCAGAATGCGTTTCGTCCTTAACAGCCGCGGTGGCCATATTGATATTTCGAACAAAAAAAATTTCATTAGAACATAATTTGTTGTATTATTTTTTACAAATTCAATTTACACAATGCAAAAAAAAAAACGCTCCTTATTTTGAATCTCTTCTAAAAATAAACAGATTGCAGTAGGGTTTTGGGTAGGAGTTACAACTAAATTCAACACATACATATGTTGCGCCTCAGAGTCATACGATACAATTGAGTTCATATGAATTGAGTTCACATTAGCCAATCGCTTGAATTCTACAGGAAATGATAAACGTCATGGCGCCCAAACAAAATCTCATATAAATGAACTTCGTTTGGAGAACGTAATTGGAGCAAAAATACATTTATTGAACCAAACTGACCATTCCTTTTGAAATAAATAATCAAAACCTCTATGAGAACCAAACAACGCCTGGAACGCTTCACGAGAAAAAAATAAACGTTTCTAAAGAGTGTCTCAATAAGAATGCACTTTTTCATTTCAAAATAAAAACAGGTACTGTTTGAGCTAGTTGTGATTTTTTTATTGGATTGTAAAGAAGACATATTCCGATTATGTATGTAATAAAATATCCGTCCAATGGGCTCTACCGCTGATGACAGCCCAGTACTGTTCTCATAAAGTCTTCCATCACTTTTTCACAGAGATATGGCTGTAACTCAACGTTGACGCTTTGGATCTCGGGTTTGAGCTCAAGAATTATTTCTGGTTTATTCGCATAAACCGCAAATTTCACAAAACACCAAGGAACAAACCGCACGGCGTTAAATCGTATGTTCTTGGTGGCAAGCTGACATAAGAATTTCTTGAGATAATTTGTTGTAGAAATCATTGCTGCAATAAATCGATTGTTTCTTACGCGGTGTAGCAGGTGGTACCGTCTTGCTGAAACCGCATGTCGTCCAGATCCATGCCGTCCACTTGAGGCCACAAGAACTCCGTTATCATGTTCCTGTAACGAATACCGTTCATAGTCACTAAAATTTCGGCCTCATCTTCAAAAAACTAAGCCCCAATCACGCCGCCTGACCAAAACCAGCCCCAGACACTTGCTCGTTGTGGGTGCACTTGTTTCACATGAGAATTTTCTGAGGCCCAACTTCGACAATTTTGTGTATTCACGAAGCCATTCAGATGTAAATGTGCTTCATCGGAAAAGATGAATTTTTTTTTTAAAAACTGGCATTGATTTCACTTCGCTCCATTACCCATTGAACGAATTGCCGGCGCTCTCCATGGTCTGCTGGTTTGAGCTCCTGAGTAAGCTGAATTTTGTACGCATGACGGTGGAGGTCTTTGGTCAAAATTATCTGCGTAGTGCTTCGTGAAATTTGAAGTTATTGAGAACGATGTCGAATTGATGTTTTCGGCGAAAATTTTGTTTACAGCAGCAATGTGTTCAAGAGAGCGACCTGTGCGTAGACGCACGGGAGTCTTACTCTCCATAGCCGACCAAGTTTCTTCAAATTTTTAGAACACTCTTCGATTCAATTTCAATTCAAAAAATATTTATTAATCCAAATAATACAATTGAATCTTACAAAGACATGATACAAAATTGTGAGTTTTATCATTTTGATATTTCAGCAACTGAAACTTAGTATATGTATATTTACAATTCATGGAATTTTTCTTTATATTTTGATTTGTTTTTATTTATTATGTTTTTAAGGCAAAAGGATCAAAAACCTTATCTGATGTACTTAAAGCTAGGATTCAAACATAGGGTACAAAATATTACTGATAGGGTCATTATTTGTTAAAATAATTTTCTATTTATTAATATTATGGGTTTGGTAAATTTCTGGGGTTTAGTTATGATAATTGGTTACACTCTCTTAGAATCTCATAAGGAGATTCTGCAACTTTTTGAAAATAGTTTGCATTCAACCGATTTATGCAATCGCCGATGAGTTCATATCCAGTCTCTTCGTGAAGCATTATTGTGGGGTAACGCCAGTGTTTTCTATTTATCAACTTAAGACATTTGTTTTGGATGATTTGTAGTCGTTTGGTGTGAGACTTTGCTGCTTTGTACCATATTGGCGATGCGTATGATATTATTGGTCGAATAATACATTTGTATAATAGGTTCTTATTGTGGTGTGTAAGGACAGAACGTTTTTTAAGCAAAGGCCACAGTGCCCTTAGTGATTTTACAGCCTATTCGCGTGAAAATTCAATATGTGCCCTGAACGTTAACTTTTTGTCTAAAATGACACCGAGGTATTTGACTTCATTGTTGATATGTAAGGAGCTGGTTCCGAAATACAACGGCCTCAGTGGTGCCCACTTGTGTGATTTATTCCAAGGGAATATAATGCTTTGCGTATTTTCCTCGTTAATTTTTATTTTCCACTTTCGGAAATAACTGTTGCACGCCACAAGGCTGCGTTGAATCTTCTTGAGGAGAGCCTTGGTTAATTTACTCGATGTTATAAGGGCTGTATCATCAGCGTACAGTGCAATGTCTATGTCGTTTGGAGGTTTAAAGTCAGAAATATAAATTGAATACAAAATAGGGGACAGAATAGAACCCTGGGGAAGTCCTGCTGGAAGGATTTTAAATGAAGATAAACTATTGTTGACTGATACTGCAAATGTTCTATTGTTCAGAAAATCCGCTATAATGTTGCAGATGTATGTTGGGGCATTTGCGGCCATTAATTTGTAAAGAAGACCGTTATGCCAGACGGTGTCAAATGCTTTCTCGATATCCAGCAGTACTAACCCTGTGGACTTTTTGTGCCGTTTGTTTTTAATAATAATGTTGTTGATTCGGCTCACTTGGTGGACTGTATTGTGACCTGGTTTGAAGCCGAATTGTTTTTGGCATATAATGTTTTGGTCTGATGTGAAGTCCCTTAACCTGGTGTAGATAACCTTTTCATATATCTTTCCCAGGTTGCTCAAGAGACTGATGGGTCTGTAACTGGAAGGAATATCCGCAGGTTTGTTTGGTTTTTGTATGGGAATAACTTTGGCTTTTTTAAAGGCTTTTGGGAAGTAGTTTAAGAGGATGCAACTGTTAAAAATGCATGTAATTAGTTGTACTGCTTTGATGGGAAGATTTTTTAAGAGAATGTTGGGTACACCATCGAATCCAGGAGCTTTTGTCGTCTTTAACGTTGATAATAGAGATGAGATTTCAGGTGATGTAGTTAAAATGCTTCCGTCTGCACTAGGGGGTTCGCTGTTTAGATTTGAAACAGCCGAGTTCACTAGCGAATCGATGGAGTGCTTATAATCTGCGGTCAAGGTGTTTGATTTAGCAAATGTGTTCGCTAGTATCTCTGCTTTTTCAATGTCCGTTATGATTTTTGAGCCATGTTGTTTCAGGTGAGATATGCTGCGTTTGCCTTTGTTTCGTAACGATCGACTTAACTTCCAAAATTTTTTGTCACCAGGTTTTAAGCTTTGTAAAAGATTGGTCCACTTGTTATTGATAACCTTTTTAACCATTATATCAATAGCGTTGTTTAAAAAATTAACTCAATTTTTATAAAAATTTTGTTGTTGTGAGCTGTTCGACCTCTGTTCCTTCCTTTTATATCTATTTCGCTGTCCAATAAGCTGGATAATATTGTCAGGTAGACAATTGCTTCTTGTCAGTGGAAATGTGTTATTTATTTTGGTAGAAATGTTTCGAGCGGATATAATGAGGTTTATAAAGGATTGAATTTCCCTTTCAATTGCCTCTTTTGATCTTAATTGTTCGGTTGAGGGATTGATGCTTCTGTTTAGTGTACTTCGATATAGCCCACAGTTAGTATTTTTGTATGATATATAACCACTGTCGACAGTTTGAAATGATGAACATTGTATTGAGCATAAAATTGGCCGGTGATCAGACGGCAATAAGTAATCTAATGACTTTAGCCTCAGTGGCATAGTGATATTGCTAAGAACGATATCGACAGTTGACGGCATTCTATTTACTTGGTGAGGAAACAAAGTGTGGTTAGCAGGATAGTATATAAAGAAGTTTCGAGCATATTGGCGATTGTTGAGAGCTAGACCAGAAGAATTGGCATGGGAACAGTTCCATGATTGATGCTTAGCATTAAAGTCCCCGAGGGTTATGAAATCTTTGTTGCATGGTGTAAGAGCTGTGATGTCGTTACAGAAATTTTGATTGTGTTTGAGAGAGTATGCTGTAGTGACTATAACATTTGTTCTGTTAATAGTTATTTCAATAGACAAATTTTCAATGTGTGATGTTTTTGTTAAAGGTAGCAGTTTGTGTTTAAGAGATTTATGCACCAAAAGAGCCACACCGCCGCCTCTTCTGCTAATTCGGTCATTGCGGTAGAGAGTATAATTTTCAAAATATGGTGTATGAGTCTCTTTAAGAAATGTTTCATTAAGACTTGCAATGTGTACATTTTTTGTTACAAGGAGATTCTCTAGCTGTGTTTGTAGTGATTTAGTTGTAATACCATTGGCATTCCAGTGAAACAAGTTTAATCTCTTAAAATTATCGGATGTCATGAGCGTATTTTAAGAGAGACATTACTGTAGACATTACCTGTAATTGTTGTACTTTTGTTGTACACCTGCCTAATTCATCTAGTGCCGTTGTAAATATATTGAAGAGTTCATCAATATTAAAGAGAGCACTATTCTCTTTGCGAGCTGCATCAGCGTAAGAACGATAGCCGTTGTGCTGGTGATTACTGTTTATTGTGTTACGTGTGGGGGTGGGGGAGAGGGAACGTGGTTGTAGTTAACGCGTTGTCGCATTGTTGCGTTTCTTTTTGTTGGGGCAGCGGTTACCTTTGCTCTAATTTCTAAGTAACGAGAGCGCATGGGACAAGCAACGTCGTTTGCCGAATGATCAATTCTCTCATATCCATTTTGCTTGCAATTG
The DNA here is from genome assembly GCA_963931995.1 of Phaonia tiefii. Lineage (NCBI taxonomy): Eukaryota > Metazoa > Arthropoda > Insecta > Diptera > Muscidae > Phaonia > Phaonia tiefii. Next base: position 39,926,529 of record OZ008367.1, read on the forward strand.
TAACAAGTGAACACTGCTGGTTTTTTATTGTTTTGAGTAAATGGACAGTCTTTCGTTGGATGACGGTTTGCACAAGTCATGCAGGCCGATTGCCGATTACAGTGTTGTCCGCCGTGACCAAACATAAGACAATTCCAACATTGTGTTGGCCTGTTATTTGTTTTTGGTTTTTGCTTTCTCCATGTTATGATGACATTGGAAATTGTTTTTACACTTTTTAGTGAATTTGGTGCAAATGATCTGCGGGCAAATTGAACTTTGTATACGGCATCATCTTGGGAGCTGTATCGCGTATTAATCTCTACGACGGAAACGGGTGACAAGTTGTATGTCTTTAATTCACTGATAATGTCAACAGGGTCTAACCTTGGTAGACCGTGGATAAATGTGGTATAAAGTTTATCCTCTTTCGCGTTAAAAGTGTGATGCTCAACCTTGGCCTCTTTTAGAGATTTTATACAAAAATTAAATTTTTCTTTGTTTTGGGGAAAAATCTTAACGCCGATGGAAGTTCGTTTGTATATGCAGTCATTGCCCAACAAATGTTGAACTTCGCGTAGAGGAACATTGATGTCAGTGCGAATTGGTGGGGGTTTCTGCGTAGCTTCATCCGCATTCATGACTTGTACTGGTGCTTCATCCATGTCTTCGATGCTAGATAGACTACTAAATCTATTAAATGATGGTGATGTTGCTCCAATGTGTCCCAGAGAGTATGACGACATCGGGAGCTTGGATTTTCTAAACGTTTGTTTCCCCTTCGGGCGCGCCGATTTGGCCGCGCGGGGCATCTTCACGAGGCCTTTAACAGATGTACAAAAGAAAATAGACTCCTGTAAACGCGAGAGATTAGACACTTGCGGTGAATAAAATTAACGCACTGATACTGATACTATTTGACTTTAACTTCGATAGGACGTAGTGTTTGCGACCGATCAGAACAAACTCTCAGCAGCGACTGGGAACACTCTTCGAATGATTGTCACATTATGTGTACTTTCTCGACTGAAAATTCTTCGAAGTTTGCAGGCGGCCTCAGCATAACTTTTCCAAGTTTTTGTAATAAGTTTTCACAATTATAACGCCTTGTTCTTTCGTAAACCGATCCATTTTTAATAATAGGAATATATTCAGAGTTGCCACTTGAACATAAATAAATACACTACATTTAAAAAGTGCAATCTTACTGAGACACCCTCAATAAATAAAAATAAAATAAACGGTTTCCCGTTCCCGTCCCAGCAACACATTGCATCAAACATATATATGTTTGGAAACAATCATATATATTATTCCTGCAATATGTTGCCTGGGCCATATTTTGCTACGTTTAATTCTTTGTCATTATTTAGCGCATGTAGATTTTTTCAATAATACAATGTTTAAAGCAAATCCGTTGATAAAAGACAAACAGTTTATAATATTTTTAGGTTCATATAATGGGTAAAGGATTTTAAAGTGGCATAACTCTGTAACAGTAACAGCAAATTCAAAATTTTTTTTTACAAAATTACTTGGAATTTACCCATCTTTTAAAGTCTATCATTAGTGTTTTAAATTTTCATTGAAATTTAAAGCAAATCCGATACAAAATGGCAAACAGTCTATAACATTTTTAGGTTCATACAACGGGTAGAAGGTTTTAAAATGGTATAACTCTGGAAGAGTAACAGCAAATTAAAATTGTTTTTCTACAAAATTGCTTGGAATTTATCCGTCTTTTAGAATGCATCATTAGTTTTTTTAAATTTGATTAGAAATTTTAAAAGTTATAAAGCGTTACTAATAAAATTTATCTAAAATTTGTATACCTTATGGCCAAACAACATCATGGCCAAAACTGCTGGTTTATGCATATACAATGAAATTTTAAACGTTTTGCTTTAAAAATGTTGACCTACAAACTAGGAAAATCGTGGTCATTGACCGAGTTTTAAGTAAATTTCAAAAAACGTCCGGAATACACGATTTTGGGGGGATATTCGACTTGTGCGACCTCTAAACCTCTTCCGAAAAATCTGAAAAAAAATCTCAAAAATACTTCATCCTATAAGCTTTCCAATCGCTTTTCAATCGACAAAGAACAATTTTTTGGGACACCCTAGGCTACATACTCGTTAGTGTCGTCGACCTTTATCGATGTGACCGCCGTCGAAAGAAATGTAAGGTGGGTGAGGAAGGATCGAACCGACATTCCCATGTACAATAGCCGCACGCACCATCATTGCACCACCGCTGATCAATGACATGTCCTCGACGTACATATATGTGACTAGCACACACTTTAAGCAATATATGTATATTTATTCCCAAACGATTGCTAAGCTTGCATTTATTACGATACCACAATAATGGCCAGTTATACAGTTGAAAATTCTTCATTTAAATGCCCAATGCTTGTCAGTTAAATGTCATTTAATATGCAAATTTTTTGCGAGCTTTTAAATGACGAGTGTGATACTCGCCCTAAGTTTACCGTATATATCTTTTAGCCACTATACGATATTAGCCAATATATATTTCAACTAAAACTGAAAGTTCATCATGGCATTGCTAAAACGTGTCTCAAAAATAGCAGCACAAAACGGATTTCAAAGGAGCTTTGATGGATTTTTAATTTAATTTTGGCTGTTGACCCTACTGGATTAGTTCAAATCAATTTTCTGTCTCTGATTCAATCGTAGCTAATGCTGGCAATCAATCACAAAATGAATTTAAAGAAATGATTAAAGCCCCATTTGGAAAATTGCACGAAATCCGTTTACTTTTATGTAATGAAATAAATCAAAAGGAAAAACAAATTGATTCAATGAAATGAACAAATTCCCAATTCTCTGTTTTTCTCAAAAAAGAAAAATGGAAAATATAAAACGGTTGTATTCCAAACACACACATCCATTACATTTATGTAAACGTCTGGTGGCTTTATAATTTCTTTACAAAAAATTTATCAAAGGGAAATGAAAAATTCCTAAATTTGTAAACTGGTCGTTGATCAATGAAGATATTTTCCATTTACACCAATAAAAGTGAAATATGCCAACAGTATTGTGGTAAAAAGGTCTTGAAATATTGCAAGACGATAAAATAATATGCTATACTGTCGGAATTATCGAAAAAATTCATTGGCTACATTCAGAAAATTATGGAGGGCAGGATACGAAGGGCAGGACATTGTTGAACAAGGAGAGTGTTTGTGGCGTATATTTTATCTGCCATAAACAAAGTCATGCATTTTGGTCTTTAGGTTTAATATTTAGGTGTTAAGGTCGAATCTTTTGTGTGACCAAAACACCACAATCCGAATGAAACAGAATTAGTACCAACATCTCGTTAATCTGATACCTTTACGATGAAAGATAAAGATGGTGGGGTCAACGACATATTACCTGAGGACACAAAAGGGATATATAACCACATACAAATATTAAATAGGCACGGAATGTATATTTGAACAACACCTGCTGATGATATTCAATGCAACTGTTGAAATATTCTTCGGGACACCCACATCTTTTTGGATCAACAACTAGTTGCCAAGAGGAGAAAGAAAGCAAACCACAAACTTTTACAAAGGCACCAAGGACATCTGAACTAATAGTATCAAATGCATACACAGCCTACTTCAATCAGGTTTTTCAATTACACACAATGGACAAAATGCTAATACTAAATAGTAGAGAGCCTGATTGAAGTAAAGAAATTAATTTATAAAGTCATCGAAACAGACTAAAAAAACTAATATGTTGTATTTACATTAAATACAGCAATCGGTAGTTAATCGTTGGTCCAACGGTTAGTGTGCGCGACTATTGTACATGAGAACGTCGCTTCCTGATGACAACACTATCGAAAATTTAGCCTTGAAAAACCTTTTGAATATATCGTTCGGAACCGGTGTTAAACTGTAGGTCCCAATCTGTGAATCTATAACAAGCAGAGTTCGTATTTACCTCCCATTGTACTCATGGTTGGTTGTTTGAAAAGGTTGCAAGACAGGACGCTGTCTAGCACACTTAGGCTAAAGAAGCCCATTGTGATACCTGCAGTTTCCTCCATAGCAACTATTGACTAGTCGTCCAGCCAATTTGCCCTTTCAATAAATTTGTCTTTAAGACCTACAGGAATATCCTGTAGGGCTACGGTGCTAACTAGATGGGTTCCGAATATCCTACTTCTCAGTCCTGCCAGAGCAGGGCAATCCAAAAGAAGGTGTTTTGTCTTTTCCTAGTCCTCTTCCATGCAGCATCTACAGAGAGTGGAGTTTCTATGTCCCAATCTTAGGGCGTGTTTTCTTACAAGACAATGTCCCGTAAGTGCTCCATTGTAACCCATACACATCGCCGTGGGGAATGTGAATGAACCCACAGGGTATGGGCAAAATAATGGGTAGATACCCACGAAAATGGGGAATTACCATTTCGATTACCTATTATCCACTGGGTAAGTGGAAAACAATGGGTACCTACTAGAGTGTCCAGAAAATCGTAATTTTTTAGAAACCGGTTTTGGTTTGTTCGAAAAATCTAGGCAAAAACCGGTTGAACCGGGTTATTTTCGTTTTTTTTTTTGCTTTAAATTAAATTACACATGTAGCACTCACAAGATATTTGTGTAGCGATAATTTGTTCTCCTTATTATTGTTTAAAACTCAAAATTTCACAACTTTACGATATTTAAATATGACAATTACGTTTTAATTTTAAATAAAAAAATTATATCATATTCCAATTTAGAATGCGTGTTCAATATAAAATTAAAAAGTGTTAAACTGATTTAAATTCGAAATTAATATTCAAATTTGAAAGAGATTTTCATGTATGAAAATCTTATTGAATTTAAAACATTTATTTATAAAATAATTTCAATTTTTAAATTTGAAAAAAAAATTTTAAATAATTGGTAGGTAATTTCTTATTCAAGTCATAAAATCATTTTGAAATTTGATTAAAAAAATTGTTTGGAAATTTCATTTAGCACTTTTCGGAATATAAAATAATATTTGAAAATAAAAATCACGCTTGTTAATTCCAAAATTTCATTAAAATTCGAAATTCGTATAAATTATTATTAATTTATTTAAGGATATGAACACAAACGCGGTTAACCGACGTCAAATAATTGGTTTCCGGTTAGTTCGAAAATTATGTTTTTTAAAAAACCGGCACACGGTTAAGAGCAGAAAACCCGGTTAACCGGTTTCACCGGTTTTTCGATTTCGGTTTTGGACACTCTGGTAGTACACACGAAAATGGGGAATTACCATTTCTATTACCTATTAAACGCAGGGTAATGAGGAGAATAATCGATAGCTACCCACAACAATGGGGAATTACCCATCACGATTACCCATTACCCTCAGAAACTAGAAAAAAATTATATATCTCGGAAACAGAGGATCCAATCTGAAAAATAACCAATTTTTTAAGGTTTCTAAGGGTTTTTCATAAAGTGGTCCGATTCGTATGGAACAAATTTTTCGAAAAAAATCCCCAAAATAAGAAAATCACTTAAATAAAAAAGTGACTATAACTCGGAAACGGTCCTTCCAATCGAGAAAATAATAAAATTTGTACCTCCTTTGGAAGCTTTAACCACTGGATTTCTTCAACATGGCATCACTTTTTTTTATTAAATCGTTAAAACTAAAATTTTTCAAATAAAAAATCGCTAAATCACCCAATTCGTATGGAAGAATTTTTTTTTTTTCAAAAATCCCCAAAATGAGAAAATCGCTAAAATAAAAAAGTGACTATAAGTCGAAAACGGAGCGTCGAATCGTAAAACTAATAATTTTTGTGACTCGGTAGGAGGCTTTAACCAACGGATATCTTCAATATGGCATCACCTTTTTTAAATCGTTAAAACTACAATTTTTCAAATGAAAAATCCCTAAAACGCCATCATGTTTAATCTCGGAAACGGAGCGCCTAATCGAAAACACAACCAATTTTTCCGAGTTTCTAAGCGTCTTTCATAAACTGATCCAATTCGAATGGAATTTTTTTTCCCCAAAAAATCGGCCAAAATAAGAAAGTCGCAAAAAAAAAAGTGAGTATAACTCGGCAACGGTTCCGTCCAATCGAAAAAATAATAAAATTTGTACCTCTGTAATAGGCTTTAACCACTTGATGTTTTCAATATGGCATCACTTTCTTCTAAATCGTTAAAAACTAAAATTTTTCAAAAAAAAAATCCCTAAAACGCCCTCATGTCTACATCTCGGAAACGGAGCGTCCAATAGAAAAAATAACCAACTTTTCCGAGTTTCTAAACGTTTTTCATAAACTGGTCCAATTCGTATGGAAGTTTTTTTGTTTTTTAAAATCGACAACGTAAGAAAATCGCTAAAATAAAAAAGTGCTTATAACTCAGAAACGGCGATTCGACGCAAAGCTAATAACTTTTTATTCCAATAGGAGGCTTTAGCCAATGTATATCTTCAATATGGCATCACTTTTTTTTTAAATCGCTAAAGCTAAAATTTTTCAAATAAAAAATCGCTAAAGCGCCATAATATTTAATCTCGAAAACGGAGCGCCTAATCGAAAAAACAACCAATTTTTCCGCGTGTCTAAGGCGTTGTCATAAACTAGTCCAGTAAACTAGAAGCAGTTTCAAAAACTTTCAAAAATATGATAAATGAGGGCGTTTTCGAGATTTTTTATATGAAAACTCTAAGTTTTAGCGATATTAAAAAAAGTGATGTCATATTGAAGACATCCCCTTCGAGAAGTGAAAATTTATTATTTTTTCGATTGGGAGCATCGTTTACGGGTTATAGCCACATGTGTATTCTAGCGATTTTCTTATTTTGACGATTTTTTTTTAAATTCGGTCGTAATGGGTAATCGTGACGAATAATTTTCCATCGCCGTGAGTAGTTACCCATTATTTTCCCCATTTCCCTGAGGGTAATGGGTAATCGTGATGGGTAATTGCCCTGTGGGAAACAACATAGGTGGTTTTGGAACGAAGTTCCTTATCGAACGTTGCGGGCTGGGGGTTAAATTAAAAAAAAATTAAACAACTTTGGTTTATGTCTAGACTAAGATATGTTGGGGAATTTTTTGTTGAATACGAAGTTTTCTAGGTGGAGCATGTAACCAATATTTAGTATATATTGTAGTTTCGAACCCAATAAAAAGTGTATTTAGAAATTCAAAAAAAAAATTCCTTAAATTAGTGCCTTTTCTTACAAAATGTAAATTTTCTCAAAAAAAATTCCATTCATATTCTCAAAGTACTGTTTCTTAAAAAAATACGTTATCTTAAAAAAATTACATTTCCTTACCCAAAAAAAGTAAATTTAGAAAAGCCAAAGCGAAAGAAGTTTGAAAAAGAAAATTTTCTTAAATTAGTACTCTTTCTTAAAAAAATTTAAATTTTCTCACAAAATACCTATTTATATTCTTAAACAAAGTACCTTCTCCAAAAAAAATACCTTATCTTATAGAAGTACCTTTGCTTAAAAACGTAAATTTTCTTACCTCTTCTTAAAAAAAGGAATTTTTTTAAATAAGTTCCTTTTTGCTTAAAAACGTAAATTTTCTTACAATAAATAGCCTTTTCTTACAACAAATTGCCTTTTCTTAAAAACTACCGTTTCTTTAAAGAGTACGTTTTTTGTGAAACAAAATAACTTTCTTGAGATAAGTACGTGCTCTTAAAAATGTACCTATATCTGAAAAAAATTCCCATTTCTTAAAAAAAGCTTTTCCTGCAAAACAATATCTTCTCTTAAATGAAAATCCATGTTCATACAAAAATTCCTTTTCTAAAAAGTACTTTTTCTTTAAAATAAATTAATACCTTTTCTTTTCTTGAGATAAGTAGTTTCTTGAGATGAGATAAAATGCATACTCCTTTGGATTTTTATTACAAAAAGTACCTCTTCTTAAAAATTATTAGCTTTTAATAAAAGAAGTGCCTTTCTTTAAAAAATTACCATTCGGGAAATTATAATGGATTATATCTTACAAAAAGAACCTAAAAGTACACTTTTAAAAAAAATACATTCTTTAAAAAAATATTTTTTTTTAAAAAGTTTTTCATTTTACAAAAAGTATCATTTCTTAACGATCCATTTAAATTATGGTATTTTCCAACGGGTGCCTTAGGCGTGTTGGAACTAACTAATACATAACTTATAGCGAAAGGAACTTTGTTCCAACCGGTTGTACCCTGACACCTCATGTAATTTTCTTTTTGTTCTATTCTACTGACTACGCATAACTACGTCGATGTCGTGATGCAGATTATACGAGTCGTAGTTCCTCCTTCGTCGATACTTTCCATTTTCTATTATCGGACCATATATATCTCCGAGCATTAAGCTGTCGATGACTCCCAGTGATGTTTCGTCAGCATGCGATATGACCCATGATTCTGCGCCATATAGCAACATAGGTTGCCTGAGGGTCTGATATAGTTGGATTTTCATTTCTAGCCTCTCAAGTAGGTGATTAGTTCGAAATAGCACCTGTTTTCAAGCACAATTCCCCGTTTGATTTCTAGGCTGATGTTATTGCTTCTGTTCACGGAAAATCGGAGGCAAATAATTTCGCCCACTACCTTCAAAATATAACGGTTATCAGCGTTCGCCCTTTTATCCAATCGGGTTGATGTTCTGCTTGTCGAAACCAATATTTTGTCTTCTACTTATTTACTGCCAAAAGCTTCTTTTGCTGACTCCTTTTTAATTCTCGAAAATACTGCAGTAGCTTCTGGTATATATTGCCCAATGATGTCTAAATCATCAGCAAACGCGAGCAACATGTGAATTTTGCTTCTGATAGTTCTGTTCGCATTGACTGCAGTTTTGTCTCAATGATTTCAATTAAAAGGTTGATGGGATTGCATGATAGCGTGATGGCCAGCCTGAGGCCTCTCCTCGTACTAAATGGATCGGTGAAATCTTTACCATTATTTACTGAAGATTTCGTGTCGGTCAGTGTCAGTTTACAAAGGCATGTCAGCTTACCAGGAATACCAAGCTCCAAAATATCTTGGTATACTTTTCCCCGTATCGGTCTAGGGATGGCAGCCTTATAATCTACAAAGAGGTGGTAGGTGTAGATTTGGTTTTCGTGGGTCCCAGGATTTGTTTCCAGAACTTGTCGTAAAGTGAATATCTGGTTGATAGTTGAGTTCTAGGCCTAAAGCCACACTGATAGGGCCCGATCAGGTCTACAATAAATGACTTTAGTCTTTCGCACTTGCGCTCGAGGGAACCTTATGTGCGATAGATATGAGGCTTATTCCACATTAGTTGGTACATATATATGGATCGCCTTTTGTGGAAACAGGACACAGTATGCTAAGACTCCAATCGTCGGGCATGCATTCGTCTGGACAGATTGAAACAGCTCAGCCGGTATCCCATCAGCACCAGCTGCTTTGGTTTTCTTAAGCCGGGATATTGTAGCTCTAACTTCGCTTTGGCTAGGAGTGAGCCAGTCTTCAGTATAGATCGTTGCTAACCGACTTTCTGTAGCCAGAACTGAACAGCATAAAAATAACCAGGCTTTGTTCTAACAAGACGGCGCTACATGACATACAAGCGACGCAACGCTCAAATTTGCGATGGAAAAATTTGGCGTCTCGATTATTTTCTCAATGACTATTTCAAGTACTTGTGGCCGTCGGTGGTGCAATGGTAGTGTGCGCGGTTCTTGTGTATGAGAACGTGGGTTCGATCCCTGCCTTGACCACCTCAAATTTCTTTCGACAGCGGTCACCTCGCTTAGTAACGGCGACACTATCGAGTATTTAGCCATGAAACAGCTTCTAAAAATACCCTTCGGAACCGATTTAAAACTGTACATCCCAATCACTGAGATAAAAACTAGAAAGCGCCCACTAGTATGTGAGAAGCTGTCCCTAATCCCTGCGAAATGTAACATACTTTGTCTACGCTAATAAGCCAACTACTTTGGACGAGCTCGAGACGCTTTTGACGAAATGTTGGACTGAGTCATCAACAATTTTTCCGACTGCTTGAAGGATTTCCAGCAAAGCCGAGGTGGGCATTTGAGTGATGTGCAACTCCATATATAATGGTATAAATGTAGCATTAAAATAAAGCCAGAATCAATTTCATATCTTACATCGGTTTTTGCTTGATTTAACTCTCTCCTCCTATAGTTCTTTTACTAAATCTATAGATTTCGTGATGACACCTAGAAAATTTATAGGGTGACTATCAGATGATTTAAATACATAAAAATTTGAGGAACATGAGGAACCACAGATTCACAGAATAGTGTCAATTCTCGATTCTTAGCAATTCTTGAGATCTCGGCTGTATTTCAGTTACGGTATGATATTACATCTCAATAGGACACTGAAATGGTATGCTGGGTTACATTGCATCAGAAAGATTTCTATACTCGACATTCTGGAATGAAAAGTGTTTTGGTGTGAAAATATTTCAAATATTCGGAAAATCATCAAGGCGTTGCGTATATTTTTGATACTGTTTCGTATTCTTTAGTGGGACTTACTAGGAAACATGTACGTACGTAGGTACAAATAAATGACATAATTTGTACTTATCTGCGTCCAAACCTCATTCGGTTGCAAACCTACATGTTGCACTGCACATATTATGCACACGAAACAAGTGGTTTTTGTGGCTTTTGATGAACACATGTATACACATATTAGCTGTTTCATTTTGTGTTAATAATTTGAAAACTGATGCCCGTCGATTCGGTGAATTTGGTTTTTGCCAGACGTATTAATATTTTTAAACCCACAATAAACCATAGTGAAAAGTTCAAAGTCTGCTGTGCGGTTATTTGACATTTGCGAATAAATTTAGACTCCGCTCTGAAAAACAATAAATATTAATTTCGTTGTTTAATTAAACAGTTACAAAGGAATTACTTATTTTTATTGAATATTCTACAACCTCAACAGGTCAGATATCGTACACATATTAATTAAACATACAAATTTCAAATATTCCTCCAACAAAAAGGATACGGAGGGATTCTTCTGCCTGGTCTTTCCACCGGAGTCTTGGTCGTCCTCTTTTCCTACCTCCACCGGGTACGTTATCGAAAACCTTACGCGCTGGCTCATCTTCATCCATTCTGATAACAAAGCCAACGCAATTGACCTAATTTGATTTTTCATTTTTCGTCTCTTTCATCAGTTGCAATGCGACATTCTTCGTCGTACCATTGCGTATCCTTATGCGGTTTTTGTTGGCCAACTTAAGACCGTGCAGCGGTTTTCAAAGAATGGGAGTTGAGTTTCTACTGCGCATCTGGGTCGTCAGGAGGGGGTGTGTTGTGCTCTAACAGGAGACTGTGCTTTTATTGATAGGACTTTGGTACCTCCGGCTTTTTCAGCTTGTCAATTTCTAGTTTTTCCCGTGTTCTGCTTTGTACGTTTTTCGCCCTGCTCAGTCTTGTACGAACTTTCGCAGCCACCAGGTAATGATCCGAGTCGATATTGGCACCTCGAATCACACGTATGTACATCTATTGCACTAGAAGAGTGCCTGCCATCTATTACCAAGTGATCAATCTGGTTCTTCATCAATCTTTGCGGGAGGTTACTGCAGTATTTTCAAGACTTAAAAAATAATCAGCGAAGGTGGGTGTGGGTGTTAGTGAGGGCAAAACGAAATTGATGGTTTTAACGACAAGACAAACCACTCGATTTGGTACGAACTAGAACGTCGACCACCGTTTTAATTTTGAAGTGGTAGATGAATTTATCTAATTTGGATCCGCCATGGACAAAGACAAGAACCTGGAGATATGTAGGAGAATTGTGCTTGCAAATAGTTGATATTTTGGGCTCAGCAAGCAGTAAAAAATAAAGCTCACTCCGACAGCCAAAGGTCCATATATACCAGACTCTCATTTTGCTGGCCCTGACATATGGCTCCAAAACTTGGATCATATCGCAAGCGGTTGAAAACCACTTCAATTCGAGAGGAAAATACTCCGTATAATATCTGGTCCTGTTAGAGAAAACGGCGAGTACCGACGTCGTTGGAACCAGGACCTATATAATTTGTATTCCGACATGGAAATATCTAGGTGAATCAAATGAGTCCAATTGCGTTGGCTAGGCCATGCTATTAGAATGGTCAGAAAATGAGCCAGCGCGAAAGGTTATCGATAATTTAATCGATGAAAGCGGGAAAAGCGGACGACCAAGACTCCGATGGAAACACCAGGCCGACGAATCTACCCTATCCTTTGTGTTACCAACTGGCGAGAAACGACGAAGGATAAAACCAGTTGGAGGAATATGTTAAAATTTGCTTAATTTATTCATTTGTTTGTTCAATTAATGTGTGTAAGCCAATGGCCACTAAATATAAAGTGTCATGCATAGTGGAGATGTCAGTCAGTACATTTGAAGTGATATGAGAAAAATCTTTGGTGTCTACCTTAATTATATTGATGGTAGTCTAAATGTTATAACACGAAAACAGCTCAAAATATTCTTATCAACTTATCAGGAAAGCTACATGTTTTGTTATTTACTTTGATCGTTCACCTTACATTTTAGGCGTTCATAGCACTGTAAACTTCATAAAGTAGTCAATATTTTTTTATACAAAATCTGAAACATAATACATGTAGTCGTCACACTTTGCAGCTTGTTATTTCTCTTAAAGCCTTAAAAAAATCCTCCTATCCGTTTTTGTTTTCATAGTCATGTCAATCCTTTTCATGTCGTATACAATTTTTATTTTGCAATCGCTACACACATATGGCATCACATTGGCGGTTCATGTTTTACAATTCCATTCAAATACGAATCTAATAAAAATATGCGCAAATATCAGCAGATGATGCTTAGATTGTGTTCTTCTAGGTTGTCACGTCATCATCATAAGTTTTATTTACATTTATGAAACAAGCGTGGTTTTTTGATGATGACAGATGTGAATACAAACCCCAAGTCTCTCAATCACAACCTTGTATTCGGTTATATGAATGAGGGTGGCACTTTTTTCACTCTTCCTTTTATTATTAATGAGACAGCATCAACTTTAGAATGTTTCACAGAAAAGGGTATTCAAGCTTCTTTTCTTTCAGTCTCGTCATGTCATATCTTCTGTCTTATTGTGTAACAAGCGATAACAGTTTTCTTCCACTCGGATAATATTTGTGAACAAAACACCAATTATTATATATAATTATAATTATTGTATATAATATATTATTTTTAGTCGATACAAATATTGATTTAGAGTGAGGTAATAGGTTGGAAAAAAATGTCCCGGCTATGCGAATAACCGCCCAAGTGAAAATCGCCCAAAACCCAAAAATGAACATTCGCCCAAAAAATATGGGGGAAAAAATTGGGCGATTGTTCATCATGTTTGGGCGTTTTGGTATTTTTGATTTTTGGGTGTTTGTTCATGATGAATGATCGCCCAAATTTTAAAAATAAATAAATCGTTTCCCATTACATCCTATGAAGGGACCGGGGAGAACTTCTCACAATCACTGAGCTGTGCGCTTTCCAGTTTTCACTCACTGATTGGGACCTACAGTTTTACACCGATTCCGAACGGTATTTTGAGAAGCTTTTTCATGGCTATATACTCGATAGTGTCGCCGTCACTATGCGAGGTGACCGCCGCCTAAAGAAATTTGAAGGTGGTCAGAGCAGGGTTCAAACCCAGGATCTCATGTACAAGAGCCGCGCACACTAACCATTGCACCACCCACCCAAATTTTTAAAAATATAAATTCGCCCTTTTACTTAATTGGGCGGTTGTTTGCTACTCACCACAAAATAGCGGGCGTTTGTTCATAAATTGGATTTATATTTTTGGGCGAATGTTCTTAAATTTTTGGGCGATTTTACCTCTTTTTTTGGGGTTTTTTTTTTAATGTAAAAACAGCCAAAAATTTTGGGCCATTGTTCATTTTTCGTTTTGGGCGATTTTCACTTGGGCGATTATTCGCATAGCCAAATGTCCCACCCGATGGTCTTTGGCAGTATGTTACACGTGTTTTGCGGTTAACAGCTAAAAATTGATTCACTGTCTGCACTTTGTGAGGGAATATCTACAAGGCACGGCATCAGCAGAACGTCTTCTTCGGGACGGGCCGGACCTGCCACCATCTCGTGTCTATCCATGCTCTTCAAGCCGAATGGATAAACTTCGCAGTGTTGCCTCAGTAGGTGTCCTATTATCGGGAAATCTGCGCCGATTAATTATGACAATTTTTCCGGGCTCTTGAGGAGTATAGCGATTACTTCACAAATGTCAAAGCGGATTTAAAATTTGCCACCATTTGCAAAAATTGTAGCATCTTACGTTAAGGTGACAAATTGTGTTCGGTTAGAAACGACTAGAAAAGAGAAAATTTGACAAAAATTACATGAGGTGTCATGGGCCACCAGGTTGGGACGAAGTTTCTTTCGCTATATATTATGTGGCCGCTGGTGGTGCAATGGGTAGTGTGTGCGCCTCTTGTACTTATCTCTACTCTTGCACTGAATACGATCCCTGCTTTGACCTCCTTAAAAATTTCTTTCGACGGCGGTCACCTTGCATAGTGACGGCGACACTATCGAGTATTTAGCCATGAAAATGCCTCTAGGTCCCAATCAGTGAGTATAAAACTAGAAAGAGCACAGCTCACTGGTTGCGAGAAGCTCTCCCCGGTTCGTTCATGGGATGTAATGGGAAACCATTTATTTTTTATATATTATGTACTAGTTAGTCCCAACACGCCTAAAGCGCCCGTTGCGAAATACAATAATTTAAATGGATCTTTCAGAAACTATATTTTTTGTAAAATGATAAACTTTTTTAAGAAAAAATTTTTTTTTCATAGAATGTATTTTGATTAGATCCTAAGAATATGTATTTGATTTTCCAGAATAGGTCCTTTTTAAAAAGAGGCACTTCTTTTATTAAAAGCTATTGTTTTCTTTAAGAAAATGTACTTTTTTTAACAAGAAGTACTTTCTGTAAGAAAAAGCCATAAAAAATAGTAAATGGTTTCCCATTACATCCCATGAAGGGACTGGGGAGAACTTCTCACAATCACTGAGCTGTGGCGCTTTCCAGGTTTCACTCACTGATTGGGGCCCACAGTTTTACACCGATTCCGAACGGTAATTTGAGAAGCTTTTTCATGGCTAGATTACTCGATAGTGTCGCCGTCACTATGCGAGGTGACCGCCGCCGAAAGAAATTTTTTATTTTTTTTTTTTTGAAGGGATCTCATGTACAAGAGCCGCGCACACTAACCATAGCACCACCGACGGCCACAAGAAAAAGCCATAAAAGTATGAATTTTTTTACAAGGAAGTACTTTTTTGAAGAACAGGTTCTTTTGAAAGATGTGCTACTCTTTTTAGAAAAAGGTTATTTTTTAAAAAAATTGACTTATTTTAAGAAAGGCTACTTATCTCAAGAAATGAAAAGAAAAAAAGAAAACGTATTGTTTTATTTTTAAGAAAAGGTATTTCTAAGAAAATGAATTTTTGTAAGAAAATATATTTTTTTTAAGAGAAGGTTTTTTTTGGAGAAAAGGTTTTTTTTTAAGAAATGGGATTTATTTTAGAGTTGGTCCGTTTTTTCAATAATAAGTACATTTTAAAGAGTAGGTACTTATTTCAATAACAGTTTTTGATGTGTTAACATTTATAGGCGCGGGTAGGAACTAAATCCACAAATTGAATACATCTAAACGCAATTTGTTCGACTGCGATCACACAGACTGTTTCAAATTTTTCCGACACCGAAATACATATTGCCAGACTGCGAAAAACACGCACACTGATGTAGCGGCAGCGAGTGGTTGAATTGTGTGGGTGCGGAGCAATCTCAGAGCAAAGAGAATAATGACGTGGTTATACGTATTTAAAAATGAGATTACAAGAGAGCAACGAGAATTGTGTGAACTTGTGTAGCATATGTACGAACATAACAATGTATGTATGTTCGCGTGTCTGTTGATATGAATTCTCTTTGTTTTTTATGAGTATAAAATAAAATGTATTAAGCAAGAAAATAATGACACTTGTCTTTAAATATTTTTAAGTGTTATTAAGTATTAATATTATTTAAATGAAACGTCATCATATGATTGAACCCTTCTTCTATTATTTTGAGAGGTAAGTCAAATAAAATGTGTGTGCGGGGCACTCTCAGAGCAAAGAGAATAATGGCATATTATACGTATATAAAAACGAGCTAGCACGAGAGCAACGAAAATTGTGTGAACTTGTGTAGCGTATGTACGAACATAACAATGTCTGTATGTACATGTGTCTATTGCTTTGTATTCTCTTTGTTTTTTGTGGGAATAAAGCAAAAAGCATTAAGCAAGAAAATAATGACACATGTGTTTGCACTGGTCTTTAAATAATTTTAAGTATTAATATTATTTAAATGTGACGTCATCATATGACTGAACGCTGTGTTTTATTTTCCAATGTAACTCGGGGATCACACAGGGCAATTTTACTTATGGGAGAGAGAGAGGAGAAGAGCTTCCATTCTCTTCCCGTCTCTCTCCTATAAACTCAAGACTTGCCCAAGTAAAATTGCCGAGTGTGAACCTTGAGTAACATTTACTAATGTGTTCATAGGAATCGAAGAGGTACCGTGTAACAAAAAGGTGTTAACATATCGCCCGTGAGTTCGAACACTCATGGGATTTATTTTGTTTCACAAAAAAGCTACACTTGAAAGAAAAGAACATTTTTAAGAGAATCCAATTTGGTGTAAGAAAATTAACTTTTTTTTAAGAAACGTACTTTTTGTAAGAAAATTTACATTTTTTAAGCAAATGTATTTCTTTAAGATACGGTATTTTTTTTTAAGAAAATGTGCTTTGTTTAAGAATATGAATATGTAGGTATTTTTTTTTTTTTGGGTAAATTTACTTTTTTAAGGAAAGGCACTTTTTGAAGAAAATTTTCTTTTTTAAACTTGTTTCACTTTGGCTTTTGTAAATTTACTTTTTATTGCGTTCAAAACTACTATATACAATAAATATTGATTACAGGTTGCATCTAGAAAACTTCCCAGTGAAAAAGAAATTTCCCAATATATGTTAGTTTAGACACCAACCAAAGCAAAAGTACCCAATATAGTTGATAATACTGGGTTGTAGCGTTTCGTTTATGCCCCAGGAACTTTGTTCCAAAAATAACCATTCCCTTCAAATTAAAGTATATCCATTCAAAATGTAGTTACGGTGAAAAATCATTATGCTTTGTGTTATTTCAAATCAAAATCATACATACCCTAGGGGAAATGAGACCGGTACAGAACCAGTCACGTGATAGGTCCATTAGTGATAGTGACCGGTCCCTGCATCCTGCCATTTTTAGGAAAAGAACCGGTAACTTTAACATGGATTTGTCATATCAATTGACACTCTTTAGATACCCTATGATATATCAACGTACTGATCTAAAACAAACCGTCATAGAATAAGTCCCAATTGAACCCGTCACAGAATAAGTCCCTATTGAATCCGTCACAGAATAAGTCCGAATTGTACCAGTCCCAGAGAAACATCCCTTTTAACCTCTTAAACAAACCTTCAAAATTGGTATGCACCTTGAGAATGATAGAATTTCCAAATTTTCTAATAATACCGCTAGTATTAATTAACTATGTATTTAAAATAAAGCGATAACTCGCTAAAGTATCGCAATATTAAATATAAAAAAAATCCTATCGCTTTTAATTTGTAAAGAAAATCCAAACATAATTCCTAATGATAATGGCTTTAATTTGTGGGCACACACTGCCTTGTTTCTTGGAGGAACCGTTTATTTTCGATCTAGTAGGTCTCCAATTTCTGGAGTTCAGCACAATTACCTCTTCTTTAACACTTTGGAACTATTTTGTAGATATATGGGCTTTTTCAAAAATTATCGACATTTTTTTTTTTTTTTTTTTCCAAATTTTTTTTTTGATAACGCGAATGACGCTTTGATCAAGTGAAGGGTAATATTTTAGCATACCAAAACAGTTCACGTTAATCATTTATTGCAAACGGCGCGAAAGTTATGGAGGTTTTAATTATATAAGAATTATTTTTGAGGTTAGGATTTTTTTTTATCTGTAAAATTTAAAATCATGAAAATTTTTTAATGCCTATTCGGTTTTATTATCAAGCTTAAAAAAACCTTTCATTTGGTGTCAATCGCGTCGGAATCTATACATAACTGCAGATGTCACAAAGCAAAATGTGTTTGAAGAAAAATGCCGCTGTACCCTCTAAATATGGACCGAATTGAACCATATTTATATATGATCTTTAGTTTACCGCCGCACTTCATTTACAATACTTTACATTGATTTTAAACCACGGATTAATTAAAAAAAACCCGAAACAAAATCATGAAATTTCGCAAAATTTGTATTTTCTTTATAAAATTTTTGCGTTTCAAAATATTTTAACGCCTTCTTGACGTTGAGATGCCATTTACTAAGAAGTTTAGATCACGCAATACATAAACCGGTTTTAAATAATATTGCAAATGTCGCGAAAAACTGTCATTTTTGACAAATTTACGCCAATTCTATAAAAGTTTGAGGTCATCGTTCTCAGCAAGTAGCAGCCTGACATCGACGTGATATGTCGCAAGTTTTAGCAAATTACACCATCTATTAAATACTGTTGACGAAATGCAATTATCTTGAACGGGGCAAAAACGCAATAGAAAAAACTGCGAAAATTGAAAAATTGGAAAATTTTGGTTTCGAAAATGAACCGCTGTACAAATTTTTTTCCAAATAGTAGTATGGGCATAACTTTTATAGTGTAAATATCTACTAAGTCTAGTGACTTTATTTTATATCAGTGGGCATCGGAAGTTTAAAACTAAAAGTAGAAAAGTGATGAAATATGAGAAAACTCTTGTAAATTTCAAGCCTTTTTTTGAGTTTTCCCATATTTGAGTGCCCATAACTTTTAGAGATAAAGAACTGATGGTCTGAAATTTTGAATTTCCGAGTTTTCTAGTGTGCCATACAATTCTCTGTTTACCGTTTTGGTCAATTCGAAAAACTGGAGAAGTAATAAGCATCTGAACTCAGTTTCAACAAATGTTGAAAATTATTGAAATAGCCCATATCCCCTTTTCACCTATCTCAGGACAGGTACTTTTAGAAAATTGACACCACATTTTCGTAAGGTATGTGTAGATAATTGTGGCCTAATAATTCAAATGTTCAAAAAAATATATTTTTGCACACGGTGCTTTGGGCTGATTTTGTCATAATTGATGTGTGCCAAAGCCATCCAGGCGGAATTAATTTCAAATCGTAGTTACGAGGCCTCCAGTCGACTTGCGAGGTTTGGCTGATTATTCAGAGCACAGTGCATAAATATGAGATAGTAGCGACGGATGTGTGACCCATAGCTTTGTCATATTAAAACCATACGTCGTCAATGTCATCCTCTTCAACTTTGACATTGACGGTAACGGTAGGTAGTTCCCTGCTCA
Source organism: Phaonia tiefii (assembly GCA_963931995.1). Taxonomy (NCBI): domain Eukaryota; kingdom Metazoa; phylum Arthropoda; class Insecta; order Diptera; family Muscidae; genus Phaonia; species Phaonia tiefii. The sequence goes on from OZ008367.1 coordinate 39,945,999, forward strand.
TTTTCGAACAAATATTGGCCTATGATGCCGCTATGCCCCAAACCGGACCAAATAATCACTCGTTGTGGATGCGTCGACGACATGTGGATTTTCCGGCCCCATATGCGACTTTTTTTTTGTTAACGTAGCCCCCGATGTGGAAATGTGCTTCATCGGTTGAGATGATTTGTCGGTAAAAATTCTGATCTACATCCCATTCAGCGAAGTGAATATGCATTTTAGGGTCAAGATGTTGTAGTGATTGGGCTAATTGGATTTTAGAAGTCTTCACACCGAAGCGCAAGAAGTGCGCCAAGAAGTGCGGGAAACGTTAAATTTCTGCGAACGGTGGTGAGCTATTCGAGCACGTTTTTAGCTACAGCGGCAATATTTTCCACTGAACGCACTCGACCAGCACGTACTTGTGTTATTTTGCCCAATAAGGGCCCGGATTGAGGAACTCGCTTCACAAATTGGTCCATAAACTGTCATGATGGCACTCCAGTTCTGTCGAATTTATTTCGTAGAATTCTTACAGATTGAGTTGAATGAAAACTCAAAACTTTGGAAAAAAAAAATTATAATATTTCTCAATTTTCTTCAAGCATAAAACAATCCATTTCGTAAATTTCCAAGATTTAGCTAATAACACTGTGCAACACCAATTTTGGGGGTGGACAATTCCTGCGCCAAATAATCACACCAGGCGACTATAGTCTAACCCCAAAAAAATTTAGAACGCTTTGTAGCAACACTTTCTTATGGACCTGGCAAGTTTGAATTTTCATATCCGATACTGTCCGAAATAACTGTAAAAATCGAGTATAAATATTGAGTTGAGCCAATTCTTGTGATTTCACAGGGATTATTTTCGTAGAATATTTATTCAGTTGCTCTATTTCAAAGTTTAAAGGGTTTTTTTCGTCCATTGTTCAAAAAGTACCAAAAATATACTCTAAAGTGATCAGCTACGGATTCAGAATGTTTAACAAATTGATACCTTATTAAATTTCATTAGGGGTCGTCATAGACCAAATTCTCTATCTTTGTTTTCAGATGACCTTTTTGACCTTTTTCGAAACAAGGTCAAGAAAACTGCACCAAAATAACCCGAAAAATATTTAACAATTTGTTGTGGAATACATTTTACTAGAGGATTTCGCAGAAGAGAATCCTTTTAAAATCTTTTTAAAAACAGAAATCTTGAAATATTAAAATTTAAGTCTGGAATGGTCTATTTTGAACACACTATGTTCTACAAATATATTGTCAAACAAATATGTATATATTCCTCAAGAAGTTTATCTTTATTGTTCATATGTCCTTTTGTCCCATATGGCATGTCCCAACACAAAAAACAGCATTATCATCACACTGTGGTAACTTAAATTATTTTCAATAAATAATCAATATTCTTCGAGCTTGAGGTCAGAGTTGCTGTTGTTGTATTTATTTTCCTCGATATTTCGCTACTCCTTTGTGTAGCATCATCAGGAGATATAAACAATATTTAACAATTAAAACTAAATCACAATTGTGAAAAAATTATGTCAATTTAAAAACGCTCAAACAAATTTTCCCGCCTTTTTTCAAAATTTTCTGAAGTTACACCAACAAAAATAATTTTCGTAAAAAGTTCGTATAAATTAACCCAAAGAAAAATATTATATTGATAAACAATTTGTGCTTAAATGGTTCTACTTTTTACTAATTAAATGTCGGTAAATCTGTTTTATAGTTAATTCTTTTCAATGTTGGTGATCGAAGAATATTGATTACACTGTGATAGTTTTTGACCCGAAAAAAAATGAACTTTGATGAATCCTTTTCGAACTATTAGGGGGGAGTCCCCTGAGTGCGAAAGTACATTTGGAAGTGTCAGATTGGCTCCAGTTTTTGAGAAATCGGTATATATGGATATAGCTAAGTCTTCGCTATTTAAACAAATTTTACCGGCCATAGGCCAATTTTTTTTTGGCCTAAAAGGGCTTAAAAAGTTTATTAAAATAGGAAAAACAAATGTTTGCGCTCGGTCCAACTTCTTGAGATATGGGCCTTTAAAGCTTGAGTATATAATTGGCCATATCTCACATATTTATGGTCCGATCTGGTTCCGGTGAATATCATTACAAAGACCAATAAAAACTCTTTAAATCTGCATATAAATATATTACATTTTATTAACCCATTGGGGACAAATTTAAAAAATACGAGTTTTTAACCTCACTTTTTTGCTAAAAATCTGATTTTCTCAAAAAACAGCCCTAGTGAACCCATTTTCTACCTAGACTCAGCCTGTAGGCAACACTTCAGGCTTTCTTTTAAGTTATAATACTTCGCATTAGCCCTTCTAAGACCGGAGATATTTATGTTCAAAATTTGAAATATAAGAAAAAATAAAATTTTTTTACTTTTTTCAAAAATTTTATTTATTTTCCTAGCATAGGCCTCAAGTTAAGCTTCAAAATCAAAATATTGGACTTTTATATATTTTTTTCGTTTTTTTTTAAATTAATTAATTCAACGAAATGAAAAATTTTTAAAAATAACCGTTACATAAATATAATGCTAATCTTCATCATCCAACTCCGGTCTTAGAAGGGCTAATGCGAAGTATTATACCTTAAAACAAAGCCTGAAGTGTTGCCTACAACCTGAGTCTAGGTAGAAAATGGGTTTACTAGGGCTGTTTTTTGAGAAAATCAGATTTTTAGCAAAAAAGTGAGGTTAAAAAATCGTATTTTTTAAATTTGTCCCCAATGGGTTAATAAAATGTAATATATTTATATGCAGATTTGAAGAGTTTTTAATGGTTTTTGTAATGATATTCACCGGAACCAGATCGGACCATAAATATGTGAGATATGGCCAATTATATACTCAAGTTTTAAAGGCCCATATCTCAAGAAGTTAGACCGAGCTCAAACATTTGTTTTTCCTATTTTAATAAACTTTTTAAGCCCTTTTAGGCCAAAAAAAATTGGCCTATAGCCGGTAAAATTTGTTTAAATAGCGCAGACTTAGCTATATCCATATATACCGATTTCTCAAAAACTGGAGCCAATCTGACACTTCCAAATGTACTTTCGCACTCAGGGGACTCCCCCCTAATAGTTCGAAAAGGATTCATCATAAATATCTCCGGTCTTAGAAGGGCTAATGCGAAGTATTATACCTTAAAACAAAGCCTGAAATGTTGCCTACAACCTGAGTCTAGGTAGAAAATGGGTTTACTAGGGCTGTTTTTTGAGAAAATCAGATTTTTAGCAAAAAAGTGAGGTTAAAAAATCGTATTTTTTAAATTTGTCCCCAATGGGTTAATAAAATGTAATATATTTATATGCAGATTTGAAGAGTTTTAAATGGTTTTTGTACTGATATTCACCGGAACCAGATCGGACCATAAATATGTGAGATATGGCCAATTATATACTCAAGTTTTAAAGGCCCATATCTCAAGAAGTTGGACCGAGCGCAAACATTTGTTTTTCCTATTTTAATAAACTTTTTAAGCCCTTTTAGGCCAAAAAAAATTGGCCTATAGCCGGTAAAATTTGTTTAAATAGCGCAGACTTAGCTATATCCATATATACCGATTTCTCAAAAACTGGAGCCAATCTGACACTTCCAAATGTACTTTCGCACTCAGGGGACTCCCCCCTAATAGTTCGAAAAGGATTCATCAAAGTTCATTTTTTCGACTATCACAGTGTTATTTATTGATAAAGAAAAGGTCGAACAACAGAATAAAAATATTAAATTATTTTCCCTACATCTGTAAAGTTTGGAATGTATTACGAAAGGAATGTATTAAAAAGTCGATTTATCTTAGAAATATTACAGATAATAAAGACTCCAATAGCGAAGAGCATAAACCTTAAAGCAGATACGGATAATGTAGCACAGAATTATAGACATTTAATTAGTAAAGTGTAGAATATTTCACCGAAAATTGTTTGATGTATCATTGAATTTGTGACTTGGTAACATTTTTAATATATCAGGATGTAACTTGTTGAATTTACCATTATGCATATACTTTTTCAACCAAATTATTTTTCTAGATGTAAATAAGAGAAACTATTTCTACACAAAAATTTGTATGCCTGTACATTAAAACTATTTCTTTCTTCAGTTTCTTCAATTGTTTAATTTTTAGTTTTTTGTTATTGTTGTTTTTTCAAATGACATAAGAAAAAATTTGTTTATCAATTCTTTTAGTTTTTAATTAATAATTGTGTTTTATCTTCCTGATGATGCTACCCAAAGGGTTGCGAAATATCGAAGAATAAAATTATTTAAAAAGAACGATCAAACGCTCGCACATTTTAATTTTTGAAATAAATATTACACAAAATTCATCCATAAGTAAAAACAAAAATGGCATAAAATCCATGTTAAAATATGGAAGAATTGATGTATTTATAAAAAATTAAATTTTTTACAAACCAAGTACAATATTACAATTTTCCAAATTTATCCAAGCTCAAGACCTTTATAAATCATATAAAGCTTATTTATTAGCTTTGTATTACTTTCAAAAAAGTCAAGCATAAAAATGTTCCAATGATACCGAGGCTGTCTATATAGCTATTTCGGATCTTGCCAAGATCTTCATCACCAGACGTTTTTGGTATGTTTTCATTGGAACACTTTTATGCTCGACTTTTTTGAAAGTAATATAAAGTTAATGATAAAGCTTTATATTATTTAAAAAGCTCTTGAACTAGGATAAATTTGGAAAATTGTAAGTTTGGAAAACAGACCGAATAAAACTCCCCCAAGGGATATGATGAAACCAAGTACAATATTAATCAGATTGGTCATCAGCATCTAAATCAAATAAATTACTTTGTGACTCATTCGCGTCAACTTCAACGTCCTGTTCTTCAATTTCCCCGTCATGAAGCCAATGGTTATTCCACCAACATATCTCCCCAAGAGACCTTTATCCTCTGTATCTGCAATAATTTAATATATTATAATAAAATTATAATCAAAATAAACCATGTCAGATTTAAATTTTAAGATTTCGAGATATCAATTTTTAAAAAAGGACTAAAAAGACATATGAAAATTCAAGATGAAGGATTCTCATCTACGAAATCCTCTAGTAAAATCTATTCCACAATAAATTGGTAGAACATTGGGATATTTTGCCGGATATTTTGGTGAATTTTTCTTGACCTTCATTGGGGAGTGTCCAAGATTGGCACTCGAAATCATTATTTCTCTCAATGACATCGATCGCTTTATAAAGTTGACTATATCTGCGATCTGAAATGGAATCAGCATATATTTGGGATGGGTGTGTTATGTGGTCCCATGGGACAATTTGGAATATACAGGTAGGTAGTGCATTCACTTTTATTAGGGGTACCCAATATTGGCACTCGAATTCTTTATTTCTGTCTACGACATGGGTCGCTTCATAAAGTTGACTATAACTCCGTTCTGAACTGGAATCGAGATATAACTATTTGGGACGGCAATGTCATTGCCTCCCATGGGGTTAATTTCTGATGTACAGGCAGTTCATTCACTTTTATCAGTAGTACCCAATTTTATCATCATTTCCATCAATGACATGGGCCACTTCATAGATTGGGCTATATCTCCGATCTGAGATGGAATCAGGATACACAAGGTGGCGCAAAAGTAATCCTCCTATCTGAAAATGCTATAAATTTTGCGATTGGCCCCTAATGTCAGTTCTGTTTTGACATTTGTGTAGTAAACACTTGCGAAATACACGTTAATAAACAATGTTACGCTACACTGCTCCAGAACGCGTAATATTGCTGACTATTTATTTGACCAATAATCGGTCGGTGACTTTGGCACAACGTGAATTTCGTCGCAGATTTCCTGGCCGTCCAACGCCTACTGGTGAAACACTGCGACGTTTAGTCGCTTGCCTCGAAGAGACTGGCACAACACGAGATGCTGCCAGGCGTGGCAGACCTCGGAGTAGCCGTTCTGCAGAGAATATTGCTGCTGTAGCCGAGGATATCATGGAAGCGCCATCGACATCGATCAGACGACGTGCCACGCTACAGAGCAAGGATCAACGAGTTCTTTTTGAATCAACTTGATGAATTGGGATTGGAAAACATGTGGTTCCAACAGGACGGTGCAACGGCAAACACTGCACGTGCCACAACCGATATGCTGAGGATGCATTTCCCGGGCACCTAATCTCCCGTTTTGGCGATTTGCACTGGCCAGCAAGATCGCCTGATTTGACCGCTCCAGACTTCTTTTTGTGGGACTTTTTGAAGTCGCGGGTTTATGTCAGCAAGCCTCAGACTCTTGCAGCTCTTACAGACAATATCCGTCAAGAATGTGAGGACCTATCGCCGGAAGTTTTGGCACAAGTGATGGAAAATGCCATAAAAAGGCCTCAAATGACAATAAACTGCGGCGGCGGCCATTTACATGACATCATATTCTCGACTTGATGTAAAAAAAATTAAAAGACCAAATAAAAATAATCCACAAGAAGAATCAAAGTTTGTCATTTTTTTTTTTAAATTACAGCCAAAAAACATCGGAAGTTTACTTTTGCGCCACCTTGTATATAGGTTGCCTTGTGCTTCTACGGTATTAGGTGGTTAGACATTACCTTTGTCATGGTGACATAGGTTAGATAAAAAAGACCTAGGTCAGTTTTTTAGAAGAAGAAAAAAATTTAGTTTCTATGTAAAGCTAATTATATGCTATATTCATCACAAATCGTTTCAAAAACGCTTATTGGCAGTTTTTTCTGTACAAAACTTCTTTTTTCGCAATAAATCGGATATCAGAAATTTTGTATAAGTGGTTTGTGTCTTCGATAAATAAATTTATCGGATAAAATTATCTTCACACACTTCATCTTTGGTACTTTTTGAACAAATCATGAAAGGGACCCTTTAAACTTTGAAATACAGCATTTGAGTATGTAAAATCACAAGGATTCGCTCAATTCAATATTTATGCTCGACTTTTAAATTTATTTCGGACAATATCGGATAAGAAAATTCAAATTTGCAACGTCCATAGAAGTGTAGTTATACAGCGGTATAAAGTGTTGGGGCTTGACTATACTCACCTAGTATGATCATTTGCAGCAGGTCAAAAGTCAAAACCTAAATTTTGTTGTACACTCAAATCACTAAATCTATTGTACACTGTAATCTGTTGCTTCATAAATGTCAAATTGGCCATCTGGTGCGAAATTGCGGAAGGGTTCAAAGTCATAATTTTAGGAGTTTTACGTACAGAAAACTATGCTGAAGATTGCTATTACGAACCCTAGACACACTGTATATCGTTACGTGATATGCAAAATAACATCACTGCACTATTAATTTGTATACAAGAGAGAAAACCAGACCTCATAAAAAGGCGATTTAGGCAGATACATCTATTAACTTAAGTGGCAGTCGCAAATATTGCTGACGAAACTGCATTCTTTGTCATTTTATAAGATATTTTTCTTCGCCTATAAAATCAAAATTTTAAATTCTAGTTTCGTTAATTTGTATTTAAGCTGTATCTCTATAAATAGTCTCTCCATTGCCTAATTAATAATTCAGTTTATAAGATATTCCATGATCCCTTCGACCAACGATTTCTAAAAATAAACAACTATGTACCTCAACTCTAATTCAATATACAAATTTGTTACTGTTTAACGACATTATTAACAATTAATTGTTGTAAACTTTTCAGACACTGAACTCAATATTACTGCCGTTTTTATTATGATAAATTTTCCAATACCAGTTAGTTCGTTTTTATTGCCAATAATTCAAAAATTGTTTACGCATTAATTTCATATTAAATACATTAAAAGTTGCATGCACAAGCTGCAGGAGACAAGAAAAACAATAAATACATTTTCTGTGTTGATTTCGGAGTACTGACCTTTATAATAAACTAATCAATCAATTACAGTCTGGGTAACAAACAAATCCAATGAGTGTTCGAACTCACGGGTGATGTGTTAGCATCTTTATGTTACACGGTACCTGTGCGATTTCTATGAACACATTAGAAAATGTTACATAAGAAAATAAATAACAGCATTCAATAATATGATGACGTTACATTTAAATAATATTAATACTTAAAATTATAGTATAAAGACGAGTGCAAGCACATGTGTCATTATTTTCTTGCGTAATACTTTTAAAAAGAGAATGCAAAGCAACAGACACATGTAATATATTAGGGTGGGTAAAATCCCATACAGAAAAAAAGTCACTTTCAGGTCACCACCTAAAAATGAAGTTCAGAGTGTTTAATGACTATGTGCAAAATATTGCGATTCTAGGTTCAGCAAATTGTGAGCTATTTTTCTTTTAAAACACCTTTAATTATCAGGTTTTTTGGGTGTAACTTTTAAGATGTTGCAGATATTTGGAAAATGTATCACGGGTACGTAGACCTTTAGGAGTTCTTGCATTGCACATATTGTTTTTATTTGTGTTTTTGAAGTTGATTAAGTTGTAGAAGTTTAAATGCCGTTTTTTAGTGGATTTTCGTGGAGTCCTAAGAAAAAATCAAAATAACTCCGTCATTTTTACTCGTACATTAACAATGAAGATGTCATTGTGAAGGTTATAATCTCAGCTTCGTAGCTCGGTATGATCCTTTGGAAAATAACGTTAAATTATACAGCATATTTTTATTTTTGTTCGTAGTATTTCAAAATTTTTCGAAAGTTATCATTTAAAACTTTATTGATCGCAAAAAACCCGCAGTAAAAAGCGCTATTTAATACCTTTGAAATGATATATAAATTATGTATATCCGAAAAGAAATGGTCGTAATATTTGCATTTTTCTAAAACAACTTTGAAGCTTTCAGGTGAATGTGAATGCATTAAATGTTTCAATAAAATTTTTGTTTTTTTTTTTTTGTTTTAAATTTTTTGTAAATATTGTGGTTTTTAAAGAATCATAATCAATTAAACTACCAAACCATTGTATTTGTCTTATTTTTCCGATTTTATTGAAACATTTAATGCATTCACATTCAACCCAGAACCCACATTTAACCCAGAATCGCAATATTTTGCAAAATAGTCATTAAACACTCTGAACTTCATTTTTAGGTGGTGACAGCAGCAATTTTTTTTTACCCACCCTAATGTGCATACATGCATTTTTATGTTCGTACATACCCCTGCAGTAAAGGGGTACCGACTCTACGTCGATGAATTCACCGACTACCACAAAAACCCATCGATTACCTGCCAAACTACCCGCAATACTTTTGAGCGGCGAATTTAACAAGGGGATGGCCTCTTTGGTGATGGCTCACCCTTTGAACTACCATTCGTCGATGAATTCATCGACAAACAGTGATAGCAAAGTGAAAAGAACCCAGGTTCGATTCCGGGCTGGGGGTTATTTTCTGTTAATTTTTATTTTTTAATATTTTATTAAATATCCGATGCCATTTTTAATGATATTTCATCTTTGTTTCAAAATAAAGTTGTCCATTTTTAGTGGTAAAATGAAAAAATGTACAATCCCTCGGCCCACGTCTTTTCTTTTTTAATGTCAAACTCTTAATGACTCTTTCTCTTTCTTGCGTCCCTCAACCCAGCTCATATTCTCAAGTGTGTTGTTTTTTTCTATTTGCAATGTAGCATGTGTTGTTGGTAGGTTTTTTTTTTTTATTTCGGTTCCCATTACAGTTTTTTGTTTGTGTCTTATGGCACGCGCTTTTTTTTTTGGTTGTTATCTCTTTGATTATATGTAACTCTTTCTTGTTTGTCTCATGTGGAGTTTGTTGTTGGTTGGTTGTTATTTCTTTAATTCTCATGTGGCATGTGTTTTTGGTAACAGAATTCCCATTACAGTTTATCCAAATAATAACTAATCTCTGAAGTTGGTATTTCATTGCAGTGTCAGTACTTTTGAAAAGAATGCGTTTAAACAATAGTCAAATTTGAATAAAAATACTGTACAATAAATTATCTCAAGTAGCAACTTGCTTTTTTTTAAACTCAAATTTCTTATTTCAATTCAAGTACAAAGTTAACAACTTAAAGCATTAGCTGAAAATAACACTATTAAATTCTTAAGGTTACTTCATTAACGAATAACAATAGAAAATCTCTCGAGACACCACTATACAGATTACCACTGAGTACTAATGCAATCGGCAATGTAGTCGATGAAAAGTCATCGGTGATGTAGTCGATGAAAAGTTGCCAGCCACTACTTGTGAAACTGCAGGGACGCTACACAAGTTCACACAATTTTCGTTGCTCTCTTGCTATCTCATTATACCCTCCACTGTAAGTGATAGAGGGTATTTATCAGTTTGTCATTCTGATTGTAACATATAGAAATAAGGCTTTGCGACCCCATAAAGTAAATATATTCTTGATCCTTATAACAACCGGAGTCGATATAGCCTTGTCCGTCTGTTGAAAACATTCTCACGACTTCAATCGGCGATAACGCGGTTTGCTTTTGGCCAGAATGTTCCACGTATTCCTGAGCAGTTTGGTATTGAAAATCAGCGAAATTAGTCCATTGGAAAAAATTTTATGATTGGAAACGTAAAAAAACTCATAAAATTTTCACATTAATTTTTGTAGTTTTATACTAAACTACTCCTTTTGCCGTATGGTGAATTTCCATGTTGAAAATCTTTGTTGTTCTTTATAATAGGTAAGTACTTTAGAATGTTTAGATGTACTTTCATCTGTTCATACATTTATATGAATTTTGTCACGCTTCATCTAAGGTCGCTGTGGCCTGATGTGTAAAGGGTTGTGCGTTGCAGTCAGAGGGTTGTTGGTTCAACTCTTGTCCCAGCTTGTTTTTTTTTAACAGTTCTTTAAAAAATGCTTTTTTATTTTTAAAAAATGCGTTTTTATTTTACTTGTGAACAAGTAACTTATTTTTATTTTTTTTTAAAAAGTAAATTTTCTTAAAAAAAAATACATTTCTTAAGTACGTTTCAAAGTACATTTCAAAGTATATTAAGTACATTTCTTAAGTACATTTCATTAAGTACATTTCTTAAGTACATTTCTTAAGTACATTTCTTTCTTAAGTACATTTCTTAAGTAAATTTCTCAAGTACATTTCTTCTTAAGTCCATTTCTTCTTAAGTACTTAAGCATGTGACCATTTGAGCATTGTGAGCATTGTGAGCATTCGTGAGCATCCTGCATTTGTGAACAAATAATTGCATTTGTGAACAAGTAACTTATTTTTATTTTTTTTTAAAAAGTAAATTTTCTTAAAAAAGGTCCTTTTTAAAATTTAATATTTTGCTGGTTAACACTAAGGTGGAGGGTATCAAAGATTCGGCACAGCCGAATTTAACACTTTTACTTTTTTTATATACGTATATCCACGTCATTATTCTCTTTGCTCTGAGAGTGCTCCGCACCCACACAAGACAACTAACCGCTGCCGCTACATCAGTGTGTGTGTTTTTTTTTCGGAGTCTGACAATCTGTGTTTTGTAGTCGGACAAACAAACAGGGTGGCTCACCCTTATCATTTAGGGGTATGAAAAATAGATGTTGGCCGATTCTGAGACCATTCGTTGAGTTTGGTTTGCCATTTCATCGTGGATGGATTTACACGAGAGCAACGCTTGAAAATTTTTGAAATTTCCTATTAAACTAATGGTTCTGTTCGTCCAACTGATCGTGCACTTCGTTCATTTTATGGTACTCATAATCGTCCATCAGAGCAGCTAATTCGAATAACTATGGATCGTTTTCGCACCACTTTTACCCTTAATGATCATGTACATCTCCTAAGATTCCAAACTGTGAGCACCGAACAAGCTATTGCCGCTGTACATCAAAGCATTGAAGACGACCCACATCAATCAAGTCGGCGCCGTTCTCAACGAAAGGGGATTTGCCCTTCACCTTATGCAACATTTTACGAAAGGATATTGGTTTACGAGCTTTTAACATTCAATATGTGCAAGAATTAAAACCATCGTATGCGCCGCCAATTCGGTTAATGAGCTGAAGCACAAAATGATATTAATTTTGAGTTTCCATACAAAAATTTGTTCCGCGGTGAAATTTCATTTCTGGTGGAATAGTTACAATTGTCCCATTTCAAGTGAAGATGATCCACAAGCTTTTGTCAAAACACCATTCCATCCACAAAAACTTACCGCTGGTTACTCTATATAGGCCGGCGGAGCCATTGGTCCATATGTCTTTAAAAAAGATGATGGTCAGAATGTTGCTGTCAACGGTGAACGGTATCGAGAAATGAGTACAAATTTTTTCGTACCTCAGTTAGCTGAAAGTGGCTGTCTGTGGTGCAATGGTTAGTGTGCGCGCCCCTTGTACAGGAGATCCAGGGTTCGATTCCTGCTCCGACCACCTTCAATTTCTTTCGACGGCGAACACCTCGCATAGTCACGGCGACACTATCGAGTAGTTAACCATGAAAAAGTTTCTCAAAATACCGTTCGGAACCGGTGTAAAACTATAGGTCCCAATCAGTGAGAATAAAACTCGAAAGCGCACAGCTTACCGGTTGTGAAAAGCTCTCCCCGATTCCTTCATGGAATGTAATGGGAAACCATTAGTTTATTTATTTCATGTTGCTGACAATCGTTCATAATTTTGCCCTCTCCTAATCAAGACGAGGTCAGAACAGCTATTGCCTGGCTTAAGAATAACAAAGCCGCAGGAGCTGATGGATTACCAGCGGAGCTGTTTAAGGCTGGCGGTGACGAGCTGATAAGATGCATGCATCAGCTCATTAGCAAAATTTGGCTAGATGAATGCATGCCCGGCGATTGGAGTCTCAGTGTACTGTACCCCATATTTGAAAAGGTGACCCGAATTTCGCTGTCAACTACCGTGTAACAAACCTTTTATACATATCATATAAAGTTATATCAAGTATAATGTGCGAAAGAATATAACCTATTATCGCTTACCTGATCGGACCATACCAGTGTGGCCTTAGACCTGGAAAATCGACAACTGACTACATTTTCACGCTACGGCAAATCCTGGATATGACCCACGAAAAACCAATCGACGCCTATCATCTATTTTTCGATTATAAGGCGACCGTTGATAGCCCAAGACTGGAGAAACTCTATGAAGCAATGTCTGAGCTTGGTATTCCTGCAAAACTCATACGCCTTTGCAGGATGACCTTGACGAACACCAAATCCGCAGTGAATATTGGTAATAATCTTACCGAATCTTTCGAAACTAAGGGAGGCCTCAGACAAGGCGAAACCCTATCGAGCGATCTCTTTAACATCTTAATGGACATCATTCTGAGAAAAGCTGCAGTCAACATGAATAAAATCATCAGCAGTGGACGAATTTATATACCTCGGATCTGCCGTAAACAAAAAGAACAACGTCAGCCTTGAGATCAAGCGGAGAATTGGGCTTGTGAATAGATGATATTTTGGGCTAAGCAAGGACTTTAGAGATAAAGAGATAAAACACTCTCTCGAGTAACAAAAGTCCAACAATACCAGACTTTATGGCGCAGAATCCTGGGTCTTATCGCAAGCAGATGAAACATCTCTAGGAGTCTTCGAGAAAAAAATATTCCGAGATGTTTACGGCGCTATAGTGCACAACGACAAGTATCGGCGACGCATGAACTGTGAGCTGTATGAGCTTTATCCTGACATTGACATAGTTAAGCGGATAAAAATAACGCGATTGCGCTGGCTAGGCCATCTCAATAGAATGGATGAAGATGAAGCAGCACGAAGGGTTTTCGAAACCGAACTTGAAGGAAGGCGAAAAATAGGAAGACCAAGACTCCGCTGGAGTGTTTTTGTTTTTGTAAGCGAAATAACAGCACACACTTATTTGTTTTTGTAAATTAACACGTTTAAGATTTTATTTTATTGAAATTTTTGGCTGAAGAATCAAACGTTCAGTTCACTCATCTTTTCACGAACTTTCACCGCAGCTTCCCCAATACGGGCAAGTAACTGCTCATGATTATGGACCTGCACAGAATACACACAATCGTTCATGTAGCCCCACAAAAAGAAATCAAGTGGTGTGAGATCTGGAGATCGTGGAGGCCAGGCGATTGGTCCAGCTCGTCCAATCCAATGTCGGGGGAAAAAAACATTTTTGCAATTCAGTATAACGGTCATAACTTTGTAACGGTAAGACCTCTGGGCTTCGTTTAGGTCATTTTGGAAGGGTAAGAGGTATAAGTTACCTGCCATCTGGCTGAGGTTATGTAATTTTTTTCCCCATTTTTTTCCGAAAGCTCTGTATCTCGGCGATTTGACTTTTTTCTACATTTGTTTTTATTGATTCTGAAAGGCCTTTCCAACAAGCCCAAAAACAAAAAAATCCGACCACTGGCTCAGAAGTTAGCAACTTTACCCTACTACCCTCCGACCAGCAATCCGAAAATTGTTAACCTGCTGCCATTTCGCACCCTTCCTTGAGCCAAGGAATACGCTGGCGAAATTTGTCCGAAACTTACTGAATCACCCTGTAGATAAACTTGGTTTGATGAATATTTGACGATGCGTTTGGTCGTAAAGCTAATTTCACGATATTAATCCCAATTGGAATTACAAAAAATCCTCAATTCACTATTATTTATTTCCTAAGAGGAATTTTCCCTTTCTCCCGGCACCAATTCAACTATTCAAACATTCCTCCGTAGCTGACGTCTACTCCCTAAAGGAAACTTCCACCCAAATTGCATCAATCTGTCTTGAGCCGTTTAGCCACGGCGCTGATGAATCACCGAGTCAATCAGCCACCATGCACTTGTGTACATATATAGATGAATTATTAGAATTTTCTTTTTAAGGTTGAAGTTTCTACCCGTTTATTGAATGTGATTTAAAGATATCAGCCACTGCCCTTGCAACACTTCCTGTTTCCATGTGATACAGCCAATAGATTTAATACTACTGCAAATAATAAGAACACAAGATTGAAAAAAACTGTTCGAATTTACAACATTTTGGTCATTTAACTTCGCTGCTCCAAATAACAGTTGAAACCTTAAAGTCAGAATTGGATTTTCTTCGCCAACCCATTTACCCTTTCTCTTTCAAGGAAACTTCCACCAAACTACATGCCAGTGAAAAATCTTCATATACGATTCCATTATCGTTAAAAGCAAATTGAAGTCATTATTTAGCTTACTTTGTAGTTTTCACTGTCCTCTCACTACTAAGGGGCAATTGGGAAGTGCATTGTCCTTCCCTATTCTTCATAGGAGTGCAGCACTGCAATTTATCTGTTTGAAGCCATTTTTTTCTTAAATTTTTATTATAATTTTTTGTACTTTTAAAAACGACAAGAGAACAAAAATCTAACAATATCGACAATGTAACGGAAAATACATTCTTGTTTGCTATTTAAATTTTGAAAAATGAATAGGCATTTACAAAATAGTTGCCACATAGTATAAGGTCTACTATCATTCATACTACTACTGACTAGATTTAACACGTTTATGATATTTAGTCTATAAAAGCGTTTGCTATGGTATTTCTTAAATCGTTGTTTTTTTTTTAATTTTTATTAACAAATTACACTAGATGCTGTTTGTGATATCGGGAACAATCGGCTATTTACATTTGATTTTAGGTAAATATATTTCTGTATAATTGGCATTGATAGTTTTATGTTTGATCTTGTGTCAAAGATGTCAAAGTTCACATTTCCCTTCAAAATGAGTTTATCACCGGTAGTTGCTTATCTGCTATAGATTTGGAAATAATTGACATGCCCTTACATAGGTGAAGTAAAACGCTAAGCTATACTGTATTTGTTTTTTATTATATATGATTCGATCTGAAATTATTTCTTAGAAGAATACTATGCCATTTGCTACACTCTGAAAAATCTGCCCTGCTTTGTTGTTCGGATGCAAATATAACATGTGTTTGGAGCTTGTCGCAAATATAATATATTTGAGCCCAAACGCATTGTGTTTTCTATTGAACATTAAATGTTTGAGACACAATGTTTAACATGTTATAACATATCTGTTTGCGACCCAAACATATCTGTGTTTGTGACACAAATACAGCCATGTTTGTTGCACTGTTTATGCTCTCTTGAGAGCAAGAGAATAAAAGAGGGGTAACGAGTGCGTATATCTTGTAAGTGTGTATCCGTATTTTTGCATTATTCTCTCAGTACTTGTTTCATAAATATTCCTGAATGCGAGTGATGTATTGCGTTTTAATTTAATGTATTCCGTCGTCAATCGTTCATCGGACAGAGGATATCAAAAGCGCTTGATCAGTGAAAGAAGAATAAACAAACGCTCGGACGGTTAAATCGTTTCTAATGTTGCTTTGGTTTTTGTGCATGTGTTTCGCATGTATGTATGTGTGAGTGAGAAACCATTTGGAGGAAAGAAACTGGAGAGGGCAACAACGTGAATCCCTTTTTCTGCCCGAGCTTCTACTGACATAAATTGGAATATCGAACCGTTTGTGAAATATAATAAAAAAAACACAAGAAATTAATACACGCTTGTCTTGCATGAACTAGATTTGTACATAAGTATATTGTTCGTATACCAACGCACAGTAATAACCAACGCACAGTTGAAGCGTATAAAGCGGTGTAAAGTTTAAAGAATAGTTTGAAGAGGTGTAAACGATTTTTTCATCCACCCGATCTCCTCAATATCTACACCATGTATATTCGGTCCAAAATGGAATTCAACTCTCATATTTGGGCTGGGGCTCCAGCGTCCACCTTGGGGCTTCTAGACCGCGTGCAAAAGAGCGCGTTGAAGCTGACAGGCGACAGCAGTGTATCCAGCACTGTCGCCTCCTTGGAGCATCGACGAAATGTTAGCTGTGTCTCGGTATTTTATAGGTGTTCCGCCGAGTTACATGGCCTCATTCCAGAAGTAGTATTTAACCGTACGATGCGGTGTTGAAGTTAAACTCATCCCTTTTCTGTTTCCTGGCCGTTGGATCGAACTCCGCATTACAGAAACAATTCGTTCTTCAGCCGAACAGTCCGTACGTGGAATAAGCTTCCGGGGAAAGGTATTCCCCACTTCTTACAACATCAGCAAGTTTAAGTCAAACATTAACAAGTACTTCTCTCTCTTTCCCCCTACTCCTATCCCATTTCCTAAGTCCACTGCAATACACTGCATTTATAGGCGACATCTCCTGAGTGTTGGTCCTCGCGAAAGAAAGAACTTTGATAAAAACGAGAGAGACAGCGAAGAAAGGAGCAACAACAAAGCAGCAGATTCAAAACAAAACAAATATTGCATTCAACGAAAATAAATGTAAAAGTCATTTAAATTTTTAATTTATTATTAATTATTTATACAGGTAAATGTGGATATATATTGATAAAATTAATTATAATAAATAAAGGAAGAAAGAATAATTCGTTTCTAAACATTATTATGTTTGGTAGAAAATACGCATATGTTTCTACGTAAGTATATGTAGGTTTGGGAGAACCCCGCGAATGTTTCGACGTAAGTATATGGATGTTTGGGAAGAAGCACGCATATGTTTCCACGTAAAACCATACACATTTGTCAGTAAACATGCTAATGTTTGCATTTAAATACACCTGAGTTTGGGACTTGCCAGCATATAAATGTTTGAAGTGTGTTCCAAACTAATACATGGTTCCTGCAGAATATGTTTTGGGAGAATATTAATATGTTACAGAGACCATTTTCATAACATGTCACTAGTTTTGACTTAGCTGCCTTAAATTGTCAAGAGACTGACAATCTGTGCAAAACCGTCTTACTGATTTGTCAGCATTATGTCATTGCTAACTATTACTAAGGCCTATGCTGAAAGTTTGTTTGTTTGTAAGGTCCCTGAACCCCCGGGGTTGTCCGAGACCAGATAAGTAAGTAAGTAAGTAACGCTGAATGTTTATTGAGGAAGTCTTTGTCAACTGCAAGTCATTTCTGTGAATTTGAAGTTTTCAAAAAATTTCGAACTGAAAAATATACATATATTTATTTGTAGTTATGGAATTTATGTCATAAATTCTAGAATTTATTTCAAAAATATTAGAAAATGTGCAAAATAATAGGCCAATTTTCACGGATTCATAGCTATGTATGTATGTTACCCCTGGATTCATGATGTTAGCAACTCTTCTTCCAGATTTTATTTAATTACACTGATGTAGTTTTTGGCATGAAATTTTTGTATTAGCATTCTAGTAAATTGTTTCAGTTAGAAGCAAGTTTACTGAGTTGATCAGTACTCATGAAATGTGTGTATCAAGTCAAATTTTTGGAAAATCGATTTTTAACAACTCTCAGCAATTTTTTTCACTTTTTTCGGGATAACTTCAAGGGACTCCGACTGTTTTCCTTACAATATATGTAGGCTTCATAAAGCTGAACAACTTTTGTGAACATACTAGTGCAATCTAAACGTGGCTAGTCACACTAAATAGCTCCTAAAGACCACTTTGTATCTTAAAAATGGTCAAGTGCATAGAAATGTTATCATTACTCGAGAACGACGTATACGATTTTATCCTAATTAATTTAGAAAAATTTTGCATTACAATGCCTTTAATCTATTACAACACTATTTGTCAATGTAATCAAACTGCTGCCGATTCCTGCCGATTTTTTACCAAATGTATGAAAATGTCAAGGGGTGTCATGAAGTTTTTTTGTATACGGGTGGATCGACAAGTCAGCAGGGGCTCTGACATGTCACCCCTTAGTCACTGATGATGTCGTTGGGAAATTTCAAACTGGTGTATATTATTTATTATTTACAAATTCAAATTTTTTATATTACCCCAGTTGGAAATTTTCCAACGACATCATCAATGACATGTCAGAGTCCCTGCTGACTGGCCGATCCACTCACTTACAAAAAACTTCATGACGCTCCCTGATACTTTCATACTTTTCGTAAAAATGCAGCAGGAATCGTCAGTACTTTTGTCAATAGTTATGTTCACCATATTATATGTAGACAAGACGTCTTTAAATCACTATTCATTCGTGCGTCAGTTGGTCAATACGTCAGTAAATGTTATGCTTATGTGTAAGCTGCTTCATCAAAACCCCTGGAAAATTGTATCTATCGTACAAATCTACTTCGAATGCTACATATTGTGAATACTCTAATTTATTTGACAACCGAACGCCGAAATTGTTCTTTTTTTCTCATAATATAATTAATGGAAAAAATTAGCGTTTGTGTTGTTGGTTCTGGAAATTGGTAAATATTTCAACACTGCCTTCGAATTTCACGAATCTCTGTATCTATGTCTGTCTCCAGGGGCACAGCAATTGGCAAAATTCTAGCCGACAATGCTGCAGTATTAGAAGATGTGGAAGATCGTGTTAATATGTTTGTGTATGATGAACTTTTCGAGGGAAAACGTATCAGCGAAGTGATAAATTCACATCATGTGAATGCAAAATATTTGCCAACATTGCAACTTCCTGAAAATCTGGTAAGGATTTTTCACACTACAATAAATGACCTCTAAAGTAAATGATTTCCTCACTTAAGGTGGCTTGCACTGACTTGGTGGAGACAGCCAAATACGCTGATATCATTGTGTTCGTGATGCCGCATCAATTTATAGCGGATTTCTGTAAGACACTTTTGGGCAAAATTAAACCCAGTGCTACTGCTGTTTCCTTGATAAAAGGCTTCACTGTGCCCGAGGGAGGAGGCATTGAGTTGATTTCACGGACAATCATGAAATATCTAAAGGTTGGTGAAGGGAAATCTGTTCTATTGATGAAATACCTTAGGCATAATGACATGTTTTCCAATACACAAGATACCCTGTTCGGCTTTATTGGGTGTCAATTTGGCCAGTGAAGTTACATTAAACCAATATTGTGAGGCCACTCTGGGATGCCGCGATTTAAAACATTCAAAATTGTTACAGGATCTCTTTAGTACTACAAATTTTCGTGTGACAGTTATCGATGATGCTGATTGTGTGGAAGTTTGTGGGTATTTAAAGGTTAATAGCTAACATAAACATTTTCCCATTTTCCGTTTAATATTTCTTTGATTTCCTCCTCCTAAGCATTTAATAGCTTTTGCTTCCGGTATTTTGGATGGTTTGGAGACCAATGAAAATTCTAAATCTGCCTGCCTGCGGTTTTGCTTAAACGAGATGATACGATTCCTTGACGTCTTTTATCCTGGCTGTAAAATATCGACCTTATTCGAAAGTTGTGGCATTGCAGATCTACTAACTGTATGCTTTGGCAGTAGAAATAGGCGTTTGGCTGAAGCTTTCGTTAAAACGGGACGGACAGTAGAGGAATTGGAATACGAGTTCTTGGGCGGTGAGAAACTACTGGGACCATTGACAGCGCAAGAGGTTAACTTTATGTTACAGCAAAAGGGTTTGCAGGATAAGTAATGAAATGCATTAGTAATGTCCTTGAAGTGTTGACAGGAAAAACTATACATGCAATATTTTACAGATTTCCTTTGTTTACAATAATTCACAAAATTTGTCAAAATAATGCCAAACCTGAAGACTTAATGGAGTCAATAGCCACAATTCCAAATATAATGTAAGTTAGCAAAATCTCTTAATAGAGGAGAACTCTAGCAGATGTAACAAAAATATATTGCTCTATTACTCCTGCATATTTCTAGATACCATCCAACGCATTTGTTTCCACTTTAAAATTATGCTACTCGGCCAAGTCCTTCAATTTTGAAAATTTTTACATAAAATTTGTAAACCCGTAGAAGATGGGATTTTAATCTTGAAATGTTCCTTAGTCTTTTAATACCAATAAAGCACAATCCAACACATGACTTCAACACTTAGTACTCACAGGAATTACACTCCGTTTGAACTTAATTCATAACCAAACCAACGGATTGGGACCAAAACCGGGACACAATGAATAAAAAACTAAACTTTTTGCTATAGATAAAAAACTACATAAAAATATATTTATTTTTAGCTCAAATAAGACTAGATATTTAAAATAAAATGTTTAATTTTATATATAAAAATTTTGTTGTTTTATGCTCAAGTCCAGCTGAGACCTCAAAAAGCGGACAATTCCACAAAAGGCAGGACAATCCCGTCAACAGCGTTAAGATTGGTCAGGTTAGTCATACGCCTAGTATCTGAATTGCTGATGATAATACATTAATTAGTGCACCCTAATGATCATTTGTGTTGCAAGTTGTACAGAAAATTCGGAAATTGAAATGTTTCGCTCATAAGTCATTCACCATCGTTCCATATACCATTGTCTCGTTCAATCAAATATGGGGTTTTTTAATTTGCATTGGATTATACTTTGCATTACTTTATCTAATGCAAATGCAAAAGAATTATCATTGTTCCCAATGGCACTAAAAAAATTTCGAATTTCCATTTGCTCATGCAATGCAAATGCATGCTGTGGAATCGGATTCCAATTGTAATGAAATTGGGGAATGCTTTTAATTGTTTTGAATTTGAAATTCAAATTCATAAACAATATTTTCAGTACTTAGTGTAAAAAAATTTCCATTTTGTATATTTTATAATCTGGAAAAAAATAAAAAATAGATATAAACGAAAAAGTTATTAAAGATGTCAACCCATGGTGTCGTTATCCACGGCATACAAGGTCCACTCGAGCGTAATGTAAACTAAAGCCATTTTCTGCAGACCTGATCGGACCTTATTAGTATGGCTTTAGGCCTGGAAAGTCCACTATCGACCAAATACTCAAATTACGATAAATCCTGGCGATAACGCATGAAAGTCAAATCAAATCGACGAATATCGTTTCGTCGCATGGATGAAACATTTTCGTTAATGCTTTTTTTCATTTCATCAATGAAAAGTCTCGTATATCCGACAATTTGGTAATGGAATGTTTGAACATGGATCAATTGCTGGGATGAAACCCATAGGGGAGTAGAGCTTATGTTCATTGCAAATACAGACATAAGTAGATATGAACATATCTTAAATATAAATCTTAATAATAAATTCCCCATATTCGTTTTTAATTACAGGACCTGAATACAACGGTCACATTAGCACCCAAACCCTCGACTACCATAATCTTTCTCCAGACGAGTGGAATGGATATAATATATTAGCAAATTAAGACCTTTTTCGAAACAAAAGGTCAAAAAATTGTTATCAAAACACATGCAATGTATTACTAACAGTGTACTTACTTATACAGGGTGTTTCAAAAGTGACCACACTATTGGAAGATGCTCTTATTTTTGCAAATGGCCGCCAATGTCAAATCTATTTTGACATTTGTGGACTAGACAGATGTAGAATATAAGTAAACAATCAATGGAGGGATACACTACCCAAGAATGCGGAATAATCGTGTCTATTTTTTTGCGTAACAATTCGTCTATGGTGTTGGCGCAGCGCGAATACCGTCGCCGATTCCCCGGCCGTCCGACACCGACTGCGCAAACACTGCGTCGTTTGGCCACTAACCTAGAAGAGTATGGGACCATACGAGATGTTGCCAGGAGTGGCCGGCCCCGGAGCGCCCGTTCTGCCGAGAATATCGCCGCTGTTGCCGAGGATTTCGAGCTGTCGCCGAAAACATCGACCAGACGCCATGCCTCGCAATTAGCCATCAGCCGGTCGTCCCTATGGCGAATTCACGCTGGAGGAGTCATCGGGCCATTTTTTCGAGAACGACAACAACAGTGGACGGTGCGCGCTATAGAGCCATGTTAACCGAGTTTTTTTCTGTCGCAATTCGACGCATTAGGACTGGAGGACATGTGGTTCCAACAAGACGAAGCCACGGCACACACTGCGCGAGCCACAACCGATATTCTGAAGGCGGCGTTCTCGGGTCGCCTCATCTCTCGTTTTGGCGATTTGCACTGGCCCGCAAGATCGCCCGATTTAACCGTTCCAGACTTTTTTGTAGGGTTTTTTGAAGCCCCGTGTTTACGTGAACACGCCCGAAATCCTGGAAGCCCTCAAGGCCAACATTCGACACGAATGCGAGAATCTGTCGCCCGAAGTTCTAGCCGAAGTGATGAAAAATGCCATAAAACGAGCGTTTATGGTAATCAATTGTGACGGCGCCCATTTAACCGATATCATCATCTCAACTTAACCAATAAAATTCTAAAGGTTCAAATAAACATAATCAAAAAACAGAATTTTATTTAGAAAAAAATTAGAGCCAAACAACATCGGATAACTTCTTTTGAAACACCTTGTATATACAATTATCAATAAATAACACACTTCAACATTCATTGCAGCAATGAAACATAATCATAGCAGCAATTAAACGAGTTTATAGCAGCAATGAAACAAATTCAACACAGCAATGAAGCAAATTTATTGCTGTAATGAAACAAATTCATTGCACCAATGAAATGATTTCATTGCAAGAACGATACTTATTCATTGCAACAACGAAACCAATTCATTGCAGCAGTGAAAGAAATTCATTGCAGGAACGAAACAAATTCGTTGCAATAATAAATCAAATTCACTGCAGCAACAACATACTTTCATCACAATGATGAACAATTTGCAGTTGATGGACACAATTTCGTAGCGGGAATGAAACTATACGTTAGCTCATTTTCGATGACAAAAGTTGTTGGGGTGATGAACATTTTCATCCTTGTGACGATGCGTTTCCGTTCAGTGTAGATGGCGAATTTATTTACCTCGGATATGCCATGAACAGAAACAATAACTTCAGCGTGACAATCACACAAAGAATTGTGCTTGCAAACAGGTGTTATTTCGGTCTAAGTTCGCAATTCGGAGATAAGACTCTCTCTCGAGAAATGAAGACCCAACTATATCAGACTCACTCAACAATCTGTCCTGATTTGTTGGCAAGAATCCGGGGTCATATCGCATGCTGACGAAAAATATATGGTCCTATAAGAGAAATCGGCGAGTTTCGACCACGGATGGACCACGAGCAGTATAATCTTTATCCCTACAACGACGTAGTTGTGTATGGCAAGATAGCGCATTTACGGTGGCTAAGCTATGTCAGTGGAATGGATCAGAATGAACCACTGAGAAAGGTATTCGTAGACTTACTCGAAGGACATCGAAAAACAGGACGCAAAAGACTTCGCTGGAAAAACCAGGTGGAATAATTCCTGCGAGTACTTGGTATTACCATGTGGGGGAGAAAATCTGAACATCGAGCCGGTTGGGGAAACATTATCCTCATTTTTTAAGGCCTTTGACTCCCCTGGGTTCGCTGAGGCCACCTTAGTAAGTACACACAGAAAAAAGATTCGTTGTCACAACTATATTTACAGTCAACTAAAATTTGGCGCTTCCTTGGTCTATCACATTATTCAGTTAAGATTACCAATAATTGTGGTCCGTATCACCAAATGTTGTGCATATCAATTGATTTGTAACTCAGTTTAGGTTGCAAGTACTGAAATATTTAGTTGAAGCTACAGCAACAACAAATAAATGTGATCTGTCAATCGAGTTTTACATCTTGCAATCAAATTATCCTGTAGTGGTGAATATTCTATTAGTTGGATGAATGAAGAATTTGAAAACTAATTCGGTTGTACCAAATAATATATGCTCAACTAGTTAGTTAGTTTGAAAAAAGGGGTGCGATGTTGAGTGTTCAAAAAAAAGGAGCACTCCAAACCTTCCCATGTCAGTAGACATACACTTAAGCCGGTGATTCGACCTGCTGTGCGCTTATGCGCAACTAAGTACTTGAATTTAATGACTGTCACAACCATTTGTTAAATTTTATAGAAATTATGGATTTTATAAAAAAAAAACAAAAAAAAATAATTTGATATTAAAAATTTGTATTTTATATTTAAATATAAACAAAATTGTAGTACTTATGTATAGTCAACCTGTAATCTTTTCAATTGTACTCTACTGATTAGTTCGGCTTAAGGTCATGTAAATAAAAGCAATTTATTCGTCCTACTGTATAATCATCTATTCCGATATATTTCAACTAGCATCGCTAGTCATTATCAAGGATCTATCTTACAAAAAAAAAGAACAACTTTAAACATCATGGAAATTATCCCAAATTCCAGTTATCCTAATTACTAAAAAGTCGATAGACACAAACAATTTGAACCACAACAATTAAACAATTCTCTGAACAAATATTCCCAGGAAAGATCGTAAATCTTACATGTATGAAGTATCACAATGAAAATATTAAAATAAATACATGTTGAACATCACGCACAAAGCTCGCCGACTGCTACCCTCGATTATCACGTTCTTCCATTGTATACCTATACATTTGAGCTAGGTTCACCCTCCTAAAGTTTAGCCTTTTCCGCGAAGGAGCGTCGTTGATGTGCATCGTCTCCAATAAAAGGCGCATGTTATAATTAAACTTTTCAGCTGGTATCTCTACGTCATGTAAGTTGGGACTATGAGAAATTCTTGCACAGTGGGCCGCTAAGGCTGTTCCGCGCTCCAAATGATCTCCGTTAAGTGTTCTCATGTCAGACCTATGTGATGATAATCGTGTCCTCAGCTTATCCTATGTCGTCGCTACATATACCCTTTGGCATATGCCAGACTAGTCCCGATTACACTCGATCCTATACATTACGCTGTGTTTGTCCTTCTTGTCCACTTTTGTCCTCGTTCCGCTGAAAAGTTGTAATATAGTGTTGCCAGATTCACATGCTAGTCAATATTTTCCCCTGTCGTAAATATTCGACAGTTTCAATCGTTCCGATAATCCGGGAATATACGTCATTGATCTGTATATTTTGGGTTGTTCATTTCCCTTGGCATTATTGTCCTTGTTCAAAACACGTCCGATTAAATTCTCTATTAAATTGTTCGAGTAACCATTCACGCCCAAAATGTTCCTTATCCTCCATTTATTTTCGTCAAGGAACTGAATATCACTAATATTCAATGCTCTTGATATGAAGTTCGTCGCTGCGTTGATAATTGTACGTGTGTGGTGTTTTGAGTCGAAGTTTATCAGACGGTCCGAAGTCATGGGCTTCTGGTACCAATTTAATTTTAGGGCATTTCCCTGTCCCTTCACCACTGAATGCAAATATGGTAGGTTCTTGTCAGTTTCGACCTCCATCGTGAATCCAGTAGGACAAATATATTGTTTTTATTTGCATGACATTAAGCCGAACTAATCACTAGAGTACAATATAAACAAAAATATTACAGCAGACAGTTGTCCGAGGCCTTCGGCCACGGACTGTCCCTGCAGGCTGTGTCAGAGACACGGCCATTAAGTTTAACGTAGAATACGCCATCCGATAAGACAGAAAACATATATAACAATAAATTCATTTGCTTATATTATTTATCATTTATTGTTATATATGTTTTCTGTCTTATCGGATGGCGTATTCTACGTTAAACTTAATGGCCGTGTCTCTGACACAGCCTGCAGGGACAGTCCGTGGCCGAAAGCCTCGGACAACTGTCTGCTGTAATTTTTATATTTACCAACGGCATTTGATTCAAGTCCGTTTAAAAAAAAAATATTATGTTCAATTTTTTTAAACTTAATTTAATTTATGTATTTTAAT
Organism: Phaonia tiefii; assembly: GCA_963931995.1. Lineage (NCBI taxonomy): Eukaryota > Metazoa > Arthropoda > Insecta > Diptera > Muscidae > Phaonia > Phaonia tiefii. The sequence continues at coordinate 39,972,495 of OZ008367.1, forward strand.
TAATATTTTTATTGAAATAAGTTCTGCCAATGTTGAGAGGGCCGCCCTACTATTAAAAAAGGTTTACCTTATCGAGTCTTCGCATTAGCATTCGAGCGTTGTGTGAAAGCTTTACGCTTTACAATTCAAAATTAATGTTACAACAGCTTTATTGAAGCTTTCGCAAAAAAGCTTTATTACGTTAGCTTACTGTTTCTTTCACCTTTTACTAGATACATGTTGCCAAGCAACATTAGCTTGCTGTTCGTTTCACTTTTTACTAGATATATGTTCCTAAGCAATGTTGAGCAACCAAAAACACTCAACCAAACACCACACATATGTTTGAGTGTATGTGTTTAAACAATTTTCATTTGAGAAATTAAAATACTAGAAATATATCAACCAATATGAAATGTATATCAAACGAAAGATAACATCTTCATTTACGTACAAAAAAAATTTTAAAAAAATTCATCTAGCCGTTTCCTCAAATTCAATGAAATAAAGATTACAACAATAAAAACCTGACATGACTCCTCATACCGTAAGGTAAGACGTATTCTACGTCAAAACATTGTTATTTGTACCTAGGGTTCGTATGTCGGGGGTAATGAGTTACCCTGGGTAACTTGCGCAGTCGACGTTATGGTGACACACTAATACGTCAGCTACTTCGGACAAAGTATGTGTGATGTTGTGTGTTTGGTTGGCCAAACAAAGCGAGTCATTTGATGTTTGCATTGCCCGGTGTATACAACATAACTATTATTTTTTATTTTCAAATGTGTTCATAGAAATCGAACAGGTACCGTGTAGCAAAAAGGTGTTAACACATCATCCGTGAGTTCGAACACTCATTGATTTTTTTTTTGGCAAATCGCTAAAACTGAAATATTTCGAATAAAAAATCGCAAAAACGCCATTATGTTTATATTTTGGAAACGGAGCTATCAATTGAAAAATAAACAATTTTTCCGGGTTTCTAAGGGTTTTTCATAAAGTGTTCATATAAAAAACGCACATAGCATGTGTTGGCGATTTTTTTAAAATAAGTGGTGCCACCAATCGGGTAAAGCGTCCCATGCAGCTAAAAAAATGATATTATTTTTGCGATTGGACGCACCATTTCTGAGTTGTAGCCATTTCTTTGATTTTAGGGATTTTCTCATTTTGGTGATTTTTTGAAAAAAATCTTCCATACGAATTAGAGCACTATATGGAAAACTCTTAGAAATCCACATGAATTAATTATTTCTTCTATTGCACGCTTCGTTTCCAAGATATAGAATGTTTTTCTAAATTTTTCACATCTTCGATTATAAATTGAGATGGGTTACACGGGTGACCCATTACCCATCGCCGTGGATAATGGGAAAAGGCCGCTTACCCATTCCCCATCTGTAATGGAAAATCGTTCAGATATACTCCCCATCGTCGTGGGTAGCTACCCATTATTTTCCCCATACCCTGTGCATAATGAGTAAATGTGCATTAACCATTCCCCACGTTGATGTGAATGGGTTACACATGGTGGGGTAAATACCACATACAAACAGTTACAATTAAACAAAAATATCACATGTAAGTTAATTTGTGTCATCCACAATAATACTTCCTCCAGCCAAGTATCCACAATTGTTTGCATGTGTTTGTGAAGGTGTCAATAGTGGCATCAGGTTCAACGATTGTGTTTAAAAGTCTTACTTCATCTCAATCTATGGTAATACTAATAAAATAAAAAATTACAGCAGACAGTTGTCCGAGGCCTTCGGCCACGGACTGTCCCTGCAGGCTGTGTCAGAGACACGGCCATTAAGTTTAACGTAGAATACGCCATCCGATAAGACAGAAAACATATATAACAATAAATTCATTTGCTTATATTATTTATCATTTATTGTTATATATGTTTTCTGTCTTATCGGATGGCGTATTCTACGTTAAACTTAATGGCCGTGTCTCTGACACAGCCTGCAGGGACAGTCCGTGGCCGAAGGCCTCGGACAACTGTCTGCTGTAATTTTTATATTTACCAACGGCATTTGATTCAAGTCCGTTTAAAAAAAAAATATTATGTTCAATTTTTTTAAACTTAATTTAATTTATGTATTTCAATTAATATTTTTATTGAAATAAGTTCTGCCAATGTTGAGAGGGCCGCCCTAATATTAAAAAAGGTTTACCTTATCGAGTCTTCGCATTAGCATTCGAGCGTTGTGTGAAAGCTTTACGCTTTACAATTCAAAATTAATGTTACAACAGCTTCATTGAAGCTTTCGCAAAAAAGCTTTATGACGTTAGCTTACTGTTTGTTTCACTTTTTACTAGATACATGTTGCCAAGCAACATTAGCTTGCTGTTCGTTTCACTTTTTACTAGATACATGTTCCTAAGCAATGTTGAGCAACCAAAGACACTCAACCAAACACCACACATATGTTTGAGTGTATGTGTTTAAACAATTTTCATTTGAGAAATTAAAATACTAGAAATATATCAACCAATATGAAATGTATGTCAAACGAAAGATAACATCTTCATTTACCTACAAAAAAAATTTTAAAAAAATTCATCTAGCCGTTTCCTCAAATTCAATGAAATAAAGACTACAACAATAAAAACCTGACATGACTCCTCATACCGTAAGGTAAGACGTATTCTACGTCAAAAAAATACATGTTGTTCAGAAACTAGTGTGGTGAGATATATCAACTGGGTATATTCGTCTTGTCAATAAAAACAAAATATACATGGACTTTAATGACCTTCTTTTGATTTCGAATAGAAAAGTATATGTCAACCGTTTTTTCTTTTTTGTCCAAAGCATAACAAATTCTGGGTATATACGGCGTAAAATGTGAATATCTATATACTTCATTGTTTTAACCCAAATTTCTTTCTCACTTTCTCTTTAAAATAATAGGTTTTCTGAAAGGTCCTCGTGTAACATTTTCAAATATAGTTTCTCTTTAACAGCAAAGCCTCTTATGAAAAATCGAATACATTGCTTTGAAGCAAGTGTTTTTGTAATAGAAACTAAATTATGATTACAGTGACTAATATTTGAACACGAATTCTTATATTGTACATTTTATTTGTTGTGTCTTCCATTTCAGATGAATGAGGTTTTCGAAATACTCAAAATGGGTAATACAACTAACATTCGGTAGTAGCAACTTGTATTTAGTAAGATCTATTCTAAATCTATCAATGACATCGACAAAGTATTCTAATGCATGATAATTATGAATTCCTATCAAAATATAGACTTTATCATGGAATTTCCAATGCCTGCATTGATTTCCAACTAATCTTTTTCCTGTGTTTAAGTAAGCATCTACCACGGTGAATTTAGCCTCATCCTGAACAATCGCAGATGGGGATTAATGGGTAAATCTGAGATAGCTATACAGTTTAAAAACGTGCAATACAATTCTATGAAAAGTCTCATACAATCATTCACAGATGTTAGAGACAAATTTCATCATAGAATATATGTAAATGTTTCATAGATCCTATGAAATGTTCCAGTTGATTCGTCTCGACCTGTCTGATTTATTGCCTGTGGAAAAGTACCCACGTGCCTTTTATTTTTGTTTTTTCGAATATAATTTTATGTCTTGGCATATCAAACACTTTAACTTTTTATATATTCTTAATAGATACTAATCTGTTTGTTCCGTCACAATACTCGTATCTATACCAAACGATACAATCCATTATTGAGTTTCAAATATGTGGTTTCATTAATTCTGGCTGAATGTGGCTACAATTTACAGTAGCTACAACTTAGCTACACTTGCTTCTGACTTTCACCACTAAATGTAATATTAATTAGACTCAACTATGTGGTTTCATAAATTCTGGCGCAATTTGGATCTTCAAATAGCATTTGGTAACATTTTTATACAAATCCCTCGTTGAGCTGTTTATAAACAAACTCTAAGCCAACATTGTGGTGTGGTTGTCTGAACTCTGGTAAGAGGTGCTGCATGTGTTTTCCTACCAAATCAACTCAATGTAAATCGACATAGTAATTAATATCCACTGTAACGACCTGAATGATATTGTTAACTCACGAGTAGTGTTTTAACATCCTCTATAATAACAGTTAAACACGATAAGTTGGTGGAATATCTTTGTCAAAATTATGGTGACTAAATGAGAACACCGATCTAAATTCATTTCTAGAAACCATTTCACATTTCTTACACTCCGGTTCCGTTATTTAAAGCCACTAAAAATTCCATATTCAGCAGCCCGTATCTTTTGAAATTTGTAGCTGATTGCAGTATTTTAAAATGGAAATGGAAGCTAGACATCTTGAGATATAAAAAAAAAACAGCAGACAATTGTCCGACGCCTTTGGCCACGGACTGTCCCTGCAGGCTGTGTCAGAGACACGGCCATTAAGTTTAACGTAGAATACGCCATCCGATAAGACAGAAAACATATATATAGCAATAAATGATAAATAACATAAGCAAATGAATTTTTTTATTTGATAGTTACTTTTGATAATATACATAAGCTTATGGTAGGAAAAATAGGATAAATATGTTTTTAAATTAAAAGAGTAAGGATAAATGATAAATAACACACGAAAATCAATTTGATTTTTATTTTAATTTACTAAACGTCAACTGTCAGCTGCTGTCAAACAGCATCAAGCAGCATTGTTATTTTGCTTACTTGGCAGCACTTTCATTTAACATAAAAATGTATGAATTAATTTTTTCATATATTTTTTTTAATTATATATCCATGTTAAATTCAAATTCACATTTAACATTTTGTTTTACTTAAATACATAAGTAAATATACGAAATTTCAATATTTCATCAATCAAAACAACAGCCGAAGGTTTGTGTCCACACTGAAACAGCAGCATATTTTGTGTTCACGCTACAAAATCAAACACTCAACCAAACACCACACATATGTTTGAGTGTATTTGTTTAAACAATTTTCATTTGAGAAATTTAAATATTAGGAAGATATCAACCAATATGAAATGTATATCAAACGAAAGATAACATCTTCATTTACCTACAAATAAATTTTTAAAATAAGTTATCTCGCCGTTTCCTCATAATCAATGAAATAAAGATTACAACAATAACAATCTGACATGACTCCCTATACCGTAAGGTAAGATGTATTCTACGCCAAAAATTATGGCAATTGTGGTTTCTTAACTAAAGAACTTTTTTGAGCAATTTATAAAAAAAGTCCAAAAATGTGCTATTTTTTTTTTTGCTTCACTTCAATAAAGGCACTTTATTATTTTTAAAGTAAACGATGAATTTTTGTAGGAAGCGTTTGTTTAAATAAAATAAATAAATGGTTTCCCATTACATCCCATGAAGGGACTGGGGAGAACTTCTCACAATCACTGAGCTGTGCGCTTTCCAGTTTTCACTCACTGATTGGGACCTACAGTTTTACACCGATTCCGAACGGTATTTTGAGAAGCTTTTTCATGGCTATATACTCGATAGTGTCGCCGTCACTATGCGAGGTGACCGCCGCCGAAAGAAATTTTAAGGTGGTCAGAGCAGGGCTCGAACCCACGATCTCATGTACAAGAGCCGCGCACACTAGCCATTGCACCACCGATGGCCAGGAAGCGTTTGTTTATTACAATTTATTACATCTTAATCATTTTACGAGTCAAAATGACAAAACAACAAATTTTAAATCTATCGGAAAAAACTAAAATCGATGTTTACCGTTCTGAAGGATATTCTAACCGCGCAATAGCTAAAAAAATTGGACGGAGCCCAACAGTTGTCGACAATTACACCAAGGACCCCGAGGGATATGGAAAAAATAGTAAAGGAAGGGTTTCATTGTCTTTATCTCTACGTATGAGAAAAGAGGCCGTCGGTGGTGCAATGGCTAATGTGCGCGGCTCTTGTACATGAGAACGTGGGTTCGATCCCTGCTCAGACCACCTTACATTTCTTTCTACGACGGTCACCTCGCTTAGTGATGGCGACACTATCGAGTACTTAGCCATGAAAATGCTTCTCAAAATACCGTTCGGAACCGGTATAAAACTGTAGGTCCCAATCAGTGAGTATAAAACTAGAAAGCGCACATCTCACTGATTGTGAGAAACTTTCCCCAATCCCTTCATGGGATGTTAACGGACACCAAGTTTAGAAGTATGAGAAAAGAGAAATCATCAGAATTGCTTCTAATTCTGCCTTATCCTTGTCAAAAATAAGAGCTCAAGCTGGAGTGGAAGTGAGCAAGTCATCAGTACGCAGAGTAATTAAGAGCTGTGAGTATCTTAAATACCTGAAATTACAAAAAAAAAAACCGCCTCTTAATGCTGCTCGTACGGAAAAACGGTTTTAATTCGCAATAGACTACATGGTATAGGTTGTGCAGCCAATAGGTCATGAAAATGACTGGAGAACCGTTGTATTTACGGATGAGAAGAAGTTTAATTTGTATGGCCCTGATAGCTACAACTATTGTTTCCATGATCTGCGCAAAGAAAAGCGTTTTTTGAACCGACATCACAGCCGATAGGGCGGCGTTATGGTGTAGGGTGCTATTACGTACTATGACACCATTGATCTTGAATTTCAAAGTGCAAAAATGACTGATGCACGCTATAAAACGTTATTGGAATCGGCTTTTCCCAAGTTCAATTAACTATTTGGTCCACCTATATTGGTTATTGCAACAGGATAATGCCCCTATAAATAAAGCCAGAGTAGTAAAGGAGTTCATTGCAAGCCAAAATGTTAATATTCCACCCTATTCGCCAAATCTACCCTATTCGCCAGATCTAAACATTATGGAAAATGTCTGTGGGTGGTTATCTCGTAAGGTCTATGAAGGAGGTAGATAATTTGATGACAAGCAGTCATTTAGGCTAATTTAGGCCATCCAAATTCGTTGGATTACATAAATTCCCATTATCTCTCAATGAAAACCCGTATAGTTGAAGTTATTAAAAACAAAGGGGGTTGTACCCATTTCTAACAGTTCTTAAATAAAGTAAAATACATTTTAAAAAAAAAAACAAGAAAAACAGTTTTTCATTAAAATTAGTTAAAGTGCCTTATTCAAGTGAACCAAAAAAAAGAGCACATTTTTTTAGAAATTGCTCAAAAAAAAACTTTAGTTAAGAAACCACCATTGTCATAATTTTTTGTATATCTCAAGATGTCTAGCTTCCATTTCCATTTTAAAATTCTGCAATCGGATACAAATTGCAAAAGATACAGGCTGCTGAATATGGAATTGTTAGTGCCTTTAAATAAGTTAACCGAAGTGTATCTCTCTACATAGCACACCCACAGACGTCATTGTTTGAAGAGAGGTTATAGCAACCGCAATTCGGTGGCAACAGCCGAATTGAGGTTGTCACGATCGAATTTAGTGCCCACAACTGGAATTCGACTGAAGCAACATCGTTGCATTATTTTTATTCCGTTGTGGCAACTGAATATTTATTTATATTCGTTCTATCAACTAACACCCAATTCATACGATGATTTTTACGATGTTGCCTTTTCGACGACTTTTTTATATGTCGGAGAAGCAAGAGGGGTAAACATAAAGTCTCGATTAGTGTTTTTCGTGCCTTTTTTCATATTTCTCTTTCTACTAATTTCTTTTTTTCTTGATTCATTTTATTCATTTCCGTACCTTGAAGTAGTCGGGTGATATTAAGAGAAATACATTTTACAATTGACGGCAGAACTTGGGAAGAAACTAAAGTTTGCGAATAGTAAAAATAAAAATGTGGAATAATGAAGTTGTATTTAATATCTAGGAGTAAATTGGTATTAATTAATTCAAATATTTTTTTTATTCAGACATATGTATTTCTTGATGCGAAAAATCGACTAAAGCATATTAACCGATTAAACAATAAAAATCAACTCTGCACGCATAAAAAGACATGCAAGTAAAAATCATCGTAGGAACACAAATGATTTTTGGAAGTTGCTTCAAAAAGCAATTAAGGAAAAACGACGTCGTAAAAATCATCGTATGAATTGGGGTGTAACAATTTTTTTGCAACAACGGAATTTGGTATTAATTCAGATGCCTCAACCGAAATTGGTATCAAATTCGTTTAGAGTTATGGAATGGAACTAAGTTGCCACAACCAAATTTGACATCAATTCGGTTGTAACTATCGACTATGGTATTAATTCGGTTGTAACGACCGAATTTCGTGTCAATTCGGTTGTAGTAACCGAATATCTCATGAATTCTTTAGGTACAACCAAATTCATTTTCAATTCGATTACTACACATAATTCCATGAATTTCAAACCTGTACCGGAATTCTGTAACTTGTGAACGACAAAATTCGGTAGTTAAATTGGCAAAATTCGGATATTTTGTATTGACATTTTATGAATTTTTGACATATTATCTACCGATTTGTATTGTTAAAAAGTTACAGAATTCCGGCTCTGGCGTTTAAAATTATAAACAGAAATGTTATATTCGCATTCACATAAGATACAGAATGTATAATTGTTGCAGTCACGGCAACATCAAGTCTTTTTGTGGTTTTTAACAAAGATAAATGAAAATATTGTAATTATGGTTTATGTCTTAAAATATATTTTTTGCAGAAAAATATCCAATCAAAGATACAGCTGATTGGGCTCTTAAGCAGTTGGAAACTGAACCACCCGATGTTTTATCGCAAAATTAGCCCGCCAGATAAACATAGATTTATTGAATACAAAATTTGGCAATAAGTTGATTGCGAGAAATGGACCTGTCAACGGCCTCCAAGGTTGTGATGTTACTGATTTATGGTCGTGAAGTCACACGGTACGTGAAATTAATAGTAATAAATGATATACCAGTAAGAATAGACGCCCTGGAGGCCACAATTGTTCGTGTTATTCGTGATATACGGCCAGTAATGGTCGAAAAAGTGACCCAGAATTGGAGGTTCAGAATGCGCTTCGCCATGAACAGCCACGGCGACCATATGACCGATATCATTTCCAAGTTTCAATGCCGCTGGAATCCTTCGAATAAAAAAATTTTTTGATTAAAATTTTTTACAATTTCAATTTCTAAAACACCTTAAAAAAACACCCTTTAATAGTTTCAAAGAAGAAAATTAAGACTCGCAGTGTATTAGTGTGCAAAATATCAAAAATAAAAACCAGTACATACGTTTCAGTCGGGTGAACCGACTTAATCATACCCTCACCCTAACTCATCAATTGCGTGGGAGTTCTGTTATAAAACGCCCATACTCAAGTGACCATGTTCAGTAGGAGATTGACATTGCGCTAAATATTGTTGAATACCGAAACTAGTTACTTTCCCTCCGAATATTTTTATGCGAGGTACAAAAATGGGCTGGGCATGGCAAGTTGTTGCCAAAATTTTTATCAGTACCAAATCATATCAAGATCTTACTTACTTACTTATCCGGTCTCGGACAACCCCGGGGGGTCAGGGACCTTACAAAACGAAGATAACACATTTCGCCAACCAGTTCGATCTTTTGCTTTATTTCTCAAGTTGGCAATACCAAGTGTACGCAGGCATTCCTCAACCTGATCCCTCCAGCGGAGTCTTGGTCTTCCTATTTTTCGTCTTCCTTCGAGTTCGGTTTCGAAAACCCTTCGTGCTGGTTCGTCTTCATCCATTCTACTGACATGGCGTATCCAGCGCAATCGCGTTATCTTGATCCGCTTAACTATGTCAATGTCAGGATAAAGCTCATACAGCTCATGATTCATGCGTCGCCGATACTCGCCGTTGTGCACTATAGGGCCATAAATTTTTCGGATTCTGCGCCATAAAGCAAGTCTGGTACAGCTGGACTTTTGTTACTCGAGAGAGGGCTTTATCTCTAAAGTGCTTGGTTAGCCCAAAATAACATCTATTCGCAAGCACAATTCTCCGCTTGATCTCAAGACTGACGTTGTTGTTTTTGTTTACGGCAGATCCGAGGAATATAAATTCGTCCACTACCTCGAAATTGTATCAGTTATCAACGTTCACGCTTTGGTCTAATCGCGTGGAAGCCCTGCTCGTTGAAACCACTAATTTTGTCTTGTCCTCATTTACCATCAGACCCACTTTTCCTGACTCCTTCACAATTCTCGAAAAAACCGCAGTAACTTCTCTAATTCTGCCCCCAATGATATCTATATCATCAGCATGCGCGAGCAGCATGTGACTTTTGCTGCTGATGGTTTTATTCATGTTGACTGCAGCTTTTCTCATAATGATCTCCATTAAGATGTTAAAGAGATCGCACGGTAGGGTGTCGTCTTGCCTGAGGCCTCGGTTAGTTTCGAAAGGTTCGGTAAGATCCTTACCAACTTTCACTGCGGATGTGTTGTTCGTCAAGGTCATCCCGCAAAGGCGTATGAGTTTTGCAGGAATACCAAGCTCAGACATTGCTTCATAGAGTTTCTGCCGTATCGGACTATCGAAGGCAGCTTTATAATCGATAAATAGATGATAGGTGTCGATTTGTTTTTCGTCTGTCTTCTCCAGGATTTGACGTAGCGAGAAAATCTGGTCAGTTGTCGATTTTCCAGGCCTAAAGCCGCACTGGTATGGTCCAATAAGGTTAGCGATAATTGGTTTTAGTCTTTCGCACATTATACTTGATAGAACCTTATATGCTATGGATATCAGGCTTATTCCACGGTAGTTGGCACAGATACTCGGGACACCTTTTTTAAATATGGGACATAGTACACTGAGACTCCAATCGCCGGGCATGCATTCATCTAACCAAATTTTGCTAATGACCTGATGCATGCACCTTATCAGCTCATCGCCGCCAGCCTTAAACAGCTCCGCCGGTAATCCATCGGCTCCGGCGGGTTTGTTGCTCTTAAGCCGGGCAATAGCTATTCTGACCTCGTCTTGGTTAATAGGGGGGGCAATCGACATCGTCGTCCATATTGTTATCGATAGTCCCATCGTCATTGGATATCTCAGGTACTAGTAGCGCGGAGAAATGCTCTCTCCATATTCCCAACATGCTCTGCACATCTGCGACGAGATTTCCGTCCTTGTCTTTACAGAAGGGTGGCGCTGAACCGGTTATGATTTATTGGAGATATCGAGCCAGCAAACTTGGGAGGCAAACTTGGGAGGCAAACTTGGGAGGTACAAAACTGGGCGTGGCACAATAGTCAGTTATTAATTACACAGTAGTCAGTTATTAATTACACAGTAAATATTGCCTAGTACCGAATTTTATTAAGATCGGTTGTAGTTTACGAGAGTTATCATGTCGATCAACCGGTCATCCGCCCAACTTTTATATGGGAGGTATCAGAATGGGCGTGCCAAAACAGTTCATATTCTATAGGAGAGCTTTATTTGACTAAATATTGACTAGTACAAACTTTCCTAAAGACTGGTTCGGTTTTGCGGGACTTCTCGTGCCGAACAACCAGACGGCCAAACAACTTTTCTATTTGAGGTACCACAATGGGCGGGGCAAAAACACTCTGGTTCTAATCGGTGATTGGCGTTTGGTAGCGTGAAGCCTTATACCTAATTTCATTAAGGTCGGAAGTGTTTCACGCAATTTATCGGATTGACTACCCGGACGAACGCCCTGTTTTGTATGGGAGGTACCAGAATGGGTGTGACAATCTCGCCCACTTCCTCCAGTTAAGTAGACATTTACAGATTATTAACCAGTGTGTGAGTTGAAGCTAATCACATCCGCCAGAAGTAAGGTTTGAAAGAAATATGATTTTGTGCTAAATATGTCGATTTGTATGGGAGATACCAGAAGGAGCGTGGTCAAAACGCCCATTATCTATCCCAAGCTCAGTACTGATAAATAATAGTTCGCGGTAGTCGATAAAGATTTACGGCAGAAAGGCTACCTCAAGAAAAGAAAAGGTATTATTTTTGTTTTTAAAGGAAAATGAAATTTTATGAATGAAAATGAAAATGAATTTTTTTAAGAAAATGTTTTTTTTTTTTAAGAAAAGGTATGTTTTTGAAGAAAATGTTTTTTTTAATATATGGAATTTTTTTAGGTAATTTTTTCAAGAATAGGTGCATGTTTAAGAGTAGGTAGTCATCTCGAGAAAAGTTATTTTGATTCTCCAAAAGGTACTCTTTAAAGAAAATGTAGTTTTTTAAGAAAAGGCAATTTTTTGTAAGAAAATGTACTTTTTTAAGAAAAGGTACTTATTTAAAAAAAAATACTCATTTACGAAAGGGTACTTTTTGTAAGAAAATTTAATTTTTTAAGCATAGGTACTTCTTTAAGATAAGGTACGTTTCTAACAAAATTTACTTTTTTTAAGAAAAGGCACTTATTTAAGAAGCTGCTTTTTTTTATACTTCTTTTACTTTGGCTTTTCTAAATTTACTTTTTATTGGGTTCAAAACTACAATACATGCTAAATGTTGGTTACAGGGTCGACCTAGAAAACTTCCCATTAAACAAGAAATTTGCCAACATACATGCGACATATAGTTAGCCTAGACACAAACCAAAGCAAAAGTAAACAGTATAGTTGATAATAGTGGGATATAGCATAATAGTGTTTAAATAAAAGTTGTTTAATTTTGTTTCAGTTAGCTCCCGCTCCTATCCCCTGACTGTTGGTTAGAAAAAAAAGAAACAAAAACTGACCTCAAGCTCAAATAATTCGGATTATTTACCGTTAAATAGTTTTGTTTGCAATTGTGTATTACTCGAGTTTGCTCTGATTCCCGTATAGATCCATAATTTCTTGCTTGTTTTTTAATATTTGAAATATTATATATTGAACTATTATACAAACATCTATGTTTCCGTGTCACTACAATGTTTGTAAACGCCAAACAATTTTCCTACTTAAGAAAATCTTAAGCGAAGACCACAAACCACTTGAGTGGTCTAATAGAAAAAAACTTAAATACAATTTTGCCACTAGATGTAGACCATAAAGTCTGCCATTAGTCTTCCATCTAAATGGAAATGTGAAAAGCAAATATTAAAATTTACATAATACACAAACGTAAGAAGTTGTCTGTGCTTTGTGTGTAAAGTTGTTGGCAATTAAACAAAAATCGTTATCCAGTTTTCTTGTTAAGTTCTTCGTCAGTAATTATTCAGGCCATGCCCGACTTCTGTCTAAAAATGTACGTACATATGTAATTTTAATATACAAATTCTGCAAACAATTTTAAGCAACATGTGGTAAAATGCGTGGGATTTCATGAATAATACAAAACTTTTGAACTTCATGCAGTAGAATAGTCATGAAAGAAAATTTCTATGGATGACTAAAGATGATGCATATATACGAGGGCGGATCAATATGTCCGTGACTTTTCGAACGTCCCTCGTAGGTATATGAAATCCAACACTACTCCCATCAAGTAAAACGTGTTAATAGGCCACTGTCACATTTTGAGCAAGTTCCGTCATTTACTTTGTGTTTAACACCTGTTCAAAACATACAACCTCGTGCATTTTTCTTAAAAATAGAAAAAAAATTAATTTCGAGTTCTCATTAGGCATTATTGTTTGCGAAAAAAAATCGCTAACCCAACCAAGGAAAAGCTTGATAAATACTATGGGGACTCTGCACCATCGATTTCAATGGTAAAAAATTGGTTTACTGACTTTCGTTGTGGTCGCACAAGTACAAATTACGCTGAACGTTCTGGACGGCCAATTGAGGTCAATACACCCGGAAATTTCGGAAACATCCACGATATGGTGTTGGCCGATCGAAGAGTAAAAGTGCGTGAGATTGTTGATGCCATAGACATTTCATATGGCAGTGTGGTTTCGATTTTAAATGATTAGTTGGGTTTAAGAAAGCTGCCTGAAAGATGGATGCCGCGTTTGCTCTCAATTGACCATAAACGTAATCGTGTGACAACTTCATAGGATAGTTTGGAGTTCCATGAATTGGACTATGAATTGGTACCTCGTCTGCCATATTCTCCGGATTTAGCCCCCAGTGACTGTTTCCTATTTTCCAACCTAAAGATATTGCTCGGTGTTCAGAGATTTAGCTCCAACGATGAAATTATTGATCAAACAAATGCATAGAATAGGCTTCGAAAAATCCTATTTCTTGGAAGGGATACAAATATTGAAGACACGTTGGACTAAGTTTATTGAGCTAAAAGGAGATTATGTTGAAAAATCTTTTTTTTTTTTGCAAAAACATCTGTGTTTCATCCAAAAATTCAAGGACTTATTGATCTTCCTCTAAGTTTGCAATTGTTATTCAGTAAATAAAACATCTAGTTGATTTTACTTGGCAGTTCTATTCATATGGTGCTTGAATTAAGAATTGTAGAAATTTAATCCCGATAAAGATTGTGTTCGGTGTTTTTGCAATTTGCATTTCTTCATCCTGTAATATTTTGTTCCTCAATTTTCATTATCACTTTCAGAAATTTTTTATATGAAATTTTTAACTCCGCGACTGCAATGTTTGTTTTAGTTCATAATTAGACTAAATATGTGTGTCAAAATTCAAAAATCTTTTTCACATATTATTGTGGTTATCGAACCGCTGTACGTTTTTTTCTGCGAACTTAAACAATCATGTCACGTGTCAACTTGGTAGTATGTGCTCCCTTAATGGGAAATATAAAACCAAAGTGTGAATGTGAAGAAGAAAGACCTAAAGTCATATCACAAATTAGTTTCTCACTAGTTCTTATCCTTTGAAATGTTATGAAATACCTGGAACTGGATGAAATGTAAGATATCATATAATAAAAAAAAATATTTAGAAGGAAAAGTTTCGCAAGAAACAAACCAAGCGAGTGTTAAACTTTTACATTCTTGTGAATCATCCAAACACGCAAAGTTTCGTGTTTCCTGAGAATCATATTTTGTTATTCTGGGAAAACGTTATAGAATTCTATTGTCATAGAATAGGAAAAACGTAATAGGCATTTTTTTTTAAGTTTGTGCAAATTTATTATAATCTACATATCAGTACCTCGGAGGTAAACTACACTATGTCGTTTTCGTTAACTTTTCAGTAGAGCAGTTTTAATGTTGTCGGACAATGATGCAAAGCGCCAATTTATTATTGCGTCCGTTATGACAGAAGAACCGAATGTTCATCGTTCAAATGCAAAAAAAAAAAAACAAAAAACAAAAACCCTAGTTTACAGGTTTTTTGTCAATGACCACTGCTCTACTGAAAAGTTAACGAAAACGACATAGTGTAGTTTACCTCCGAGGTACTGATATTTCCTTTTGTTGATATATAATTTATTAGTGTACAATCAAAAAGCCAAGTCAGTCGTTTTATTTTCCGGTACAGTAATGAGATTCTACGTTGGAAAGTGCATCGAATTCAATTTCTGAAAACTATAAAGTTTATCAATTTTGAATTCTACAGTGAAGTTATAACAAATTTCCATAAAAGGATTATTCGAGGTGATTGTTTTAATATTTTGATGTTCCTTGTACCTTAAGGACCTTAAGAAACGGTCATTAAACAATGTGATGTTACCAAAGATTTTGATGAAAATTTGGTAAATTTTATTTAATTTTTTTCTCAATTTTATTTGAAAAGCCCAAACTATTTGTTTTCTACAATAACTTCTACCAGAACTTCTAACTTCTTCTAACTTAAAATCTACCAAAATAATATTTTGAAACACAAAATAATAGAACCATATACGGACACCACTACGTGATAAAAGACCAAAAAAAAGACCCTTGTCTCCCAGTTTTGCTCAAAGTTATGCACTTTTTGTATGGGCCCCCAAAGATTTGGTGCCTAGGTGTCATTTTTGCAAAAAGTGATCTTTTTTGATTCTATATGTTTACAATTTTGTTCGTTACGACAAGAGCTACAACTTTCCCTCAGAGAGTAAATCAAAATTCCGAACGGTTTGCAAGATATGAGCCTGACAAACTGTACACTTTTTTGCAAAAATGACACCGAGGCCCCAAATATTTGAGGGCCCATTAAAAAAAGTCCATGACTTTGGGCAAAACTGGTAGACACGAGTCTTTCTTTTGTCTTTTATCACGTACTGGTGTGCGTATATGGTTATAGTTCCATGACTTGAAAAATTACACATAGTGAAATTAAAAAATTTTCGCGAAATTTTTCACTTTTACGGCTACTTAAACGCTACCTAAACGGTATTAACAATCATTCCTAGGAAGTTCGCCTGTTCTAGGAAGTTGTTTATAGAGATCTTGGATACATTTCTGTACTTGATTGTTTTCTTGAATTTTGAACCGTTTACTACTTATGCACCTGAACAGGGGAAAAAAGGTAAAAAAATCGAATTTTTAAAGTTTTTTTTTGCGATTTTGACCTTGAAGATGAAGTTATTTTGATTTTATATGTTGACAATTTTTATTCTTTTTGACAAGAGCTACCACTTTCCCTCAAAAAGTAAATCAAAATTACGAACGGTTTGCAAGATATGAGCCTGACAAAATGATCACTTTTGTGCAAAAATTACTATTTGGAGGCCCATAAATAAAAAGTCCATGACTTTGGGCAAAACTGGGAGACACGGATCTTTTTTTTTTTGTCTTTTTTTAACACGTAGTGGTGTCTGTACATGGTTATATTTCCATGACTTAAAAAATTACACACAGTGTTATATAAGTAACGATATCGAATTCTTTATAGTTTTGTCGGTAGTGAAGTTTTGTAATCGCATGAATTTTAAATGGTACATGAACCGTCATTATCGACATATTAGTATCGTTTGGACGATTATCGTCATATACAATTAGATCTCAGGGTGTATAGCTGTCTACATGTTGTTGGCAGGCCCGGCACTAGGATCGATTGTGGTGGTCTAATGAATCACTCGTCGTAAATTTCAATCATTATACAAACGTCAATAAATTCAAAGAACAAACATCCGTTCCCGATAACGACAGTTGGATTTAAACAAGGGTTTATGATTGGTACCTGGAACATAAGAACTCTCTTCAAAAAATCGAGGCTCGAACAGGTTAGACGAGTTAGGGAAGTCCACAATGTGGACACTAGTGTGGCCCTTATTTTTCAACTTTGGAAAATTTAAGCTCCCACCCGCCAGTTTTGTTCATTTGCTCCAAAAACTGGTGGGTCCAAAATTTTTCCCCGATCGGATGAGCCCAAAGAGGATGAGAGCAAACGCCCGAAAGATCTCGCAAGCATCATCCTTAGACAATTTTTTTGAAATAGAAATACGGTAATACAAATATACGCGGTTGTGTACCCTCGTATTTTTTATATAAAATAATATCAAACTATAGACAGATTATGTGTGTAAAATTTGATGGAGGTTGGAGGTCATTATATGTCCATCCGAAGTCATTAGCCAATTCAAAAGCCAAATAGAGACAAATTGAAAACGGTATTTTTTTTTTTTGTTTTTGATATAAAGTTGTATGGGCTATGGAATTCAGAAATCTTTGGAAATGTTATACCTGTATTGAAAACATTTTAGAGCTTTAAATAAAATACCTTAGCACACTGCTTTAATAATCCGATTTGGGGTACGATATTCAAAATTGTAGAAAAATATTTTTTCCAAGTCTTTTGTAACAAAATTTTAAATTTTTCATATGTTCGATTGTTTAAGACTAATGAAAGGTCAAAACTATGTTTAGAGGAACTATTGTTACATTCTGAACTTGCCACAACTACTTCATTCAACCTCAAACATTAATAAGGGATCGCCGCACAGTGGTTCAGAAAAAACTTCCATCGGCAAAATTCAATATCTTTTGATCTAGTTAAAATTTTTAAGTTCTGTAAAATCCGATGGAAGGCAAGAAGTCAGGCATTATTGCGTTGCGATATATCAACATTGAAAATCGCACAGTGGGATATATATTAAAAAAACTTAAAGTTTGATTACATTTTGTTTTTTTCGATTTACAAGAAAACAGCATTTTTGGGTTTATTCTTCTTGTATTTTTTAAAATAGTTTTACAAATTATACAGAATACGTTAAAAAATTTTAAATATAAATAAAGAAATACATAAATAATAAATAAAATATTTTTTAAATGAATGAATGAATTTGGTATTATCAAAACGTAGCTGCATATCACTGTTTTGAACAAAGAAATATTGACTGCAATATCTCTAAAATTGAATGATATAGTTCAAGAAATTCGAAAAAAAGTTATCAAAATTTTTCGATTTTTAAAACAAACTCAAAAAATGGGAATATCTGTAATACGAAATCGAAACAAAAATCAAAAAGGAGACAATATTCGAAATTTTACTGAAATATACCCCCACTGTGCGATTTGCAATGTTGATATATCGCAAGAATCCTTGACTCCTTACCTACAATCGGGTGTCAACAGAACTTAAAAATGTTTTCTACATCAAGAGATCCTGAATTTTGGCCGATGGAAATCGATTTTGCACCACTGTGCGACAGTCCCTTATTAATGTTTGTCGATGAATGAAGTAAGTAGATGTGACAAGTTCCGAATGCAACACAGCATAACTCCTAACCAAAATTGTTGTACTTTCATTAGACTTAATCAAACGAACATATGAAAAACTTTCAATTTAAACGACATTGACGGCGGTTACTTAAGAGTGTATTGTCTTTATAATTGTCAGGATGCCTACGTTACACAATCATTATTTCTCTTCTTAGGCAACTAATACACATTCTCACCATCTTATGTCGTTTAAACGCAGCACAAGATTTAGTCTAGTGTGTAACGGCTGAGCATATTTAATTATATTTATAGAATTTAGGTTTTTATTTCGATCAAATTCCAGTCTAGATACTCAGACGTGGGCTCAATGAATATCTTCAGCCAAACATAGATTTCATCGTTGATGATTATTGCCGGTTTACTGCCCCTGCTGATGCCAAATGTAATTCCAATTTGTTGGTAGTAGGTTTACAAATTCATCAGCCAGATAAAAAGTTATAGACCAAACTCATGCTCATGAATGACAAGTATGTGCTTCGCTTTAAGTTAAAACAACTAAGCCATTTATCAACTCATGCCTCTGCCTTTTATACACAAGTCTAAGAACATTTGCTCAGGTATTCAAAGAAATATCGGGTTTTTCAATAAGAGCGCTAGAAAAGTTTTTTTAAATAAAACAAAACCGGTTTTAGATACCAATGAAATTCTTTATTCCTGTGAAAGTACGTTCGATGGGATTACGTATGGAACTCGATTTCTTTTGCATGGCCACCACGGGTCGCTTGCAGAAGTCCAGACGCTGAACCCAATTTTCGACGGTTTTCAAGCATAAATCGGCCGACACTGCTGCAATTTCACGTTCGATATTCGTACGAAGTTCATCAATCGTCGCTGGCTTGTTGGCATAGACCATAGACGTGACGTAGCCCCACAGGAAATAATCTAACGGCGTCAAATCGCACGACCGAGGCGGCCAATCGACTGGGCCATTTCGTGAGATAACACGTTCACCAAACTTGGTTTACAATAAATTGATTGTGGCATTCGCTGTGTGGCTTGTGGCGCCGTCCTGTTGGAACCACATGTCCTCCAAGTCCATATTATCCAATTGGGGCGAAAAATATTCGGTTATCATTGAACGGTAGCGGTTCGCATTCACAGTAATGTGCCGGTCTTGATCATCATGGAAGAAGTACGGCCCAATGATGCCGCCGGCCCATAAACCGCACCAAACCGTAATTTTTTCGGGATGCAATGATGACTCATGGATTACGTAAGGATTGCTGTCTGACCAATAACGCATATTTTGCTTATTGACGAAGCCATTCAGCCAGAAACGAGCCTCATCGCTGAAGATGATTTTCTGATGAAAATCCGAATCATTTTCAAGTTGTTGCTCAGCCCAATTCACGAACATACGACGCGTATGGTGGTCAAGCGGCTTCAGTTCTGCGTCAATTTGATCTTGTAAGGATGTAGGCCAAGATGTTTTCGCAAAATTCGCCACAACGGCGTCACAGAGATGCCCAACGCTTGAGAACGACCTGTGAGAGACACATTTGGGCTTTCTTGAACTGAAGCCTCAGCGGCAGCAATATTCTCGACACTACGGGCACTTCTTTGTCTCGCTGGCACTGAAACATTTTGTACTGTGCCTGTGGATTCAAATATTTCCACTAGAGGCTCAATTGTTGATCTAGGAGGACGATTATGACGACCATAAATTGGACGAAGCGCTCTTACAGTTGAGGCCACTGACCCCAAATTTCGGTAGTAAATTTTAATAATTTCGACTCGTTGTTGGCTCGTATATCTTTTCATGATGAAATGGCAAACCTTACTGAAGAGAAATATCAAAAGAGCGGGAAAAAATATGGCTTCGTTTGCTGTCCCTATCGATTTACTTTTGTAGCGTCTCTGTTGAAACCCCCTTTATAAAGCATTTACAGTGAGGAGCCAAAATTATGGAACATAGTCTTCGAAATAAAAGTAGTTACAGTGAGAAGCCAAAATCATAGATCATTCATAAAATTATACAAATGTAATAGTAATCACTCTGTGACGATATTTAAACTGGAACTTGTCCCACACTGTGTGTGCTGACTTTAGTTTTCGTCGCGGTTTGTAAAAATTATTTTTGACTAATGGCGATATAATTTCTGATAAAAAATGCAACATTTGTTCTGAACTTTTCTCCAGAAATTGCCTTTTTATTTTCGTTTGTGAAAAAAGTGCAACCCTACTTCAAGGCTTTGTGTTCGATTCTGAGAATGTTGCACTGAAAAAGTGCAAAAATGTGAAATTTTCTGCCCTATCAGCGAGTTCACGGGGAGAATGTTGCCTGATAAAATGGGTCACAAACTGTCTGCTTCTGTGTGGTGTTTGTCCTTGCTAAACTAATTGGCCTACCTCTTGTGTGGGGTGGTAAGCCAATTTAAGCGTCTTCAGTTAAAATCGCTTACCTTCTTAAACAAAGTGGTCGAATCATTAGTTACGCGGGAATAATAAAAAAATACCAATAGTATTAGTAATTTGTCGACCATTTTGTATGAAGAATCACTTAAAATGACTTAATATCGCTTAGGACTCCATATACACTGATCGCATAAATAAATAAATAACATTTCTATTTTCGTTTCTCACCCCGAAAAAAGCATAACTTTGAAGGGGCGATGGCAAAAGTTTTTAAATGTCGCCTCATTCAAGAGCAGCATTATTTTTTAGAAACGAAATCACCATAAGTCTGGTAGGTGAGACATTAATGTCATTAATGTCATTGATGTGTTAACGGGTACGGCAATCTATCAAAGTGAACACATGCAAACAACACACAGTGTTAGCATCATATACCTGGTTGTTGTACAACAATAGTCTCTGCCTGAAAATAAGTATCATGGTATTGATGTAGCGGCAGCGAACAAACAAGAGTATTGAATAGTATAGAGAACTCATGGAACGAATTGTATGACTCAAAAAGACTGGTGATATCTGGCGAAGGATTCAAAACCTATTACTCTCTTTTTGTCAAAACTTTTTTATATTGTTTTATGTAATAACATTGTCGAAATGGTGCATTTATATTGCAATATTCTACAAATAGAATAAGACTCGTTTATGCACTTCTACTCAAACTCTCTACATGAGAGCGTGAAAAACGTGCAATAAGTTCTCTATACTTTGTAATGCTTTTTGTCGCCGCTCTGTTTATGATAAAACAAAAACAGTTATTTCAGTTATTTTATTACTTATTTATTTATTTATTTTGAAAATAGAAAGTGCAATAGCAAAAGAGCCCTCAGTACAAAAAAAAAACGACTTCAAACCACAACAAATATTTTTAAACTAAATTTTATATATAATGGAAGTAAGTACATTTCGTATAATGGCTTTTGGAATTGACTGCATTCTGGGCATCACACAAACCATGATCAATTCAACTCATATACCACACCAATAATTGAATGTCATCTTGCAACCAACTTCACAAAATACCTCTTTCGTTTAGTGACATTAGTAGCATTCAATTGGAATTACCTAGAGGGCAAAAAAAATTATTTGTATTGTCATCTACATTTCGCCAAACCAGTCTGTTCAGAATATAATAAAATGTACTTTTTATTTTATTATTCAACCTCAAGGCCATCTATATCTCTATAAATAGAGATATAGTTTTTTTAAAGAAAATGTTTTGAAAATGCATCCTCATGATTCCTGGCAAACCGCATACCTATTTCAGATCTAGCCATAGGTCTTCATCAGCGTTTTTTTAGAATGCTGCTTTTGAAAAATACATCAAACTAAATGCTAACGAAAATTCACCCGAAATGAGAATTTTTCACTATGCAAGTGTTCGAAAACCAGTACATGAGTTTCAGTCGGGTGAACCGACTTAATCACACCCTCACCCTAAGTCGTCCATGCTCAAAAGTGACCATATTCAATAGCAGATTGACATTGCGCTAAATATTATTGAATACCCAAATTAGTTAGTTTCCCTCCCAATATTTATATGCGAAGTACAAAAATGGGCGTGGCAAGTTGTTGCCAACATTTTGATCAGTACCAAATTTTATTAAGATCGGTTATGATTCATTGGAGATATCGAGTCGGCAAATCGGAAATACGCCCAACTTTTTTATGGGAGGTGCGAAACTGGACGTGGCACAATAGTCAGTTATTACTTACACAGTATCTTTTAGCAAAATATTGCCTAGTACCGAATTTTATTAAGATCGGTTGTAGTTTACGAGAGTTATCGTGTCGATCGACCGGTCATCCGCCCAACTTTCATAAAGATTGGTTAGGTTTTGCGGGACTTCTCGTGCAGAACAACCAGGCGCCCAAACAACTTGTGTATGGGAGGTACCACAATGGGCGTGGCAAAATCACCTTTGCTATAATCCGTGATAGGCGTTTGATAACGTGAAGTCATGTACCTAATTTCATTCAGGTCGGAAGTGTTTCACGCGATTTATCGCATTGACAACCCGGACGAACACCCTGTTTTATTTATTTCTTTATTCAGTCTTTAGAATACAATTCTTTACAGACCAGAAAGGTATGGTATGGGAGGTACCACAATGGGCAATCGCATAGTTCTTCCAGTTAAGTAGGAATTTACAGATTATTAACCGGTGTGTGACTCGAAGCTAATCACATCTACCAGAAGAAAGGTTTGAAAGAAATATGATTTTGTGCTAAATGTGTCGATTTGTATGGGAGGTACCAGACGAGGCGTGGGCAAAACGCCCATTTTCAATCCCAAACTCAATATTGGCAAATAATAGTCACTGACAAAATTTAATTTTGATCTGTAAATATTTACGGCAGTTATCGTGTTGACCAGCCAGCCATACAGACAGACGGACATGGCTCAAACGTCTTAAAAAGTCCTAAAACGAATTTCGTGTAAAGACACTAAGGGTGAGTTTCACACTCGTCATTTAAAAGCTCAATTTAAAAGCTCACAGACATTTTTCATATTAAATGACATTTAAATGCCAAGCATCGGGTATTTAAACTGCATTTAAATGGACAATTTTCAACTGTGAAACTGGCCATAAGGGTCTAACATGGCTCCTTCTATGTGTTACATTTTTTTTACGTATTAAATGAAATATACCCCCATCCCTATGGGTGAGGGTATACAAATTAGTTGGATAACAAAAAGAGTGTAATGCTTACTCTAGATTTACGAGTAATTACACTAGTCTTTTTTCCAAATCAATTCAAATGATTCATAAATGAATTGCATTTCATTTGGTTTAATTCGAAATCAATTCAATTCAAATGAATTGGAAATTAATTGCAATTAATTTTGCCAATTCAAATTTGAATTGGAAATGAATTGCAATTTATTTTTCATTTTCATTTGAATTAATTCAAAATCAATTCAAATGATTCATAAATGAATTGCAATTCATTTGATTTAGTTCAAAATCAATTCAATTCAAATGAATTGCAATTCAATTTTGCCAATTCAAATTTGAATTGGAAATGTATTGCAATTTAATTTTCTTTTTCATTTGAATTAATTCAAAATCAATTCAAATGATTCATAAATGAATTGCATTTCACTTGATTTAATTCAAAATCAATTCAATTCAAATGAATTGCAATTCAATTTTGCCAATTCAAATTTGAATTGGAAATGATTTGCAATTCAGTTTGAAAATTCATTTGAATTGGAATTGAATTACATTTCACTTTTGCTAAATTCATTTGAATCAATTTTGTTAAAACAGCTCAATACAGGAGTTTATCAAGTCCCGACTATAGCGAAAGACTTTAATTTAATATATGTGACCTGCTCCACGAAATGGGACCTCTGCGCCGAAAAATCTTTTTTTACTTTTTGAGTGATTCGTAGAGGAAAAAAAGTTTCTACGTCTTTTAGTTTTTTTACAAATCACCTGTAAAGATGAACATAATTAATGAAAAAGTTGAAAAATGTGATAATATATGTATATAATATTTGAAATTTAAAAAAAGTTCAATATCAAAGGTAAAAAATTACAAAAATTTCAAAATTTTCCATCGCCAGATGATCAGGTTGAAGGAAGAGTTGCATAACCATGCGCAAAACACGGAAAAACGAAGAGCTTTTTTTTTTTTTCTTTTCGGCGCGTGGAGCAAGTAACATTTTTCAAACCCTTGATGTGATGGAGAAATTTTAATGTCAAAGTCGAATTTAACACTGACAATAAGTAGCTACCTAAATATTTTTAAGACAAAATAATTGTTTTCTTCTTAAATTTGAGTTCAAAATTAACTTAAATTTAGTTCACAGTATCTACTCAATTTTAGTTAATTTTTAATTAAAATTAGGAACTTATACACGCTGAAAAATCTGCATTTTTTTTTTGTTTGCATGCAAATATAAAGTGTGTTTGGAGCTTGTCGCAAATATTATATACTTGTGTCCAAACACATTGTGTTTGCTATTCAATATTACCTGCTTGAGACACAATAATTAATATGTTATAAGATATGTGTTTGCGACCAACATATATTTATGTTTGTGGTACAACTACAGCTGTGTTTGTCGCACTGTCTATGCTCTATTAAGAGAGGAAGAGAATAAAAGAGGGAAAACGAGAGAGTATTTTGTAAATGCGGATCTTTATTTTTGCAATATTCTCTCAGTCAGTGAGTCATAAATATTCCCGAATATACGTGTAAATTGCAGATGAAGTGTTTCATATTTTGCCTAAAGTATTGCGTTTTAGTTTCATGTATTCAGTCGTCATTGGTTCATCGGACAGAGGATATCAAAAGCGCTTGATCAGTGAAAAAAGAATAAACAAAGGCTCGGATGGATAAATGGTTGATGTTACTTTGGTTTTTGTGTATGTGTTTCGTATATAAACTGGAAGGGGCTACAACGTGAAGCCCTTTGTCTGGCCGAGCCTCTACTGAGAAAATCGGAACGGCGAACCATTTGTGAAATAAATATATTCTTTGTGTACCAACGCATAGTGATAACCAAACCATAGCTGAAACCAGAAACGTGAGAGACAACAAAGAAAGGAGAAGCAAGGGAGCAGGAAATAGTCATTTCATGAAAAAAACAAATAATGCATTCAATGCAAATAACTGTTAAAAGGGCCGTTTTAAATCTACTACTTTTTGTATTAATTATTTATAAATGTGAATTTATAATGTTAAAATTAATTATAATAAATAATACATATATATTGAAATCGATAATTGATACATATAATGAATAATACATATATATTGAATTGTGGCCGTCGGTAGTGCAATGATTAATGTGCGCGGCTCTTGCACATGAGAACGTGCGTTCGATTCCTGCTCAGACCACCTTACATTTCTTATGACGACGGTCACCTCGCTTAGTGATGGCGACACTATCGAGTAATTTGCCATGAAAAAGCTTCTCAAAATACCGTTCGGAACCGGTGTAAAACTGTAGGTCCCAATCAGTGAGCGAAAACTGGAAAGCGCACAGCTCAGTAATTGTGAGAAGTTCTCCCCTGTCCCTTCATGGGAAGTAATGGGAAACCATTTATTTATTGAAATCGAAGAATAATTCATTTCTAAATATTATTATATTTGGGAGGCAATTCGCATATGTTTCCACGTAAGTATATGTAGGTTTGGGGGAAACACGCGAATGCTTCCACGTAAGCATATGTATGTTTGGCATTAAGAACGCATATGTTTCCACGTAAAATCATAATCATACATGTTTGTCAGTAAACATGATACTATTTGCATGTAAATAGAAATAAGTTTGGGACTTGCAAACATATGAATGTTTGAAGTGTGTTCCAAACATATACATGGTTCCTGCAGAATATGTTTAGGGAAATATGTTAGAGAGGCCGTTATTTTTCAGCGTGTATTTAAATGAAGTAAATTTTACTGATTGTGATCCAAAAATATCTTGGTATATAAATGGATACATCTAGACATATTTTTATTCTCATCAAATAATACTTCCTTTATTCCATAGTACAAGGGTAAACATTTTCTATTTCCACTCACTGTTACCCAAATTAACATATTTCTTAATATATTAAGCCATACCTTTGTACCATTTCCTACACAATTTCCCAAAATTACTGTTTGATTTATACGCAAATACATGGTTGCCCATCACTAAATTAAATGTCTGAAGTTAATACGAGTAATAAAGGTAAATGATAATCAACTAAGAAATACAGTCAGAATTATAAACTACACAGAGGTACGAAGATGTCGAACCATTGTCGACAAACTATTGTCAATTTAAAAATACTTTCCATATTTTACTTTGCGAAGTTTTCATCCCGTAACTTTGTAAGGTCACGCACGAATTACATTTGCAAACTTAATCTTAATTTAAATATTTCCAAAATCATTCACGAGCAGCATATGGTGAAATGTGTGGGATTTCATGATAATCACAAAAGTTTTCAACTTTGTGCAGCCGTCATAAAGTCGTGTAAGAAAGTATCACTGTGTGGATGAAAACACAATTATGTATTAAGGTGTACTGAAACCCAATTTTTAAGAACTGGGTCCCAAAACGATGCATATTAGAAAGCTGATTATGGAAATGTAAAAACTTAGTGGACGAACAAAATCGGAAGCGTTGAAAATTTCTATACGTATTATTATGGAAGAAGAACAAGAGCTGACATTTAACGTCGCTTCTAGCGAAGACGACAAAATTAAAATTCCTTTTACTTCCCTGACGTCAAGAAAGCAGACTGCCAGATTAATACAAAAATTACTATAACTCTGTTCCGTTACTTAGCCAATTTTACCCAAAGTTACACACATTTATTCAAATTTACCCAAATGCGTTTCTTTCCTCCAAAATTGGGTAAATGAGAGATTTTGTTTTTTCTTAACGTCAAAATGCGTTTCTCGTTTACTCAAATTTACACAGACTTTTTCTTTGAGTAAGTTTGGGTAAAGTGTCAAACAATCAATCAGCTGTTCGAAAACATATGTTTTGTTAGTGAACAAAAAGACGCAATAGAAAAATGTTTGAATTAAACTTTTATAAATTTAAAAAGTGATTGTGTTTACGCTCAAAGTGTCTATTTCAAAAATTGAAAGTGTGCAAATCAATAGTAAAAAAGTAAGTTCAGTTTTCTGTCGCTGTTCATTTTTGCTCTTGTTACACTTTTTACAATTTTGTGGGATGAAATATAATAGTTGTTGTCAAACATATGTTTTGTGTTTCGACATTTGTTTTCAGCTAAGAAATGTGGTTTTTCGCGTTTCATGACTTTTGGGTAAATTAGAGTAATTTTCAGCATTTGAGAGAGAGTTTAGCTCCCACTCCGATTTACCCAAAAAGTAAAGAAACAGACTTTATGTGTTTAAAACCGGTTTTCTTTATTTCTGACAATTAAAATTAAATTATTTCAAATTTCTGAATATGAATTGTAAATTTATATTTTATAGCTGACCCGGCAGACGTTGGCCTGCATAATATTTCAAGCGATTTGTATGGGAGGTACCACTTGGACCAAATAGTAAATCTAAACTACCCAGGGCGCCACCCAAACGCATACAAACAAATTTATACAAATCGGTCCAGAAGTTTAGGAGGAGTTCAGTCACAAACACACGTGCAGTAGAATTATATATATAAAGATTTTATTGGGAAAAAAGAACAGTGGATGCAGTTTTTGTCCTTCCGGCTTGTAGAAAATCATAATTTAAGGATAATTGCCGGGATTAGTGTGTGTGTGTTAGTGACCAAAAATTAAAAAGTAAACAAGGGTGACAAATTTTGACGCCTACTGATTGTATTTATCGACAATATATTCAGAATTGACGCCAACGTTATCGCCCTGATTGAGGTTATACATTTAGTTTGCTGCCGGTTGAAGATTCTATTTCTAGAGGATTTTGGGAAAACAAATTGTGCTCGAAAAAATATTCCTAAAAATTTGACGGCAGACATTTAAATTTGAAATCCTGATCCATGATTATAGACCAAATCACCATTTTCACCAAATGGAAAAGCTGTTTCCGTACGAAGCTATAGCCATAGATAAATAAAAAACCAGTGATGGTGAAAGATAAGTGGTGGATTTGGAAGTAAAGGGAAATTTTCGGGATGGCGACGGAGTGAAGGATATGGGCAAATTTCCCTGGAAACAAAAACTATTGAAAAAACTATATAACCACGGTTTTTTGGCTTTTGTACTGTGAACTAATAATAAAAGAGATAAGAGATATATAATAATATAAGGTGGTCTGAGCAGGGATCGAACCTACGTTCTCATGTGCAAGAGCCGTGCACACTCACCATTGCACCACCGACGGCAACAAGATTTATTTTATATTGGGAGAAGTATAACAGTTTTCTTTATTTTACTTGTACAGAATAAACTTAATTCTTTACAATACGTATTTTCGATTTATGCCTTACCCGCCTGCAATGCCACAGTTTTCTGTTTGGCTACAAACTGAATATATGTATACACCACTTCAGCCATTTCCAGAACCATCTCGTAGTAACGCTATCTCTTCTCGATTGTTCTCGAATGATATGCCAAGTGTTCTCGATTGTTTCAAACTATTCAAATATTCGTGGAGAGTTGGTATGATGTGGCATACTTTTAGGCATAATTAACAATAGGCCACCAAGCTGCAATATACAATCCCGTGTAAAAAAGTGTAGATATTGTTACGAATAAGTAAAAGCTTTTGCTTGCTCTTCATGACTATACTAACATTATGTAAATAACAGGTCGGTTAGTGCTGCGCCTGAAAGTATGCATTGTAACAACGTACGAGATCGCTAAACCAGTAGCATGAATTCGCCTCAGTTAAGATAATTCTCCACCATTCGAGATGATTCTACAAAGATAAATAACAACAACGACTAGAAGGTTCTTGAATTCGCTAGAGATAACAACATTTGAGTATGGTGAGTTGGTATAAATAGCGGAGGTCTTTGGAATGGAGAGTTCAGTTTGTGATTAACCGCCGGAAAGTAAGCAACGCGTTTTTATAGTAAAATATAATACATACTAAAGTGGTGTAATTAACGTAAACTGTTGTACTATCTAAGTAAAATAAAAGGAAGTTAAACCAACGCAAGAAGGACGAATAAGGAAATTCGTAACATTGGCGTCAGAAGTGGGATTACGAATAAAGGACAACGGTGAAGTTTGAAGAACTTAAAGTTAAACAACTAAAAACGGAAAAAAGTAATAGGGTAGAGCTGCAGAGGCGATTAATAAGAGAATTCAAGCGCCGAAACATTGACATTGACAAATATCAGTTTGAATGCAAAGAAGAAATGGAGGTATCTGCAAATGAAGCAACTGTCAATGTAGATGTTTCTACAATGTTTGCGGCCATGATGAAAAAGTTTGCAAAATTGGACGAAAACTCTAGAATTATTAACCCGAAATTGGACGATAATTCTAGAATTGTGAACGAGAAATTGAGCGAATATCAACGATAATTAACGACAAACTGGAAAAGAAATTTGGTAAAAATTCGAGAATAATGCAGGAGGCATTAAACGACACAAATGACAAACTTCAACAATTTTCGGAAGTTATGAACAACATGGAAATACATGTTAATGAGAAATTTGAAAACGTCGAACAGAAGTTCGAAGAAGTTGAACAGAAAATTGAGCAAGTCGAGACTAAGTTTGAGAAAGTCGAAAATGAAGCAAGTAAATGGCAAAGACAAATTAATGAACTTCGATTACAAGAGCCAGTGCGAGTAATTTCTGGAGCCTCTAGTAGATTGAAAGCTCCCAGTTCCGATGGCTCTACACCATTTGACGTTTTTAAATTTCAATTCGAAATGGTCGCAATTAAGAACTTGTGGAACAGCAACGACAAAGCAGTAGAGCTAATTATAGCACTCAAAGGCAACGCAGCAGAAGTCCTTCAGAGCATTCCCGTCAGTGCCAGAAACAACTACGAGAATATACTGGCTGTGTTACAACGCAAGTATGGTGGCGATCACAAGAAGAATTTATATCGCATGGAATTAAGAGGCCGAGTACAAAAGCGTAATGAAACGCTACAAGATTTCGCAACAGATGTGGAACGCTTGGTGTTGATGGCATATCCTGGAGAACCCAAAACTTTCTTAGAGCAATTTAAGATAGAGGCATTTGTTAGGAGCATTAACCATCCTGACGTTAGATATGCGGTATTTGCCTCACAAAGAGCTACATTTCTGGAAACAGTTTCATTTGCTTCGGCGAATGAGACGGCGAGGGTTGTTTCCAGTCAACAGACACATCATATGCGAAGGGTAGCAATGGAAGGAATATCAAAAGATTTGAAAGACGCCGTTAGCGAACTAAAAGAAGTGATTCGGATTCTCACGAAAGCGCTATGGCAAGCAACGAAATTGAAAGGTGGCAATTATGGCGAACGTGGCCATATAGGGCGGGACTGTAGAGACACTCGAAAACGGTCAAGATCTCCAGCGATAACGGCCGATACCGGACGAGTAAATGACCGTCCACATGTAATCGAGCGTAAGCAGGATTCTAAGGCTGAGATAGAATAGCAAATTATTGACGTCCGATCCCTGCGAATTTAATCGGACGGCGAGTGGTTCACGGCACAGAGAACTGATCCTGTATTCGCAATAATTATTTTGGCAACGGAAGAGGATAGGCAATTAACGCGAAATGAAATCGATTCAGAAAGCCCCATTTTAAAATCATATTGGGCCCAGTGAAATAGCCTGAGATTGCTACATGACTGTCTAGACCGTGTATGGGAAAGTGAAGATGGTAAAACGGAGAAAAATCTAATTGTGGTACCTGCCTTGAAAGTGAAAGAGATAATTGCAGAATCTCATAATGGTCCGAGTGGTAGGCAACTCGTCAAAGGCAGAACTATGGAGAAACAAAGTGAACGTTTCTATTGGGTTGATCGTCAAAAAGCTGCATCCGAGTGGATTGCAGGCTGCACTCAGTGCTTGACAACTAAAGGACCAACGCGGAGGAGTTACGGACAGGGACATCAGGAGAGCCCAAGTGCTACCTTCGAGCGAAGTGTGGCTGGTCCAT
The DNA here is from genome assembly GCA_963931995.1 of Phaonia tiefii. Lineage (NCBI taxonomy): Eukaryota > Metazoa > Arthropoda > Insecta > Diptera > Muscidae > Phaonia > Phaonia tiefii. Next base: position 40,003,889 of record OZ008367.1, read on the forward strand.
GTCCAACAAGTAGCTCTGGGAACCAATATGCCCTAGTCGTTATGGACAACTTCAGTAAATGGCCCGAGGTGTACGCTATTCCGAATAAAGAAACGAAAACAATAAGCAAAGCTATCGTGAATAACTGGATAAGTCGTTTTGGTGTCCCTTTAGAACTGCATTCGGAGCAGGGTAGGAATTTTGATTCTGCCACCTTGAAAGAAATATGCGAGAGAAATGGAATTCGTGGTATGAGAATGACATCAGTGCGTCCTCGGACTGACGGCACGGTAGATAGATTTATTCATGCTCTTGAAGAATATTTGAGCAATGTCGTCAGTATGGATAGAAAATTCTGGGACGAACGCGTACCAAAATGCATTCTAGCATACCGGTCGGCCACCCAGGATACCACTGCCCGAACAATAGCTAGTGCCATCTTCGGGACAAACTTAAAGCCCCTAGAAATTTTGAGTTTGGCCTCTGCCTAACATCCGACAGTGGGGAGAATGATGGTATCCCAGGAGAGCTTGGCGAACTTCACGAGTTTGTTCGCAGCAGAATGAAGAGGGTCAGTAATAAGATAAAAGCCAGGTACGGACAAGCCACAAATTCCGAAGGATTCCATGAGGGTCAGCTGGTTTTACTGTTGAACCCACAGCGCAAGAAAGGGTTATCTCCAAAACTACAGACTCCCTGGGAAGGCCTTACAAGGTTGTCAAACGACTAACTGACGTGGTTTATAGAATCCAGAAGAGTCAAAGTCCAAGAGCTAAAATGAAAGTCGTGCATTTGGAAAGACTAGCCCTGTATGGAAAACGCGCGGCAGTGTTACGAATAAGTAAAAGCTTTTGCTTGCTCTTAATGACTATACTAACATTATGTAAATAACAGGGCGGTTAGTGCTGCGCCTGAAAGTATGCATTGTAACAACGTACCAGATCGCTAAAGCAGTAGCATGTTAAGATAATTCTCCCCCATTCGAGATGATTCTACAAAGATAAATAACAACAACGACTAGAAGGTTCTTGAATTTGCTAGATATAACTTCAATTGAGTATGGTGAGTTGGTAGAAATAGCGGAAGGCTTTGGAATGGAGAGTTCAGTTTGTGATTAACCGCCGGAAAGTAAGCAACGCGATTTTATAGTAAAATATAAGACATATTAAAGTAGTGTAATTAAAGTAAACTGTTGTACTATCTAAGTAAAATAAAAGGAAGTTAACCCGTTGTAATTATCGTAATTTAAAACGAACCTTATTTTATTATTGGGAATAAAACAACGCAAGAAAGACGAATAAGGAAATTCGTAACAATATCTTAGGTATTAGCATACCTATGTAGATCTGATTACATCTGAAAACTGAACTTCGCAGACCTAATTCGATATTATAAAAAATAAATGGTTTCCCATTACATCCCATGGAGGGACAGGGGAGAACTTCTCACAATCACTAACCTGTGCGCTTTCCAGTTTTCACTCACTGATTGGGACCTACAGTTTTACACCGATTCTGAACGGTATTTTGAGAAGCTTTTTTCATGGCTATATATTCGATAGTGTCGCCGTCACTATGCGAGGTGACCGCCGCCGAAAGGAATTTTAAGGTGGTCAGAGCAGGGTTCGAACTCAGGATCTCATGTAAAAGAGCCGTGAACACTAACCATTGCACCGCCGATGGATGGATATTATCAGGTCCGAAAAATGTTTATATCTAATAGGACCAAATTTTACCTGAATTATCTAAATAATTAATTAGATACAATTTGGTTTCAAATTGGTCCCAGCAATATATAATTTGATCTCGAGGCATATATAATTGGGTCAGGCGAGACATAAGTATATACCTGGGTACAGATAATGCACATCTCATTAAATATAATTAGACATTTGGCTACCTGTTACCCTATCTCGCCCAGACCCAATACCGTCTCGTATTTGACCTGGCCGGAAGAAATTTGAGATCTATGTAGACATAACTAAACTTAATTAGATAGTTAATAATCAGTTCTGATCCAATCTGATCTTAATAGATTTAAACATATATCAGATCAAAGTACGTGTGATAAGATCCCAAACTTTTTTTGACAATTTTGACATCAAAGCTATTTAAGCCAAACATGCAAAGCATTTGTGGGAACACTATATTAATTTCAAAAATTACAGGGAATTTGAACAAGGTACTTAAACATTTCTGGCGAATTTTTTAATTTTTAATTTTAATTTTTAACTGTTTAATTATAATTTATTATGAGTTTAAGTTTAGCATCTGCTCGAGGTTATGGAAATAAAAAGTAAACAATGTTGTATGTTTTTCTACTTGACACAATTTTGTTTATTTTTACGCAATGTTTCGACAAAGTTCGTTGATCATTTCAAGGATTTGTTAGGGAACAAAAAGTATACGTCTGGTCTAAACTGCAAAATTTTGTCAACTGTTTAGACCAAGCGTATAATTTTTGTTACCTCAGAAATCCTTGAAAATTATTAACGAATTCGGACGAAATATCGGATAAAAATAAACAAAATTGTGATAAGAAGAAAAACATACAATATTGATTGCTTTTTATTTCCACGACCTCGAACCGATACTAAAATTAAACTCATATAAAATAGTAATTAAAGAGTTAAAAACCGATACTAAAATTATACTCGTAATAATTTGAAAGGTCAACTTTACATACAACTAACATTATAATTGTATTTATTGATATCAGAATTTGAAACTACAGCTGGAAAGATTAATATTCTACCAACCTGCTTAAAATATTTTGAATATATTTGAATATTTCCAAAAAATACGTATATCAGTACACCCTATTATGTATACACAAGTTTCAAATTGATTTTGAATAGACAAAACGTGGAGAAATTACGAGCTCTGCATGTACCTTCATTAGTGCTCAAACACAAGCAGGGCATTGAAAATATGTTCATGTGTTGTTATGGAAGAAGAACAAGAGCTGATGGCAGATACTGTTTCTGGGAAAAAAATTAGAATTATTTTAATTTTCTTGGCGGATAGAAGACATGTTGCTGCACATTGGGAAAATCCGGGTAAATACGATCGCATGGCGCATTTAACTCACATCTATACTAATAGAGATAGAATTTTAAAGTTTGGTGTTGCTTTAGGAGAGCTCCTGGAGTGATCCATTGGTGTACCCAGATTTATTGAATTATTGAATGCAGGCGATTGCATATAACATAATAATAAATAATATTGCAGAAACGAGGCTTGGACATCAAAAAAATTTTGTTGGGTACACAATTATAAAAAAACGGTTCCCGTTACATTCCATGAAGGGATTAGGTAGATCTTCTCACAACCAGTGAGATGTGCGCGTTCCAGTTTTACACTCACTGAATGGGACCAACAGTTTAGCACCGGTTCGGAACGGTATTTTAAGAATCACTTTCATGGATAAATACTCGATAGTGTCGCCATCACTCTAAGCGAGGTGGCCGTCAGAGCAGGGATCGAACCCACATTCTAATGCACAGGATCTGCGCACACCGCCTTCATAGCCGCCATTGCGCCACCGTCGGCCATCCAGTATAGATCAGTCCAGTAAAGATTGTAAATAATCTTTTAATTTTTGTAAATTTGTATCCCTTAATGGAAGAAGCGGTCAAAAATATCCAAACTCCACAGGATATACAAATATAGCGTGTTTTTTAAGTGCGATAGACTTTTAAATTGCACAAAATAACACAAAATATTAAATATTAATGTTGTCAATTTTTTTATTCAAAAGGCCTATATATTAGGGTGTACTGAAATTTTTTTTTTTTGTGGTGGGGGGTCCCAAACGACGTGCAATGAAGACGTGATTACGGCAACATCAATCTTTTTTTATACGAGGGTACTTTTAGTCCCCTACCGGCCGTTGAAGTTTCGATTTCTAGTACATTTTCGGAAAAAAAATGTTTCCCTTTGACAATATGGGGCTCAAACGACGTGTCATGATGAATATATATAGAAAGAAATATTTTCAAAATTTTTGACAGAGCATTTTTTTCACGACGTCATTTTGAATCTTTCTCATGCACATTTTGTCTTCCCCATTTCGACATATTTTTCATAAATATTCCATCAAATAGCTAATTTGTGTAAAAATTTCATTCGATTCGCAGGTTTGTCTTTCTGTTTCGCAAAACTGCCTACAAAGATATGTATTTTATATAGCTGATGGAATATTTATGTAAAATACAGCAAAGTGAGGAAGACAAAATATGCATGATAGAGGTTTCAAAATTACGTCGTGAAAATACTGAAAATATTTTTTTCTATATATATATGTTCATCATTACACGTAGTTTGAGCCCCATATTGTCAATAAAAAATAATTTCCTTTTATTCGAAAATGAACTAGGAATCGAAACTTCAACGGCCGGTAGGGGACTATAAGTAAAAAAGTTTTACGCTCCCGTAATCACCTCTTTAATAGGCGTCGTTTGAGACATTTTAAATTCCAAAAAAGCGTTTTTCAGTACACCCTACTATACATGCCATTATCACTTGAAAATGGTTTCGGGCATATGACCAGCGCAGCTGTTCATGCCGAAGCGCGTTAGGGTCACTTTTTCGAGAATTACTCGCCGTATGCCACGACTATTCCGAACAATTGTAGCCTCCAAGGTGTCAATTGTTGCTGGTTTATCAGCATAACCCCTTAACTTCACCTATTCCCATAGCAAATAATCGAGAGGTGTCAAATCGCATTACTTTGGCGGCCAGGTACATTTCTCCGAAATCAACTTGTCGCCGAACTTTGATTTCAATAAATCGTACGCCATTATGTTGGAACCATATCTCGACCGGATCAATATCAACCATATTTGCAAACAAAAAAATCACATGAGGTGTAAGGGGACACCCGGTTGGAACGAAGTTCCTTTCGCTATATATTATATACTAGTTAGTTCCAACACGCCTAAGGCGCCCGTTGAAAATGCGATAATTTAAATGGATCTTTAAGAAAAGATACTTTTTGTAAAATGATCAACTTTTTTTAAAAAAATTTTTTTGTTATAACATATATTTTTTTTAAAGTGTATTTTTAGGCCCTTTTTGTAAGAATATGTATTAAATTTTCCCGAGAAAGTCCTTTTTTTAAAGAGAGGTACTTCTTTTATTAAAAGCTAATGTGTTTTTTTTTTTTAGGAAAAGGTACTATTGTTAAGAAGAAGTACTTTCTGTAAGAAAAAGCCATAAGAGTATGCATTTATTACAAAAGAAGTACTTTTTTATGAACAGGTACTAAATAAAGAAGTGGTACTCTTTTTAGGAAAAGGATATTTTTATACCCTCACCCATAGGGATGGGTGTATATATCATTTAATATGTAAGAAAATGTAAAACATAGAAGGAGCCATATTAGACCCTTAGTATCTTTGGACGAAATTCGTTTTAGGACTTTTTAAGACGTTTGAGCCATGTCCGTCTGTCTGTCTGTCTGGCTGGCTGGTCAACACGATAACTGCCGTAAATCTTTACAGATCACAATGAAATTTTGTCGGTGACTATTATTCGTGAATATTGAGTTTGGGATTGAAAATGGGCGTTTTGACCACGGCCCTTCTGGTACCCCCCCTACAAATCGACACATTTAGCACAAAATCATATTTCTTTCGAAACTTTCTTCTGGTAGGTGTGATTAGCTTCCACTCTCACACCTGTTTATAATCTGGAAATGTCTACTTAACTGGAGGAAATAGGCAAGATTGTCACGCTCATTCAGGTAACTCCCATAAAAACAGGGTGTTCGTCCGGGTTGCCAATCCGATAAATCGCGTGAAACAAACAATCACCGATTAAAACTAGGGTGATTTTGTTGGTTGTCTGGTTGTTCGGCACGAGAAGTCCCGCAAAACAGAACCAATCTTTATGACAGTTTGTACTAGCTAATATTTAGTCAAATATAGCTCTTCGATAGAAAATGTGCTGTTTTGCCACATCCATTCTGGTACCTCCCATATAAAAGTTGGGCGGATGACCGGTTGATCGATACGATAACTCTCGGGAACAACAACCGATCTTAATAAAATTCGGTACTAGGCAATATTTTGCTAAAAGCTACTGTGTAAGTAATAACTGAGTATTGCGCCATGACCAGTTTCATACCTCCCATACAAAAACTGGGCGTATTTGCAGTTTTCTGACTCCATATCTCCAATAAATCATAACCGATTTTAATAAAATTTGGTACTGATCAAAATTTAGGCAACAACCTGCCATGCTCATTTTTGTACCTCGTATATAAATATTTGGAGGGATACTAACTAATTTGGGTATTCAATAATATTTAGCGCAATGTCGTCAATCTGCTATTGAATATGGTCACTTTTGAGTATGGGCGTTTTCTAACAGAACTCCCACGCAATGGATGCCCTAAGTCTTAAGTCGGTTCACCCGACTGAAATTTAAGTACTGGCTTTAAGCTAATGTACTTATTTTTAGAAAGGCTACTTATCTCAAAAGAAGAAAAGAAAAGGCATTATTTTATTTTTAAGAAAAGGTATTTTTAAGAGAAGGAATTTTTGTAATAAAATGTTTTGTTTTTAACAAATGGAAATTTTTTTTTTAGAACTGGTCTATTTTCAAGAATAGGTACATTTTTAAGAGTAGGTACTTATCTCAAGAAAAGTCATTTCGTTTCACGAAAATGTACTCTTTAAAGGAAATGTATCTTTTTAAGAAAAGGCAAATTGTTGTAAATAAATTTGATTGTTTAAGAAAAGGAACTTATTTAAAAAAAATTACGTTTTTTAAGAAAATTTACTTTTTGCAAAAAAATTTCCTTTTTTTAAGCAAAGATACTGCTGTAAGATAAGGTATGTTTTTAAGAAAAGGTACTTTGTTTAAGAATTTGAATAGGTATTTTTTTGAAAAAATTTACTTTTTTAATTTAAGAAAATTTACTTAAGAAAATTTTCCTTTTTTAAACTTCTTTCACTATAGCTTTTCTAAATTTACTTTTTATTGGGTTCAAAACTACAATATACATTACAGGCTCCACCTAGAAAATTTCCCATTAAACAAGAAATTTCCCAACATATGTGAGACATGTAGTTAGTCTAGACACAAACCAAAGCAAAATTAAACAATATAGTTGATAATAGCGGGCACAATAGTCTTAAAACAAAAGTTGTTTAATTTTTTTTCATTTGGGCCCCATCCCGCAACGTACGATAAGGAACTTCGTTCCAAAAATCATTGATCATGGTGCGGTAACGATCATCATTGACCGTAACGCGAGCTCCGTCTTCAGATTTGTAGAAATAGGGTCAGATGATGCCACCAGCATGTAAACCGCACCCAACGTTACATATTTCCGGATGTAATGGAGTCTGTAGGGTCTGTTGTGGATTGGTCTCACTTCATATGCGGCAATTTGGTTAACTAACAAACCCGTTAAGCCAAAAAAGAGCGTCATTGCTGAACACAATTTTGCGATAAAACATCGTTTCAGTTTCCAACTGCTCTTGAGTTCCATCGGCGAAAGAACGACGCATATGATGGTATCGTGGCTTTCATTCTTGCACCAGCTGGATTTTATACGGTATTGAATGGACAGACCACCAATTCGAATCGATAAATTTGAATCTTCATCCACACTTTCGTTTACAGCGGCGATATTCTCTTCAGTACTCACATTCCTTCGACTTTTTGGTATTATTGCATCATTTAGAGAGTATGTGGTATGAAATCTGTCCACAAAAGTCACGAATCCAAAATGAAATTTTTGTTTATTAGTGTATTTGACAATATTGTTAAGTATATTAAGCACTACCAATTTGTAGAAGATATCAATTTGGAATTTTTTTAATATTGAATACATACACACATATATGTAGGTGAATATTTAAAGAATAAGGTTAAACGCAGCATTTCTACACCAATTATGGAGCTCTACATTTAATGTTTGTTGACTAGTGCATTTAGAAAAGTTATCAAGAAATTTGTTAGCTACAATTCTTTTGAAGACAGCTACCGCAATTTATTTACCGTTAGGCAAGAAATGTCAAAATATATAAAATATGTGCAATTTTTCACTACATTACGTGAAATAATCGATTAACAGTGTACTTTTCCTTAGAAATATATTAGAGGGAATTATGAAATGGGAAAATAGCTTCAATATTGTCAAAGATTGTAATGCAATATTTGAAGCTGTTTAGGATTTATTGAAGTAAAATCTGAAAAATTGTTACGTATGTATAGGGGCAAAACCGAGCTGGGTTTTGTGTTACCACTTCCAAGTATTTTCGCAATTTTTTGGTTTGGTTGAGGCCCGCAACAAATTCCTTACATTTGTGTCACAGTGTTATCAAAGTAAATTTGGACAAATTGGTAATGTTGTTCAATCGTGAATCTATCTATACAAGATGATTTGCCAGAGAATACTGATCATAATTTGCACGAAGTGAACGCAGTATGATAGTTCGATTGACAGTTAACCCTTTCGTATGATCTAACTACACCCTTTATAATTTTAACTCGGTTTGTAAAATCGTTTGGGGGCTTTGGTCTTCTTATATCGTTGGTACTACCCAGTCCCTTAAAATATTTACTTTATTTATATCACTGGTCGCATTCGGAATACAATTGGTGACCCAAAATTTGTTGTATATTGAAATTGAGATTTTTATCTTTACTAAGCTGATACTTCTTGCCAGAATAACAATGACTCATTTTAAATCCTCAGAGAAATTTGGAAACGACCCTCGCAAATCATTACACGACAAGTGAAGAATCGGGCATATTCACAGCCCGCCGTGCATATCGACATCTAAAAGCACGTACATTTTCCAGTTTTATTCAGTCGACCTATGCTTTAAATAGAGGATTCATTAGATTCAATGGTATATGATATCAAACGGTCGATTTTGACCGACTTCAATATAATAACAATTAAATTCTCTGTAGATTAGATTACGAGCGAATTGTTTTTACTACAGGTTGAGAATGTCTCGCTGTTATAAAAACGTGTGTTAATATGACACATAAAGCTAACTACTTCCCTTGAACATGTCTTTATAAGTGTTTGTCTCACGTGACAACTTGCCTTAATTTCCCATCTGAATGTGGAAACATTCAATCACTAACGAAAGGAAAAGGTAACAATCCTTAAACCGTCTCATTACGATGACAAAATGTAAATGTTACGCCAAAGCCATCAAGTCGTTACCATAAATTTGTTTACTACTATTTGCATATTCATCACATTGAATGAAATATTCTAACTTCAATGTGATGTAGGAAGTTTCACATACTAAGTGTCCCTGGTCTCGTAAAGAAATAATGGTGTAAATGGAAAAGTTTAACAAACATGAAATGAGCGAATGTTAAACTTATACAATCTCCAAACAAGATGTGGGTGTCGAAAATCATATGCTCTGTTTCATATTTCATCAGAAACTTTTTTATAGAATTTTTTTTAAAAATTTTATAGAATTGTAGAGACACCTACTACAAGACAAGTATGAATTTGTTAAGAAAAGTTGTAAAATATTTTATTTTTTCTCTGAATATGGATATAAGGGTGCCCCGTCAGAAAATATCAAGTAATAATAGGCATACGACGCTTACAAATCTGTTGATTGTTGGAAAAAATAAATACATTTTTGAACTAAAAATTTGACTTTAAATGTCTACAACCGGCATATTTTTGAGCCGAATATTTGTGAGGAAAAACATTATTTTTACAAAATGGCCCCCAAATTTGCGTGACCAAAATCTTGTTATGAAAAAAAAAATTAAACACATCCCGATGAACAGTTTGAGTCCCTCTCATCCCTTTGGGCAAGAGTCCTACACAAAATTATACATTTTAAATTTAACAAACCATTATTCTTCTTCTTTGCTGTTTTTTCTTGTAATATAAATTTTGGAACGACTTACACAGTGCAACACGAAAAAATATAACCATATACGGACACCACTACGTGATAAAATACCAAAAAAAAAATACCCGTGTCTCCCACTTTTTTGGAATGATTCTTAACACCGTTTGCTTCAACATTGAGATACTATGCTATCTCACCGACCGCAGCAGCACAGGCAAAGCAGTAAGCTCAGTACACGCAGCAAGGGACGCAGCACACAATATCCCATAAAAAAAGTGCAGTCTTTTGGCAAAACTGGGAGATACGGGTATTTTTTTTTTTGTCCTTTATCACGTAGTGGTGTCGGTATATGGTTATATTTCCATGACTTAAAAAATTACATACAGTGTTATCGCTCGTTGCGGGAAGGGGGCTAAATGAAAAAAAATTAACAGCCAAAGTCACGATGTCGAACGTTAACATTCGCTTTCTTTCTATGCGACAAACAGCTGATTTGGGAGTCACTAACAGGCGAACGAAAACATATACAATTCAGTACAAAATCGGACCCCACTTACACTCTCTCCTACAAAATCCAAGCGAACGAAGTCAGTCACACACTTTCGTTTCAAAAAGCGAGTCACTATGTTTCGACTTGTCGTTCGCATGGTTTTACGTGTGTTTGTGTGGTTGTTGTTCAAAGCAATAACATAAACTTGACGTACGCCATTTAATTTCGGAGCGAGAGAGAAGAGTACGAAGAACCAGTATCTGCAGGTGCCGCAAAGTTGGCGTTTTTGTGCTGGAATGGAAATATATTTTAATAACAAATTTATTATAATGACATTATGTTCTGTCCATTGTGTTTATTCCATTGAATTCTATGGAAATTGTTTTTGCTTCAAGCTTTTATTTGATTTCCAGCTATGCATGCGACAACCAAAAGACAAGTGACTGGTTTTGACATTTTCGATCGCATAGATGACAGGGAAAATAGTTAGTGGCTTCCGATATTGCAAACAAACAATCACACAATAACATTTAAAGCCTGGGATAAGAACGAAAGTTAGTGACTGACTTTCGTTCGCTTAGGTTTTCTGTCGAGATCGTGACTTTGGCTGTAAACAACTTTTGTTTTAACACTATTATGTTACAACCCACTATTATCAACTACATTGTTTACTTTTGCTTTTCTTTGTGTCAACACTAACCAGCTACCTCACATATGTTGGGAAATTTCTTGTTTAATGGGAAGTTTTTTAGGTGGAGCCTGTAACCAATATTTAGTATATAATGTAGTTTTGAACCCAAAAAAAGTAAACTTAGAAATGCCAAAGTGAAAGAAGCTTAAAAGAAGAAAATATTTTAAATAAGTGCCTTTTCTTACAAAAAGAAAATCTTTTCAAAAAAATACCTATTCATATTCTTAAACAAGGTACCTTTTATTAAAAAATATACCTAATCTTAAAAAAGTACCTTTGCTTAAAAAAAGTACATTTTCTTACAAAAAGCACCTTCACTTAAAAAAAGCAATTTTTTAAAATTAGTACCTTTTCTTAAAAAAGTAAATTTTCTTATAACGAATTGGCTTCTCTTAAACAAGTACCCTTTTGTTTAAAGAGTACCTTTTTTGTGAAACAAAATAAACTTTCTTGAGATAGGTAAAAAATGTACCAATTCTTGAAAAAAGACCAATTCTAATAAAAATCCCATTTCTTCAAAAAAAAAACCTTTTCTCCAAAAAAAATACCTTTTCTTAAAAAAATAAATTTTCTTACAAACATTCCATTTCTTAAAAGTACCTTTTCTAAAAAATAAAATAATACCTTTTCTTTTCGATTCTTGAGATAAGAAGCCTTCCTGGAAATAAGTACATTTTCTTAAAAAATAACCCTTTCCTAAAAAGAGTACCACTTCTTTAAAAAGTACTTACTTTTTAAAAAATACTTCTTTGTAAAAAAAAGTCACACTCTTATGGGTTTTTCTTAGAGAAAGTACTTTCTTGAAAATAGTATATTTTCTTACAAAATTATTAGCTTTTAATAAAAGAAGTAACTGTCTTTAAAAATGAACTTTTCGGGAATATATAATATATATTATTACAAAAAGGACTAAAAAATATACTTTTAAAAAAAAATACATTCTATAAATAAAATTCTTAAAAAGAGTTTACAAAAAGTATATTTCCTTAAAGATCCATTTAAATTATGGTATTTTCCAACGGACGCCTTAGGCGTGTTGGAACTAACTACTACGTAATATACAGTGAGTGGAACTTCGTTTCAACCGGGTGTCCCCTGACACCACATGTGATTTTTTATAATACATAAGATTTCAGTAAATTTTTTAGTAAAATTAAAAGGCATAGTTTGTGGCGTTTTTCAAAGACATGCAGTGTACCGAATTTATGCTACGCGATTTTTTAAAATATTTTTCTCAAAAACGCCGATACATTGCGCAACTATTTTTTCACTAAAACTTCCTCTATGATTAAACAGTGCAACACGACAAAATATAACCATATACGGATACCACTACGTGATAAAAGGGCAACAAAAAAGACCCGTGTCTATGTAACCAACCATATACGGACACCACTACGTGATAAAAGGCCAAAACAAAGGCCCGTGTCTCCCAGTTTTGCCCAAAGTCATGCACTTTTTTTTAGGTGTCATTTTTGCAAAAATGTGATCATTTTGTCAGGCTCATATCTTGCAAACAGTTTGGAATTTTGATATACTCTCTGGGAGAAAGTTGTAGCTCTTGTCATAAAGAACAAAAACTCAAATTCATAAAATCAAAAACACTTAATTTTTAAGGTCAACAAATTTTGTTTACCAATTTTCCGCTGTTCAGGTTCATAGGTAGCAAACCATTCAAAATTCAAGGAAACAATCAACTACATAAATGTACCTAAGATCCCAATAAACAACTTCCTAGAACATATGAACCTCGTAGGAATGATTCTTATATTGTGTGCTGCGTCCCATGTTGTGTGTGCTGAGCTTACTGCTTTGACTGTGTTTTAAAGTTTTTTGCGATTTTGACCTTGAAGACGAAATTTTTTGATTTTGTGAATTTTTGTTCTCTATAATAAGAGCTACAACTTTCTCTCAGAGAGTAAATCAAAATTCCGAACGGTTTGCAAGATATGGGCCTGACAAAATTATCACTTTTTTGCAAAAATGACACTGAGGCCCCAAGTCTTTGGGACCCATAAAAAAAATGCATGACTTTGGGCAAAACTGGGAGACACGGGCCTTTTTTTTGGTCTTTTATCACATAGTGGTGTCCGTATATGGTTATATTTCCACGACTTAAAAAATTACACACAGTGTTTGTACACTTACAATTAGGTACAAATTTTAATGCTGAACGTATTTTGAGATATTACTAAAAAAGTATGGCAGTAAACGAAAGAATTTTCTAGTTTAGTTGTCTTAGATCCGAGTTATTTTTAAAGTAGTAATTTCCTCTATGGCTAAGATATCATGTTTTCTCCGGTTAGGGAAAGCAATTTAAATGCCCCGGGTGGGATTCGAACTCACATTCGCCGGATGATCGGTTCGATGTTTGTGAAGCATTATCGTCTAGACGCTGAAAAATCTGTAGTTTTTTGTTATTTGGATGCAAATGTAACGTTTGTTTGGAGCTTGTCGCAAATATAATATACTTGTGTCCAAAGATATTGTGTTTGCTATTCAATATTACATGATTGAGACACAATTATTAATATGTTGGAATATATGTGTTTGCGACCCACATATGTTTCTGTTTGTGATACAAATACAGCTGCTTTTGTTGCACACTATGCTCCCTCGAGAGCAAAAGAATAAAAGAGGGAGAACGAGAGAGTCTATCATGTAAGTGTGTATCTGTATTTTTGCAGTATTCTCTCAGTCAGTGATTCATAAATATTCCTGAATGTACGTGTAAATTTCAGATGAAGTCAGTGTTTCTTATTTTTGCAGATGTATTGCGTTTTAGTTTCATGTATTAAGTCGTCAATGGTTTATCGGACAGAGGATATCAAAAGCGCTTGATCAGTGAAAAAAGAATAAACAAAGGTTCGGACGGTTATATAATCTGTGATGCTGCTTTGGTTTTTCGTATGTGTTTCATATATATGTATATGTGCTACCAAAATGAGAAACGATTTTGAGGCGAGAAGTTGGAAAGGGCAACAACGTGAAGCCCTTTGTCTGTCTGAGCCACTACTGAAAAAAAAAATATTGCATTCAATGCAAGCAAACGTAAAAACGCCCGTTTTAAATCGTATAACTTTTTGTATTAATTATTTATAAATGTGGATTATATTGATAAAATTAATTATAATAAATAATACATATGTATTGAAATCAAAAAATATTACGTTTCCAAATTTTAGTATATTTGGGAGGCAATTCCCATATGTTTCCACGTAAGTATGTGGAGGTTTGGGGGAAGCACGCGGATACCCCCACCTAAGTATATGGATGTTTGGGATGAAGAACGCGTATGTTTCCACGTAAAAGCCTACATGTTTGCCTGTAAACATGATGCTGTTTACAGCTAAACACAAGTGAGTTTGGGACATGCAAACATTTTAATGTTTGAAGTGTGTTCCAAAGATATACATTGTTCCTGCAGAAGATGTTTAGGAGAATATGTTATAGAGGCCGTTATTTTTTATCGTGTAAAAGCTTTTAAAAATTTCCAACCAATTTTGAATTTAGTTTCTGGAAAGAATTTTTAATTTGAAACCAAGGGTCTATAATGAAAATTATAAACAAGTTCTGAAACGAAAATACAATATCATTTCTAAAACTAATTCTGAAATTAATTTATTGACATTGTTTTAAAACTGTATGTTAAAACATCCACTAATATTTAGCTTCCATATTGTTACTGGTAGAGAAACCCAAACATATCATTTAATCCTCTGGCCGAGGTGCGATGATAAAGTGTTCCAAAATTTCGATGATATGTTAACATACTCATACACCAAGACCACCCTAACACAAACAGTAATTAAGTAATACATCTTCTTGCCATTCCGAAACCAAGTCACATAAAATATCTCATACTCATGTCCTAACAAACAACATATCCTGGATGTGTGTCATCTTAAATCACCTCCAAAAGTTTTGTTTTTATATACCCTCACCCATGGGTATGGAAGTATACATACATATGTATGTACACAGTATATTATATCAAAAAGAAAATAAAATACAGAAGGAGCTAAATTGAGTCCCAAATATATTTCTATTACAAAGTGGGCGTGTATAACCCAATACAATATGTAATTATGTGTGTTCAACAAATAGACGCAATAGTTTGCTTTCAAATGGAATTTCTCTACTCGTATTGGATTCCCCAGTTGAACACAAATTGCTTCCAACTGAATAATATCAATTATTTGTTATTACTCACTCCATAAATACGAAGGACAACACCGAGAAATTCATAACTATTTTTCAATTTCCTTTGATATTAATGTAAATAACATTCCAACAAAACTTTCAGTATCCGAAAAATGTCCAGCGCAAACATTTCACAAACCCACACTTGTCCGCCTTAACTTGTATACTACTGCGAAGAAAAGTGTTAATGTCTGTCTGTAAACTTTAACAGCATGAACAGCGAAGAAACATGAGTTAAAATCAACAAATGGATGACTACAATGTTTACACAACAAAAGCTGCGTAGAAGGGGACAAGGGAACGGGCAGGGGGTACAATTTGAGACTAAACACGTGCTGGTTACGATTTGTTTACGAATGAGCGATAAAAACATAGTAACGACAAGGAGAGGAATATTTGCAATGCGCATGTTTGTCAATATGAGATTTGTTTATAAGAGATTGTATGCTTAGTAACAGATGCAAGGTAAAGTAGCAGATATGTTAAACAGTAGAAATTTTATTAGCAGAACAAAGTTACCTTTAATTTTTTTTCATAATCACTGTAAAAAGTCTTTTACCATTTAAAAAAAAAAATGGTTTCCCATTACATCCCATGAAGGGACCGGGGAGAACTTCTCACAATCACTGAGCTGTGCGCTTTCCAGTTTTCACTCACTGATTGGGACCTACAGTTTTACCCCGATTCCGAACGGCATTTTGAGAAGCTTTTTCATGGCTATATACTCGATAGTGTCGCCATCACTATGCGAGGTGACCGCCGCCGAAAGAAAATTTTTTTTTTGAAGGTTTGCCATTTCATCATGGAAAGATATACGAGCCAACAACGAGTCGAAATTATTAAAATTTACTAGCGAAATTTGGAGTCAGTGGCCTCAACTTTAAGAGCGCTACGTCCAATTCAGCGATAATTGGGCCGTACTTCTTCCGTGATGATCAAGACCGACACATTACTGTGAATGCGAATCGCTACCGTTCAATGATAACCGAATATTTTTGGCCCCAGTTGGCTAATATGGACTTGGAGGACATGTGGTTCCAATAGGCCACAAGCCACACAGCGAATGCCACAATCCACTTATTGGAAACCAAGTTTGGTGAACGTGTTATCTCACGAAATGGCCCAGTCGATTGGCCGCCTCGGTCGTGCGATTTGGCGCCGTTAGAGTATTTCCTGTGGGGCTACGTCAAGTCTATGGTCTATGCCAACAAGCCAGCGACGATTGATGAACTTCGTACGAATATCGAACGTGAAATTGCAGCAGTGTCGGCCGATTTATGCTTGAAAACCGTCGAAAATTGGGTTCAGCGTCTGGACTTCTGCAAGCGACCCGTGGTGGCCATGCAAAAGAAATCGAGTTCCATACATAATGGCATCGAACGTACTTTCACAGGAATAAAGATTGGTATCTAATCATTGGTATCTAAAACCGGTGTTGTTTTGTTTTAAAAAAAAACTTTTGTAGCGTTCTTATTGAAAAACCCGTTATTAGCGTCGGTTTTATCGTAACCTATATAAGTTAACATCAACTGTTACGAAACAAACGCATAGACGTTGAGTATAATCAATTTGGCTTCATCCGATAATTCTTCGTTTGTATTTGTCAATTCGTTAATTAAAAGTCAAACACAAAACAAAATTATAAAAAATTCAATGAAATATTTTAGGTGGTTATACAGATTACAGCAGTATTCTCCCACTTGGTTAGTAGCACTGAATTGTTGTACTGAAAAACAGATGCAAATAGGCAAAAAAGCTCCAGGTGATGAACTTGGATCGGCATCCCCATTTATTCGCCATAATTTGCTCGAAAAGTACATATGTACTTATTTTCAGAAAGGCTACTTATCTCAAGAAAAGAAAGGTATTATTTTATTTTTAAGAAAATGTACTTTTATGAAAAGGAATTTTTGTAAGAAAACGAAATTTTTGTAACAGAAGGTATTTTTTAGAAGAAAAGGTTTGTCTTTTAAGAAATGGGATTTTTTTTCAGAATTTGTCCTTTTTCAAGAATAGATACATTTTTTCAAGAATAGATACATTTTTAATAATACGTACATTCACAAAAAATTATGTCTTTAAAGAAAAGGTAGTTTTTAAGAAAAGCCAATTTGTTGAAGAAAAATTACTTTTTTAAGAAAATGTACTAATTTAAAAAAAATACTTTTTTTAAGAAAGGTACTTTTTGTAAGAAAATTTACTTTTTTAAGCAAAGGTATTTCTTTAAGATACGGTATTTTTTTTTAAGAAAACGTTTTTTTTTTGAGAATTTTACGTTTTTTTTTGAGAAAAGGCACTTATTTCAGAAAATGTTCTTTTTCTTTCACTTTGGATTTTCTAAATTTACTTTTTATTGGGGTCTAAACTACAACATTACTAAATATTGGTTACAAGCGCCATCTAGAAAACTTCCCATTAAACAAGGAATTTCCCAAAATATGTGAGACATCTAGTTAATTTCTTTCTCTATGATCCAAGCCGTTAGTCTAGACACAAACCAAAGAAAAAGTATCCAATATATGTAGTTGATAATACTGGGTTGTAGCATAATAGTGTTAAAACAAAAGTTGTTTAATTTTTTTTCATTTAGCCCCCATCCCGCAACGTGCGATAAGGAATTTCATTCCAAAATCTGGTCGATTTGAAACTACACTATATTGATCAATTTGGGTGCTACTGCTACAATTGGAATAGTTTTTTAAACACTGAGTTTAAACATACATTTATTTTTGAACTTAAGATTTCCCCGAAATGCAGTTGATTCCACACTGCCAGTTTCATCGAATAAAACCTCAACTTTAGGAGTTGATTGTGTGGTTTCGTTCGAAAAAGACAGAATTAATACAGGCAGTGTAGTATATCGTCACCGAAAAGGGTGGCCGTCGGTGGTGCAATGGTTAGTGTGCGCGGCTCTTGTACATGAGAACGTGGGTTCGATCTAAGCTCAGACCACCTTACAATTCTTTCACGGCGGTCACCTCGCTTAGTGACGGCGACACTATCGAGTATATAGCCATGAAAATGCTTCTCTACCGTTCGGAACCGGTGTCAAAATGTAGGTCCCAATCAGTGAGTGGAAAATTAGAAAGCGCACATCTCACTGATTGTGAGAAACACTCCCCAATCCCTTCATGGGATGTTATGGGACACCATTTTTTTTTTTAAATGCAAAAGGCCGTAACTACACTTTTTAGTTTTTTACAAGAGAAGGAATAAACGTTATAAATTAAAGGCTACTTAAAACTTAATTCCAAATTTTAGATTAACACTTAGAAAAGAAAGACGGATTTAGTTCTGAAAGTAGATAGAAATATTTATAAGGTTTAATCCTCCTCTTGTAACAAAACTAAAAAGTGTAGTTACGGCCTTTTGCATTTTCGGTAACGATATGTACTTTATGTATAATATGGTTTTTCTGAAAGACGATAGAAAGAAATCATGAGAGAGATCACATTTGAGAGTATGGCTTTTCATTTATAACAACTGATTAACTTTATTTGCTGCAAAATATAATTATGACAATCTTGAGGCAAATGAACAATCGTTTACAACAAAAGAAACAAATTTTACAATAACATATTTTTGCGATCAATCATGACACAAAGTATCATCAGAAATATTTTTGGTGCAAACGAAATAGATTCGCTCCACACGAAAGGTCTTAAAAAAGTCTATAGTTTATTTTGTTTATATATAAATAAATCGAACATATTATGTAATTATATAAACAAATTAAATATTAAACAAAAAAAAATTAAACATCTCATACATAGAGATATAGTTTTTTTAAAATAGGAGTTTTGCAAATGTTTGATATAGAGTGGCCTCGAGCTAGACAATAATATTAAAAAGTACCAATAAAAAGGCCGAATAAACAAAAATCATCCCTGATGAATCTCATACATTAATTAATTTAAATTAATTAAAAATTAAATATTATTTTTCTTTATTCTGAACTTAATTTCGAGTAAGGGAACATAATTAATATTACAACGTCAAATAAAACAAGTAAAAGTGTTAAATTCGGCTGTGCCGAATCTTTGATACCCTCCACCTTAGTGTTAACCAGCAAAATATTAAATTTTAAAAAGGACCTTTTTTAAGAAAATGTACTTTTTTAAAAAAAATAAAAATAAGTTACTTGTTCACAAATGCTTTTACTTGTTCACAAATGCAGGATGCTCACAAATGCTCACAATGCTCACAACTGCATTGCTCACAATGCTCAAATGCTCACATTGAAAATGTACTTAAGAAACTGTACTTTGCAATATACTTTGAAATGTACTTAATATACTTAATGTACTTTGAAATTTACTTTGAAATGTACTTAAGAAATGTACTTAACAAATGTACTTAAGAAGAAATGTACTTAAGAAATGTACTTAAGAAGAAATGTACTTTAGAAATGTACTTAAGAAGAAATGTACTTAAGAAATGTACTTAAGAAGAAATGTACTTAAGAAATGTACTTAAGAAGAAATGTACTTAAGAAGAAATGTACTTAAGAAATGTACTTAAGAAGAAATGTACTTAAGAAAGAAATGTACTTAAGAAATGTACTTAAGAAATGTACTTAATGAAATGTACTTAAGAAATGTACTTTGAAAATTACTTAATGTACTTAATGTACTTTGAAATGTACTTAAGAAATGTACTTTCTTTTAAGAGAATTTACTTTTTTAAAAAAAATTAAAAATAAGTTACTTGTTCACAAGTAAAATAAAAAAGCTTTTTTTTAAACTAAAAAAGCATTTTTTGAAGAACTGTTAAAAAAAAAAACAAGCTGCAACGCATTTTTTAAAAATAAAAAAGCATTTTTTGAAGAACTGTTAAAAAAAAAAAAAACAAGCTGGGACGAGAGTTGAACCAACACAACCCTCAGACTCCAACGCGCAACCCTTTACCCATCAGGCCACAGCGACCTTATGAAGTGTGACAAAATTCATATAAATGTATGAACACATGAAAGTACATCGAAACATTCTAAAGTACTTACCTACTATAAAGAACAGCAAAGATTTTCAATATGGAAATTCACCACACGGCAAAAGGAGTAGTTTAGTATAAAACTACAAAAATTAATGTGAAAATTTTATGAGTTTTTTTACGTTTCCAATCATAAAATTTTTTCCAATGGACCAATTTCGCTGATTTTCAATACCAAACTGCTCAGGAATACGTGGAACATTCTGGCCAAAAACCAAACCGCGTTATCGCCGATTGAAGTCGTGAGAATGTTTTCAACAGACGGACAGACGGACATGGCTATATCGACTCCGGTTGTTATATGGATCAAGAATATATTTACTTTATGGGGTCGCAAAGCCTTATTTCTATATGTTACAATCAGAATGACAAACTGATATATACCCTCTATCACTTACAGTGGAGGGTATAAAAATAGCCAGCTTAACGAACTTAAACATTTATATTTCTGTTTTAAATACTTTTATGTCAAACACCTATTTTATGAACACGTTTTTGTGCGTTTAGTGATGTGTGTACGTCAGTTTGACAACATTAGTATTTTAGACACAAGAACTTTATTCGGCTTTACATTTCTATGCAATGTGTTTTCTGTGATTATCTGTTACAGCCCAGTCATCTCTGTTAAGTTAACATGACTTACTAACATGTTTAAATTATTTTACCATTAACATGATATGTTTACAGCTCTGTTATGTAACATGATGCGTTAAACATCACTGTTACATGTCATTCTCAATTAGTTTCATCATCGATTGTGTGATATGCCGTCAAAGAACTTTATTAAAGAACGAAAATTTAGTTAGTCTAGTACCTTCAAGCGCAGCGGTTGCAAATTTAAAAATAAACGGGCGTTTGTTTATCACTCTTTGTGAGATATCAGAAATTGAAAATTATTATTAAATAAAATAAACAAACAAACTAAAAATAAATATATATTGTGGGAAACAAACAACATGAAGATTTATATTTCAATTTAATTTTCAATGATAACAAATCAAAATGTAAACAAAATTCGTTAACCAAACAACAGTGATGTTTTCGATTGCGGGTTGATGTTGCGTGGAATCACACGCAAATGGTTTTCGGCCACAATGGCTTTATGAGGCAAAAATTAAACGTGTGGAAATGCATATGTATAATATTCAACAGGAAAATATAATAAAATTCAAATAAAAATTTTTGCCAAATTTTGATTTTCAACAAAATTTGATGAAAGGTGAATAAATTTGAAATACAAAAATATTATTCAACATCTTTAAATAATTTATGTGGGAATTTATGTTAACAAAAGATGAGAATAAAATTAATAAAAGAAATATGTATATCAACATTGAGAAAATATTATAATATAATTCCAAGATGTGAAACTGAAGCTAAATAATTATGATCCAAATAATTATGAGTAATATAAATCCAAACAAATTTTGGTGCTGTCAGTTAAAAAATGTATTATTTTGTTATTAAATTTAAAATAAACTTGAAATTTTAAAATAATAATAAGAAAACAAACAACAAGTTGAATAAAAGCGAGAAACAAGTCACCATAAATAGAAATATTAGAACATTTTAATACCATAATGTGCAAATAAATATGTGATCAATTTTTTTAAATCAAAACAACTAATGCTGCTGTCAGATAACAATTTAATTATTTTGTCGTGTAGAATAAAATAATTTCTAACATAAATGGTAATAATAGAAAAATGTTTTAATTTCAAAATTTTCAATATTTTCAAGGAATTTGTGAGATTATCTTACTAAAACGCGAATGATATAATAATTATAAAACTATTTTATCAAGACCGGACAGCCGACAACGCTAATGAATGTTTTAGCAAAAGTTTAACAAATACAACGGTGCTAAATAAGAAAATTACAATGCATTTCTAAAATGACTTAGTATACATCATAGGCCTGGTTGAGGAGAATACAAACACAATTTTGCAAATGTGCAATATGCCCTCAAAAAACAAAGGTGTGAAATTTTTCTGAAATATACCCCATCATGCGCTTTTCAATGTTGGTAGATCGCAATAATTCTTGACTCCATGCCTACAATCCGTTTTTTACGGAAATTATAAATGTTAACTACATCAAGAGATATTGAATTTTCAATTTCAATTCGGAACTACTGTGCCGCAGTCACCTCGCTTAGTCATGTATGTGTATTTAGCGATGTTAAAACTTTTCAAAATACCATTCGAACCCGGTGTAAAACTGTAGATCCCAACCAGTGAGTGTAACACTAGAAAGTGGACAGCTCACTGGGTGAGAGAAGCTTTCCCCCAATCCATTCATGGGAAATGATTTTTTATTAGGTTCAAACGACGTGTCATGATCCGCGTAATTAGAAAAATATATTTTCTAAATTTTGATAGAGTTATTTTTTTTAAACGGCAGCATTATCATATCTTGATCAAACATTATGCAAATCAATTAAATTTTCACTTTACTCTATTTTGAATTTTACATGAAAATACTCTTACAAATATATAAAACAAAAATATAACTAACAGCGAATTCGCGAAAGGCAGTGAGAAATACATACATATGTGAAAAAGTGAAAAAATTATACCTTATGAAGATTTCAAAATGCCGCCGTGAGAAAACAAAAGGGTTCTATCAAACTTAAATATTTTTGGCTCTGAATTTTAAAACCCACCTAGTATGTCGAAACAAGTTTTTGAGTAAAATGCAATTAATGTTCGCCCTCTGTGTTACATTTTTCTAGTCGACTGTTTTATATAATTATATTTTTACATTACTTTCCGATGTTTTTGAGACTTGCGAGCGGTTTCATATGAAAATTAAAGATTTTTCTACATATAAATCCAAAAAAAATTGACTTCCTGAAATTTGACACACTACATGGGTTTTATTAAGCAGGGTCACATGTTATAAATATATATAAAACTAGCTGACCTGGCAGACGTTGTCCTGCAAATTTTCTTCAAATACCGTTAGCAGAAGCAGAATTAATGGATTTTTAAGTTGTGGTTTGTATGGGAGGTACCACGCCCCTTTGTCCAATTGGACCAAATAGTAAATCTAAACCACCCAGGGCGCCACCCAAACGCATACAAAAAAATTTATTCAAATCCATCCGGAAGTGTAGGAGGAGTTCAGTCACAAACACACGTGCAGTAGAACCGATGAGCGAGTTGACAAATCTATGTATAAATTAATCTATGCTTTGAGTCTGATCTAGACCAAAAAGTTTTAATTGGTTTTGGAAGAATATTTTCGATTTACTATGAGCTTACAGATCAGAATTTTTTTTCAAATGGAATCAGTGCCGTCGAATAAAAAAAAGATCAACGTTCTTGTAATCATCTCTTGCATACGCATTGTTTGAGACCACGCAACCCTCAAAAAAAATGTTTGTCAGTACAGCCTATTTGGCCAACGAAGCTTAATGTCAAATAATAAAACTAAATTTTATTCTTCTACTTTGACTGTTCTTTCGTCAACTTCTTTAAAGGTATTCCTTTTGAATGCAACATGTCTGGCCAATTAATCTAAGTTTACAATTTGTCAGCTGGTATCTGAGTAGCTCACATTCCATTACGGCCCAGGAAGAGATAGGAGAAATCATCTCACAATCAGTGATTTAGTTATTAAGTTGAATAATTGAAGCCCCCGGTGGGAGTAGGAGTTAACTCACTTTTTCAAAAACAATATTCCTTCTTCTTTCAATGTTTCCATGGTATCTTGTTTTGTTTTAGATACGCAAAACGTCGACATTTGATATTGGAATTATTAAAAGTAAATTTTAAAATTTACTTTTTTTTAAATCAGATACCATGGAAACATTAAAAAAAGGAAGGAAAATATTGTTTTTGAAAAAAAGTGAGTTAACACCTTCTTCCATCAGGGGCTTCAATTTTATTCAATTCTGAAGCTATAAAATGAAACTGGTAATTGCGACTTCGATCCTCATAAAAAAAAATATAATCAGTATTTCATAAAAATTAGGCAACCGTGAAATCTCTCAAGCTATCAACAGAAAAGTCTAATATGAGGGCGGACAATAAGTCCGTGATTTTTTGAACGAAACACAGTTTTTTAAAAATTATTTTTCTACATAATCTCCTTTTAGCTCAATACACTTAGTCCAACGTTTCTCCAAGTTTTTATCCCTACCAAAAAAAATAGGATTTTTCGAGGTCCATAAAATAGGCATTTGTTTGATCAATAATTTCAGGGTTGGAGCTAAATCTCTTCCAACCGATCCATTTCTTTAGGTTTGGAAATAGGAAATAGTCACTAGGCGCTAAATCCGGAGAATATGACGGATGACGTTCCAATTCGTAGCCCAATTAAACAATTCTAAACAATCCGTTAAAGTCGTCACACGATTACGTTTATGGTCAATTGAGAGCAAACGCGGCACCCATCATGCAGACAGCTTTCTTAAACACAACTGATGATTTAAAATTGATTGAAATATGAAATGCATATGGCATCAACAATCTCACGCACTTTTACTCTTCGATCGGCCGGATTTTTTTTGGGCATTTTCGGGTGTATTGACCGCAATTGGCCGTGCAGAACGTTCAGCGTCATTTGTACTTGTGCGACCACAACGAAAGTCAGTAAACCACTTTTTTGCCATTGAACTCGATGGTGCAGAGTCCCCATAGTATTTATCAAGCTTTTCCTTGTTTGATTGACGGTTTTTTTCTCAAAAATAATGTTGAATGAGCAGTCGAAATTCACTTTTTTCCATTTTTAAAAAAATGCACGAGTTTGTATGTTCTGAACAGCTGTCAAACACAAAGCAAATGACGGAACTTGCTCCAAATTTGAAAGTAATCTACTAACAGGTGGTACTTGATGGGAGCAGTGTTGCATTTCATATAACTGGGAGGGAAGTTCGAAAAGTCACGAAATTATTGATCCGCCCTCGTATTATTCAGAATATAACGATTTTTAATCAATAGCCGAAAGAAAAATCGATCAGAAAATAAATGGAAAGTGGATAAAAATTATCCCATGTAAATTTTTCGTTGAAAAAAATGGTCCCAGCAAGGAGAAATGCAGGAGAAATATATATGTGTTTGCAAGCATTGGTTTGTTTGTTTCAAGATCTGCTGCTCTTTTGTTTCTTTGTTTTCTAAGACGTTTTGGTTTTTAGCAGTTTTTAACACGCAAACCCACATATGCGTCACACAAACTTATATTATAACTAACCCGTTACTCATTATATCTCCAACATGTAATATTAATTAGCAAACACAATGTGTTTGGACACAACTATACTATATTTGCGACAAAGTGCAAAGACGTTATATTTGCATTCAGACAACGAAAAAGACAGATTTGTCAGCGTGTATCTGAGTACCTCACATTCCATTATGTTCCGTGAAGGGGTAAAAGAAATCTCCTCACAACAAGTGAGTTAGTTTCACTGAGTGCCTCGAAAATTACAACTGCGATCCACATAAAAAACCAAAATATATTCAATATTTCAGAAAAATTTGACAACCAAGCTATCCTAACAGAAAAGTCTAATATTATTCAGAATCTAACAATTTTTATTTATGGAGTTCATGGGAGCACGAAAAATCGCCGAAAGCAAAATCGCCCAAAAAAATATATGGACAAAAAATTTCCCATTCAAATTTCTCGTTGGAAAACAAATTGACCGCAGCAACATATTGCAGAAACCGTGAATATGTTTGCAATCATTGTTTTCATGAATTGAAGATCTGCTGCTTTTTTGTTTCTTTGTTGTCTGACACGATTTTGTTTTTAGCAGTTTTTAACTAACACCGCCATATTAGGGTCGCAAAAATACATACTATAACCTATTAATCATTATGTCTCCAACATGTAACATTGAACAGCAATCGCAATGTGTTTGTACACAAGTCTACTATATTTGCAACAAGCTACAAACACATTATATTTGAATCAAAGCAACAAAAAAAGAAAGAGTTTTCAGCTTGAATATGAGAAGCCCACATCCATTAGGGGGAATTTTCTCAGAATAAATAATTTAGTTTCACTGACTGCCTTTTGAATAATTTTATTCAACTTAGAAGCAATAAAATGAACCTGATTTCGAAAACTCATATTCAGTGTTTTAGAAAAATTAGACAACTGTGAAAGCTGACAAACTATTGTAACAGATAAACGGCCTTAGTCGTAAAAGTTATACGAGGTTTGACAGATGATTTGATTTGACAAGACGGACAAATTCGTCTCTCGAACCTCTCATAACTTTTTATTAATATGGCCGAAAGTCAAGTGTGTGAAGATAAATTTATTTATCGAAGACACAACCTGAATTCTGAAATATGATTTTTTTCCAAGAAAAAAAGAATTTTTTCCAAAAAAGAACCAATATGCGTTTTTGAAGCCATTTATGATGAATATAGCATATAATTAGCTTTTTATAGAAACAACTTTTTTTTCTTCCTGTAAAAAACCGACTTAGGTCGTTTTTTATCTAAGCTTGGTCGCTCATGACAAAGGCGAATGAACTTCTAATGTCTAACCGCCTAACACCGTAGAAGCGCACAAACAGCGCAGCCTATATATATCCTGATTCCATTTCAGATCGGAGATATAGCCCAATTTATGAAGTGGCCCATGTCATCGATGGAAATAATGATGTGCTTTCCCCATGGGCGAATTTGGAATATACAGGTAGTCTATTCACTTTTATCAGGGGTGCTCAATACTGGCACTCGAAATCTTTATTTCTGTCAATGACATCGGTCGCTTCATATAAAGGGTTTTTCAACAGAGACGCTACAAAATTAAATCGATAGGGACAGCAAACGACGCCATATTTTTTCCCGCTCTTTTGACATTTCTCCGTTCGATGCCATTATGTATGGAACTCGATTTCTTTTGCATGGCCACCACGGGCATGCTTGCAGAAGTCCAGACGCTGAACCCAATTTTCGACGGTTTTCAAGCATAAATCGGCCGATACTGCTGCAATTTCACGTTCGATATTCGTACGAAATTCATCAATCGTCGCTGGCTTGTTGGCATAGCCCATACACTTGACGTATCCCCACATGAAATAATCTAGCGGCGTCAAATCGCACGACCGAGCGGCCAATCGACTGGGCCATTTCGTGAGATAACACGTTCACCAAACTTGGTTTCCAATAAATTGATTGTGGCATTCGCTGTGTGGCTTGTGGAGCCGTCCTGTTGGAACCACATGTCCTCCAAGTCCATATTATCCAATTGGGACCAAAAATATTCGGTTATCATTGAACGGTAGCGATTCGAAATTCGCAGTAATGTACCGGTCTTGATCATCACGTAAGAAGTACGGCCCAATGACGCCGCCGGCCCATAAACCGCACCAAACCGTAATTTTTTCGGGATGCAATGATGACTCATGGATTACGTGTGGATTGCTGTCTGACCAATAACGCATATTTTGCTTATTGACGAAGCCATTCAGCCAGAATTGAGCCTCATCGCTGAAGATGATTTTCCGATGAAAATCCGAATTATTTTCAAGTTGTTGCTCAGCCCAATTCACGAACATACGACGCTTTTGGTGGTCAAGCGGCTTCAGTTCTTGCGTCAATTTGATCTTGTAAGGATGCAAGCCAAGACCTTTTCGCAAAATTCGCCACAACGACGTCACAGAAATGCCCAACGCTTGAGAACGACGTGTGAGGGACACATTTGGGCTTTCTTGAACTGAAGCCTCAGCGGCAGCAATATTCTCGACACTACGGGCACTTTGTCTCTTTGTCTCACTGGCACGGGAACATTATGTACTGTGCCTGTGGATTCAAATTTTTGCACTAGACGCTCAATTGTTGATCTGGTAGGACGATTATGACGACCATAAATTGGACGTAGCGCTCTTAAAATTGAGGCCACTCACTCCAAATTTCGGTAGTAAATTTTAATAATTTCGACTCGTTGTTGGCTCGTATATCTTTCCATGAAGAAATGGCAAACCTTACTGAAGAGAAATGTCAAAAGAGCGGGAAAAAATATGACGTCCTTTGCTGTCCCTATCGATTTACTTTTGTAGCGTCTCTGTTGAAAACCCCTTTATTTCATTAATAATTCATATTTGCACTCCATTCTATTTGTAACGCATGTGGTATTACTTTTGTTTACTAAAATAATCGAAATGTCAAAATTCCGGTCCCAAACAATTATCAAGCAATTGTATTCGTACGAAATAACTTTGGCGTAACAACCCTGTACTTGATTTTGCCTACGAAATTTTCGCAAACGGCTGAGTACCAAGCAAATGAAAAGTGAGCAAATTTTCGGTTCATGAATTTTTCTTTATATTTTATACACGTACTTCTTATGGCAACGAAAATTTCATAAAAACTGATTACCTGGCTTTACTACTAAATACATTGAAAAATTTTCTCATGCGGTGCTTAATACGGCACTTGGAAAATGAAATGAAAATAATTTTCAATAAATTGAAAATTATCTAAAATAAATCGCGCGATTATATGCCTAACTAGTAACTACATTGACAATTAACGCTTGCCGCCCTTACTACGATACTTTGAAAATTTAAAATCGCGCGCATTTTTTGGAAAAAAAAAACAATTGTATTCGAGTTTAACCAAAATGATAATCAACAAATTGAAAATATTTTGAAAATTATCGCGCGATTTTTAGAGAAAAAAATTGCACCTGCAATGCTGAGAGCCCCGTATTCAGTTCTTGCAAAATTTTCGTAAGAAATTTTGTCATTTATCTCTAAACGGAAAATGTTGTTGCAGAGAGATACCACCTATCTTTGATTTACCTTGCAAATATTTCATTTATAATTCCTGTAATCATTCCATATTAATTTTTAAATGTCAAAACTCCGGTCCGAAACAATTGTTTTCGTACGAAATAACTTTGGCATAACAACCCTGTAATTGATTTAGCCTTCGAAAATTTCGCTAAGAGCTGAGTACCATGCAAATGAAAAGTGAGCGAATTTTCAGCTCATGAATTTTTCGATATTTTTTATATACGTACTTCTTATGGCAACTAAAATTTCATAAAAACTGAATACCGGGCTTAAGTCTGCAATTCCTTTTCGGAATATGAACACGGTTTTGTACTAAATATATTGGAAACTGTTCTCTTACGGCGCTTTCTACGGCAGTTGAAAAATTAAATGAAAGTAGTTATCAGAATAATGGAGACAATTTTAAAAAAATCGCGCGATTCCTAGTAGTAGTAG
This sequence comes from Phaonia tiefii, assembly GCA_963931995.1. Taxonomy (NCBI): domain Eukaryota; kingdom Metazoa; phylum Arthropoda; class Insecta; order Diptera; family Muscidae; genus Phaonia; species Phaonia tiefii. The sequence goes on from OZ008367.1 coordinate 40,033,290, forward strand.
TAGTGAAATATTGTTTATTTCTCTTCAAATTAAAATTTACAAAATAAACATAGTATAAAAGAAGAATCGTAAAAAAAAACAATACGAAGTAACAAACGACTTTGACCCATGTCGTCAGTGCACGATGTCGGCAATGAATGCGTTGTCTACTTGGCTTCCAAGAGACAAATATAATAAAAAATTGGAATGATTGCGGAGTATCCGTGTAAATCAATCGCGCGATTCTTTGCGTTACTATATTTTTGAAAAAATATATATGTATATATTTGAAAAAAGAAATGAAAATGATAATCACCAAATTGAAAGCTTTTTGAAACAAATCGGGCGATTTTTTGAAAATAATTTTCGCTTGCGGCGCTTAAGTCTGCACTTGCTATTCGGAATATAAAAACCTTTTACGACTGAATTCATTGAGAAAATTTCTCAAGCTGCGCTTACTACGACACTTGAAAAATGAAATATAAATGATATCAGCAAATTGAAAATGTTGTTAAAAAAATCGGGCGATTTTTTAAAAATGAGTTACTAATAAATATAATGAGAATTTAAAAATAACGCTCGTTTAATTTTTTATATATTTTCCCATGTAGCGCTTAATCAAGCAGTTTGGTGATTAACACCAATCACCTTCCTCGATAAGCGAACCACAGACTTGTCTTCATGAGCATGAACATCAGAAGATATCGTTGATGATTATTACGGGTTTAATGCACTTTCTTGATACCAACTAAGAATTTAATAGAAATTGTTCGCATCACTATCATGTTTACAAAATTTTTTGTCAAATTTCTTTTAAATTTGTCAGCCGGATAAATAGTTATCGACCAAGTTCATGCTCGTGAATGGCAAGTCTGTGGTTCGCTATAGAATGGTTTTCCCTAAACATTACATTTGTATGGAATAAGAACCGATTGAAGATATCGTATTTTCGAAGAGCAATGAGTGCTGATATGGATTCGAGGGTACCAGTTGAAGAAGAAGTTGAGACTGCCACAGTATCTATTGTCGTAATACAATTATTGAGTTAATGAAACACACTTTTGAGGTAATTTTTGATGTGTTAACATCTATAGCGGCGTATAGGGACTAAATCTATAAAAGTCAACACATGCAAACAACACACAGACAGGTTTTCTGCTACTAAACCAGATTTGCTAAACCAGATTTTCCGCGACTGCGAAAGAGAATAATGACGTGTTAAACAAAAATGAGCGAGCAAGAGAGCAATGAAAGAATGGTGTGGCAGGGGTGAGGCAAAGGAAATTGTGTCTATAGCGTATGTATTAACATAATAATGTATGTATGTACATGTGTCTGTTGCTGTTGTTGAACGGACCGATTCTCAAAATACCCTATAGACTTCATTACGCCCAAAAACAAAATGCAACGTTTGGTGTGGTTTACATGCTGGTGGCATCATCGGACGCTATTTCTTCAAAAATAAAGCCGGAGCTCGCGTTACGGTCAATGGCGATCGTTACAGCACCATAATCAATAATTTGTTGTTTGACAATGTGGTTGATATTGATCCAGGCGAGATATAGTTCCAACAGGATAGCGATACGTGCTATACGGCGACCACAACCACCGATTTATTGAAATCAAAATTTGGCGACAAGTTGATTTCGAGAAGTGGACCTGGCAATTGGCCTCCAAGGTTGTGCGATTTGACACCTCTCGATTATTTCCTGTGGGACTACGTGAAGTCGCGGGTTTATATTGATAAACCAGCAACAATTGACGTCTTGGGGGCCACAATTTTTCGTGTTATTCGTGACATTAAAAAAACTAAACCGTTTCCCAATACATCCTATGGTGGGATTGCAGAGAGCTTCTCACAACCAGTGAACTGTGCGATTTCAAGTTATACACCGGTTCCGCGCGGTATTTTGAGAAGCCTCTTCAATGCTAAGTAGACGATAGTTTTAAAGTCACTAAGCGAGGTGACCGCCGTCGAAAGATATGTAAGGTGGTCAGGGAAGGGATCGAAACCACGTTCTCATGTACAAGAGCTGCGGACACTACCATTACACTACCGACGGCTAAATTTACGGCCATTTTATTGCAGTGAAAGTTTGGATTTGTTATGTAGTAAAAAAAAGTCAAAATTACTAAACGTTAAACATTTTAACATTAAACATTTCAATGTAATATAAATGAAAATGATGTTAAAATTTAAAGAAATTCTAACATGAAGAAATTTAATACTAGTTATAATGAATACTATAATTTTCACAACACTAAACATTCATGCAAATGAAAATATTGAAAAAAGAAGAAAATAAAGGCTTTGATGTGTTAACATCTATAGGCACGGGTAGGGCAATCTATGAAAGTGAACACATGTAAATAACACACAGCGTTAGCATAACATACGTGGTTGTTGTACAACAATACTCTCTGCACGAAAATAAGTATGATGGTATTGATGTAGCGGCAGTGAACAAACAAGCAGGTCGCCGTCGCCAAAGAGTATTTAATAGTATAGTAGAGAATAGAAACATTGATGCCTTTTGAAATATTTATGCGTTTTGTTTTGTTTTATGTAATAACACTGTCGAAATATTGCACTCAAATTTAAGTATTGTATAAAGAGAATAAAACTAGTTTACGCTTTTTTACTCAGACTCTCTACATGAGAGCGGAAAATCAGTGCAATAAGTTCTCTATACTATGCAATACTTTTTGTTGTCTCTCTGTTTATGACAAAACAAAAACAATTGATACAGTGAGCTAAATATTGCTATTTATTCAGTTGTATGCCAGCATTCAAACAAGCAGGTCGTCGTCGCTATGTTTATGACAAAACAAAAACAATTATTTCAAAATGTTGCCTTATTTATTTTAACAATATTACATCTAATGTTAAAGCAGATGTAAGAAAAAAGAAAGTGCAATAGCAAAAGAGCTTTCAGCACAAAAACTATTCTTTTTTTTTATTTTCCAAGGAAACATTTACTAATGTGTTCATAGAAATCGAACAGGTACCGTGTAACAAAAGGGTGTGAACACATCGTCCGTGAGTTCGAACAATCATTGATTAACTTCAAAAACAATAATATCCTCCTTGAGCATCTCGACTTGTTCAGGCAGAGCTTAATAAAATTGATGAATGGCTGAAGAGGTGGCGAATAGCCATTAATACGGAAAAGCCAACTCATGTGTCGTTCTCCTTAAGAAAAGGAAACTGCCCAGAAGTTTTCTTAAATGGAAGAGAAATTCCAAGAAGCGACCATGTTAAATATTTAGGAATGCATTTAGACAAAAGGCTTCCATGGAAACAACACATAAAAGCAAAAAGAGAACAGCTTAAAATTAAAACTAAAAAAATGTATTGGTTGCTTGGTCCAAAATCTGAGATGAATCTGTCAAATAAGTTATTGCTTTATAAGGCGATACTGAAACCTGTGTTGAGTTACGGCTTGGAACTATGGGATACTGCGAGTAATTCGAATATTGAGATATTGCAACGTTACCAATCGAAAACACTAAGATTAATAACAAATGCTCCGTGGTTTATAACGAACAAAGCAATACATAGAGACCTTAAAATGCCAACAATTAGAGAAGAGATAAATCGATTCAGCTCACGATATCTTGGGAGACTTAGTCAACATCAAAACCCGTTAGCTATCTCACTATTGGATGATAGTACTGAAGTTCATAGATTGAAGAGATTTCATGTTCTTGATTTGCCATTCCGACGTTAAAGCAGAGTTTTGAAGATTACCTTAGAATAAATACTGAGACTGAGACTATGTAAATATGTATAAACGTTATTGTATTTTAGTTTCGCATGTTGCCTACATTGGTAAGCGACATCATATGTTAGCCTTATATTGTTAAATAATTTGCTTATTGTTAATAAACAGATTGCAAATAAATAAAATAAAAAAATAAAAAAAAAACTAAATTAATTTCTTTTAAATTTAATTTTTATAATTTAAATATCAGATGTTGACTTTTTGTCTTATCTAAAACAAAATCAGATACCATGGAAACATCAAAAGAAGGAAGATATTGTTTTTGAAAAAAAGTGAGTTAACACGTTCTTCCATATTTAAAACTAAATTTAACGAAGTTGTGAGCAAAAATTTGTTGTTTTTTTTTTAAAAATTTGCCCAATTAGATCTAGATTTGGAAAGGGTTTTTTGGCAAATGTTTACGCTTAACCAAGTTATGAAAAATTACTAACAATCAAACCCGAAATAAAGATGGAAAGAAGAAATAAACAAAGACTACGAGTATGAGCGGTGATTTTAAAATCATAATGCATTTGATGTCCTATTATTATTCTCTCGCTTCTCGTATCATAATCAAAAACATTTTACCTTTTCCCGAAATAAATATCAAATAATTTCATCAAGTATTCAGATTGTTTGCATACTATTGTTATTTAACAATATAAAAATAAGTGTTAATTAATTTTACTCTTACAAAAGTGCTTGTGTGTAAAGTTCTAAATAATTTGCTAAATTTCAAAGTTCCTTATCTTTAAAATAACAATTTAGTATATAGACATTTTCTGTCTGTTTATTTATTTTGTTTTTTTTTTGTCAAATGTTATATTTTCAAGTGACTAGGAAAATTGATTACATTTGTTGACGATAGCAACAAGTAAATACAATTAATTTTAACAAGATATGGTTTGTTAAGTCAATAATATAAAAATATTTGCAAACCACTTTTGATAAAAAAAAAATTAAAAAACCGAAGTGAAATAGAATTTAACAGATTTTACAAAAAGCTACTTCACCTAATGGAATATAATTAAACTTCATCAAAATTAGGATATAAACTCCATTTTCGACTCGAGATAAAGGTAAGGAATCCACTGATTTGTCTTTTCTATTTTTTATATAAATTTGGATTTTCCTAAGAAAATTGTGAGAATTCTACGAAAAAGGCAAGTAAAAATATTTTACTGAGCCCCAGGTCCTCCATAAAATGTTACAACCATTATATATTATTGACGCACAATGTTCTCCACGAACCTTTTATTCGAACTTTGTATATTGTTATATTTTGTTTAACTAAATAAATAATATATATATTTTTTATTTGAATATCCTTCCTATGTTCTTGCTCTAGGACTTACCAAAAAATCAGAGTGTGTAAGCCTATGCCTTCATGGTATGTGGTGGGAAACTAAAGTGTGGGCCATGTAAAATTTGGAGTATAATTTTCCTTTAAAAAAAGTACTAACATAGTACCTCATTGTTTGGCCCTCAGTTGGTTTGGGTTTCAGTGAAATCGGGATTGCCTGCGTATAACTTATCTTTCACGGCGCTCCAAGGAAAATAGTCTAACGGGTTCTAATCTGAGCTGCGAGGCGGCCAATGAACTTCCGAGTGCCGCCTGATTATGCGGTTTTCGTACACAGTGCGCAAATGACACTTCACCCATGTCATCCTCTTCAACTTCTGAAACAAACAATTGCTGAGTATGGCACGGTAATGCTCGCCATTGATGGTAACAGCGGCTCCTTGCCCATTTTCGAAGAAAAATGGGCCTATAACACCGCCACGTGGACGAGTTCTTTTGTTCAATAAGGACCCGGATTGAGAAATTCGCTTCAGAAATTAATCCACAAACGGCGTTGATTGAACTTAATTTTTATCGCATTTATTTCGTAGATTTCTTACAGTTTGAGTTGAAGGCTCAGAAATTGGGAAGAAAGTTTTTAATATTTCCCAAATTCTTCCGCGTAAAGCGATCGATTCCATAAATTTCTAACCTTCAACTAATAATCTGTTCATAAATGATAAATTGACCATCTGCTTCGATATAACAGGGGGTACAATACTGTTTACTGTTTTATGCATGTCAGCTAACATACTACCTGTGTTGTCAATAGTTCAGGAACTTACATACATCTAAATCGGAGTTGGCAGATATGACTTCTATTGCCGTGGACAACTTATTTCACAAAACTATCGGCGAAATAAATCGTTGGCAATATGTTTTATGTTTTTCTGATGGGGTCAGCATCCATAGTGAGCTATGAAAAAAGGGCATAGAATTGTAATTCTGCGTCGTTACATCATTTGTGTAAAATCCGAAAAAAAACCCGGCTATTTGACCTAAAATTTCCGGTGAAACCTGTTCTTTGAAAATAACGCTTTTCAAAAACTCACGTACGGTTAACCGGCCGGAATTCAGTTAACCGATTAACCGGTTTCGGTTTTGAATACACAAAAAAACGGCCATTGTTTTCATGAATTGAAGGTCTGCTGACTTTTTTCTTTCTTTGTTGTTTATCACATGTTTGTTTACAGCAGTTTTCCACAAACAAAGCCTCATTCGGGTCACAAACACATATATTATAACCTATTAATCAATTTGTCTCCAACATGTACTATTGAATAGCGAACACAGTGTGTTTGGACACAAGTATACCATATTTGCGGCAAGCTACAAAGACGATATATTTGCATGCAAACAACAACAAAATACAGATTTTTCAGCGTGTAACTGGTTAAAAATGTCCTACAAATAGGTCATGGAAACAAGCGGGAAATTGTTAGTTATCATAAAGCGGTGGAATATGCAACGTTGATTCCACCAGCCCATAAACGGTAACTAACCGTTGTTTTATCTGAATGTAATGGCAACTCTTAAACCTTTTGGAGTTACTCTTCAGCCGAAATACATAAATTTTTCCCATGGACTACACCATTTCGCCAGAAATGGGTCTCATTGCTGAACACAATTTTTGTAGAAAACAGTGGATATCCTTCGCAGAAAATTATTTCCCATTACATCCCATGCAGGGATAGGGGACAGCTTCTCTGTGCTCTTTCTAGTTTTTCAGTAACTGATTGGGGTCTACAGTTTTACACCGGATCCGACTGGTATTTTGAGAAGGTTTTTTAATGGCGAAGTTTTCGGTAGTGTCGCCAATTTGTCTCCAACATGTAATATTGAACAGCGAACGCAATGTGTTTGGACACAAGTATACTATATTTGCGGCAAGCTACAAACACATTATATTTGCATACAAACAAAAGACAGATTTTTCAGCGTGTACTGTAGAAATCAGTACGTCAGGCAAGCCTACATATATTTTGTAAGAACCCGTAATTGTAACTCAAACAACTAAGGATGCAGTTCGATTCCTCGTACCTGAATTAGGTTGAAGCCGTCGTCTCTCTCCTTGCCTCACTTTTCGACTTCCACAGTGTAATTAATATTTTTTATTTCGATTTCAATATGAACGATTTTACCATATCCGCAAATTATACACATATTTAAAATTATTCAATCGTTTTCAGTTTAGGTTTGAAAACATTGCAAGATTAGGCTATTGGTTTCCTCTGTATCTCAGCTAAACTTATGCAGTGCTTTAGACGTCAATTAGCAAACATTTTGCAGATAATACTGACGAACACAATAAACAGTTCCAAAATTTGTTAACGCCCCTATTATTCAACTTTTGTGGATTTTTAAATTTAAATATAAACAAAATAATCTGTTAACAGTAAACTTTTGACATCATTTACATTTCTGTGTAAATAATAAAGAAGGCGTCGCTTTCTCTTAAGTAGAACATGACATGGCACCACTTTTCCTCAAGTTGTATACAATGACGTGATATACTCATATTCCATTTTCCAACAACAGACTATGATTATTGTTGCTTAAACAATTTACTCCATATAACTTTTATTCAATCAATAGTTTATTGTTATGAACGGCAAATAAGTATTTCAATACACGCATTTGCGTGAGCTGATGTTTAGTTAGGGGTGTAATAAAGAAATTATATTGCTGTCTGTGAAAACCCACTTCATGTCTACGATATTTCCCTTTTTATCTGGTAATCTTGCAGACATCTTCAAATCTTTGACACACATCATTATTATGATGGTTAAATAAGTTATCATGCAATCAGATCGTTTCGGAAAGAAAATGCGAACTTTGGTTTGCGGCGTACATTCGCATATTTGTTTGAAAAATTTCCTACAAAATTTCATTTCACACAATTTCTTGTTTGTGTTCCATTTCATACAAAACACACGAAATCACTAGACTTGTGCATAGAAAAATTGTAACTTAGTTTACATCTGTAACAGGTAGATACCCATTCATTTAAATGAATTTCTGTTAAAAGTTGTATTTTTTTATTCTTAAATTTGGTCACTTTTCCCACTACGAGTATAAGATACTTTAGACCAGTTTCTTTCTACAAGGACATTAAATTGTCCATTATCACCTCGACAACACTAAAGTCCAAATAACTTTCGTTTCGTTCATTTATTGGTCTCTTGTTATAAGTAGGGTATTAATATTTTCCAGCACGTCTTTGCGTGAGTGTGCACTTTTATTAGCAAACAAATAAATTAATTTCTATTGTTTAGTACTTTCGCCAAACACCTTCGAAATCGTTAACAAACATGAGGTTAATAAAGGTTCAAAGTACCATCCTGCCGTCAGATAAGATTAACGAGGGTTTTGTTATGGTTATGCATGAGCTCAACTGATATCTAGTTACTCAGTTTAAAGCCTTTAACTAAAAAAACGATTAATGCAAAATAATAGGAGCTTTAGCAAATTTCAAAATGATAAATTACACATCAATTGACAATTTACTAAGGTCTTATTATTTCACACGAATTACCTGATAACCTTAAGCCAAAAATGTTTTGCAAAATTCTCTACAATTAACATAAGTACTATCTTCCATATTTCTGATGCGAACTTGGTATCATATCGCACCCTAACTACAAAAGTGTCTCATCTGGAAATTTTCAGATTTTATCTTCTTGTCTCAAAACAATAACCAAGGAACATGTACATATATTCTCTGTAAATACGTGGCACCGTGTTCTCTTCCCCATCACTAAAAAGAACCCCGTTAGAATAAGTTTATTATTGGTACGAGGGCGGATCAATAATTCCATAATTTTTCGAACTTCCCTCGCAAACTACTCGCAGAACTTCCCTGTTAATATAAATCTTCAACAAGTTCCGTCATTTACTTTACGTTTAACAGCTGTTCAAAACATACAACCTCGTTAATTTTTTTAAAAATGGAAAAAAGTGAATTTCGAGTGTGCACTAAACATTGTTTTTTGCGAAAAAAAACCGTCAATCAAACCAAAGAAAAGCTTCATAAATACTATGGGGACTCTGCACCATCGATTTCAATGGTAAAAAGTGGTTTACTGGCGTTCGTTGGGCTCGCACAAATAAATACAAATGACGCTGAACGTTCTGGACGGGCAATTGCGGTTAATATACCCGAAAATGTTGAAAAAATCCACGATATGGTGTTGGCCGATCGAAGAGTAAAAGCGAGTGAGGTATTTGAGGTATGGCAGTGTGGTTTCGATTTTAAATGATCAGTTAGGTTAAAGAAAGCTGTCTGCAAGATGGATGCCGCGTTTGCTCTCAATTGACCATAAACGTAACTGTGTGAGAACTTCAAAGGACCGTAATTCGAAGAAGTTTTAGCGGCGTTTTGTAACTGTAGATGAAACAACACTCCGAAGACCAAGCAGCAATCTAAACAATGGGTTTCTCCGAGTGAACCGGCTCCGAAGAAGGACAAGGTAAGTTTGCCGGCCAATAAGGTGATGGCAGCAGGTTTTTGGGAAGCACGCGGCATAATCCACATCGAGTACCTTCAAATTATTGGACCGATTTAACGAGGATTTAAAAAAACGACCCATATGGCCAAGCAAAAAGTTATTCTTCATCAAGATAATAGTAAAAAAAAAAAATGGTTTCCCATTACATCCCATGAAGGGACCGGGGAGAACTTCTCACAATCACTGAGCTGTGCGCTTTCCAGTTTTCACTCACTGATTGGGACCTACAGTTTTAGGCCGATTGCGAACGGTATTTTGAGAAGCTTTTTTCATGGCTAGATTACTCGATAGTGTCGCAGTCACTATGAGAGGTGACCGCCGCCGAAACAAATTTTTTTTTTTTTAAGGTGGTCAGAGCAGCAAGATAATAGTCTTAATGGCAAAATTCCATAAATTTGGCTACGAATTGGTACCTCATCCGCCATATTCTCCGGATTTAGCCCCCAGTGACTATTTTATATTTCGAAACCTAAAGAAATGGCTCGATGGAAAGAGATTTAGCTCCAACGATGAAATTATTGATCAAACAAGAAGTAAAGTGCGTGAAATTGTTGATGCCATAGGCGTTTCATATGGCAGTGCGGTTTCGATTTTAAATGATCAGTTGGATTTAAGAAAGCTGTCTGCAAGATGGGTGCCGCGATTGCTCTCAATTGACCACAAACGCACGAGTGCACACGTGTGTAGTCTCAATGGTACAATTCCATGAATTGGGCTATAAATTGGTACCTCATCCGCCATATTCTCCGGATTTAACCCCCAGTGACTATTTCCTATTTCCAAACCTAAAGAAATGGCTCGGTGGAAAGAGATTTAGCTCCAACGATGAAATTATTGATCAAACAAATGCCCATTTTATGGACCTCGAAAAATCCTGTTTTTTGGAAGGGATACAAAAATTGGAGAAAAGTTGGACTAAGTATATTGAGCTTAAAGGAGATTATGTTGAAAAATACTTTTTTTTGCAAAAAAAAACTGTGTTTCATTCAAATAGTTACGGACTTATTGATCCGCCCTCGTAATATTCATATATTTTTTAACTTATAAAATCATTTTTTTTTTGTGAACTCAACGTATTTACACTAATTCGGGTCCTACAAAACGAACTGTAGCATTAGACTTTTGCCGTATAATGATGGCTTTATAAAAATTTTTTCTTTCCTTTTAATAATTTTTCCGGTTCAAGATTAATTTCTATTAAAAAGTACTTTTATAACAAAAAGTGCATTTTCATAGAATGTATTATTAAAGAAATAATTTGAAATTGATTATTACAGTGGATGGTTGGGAATATAGCTATTTCAATGCCCACCAAGGCATATCATCAGCTCCCTTCTCCACAAGTATTTAGGTATATCATCACACATTATAGGTATAAACAAATCTCAAGTAAGCGAGAATTGTCTAAAACTCCCACTTGTGCGAAAACATCCACAGCAATACTTTACCATAACCATTTTTTCATTTACAATTTTAATTTTTTGAGGAAAAAATGTATACTTTTTCTTCATAAATTTATTTACAACTGCTAAACTGTTGCTTATTTTGGGAAATAGTGTATGCGTAGATTAAAGGTATTGTAATTGTAAATTTTTCTAAATTTGTACAAACAGAATCGGATGAGGCGTTTCCGAGTAATGGTGTCATTAGTATAAACTTATCTAAAAAAATGCACTCTAAATCGCAACCTCTGAGTAAGAGTTTAAAATAAAAAAAAATCTGTATGAAATTATCATTATAGGTCAAAAACCTGATAATACTGTTCGCTTCGTAGCACCCGAACTGAAGTAAATCCGTTGAGTCCGCATATGTTTTCCAAATTTTTTTTCAAAAACTTGCACAGTGTTGTCAAATAATCTTCTTACTTTAATTTCAAATTTCAACTGATGTCTTTTAAATTTCAATTGATGTCTTTTAAATTTTAATTGATGTCTTTTAAATTGCAATTGATGTCTTTGCAATTTCAATTTATATGTTTCAAATTCTAATTGATGTGTTTTAAATTGCAATTGATGTCTTCAAACTGCAATTGCTAACTTTTGAAATTCATTTGATTTATTTTAAATTTCAATTGATGCATTTTAATTTTCAATTGATGTGTATCTCAAATTTAAAATGGATATTTTAAAGCCCAATTGATGTATTTTAGATTCTAAATATGATTTCAAAATTTCAATTTGAATTATTCAAAAGTAAATTGATGATTTTTAAATTGCAATTGGAAATGTTGTAGTTATATATGTCTACGTGTATATGTAGTTCTAAATCAGTGATGGCCAAAAATTGAAAAACATACCACATGTGGTAGGAATCGAAAAATGCTGCTGACGCTCTGCTACCACACGTACATGCTCATTTGATTGTAGCAACAACAAAACAACGTGTTTACTGAAATGAACTCAGTTGCTGTTTGGCATTCATGTACAGCGCAGTTGCCTATTATTGCACGCACACAAACGTACTTTCCTAGTGTTAGTGTGGCCAACACTGTTCTAAATGTATGTTGTAGAAACTATAATGTCGTATAAGCCCGTTAAATACATTTATACTCAAACAAAAACATAGGTCCATAATCCCAGCCGTACTTACACTAGTACACTCCAGTATAGTAACTGTCTACATACATATGCAATGACTCACTGTACAAGACGCACTGCACCGATTTCATAAGTGCAAAGACAGCCAGAAAACTAAACTGTAATCTACACGAACGAATAAACCACAGGTGTAAACATCCATATAAATTATTCACTGTACAAGACGAACTGCAACGACTTCATAACAAGAAACAAACCCAGAATATACAACCCGTCATCTACGAAGATATCAAACCAAAAGTATTTACATATTTTAACACGAATACATAGTCACTCAATGTACAAGATGAACGACAACGATATTAACTAAGAAAGGGGAATACAGTCACATCCAGAAATACACCCTCAATTACAAAGACTTCGAAAGACGTTAAACATCCTTATGCTCACACGTATACACACTTATAATGCTTAAACATCCATATAAATTATTCACTGTATAAGACGAACTGCAACGATTTCATAATGAAACACAACCCCAAAAAATACAAACCGTCTTCTACGAAGATGTTAAACCAAACGTATTCACATGTTGAAACAACAATACATAATCACGGACTGTACAAGACGAACGACCAAGAACACGCCCTCATCTACAAAGGCGTCAAAATGAATGTATACATATATACACATCTATACATTCCAACCATAAAAAAATATATAAATGGTTTCCCATTACAGGGGAGAACTTCTCACAATCACTGAGCTGTACGCTTTCCATTTTTCACTCACTGATTGGGACCTACAGTTTTACACCGATTCCGAACGGTATTTTGAGAGGCTTTTTCATGGCTGTATACTCGATAGTGTCGCCGTCACTATGCGAGGTGACCGCCGCCGAAAGAAATTTTTTTGAAGGTGATCAGAGCAGGGTTCGAACCCAGGATCTCATGTACAAGAGCCGCGCACACTAACCATTGCACCACCGACGGCCACACTAACCATTGCACCACCGAGTCCAACCATACATGGGGAAATTTAATTATATAACAGTTATAATTTATTGTTTCATTTGAATTACATCGAGAAATGCACGTTCAAAAAATTTGAATTGCATTGGCAATTGTACATATATTCAAAACATTTCCTTCATACCTGGCAGCTTTGGTATATGAATTTGAAAGTAGTACGAGGCAACAGCAATCGAAGCCACAAACCTCTACATATAAAATACTTTAACAACAATATTGCCAGCAGTCAAACCAATTAAAAATATCAAAGGCATTCCCATATTTCTTTACAATTAGCATCGGGTTCCACAACCTGCATTTTCATTACCACAGCAAATGGAAATTCAAAAGTTTTAAATTGCCATTGCCAGCAATATTAATTCTTTTGCAATTGCATTGGATAATGTAATGCATTTTAAAATGCAATGCAAAATATAAAATCCCAACAGTGATTCGAACAAATAGTCACTGTTATCGGAAAAATAATTTTTTTTTAATAACTCCATATTCCTTATAACGGGACACCAGCAAATAGCAATTATAATAAATTAGAAATGACAACTTTAACAATCTGTTTACTTCCATTTTAGGAAAAAAAATCCAATTGGACTATTAGATTAAATACCGCACGTACTTTTGGACGGTGTAACAAAGTCTGACATCAATAGCTGCAAATAAAAGTGGTGAGCACTATTTTCATCATGAGCAGTCTTAATATTTCGATAGAAAATACAAAAATTATTTAATTTAATTTAAAGCCCTAAAAGCACTGCCGTCGAAGTCTCGAATTTGGCGATTTCCTTTAACCAAACATTTGTTTTTCAATACAATAATCAGCTGTTAATTTTAAATTACTCAATACCTCCAAATGAGGGTTGGAGTTTAGATCGTTCAGTTTTTGATTACTTCAAATTTTGATTATTCAAACTCAATACCATTCGAAATACCTAATTAATAGAGATACCGTTTCCAAAAAGAAGTTACGTATGTGCAGCCCCATGATTCCTGGGAAAATGTATTGCTATTTCAGCCATAGCCACCGATCTTCATTCGTGGTAGTTTGGAATGATGCTATTGAATATTGCATGAAACGAAAACTCAAGTGCATTGAGAATTCTTTAGTATGCAAATTCTCGCAACATTTGCCACTCACCCAACAGAAGACACCATTCGCAAAATATTCGCAAACCATCGGCTCCCATTAGACCTGATTGCTGTTGTTGTCTTAAAGAAACACAATTCCTACACGCAGACAAAATCGGTACTTTTGCTGTTTGTATGCAAATATACAATACTTGTGTCCAAACAGATAATTTTTGCTATTCAGTATTACATATTGAAGACACAATGATCAATAGGTTATAATATATGTGTTTGTGACCCAAATGTGGTTTTGTTTGTTGAACACTGCTGAAAACAAAAAATCACATGAGGTGTCAGGGGACACCTGGTTGGAACGAAGTTCCTTTCGCTATATATTAGGTCCAAGTTAGTTCCAATACGGCCAAAGGCGGCCGTTGAAAAATACAATAATTTAAATGGATCTTTAAGAAAAGATACTTTTTGTAAAATGATAAACTTTTTTGTATGAATATGTACTTATATTATATTTCCCCGAAAACGTAATTTTTTCTTCTTCTTTTATTAAAACCTAATTTTTTTTTAAGAAAAGGTACTATTTTTAAGAAGAAGTACTTTCTATAAGAAAAAGCCACCAGAGTATTTTTTTTTACAAAGAACTTTTTTTTAGGATCAGGTACTTTTTAAAGAACTAGTACTCTTTTAGAAAAAGTTATTTTTTTAAGAAAATGTACTTATTTTCAGAAAGGCTATTTATATCAAGGAAAGAAAAGAAAAGAAAATGAAAGAAAAGGTATTATTTTATTTTTAAGAAAAGATACTTTTAAGAAAAGCAATATTTGTAAGAACATGTAGTTAGTCTAGACACAAACCAAAGCAAAAGTAAAAAATATATAGCTCTGTCATGGCATTCGTACGAAAACGAAAGTAATTCGTAAATGCAATTTCGTAACATTTTGCTTTCGCTTCTATGACTTTCGTACGTTTCGGTAAAAACGAAAAAAAAAAACTGAATACATTCTTTTCGAACGAACATCTGGCAGCTCCATGAGAAAAGAATAAACAAACGGAAACCAGGAAAGAAAATATGGGACCACGAAGAATTTATTAGAAACTAAAAGAAAAAAGGAACTTTCGACGAATGTGAACAATTAAAATACTTCAAGTGCTGTATTAAACATTGAAAGGAGTACGCCAGGACTTTCAATAGCAGCAGTTACCGAGCACCAAAGGAGTCAGTATTTTGTTCAAAAATTGAACCGGCGAAGTTTAAGAGATGCATCTGATCCTCTATCGCAACCCGATGCAATTCAACTACTTGTATAAACGTACGTGGTAACGCAGAAGTATGACAACTGTTTGCGTTTCGTGCATATTATTTAGTAAATCTTTAAAAAAAAAAAAATTTATTAAAAAAAAGTTTTGGAAAGTTATATTTTTCAAAGTACTGTAATCAATAGAAATATCGGGTTTTTCAATAAGAGCGCTACAAAAGTTTTTTTAAATAAAACAAAACCGGTTTAGATACCAATGAAATTCTTTATTCCTGTGAAAGTACGTTCGATGCCATTATATATGGAACTCGATTTCTTTTGCATGGCCACCACGGGCACGCTTGCAGAAGTCCAGACGCTGAACCCAATTTTAGACGGTTTTCAAGCATAAATCGGCCGATACTGCTGCAATTTCACGTTCGAAATTCGTACGAAGTTCATCAATCGTCGCTGGCTTGTTGGCATAGACCATAGACTTGACGTAGCCCCACAGGAAATAATTTAACCCTGCTGTTAGATTAGAAAAAACTTACGAATCTTAGATTGAGGGACCATTTGGTCCATACTGCAATTTTCATCCAAAATAATAATTTTATCTTATTCTTTGTAACTATTTTGGTTCAAAAATTTCTAAAGCAAGTATTTGACATATCAAAAACAACCGCTAACATATCAAAAACATCTTCTAAATATTTGACATGAATTTACATTCGCTTGGTAATGAAAAAATTTACGAATCTTAGGTTGAGGGACCATTTGGTCCATACTGGAATTTTCATCCAAAATAATAATTTTATCTTATCCTTTGTAACTATTTTGGTTCAATAATTTCTAAAGCAAGTATTTGACATATCAAAAACATCTTCTAAATATTTGACATGAATTTACATTCGCTTGGTAATGAAAAAATGTACTATTGACCAAATGGTCCTCTAACCTAAGATTCGTCATTTTGTATTTTTCTCAGTCCTGAATAAAGTTAGAAAATTTAATTTTCGCACATAACATTGTTTTATTAAAAGACCCCATTAGCAGAAAAATTTAGTCAGTATATATCACCGTTCCAAAGTTACAAGGGAAAACAGAAAAAATTTGGACCAAATGGTCCTAATCTAACAGCAGGGTTAACGGCGTCAAATCGCACGACCGAGGCGGCCAATCGACTGGGCCATTTCGTGAGATAACACGTTCACCAAACTTAGTTTCCAATAAATTGATTGTGGCATTCGCTGTGTGGCTTATGGCGCCGTCCTGTTGGAACCACATGTCCTTATTTTCCAATTGGGGCCAAAAATATTCGGTTATCATTGAACAGTAGCGATTCGCATTCATAGTAATGTGCCGGTCTTGACCATCACGGAAGAAGTACGGCCCAATGACGCCGCCGGCCCATAAACCGCACCAAACCGTAATTTTTTCGGGATGCAATGATGACTCATGGATTTCGTGTGGATTGCTGTCTGACCAATAACGCATATTTTGCTTATTGACGAAGCCATTCAGCCAGAAATGAAATTCAGAATTCACAAATTGGACGTAGCGCTCTTACAGCTGAGGCCACTGACTCCAAATTTCGGTAGCAGATTTTAATAATTTCGACTCGTTGTTGGCTTGTATATCTTTCCATGATGAAATGGCAAACCTTACTGAAGAGAAATGTCAAAAGAGCGGGAAAAAAATATGGCGTCGTTTGCTGTCCCAATCGATTTACTTTTGTAGCGTCTCTGTTGAAAAACTCTTTATAATAAACAGTGTTTTTTAGTGTTTTCTCTTTACATTTGTCAATTTCACTGCAGTTTTACCAACTGTTTTGAATACGCAAGATTTTGCGTTTTTGATTTTCTGTAGAAGGATAAAACGAAATTGATTTCGCTTACTGATGACATGGCTGATAGTTGATAATAGTGGAATGTAGCATAATAGTGTTAAAACAAAAGTTGTTTAATTTTTTTTTGCATTTAGTCCCCATCCCGCAATGTGCGATAAGGAACTTTGTTCCAAAAACGCGACTGACAACAAAGAAACAAAGTAGCAGCAGATCTTTAATTCATGAAAATAAAATACTGTTTAAAATATATACGTGGGTCCTGCAATATGTTGCTGGGGCCGTTTTCTTTCAGTGTGTACAAACAATATTTCTAAATGGCAAAAGTTTTTTAGCCCATTATCACCATCTCTACTTTTCTGTCAGTTAAGGATAAGTCAACGTTTTAGCTGTCAGGTTGTGTGGAATTTAAAAATTATACCACTTTATTAACTCTAACCAGACATTGTGATAACGACCCTTAAAACTGAAATGTTGTTACAAAAAATATATATTAGAGAATATGTAAAAGATTTAATTTTAAATTAAAATGTTAATTCTTTATTAGTCGTGTCAAAACTAGTGATTACTTCGAATGTAATTTTCCACTGTGTGGGTCAATTAAAAGTTGCAAATTGTGGTCAACTTTGGTTGAAAACAAAACTGATTATTTTTTAAATTTACATTTTGAACTACTGTGTTGAAATTTTCACAACTTGTGCCGGCCTAAAACTTTACAATTTATACAGTTTTCCATGGTTGGCTGCAACTGTGAAATATTACCATATATGCCTGTCTAAAAGCAAAGAATCGTCTACTGCCATGATGCCGTGATATTGCAAGCTGGCGGCAATATAATTGAGCAAATATGCAGATTGTTACCAAATGCCATTGAACCCACTTTGTAAGCTGACTATACCCGCGTAAACTTGTTTGCCTCTAAATCATAAATTTCAACAAATTTGAATTGTTTTGGAGTTTAATCATGTTTATGTTTTTGATTTACAAACTGTTTTTTGTATAAAATTCGTTTAATATTTTTAGTGAATTTTTGCCACTCATGTTGATTTATGTGTGTGAATATTTGCGGAGAGAGGGAAAAATTTTGTTGTTATGTTTAAGCAAAAATATTTCATGAATGATATACAACAATTTCAATGTTTACAACAGCAGCCCAGAGAAAATGGGGGAAAATTTAAGATTATAAAAATGTTAGCACAACAGTATGCCAAGTATTTCAATAGATGACCTAGAATTCATCAATGTTGCGCATTTTGTTTGATAAAGAAAATGTGAGATGGATTATAAATTCTTTGAATTTTGTTCAAAAAATTTCAAACCATTAAAGAAGTTTCAGTCGAATAAACAACCATACCATTTAAACTACTTTGCTTGCTCCAAATAAAGAAACAATGTCAACTTTTTGTAGGAAATACTTTTCTCTTTAATTCAGCCGGAATGCGTTAAAAGGTTTACATATTTATATATATAACTTTGGCAGGATAAAATAGCAGACATTCCATGGCATGTAATTCGAAATAAACTATTTGTTTGGGGAATTTAACTTTTTCGGTGAAAGTGGTTGTTAATACCAAAGATGTAACATCATTTAAATTTTGATCTTTAAAAACTTGCAATTGTGGTTTTATTGATATATATAAATATAAATATATTTAACCTGAGCTAGATTTAAAAGGTTAACTGGTAAATCTTTCCTATGTATTCCTATAAATATATAGGGTGTCTCAGTAAGGATGCACTTTTTCAGTTTAAAATAAAAACACTTAGTTTTTGAGACAGTTGTGATTTTTTGTAAATTGATTGTAAAATTGATTGTAAATTGATTGATTTAAAGAAGATATGTTCCGATTATGTATTGAATCAACTATACGTCAATTGGACCCCACGGCTCTGATAAGGAAAGAATTTCGGGGAGCTCATGACCCTGCCTGGGACCTACCATCTCTTTCATTATTATAAGGCTGAAGTCGGCGCTACGAAATAACCCCCAAATCAAATAACCCCCAAACAAGAAGATGAAATAACGCCCAAAAAAATTACGAAAAATCGTTTGGGGATTATTTCATATTTTCTGGGTGTTATTTTATTCCCATTTTTGGGCATTATTACATTATGTAATAATCCCAAAATGAAATAACCCCCAAAGAAATTTTTTTTGGGAAATATTTTCTTTTTTTTTGGCTTTTGGGGATTATTTCATTTTATTTGGGCGATATTTCATTTTGTTAAATAATCAATTTTTGTAAATTTGCTTCAATCGAAACCTCAATTAATACAGTTAGGATTCAATAAAACTATTGAGTGAAGTAGTAGAAAAAGAAATTTGTATTGTCATTCTCAGTTCTCGTTGGAATTTTGTCTAAGGCGCATAACAATTTAAATAATTTATTAGTGACTTAAATTGATTTGGGGCTTATTTCGTTTTTTGGGGTTTATTTCATTTGGTGTTATTTTATCATGGTTTTTGGGGGTAATTTCATTATGACAAAAAGACCGAATTTTGGGGCTTATTTCATTTTTTCTTTGGGGATTGTTTCATTATATTTGAGTTTTATTGCATATTTTCTATTGGGTCTTATTTCATATTTTTTTTGGGCTTTATTTCATTGGCGTTTATTTCATTTTTCGTTTGGGGGTTATTTCATTTGGGGGATATTGAATATTGCCGCTGATGTCGATAGCCCGATATAGAGAAAACTTAACAAAGCTAAGTAGGAGCTTTGTATCCCAGATATGGAGAAACCTTAACGAAGCTAAGTAGGACACTGGTATCCCAGCTAAGCTGATACACCTGTGCAGAATGACTTTGACAGACACCACAACCTCAGTGAATGTCAAAGATATTACCTAACCATTTGGTGCCAGATCCTTTTTACAGACAACATGCCGCACTATCGTGCGATCTCTTCAACATCTAATGGAGATCATAACGAGATCATAATGATAAATACATTCCCCCACTACCTCGAAACTGTAACCGTTATCAACGTTCACCTTTTCATCCCACTGTGTGGTTGTTCTGCTTGTCCAAACCATTATTTTGTCTTGTACTCGTTTACTGCCAAACCCACTATTGCAAATTCCTTCTCATTTCTTGCAAATGCTACAGTAATTTCTCGGAACTTTCGATCAATGATGTCTACATCATCAGGTGCATCATACCAGTCTCCTACTTAGCTTCAGCATCATTGCTGCTGATAGTTCTATTCGTGTTGTCCGCAGCTTTTGTCACAATAATCACCATTAAAATGTTGACGAAACCGCCTAATAGGGGTACCCTTGACTGAGGCTTCGCCTCGTAATAAATGGATTGTTGAGACCTTTACCAATCTTTGCCGAGGATTTCGTGTCGGTCCGTGTCATTGTACAAAGGCTTGTCAGCTTAGTAGAAATACCAAGCTCCGAAATAGCCTGGTAGTCTGGTTTCTCCGTATCGGGCTATCGAAGGCAGCCTTAAAATCTACAAAGAGGTGATAGGTATCGATTTGTTTTCGTGGGTTTTCTCCCGTAATGTGTATATCTGGTCGTTAGTTGACTTTTCAGGTCTAAAGCCACACTGGTAAAGTCCAATCAAATGGCTTTAACATGTTTCGCACATTAAGCTTGCGAAGACCTGGTATGCGATGGATAAAAGGCTTATTCCACGATAGTTCTTACATACAGGGTGATTCAGGAAGTTCCGGACAAATTTCTCCAGCGTATTCCTTGGCTCATTTCATGAAGAAAACTCCACTAGGACCATGTCCGACAATGCAAGGGTGCGAAATGGCAGCGGGTTGAAAATTTTCGGATTGGTGGTCGGAGGGTAGTAGGGTAAAGTTGCTAACGTCTGAGCCAGTGGTCGGATTTTTTTGTTTTTGGGCTTGTTGAAAAGGTCTTTAAGAGGCCTTTGAGAGTTCAAAGTAGAAAAAAGTCAAATCGCCGAGATACAGAGCTTTCGGAAAAAAAATCACATAACCTCAATTTGCTCAGCCAATTTTTTTATTTGAAATTTTCAGAAATGTTCATAACTTTGGAACGGTAAAACCTCTGGACTTCGTTTAGGTCATTTTCGAAAGGTAACAGGTATGGCTATCACGTTACCTGCCATCTGGCTGAGCAAATTGAGGTTATGTGAATTTTTTTTCCATTTTATTTCCGAAAGCTCTGTATCTCGGCGATTTGACTTTTTTCTACTTTCTATTCTGAAAGGCCTCTTAAAGACCTTTCCAACAAGCCCAAAAACAAATAAACATTACCCTACTACCTTACGACCGCGAATCCGAAAATTTTGAACCCGCTGCCATTTCGCACCCTTGCATTATCGGACATGGTCCTAGTGGACTTTTCTTCATGAAATGAGCCAAGGAATACGCTGGAGAAATTTGTCCGGAACTTCCTGAATCACCCTGTATGCATTTTCGGACATGGTCCAAGTGGACTTTTCTTCATGACATGAGCCAAGCAATACGCTGGAGAAATTTGTCAGGAACTTCCTGAATCACCCTGTATACTCGGGATGCCTTTTTTGCAGACACGACACAGTATTGTTAGACTCTAATCGTCGAGCATAAATTCGTCGAGCAAGATTTTAAATATGAGCTGATGCATGCACTTTTCCAAGCCACCAGTCTTAAACAGCTCAGCCGGTAGTCCATCGCCACCAGCGGCTTTGGTGTTCTTAAGCTGGGAAATTTCAGATCTAACTTCCCTTTTGCTAGGAGGGGGCAGTCAATGACATCATCCTGTATTTCCGCTACACCGTCATATGTATTGAAGTCTCCTGCGACAAGTCAAGCAGAGAAGTGGCCTATTTATATTACCATCACACTCTGCACATCAGTAACAGGATTCCCGTCCTTATCTCTACAATAGGGGAGCCCTGGTCCTTTGTTTTGACTGTGTAATTTTCGATAGAATTTACGGCCTTATTTTTCTTTCTGTAAGATTCAATTTGCGCTTGCGTTACCAGTGCGTTCTGCAGCAATTTCTGAGTGGGCGTATTTGCGTAGGATGTAGCGCTATCTCTAGTATTTGCGTCTTTCTGATAGCCAGCTTTCTATATGTCTGGTATCGTACGACATTTGCTCTGATTGACCTTGTGCGAACCTTTACTACAACCAGGTATCGATCCGAATCGATCGCTCCTCTAATAACACGTACGTCCATTATACTAGGAGAGTGTCTTTTATGAACTACCAGATGAGCCATCTGGTTCTTCGTTTGTTGATCAGGGGATATTCAAGTTGCCTTATGGATGTATTTAAGTTGGAATCTCGTAAAACTAACACCCATGTTTTTAGCCGCGGCAAAATCTAACAATCTCATTCCGCCATTGCAATTGATGACTTGTAGGCTGAATTTACCGACGCTTGGTGCAAAAACATTTCCTCTGCCGACATTAGCATGACAAAAACATAGAACAATCTTAATATCATGGCCAGGGTAGCGGTCGTTTTTTGCTTCTAGTCGTCCATAGAACATGTTCTTGGTGTCCCCGTATTTTCTTTCTGTCAGGTCAAGTACCCAAAATAGGAATATATTTATTTTGCTTTTATGCGGATGGTGGCCACACGTTCACCCACGGGGTTAAACCTTCAAACCAGATGTCGCAGCATTTTGCCAAGTATAAATCCGCAATGTTATTCTTCTTTGTACAGCCATGACGTGTCCATTGCATCTCCTGTGTAGCAGTTATGACAGCCTTCTTATTCCTGAGTACATCTGCAGGTTGGGTAGTGACACCGGATCTATATAGTGTTTTAACTTTTCAAGTGCATATCCGTAAATCGTGGTCCTTACAAATAAGGGGGTTTTATGATTCTCATTCTCACTTTGTATTCTCATTGTCAGTATAAGAGTTCTGGAAGACAAGCCTCCGTGGCTTTGCATTTTGCCTACTGCCAAGATGATTATGTTTCAGCTGTCCATTACGGATCAAACGCTGACCACAATGCAGTGTGTCGAAACTGGATTTTTGTTTACTTTTAATCCGGCATAGGCCATTAGCATTGGCTCATCCGCCTTTAAGGGATAAAAGAATATGTCCGGCAGTTCGAAGAACTTCAGTGAGAGGGTCACCTTTTTAACCTGAGGTACATCACAGATCGTATAACCAATCAGGCTGCTCATTGGCTTCGCTTCTCACTCTCGCTAGCTTACGAAAGGTTCTTCTAATGCCATTGGCCGGCATATACTTGTAGTAAGTACTTAGGTGCTTGGACTGTCCCATGAAGGAATCATTTCTGGACACTCCCGAAAGAGTAGCTATCAGAAAATTTGCAACTCCACGGTCAGTCCCATATTCCAAAGTAATCAAATATTTCAAATTAAAATATTTTTTAACGAACTCAAAATCAAAATTAAACTAAAGCAATATTCTATTTTCCAAGTTGTTACTTCATTTCATTCCGTTCATAATTTGCAATCGCGTTAGTGTAAACATTTCAA
Source organism: Phaonia tiefii (assembly GCA_963931995.1). NCBI lineage: Eukaryota > Metazoa > Arthropoda > Insecta > Diptera > Muscidae > Phaonia > Phaonia tiefii. The sequence goes on from OZ008367.1 coordinate 40,057,038, forward strand.
CAGCTGTATTACAACTCATCAATGTGTAATTATTTTCTTAAAAATTCCTTACAAGTGACTGATGTATTGATTTGTTTGGATACGAAAATTTGAAAATTAAAAATTTTGTTTGAGTTTTAAATTAGCTCAGGCTATTGAAAAAGTATTTGTTTATTATTTTAAATATTCTGGCAGAAATGGTGAATTATTCAGTTGTAATTAATGTGATGCATCTTTCCAAATCAAAATAGAAATATTCCGTGCAATCTGTGGTCAATGGTCATATCTTATTTGGCTTATAAATTACGTCCGTCTTATTATTTCCGTTTCAATCAATCACAAATTCATTCATAGTATCAGATGTCAGTTATATAAGAAAAAACTGAAAATTTGTTTCCTTTTTTTGACAAAGATTTTTGCTCTATAGTAGAATGGGAGAGGGGCGACAAATTTAAATACGAAATGAGGAAATAAGGGAAAATATGAAAAACTGCACATGTGTGATTTTTTTTCATTGCTCAGTCTGTTTTTTAGAACTGATAAAATAAGTTATTGGACATAAAATACAAACAGTGTGAACAAAACGAACGAAAACAATAAAAAAGGCACAAGAAATACAAAAACTGGTTGCCTATTACATCCTATGAGCTGACTGGCGTCTCACAATTAGTGAGCTGTGCGCTTTCTAGTTTTACACTCATTGATTGGGAACAATAGTTTTACGCCGGCTTCTAACGGTATTTTAAGAAGCTATTTCATGGTTAAGTACTCGACAGTGTCGCCATCCCTAAGCGAGGTGATCGTCGTCGAAACAAATCTAAGGTGGTCTGAACAGGGATTTCACCCACGTTCTAATGTACCGCGCACACCAATCACTCTACTCCACCGACGGTCAAATAATGCACCAAACTGAAAAAGTTTACACAAACGTAACAAAAGTGTACACAAACGTAACAAAAACTCTTCACAGAAGTACAAAACAAACGAAACATGAACTCAAATGTACAAAATATGTGCATGAAAATACATCAAAGTGTGCAGTATAACAGTACAAAAGTGTACTCAAAAGTTGTACAACGAGCGTACAGAAAAGTACAAAAAGCGTATACAAAATCGCAAACAGGGTTCACTAAGGTCAAAAAGTGCACAAGAAAATATAAGAAAGAGTACACAAAAGTACAAAAAGTTATATAAAGTTTTCATAAAAGTAAAAAGAGTGAATGCAAAATACAAAAGTGTGTACAATAGAACAAATAGACTTGGAAAAATAAAACCAGAACAGAAATTTCTAGTCCGATGAACCGCCTTAAACATAGCCTCACCGGAAGTCATCCATTGCGAACGAGTTCTATTAAATATTGGTAAATGTGCCAATACTCAATAGCAGAGTCGCAATGCGCTAAATATTATCCAATAAAATAAATAAATAATGGTTTCCCGTTACATCCCTCGAGCGGATTAGGGAGAGCTTCTCACAACCAGCGAGCTGTGCGCGTTCTAGTTTTCCACTCACTGATTGGGACCTATAGTTTTACACCGGTTCCGAACGGTATCTTGAGAAGCTCTTTCATGGCTAAATTCTCGATAGTGTCGCCGCCACTAAGCGAGGTGACCGCAGCCGAAAGAAATTTTTTTTTTAAGGTGGTCAGAGCACGGTTCGAAGCCAGGATCTCATGTACAAGAGCCGCGCACACTAACCATTGCACCACCGGCGGCCACAAAACTAACTACTTACATTAACTAAAAAAATCTTATTTTAGTTTTCACAAAAATAAAGGGTTTTCCAATAGGTGCTTGACAACTTTGAATTTAATTTCTCAACGCACTATTTCACTGATCATCTAACCGTTAGTTTCCTTTTTTTCAGTAAATTCAACATTTTCATCATGGTAAAGAACACGAACGAACAACGTATGCAAATTATAAAAATGTACTACCGAAATTCGGAGTCGGTGACCGCAACATTAAAATAGTTAACTCCAATTTTCGGTCGTTATTCTCGTCTTAGTAGACAAGCAATAACAAGTTTAGTGCAAAAATTTGAGTCTACATATTTATTGTGTAAAGCAGTCGTGCCAGTGAGACAACGGGTTGGTCGGAGTGACGAAAATATCGCTGCCATTCAGGCGTCCGTAGCAAACGATCCAAATGAGTCGATTCCACGGCGTTCTCAAGAACGGAGCATCGCCCAGACCACTTTATGGCGAATTTTGCGTAAAGATCTTGGTTTACACCCATACAAGATCAAGCTGACTCAAAAATTGAAGCCGGTGGACCATTTGAGGCGACGTACGTTCTCCGACTGGGCTCTGGAGAAGATGCGCCAAGATGACGAATTTCATCGCAAAATCATCTTTATGGACGAAGCTCATTTTTGGCTCAATGGGTTCGTCAATAATCAAAATATGAGCTATTGGTTTGGTGAAAATCCACATGTGCTTCATGAATCACCAATTCATCCACAAAAAATAACTGTTTGGTACGGTTTGCATATCGTCACGTTACTATGAATGGCGGTCGTTATCGCGCCATGATTACCGATTATTTTTGGCCCGAATTGGAAAACATAGACTACGTCGACATGTGGTTTCAACAGGATGGTGCCACAAGCCACACAGCATACGTTACAATCGATTTATTGAAGAGTAAATTTGGTGACCGTGTTATCTCAAGAAATGGACCAGTCAATTGGCCGCCTCGTTCGTGCGATTGAACGCCTCTAGACTTTTTTCTTTGGGGCTACGTCAAATCATTTGTCTATGCCAAAAAACCGCTGACGTTTAGGGCCCCCGCAGACTGCAGACTTTTTATCGGCCGATAGTTTGGTCGGCTTCTTAATCAGTATGGAGAGGAATGCATATACGCACACTACAGCGATTCAGTATCTTCCGATAAAAAAAGTTTGATAGGCTACCCGATTACATTCAAACTAATCTGTCGGCCAACTATCGGCCTACTGTTTAATAAGTATTGGCGCGTACACGCCTGCGCATACATGACGATTGTTTAGTCGGCCGATAGTTCAGTTCGCTCTGTGATTTGGCGTCGTGTGCGTGTATTTTGAATATGGCGTCGCCCAAATCACAATTGTTGATTGCAGAAAGTTCCGGAGTATAATGAGAGCAATAATTTTTCTGGACAATATTTTCATTGTGCGACCGCTTCAACAGTCAGATACAAACTAGTTCGAGAATAGTCGGCCGGCTGTTGGATAGTCTGCGCCCTGTTCACCAAACAAACTGTTTAGTTGGCTCGGTGTGCGCACTTTCAGCCCAACCCGACTAAACTATCCGCCGATAAAAAGTTTGCAGTCTGCGGGGGCCCTTAAAGAACTCAGATCCAACATTGAACGCGAAATAGCGGCCGTTACTGCCGAAATGTGCGACGGAGTCATTGAAAATTGGGTCCAACAAATCGGCCGCCGCCGATGTGCCCACGGTGGCCATATGAACGAAGTCGAGTTCCATTCATAAATGTTTTGATTGTATTTCAAGTCGATCATATAGTTTTAGAAATATCTCAAATGGTCTGCGTTTAATTTTAAAAAAAAGTTGTCATGTCCTAAGTGGAAAACCCCTTACTTATACACTTCGAATCGAAACTTCAACGGCCGGTAAGGGACTATAAGTACCCGGGTATAAAAAACATTTGACGTTCCCGTACTGAGCTTTTCAATACGCATCTTTTGAAATTCCACACAACGTGGTTTTCTGTACACCCTAATGCACATACATTTAAAAATATGAACGACTAAAAAACCCAAATTTAAAAATTATTTGTATTAAACACATGAAGTTTCAGTTCTGTTGCGTGTCTTCAGGACACTATGGAATTTTTTATCACCATTTGTAAAGCGTAGTAGGTAGGAGAGGTACGTACTACTATGTAGACTTAGGGACTTATTCAGAAAAAGTTAGGAGAATTCAATTCAATTCTTATGAATATGACGGTTAGTCTGGAAATGTTAAAAAAAATTTGGTTTCCCATTACATCCCTAGAAGGAATCGGGGAGAGCTTCTCACAACCAGTGAGCTGTTCGCTTTCTAGTTTTATACTCACTGATGTTATAACTGGAAATGTTATTAAATGTTATTTTGAAGGAAAATTATGAAAAAAATTCAAGGTAATGAATAGTTGATATTTAATATAACGTTAGGAAATGCAGAATTTTAGAAATATTATTGATGATAAAATTGCTTAAATTAAATATTGTAACTATGTCTTATTGTCATATTGATATCAATTCATTACACAAATGTTATTTACTCTAAATAAAAATGGAGATTCCTTTAAAATATTTTTTAAAAGTTCGCAACCAAGTACAGGAGTACGCGTATCCTGTTAACACGTCAACCCATCATTTGCGCCTCTGAAAATGCTCCGCAGCACAAGTATACTATACAGTAATCGATGCGGGAGAAATGTAACAACCTTGAACAAGCACATGGGGTTTATTTGGTAAAAGCATTTTTCCCAAGAGAAGTTTAAACACAAAATGTTAAATAAGATTTGATTGGGGTATGTTTCCAGAGTAGTAGGTTTGATTGGATTTGATTTCACAGTAGTACAATTAATTGGATTAAAAAAAACAAGCAGTTGAAAACTAAAGAATTTTTCCCTCTCGATAGGGTGCAACATTCTTCAACTTCTGAAGTATTGATAAGGCATATTCACCGTCGTTGTTTAGGCTGCGTAGGAGTGGATATATTCTGTTAGGTTAGGTTGAGAAAGGGTGTCGTTTTCACAACCTAACCAATAGCGATTGCTGGCGTAGAGTGTTCTGGTGCATCGCGTTTTGACTTATTTCTATTTATGACATTAGTAGGTAAACATGCTGTCCGATTTTCGTACTAACAAAGAAACTTCAAACTATTACACAGTGCAACACGAAAAAATATAACCATATACGGACACCACTACGTGATAAAATACCAAAAAAATAAAGGCCCGTGTCTTCCAGTTTTGCCCAAAATCATGGACTTTTTTTATGGGCCCCCAAAGATTTGGGGCCTCGGTATCTTTTTCTCAAAAAAGTGATCATATTGTCAGGCTCATATCTTGCAAAACGTTCGGAAATTTATTTTGTCATAAAGAACAAAAATTGTGGCCATATCAGATCAACAAAAACTTCATCTTAAAGGTCAAAATCGCAAAAAAAAACTTTAAAAAATTGGATTTTTGCTTACCTTTTTTCCCCTGTTCAGGTCCATAGGTAACAAACCGTTCAAAATTCAACAAAACAATCAACCACATAAATGTACCTAAGATCTCAATAAACAACTTTCTAGAACATATGAACATTCCTAGGAAAGATTCTTATAATGTGTGCTGCGTCCCTTGTTGCGTGTGCTAAGCTTACTGCTTTGCCTGTGCTGCTGCGGCCAGTGAGATAGCATAGTATCTCAATGTTGAAGTAAACGGTGTTAAGAATCATTCCTTCATATGTTCGAAAGTTGTTTATTGGGACCTTAGGTACATTCTTGTAGTTGATTGTTTCCTTGAATTTTGAACGTTTTGCTACCTATGGACCTAAACAGGGGAAAAAAGTTTAAAAAAATCCAATTTTTTTAAGTTTTTTTGCTATTTTTACCTTGAAGATGCAGTTTTCTTGAGGTTATATGTTCACAGTTTTTTGTTTTTTCCCTCAGAGAAACAATTTGTAAGACATGAGCCTGACAAAATGATCACTTTTTTGCAAGAATGATACCGAGGCCCCTAATCTTTGGGGGCCCATAAAAATAAGTGCATGACTTTGCGCAAAACTGGGAGACATGGGTCATTTTTTTTTGTCTTTTATCACATAGTGGTGTCCGCATATGGTTATATTTCCATGAGTTAAAAAAATACACACAGTGTTATACGAAGTTTGTGCCGTGCACTAATTTTTAATAGTTCTGTCCAATTCGTTCCTCTCAACTGTTGAAATCTGGGTATTGTATCGTCGGAGACGAGAATGGGTCCTAATCTTGCGAAAGTGGAAAATGGTATCGATGAACTTCTAACAAGCTCTGCATTTATTTGTACACTCTGAAAAAAATGGTCTCTGTTACATATTCTCCAAAACATATTCTGCAGGAACCATGTATACGTTTGGAACACACTTCAAATGTTCATATGTTTGCAAGTCCCAAAAACACTTGTATTTAAATGCAGACAGTAGCATGTTGACTGGCAAATATGTATACTTTTACGTGGACACATATTCGTTCTTCATTCCAAACATCCATACACTTACTTGGAAGCATTCGAGTGTTTTCACCAAACCTCCATATACTTACGTGGAAATATGTGTATATTTCCTCCCAAACATAACAATATTCAGAAACGAATTATACTCTGAATTCAATATAAAATGGAATTCGTCTCTCATATTTGGGCAGGGGCTCCAGCGTCCACCTTGGAGTTTTTAGACCGCGTGCTAAAGAGAGCGTTGAAGTTGATAGGCGACAGCAGTGTATCCAGCACTGTTTCCTCCTTGGAGCATAGACGAAATGTTTGCTGTGTCTCGGTATTTTATAGGTATTTCCATGGAAAGTGTTCCGCCGAGTTACATGGCCTCATTCCAGAAGTTATTTAAATACAAAACAAAAAAATTATTTATATCATTTATTATATGTGTGAAGTTAAATACGTATATAACTAGCGTAGACACAAACCAAACATGATTATTATTCATATAAACATGAATGGGTACGCTAATTTAATTTTGTAGCCTTTTTAGAATAAATTCATTTTCCTGGGAACTAGTGAATCAATTTTAACAAAATTTTCACAGAACATCAAGAGTATCTTAACCCCTTAACCTATAAGTTTTGGAATAAATTATCCATTGGCGCTTCTACAAGGGTGAGAATACAACAGTAGACGAAATTTCATATCTTAAAAACTCGAGAGGTGGCGTCAATCACGGGGAAACCATAAGTAGCCCTACATATATGGCCCCACTTTTATAAGATTCGGTTTTGGATTCGGCGTATATGTCATCTGAAAATTCACGCCTCATATGGAAAAATGTGAAGATAGGATGTGTGGGCATATCTTAAAAAGGGAAATAGTGGCGTTGATAGCAGTACTACCTGAAGAAGATCTCGACGCTAGGTGTCCAACCATATCCCCACTTTTATCAGATTCGGTTTGGACTGGGTGTATGCGTCATCTGAAAAGTGGATCTTTATATCAGGAAATTTAGAGAAGGGACGAGTTGGTATATCTAAACAACGGTACGAGTGGCGTCAATTACGGGAATAGCGAGAATGGTCCTATCCCCTGGGTATCAATCTCTATCCCCACTTTTTATAGATTCGATTTTAGACTGGGCGTATACGTTTTCTAAAAATTCACCATTCATATAATAAAGTTTTTCCTGATTCGGTTTTGGAGTGGACGTATACGTTATCTGAAAATTCACTCTTCACATATGGTACTGAGAAAAAATGGATAAGTGAGTATATTTCCAAAATAAACAAGGCGGCGTCTATGGCAAAACACATAAATATTTATGTATCACTGACTAAGAGAATAATGCAAAAATTCCGATACACACTGACAAGGTAGACTCTCTCGTTGTCCCTCTTTTATTATCTTGCTCTCGACAGAGCATAAACAACAAACAGCAACTGTATTTGTATCACAAATACATATATATTTGGGTCGCAAACATATTTATTATAACATATTTATAATTGCGTCTCAAACATGTAATATTGAATAGCAAAAACAATGTATTTGCAAACAAGTATTTCAACGCTAACAGATTTTTTTCTGTCCTAAATATTGACTATCAGTCAGTATCACACTTCCGCGTATCAAAATGAGTCGGTTTACGCTTGAACTTCCTCTTCTTACTTGGCAGTAACAACAGAAATTCATTCATTAATTTTATTTTTGTAAAGCGAAATTAAATTTTTATCGAACTTGTACATGTCCCACCCTTTACATTCAATTTTTTGCAATATTGATCGACAAGATATTTGTTCCCCCCAAACTAATGTTGTAATTGCTTCAATAATTTTTTTTAAATTGTTTCATAACCTTAATCCAATTCGATAGTACCAAATATAGTGAACCATTATTTATGAATATCCATTAAGTTCGTGTAACCGCAATGATCCAAAAATCAATTGCTTTAGCTGAATTCATAGAAACTTTAGTTGCTCCAACCGAAGCAAAAGCTAATTCAGTTGCCGGAAACGAAATATTAAAAATTTATTTTGATGTATCATAAATAATTGAATATTTAGTTATCGCAACCGATTTAAAAATGGTTGTTAAAACATAACATCTGTTGTAGCAACTGAATTCAGTACAATTCAGTTGTGACAAATATATTTCAGTTGCAACAACCAAATTTACGATTCCTACAACCTCATTTCAAACAAATTGCTCTGTGAGTGTATAACTACCCTAACCAAATGGTTATGAGAAACTGTGGGTAAAAAAAATCCAATGAGTGTTCGAACTCGCGGGCGATGTGTTAACACCTTTTTGCTACACGGTACCTGTTAAATTTCTGTGATCACATTAGTAAATGTTACATTGGAAAATAAAAAACAGCCTTCAATCATATGCTGACGTTTTATTTAAATAATATTAATACTTAAAATTATTATTTTTTTTTTTGCTCATTACTTCTTGTTTTATTCCCACAAAAAACAAAGAGAATGCAAAGTAACAGACCCATGTACATACATACTTTGTTATTTTCGTACATACGCTACACAAGTTCACAATTTTCGTTGCTCTCTTTCCATCTCATTTTTATATACGTATAACCACCTCAATATTCTCTTTGCTCTGAGAGTACTCCGCACCCACATTTTATTTGACTTACCATTCACAATAATAAAAAACCAACCCATAAAAAACATAGTTTTTGACTTTAAATTCTTTATACATATATGACCACGCCCCTTTATCCAATCCCGCCCATATTTGCAGCAGATCTTAGAATACATACACCTAACCAACATACCCAATTTTGTTCAAATACCGTTAAAAGGTTCAGAAATAATGGATTTTTAATTTGTGATTTGTATGGGAGGTACCACGCCCCTTTATCCAATCCCGCCCATATTTTGATAGTTTATTTTTATCGTCGCCATTAGTTTGCCAGCGAAGTTTCAGCTCGATTGGATCACGGGAAAAGGGTTAAAAATCAATCCAAATTTTTTTCGGCATACATGCATACTTGCATACAGACAGGTGAAGTTAATATAAATAATTTGAAAAGGCGTTCAATCATTTGATGACGTTTCATTTAAATAATATTAATACTTAATAACACTTAAAAATATTTAAAGACAAGTGTCATTATTTTCTTGATTAAATAAAAAATAAAGAGAAGGCTAAGCAACAGACACATGTAAATACATACATTGTTATGTTCGTACATACGCTACATACGCTACAATCTGTGTTTCGCAGTCGGACAAATCTGTGTTCTATATAGGAGTAGGTCACCCTTATCATTTAGAGGTATGAAAAATAGATGTTGGCCGATTCTGAGACCTACCCGATATGCACACAAAATTTCATACAAATCGGTCCAGCCGTTTCGCAGGAGTTTAACAGCAAATAATGTGTGATCGCTGTCGGACAATCTGTGTGAGCGCCGTCAGACAAATTGTGTTTGGATGTATTCACTTTGTGAATTTAGGCCGTACCCGCGCCTATAGATGTTAACACATCAAATGTGTTTTTTTGTGATTTTAAGTAAAAAAAAATTCTAATACGTACTATTTTCAAACAAAACTAAGGGCAATTCTCACACACGTCATTTAAAAGCTCAATTTAAAATCTCACAAAATATTTTCATATTAAATGACAAACTTCGGGCATTTAAAGTGAATTTAACTTGAGAATTTTCAACTGCAAAACTATATAAAATATTTAACAATATACAAAATAGAGCGCATTCGTTTGCATATAATCATTTTCTAAATTTAGATTCACATCGGAACGAGCAAATGCAGGCAAATGGGGGAAATCTGCTAAATGCTGGTCAGGTCATGTACAACACGGTCTAAGCGAAATTTGGTACATTACTTGATTCACTGATTTAAAACATTTGTATCAGATTCTTTTGCGGTGGTGTAGGATATTATACATTAATTCGGTTGTGACAAACGTATTTCAGTTGCAACAACTGAACTTATATTTGCTACAACTATATTTAAATAAAATTGTTCTGTGAGTGTATAAACCGATTTGAACGAAATTTGGTACATTACTTTATTCACTGATTTTAAACATTTGAATCAAAAATTAAAGTTTTTCATGTGCTATATACTGAAAACAAAATCGCATGAGGTGTCAGGGGACACCCGGTTGGAACGAAGGTCCTTCCGCTACATATTATATACTAGTTAGTTCCAACACGCTTAACGCGTCCGTTGAAAAATACGATAATATAAATGCATCTTTAAGAAAAATATACTTTTTGTAAAATGATAAACTTTTTTAAGAAATTTTTTTTTTACAGAATGTGTTTTTTAAAACAAAAATTAAATATAATAATATTTAGAAATTATTGTAATTTTTTAGCCGCTTGCTATCCAGGAGAAGTAAAACACAAACGATGTTTACAGTTCAAATACTTTATTACGATTGAATTCTTACACATTACCGATGTTGCATGTAACCTTAAAACATCCCCCGCACAACCAACTGTTGATGCTCAACATGACTCTCAATACACACAATGAGTGTCACAGCATTGGGATATTGTATGTGTTGTTCCGACAGGATGAGTCAAACATTTATTTACAACAGAAATAAATTATTCTTCGATTTCAATATATATGTATTATTTATTATAATTAATTTTAACAATATAAATCCACATTTATAAATAATTAATAGAAACAATTAATAGTTTTAATACGGCTCTTTTTACATTTATTTGCATTGAATGCATTATTTGTTGTTTTTTTTTGAAATGAGAATCTGCTGCTCTTTTCCTTCTCCTTCCTTTGTTGTCTCTCACGCTTTTGTTTTCAGAAGGTTTCAGCTATGCGTTCGTTATCACAATGCGGTGGTACACAAACAAGATATTTATATACAAATCAAGTTCATGCAAGCCAAGCGAGGATTAATTACATGTGTTTTTTTATAACACTTATTTCAAAAATGGTCTGTTGTCCCGATTTTCCCAGTAAAGGCTCAGACAGACAAAGGGTTTCATGTTGTTGCCCTTTCCAGTTTCTTTTCTCAAAATCGTTTCTCACTTTGGTAGCACGCATACATAACGGCTTTTTCAACAGAGACGCTACAAAAGTAAATCGATAGGGACAGCAAACGACGCCATATTTTTCCCCGCTCTTTTGACATTTCTCTTCAGTAAGCTTTGCCATTTCATCATGGAGCCAACACCGAGTCGAAATTATTAAAATTTACTACCGATATTTGGAGTCAGTGGCCTCAACTTTAAGAGGCCTCATCAATCAGCCTCAGATGAGGCTCATTTCTGACTCAATGGCTTCGTCAATAACAAAATATGCGTTATTGGTCAGACAGCAATCCACACGTAATCTTCCGTGATGATCAAGACCGGCACATTACTGTGAATGCGAATCGCTACCGTTCAATGATAACCGAATATTTTTGGCCCCAATTGGATAATATGGACTTGTAGGACATGTGGTTCCAACAGGACGGCGCCACAAGCCACACAGCGAATGCCACAATCAATTTATTGGAAACCAAGTTTGGTGAACGTGTTATCTCACGAAATGGCCCAGTCGATTGGCCGCCTCGGTCGTGCGATTTTACGCCGTTAGATTATTTCCTGTGGGGCTACGTCAAGTCTATGGTCTATGCCAACAAGCCAGCGACGATTGATGAACTTCGTACGAATATCGAACGTGAAATTGCAGCAGTATCGGCCGATTTATGCTTGAAAACCGTCGAAAATTGGGTTCAGCGTATGGACTTCTGCAAGCGTGCCCGTGGTGGCCATGCAAAAGAAATCGAGTTCTATACATAATGGTATCGAACGTACTTTCACAGGAATAAAGAATTTCATTGGTATCTAAAACCGGATTTGTTTTATTTAAAACAAACTTTAGTAGCGCTCTTATTGAAAAACCCGATATGTATTATTTATTATAATTAATTTTAGCAATATAAATCCACATTTATAAATAATTAACACAAACAATTATTAGATTTAAAACGGCCCTTTTTACATTTATTTGCATTGAATGCATTATTTGTTTTTTTATGAAACGAGAATCTGCTGCTCATTTCTTCCTTGTCTCTCACGCTTTTGTTTTCAGAAGGTTTCAGCTATGCATTGGTCGTCACTATGCGGTGGTACACAGACAAGATATGTATACACAAATCAAGTTTATGCAAGCCAAGGGAGGATTAATTACTTGTGTTTTTTTATTACACTTATTTCACAAATGTTCCGTCGATCCGATTTTCCCAATAAAGGCTGGGACACACAAAGGGCTTCACGTTGTTGCCCTTTCCAGTTTCTTTCTTCAAAACCGTTTCTCACTTTGGTAGCACAAATACATATATACGAAACACATTAACAAAAACAAAAGTAACATCACCAACCATTTAACCGTCCGAGCCTTTGCTCTGTTCGAGGAACCATTGACGACTGAATACATGAAACTAAAACGCAATACATCAGGCAACATAATGAATATTTATGACTCACTGTCTATAAAAAGTGGGGACGGGGTTGGATACTGAGGCTCCCAGACTATTTATGATATCCCCATGATTGATGACACCCGCGCCGAATTTCCGATATGCCCACTCGTCCTCTCCAGAATTTTCCATATGAAATCTGAATTTTCTCCCTACGGATACGCCAACTCTGAAATCGAATCTGAAAAAAAGTAGGGACAGGGTTGGATACCGGGGCTCCCAGACTACTTATGGTATCCCCATGATTGATGACACCCGCGCCGAATTTCCGATATGCCCACTCGTCCTCTCCAGAATTTTCCATATGAAATCTGAATTTTCTCCCTACGGATACGCCAACTCTGAAATCGAATCTGAAAAAAAGTAGGGACAGGGTTGAATACCGGGGCTCGCAGACTACTTATGATATCCCCATGATTGATGCCACCCCCGCCGTTTTCCAGATATTCCGGAATAAAGATCAGGGGTTGCACCATTTCTGGATAGATCAGGGGTTTTTCCATGTCATGTGCAAATTTTGTTGTGGTTGCTTCAATATTTTCCGGGAAAAGCTAAATTTTCGCAGCAGGTTACAAATTAATTTCTTCCTAACCATTCACAATAAGCAAAATGGTTGGTGTCTTTGCTAGTTATAAACGTTTTTAACTTCACTCACTTAAATATATGTGGGTCGCGAACACATAAATATGTGATCTAGTTAGTCTAGACACAAACCAAAGCAAAAGTAAATAATATAGTTGATAATAGTGGGCATAATAGTGTTAAAACAAAAGTTGTTTAATTTTTTTTCTCATTTAACCCCCATCCCGCAATGTACGATAAGGAACTTTGTTCCAAAAATTGTTTCTTTATTTTGTCAATAGATTTTTTTACTTTGTGTACTTTTGAAGATTAAGTACTTTTTTGTCGTGCACTTTGTGTAATTTTGACAGCATAAATATATAAAATAGTCATTAAGTAATTAAAGTACGTATTACAATAGTGTTGTCAATATGGAGGCATTTTATTTACAAACATCTAACGATACATTTAATTTAAACTTTATCAATTATTATTATAAAGGAAGAGGCATTTAATACCCAAATGTATTAGTTATATAAACTTTAATTAAACCCGGTCTTTGATAATTCTGCTAAATTCCATTACATCTACTTCAAACAGACATTCATTCTCTGTTGAGCATAATATTTATAGTTTATTCTGGTTTCCCTCTTGGGTTTTTAACTTTGTGTCCATCCCCGATGGACTTTTGTAAAGAGCTTTTGTAAAGCCCTTAAGGTCATTGTTATTTTTAAAACCTTCTTAACCAACATTAGGATACATTTGTTCAATTTGTGGAACTTTATGTAAACAATAATACCATTTCATGTTGCTCTTTCACTTTGGACTGTTGGATTTTATTGTTAGGACAATAGAAACCATAATAACCATAACATAACCATAACATAACCAAAACATAACCTGAAATCATTCCCAAAGGCATTCATAACTAGCAAAAGCTTTGATCTGCTTAATGCCACTCTTCATCTCTTTCCAATTGTTTTTTAAATTACAAGCCAATCTTTTGCTATAACAAACTATACATAAGGATGCCGCAATTTTAGTTTATTTTTCTGTATTAACTTTTCTCTTTACTTCCTGTAATTTTAAATATGAACAAAAATGATATCTAGTTATTTGTTGGTATTTTATAATTCTTATTGAAGGGCCCTATATTGCAGACGAATGAATGCTCTCTAGGTATTACACACAAAGACCCAAAAAATGTCATTTGTATATGGACAAATCATTCAGTTGTATGCAATCATAAAGTGGGTGGAAACATTTTTCTCAAGAGATATGGTGTTATTTAGAATCCTTCTTCCCGTTGTTTTCTATCAACTGAAAACTAACAATGACATTTACATCTAAGTCTTTTTTCACAGCAAGACCCAGCAGAGCTAAATTTGGAATATTTACAAGAGTTCAGTAAATTTTACAAAATATCTACGTCAACAGATGGAGAGATGATGGTCTGTTAACACAAATCAAATAAAAGGAATTGTTGTAAATTCCACATTGTGTCCTGTAGCAAAAGAGCTTCTTTATTAAATTCCTACACAAATGTAAGCAAAAATTTATATAGGTTTTTTTGTGAAAAACGTCAAAGCTCTAATAATATTTTTTGCATCTAACTGTAAATTTAACAAGGTTAATTCAAATAATTGCATCGGAATTCATACTTCATCAACGGATGCGTTAAAGGAGAAGAATCCACAAGAATCTGTGCTACAGTCCTTTACACGATTAAGAGCAAAAACGAAACTATTAAAGCAGTTACCATCGGTGGTGAAATGGCTAGTGTGCGTGGATCTTGTGCAGGAGAACGTGGGTTTGATCTCTGCTCTCACCACCTTACCTTTCCTTCGACGACGGCCACCTAGTTTAGTGATGGCGACACTATCGAGTACTTAGCTATGGAAAAGCTTCTCAAAATACTGTCCGGAACCAGTGTAAAACTGTAGGCCCAATTAGTGAGTGAAAAATTAGAAAGCGCACAGCCTACCGGTTGTGAGAAGTTCTCCCCAATCCTATAAATGGGATGTAATGGGAAACGGTTTTAGTTACCTCAAGAGGACAAATAGATGAATATACTATAAAGATCAAAAAAAAAAGACCCGTGTCTCCCAGTTTTGCCCAAAGCCATGCACTTTTTTTATGGGCCCCACAAAAATTTGGGGACTCGGTGTCATTCTTGCAAAAAGTGATAATTTTGTCAAAAATTGGGGGACTCGGTGTCATTCTTGCAAAAAAGTGATAATTTTGTCAGGCGTATTCTTGCAAATAGTTCGGAACTTTGATTTACTCTCTGAAAGAAAGTTGTAGTTCTTATCATAAAGAACAAAAATTTTAACATATCAAATCAAAACAACTTCATCTTCAAGGTCAAAATCGCAAAAAACTTTAAAAAAATTTTTTACCCTTCTTTCCCTGTTCAGGTCCATAGGCAGAAAACCATTCAAAATTCAAGGAAACAATCAACTACAAGAACGTATCTAAGAAATCAGTAAAGATCTTTCTAGAACATATAATAACCTTCCTGGGATTGGTTCTTAACCACGTTTAGGTAGCGTTTAGGTAGCCGCAAATGTGAAAAATTTCCCGAAAATTTTTCAATTTCACTGTGTGTAATTTTTTAAGTCATGGAAATATAACCATATACGGAGACCACTACGTGATAAAAGACAAAACAAAAAGACCTGTGTCTCCCACTTTTGCCTAAAGTCATGGACTTTTCTTATGGGCCCCCCAAAGATTTGGGGCCTCGGTATCATTCTTGCAAAAAAGTGATCATTTTGTCAGGCTCATATCTTGCAAATAGTTCGGAATTTCGCTTTACTCCCTGAGGAAAAGTTGTAGCTCTTTTCATAGAGAACAAAACTTGTGAACATATAAAATCAAAAAGACTTCACATTCAAGGTCAAAATTACAACAAACTTTAAAAAATTCCACTTTTTTTTAAACATTATTCCCCCTGTTCAGGTCCATAGGTACCAAACTGTTCAAAATTCCTACAATAATGTACCAAGATCTCAATAAACAACTTTTTGGAACATATTAACATTCCTAGGAATAATTCTTAACACCGTTTACTTCAACATTGAGATACCATGCTATCTAAACGACTGCAGCAGCACAGGCAAAGCAGTAAGCTCAGCACACAATATAAGAATCATTCCTAGGATGTTCAGATGTTCCAGAAAGTTGTTTACTGAGATCTTCGGTAAATTTTTGTAGTTGATTGTTTCCTTGAATTTTCAACGGTTTGCTACCTATGGAGCTGAACAGGAGAGAAAAGGTAAAAAAAACCGGTTTTTTAAAACTTTTTGCGATTTTGACCTTGAAGATGAAGTTATTTTGCATTTCTATATATTTCATATGATTTTATTTTTTATATATTTTTATTCTTTATGACAAGAGCTACAACTTTCCCTCACAGAGTTAATCAAAATTCCAAACAGTTTGCAAGATATGAGCCTGACAAAATGATCACTTTTTTGCAAGAATGATACCGAAGTCCCAAACTTTTGGGGGCCCATAATAAAAGTGCATGACTTTGGACAAAACTGGGAGACATTGGTCTCTTATTGTTTGGTCTTTTATCACGTAGTGGTGTCCGTATATGGTTATATTATTTCGTGTTGCACTGTGATATTTAACCAAACACTTGCAACATTGTAGGTCTAGATGAGGAAATTATAACACCATTTATGAAATATAAATTAAACGCCCCAAAAACCGAATATGTGCAAAAGATCGGTTTTATTGAATTATTGCACTTACGAGAAATTAGTTACAGATTGGTTAGTTTGCAGGCGATTTAAAATTTACTTTATAGTTAAATAATAATATATTTTGTCCTGTCTAAGTACACTATTTACTAGACGGTGCATGAATTTGAGAGGCTTGCGGCCACCTAAGTAAGTATGTAATATGGCCACCTAAGTAAGTATGTCTAAGACTAGAATAACGGTTTTACTTAAAGATAGTAATTATAGAAAATTTACTTGTTGCAACACTATTTAACCATCACTTAGATTTTATTAAAACATATTTCATTTTCATTTTAAAAACCATTAGCCGAACGTTAATTATTAATGGTCAATAAGAAAATATATGCAATTTAAACACTGGCTAAAACACAATTGAAGTCTAGTCCAACATAACCAAAAATTGCCTAATTTGCTATATTACACTTACTCATCATTTATATTGTAAATTTTTTCTTTTATTTTAAGGACATATATTGGATCTTCCTGGTATCATCCATGCAGCATAAGAAACTTGTGTTTGTTTTTCTACTTTGTTCGTAAGCATAACTTCACCTTCTCGCCTCGAAACATTAGTTTTGTCCGAATATTTACTCAATCATAATAAATGCAAATGACAACATCCCTCAGAGATTTGAATTTTGTATTCTAGCAACTGATGGTCATTTGCATCCATTTGCCATTTTTATTTATAATATGAACTGAAACGTTTCGTGTGGTCATAAAAAAAAATATATATGATTAAACTTTATTCCAGAGGGAGATTTGAATGTCCTCACATAATCTAAAAGCCAAAAAGCAACAACGGAAATCAAAGACATAATTGCAAAAGTTGAGAATGTCCCAAAAAAATAACGGTTGGGTTGATTTTCTAAAAAAGACAAAAAGTATAAAAATTAAATATCCTTAACCAAAAATACAATTTTGTTCATTTGGCGAGTCATTTACGGAGACAGTGGGACGTAACATTTATATTAAACAAAAGAAAACAAAATTCAATCTTAACATTGTCAGAATTATATTGCCCCAAGGCCTTTATTGCGTGACCTTTCTTTAAACCAGTCGCGTGTTTTTGCAAACAACGTGAATAGATAAGTAAATGTGGTGGAAGGCTTTAAACTCAAATTGTCTTATTTATTATATTTAAATCTGTCACATCTCAGGAAAGAACTCATATCGCAAGTCTTATTATTGAAAAATGTATTTCTGGGAAAAAATATCCGACAAACAGACGAGTTAGTTTATCCTTTGTTAAACGCATTAAATCATGCAGCAATACTTTCGATACATCAATGCTTAAATTTTGAAAATAAACTCCAAGAAACTTAGAATATTTCTGCAACTATTCCTTAGCACTTTTATGGAATGATCTGAGTGCTTTCGTACTACTTGGAATCATTTATTTACTACTCTTCTTTCGGTTCAATTTGCAGCTTTCGTTCCAATTTCCTTTTGCCCACTACTTATAGTTTTCACTTGCAATTTCCGTTTAGCAGAAGATGATGCAAAACGAAACGAAATCCAATCAATTGATAATTGTATTATAAAGCTGAGTTTATTTTCAACTTTTGTTGAATTGTAAACAGAACTGAGATAAAGGAACTCAGATTTGTGGCAGCTTTCAGTTTCAAAGAATTTCTTGATTTTCTGCTGAAATCTGCGAGATGCATTGTAGTTCAATTGAAACTTCAGCATTCAAATTAAATTGAAAATGATGAGCATAATAAGAATATTTATATAAAGTACACACAAGTGTAACCTAGATAACAGGTAAGCATCTTAGGACAAAGCAGATGTCATGATGTGATGAAATGTCATGTAACAATTCATACAGATATTTGTCAGCAAAAAAATACTATGTTACTATACTATGTCAAACTGTAGTGAAAAATGCAATTGACAATTAAAGGACTACAGCTTTTTCGAATATAAAAAAGCCGTAGTTTAAACTTAATTTCAACCCTAAATTCTATTTATTCTAGAATTATTATAAATTGTCAGTTTTGGAACGAAGTTCCTTATCCCACTTTGCGGAAATGAAAAAAAATTAAACAACTTTCGTTTTAACACTATTATGCTACAACCCACTACTATCAACTATATTGTTTACTTTTGCTTTGGTTTGTGTCTAGACTAGAGTGTCCCAAAACCCGTAATTTTTTGGAAACCGGTTTTGTTCTGATTTTTGTTTGTTCGAAAAACCAAGTTTTCAAGAAACCGGTTTTCGGTTTTTAATTTTTGGCAAAAACCGGTGGAACCAGGTTTTTCGGTTTTTTTTTGCTTTAAATTAAATTACAAATGTAGCACTTACAGAACATTTGCTTAGCGATCATTTCATATACATTATTTTGTGTTTAAAACTCAAAATTTCACAACTCTATTCAAATTGGACAATTACGTTCTCTTACAAACTTTGACAGAAAAAGAAGATCAGGAAATAGCTAGGAATAGATTTACGAATATTGTGGATAATTATTTGAATAGGGAACGATTGACAAATAGGGATAAATTTATGTTGGAAAAGGTCAATAAAATAAATAAATAAATGGTTTCCCATTACATCCCATGAAAGGACAGGGGAGAGCTTCTCACAATCAGCGAGCTGTGCGCTTTCTAGTTTTACACTCTCTGATTGGAACCTACAGTTTTACACCGATTCCGAACGATATTTTGAGAAGCTTTTTCATGCCTAAATACTCGATAGTGTCGCCGTCACTATGCGAGGTGACCGCCGTCGAAAGAAAATTTGAAGGTGGTCAGAGCCGGGTTCGAACCCAGGATCTTATGTACAAGAGGCGCGCACACTACCCATTGCACCACCGACAGTCAATAGGACTAGAAAATTCTTAAAGGACAATGAGGATATAAAAAAATAAATAAATAAATGGTTTCCCATTACATCCCATGAAGGGACTGGGGAGAACTTCTCACAATCACTGAGGTGTGCGCTTTCCAGTTTTCACTTACTGATTGGGACCTACAGTTTTACACCGATTCCGAACGGTAATTTGAGAAGCTTTTTCATGGCTAGATACTCGATAGTGTCGCCGTCACTATACGAGGTGACCGCCGCCGAAAGAAAATTTGAAGGTGGTCAGAGCCGGGTTCGAACCCAGGATCTCATGTACAAGAGCCGCGCACACTAACCATTGCACCACCGACGGATATACTTATTTTAAATGCTGATAAGGGAAATACTACAGTGGCAATGAATAACTGTGATTACATATCAAGAATGAATAATATTGTAGGTGATACCAACACATATGTATTAGTAAATAGAGATCCGACTACCAGATTACAGGGGACAAATAACTATTTAGTGGAGGGGATCTTTTCAAATTAAAGATTATTGAAATAAACAAATTGAAGACGAACATATCTACAGCTCCTAGATTGTATGTAATACCTAAAATTCATAAGGAACAATTCCCATTAAGACCAATATGTTCTTTTGTTCATTCCCCATCTTATGAACTCTTTATGTATATTACACATATTCTTAGGAAAGTAACTGAGAACTGTAAATATAATGTAATAAATTCTTTACATTTTAGAGAAAGGATAAAAAATTTAAGGATACAAGATGATACAAAAAAGATTTCACTTGACGTGGTATCTTTATTTCCGAATATACCAGTGGATATGGCTCTGGAAGTCGGTGGTGCAATGGCTAGTGTGCGCGGCTCTTGTGCTTGAGATCCTGGGTTCGTTCACTGCTCTGACCACCTTAAAAATTTCTTTCGGCGGCGGTTACCACGCATAGTGACGGCGACACTATCGAGTATTTAGCCATGAAAAAGCTTCTCCAAATACCATTCGAAACCGGTGTAAAACTGTAGGTTCCAATCAGTGAGTATACAACTAGAAAGCGCACAGCTCACTGGTTGTGAGAAGCTCTCCCAAATTTCTTCATGAGATGTAAGGGGAAACCATTTTTTTTTATGGCTCTGGAGGTAATTAAAGGGAAGTGGAATATTTTAGGGGAATTCACGAAGATGGAACAGAGCCTTTTCCTACGTATTTTAAGATTCTGTATAGTTGAGAACAGATATTTTAAATATGCCAATAAGGTATACATGCAACAAAAAGGACTTCCAATGGGATCTCCTGCTTCTCCGGTTGTAGCTAACATTGTAATGGAGGAATTGTTAGATTCTTGTATTGAGAGATTGGATGTGAAACCCAGGATAATTACAAAACATGTTGATGATTTATTCTGCATTATTCCGGGAAGTGCAGTTAATAATATTTTGTTAACATTTAATTCATTTCATGACGATACTCGTGTAAAATTTACAATTGAGGAGGAATAAAATTCTAAAATTCCTTATTTAGATTTAAAAAAAAAAAAAAAAAAAAATGGTTTCCCATTACATCCCATGAAGGGACAGGGGAGAGCTTCTCACAATCACTGAGCTGTGCGCTTTCCAGTTTTCATTCACTGATTGGGGCCTACAGTTTTACACCGATTCCGAACGATATTTTGAGAAGCTTTTTCATAGCTAAATACTTGGTAGGGTCGCCGTCACTATGCGATACATTAGTAATATTATTTAGATACATTAGTAATAAGAAAGGATAATAATCTAAAAATGGATTGGTATCAGAAGCCCACAGCCTCTGGAAGGATTATTAACCATGTTTCAAAACATCCAACGAGGATCATAATCAATTCTGCTAGAAATCTTATTGAGAGAGTTTTGAATCTTAGCGATACAGATTCTCATGGAATTAATATTGAAATGATTAAAAATATTCTGAATGAAAATAGTTACCCAATGCAATTATTGCAATTATTAAGACAGTATAAGAACCGAAATAACATGAATACGAGAACGGTTACTGAACCGAAAATTTATAAATCTCTAATTCCTGTACCTCTTATATCTAAAAGATTAGGAAAATCTAAAATTGTTGATGACAAGAAATATTCAGTGGCACACAGAACATATAATATTTTAGGTTCATTATTCAGCAGAACAAAGGATAGAATAGATAAATCGGAAACGTCCAATTTAGTTTATAAGATACCGTGTAAGGGTAAGGATAATGTAAATTGCAATATGGTATTCGTAGGTACAACAAAAAATAGTCAAAAGACTAGAATTGCAGGACACAAATCCGATCAGAAATACAATAAAACCACTTCTAAACAAAAAACCGCATTATCTTTACACTGCACACTGGGACAGATTGAAAAAATGACCGGACAAAATTAATAACGTCGTTGTTTTTGGTTTTAGTCGTGTCAAACTCATTAGTCGGTAGGTTTTCGAGGGTGCTGAGCTCATTTCTGGCATTGCTTTTCCATTGGTAGGAGGGGGCTGGAGTTATAGTGGGTGGGGTTAAATTTAAAAAAAAACGTTATGGGTATCGTTTCATAGGTTTTTGGATGGCCCGATTTCATTTTTGGCAAACATTTTTCGATCAGGATTTCGATAACTAACATAACGGAGGGAAGAGCATGTGTAATTCTACCTTTTCACATAAAATTTAGTTTCTTAACAAGGTTTAACGTTTTAAACTTTTCTACCAAATTTATTAGGAATTATAAAATAAATAAAAAGTTTGAGAAGTTTGTTTCGTAACCATACAAGATTTATTTGGGACCACAAAAAAAAAAACTTGGTTTAAAAAAAAAATCCAATGAGTGTTCGAACTCACGGGCGATGTGTTAACACCTTTTTGCTACACGGTACCTGTTCGATTTCTATGAACACATTCGTAAATGTTACATTGGAAAATAAAAAACAGCGTTCAATCATATGATGACGTTTCATTTAAATAATATTAATACTTAAAATTATTTAAAGACCCAGTGCAAGCACATGTGTCATTATTTTCTTGCTCAATACTTTTTGTTTTATTCCCACAAAAGTCAAAGAATGCAAAGCAACAGACACTTGTACATACATACATACATTGTTATATTCGTACGATATAACCGAAGATCAACATAAAATACTTTTAACGTAGAATACGTTATACGGTAAGGTAGGGGTGGGGTGTTGATCTGGAGCACAAAATTTTGAGAAAATGTTTGTCAACTTTCACCCACTTTTACTTAAATATTAAAACATATTTTAGCAATTTTTATATGTTACTCAGTTTTGGTAATATGTTTTGTTTCGAATTACATTAAAAAAATTATATGTCTATATATAAAAGTTTTATGTAGTTAAGGAAATAAATATTTAAGAGCATGATATTTTAGACTTTTTTTCTACATGCCGCTGTTGTTGTTGGTTTGTAAATGCCGCTGTTGTTTTTGTTGTTGTTGTGAAATCAAATGATTTTGGCTTTGCTGTGCTTTGTTTATTTATCGAGAAGCGTGTAAATGTGTGTGTGTGTACATTTCGTTTTGTTGGATCGGTCGGTTATTAGGTCGTTTGGAGGGGAACATAAAATGAAGGGAGGGGAGCGTGGACACTTGTGTGTGCTTGAAAGTTTACAGATCTTTGCTGTCGTTTGTTTACTTCTGCGAGCAGCGTTTAAATGTGTGTGTATGTACATTAATACAAAGGATTGGCGATGTATACGCTAACGTATTCTACGTCTGACCTATGCGCCCGTGTTATCTAACACAGGTTTGTTATTTTTTTAATATTACTCTAAATTAATACTCCAAATTAAAACACTTCAATCTCGGCTCGCCGATATCGGATCGCCTTAATTTTTGGCCTAAACTCTTCGTCGAAACCCGCACTAGCTTTTTAATCCAAAAATTAATAAAATCGGCTATGAATTTCCGGAGAAAATCGCGTGGGAAAATTATATGAAAATCGCCCAATAATCACTTTCAATACCGACTGCCAAGCAACGAACAGACAAACGATGATAAGACAAAACCGAAGATCAACATAAAACACTTTTTTAATATTACTCCAAATTAAAACACTTAAATCTCGGCTCGCCGATATCGGATCGCCTTAATTTTTGGCCTAAACTCTCCGTCGAAACCCGCACTAGCTTTTTA
Organism: Phaonia tiefii; assembly: GCA_963931995.1. NCBI lineage: Eukaryota > Metazoa > Arthropoda > Insecta > Diptera > Muscidae > Phaonia > Phaonia tiefii. The sequence goes on from OZ008367.1 coordinate 40,080,969, forward strand.
ATCCAAAAATTAATAAAATCGGCTATGAATTTCCGGAGAAAATTGCGTGGGAAAATTATATGAAAATCGCCCAATAATCACTTTCAATACCGACTGCCAAGCAACGAACAAACAAACGATGATTTACTCTTACAAACCTAACACTTGCGTATGTATTAAATTTATAGTTTACTGCCCTAGAGGCGCGCGTATAGATGTTAACACATCAAAAATCTCTATCATTACGTTCGTCATTTTCATCATCGTCGTCCTCGGAACTTTCAAAATTTTACTTTGAAATTTCGAAATTTTAGTTTGACATTTTATGGTATTGCCAGACCTAAATTCCGACACAGTAATGTATTTGAATTTACACTGAAAAAAATCAATTCTTACACAAGTAATTTATATTTAAATTTGAAATCAAAAACTAGAGCAAAGTTTAAAAAAAAATTTTCTTCAGCAAATGGTAGTAAAGGGTAACGAAATAAAATCAGTGACTTCGGTTAGGGTCCAAAGTATTCAGAAGTGAAAATCGCGCGCTGTTCCTAGTTGGTGCTAATTTTTGGCGGTCCACAAAAGATTAAAAAATTTAATATTTTTAGTCAACTACTTTCATTGCAATTGAACTAGAAACCTTAAGTAAATTAAATTAACTTAATATACATTTTCGTAGCTCTTATAACACAAAATCAATAAAAAGAGTTTAAATCAACCAGAAACATAACTTTCATATAACACACATCTACTAAAAATAACCCAAAATTAGCCTGCATGCATGTATTGAAACAATACTCAACTTTGGGCCCCTTGCCTGATCAACAACGTGCATGGAACCTTCAAAACAGTTAATTTTCGACCTCAGTGGTTAATTGGCCACTGTTTAAGTAACTTATTTTATCTGGATTACTGCTCCCATTTTTGGAATTTTGTCCGGTCATTTTTTGCAATCTGTCCCAGTGTGCACTGTAGTTATTTGAATCATTGTCCTGATTTTGACAATACATCAATTTTGAACGCAGGAAACAATTACAAACACAGATATACATTAGAAATGTTACAAATCATGAAGGTTCCATTAACACAAAGGATTAACTATAAAACAGACATAGCGAATATTGCTCAGAATTACAGACATTTAGTTAATAGGAATTAGGATAATTACATTAATGTTAAATAAGATAGATATTTTCCATATTTAAGTGAATATTTTAAATTTTGTTTTTAAGTGTATTTTTTTACTTATGTTTTATGAGATATTTTTTCATATTGACTAGGAAAATTTTTTATTTCCCGCTCTTTTTTGAAAGGAAAAAATTTTGTGATATTGAGGTTTTTTGAATTGTTTTTTTTTTTTTTTTGAGTTGTTAAGATTTGTGTTTTGGAGTGTTCGGACACAAATAGTGAAATTTTATGGCGATAATTATTGTAGAACATTTTGACCACGTTCCCCGTCATTTTGGAGGAGTTTTTGCGAGTTTTCAAAAAAAAAAGTAAAAATTATGGTTATAAGTGACAGTTAGAGGATTAATTTGTTCCACAAAAATGTTTACCTGAATCTTTTCTATAAAACTTTTGAAAATATTTTGTACCTCAGAAGTAAGGAACAAACAATTTTCCATGCCGATATGTTGCAGGAAAGTTCCGAGGGTCGGAAACTTTGACCCGCCCTAATCAGATCTGGCAAAACGCCGATACACATATATTTTTTTTAGACCATTCTACCAGAAAAATCTAATTTTGTCTCACAGTGTTATCAAAACATATAATAATAATTGTTCCCTGCAGAAGTCGTCCAATGTGGAGACAAAATATTGGAAATAGATAAGAATTATTATAAGAAGAATTTCAATCGAAGATCGTAGAAAACTTAATATATTTTAAATACAACAATTATATCATATTCCAATTTTGAATGCGTGTTTAATATAGAATTTAACTGAGTTATATTCGAAAATCATATTCAACTTTGAAAGAGATTTTCATGCATCATAATATTTGTTCCCTGAAGAAGTCGCCCAATGTGGAGACGAAATATTGGAGATAAATAAGCAAAACAAATAAAAGATCTTAAGCTCGTTTAAAGAATAAGAAGAATTTCAATTGAAGATCGTGGAAAACTTTATATATATGCATCTTATTAACTTTAAAACAGTTATTTATAAAAAATTTTAATTTTTTAATTTGAAAAAAGGATGATTGGAAAGATCAACTAATTCTTAAAATATTTTTAGTTATTTTTGACGTAGAATACGTCTTACCTTACGGTATGAGGAGTCATGTCCGGTTTTTATTGTTGTAATCTTTATTTCATTGAATTTGAGGAAATTTTTTTAAAATTTTTTTTGTAGGTAAATGAAGATGTTATGTTTCGTTTGATATACATTTCGTATTGGTTGATATATTTCTAGTATTTTAATTTCTCAAATGAAAATTGTTTAAACACATACACTCAAACATATGTGTGGTGTTTGGTTGAGTGTTTTTGGTTGCTCAACATTGCTTAGGAACATGTATCTAGTAAAAAGTGAAACGAACAGCAAGCTAATGTTGCTTGGCAACATGTATCTAGTAAAAAGTGAAACAAAGAGTAAGCTAACGTAATAAAGCTTTTTTGCGAAAGCTTCAATAAAGCTGTTGTAACATTAATTTTGAATTGTAAAGCGTAAAGCTTTCACACAACGCTCGAATGCTAATGCGAAGACTCGATAAGGTAAACCTTTTTTAATATTAGGGCGGCCCTCTCAACATTCGCAGAACTTATTTCAATTAAAATATTAATTAAAATACATAAATTAAATTAAGTTTAAAAAAATTTAACATAATATTTTTTTTTTTTTAACGGACTTGAATCAAATGCCGTTGGTAAATATAAAAATTACAGCAGACAGTTGTCCGAGGCCTTCGGCCACGGACTGTCCCTGCAGGCTGTGTC